>OY987205.1:32171688-36971688 GCA_963920795.1 Eutolmus rufibarbis
ATCGGAAAGACCGATCTGTTCGAGAAACTTGTTGATTGCTTCCTCACACAGAAGTAATCATTAATTGTATTAATAAATTTAATTTTTTCAATGAACGAATAGATTCCACGCTATTTACAGTAGAGTCTAAGAATAATGTGATGTATCTAGAAAATATGTATAACATAAGTAGTATTTTAGATTTTCTTTAGGTTTAGTGTTGAATTTTTGATCTTCAGTCTATAAAAATAATGTGTAATCTATAGACTATAAATAAATAAATAAAATTTTATTGTAAAAACTTTTAATGCAAAAGATAAACAACTGTTTTATTTAGCACTGGTCATAAATGTGAAAACGTCTTTAACTAAACCGAGTAAAAATCTACTTTTCCTTTTATAGGTAATAAAATTTTCAAAACTGGTTGGTTCATAGAAAATCATAAAATTTAGCAGGATGTTCCTAGAACTAAATTTTGCGTGGTTAAAAGTAAACAAGTGAAATAAAATTCTTGCGTTTTCTTCAAATTTTATTGCACTCATTGGAAGAAACATTTTACATTTCTTGTTTAATTTCCACTTTAACGTTAGGTTCCTTTTTAACAGCATGTCGCTTTAGGTGATTTCGGAATCCATCCCGAGTTAAAAACTTTCCGTTACAGACCTCACAAAAAAATTCGTCCTTATGAGACCGTTTGTGGTACGTTAAGCAATTCTTATTTTTAAAAGTCTTTGGGCATTCGCGGCATCTTAAATTGTGTTTTGCCTGTTTGTCTGGATCGAGGTGAATTTTAAGAGCTCTCTGCTTAATAAACCTCTTTCCACAATGCTGGCAGTCGTAAGGTTCCCGACCCTCGTGTTTGAGGAGATGATTTTTAAAATCTGGCTTCTTGGAGAATCGCTTAGGACATAGGGAGCACTTGAACGGTTTTTCTGTAGGCCTTGTATGAATTTTTACATGTCTTTGGAGCCGATAGAGTCCAGGGAAACTCTTCCCACAGTGCTCACAATCGACTTGATCGGCATCAACGTGAATGACCCGATGTCGATTGAAGCTCGAGATGCGGTTGAATTTCTTATCACAATATTCGCAGCTGAATGGCATGTTACCTGTGTGGGTCAGCTTGTGCAGGTTGAGGCTCTCCTCCCGCGTGAACGGCTTGGAGCAAATATCACAAACAAACGCGTTCTCGTCCTTCTCGTGGGTCTGCATGTGCCTTTTCAGAAGGTATCTAGTGAGGAACTGCTTATCGCAGTAAGTGCATTTAATCAGGGTTCCGAGGATGTGGTTGTGCCTCTGCAAGTGCCGGCGATAGTTAAATCTTTGGGTGAAACGTTTCTGGCAGTAAGGACACTCGTAGGGCTTTTCACCGGTGTGATAAAGCATGTGCAATTTTAAACTCTGCTTATAGGCAAATTCCTTAGGGCATAAATTACACTTAAACGTCTCTGAGGTAGGATTGTGTACTTTAATGTGCCGCTTCAGCAAATGCGGAATAGGAAACTTCTTACCGCAGTAAGAGCAGTCGTGGGACTTTATTTTAACGCCGTTGTGACTCAGCAAGTGACCATCCAGCGAGGTTTTCGTTGTATACTCCTTCGGGCAGAGGTGGCACCTGAACATTTTGTAGTCGACATGAACGTAACTATGCCGCTTGAGATCTTGGTATCGGAAGGATGCAAAAGTACATTTTCCGCATGAATAAGGTCTATCATCGTTGTGCACAGACTTCGCATGGCTGAGAAACATGTTCGAAGTACGAAACTGAATATCACATTTCGGGCAATATTTGCAGCGCATCACTTTTTTCGGTTTATCCCTCCCTTTCTTAACCATTTTACCACTTCCCAGGAGGTTTTCCAAACAGACGTCTTTATACTTTTTGTAATATTTCAAAAAGCACATCGGACAGCATCCCTCCAGAAGTGTTTTCTCTGAAATCTTGCGCCGCAGTAATACTGTGTGGCCTTTTCTGTGCAAGAAGTACTCTGCGAAACTCTTAAAACTGAGATCGCAGTCATCGCAAGTGATATCGCCGAGCAATTTACCCAAAGCAGTCATAATTTAAATTATTGCTCGAGGTGTCCTCACGCTGATCAATAAATTCACCTGAAAGTCAGTGAGCATTTCAGTGACTGCTAAACATTTTTCTCCGGCCCATACCTAGATCCAAACGTACTCTACATCGTTCTTGCTGTAACTACGATGAGGTTCTTCATTATTCCCTTTTAACATTATTTTTTAAGTAACAGAAAAATTCCTGCAGAGGATACACCAAAAAGCGTCCAACTGTCAAAAGTTTGTTGTCATAGTTGGGAAAAAAATCAATAGCTTCTTGTTGACAAACATTTGGTAACACCAGGGAATTAACGAGCAACATCGCATCGCGTCGTATACAATTCTCATTTAAATTCGTCTTTAACGACTTTTTCAATAAAGTTGTAAGTTCTAATTAAAAAATATTTTTTGTTTTTCTAACAGTTTTCCAGTTATAATTTCGTTTTTAATTGCAATTTTTTCTGCGTACATTTGCGTAATTTTCATACTTTTTAGCATTCATTCATTTTAGAGAATTTGCAGTATAAAAAGTTATTCAATTACAATAATCGATTCTTCTGAAGAAAAAAAACAATTATAAAACAAGTCTTACATTCGACAAAATTAATAAGATCTTTTTGGAATTGAGTACACGAAATCCTTAATTTCATATAGAGGTTTATTATTCTTGTATTTTTCTCTTATTTAGTTATAAATGGATGGTCGATTACAAAACTTCAGGTAAGTATAATTTTTGAAGGACACCTATAAGGTCGATTTGTCATCCGCAAAAACCCCCATATACCAAATTTTATCGAAATCATTAGAGCCGTTTAAAAGAACGCGATTACATATGGCTGACCTATGTATAAGAATTTGTTTACATTTGAAGACATTAAATCTTTTAGAAAACTTAAGAACAATTTTGAGAAATCCAGAAAAATATCACACAGTTTATTTTTGGATATTTTCTTCTGGAAATTATTACTTTTGTACTTTGCTTTATTAGATTTCGTGCTACACCCGTAAATATCAAGTTTCATTGGCACTAATCAGGCCTCGAGAGCTTGAGGTCTTCTCTTTGAAACGATGTAAATAAACTATTGAATTAAGATTGATTGAAAAATTGTTAAAAATTAAAGTTTGGTTTAAAATAGTATTCCTCTGCCATCTTCAGCCATCACCCTAAATTCTACTACGAACATGTCTTATTTGGGAACTTACCTTGAAATCTCGACTTTCATACAAACAAGGCACGTCCCAAATGTTGACATTTAACATATGTTGCCTCACTCACTGCACTGCATTATTTTTGTTTTGGTCGATGGATTGTTTTTAAAAATCAACGAAGTGGAGGCGCACAATGGCCCTTTTTATGGGAGCCCCAACGCAATGCGTCCTCAAACAGATCCTGCGAAGATCCAGCCTGACTAGCGCCCTAATGCCCTTCTTCCAACAGTCCACCACCGTCGATGCAATCGAAGCCTTCACAAACAATCTTATGAAGGAGCACGAAATAAAGTGGAAACTTTCGGAAATGCAGTACATCGAGAAAATCGAAAGGACGCGGAGTTTTAAAGACGATTTCGCAGTGGCGGCAAGGAGTATTGCGACGGATTTAAAAACCGTGACCCGCCCTGACGCGGTGGACGTTGACGTCCGCCAGTTGAACTGCGAACAGCTCGACAACTTAATCCTGAATTCCTTGGATTCCCAGGACAAATCAGATTTCTTCTATTTAATAGGAGAATGCCTCAAGTGGGAGCTGCTTCCATCGACTGAGGCAACCTTAAAGATAATGCGCCACTTGAGCCTCCTGGGGAAAACGGAAGTGATTGAGAGCTTAGTAGCTCTGTTCGAAAAAAGTAATGAGACCCCATCCATAGAACGCGCCAAATTGGCTGCATTTAAAGGCGTTGCTTTGTGGAAAAGTGGAAAAATGGACTCTGCACTAAAAACCCTTGCGAGTTGCTATAATTTTCCTCTTAGCAAAAGAAGCAGTGAAGCTTTGCACTCAGCCCTGAGGCTCATCTCAGAAGAAACGTTAAAGTTTAAAAGTGAAGCTGCCTTAGTTAGTCTTCTGAAATTTGCGGAGGACATAAACACGGAGTTCCAGGATATATTCCTAATTGGTTGCATTTGGAAGAATGGCTTCGAAAGCGAATGGTTCAGTGACCAAGACCTCGCAAACAAACTGCATGCGGATTTTCCACAACTTAGGCAGACTATTTATGAGCGGTAAGTATTTATTTATAAATTTTGTTAGCTACTTTAATTTTCTCTTCTCCTACATGCCTAACGTAGTAGTCGATTTTACTTTCATGTTCCAAAAGAAATAGAAATATTCCATTAAACTGAAAAAAATCGTATCTATACAAGTTCCTCCCGTTCACTATAACTATTGTAGATTCATCGATTTTGTTTGTTTTTTTTTTAAGTATATGATAAACTACCTTTCTGCCCGCGACTTCGTCTGCGTGGATTTCGAAATAAATAGAAATAGAATAGAGGTAAAATGAAAGTTCGTTATTTAAAAATTTATTGACACAAACACGTTCCGATATATTTTTTTTTTTAATTTCAAAAATTGTCAAAAGAAAAATGTTTTTTACTTGTGAATATTATATGCATATTTATTAAAAACGAGGTTTACATCATAATTAATAAATAGATAACCAACAAAATAACAAAACTTTGTTATACCTAATTAATGCTATTTTTCAGACCGTCTTCATTATGCTACAGCTTTTTAATGGCAAATAAAGTAGACGCTGTGCATCGCCTCATTGAGTTATTACTGAAAAACGAACAGAAAGATGCGTGCAAAGTGTGTCTTAACATTTTATTTGAATACAGTTGTAAGTATTCAGTTATTTTAAGTATTAGTATTGAAATTAGTATAAAAACTTGATTTTAAAGCAGAAGCTCCATAACACTCAAAAAGCATTAGTAGTTTTAATTTCATTAATACGTCTTATGGTTATTTATGGTTTTGAATAATAATTTCCCTTCAACAAGTAGGTTCAAGTTTAAGAGGAATTTTTCTTTTTTCATATAAAATTGTTCACTTATTGACTGCATTA
This sequence comes from Eutolmus rufibarbis, assembly GCA_963920795.1. Taxonomy (NCBI): domain Eukaryota; kingdom Metazoa; phylum Arthropoda; class Insecta; order Diptera; family Asilidae; genus Eutolmus; species Eutolmus rufibarbis. Next base: position 32,176,788 of record OY987205.1, read on the forward strand.
GTATGCTATGTTATCAGCTTACTATTTGAATATTGCTTGACTTCAGTAAAACGTTTCATATTTTTATTTATCATCTAAAGCTTCTGTGTAAATTTTTCAATTGTACTTTCGGCAATTGGTTGACTTTACTGAAGTAATTAATCTATTTCATAGTTATTTAATTTAATTTAATAAAATAAGATTATATTACGTTCATAAGTATTTCAATTATGAAGATATTGATATCGTTTAGATTGGCGTCAAGACTTACGAGCTTGTGGCGAGATCATCAAAAGTAGTTTGGAACTGGATATACCTCTGGCAGAAGATAAAAGTCAAAAGTTGTTAAATTTACTGCTTAATAAACCCTTTTTACTTGCGAAGAAACCAATTGTGCAGAAGTTCCAATTCAAGTTCTAATTGCTTTTTGCTTTTAGTATGTGTTCATAAAGATAAAGAAAATATAAATATTATTTAAAAAAAATGTTACGTATGTTTTTAATTCCAGAACTTAAATAACCAGCTATTTCTTGAAATAATTTATATCTTAAGAAAAAGTGCAAAATGATATATATTTGGCTTTGAAATCTGGTACTCTGTTTTTGAAAATTCAAATTAGAGGTCTGCGTATTCAAAATATTACTAAAAATAATGAAGTAAAAATTAAAAGAACCATTGGAATCTCCACTATTACTAAGAATTTACATTCTCTGTGTCGCTCACTCCGTTCCTTCTAAGCTAAAAGTTGGCATAATAATAGAAGTTACTGACCCACATGTTTAATTCTTACGAAACGCATTTTAAGATAAGATTCTCAAGAGAAGAACATTGATGTGCCATGTGTTGTAAGTTACCCCGTGTTTCTCTTGAGGATTAATTTATTTTATTTTGTCCTCAAAGATATATGGACCCAATCTTTGAGAGGGTAAAATAAAGGTTTTTTTTACGAATTTTTTGCAACCAATACTTTTCTATTTGCATAATACATACATCTTTCAAGAAGTTTCAATAATTTTTTCCGTGGTAAAATAGTTATAAACAAGTTAGTTATTGTCAATCCACGGAGGATCCCAAAACAAAGGCGTCTTGCGGTGTTCACTGTATCTCAAGTCTGGATCATATAAAATCAAAATTCCAACGCGCTTTATTAGGAAACTCTATTTCCCTGGTGTTGAACGAACGCGTTTATAAAAAAAAAAAAAATTACAAAATGAACTTTTTAAGCATATGTATTTCATATTAATTTTTTCGCTAAAAAAAACTCTAATTTTTGGGGTATGTATTAAAAAAAGATGGACAAGTGCGAGTAGAACTCACGCCTTGAGGGTTCCGTATCGTTATACTTTATAATTATCTATTAATTTTGAATCATAGAAAAGCAAGAACAAACTTAACATTGTAGTTGAAAAATATGTTCTCCCATACATTCCAACTGCAAATGTAAATTTGTACGCACAATATTGAAAGATTTATCATGTTATTTTAAGAGCATAGACTAGACTTATAGGTTTTCCTGTAATCTATAAGTAAAGAACTATTTTCTGTATTTTTTTCAAAATTTTAGGTTCAGTAGTTTCGGTGATAGGGGGGGGGGAATGGTCAATTTTCGTCTATTTTCTTGAATAACTTGGAAACTATTTATTTTAAAATTACAAAAAAAATATATTTGAGATCCTCACAACAAGCCCTTTCATGTGGTATGTCACACGATGCAGTTTGCAAAAAAAAAATTTTTAATTTTCCATCTTGCCCCCCAAAAGTGACCCCCATATTCAGATTTCGTCTATTCACGTCACACCTCTGCGTTTGGGTCATAGAAATTGATATGTGTACCAAATTTCAACTTAATGGGTCTGGTAGATTCGGAGAAAATTGACTGTGACAGACGGACAGACGGACACACGAGTGATCCTATAAGGGTTCCTTTTTTCCTTTTGAGTTACGGAACCCTAAAAATGGGGTGATTATTCGGAAAATGCTATTCGGCGTCGACGACTTTGATCTTGAAATATTTTGTTCAGAAATCTAAAAAAAATAGTTGAGATAGGTTAACTAAAAGCCAAGCTCTTTGAGGAGAAAGCCAGCTTGGATAGATCTACTTACCCTTTATGTTCAAAAATATGTTGGCCCCTTAGGAGTAACAAGGGGGTAAATTAATTACAAAAAATTTGGTTGAATTATAGTTTTGAGCAGAAAATAGTAACACTATTAATTTCTGCTCCATAGAATCTAAAATAGGATTAAAATATCGGAATCGCAGTTTCTTGTTAGTTTGAGCAGACCCAGAATTTTACAAGCGATTGTTTGCAATTCTGCAAATTGACAACGGTTCTTAAAATCCAATCCGAGAGCCAATTTCAAATTTAATGTACGCCTATTGCGTCATTTCTCGCAGCCCAGGTCCTAGAACCCGGGACGCGAGGATTGCATCAGGGCTGGGGAGCTGCCGCTAAAATTAGAATTGGTCTACTGTTTGGTTGAAATGTTGCGCTAAAAGGTCTAAGCATGGGGCGGCAGATTGCACTCTACTCGCCGACAGCCGAAACGAAAATGCAGTGGAATGATAAAAACAAATAAAATTATTTCGCCTTGAAATTTAAAAGAATCTCCTTCAACAGCCCAAAATCTCAACATTTTCCCATTTAACCATGCAAGAATTAAAGGCATCTTCGAATTCGTGAAAAGCCTTTTACGTCATAATTGGTTCAATTGGGGAGTGGGAGCGAGAGCAAACCCAAAACAAAAGCGAGCAATCTTCGTGTTTTGTTTTTGCGCGGATTTATTTTATTTGACGTTTCGCCTACTGCGAACTCATCCACATTTCCCCTAGTGGTGGGGACATGCGCTTTCGGTTTTGGCGACGAACAAAAAGTGAAACCACGAAGTTGCCCGAATCCAAACCGCTTTTCATCTGTCACCGAACTTGGAGGCTGCCGTACGCACTTTTGTTGGGGGGAATTTCTTGGCGTCGCTTTAAAGAGTTATTAAAGAGTGAGAACAGTTTGCCTAGTTAAATTTGATTAAATTTGGGCGTTTAACGCATGAATGCAACACGCCTCACTTGAAGAGAGTGTTAGTTGCAAATTGTGCCATATTCTGTTTGTTTTCTCCCGCTTGTATGCTGTCAAATATTCAAAACAAGCGTGTGACATTTGCTCGTCCGCTTGTAATTTAAATTTTTTCGCGAGTCCCATTGGGAAAATATAAGTAAATAAACAGTTTTCAGTGAGGGGATACCTTGATTAATCAAGTTAGAAATAGTGTAAGCTCCGCCGGCGATCCTGTCAGCATGAAAATTAAGCTCCGTAAGTACATGCAATTTTTTGGTTTTTTATATCTTGTTAAATTTTATGTCCTCGCGGTCTGGGCTTCAAAAATTGCATCTGAAGGCGATGCAGCGGGGGCTGCTCAGTGCCCGAAATGAGAAATCGCCACGGTAATTGCGGCTTTAATTAGCATACCGCAAAACGAGCGCTCAATTAGGGCCCTGACAACGGCGGGGCGGTATGTGACAATTAATGTAACTCATTAAAAACGGAAAAATTGTTACCCGTTTCGGTATTCAAGTGGAAAGGGTGGCGTTTGGTTTGGGGTGACAGATATCTTTCGTTTGTCCGCCATTTTGTGTCTGTGGGAAAAAAGCCGAGGGATCGAACTGGGACAGTGCGGTGTAGTTTACTTGTAGCTTTCTTATTGCGAAGATGCATTTAACACACATTTTCCGCGTATAGGAATTGCTGCTCTAATTGTTTATTTATTGCATTGACGGGAACAAAATTATCTTCACTCGCATTCCCACCGCCCCCCAGGTTTTTTTTTCATTTTAATTGACGTGTGTCAAATTCACGTATGTCATTTCCCTTCCCAGTCCGGGAGGGAAATTTGTGTTGTCAGCTCCGTAATTGGTTTTTTTTTTTTTTTTTTTACTTTAGTGGAATTTTTATTCATTTCACATAATTTAATTGGTCTTTTGAAATGACGGTTGTCCTAATTCTTCCTCTTGCTGCCGAGGCTTGCAGATAACAGCATATATAAAATAATATGCACAGTCCGCAGAAAAGGACTGCTTCAAATTTCTGTATTGAAAATACAAATTCCAATTTAACACCAATCAAAGAACAAATTGATTTTCCTTAAAGCTAAGAAGTTTTGCGAGTAAAAATATTTAAATTATTTACTTAAGAGATGGCTTATTGATTTCCTAGAAAACTTGTAGAATTCCTAACATATTTCTTACCTCTTAATATCGACTGACTGGACCGACCGTAATTCACTAAACAAGAAAAAAAAATTAGAAAAGCAGTGAAAATAAAGTATTAAAAAATATAATTAATCTTAGTAAATAAATAATAAGAAAGTACAAATCGCGATTTTGAATTAATGCAGTAATTAAAACAACACCTTGTATTTCTAAACTTAATTGTGACAAAACGCACTTATTGTAAAATACCAAACCTTATCCTCTTATTTTAAAAAAGGAGATATCCAAGCGGTGCACCATCGACATGTATATTCTAAAAAAGAAACATTATTCAGAATATTCTATGCACAAATTTTAATTACAAATTATATATTCAACAAATTCTTAATTTTGCTATAATAAACGAATTTTTATGTTTCATTAGTTACTGTCTTTTTATATGTATGTTTATTCAAAAATTATTACGTATTGAAAATTGCATAATATACCCCCACCAAATTTTGCCTGCAGACGATTGTAACACCTAATCAAAGTAATCGTCGTAAAGGCAGACAATTCAAGTTTTTTATTCCAACTCTAAGCCAACTTGACACTTGTACCTTTATCGTTGATGGAAAAGTTGTGCAAAACAAAATTATAAAAAGTTGGCTGTAGCTTGACGTAAACACATTTTGTTTTTCTTGTGGGAAACCACTATTTATAATATTACTTTTGTACAGCTTCATTCTTACTAATTCACTAATTTTCTCCTCCAATAGGAATTGTGACACAAAATTTAATTCAGATTTTCAAAGTCGTCTGTTAATAACAAGGTAGCCGAAAATTTCAATTTCGAGGACTGATGAAGCTCTAGCTTCAATTCAGCTTAAAATTTTAAGCTGCAATTTTGAGTTACCGCATTCAATTCTCATTGGTTCAAAGCTCAACGTGACTTAAAAACTGGAATTTTATTTCAGTCTTAATTGATACATATTTGCGTTTTTTCAGACTCTATTCCCGAAATCTCCCAAATAACCACGCAGCAAGCAATTAAGAAAGCATAATGATACCAAGAGGTGACAATTTCCCAGCAAAATTAAATTTTCCCTAAATTTTCTGCTAGCTTATGATTTTATATCACGGATAACCTATTTAAATTCACAGATTTTCTCTTTTGCCTTTTGGAAAAAATGTGTCCATGCTCTAGAACAGATTAATTTCTTATGCCTAACATATTTATCTCATTGACTATTTTTATTTTCATTGGGTATTTTTCTCAGAAGTATCCAGGTATTTCAAACAACAATAAAAAAAAATTTATGTACGCTTTCGAAACCTCACTTGAAAGATGTTGACCTCTAACAAATTGAATGAGTTTACACAGGGCAGGTTTGTTCTGTTTGCTTCTTAGTTGTCCCTTTCATAAAATAAAAATAATGCAATGTTTTACGAAATCATGGTGCAACTGAAAGTTTATTGGCACAACCTAAAAGATTTTTAACCCGAAATCGCCGAAAATATATAATTTTGTTTACATAGTTTTTGGTTCAAAGCCTCTTTTAATTTTTTAAATTTAGTCATCATAATGGTAATACCAATACATAAGATATTAGAATTTATAATATAGGGTAATTCGGTCAATTTCATTACTAATTCCGTCTTCTTGTGGTCGGTTGGTCGGTACAGTTGGACATGGCGAATGCGACAAGCGTAACCGAATGGAAAACGAGACTAAAAACTTCACTTCAAAAAACCTATTTTTTAGTTCATAATTTGTATAGAAGTCAGTTGTTTTTAAAGTGGTAGGTATATGAGTCCACTTTTTTCTTTTCAATAATTTTTCCAGATAAAGCTTAACATACTATCTACATGTTATGCAATTTATTCATAAACATGATTTATATACATATCTTTAACGGTTCGTATAATAAAATCGTAATCAGATCGAAGCTGAAATATTTTTTTTTTATAAAAGTAATTCTAACATATAATAGGAATGATACTCAGCTACTGTCATTTTTGCAATTTTTGTCTATCTATCGGGCCGCGCATCATGCAAAAATCAGTGGACAAATTTTGATACAATTTTGCAGTTTGATACGCGGAATTTTGATAATGCAATTGGCTAATGTTTAGTGTTTTTCTAAACAGATTAAATTTTAGTTATTTTATAGAGATAGCAAAACTGTTTAAAATACAGACATTAGAAAGTCGAATTGCAGGATAAGAATTAACCAATTTCAGTAACATTTTATTAGTTTGTAGTCTTATATTAGTTTTTGAAATTTTTTCTGCGAGTTAGGATAATGTTTTTTTTATTTGGAAAAAACATAATTAAAATTACATACTTATTAAAAGAATTTGCACATATCTCTATTATTATTGTGACCTCACGAACGAAGTTTGGTAGCTATAGGTAGTTTAAATATTAAAAAAAATCGGTGGTTTTGATATAAAGTGATGTAACATTTAATGAAAAAAAACAATAGTTTTAAGAAAACTTTTAATAAACAATTGAGGCGTTATTTTTTAAAGTGGTATAGTCCAAATTATTTGAAGATGCCCATGTAGGATCTACACGTTAAAATTTAATTGGAAAACTTTTTAAAATCACACTTTAAAAAGCAATGGCTCATATACATATCTTATAAAAAAAAAAGCCTATGTTACTTCATGGATAAATGTTATTAATAAGAAGTATTAGTTAAACGTTGATCTTATTCGGTCATTATAGAAAATATTGAAAGTTAAGAATGAATTACGATTCAAATTATTATTAAAACGTAAAGGAAAATAATAATGTTTGAAAATTTTAAGATAGCATAACTCCTTAAGGTTGACTTTGTCAACATTTTTCTTTTAAAAATCAGATTTCGTTACTTGAGCTACGTATGTACGAATTATTCTAAAAGTAATTTGAGAATTAGCCAGATTTCTGGCTAGAATAGAAGTATTATTGTTGTGTTTGGTTTGTTTTTTCTTACAATTATGAATTTAAAAAAAAGTAACCGAAACGAACGGGAAGCAGACGTTCAAGCGGATGTTCTATAGAAAATTCGAGATTTTCGGTAACTCAGTGGTTTTAAAATTTCCCTTAAAAACTAATTATGCTGGCAAGCCTAGTAAAAAAAATAGCAAGAGAAATTTGGCAACTTGTTTACATTTTACCGAAGTTAGATGTACTCGTTCTTTTTCGGGTGATATTCGGATTTTCTGTCAGCCGGCGAAAAGACGCCATTTTGTAAATTTTACCGCGTTCCTTTCGACAGCCCCGCGTCACGTCCCAGCCACCCTCTGCGTCCAAAAGTTCTCTGGTTACCGTCAAATTTTTCCCTGTAAAGTCAGTTCTCTGACAGATGTCATAGCTAGAATGTTTCCAGAGGTTGCTTCGGTAATTTACTGTTATTTTGTTTAAATACACCTTTCCGTGACAATTTGAATTTTTTGATCGCAATACCATCGGTGTACGCGTTTCGCAATTGTTCTTCTGGCCTAAGTTAAATCAGTGACCGATTGGTGGTGAAGTTAAATTTGGCTTGCGCTTATTTTCATCGCGGTACCGATTTAAGAGGCACGCGGCCATTTTAGCACGTACTGAATTTGCGTAGAGTGCAGAAGAGCCCACGGCCCTGTTGGGGAAACAATTACGAATCGTTTTATCGCCCGACATAGATAGCAAATAAAAATCAGCATAAATGAATAAGATGCTTCCCCCCGCAGCTTTGCAGCATGAGCGAGTGAACTCAGCGCTAGAGCGTCAGATCAAGCGTGAGATCCAAGACATGGCACACGAAGCTCAAATCCAGACACAGATTATAACTCAAGAAGGTAAATATCAAATAAATTATTTATGCCAGGCAAAATTTTTTTCGTGCGCTTATAAGCCGCTTAGACGTCAAATTACGTAATTTGACAGCTATGGGACTTGTCACTTTAAACTCTAATTAATGTCAAAATATTTATACAATTCGATATTTACTAACAAAATAAACGAAATTTGAAATTTGGGTGAAGACGGCCGCCTGACTCCGGACGGGCAGTCGCCGCCAAACCGCGGCAAAGGAGTCTCCTAGTGAAATGAAAACTAACATGGCGGCGATTTATTAGGATTTTTTTTTTGTTTCTATGTCACTTGAATATTAACCGAGTACATAAATTAGTGACTTGTAGTATGATTTCCGCCTCGAAGCGGGCTTTCGCGAAGACGCTCGGCCGTCTGCAGCGGTTTTTGTCTTGTCACTGACATTTGTCACTTGTCACATTCTTGGGCATTCGCCCTCTGCACTTCGGAGGCTTTGTGAGGATGTCGGGCTCTCGATTGCCCGCTGGAGGCTATAATTTTTCGCTAAAAATAGATTTAGTATCATTTAAATTGGCCTGGCGAGGACTATTTAACTGAAAGTGCTCTTATTCAGCTCGGGAAAGATTCCCTTCCACATCGAGCACCGAGGATTCGGGATCCGAGCAAGAAGGCGAAAGAGAGCCCCATCGGGACAAGGAACAGCTCGGCGGCGTCAATCATGGGAACACCGCTGTACGAAAAAGGCGAGGGAACCTTCCCAAGCATTCCGTAAAAATTCTGAAGCGATGGCTCTATGAGCACCGATATAACGCCTACCCAAGTGATGCCGAAAAGCTGACTCTTTCTCAAGAAGCCAATCTAACGGTCCTACAGGTAAGAGATTTCTTCTATAAAGCATTTGTTTTAATTTAATATCATTCCATAAATAATGTGCATTTACTTTAACCTTCGTTTTCCCAATAGAGCATATGAATTTAAAATATTAAATGTTATTTTCGTCTTTTTAAAATTGCGTGAACAAATATAAGTACTTAAATATATTTTGGATGAATATTTTCTGAAATAATTTTAATCGACAGTTGTAATCAAAGGTTGGTGCCTTAACATGGAATATTTTTTAAGTTTATGGTCTATGATGGGCGAAATTTTGCATACAATTTAGCAGAATGAAAAGAAGTGATTCGTTTAATTTCTCATTATAAAGTCTTATTTTCTGCATTTTTGTAATATTAAGAAAATTATTCTCAACCCTCTTCGCCACGACATCAGAAACTGTTATAAAAATCAAATAAAAACAAGAAATAAAAATGTTCTATCAACTTTATAATACACCAAAAAGAAGTTAATAAAATATTCATCTCTAAATAATTTTATGATAAAATAGATCGGATATATCCAGTAACAATTTTACAACTTTGCGACATCTTTATTATGAGAAATGGAACAAATAACTTCACTTGTTTGGATTTGGTGTGCAATTAAGCTGTAATAGACAAAACTCATTTTGCTCCTCATAATAAGGCCCCAGTAACTCTTGATATTTCTGCAGTATATTATAGAATCCGAGTGGAATTACACTATTATTTTGATTATTCGGGTTCTGAATTATTAATTTTCTCAGTTTGGATACTATCCACTGGTTATGTTTGTTTGATCGAAGGCTGCTAGAGAAAAATAATCCTCGAATCCCTCCAAATAAGTTGCATGGGCCTCTTTATATTCGCGTTAATGCACCAAAAGCTTTGGCGTTGAGGAATATTCCAGGAATTCGCGGAAGAATTTTATTGAATTAAATTAAAATATGTGACAGGGGCTTTGGGAATCTGGGAAAATAATGTAAAATTGTGTATTAGTATTATGGGATTTAAAAAAGTATATTACACTCACCCCTTTTTCATTACATAGATTGATATCCTACTTATAGAACAGTGAAAAGAAAAATGTATAAGAATTTTTATTTTTGTGATTTTGAAATAAAAGCTTACATAAATATGTAGTTATTTCAGTAGTGTGAATTCGAGTTTCCTCTAATTAATTCGCATTAGCGAGGCAGAACGCATTGCATAAAATAATCTATCATCTAGCAATCTGATTTTTGATTAATTATCAACTAAAATAAAAAGCCACATCATTTATGGAATGACGAATTAAATTGTAACGATTAAATACTAAATTTAAGAGCATTTGATTTATTCACTGAAGGTATGCAACTGGTTCATCAATGCTCGTCGGCGAATATTGCCCGAGATGATCAGGCGCGAGGGCAACGATCCGCTCCATTACACTATCTCGCGGCGAGGAAAAAAGTTAAGCAGTTCACAACAGCACAGCATGCAGAACATGAATGTTCCAAACCCTATCACTGGAAGTCCAGCTTCCGAAGTGGTGAGGAGAAATATAGTTGTTTTTTATGACCAGTTCCATAACTAATATATAATATTTACGTAGATTGTTGGAGCTACAGAGGAAGTTGAAGGTGAAGAGGTTCATGATGGCGTTGCAAAAGTTTTAACAGCTTTAGGCCATCATTTTGTACAAACTCCACAGGGTCATGTTGTGAAAGTGGAGCCTGAGATGGAGTATGATGACAATGTTATATATAAGTATGTATTGAATTTCAGATACGATCCACCACGAATAAAATCTCTTCTACTAACCCTAGTCACTACCATCATCGCCCTGTAATGCAAATCCATAACCCATCCCGATATCCTTTCAAGATTCCTGAAATGAGTTATTTTCAATATTCCAATAATGTCCACCATATAAGGTAAAGTTATTTATTATTTATATACTTAATTCTAATAGATCTGAGGATGATAGTCCAAACGAATATGAATCTTGCTCACCAAGCGAAGAAGACAGCCAGAAAATCGACAACTCAAATGCTTGGCAAAGTGTTATAAGGTACTGACCCTTTTTCTATCATTTGATTAAGCCCTATTAAAGCTTAACGTATTGTTAACAGTACTGAAGAAGTCACAACTAGCCCATCCAACGCATACTGGAGCGCCCCGCATCCCCATTTGGCTCATCTACCGCAACTTCCACATCCTCTAAGTGGAAATAATTCCAATACTGTTGGTAAGTTAACATGAAATAATATTGTAAATATATCTTCTTTAATTATGGTTTTGATTACAGTTCCTATTGGCTTGTCACGTGTTCAAGTAATGCCAGCTCATCCATCACCAGTTCTCACCCAAAATTCTGATTCAAATTCATCTAATCAAGTTGTGAGTGCAACTACAATAGCTTCAGAAGTCGCAGCTTCAACAGTAGGTGCTGAAGCAACAGTCGTAACTTCAAATACAGTCGCAGCTGTAATGAACAATTCAAGCAATGTCGCCAATAATAATAATAACAATATTAACACAAATAATAATATGTCTAGCACCCAAAGTAACACGTCGACAATCTCTCAGAGTGGGCACATTGTAAAAGGTAAGTGGGAAAAAATTTTTTTTTTCAGTTATTTTTATTACTTGCAAATGAAATATAATTGGGGTGATTTCCATATTCGGTTTTCGATTTGATCGTAAGACAAAGTATATTTCGTAGGATTCAATAATCGACATAATTATCGGTTTTTAAGGACTTCAAATTTCAAGTGTTATTGTAGGTTAATAAAGTTTTACTTAAATCACTTCACAATTTTCGTTACATATATCTACTTAAAATCTCAAGCATAGGCTCCTTAATATTTATGATAAAATTAATTTGTATATTTCGCAGGTGTACTCCGTGACGATAAAGACAAATTTAAATGTTTGTACCTTTTGGTTGATACCGCCGTTGCTGTGCGCCAGAGCGAGAAAGAACAAGAAGATGTCCACGTGCTCGGTAATTAAGAGGCAGCCACACACTCAACACGTACACTTAATTTGTTCATTTTTAATTACATTATTAGATAAAACAAAACTAAGCTAAGATAGAGTGAGAATAGACTTCTATAATAATTGAATTTTAACTGAGTCAGGATGAGAACATTTTGAAAATGTTGATATTAATTGTTAGCCCTAAAATACAAAATAAGCGTGAGTGTGTGCGCGTGCTCGTGGTTGAACATAAACACTTCGTACTGTGTGATCCAATTAACTTAGTTGGTAACTTTTAATTTTTAATGTTAATTATTAAAAACACAAAAAGCAGCAAGATAATAAATTTGTGGAAGAAAACCAAATCTGAATTTACAGTAAAAGCAGAAAAACAGTAATATTAATGAAAGTGAGCCAAGAATTACAATTTTTTCGTTTTCCCCATGCGTTCACTACTTTAGGATGTGTCTATAGTATATATATGTAAATAGCTGATTAATATGTTATCAAAGAAATATCGCAGTTAATCTAAATTAGTAGAGCTTAAGTTTTTTATGACTAGTTAATGATTTTCCCATTTCTGTATCGATGGGCCTGTCCGGCTCCACAAATCAGAGGCAATGAGGATGCTGCAAATAGCTGCTTATTGCGAAAAGAATGATCAGAAATGAAGTTTTTTTTTAATTCATTGAGGCGATTGTAAAATGTTTGTACATAATCGTAGGGCAGTACACAATACTTGGTTATGAACCTGGTCGAGGATTAATCTCAGCTTAAGTTAAGACTTAGCGGAAATAGGTTGAATTATTATTTTCTAAAAGTGAATATCATCTGTTTTGAGGGAAGAGATTATATTATGTAAAACCATTGCAATTCTTCAAGTTAATTCAAACAGTGAAGAGTTTTTTTTTACAAGTACAGTTTCTTGAATATGATTTTTGTAATTGCCCTATTTCTCAACCACCCAGTAATAGTTTTATTTCATCTGCAAATTGGTTGCCATGTATTTTCGGACAAAGTTACGTAGGAAAAGTGGAAAACAAAATTAACAATAATTCTTCATGTACAATATATTTTTAAGTTACCCGTACGGAAGTTGTTTATAAAATAGAATGAATTTATAAATTAAACTATGTTTTCAATTTTCGGACAGCGAATTTTTCATTTAAAAGAGATTTGTATAAAAATTGTGTTGGATAAAGTAATTGGTTAAAAACATTTTTGAGTTTAAAGTGTTTACAGTTTCAACTGGTCAATAGATTATTTAATCTTTTGCTATTTTTGTTGTTTGTTGTTCTGGAAGGAGAAATTACGTATTTTTATGAATTACGAAGACAACAAAATAAGTTTATTTGTTTTTTTATAATAAACCGCTTCGGTAAACTCCAGTGTTAAAGATGCAAAACCAGGAAAACTAAACAATATTCGCCAACACAATACGGTTTTGAATGCTTTTGCGTGATGTTCAATTTTTACTTCGTTTCTCAATTTTTATATTGTTTTAGGGACATAAGAGACACGTGAGCCAAAATTGTAGGTTTGGCTAAAACAGATAAAAATGGCACCGTTTAAAAAGACAGTTTCAATCGATTTCTCAATACAGAGTAGAAAAGAAAAATTTTTGAATGTTGGAAATGAATTCTGAGATTAATAATGATTTGTTGTGTGGAAATCATCGTGTTAAACAAACATTATTTAGAGCCCTAATGCGAATATCGTCATTTCTGCGACTAAGAGTCGATTTTACGAATTGAAAGGAGCCCTTTTTGGATAAAAATTCCTTAATAAAGTTCATAAAATTCTCACAAATTCATTTCAGTATCCAGTGAAGCAGTGAATTCTAGAAAAGATTGTTTAATGCTGTCCGAATTTCGAAAAGACACTAACCAGTAAGCTATGTAAACACAGGTAAGCAGTATGGACACTATGGCTTATATAAATGGAGCTTTTGCCTTGAATGATATAAATGCATGCTGCTTAAGAATACGAATCGAAATGCTTTTATCGACTAAATTGTCTATGGAAATCGTTTGCACGCATTCAGCTATTTAAAGCCGTTTAGTCGGAACGACGAGCGAAAAGAGCGCATGGTTCAGAAATCAAATTTTCCGAATATTGAACTTTCTTTGTATAGCTTCCGATTTTTTGAGCATATATAAATCTCTTCTCAGAAGTTTTATATGAAATTATTTTCTCAAAACAAGCGCTGAACTTTTGCTTTTGCTCTGTTCATATTAAAGTGTGTCGATCGAAAGTAAAAATAAATATGTTGTTTATATCTTGCTAAAACATTCCAAAACTAGTTGGAAAAATCATAGCTATTTGGCAACTGGACTCAAAAGTATAGAATAATGATTTTAAAACTTGACATCCTAAAGCACATCGCCCATGTTCTGCATTCCGAGTGAAATGAGATCGAAAAGAGTTTACAAAGCTCCCTTTAAATTGAAATTCTTTAATAAAACTACAAATTCATTTCCGTTACCTTTGATTTCAATTAGTTTTTTTACAAAATAATTCGATCGGATTTTTCTATCGAATTATTTTAACTACTTTGAACGATAAATTTAATTGGAAGTCAACGGCAACTGAAATGAATTTTTTACAATTTTAGTAATTCTCGCCCATGTTCTGTATTCCGAGCGATATTAAATCGAAAAGAGCTTGTAAAGCTAATTTTGAACTGAAATTCCTTAATAAAATTCCTGACATTTTCAAATCAATTCAATTAATTTTTTCGTCCAGTGTTAAAATAATTCGATTAAAAAAATCCAATCGAGATATTTTTAAGTTTTTTGTGGAAAAACTAATTGAATTCAAAGGTAACGGAAATGAATTTGTTGCAATTTTAAGAATTTTATTAAGGAATTTCAATTCAAAAGGAGCTTTGTAAGCTCTTTTCGATTTAATTTCATTCGGAATACAGAACATGGTTGATTGTCGTAGTTTTTCAATACAAATTATTAAAAAGAAAACTTCAAACAAATCTTTTTTCAAACCAATTTCCAATATTAACCGTATAAATTAGTTAAGTACGCTGAATTTAACAAATGGCAACTCATCGCCTCTGTTGCATCGACCGTTTTTTTAGAAATCATAATTACAAAGTAGGTTATTTACTTTTGAAATAAACGTTTTCACATATTACATACCTTTCCCAAACATTGTAATTTTGAAATGCAATATCAACTGAATATCAATGAACCCGAGCAGTGAGGATGTGTAATTTTCGGTTGAGACTTTTCTAAACCTATGTTTTAGATCGTTATACTGTCGGAAATAACGTGCTACAATTACTTTTGCTCTAATACCTTAATTTATTATAACCCTATTTCTACAAATATAAATGTAAGTTTACATGAGGTATACAATAAAATCCTGACCTACTTTTAAGAATTGGTTTTCGTCCGAATCTTGACTATCTGTACACCGTTGCCTAAATTTTCCTACTTGTGCAGTAGCTACATACGCATATGTATGTTAATTACTGTCTATAGAGTAGTTGGATAGCATTTATACCTGTGAACTGTTTATTATCAGACCCTTGAAAGTAAGCATGTAGAATTCGTCAGTAAATTAGCGAAATTGCCAAAATGACAACATGAATACAAAACAATTTAACAATTTTTAATGAAAATGTCTACTCATTTTAAAGAAATATAAATTTTCTATTAAATATACATATGTTTTGTTACGATGTTTGTTTTTTTTTATTTATGTAAAGGAATATTGCTTATCAATAAAAATGGTTTCTATTTGTTAAAAACTTTTGTGTTTTGGATTTTCCTGAATGAAAAAATCATTGCTAACGAAAACTTTAGAATAGGGGCCAGTTCGTGCATTTCGGTTGAGTATGTGATTTTTTAATAGCTATGGCTTCATTTGAAAACGATATTCGATCAATAGTGCTTAAAGTTTCAGTTTCTGAATTAATTATTTTGATGGAACATAGTTATAATTTAAAGTTCAAGCAAATAAAGCACTATCACCAAAAAACACTCCTTTTGAAAGGGCATATTTTTGCTTCCACGAATTGAAAACTATATTTTTAACAATTTAAGGTAACAGCACAAAATACATGTACACAATTTTTAACTCAAATCTTCCCAGGTTGTTTATTTAATTTCGCTTGAAAGAGAGTTGTATATCCGAGAACCTTTATAAAAAATACTGTCCTGCGTTCGCTCATCTTCCAGTAGAACCTCATTCGTTAATCGTTGTATATATCTGCTTTTTAGGATTTTTCGCATTGCCCTATTTTGCAATATTTGCGACCTATGTTTATATTGTGTTTCTGAGTTTTAAGAGGTTTGATGATCTTTATGTCTCTCGATTAATCTACTGTACTTTTGTCGAACTTCTTTTATTTATTTATTCATTTGCTTAATGCAAGCTATAATTAATGACTTATTTATTTATTAGAGAAAAACAAAAGTAAAGAAATAAAGAAAAATAATACAATAACAACCTGTAATTATAACGCTAAAAAATAAAAGGTAATTGTAAAGGAGGGTTGGGCAGCTGAAGAGTAGAAGAGCTTAAAGGAGACTTTGTCAACATGAAATTCAATTTGTTAACTTTCCGTAGCATTCTAGCGAGGGGTTCAAAGTGACCGTAATTAGTGTGATGACTATCGAGGGGAAAGGTGTGAAAAGATCTAACGTGTCGAGGGTTAGTCTTAAGGGATATGTCGTGCAGGAACTCGGGACAGTCAATGGAACCAATTAGAATTTAATTGACAAAGATTATATCGGCGACATCAGGACATAAGGCAAAATGCTGATAATTAATTTTAGACGACTTTCGTATGGAGGAACGTTGAGGTTGTCTGTCCAAGGAATCTGCGTTGAATTGATTCAATGCTATAAATGAGTGCAAACAATTGTTTCGATCCGGGGCACCAGCCTTATCTCATCAGACGTCACAGTCATAAGGACTGAACGCCAGTCCCTATATCCACCCGATTCTAACTCTGAGTGTGAATTACAAGTGAAGGCAAATTTTGCAACAATTTATTTTTATAGTGAAACAAAGAAGTATTTTAGAAATTTTAAATATATGTACATACATACAAAAAATTATTTCATATAATTCTCATTCATATCAAATTAATTATTAGTTTCAGCAATATAGTTACATAGAACAGAAAAAATATAGAATCAAGATATTATTTGGTTGATTACTTAAATAAGTTCTATCTTTCTCTCAATAGTGAAAACCTTCTTTCGAAGCCTATTAATACTATTTTTTAGTTTTCAAATTTTCATAATTAATTTCTTTAATTTTCGATTTTGGCATGTCTTTCATAAAAGTAGTTTCAGTTTTTAATGCTGACGAACCAATTCTACTATTCTTGTAATTATTTACAAACTCAGCTCCATCTTTCAGATTTACTTTTAAAAATGTATCTACTGCGCCAGTGTTAAATTTTTTAAACCTTTTTAAATTCAATATCATTTGCCTAATACTTGATAATATTCATATATTGATCTTCCAATATTCTTCTTTGGGTGTATCGACTGGCAGATTAATATTTTTATGTAATAAGGTCCTGGTTTCAATTCAATTGACTCTTGACTCCTTGCAGAATAGGTGTAACAGTTCCAGAACTATTTGCGTTTGATTAGGGGAGTCAAGAATCCTCCTATTTATTTTTAAATAATTTATTTTTTAAAATTCCCCAGTGATATCTTTGGTAAATTAAAATAATTATTTATTTTGTTTTATTATTTTCTTTTTTATAAGGTGGTTTGTTTACATTCGCCACAGATGTATGCTGGGAGCACTAACTCTTCTGATTTATTGGTTAATTTTTAAGTTTCTATCTCGGCGTGTATTTCTGTCGTACTATTTAGAAGATGCTTACTAAATTCACCTGTAAATGAAAAGATAGATTGAAAGAAATGCTGTAACGACGACATTTTTTGATATTTTGTAGGCGGTTGGTAACTCTTGGAAGTCTTCCCCTCCGACGTGCTCTATAGTCTTCCTGTTCGTCCGCAGTGAAGTGACCGCATCGGCTCTTTCTGCGTCCGTCGGTCGCATTCAACAAGTGTCAATAAATTTCTGCTCAGCGTCCGTCTTCCGTCCGTGCGCCAGCGTCGTGCTTCGGCCCCTTTCCCGTTCGTGCTCCCGTTCCTCCAACAACCGACCTCTCGACCAGCGGTCCTCTCCTCCTCCTCCTGACTTGATGCGATTGTTCCGCGGCGCTCGCTCGCTCACTCGTTTCGCTCGCTTATTCTTAGGCTTTGGTTGGTGGCGTTTGGTCGTGGACTTGGTGGCTGCCGCCGTGTGACCGTTTCGCATTTGCAGTGCTCGCACCGCTGATATTGAACGTTTCTTATTTTCGGGAGTGATTCGCTGCTAATTACATAATAATAATAATAATAATAATAATAATTGAAGTTTTACCGATGTGCCTAGTGATTTTTTAAGTGGTGATCTCGCCGAGGAGCGCTCGTCGCCGCCACCTGAAAAGTGGAGTGGTGCCTCTCTTCCGGTTCGGGGGGAAGTCCTTCGGATGCAGTGGCTAGAAAACTCAGATGGAGTCGCCGAGCCCGAGGTATAAACAACACCCAGAGAGAAGTGGAACGCTTCGTTCACAACGCAGAGTGCAGTGAATTCAGGCGATTACCTGTTCCGGGGAGTGCGGTTGTGTGAGTCGAGTGTGTGCGAGCTGCCAATGCAAATAAAATCCAGCTCGAGAGTGGCTCGCAGCTCTTTTGGTTTTTTTAACATAACTGCAATAATTATGACATGGGATCTTGCACCAGGCGGCACTTTTTGTTGTCAATATGTTTCCTTCAAATGGTAAGTTGAGTTCATGACGCTGCCCGCCCTACCGACCTCCCGCCGCCAAGGCGAACTTGATAGGTCTCGTGTCGTGCTCCGCGCTAGTCCAGACAGTGTCCTCCGCAAAAAGAGGACACCTGCCCACTCGACCTACTGAAATCTTCCAAGTGATATGAAATGCTATTTTTCTTTATTCTTTAAATGAATATTAAAGCTGGCATATCCCTACCACTGGTGTTATGAAATCGTGCAGATAGTCCGCTTTCTGGCGGCACCGGCCCGAGTATTATTTTTAGTTGCACCGGTTTTGGAAAGGAATAATGCAGGACTCTTGGCTGTGCCAATTATTGCTTTTGTTCTATTTTTAAAAGTTTGGCCTAGATGCAATGGGATTTGGGGGTTTTATGCCCGATAGATCGGTCAGCGGTGATTTTATTGGAGGTTCCATAAAGTCGAGAGGTGTATTGATTGAGCGCTAGAGTTGCTAAATTTATGGTTCCATCCCTGAGGGTGGTACACGCTCGTTCGCTCTTGATAAATGTTTTGATAAGTTTTGTGGCGTTTCGACTATTTTTAGTTCTGAAGCAATTTGTGCTAACGACACAACTGGTAATTAGTGAGCCAAACCTTTAAATAACGATAAAGTTTAATGGAGAGTTAATTTCGGACTTTTGAATATTTAAATTATGGGTTAGAAAGAGTTACCACTAATCGGTTTTGTAATATACATTAAGGAAAGGGAATAAAATAAGTTTCCGAGATATTGAACTTTAAAATTTCGAAAAGTAACACTCAACTAACGTTTTTATTTTATCTATTTATCAATATTCTTGCGAAAACTCACCGATAATTGTAAGCTTACCTTAAAACAATACTATTTATGCACTTTACAGCAATAAAAATAACAAGTTACTTCAATATTCAGTCAAAATAGCTACATAATTGTTATTCGGGCACTTCAGATGACAAATATAAATTATGTGCGTCTTACCAAATTTCGATTAATTGAGGTTCCTTTTATGAGCCCCACATATAAAAGGATGGGTAGGTCCTAGTTTCTGAGCTTTCAACCGATCAAAATAAAATTTGGGGATACTTTACCACTTTAGTAACACACTTAACTAACTATTTGCAGGACAAAATGTCAGAATATCATAAGTATTTTTGAGATTATTTTCGTTAAACTCAACATTTTGTTTTTGGGACGTATTTTTTTTAACGAACCTAATCTCAAGAATATACATGATGTTTTGGATTATTGTGCATAACTCGAATAAGAATTTTGTAACGTCTATAATAGGCCTTATTGTGGAATTAGACGAACTAAAGGATAAATTATTAAAAAGATTTTCGCTTGAAATTTTATCTTTCTTATTGGTCACTACTTGAACTTATTGAAAATTCCAGTTCTAATTTTGCAATGTTGGCATTTTAAATTTTTCTGTCTTACCAAAAATGTTTAAACAGAATTTTATTTTGTATAAGTATATACTGGAGACATTAAATAAAAATGATTTTATTAATTTTCATCATGCAGGCTATCGGGCTTATGTCGCATTCAAGGCCAACTGTAATGAAACATGCATGACATGCTCAATTCAGCGTGATTCGTCGAAAAGTTACATCACCTGAACATTTATTTATTTAAAAACACACTTGTTAGAAAGAAAACTAATTCTTCTTTTCAGTGCGTCGCTGCTTTCAGCATTATAAAATGTTTAAAAAAAGGAGAAAGGAAAAGTAATGTGTACTGCTTTATTATACATACATATATGGAATATACATAATTTACCAGAAAAAAAGATTTATTTTCTATCGACAAATATACCCGAAATATGTATACCTACTTAGGTATTTAATGCTAATCATAACCATTTTCAAAACCTGGACCGAAGGTTTTTGTTTTCGCAAAAGTAGTTTAATCTTGAAGTATGTAGTTAATTTTAACTCAAAGCACAAAGGTGTACTAAATTAATCTTACAAGCATGTCAGATAGATTGGTACCTCGTAAAGCCTAAACTATTGAACCGATTAGAGATTTCAACAAATGAGATGTTGGATTTGTCTTGATGCAGAATGTGTCCTAGGCTATATGACGTCACAGGAAATTCAATATGATCGATGCTACGACGTGATAATGTGAAATGGGTCAAAGCACTTATTCACTTATTATGATAATAGAGGAAGTAGATATCATACTATTATTATGATAGTATATACATATATCTTTATAAACTTTGTCGTCGTATCAACTATGCGAAATTATTAGTTATGCTGCCTGCTGTCTGATTCAATTCGTTAAGATGTTTCTTCGTGATTTTTTTTTAAAACGCAGCTTGCTAAAGTGAACTCCAAGAAACTTAGCTGGTTGATAGAGAAAACCGAATTGAACTTCATTAGAAAGTTTTTTAACTTAAGCGAATATGATTAGATATAGGCCAGTAATTCTAAGTATATTTCCAAATCTCCTAAAATAGTTACACAATGGGCTCTCTTCTTGTAATCGTTCGAGTCGGATCGAAAAGAGCTTACAAAACCACCTTTTGAATTGAAATTTTTTAATAAATTCCCTAAATTTTTAGTAAATTCATTTGTTACCTTTGGCTTTCGTAGTTTTTTCGTCCAAAGTGGTTGAAATAGTTCGATAGGAAAATTCAATCGAATTATTTTGACGTTATGTGCGGAAGAATTAATTGCAGTCAAAGGTAACTAAAATGAATTTGTGAGAACTTTGGCAACTTTATGAAGGAATTTTTGTCCAAAAAGGGCTTTTGTAAGCTCTTTTCGATCCGTTTCAAACGACTAGAGAATCAATATCAATTTAATTTTTTTCTTCGCCGTCCTTTAAAACGTCATAAAGAAAAATCTAGCTCTTTGAGATTTTTTTAGATTATGAAATCTAATTTTGCAGTAAGCAGACAGACAGAAAAACATTTTTTCGATCTATAGACTAGACTACAAGAAACATTTTATGACCCTAAATAATTCCCTGAAAATCTTATGTGCGTTTTATTTATAAAATAAATAAAAACCTGACTATGCCCATGATAATTATTAATTATTATATTACATGGCTATTTGGCGCGACCGATGTATCTAGAAGCTTATCCAATTGTTATATTGAAGCGTGCAGCCTTCTTTCTTCGCTGAAGGCCTTTAAAGTTAAATTAGAATTGGTTTTCTCTGAAATTTTATCGCCTGCGTCTGGTCGATATGAGCTGATATATCCCTGATTCGTTCCATTAATTAAAAGTAGTATATTGTACCTATAGTGTACTATACTTACACATGAAACGAAAGTCACATAAAGAGAAAGGGAAAACTTAGTATGTAATATATGATGATAAGTATGGTAATTTATATGAAAGTGAAACAAGTACGATTTGAGATTTTTTTTATAAAGATATCTATGTCACATAACATTTACATAAAATGAATGATGCAACGAATAATTTAAAGTATGATATAAAATTGATACACATGAAGTAGACACGTGTTAGTTTCTTGTTAAGAGATTACGTCCATAAGCCACCATCTGCTGGGCTAAGTACAGTGCAAACATTTCCGTTTCTCACTTTCTTTTTTGATCGCAACGTGTCTTTAGGGAAAAAAACAGTAGAAGTCATTGTAATACCATGATATGTTTGCCGGTTTCAATGCGGAGTTCATATTTACATGAGATAATTCAGCTCGAAAGAAACTAGCTCTGTCGGCTTCCAGTGCGTGTACGTTAACGCACGTTGAGCAAGAGGAATTTCCGTGGAAAAGTGATCAGTATCCCCTGGGATGGGGTTCATAATGCAATTGTAGTTTCTTTAGAAAAAAATTAATTCTAAGTTCCTTATCTCTTAAGACTTAAAAGGGAAGAAGCAATTTCTTGGAGTCTATTCTCACCCCTTAAGAGGGCAACACCTTCCCATTTACTTTGAAGGTCTCAATTGCAGGCGGGGGGACAGAATTTCTGACGACATCGTGTGAGTATTCAACCTGTTAGTCAGTTGCAAACAAACGAAATTAAGTATAGTGCCCCGTCACCCGGAGTCGGTGGATTCGTCGAATCGGCAGTCGGCCTCGTCGTCGTTATTATTCCTGCACATGTCGTATCTTCATTTCCTGTCTGAGAAGACTCCAAAGTGGAAAGGAGCTGAAGATAAAGGAATTTTTTCTTCCATTTCTTTGTCTTCCCTTTGCCCCTTTTATTATATGTTTCTTGGTATTTCAAAGCACTCGGCGTTGATCGCCATACAGCCAGACTTGAGACTATACGCATCATGTGCTGCCGTGAGAATCCGGCCGGTGAACCGACAGACCATTTGTTTATTACAATTTCCGCTGAGCGGCTAGAAGCTAGCAAGAAGAGACACTAGCAAGACTGGCCTCTACAAAACGGATTAATTTTTTAATCGATTCCATATTCCATTCCAGCAATAATCGCTCACAGTAACGACAACTGAAAAGCACTTAAAGATGAAATCAGCCTATCGCTCAATTTCTGAGAAGGCTTCGAGCGAGCTTCTCGCGAACCGGCAGCGAGGTCGACGACGGTTTCCACTTCCAGGTGAGAATTCTGTGCAAATGATGACGCATCGTGGTAGAATGCAATTTGTGCTAAACCCGGTTAAAGTACAGCGAACACGTACGAGGGCACAGTCCGGCTTAGAAAAAAGGGAACTCTTTAAAGTTGTTTACTTACCCAAAGGACGGAGACATATATGTAAGCCATCAGAACCATAGAGCGATTCCTCTACCCCTTTTAAGACCAGAAGAATTATTCTCGCCCCAGACATGTTTGAGTTTGCTCATCCAGTTCGCACTGCTTCTCAATGCGGCAAAGTTTTTGATAACAAATTCAATCGATAACTCTTTCTAGGGTATTGCGTTGATATACCTTACCTATAAAAACATATTAAATAAAGCTCCCCTTCTGTCCAACGAAGCGAACTGCCGGCTGTCGGAATTTTGAGATTATTCACCTTGCTGACGCATTTTCATGCTAGTTCAAAATATGGGTAAAAAAAGAATTGCAGATGCTTAAATGAGTTTGGCTTCCAAAAAAGGCCAGGGCGGCACCTTTTAAGATATCGTTACCCTTCAGGATAAGAAATTTTTCATATAACTTTCGCATTGCTACTGGGAATAAAAAATGCAACATTTCCATTAGCCCCACATGAATCATGCGAATAAGATAAAGTGATACTAAAAATTGCATCTTATCTAATCTCCAGTTTTTCGGATTCTCAAAATAGCCGTTTTTCCTTTTTATCAAGCAAAATCACTTAGCAGGGGAATTCAGATATCATGCATTTGTAACCACGATTTTGATAACAACAATAAACACGAAAATGTCATTGTAATAATAATAATAATTATAATAAAGCCATTGTTCATTTTTGTTCCATCCGCTGATGTGAAAGAAGATTGCAATAAGTTGTTTTTGATCTCCAAAAGTCTATCGTAATTCAACGTTTCCTGTTTTTTATTTATAAATTTTATGATTTCTCAATGGTCTACGAAACAATTAGAGGAATAAACTGCACAACCATCAATTTTGTTCCTTTTTCTTTCCTGCATATTAATTTTGACCGGTTTTACTTCAGGTTTTTGCTTTTGTTCATTTGTATACAGTTCAGTTTTTGGTTTATAATCTAAACTAAGTAGAGCAATTTGTATTACTTCTGAATTTATACATAAATCGATGTTTGTTTTTTATTTTTTAAACACGTTAGTTTTTTAAAAATTCCAAAAATAGTAAAAATTACAGAAGATATATTTTGTTTTTGTCTTTAAAGCCTTTATTGTAATCAAAAAAATGTATTCAAAGTTTATATTTTTTTTATCAACTTTTCTTTTATGATTCTTGTTCACACAATAGCGATAATTATCTTGTAACAAAAATTGGTTTTTATTTTTAAAACTATGTACATGATTAAAAGGGTGTTGATAAATTTTCTAGAAGATGACTTGGACATTGGGTGTTTAAACAAGATAACGATCTGAAACATACTTTGAGGTTGGTGAAAGATTGGGTTGAAGAAATAGGTTTTAAAACCAATAGAAACCTTGTGGGATATTACTATGCGAAATTAAGCGGTAAGCGATTCCATAGCAAAATTTTTTTAACTATTTCAAGCCATCAAAACTAAGCGGGAGAAAGTACCAATGGACTCTATTATTAAGTTAGTAGATTCTAAACAACACGAATTATTAAAGAAATTTTAATACGGTTGCTATTGTTTTGCACTGACGTTTTACGGACTTCCAGAGTAATTTTGTTTATAAATTTTAAAGGAACGTATGAAATATTTTGATTTTTAAATATTCAATTAGAGAGTAAGGACAGATTAATAAAGCTGCTTATTACTTATTGTACCACATGTAGTTTGCAAAGAATAAGCATTTAGTGATATTGAAAACTCGTTAAACGGTGGTAATGTTGTAAGTATGCTGGGTTTTTATTCGACTCAGAAACAATTTTCAAAAGATCGAAGAAAAACTGGTGGTCTTAATTTGGAATGTTATTCATATAGATCTTGTAAAAGCCTGCTTGATTAAATCTTGAATCTTTAAATTATAAAATTTAAATTTTATTTATATAAGAAGGATACTTTAAAATTAAAGGCTTATTTCGAATGGTTTTTTAACTTAATATTAAATTCGCGTAGATTATTAATCATTCAATATACATAGTTTAATTTTCTTATTGAAACTTACATAAGATTCTTTTCTGTTAAAATGAATGACTGAATAAATAAAAAGGATTTCATCATGATAAACTTAATTGGTATGAAGTCAGAGTGCTAAAGTGCTTCTGTAGAAAGTTATGATTAGCTTCTCAAGATAGAAACAGACCCATCTCAATTGTTCTCACCTTGATAATTTCTTACCTCATCTTCTTTACAAGACTCCACCCTTGAAAAAAAGATTGCAAATTTCACATTACCTGCTTAAAAGTTTCAACATAAAGTAGACTAATTGCCTTCAATCCTTTACATGCATTTTAATTTGCTCTGACTACTTAATACCATTTCAAAGACACGAAAGCAATTGCCGAGCATATTTTTCATGGGAATAATTTTGTCGAAAAAGAAAAAACTTTATTAAGGTGAAGGCAAAAAGAGACATCACACTCCGCGAAGGATTGAAGTCTTGGAGTGGTCTAAACAATGACTCCAATTATGCTATGTTTTATGCTTACAAAGGTTGTAATGAAAAAATAAAGTAAAAACGTGGTTGAGTTCTCACCCTTGCAGTTCATGGACAGTCACAAGTCGATGCCACCAGCTGCAACATTTCAAGAAAGTTTACGCGATAGGAACAAGAGCTCACGTTTTGCTAATTAATTAAAAACAATAATAGCAGATTTTTGTCTAGCAAATGAATGGAAGCCATAACGTAAATGTGCGCTTTTAGTTTCATTTCATCATTTGCATAAAGCGGGGAAATCGACCCATGCATATGTTTATGTTTACAGAAATTTTATCAATCTTTATTTTATAGAGTCAACGTGGGTCCAGCCAGGCTACTGCGATGCGATCCATCTGCTATCAATAGTGTGGGTCGCGCAGTCTCCCACTTGCGATATCGAAATAAAATATTGTGCATATGCATACAATCTTTTGCGCTTTAATTTCCAGTCATCTCACAAAATTTATGAAACAAAATAGCAATTAAGAGGCTTTTATCAAAAAGTGAGCCGAATACTGAATGTGAATCAACTTGTAAGTTTCGTTAAAGCCCACTTCTCTCCGAGGAGTCGAAATGAATTAAAGAGCTTGATGGGTTGAATATTTGTTTTCCGAGATATATTTACTTAAGACAATTGGCGATGCGAACGATACGCGTCGAGGAGAACTTTCGCCGACCTAATTTTATATGCTTCTACCATTTCCCCGTTGTTAATGAGGAAACAGAGGCAGAAGGATTTTTTCTTTTTGATTTACGCATACAATACATGTGTAAGTAGTGTAGTTACATTCTGCTCGCTATCTCCGAGCAAATCTCATTTAGTCCCCAACAATTAAGAACCATTTCTTTGAGATTTCTGCTTCTGCCATCATCGTAATTGACAAAGGAGCGGAAGCGCTTGTAAATTAGAAAATTGCAAATCTGCCTTTTCTCAATTAGGTTGAGCAAGGAGAATCATAATTATTGTGATATGTATATGAGATAATCAGCAAACAAAAAAAGAAAGATGCTATCTAGACTCATTTGTTAGACTTGGAAGTCTTTAACCCTTTGAATCTTGAGCGCCGCTTTACGGAGTTTTAAGGTGGTATAATAATAATTCATTTATTTTACTTTCATTGAAAAAATAATGTAACGAGCTGTAAACTTCCTAGATTCTAAGTATTTATATATTAGATTTACGAACATTTTTCGTCTACACTAGTGTACAAAACATTAGCACCGTTCAACGACTTTTTAATATAGTAAGCTGATAATTCAAAACTATATATGGCATAATGTTATATAATTCACGGTTTTATTCATCTGTCGTTACTCTCTAAATTACAAAAAAAAAACAGAAAATTCCATTCATTTATTTTCAAGTTTCAAACGCAATTCTTTGTAAAGTTCGAAAAACAATCGAGCAAAACAATAGCATCGTATAACATTTTTTTAATAATGAGTACTATAAATTACTTCAGCAACTCTCTGAGGCATAGAATCTACTAACTTAATTACCATATCCATTGGCACTCTTTCCCACTCCATTTTAATTGCTTTCAACAATAATTTTTTGTTTTGGAAAGTCGTTGAACGGTGCTAATGTTTTGCACACAAGTGTACGTACTTATGCAAGTTTGAGCTCTTATAACATTATAAAAACATTAATTTGGAGTTAAATACACGAATATGAAAAAAAAGTTTCATTTAAAATTACTAAGAACCATAATTTAAAGATGTTTTCACCTTTTTATTATAAAAACTACTTGTAATGAACAAATTTATTAGAAAGGAAATGCATTATTCGATTTATCGACGGCGACAAGCACGTATTTGTCGTATAAAATGACAAACAGAAGAAATTGTAAGTTTTCACACAATTTGTTTATTTTCAGGACAGTTATTTCCATAGAAAAGAACACAAGCATCTGCTGATACAATATTCAGTTTCTAAAAAATTGCAATAACGAATTAGATTATTTTTTCTATTGCCACATCCTTTTCTGATAATTTCTCTTATAAGTATGATATGTATCAATTTATATTTACGAAACTCGAGCAATATCGGATAAGAGCTAGTAGGAATATGAATCTCTTTTAATCCAAATGTTTACATTCGATTAATGTTAATACATACATTGATAACAAAAAGGGTTCTATTCTAGTTTAATCGCAAAACAAACATAAACACATTTTAAAGATGATATCGTAGCCAGCTCTATTGATCCTCTTTTTATTCGAATCACTTTCGGTCTTTCCGACTGCCATAAACTAAGTACATGCAGCGAGTTCGAGTAATTCAACCACTTCAATTACATTAATTGGCTTGATTTTCTTATCTAACAAGTAACCGGCCCACTGAATTCAGATGCGATGAAAATAAAATCTGAAGCTGGCTGCTGGGGGAAGCTCAGCAGAATAAGAAATTTTCGTAATTAAGTTAATATGCACAAAGTTACTCTTCGGTTAGCTCAGGTTATTTTTATTTTTTTTTGTATTATTTTCTTAAGGGAAAATATTCAACATTTTGAGGTCAAAAGCTTCTTCAGAAAGAGGAGCCACTAGAAAAATTGAAAAAAACTGCTGGTCCTATGAATCAGGTCAAGTTTTTAAATATTAAATACTATGTCATTAAATATAAATGCATTTTTACAATTTCAAATGAACAAAACTGAATTGAAATTTTATGGCCAAAGTAGTCGAAGACTAGACAATAAATGAAGGGTACAAACTGTTAGTTGTTATTAGTGGTTTTGTTTAAGAATTTGTTCGAGATAGAATGCTAACGTTCAAATTCAAAAACTAAACTTTATTCATTTATACATATATTTAGTCGGGAACCAAACGTTTTTTGAGCACAAAATAAATTGCTATCCGGTGTTTGTCGAATTGGCGAACGTTAGCGTTCTAGGGTTAGGAAACTATCATAAGATTTCCTAAGCTATGTATAATTATTTGCGGAATGCCCATCCAAAAGGTTTGCTGAGTAAATTCATATTTTCTTGTTTATTATTATTAGCATTAATCAGACACAAACAAATAAATTTTCAAGAATTGTATATGACTACTCCACCAAAATAAAAGAGTTTAGAAATGAATTATCTCGATCTGAAAACCCAAATTTTGGCCGAGTTTTACAAGACATACATAGTATTCTTTGATATAATTTCTCCAATGATTTGCTATACAGGGTGATTCGTAATTAAATGTTCCAACATGTACTAGTTCATTTTTGGGGATGTCCTGATCCACATTTGCAAGATCGTTCTTCTCTAAATTGCACTGTATTACTTACTTACTTACTCCCAGTCTTTTACTAAACACTCTATAACTTTCTGGACAAACAAATTCCTTTGATGAAGTAACCTTCCTTCTTTTCATTCAGTCTTCAATAAGCGGTCCTCTCCTCCATCATAAGTTTGAAATGTCTAATAGTTTTAACAAAAAATTTTCAGTCTATTTTAAAATTTAAATATATTTATTTAAAAGACGGCTAAAACTATTGATTTTTGGCTGTCTAATTCATATTGGAATACAACTTTTATAATAGGAAAATCTGTATCTTTTCATCCTAAAGATTTAAGAATATTCCTGAAGCTCTAATTGTTAATAAATGTTTATGCAGTAAAAAATAATGAAATTTGAGCACTTTAGTGATAACCTTAAGTTTGTAATTTCGCAACACTTTCTTTACTAATGAACGTCCTAATCAATTTCAATTATTGCGTTTATTTATTAAATATTTTTTTAAAGTGAAAAATTGATACGAATATTTCCGATAAGATTAGCTAACAAAGATTTTTTAAATAAATATGAAAAGAGGAGTTTTTCTTATCTGTCAATACAAACACTGACCGAAGCATTAACAAAAAATTATTTATATTTAGCACTGAGAGTTGAAAATTGCTTTCTTCTTATAACTAATAAAAACAAATTCTCCTACATTGCGATAAATGTGGGAGGAAAATGGCACAAAAAATGAATAAAATAAATTCTTCTTACTTTCGTCATCCTCTTCAATAATGCTAAGTGCTGACTCAAACATTCAGAAATTCCAGAAATTTATTTTCAAGAAGGAATCTCTCGTTCGATAAAAGACGTATTAAAAAATTAAACCCATCCACATTTAATTTTTTCCTTATGCACAAATCCTTTCAGTGCTATCTCCGGAGCACAATGCATTATAAATGCACATTTTGAGGGGAACTCGAGCGCATTTAACCGCCTTCAGGTTTTTATGAGATCAAGCACAT
Source organism: Eutolmus rufibarbis (assembly GCA_963920795.1). NCBI lineage: Eukaryota > Metazoa > Arthropoda > Insecta > Diptera > Asilidae > Eutolmus > Eutolmus rufibarbis. The sequence goes on from OY987205.1 coordinate 32,206,779, forward strand.
TTTAAATGTTTTCGCCGGTTCTCAAAAGTGAAGCTCATTTCTTTCACGCAACTGCTTGCTAGCATTATTGAGGGCGTCCTTGGGATGGCTAGCTGTAAATTAAGACTATGCTAAAGGAGCATAATGCTTGCTAGTTTCATCAGTGGGTTAGTCAAATTATGTCTGGGTCAATTTCTTTTTGGGCCATTAATTATATACCCTGGATGAGAAGGAATTTTTATTTAGAGCATTCGGCTGAAGCGCAAAATTATGCAAGAGCGATAAAAGCTAAAAGCTGGGGCGAAAATGGCTCCGAGGGAATTCGTAATTGTGGTAAGATTTAGAAGAAGCGCATGTGGTTAATGGATGGAAAAATAAATTATATGTGGATGTTAAAATAAAATTATGTTTTTGTTTGGCGAAACTTCCACAAACAAAATGAAATGCCGTGACATAAAACTTTCATTTAGTTATTCTTGTATAGCTATTTAAAGATTACTAAGCGTATTTTGCTTGCTTTTTTCTACGTTTTACAACTTTAAGTTTCATATTATGCATTAAAAAGAAAATATTGCTATACGATTAAAATGCAGATCAACATGCTCTATGGAGTCGTTGCAGTGGTCCAAATCCTCCCTGGTTGAATAACTTTGCCAGATAATATAATGAGCAGATCAAATTATAGCTATTGGGTTTTGACTCTATGTAGTTCAAATAAATTTTTGTGCGGTTGCGTTAATTAAACAATAAAATTCACGCTATTTAGTAGGCTAAGTTAACTCAATTGTTAAAGTATGATTTGCAATGAATTATAAGCCTTTCTTGGAAGCTTTATAATAAATATTGGCATTACAATAAATCTGCATAGAATTAATCATAACTCCTTTGTCTTTCCTTCTGTTTTGTTCTAATTTAAAATATTGGATCTATTGAAGTTTTATTATAACCTTTTGAACAGTACTTTTTCCATTTAAGTATTATGTGAAGAGTTGAGATAATGAGGATTTAAAATCTTTTAAAAAGGTTTTATGAATTATCCTTTACACTTTTATGAACATGACATATAATTAAGGGTTTAATTTTTAAAAAATTAGCAGATTATCCCAGAACTCGACTCGATTGAATTGCTCATCAACAATCATAAAGTGATGTTGCACAAGTTTCTTAAACCTGTTGGATTTAATAATTTAGTTCAGTTATTGACACCAAACTGAGATATTACTTACATATTATTTGATGATCCAAGAAGGTCACTCTGGTTTCTTACTTTCGTCCGAATTAACTCTTTTTACGTTTCAGAATTACTGTCGTTATCGTTTAAAAATATCGCAACAAATCTCCATAAATCTTAATTGACAATTTAATTTCAACCAACAATTTGCTGCACTCAAAATGTAAAGTAAATTTTGAATGTTCCTTAGATTCATCTTCGTGCACTCTTGATCGAGTTCTAGAATATGAAAATGAAATCGAGTTCGCAATCGAATTGAGTTCTGGAATAAGGTCCCAGTTTTTTGCTGAAAAGAGAGTAAAGTAATTATAGAAGGTAGAGTAGGATTTAAACGTTTAGAGTATGTTATGATACACATAATAAGCTTTTAGTACTGTATCATGCTTTTTCCAGACAGTTTTTCAACTTTGAGTCGTACGGGAAATACAATTTCTCGAATTCTGTAAAATCAGCATTTGTTTCAGAGCAATGACCTCCTTCTTCAATCTGAATTCTTTTTCTACCGAGCTATGATTGAGAAAAGGAAAGACATTGCAAAAGACGTGCAAACAAAATTCAGTTTTTCATTGCAGAAAATTTAATCAATATATAGTAGTACATACATATGTATATTGCCCAAAAATTCTTTACTCGTTAGATCTATTTTAAATTATGTGTATTAAGTTATAAGTACTGGTATATACGTTAAAGCCAGACTTATTAAATGGTCTTCATTTTAAATAACTCAGATTAAACAATAGCATGCTTTATGGGCATACCAAGACCTAATAGAATTTTGAGACCGTAAAAGCCAGTTAAATTTAATTTGTCGGTTATGTTGGCTTATGAAGTGTATAGCTATTATTCACATAGTGTATATATGAGAGCTTTCACATTAGTTCAACATTAAGTCTAAGACCCAAATTAAATCATTCAGTTCGAAATTCATTAATATTCCCGTCAAATAGCCATCACGAAATGCAACGAGAAACCCGAAGCTCACCGCGGCCGTGCATGCTAATCGACAGCCTTAATAAGTTTATAATCGTCAGAGGCTTTTCCAAATAAGCGGGGTGGAAACCGTCTCGAGTGTCGCTATTGGGGTCACACAACTATTAATTGGGAGTAAATTGGCTGACGTCAACTATTTTCGCCCAAAGTCGAGAAAAACATTTAGATCAGCATAATTTGCGAATGTTTGGTGGCTTGGGCATTTTCATAAAAACCATAAATAACTGAAATATTTTGAATGATCGAAAACGAGTTCCTTTTGAAAGCCATATAAAAAACCGGAAAGCGTTTGGGTACCTTAACCTTTTGAGAGTAGCAGCACTTTAGGTGCTGCCTTCACGTCAAGAAACTGTCGCTCAAACAAGCTATGATTTATGAAAATACCGAGAGCGCAAAAACAAAAGAAGTCAAAGCAAAAAAGTTTATATCATTATAGAAACAATCTTATCATAGATGACTCGGAAACCTCAAGGCACTTACCTGGTCTTCTTGCCAATTGGTTAGTGCAGAAACTTGATACTTGAAACTAAGGCAAAGTGAAAAAAAAAATATAGAATCCACAAGACGACAGGTGCACATGCTTTGCTCGTATTCCATGTTTTCTTGTTCATTTCTTTATTACTACATCCTCACAAGACCACGCTCCATTGGAATAGAATAGAAATTTTTCTCGATTTCGCAGCCTTCGTTCATTACTCGATTTTCTGCTTTTATTTTTTCACTTATTACTCGATTTTTTTTTCTACCTTCTTCTTTTTCACCGCAATGGCGAAGTGTTTCGTTTACAAACTCCACCTTTGATGATCGTATCATCGATTAGAAGAGTTTTCAAAAGATGACCATAAAAATTAACTACTCAGCAAAAATGGACATTGTGGACAAACGTTTTCTCTTTTAGGCGAATGATGATGAAAATATCCAACTTAGTTGTTCAGAGCCTAAAAACTACTCAAGTTCATACTCTTTCCCAGCAGTTGTGCGCCACATAAGTTCGTTTCTAATAACTTAAAATTAAGTGAAAGTTGAAAACCTAATAATTAACTGAATTTTCTTGTAATTTTCCACGGTCGGTGATATATAATTAAACCCCGTGGAAAAGTAGAGGAAAAGATATGTATTAAATTTACATAGTTAAAATGATATTAAAAGATACAAAGAGTTAATGGGCTCAGTAAGAAGCTGTACATTTTACGTCTTGTCTTTGTAAGACAGAATACAAAATTTAGAAGAATTATCTTTACACTTAGCGTTTTTAATTTTTTATAGCCGCCTGAAAAAAAGTTAGAATTATGCTAAGATTGGTATTTAACATTTTAAATTTCTTCTTAAATATTGTAGTTTAAGAAGCTATATGTTTACAAAGGTACATATGTACGTAAGGTACATTGATTAGAAACTATTCGATCAAATTCAAAACTTTTCTTTCAATAAAATTAAATACATACATAGATATAAATTCTTGTACACTCTTATTAGTGAACTAGTATAAAAAATCTAATCAAAAGGCTTTTGTCAGGATATACATAGACTCATTTTAAGCATTTTAGTAAAGGAAACAACGTTTTTAAAAAGTAATTCGACAATATCTAAGAATGAAATTATATAAATACATACCTACAAAATTTGATACATTCTTTCTCCCTAGATTTGAAAATTACATTTATAAATTAATTGAGCCCAAAAAATTTTAATGTGTGCATAAATTATTATCAACGTTTTCAAGGAGTTTTTATTACTTATCTTTTCCAAGAAACACATGGTGAGTTCATTTACTACAGTATTTCACACATATTTTCAGTGATGAATATTATTTACGTGCATAATGTTATGACAAATTCGCAAAACCAAATGGACATTTGGCTTCTCTTATTAATCTCATAAAAGATAAATTCTGATCTATTACATCCAATCGCTTCTATATACTTAATTTTCATTCTTTTGCTTTCCGATTGTTTATTAGAAAACCTAAATGAATTTTGACAACATACTGAAATCCACTTTAATTTGAGTCACGTGTTTACATACATGCTTAATTTTGACTAAACCAACGTTAATTGTAAGATACGAATTTGTTGGAGAACACCTTATGAGTTACTTTGCTAATTTTCAAGTGTATCATACTTAAATAAGACTTACTACCATCTTTTTCTAATACCTATTATTGAACAGCTTTTGCATATTTGATCGATCACTCAACTTTTGCTATCTAGCACCTTTATTTAAAGTTCATTGAATTGGTACGATCTGATTATTACCCGCACGATCTACTTTAAACAAGAATTCTGCAGGCAAATAAAATTCATTTTGTACGCATTTCACTTTCAGCGAAAAATTGGCAGCTGTTCAAGAAGTCGTTGGCTATTTTTTATCGATTTAATTTGCCCACTTGCGTGCACACATCTAATCCAAAAATTTTCCGTGCTTTCTATAAAATAATTTCTTTGCGTAAAATAAATACTCAGGTTTGGAACTTTATCGCATAAAAAGTAATGTTTATTACATGCTTGACTTTCTATTGAGATCGACTAAAAATATCGGCTCCAGTAGCCTCCAAGAGACTTAATTCTTTTGAGACTAATTTATTTCTAATGTAAACAAACATTGTAGCGATTATTTCTTGAATAGTCAGCAATTGAATTCGTCTGCAAAATCTATGTATTTCGCAAAAATTCCTCCAATCATCTCTTATTTATTTAACTGGCGAATCAATCTTGGCTCAGAACAAATTATGTATCCCTTTCGGCGCGATTTATGCTCCAAGTGGTCTTAATTGATTCGGAATTGCTTGAAGCCGATTATGCTGGTTTATGAGGGGACCCGTGAAGAGCCGGTTCCTCGGCGATGCAGGCAGAGGGCATATTTATGCTTAGGGTCGTTATTTCGGGTATCGCCGTATAACTCGAATAAAATCAGAGTTCGTTACACACACGTTCGCTTATTGTGCGTTCACTTTGGTTCACTCCTCCGGGCCTTATTTTGCAACTTTATTTATTTTTAGTATTGTTCATCGGGTCACCCGCTCAATTCTTAAAATTACTCCGTTGCCTGAGTCACTTCCGATTAGTTGTCACGAACTTATGTAGGTCAGGTTAAATTGTTTGTGCCAAAGTTAAATTACTCACAATTTTACGCTTTTTGCATACACCAACTGTAATAACATGCGATGGGATAAGTGCGGGTTTATTATTCAATGTCGATCATATTTTTTATATTGCGCTTTTCCAATGAATGATTTCTGTTTTATTATTTTTCTTGCTTTTTCTCAATTGCTATTTGTTGAGATGAGGTTAATTGCAACATTAATTATTTAAATGAAAAAATTGTTTATTTGTTTAGTTAGTTTAGTATTACTTATAAGCAGATCATCACAAAAAATATAATTTTGAATTGGATTTTTCATTACTTTTCAAATTACACCCGACATGACTAGCTTCTAGTCATGTTATTTTGTTTCTCAAGTAATATAGTCTGCGATATCCGGGCAATCAAGACGAATTGACTGATACCTCATTTAACGATTAAACATATTTATGTATAATACATACATACATATACATACTATACATACTATACATACTATACATGCAATGGTGGAAGACATAATAGATACAACTCAAAAATAAACTAACAAATTTATAAGTTCACAATAAAATATAAATAACAATATATTTTAATTTTTGTTAGTATATTACACTAAATGTACAAAGATTCATTAATTTTATTTTAAGTCATCCATAGAAGAGATTGCCAGATCAAATTTTGAATTTTTAACTTATTGTATCTATTATTTTCTCCACCATTGTATGTACATTCCTACTTTCCGTAGTCGAGAGCCAATGCTATTGTATTATAATAATTATTCCAAGTAATCTAAATACCTTTAAAATTTCCCTAGATACCTATTCAATTGTAGGAATTAGGAATTAATTAATAGTCTATGTTGATTATTTAATTCTTTTACATATTATACATCCGCTTTACTTTCTCAAATAAAGAGAATATTTTGTTTATCTATAATATTATGTACATATTTCTTTTAACTTTTATTTAAAATTCATATTTTAGTTCACAATTCTTAAAATAGTATTTATTTTCGTGTAAGTACATGCTTTATCATACATACTCGTATGTCCTATATTTATTGAAATTAAATTGAAAAGCGATTAGAGAAGCAAAACTGATATATACAGGGTGAATCAGAAAGACGTGTTGCAACATTCGATTAGTAAATCGTCCCCCTCCTTTAACATTACCACTTCATCCGTATTTATAAGTTGTAGTGTTTTTGAAGTGAACTTACTTAAACCACTCTAGGTTCTGTCAAAGACATTGCAGGATTGTAGAACAAAGTTCACCCTCTGACGCTAGTAACAATACCTCGACGAACTCAATTCGTCCAATACTGTGCAAACCAGGTAGGTTTAAAATTCAAATTTGCGACAATTTTGTTTGAAAATTCACTTAGAAATTTCATCCTTAAAATGATCACGTCAATATGCAATGTCATTCAAAAAATATTAATATAAATGTGAGATCATATAGCAGCGATTTCTTTGCATTCGCGAAATTGTTGGGCGTGTTATGCTGAGAAAATTCTGCTTTCCGATCCCACGTTAATTTTAATAATTTTTAAACGGCTTTGTATATTTATGTGTATTTTGTTTTTGATTAAGGAGTATAACTTTTTTTTTGTAAAAGATGTTTATCGTTTAGTGGTAAACTTCACGGAAAACGGAAAGGAAATGAATAAATGTATATTATAAAATTGCTGCAAATTCTAACTTTGAGTCTACCTACTTTGCACAGTAGTAGACGGATTGAGTTATTCTGGATAACTAGCAAAACGTTGGAGGTACATTTTCGAATAAGCTTTACTTTATAATCCTACAAAATCCTTGACAAGACTTACGGCGGTTTAATTTAGAATAAAAGGGGTGAGTCTAGGCGGTGTCAGAACAAACGATAATCAGGACATTCCATAGAATTAATTGGTGTTAATGTTTTTTTCTGATTCACCCTGTATGTAGGAATTCTCGAAAAACATCGGGCGGACACATGTAGGAATCAACCTGTGATCTTTGAATTTTGCTCTCCGATGCTCTAATCTAATCGTCGAGCTGCCGTAGCCTGTAACCGATAATTTCAAATAATTTTGAGTTGGAATCAAATATTTTGAATGTCAAGGAATGAAATTTAGCTGCGAATGCGTAATTCAGTTGACTCTAAAAACGCTTCAAAAATTTAGAAAAGATTACATATTGTTTTGCACAAGGTCCACCCAATGATTCTGCGCGGTCGAGCATAAAAGCATGTTAGACTCAAAATCCAGAAAACCCAAATTCGACTAGCATGCATTGAAAATAGTTAAATTTTTATTATTTTTTTATTTCTATAGTTTTAACTCGGTTTCCTTACGACTTTTTTCACTTCTAGATGAAGTTTTCTCTCAGCGCACACAATTACTATACCTACCATTTATATTTTATTTGTAGTTCTGAATATTTAACTTATAGATATCTTTTTCGTTATATTTCAGATAACAGTAGTGGAGCGTCAGGTATTCGACTTTCTCGGATACATGTGGGCACCAATATTGGCAAATTTTTTCCATATAATTTTTGTGATCTTTGGCTTTTACGGAGCATATCACTTTAGGGTTAAATATATCATAACGGTAAGTAGTCCTAAAGGCCCCTTATGCAAAGAATTAATTCGAATCACATAAAGCTTTCATCACTATGCCGTGACATTTAACACTAATAGCCGTTTCGAATAGGGCTAAGTGCCCCGAATTGCTATCTTATCCGAGTATCGAACGGCCAATAGATTTGTGATGAAAACAAATGTGAGGAGAATTGCCACCAGTGTAACCGAATTTCAATCAATCAAATGACTTTTTTGTGTCTTTCAGTATTTAATATGGAATTTCATTTGGATTGGCTGGAACGCTTTTTTAATTTGCTTTTATTTGAACGTTGGCATTTTAGACAAAGTAAGTGCACACATGCTATCAATTTAGGACTTTGGCCTAATTGAACATTATTAAAAACACGCCCTTGACTTTCAGGACAGCGATGTTCTTAATTTGGGAACGGGTAGCGTTTCCTGGTTCGAAGTGAATGGATATGGTTGCAAGCCAGTCTATCCCATTAATATAACCTCGGAAGATCCATACCGTCCTGTTCGACCTGAGCACGTCGATGACTGCCTCATAGAATACCCAATTGTAGAAATAATACATTCAGGAGTACAATGTATCCTAGCTGTGAGTTGGTCTTTTTCTTTTTTTTTTATAAATATAACTCCCATTTATTATTTGGTTTCATTTTAGATTCTTGCCATAATAGGCGCTATTTTAATAGCTTATATATTTTTAGACGAGGATGACCAATGTAAGTAATCAATTTAACATTTAGTTATAGTAAAAGTAGTTTTTGGAGAAATATGTTCGTTGGAATTGGTGTTTTTTCTATACATACATATTTAAACTTTGGTTTGGCCATTTAAAGTATGAGAATTTTTCGAAGTACATAAATACAGGGTATATTTTCTTAATTGTGTTTTATCTATTCTTGTAGTTTACTGCACTCAGTTAATTGCACCAGTTTTGAATCTTCATTGATCTTTTGTAGGAGTCACTTATTGATAATCTACAGTAAGAAATCCCAAATCAGACAATACTAAAATTATTAAAAAGAAGTTAATTTGGAAATATGCAATATAAAATGGGTTAAGAAAGAACAAGAAATATTCTTTTTTATTTTATTTGAGTAGATATCTGGCACATGGTCACTAATAATTATTCATTTCAAATTGGGATTTTAACGATAGTTCCTTTCTTATTCTTTATACAGAAATTGTGAAGAAGTGTATTTGTTAAAAATGATAAAAATTGTAGTTTTTTACGGAAAGCAATGTGCTCTAAAAATTCATCAAAATAACGAACATGTTTCTTGAAAAACTTAGGTCACGTAAAGGATTCTCAGTAGTTTAGAAAAAAAAAACAAGTAATCTAAGCATGCTTCTTGCTTAAAGTATCTAAACGGGGAATTAGAGGTAAAATAACAGAAAAAATAACAATTAAAATAGTTTACAAAATTATATCAGCTCTAAAAACATTGGTTCTTTAATAAAATTCCCATTTTGTAAATAAAATCGCGAAATTGGTTAAATTAATTAGGCTTGAATTTATAGAATTGAAGATGCAAATCAAAATTTCAGTGTGAAAGGAAATCAGCAATGTGTTATTTAAAAATATTTTTTTGCAGTCGATTTCATGGGTGGTGATGCCAAAAGTCCACAGCATACATCTGTGCATCCAATGTACGTGAGCTATACAAGTATACCGACGTCAGCTAGCGCAACAATGCTATCTAATAAAAATTATCATAATCACGCAATAAATACCGAACAAGTTAAGCAAAAAATTAACACTGCATCAACCGCATCCATCCATAGCAAAAAAAATCAAAATATGAATCGTAAAAACGCCAATTATAGCAGTTTCATTAATCGGCCTGATATTAAGTACACTCAAATTTCGACTGAGCAGTTGGTAAATAATCTTGACGATAGTGCGGACAACTTTTGCTTGCAAACATTCAAAATAGACGATTCGTCCAGCACTTATATTCCATTTCAGAAGCCCGTGCCCATTTTCCCCTACGACACAAACGTAGTGCATCCAGTGCGAGACAACTCGCAATTTTTAAATAATTACGACGGCACTCGCATAGGTAATATAGGGCATGTTAACGTTAACGCTATTACGAATATGACTCCCAATCCGATTGTGCGACAATTTCAGAAGCCTGAGCACCAACCCTATCCGGACCTGTCCCCAGACATGTCTGATAAATACATAATGCCATATCAGTACGTAACTCGATCGCCGCTTCCAAATCGTAGCTCGTCCAAGCGTCGTCAAGACAGATCTCATCCAAGTAATTTCTGTGATCAAATTAGAGATGCGCCCCCGGGGTACAGTGACACGTACATCGCTAGGGCGAAGTCCCACGACAGACTTTCCAACCGCGTCCGTAGGCAGAATGTAAATAAGAACAATCCAAGACCCAGATCCTATTGCAATAACACTGTTTATGCAAATAACGAGAATGTTTGAATCAGTCAACCACTTTGAACTATAATCACTGTTCATATTTTTTTATTTATGTATTGTAGGCTAGGATTTATAACAGTTTTTATTCAGTTTTTGGGAAACTAACGATATTTGGATAATAAATCACAAGTTCGTTTACAGTTTCTATTTCTCACTTCCTTTTCCATTTCTTTAAAACAAAATGAATGAAAGAAAACACGAAATTGAAAGTCGTATTTTCGAACCTATATATTTAAAATACTATTTTAGTAAAGAAGACCAAAGTTAATGAATTCTACGATTAGGGGAGACAACGTGCAAGTTCATTGTTTAGAATACTTTAAAAGTAGTTTTTAAAGTTGGGACAATACGATGCATTTTTTCAAACCATTAAAATTTATAAAATCAATAAACAAAGAGACAATTTTTTTAGTAGAAGTTATTCTCACTTGAACAAAAAGCAGAATAGAAGTTTTGTATTAAAGATTTCATATTAAACAAAGATATGTATTGTTATCGGTTTAATTATTTGAACTATTTGAACTATTCACTATTGAAAACAAATGAAAATCAAAAATTTAAGTCAAAAATTGATTAAAATCAGAATCAGTGGGAAAAACTACACAGGAACAGCAGAATTACTGTCAAAGAACACTTAAGGAAATGAGACTTCAAAAATGCGATCTGATTTCAGATTTTTACTAGCAATATATTTTAATAAACTTACCATAATTTATTCAATAAGAAATTTTAAAATGAATATAAATATATGGCAAATCCCTAAATAAAAATTATTCCATTTACTACAGTTGCTCAGATTTCGGTCGTTAGAAATCGAAATAACAAATGTCCGCTTTTCAACTTGGAAGTCTTTTTCTTTCAAAATATAACCTTGCGTTGTAACAGTTTTGTTGAATTTTTCTGTTGGTCGTTTCTGCCCTCTGTTTTTAAGGAAATAGCGAATTAAAAACATTAAACAGTTTGAGAAGCAAATTAATAATAATTCTATCGCTAAAATTAACCACATGTCTTGTGGGCGTTTTGTTGTTGTTTTGCTTCTGTCGATGTTTTCTGTTTTTAATTTGATCATGTGCAATCCCCATTTATGGCTTTAACAGAAATGTTTTTTAGATTTTTAATCAAAACCTAAAATTATATAAAAATGAACTACAAAAGACAAAACAGAAGTAATATTTGGGTATTAAAATTCATTGCCTTTATTTTCGAAAAAGTTATATTTTTAAGATTTCTTTCTTTTAAAAATAAGAAACTTGGCGCGAAATTCGACTCAGAGATAGTGAAATAAACGATTTTTTTCTAAACCATCTAAAAAAATAAATCTGAACGTTTCGTTTTCCTTTAATGTTCTAAAAGACACTTTTAAAGTAAAGAAATTATCGTAGATCAATCTTCAACTTCACTCTAGATCCTTGCACTAAACTTGTGATTTACTCGCTAAAAGAAACGCAAGTAAAATTTAAATTGTTAAAAGTAGAACAATAACGATTACGTAATTTAGATGACTTAGTTCATAATAGTTTACGAAAAAGAGCCTTAAAATTAGAACTTATCATACATGGATATAACAAGTTCATAGTTTTATAATTAAAATGTACTAAATAAAGTGTCATTGTAGCGATAAATCGTACTTAGTTGCCTTATTAGATGAGAGAAATTATGTGATAAAAACGTGTCTAATTAAATCGGGCTAAAGAAGTTAGTGAGCTGTTTACTCATTATCCTGTTACTTGTTACTTGAAATCAATTCATCCGTCAAACAAGCTGTTGTGCCAAAATGTTATTTTGTTGTTCGTCCACGTCAAAACTAAATAAATAAATAAAGCAATCATTGAAAGTAATGCAATGCCTTTAACAAGCAGCAACGCAGTGGAATACATGCCGCCAATGAAGTGATATAGGTGCTAAAATTAACATACAAAAACAGCTATAAATGTTACTTTTGCTGGCATTTAAGCTTTTTTTTAACTTTAAAATTTACCCACAAACGTATTTTAGCCGTAAATTTATATTTGATAATTACTGTTATAAAGTAATTTTTAGTTAACAAAGTGCATATATCTAATTAAGATAAATATACATAAATACGTTTTTATATGTCTAAATCTACGTATTGGACACAACAATTAAAAGTGTTGTCTTGTCTTTTCACGTTAGAATAATTTTATGCGCAATTTTTAATTTTTTTATTAAAATATTACAATAAATTATTTATTCAATTACCACGTTTACTTCATTGCTGCACCTCATATTAAAATAATATCGTGTAAAATCGTTTAAAAGATGAAAAAAAAAGAAAAAATAAACAAAAACAAAGAATTGCAAATGTTGACGCCAAATAAGTAAAAGAAAGAGTTATTTGAGAGCGATAGAAATAAGCGTTCAGTGAGACCTAGTTCGTTGAATTTTAATATTAGATTAATGCAAAAAATTACTTGGAAATTGAAACGACTCCAAGTAAGATACATTACTTCCAGAAAAATTCATTTTAAATTAGTTTACTATTATTTTCCAGTAAAAGCTCTGTATGTTTAATTTTTATAGTAGGTTTTCCAAAGTATGTATTTCTTTCTATGCTCAATTTTCATCAGGCTTTTTATAAAGAAAAATGTAGGACAAAAACTTAAAACCCATGGCTTTTAAGAAGATTTATTTTATTATGGATTGCGGTCCGTCAAATTAACGAATTAAACGGAGACATTTTATAGGGAAAAAGGCGCACTTTTTCTGGCCGCAAAATAAATTTCTAATAGACTAGAGACTAGAAAGAAAACCTGCGTGTATCTTTACAAAAAGCATAGAAAACCAAGATACGCCCCAACATTTTATTATTTATTCGTTTTTATCCCACCAAATGATGGCATAATGATGAGAAAAGATTCCCTAGACGTATTAAAAAATTAAAGACATTAGTTTTGCATTCCGTGTTTATCACCTTTCATGAAACTCTTTCTTAAAAAAACAAAAAATTGTACTTCTTAGTTTTACTTAAACTGTTAAATATTTCTATTGCATTTGCATAAGGAACAAGTTTATTGGGCCAAAAAGAGAAAGAAGCAATTCTAAACCATTGTCACACGCATTGTTGTATTTTAAAACTATTTTGTAACAGCATTTAGAGAATAAATTTTTTATCAAACAACTAATCAACGCTTTTTAATTAACCAGTGTTTCACGCTCTTTTCCTGTCTTCCTTTTTTCCTTTTTTTTTTTTTTTTTTTTTTTTTTTTTGTATCCATAAGACTTAGTGTGGTTTTTTGGTAAACGTTTTTCTAACAATTATTTTGGGAATCGATTTAGTTTGCTTTCAGTATAATCCTCTCAGCTGCACTGTTTTGGGCTTCTATCATAGAGTTGTATGTGGTTCTGTGTATGGTTATTTTATTTTTTTTTTTATAATTCAGCTTAGATAATAGTACGTATTTGTTTCAAAATTGTATTTCTTTTTTTTTTTTTTGAAAATTTTGCTAGTGAGGAAAGATAGCAAGAAATCGAAACAGCGAAAGTCGCTATATTCCATTGAGTTTGGACCACCTGTAGATACAATCCGGGGGCGTCCGGATATTTTGGATTATGAAGAAGCGATGGGCGATCGAAATGGACAACTAAGTCCAAAACCAATGACTCCAAGACGTGTAAAGCGACGATCTGTAATGACCAGAGGCACAAACAGCAGACAAAGCACAACTAGCAGAAGAAGTCATACAAGCAACAGAAGTAGTGTTCGAAATTCTCGCCGAAAGTACCAGCAAAATCCGGTTACCAAGCTTATGGAGCAGCAGAATGTGAAACCCTTTGCTAGCTTTGTCCACACTGAAAATCCAACTCTAACTGCTTCGAATCTCAAAACTCTAAATCATGACATTATTGCTAGCGTGACCAGCAAGCCTGCGTACACGAACTTCACGAGCAGCGTCAGTCCCGACCCAATTTACTACAACACTAGTGGAAGTACTGTCCAACTTCAGCAATCTTGGAACACCAACAGTCCAAGTCAAGCTGGGCACTTCAATCCATCGTACCAGCACTCAACACCAAATTTGAGCAATAGCAATGAGCACGTAGACGAGTTATATAACAACAGACCTCCGTCGGTGCGATCGAGTTATTCGAACTTCCACGGGACACGGCCGCTCAGCTCGTACAATCCCACCGTAACCGCTGAAAACGTCTTCGCCGGAATCTCGGGAGGTCAGACGAACATGCCTCCGCCCCTGCAGCCTGCTTCGCCGGTGCAGCCCCAGGTGCCGTCCAGGAAGACTGGGTCCAGGGAGAGCATACGATCGATGGCATTTCTGAACAGTGGACCCCCTGCCTACAATCTGAACTATCACACCCCCCCGGATTCTGAGACAACCATGTGAGAGTCGGGCTTGCTGTTTAAATTTCTGACTTCTTAGTTTGTACATCCGTCCATTACATAAAACTTTATATTTTTTGTACAACGCGTCTAAGTTATTCCTTATCGTTTCTACTTTTAAATGCCAAAGTGGTAGGTTTTTCTACTCCCTAACTCGGAAATGTTTTGTATTTAAGCTTTAATCGCATAAGGTCTGTTTTCTTGTAAAGTGTAAGGTTTATTTAAGACTTGAGAAAAATACATTGCTACATCGAAAAGAAAGCTAACATGTTGAAGTTTTATTATCTGAACTTTCCAGTAATAAATTTACGTTCTATGGAGTAAAAAATGTAAGTATATAGTACGTATTAAAATTATTAACAAGTTGCCGAAAAAAAAGGTATAATACTGCGAATTTTTGCTAATATTCTGAACCATTCTACTTAATTGTTTAGTTGCTATATATGTACATACATATATGTATGTTAAATAGAAATTAAATATTTATAGAAGATAAATTCAAACAACTTAGACTACTAGACGCTTTCGATGATTTCGCAAGGAAAGCAGATTTTATGTATCAAGCAAGAGAAGTTGCTAAATGAAAATGTAATCTTAAAAAAGCATTAATTTTTCTTTTTACATTTTTCGAAAGTATTGTGTTTCAGAAATACTGTGTAAACATTTTAAGAAGATCCAAGCATTTCTTCCGTACTTATAAGCGATTTTCGAAAGTCACTGCTTGGCCGCGTAATCGTCAAGAAAAACTTTAAACGCGTTTTTCTGGAAACAACGTTTTTACGCCTTGCGTCCTAAATTTTTCAGAATCTACTCGACCAATTCTCTTCAAATTTTTTCCACATATTTTATACATGTGTGGCTATCGCCCGTACTAGAATCATAGAATCAAGTAAAAGGATTGATTTTAACATTTTTTTTTGCAATGAAATAGCTAAAAAAGTAATGTCATTTTTAAAATTTTTTGTTTAACGGTCCGCCATTTTGTTATTTTTGCCCCAAAATTAATAATTCTAGTACGGGCCATAGCCATTACATTACTGAGCATGAATCTTCTCTGAAATCTGTTTCAGATCATCCGAAAGCAAGATTTTAAGGACGCAAGCTGATTTGGCGTATTTTAATTTTTTAAAAAAAAACAATGTAAAATAAACAAAAAAATTTTTTTTTTAACTTTAATTGTATTTTAATGTAATACATATATTAGAATCGCCAAAACAAATTCCCAAAAATTAAATTTTTTGTTTTTGAAGAAGTGGGTAGACCCCTTAAAAGAAAAAGAAAATAAAGCCTAATATCATCTGCATTAAATCAGCTTCGTATCTACATATGTTTATTTCTGGTTTTGAATGTACTATATCAAATTAGGAAAAAGGAAATATATATGGAGTATTGAACAATTGATGCGCGATTTTAACTTATATTTGAAAGTCTTTTTGCCATAATTTTTAGAAACTTTGTTTTGCGTTTATTTGAAGCTTGTAGATTATAAGAATGCACTAAACCGAAAATCGATTCGTTTTAAAAAATTTCAATATGTACACTAAACCCATTAAAAAGTAAAAAGTTATTCTTTCTAGGGTTCCGTAGTCAAACATGGAACAGTTTTTACGTTTTTAAACCTACCAAATCCAGCGAGTTCTGAACGCACTTGGTCGTTTTTGTTCTATATAGTATATATTTTTTTCCTGTTTATATTTTTTCGATGCTATACTATATTTTGGTGAGTTGTTTAGAAAATAGAAATGTCTAGCTAGTACTTTTAAGATGCATTATATTTATTGCAAATTGACTATATTTTTACTTTACTTAAATACTTATAGTCTACAGTGCGTAGCAGTTCTAATAATTCAGTTTCTCACATATATTTTGTAATCAATGGGCAAAAGATGCTATATTAATTTAAGAATTAGAATGAGGGTGTTATTTTTTAGTCTATTTTCTAAAAAATACTTTAAATACTTTAAACGTACTTTTCTTAAAACTGGATTTTGGATCGATGATTACAATTATTTTCAAAGTAATGATGAGATTAATTTGAAACTTTGTATACTTATTTCTAACATAATTATGCAGAAACGGAACGAAAGATTGCTCGTAAAGACTTTTGACCGCCTGACTAGGTTAATGTACGATCTCAATTTTGGAGAAAAAATTACTTACTAATTATTTGCTCAATCATTCAAAGAAAGAAATACATATTATGTTATGTGAATTATTTAACAGGCAAATATATTGGGAAGGCATTTAAATTAGGGATGTATGTATATATATTTCTATTTACCACACCATATAACACAACTCTTCAAATTTCCATGATTTACATAAGTAAAACAGAAGCGTGTTTTGCTTGTCTTCTAAGTTGTCCGGTTATCACTTAACAGATTCGCTGCCTATCACTGATATATTCGTGGTTGGCAATAGCTAAATATTTGGCTGAATATGCTTTCGGTAGCGAGAGAGTTAAGCGGTCTTATATTTTAAAATTAACAGTATCCTGTATTAAAGGACTCTTTAATTAAAAACTTCTCAAATGTTCAAATTTGATTACTTCACCTAGATTGGAAGTATTAATAAAATCTGGGGATGTAATATAGAACCATAGTTCAAAAGGAGCTTCTATTTATGTTATTTTGGAATATGTAAATAAATTTAATTTTATTATTCAAGATTCATCAAATATACTGATACTACATATGTATTTTTTGTCATTGACGAAATCGGTTCATTCAAACCGTATTATGATCAGGAACAAAAAGAAAGTCGTGATTCCTCAACGAGCGAGAAGGGACTGATATTTTAAAAATATTTAAAAGCTCTGTAGAATTAATCGTACACCTTGAATGCAGTCAAATGCAAAAACAGTTCTGAGGATGCTTCGTCTTTCCTTGAGTGACCGAAGTGATAAAAGCTTAATCCTATCAGTATAAGGCGGTAATAAATTAGGGTTAGCCCAGTGGAGACTACGAAGATCAAAATGCAAAAATCTCTGCTTAGCAGCCTCAATAGGATAAATATGGATCTCATAAAAAGGCAACCAAACAGGGCAGACGTATGTAGTCAAGATATCGGGCGAACAAATGTACAAAAGAGAATTTTAGTAAGTGAGTTCAAAACAGCTCTCAAATCCTTGTTTCTGTCAACACGTGTAAGAGGATAGCCGTCTAAGGAGTAGGTGAAGTTCAGGGGAACCTTCCTATGAGAAAAAAAGATACTAGTACACTTACTAATATTAAGATAGAGGCAATTAATGGAACACCATTTATAAAAGATGTCTAAGTACGAATTTAAAGGTTCAGTGTCCATCTCACTGGATACAAAACGGACAGTTTTTGCGTCGTCAGTGTAGTACTGGATCTTCGAGTTATTTAAAATCAAAGATACATCATTGATGTAAATAATGAAGAGCAAGGTCTGCAGATGGCTACTTTGAGGGATACCAAAAGTATTTTTTATTTCGTCAGAAAGAGCTTCGCGAAGTTTAATTCGCTGCGTTCGACCAGAAAGAGTTAATCCAATTAACAAAAACAGTGGTTAAACCAAGAACAGATTATTTACAAATGAGGAAACTGTGATTTATTTTGTCAAATGTTTTACTAAAGTCGGTAAAAAAAAACTCGTTTCAATAATGGTAGTACAATAATACGTAAATTAAATTAAATTCGATAGTATGTTTTTTCAATCAAAAAATTAAAGTTATCGACTTAGGTCGAAATAATTTACATGGACTATCTCTTATAGAGAAATTGATTCTGTAAAATTAGAGGATAATAATTATGAAAAGCAAAATTCCAAATAGGCTTAGGCAAATATGTCGTTACAAAATTCTATGAAATATTTTAGTTTTTTGGCGGTCTGACTCTGAAAAAATTATATTAGCCAAATAATTTGCACTAAGTAAACAAGTATCATATAAGAGTAAGGAGGGAAGTGTCCTTTAAAGTGGACTACAAATGATAGAAATCAACTGATTCGGCTAGTGCACTAGTTGTCTTTTGGTTCGAGGATGAAATAAGGGATTGTTAGTAAATTTAAATTTTTGCTTGTTGGTCTAAAATAAGTTACTAAAATTGTTTAATTAGTTTTAAATAAAAGGGTATTACGCTTACAGGAAACCTTTTAAAAAATTGTGTGTGTTTTTTTTAAACTAATGGTAAAAGCAAATTCTCGCACCATTTTTTCGCTCAACCGAGTCCTTTAAAAAAGGGTATACTTGGCCACCCGAATCCTTGACATCAGCAAAGTGACAAGGGGTGCTATTTTCGGCGTTTTAGCAAGAATTCTGCTGCTCTGCAGATTCTAAGTCACTGGCATCTAGATGTAGTGTTTGCGGCGCAGACGGAGATTTAAGTTGAATGTGCTGATAAACGATAGCCGAAAGAAAGACTGTGATTTTAAAGTGGGAACGGGTACATATCAAAAAATACAGGGCACTCAGGAGCCAGAAGCAAAATCAGATGTTTACTTAAAGTCCTTGGAATTGTCAAAAGGGACTCACCGCGCAGAAACCTATCTCTAGATACACTCGAAAGGAAGTTCTAAGGCTCTCGTCTGTCTTTTCTGTCAGGTCTTAAGCAATGAAAGCTTTCGTCTTCGATTGATTTTTCGTCTCTGGAGGCTGGCTGCAGGGCGCTTTCTCGTCCTGCCGACTTTTGGGGGACTATGGCAACTGATGCTGAGGAGAGTGAGTACCTTTTTATCTGATTCGATTTCTAATATTATTTAGTTTGGTGCCTCAGAAAAATGGCGGCAATAATCCCTTTAATCCCCACTTTTTTATCCTTTTTCAGCTTGCTACCAAATAAGCGACGATGACTACGACGAAAACGAGAATGGGGCTGATGAAAACGAGGACAATCTTGAGGAGAGCGAAGCAACACACACGGGACGGAGCTCCTACGAACGTGCTTGGACCACAGAAGCCACAAGGGCTCTGATACACATAAGGGGGCCCCTCGAGGACAAATTCAGCGCCGGACGACACAAGCGGACCACCCTCTGGCTGTACGTTACAAAGCAGCTCCAGAAATTGGGGTACATGTACAGCGCCGCAAAAGTCCAGAAGAAGTGGCACAACATTCTGATCACGTACAACAAAAACATCGGGAAGAAGTATCAATCGGGCTACGTCCACTGGGAGTTCTTCGAGGAGATGTTCAAGTACCTGCAGGGCAAGAAGGCGACCTACGACAGGCCTTCGCTCTCGGCGCCCCCGGACGAGTCGAGTCAGCCGCTGAGGTACGACGAGCAGCTGGACGACGGCCAGGAGGAGGTCTATCAGCCCCTGGAGCTAAAAAAAGCCAAATTCGACTACGAAAACCCCGACGAATTGCCCCTGGAGATCACCCACGAGAACGGGAGCACCACCGACGTCGAGAGCAACTGGTGGAGGGACTACTTCGATCGGAAGCTCGACGCCGAGAAGGAGAAGATCAAGCTCCAGCGCGAAATGCACAGGGACATCATGAACTTCAACAAGACCTCGCTGATGCAGCAGGAGAAGATCGAGCGGATCAAGATCGATGCCATTAACAACTTGACGGCCACCCTGCAAAAGCTGGTCGAGGTGAAGAACAAGAAGTGTTAGGAACAAAGTTTTATTTGCTCTGAGGCTCCGAAGGCGACTTATCAGTATTTCTCTAGTCTTTAGTATCACCCTGTAATTTATTCGTATTTATTGTTTCCCTAGCCGTAGGTCTTTTTAAGGAAAGGAGACTTGTGAAGTTAGTTATAATAAATTACATATTCAGTTTAGCTGTCGGGGTGGTGGATAGAGAAGAAATTTTTACATACTTTCGAATTTCTGAATTATTTTTCTGGGCAGCCGAAACTGCCACCTATTTTAAAAATGTGCTTCTCTTCCAAATCCATCCCGTAGCTTCTGTTTTTAACATAACTAAAATATCTTTCATTCTACTTTTCCTCTTTAGTCAAACAAAATTCTAGTTTTAAAAGTCCAGACAGCATTTTCATATTTAATTTGGCGCGAAAATAATTCTTTGAATTATAATTCAATCTACTAAAAATCTACATATGTATGTTTTTTAAGGAAATAAAACCTACATATTAAAATAAGAGTGCCTTAAACTCTTGGCAGTCAACAAACGTAAATTCTTCTTTTTTTTGTCTGAACTACATATGTCCGGTATCCTTACATTTATTTTTAAAAAGAACACAAAATGCCATTAATTGTTATTAAGGTGCAATGATTTTGAATAATGAGAGAATTACATTTCATTTCAGCATGAGGTGTTAAACTTTCCTTTTTAACCATTCTCGATAATGTATTTTAAAAATAACGACCAACTTATTCATTTGTATATAATGAAAATAAAAGCAATGTGGGGAGAGTTTTAGATTTGAGTAAATTATTTGAATTTAACTTTTACCTTGGGTTTAAATCAGTGGCGTAGTTAGTCCTGAGTGGGCCCTGTTACAAAACTTTTTCGAACCCTTTTTTGGAAAATAAACAAAACCACTCACATAAATAACATTTGTTTGAAAATAAAATTTTTTTATCGACACCAAACAACAGTACATATTTTAAAATTTGAAGTAGTAATCATATTCGAGTGGTTAAACGGGTATGTTCTTCATCCTTTTTATTTAATTATTATATATCCATAATTGAAGAAGTCCTTTTTTTTTACTATGGACAGTATTGATAACCATTAGACGAACGTAATTTTTATGAAGTTTTGATTTTGAAAGTTTCTTTCAGCTGTTGGGCATAGTCTGATAATCTTTGGGGAAATAAATATCACGTGAATTATTGGATTTAAAGAGCTGGCTCAAAGTTTATTCTCTTCGTATAATGATTCTGTAAAACTGAATATTTAGCGAGATGGTATAATTAATATATAATATTTTACGATGTTTTGCATACTCTCCAGATCGGCAGTCCTTTATCATTGCTACAACTGCTTCAGCGGTAAATAACTATTCCTCTACTTTAAATGAAAGGTAATATTTTAAGAATTCTAGAATATTAATCATAATAACACTTTAACAATGCTTCTCTTTTAAAAAAAGTCGCCATTTTGAGATAAAAATCAACACATAATCCCATTTTCCAAAATATAAGGCTCATAAATTCTCAAGATGGAAGAACAGAACCGATTGCAATCAGAGTGAAGCCTGAAGTATTTACTACGAGTATTTAATAAAGCCCCAACTGCCCTCATACAGCGAATAATAACAAAAGCATATTACATGAGGGATTTTGTGATATGAAGTACATATATTTTACCCTATAAAAATTTGGAATTTTGATTTTGTTTTTCAATTAACTTTTGCCACTATTGATATAACCAATATTACCTGTTTGTACGATTTCTCACTAGCAGCTTAGTAAAAATCAAAAGGTAAAAAGACGAAATTTCGTAAATATCGCTGCTAGGGCTACTTTTTTGGCGTTAAATACTCGGTTTTGATTGCAACAATTAGCCAAATGCATGAAACTCGATAAAAATCGCCCATTTGTACGATTTTTTACTATTTTACGGCTCAGCAGCTACTAAAAATCAATAGGTAAAAAAACGAAATTCGGAAATATCGCTACTAGAACTACTTTTTTTGCGTTAAATACTCGGTTTTAATTGCAGTAATTAGACAAAAGCAAAGAACCCGATAAAAATCGCCTGTTTATACGCTTTTTCACTATTTTACGGTTAAGCAGCTACTAAAAATCAATACGTAAAAAAACAAATTTCGTAAATATCGCTGGTAGGGCTAGTTTTTTGGCGTTAAATAGTCGGATGAAATTGCAATAAATAGACAAATGCAAAAAAACAGATAAAAACCGCCTGTTTGTATGATTTTTTACTATTTTACGGCTAAACAGCTACTAAAAATCAATAGGTAAAAAACGAAATTCGTAAATATCGCTGCTAGGGCTAGTTTTTTGGCGTTAACTACTCGGTTTTAATTGCAGTAATTAGACAAATGCAAAAACCTGATAAAAATCGCCTGTTTGTAGGATTGTTTACTCTTGTACGGCTAAGCAGCTACTAAAAATCAAAAACTAAAAAAACGAAATTCTTAAATATCGCTGCTAGGGCTAGTTTTTAGGCGTTAAATACTCGGTTTTAATTGCAGTAATTAGACAAATGCAAAAAACCGATAAAAATCGCCTGCTTATACGATTTTTTACTATTTCACGGCAAAGCATCTAATAAAAATCGATAGGTAAAAAAACGAAATTCGTAAATATGGCTGCTAGGCTAGGGCTACTTTTTTTGCGCTATATGGTATACTCGGTTTTAATTGCAGCAATTAGGTAAATGTAAAAATCACCTGTTTTTACGATTTTTTATTATTTTGCGGGAAAGCAGAATTTTCCGTAATTTTGTAATTTTAGAGCATAAAAAACAATAAAAGTTTTCCAGCATTAAAAATAACAATTAGTAAAAAAAAAAACTTTACTCACTAAGAAACGAAAAACTTTTATGTGTTTGTAAAAGCTTTTATTTAACTTTACTTGTATGTACATAAGTATGTATGTCCTGGAATTTTGCAATCAGTATTTCACCCACTTGCACTGAAGCTATCGGGCTGAAATTTGGCACACACGTTTGGTTCACGTGACAATGCACGATTACTTAAATTGCACCATTTTTGATCCAATATGGCGGTCGTTACAAAATGGCGATTTATAATTTTCATTGTAACCCCTATGATATGGGTATAAAATGAAAGAGCTTAATAAGCGAAACACAATAAGTAATGTGACGTTATTCTAAATCCAATATGATGGACGTCACAAAATGGCGATTTATAATTTCCATAGTTACCCTTATGATATGGATATCAAATGAAAGGGCTTGATGAGCGAAACACAATAAGTGAGGTGACGTCATTCTATATCCAAAATGTTGACAAATACTAGATATAATATTGATTGCAAATTTAGAAAGGCTAAAAGTAGAAAATAAAATTAAATAATAAAAAAATATTTTTTAAAAGAAAAGCTTTTATTTAACAATTAAATATAAAAATATACTAAAAAGGAAATAAAAGCTTTTTTTAAAAAAATATTTTTTTATTATTTAATTTTTTATTGAATAAAAAAACATTATTTTATTTTATTTTTTTTTAAATAAAATATAAATAATTACATAATATTATAGTTCAACGAGTTTCATAACAAATACGTATATTCTTGCTTGAAAAATTGTGTACTCTACAATTTAAAGAAATTAACGTTGTACAAATGTGGCACAATTTGCAAGAAAAACAGAAGGTCAGCATAGTTACTTTTACAAATTTACATTTTATTTCTTTCATTCTGGGTACAATATTTTATAGAATCATTCTGATTTCATCGACTTTTAAAATGAAATCAAATTTAACATGAAATGTGCACTAAAAGGTACGCCCTACCCGAGTAAAAATAATCTGAGATTTGAACACATCTGCACTACGTCTGGCACTCCTAAATTTCTAAAAGTTTACATGCATCCACATCGGGGCTGCATAGCGGAAAAATACGTCTGCCACGCTGGGATGCACGCGTTCACAACAGTTCCAGAATTAAGGTTTTTAAGCCTGCCATACAGGTATATATGCGTCCATAGCAGTTCCAGGATTTGGGTTGTTTACTGCCTACGCACATACGTACGCATCCCCAATAGGTCTACTACATACGCAATTATTAAAATTATTTTTAATAAAATAGTTAATTAATAAACTAAATAATCAATTAAATAAAACGAGAATTAAATATTGGGAAATATATTTTTTATTCAAAAATAACTTAATATAAGTACACAATGTAACTGGTAATAAATTGAAATTGAAATACAGTAACTCGCAAAACTGATCACATGATGGTATTTAAGGTTTTTTTTATGAAATAAAACTGTCAAATTTCACTATTTTTATTTCGCAAATAAATCAAAAAATATCGCAGTTACGGGCAAAATGGTTATGATCAATTTTGTGCAGAATTCAATTCTCTAAAAGTTAGGCGAGGACACTTGCCGATGTTTGAACAAAAATAAGCGATTTTTTGCAGAATTTTCGAGGATATCACACAAAAATTAAAGACGCACTAACTTCGATGACGTTTCAAATGAAACTAAGTAAAATAGTTCTAAATTTAGCAGGAAGCAAAAGGGAGATCTTTACCATCGGCGCCAGACAGATTTTGGAAAAAACCCGCACCCGCCATAAAATTTTCTTCGGCAACAGGCAAAATAATAAACGATCCTTTCGTACCAGCACGCGTACATTCTACACGGTGAGAACTGTAATTTTTACAAGTAATGTTTGTGTGTTGTCCCACAGTACCTAACATAATATTCTAAAATTATTTTGAATAGACCATAAACTCATTCATTTTTCGCTACAAGTCCGTACTAGGTGCAGCACACACCGGTTTAAAACAGCTTCTTTCCCTTCCAAGGGATTAAAAATCATGCGAACCTAGTATAGACGTCTGCGGATACCGTTTACAATAATTTCGAACGTACAAACCCGCTATGGACTACGTGTAGATTTGGATAATTTTTACTCGGGTAGTACAGACGTCATGCGGAATAATTCGAACGTACAAACCCGCTGTGGACTACGTGCAGATCTGGATAATTTTTACTCGGGTATGAACTATTTTATTTATGCGTGCATCAAATGGTAGTTTTTAAGGATTTATTATTATTTAAAAGCCTTAATTTATTAATTTATAGTAGGGAATTGTAATTTCTACCAGAGTATAATTGTTAGAAATAAGACCATAGATTATTATTCTGTTCTCTATAAAATTCTAATACTAATGCAAAAAGCAAATTACATTCGTAACTAATAATGAAACATGTCAAAAATAATTCCTATATACTTGTTCAGAACTATTCCAAGATTTAACAATTTTTTCGAACTTTTAGCAGTATTGTGATAGATATTATGCATTAAAAATAAAAGTAATTGATATTTAAGTAACTATGTATAAAGAACCCAAAGAAAAAATACATCGGATAGAGAATTTTTACTTCTATGTGCATATATTTAGTAAAGGTTATACATATAATTTATTTTCATACTGGTTTCATCTGCATCAACTACTTTTCATAGGAACATTAAGATTTTTGTTGAATACAAGGTTTCTTTGAATTATCTCTTGTAGATTTTTATTAATAATGCTTTCATGTCTTTCATGGTCGTAAAGTCTTTTCAAACTGGATCAATATTATTGCTGAGCTAAACGTTGAAGACGTGAAAGCAAAAATGGCAGATTTATTTAGTTTAAACATCGCGAAAATATAAAGATGTGGCTCATTAAGGCGATAATACCGCTGCAAGGATTTAAACTGAAAAAAACAAATAAAAAAAATATATTTCGTATTTTTCAAAATTGTCTTTTTGTAAATTACATTTTTGTCTATCCCAACATCAAACTTATGAAGAACCAGAAGCCAATCCAGCATTTGGTGGAATTTGGCCAAATTTTTAAAGGCCATGTCAACAGCAAACATTATGAGAGTAGGATGGATAATTCGGGTGCAAATGCTCATCGCCAGAATAACGTGATACGAAGACCATTTTTCACTAAGCCATTCAAAGTAAATGTAGTAAATTATCATAATATTAGTGAAGTAGCTAGAACCGAGCCCTGTTAGCGTTTGGAATTGAAAAACGCCTTTTATATTATTCACAATCTCAAATATTTCTCTGTAGCGCTTAATTAGAAGTGAAAGTTGTCTGTTTGGGATAAAATTGCTTTGTTGCTGTTTGTTCTTAACTGCTTGGATGATGTTTGCAAGCTCTATGTGGAAAAGTCGAAAGCAGTCCGAGATGTAGATGACGAAAATATAGAAATAAAATTCAACTACAAGAAAAAGGACATGTATGTGTAGATACAAGATCCAGACATACCAACTGCTCTTCTTAGATCTTAACAATATAGTAATAGAAGCTATTAAAAATGCCAACGAATTAATCAATTTTATTGATAACAAAAGCGAACTTCTCACAGAATTATTGTCCAATCTTGAATAACACTTATAAATTACCAATAGTTCGTTCGCACTATTTCGAATTATTTCATATTTCTTCCAGTTGTACACAAAAGGTACGGAAACTGCTAACATTCGTAATAAATAATTAACTACATTGATGCATAAAATAACTTTATTTTCTTTTAATTTCTTATCGAGCACTAAATTGGAGCAAAATATTATGAAGAAGCCTAGAGTAAGCACTTTAACAAAAATACTGTAAGCTGTTGATGTTTTAGAAGGTAAAAACGCGTGTTTGTTACGGCTCCAAGTAAATGGTATTAAACCCAAACTTCGTGACAAATAATAAATTAAAATGCAAATTAATTGCAATATTTTTTGTGTTATCCCTAGCATAACTGCAAAACTATAATATAATCCGGAATTTAAAGAGAGCGAAACATTTCGCATTATTTTACAAATTGATGTTTTGCAATCAATTTTAATAAATAATATATAAGTGAGTAAGCATCAATCAATATTATGAACTTCAATAACAACAAATTACTTTGATTGCTTTATAAAAATAGCAAGTAAAAATTCATGTTAACATCTTTGCTGAGTGGACTTTTAAGTTCCTACACCTACAGAAACGTGTTCGTAGCATCGTAAATTATAAAATCGTAAAAAGTATAAAATAGTTTAATTTATTTATATCCCTTATTTTTGCTGTCAGTGCAGTGATACGAAGTTGTGTCATAGCAAAGAAAGTATAACATCAAAACAACATTTTTGTTTTCTCACACACTTCTCTGTAGTCGAATATTCAGTCCATTATTTAGTAAGTACGATTCAATATTTTTCCTTGATTTATTTAAATTTATACAAGCAGTGTCCGTGATGTACAAAACGATTACAATATCAAAAATATTAGATAAAATACCTGCTGCTCTGATGATATGGAACGATGGATTGAAATTTAATCCGGTTTTGAACTTAGCATATGTATAAAATAATATTGAGATATTAGTAGCATAATTCGTACAGACGGGTGCTAGTAACTGGTGCTGAAATATGGCGTTAGGATGCAGTACTCTTGATATTATTTTTTCTGTTAGCATTTTATTTCTAATTATTCGTCCTATTATTTGTAATGATTGCTGCTGAGGTAGTTTTAAAAAATTGGTCGCGATCCTAAGTAACCCTTGATTGGTTTCAAGTCCTTAATAGTCTAGATGTCGAGACAGAGAGAAATGTAATTATAGCTATTAAAATGTTTGACCAGATCAAAAACACATTTTCTTATTATAATTTTTGTTTCAGATCGAAAACTTACAGCGGAGTTTCCTTCTAAGTGAGCCAGATTTCTCTGTTTGTGGGCTCTATAAGTTGAATAATACAACCGCGTTTGCTATCGTGTCCTCTGTGGTTTCTGCAGAAATCATATTAATTCAATTTGAGCAGACATTCCGACAATGAATTCCTTCTTAAAGGTTTTTATTACCAAAAATAGTGTAAAAACTAAAAGCTATGTGAATAAATTTATATATGTACATGTATGTATGTAAAGAAAATATACTTGAAAAAAACAAAACAATATATTTTGTGCCATAATTTCATTTATTATATAATAAATTTGAACTTAGTTTGCATTTGATTAATTTGTAAAAAACACAGGCCAAAGACATTTTCCTCTGAAACGAATGATATTATATGTACGAGTATGCACATATGTATAATGTCTACGAATTTTTCATAGATTCAGGAATCCGAAATTAAAAATGTATATACAGCACGTTTTTGATAAAAAGCAGGTAAAAACTGACAGAAGACGTATTTTGATCATTTGTGAAAATTTATTCAAAATCGTGGAGCCTTATGGAACTCAAAACTAAATTCTTATACCTTTAGCTATAGAGTTATAAAATATGATTACAGTGCAACACTTTTAATTTTTTGGAACGCTTATTTCTCAAGAGACTGCACAACACTGATATTCATTTACTCCATACATTATATGTTTGTATATTCGTTTATGACAAAAGAAAATTTAAAGGAATTGTCGTATGAGTTTTTAAGCTTTCCATATTTTGATTGGTACTGGACTAGTGTAGGTTGTTACTTTATAAACTATCACGTATACTTAATTATTAGGTATACTTAAAACAAATCTCTGACATTTTGAAACATACACTACCGCTCATAATTATTCGCACGATTCATATCAAGCTCTAAGTCCTACAAGTAAAGAAGACCTCTGGACAAAGCTTCTTCAATGTTGGAACGAGATGTATTGAATATGGGTATATTCAAAAAAATGAGTAATGACCTTAATTTGTATATTATTTAGCTTATTATTCTTTTTTCAATTAAATACATCTTAAGGAATACAAATGTGTGCCACAACTGGATTACACTGTTTTATTTAAAAAAAATATCCATTTATAACTGCAAACATATGAATCGTTCGAATAATTGCGAGCGGTAGTGTATGTTAAAATTCGAAAGTATGGCAAATTTATAGTACAATCAATGAAAAGCAGCTTTCACTTTCGACCGGCAGCAGTTGAAATTTTAATTTAAAATGGCTGGCAAGAGCGCGAAAAATAGTAAGCATGCAAAACTGGTTATTTTAGTTATTTATTAGTCCTAGCTCGTACTTCATAGTAAATATTCCATGCACCTACATATTTATGAATTAATAATACGTAGGTACTTTTTATTTCGTAATGGCTTTCGATCGTCAAAACACCAATTTGTTAATTAAAGTGAAATATTAACTGATTTTAAATTTGCACAATCAATATGTAGTACCCTTCGAATCCTCTGAAAGTAATGGAGACAGTTTCTAAATTCAGTTGCCTTTTTATATATTATTGGTCGCGATGTTTCGGTTTCATGACATTCTCTTGGAATTCTGATAATATCATATTTGTGTTTTCTAAAACATGTGCTGCTTATAACATCGTTGTAAAAGTTTTAACATTCGTTCTTTTCGGAGGAATTTTCAGTGTTTTAGTGTTTGATATAAATAAATTAGTGAAAATAAACTTTTCTAGTTGCATTCATATCGTCAATTCTATACTAAAATTACTGGCACTTTCTACGACGTTTTTGTTTCAACTCAAGAAATACGAAAAATTCAAAAACAGTGCAAATCAACTATTTTTTATTTATAAAAACTCTTCGGGATTTGAAAATGATCATGTGAAAAACTCAATTTTGGTACCATTAAAATTGGTGAATTCTTTAACGATCTTAATTAGTGGTGTAATTAATATGTGCTCACAAGTTCAAACTTTCCCTATCTGGCAGAATGTGGTTGTCTATATCTACAATCTTCATTTAGATGGTCTTATTTATATAATTGAGTTTCAATTTTATGTTTTTGTAGTTTTCTTTGCGAAGTTCTGGCATTTTCTCCATATTGAACTCAACGATATCATCAAAGCAACGAAGTATGAACATGTCAAAAACACAAGTAGTTTTGAATTAAATCAAAAATTAATACGACTGACCAAATTACACAAAGAACTACTTCAAATTGTTGACAATGTAAATAACACCTTTCAATTCCAGACATTGACTATACTATTTTCTTGTTACTTTAACAATGTTGCCATATTTTACTATACTTTTTCTAAGTGGATTAATATAGAATTTAGTTCACTCGACATAATTTATTTAATGAGCATTGTGTTTTTAATTATTCGGCCTATTCTTTTAATGTTTGCTGTTGATGTAGCCTTAAAAAATTGGGCACAATCCCGGGAAACGGTTGAATGGTTTCAAATTCTGAATTGTAAATTAGACGTCGAGACGGAAAGAAATGTAATTAGCTAATTAACATTTTTGATGAATTAAAAGTGAATTTTATTTTTTCATTTTTTGCAGATCGAAATCTTGCAGCGGAGTTTCCTTCTAAGTGAGCCAGATTTCTCTGTTTGTGGGCTCTATAAGTTGAATAATACAACCGCGTTTGCTATCGTGTCCTCTGTTGTTTCTGCAGAAATCGTATTAATTCAATTTGAGCAGACATTCCGACGATGAATACCTTCTAAGATTTTTATTACTAAAAACAGTGTAAAAAGTATTTATGTAAAAACGTATATATGGTGTAAAGAAAAGATGTTTAAAAAACAAAACAATAATATTTTGTAGCATAATTTCACTTATATAATTCATTTAAACTCAGTTTAGATTTTATTTATTTGTATGCAACATAGGCCAATGACAATTGCCCTTCGAAAAAATGATTTACATACATATGTATGTATGTATGTATGTCTATAGATGTCTACGAATTTTTCATAGATTGAGGAATCCGAAATTAAAATGTATATACAGCACATATTTGATAAAAAGCAGGTAAAAAGAAAAAGAAAGAATATTTTGATCATTTGCGAAAATTTATTCAAAATCGTGGAACCCTGCGTAGATTGCTACTTTATAAAATATCAAGCATAATAATTATTATAAAACAATTTCTGAAACTTTACAATTTAAGTTAAAATTCGCAAGTATAACTAAATTACAGCGTTCCAAGGAAAAACAGCTTTCGCTTTCGACCGACACCATTTTAATTTAATTTGGCTGGCATGGACACGAAAAATAGTAAGCAGACAAAACTGGTTATTTTAGTTATTTATTAGTCCTAGCTCGTACTTCATAGTAAATATTCCGTGCACGTACATATTTATGAATTAATAATACGTAGGTACCTTTTATTTCGTAATGGCTTTCGATCGTCAAAACACCAATTTGTTAATTAAAGTGAAATATTAACTGACTTTAAAATTGAGGTATCAATAGTACCCTTCGATTGCTCTGAAAGTAATGGAGACAGTTTCTAAGTTCAGTTGCCTTTTCATACATTATTGGTCGCGATGTTTCGGTTTCATAACATTCACTTGGAATCGTGATTATATCACATTTGCGCCTTCTAAAACATATGCTACTTATAGCATCGCTGTAAAAATTTTAACTATTGTTTTTTTCGGAGCAATTGTCAGTGGTTTATGGTTTGATACAAATAAAGTTGTGAAAGTGAAACATGTTAACTACATTCATTTCGTCAATTCTATACTAAGATTATTGGCTCTTTCTACAACGTTTATGATTCAACGAAAGAAAAATGAAAAACTCAAATATAGTGCAAATCAACTATTTCTTATTTATAAAAATTTTTCATTGTTGGAAAATGATAGAGTGAAAAACTTAATTTTGTTACCATTGAAATTGGTTAATTCTTTAACGATCTTAATTTGTGGTGCATTCAATATATGCACACAAATTCTAGCATTCCCTATCTGGCAGAATGCGGTTTTCTCTATCTACAATCTTCATTTAGATGGTCTTATTTATATAATTGAGTTTCAATTTTATGTTTTCTTTGCGAAGTTGTGGCATTTTCTCTATATTGAACTCAACGATATCATCAAAGCAACGAAGTATGAACATGTCAAAAACACAAGTAGTTTTGAATTAAATCAAAAATTAATACGACTGACCAAATTACACAAAGAACTACTTCAAATTGTTGACAATATAAATAACACCTTTCAATTCCAGACATTGACTATACTATTTTCTTGTTATTTTAACAATGTTGCCATATTTTACTATACTTTTTCTAAGTGGACTAAAATAGGATTTAATTCACTCGACATAATTTATTTAATGAGCATTGTGTTTCTAATTATTCGGCCTATTCTTTTAGTGTTTGCTGTTGATGTAGCCTTAAAAAATTGGGCACAATCCCGGGAAACGGTTGAATGGTTTCAAATTCTGAATTGTAAATTAGATGTCGAGACGGAAGGAAATGTAATTAGCTAATTAACATTTTTGGCGAATTAAAAATGAATTTTATTTTTATTTATTTATTTTTTTCAGATCGATAACTTACAGCGGTGTTTCCTTCTGAATGAACCACGTTTCTCTGTTTGCGGGTTTTTTAAGTTGAATAATATAATTGCATTTGTTTTTTTGTCATCAGTTCTTAACACAGAAATTATATTAATACAATTTCAGTTTAGTTTTCCATATACTGGGTTCCTTTGGAAAAATTAAATTAAATTTAGTTTAGTTTAGTTTAATTTACTTTTATTCTAATATAAATAAATATATGTAGCGTACATATTGGTTAGAATCTTTGTTCTTTACAATCTGTGGTTTATTATTGTATTAGATATTATTATGCTGTTTGTTCTATGCATATACACATTCATATGTATTTAAAGTTTAAAATGTTGTCTTCATTGAATATTTTGATGTTCAACAATTAAATTAAATTTGTTTGCATGTAAAATTAAGTATGCATTTTGAATTCCGTTCCATTGATATTTAATCACTGTGTAAAAGTAAAGAAATAAAATTATTATTATTCTAATAAAGAAAAACGTAGGTTTGCTTGTAATGATTGGCGTTTTTTACAAG
Source organism: Eutolmus rufibarbis (assembly GCA_963920795.1). Taxonomy (NCBI): domain Eukaryota; kingdom Metazoa; phylum Arthropoda; class Insecta; order Diptera; family Asilidae; genus Eutolmus; species Eutolmus rufibarbis. The sequence goes on from OY987205.1 coordinate 32,239,817, forward strand.
TCTTAAATTGCTTCCGATCCGATGGAATATGATAAAAAAATATTATTGAAAAAAACAAAAAACCCGACTGCGTAAACTGAAAAATTGTGAAGTTAAAATTTTCAAACTTACTTAATAAATGAACTGAAAAGATAGAAACAAGTTGAAAAAATTAAACATTTGTTCTGAATTTGAATGTTCATGGTTGACAGTGTTCACAAACGCAGTATGTATATATGAGCCAAGGTCCACAACTGCCCGATCGAGTGTCGTACCTTGGAGTTTATGAACTTTTACAACCCAACTAAAGATTAAAGGCAACATCCTATAATTTATGTTGTAACGTTGAATATTTTGTTGTTTTTTTTTTAGCACTTTTCATTCCAAATTACTTGTAAACATAGAAGTTGCAGAAATGTTTGCAAGCTATTTATGAAACCCTTTATTTTGATACCCCACTCGATAGGTTTAGAAAAAAAAGTTTTTTTGAAGACATAAGGTCTGTTCGCGTACCTGCAGTCACTGCAAGCAACTTGCAGTAAACTGCAGAAAGTCGTTTTCTTACTCGCTATGACAGCAAATTTCTGCTGACGTCATCGCTTTCCCTCCTGCAGTAACTCTAAGCAACTTGCAGTAGCTCTGAACTGCCTACAGTTTTCTGCAGCTTCCTGCTTGTCAAAATATTTGTCACTTTCGCACTCTTCTTCTGCTTTTACAGAAAATTGCAGAAAAGTGTTTTCGTACTTTTACAATTTTACCCCCACCACATGAAGTAGCAAACTGCAGTAACTTGCAGGCGAAAAAAGTACGCGTACAGACCTATAATATGGCGCCAAAAATCGGCCATTTTAATTTTTTCCAATTTTGATATACCCAGTGTCACTTTCACAATTAAGACGAATCTAACGGCACCTCTCAAGCTGAAATCGATCAAGCCGTTTAAGCTACAGAGCGTGCCAAAGAAATATACATACATACATACACTCGAAAAACATAACCCTCCTTCTGGCGCAGTCGGGTAAAAATATAAATAGCTACTCCTTTTATTCAAATGAATTCATTTATAAATCGGTAATCAAATTTTATGAAACGCTGAACGTTTTTCTCTCGTTATTTCGTTTTAAGAAACGAAATGTCAGTTCCGCAAATTTATTATCGTTAAATTTAAAGTGTTAAGACTTCCTCAAGATTATCATGCCTCTTCCGGTAAATGTCCGTACTAATCAAATTGTACTAGATCAGCCGTTACAGCTGATTTGGGACAACAGGAGAATTTGGACAATTTTTGACAGCTGTCACATAGAATTAGTTGAGCCGGTTCCCGCGTTGTTTACGGAACAAAAATAAGGATTTATGGCTGCGCAAATGAAGAACCCGCTGTACGCTGCGCTAATTTTATTTTGACATTACTAACCAGGTTCTTTGCAGCGCCGACTGGAAGAAGTTGTGGCAGCTGGTGTCGGGGATTCACTACGAGACTCCGAATGAGACGGTCAAACAGAAGCTTTTCGATGTCTCCAAGGAGCTCCAGGACGGCATTTTGCAGTTTAAGAAGTGCTCCTCAACCTCAGCGGACTTGGAAAAGTTCCTAAAGAGCAAACACCTGGAAAAACTGTTTCCTTTCACAAATAAACTGCAGCATCTCTTGGTAAGAAATTTCGATTTGCTACTTGTTTACATCAGCCGCTGCCGTACTATTAATTTTATGAAGCGACATCAAGTACTTTGTTGAATTACTAAGGACCCTTGTTAGTTGCCAACAGCGTCTGGAGGTTTATAGAGGCATTTGGAAGTTTCTTAAAAGTTACAAAAAAATATCTACTTTTTTGTCTCCCTGAAAATATAATTTTGTTTATTTTTTCAATATTCACAAATTTTTAAGGTGGTTCTAACACCGTTCCTCTTAAATCTGATAAACTAAATTTTGGGAATATATTCAATTATCAAGAAACACAAAAACGCATTCAACAGGCACTCAACTTTCTGATATAAAGAAAAGCTTCAAATTTGATTTTTGTTTTTTAAATCGCATAATTCCCGCACAAAGGTCACTCGTAAATATTTATAAAAATTCTGAATCATTTAGAACCGTTTTACGTTGTGTAACGAACGATATTTTTCATTAAAAAATGTTTAATGTCTTTTCTTCACTTTAACAATTTCGGGCAGTCGCGAGTGACCCATGTGCGGGGGAATAGAATTAATTTTTACTGTTTGTATTCCATTAATAAGTACAGCCAATTGGAGATAGATAAAAGAAATAAAGGTAAACTAACAAAAAGTGTTTTCCTTGCAACAGACTCTTCTGATTATTTTTTGCACTTTGCATGCATAAAATTCAAATGAAAAAATTTCAATTAGTTAGGTAGACAGAATTATGTATGTTGATTGTTCAAAACATTGATGTTTGGTTTAATTTTTATAACTTAAAGGGACAGGTCACTATGATGGGGTAAGTGGGAGTTTGAGTTGCTCTAGAAATAAAATTTAATGATGGATACACAAATCTTATTGATTAAAGAAGGGGAATTATGAACCATTTGAAATCTTGTCGGTCTGTATCTCTCTCCAGGATCCTGTGAGTGAAAGCCCGCATTGAAAACACTTGTTAATGACGAGACTCTCCCTTCGACTGCGCAGCTCTGAAACAGATATCATTGAGCCTAAGCGTTATTGTCACTGAATGAACTAATGAACGTTTTTTTCCTTTTACTCTTGCCAAGGCATGCTTTTTAAAGTTATATTTGTAAAAAACCAATTTTTTTTTTTTTACGGTTTTGCCACATTTACCCAACAAAAACTTATCCTAAAATTCCAATTTTTTATAAAAAAAATATATAATAAAATGGAGTAAAAACAAAATTTTTTTAACGTAACATCTTAAAATGTTCTAAAAATTTCAAATTGATTCTATAAAAATTGTTGGATATACAACCATAATAATATCAATATCCAGTAACGGTGAAAACATAGGGATCTAATAACTTAGTTGAATATTTATTCTTTTTAACAACTTCATTTTATCTTTTCGGTAATTAACTAATAAGTAATATCAATTATTTCTGGAGAAATCATTACCTGTTGAATTTTAACAGTTTTTGAATATGTAACATTCTGTATTCCAATAGTCTAGATCTAGATGTTCTCTATCGACTTTAAATCCGTATATAGCGCTGGCTATTTGAATACATCAACCTTGGTTTCATTTAGCCATGATTTACAAGTATTTCGGGTCGTTGTCTTGTTGGAATCTCCATTTTGATGGGATATTATCTTCTGCATGTGGGAGTATTGCATTATATCATATATCTTTAAGCCTTTGTTTTAAATATCTTAAATTTCACCAAAATCTACAATAGTGCGGCTACTATACCTAACTATTTGATAATTTCATATTGAAAGACCCATCAGTAAAATTTTAATCGCTTAGGACCTGGAAACTGAGCAATGCTGGGACCTGTTGTGTTACTACCTGATAAATGAGTACCGCGGTTCAGCGACATCTCTTTCCAATTTTATTGCAACGGAATCGAACATGACAAAGCTGCTGGACGACATCTGGGGCTACTACTCCCTAGAGCGAATCATAGTTTTGAAAATCGTGAAGAACATGGTCGAGTTTCACCGGGGTGTAGGGCATCCCTATGCGAAAGAGTATAAACACGTTTTGGATAAAATATCGCTAGATAAGTTGACGCAATCTGTTTTAAATCAACTGGAGTATTTAATCAAAGAAAGCCCACCGACTAAACTGGCAGCAGGGGAATTTTTCAATTACAACTCCAAGCTGGTGGCTTGGTCGGAAAGGAACTCTAGGGAGATAACTGAAGTACTTCACATTTTAATTCTACTGATGGCCGGCGGCTGCTCAAAGCCCAACGAGGTCAAGCAGCTGCTGGACTGCTTCAAGCACCACTCCTTCGGAAGACAACAGCGATATTTAGATGCTTCGAATGAATATCATAAAGATCTCATCACGAAGATTGCTTACAGCGAAATTGCAATTTTCATGATTTGTACGGATCTTTCGGAATGGCAAATGTATTCAGAATTTGTGAAGCAAACTGTAAGTAAATTAGACCGGGATATTGTCCTCCTCCACCACAACCCGGAACATGGGCCATTGCTTTTAACTTGGATGCTTCTAAATTTCCGTGACACTGCTGTTATTGAAGACGACGAAATCGCTCGAAAGTACCGACAATTTGGAATCAAAGCAGTCCAGCTTAATGTTTTTAAATTTCTTAAAGACATTGTATCTCATAACATGTTTAAGGTAGACGTTGTTAGTAATATATCGATATTGTTATTATTTTATTTTATTTTTAAGGGTAAAAGCTTAATTTCTCAAACCGTTCAAAAGTGTGTTTACAACCACCTCTCGCACTTATGTGATTTATTCGATGAGGATGGGTCCATCGGACAGCAGCCTTACGTTTACGATTTGTTATGCGAGTTGATTTCTTCCCAACAGATAGCTAAAACTTTCATCGAAAATGAAGGTTTGTTTTGTTTATTGTTTTTATAGCTTAAATTAATAGTGACGTTGAATCTTTCTGCAGAAGGTGGTGTATGGTCTCTTTATAATACGGAACTGGAAAATTTTCCAGTTGATTTTGTTAATTTATCCATGATTTACTGCGGATTATCAACTGCCGGAATGCATGAATATGTAAGTAACAAATAGATATTAGTTTTTATGTTACACAAATTATTACTAAGGTATCGCAATAGCGCATAAATAATATTTTTGAGACAGTAAAAATAAATTGTGAAACGATCTTAAATCTAAAGATCGCATGTTTTTAAAAAAATAAAAATTCATCGTACAAAATTTATTCCAAAAAAACTTTAAATAAACCTAATTTTTTCCTATTTGAATATGAAGGGTGCTCATTTCTGAACATTTTGAAGAAATAAAAAATCATGAGCGTACCTCAATTCCAGACGTCTATTTTTCGAGAAATGTACGAATTTGAAAGATTTTTTACTTAATTCAAAACAGCTGTCAGCATTCTTAAATTATTATGTTCTTGTGTGGAGTTTATGTTTTTACTTTGAAATAATTTATCAGGTTACAAGTCAACTGGAAAATCTTCCAATTTTCACCGATATATATGAGGAATGCAAATTTCAACTTAGGCCATCCTTTGAATCTGAAGATGAGTTTGTGCTTCAACACGACTACAAACCCTTTCAACACATCGACTACTCAATTCCAGCTGGCACCAATGTTGTAGTAATGAACAAATTGGACAGAACCTTGGTGCACTTCCGAACATCACTAAATTACTTCAACGTTCTGCACAACGAGATCAATCTGCTAATCTCAGAAGCGATTCAATACACAGGACTCGATGAAGATCGACTGAAGCGAGTCAATGCTGGGGTTAAATTCCTCGCTGTTGCCATTTCGAAAATAAAATCACCCTCCGACATAAGCCAAGAAATGGTCCATCCTACAGAAATGTGCATTGACATCTTAAACAAATTGAAGAATTTACCTCTTCCACCTGTAGAACTTTTGGCAAACTGCCTTAATGTTTTTGCTGCACTAGTTCCTTTATTTGAAGCGGAAATATCCACGAGGGTTATAAACCTTAATATTTTTCCATGTTTAACTAATGAGATGTTGGATTTTAAAAAATACTCCCACGGTATTTGCTTTGATTCAAACTTGGTTGGATCTTACCTCGTGAATTTTGAAAAGAAATTGGAAAAATATGATTTTCTTATGGCTTATTTAAATTTCTTACGGATTTACTCAAGGGTAAGTTTGTTTAAAAACCATACCTGAAATATTTCACAAAATCTATTATTTAGTTGGGAAAAGATAAATTGTACTCAGTGGAGATTCCTGGTCTAATATTTTTACTCAGAGAAGTTTTACCTCACATGCACTCTTGGCGGTTTGAATCACCTGAAGAGCGAAATAAGATTTATATGCAAATAATGAGATACATCTGCGACGTTTTGGATATTATAACAACTGATGAAAGTGAGGACGGAAATAGCAAGTCTCTCCTGAAAGATATTTGCGTTTACAGTCTTTTAAATTTAGACAATGGAATTGTCCTCCTGAAGTATGATTAAAATTTCATAACCAAAATGAAAATTTGTTTACAATAATATTTTAAAGGTTTGTAGCAATTGGAAATCCATTCCTGCAACATTCAATGGAAAACGAATGCAACTGGATCGTCGCTTCAACTACGAATATCCTCCTGTTGGTTCGGTTGTCAATGAAAATTTTAATGTCGGTACTAAAACTGAAAACGACGATATTCGAAGCAAGTGCAATATCACCTTTAGAAGCACTTATTTATACTCAGCCAAAGCAAAGAGATACTCTGAGAATTATCCCAGTAGTAACAAGCTACATGAGCAATATCTTCGACCGATGGTTGCCAATTTTGTCCTGTCGCTTGCTGAGACGAATTGCTCTGGAATTTAAAATGTCTTTATTGGCCTGTCTAGATATGGAGCCAGATCAGATCCGATTGACCTTCTTGCAGAGATTGCTAGACGATTTGGAGAGTGATGACTTGAAAATTGCTATTTTAGAATTTATTGAAGCTTGCATTGAGAAACAGCCAGGACTAACTGAAGCTTTCTTCAAAATAGGTAATGAAAAGGATCGACGACTTTTTGTGAAAGATAAAACTGCGAATATTGCTGATAGCATTTTACCATTCATGCAGGATTATTTGGAGGCTGTGGGTAAGGTAGGTGCATTACACTATTACTATTTACTGATTTTTTGTAAAACTTGTAAAACACTTTTATAAACCCTATCGACGTCCAAGACGCGCGTTTAAAAATAAAAATAGAACCGACTTTAAAAGTTCAGAAGCCCAAAAAATTTTTAAGTTACTTAAAATTTTACATCGAATGGGACGTAGGTTTTATTTCACTCAGTTTATCTCGCCAGCTTCAAAACATTTAGTAATATTTTAGTACGTAAATTGTAAATAGCAAACGAAATTTTAAAGTAAACTTATACTTTTTAGGGCTTCTGATTTGGTACTATTATTTTTTAGTTTGTATTATATTCTAGTGTTAGTTATAATTAAAAGAACGCCAGTTTTTATCGACCATGTTGAATATTTTGAAAAGATGTACCAGTTTGAAATCAGTTATTTCAAAATTCAATAAATTTTAGGGTTGAAAACCGCAAATTTAAAATCAGTTATAAAAACAATCCCAAATACTTATTCTTGTAAGATTTCAATAAAAATTAGTTTTAACAGGCCTTAAATTTCCGCGGTATTTGGTTTTCCAAGAATTCCATTTTATTCGAAACGTTTTTTAATGCTGAATGATAAAAGTGTCTTTAACTTGTTTTTATGTTCGTCTTTGCAAGGAGATGATACCAAACGTGACGTTTTTGATCAGCGTTATTTGGGTGAAAATAAAAAAAACTTATATGCGGTAATGAGTATTATCGAAAAATTGCGATCATATTTTTTTTATATTTTAGAATATCTAATTATTGCAGTTATTTTATTTTATACTACCTATAAAAAATGACTCGCATAATTCGCCTTATAAATGTGAAACAAAAACTCTTTCGTCTACTTTATAAAAATTAATAAAAGAAAAAAATAAATGTTACTTTCAGGATCCTAGCACCGTGGAAGGACCTCTTCCCAGCCGGATAATGTCCCTCTTTCACACACTTTGGAGGAATAATATGCAGAGTTTAGTTCAAGAACTTGTTGATAAATCCACTTTTTGGCCATCTCTCTGTAATCCTCTGTTTGGACCACTCAAAAATCATGTCAAGGCATACAGTCAACTTTTGAATGTCCTTGGTATTGAGCTTTTCGGCTGCGATGGAAACATAAAATTAAAAGATGACCTAAAGAAAGTCCTTCAGAAATTTTTTGAAGAGAGCTACTTCGAAAAGTGGATCGATCATGTCTTCGTCCTGCCCGAAGATTCTATTCAAAATGTTATCCCAGAAGAAACGCCTGAATGGCTCAGCAGACTTCAAGCTTTTAAGGATTTTGTCGTAATACTTCTGAAGAAGAATGCGAAAACATTGGAAATTCCAAGCAAAAAGATGAAAATGTTTGCTATAAAGTGCCTACAAGTTTTAGTCCATAGAGCAGAGTGTACGGATGATTTACGTCCGTTTATTATTTTATCGGAATTGTATTTGGTAGTACTTTTAAGTTTCAAGCATTCATATACCGAAACTGAAAAGGAAGATCAAGAAATGCTTCAAAATATAGTCAGGTTGCTGAACAATGTGGCTCTGTGCTATGAGGATTTACATCCTAAGGCCAAAGAGTCATGCCTTTCTATAGCGATAAAATCTACAGAACTTCTTTCAACCGAGCTACTGAAGGACTCCATGAGTGCTCTTCAGTACCTCAATCCTATTGTTGATATAATTTGCTTTGAGTTAAACAACTTGGAAAGGTGTGTAAAAGCCGAAGTTAAACAACCAAAGACCGAGATGCAGCAGCAACAAAATAACTCACTCATTCTTAGCTTGAACTTGTTGAAAACTGCGGCAGTAATTTTCAGCAATGAAGGACCTTCAAACTGGGATCACTCTTTCATCTCAAACCGAATTCTCAACAGATTGCTGGACTGTATAACTTGGATTTTGCCGATATCATCCAAACACAAACTGTCCAATGAATTGATGGATGTTTTGATTGTTTTCGCGAAAAGGAACTGCTCCATGGAGTTCATTCATTGCGATGTAGGCGGCTGTTTGTGGCTGAAGCTACTTCCTCCGAAGGAACTCTTACAAACCCCTTACATTTTACAACAGCCAAAGGAAAACTCATGGGTTATGCAAAATTGGTGGCCGATTTATTCAAAAGGAATTCAACTTGTTACGATTTTACTGCAGAAGCATGCACAACATTTTCTAAAAGATGCTCTGCTATTCGTTGGCATTCATGAGGAGTATTTGATGGATTCGCTTTTGTTAGCGAAACATTCTCTGGAGCCGAATGCTATGAATTTGGTGAAAACTACCGCTGAGCTTATTTCTAATCTAATTAATTATGAGAAGGAATGGAGACTGGAGCATTCTCAGAGCTTATTCAATTTGGTTGTAAGTATTTTTTTAGGCCAATAACCGACCCGAAAATTTGTTTTGATATTTTTACCGTCCTATTTTTTTCCGAATTTTTCATCGGGTTTTTCAGTACACAATATTTGTCAAAGTACGGCTTTTTTGGTATATTTCGCCGTGCTGTTTTACTTTTCAATTAACACTTTTTAGATTTTCTAAACTTTTGAGGCTCTCTGTAAATGTCTTTACCGTATGTGTCAATTTTAAACTTAAGAGTTTTTGTACTTTGAAACAACTTTCATTCAAACCAGGGAGTATTCATGAATACGATTATACTGAAATTTTATGGTAAATTTTAAGTTACAATTTGTTAATTTTATTACTTTCTACTTCCCTCATGTTAACAATGTATCTACAAAAAATGTTTAATCAAAAAAGTTAGTTAGCATTTTTTAAAAATTATGTAAAACAAGAATTTCATTCACGTTCTAATTCTATAGTACAGGATGTTTGGAAAATATTAATTTTAGAACTTTGAATTGTTGAGGATTATTTTGAAACGGTAGTGAAAATTTCTTACCCAATTCATAAAAAAATTTACATTACACGAAAAAAAGAAAAACATAGAGCTTTAAAGCATATATTGAACCCGCAAAAATAACAATTTTTGAGTCAAAATTCTTTCGTTTTTGGCTCAAGCGGAAATTAACTCGTCTTAAGGTTTTACAACGGAAATATTAAAACAGTTTCGGGGAACGCGCAGAAAATTTAAATATGTGAAATTTTTGTTTAACTTCACTTTTGCTTCACTGCGCGTGTGACCATGAAGAGGTTGTTTTCTTTTTTAACGATAAATTACTTATTTTTTATTTATATTTTCACTTTAGAGATGTATTCAAACTCTTATGCACCATGCAGTTTCTCTGTTGTATCGACCAAAGATCCTAAAAAGGCTCATAGATGGGATCGGCTCCCAGCCGGAGACAATTGTAGAGGTGTCAGCGCCTTTCTTCGCCGATGAAATCCTTGTAGCAATGAACGAGTAATATTAATTTATTCATTCGTATAAATTAATTTCTAACGATCTTTACTTTTAGCCTATGTGAAATAATCACATTCTGTGTTGAAAGTCTTTTGCGGTTTAGTCCAAAATTGCTGGACTTAATTTGTGAACCCGAGTTTTTAGTGAGTCAATGGGAGCCACTGATTGAAGTTCAATTTGGAGCACCAAAACTAGATGCTGGAAGTTATCCACAATTAACATTCGGAGCTGTACTGAGTGCTGTTGCTATTTTTACTAAGGCTTTAAATTTGGTAAGAGTTATTTCTGCTGACAATAAATATTTATTTTTTTTTTAAAATAAATAACTATTTTCAGCAAAACTATGGTTTTCACGACGTGCCATTAAATATTTTACCAGCAAAATCTAATGAGGGTAGAAAGGATTCAATTCCTTCATCATCAAGGGATACTCCCTGTGGGTCGGAAAAAGGAAGAAAACGTACGCCTTCATCATCCAGAACACCATTCCTGAAGTCCATGTCAGTCACCTCAATGACCAGTATATCTTCCACAACGGCTCCTTCAATAGAATTGCTTTCGAACATGGATGGAGAGCTTTGCTTAATTTCGCTAGAACTAATTCTAACATTACTTGCATCTCAGAGTCTTCTAGCTCTAAAAAACACAAATCTATCGAGCAGAGAGAAGCAACTTATTCGTAGAGAAATAAGCACAGAACTGATTGTGTTCCATGAGTTCGTTCGAAAGAAGGTACTTATAGATCCAAACTACCACAAAAGTATTTGGTACAGAAGAAAACACGGCGTAGTTATGATGATGGACAACAACGACGATCCGTCCGGTCCGAAAACAATTCCACCAATGCATAAAAGTAGTGATCATAGAAATTCAATGCGGGTAAATGTTGTTCGACGACTACATCTTCAGCAGCAGCAACAGCAACCTTCAAATTTTGAGATGTCGGCGGTTATCAGTCCAATTGCTGGTCCTTCTAAAAAGTCGGCGTTAAACTACCAAGCAGTTTCCTCCACCCCAAATAAGGGCGAGGACAGTGAACCTCCGCAGACACGTGGTTCTAGTTTAGATTGTGAGGAGGAAGATATCGAATATTTTGAGCCTGAGGATCCGCACTACAGCCCCTTGTCTTATGTACAACTTGTCGAAGAAGATTATTTGCATTTCTTGTCTAATTTGTTTACAGTTATTTGCCAAAGTGACTGACATTTGTTTTATTAAACATTTTTGCAAATAAATGTTTTTGGCTTCATTTTTAATTCTATTTTTATTGTATATAGCTCTAAAACCTAAAATCATTGTAACATTTTCTTAATGAATTTGTACACAATTTACAACTACCAACCAACCAACCAACCAACAACTACCATACAAAGTTAAGAAATTGCGAAATTATGAAATATGTATGTATGTTTATTTTCGCGAAGAAGTAGTCATAACTCTACGTATATTTTGTAATATAAATATTGTAATTTTATATTCTGCACTTCGAGGTTTTGTTATATATAATGTTTTTATACTGGCATTTTCAGAGTATTTACATTACACAAACTTGCTTTTTTTAGACATGTAAGTTTTCTTATGCAGTGCGCTTATCAATATTTTAAAAAAAGGAAACTATTCTAAATGGAAAATTATCGTAAATGCAAAATATAAATTTACTGGAGATGCTTTTTTAGAATACTGCAAAATAAAATCCTTAAAATTCGATTTCTAATAATTTTGGAAATTTTCTTCAACTCATGTTTTTTTGAATTTCCGAAATAGGGTACGATATAAAGGTGTTTGAATTGTTGAGCGTACAACTACAAACAAGTACGATATTTTAAGGACATTTCGAGATTTTTGTGTGAGGTTTACTAAAGATTTTTTTTGACCACTTTGATTTCCATTGAATGCGAAACATATAACATTTATTTCCAAAGTGCTTCAAGTAACAGGATCAGGGGTATCGCTGCTAGTTTTGATTATAATTTCAAAATCCTCTTTTAATCAATTTTATCTTTAACTTTCGCTGTATTGTTACTACTAAAATAAAAGTCCGTGTGATTTACAATAAAGCTATATTTTAAAAAGTCTCGTATTTAAAGTTTGAAAGAGAATTCATAACAACTATTTGTTAGTCAATTCTTCAATCTAAACTTGCTTAACCACGCAATGTTTAAGCGTAAAATAATTGAAAAAGTCGAAGAACGAAATAAAATAATATTCATACCAAAAATGTGAAATTTCACAAAAGTCGGCAAGTATTGAAATGAAACTAAACTGCATATGGCGCAATTACACATAATTTATTATAGTATATATACTTTTAATACATTTAACTCAAATATATAAAGTAAAATCACAGAAATAAAGTAAATATCTGCTAGGTACACACACAGTGCTTTAAAGCACAAATTGAGACTAATCCAAAATGGAAAACAAGAATAAAATAAATATCTCACAATTTTACTTATTGTCACAGTTATTGCAATAGTAATCTGCTAAAAGTATAGCTCAAATCGATTTCTTAATCCAGGATTGAGTGTCCTCTTTTAGCTCGTGGGAATTGCCGTCATATTTGCTTGCTGAGAATTTCCTTACATTCCGGGCTTGTCCTTATCCTTTGGATCCTCGATACACTCGTTTCCTCCCGCTATTGGTGGGCATGTGTCTATTTCCTAAAAAATATTCAATATGCAATTTATGTTATAATTTATTAAAAAAGGTATTTCTTACCTCATCAGCTTCTGTATTTTTTATTGTTGGTTTTTCACTTCCTTCTACCTTTGGTTCCTTAATTTCTCCCGATTGAACCTTCTCATCCCAATCACGAAGATAATTCACTACCTTGTCATGTCCGAAAGTTTCAGCTTCGTCGACGGGAAAATTGCCCCAACGATCTTTCGGGTTGTGGGGAACATTGCACTGTTCGAGTAAGAACTTGACGCAATCTAAATGTCCTTCCGAAGCAGCTAAGTGAAGAGCTGTCCTTCCATCGTAGTCACTAAGTGTTATATCCATTCCAGAAAGTTTGTGTCGACGAAGAGCTGTTACATCTCCACTTGCTGCTGAGAAAAGTAAATTTACTATGGACAATCCTTTTGTTTCGTAGCGATGTCTTCGTGGATCTTTCTTATCAGCAGCATGCTTTAAGTTGTCATATCGGTGGAAATTGAAGACATTTACAAGTTCCTATTTTGGTAAGTTTATTTCTTAGTTTAAAATTTTAAAAAATTAATAAAGTAAGGTATACCTCACAAAATTGTAGACCTCTGCAACTGTTTCCAAGTGGTTCAAGCGGTGGTGACCAAGTGAAAATTCCCATTACGTTTGGAATTACGACGAGCATACCTCCACATACCCCCGATTTAGCAGGTAGTCCAACTTTGAAAGCAAATTGCCCTGAGTAATCATACATTCCGCAAGAATGCATCAAAGACAAAACGTCCCGAACCACGTCAGGTCTTAAAACCTTCTCCTCAGTCAAAGGACAAATTCCACCGTTCGCCAATGTTGCAGCTATCACAGCCATTGTCTCACAAGTTGCTTCCATAGAACAGCACTATTTTAAGGATGTTTAGGTATTATAAATATTTTCTTTATTCATTTATTTTTATTTTATATAAATATTTCATTCATTGCAGTCAGTTTACCTGGAAGTAAAAGTCCATAACTTCTCGCAAATTGGACTTTTCAGGGAAGCAGTTGTGCTCTCGCATGTAAAATCCTAAGGCATAGTTTCGGTCCGCTGCTTCACGCTCGGACAGGAATATTGCATTATTGAAACCAAAGTTCTCTCCCCCAGCTAACCTCTGAAAAAATGGTATTTATGACTAAGTAGTTAAAGTAGTCTTCAAATGATTTAATATCAATATCGATTCATATGAAGGAACTATAAATATTTCTTGCTCCTTTTAGGTTTTTATTCCTAAGGTCAATTTTTGAATTGTTACTTATTTATTACTTGGTATTGATTCCTTACAAGCATCAAATCGACTGATCATAGGCTAAATTATGCTTTCAATGAGCCTGTCATCCGTTGTTTATTCAAGCTAAACTTATAGATCGATGCCAATGTAGTCTTATTCAATAATAGATACTGAAGATATAGAATTGAATTTTGTAAAAAAATGCATGCGCCTAATTCAACTATTAAACTGCATTAATTCACGCAATCGAATAATGATAATGATCTCGATAAAATACAAATCATAACGCGAAATTATAATAAAATTAGAACATTAATTACCTTAAACCAATCCTGTGTATAGTCAAACTTCTCAGCTAAAGTCATTTTTGGCTTAATAAGAGTTTTGAGTAGAGCACACGTTATGATTGCCCCAGCATTTATCATTGGATTGTGTGGTTTCTCTAAAGATGTTTTTATATAAATGCCTAATTCATTACTTGTTATTTAATGCACTTACTATTGTAATCCAAAATAAGTTCGTTAAAGTTTCGACCACTTGGTTCTTGACCAACGTATTCATGTACAACTTTTTGTCCAAGTTTTTCGAGAGCAATTGCATATGTGAGGGGTTTGCTGTAAGAAAAATGATAAAATTAAAAACAAAATAAATAAATTTAGTTAATTATTTTACCTGCAACTCTGAAGTGTGAAGGGGACATCAACATCACCAATCGAATAGCGTTGGCCATCGATAGTGCACACACTCACACCCCAATATTCTGGATTATATCTCGCTAATTGTGGAATGTAGCACGCCACCTTTCCTTCTGTGTTGCTTTTGCATTTCCAGTAAATCTCCTCGATATCTTTTGTGAACGACTGAAAATCTGGAATGATGAATTGGTGCCTGAAAGCCCTTGCGATAAGAACGATATTTGGGCAAACAACTCTGTAATTAAAAAGCAAAAACGTTTATAACACAGCATTTTCAAGTAAGTAAAAATGCCTTACGCTTTGAATGTTTCCCGATTTAAAGCTTGTGTTTCTGGCGAGCCACCTTCACAATTCGACAATTTGTGAACTTTATACAAATTATCCATAAGTTCCTTTATACGAGGATCAGTACTTCTTATTCCAGTGCATTTCAAGGCCTAAAAACAAATTAACATTTTTAACTCGTAATGTTATATTTGTGATTTAAAACTTACGGCCAGAAATTTTCCAATTGGTAAGAGTCCGGTATCTTCATTTCGAAACATGTCAAAGAGAACATCTTCAGCATTTTTCTGCTCATTTTCTCGGTGGCTGAAAAGTAAGAAAAATTAAATATTTATAAAGCAAAAAAATTTAAGACTTTAATTTGTCTTAAATACAACTAAATTTACAAATGCAGGTTGTAACAAAAAGTGTATCTGTGTATATTGTGTAGTGTTTAAGAACCTGAAATTTGTAAGAGGAGAAAAGAATATAAAAAATACAAATAAATCAGGTATAAATTGTGCATCTATAAATAAATTTTCGAAAGAATATTTGCATTCTCTTCTATCATTATTATTAAAAAACTTTAAACAAATAACTCATCTAAGTACAGAAACATGTTTTGTTGCAACTTACGGTCGCATAGAATAACTCCGTTTTTGTATACTGCGAAAAATTATAATATTATTGAATCTCTATTTTTTTCTTAAGCATGTTAGGAAATCTTCTTTCAAAGTTGATTAAATAAATGAAGAACAGATTGACGAACATATTCAAATTAAATAAGAAATACTTAAAATTAGTTAATGGAATATTTTCATGAATTTGTACTTATGGAAAATCATGTATGACTTTGTGTATTGAATAGACAATTTTAGTATTTCTTGGTACATGTTAATAACAAACTTATAAAGACAAACGTTGTATTTGCACGGGGCATATTAAGTAAAACAATAGAGCAAGAGTGGTGTAAGCTGTGACCAAGATTTTGGCTTAATAGAAAAAAATAAAAAATTCTTTAAAGAAATATACGTTCCAGAGAACTGGCTCGAAGTAATTAAAACGACTCGAAAAAAAAACCATTCAAAGTAATACGACTAACTGCAAGTGATTTTTTCTCTTCTAAATCGCTAGAAAAAAATATAACAAATAGAAAAATTTCAGTTAGTAAGACCAAGGTGGAGTGGTTGAAATTCCATAAACTTCATCCATTTTCAATTTTCTACAAATATTCTAATAATGAAAAAGTCCTCTTTGAAGAAGTCAGTGTGAAAAAAAGGAAGTCAGAAACCGTAATACAACTAGATGCATTGAAAAAGCCAACCATCGCTGAAAAAAAGAAATAAGATCTTCTTGAATTGTTACAGTTCATCCCACCAGTTCATCATGCTTTCTATAATAAACTAAAAAGTTCCAACAAAGTCCGGGGTGAAGTGTATTATGATAAGACACATGAAGAATGACTCTAACTCTGTATTATTTTCATTGTTTCCTAATTAAACTTGTGCTCATATGGTGTAACCTGTTTATTCCAAAATATGATTTATGCAGAAGTGGTATAACCCACATTTTTTTTTAAATTATTAGCATAATTAACACAAAAGTACACAACTATTGTAGATTCGAAAGTTCTTTTTATAAATTAAAAACAAAACAATTGAAATAATGTTCACAAAATAAATGCAATTCAAAAACAATTTAACCAAATTTTAATTCCTCATTATCTCCTAATGAAGTAGTCAGGGGTTACACCACTTTTGCGCTGATAGCCTCATTTAACCAGAATGCATTCGTATTTTACAATAACCAATAATAAGCAAAAATCGTGCATAAGTATAAATATATTCTACAGTTAACTTAGAGGTTACTACGAAAAATAATTAAATGATCGAAGTAAAATCTTATAATCACGAAGTAGACGATTCTTTGATAAGAAATAAAATTATAAAGAAAATTAAACAATTTTTTATTATTCTTATCGTAACATATTTTAAGAAATCCCTATTAAATATCATTTCACAATTTCTGCTGCTATAATTTTAATATTTTAAGCTGCTTTCGATATTTCAAAGGGTCACTTTTTAAACAGGTTCAATTTTTAAAATATATATTTTATAACATAACACTTGTGTATTTGCTTTATTATTTGCTTCTTATTAAAATTAATAATCTATTGTAGTTTATTCAATTCCTACGAAAATGTAAATTTTTTTAATCGCACCTTTTCCAAAATTTACAATGGTAATTCACTTTATAAGTGATTCAAATACGTTTACTGAAGCTGTCAGCAATTTCTCACTTCAATTTAACAATTGGAAAATATTGGCACAACAATTTTTGAGATGCCATTTGGCCTTTCGCACTGTCGCTTTAAAAATAAACTGTTGAAAAGAATTTTCAAGTTCAATTTATTTTTAATTATCACGAGATATGTAGTCAGCACGCGTATCTTATGCTGTCCTTTGGCTTACACGTGTATTTAGCTTTGCACTTTATTTCACCATAGAGTCATGAATGAAAATGTTAGCACTTGTGGCTGGTGAACTGCATGTGTAATATATTAACTTATTAGATATTGAGTATTAGGTCACTCTTTCTTGTTAAATAATTTCATTATGTAAATTAAATTAGGCACATTTTAATTATTAGTTATTTAATAGTGATCTCTTAACAAATTAAGATGCCTTTTTTATTACCTTATGAATTTTGCAATAATTTTAACTAAAGTTTCTTTTTGTTTCGGTGAGAACCCTTGGATGACGTCTTGCACTAAATTACAATTATTCTCTTTAATAATATCCTCAGAAGATTCCACAATATTTTCAGATGACATGTTGACTACTTGTTTTCGACTAACCAGAACTCGAGGGAGTGTTGGCCTTTTATAAATGTTCTATCAAAACTCTAATCAACTTGGTAATAACTTCAGTAAACTTTGCCAATTTCTCAGAATCGTAATGTTAATGGAATTGCAAACTTTTGAGATACACTCCAGTTTTCTATTAATATCATTGTCAAGGCAGGAAATTAAACGTATTACGCTAATTTAAATAAGTGCAAAGATTCACTTTATGGATGCAAAAGAAGCGTGCTCCCTCTATGTAAAAATGACGAAAATATTTGTTTTTCACTTACTGTATAAAAGGTGTATTTTAACATTGATCTAATTGGGAATTTTATTGGGATGTGAACGATTGATACCAAAATAAACGCCATTTATAGATGGATATCTACATAGATTTTTAAATGCAGATAAAATTGCATGTGATGATGGCGTTAATTTTGAAAATAGAAGAATTTAAGCTTATACATTTTTCAGTTAAAAGATAAAAAGAAAATATAATTACTTAATTCTTTATATGTATGTATACGATACCTATGCAAACTAATTTTATATCTTATAAATTCTACTCCTTGATGAAGCCAATAAATGATATCATAGGGGCGGTCAGAGGGAAATAAACTTCTGTATATATAATACATTACTCGCATTTTTATAATAGCTCGAAAACGAGTACCGACAATACCCGAAATGCTTTTAATTTTGTTAAATTATGGACTGTTATTGTATATTCTCAAGTCTAGAAAACGTCGTAGGACTTTTTGATATCTCTAGGTACTCTTCTTAGGGTGGTCAAAGAGTTCAAGGTCCATCCTTACAGCAATTGAAACCGGAAATAGTTTTCTTCCTTGGTTATGAAATTTAAACGTCAGCAATTTTCACACAAAGAGTTTATGTAAACGCTTCGGTATAGTTTACCGCATTCACTTTTCTCGCTTTTCATTAGATTTAATTAAGAGCAAGAAAATTAGGATTTTAAGAAGATGAATACTTGTTTTTTAAGTTTTATACCTATTCACTTTTGATTTACTTCTGTTATCAAATACTGACTAAGCGTGCCGTAACATTTAACAGCATTTAATTTCAATTAACTTTTAACTTTAACGACGCTCAAATTTGCATATATGTACATATACATATAATTAATTACTTACGATGCTAATACAGTGCATAACTACTTATTTCGACCTTAGTTTTTGATTTCTAAAGTTTTAGCTCGTAATTTTAACAGTTGTTCACTTGGCACGAACTTCATTAAATTTTTATTAAATATTGCCAGATAGAGGCCGTTTTGAACTGTAAAAACTTGTCAAGAACAATTTATATAAACTTATTTTTCATTCAAAATAATAACTTTTCAAACTAGAGAAAATACTGGAAAAAACAAACTCAGCTACATAAAAACTTAAAAGGTGTAAGTAGAGTTAAAAGGCGTTATTCTCCAAACTATAGATTTTTACAACTAATACCTATGATATTTCAAAAATTGCTGACCGATTTAATTTTTTGAAGGATAATCGTTGGGCCTTTATTAGTTTCAATATAACAAAATAAATTTTATTTATTCTGTTCTTTTTTGATCGGGCAAGAGAAATCGAGTTTGGTGTTGTTCTTTTTTGAGGAAAATACTCCGATCGTTTTTTATAGATTTTTTTATTTTATTCGCTCGACGTTTCGGGTCCTATTGCGAAACCCTTCATCAGGAGCTACATTAATACAATAAACAAATTTTAACAATTTATAATAAAAAACATTAATTTTAAAATTTACCTTTTTTATAAAAATTTGTATTATATATACTATTTATTATATTACAAAAGCACAACTTTTAAAACATCTTAACAGGAAAAACAAACAATGTGAAAAGTCGACGGTGGAAAAACGTTATTTAACAGATTTCTTCATGGTTTAGTTGTATGTATTAATCGTGTTGTGTTTTTAGTTTGCTTATGATGTGTTTATATTCTTTACTAATGAGTTCTGTGTCTGTTTTTAAATTTATGAGATTATCTTTGTTAATATATATGTGGCATGCTTCCTACATTTCGCGTTTTTTCCTATTTTTCTCCGTATCAATAATTTTAGCACAGTCGAAAGAGAAAATGTGTCCTGTGGTCAAAGTATGCGATGCTAATGGTAATGCAGATTTTGATTGTTGTCCATTTTGACCACAGGACACATTTTCTCTTTCGACTGTGCTAAAATTATTGATACGGAGAAAAATAGGAAAAAACGCGAAATGAAGGAAGCATGCCACACATATATTAACAAAGATAATCTCATAAATTTAAAAACAGACACAGAACTCATTAGTAAAGAATATAAACACATCATAAGCAAACTAAAAACACAACACGATTAATACATACAACTAAACCATGAAGAAATCTGTTAAATAACGTTTTTCCACCGTCGACTTTTCACATTGTTTGTTTTTCCTGTTAAGATGTTTTAAAAGTTGTGCTCTTATAATATAATAAATAGTATATATAATACAAATTTTTATAAAAAAGGTAAATTTTAAAATTAATGTTTTTTATTATAAATTGTTAAAATTTGTTTATTGTATTAATGTAGCTCCTGATGAAGGGTTTCGCAATAGGACCCGAAACGTCGAGCGAATAAAATAAAAAAATCTATAAAAAACGATCGGAGTATTTTCCTCAAAAAAGAACAACACCAAACTCAACAAAATAAATATGCTAACTTTTTATTTATCTGAAAAAGGCTATAAATTTCAAATGTTTTTGTACAGAACTTTAAGACAATGCAGTTGTGGCAAACGTACTAATAATAGAGAAAACTTGAATCTTATAAAGAAAAGGAGCGAGTGCTGATTATCAAGTCGTCATTTTATTGCACAGTATAGAATTAGTTACATTTAGTCGCAGCAAATGTCTCATAATAAATCTAACGAACATCGCAATATTCTGACGAATAGTGCAAACACGAACTAAAAGAGGCACGATCCAGTTTTTAGCGTTTCTCACGTGATGTTATTGAAATTTTTTTAGATATTTTATGCAAACTTCGAGAAAGCTCCACTTGCATATTAATGAGTAACTTTCACGATTGTACTATATTAAAATTTATTCGTTCTTTGCAACATAACATACACATAAAATGTCAAACAAAATATAAGATACATACGTAAAAATTACATATGCATATGGATAAATTCCTCTTAATTAGATTAATAAATGCTTTGTCAATTAAAATTAATAAGTGCGTAAAATTCATAAATACTCACGTGCAAAGTGGATCTGGAGTATCATCATAAAAGGCTACTCTTTTGCTTACGATCGCTTTTTTTAATAAGGGCTCTGGAGTTGCTGCATTCATCTAAAAGGTAATTAAAATTTGCAAAGGTTGAAAAATGTTGATTCAAAATCAAATACATAGCTCTTCTCTTGAAAGTACATTAATATACATATATACGTTTATCGCATTTCAAATGTAATTTTAAAAAAATATTAAATTATAATAATACTAGTAATCTTCTAAAATTATTCAATCAAAATTATTATTAATTATTGTTCACATTTCATTCCACTTCAACACCGTATAGTTGATGTCTATCTATTTCTTATGAATCCGGAAGCAGACGGCATTATAAAAATGTTTATTTAGGTAAGTTGCAAATATTTAGTGCTATCTTTAATCAGTCTACACGGCCGCCGTCGCATAATGATAAGATACCCCGAAATATAATATTTTAGTGGTAAAAATTACCAAGCGAATAAATAATAAGACGTCTGCACATTCATCACTATTGGGTCATAAATTATATATTTAGTCTACTTCGATTGCATTCGATTCGATTCAGTAAACCTTGTCCTTTACGTTTGAAATCTGAAAAATTTTAAGAATAAGTTAATCTATTTTACTACTAATTTGCCCATTTCCGGTTTTTTTTTTATAGTGCAATATCATTTTATTTTACAATCTTGAACCACGAATTTTATATTGGCATCTATCTGTTGTTCAAAAATTCATACCCTTACAGCGAGCTCTTCAGAATAAAGGTGAATTTTGAAAACTCTTGTGAAAAAAATATTTAACCGGTCTTGCTAAAATTCTAAACTCAACAGGGTTAACGACAGATAAGTTTTTCTTACAAAATAATGATTTTAAGACTAATTATTTGTGCTGTACCACAATTTTAAATTTTTAATCTAATTTTATAGTCGATGATCTATTAAACTCAAAGACAAAATACAATTCGTTCACAAATACATAATATGTACATAGTCTTAATTTGTTGCTTAATTGATGCTATTATTTGATTTAAAAAATTTGGTAAGCACTACGCAGAGTTTTTAGTAATATGGGCAGTTTTCTTTTCTATTTCTGTTTGTTCATTCTCTCCGATTATCACATTGATAATCGCAAATGTATGGCGTGATTTCTTCACTGTCTTAAATTTTTTGGAATTAATAATTGCCAATTTATGTCTCATAAAGCGAATAGCCGTAATACAAAAGATAAGCAAACATAAAAA
This sequence comes from Eutolmus rufibarbis, assembly GCA_963920795.1. Lineage (NCBI taxonomy): Eukaryota > Metazoa > Arthropoda > Insecta > Diptera > Asilidae > Eutolmus > Eutolmus rufibarbis. The sequence continues at coordinate 32,262,088 of OY987205.1, forward strand.
ATTGTGGTAAACGTTGAATGATGGCACTATAAAGTGTTTTTATGGGCTTATGATAACCACAAATATAGACAATAACTTTTTTTGATATATTACCACCCATTTCATGGGCACGAATACGCAACTTCTACATGTCAGCAACAATTCGACCATTGTTGCGACGTAATTATGTAAGTAACTTGATTCGTCCAATTTGCCAACCAAAGGAATTAGCACCGTACATCTAATCGGATTTTACTAACATCTAGACGCGAAAATCGTAATTGATTTGAGCAATCCGCAGATTAGTGAATAGATAGCAACACGGAATACATTATTTTCAGGTCGCCGATCGACAAACGAAAATAAGCATGATCATAAATATGCTCGTAATACATGATAACCTAAGAAATCGCAAAATTCAGTTACCAATCCCAATCTGCATGCGAAATTTGTTTTGTGATAAATTTCAACAGCAACAAACATAAAACTGTTTTTCGGCATTCGGAATGCTCGTAAAATTTTTAAATAAACTTCTGTCTCGTGAGCATTACAGAATTTTTTGGTACGCATTTCCTTTTAGTGATGTTTCTAAAAATAGACTGATATATGCTGCGTTTTTGTAGCCTTACTTAATATAAATGAAACGTAAAGATATGACAGATTTTATGTCAACATATTTATCTCAACAGAGTTCATAAAGTGTGAAAATTGTCATTTCGATTATTAAATGCAGTGTTTTTGCTTCGAGGTTATTTTAATAAAATATTAAAAGAAATTTTATAACATTGTGCGATAAGAACGTTTTATAGTAAAAATCGATGGATAAGCTTCTAATTTAGATGAATCATTTAAAATTAAAATTGTTTTGTAATGCAGATTATTATTAATAACTACTATAAAAAATAATGTTTTATTTTTAAATCGAATTCCATAAAAATCTCTTTCTAAGTGGGTTTTAATTTTCTAATTTTAGAAATTTCAATTTGATTTCATTTTTTTTTTAAATTAAAACTTCGTCGAGATCCAATTAATTTGTTAGTATATTTTGATGTTTTTACTGAATGTGAAAGATATTTAATTATGTTCTGTGCTCTACTAAACTTTAACGAATTTATTGTTCAAAAGTGTTCTACTCAGGTCAGGTTATACTATCAAAATTTACTTTTGTCATATGAATACTTAATTTTAAGTTTTTATTAATAAATGTAAGATAGATATGTAGGTACATTTATGAAAACTTAGATTGCGATAAGTAACAAAACAATGATTTAACGTACAGTTTTATTCCTGCATGAATAAACATAAAGGTTAAAAGTGTGATAATCACAGAATCTGCTATCGCCTGAGGTGAAAGATATTACCACTCAGCTTTTCTTAGGTGACCGACTAAAAAGCATCATATAGATAAGGGAATTCTAACTGAATAGTGAACTCACACGTGATGTGACACACCTCACTTCTAAGCAAAGATTTATTTTTCTAATCAGCTAAAGATATCGTAACTTTAACTGACGCATTACACTAACTATTTGCTCTAAAAATTTGTGGTCATAGGAGAAATGAATAAATTTAATTTCGCAATCATTTGCAGTATCTTTACGTATGAATTGCGAACTAGAAGAGGAATAAAAATATATATATTTTTTTTATAAAAGCGAAAATCTCTGATTGACTGACTTATTAGCGTATTCTTTAGAACTTAAGAGTTAGAAACAAGATATCAATGATGACTAATTTTTTAATTTATTTTTCAAAAGTAGACGAAAAAATGACAAACTTGTACCTGAGAGGACATAATGGGAAGAAAAAAGATATTTTCACTATAGCATTTTCCAATATTAGATATTACCTAAGAAAATAAAATAAGGTCGGATTTTTCGCATTTCTTATATAAAAAAGAGAGTTAATTTGATTTTTAACAGAGAGGCAGGTTTTCGAAATAAACTACGGCAATAAAACGCAGATCTGTTTAAGACTTTGTTTATTATTAACATACTTCTGGCATTGTTTCGACAGGCCGATTGGGTTTTGTTTTTTATATTATAGCAGGTAAGTGTAGCACATCTGTTATTAACAAAAATTCTTCAAATATTAATGCATTATTAACTCCATTGTAGAATTACATCCGCTCACTCTTAATTAACTTTTTTTTTCCACCGATATAAAACTAATTGCAGGTTATTTCAAAAACAACTTCAGGCAGATGGGTGTGATACCTCAAATATCGTTGCATTATTTAACACTGTCAGTACAAATTCTGATTCAAATCTTCAGTTTTGCTAATTAAAATTTGTTGTCGAACTTTTTGAAATAATTATATACTCGAAGTGAAAAAATAAGTAAATATTTTGGCTTGAGATGAAAATGCACCGAATATAAATTATTTAATGAGTCATATTGTTATTACCCTTCTAGCTCATATACATATATTTATGAATCATCGATTTAAATTAGACTATACATATATGGTTATAAAATAAGTGAATTTGTTGAACTTTGCACCTTGGAATCAGGAATAGCTTCGCCACATTCTATGAGTTAATGGATTATCTCACTTTCTTTGATTTAACGATCGTTGATTTGTACATACATATGTACATGCCTGATAAGTACGAATATATATTAAACCTGCTCTCCCAAGAATTAAAAAAATTATAAAGTTTAAATGATAGATAGTAAGACATCATACATACATTAAACATTTTGACCCGAAAAAAACTACTATATATCACTGTTTGTTATGCATCAGCCTTTGGATTATAAACTTAAAAAGTTTTCTGTGATATCACGAAACTCTGAGCAAACTTAAATTTTTGTAAACTTTATACTATTACACTTTATCTGAAAAAAACTTTACTACGACGATTCCCTTCGAACAAACGTAAGCAAATCGCGTCTAACACAAAACTGAAGGAATATTAAAGTTAACGCCTTAGTTACTCTAAAGATCGGGATGTGGAAGCTTGTTCATTTCAATTAAATTAATATGACGGCTACTTCAATTTAATTGAAATCAATTCCGCCAAACAGAATCAATCGTCCACTCATATTGGTTCTGTTAAATAAATTCTAATAGATGGTGAGGCGCCATACTAAAAATAAAACATCTTGGAAAGATCCATTTATTACTAAATTTGAATCTTTTTGAATTTGTTTGAAATAAGGGTGACTTGTTGGTTTATAAGCTAAGTCGTATTTCATTCTATTCTATCATGCTTCACCGGCTGTAGCGGTGGTATGAGTATCGATTTTTAAGGAATGTTCTGAAGCGGCAGGCGAAAGGACTATCGATTTATGAAAGTAAATAGGACACGGTTTCGCTTTCATTTTCCTCTAGAGGACCTTGAGCAGTAAGCTAGAAATTCCAAAAAAGACATGTATTTCAAAAGTTAAATCTTAAATTAAATATTGCGTATCTTCTATTCGTAAATCGCATTATATAAATACCAGTTATTGATTAACATTGCATAATTTTAATTCTTTCAGATACCTTGAGAGACATCCTTTTCAAGGAAACTTTAATCACGGGTAAGAGATTAAACAATCTTTTCTACTGCTCACCTGTAAACTGGTGGTATGAAGTTCTCTTTTAAGATTGAGATGATCCCCATTTTCCTTGAAAGCTCTTTTGTAAGATGGTCTACCACCGTTGCTTAAGATTGCACCTTGGCCTTCAATTGAAAAATTCACCACACTTTTTCTATGGATGCAACTATTAGAAATTCTAAGCAAACACTGAATGGAGTTTCGCTTCATTTTTCAGTGTTTTAACTAACACAATGGACACTAAAATATTTTAATTTTTTTTATTTTTTTGGCACCAAGAAATGGACTGCAATCGAAGGCCTGCTAAAGGCCACTAAAAATTTTTAAATTACTTTTAAAAATAATTGACACCGAAATATTACTTCTTTGGAAAAGAGCCACAAAAGAGTTTTACGTAACGTTTTTCAAGTAGGCATCGAACTTTATATTTGGGAAACTCATAAGCTACTAAGTTTAGTCGGCGTGCGAAAATCCTACCAGCCGGATTTGCTTTGAAGCTAACACAGATACCCTGAAATTTGTAGTGAATATTATTAATAGGGGAAGTACTCTTATTAGCCAAAGCTTTTTGTTTCCGATGTTCTGCGAGCGAACACGTTGCTGAGGTGATAAGAATGAATTTATGTTTCCCACTGAATCATCATACAGCCGGGGAAAGCGGTGCTAACATAAGAGCGCATGAGTGTAATTTTTGCAAGGATATCAAAAACCTACGGAGAACTTTCTATCTATGGTAGCTATCTGAAAGTTTTAAAATCATTCAGGTTACATCGAAATGTGTTTTGTTGTACAATAAATGAGTACATCAAAAACGAATCTTTAGGCTTTATTTACTCAATTATAAATGGTAAAAACCACTTTACTTGATTGAGAGGTCTGTGCATACAACAAAATGAATAAGATTTAGTTAACATTATATTATAACATTGCTTAATTGCATATCCATACATACATATGTATGTAGGTGTGTACAATATTTCAGATATTTTGTTTTTGTTAAATCTTTATCAATCCAGTTTGCCAAAAAATAAACTATTAGGCAACAGGTGCAAGTGCAACACAAAGCTTTTAATATAATTATTTTCCACTAGGGTCTTTAGAAGTCAAAAATAAAAGGGTCTCTCTGACCTTGATGTCTTGAAAACATTGAGCCAAGTCCTCTTTTTGATAACAAATTTTTAAATTATAACTTGTCAAACATTTTAGACTTGTTATCAGTCAACAACAATTTCTATCCGAATACTTAGCTAGAGAGGTCTAATTAGAAAGTAAATTCATATAATTTCTTTTCGAAGTGAAGCTCTAATTGATTGCCACGCATATAAAGCTAAAAACGGCGAATAAGCCATATGTTACTATTCTAATTTAAGGCTGTTATTATTAGCTATAAAATCAATTAACTATAGAAAATAGTTAGTTTGGGTAAAAAAAAACTGGAACAATTTTTAGCTTATTTTGAAATTTCAGCTCAGCTATATTTTTTCTTAGGTTTTTATTGATTAAATAAAAATTTAATTTGGCTTAAACCAAATGTTTACCTTTATAAATGTAACATATGTATAAATTTAAAAAGTAATATTAATATCACGCCTATCGTGAACCCCTGAAATTTTTTTTTTACTCATTGGTCAAATGCATAATACATTTTTGTACACATCTCTTTAGCCTTCACTTTTTAGTGCCTCATTGATCAATGCAACTGAGGTTTTTAGAAGAGTATATAAATACTCAGTCAAAAATGCCCTCGCACCTCATAACGCATTTATTTATTAATACTCTTTGAAAATTCAAATTTTAGGAGTCGGAAGCACATTATTTAGGAAAAACAGTGAAGAAAGAATAAGAATTTCGCAATGAATTACACCAAAACAAAATGCGTTGTCGCCCGGACTATATATCGTTCCACAATTTAGTTTAAAGTATATTTTTCTTCCAATTTAATACATGCTTTACAATTCTGTTAACTGCGCCGGTATTTGTTTGTAAGAATGATCAGTGGGGCAATTAAGCCTACTGAGATTTTAGGGAAAAAGAACAAATTTTACAATTGTTTGTTACTTTGTTATAATTAAAAAATTAGCCAAAATAATCAAAAATACGTATATCTGTGACCTTGCCCATTTTGAATAGAAAACGATTTTAAGAAAGAAAGCAGTATCAATGCTAAAGCTTATAAGTGATGAAAGAGGTCATTTAACCTTCAAGGCGTGGTTAAATAGTAAGAGGAACTATAGGAACTGTGCATCTTTCCAAACATTTAAATTAAAGAAGGAATCATAACTCATGAATTTAATTCGTATAGTTTTATAAGTATTGTTAAAGATATAAAAATATTACAAATGTAGCTGCAAGAGCGTATTTTTAATTTACTATCAGTAATGTGAAAATTTATTAGTTTGACTTTATCCTGACCCTGAAAGTCCTAAGAACTTTTACTCAAATAATCTTGTAATAAAATATATAACAAGTGCCATTAAAAATCAAATAAATTTGCTCTGTAATCTGTGTTCCTTGATTAAAATTTCTCGCGTGTTTTTATTATTATAATTTTCTTTGCATTAATGTAAGTAATAGCAATATTTTCTCTTGTGCTACTCAACAGAATTGCCAATAAAAAAGCCACGAGATAAGTTGAAAATCATTTTCACTGGATATTTTGCACGTTTCTTTTGACTGCTCTCTCATACTTTAGGTAGATAAAATTAATAGGTTCTCGTAAAACCAAATTCTTTTATGCAGACCCTACAGATTTTCAAAAAGATAGTAACATTTTATTTCTATGCTAAAATTCCCTTCCCACAACCCAAAATATTACATAACGCCTATTTTTCGCTGGATTCTAGTGTTTACTTGTTTTACCACCCTGACTCTGCCTACTTTTAGGAGCTTTTTCCGAGGTAGGAATCGAAATGTCAAAATCCAAAACATAACCTTCTTCAGCTTCAGCTGATTTGGTCACCGCTAAATTGCATAAAAATGTTAAGTTTAAGAGTATCCACCGTTTGTGCAGTAGTTAGAAACTGTAAAATAGTTGTCCCGGCCTTAAACCCTAATTTCCGTTCTTGCTCGACAACAGAATCATCCGCTGGGGATGAAAAAATTGGAAAAGGTGGTTTCGCTCGGGCCTTCGACAAATACACGGCCCCAAAGGAGCCCGCAAAACTGGAGGATAACAAAACCTTTGCGGAACTGCTGAGGGAATCAAAGTTTATAGACGTAAGTGAAAAGGGATTAGCAGTCATCGAGAAATAACCAAACAATTTCTTTTCAGCTCGGCGATCCCGAAGGAAAGGTGGTGACCGGAAATATATTTCATGTGGTTGGAGACGACCTTTACATTGATTTCGGATGGAAGTTTCACACTGTCTGCACAAGACCACCGAAAAATGCAAGGTTTTAATACATAATTACCTCTAAAGTTAATATAAATATCGGTCTAATCACCTCGTTTTTAGTGAATATGTGAGGGGAGCCCGAGTGCGGCTGCGAATCAAGGACTTGGAGCTGTCCACGAAGTTTCTGGGGTCTAGCAAGGATCTAACGATTTTAGAGGCCGACTGCTACCTTCTAGGAATTGTTTCATCTCCTGCTAGAGCTGTTAGAAGAGAAGTTAGCTAAAGGCTATTTAAATAAAATTAATTGGTGGGAATTTAATCTTGTTTTCTTTAAACCCGATTTCAAGTGATTATTGCAAATTAATGAAGAAAATATATCGTTGTATAACTTTATAACATGCATAAAATTCAAGATTTGAATTTTCGCCATAAGTTCACAACATTTTAAAGAAGGTGCGTTGAGTCAAGAAGAAGATACGTCAACATTGTTTATGTCAAAAAGTGTAAACGACAATTTTCATTTTATTCTGTCCAGCAAAGCATTTTTTTAAAAAGTCGAAATTTTAAAAGATGACGGAAGAAACAGAAACCGTAAGGAAAAGCGAAAGGCCGCTAAAATCCAAAGATCGACCTAACAAAAGAGAACGCGTGAAACCCCTAACCAAAGTGAGCAGAAAATCACAGCAACTACTTTCCTGAAAGTTTTTCACATTGCACAACAAAACATTTCAGGTGGTAATACGACGCCTTCCTCCTACAATGACCGAGGAGGAGTTTTTGAAGCAAATTGATCCCATGCCCAACAACGAGTACTATTATTATGTTCCCGCGGACTGGTCCTTGGGGTACGATGCAACGTGCCGAGCTTACATCAATTTCACAAATTCGGAAGATATCTTCCTCTTCAAAGACCGGTTTGATGGGTACGTCTTCGTAGACAGCAAAGGGGCGGAGTACCCAGCTGTTGTCGAGTATGCCCCTTTTCAAGGACTTCCTAGAAATAAGTCTAGGAAAAAGGATCCGAAAGCTAACACCATTGAGAGTGATCCCCACTACCTGGAGTTCCTGGAATTGCTTAGCAAAGAAGAAACTGAGGGCAAATCTGAGATAAAGCTGGAGTTTTCACTCACTTCTAAAGAAGGTTCAATTTTATAGTTTTATTATTTTTATGTATTACTGAATAAGGAAATTGTTTCAGACAAGAAGATCACATCAACGCCACTGCTACAATATCTTGCAAACAAAAAACAAGAACGACGGGATGAAAGGAAGAAGAAAATTGAAGAAAAGCGTCGTCTACGGGAAGAAGAAAAGCAGCGAAAGAGGAATCAGGTTGCGAAAAGCGTTCCTCCACCAATTAAGGAAGAAGATCCAAAGGTATTGGTAATTCATAATCTAAGAGACCAAAAAGACCAAAAAGAATATGTAAATATTGGTTGCTTGCGTATTATCTTTATATATAAAAATCTCGTGTCACGATGTGCGTTTACGCTAATCTCTGAAACCGCTGAACCGATTTCGATGAAATTTTGTAAATGTGTATTGTTTGGTCCAATTTAAAAGATAGGATAGTTGTTATCTTGATAAGTGACCGTCAATATTTTTTATTGCAAATTTAAAGATTTTTTGTAGAAAAAGTGTTGTAATTCATTTTTAAGTTCCATAAGTATTACAGTATACCAACATTGTCAGGTACTGAAATTTAGTTTTTTGTGTCATAATTTTGATTTTATTTTCATTGTGCTGTAATACAAAGAATAATACGCAAAATTATGTGCTTAATTTTAAGATCTCATGAATTTTAGTTCTCTTGATGGTAATCAGAGAAATCAAATCGCCCAATTTTTCACCTTCTTTCAAGAAGCTGCGAAGAATAGAAATAGCAAATATTAGGTACATCGAAAAGGGAATATAAAAAAATGATTATGAAAAGGACAGCTAATTTGGACGGGATATTGATAGGTGCCCCATAATTCATATTGCCCGAAGCGATGTTGATATTTGTTTGATATTGACATTTCCCCGCGGACAAATAATGTATAGATAAAACATATATATAAGAATTTTTCGTCTATATGGGCATCCAAAATTGAAAGTTTATGCGATTTCCACCAAACTTGGTGCTTAGTAGTTTTCGGGGTCGCTGAATTCAAACCAACTGTCAGAATTTACGAATTCGGACTGGCAAATTTTAAAGCTTCTGCGATTTCAACCAAACTTGGTACATAGGTAGGGGTTTTGCCTATTCTCCAATCGCGCCAACGACCTCTTCTGTCTAGACTTTCTTAGAAGGACTTTAACCAAATCAAATTGATCGCGCCACCCACCGGAAAAGGCAGAACAAGGTCTGCCGGGCCAGCTAGTTTCTAAATAGAAATCTGAGTTCAATGGTTTTTTTTTTCGCCAATAAAAGATAAAACAAGATAAAACCTACATTTACTAGAAAAAATGAGTCCTGAACCACTTGTGAAGTAAGTCTGAATAAGACAGGTCCGAAGAACTGCAAATTTACTGTATTTTCACCAGAAATTCATGTTTTATATGATTCGAAATAAAGCAAAAAGTATTGTAAAGAGGATAAGCTCTAGAACAATTGGATTGAGTTTGCTAAAACTGTGATTTTATTATTTCTTTTACTGTATCAGTAAACTAACAATCTTACAAGATTTCAACTGTAAGGAGGAGTAGCATAAAAAATAATATTTCTAAGAGTATTTTTTTGGTTTTATTCTGTATGGGAAATGTATATGATTTTTTGCTAATTTGAAATGGAGATAAAATAAAAGTTTTGAGATATCAATTAAAAAGATGTTACCTACGTTACTCAATTTCAATTCTTGAGAAAAGCATCGTTTAAGTTCGAATTATTCTTGTATTAACTATCTAAACCACTAGAACAAAATTAGGCGCTGTAGATAAAGTAAAAACGAAATAATTTCCGCCAAAAACTCATTTCGGGAAACATATTTGGGCGCTATGATTTGCCTATTCACATAATTATTTTCTAAGATGTTACTTTATTTAAAAACAATTGCAGGTAAATAAAGAGTGCGGTGCAAAATCTAAAGAAGAATCTAAAAAGGAATTTAAGACAAAACGGAGAGCTGAGAGAGATTTAAAAAGAAAATTAGAGTTTGATAAAAGAATGCAAGCTATAAAAAAACTTGAGGACATGCAACAAGAAAAATCAGGTGAAAAGTCTGATAACCCTGAAAAAAGCAAAGAAAAAGACGACGAAAAGAAGAAAGAAGTCAAAAAATATAGCCAGAGCAGAAAGTCAAGGAATGAATCCAGATCAGATACTGCCAGCAGCGCTGGTACAGAAGGTAAAGAGACTCCAAGCACTGAAACTATCACCCAGCGTGATAGTAAGGAGTCGGAAGCGGCGGCAAGTAACTCCGAGGAGATAAGTGACTCCGTTAAAGAATTTATAAAGAGTGTAGCGAATATAAAGGAATTTGTTCCACGGAACAGGATCTTAACAAATACCGATTTGGAAAGTAGCATTAAGCCTGGCACTGCCGCGAAAGACGTTGATATGGGCGAAGTTAGGCAAAAACTGGAACAAATTGCTATCGCTGAGAAGGACGGCAAAACAGATGTTCGACATAAAGTTGATGATTGTAAACAAAAGTCAGCAAGTCCTGATAATTCTCCTGAGAATGGGGCAAGAGATTCTAGTTGCAGTGGAACTGATAAAAATGAAAAAGGTAGGGATAACCGAAGCATACGTAGGATTCGAAATAAGGTAACGTTCATACTAATTCCACCTTGAAGATCCTTATTAATTTATTTATAATAGGATCGCCCTTCAATTGAAATATATCAGCCTGGGAAATTACGAATGAAAAAAGAAGATGGAAGGGACGGCAGATCAAGTGCTGAGCTTAAAGATTACAAAAGTAATCCAACTTCGGATTGTGAGAGCGTTAAGAAAGAAAAAGACGAAAAGGAAAATGTTCGAAAGAAGGTTACTAGATATTCCGAACGACGGTCAAGTCGTGCTAAGGAACGACTGACAAAGGAAGAAAAACAAGATCCCGAAACTCAGTCAATCATCACCGTTGTTGAGGACACACCAGTTGCAGAGGAAGAAAATGCCTCTGGTAGCATTGCTAGTTCTACTGAGATCTAGTAGCATTTAATCAGGTTATACTTGAATTATAAAATATAGCTGATTTATTGTGAATGAAGTATGGTTAAAATAAAATTGCTTCAGCGCTTATATTTTGTGATCCTTTATACAACAAAATGTTCCCAAGTTTTTACCTTGCCCTAATGAGCTATGCTGTAAAATAAAAAACATTAAAAGTCATTGAAATAGAATATTTAATCAAATTAATATTCTAAATATCAACAATTCGATTTATCTTTTCCAATATATCAAAATGAATTCACATTAAGAAAGCATTTTAAAATATATATCATGGGGTTTCATTGAGTTGAGTTGATTTGATTTAATGAAATAAAAAACTGCGAAGATAAATAAGGAGTAAGAAAATTATTTGAGGACTTTATTTATTCTAATTCAAATTTACTATAAAATAACACTTGAGAAATATATACATATTAATTATAAATACTTAAAGTCATAAGGCACTGTTGTGTTTACTTTTTGTTATATACTTATGGAATGCTCGTGTACTTAAATCAACATAAATTATCAATCTTCTCAAATATTTTGGCAATGTTTCTAGAGTCTTTGGTTGCAATCTTAGTGAAGTATTCTTAAGTATATTAATATGTATGTTCAATGTACATTTAGGCACTTTTAATTCATTGCTTACTTCTCTTACAAGTATTTAAAAGAAACAAAAAAAAAATGCATTCAAATTTTTAACGAGAACAGCAGCATTCAACCTACAAACACACATCTAACTAAGTCCAATAAATTAGCACAACAATTTTAAATTGAAGACTAAGATGGCTGCATAAGACGCTCTTGATTTTTTGGTTTTTTCGTCTTATTCGCTTTATTTGTCATTCGATTGTGGCAGTAGTATGCTATAACTGTGGAACCAAACATTGGATAATCGTTTTTTTGTATCATTTCTATAAAAAATTGAAAACCTTACCTATGATTAAAAAAATTAAGGCTGCTGCGCAACCAACAATCGTTGCCCAGGCAATTTTAGCTTGCTCAATTTGTATTTGTGAATGGCAGGAGGAATATTCGTCGTTAAATAAAGTTATATTTGCAAAATGTTCACAGGAACCTTCATCTGAAATGCGTAGATATAATTTGGTTAACAATAGCTTTGTTTAGTAGTTTAATATTTAACGTATTATTCTTACCTAATATATCACAGTTAATTGGATAGTTCAATTTAACTCCTTGCACAGCAAAGAATCTCAGCATTACTTGGCAACGACACTGAGGAATTATAGTGTTTTTCAAGTCAATACTTTTTAGTCCACAAAGTGGCGAAATGCGTTCTATAGTTAATTCATCAAGAGGATTATTTGATGCATTCAAGTGCCACAGACCTGAAAAAATTACCTCTAATTAGCACAAATGTAAAACTCTATTATTGGGAAAAAAACACTTACGAGGTAGAGTGCCAAAGTAGGGAATATCGCGAAGTCCACAATCACCAATATTCAAATATTCAAGCGGAGCTGCTATTGGCTTTTCTAAATTCTTAAATTTTGAAAATAAAAATAAGTAACTAAACCATTCAAAACAACAAATTCTGATTACTTACCTCTAAGTCTCTGTGCACGTTAATGAGCTCATTGCTGTCGATGTACAAATTTCGTAACGAGGGTAGGTTTAAGAGCTCCAGGGGAATTGTTGTGAGGGCATTGTCTGACAAATCAATTTCCTGCAGATTAAACGATTGTAAAAAAGTTCAAGCGCAACACATTTTAATTAGCGTACCTCAAGGGCGGTTAAGTGTGAAAATGTGCCTGGTTCTATTGACTGAACTTTATTTTCGTACATTAAAAGGTACCTTATACTGGTATATTTCTGGAACGATGTCTTCTTCAATTTTTTGATTCGATTGTACGCCACGTTTAACATCTGTAAAAATGAATTTATAATAAATTAGTAACAAAATTATATGATAATAAATTAAAAAAGAAATATTTGTTGTGTATCATTAAGATTAGTAATAAGTTAAATGTTAAGTTTTTTTTAGTTATTATATGACCTAGCACGAAGTACAAAACATTTACTTGGCAATTGTGCGGATAATTGAATTTTAAGTTGAAAAACTGGGCAACTAATTCAAATAAATTAAAATTTAAAGCAGAAAAACAAACTTCGAGTTTTACTATGGGCTTGTAACCCTTTTTGCACGGTACCTTCTCATTTACTTTCGAATTTTGTAAATACATAGGTGTAAATAGCATAGAGTTAAGAATTCAGTTTAAACGTTAAAATTATTTTATTCAGTTGTTGAAGATACCCAAAACGGAAATTGGTTCATAAAATCACCTAATTTGAAAAAATTTCAATTTTAACCATTCCGACTTGTTGCTTTACAAAACATATTGTTAACGTTGACTGAAGATATCGGTGGTTTGAGTCCGAATTCCGAACAATCGTTTACTTGACGACATCATCTTCATAAAACAGAGCTTTAGCAAAAACAAACTTTGTTTAAGTAACAAACCCCACAAAAGAATTATATGTATATGCACCGCTTCGGTTATTGTCTTATTGTATACAAAATTTTATTCTGATTATACCAAGAGTTTGTAACACCCTAAATATCTTCGAGTCAAGTTAGTCATAAAAAAACTGATGATTTCGCCAATATAATGCTAAATAATGTCGTTTTGTTTTTACATATTTTTATTCAAATACCGAACTTTAAAAATTTTGAAGGAAGGACTTAATTAACTATGTAAGTTGCTGGCAAATTCGGAACTGTTTTTGACGCAGGTATCATATTTTGTAATCTATTAAACGGAATATCAAACGGTAGTTACTTCTCAAGACATGCCGATTAGTAAAAATATCAAAAGCATAAAATAACAAAAAGAACTTAAAATGATTAATAACTTGAAAAACACTCTAACAAAACATGAGCTATTTGGATCAAATGGTTTCGAAGCGACAGACGATATGTCTGCAACCGAATTGAGATGAGACCATAATTATTAATTGTCCTATGCAAAAAAGTAAAATAAGAACATTAGTCAACAGTTGAATTTTATAAAACACAATTTTCTTTTTAAAACAAAAGTACGTTTTAAATATTTAGTTTAGTGAGTTATCAATATTTTCATTCCAAATACATATTTATCAAACAAAAACAAGTTCACCTACAGCATACAATTGATATGTGAGACCTAAACATGATAAGTGAAACCACAACCTTAGTAAATTGCTGAAAATGTTTCAGCTTGTCTCAAGTTGAGGCTTATCTTGAATGATTCAAGCTTCTTCAAAGAAGTCGTAGTGGCTCAGTAGTTTCCTTTTGCGTGTGAATTGGTGGCAATTATTTGGTTTTTCTTTTTTTTTGTTTCCTAAGATTGCACTCAATTGACCCTCCAATTAAGACCACCGTGGTCTGGGAATTCATATTGGAGAGGAATTGCTGCCCAGCTGATCGGGAAAGTAATTTTAATTAGAAATGTTTGTTGTTTTCTGTAACAAATCAAACATTAAACAGAATAATTTTACGTAAGAAGAGGTTCTTATTTAAAAGAATTGCCGCTTATTTAACAAGCCGCAACCAAAAGAGTTCCGCTGGAAATCAAAAAGTTCCATAGCGAGTTAGTAAACGTTTTCATTTGCCTTCATAAATATTTTGTAATGTAGTTCGACAAAGCCACGTTGGGAGAAGCGCAAGCATTAATTTATAATTCTTATATTTTTTGTAATAACTAATACGATCAAAGGATAACTAATAATTTCCTTATAAAGTACAATACCATCCGAGATAGAAAAAAGGTGCCAAATGAAATTTTGTAATTAAGAAAATTAGTTTCGAAATCTTTAAAGAATACGTACATACATATACTCTAAATGATAGAACCATACTTGAAAATTTTACTTATTTTTAAAAATTAAGTAGCATTAAAATATATAAGTACTTTTTCAATCCATGATTTGAAAGTCGTAGTTTTATTTAAAGGTTCAAAACTCACAATCAGATCAAAATTTATTATTCATTTAAAGCATGTCTGTTAATTGTTGCCAAAAAATAAATAATAATTAAACAAATAAAAGATTCGAAAACTTAATACAATAGTCACATACCTCGATAGATCCTCTTAAAAACTGAGGTATTTCCTTAAGGTTCATGTCATAACATGTTGCACTTAGCATCTTATCCTTGCGGCTGTAATTACATTTCCGCTCATTAGCAGCCACCAGGTACCCTAAAGCGCCATTGTAATGTATCACTGCCACAATTCCAATATAAAGAATTAAAGCGGACGGTTTCATTCTGGAAAAATTGAAATCAAATATTATTTCCCTATTTATTATGGTGAATTAAATGTAGTTTAATTAATTACTTGAAATCACTTGAATTAAGGAACTAAAAAAAGGGTTATATGTATATATTTCTTCACTTAAGAATATATTCGGAATATTTTGATCCTGCTTTATCTGATGATGCAGCTGCACTAAGATCAACTTAAATCAACAGCTGTCCTTAAAAATTCGACCAGATTAAAGGGATGATGAAATATTTTTCAAGAACGAGATCATAAGGTGCAAATCCTTTGAATGAATTTTATCTCCGGGCAGGTGTAAATACGAAAATATGTGAAGGTTATATACACAAAAGCATGATTGATGCAACCTTGCAATTTTTCTTATCAGCATAGTTATTAAATCGATAAGACTTAATTTAAAATAAAAAGCGAAAGTATGTTTTTCATAATATTGATTATGCAATTGATAGTATTTGAATTATCTTAATAATGTTCTAAGGTCATTGCTATCATATTAATTGCGTAAGACAACTCTAATTTTTTCAAGACAACAGTTGCTGAATAGTATGATTTCGATAGTAGCGCTTAAAATAATCAGATTTTGTTACCGCAGCTCAGCAATTAACGTCCGGAGATAAATAAATTTTGCAAAAGGCAACAAAGTAAACTGAATTACTTCGCAAACAGTAGCAATCGTCTTCTTGACTATAAAACAGCCAAATGGCAATTTCGATTAATGTCGATTTGGATGAGTAAATTTAGAATCAATTGGATGCTTACCGCTGCGATCTCGCCATGAATTCGGTTCAATGCCAGGAAATTCTTAGTCAATAATCTGATAGTGCTCTATTGATTTGTTGTTCTATTTAATAAATAGCTCAGACAGAACAATGGAAACGAAAGTCATGAAGTCGTTTAACGTTAAGAAAGATGGGCAAGTCTCTTACGTAGGTACTTTTAGATATTTTGCTTATAAATTTTTGCTCTAAAAAATTTAAATAACATTTAATTTTAGTAGGTTTTTGGGCTTGTTCCTATCATTTTAATTGTTTTCGAAATGTGCTTACAATTTGTGTACATTATATTTTATTTATTTGTTTACATATTTGATTTTTTTGATTCAATGAATGAGAAACAACTGAAAAAGAAAACAATTGCACACTTATGTAAAAAAGCATATTATGCATTATTGCTCGCGAACAAAATAAAAAAAAAGAAATATAGTACTTCGCCAATTGCTCACATCTCGGTCACAATTAATTAAATAGTCCACGCTTGCAACAATTTTTTCCGTGCAACTGACGGTCCCCCAAGCTGCACAAATAAAACAATTCCCGGAACAATTGCATACGAGTTTCTCTGTTGTCTAGATAAACACTGAAAACATGCTCGTTGTTTGAAATTTGATAGCACTAAAATTGCTTTATCTTGCGGGATTTTGCCAGGAAAATTCAATTAACGATGATTTGACTGAATGCGATTGAATATCCATTTTTTATTTTAAGAGTTATTATTTCAAGATTTAATTTCTATTCACGGACAGTTCCCCGACTTACAGCAGATTAAATTCCTGTAATTTGCAACGTAAGTCGAAACGACGTAAATTGAATGGTTGTTTTACTTAAACTGCACTTTTTAAACTAATTACCACCGTAAAGTTAATTTCCGAAAGTGCTTACGGAAAAAATCGAATGCATTTAACAATAATAAAACAAAAGGCTATAAAATTTGTTTGCTAAAAACCGGAACCGAGAAGAATGCATTTTGCTTTATTTAATGTATTTTCGGCAATTAAATGTTACTATCAATCCGAACTGATGACTATTGACTTATAGAAAATATAAAAGTGTATATAACCGAAGTCTTAGATGCTTAGTTGCCCAGACCAAATCAGTAACATTACTGCATAGCCGTTAATTGAACCTCATAAACTTAACCTATTTTTCTATAAATTAAAACTATTAAAAACGTGAGTAAATTGTTTTCAATTACAGGATCTAGGATCTAGGTAGATAGTAACAATAATGTACATACATATATAAATATGCTATACAATAAGTTTACACTTACTTATAAATAATCTTGCGATTTTGATGCAAACTTTGAGACCACTTAAAATAAAACTTAACTTATAGCTAATGAAGCCAATGTAACTCTAGTACATAAAGTAAATCTCTATCATATAAGGAAAGTGTTGGGCGTTCCATTCAAAATCTGTGCGTGCATTATATTGCAAGCATGAATCACCTTGCCAATAAAAAATTTAAAGTAAAAGTAGTATTAAAGATTTTATTTCGAGATTAATAGTATGACTACAATTTCTCAATATTTCGATTGAGAATCGATTAATATGCAGCATCCTGCACCATTTGCTCATCTACTCTTTAAACATCTTCTAACTAGGGTAGGGTAGGTATTAAGACTCCTTCAGAAATTTTGCAATTGTATTACATTTTTGTTTATCATATAATGCACATATGCACTGCACATATATTAAAATTCCTTGAAAAGTTTTAGACTAAAGTGATGTTACTTTTAACTTGGATTATAACTTGTGTGAGAAGATCTTAATTTAAACATTAATCTCACTATCACCGCATTTTTATTGAATTGAATTGAATTTCATTCATTATACTGATTATAATTTGAACCTATATTTCACAAATCTACTGCCACTAAAAATACCCTTGATGTTTTGAGTCTATGAGTTACTCTGCAAGTAATGAGATCGTTGCAATTTCGATATTACAAACTTAGAAGTGCATTATCGCACATTTAGATAAGCCGGGTAAAATCCTCGAAAATGTTGATTCATACATGAACTCAAGATTTTCATTGGCTTTACTGTCTAAAATATACCATCACAAATGATTCATTTTATAGCACATCAAATCGAGTTAATGAATTATTGAATGGATATTTTCTCTATTCCTTATTTGAACGCATATAGAAGCAATTATATTTAATTTAAAATTATGTTTAGTTTGCTACTGAGCGGCCATAACCTTGTATAAAATACTAGTGAATTTCTACCATTCCAAATGTGCATAATTAAATTTCAGAAAATGTAAATTATTTCCTTTTTTATACTTACATTGATTCGGTTGAAAAAAATTACGATGCTCGGTGAAATTGCATGTTTTTGTTATGAAGTGATGGTCGTGCACTTCTGACAATAAACTAATCACAGTCGGAAATGACCGCTTAAGAAAACTTAAATTTGAACGTGCGTATTTTACAGCGTTTATCAAGGCTTTTCAATTAAGCTAAAACGAGCGCTCCTTTGATAACAATTATGGAACATAAAACAATCGGAGAAATTAGATAGAGCCGTTATCGCTGTAAAGTTATTTTTAAAATTCTGCTGTTTGACGAGAAAAGAGCACAAAACTAAGTTTACCCGATTTTGGACACTCTATCATTGCCTTCTGAGTGAAGATGCGTTATTTTAGATCGGTCACAACTCACAACGGACACTAATTGGATTTAGAGCACAAAATCGAGAAATGTGATCTTCAAAGGAGAAATACTGTCTAAAAAATAGACCACTTTGGATGTTAATTGATTTTTGAAATTATATTTTTCACGCTAGGTATTTTGTGTTTTGGCACTCTCCCTGCGGGGCACTCCAGAAAAACGTTCAAGATCAGAGAAGTAGCCGCGCGCACACTTGCCCGACTAATTTAGATTAATTTAAGCTTAACTGGACGAATCGGGAGTGGAGAGCCGAGTAGACTGAAAACCGCCAGTTCGGCGAGGTAGAACTCCTCAGCGCTTGGGTCTTGCTCGGTTCCAACAGTCTTCAATTAACTTGTAGAATTTAACAATGCCGTCATAGGGTGACCAATGCCTGTGGTGAGTTACAGAAGAAACTCCCGGGGGTGTTCACAGAGCCCATCTCTCGCGACATCTTTATCACTGCACTTCACTGATAAAAACCATTGTTAGCTCAGTTCGGCTAGATCTTCTTGAGCGATGCGTCGGCGACGTTGCGAGCGCTAATCAGAGCTGTTTGCTTCTCAAGATATGATGAACTTGAAGGGTGGGCGTTTGATAAACACAATTTCATCTTATCTCAGTGGAAAAAAATACAGGTGACTCTTACAACAAAATTTCAAAAAAGACAACAACCAATAGTGTTAAGTTGCTGGTACGCTATTAGGTACTAAGACTAGAAAATTTATAAAAATTTAAATTGCCCCTAATTCTGTAGAAATTGTTCATGTTTCTTCTACTTAGTGATACTCTAGTTTACACTAGTTTTATTTAAATGGAATGTCCTTATTAATTTAAAGCACAAATGCGTGGTTGCCAGTAATTCACTCTTTTGTGATTATAAATTATCAAATTATGGTACAGAGATAATTGCTGACAAGTACGCATTTACGTTATAATTCAATAAAACATTATGTGTGCAAGCTACTTCGGCCTAGACGAAACTACCCTGACCTGAATTCGGGTTTACCGGTAACATACTATATTTGTATAAGCCATTAAAATAATTTTTAAATTTTTATTGACGAAAATATTATTCAGTGTTCGATCTGTTTTCTAAAATGATCATGATAAAAAAATAACTTGAACCTACATGCTAATATGTACGACTAATTATTATAAAATTCTTAATCATTCTTAAAAATTGGTACATTGTATGTACTTATTTAGGATTTTTCGAGGTTCATATTAACATATGTATGTATTATTATATTAATATACTTAAACTGTAAAAAGTAATGATAGAGCATTCTAAACATTTCAGGCAATATTTGTTTATTCCTTAAACCCCAATAATGTTTGAATTATTAATAAATAAATAATATAGTTACTATATTTAAAAGAATTCAGTGAAAATAAGTTCATAAGAACTTCGAATTTTTGTCAACATTTCTAAACTTGAATGGATTTATGTAAATTAATATATGTGTATGTAGATCTCTTTAAATCCACTAATTTGGTATTTACTTATTAAGGGGTCAATTGCCACTGTGACAATTTAAAAATATCGTTTTATTTTTATTGTATGTATTTTTCGAAAGTATGTTACTTCAAGAATATTCAGTTAATTTTTTATGAAGATTCGAGCTCTCCTTCGTTATTTTTGAGAGCATTCTGTGAGCGCTGTAAGTACGAATTATTCAGGATTTTTCATTAAAAAAAAAAAAACTTTAAACGCGTTCTGCTCAAAACAACGTTTTAGCGTACCAGGTTGATTTTTTTCCGAAACCCTTCGACCGATCCTTACCAAATTGGTAATGGAGGTTCTAGACATGTGTCGCTTCTACCTGAACGAGAATCAAGCTAAAAAATTAAAATTTACTATTTATAAAGGAAAAATTGCGAAAAAAAAACCCATATTTTTCGATTTTTTCTTTAAACTTCCGCCACCTTGTTATTTTCCCATAAAAATTAATAATTGTAGTTCAGATAGAAGCCACACACTTACTGATTATTAATCTTTTCGAATTTTGTGTTTCAGATGGACCAACTCCGAGAAATCATCAACATGCCCGACGTATGCTTTTTTTCCTATCATTGGAGCTAGTTTGTTCTAAATAAACAATAAAAATTAAGAAAAAATATTTTTAATATACATACTTGAATACTAAATTAATAAAACCCAAAAAGTTTCACCCCGATATCTGTAATAGAATTTAAACAAAAAAATCGCAAAAATTACCTTCTTTTCGGTTTTCAAAGTGGCATAATCCCTTAAATTGCAGATCCAATATAGTGACCAACATTTCATTTTCACGGATTTTCCATAAAAATGTATACTTGGAGGTTTTAATGGACACTGATTTCGAGTAAAATCGGAAAATCTTTGCTAGGTCCAATATGAGGGCTAAACATTTTCAATTTCTGTAGATAACCGCGATTGTTCACTTACAATCTGCTGTTGAAATTTAGAAATTTATTTTCTAAAAATAAGAGTGTGCTGCAAATTTGAGAACTTCTGTCAGTCAGTCAGGAGCACTTTAAAGATTTTTTTTTCAACAAAAGACCTTTTTTTCGTCCGTTTTTTGTTCCTTATTACCAAGGTTTGCGCTTACCAGTTTTATTAAACTAACGTGCAATCAAGTATCTACTAATATAAAATGACACTCACTTAGAAAGTTTTTATAGTCGGTTATTAAGAATTTAATATAAGCATTTTAAATGGAAAAGTGCCGAAATGGAATAAACTTGAGATGCGTAAAAATTTCATAAAAATATAAATTTCCATAGTTATTAAGTAAGCACGCACGAACCTTTTACGTAAAACAAGAATTTTGTAAATGCACTTAAAACACTCATTTTTATTTATCAAAGAAAATTCTCAAACTTAATCTCACCTCCTCTGCGACCACTCCTCTTCTAAGCAAACAAGTGAAAGTGGTATGCAAAAATCCTTAAAATATTTTATTTATGTCTTAAGAAACAACTGAGTTTTCCCGAAAAGTAAAAAATCCTTTTACCTTTAACAAAAAAGAGATTCTAGAAAGCTGTTGAGTTGCTTTGCTGGTGTGTGATTTTCCGATTGTCATAAAAATTTCTGTGTAAAAAAAATCTCCCCGACCGTTGCAGACTAAAAAAGGTCAGAGGCTCTTAACATTTAAGTCAGATAGTAAAATCTAAAAGAATGGATCGAATCTTTGAATATAAAGCTCCAGGAAACGCTGTGTCGTGTGAAAGCCCTGTACGTGAGCGTAGTAAAAACAGAGGTGCCCATAGAAAGAGAAGTACGACTTTAATAAATGAGAGGGAAAGAGCGAAGTAGCATGGGCTCTCGTTCATTTCGCACGGTTAGGGGTGGCCTTTTTACAGACGGCGTTAAAAAAGAGTTTATGGGGGGGTTTGTGCATAAGAAAATTTGTTTTATTCCTGTCTCCACTGCTGACTAATCAACAATTGGCTGCACTAAACTAGTCGGACTTTACTACGCTCGGAGAGTGATATCACGCTTCCTAGGCTTTATCTTCAAAGGATCGAATGGATGAACGTTGCAATTGCGTGTTTGTTGATTTGGTTTTAGAACCACTGACTCGATTTAGATAAATATTTTGCAAATAATCTTGATATCCGTCAAGTCAAATAAGTTTTTTTTATACCTAATTATTAATAAAATATTGAAGTATATAATACCAAAAACAATAGTTTCTTACGTAAATTATTTCCTACTTTTTAGTTCTTTTCTGGAGTCGGTTCATATTTTAAGAAAACTAATTTCAAAACAATTTAAATTGGTATTGTGTTTTCCTTTTAAAGATTCGTTTTATAGCATTTTTAAATTATTTTTTAAAAAAACCAAGAAGAACAAATGTGTACAGATTGTTTTCTTTATTTTGTGACCTTAAATTTAACATTTCAATTAAATCTAAATAAAATCAAATAAAATATGGTCACTTGTTTGGGGATTGTTATAGCTGAATTAGGAAGAAATATCTCTTAACCCTTTTAGTGCCGAGCGCTAAACGGGTGCCTATGCGAAGATAACCAGACGAATTTGACGATTTTACTAAGATTCGGGAAAAAAGCTCATAAAAAGCAAACTAAGAAAGATATTTAAAAAATTCAGAATGCAGCGTATTAGGGAAGAAAGAGAGAATACTGTAATGCCAATTGTATTTCAATAGTCGTTGAAAATCATACGAATAACATTAATATAAAACATGATGAAAAACATAAAAACAAGTTTCTCTTCAAGAAACAATATTTGCACATGACATAAGAATAGTCATCGTTTGATCACAATTTTATGTAGGTCACGTAGTATGAAGTGTAACTATAACATTTTTAATCTCTCAGATAACTATTTGCTGCGTGTTCTTGTGTCCCTTGTTAAACCCAAAATAATTTTTTAAATTCTTTTGTAATGAAATTATATCATTTATAGCAGTTTATAAATTTATTTTGAGATAAAGTTTTCTCACCATGTGAAGAATAAGACGCAATCGCACGCGCAACGATATATCGTCGTTGGCACTTTTTGCTAGTGTAGTGAACGACGATATATCGTCGTCCGGCACTAAAAGGGTTAATAATCATAACATGAAATTAGCGCTGAATATAGAATCTGTTCTGTAGCACACGCAAATCTGATAAGAAATTGCATAAATAAGTCCGATAAGAAATGTGTTCAATTTAGTTGTAACAGACGAAATGAAGTAATTCGTTTCGCATAAAAAATCACCTTACTTGAAGTAATTCAGCATTCAGAACTTGGGGCGTTAAATGGCATTAATGCAAATAAAAGCAATCTGCAAACAATTTATTTTAATCAAATTTGTTGTGGTATTTCAACCATAAATACAACCCTTAAATAGTAATAATTGTAAATTGAGTATTTAGTTAAGCTTTAATATACCCGTAGCTTCATAAAAGCCATCATGTGAAGTTGAGTATCTCTGTGATAAGTGTATTTCGTCCACAACCTGAGTTCCAAAATCGAAATTTCCATAAGTCTCTAAAATTCTTCTGGCATCAAAAGTTTGCCGCCTTTGGAGTGCAGTAGCGTCCAGGCCGTATTCATCTCTGAATAATGAGTTGATGAGAGTAACATGGATCTTAACTTTGTCAGCCCTTTTCTGTGTTAGTCCTCGCTCTGCAAATCGATCGGCAATTCCATCCGCTATAAGTTGCAAGGCGTCAGACTCTACTTTCCCATACAAAACGTCGACGCTACTAGGATCATCGTTCATGTACTCCAAGCCTCGCATACGCAATTGAATTGAACCGTACTTTTGTAGAATATGTCTTTAATTGAAAATACGTCTATTAGTAAGTTTTTATTCGAACAAATGTTTAAAACTACTTACTCAATTACATATTCGCTACATTCTTGTAATATTCGAGCGGCTAGAGCACGATCTTCGTTATCCATGAGAGTTAGTGTAGCAATTGTTAAGTGAAGTTTATTGGGATTTTGAAATAAGGAAATATCCATCCTCGGTATTACCAACTCGCGGAGAATACCATCCTAAGAAAAAAAGTCATATTTATGTTAATAATATAAGCATAAATATACTAACCCTAAATTTAACGAAAGATTCCTTAATAGAGCGTGATGTAAAAGGTACACATAAAAAATGAGTAAAAACATGCTTATTTCTAGCTGCAAGTACAATCAAATCAACTTTTCTTCGGGCGCTTGCTACACTTTGTCGAGTTAGTCCTAATGGGAGGGAAATGTAACAGTAATTAATTATTATAAAGTAAATATATGATAAGTACCCAATATTACGACATCGCCTTCAACACCAGGTTTTGGAATTTTAATTTGCGTTTTGGTTTCAGCCTCGATTCTTTTCTTTGTTGCTCCTTTCGATCCAATAATTTGAGGAAAAAATAGTCTATAGAATAAATAAAAATCAATCACCGAAAAATGAATTTTTAAAATTGCAATCATACTGTGGAATGTGATATGAAATCTTGAACTTGTCGCTGTTTGTTAATTCAATTTCAAAGTCATCGGTTTCCTCATCATCATATAAATCTAAATTAATTTAAATTGGATAAAAACGATTTGTCAGAATGTTCTGTCTGTTATTTACTACAATACTATGTATGTACCTTCTTCTATATAGGCATTGCCATTGGATTTCTTTGGGGCTTCCTCTTCAAATACTTTGTTAACACGATAACAACGCCCACCAATCCACATGAGTTGAGGTGATATCACATCCATTATATTTTTGGATTTCGAGACTGTAACAATTAGAGAAATATGAAGATTTAATTAAGTTAAAGTAAGCATTTTAATTTATTTTTAAATTTTTTCGAAGATGCGAGCAGCGTTGCTCTTACCGGCCCGATATCATAGCCCATTACTGATGACTTCGAGGATTTCTAAATTCTGATAAGTAGTATGATGAGTACATAAAATTAAAAATGTAACCTTTTGTAATAACACGTGTGTACCTCATCAGTCCTCAGTCATCTCTAAAATGGAGAGTACTATATTCGTGTAATTCCGATTTCCGAATTTCGATTTAACTCTAAACGAATTACATAACTTAAACCGTTTTCACAAACAACTGCTCAATTCAGCAAATACTGTTCTTAAGCTGAATTAAACAGTCAAGAAATAGGAGGAGTTAGTGTGTGATTTTTTGAACAGCTAAATGTCGTGAACATGATTACTATAGGAATTTTGCAATGCAGCTTTTTAAGTTAAATTGCATAATCAAATCCAACAGACCAAATAAAAGCGTGCAGTGTATAAAAACTAGGTATATTCTATTTTCTTTTTCTGAGCCGAATGCTTTGTAGGTTCACTTCGCTATGGCTGGTCGTGCATTCAAGAAGATTATATTTGCTTCAACTCTTATAGCTGGATTAAGTCCACGACGGCAATTATATTATAGAAATATTGGTTGATTGGTTGTTTATTACTATCGTCATGATAGTGCACTTTATGTGGCTTATTTGGTCCCAGCAACATCGAGTTTCTCAGATGTTTGTAACACGACAAGTCAGGTTCATGATGATGGACAAGACGAATATATCATTAAAATTGAATAAAATACAAGTTGCAACTAAACACTAGAAGAGCGAATTTTGCCAATAATTATGAACGTTATATGTATATGTATGTATATAATCGTTGTTGCGTCTGTTAGAGATCGTGCAACTTCTGAACGACTTAACCGATTGAGGTCATATTCCCACAATATATTTGTTTTGTCGAGACGATGGTTCATAGCTATGCTGGGATCCGATAGGTGTCCCTGTAGTCAAGTTAAGATGGCGGACTGTTAAATTTTAAATTTTATGCGATTTGCACTAAATCTGGTACTTAGGGGTTTTCGGAGTCGCTGATTTTCAACCAACTGTCAGAATTTACCAATTCAAGATGGCGGACTGTCAAGTAAGATAATATTTTTTGAAAAATATATAATAAACGTGAAGAATTAAAGTTCGAGTTTTTGTGAAATAAATATTTTTTCCTCTGAGATGTAAAACAAAATTTTATATTATTTCGCGTAATGAGGAAAAAATACCATGCGTACGGATCCTTATTTTGCGCTCACTTGCTCTTGCGAGAGCAATGGGAACTCTTGGTAGCTACCTGAGGAGCTCTCGGGAGCCGAAAGAGCAGAGTTTGGCTAACACTAGTACCTGATCCTTTCAAGAATTAACCGGAGCTATTTTTAGATTATGAGGGGGAGCCATAAAACTGCAGGTTCCTTGTTAAGGAAAATCTCCAAATACTGCAACGCATAATTCGTTTGACTTTCAGATTTTAGAATGAAAGGTAGCATTGAAGAAAAACGGAATTTTCATTTTGCACAGTACATAAGAATTTGTACGGGAGTTCAATGGTTATTTTCATATTTTTTTATGCAGGAACAAACTGCCCAATTATGACGGCTTGCATCCGTTCCCATCCGCAAAAATTAGTTTGGACAAAAGAAGAGGAAGCGGCCTTGGTATTTCATATTTAATTAATTTTGTCCATGCAGACGAGCGCAAGGGCTGTCGTCGGAGAGCACCGAATACTTGGATCTAATCGTAAATAACCCAGCAAAAAGTCGATCCTGCTCCTCAGAAACTCTTCTTCAGTCTCTGTTACATTTCTCGGTCAGCTTAAATTTAATGTTTTGTGCCACATAGTAAAATATAGAAATATTACAAATAACAGCCAGAGGATGAATTTATGACTATTGGCGATAGCAGTTTTTGCTAAATTTTTAGTTATTTTAAGCTTAAGAATTCATCACATTCTCAGCGGCTGGCTCTGCTTATCATAGAAATTGAAATAGTTTTACGTTTTATTTAATTTTTGCAACTAATATTGTTTAATTTACGCATACCTTTCAACAAATTGTGGCGAAGACACGTTCCAAACCAAAACAAACAACTGTCACTTTGACAGCCCAAATGCGCTTCAAACTGTTATACGATCAGCTGTGTGAATTTGATTTGCAAATAGAACACTGAAGAATCCTTTCAATAACTTTATTTCAATCTATATAGCTCGATTAAATAATACCATTAATCTTTAATATCCGTCAGAGGCAACCACATAATCTTCGGCTTAATTACAAAATCCTCTTGGCTTAATAAATCTAAAAGTTGCACATGTTTTCGAACGTAGAGTACAAGCTTTACCAGCTTTGTGTAGTCCCTGCAGTCCTTTTCGAAAAACCTCCTCCACAGAGCGGCAGCCAAAACTTTGTCGTCGGACATCACACCTTCGTCGTAAGTAATAAGCGCCGCTTGAAACTGTTCTGATAATATTTCTATTTGCGCTCTAGTTCCGGACGGGTTGCTAGCCTGCGAAAGGGAATGCATTAAATTTCTAATGGCTATTTCAGAGATATTTTATTTTACCCCCAATTGTTTCGCTCTTGTGTTTACATCGGCCCACATCGCCTCGACAATGTTGTTCCTCAGAATTCTTCCGTCTTGACCCTTTTCCGAGCCTTCTGCCATTGCTCTAAGCATAATCATCCAAACGTGCAACTCTGTGACTAGAAACCAAGAGTTAAATGTGTTTGGGAGGTCGAACTCGTTGAAAAAATCGAGGTAATTTATTTTATCAGCAATGCTCTCGTACATGTAACAGCTAGCTACTTTGAGACGCTAGAATATAATCTTAACTTTACGATTCATGATGTTAAAAACGCAAAATTCTCTCCTACCGCTTTATCGTGTCCAACGAATTTTACTTTGGTCAGGACTCTTTTGAGGAGGCTTATTTCTGGTGCTGGATTTAGTACTTTTGTTGTGCACGAGGCTGAGGGCAGTTTTCTTATAAAAAGCATGTTCTCTTGTTTATCTTTACATGATGCATTTTTTGGAGGAGCAGAGATGCAAGTAAATTGCGATGCGGGCGAAATCTGGAAATTTATATAACGAAAACATTACGAAGAGGTTATGGATTTTATCTCGGTTTCATCACTTACTAGGGGAATATAAAACTGTAAATTATTAGTTAAATGTTTTGCTCTTATAGTACGGATCATTTTTAATTCTGGGTATAAACGGGTTAAATAATTAAAAACACATTTTCCACAAACAGAAGGCAAAACAAATTTCTGATCCTGACAGAGAACCGAATCGCCGCGAATGTCTTCTTCTTCTTTTGATGGTAATCAAGAATTGTTAGATGTAACGGCTTTTATGGAATTGTTATACAGGAAATATAAGTTGATTAAATTTTCCTAACATATTTTCTGTCTTGTCCTCGACTTAATTTCGTTAAAAGTTGAGTGTTAAACTCAAGTTTGTACAAGGAAATTAAAAATTTAAATATCGGCTAAAAGTTCTTGTTTATGTTTTACATTTTTCCCAAGTTACCTGCTCTGATTTTTACTTCAAACAACAAAGCCAAACGTCAGTGGAGCTAACTGAAAGTTCATGAGGGGTTGAATTTTATGCGATTTCTAATGAAAACCGAAATGTCTCGACGGGATGATGCTCTTGATAATGGACGAAGCAACACCTACTTGCAGCTGCAGCAGTCGCAAACGATCCGGTCAAACATCCACGGGATGTCGCAGCTCCTCAACACAGGACTCAGCCCCGACACTCTTGACATCTGCATCAGGCTGATTGAGGCTGGGGTCCATCCTCAGGTCGTCGCGGAAGTCGTGACCCAGATTCGGAAGGAAGTGGCCGCCCTCGAGAAAGAGTAGGATTTTTGCCCGGGCTGGTCCTTCGGTGGGGTCAAGGTAGAATCTTACAGTTTCGCATCTCAAAACCTTGTTTTTTCATTAATTTTAACTTTAGTTTAACAATGTCGCAATACAAATAAACTAAAAGATTTATACTAATTTTAAATTGATCTTTTAGAGTGTCCATGTACAACAAAATAAACGGTTATCTAACCAAACCCAGAATCCTTTATAGAATCAATTTGGTACAAATAAATAACATCCAAGATGTGTCCCAGAAGTGTAACTTTTACGCTGAAGTGAGAAATAACCTTTTCCAAAATATATAGGTATAGTATAATAATCCCCAATTCACACGAAATCTCCTAAAACAACCTCACGCATCGAATTTCACAATAAAAATGAGCGATTCATTTTACTTATGTGCCTATAATCAACCCAACGCGGCTAAATCGAGGCTCCAGCGACCTACCTGATTCATAAATATTAACGACAAACCCAAATCTGAAAATGTCTAATTGGTTTCGTTCATTTTTACAAGGGAAATAAAGTCGAACACATGTTTGTAGAAGAAAAATATAATTAAAATATCTGAAATTCGACTTCATATCCCTTCCATAAGAGAATTAAACTCCCTTAGTTTTTATTACCGCCTATGATGTAATTGTTGCGAGGAGTTAAGTCCCCTAACTGTACAACTTCCGAGATTATAAAATAGATTGCTTTCCTTAAAATAATTTAACACAAGAGATTTGCTTATTCTTAATAAAATTCGTATCGACACAATTTGTAATAATCAGCCAAATTACCTGGAAGTAAAAATGGACTGGTTTCAAATCAGTTATACTTTCGCCACTTTTACAAATCTTTCAGAACAGCTAAGGCTAAGTGAAAAATAAATCAAAAATTGCCCATTATAGTTTTTGTTAGAAAAGGATCTTTATTTGACTACATATTTACAATAAAAGTTAAAGAATTAAATACTTATTTGGCACCAAAGATTGGTGTTTAGGATCAGGATATTTATTTCATTTGTATAACAAATTTTTTTTAAAAGATGATAGAAATTATGACCGTATTTTTAAGGATATCTATATAATAGTTATCGTCAAGATTACTGGAAAAAGAAATAATAACCTGATTAACATTTTTTAAATAAAACATAGAATATCTAGTGCTATAAATTTACATTTTTAAGATATTTTCCCCAAAGTCAATCGTAAGGGTTCAGGTCTAACACTATAAAATAAAATAATATCTACTTTACATATTAATTGTTTTGTATTGATTTTGAAAAGTAGGCTAGACGCCAATTTGGGGAATCAAACTCAAAATACCTGCATATCTCCTTTATCTCATAGCCATGGAATAAGATATGCCATACCAATGATGCTAATAACAAAACTATGAAACGAACTGAAAACTCCCGCAGCTGCCCCTCTTCCTGTGTTACATAAAGAGTTTTCGCAACAAGAAGTGCAAGCGTAGAGCTTTGTGCGCTCCCCGATTACAATGCAACCGGGCTCACAGTTTACAGCGCACTTTCTTTCGAGGGACCACATTTTGGGGCTGCTTGTGGAATTCTCAGTACTTGTTGTATATGAAAACATTTTGGCCTGCAAGATTAAAACACAACTAATTAATAATCCAAAAGGATTCTTAAAATGTCTGTACCATGCAGACAAACTCATCTGCTTTGCACTTTTTGATTAAGGAAGATTGATTGGTCGTTAGCTCCACGCAGAGCTCCCCATCTTCCATGGTATCGCAAGAATAGCACCATAAATCATTTATCTTTTCAGCAGCGGCTTGGGTTTTGTGAACCGTATTTGTGAGCGATTGACCTCTGCCTGCAAAAGGGAATCCATCGTTTGATTTTGATGCTTCTAAGATATTGATTTTTCACCACAAACCTCCGGATACCAGTATCAGCAGAAATGCAAAAAATGGTGTCATTTTATTGTAATCTCCTTATCCAACATTTCTTATTTTTTTAACACTTTGATTAGAACTAATTTTGCTACTTGGGATGGCAGAGGTCGCGTTTTTAATCTTAAGTACTCCGATAATAGACGTAAACACGAGTCGCGGAGGTCACTGTTAAGCTACTCCTTAAACCAATGTTATGTAAAAATCAAGTTTAGTGAGGACGCAAAGAGCTTCATTGGTTTTCTTTTAACAAGCATTTTCTTTTCAATTTACTATATTGATTGTGTCTTTAAGCATCTTCTGAAATGCAAATTTTGTAAAACAAATTTTTTATATTATACTTAAAACAAATAAATCTAAAAACGATTGGTGTTTATACCGAAAGCTAAACAATATTTCAAAACTTATAACTTAATAATAGTATAGTGGTTAGTGGCCACTCATGTAGGAAAAAATTTGTTATAGGTATCAAATTAGAATAAGTATATTATATTTCCCGCGAGCATTCAAAAATACAAGAATGTAAGTTTCACAATTATCAGCACGCCCGGCATACTACA
Organism: Eutolmus rufibarbis; assembly: GCA_963920795.1. NCBI lineage: Eukaryota > Metazoa > Arthropoda > Insecta > Diptera > Asilidae > Eutolmus > Eutolmus rufibarbis. The sequence goes on from OY987205.1 coordinate 32,293,432, forward strand.
GCGCCGCTAAAGCTCAACGGAGCGCCTCAATTCATGTCTAAAATACATTCACAAACAATTTGTGCCAGAGTTAAAATTAAAAGCATCCTTTTGTCAACACTTAAAAAATTACCATCTTTTAAGAGAGCTATTTTTAATTTATAATTTTTGGAGTCTTATGTGGTTGCAGTAGTAGTCCGCTAAGGTGAGGATTGATGAAATTGCGTTTAAAAAAATGTAAGTACATATATCAAATGATACCTGTGTGCTTCATATGAAAGAAATACGTAAGTACTTAAACTTTAAATAATTTGTTTAGCATAATGTTAAAAATTATAATTGTATTCTAAGGTCATTCGCCACTATACCAAAAAATATTTTTATCCAGAAGTGTATTTATGGGGATCAAAATCAATAAAATATATCTCAATTTACTATAACAATTTCTTATTAATCAAACTTACTTAAATCAACATCTGGTACAACATTAGCATAAGGCTTTACACCGGTATCCTCACTCTGAGGAATATAATCTTTAAAATCAAATTCAATATCTTCTACCTCGGGCTGTAATTTTCCCTGCAGTGCAGAGAGAGTGATCAATACAGCTTCCTCCGTTCTTACAGTCCGCGATCCTTGTGCAGGAACAACATTCAAATACTCATCAAATAGCAGCTTGGGATCATCAACTTTCAATTTATCGTCTATTTCCAGAGCACTTTCAAGCCCTTTGAGTCCACCAAAAACTATCAAAGAGTGATTGTATTTTAGGGCCTTTGGTGCTATGTTATTAATGTTAGAGCCTTTATCCGACGTCCCAATCGTTAAATCATACCCTTCTTGGTAAGGACTCTTGGTGAATATTTCCGAGATTGAATGAGCTATTCGCACAGTGTAGCCCCAATATATGCCTGTTTTCTGTCTTGGCTCCCTGGGGCTAACCACGACACCTTTCAGTTTTTTTACATTTTGTTCTATAAAAATTTTAATAAGTTACTTTTTAAAATATAAAGTATTTTATAGTGCTTACGATCTAATCGAATGGTAACCCGTAATCCTGCTGTTAAAAGCTTGTCGCTGAGGACATCATTGAGAAGGCCTACATTCACGTAACTGCCTTTTCCTTCTTTAACTTTTTTATCGGTAACTACTCCCTCGCGGTATATAAAAGTATTGTGTTGCCTTAGGTGGTGTGGCGCGTCTAACGGATTTAAAAGTCCAGAGTATTGCAAGTCTTTATGAAGAGGAAAGAAAAATTTCCGCAAATACTGCGGACACTCTAGATATTGCAGAATTCGAGCCAGCTGCAGGCAGCTACTGCGAACTGCTTCAGTTCCTTCGTCACCATCTGAAAGATAATTCAAATTCTACTGAAATGTTTACTATATTTGAAAATCTTTTTGTGCTGGAAAAAATAGTTTCTTTGATTTTATTTTCTTTATTTGCACTTTTTGCAATCTATTTATTTGACCATATAGGAATCGATTAATTTAAAAAAAGCAATTCTCAATTGTATCGCACATAATACAGAAAGATGGGTTGATTGGTTCATCGAAGTTCTGCCAAATCGCCGGAGTTAGAACCACGCACTAAAGATTAAAAGACTAAAGAATGATTTTTTGTAATTTTAATTTTAAGGGATAACTTTGACTATATAGTACGTAAAAACTATTGAGATTTTCATGAGGTTATTCTTCAGGTTTTAGCTAGGTTTAAGCCTATATTTTGTTGGGCTAGATAATAATTGCGGGGGGTTAAATTTTAAGGGAATGCACGTAAAAATTGGTTCTCAGGGAACCTCGCTAATGCTGTTTTATAATTTATTATATGTGAAGTAAAATGATACGGCATTCCAGATAACGCCAGCTACGGCCAAACTAGTTATACATATCAGTAATTTGAAAAGGTAGATTGATTATAGCTACGGTAAGTGGCCCATTTGAGACGGTATCGAAAAATACCTTAAAATCTAAAATATCTAACTCTAGAGCACAGAGGGTGTTAACCCAAAGAATGATGCAGCTCATTAGTTAAAAGTTTACGGTCACTTCAAAACAATATAATTTCATATTTACTGATATTTACATAGTTTAAGATTATTTCGAACACAACAAAAATGGAATATAATCACTGATATAATAAATCAAGTAGGTTTGGAGCAGCAGAAATATGATAGTACAAATCTTGCTTATCTGAAATATTCTCTAACTACTTGTGGTTGTTGATTTTAATTTGGTTTCTGCGAACCTAGGTGACTTTTTGGTCACGGCAACAGGCCACATTGGCTATGGTATGAAATTCGCCAATCCAATAATATCAGTTTCGGGCCGGATAATTAAATAAGCTGAGTTTATATAAAGTTGTTGGATGGCAATTCACTTCATATTCATCAACTTAATAAGTTTTGGTCTGTGCCTAATTACCAGGAGTTCAGCCGAAAAAGTGATCATCGGCTACAGGGTTCTTCAGCAGGGAACATCACTTCCAGGCCCACACCATGAATAATTAAAGCATCCGTAGTCTTTAACTACTTAAACTTTGATTTTAGCAGGAACTAACTTACCCACATGCGAAACGTTCGCCTGCTTCACATTGCTAATTCCAATGTCGTCGAATATGACGACCTCGTCTACCCGAAAAATGCACGCAGCCCTGGCAATTTGACCTGCAACGTACGTCCTGAGTTCGGCAGATTGGGCGTTCTCTAGAATCGAGCCAGGAACCGCGATGCTAACCGTGGAGACGGGCTTCCTTGGGGCTTCTTCCTCTTCATCCTTCACTGTTTTCGCGAGCTCCTCCAATTTTTTGATCTTCTCTAACTTCTTTATTAGATTTTCCTGTTTTTGTTTCCTCTTTAAAAGCTTCCTTTCCTGGTTTACTTTCTTCCAGGACTTGCCTTCGCCAACAACTTTAGATGACATTTTTAACTGCACATTGACAGTTTGTAGCACGTGTTAAATGTGCTGAGCACAGCTGGTGGCTGTGTGCACCGGGTGGATCATATTCAGCAAAATGCAACATTTTTTGTCGAAAAACAATTGTGTGCTCAAAGTTCTTTACTGTAATTATTCTTCTCTTTACTTATTCAACTATTGTAAAAAAATTTGAAAAATATAACTTACGCTTTTTATTGGAGAAAAATACTTTCAAAATAATCGTAATCATATATTTGAATTATTAGGTCTAAATCTAACTGGTATAAAAACGAACGCACTCTTAAAACTTTATAACGAACATTTATGTCAAAGGAGCGTCAAATAAGTTGGCGTTGGTTGCGTTACATCTCGGACTATTTTCCTGTTTTTATTTATTTGCGATCCTGCTTTTCAATATTAGTTCTGGGCGGCACAAAAGCTTCAAGAAATAGGTAAGATTTTTCCATTTTATGTTTGGAGGGTTTGTTTATGTTGAAATGCTCTGGGGAGCATAATTCCAGTTGGCCCATTTTGGGAGGTGGTTCCCTTTATTCACAGGGCTTCTAAACGGCTTTGGATTCTCTTTCCAGATTTAGATATTAAATTTGTAAGTAGCTGAGTTCTTCTGGCACAGCATCCAGAAGCCAGACTGTCAAGAGTTTCAGTATGATTTAGTGGGAGCTTATAATTTTAACGGCTTATTTAGACTGTGAAAGCTGATTAACAATAAATAATCATGAAATTGTGATTACCGATATTTCAAGCACGATCACTAACTTTCAATAATTCACAAATGCACAAGATTTAAGTTATTTAGCCATCTGTTAACTTGTCTGATTTCATCAAGATAGCGACGGCTTTTGATTTTGGTACCTAAAGGAAATTTGTGGGAGTGTTTAGGACGGAATAATCTTGCAGCATTCCATTGAAAGAAATTGGGATTTTCTTGGGATTATGGTTTTTTCCCACACACAGCTTGGCATCAGTTAATCCGTAGTAATAATCTAGATCGTTAGATTGAAACCTACCTAGCTAAAATTGGACGAGACGGCAGAAGTTATATTTTTTGGGAACATTTAATGCCTAACTATCAAATGTTACCATTTGCTTTTCCAGCGAATTAAATCTTACATCAAAATGTAATTTTCAATACATCGATTTTGTTATGTGAATATGTTTTAAAAAATTGAAATGAAACAATTTGGCGCAAAAGTGACTGCTCTATAAATCTTTGAATGGGAATTTGCATACAATTTCCTAAGAATATTCTGCATATGTTCTCATAATATACCTTTGTTAGTAATAATAAAGAAGTTTTATCACTTGTAATGATTTTTTTTTAAAAACTGCATATTATTCGACCCTAAAAGGAATGATATTAAATTTTCTCCAGTCCAAATAACGAGAGTATTAACTACAACTAGTACTTGGAAGGGTAAGAGTTTATCTTTTGGGCACAAACAATTTGCTTTGTGGCAAAAAAATACGTTTGCTATACGGTGGATTTAATTTTTAGATTGCATTAGCTTACATCATACAGCGACTCAATGTTTTATGCAAATATGTACATATTTGTGGAAGTTTGTTCTTAAACGCAAATAAATTTTCATCTACTAATTCACTCCTTTTCCTTAATATAAATTTCAAATTTACTTTGGAAATATCTATTCTGGTGAAAATTCCGCATTGGATTCGAAATTTTTGTTTCATCCACAGATTCGAACTACTTTAAACTATAATAGCATAAAAACGTTCGATTTGATGTTAAATTCTTTCTATTTTCTCTACTGCTTTTAAGTTTAAAATGTAAGTGTTTTTGTGAGAAACCTCATAGTTTGAAGGATTTGTAATGAAAAAATGAACGAATGAATTTTGTATTACCAAGTATTTTTTGTCTCTTAAAGATTTTATTTAGTCTCAGTAAGCGCAAAGACCAAAATGCCAAGAAGACGAAAAATTCTTAAGATTGTGAAGGAGGTTGATTCCGCGAACGAAGAAGAGGCCCAAACAATGAATAACTCATCGGTACAGCATGGCCCGATGTACACAATAATGAGTAACGCACAATTAAACGAAACTTTCCACAACAAATATATTAAAGAAATGCACCAGTTGTACCAAAAGGTAAGTTTTAGGTTTTTACATCTTGATAGGATCCATATCCAGGAACATTTCTTTTGTAGATGGATCACGATGCTTTTATGTATACTTTTATAAATATGATCAAAGCAGCAATGGCAGCAGAGGACACAAATGAATATGCCAACACAGCGTTAATTTTTTGCGCTAAATATGTCTCATCTTTCAATGAAGAAAATACACATCCGGTTTTGGTATCTATATTTAAGTGGCTCTTGTCGGTAATATTTGTGTTCATTTAAGGAATTTTTGTGTTTTAGAAAACATTTCAAAATTTCAGACATATAGTTCGAGTACTCATATACGATTTCGATTATGCCAATTTGTAAATATGATCCTTAATGCTCTGGGGATCGAAGCAGCGTTAGACGATTGCATTTGCGACAACATTATGACTTACATGATAAATCGATTAAGAGATTTGAATCCAAATGTCCGTGTACAGGCAATTTTAGCATTGCAGCGGCTGCAAATACCAGACAATCCCGACGATATTGTAGTCAAAACATATCAATTTCATCTAAGCTCGGATCCGTCTCCGAGAGTGCGGCAAGCGGTCATAACTTCTATGGGTCGCAATTATAATACTATTCCATACATTTTGGAGCGGCTCTGGGATATTGATGAGAAAGTTCGAAGGCATACTTACTTGCACATGAGCAGCTATCCAGCGCGTTCTTATAAGGTGGTGCAGCGATTAACGTTTCTGGAACAGGGTCTGAATGATAGATCAGAGATGGTCCGAAAGGTTTGTCTCTGTGAAATGCTTTGGTAAGTGAGATTTAATAATTAATCGACTAATTTAGGTTGTAACGTCCGTTATGCTACCGCAATGGTTTGAATCGTACAATAAAGATTTTATTGCATTGATAACTGCTTTAAAGTTGGATGCAAATGAAGCTGAGATCGATAGATATCGGAAAATAACCAGAGTTGCACTGAGAGAAATTTTCAAGTAAATTGAGTTTTGTGTGACTTATTCAGTATTTTAATTGACTTATTCCTAGGCGCCAAAAGACAGAAGACCTGATAAAGAATCTCCCTTTCGTCGAAGAAGGTGAATATCCAAATTGTATCCCAATCGATAAACTTTCCGTCGAAAATACTTTGTTCTGGCTATGTTTGGTGGAATACTTGCAAGGTGAAGCGGCTGATGAAGTGGATATGGTCATACCTGAGCTCAGTGTTTTCTGTCAATATGTTTTAAAGTAAGTAGTTTGATTTTACAACAGCCAGTATATTAGATTTTATTGGTAAAATTCTCTTGACTAGGTATTGTGAATCGTGTAAACGTGTAATGGATAAATGGGAAAGAATGGACTCTCAGTACATTCTTCTGAATTTAATGGAAATTATTTATACATTTGATTTGGGAGATGAAGTTGGTAGAGGAAACTTGAAATTGCTTCTTGCCGATCTTCTAAAAAATTTTGATATTGATGAACACACAGTTAAAGTTATTGTCCGATGTGCTGAGAATTTGATAACGTCACAAGAAGAGCGGTTACAGTTTTTTGCAGAATTAATAAAAGATATCACAGATACCAAACAGATGCGAAACAACAGTGATAACCAAAGTGATCGTGTTATTTTGGAAGAACTATTGGAAAAACAACCTGATAAAAGTTTGAAATTGAAATTATCGTCACTAAAAGTGAAAATTTTGGAATTAGAGGAACAGGAAATGAATTTTGTTGAAAAGAAAGATTATGTTCAGGCCCAAAAAATTGCAGATGAGCGAAATGCCTGCAATGATGAATACGCAGAATTATTAAAACCGCTTCTCGATCAACTTACCAATTCAGATTCTGAAGAAAGTATGCGCTCAGTAAGTAAATTGTAAATTTATTTCATTTAATTATTTTTGATCTATTTTTTCTATTAGTTAACGCTATCGATACAGCAGGCGAAAAAAGTTACTACGGAGACAATAATAAAATGCTTACAAATAGCATTGTTTATGGTTGCATCGAAAAAAGTAAAATCTCTTACACCACATGCTTGTGCTCTTTACAAGGTATTTTTATTTAAGTTATTTATTATGTCATATAAATTGTGATGCATTTAAAAGGATTTCATAAGGCGGCACATCGAATCTAGTCAAATCGTTATTCGGGATTGGGCTTTGAATTGTGGCACTGCTTATAGTATGTTATATGATCCATTATCGAAGGATGTATATGTCGAGCTCTGTTCGCAGTTCCTTAAAAATCACAATATAAGAATATGGAAAACATCTATCAAATGCATATTTGAGTTGCTAGATAGGTAAATAGCGAGTTTCTTTGCAATTTTGTATTACTTGTTAGATACATATATATATATTATTTTTAGATATGGTTTTACGCATTTTAATCAAGAGGACAAACAAAACAAGAGTAGGAAGCCCGGGAGACAATTGTATAATACGATGGAATCTCTTGAAGGAGATGATGAACAGTCGTCAATATCTGGCTATGGTAAGTTTATAGTACATAAAATCTACGTTAAATTAAATTTATTCGAAATAGTGATATCGTCATATTATTTTTCGAAATTTCAAATTTACCTTTTTTCCATGAGATTCATATGATCTCCACTTAACTACTTTTTGACTCAGTATTTTTTACCCGATGTTCACAAAGCTTGGCCCTGTTCAAATGAATGGGTTTTTCCAAAATATCTCAACTCGTAAATCACAAGATTAACTTTATGATTAAAGAAATGATCTCTTCCAAGCAACATGGCTTTGTTAAAGGGAAGTCGTGTTTAACTAATTTGGCTTTGTTTTCTAACTACGTTACAAACGCATTAGAAGGTAGCTCACAGGTTGACGTAATATACACGGACTTTGCCAAGGCCTTCGATAGAGTCAATATCTCGCGTTTAATTTCCAAATTAGGATTGTATATCTCCCATTCGCCTACTCTTGAATGGCTCCAGTCATATCTACGCAATAGAGTTCAATACGTAAGAATTAAAAATATGCTCTCAAGGAAAATTATTGCTAATGTTAAAGACTTTATGCACCCTCATACCATTATAACTTTATACTTTTCGTTAGTGCGATCCATCGTAGAATATGCGTCAATCATTTGGTGTCCATATTATCGGATTCACACCGATCGTATTGAATCTCTTCAAAAGAATTTTACAAGATTCGTTTTCTGAAAGTGTAATCTTATGAAAGATTTTATGCCCTCATATGATGCAAGATGCAAACTTTTAGGTTTATCGAACCTTAAATTTCGACGTGATGTATCAACTTTGTTTGACGTGATTCAACTTTGTTATTTGAATTCTATATTTATGTTTGGATTTCTTAATTATGTTTTGTTGGTATTCAAAACAATCAGTTGCATAGACATAACACTTCGTTTTTTTGTTCAATTTGCAAAGTGTAGTTTTTAGGTATGCCTGTGCTTATTATTTTGCACAGCAGTGTATGTGTGCTTTAATTAATACAACATGTTATGATAACCATTTTATACATAATAAATGATCTAAAAATATTTCAATACTTTTATATTTTTTGTAAACTTTCAGGTGTGGACTTAATGTTTATGATGTCACATTTTCTGGATACTTGCGATGACGTGTGTATTATAAGTGCCTTAGTACATGGCTTTTGCCGGTTAATTTTACATGGTCATATTAAAAACAATGATATCGTAGAAAAATTGCTCTTAAAATATTTTAATCCGTCAACTGAGCCGGAAATAAACCAAATGTTGGGCGTGTTCTTTGACAATCTTATAGCGAAAAAAAAGCAAGAATATTTGCAACCATGTGTCCTACCTACGATTCAGACTATACTTAGTGCTCCTTACGATAGTCCCTTACATGAAATCAAACCAGAGACCATTCTTCGCTTTGTTATCGATTCCACTCGCCCGTTATTTTGCAGTTCTGGACTTAATATTCATAATACTTTGGCACTGTCTTTTATGCGAGAAATGCAAAATAATTTAACAAACAAAGAACTGCTGCGGATATTATCAAAAGATCTGATCAAACTTGAAATTACTGTGAATGCGGATGCTAAGCTTAAGGAAGATTTAATAGTTTGCTGTGAGCAACTGATGGAAGTAAGATTATAAATATTTAATGGTATGGAGCAATCATTTCAAATGGAATATTTTAGGGCGAACTTGAGCCGAAAACTGCGAAGAATGTAAAGATGTTTAAGGATATTATCGAAGGAAACATTACGACAAATCCCAAGTCTATTACGGCTGAAGGATCTGAGGAGGTAATATAGTGCTGTGGTAATTGATATCTTCCGCAAGTCTGTGTCTACGCACTGATGCTTATTAAATAGGACAATATTACTATTTCGAAGGTGGGAATTTTGCTAGAAGAAGATGTGATGATGCCCATTTGTATATCAGATGTACAGATAGGCTTACTGTATATTTCGTATTGTATTTTTTTCGCAATGCAGAATTTTTAAACTTGTTTCGAAAACTACTCATATGTTCGGTAATTCGAACGGCAACGATTGTTCTTTCCAGAAGTAATAATCACATCGATGAGCTTAGTAGAAACGTAGATCCGTAGATCCAATAATTTGTGATAGAGCGCTTTTTTTGCGGATATCATCAGTAAAAAATTGGCTAAATAAAAGTAGGTGAGCTTTTAAACATTTTTGTATTGAGTTATTTCTCCGTGGGGTTGTTTACATTTTCAATTCAAATTGCAGGTGCGTTTCTGTATAAGGTGCTACTGTATGATTTTCTGAAAAATTAATTATTTCGGAATTTGTAGATTGTAGATGAAATCAATTTTTCGTTATTTTGAGAGAATCAATTAAGTGGTTGTCTACTAAAGAAAAGGTGCATATTGAGAATTCCGTTCAACGAATGAGGTTATAGAGATGTCTCTATGGAAAAATGGCTTGATGTAATTTTGATTTGATAAAATCGGTTTCAACTATTTTAGAGAGCAATGCTAACAAGTTTTTTAATAACTGACAAGAAAATGTTTTTGCATTCGATATTGTAACAATTATTTTGAAGCTTGACTAATTTTGCGGAAATACGCCTAGTTTTAGGTTCATTAAATGAAGAAAATGAAGATTGTGTTAAAAATTCCCAAGTTAAGGTTTGAATTTGAACCTTTTTTTCCTGCAATTTTAGATTTATTTTGGAGAAGGAATATAACTTAAGTTAAGCTAGAAAATACCATCAGATAAGAGCTTACGGAAGATACCGGCCAAAGTGCTAACAGAAATTATTCTAAAAGTTTTGATTCTTTAGGAACATGAAGCTTCAGATGACGAAAATGAATCTAGTAGTAGAACTAGGTTTACAAATGTCATCAATAACAAAGAAAAGGATAAGAGAAAAACTATTTCAGAATCCGAAAAAGTTCCGCACACAGAATCTGAGAGTGAAACAAATGCAGAAACTGTGGAAAACATTGGTACAGAAACTAACGATGGAGCAAGTCAAATTGGTGAAAACGATAACACTTCGAGAGTAAACCAACCATCTGATGAGATTGAGAATTTACCGAATAAAAAGAGCAATAACCCAGAAAATATTTCTGAAAATCAAATGTATGTTGAGAAAGAACCCACATCCGAAAAAGAATCCTCAGCATCGAACAAGGAAAGTGGTGAGGAAGTTATCAAAACTCCTACGACATTCGGCCGAGATAACACTACAACAATGCGATACCTACGGAAATCTTTGAACACTCAGAGGTTAAGTTCAGATGAGGGTCCTTCGAGGCCACCAAAAATTCGAATACAAGCGAGATCACCGAGTAAAAGATTTCAAAATCAAGAGAATACTACAAATACCAGAACTATTCTGGGGAATGGAAAAGAAGATAATCGGAATCAAAAGAATGATGGAGTTTTAAACAGTAAGTAAAATTATATTCTTGTGTATAAAACACCTGGTAATAATATTTCTTAATTACTTTATCGTTCGTTTGGAAGCTTTATGGAGGAGCAAATTCAAAGTTATATATCTAAACATCCGCAGTAAGTTTATGATGAAACGTAGATATTATTTGGTAGAATTATTAAAATGTTTTTTTATTATGGAATTATTGAAATTCCAGTAGAATCTTTAAAAATAAAATATTTAATTTTATTTTTGGCGATTTATTTCCAAATGAACGATATCTACAGAATCGTAGTTTTTTAAAATGTGTTTTATATAGTGGTGCAAGTTTTCGAGTGCACTAATACTTTCTTTAAAAATGTGAATATTAATATTAAATTTATTTTTCAGATTCAACAAGTTCTAGAATTACGGATGTCACTAGTGACGATAGAACGACTTCCGAGGGAACAGATAGAACGGCGGATGACGATAATGTAAGTTACTTGCTGTTATACTTGTGTATTTTTTAATTATAATTTTCTTTGATTATAGGAAGTTATTCCGGCTTCTCCAAATGCTGTAAAAAACAAGCGCAAATATAGGAATAGAAAACAAACACGGGCGAAGAATAAAGAAACAAAAGCGAGTGTAAGTAATTGTTTATACGTATAATAATAAAGATTTTACGTGACCACCAACAATCGTTTTTGCTTTGAGCTTCAAATATGTGCTTTTGGGTTCTAAATAGACTAGTAATCAAATTTGAGATTAATTTGCTTATGCCGTTTACACGAGTAGTAATAATTAGGTCCTATTCTTGTAGTCGTTCGAATCGGATCGAAGAGTTTACAAAAGCCCTTTTTGGACAAATATTTCTTAATAAAGTTGCTAAAGTTGTCAGAACTATTCATTTTAGTTACCTGATTTTGAACTTTTTGAGTATCGTTCGTTTGCTTGTAAAAAATTGAAAAACGCGAAATGAGTCCATTTTTGGTGAATTTGAACCATCTTTGGAGAAAAGGCGAATCGTTTAACGTTTCTTATTTATGAAATAAGTCGAAAAATCAGGCATGGTCCTTTTTTAACCTCCGACGCAAAATGAAGTGAATTATACGTTTGAAGCCTTTGTCTGATTATGGCATCGTAGCTCCCAAACGGATGGACGATTTCAATGCGGTTTTTTTATTTGAAGGCTGGTTCTGTTCAGCAGTCTAAAGATCTTTGTGATTTTTTAAGAGTTAGTTTTTTGTGTCGAGGTTTTTTTTTTTTAATTTTTAATTTAAATTTTGCTTACTTCATATGACACACAAAAATTTAATGGATTTTTTTTTGTGGATTCATATTTTTGATACTATTGGAGAGGTCTAATAGATTGTCCGATTAAGCTGAATTGTTTTTCTGTATTAAATGAATAAAACCATTTGTTATAATTTTTTTTCCGGCAAATTTTAAAAGTAAGTTGACTAATTTAAGGTATTTTACTTTTTAATTTTTTTCTGTCTAGGCTCTAAACTTTCTACCAATTTTGCATTTCACAAATTACCAGACGCAAATTTTTTATATTTTTAAATGGTATTACATTTAAAATCGTAGACGTAGAAGTAGAAATATAGTGATAATAAAAATAAAAATGTTTCTTTTGTAAATCTCTACAGTGTTTGCTAAAACTCACTCTGTAAACAAGAAATTTTTATTTTCAAATTTGTCTATGTAAAAATTGAATCAATAAAAGTTTATTTTCAGAAAACGGCCTCTAATAGTGAATCTTCAACATATTTAGAAAAATCTACGGTAAATATTTTTTTCTAAATTAAAACTAAGTAATATATTGTTAAAAATTGCGTGTTACCTTCCAGAGTTCTGATGAATCAACCAAAGGTTCCAAGGCGCCAAGGCTTCGATCTAAGATTCCATTACCTCAAAAAGAAATGGCTAAAGGATCAGGTGAAAACGATCTTACGTACCTCTTAGAGCAAAATCGATAACAAATTTACAGTTTCAGAACTATCTAAAAAGAATGTGGATATTGAAAAATTAGCAGAAAGACAAGAACACCTTAAGAGTATAATTCCTACAAAGAGTGTGGAAAAAAGAATGAGAACAAGTAAAAATCCACAAATTAGATTACCAAAGGTAGACAAGGAATTCGCTGGACGAACTACCAGGAGCAGTACCAAGAAGGAAAAGCAATTTAATTCAGTAATGACGAGGAAACGCACATCTCTTGATAAAGAATCTACTAATACAGGAGTGGGGGTATCTAGAGCGTTGCAATTTCCTAAAAGAACCCCTCGCAAAGACGTCCAACTAAATAAAAGGCCTCAGGACGACACAGATCAGTTAGCTGGGAATCAAGTAGAGAATTCAAAGAATGAGGCGCTAAGTAAACCCACAAAAAAGCAAAATAAAGAAAACGAAGCTCAAACATTTGGCGGTAGAAGTAGAAAACCAAGAAGAGATGAAAGCTCGTCGGTGGCAACAAAATCCCCAGTGATTAAACCCCGGTCGAAATCCGTGAGAAGTTATGTTGATAAAGTTTCTGCTACGATTCCGACGAGGCCACGCAGCGCAAGGTTGCTAGCTAAGTCAGTAGAAGGAACTAGTAGAATTAATTCAGCTGATTCAGCATTCAGGGTTATTAAAAAGAAAGCGCCTTAGTTACATATGTGTGTTTCCGGTCATATTGTTTTATGTATAAATATTTATTTTCATAGACAATGCATGTTAACATTTGTCAATAAAATTTTAATTTTAATAATTGGTACATACTTTATTCAGAACTACTAAGGCAGGCGGTTTCATTATATATAAAAGGAGTCGAAAAGGAAGGTAAGGATTAAATAAAGATGGAGGCTTAATAACACATAAGTTGCCAAAAGCATCTAAGAAAAGGAAGGTCTGAAACCATTATTTCAAATAAAAATCCTAATAAACTAACAGCTTTCTTCATGTGCCTAAATGAAAATTAATAGAGCAATTTTATAAACTTATCCCCCATTTTCCGATTAAAAAGTTAAGAGCTCTCGAATTTTTTCAAAACTCGTTAAAAGCGCTTAAATACTTTTAATTTTTGTGTTGTAAATACAAATTTTATGTGAATAAGAGTTTTTGTTTTGCCTGGAAAAATTCTTGCTTTAATAATTTTCTGTGAAAAATTCATTGCTTTATAACAGACGTTTGACGCTGAATGTTTGGCAATTAAAAATTCAGATATTTTGTGTGATATTAAAACATTTAATGTCATACAAAATATCAAAAATTAAAAGTACATTGTTAGGTATTTATCGCCCAAGGAATATACTAAGCTTATTTTCAATATTTTGAAAAAGTTATATTATGGCTGCAAATTAACAAAAACGAAATATTTATAAAATATTACTAAATATATTTGTAACAAAAGTTTTAAAAATTAATAAGTACTTGATCTAAATTCACAGGTTTTTTAGAGTATTCTCATTAGTACAACAGATCGAAAATATAAAATTGTTCTTTAGATTGCAATACGTACAAAATAAATAATAATTGTAAAATAATTTAATTGAGAGCAAACTACATATATATGTATGTATTTAATGATCTATTGGGATATGTGCGTTACTATGGCAAGAGGATAGTTTTTGATAAAATTGTATTTGCGCGTTTGCTTTTGCTTCTACTTATTATTTATTTATTTATTAAAATGGTTTTCTTCAATAATATAAATTACGATTTTACAAAATATTGTCAACTTTAAAAAGACCATACGTCAAAAAGAGGTAACGAAATAAATTTCTTATCTATCGTGCATGCATCTATAAAATCCCTCGAGGGGAGTATCAAAAACATTTATGGTGAATGCGAGTATTTAATACTCGTGTAGAACGTTAATCTTAAAAATATTAATTACTTGGCACAGGGTTACAACAATTTCGCAAAAATAATAAACCTAGCTGCTGCTTTATTCTTACGTTGACTACTATTTAAGATAAAATATATCAAAAAACTTTGCTTAGCAAATTCGTTTAAATTTAGGCGTACATTTAGACTCGTATAAAAGCTTAATACTGTGCAAATCCTCGATTCGCTTATTATTTTAGTCCTTTTAGTTTTAAAAGAGTCGCTTGGAGATCCCACTCGTACTTTTGAAGAGCCTCTACGGATTCTTGTAGACTCAGACTTACCACGTTGAGGATATTTTGGAGTTTAATTAGCTTTATTGCTTTGTGGACATCCCATTCGATGAATTCTAGCGATGCTAAGCATCTTTCTGGTGAAGCCTGAATTAATAAATAACGTTTATCTATAAAATATACAAAATAAACGACACGGAAACATGTGTGCATACATTCAATAATGGCCCTTGAAAACATGAGTTACTTTTAATTTTTTGAGCTAAAATTAGTTAATTATTAGAATATCCATACGTTGACATTTTATTGTTTCTTATTTTGATGTAGTAGTTTTCACTGTTCTGCACAACATTTGCACATGAATGCTATAAAAGTTGAAATGTTGAAGCGAACATTTTTAGTTACAAGAAGTATTACAAAACTCTTCTAAAGGCTGAAATGAACTGCAGGCAAGATACCTGCATTACTATTACTTATCAGTCAGTATGATTTTAAAGTGTTTCAACAACATTAGTGCCGAATTATTGACTATCTGTTAAGATCTCTGTTTAGTTCTTATTCAAAATTAAAATTATAAAAATCTAATGTAACACACTAAAATTAATACAAGTTTGAAATGTACTCACATCTTTCCCCAGAACCTTTAGCATAATTCTGACTTCATCTGAATCGACTCCACGTTCGCATCCTTTAGGTTTTTTATCGGCAAACTCCAATAAATCTTCGCAACTAACAGAATTTGAGTCCTTTAATCTCATTTCCACCATATCCAGCTGTTCATCACATGTTTCAATCCCCTGAGATCGTTTTGTCACGTTCGTCTCTTTACTTTCCTCAACGTTCGACTGTTGCATCGCTAAATCGACATTTTCTCGAACTTTATTGAACAGGGCATGACTAGCAAGTTCATTATTAGGTTCAAAGTACTTTGGATGTTTTGGAGTAAACTCAATTTTTTTTCTTTCTAAATCCAAATTGCGTAATTCATCTTCATTAACATACAAACCGGATATTTTCGAACTGTCAAAGTCAACTTCTTTGGACTTATGGTACTCTTCCTTTTGTATTGCAAATGGACAGAAACCGTCAACAACATCGGGAGATGCAACAATATCAACCTTGTTGAAATCGTCTTCTAAAATCGATTCAAAGTGTAACGAGGCCGAGTCCGTATTGTTCTCGTTCAAACTAATATGAATGTCCTCGACATTTTCATAAGTTCGGCAGTTCGACTCGTATAATTTGTTGACATGAACAGCGGTTAAGGTACTCACCACTTCTTGGGTTACCTTCTTTACTTTTGTCAATTCGTCCTTGTTTTCGCTGTTGAATTTTATGTTAAAATTAGAAAGATGATTCAAATTTTTCCCTAACTCAGTTCCGGGGAATGGAACATTAGGACTCTCGTCCACAGGAGTCACTTCAGTGACTTTATTAAGAGTTCGCTGAACACCGTACGCTGGAATTATAAGTGGATGTTTTCTAACATGCCGTTTTTGGTTAGTTTGCATTATCTTTGTCCGGTCTCTGGGAGGTAAAGGGATGGGATTCGCGTTGTCCGATTCGTTGCATGACTTTCGATCAGTTGACTTGTTATCTGGAAAAGTGTAGGAAGCGTTGGTCATATAACTGGGACTCTCACAAACTGAGTCCTTATCACTTCCGTCGTGCATTAGTTTGTGCGGATTTACGTTTTCATCATCTTCAGTGGAGAGCGCTTTTGGTCGAGGACGAATCATTGGAAAGTTCTTATCTCGAAGAATTCGCAAAGGACTTGATTCAGAGGTGTCGTTTTTCTTAACTTTGTTAGCTCCTCGATAAGGCAAGGTTGTAGGCCTTGGAGCTTGTTGCGTTGGTGCGCAAAGATCTTCATCGTTATGATTTCTGGCCTCTGATAAATGTTTCGATGCACTACTGATTGTCAACAATTTTCTCGGTAATGTCTTAGCTGTAGCTAGCTTAAATTCATTTGTTTCGAACTTTCCGATCAAAGATGATTTCCTTTCAATTAGGCTGTTATATGCCTCTCGACATTCCTCAGTTATTGTGCTCTGAAATAACACGATGATGTGGGTGCGAACGTTGGATGGGAATGGATAGTTCAAAAGCCCGGAATTTGGAAAGGGTAAAACAAAACGAAATTAATAAAAACATCAATAAAACAAAATACTTACAAATGTAGTTAAAAAATTTGTTAGAATGTACTTCAACCACTTAGAGATTTGTTAAAAATGTGAGAGGTAAAATTATTTTGGGATGTGTCTAGTTTTGGATTGAATAAAATTATGAAGAAATGTAACACTCAATTTGTATTGTAGGGAAAACTAATTACAGTGTGTTTGTCTCTGCCACAAAGAATATAAAGAAAATTAATCTATCCCGTCTCCATTATACCCTAAGTGCTTTTTCATAAGTAGAGATTTAAAAGAGTCCATTCAATCCATCCAATTTTCCCTGTTAGCGAAATGTGCGAGCTCAAAAATCGTGCGTTTGAAAGGTATTAGTTGTAGATAATTGAGTAATAGCTTTTAGAAAATAAAAAAGCAATCTTTTTAGCACTCAAAAATAATTTTTCGTCTAAAAATCAGATACACTATGCCTCGTGAAATATTTCGGACTTTTATTTTATTCTGAGATTTGATATTTAATGTTAGTTCTTTAATTATGCAATTCATTACTTTACATACATGCTTCTAGTTAAGGTTTTTCAAGATAGTGTGAATGAAAGAGTTTCAGACTTTTTAAAGATATCGTAAACGGAATTAAATAATTTTTAAAATAATTGTTTGAACCGAGAGAAATGATTAAATTTGTTTTGTTTAAATTTATAACCTGGAAATATTACGGCAGCTTAGTTCTTTGAGATAACTAGTTTAAAGTTTGCGAATTGAGCTCTTAAAAAATTTTGAATGAGTAAGCACATTAAAATTAACGCATGAATATTTTTGATTTATTAATCGCTCCAAAATGTAATCGTATTTTCTCCTCTAAAAATTGGTTTTCTAAAAAAATGTCCGAAAATATATTTCTTCTGTTAGATAGCAAATACCAATCATTCAATTTAACCAAAAATGTTATATTTCACTTGGAAGTTTTACACTGTTCATTTCATAAATTCCATAAAATATTAGTTAATTCTTACATAAATAAAATATTTTATATTTTGCTTTTTTCATCAATATTCACCACAATAAAAATTCAAGTTATGTTTATCAATATTGCTTTGAACGGAATAATTTTATCAACCTTTGGAGATTATTTCAGACATGTAACAGTACCTTTAATTGTATTTACAAAAGATTGTTCTGATATAGCATATAGGTCATACAGTTTTGTAAATCGATCGAATAAAGAATATTATATCCTTTATCTGTACATTTGTATCAGTATTATTATCGGTTTGAGCTCACCAGGTTGGATATTATATTTTTATTTACTTTAGTTTTGCTGGTTAATATCATATATAACAACAGTAAAATCTTAGTTTTACAAAGGTTTGAAAATTCTTTAAAATATTTTTTTTATATATGTACATACACACTATGCCTATATGTTTGTGCAGGTTTCGGATTGCATCCATACATTTTAATTCCACAGTTGCAGCTAAGTGTAGCATAAGCTGAGATGAATTAAATGGTTCAAGTAAAAATAATGCAATTATTATCTTTGAATGCTTGGCAAAGAAATGTTGAAAGTGTTCAAAGTTATAATTATCGAGATTTTTCAATAAATTTTTTTCCATTAGAAGACATTTGTGAGTGAAATACTAGATGTATGTAAACGGACTGTAGTCTGAAGAGTTAATTCTACCCAGTACTTTGCAAGTTTTTTTAAAAATGGCGGTGATTCTGGGAGTGGAATAAATACAAAATATATTAAAAAATCAGGATTACCCGACCCCTTGCTACTAGTTGTGGTCTTCGTGTCAAGTTGACTAAAAACAATGTTGGGAAAAAAGGTATCCTTTAGTTATCAAAGACGTATTTTAAAAATGTTTATTATAGTTAAAGTCTGCAATATTGGGAGTAGAAAACTAAATGCATTGTAGTCATTTTTAAGTCTTATATTTTTACATCATAAATATGTTTTATTAAATCGATATCATCAAAATATCAAATTGAAAAGCCTTCATATTGTAGCCTCTATTCCTTTAATATCTATTTAACTGATAATAAAACAAAATAATCTTTTTATACAATTAATAAAATAAGATACTGTGAAATCATGATTGGAACTTTAAAATGTCTCTTAATAAAAGTACAAATTGTGGTGATTGACCTAACCTCTCGATAACTCAACATTTCCAGCAAAAGCGTGCGTATATAAAAACATAAATTTTATTTAATTTTGCTTGAACATTTACGAAAAATACTTAGTAAGGCACTTCTGTTTTTAATGAAGTACGATACCTAAACGTGTATACCAATGTAAAGAGCATATCTAATTTTATGTTATTTTATATAATTGCACAGACTTATATTTAAAAGTACCACAAATGCATTTAAACAAATACATAAAAAGAAAACACATTTAACATCAAATTAAATATGTGTATCATGTGGTTAATAATTATGGAATATTCTAGTCGACAACCTACGAACGTTCAATAGTTACTGCACTTTTATGCATAGGTCAACTGGAACCGGTAGGAATTTGTTATTACCAAATAAATACACGCACAATAAATTCTGATATCTTTCAGTTCTTTTTATTTTGACTTAAGAAGGCAAGTTATACTTAATTAAGTTAAATTCATCGCCGCATCAATGTTAGTTTTAAGTAGTAGTAGCAATAGTTATGAAATTTCGTCTTTGCCGGTGAGAGTTTGTATATTGGTCAGTTTAAGAAAAAACACTATTTCACCCATTTCTCATATTTCTACAGTTGAAAAGTTCAAAATGAAAAACATACCAAAGTTAGAAGCTAGAGTTGCATTTATTTTAATATTTCAATTATGGGTAAGTTTATATGCTGGCACCTACTATGACAAGTCTGCTGAGATAAAAAATAATTTTTTTTTTTAATGAAATGAAGCGATTTTTGGTAATTTTTTGAGATTCCACTGCTGTTTTTAAGCAACATGCAATCATGTTTGCCGTCATTTAAACAAAATTTCAATTTGATCTACATTGTGTTTCAATTTCTAAGAGGATGAATACTTTCAAGATTAAAAACAAGAACTACTGTAGCTGATTTTATGAATGATTACTTCGAAAATTGTTAACGTTTAACTTAAGGCAACTTATGTCATTTCTACAGGATTATTTAGTTTATGTACCCGGATGCGAAAAGATTAATTACAAAAAATCCTAATTTTTGATTTTTTTAAAAAATAACGAAATGTAAAAATTTAAACTGCAGTTAGAGAATCTTTATAAAAGATGAGGAAACCAGCACACCTGCCACAGGCTAAACTTCTCCAATATCATTCATATTTTGTAAATTTTCAAAAAATCCAAGTGCCGATTTAAAAAAATAGTTCACTGGAGAAAGCAGACTTATTGAAGTTCATTTCGATCGTTAAATGCCATTTCAATTCTAATTCTAAAGCTCACTCCCATGGTACTAGCAAAATGTTGTGATGGAACCATTACAAAAAAATAGTGATTTTATTTTATGTAAAGTTTTACAATTTCTTAGAAGTTTTCTCAGTTTCCTTTAAAAAATAATCCTTTTTCTACTCATAAAACTAGAAATGTCGTAAAGTAATTTCGGCAAAGATTTAAGTAGCAGAATAACTTTTAAACTGTACAATACTTTGCTGACAACTTCTTAACTATAAATCAAAATTTCTGCAGGACAAATTTAGTAGTCCTGATTCTAAACGTTTCATATCTGAGATATCTACATACTGCGCATGATAGATGACTTAATTTATAAATTCCTTTAGAGTAATTATGTACTCGTAGCTTACAAAATTAACATGTACATATATAAAATCACTTCTTATCACGGGGCGGGACTTGGAGGTACACGTGGTTGAAAGTCTCTTCGAAATTCAATTTCATCGGTTTCAGATGAGGAACTTTCACTTGAAAATGCCTGCCGTACTTTTAGACTACTAAATAAAGCAGCATTTGCCTGCTGCTGTCTCCAAAGGAGATCATTTTGCTTAACTGTTGAAGCATGAATTTTTTCCGGCCACTGAAAACCTGGAGCAGGTAGTTGCTGCTGCGAATGTTTCTGTATTCCATGGCTTCTAGAATTAACTTCGAGTAAGCCTTCTTTTCCGGTGGTATGGAAGAAATTATGAGTCGTTGGACTTTTACCCGTCAATTTTGTAACATCAAATTCGGAGAAAAGTACTTCCCTCTCATAATTGGATCCATTCATGGCAAATGCTCGGGGTGGTTTAATGAGATTGTTGGTTACTGTGTAGTTGTTTCCAGGACCACGCCCACCAAAATCATAGATCTTTTCGTCAAAATTCATTTCATAGTTAAACTGCTGCTGATTCGAGTACTTTTGCGGGTGTCTTTCGTTCACATAATTATAGTGAGGCGCAGACTTAATGCTGGTGTTTGAACCATAAATCTTGTCTTGGACCACCTCGTCTGTAGCGGAGGACTTACGGCTTAAATATTGCCGACGCTTTCGTGATGTTATAATCATTTTGGAGCGGATATCACATTCAGAGTGGGCAATACTGCGGTCGTAGTCACTCTCGCTACTGGAAGAACTGCTGCTATTAAGCACCATAGGATTGTAGCTCAGTCGACGAAGTGTTCGAGCCTTAATACTACGGGGCTTGTAAGAAATTATGTTGCGAGGCTTGCAATGGAAAGAACTTGGATTTCGATGGGGAAAGTGTGACGCACGATTCATGCGATGTTGAGGCTCTGAGAGCACGGGAGATTTTAGTTCATAATTGTCGGTAAAGGACATAGACCTTTGTCTACTTGTGTAGTCTGTTGAAGAGTTTTGAATTTGGGAATGTATCGAGTTGTTACTAGTGTTAACAGTTTTAACCGGCGAAGAACTTGCCATTTTGCCTGTATTTGCTTGAGTGTTGCTGGCCTCATTGCGCATACTCAAGAATCGAGCTTCAAGACTTGGAAAATTGAAATCTTTGGAACTAAAGTACGAGTCTTGAGGACTAAAATTGCTCTTTTGACTACTTCGTCGTGACAATGAAAGATTGGTTTCACGTGACGCAAATCCCGTATCGGGAGTGCTTGAGCGTTTTTCTTCAAATTTTTCTAACATGTCCGAATAAATTTGAGAGTTTGAAAAATTATGTTGTTGCAAAGGTTTTTCGGCCTGATTACTATTTGATAAATTCGCATCCGGTTTAGTTTCAAAACTACCAAAATCAAAGTTGTTCTTATACGCTTTAGGTGTAGTAGAACTACTTATTTTATTCGAGCTTGCATTTGAATCAACTGACGGGATATTAGAAGAAAACTGATCACCAAACAGTGTTTCAGCAGAATCAGTTTTACCAAGTTCATTATATGTTTGAAGAAAGTCTAAATTCAGTGCTTTTAGGGTGTTTTCAATATCTAGAAGATTTTCCCCAATTATATCTCTACTTTTCTTATCTACATTTTTGGTGTGGTCCGTGATGTCCTTTGAGGGAATGTCAATGTTAAGGGGACGAGTAAGAATTTCCCTCGATTTCTTAAAACAAAAGTCAGCACTTTCCTTATCGAATAGTGGTATCCTTATATCAGAATCATACTTTTCAAACTCCGTCAGCGAACGAAATCGCTTTTTCAAACAAAGCAAAACAAAATTAAATATAAAAATAAAATAAATTTGTGTTTTATTATAGGAAATTCGCACATTTTGGCATACATTTGGGATAGGGAAGTTTGTTGAAATGAGTAGAAAAAAAATTCTGTTAGTTTTTTGGTTGGTTTACGTGACATTAAATTTGTTAATTTTCTTTTTACAAGCGACAATCTGATTATAGATCAACTGCATGGCTTAGGTAATCTTGGAACTAAAATTTAACTCAAAAACATATATTTTGTGTTAGAGTGTAACAACAAATTATACAGGCAATAGTATTTTGTTAATCGCATGCAGGATGGGTATGAAAATAAAAATGGCAATTAAAAAATCAAGAAATATTCCATTTCTTAAAATACTTAGAAAATTACGCTTTGGATTTAAACTTTTTTAAAGCAATCAAAATATATATGAAGACATGTCCCAGAAAAATGCCAATTACTTTTTGTGAATATTGAGCTACATCATGTCGTATTTGCCACAATGGGCTTTCGGAAATAATTAAAAAATAATGTTTTCATGACAACATGACAGCGATGGTGTCTTATTTTATCTACTGAGTTCTACTGAATATGATTTGAAAAAAGTGGAATATACGTTGGAAGACAGATATCGATGTTTTTGGGACAATTTTAAACAAATCAAAACATACATGCTTTCTCCATTTCTTTTAATTGCTTTAAACTTTATTTACAAGACAATTCACATAATGTTTGCCTAAAAAATAACAAAAATTTAAAGAGGAATCAGTTCCAAAACTTCGATCTAAACGGGCACAAACTTATGTGAAACGTCTACTTTTATAAATAAAGGTAATTAAAAGTTACCTACCTGCAAGTCTGGGATATTCTTGAGTTCCTCCGTAAAATTTTTTCTCTCCTTTGAACCGGCATGCGAGCTCGCATGGCCATTTACAGGGCTATCTTTCTCTATAGAGGCATGGTGCGATAAATTTGGAAATCGAAAACTAAATTTTCGCTTAGGACTTTGAGTCGAAATAGCATGATCAGCTACCAAGTCTGTCATAGATCTACAAATAAGAAAAAATAATGCAAGAAGTACAGCTGCTTAATATAGACAACGATTTTGAAAGAATTACCTTGCGCTAATTTCATTAGCAATTTCAATGGCTTGATTCAATATTTTTTCATCTTTCACAGAAATGTTTTTAACAGTGCCAGCTGTTTTTTTCTTGGACTTATTTCCATTAGTATCACTACCACTGTTTTTCCTATTCAATTTGGAAGTTAATTCGGCGATTTCATTCTTTTTATTCGTGCGTTCAAAGTCTGGTGATTTTGGACCAGGATCAGCGTGTGAAGTGCTTATCGAACCAAACATCGAGTTTATTTCATCAAGTAATGATGGACCCAGATCGAATACCTTATCAGAAGTGATTTCATCATCTGATATTTCATGATACTCATGTTGAGCTTCTGGCTCATTTTCAGACGACCAGTTGGAATTTTTTTGTGCACAGTCTTGAATTGAATCGTCTTCTAAATTTGCGTTCGTGAACGCATTAGATTCCAAACCATAGTTATTGTTTTGCATAGCAAAAGTAGAGGATGCATTTGCACTTGATGCAAACGGATTAGACGGATTGAATACTGGTTGCGGAGGAAAATCAAATGATGAGCCAAAAGCACTGGTATGATGTTTTGGAGTATTTTCGTTAGAGTTTATAAATGTTGGATTTGTAGATGAAGTCGTGATTTCTTCGGGAAAGTATCCGGAGGCTGTTTGAAGCGAATCCGGACTAGTTGGAGTAGGTGGCAGTAGTAATGGTGTTTGTTCAATGTCTTCAGAGGGTTTGTATGGTGTAACTACTTGTCGTGGAAGATGATTGTACTAAATTGTATTTGTATTAAATTGGGAACATTTTAAAACTTATCAAATTACATTTTGAGAACTTGCGATAAAGGCAACATCTCCAAAATATGCTCCATCGATTCCAACATGCCCTGTATGTTTCAAATCATTTTGGGGCATTGAAATCATTTCAGTCCTAAGTTTTCTCTTACTAGAACGATCAGCGGTTCTAGAGAAGGAATCTCTGCAAAAAATTTAAAATATAATTAATATTTTTAATTTTGCCTTTTCAAAATTATTATTATTATACCTGTTTGTGCTAGACGGAAGACCTTCGAGGTACGCAACTGTATTAGCTGGATTAAATAGACCAGTTTTACCAGAATTTAATACGCCCTTCCAATAATGAGTATTCGTAGCTTTGTCGAGAACGGTGATAATTTCACCTTGGCGATACATAAGATGATCTTTTTTGGATTCACAATTATTTACAATAGTTTTAAGTTGTTCTGGTTTCATGTCTGGCAGCGTACTGTATATTTCACTAAATTTTGGACGTTTGTTTGCATCATGCTGCCAACACTTTAACATTAAGTTATAATATTCCCTCGGACAGCATTCGGGTTGCTCTAATCTCTGCATGGTAAAATTATGAGATCATTAGGAATTAAATTAAATTAATAAATTAACCTGATAGTTGGGTTCATCGATGGCTTCTAAAACTTGTAAACCTGTTAATGCTGCCCATGGTTGAAACCCATAGGAGAACATTTCCCACAAGCAAACTCCGTACGCCCAGACATCAGATGCATTTGTAAAACGCAAATAGTTTATACACTCAGGAGCGCACCTGTGCATTAGTATAATTTTGAAACTACTCATGTAATTTTAGCAATTTATTTTTATTTACCATGCAATTGGTAACTTTAAATTGACATTGAAATTGGTTTTATAGTAGTCTTTTCCTACTCCTAGAGCTCTTGATAGTCCAAAATCGGAAATTTTAACTTTGTTCTTACTAAACACTAAAATATTTCGGGCGGCCAAATCCCTAAAAATATTTTATGTATTCTAAATCTTTGAATTTGTATTCTGTTACCTGTGTATAAGACGTTTGTTCTCTAAATACATCATTCCATTACAAATTTGCATTGCAAACTCGCACAGCGTGGGAACAGTAAGAAAGCTTACACGCAAACCTGGATCTTTCAAGCATTCCAATAACGACCGTAAATGCGCTAACTCTGTAACTAACATGAGGGAATCTGTGTCTAATACCACACCGTAAAGGCGGACAATATTCTCGTGCTCAATTGCATGCATGATGGCTGCTTCTTTAAGAAACTCCATCGGATTTGATTGCATTCTCTCGCGGCAAAGGCATTTTATAGCTACTTGTATCTAAAAGAAGTTTAATATTTAATAATTAAAAATTGTTGTGTGATAATAGTTTTATATAAATACCCTTTCCGCTCCATTGGTCCAAACACCCTGTTGTACAATTCCAAACTCGCCAGTGCCTAGTTGCTTATTAACAGTAATAGAATCTGCAGGAATTATATGTTTGTTACTAGGAGCTTTGCTTGGAGAACTAGCAACTCTTGCTGGTTCCGATGAGGCCATTTGATTGGACATCTTAAAAACAATATAAATTGTATAACTTTAAAATCGAATTAAATTAAATTAATTCAGTACCTGTCCCTCATCTTTTTTGCTAGGATTTTGTAGAAGTCTTTTAATTTTACTTAAATAACCATGTGGATAGTATTTTTCGTAAAATTTCCGCAGTCTTCGTATTTCTGGACGTGAGAGTCCTATTTGTTTTAAATCTTCATCTGTTGCGTACTTGAGATGGGAAGCATTCGATATTTTGAGTTCATTTCTGAGAAAGAAGTATTATGAAGTATTTTTTCGTTTATTAAACTTACACCTGGCTTACTTTATTGAGTTATAGTATTGTTGCAGTTCGGATTCGACCAGAAACTCATATAGATCAATCTGTTTTGGCTCTGAAATTGGAGAATGGATATTGTTTTAATATTATGGATTTATTAAAATATATTAATTCCAAAAAGCAAGTACTAATTTCTATTCGTCTAGTATATAGTTGCTTTCAAATGAAAGCAGACATTTTTGTCCCAATTTGTATTTTTATTTGGAACTATGATGAAAGTTGAAATATGAAGACTAGTTTGTTTTAGGGCACCAAAGTGGGAGGAACAAGCTGTGTCAATGCATTTACTTTTTTAAACACATTAAAAAATAAGACAATTGCGAGTATAACTCCCGCACCAGGATCTATTTCATTTAGCAGGAAAAGATTTACACTTATTTTTGAAAATAGTAAAAAAAACGTGATAAATATTTAATTACTTATCTCTACTTAATTTGGATTGTAATAAAGATAATAAATAAATAATAACAGTTTTTCTTTTAGGGTTTCACACAAAAAAAGCCGTCAAGTGAGTGTGACTCGGTTTCGAACCATAAACCGCAATTTAAATGACTCCAAAAAAGGAAGTTTTAAAGATTCATGTAAACCAGTAATTTTGATAGCATACTAGAGCCGGCTTGAAAATTCACTCATTTTTGGAGTTCTCGATCCAAAATCTTACAGTTTTGACTATTGGAAAATATAATAATATTAAAAAGTTTACTGCTATGACAAATTTAACCTTCTACGTAAAAAGTCTCTGAGAAAATCGTTTGACACAGATAAACGAACACGCGAGGGTTCCGTTTTTTTCTTTTTAATCATAATTAATAATACAACAGCATTCATTCAACTTCAATCTAAACATTGGGCTTCTTTTTCAGTTTTCATCTCATTTTGCATAGTAGGTATCCTGCAATATTCTAGAAAATTACTCATACAACTGATAAGCACTAAAAATAAATAAAGATTTTGTGACTAAACGCAGAGATTTACAAAGAATTAATTTTATGATTCCTCAGGCTTACGTGTGAGATCGAGGTAAAAGATAGTTGCAATTCATCAAAGGGAAAAGGCGGTGTTTATTCGAAGTGGAAACCTAGCAACAACGATTCATGGGAAGAGGATGCCCTTATTTAGAAACTAGTAGGATGTAGTCCTTAACGACTGCCTCGATAAGCATTTAAAAATAGTTAATGTAGTTTAAATGAGTTATATGAAAAAACCTATTTTGAGCGAGCAATTAAAATAGCCACAATATTGCTTGAATGGGCAAATTTGTATATTTACTCTCTCTCATTTGTAATCACTATATTCTGAAAAAGTATATTAAGCCTAATATTACGCTAATACAGTTTAAATACAATTTTCCCCAATTAAACTTTATACAAGACTTGTTCATTTTATGAGAGCCGGCTCTTGAAATAAAGTGCCTTTAAAATGACATGCTATATTGCTCCAAGCTGTGATGTTTTTACAAGTTTCAAGGCAACTTCCGTGAAGATTTTGTCTCACACAAAAGAATGTAGGTCAAAGCGTTAATAAATCAAAATCCTTAAAACTTTTGCACCGCCTCCGGAGCTGTTTCGGGGGAGGTTTTTAAGTTTGTTCAAACAAAAGTAAACACAAGTCACCACCAACTGGGTAATTCGAATTTTCTCAGCAGGCTGACGAATATCGAGTGTCGCGGTAGCATGTTGTTATCAATCCCAAGACTCGGAAACTTTCTAACAACAGCGCAAGATGTTTGTCGTCCCAAAAGTATCGAATTACGGAGAGAAACTCAGCGCCAGCCAGGCCGAGCCGAAGAAAATGTTCAACAGAGGCGACGAGGGCAGTGCACAACCCTGCCACTGTTTACATGTCAAACGGGGTGTCAGTCGCGGGGCGATAACATATCAATATCGGTGAAATAAACAAATATCGCGTGAGAAATCATCCTAGCGGTGCTCCCCAGGGCGGTCTAGTCAAGATTGCCGGGTTATATAATGCGAAAAGTGCCCTAAAATGCACCACAATTCATTGCAACATCGCTGCATCGGCAGTTGGACAGGAAGTCCATTTCCTCCCAAATATTTCTGTAGAAAATGTCACCGCTGCGGTATTTACCTATTTCGAGCGGTAATTAACTAGAAATCGGCTAGGTTACCATTTATAAAGTAAATTAAAGCGATTGAAAACTCGTTCTTGGACGACAGACAGGAAGTTTATTGAACCCTAGCGGCTCACCCATTGCTTGTTGATGTTTCCCTCAGGTGCGACATAAAATCATCAAATTCACGGAAAACACTGCGCTCGTGGCCTGAATAAACGCATAAATCTTTATCGAAGCACTCACATCACAATTTGACCACTATTTTATTACATCAAACACAGTCCTTCCCCGCAAATTTCGCACGATTGCTGCATCACGAACTACTTTGCTGACAAATGCACGGCCATTTTCCGATTTATTCCTGCCAGCTGAGAAGCTATGCGTTCGTGACCGGCGATCTACTACGTTTCCACGCAGTGTCGGTTCCTGATGCGTGGGAACGCACTGCCAGGGGAAGTGACGCGTCCGGCAGGTGGAATTGAAATTTCTTATTGGAACGAGTGAGAAGAAAACAGGTGCAGGATGGGCGTTTGCTTCTTCGCCGCCTGCATTTGGACTGGAAGTGGTTTTTGATTTTCAGGTGCTCTGCAATTATTTTTTGGACGGACTCCGGAGTTGTGCTTCAGAAATTATCCCTAGAAGTTGGCTAAGGTTTGTCTGCTTTTCTATTCACACGTTTTATCTGTCTCAAAGACGCTCATTTCAATTTGCTTGATGACATTTTCATTTCATTCAACAATTTTAATAGTTGGATTACTTCCTTTAAAGGCAAATAAGTCCACTTCAGCTTGTAGAATTGCGATTTATTGAAAGTTTTCTTTAAGGATTAAGCCATTTTGATTCGAAAAATGCTAAATCTCTGAAACACTTCTCATAGTTTTCAAAATTCTATTTCCAACAGCTTTTGAGCTATGATTTTTTTGAATAAAACAAAATGCTGTGACCGAAATTTTTAAAAACAGTCTCAACCAAAGAGGTAGACTCGTTTAACCCTAGATAAATAAACATTTGTCAAATATGTAGACTACTGAATCCTGCCAGTTTTGCTAATTCGAGAATCGAGATGTTCCCACACTAATTTTTACCGGTTTTGTATTTTTAATTAATGTATATAATATAATATATATTTTCCTTTAGTTACGCTTATTTGTTTGAAATAAATGAAGGAAATAAAAATATATGTACATGTTTTTAATTCGTAGTCGAATGATTACAAAGTAACAATGAGTTATCTAGGCTTAACTAATTTTATTGCATGCTTGAAAAAAGATTGCCTTATCTGTATAGCGTCCACAGTAAACTTAGTGGAAAAGAAATTTTGGCACCTGATGAATATTTTCAATTTGGCCAAATTTCAATTTTTATGATAAAAATATGTTTTTACAATACAACATTTTTAAACAATTATTAACAATTTAGAAAAATGTTCAATTATTTTTTGCATTCTTCGGAAAGAATCAATTAAAAATCATGCCCTACAATTGAAAACAATGACATATTATGTAGCTCGAAATAGTTTTCGTTTAGAAAAAATGATGTATTTATAATGTTTACGAATGTTTCGTGGATTGAGAAACCGAAAATAAAATCACATCCTTGTGATTGTTTTTAAAAATTTTCCGTTATGGCACTTTTTATACTTTGAAAAATCAAAAAACCAACAACTATTGTAAACGAAATATTGAAAATAATCCGAGGAGGTAGCAAAAAAAAATTACTTCCTTTTTTATCTTTGTTTAAATCGGAAAGTCTAACGATTTATAATCTACGGTATCCGGTTTCACCCTGAGTATAATAAGTACTATTATATTTTGATTAATTACTTCTCAAAGTTAGTTGTCTTGAATTTATATTTTATTTAATTTACCTAACGTTTAAACCACTGGCGGCTTGTGAAAATAATTTTGGTTGGGACCACGATATTTAATTGAACAAATGTGGAAGAGCTAAGATATTTTCATCAATAGTAAGAAAGAACTGGATCACTTTATGGATAAAATGACGGAAGATCATTTAACATATATTAATATATTGTCTGTTTACTTGTTTGTTTCAAACAGTTCAACATTTTCTAGAATAGAAATAGAATTACGTGATGTACAATCGTACATACATTAAAATCAAATTAACTTATACATAGTGTCGTGGACGTCAATCGCAAAAGAACTGCTGGTTGACTTCTTGTTTTAAAAAAAAAAAAAAAAAACTGAGTTGATTGACGTACATTCTAAATTTCATGAAAACTATTTATAATAAAAATTAACTTTATTTGGCTTTAACTAACGAATTAGGGGAAGTGAAACTGCAATTCTCTCCTTGCTATGCTCACACAAAGAGGAAAAGTTGATGAGATTTGAATTTTTAATAGGTATTTCTCTCAGAGTGTGCAGAAAATTGCTTTAGAATCCAATTTTCTATGGAACTAATATAAAAAACTTTACTACCCACTTTTTTGGAAAGTTCAACAAAACTTACCTATAACTTTCAATAAATATATGCAATAATCCACCTCCACGTCATTCGCTACTAGTTTCAGTACCCCAAATTTTATCTCTCCATTCATCAAATTTTAAAATTGAAAATGTTGTACTTCTTGTTCGTTTTTTGTTCAGAAAATAACGATTTTTTACAAGAAGAATCGTTTCTACGGCGACATTTATGATTGATGCTTTAAAATCCCTAAATCCCGTTACTTTGGTGTTGCACTTTATTTCTTACTATTTTCCACATTATGTATGTATTTTATATCCAATGATCATGTTTAGTGAGAAGCTGTAGCAAAATTAAAACGTGGACAGAACTCAAGGATTTGAGTAGATTATTTCCGAATATTGGAAATCCCTTTGTATTTTACTTTAAATTTAAATGAAATCTGTTCGATTTGAGAAATTGTAGTCGCTTTTCTTTTGTGGCAGGAAAAAGAGAATATAAAAATAATGTAATTCCAAAGTCCTTTAAACTATTTCATTGAAAGCATAAACACCGAGTATTTATCAAAAATTTTTTATTACTTTAAGACTCATTAAGATAATAAGAAAAATAAATTTTCAGGGATGAAGTTAAAAAACATGTTGCTTTATTAGGAAACATTTTTATTTGAAAATATACGCTGTGAGAGTATCGTGGTTACAACAAAAGATGTATAATTATTAAAATGATTAGGTAAACAAAATGATTAGTAGACATTAATAAAATATAGTTTTTTGGTAAAATCAACGAACTAAACAGTTTTTGGGACCTCTCATATTCACTGAAAACTTCAGTACAGAAATATAAATAAAATATTCGCTTGACGATTATCTCTACCAACGTAGCAGTTGACTGCTAATCGTTGGGACACCTCCAGGAAGGCACCGAAAAGCACTCCATTCGAAATATCTCCCGTTCTGACTGCGTGCTTACTTAGGCTTCAGTTCTGAAGCCAACGTAACTTCTCTTAATCGTAAGGCAAGAGGAAACAATAAATATTACAGTGATGCTGGGCAATAACCTTACTGGGACTCTATGTACCATAAAAGGTATAAATATTTCAATAATTTTTGGAAATTACATGACTAGTAATGTCTAAGATTTTTGGATCGCACAACACTTCATTCGAGATGCAAAGCAACTGATTCTTGAGTTTCTACTGTACACAGTAATTGTATGTATTTTTTTTATCTGGTTTGTCCTTAGTCGTGAGAGCTTTGTGCGAATTGCCAATTTTAAAAATCCGACAAATGAAGAAGTGGCGCCGCTACAATTAAGTTGCGAGTGAATTTAGTTTTTCAAACCTTAAAGTATGAATTTAAGGAGAAAACAAAATAAATTACTAGTTAAAAATTAAAGTAAACAACAATAAATAAGGCGTTAACAATAAACGGGACGTCTAGCTCAGGCTCGCTCGACGTAGTTGCCGGGGAAGGTTCCGAAGTATCCTGTTCGCTGGGATGTTCCCACAAACCAGCCGTCGTCGCATTTCTCCAGGACGTACACGACGTCGCCTTCCTGCAGCTCCAGTTCGTCGTTATTTTGTGGACGGTACTTGTAAAGGGCCCGGTACCTGAAAAGGGCATTAATTGAGTCTATGGAAAAAAATGGCCGTGGGTGGGGCTGCTTACGCGATCGGCTCAGAATTTGTGTCCACATGAAGCACTTCGGTTTTATGGGTGGACTTTGTTTCCCTGAGAACACCATTCGCTGGTAGGCCGCCAGTTATGCTATTAAATTCATTATTGAGATTTGTGCGCAGTGTGTCGAGTGATGGTGTGTTAGGGTATGTGATTAGTGAATGTGATGCTGGAGCTCCTACGGGCTTGATGTGGGTCGGACTGTATTCTTCTGCTCCAATGTCGGTCAGAACCTGGAAACGAGAAACATGAGAATTCTCTTATTTTCATTGATTTTACTAATGTTAATTATACTAATCACTTCTGATGGAATTGAGTAAAATAATTAATTAATTTTAATACCTTACTTAATACACTTTAAATCGAATTCATTGGAATGGATTCGTATTTTTACTCTAATTAAATTAGGTAATTTAAACAGGTGTATGATTACTTCAAAGTGGACTCTATTCAGTAGATCCTCAAATGATATTGCTCGCTCAAAGTAAGATAGATATTGTAATTTTAACATTTTATCACTGTAAAAACAAAGCGAGTTTTATCAATGTTTTCTTTTTAAATTCGCACAAACACTCCAAAACTACTTTTTCAAAACAGCAAATTTTTGCTGAATTTACTCGTAGGCTGATTTGTTTTTATACGCGTATGTATTATGAAATTGTTTTTGATTTGTGAATTTGAATCACAATACGAATTAATTTGTATTTCGTCTTGTAGCGTAGAAAATTTCTTACTACATTGTACTTAAATACAACGTGCAATGCAACAACAAAATGCACGTGACACATATTGTATTAGATGTAAAAGTTAACAATAGTTAACTATCTTTTGAATATTACCCCCTTGTAAAATTTTTAGCATTCGGCTACTGCGATTTTTATATGCAATTTACTCATACGCACATATAAATACACATATCGTTCAAACTCAAAATCTATTAAGTAATCAACTGACTGCTTTTTTAATCAGCTGATCGAAATTTTACAAGGTTATAGTAATATTTTGCTACAGGGTGTTCACAGCTCACTCTTCACTGTAAGCAAATACTACAGATTTGCTATTTGTATAAAAATACCTCAAAGACTAATATGATTTGTAGAAAGTAGTTGAAATACAATTTTATATTTGGGAGTAAAACAACAAAAACGTTAGCAAATATGTTTTCAAAATGTTTAGTATTCTTAAAATACTTTCCCAGGTAACATGAGCTTGGATTCTTTTTATGTTATGTTCTGATTAAGATAATAACTAACATGCGGAGCCTATTACGGATATGGCAATTGGTACCTTAGAAATTTTCGGCAACCCTGGATTATATAGATGGTAACTTTTAAATAAAGATTAAACCGTATTAAAAGAAACCGTCACTTCTCCCAACAACATGCTTAAAATTGTTTTATATTAAAATTTTTGCCGTTTTAACTTTTATTCAATTCTTTAATTACACATATTTATTTGTTAGTTAAAATAAAGCAGCCATGCAAAAGGAAGGAAGAAAAAAGAATAAATGCGAAAACTACGGCAATATGTTAATTTGCAATACTAGAGAAAAGTCCAATTTCCAGAATTTGGAAAAAGCTTATTACATTGTACACTTAAATCACATTCAGAGCTACTTAACGTTCTAATTAACTAATTGCATCTTTCTGTATAAAGCTTCAATTCTGCTGATGATATAAGTAGACACTCTAGTTTGATTAAAACGATTATACTTTGAGCTTACCTCGACATAGGAGACAGGAAAGATTCCCTTTCGGTTGGCGATTTTTCCCTCAAACCAATTCTCGTCGACTCGCCTAGTTAACGTGACAAGCTCGCCTTTGTTGAGCGACAATTCGATGGCAGATTGTGCTTGAAAATTGAATTTGGCACGAGCCTGTCCCTCAGAGGGTTTCTTCGGTGGGTGTCGCACGCCGTCCTTAGAAATAACCTACGAATAGAAAATATTCCCAGTGATTGAATGGCTTGAACGTTCGGAAATTATCATTGAATTGCATCAAATTTGCTCGAGAGAAAAAATCTCCGTCGTCGATTGAATGTATTAAAGTTTTTCATGCCATCATCACCAGAGAAATGGAAATGCGGGGAATCCCCTGCACCCGCAGGTGATTTTGGGGGAACGAGCCAGAGGAGCGTTTCCGTTTTCAATTGGGTTCTTATTGCCCATCACAGCGAGGCCTGGCGATAAAGTGTCCCACTTTGGGGCCCCATTTCTCTGCGGAGGGCCCTGCAAATCGATTTGTTTCACTACATTTACCTCGACGTAATTGGCAGGCAGGAGTCCGATCATGGCGTTATGCTCGCCTTCGTACCAGTTCTTGTCTATTTGGCGCCTTATGTAAATCACGTCACCCTTTTTGAACGTCAATTCCCTGCAAATAAGTTGAAACAGTGATTCAGCACGGACTATCCTGGAGGTCGTTCGGACCGGGAATCGGGATGGAGTTTAACCCGATAGGAATAGGAGTCATTTTTGGGGCTCCTCTGCGGCCTGCTTACCTTGCGGTTTGCCCCTGGAAGTTATACAGCGCTCTAGCAACTGTCCTGGGATAGGTGACGGAGCCCGGGGATTTCGGTGAAATGTTGGCGTTAAAATCGTCGTATCGGTTGAGGGGTATAGGCGATTTCTGAGATGGTGTAAAGTTGTCTGTATGACGGCGACTGCTCATATCTTGCAGCTCCTGTAAATATTTACGACGTCGTTCCTCCTGATAAAGCTTCTTCATCGTCTCGGCCTGCTTGCGAGCGAGTTCCTCCTCCGGGATGGCCTCTTTGTATTCATACCGGATGGGTGTTTTGTAGTGGATGTTTACGTCGGTTTCGAAGTAACGATGGGGCGATTCTGAAATGATTTCCGCTTTTAGATTATCTCTGGCACTTTAGCAGCCTTTCAATTTTAATTAAAGTCTGTGATAGATCCGTCAGACCCTCGATGCGGGATTAATAAAGCATTTTCTGTGGTTTTGAAGGGTATTTTCAAATACAGCGGTCAGCTACGGGCTCTGTATTAAATTCTGAGGCAGAATATTCGAGGGTCGATATATTGCTACCTTAAATCTGCAAATATTTTCTTGTTTGCTGCCTTTAGTACCTAATAGTTCACAAATAGCCCTAATTGTAGCTAATCAATAACTCACAGCAGTAGCCGTGGTGATTGGTTAATTTAATTTGAATAGGTAAAATATGTATAAGGCGTTATTTTTTAAAGTAAAGTCCACTTTTTTAAAAATTCGTACGAAGACTATTTGACTATCATACAATAAATTTAATTGAAGGAGATGCTGAAGTTATGTTAAAAAAGTGGACTTATAACACTTTAAAAAACAAGGCCTTATATACATACATATGTGTCTTTCGAAGACTAGTGATATATGTAGTTGAGGGAGAAGTTTTTAATTGTTTTATTAATTCTAAGAATTTAGTTATATAAAAAGATATTGCATAAGTTTTTCCGCGAGGAGGATAGACTTGTAAAATGCGCGGACATACTTAAATGCAGGTTTATGTATTTATGGTTGGAACTTTTACCTTTTACTTATTTAACATCCTATGTATAAGCTTTTATACTCCTTATATGTATCTATAAAAATTCGTTACATTTGAATCATTTCTTATTTTATTCGTCCGTTAATTACTTAAAATTTAGATTATACAAAGTGCAGACTATAATGTTGCGGTAAATACATTACATCAAGTAAAACAATTGCAATAGGTACCAAATTTTATTATTAAAATTGAAGCTCGTGATAGAAGAAGGGAAGTATGAGTAAAAGTTTAAAATATTCAAATTAGTATTTTTTTAACTAATACACAATTTATAGTATAATTCAAATTATTTGAAAATGCTTATAATTTTAAAGTTAA
Organism: Eutolmus rufibarbis; assembly: GCA_963920795.1. Taxonomy (NCBI): domain Eukaryota; kingdom Metazoa; phylum Arthropoda; class Insecta; order Diptera; family Asilidae; genus Eutolmus; species Eutolmus rufibarbis. Next base: position 32,329,937 of record OY987205.1, read on the forward strand.
CTTATAAATCTCATTGTATATATGAACTCGTAGGCGCAAAACCCCGAAAAAAAAACAATATTTCCTCTAAGTGTTTGAATAAGATAAATTCTTAGTCTTTGGGTACAATATGATTCACTAAGTTAGAATTAAAATACATTTCTGTACATTGTAAAAATCATGGACGGTCGTATGTAGGTTAATAAACGATTTTATAGATAAGATATAAAAACATATCAGTAATGTGCTGCTGTTACAAAATATGTCTCAGAATTCTATATTTAGGTCTTGCTCATATTATCAATATGTATATAAAATCTTTTTTTTCACAAATCCGATGTGGATTCCTTGATAATTGACTAGTTAGCGAACGCGTATTTTTATTAATTTTAGTTTTTTAGGGCAGAGTCGAACCAATTCCTGGAATTTATATTAGCTGTATTTAAGAGATGAGCTAAAATAAATCATAAAGACACGTGTCAAATCATTTACTAGTTTTTTTTAATGCGTATTTCGTTTTTTTTGGACAAGTTCTCAAAAAGTAAACATTCGTTGTATGAAATTAAACATAGCACATCATTAAAAACAATGCCAAAATAAACAATTGTGCGAATAATACGTAAAAAATATATAAATTTACTAACTTAACTTATATTAGAAAACAAGTAATAAATATTTAACCTTTTTTTATAACAACACCTGCACAAATTTAAATATTTCTTGGATAAGAAAAATCACTAAAATCAACTGTCTATTTGATTAAAACTGCGTAATCCGAACGCGTAGAAAAGCGGGCGACGATTTAACAACTTAATCAAGCCACGAAGTTTTACTGACTAATTTTATCAAATCAACTGCTATCAGCAAAAGTAGGTCTTCGCAATTGTTTACTTAATTGTGTCTTGTGTATCTACTCGTATCTTCTAAGAAAGTAACGAAAAGCATTTTTCATTCACGTAAGGTACCTACTCTGTCTTTGTTTGGGGATAAGAAAATTGTTTGGGATCGGGAGGTAAGCAAGTGGCGTGGGACTGTTGTGGCCATGCTCTTTTATGGAATCACAATGTGACTGAACCCATTCCGCCCGATTTGTTACAGAAATTCCAATAAGTAGCCAAGTTCGAGGACTGTTTATAAACTTATTATGTAATTCTCGCTATATTCGCACTTCTGCTTGCTAGGAATGCCTTCGGATTAAATGCTGTTCGATTGAAGTGTGGGCGGTCCTAGACTCGTTTGAGTGTCTTTGGACATTTTTAGAAATGGCAAATTGATACAGAATCTATTAGTTGCTTGTTAGAGGGAGTTCGAGTTGACTTTATTTCGAAATGGATTTGTTAACCTTCTCTCACTTTGCTGAGCTGTATTTTGAGGCACATATTTATGCATGGCTGGGTTGTTTTGAAGGCTTTTTTAAAAATCCATTTGCTAATTTTAGTCAAGAATTCTCATATTTTATTGTCTTATTCTAAAAATTGTTAAGCATCAATAAAGTATCCATTGTAAGAAACTTTGTTTGCTTTTTTAGGGTTCCGTAGGATGTAGACCAAAAGAAAAACTCGCCTTTTATATATCATTCCATAAATCACACTTAATATCTATGTATATAAATAAGTTACTTTTAGCTGTAAACATTTAGAACAGAATTTCTTTTTAGAGCAAATCTTGTTTACCTTTTATAAATATAATGGCATGTACGATATTAAAATAAAGATTTCAATACGAAAAAATGATCTAAAATGCTACCAATTCGGAGAAATTATCTATATTATCACTACCTACTTGACTTAAACACACAACTTATATTAAATGTATTTTGGCAGAAATGTTGGTTCTATAAAACGTATTATGATATTAATTTTTAAAATTATATAACATTTGCAGAATTAAAGCTAAAAGCTTCCAAGCATCTTAAACAGTGAAAGAATTCCTTATTAACTTTTTAATGGTACCTTTCATTTTCTTCCAAATACGTACAAGAAATATCAAACAAAACTCCTGTAATCTAAGCCTAAATCATATTATCTCTAATACCGAGCAAAATCCATCATCGAATTTCAGAATACATATACGTCTGAAAGGGGATGGACAAATCTTAAATCATTTACGAGATTTTCTCAAAGCTTAAGCTGCTTTCCTTTATTCGAAATGCAATGAAATCCGATATCCAATCGCAGTGGAATCGAATGAAATCGATAAAGTAATTGACATGTAATGACTAACAAGGGACGATTTAACTTTATTGCCAGCAGCAGCAGAGTTCGGCTTAAAGCGATTTTATTTCCATAGGACGGTTGCTGGTGCGCTTTAACCTAGATATAGCTCGGATTAGTGCCAACACTACGCCTTTGTTGACAGAGTACAGAAAAATGCTAGGAGAAACCTTAATTTCTCCTTTTTATTATTTGCTGCCAGATTAAAATATTTGAGTTCAATTGAGCTGTGCTTTTGTGGCATAAACGCGTAGAAGTTCAAAGTTATTTGTTATTGTTTGTGTTTGCCATAAAATAGAACAGAACCTAGGAAATGTTATTATATTAAAGAAAAGCAGGAATTGGCCCCCATCCAACATTCGGATTCTTATGATGGTATTTATTTTTGCGCTCAAAGCCTTTAAATCGTGAGGGACTTCGTTATCTGTATGTCTGTTTCTTACATATGTAGGTACATGGAAATGTTTTGAACAGTTTGTAGAAAGGAAACTAATTTAATAGTTTAATTTTATATGGCAAACTCTCTAAAAGTAGCAAAAAATTCATGCATCTTCTGTTTTCTAAACCGTTGAAGACGGAGTAAGAATTAATTGTATTATTGAATGAAAAGTCGGATCTTAGACTTTCTTTGTGTAAATGTACAAAAGTATTGCATACTTGTCCATACTTCAAAATCTAAAAAAGGAATCGACTGAAATCAGTTACAATATTAAAATATTTTACTCTAAATATATGTAATAGGTCTGCTACGATAATGAGGCGAATATTCATAATTAATCCACATTAACGACCCTATTTTTGACCAGCGTAAAGACATGATATACATAACATAAACATCAGAGGTATTTAAAAATATTAAGGAATGCTCATAAAAAATTGTAATTAATGTTTGAAAACACGTTTAAGTATAAAGTTTATTAAAAGTGTAAGAATTCATATCAGTCTGACTAAACAAGCAAATTATGTTTCTTTGAATTAGTTGAAATGATTCACTAAAATTCATTTATCAATTAAACAAAATTTGATGTTGGAAGGATATGAGCCATGAATCTGAAGAGCAACAGGTATTTAAACAGCAAAGATCAAGATATCACCCGTAAATGATATTGAAATAAGTTCCATGAATCATTTAGTTGCGAAACCACATTGAATTTTTTAAATACAATGGATATTAATGTCTTTATTGACTTTTGCAGTATTTACAAGGTTTAAAGTACATAAGAGTCCGAGAAATTTTATGTAGAGGAATAAGAAAAAGATATTTGTTTTTGAGAATTCTTAAAAAGTGCCAAGACATGTTCCCTCTGCACTGAAAGTAGTGCCTCTTACGGTCATTCCACTTTTTCAGCGAATCCCCTTATCATTCAATCTACGCGGAACTAACGTGAATCGAATTAACTCCACAAACTTGGCGCATACCTTCATATCGCACTTAGAGCTAAGCAAACATATTGTGAAAGCAATGAACAGAGAATTACCCATATTTCGAGAGTCAACATCAGTTTTAGGCCAGGTGAAGCACAGTGGCCCGAATGTTTTCACTTTCAGCCTTATATCACTTCACTTAATACGTTTCCTTAAAATTTTCACAATAAAGCTCCTTCGAACAATAAAATTACTCCACTTAAAGTCTAAGAAACCTCGAAATGCGCACCTTTTTGGCCTCTCAGGTGCGATAGAGCACTCCGGCGAACAAGCACAGTTTGAAGGTTGATTGAGTAAATAAGCCTGGGTTTCTCAGACGAAAAATTGTCGCACTCTGTTTACGGTCAAGACGTAACAATACACCGCGAGTTCAACTCAAGGTAAGATCGAGGAGATGTGTTGCTATTGAAAGCCGAGCTTGGCAGACTTAAGACTGACTTTGACTACGAGCACCGCGGCAAGGCAGCCGAGATTCTGCCAGGTTGTCCCACTAACGGCCGGAGAAACTACCAAGTGTAAACTGGTTGAATTTGAATTCGCCGCCGTCGTCGTCGTCGTCTCGAAGGCATTCTTCGTGTCAATTGAACGTGAGACGAAAAACAGAATCAAAAAGAAAACGCTAGAGCTAGCCTTACTTTACTATAAGGCTCAAATTACGTTTTCAGTACAGGTGATAACTGCAATTACCTGTGTGTACGCGAACCCAGCTTCTAATGCGATGTCTGTGGCTATGCTTTCCAAGTTTTTCTGTTTCATCTATAAAATGTTTTGCTCAATACAAAGTCTCCTCCTCAATTTTAGCGTAGATGCGCGCGACCGCCTGCGGTTGCGTAGATGCTCAAGAATGCTGATGGCTCGAAACAAATGGTCGTTTGCATCCGCTAATTTTTCACTTTTATCATATAATCGCATTTAATGCACCATTTGCCCGCCTACGTGGAAACTCCGGCGCATTCTGCGAGCATAAAACCCGCAGCGGCGGCTCGGCGGCAGAATCCACCATTCAGGTGATCCCGCGAAGAGCCACCACCGCCGATCTGGTCAGGTGAGTTTTTAAGACTCGAGGAAAGTGATAGTGCCAAACTCGTGCGAATGGCTAGCAAGCTCGGCCGCCAGAATGAATAGAGTGCCCGGTAAGTGACCAATTATGTAGCCGTCCTGCAGTCCAAGGTATCTTTTTTCCTCTTGGAGAAATGCACTGGACGGCCGCCGGTATATTGGCTGTCATGAGAAAATTGACACAGATTCAAGACTTACAGGTGTTCGGTCAAAGCGGGAAAATTTATGGCCTGCTTGGACCTTTCATCCGAGCAATTGAGCTGCGAAAAGTAATTGCGGTTTCCGATCATTCAGTCGTATTGCAGCAGAGTTATGTAGAAATCAGACAGTTTTTTACAGTGGGAATGGCATAGTTTTTTTTTTATATTTTTCATATGTCGTGCACTTTAACTCAGAGTACTTAAAGTGCTTTACTATTTTAATACCCTCTACTTCTCACTCAGCCGATGTTTTTAACTTAAAAGCAATTTTGCAAGAAAGTGGAGCTGTTGTAAGAAATTATAATCTGATAGGTAGGCATACATATCTATTATGTTTTTATTTTTTGCTTTATTTTAGAAAGTTATAAAGGTTTTACAGTAGTTTTCACATCGATACTAGAATACTCTATGCAAACTTTATTTTTGTAGTAGTATAAGTAGTTATTAGTTATTAATATTTACCATGTACAATGTACATAAGGGTGTTCCAAAAAAATTGACTAGTTTTAGGATATGTCAATAATTAAGAACAAATCCGGTATGTATATTTCCAATTTTAACTTCAATATTTTCAGTTAGATATACTACTTAGAAATTGAATATAAGATTTATGTAAATTTGAACTGGTCGGTTAAAACTGAAACCATTAGTTAACCATTTAGAACTTGAGAATAAAAGAAGAACTTCCTATAGGAAAGTTAAAAATATTCATATTATTCAAAACGCAAAAGCTCATAAGTATAAATGTTTTTTTACTAAAAGTTTAAAGTAATGATATGGAATATTATAATTATAATAATTAATGATTTCTTCTTTTTCAGTTCCGTGAAGTGAATAATTACCTACCGAATTTGCTCTTGAGCTACATTTAAAAGGTGAGCAATTGAGTTAATATTTTAAGACAATTAGTTTCTCAATATCTACTAACTTCTTAGGAGTTCAGACTAAAAATTATTACTGAGTGCAACTTGTGTTGTAATAATTCCTTCGGGGTGAAATTTTGTAGGAAAAGGTAGAAAATTAATTTTCGAAAATTTTAATTTTTGGAATTTCGTAGTTTTTACAGTAGTAGACAAGTTGTGTTATGAAGGGTACCATTAGAAGCTTCATAATGTGCACTTTCGAATGAGCTTTACTTAAAAATCCTGTAATGTGCTTGACAGGACTTAGAATGGTTTAAGTAGGTGAACTTAAAAAAAGTTCAATTTGAAAAACCAGGGCGAAGGGCTGATTTTAGAAGAGGGAGGGTATCGAAACAAACGTTGATCAGGACACTTCAGAGAATCGATTGGTATAAGTCAGAACAACCTGCATATATTATCTACGTAATAAATACTACTAAATAATCTGTGAGATTTTTGAAACCAGAAATATTTAAAATTTAGCAAATTCAGTAATATTATGACAAATAAGAATAGTTACAAAAACGAATGAGTACAGTATTTTTGCTTTGGTTGTAATATAAGGGTTTCAGCTGTTGTGGGATAGTGGGAAAAAATAGAAAGAAGTAATAAGAAAGTTACACTAGCGAGTTTAATTTTGAACTATGAAATGAAACAATGCCCTTTGTTATACTTAAGCATCCCCAACAAATTGACGTCATAAAATTATAGGTTACAACCTAAAAAGCTGTAAAACTATAGAGAACTAAACTAAATAATTTAATTTTACTTCTCCTTGGAGAGATGAAGAAATCGTTATTATAAACACGCGACGTTAAAGCTTTAAGATAGTCGGCGTCTGGCGTAAAAGCCCTCTTTGTAGGATTAATGGATTTACTTAAAGCTGTGTACGTGTTTAAGAAATTAATGAAAGTGAATTTCATTCTTTAATATTTTTGTAGCGTAATGAACGATGCTTTAAACAATTTTGTTAGAATATGAATGATTTAAAAAGAATGAATGTTTAATACTAACTGGAGGGTCGAGGACCGTAGAGAAGAGGAATCGTAGCTGAGATGGCCCTCTGTGTCGCTAAGTAAGCCCCCTTCTGATCCGGTGAAGGAGTGTAGGGCAATCCGTGCCTGCTAGTTCTAATCATCACAGAATTAGCACCAGAATTTTTTCCACTCTCACTCAAATCACTTCTGCTCAGCCACAAGATTTTGCCACAATTCCCAATTTCACAATTTTCGTGTCGTAAATCGCGAAATTTACTCATTGAACCGTTGCAAATTGTGTTCCAGCCATTGATGGAGTTTTTCTTGCTGTTATTGTTGGAATCGGTCCAATATTTTCCGCTCCCATAATCGGCGGCGGCAACATTAGTTCCACATTGGCTCAAGACATAGCTGAGCGGTTTTCTCCGGCCCAACTGGTTGTCCATATCGGGCTCATCCGAATTATCGGTTAATTCGGGAGAAATGGACTCCGTGGGACACTCTCGCACAGCCGCTTTCTTCGACCGAATTTATAACTTAACCTTAATCGAGCTTAAAAGGGTTTAGCGGGTGAAACTGCCACTTGAGAAAAGTACCAACAGTGCGTAGAATAGCACCTTTTCCGTCTCTCGAGACTGTCGTTATTAATGGCTCGAGTTTACGAGACGTAGTTAGCTAGTCGAAAATAGCAGCAGCTCGTACTCGAAAGCCTATTATCTATGACGCCTTAATTGGATTAAAATAACGTGAGAGCAACCTAACATTGCTCCTGTCCGCCTGCCCGCCCCCTTCGTATTCAAGTTCAAAGGTAAGCAGGTGGGAGGAAGACGGTGGAGCTACCCAGCTATACCTTGACACTTCACACTAATTTTTTTTCCTGGAGCTGTTACGTAAAAATAAATCCGCCGAACCCTTCGTATGGCAACGAACAGGTGGAAGGGCCGATGACGGCACCGAGGGACGACGACAACTGGGCTGGCCGATTCCACCTGCCTTCCAAAGCTCCGTTGACACTCTTGGAGCAGCTTTTGGCCATTAGCTCCATGGCAACTTTTGTAAATAGGCACCACAACTCCTCAAACGAAGGGCGCAGAAAGGTGGTGTTATTGGCGGATTTGCGGAAGGAATGTACTTAGAATGCGAATAGGGTTCCGCTTTGGCATTGATAGGGCAAGTGCCCTCTCTGCGACATATTCAGGGAATCTTATAAGCAATTAACTCCTTTGTGTCCTTTGCTACATCTGCACCAGATGTACGTAAATGATGGGCCACATAACTAATTCTATGAAGCCCTCCGAAGGGCGGCATAATGTTGGAGCAAATGTTGCCGTATTCCGCTCGAATTTGAGTCAGATGGCACAATAAGGGGTGAATATGGGTGATTTTTTTTTTACACAAATATGAGATTTGTCAAGGTTTAATAAGTTTTGTATGCGTTGTTACAAAAGTACCTTTAACAATTTAAATTAACGATAATATTAAACGTATTTTAAGGTATATGTCATCTTAAGAGTATACTCAATTAAAATTTGGGACTACATATAGCTAACAATCGCAAAACTTTACAAATTTTCAAAAATATGTAAAAAAAATTTCAAATCAAAAATCAGAAAGATGACAAAGTTATAGCCATTTAATAAAAAAACGTTTTTTTGACTGATCGTAATGTAAGCCTTTTAACGAAAATTATGCATACAAAAGTTGAGAAAAAAAATTTTCGAGAAACTTCAGTTCTTTGGCTTTTAAATCCAAATTACTTATTAAATATCTTAAGAGGTCTTTTTTAGTTATAAGTAATAAAACTTAAATTAAAATACTTAACAACACAACTTTGAAAACATTTGAAGTTTCAAGTGAATCGGATTGAAATTAACAAAACTGTAGAAATTTAAGAACATTTCGAAATAAAACATAAATAGTTTACGTGTTTTTCATGAAATTATTGCTAATTGATGAGTAAGATATCTCGGCAATAATTACACTGCGCATGAAGAAAGCATAATACCCATATGCAAAAAGAATCTTTTAGACTTTTTGATTTCAATCAGAGAAAACTCGGTTACTGCAGGGTATAAATCAACAAATTGCTTTTGGGAGAGTAACTCTTACTAATTTATTTTTCAGTATATGTTGACCAAAAAATGGATGTAACTTGTTTAATATATATACATATGTACTTTCTTTTGAATTATTGAGCAGGGATTGATTTTAATAAAACACACGGGACGGGTGAACAATAACATGTACTAAGCAATGCAACATTTATAGAAGTAATGAAAAAACAAAAATCCCTGGGGAATACAATGTAGTAATAATCATCGGTATTCTAAGTAGGTGCAGTACAATTGCAAAGTAAATATAGCGCGACATTGAATCCTTAAAATGAATAAAAATATTAATTGCAAAAGTTGATTGTCCAGATTTAAAAATCCAAATTTTTAAAAATCTCTTCTTTCTTTACTTGATAACTGGGTAAGATTTCTTAAATATGTAGAACGATTTTGGCAGCGTATTATAGCGAAGTTGAAATTTTAAAATCATTCTTTATTAATGTTGTTACGGCTAGGAAAAAGTTTAACATAGTTTGACATTACAAGATAAGAATAAAACAATGTCGACGAAGTAAGGTATACTTACACAGACTATTGTTTCTAAATATTAATTTTATGAAAAATTCAGCGTTAAAGATGCTATTATTCAATGCTTTTTCTTATTGTTATTGTATTAAATTTATGACATCACTTAAAGTACCTAGCAATAAGTGAACAAATGTCTTGTACATACTACATAACATTCTTATTTATTAATCCATAACATGGATGATTAGGTACTAGTAAACAGGGAAGTTAAAATAATCATATTTCCGTTTACCATTTAATCACTAGAAATTTCCTCCCTCCATAATTCAATCTAAACAGAAACCTTCTCCCTTGACTGACTGCGTTTTTAATATTGATTATATGACGGATAACTAATAAATTTCAGGGAGAATTTCTAGTCTCATAATGTTCCAACGTTCTTTTGAGGAGCCCTCGGTAGATGCAGAGGTGCAAACGTCGGGACTAAGTTTAATCGATCAAACTGTCGTTTAGCAGTCGCTCCGATTTTCGGATTTCATCAGTTACGCTTGATTGACTAAGCGACTAGCTTATGAAATCTTCGAAGGAGTTAATTGCCGCCTACCTATGCACGTGTGAACCGACGACAATAAATCTATGAACCTGAGGGTGAGAGGTTACCAAGTGAAACGATGACACATTCACCGGTTCATGTATCCTTAGCAGGCATCTGAGCAATTTGTCGATAATAATCCATAAATTTGATTTACTCAATTACGGGCGTCTTTAACTTAATACCCATAACACATTTAGCAGTAAATTACTTAGTAGGCATACTTAGGGAGTTTAAGCATGAATACAAACAGATAAGGCCTGTCCTGCAGTATAAACGTCGAATTTCGCATTTCTATGCAAATGCAATCGATTCTAGGCGCAAACCCATGCTAATGTTAATCAAAGCCTCTCATATTCAGAGCAATTGTTCGCCCTAAGATCGTCGATAGGGATCCAATTATGGCAGTGCTGTTTACGATGTCACAGGCCAAATAATTTGCTGACACGCTTCAAATGTTTGATAAATTTTGATAAATATCTCTACTCACCTTGGGAATGGCCGTTTTCGTACAAAGGGACACCTTTGGTCGGTGGCGACGGAGGCACTACATCGTTTTCTATACATTTAAAACAAGCAAAATGTAAACATTTATAAGTGAACGGGTACAATACGAAAATATGGGATTATGTGTGCATGGCGTATTACTTTAATCAAGGCATCCAAATTTTTGTTTTAAACAAGTAACACCAAACAGTATTTTGAAAAGCACATATAAATGAAGCTATGATTTTGTGATGATTTGATGAATAGTGATTGCGGTATTTTACATGCAATATGCAGCATATACTATATTTACACCTTAAGTTGTGTATATATTCAAACACTTTAAAATGTTAATAGTTAAAGCGAATATCACCATAATTTAAAAGCTATACCTATATTTTTCTAAATTTATTCGATCGTAACTAATACTTTTTTTAAAGGTTAAAGTTTTTAAAGAGCGCTGCTTGATTGAATTTGTGTTTAAATTTAAACTATGCGTAAATTAGTGGACGTAGAGATACGGGAGATATGTCGTTTGACATGAAGTATTTGCAGATTTTTTTAAAAGCAACAAGTTACTACTACAAGAAAACGCGTTACTCTTTTACGGAGTTTAAGTTTGGTTAAGAAAATCACTGTAACTACATACTTATAAATATATTTATACCACTAGTTCGTTAACGATCAAAAATTAAAATTATGATTATCTAGACAGGCGCAGTGTCCACTGCCACTATTTAACTTGTATATCTTTATGTTTGCAGTCAGTAAATATCTTTTGTCTTAAACGATCTTTTACTTGAATACATCTTTAAAAACTGTACATACATACATATGTCGTTATATTATGCAATTATATTAAATACTTCCTTATTTAGTAGTACTATACAATAAAGTGTTACGACTCAATAAAGTCAGTCCCAGATTTGATTGGTTTCTAAAATATCTTAAATCTTACACCCAAATTGTAAGAAAAAGAAGTTTAGTGCGATTGACTTACAGGTATCTATAATCGTTTTTATTCAGGGGTAAATGAACGAAAGTTTTTTGAAGTACGTAGGTATGCCGAAAATTTTTAATTATAATGTGTATATAAATCTCGGCCTCTTCTTTAATGTACCTGCAAAGTTTTCCTTCTTTAACGTATTAAAATAATATGGGAAAAAATAAAATAAAATAAATATAATGTAAAAAAATGCAAAAGTGCATTAAAACCACAAAACACGCAGTGCATCGGTGGAAATAAAATTTCGAAAAAATAACCTTCGAATTTAACAGCATTTGGTTTTCTGAATCCATTCTGCACTTTCTTCCACAATTCGTCAACCTTATCGGGAATGTAGCGACATTTCGGACGATGAATGAGTGGGTCAAACTTCTGATCAGCAAAGATATCATAGTAGGGTTTCAGTATGGAGGTAACTAAGGTTTTGGATCTGGGTGGGGATGTGGATAAAGAGCGATGGGTTTGTTTGCGTTTAACAATTTCACTTTCAGGGCCCTTCTCAGGTTCAATCGGCGATCGGGCATTATCCCTCGGTTTTGGGTATTTGTGAGCTATCCAGCTGCCAGTAAGGTAAGTCGATATGTCTTTCAGCTCACTTATATCTGGACTGGATGTGTACATCTGTCCAAGTAAGGAACCGCGATCTGGCGACTCGAATTTGCACCGAATTCGTTCGACTTCCCCGGTGTGGACGACTGGTTGCTGCATTATTGGACTGGGACTTTTGCTTTTAGCGATCTCGTGTTTTAGCGCTGCCGTTTTGCTTATAATGTCAATATGCGGCATAAGGCGATCTTCCTTTCTGATAGGAACTCTCTGAATAGGCGAGATTACCTTCCGTGTTCTGCTTCTTCCCCGAGAAGCGCTGTTCTTCACTTCGAACTTATGGGTTATCCACGAAACATCGCCCACCTCATGATCACGAATAGTGATTTTGTGAGGGTTTCTTTTAGTTTTATTCAATTCTGGATCGCTTCGTATCTTCCTGAGAGGGCTTAACTCAAAAAAAGTACTCCTTGAACTTTCATTTAGACTTTCGAATTTGTCTGCGATCTTCTTAACATCCCCAGTCCGAACTCTGTTCAGTATGCATCTTGTTACGCGCTCCATTCTGGGCGACACACTTCTAGATCTATAGATACTCTCACAGCTGGAGGTCCTATCTGAAAGTGTTAAAGAAGACCTTCGAACGTTGGTAATCGCCTTACATTGGTAGTCCTCATCGGGAGGCGGTGGAGGACGAGGTAAGGGAAAATTTACACGTGATGATTCTCTTTCTCCAAAGAGTTCTTTAAAATCTGAAGCAGATGAGCTAAGTTCATGATGTCTTATTATAGCCTTTTCTGCTTTTTCGTTCACCTCTCTTTCCTTTGCCTTCATTTTTTCCTCGATGGCTTTGAGGATTTCTTCTTCATCTGGGGAGGAATATTCTCTAGCGTGATAAATGGTCTTCGGGGGCTCCTCCTCCTTCTTCTCTTCGAAATATTTTATTTTAGTCTGGATACCGTCGTCTGGCTTCTCTTTATAGATTACTGTCGTCTTGGACATATCTGAAGTATTCGACTCGGTTTCTCCAACGGATGATCTTCGAATCCGTAGGCTTTTTTTTTCACAGACCTTTTCTTCCCCCGAACCTCGCTCGTTTTTTTGCATCTCATTGCGTGAATAATCGATGGAATAATATTCTTGAGGTGGCGGCGGTGGAGGCTCCGGCAGTGTCTTTTTAGCAGCTTCTGCCGCAACAGCACCACGAGTCTCACGCGCCAGAAGAACAGGGGAGTTTCCCCGATGTCTTCTTTCAAGTACTTTATCGTGAATTTCTCGACTAAGGCTTTGTGAGAGCTTTCTTTTCTCCACCTCGCTTAGTTCGGTTTCATATCGACTAACTTGCTTCGAGATTCTTTCAAATGATTTGCTTTGCAAGGGTGGCCGTGGTGGCAGCGAATGAGTTACCATCGTCTCCGCGTTCGCAGTAGCTATTTGCATTTCCTTTTTCTTCAGAATTGGACCAAGCAGGTCTTCTTTAGACATTGTCGAATTGCACCGCACTTTTAGAGAACCGACCTTGCCCCTATTGTGTTCATCGACAGTAATGATATAGTCTTCACTGATTTCAGATTTTTCCTTTGGGGCTCCATTAGGTGGACCGCTGTAAATCTCGCTTAATTGAGTTTTAATTTTATTCACTTGCTCCTTAGACAGTGTGCTCATTAATCTATTGCTAAGACACAAGCGACGATCTAGACTTCGAGAGCCGTCTCGGCCGTATTTCACCACCATGTTGGAGGCCGAGTCCGCAACAGAGGTGCCTCTCCAAAAGGGCTTATACGTATCTTTTTCGGCTTCGATCTCAAATTTTTTTGCCTCATCTAAGCCATCTTCATGAATTTTTCGTTCAAAAGATTCACGGAGGTCTTCGACGGACTTTTCTTTAGATCGAAGTCCGCTGTCCGATAATTCACGCCACTTTAAGTCTTCTATATCTTTTGGACGAAAAAGAAAATCCTTTTCGCGTTGATCTTGTTTAAGTTTGCCAACAAGGTAGTTCAATTCTTTCTCAGCCTTTTCATGGGCTCGAATTTTTCGCCATTCGTCAAAGTCAATGATATCTCCATCTTTTCTAATTGGGCGAAGATCTGTTGAAGAAGTAGCTCTTTCTAGTTGGCCAACTCTTTCTAAATTGCAGTAGAATCGATTAAGATCTATAAATCTGTCCGAGTTTCGAAATCGACAGTGTGGAGCATGGCGCTCGATAAAATTTAACGAGCTCGTACTATGAGAATGTTCGCTACATTCGTAGAGGCTACGTCTAGAACGTTCATCAGCGCTACTGAGGCTGCTGGCACGAATGACTTTTTTAGCACCATCCAATTGTCGATTTTCTCGGAAACTTTCTATTCTACGTCGTGATGGAGATCGCACCTCCCTGGTTGGAGTAAAAACCCTCGGATAGTCATAGTCCCTGTCATGGACTGTAGGGGAGGTGGAGCGGGATCCATTTGTTATTGCAGTTACTGGAGGTCGTGTTCGAGGCTCACTGCTGCTTCTTTGTTCGAATTTGTAAATCATCTCTTCTGCACGTCCAGGTTCTTCAAACTCAGACTCTTCATCGCTCAGTTGATAGTAGGAATCAAATTTAGTCACTTTCTCCTGAACTTGTCCTCTTGGACTCCTTTTCCTGTATGTAGGGCTCAGACTCCGAGATTGGTGAAAGCGTTTGCTTTCTAGTGAAAGAAATTTTGAATCACTTACTGGTCGTCTTTGAGATAAATAAGCACAGGAACGTCTAGAAAGTGGTTCAGATCGTGATGCGAGCTCATCCCAATACCTAGTTTTTTCTTGGACAGAAGTAGTGTGCTGATGAACACTGCTATCCAGAGATGGCATTGGGGAAGAGTCTCTTAGAAATAAATTTTGAAAAAACTTATCTGATCGGACTGAGTCTTTATGCTGTAGTATGGCATCACTAATGTCTCGCTGAATTTCTTTCTCAATACTTTCAGCAATCCTTACTGGCTGGCTAAGATCAACAGATTGTTGTACCTTTTGGAGGACGTTGCTTTCACTCCTGCTTGGACAGATATCTCGCAGAGTAACTGGTTTATATGGACCATGCAGTGTTACAGGAGTAGTCCTTTCGTCTCTGGATGTGGATCTTATAATTGTTTTTGGCTTTTTTATAGAGGTTCTTTTTTTCGAACCATTCGAATCTACGGAGAATGTTGAGCTGGTTCTTGCTAAACTAACGGTCGAACTGGTTTTCGTCATTTGTTTAGGAGTTCGTTTTTCAACAATGCTAGATGAATGCAGATTGGATTTAACAAGACCAGGAGTTCTTGTAGAATTCCGTTGACTTATGTTCGCATCTCTGCCTTTAGACGTTAGGGAAACAGTCATTCGTAAAGATTTCTCTTCTTTCTTCCCTGGAAAAGCAGTATTTTTTCTAGCACTGGCACTTAAATATGACGAAGATCGAACTACGGGTGCGTAAGCTGACAATTTCTTAGGAGCTGACTTGCTGCGCATCAATGGTTGGGCATATCTTCTTACAGCAATCTTCACCTCGTCTGGTGACTTCAAGGAAGGATCCCTTAAAATATTAGTACTGGCAGTGAAACTTCTTCTAGAAAGAGGTAAAGTCTCTTCCAATCTCTTTTTCTCCTCAGCAAAAGTCCTTTCCTTCGATATGCTTCTTCCGAAAGCAACCGGACTGGGACTGGATTTTCTGAGATCAGTTTTAGAGGCAGGTCGTCCTGGACTACTTGAGCTAACACGATAAGATTGCTGCTTTCGAGAAACCCGACTACCACAAGATTGGCTTGTTTCTTCTTTAATGGAAGCACTCATTGTTTTTGTGGAACAAATTGGTCCTGCAGATTTTGAGCGGACTAAAGGTTCTCTTTTGGTTTGTTTTCGAATGGTTACAGTTCCATATTTGTTCGAAGGCCCATCTCTTTGGTAGTAGTCTGATTGGAAGCAAGCCTCATGTCGACCTGCTGGTCCAGTCTTTTTAGTTTCCTTAACTTCTGAGAACACTTTTAATGCAGTGTTGATTCTTGACGAATGGCGACTGGGTGGAGGGGGTGGAGGATTTAGCGGCACAAATGATATCACATTTTTAGGAAATGGCGCGAATAAATCAAGGGGTCGAGTGATGCTTGTATGAGTGATGGGGTAGCAGATGATCTCATTTTGGGGCTGCGGTACTAAACTTTTGTTATGAACACGAATCTTGGTCAATGTTGGGGTGATTGGATAATATTCAATGTCTTTGTCGTCTGGAAGAGAAATTACCAAGGGTGATTACTTTTTGGATTCTTTAATTTCAAGATAATCACTCATTGTGCTGGTGACCTCACAGTGCAGAATAATCGCTTTATCGCAATTTTCAAATCGGTGCTAGAGCTTATTATAGTTGTGATGTTTTACTTTCAGAATTTTAGTGAAGGTTTACATTAAAGTATTATTTAGTAAATTTTTTTTTCCTAAAAATTTTACCTATTTTCTGAAACCTTATATAAGTTGGTGGTTTATTTTATAAAGAGTTGAACGTAAATAAAATCGACAGATATGACGCAAAAAGTTGAGACATGAAAATTCTCGGTATGTCAGAATGAATGTTAGAATTCTAGGTTTGGTATTATTTTTATTTGTCTTATGTTTTATTATTTAATTTTATCCATTTACTGTTTATCTATGAAGTAAATGAGTTGTATGTTTGGCATTTAATTGTGATCAATGAGGTAAAACTTTACTAGTTTACTAGAACTAGTAGAACATTAAAAATAATTTTGTTGATAATATTTATAATACATATCGAAAGAAATATTTATAGTATCTTTCATAAATTCTATATAAATGTACATATTCCATTGTTTGTAATATTTTTATATTTTTATACTTAGTCAACAAATATTTTTTTCAAATAAGCGATAAGTGATTTTGTTAAAACAACGCTTTCACCAGAAGTCGAACAAGAATATGTCCGATCATAAATCTTGAAAATTTAAAGTTTTTGGTATGAAAATATCGCTAAAATACTGCAAAGATATGTATAATTAAAATGTTAAATTTAAGTCTCTCATGTGGTTCTTTTCAAAAACCTTATATGCTGTAAAATTTCCAAATTCCAAAATAGGAATGTGTGGAAATATTTTGTTGAAATAATCTATTGCTTGTTCTATGAAAGACAAAATATTTGTGGACTAAAGTTATGTTTTCTTTAAAGCTGATGAAATGAATAAAGTAACAGTACATAATGAGGAAATACACATATAATGACCCGAAAACGAGAATGTTTCATGGTCAGAATGTCGAATTTTATTTACACAAAAGACAGGGAAGAAATCTTGTTAGAAGTCATGATAAAGCGAAACAAAGCAAAACAAATAGTTAGCCAGAAAGTGCGCAATCAAGCCCCAAAACCACAGGTGCATTTAGTATTATTAGAGCTTTATACCAGACCAACCTCGATTTACATCAGTCAGTCACCTGGCCTGGGAGCCAGCGCCGTCTTATGGTTATGCTTATGCTCGTTAGAGGAAGTCACCAGAGAGACAGGGCATTCACATAAATTTGCTGCATTGTCTATGTTGGCGCAACTGTGTCTACTGAGTTAAGTGTTTCGCAAGCCAATTTGGACGCCGTTTAAGTTTGTTTTAATAAATTCTATCACCAAGTTTGAGAAACAATAAACCCAACACACATTCAATTTTATTTATCCTCAGGTTAATTAAAAACTTCGCCCGGCCAAGCAGGGGCCATGGGGAGCGCCCCCGGCCGGGTCGAAGAAAGTGCACGAGGAAATTTATTCAGCGTGGTACGTACCCTTCGGCTTTTCCGGTGCAGGCTTCCTAAATCCTTGGAGTGGTGGTTCTCCGCCGGCTTGAACGCTGCGGTAAGCCTGCTTCTGTTCGACAGGGCTCAATGGGGCGTATTGGGACTCTTCCCTCCTCCGGAAGACCAAATTTGAGTCACTTTCATATCCTTGCTCCTTTAAGGCTCTGCTCGTAATGATAATGAAATTTTGTGTTAAGTTTTATACAGTTCGGCACGAGGAGCCCCCGTGGAGGCCGCTCGAAGTGTCTTGGCGAAAAGGGTTTTGGCTATGATTTTAGCTGTGACATACCTCGACAAATATCCTTCGGTGTAGTTGTTAGAAAGTTTCTGTTGTTCCAAGTGCTGAAAGATTAAATCAACGGAACGAGGTTAGAGCCAAAACTCTGCAACTTTTGTTATTAGATGTTCTGTAGGGACAGGGCGATTTCATATATTTTTTTCTTTACTGAAGTGCATACGAGGTGGGTTTTATACATACAACAGATCGGGGATTTGATGTGAGAGCGCAAAAGCCTGGGTTTCCATCCAAAACGTTTAATTCACAGAGGACCATAATAGACTCGTTTAAACTTTTTGGTCCATCCGGACGTTTTCACATCCTGTTTGGGCCAAAAGTGGTACTGTCGCTCCTCCGCTCATATGCAACATGGAGCGTGAGGACTCTCAAGCGATAATGGCACTTTTATTGCATTTTTACCGGGGTGCTGAGCAAACGTTGTAATTAAAATTAACTTAGTCCTCCTACCAGCATCAGTGACAGCATAAAAATGATTATTTATGCATGATGAACGCATTTAGTTTCAAAATTAAGGGGGCAGTAAATAAAGCATTACGAAAAGGGCTAATGGTTTACAATTCATTACGAAGGGCTCTTACACAGTTCAAGTTGTGTTCGTACAGGTAGGTGCTTCTACAGCGTGATTTTGACCTGGTTGGCTGAGTCCTAAACGAGGTTCAGGAAAAAGTACTTTCGTGCTTAAAAAATTAAACAAATAAAAGGCTTCAGAAAAAGAGGACAGAAATTGCAGATTTTTAGTGTATAAAGTTTTTTGCCTGAACGTTTAATATATCAGCTAACTGTAGGGTTTTAATGGTTTATAATATCTAAGAAAAAAAAAAAAAATCTTGGTGTTTATGCATAAATTATGAAACTGGTGTACGTGATTAAATTCAAGAATGCTAACTCTAATTCTAAAGTAATCAAAAAAATGTTTAGCTCTTTTCGTGGTTTGAACATTTTGAATTAGCATAATATCCTAGAAAAATTCTAAACATCGAAATTTAATTAATCATGCTCGCGAAAACCTTCACTTTTTCTATTTGATTTCGCCCCTTTAATATTTTATGATATTAATGTAAATGCTTTTTGATTTCTAGCTTGATATTTTAGTTTTTGTTTTGGTAAGCACAAAATTTTAAATTCACATCAAATCCCCTGGCAGACTAAGAGACTTATATGTATAGTAAATATCACTTACAAACTTTTCAACTTCAC
Source organism: Eutolmus rufibarbis (assembly GCA_963920795.1). Classification (NCBI taxonomy): domain Eukaryota; kingdom Metazoa; phylum Arthropoda; class Insecta; order Diptera; family Asilidae; genus Eutolmus; species Eutolmus rufibarbis. The sequence continues at coordinate 32,349,189 of OY987205.1, forward strand.
GAGCAAATTTTATGTAGGATAAAGGTAAAGATGAATTATCATCAAACCACTGAAATGTTATGCAGAGGGAAAGTAAGTTAATTGTTATATTGGTATAAATATATCCATATTGCTTCACACAAATTGCTTGTTTATATGTAATATACTTATTTACTCAGAACTGATGATATATTGGTAAATTTTCAGAAAGAAAGTTTTTAATATAAAACCTTGACTACGTAAAATATAATGAAAAATACAAAATTGGTACTGGGCAATAGAGCTCAATTAGAAAACTCCTTCATACAAAGTGCATCATTTGAATTTGATCAACCTCTAATGACAAACACCAGACTTACATTGAACTGATTTACTTACAAAAGTTGTCATTACTTTTGAATAATTCTATAACTAACTATTTATATACATATAATACATATAAACCGCTTTACTCCTTTCTGTTGTAGAGTTATAATAACTCAAATCTGGAGAATCTGAATTGCAATTTCTAAATTCTGTAATTTATTTTTTTACTTGACTAACGATTTTTTTTTCAAAATACAAACAAAACGGACATGCGCTGTAATTTACCATTCAATACAGAAACTAATCATAGTTTTACTTTGGAAGCAATGTAGATATTAGGAAATATGTAGTATAGTACAGAAAAATAAAAGGATTTCTTTTATTGATTGTTTAGAAGAAAATCACACAAAACTAAAGCTCAGAAAAAATATGAAGGATCATTCCACGCAAAGTGTATAAAGAAATTAAAAAAAATATGTAATGATAATTATTTCCTGACAATTGAAAAGCTTCAATCGTGAATTGGAATTTTTAATATGTACATAACGTATAATGTATTATAATAGGGATTTAGAGAATATTTGTATACCTTTACGAAGTAATGAAACCTACACTGTCGGAAATTTTGGTCTTAATTTTAAACAAAAAAGATTGTATATAATTCCACACGGAATATTGTTTGAAAGGAAAACTTTCAAATGTTTAAATTTCTAAGATTAAAAATTAAACTTTCATAGTTTCCTTCAATTTATAATAAAAATTTAGACTAAATTGCTTCTGAAATCAGTTTAGATGCTAAACTATTAGCTCTAATTGGTATATTTTTAAGTTTATCTTTGATCAGCACAAATACATGGTAGTGAAATACTTTGAAATCTGTTATATATATAGACTACATTAAAAGAAAAAAGAGTGTAAAAAAAAAAATGTTTCTGAAAGAAACTTAAAAAGTTTTAAAAATACCGTAATCTTTTTTGGTTTAAAATGAAATTTTTAAAAATAACCCAAATTTCCGACAGTGTAGTAATACTCTTTATTTTTTACTTTTTCAAGATTTCGAGTTGTAGTAGTAAGTTTTAATAGAGGAGATAATAGAAGTATATACATAATATTATTATATTATATGTATTGAGGTTTTAATTGATACTGGACGTGAAATATTGCTTAAGTAGTTATTTTAAGGTAATGTAGATAATGTGAGAAAAACGGTTGCTTTTCAAGTTGAATGAATCTGGACTATATTATGATCAGTTTATGAATATGGAATGATCCTGTGTTGAATTCCTTTATTTAAGCTTTTTAAATTTGAAAGAAGTAAGTAATTAAATAAAATAAAAGAGGAGAAAGCTTTTTGGAAAAAGTCTTTAAACTATCTAAAAATTTATTCAAACTAAAAACGTATCCATTTGTTTTGTAATGTAAACAATTAAAGACTTTCCCCAAAGAAACAAATTGAAAAGTTACTCTTGGTTTAGATCGTATTAAAGAGAAAATTGCATACCCCGTTAAAGATGTCCATCACTTCGTCCCACCACTAAAAATTTAAAATTTTTGCATAAAATTAACAGTGTCAAAAATACTGCTTGTTATATATTTGCTTAGTTTTAATTTTGAACGTGTTGTAGTTAGGAAGAAAGTGAAGGAAAATTACTTAATTATTAGTTTTTAATTTTGAACTAATTGTTTAATTGTGCATTTCAAATCTTTCTTTCTATGTTGAATAGGCGTCAAACTAGTACATACTATAAAATATTTAAAAATTTTGGGCGAATGTAATATTTAGGGTATATGTATGTTAAATAAAATTATACTTTTTCTGAGGTGAAATCGATGTTTTTATAAAATTTAGTGATTACATATATTATATTTTAATAATAGTCATGAGAAGTAAGATCTATAAATTACGATTTATTTCATTCTTTGCGTAAGAGAGCAAGGCAGAAGAGAGACAAATAACGAATTTGCGCTTTAATGAAATAGGGGTACAAAAACATTTCAGTTCACATTTGCATATGGGTAAAAGACTGCGATACAAAAATAATTGCATTGTACATATACATATTTGAGAATTAAATCACTAAAATTTGTATAATCTATTATTGTAAAAGAAAAGTAGATTTTAAAAATTAATATATCCAAAACAGGTCTACAACTGATTCCTTTTAGTACCTGTAGTGGTCTGTGACTAGTTTCATACAACTAATATTTTACATGAATTTTTCAAGAAGCATTAGATACCCGAAAGCAGCTTTTTGGGCCTATATTGGAACAAGCGCATGTAACAAGCTATCGTATAAAATATTTATATGTAATTCCTAAAACGAAAGGGACACGTTCTAAATCTGCTAGAGCTAGAGCACATGTTCCCATAATATAAGTTTGACGTCCAAAACGAAAAAAATATATAGAATAGCAAAAAGTGGCCTTCACCAGGTGTGCATTAAAATGAACACAAAATGGAATGAAACGAAATCGTTTTCGTACTGAATCAGTGTATGGTGTAATGCAAGTGATGACTGTATCCCGAAGCAATGGACGACTAGGAACAAGGTTGGGTACTCGAAGGTACGGGCTCCAGAGGGTACTTACCTCCTTCTTCTCCTTCTCTGAAACGGATGAGCGACCAGGCACGTAGTTCTCAATCCTGCCCGGTTGATTTTTATAAGATCCCGACCCTGCTTTCACAGGATTTGGCATGGTTCCGTAGTTCCTAGGATTAGAAAATAGAATGGTCAAACAGTTGCTGCAACGTGTCTAGTAAATATTTAGCAAAGCTTATCCCGTCCATTGGCTGAAAGCCGGGATATTGTCTCGTAGTCACAACTTCGGTTTGCATATGCCTTGGATTTTGCATAAAGGATTTTCCCAAAATATGATTTCTATCAGGATTGTTTGTGTAATCGAGTCCTGTGGGAGCAAACGAGCTTACCTTTCATCCTGGAAGGTTCCCGTCGAGGGGGCGCGCCTTCTGTCTAAGGTGCTGTACTTCATAGTCGAATAGTCGGAGTCGTAGTTCGGCTCAGGCTCAGACATATAACCGTTTGACTTGTAAGGATATCGACCTGAAATATTGAAAATGCGTATTTTATCGTTCTCTTAAATTCGGATTCAATTTCCTTTTTGCGGTTTTAGCAGGCAAGCAAATGTGTGCAGTTTATACAGTGCATACACGGACACATGCTGAAGCACCACTACATATGAAGCTAGGGATTTGGATTTTGTCAAAAGCAATGCTGTTTCTCTGGCGAGCATATTTACAAGATTTACAGAGCAACATCATACATCTTTCAAAAGAGCTATAAAAACCAAATCGAAACACTCATGCAACTCCCCATCCACCGTTCGTAGCCGCCCCCAAACGAGATGCTGTTCTTGCAAAAAGTTATTTATTTCTTCTTCTAAAGGCGTTTTAGGGAATATATAAAATGTAAATTTTACCCCGATGAATTATGGCAGGTTCCAGTGCTGTTGGGTGGAAATAAGCGCAACTGAAATGAGCAAAATGTTTGCACGAAATTTCTCCCAGGGGCGTCCTTTCGAGGAAACAGAATTTAAAAAGTAAAGAAAGTAATGGGAAGAATTACATTTTAACGTATACTGCTGATGCCCCTACCTCCCGTAATGAGGATTTCATTTCGCCCAGAGGAGAACTAACGACGCGAAAAAAGTCCACTGAAAAAATGAGGCCTACAAGAAACCAACTTTTTGGCACTGCTCCTTGACTGCAGTCGTGGTCAGGGGGGAGTACCCCGCGAAGTTGTTTGTAATCACCACAAATATCACTTTTTCAACTAAAAAAAAAGGAGCTCAGTGCGGTTGTTGGGCGTTTAAAGAACTCCCATCCTACAGATTTTAATTATGGCAATGAAAGTCAAAGTAATTGCTAAGTTAAAATTTCTTTCTTTTACTCTTAGGCCTTCCCTGGGGGTCATGCTGTGTAATAAATCACTTATGACTATAATGACTGTAATATTAAAATCAGGTAGTACTGAAGGCGTAAAACCTTAAAAATGAGAAAATTTGTATAGATGTACAATGATAATGTAAGACAACCACCATTATAACTTTAAATAATACAAGATACATGTTTTACCTAAAGCCAATAACCATTTAAATAGGTACATTTTCCTAAGTATTTATTTTCAAATGAGGGTAAAACGTACTACTCTAAATCTAAATGAAAACGTAAGAACCATGCTTCTACCACCACTTTCTTATGAATTATGCGACTAGTTCTACATTTTTGAATTTAAATGAAAATATTCCACCATGATATGCTTAAGGTATGTACTATCCATCGAAATATTTTGGATAAGATTATCTAACCTACGAGGCAACCGCAATGTACACAGCGATTTGCGCATGCTTACATGCAAATTAAGCTAAGTAGCGAATCAAATGATTTAAATTATTTTTGAATCACCTCGACGAGTTTTGTAGCTGATTGTCACATACTCATCTGTAAATAAAATTGGAACTTTAACGATAAGCAGAAAAAAAAACTCGAAAGTAAAACGGGCCGTAAATAAAACGACACAATTTGCTTTTTTAAATTATCAAATGACTAAAATCATAAACTAAAAGCAAAGCACCAATTATAAAAAAAATAAAACCAAAAGGTATAAACAAATAATTAATAAGAAAAGGATGAGAAAGGTAGGAGAGTATGTTTACCGCCATCTTTTGCCTTATGGAGTGTATTGTACATCCGCTTGTACCACTGGTGCTGGTTGTTCTCCTTCACTTCCTGCACGAAAACATGATTTTTATGATAAGTAACTTGTTCCTATCAGGCATAATATTTGATTATATTTGGTTATATTCTTTACCGATCTTAGAACTATCGGCATCCCGTCTCTTGTAGTTGGCCCTATACCCTCAAATTGCCGTCGACCCAATTGGGCCATTTTTTTTGGTCGGTCGTTTTCGGTTTCAGGTTCACTCAAATACTCGTGTTTGACGGAGAAAACTGAAAACATAAAAGTAGCCAATTAAGGGAGTAGAATTGTCTCAAAAATATGAGTCCCATGTAGGTATAGGTATGGTATGGCTGACGGTCTTTTGTACGACTTGATAACATATAAAGAGGAAAGTGACTATAGATGAAACGACTATTAAAATCAAATTTATAGTTCTTTTAGAAACATATATAAATTTTTTTTTAACTTTCCTAAAGGGGAAAAACACTATTGTTACACATACACACCTGCTCTCTATTTAGGACACCAAAATAAATTTTAATAATAGAATAGTCGTTAATGTGATATTTGAGTCACTATAATTGTATCACGATTAACTTATATTATGATTAATCGAGTTCTCTTCTAATTGAATAATATAAAATTAATCGATTATTTGAAGCATTTGATCAATCGTTACTATCTCTTATTAAGGGTTCCTCGAATTTGAAATTAAATCTGTTATATGAGTATTGAGTTTTGTTGAAATAAATAGTAAACCTATAACTATATAACTAAAAAATTCGTTTTTACATTTTTAACTAAGTAAAATCACAGTTTTCTTATCTTTCGGCCGAAAATAATATCTTTTCATGTTTGTAATACACTATTATCGTCAAAATATTAGTGAGCAAAAGTCTTTAATTTTCTTTTAGAAGAAAATTAGGATTTTTAAATTAGTAAACAATGTATTTTAAAAAAGTCACCAGTAACCAAAACGTTGCACATAACCGTTATCGCTCATTTTGATGAATTAATTTTTTCTTTTTCTTCATGTGAACTATCCTTTCTTTTAATCGTTGGATAAATAAATTTTAAAGAAAATATTTATAGAATAAAATATGCAATATCCTACACTTTCCACTTCTTCATATTTTTTCACATGTTTTTCGGAAATTCTTAATGATTAACCTATTTCTTATTCTTCTTATTCTGAATGATTTTCCTAATTCAAAGTAAAATCACTCTTAAATCTTTAAGCTTATTCAGAAATATAAAATAAGTAGTGGTAGATAATATTTATGTCTAAAGGAGAAAACCTGAAAAATACTACAGAGTACCCAGAGAAGCGTAAAATAGATCTCCTTATAACACACAAATTACCCATTTGAAAAAACAATACTTTGGTTTGTGCTAGGAAAACTGAAATATACCAAAGGTAATTATTGTGAGAAAGATATTTAAAATCTGGTGTTGGTGAACATAGTATAGAAAACGGCTAACATTGGAGAAAAATTACTTACTGACTTCATTAGGCCTTAAAATACCCGGAGAGTTATCTTTAGGTATTTTCGGGCGCTCGGCTTCAGTATACGAAGCGCCTTTTACGAGAGTATTATCTGGAATTGATAAAGCAGTAATAAAAATCATTAATAATAACTAACATTGACTAACCCTTAACCTTTTGTGGAATATCAGATGTGGAACTGTAAGATCGTTTTCCAGTACCCACGGAGTTTATATTAGAACAGCTTGATGATTGGTACCCCAGAAAAGGTTGACTGTTGTTATATGACCATGGGGGCGCTACTGGCGTAGATTCCGTCCGGACATATCTCCGCTGCAAAACTGGAGATTCAAATTTGATTGGTCTGAACTCCTTCCTTCCAAATGTTGGAGATGGTTCAGGACTCCAAACTGGCAGAGGTGGTGGTGGTGGAGGAGTTGGGGAGCTCTGAGTAGGACCAGATGAACACTTTTTCTCACTTTTGGATTCTTTTAATGTTTTGGTGTTTTCCGATTTTGTGCCAGGGATCCAGACACCTAAAAGTTATTTATATCTGTTAGTAATTGATGCAAATTAGATTTAGCTTTTAAAGTAAACATATTTACGTAAAATATTCACAAGCACAAAAACTGGTTTAGATGCAAATTTCAGAAAGAATATGGTTTAATGAATATCACAAATGACACAAATATTAAGTGGAAAAAAAATCTAAACTGACGGAGAATGCAAGAATGCATATATTTACGAGTATAATGAATCAGAAAACTTTTTAAAATGGATATTCAAGTAATTTGAGAAGAAAAATTTACGTTTTACAAATTTTTCTTATCTTCTTAATTATATAATTTTGCTATTTTATTTCTAACCGTTTTTTTTTTATATCGATAACGTCTTCAAGTATAATAAAGATACATATTTAATGGGGGTCTATTAATATTAAATTTGTTTTTTGACTACTTGCTTTTCTTTTATAATATAGGTATACCTATGTAACGAATAGTGGCGTGCTCTTTGGTATTTTGTGTAGTCTTACACCAAAGCAATGTAATGTTTATAGTCAAATGAAACCGATATCCATCCATAGTATTCTTGGATTCTAAGAGAATTACGGCAATATTAATTTATCCAAATTTACATCTTATGAAATTCTGCAATTCGTTGGTTTTCTTCGAACTTCGTAGAATTTTAATATTAAGCAAACTGCAAATGCATATTCTTGAATTAAATAAATCTTTAATATGTTTTCCTAACAGCTGTTTCAAAAACAACAGCAAAGCACATTTCTATTTGATTCAAAAGTTCCTTGTCTGTTTTTGAGAACTTGGAAAAATAAAGTATTATGCTTAAGAAAGTGCATTGACTCTGCAATTGGAGGTTTCAGATATAAATATGATACAATGTGGATAAAAATATCCAAATAAGTAGTACGATTTTAGGTAAAAGCATCAATTTAAATAAAATTTTTAAATAATGTTTAGTACTTTTTATCATTTCTAAAAATTACCTAGACAACTAACCTTTATGTGTCGTTTTTCTCAAAAGATATGAAGCTAAAAGAAAGTAATAAAAATTGTAAACATTTGATTGGGTAAAGTAGTAAAGGAGATAATAAGGTAAAAACCCATCAATTAGAAATAATTTTCAATCAACGATAAATTGTCTTGCAGTATTATTAGTGAAATGTGGTAACAGTGAAGAATGAGTAAAATGAAAGTAACATTTGAGCCTTTTATAAAGTAATTAAAGCTCAAGTGTCCCCTTACCACAGTCATATTATAACAAAAAAAAATAGAGAAAACAAATATTTGGGTATAAAGTGTGAAATTCTTAAATAATTATGCAAATTACAAAATATTTCTTATGTGCGCCAAAAAGTGGCTCGTGACGAAATATTCTTTTATAATATCTACATTCAAATTATCTAACTTCCCTCGAAAAAAGGCCGTGATTTATTTGAAGGTACAAAAGAAATGCAAAAACCACATGGTGGTGTAATAATAACTTGAATAAATGCTAAAAGTGACAGTGTCTGCCAATGAATTGATCGGACACTACGTAAGACTACGGTGACTAAGCACAGGAACTTAATCGGGAAATTGGATAAATGCCAAACTTTTTTAGGTGACTAACATTAAGACCGTCGAGAACTCAGTCACTTGGGTAAACACCAAGAGATACCGAACCGAAACTTTTGTCGGTGACACATTTACGAATGGACACATTTGATTGATGGAATCCTCCCAAAAATTGCTACAACTTTCCAGTTTCCGACTTTAGATATTAATTACGAACGGTTTAAAAGTGGCTTTGGGGCACAGGGACGCGTCGGGGGTTCAAGTTTTATGTACCTTCCTCATTTCCTGTCTGCCAGCTTTGGGGCTATAATGGGAGGTTGTCTGAATTTGGCAAAGATACGGAATTAGTCGAATGGTTTTAATGGAATTTGCTGTGACATTTTAATCACTGATTGTGAGCTCGTTCAAGTGCCGAACTTCGTTATTTGCTATAAGATACGACAAAGTAGCGTCGAGTTTATAACAGTTTGAATGTTTGTTAAACTTTCCGAAATTTCAGATGTTTGGGATCTAGGTGATTATTTGAATTTATGTACTTATTCATGTAAAATTTTTTCCTCAATTCAGCTTTAGATAAAGACGGGACATAGATACATATAATATATAGACTCGTATTGACTTAAAATGTTGAAAAGGAAATAATCATATAATTCTCGTAAGGTTTGTTATATGCTAACGGTATGCTTGATACATATCATATTATTCGACTAGATATAATCAACTGATAAATTCAGCTTTAGGTAAAGCTACACAAAATTGTAGACATATTACATATTCAGTAAAATGTAAAATTATTTTGATAACTTACAAGCCATAATCATTTTTTAAAGTAACTAAATGCCTGATTGCACTACATTACAGAAGTCAAAAGACTTAAAAATATATTTCTCAATTTTAAGGAGTTTAGAGCAATAAAGGAAAACGTCTAAACGTCTAGATTTCTTCTTATCATACCTTTTTAAAAAAAACGAGGCAAGGTAAGGAAAGCATTAAACTCAATTAGGCGTTATTTTTTTTTAACGAACGGGTTTCTCAGCAATTTCCTTTTATAATCCTATAATACTAATTAAAATAAACTGAGGAAGAGAAAAAATGCGAGAATGACAAAGGGAGGAGGAGAAGAGGTTTTTAAACTCAATGAAAAATTTGGCACATAATTAGGACGAAGGGTACAAAGGAATAAGAAACCCCGATCCCTTCGAAAGCAAGATCCTGAAAACGTTTGAATTATCGTTACCTTATACCTAGAATAGATGTTTTCACGGAAATGGTCAGCTTTAGGAAGCTATTTTTTTAAGAGTTTCCCCTTGCGAAATAAATTGTATTTGTGGGTAACCTCAAGCCAACTTTGGATTTGTGTTTTAATCAGTGTACTAATTGAGTCATTTATTTTAAAGCCCATCTTAAAAGGTTAATTTTTAGTTCTGTCTTGATGACTGTTGGCAGTTTGTTATTTACGTAGATTGTGGTAATAAATTAAAGTAGATGGCTTGATTTTACCTCTTTTCATGACAAAGACAAAGATTACAAATCTTTTATATTTATTATAATAACCTAAAGTGATAACGTTTTCTAAAAGTTCGATATAAGCTATATCCAAAAATAGTTTATCCATTTGAAATAAAATAAAAATAAATAAATCTAATTTTATGGAAAAGCAGCTCTATGTATCTACGTTTGTATATATATGTATCTGCTTAGATGTTTAAACCGTTTATGGTACATGTGTTTATATCAATGTCGTATTCGAGGACTTGTTACCATAACACTTTTTTTCATTTCCCAAGAACTAAAAAATACCGGCCAACTGTGTCTCGGACTCGCACACCGAGGGTTCCGTACCTTGGAAGCAAACTTATTTTTATACGTTTATAATTATGTAGTTAAATTCATCGACCGCTTCAAAAACAAAAAGACCTAGGATTAACGCTATCGTTTTGTTTAAGCTTTCCGTAAGCCTCTAGAAATCTTCTTTCATCATTTCAATAAATTATGTAAGTATATTCTATAAATAAAGTTCATGTTTAGATATTTTTCATTGTAAGTTGAAAACTATGCGGCATAAAAGGAAATGAAAGTCTATTTTAGAATGTACAAATGAAGCCCTTTCATATGGTACCTACTCCATTTAACCGAGTAACCCCACTTTAAAATTTCATCCCGCCATTTCGGCCCCTTTTGCAATGAAAGTATTATTTAAAACTATTCCAAATTTCAAGTCGATAACATTAGTAGTTACTGAAATAAGCAGCTATGACATACGGACAGACAAACAGACGGACGAAATCGCACCATAAGAGTTCTTTTTTACCTTTTTGGTACGTAACCCTAGAAAGACATTTTTTATTTAATTTTTTAAATATTTTGGATATCTGCGATGTATAGGGTTTTCGCTTTTAAGTTTAAATCTTTCTGAAGATAAATTGTTAATTTATATTTTAATTGTTTATTCAGTCAGAACAGAAAGCAACAAGGAACCTAGGATGCACTCGTGTGGAACGTCGAATATATGCATAGTGACTATTCGAAGTAAATTGTAAGAAAGAATAGATATGTAAGGTGCTTTAGATTAGTACCGGCTGATTTGAGAAGCTAATTGAAATCTGCTTGCTAAATGGTTATCCAATTACTACAGTATTATCGAATTCTATTGTTTACCAGGCCACAAAACCTTTTGTCTCGTTAAGAGCAAACAAGCATGCACTTTTAATTAAAACAGCGTGTAGTGCAGCTGTCCACCTTGGGATCAATTTCCTGGATTCTCGGCAAAATGACTTTGCAGCTCCTCTTTTAGTTGAAGGCCTTGGTGGATACCGCCTCCGACGCGATTTAGGTCACGTTTGGTGGAAGCGTTTTGTTTCCAGGTCCAGTGTAAAACGATCGAAAATTAAAATAATTGTGGACCTGCCCAGGCTGAACGAATAGACAATGGGGATTCCCTAAAAGCTATTGATCTATGAAAACCTGTCAATTGTTTGGTACTTCCTGCTTGAAAAAAAAAAAAAAAAATTGAAAGCGCATAGCTGCTGCAGGCTCATTGTGACCGATGTTTTTGTTAAATTCTCCCAATAGCCGGCCCCACTGTTTACTCATCATTAGCCAGGCGAATCGCAGCGGGTCTATCGGTGACGCCGGCTTTCATGCGTTTCTTCTGGCTGTTTTCTTTTTATATATCGGAATTATTCCCGTCGCAATGAGTTTGATGAAAACGGGTCTATCTGGAGCAAATTAATTCAATTGAAAGGCGCCCGTCATCGCCGCCGCCGACGACTCGGGCCATTCAAAGGAACACAGTGCCAATTGCCAGACCTAATCAATGGGCCAAGTGCCAATCAAATTACTCATCCATGAGTCCATCAATCAATTCTCTGTTTTCGACTGCCACTTTTTCTCCCTTTAATTCGATTTGCCTTGATGGCATGTGACAACTTGCTTCTGTTTTCCAACACTTCCCTGAGCTTCATCTGTCGCCGGTGGATCAGCGCCAATTCTTTTCCCCGGATTCAGAAGATATAGGGCCTTTGTTTGGTAACACGGCTTCAAGGCGTACTCAGCGCGAATTCACTTTTTTATCACTTTGTCTCGGATGCAAAGCTGGTGCACGTGACAACACCCGAACTTATTTCAAATTAAGGTCAGTTCAGTGGTAATTGCTGCAATTATGCTGACTGCGTCTGATTGCGTGCACTCAGACATTAGGGGACATTAGGAACGTTGGCAGACAGCGTCGTTGGTACATGAGCACTTATGATTGCTTCTTATACTCTGTTTTGAACTATGTAAGTCTATCGAATTATTCGATGAAGCATTATCTAGTTTTAAATACATTTGTTGCAGTTTTGTTCCGAATTTAGAAAAAGTTCAGTTTTTCTTTGCTTAACTTTTCGTATGTATATCTTCATTTCATTATTAATTTTGGGAAAAATATAATATACATGAGGGCGAATTGTAACAGAATGTCTCAATCTGAGTCTAAGAGTATATATCTACATACATATGTATGTAAGTATATATAGTTGTGATCAAAAGTTTAAGACCACCACTGATTCTTGCAAATTTCAACTTTAAGAACTTCAATTTTAAACCATAGTGAATTTTTATTAGACAAAACGTTTTGTGTTTATATTCAAAGACAAAAGGAAAGCTTTTCATGGATTTTGGGAAATGCACATATAGGAATATTCAGTTAAGGTCAAAAGTCAATTGTATTTCCCGAGATATTTAAATTTAAAATTTCCAAAACAGAACTGACATTTTTTTGCGACAATATTCTGCGTTTTGCCAATAACAGTTTGGTAAAAATTAGGAAGAACATTGACAAATATCCGGAAATATAGAAAACTTCCGATTTCTTCAATTTGCCATTTCATATGACAAGTGCGTGATTTTCGGTGTCGATAAGTTGAACAAATTATTTGCCTTTAATTCATTTCTTTTAACTTATGTTTTTTACAGAATTTTCAACGAGATTTTGGGAAAATTAGAGTTCGAATAATATAATTTTGCGATACTTTAAAGCTAAATATCTTGGGAAGTAGAGAACGATGATGTTTTGTTTTATTTTGTTACTATTGACCCCAAGTGAATGTTTTTATAGGAGGAGAAGACCTCAAAACTTCTCTTTCCTCTGACTGATTGTTCTGAAAAAAAAAGGGTTTTGTATATTATATTTACTATATTTTTAAACATATACTGCTGTTTTACAGAGCAATATTTCTTTTATTATTTTACATTTGCTTTTTACCAATTAAGTATATTTGGGGCACACTATAGATTAAATAATAAAACACTAAAAAAGAGTTGAAAATATGTAAGTCTCATATTACGATTATGGCAGTAAACTCTGATTAAACAAACGTACTATTTGTTTTAATAAGTTTGAAGCTATCGAAGTACCAGCAACAAAATAAATTGTTTAACATGTAGGCTGAATTTTTCCTTAAAACATATTCGTATATCATTAAAAAAAAGTTTGAAGATTTAGATTTGTATAATTATACATTTCCTTTTACTCAAAGTCGAAGAGTGAATAACCCACGCGAAAGTAATCAATTTGATTTAAAATTTTGCAATATGCTACGTAAAGCAGGGTGCAGATGCAGAATTGAAGTGGCATATTAAATATTCCAATTCACCTTCAAAAGTTTTGACGAGAACATAAATTAATTTATCTGAACTTCGTTTTTCACTCTTTTAGTAATTCCAACTTGAAATACGCATGCATATTCATTCACTCATTTTTCTTGATTTGCATAATATTTCAGATGAAGGTGTTAAGTAAACATTTAAAACCTCATAAGGCGATTAATTTTGTTGGATGGAAAAAGTTGCTTCAAAAGTAGATTCTGAAATCCTTCGTAAACTTTATTTGAAAATTAAAATGTGTGCTCCTCAGACTATATGTATTTCTAATAACATCTGGATGTCGATAGTGGGCAAGCAACGTATGGACATACATATGCATACCAAAATATTTACATCTCATAAAATAAATATATTATAAATAACTTCCTCAAAGACGCCTTGTTTTCGATATCGTCTTCAAAATACATATAAGTATAATTATATGTAAAACGTTTTCAAAATTTTATTTCTACCTATATTCTACCCGCTAATCTCATTTATTGTTGCTTTATTTACATTACCATCACCACGAGTTGTTTTTCACTTGTACTAACAATAAAAATTGCACCGGGCAGTATTTTTTCTCTAGTCAAGAAATAATCTTGGATTATCTATTTAACGCATTATATATTTTACAATACATCATAAAAATCTCTTATCTACTAGTCTATCTTATTCTTTTATGTATTTGTATTTAGTTATTTATAATGCGTTTCTGCGTAATAATTAAGCAATATTTATTGTTTATTCGTCTTTAAAATTCATTTTAAATTCGGCAACGAACCAATTCTATAAATACACAAACAAATTCGTACAGCGCCTCTTATTTATACGAAATTCGTTACTCTTCGTGAATTGATTTTTATATTTCGTTATTATATTTGAAGGGAGTTTAACAAAAATGCAATTTATTGTTAAAAAATGCTCCGTATACATTTTTGTTTCCTGAATTTTCACAAATTGCTTTGGCTACTGATCGATTACTCGAAAATATGATACAGAAATTAAACTTACTATTGCTTTGTATTTTAACTAAAATGTGTAGTATTTTTATACACAAATTTACCTTAAAAAAATTTCTCAAAATAAAATTAAATAACATAAAACGAATTCAAAATTCACTTTTAAACAGAAAATTAATTGAACACGAACCATAGGTTTCTTGCCAGCGTAAACTGATTTGCTATGAATATGGAGGATAAATTTTCGACAGGATTTTCGAACAACTGAAAATAAAGTGATAGGCTGGAGCATGTTATCAATTGTAATTTCGTTTAACATTTCCACTAATGAATATGTTGTATCATGGCATAGCTTGATTACCATGGAATAATTCGGTTCTGAGAAACGCATTGTTTTTGGAGTAGGAATTATTTGTTCGGCACATTGTAACTTGTATTCAACCTCTAATTATGGTTCACATGTTCAGGATAATACAACATTAAATTTATTTCCATGTTGTACTGGAAACTGGCATGAAATGAATAAAAACTGATAAATATGAACTTGCAATAACTTTTTGAAATAGTAAAGTAACACAACAAATTACTGTGGTAAGGAAAATAGTGTAATTGTGTTTCTTTTATAAGTCCCCTAAATTAATTCAAATTCCTTAGTATTAGAGGATAAAATTGTTTTGACAAACTAAATATTTTGATTCAAAACGTCTTTCAATATATGTCAAGAAGTAGAGGTATAAAGTAGACCGAATAAATTTTATGGGTTTCTTGAAATCTGTAAAACCACTTTAACGATTCAATTAAGCGAATTTAAGAGATATTTACTGCTCTAAATCCGTGGAAATAAATCAACCTCTTACATCCGACGAAGTTGAGAAAATACAAAGATACAAGGTATAATGCTCCTCATCCGGAGCTATGAAAATCTGTTCTGCTCCCAACACGTCAGGTTTTATGCTACAATAAATTCGCATTAACATTGCAAATGCGAATTACCCGCTCCTCCAAAAATAACACAACCACTGCGGCCGATGATTGATTTATTAATCACCGAGAAGTCCAATTACTGGCAAAATGATTAGAAATCAAAATATATACATAGTTACTCGGGTGAGTTGAGCTCGCGAACAGAATCCAGATCGATGGAATTTGTTGTGATTTTCTTTCAGAGATGTCTTTTACAAAATTCCCCAAATTCCCGAATGGATTCCCGAGGGCTCTGGCAGAGTTCACGTAAATCATTGCGTCACATGAGAATAGTACGGGAGATAAACAGTCCGCAGAGCAGATGTACGATCAGTCGAGGGAAAGGCGGCGGACGGGGGTTCCCCTGAAATTCGATTCTACACAAATGCGATTATTTGATTTGATTGTGCTCATTTGGATTGAAATGAAAACAGCATTAAATTCGCCTCGCCGATGTACAAATTGAATGAAAGCATCGCAACCTCTCAGTGGAGGCACCCAGCGCCAATTGCTCCTTGGGGAAAGCCACCCACGCCTAGTGCAAACAGTCGGCGGAGATGAACACGAAGACGAAGACGTTTAGAAAATGACGACGGCTCTTCTTCACGTGGCTCGGAGGCCCTCTAGTTTGTGGGGTCGACGGTAATAAATTTTGAAGGTTATTTTCGAAATTCACGATAAATATTTAATTAGAACTCACAGAAATAGGTTCGTGACGCTTTTTCGGCGGTTTTAATTTACACTCTGCCGCAGTTATTAGTCGCCGGGATTCTGTAGATGATTTACGAATGTCGTAAAGCTGAATGAATTCTATGTTTAGATTGCTTTTCGAGGGTGCCACAAGTGGCTCCACTATTAAATGTATGCCCATAGAATGGAAATATTTTGCTAATTCATGGCAGCATTTTGGCAATAGCTGGAATATAGCTATAATTTAGTGGCAAATTAAAAATTCTACAGATGATTTACTTTCTCTAGATTTTAATTAAATTCTCCCACGTTCGAAACTTATTGAAAAAAAGCCTTTTATAGTGAAAATAATTCAAAACTGTATGAATTAGTATAAAAGCATAGTGGAAAATGTATGAGTACAAAAGAACTGTGAGTAATATTTGGAACTGTGCCACAAATATATGACAGCATTTTGGTTCGCACT
The DNA here is from genome assembly GCA_963920795.1 of Eutolmus rufibarbis. Lineage (NCBI taxonomy): Eukaryota > Metazoa > Arthropoda > Insecta > Diptera > Asilidae > Eutolmus > Eutolmus rufibarbis. The sequence goes on from OY987205.1 coordinate 32,365,940, forward strand.
TTTAATTTTAAAGGTTGCTATTAGGAAACAACACCTCCAGGAGTCTGACAATTTCATGTATATGGCAAACTTGGCGCCAAACGAGGATTTTGTTGCTGTTTTGAAAGACTTTAAAGTAAAATGGAAAAAAACATAGTTAATTATTTTAGGATTTTTTGACTTCGACTTTGAGAAGGGTAAAAGTGTAATATCTGTTATCGAAATATTTAACAAAAGCCGAACTATTTCAATAATGAAATTGAAAAACAATTTGTTTCGCTATCAAAACAAGTACTGATAAAATTAATAAAAATTAAAATGTATAAACTTTATTTTTCCTGTAAATTTAAAAAGTAGGGTAGAGATAAAATATTAAAGAAATATTGAGTTTTCCCCGAGAATACAACTTTCCAAACTCTGAGCCATTATAATATTAACCCTAGATAACTAAACATTCGTCTAATAGACTACCGGACTTTGTCAGTTTTGTGATTTTTAGATGTTCCCGCACACTTTTAACATCTGCCAATTTTTTAAACTTTAATTTTTTACCACTTTTCTAGTTTTTAATTATAATAAAATATTATTATATTTCCCTTAAGTTACGCTAATTTGGTTCAAATAAAAGAAGGAAATATGAAAATATACATGTTTTGAAATCGGAGTCGATGAGTCGAATGATTTACAGAGTAACACTGATTTAAGTTTAGTTATTTAGGGTTAAGATAAAGAGCCCCGACTTTTTGCTAATATTGTTAAGGTATTTGGGAATTTTTGAACAGGTATGTAACATTAAATTCAAGAATTCTCAAAATAAGGACTTCTTTAATACACACCATCTGGTATGGATTTGTACATTTTGATCGTAATGCCTTAATTCTATAACCTGTTGTATCATATATATAAATAAGACAGTGATTTTTATTTAAAAGAATCCTTTATTCTAGTAAAAAAATAATTTTACCTATATTTTCTATAATTACAATTACTCTCTTATTTTTGTTGCTTTTTTTCATACTTCGGCATTCAAGAGTTAAAGAAATTTTACTATTATTACTATGTGTACTTGCTATTATATGTATATGTATTGTATGTAGTATAATAGGAAAAATAAAAAAAAATCATCGTCATAAATTAAAAAAAAAAAGAGAATTGTGTTTACTTCTACCCCAGCCTAGGTAAAGGATTAAATGGAATGAACTTTTGTTTTTTAGCACATGGCACTTTTTGTGATTGAGATTTATTTGCGGGTAAAAGTACTTGTCATTTAGGTTGACATTTTGAAAAATTACTTGGAGGGGATTACGCTCATTCGTTCCCATCTTCTTAAACTGAGAAATTGCTTTGCAAACTCACGCGACGTTAGGTGCTGTTTATATACGAAGGGACAAAATTTCCGCAGACGGGTGAGGGATGCGGGCGGCTGCGTGAGGAATGGCAACGATGTCATTTATGCTGCCTGTTGTCTTCAGAGCGAGAAACGTTTTCATTTTTAGGATTTATTACAATGGGAGCGGTTAGTTAAGGTTTCTACCACAATTAATTGTATTTGCTAACTTTTGGAATTTTTGCTGTCGGGAAGTCTTATTATGCTTGGAATGTTTAAAGTTGACGACAGTTGGTAAAAATTAAAAATTATTGTAATTAGGTTTAATAGAACTGAATTTATCCCTCTTTAGCGCATAAATTTTTATTTTCAAAAGAACGTACGCTTTGAGAACTAATATATAGGCACTTAAAACTTTGTTGTAATGTTTTAATAAAAAGGTGAAACATATTTACTGCCCGCATAAGTCTTCTGCGAACATGAAAACTGGAGGTGGATGCTAATTTCGGGCCTGTCAAGAAAAAAAAAAAGCCCATGCTACTGTAGCGCTTAATTACATGTCCGTCGTAACGATAGACATAGTCCATTCCTCGTCAATCAGTGTGGAACGAAGTTAGAATCCTGAACAAAAATATTCCTACAAGGAGGTCAATGGCATCAATTGATTGAGAGATTTATTTTCTTTGATCTCCTTTCCGTCGAGATTGGCTACAGTTTAGACTTAAGGAATTTGGGAAAGGGTAGGTTATCGTTACGACACCACTTCTAATAGCCCCTAATTGCAAACAAATAATTATTCCAAGTATTTGATGGTGATGGTGTTTACGAAAATCTCGAAACACTCGAAATGTTTTTATTTACAAAGCAAGCGCTGAAATTGATCCAAAGTTGATGTTTCTATTTATAGACAAGTGGTACCTTTGACCAACTTTCAATAACTCATGCAAGTCGCGAAGCATAAGACGTCCAAATAATATTTAAAGTCTAAAGAAATATGGATAGTACCTGGTCCCGGTGCCTGGGCCTTAAATTTCGGCGCTATCATCGTTGGTTGTGGTTCTGCAAGATAATATCCAACACAATATTATGGTACACTTTGCAACACAGGCTCATAACACAATTCGCGGCCAGTCACAATCACTTTCACACCCCGGCGCAATTCAAAACATACCAGAATATAAAAAATAGAATATTTATTGGGAAATAATCGAAAATTAGGAAATATATTATTAAAGGTTGGGAAGAGAAAACAGAAAATAGATCTAACCCTGTCCCATTTCCACAATCACGCGTCGGTCCAAATTGATCCGAACTCAGAGCAACTTTAACCGAAAATTTTATTTTCTTCTGCTGGTCTTCGTCTCGGCGGTTGTATTCGGGTGAGTTTGGCTGTTGGCACTGGCACTCTTCGCCATGGAAGAATCATTCGAACGCATGCGATTTTGCAGGCAGCTAAACGAAATTATTCGAAAGTGCGCAATCTCATTCTACCGGCCAAGACGTTTGGCTTTTTAAGATGCGCGCGCATCGATTATGTCAACAAAATATCATAATCTGCCAAGAGTTTCTAGTTTTCCTCCGTCAATTACAAATAAAAGAGAATATAGAAACCGCCAAACCGCCGAAAATTGCAGAAGTGTATGTGCGCGACTTAATTAACTTAGAACAAGCGCTAATTTCGCGCCGCACAGACTCTATTTATTCAAATGAAAGCTCGCCAGCACTATCTTCTGATGATGGATTAGGGGATCGCGAATGATGTGGTCGATGTATTTTTAGGGCGTGATAACACTTTCGCATCGTGCCTCAATTTAGCTGTCCTTGAAAGTTTGCTCTTGATAAGATACACTATCACGCCGGTAAAATAGCTTATGTTGCGAAACCGTTTTCATGAATTCGAGGAAAATATCAATAATTATTGTGATTCTAGAAATTGTTTTCCAACAGTATTGTACAAACCTAAACAATTTTAATTTATTGATATAATTTCTGATAAGCATACTTATTTAAAGATTAAATAATAATTAAGATAGACGTGTGCTGAGCAATAAAATTGCAAAGAAGTAAATGTACATAAGTAGAAACATCGAAAATGTAGATACTATTTGATTACAAACAACCAATGGACTAGAATATTTTTTATTGTTATTATATTAAAAGTCAAGTAATAGTGTGACGAATTCGGAAAAAAAGTAGATTGCCTGTTTTATACTCTCGTTTTCGCTTTTCCTTTCACTTTTGGTCAATGTTACAGTACAGATTTATATTTATCGAAAAGATAATAAGTTTTCAATTCTTTCAAGTGGATCGTGATAGAAAATTGTTGTTTATTTTGTAGACGCTCAACAAAATTTTAAAGAAACTGACTTACTAACTAAACTCATTAGAATTTCAATTTCCAAGTAGCTCATACATAGGAACAGGGTGTACGCAAACTTCACTTCCATGATAAATCATCTACATAGTAATAAAGTGGATTCTAAATATTCTCAAATTCGATAATTACTTTTTTTTGAAAACTCTTCAACATAAATTTAAATTAATATGAACAATTTAGATTGAAATGTTAATTTCTGCATATGATTTATTTCCATTTTTTAAAACTTTTCAGATTTCGAGAAGAACTGAGTATGAAGCAGAAAGATTTGAAGCGCTTGTAACAAAATTAAATCGTTAAGAGCCCGAACAAAACAATTCGAGAAATAGACGATCAAGCAAAGATACGTAAGTAAATTTAAATTATGGGAAAGGGATTGAATAAATGCTATAAACAAAGAATTTGTAAGTTACTTTATAACTACATATTAAAGCGATTTAAATAATTTAAATATTCTGCCTACAATTCAAATTGTAGATTCTTATGTTATTATTAACCCTTTAACGCCCAAATCTAATGAACTTTGGATATCATGATTTTGGCAAGTCCTATAATTCTTCAGTGTTTGATAAATCCAAAAATATAACCCACTGACTGTCGGACGCCATTTTTAATTGCAAAACGATAAAAATTAAAATTATTAATGAATATTCTAGAAGTAAAAGGGTGGGAAACACGTTTTTGATACCTTAGAAGGCGCTTAAAATATGATATCATGATAAATATTGCAATTAATAAAATTATCTTTCTTCAAAAATTGCATTTTTTTTAAGAGTATTTTGGCAAAAATGAAGGGTTAAATGTTGTTTTTCAACGACAACCGAAAGGGCGTCCTCGAGAATAATAAAATATGGTTTTCCCGACCCTTGTTTGCTTTTTTCTTCAAATAGTACGAGTTTGAAAGCAAAATGAAAATTGAGCACATTTGGGCGTTAAAAGGATAAGTTTACCATATAGATAGAGGAACACAAATAATGTGTAGACTAATAAATTGAAGAAAAAGTAAAATTAACTGAAAGCAGGTATTTCGCTAAATCAGGTATACCGATTTTTATAAAAGTTTTATGTACTCATTATAAGTGTTGTTATTTATATTAATATTATGTTTTTTTTGCCACTATACATATGTATAACTGAAAGTTGGTCTTAAAATATGCTGAAACCTTTTTTAAGCACTGGTGTTTAAAATAATTTATATACAGTATGTATTATTATACTAGCTGCTAAATTGTCATGGTATTAGTGTGAACTTCTTGTTCGTACAATTATTAATAACTAGCCGTGTGCTCGAACTTCAAAAATGACGAACTTCTATACAAACTTTCATTCCATATTTAACACCCTTAGGAGATAAATTTTCAAAAATCCTTTCTATATGCTCACCTACGTTATATAAGGAGCTCGTGTGCAAAATTTCATGCTTCTAGACCCACCGGTTTAGGCTGTGCGTTGTCTGTCAGTCAGTCAGTGTTAGAGTTTTATTAAGGAGATATGACTTAATATCGAGGTAATTATTGATAAATTGACAGAGCTACATATATATTAATTTAAAGTAATTTAGTAAAGTATCAGGACTTACTGTTATTTATGAAGTTTTATGTATAGATTATATTCAATTCGACTCTATTTTGATATGTTATAAATAAGTAAATAGCGTAGTTAGTAAGCACACTAATGAGTAAATAATATGAACGCAATATACTTAACACAATGGTTAATTTCATGGTGGCATTAGGGGCAAATTCGCGATCAAATAGAGTAATTTGCAATATCAAGGCGATGGAAATTAATGAGCGACAAGCATGCACTCATGCGTGACGAACGGACAAAGCACGTTACGTTCGAAAAGCGAAATTCTATCAAAGAAATTCTCGTACCTCGGCCGTAGAGAAATCCCTTGGCCAAGCTGAGCGCACTATCGATCTCCTTGAGCAGATCACTTTCGGACCAACTTCTGCGATTAGGCGAAAGTGCGAAGCGCGTCTGCTTCTTATGCCTAGTGACTACAGCCGCGGAGCCTTGCGAAGTCGCCTTCTGCCGCAAGATGGTAGCAAGCTTTGGCCGCTGTGACGTGCTTCCCGGCACTTGAAGATAATCTGCACAAATTACACTCATTAAAGACAATAAAGCCAAGCTCAAAGCTCCATTCAGTTGGAACGGTGAATGCGCGAAGATGCGCGATCCGGTGATATCAGCATCCGCGCGCTGCACCCATCGTCGAAATCGTCTCTTCACGATGAATCCAGAAGTGGGGTGGGGGTGGGGGGAGGGGTTATTATTGGAACAAAACTGGACTTCAGGTGTTTGCTTCGCACAGCATGCACAGATCGAGCGCTCGGTGGTGGCGGCTTAATAAATTTAAGCGAATTGTGTCATGCTCGGCTTGGCCGCCACTCGCCGGGTGCAGCAATAGAGTTGGGCGGTTAAAAATAAAACAAATTCAGCTTCTGCGAAAACATTTTATTTATAATTTAAAAGCTACAGAGTTAACAAACAACAAATACAGGTAAACATTCCGGGTTTTTTTTTATTACAAACAAAAAACACGAAAAAAATTAAAAAAATAAAATAATTATGCTTTGGTTTGAAATGTCTAAAGCTCCAATCTTACAGCATCATTAGTCGCAAGGTATACGCTTTGGCGGGGGTTAGTGGAATGTAAACAAACTGCCGGGACAGCACGCAAAGCTTCTTAGGTCTAATTGTTAGTAATCACCCGCCAAACGGTCCAGGCAACAGCAGCGGTAATAAGCAGGCCGAATATTCGAAAATTGCTCAACTCACCCTCTTTTTTCGACATCGTCGACGACGTCTTGTAGGTGGAGGTCTCCTTAGAGTGCTCCTCCTGAACTTTGCTTGCTAGTTCGGCGAACTCTCGCAGGTGCTTCGGAAGATGCCTGAGATCTGCTTCCGTCTGACCTTCAATCACTTTCACATTAGGTTCAGGTTCGTAATCTGGCTCAGCAGGACGCGGAGGAGGTTGGGACTCAGCACCACTCTCCCAGTCGCTGTCGGAAGGCATTTGGAGTTTAGACCGTCGCTCCTTGACTCTCTTGAGGAATTCATCGCTGATGTCTATCGAGGAGGAGGACTTTCGGACAGGTTTTTCGGGTGCTCCTGAGACGAGATCGTCATTCGGTTTAGATATTTTGATGATCTTGTGCAGGCGGCGCTCTTCTCTTTCGGCAACCTTGCTCATCCACTCGTCGTGCATTTGCTGGCGAAATGCTTCTTCTTCGGACAGAGTGGGCAGTTTGCAAGACCTATGCTGGTAGAGGTCCTTGCGAAGCTGGTGGCTTGTGTGCATTCTGTCCATTTCTTCGATCAGTTTGCGACGATCATGCTCGAGCCGATCAAATTCAGTTTGAATTTCATGCTCCTTCTGCTTGATGTACTCTGCCTGGTTGTTGTGTATCTCCCTTGGTAAGGAGCATTGCCGTACATAATGAGGGCTAACATATTGTGTAATTGGGGTTTGGTCAATTGCAGAGTGGTAGCTGTTATATCGCGGTCGTCGCGGAGGACTAAGAGGGCTTTTAGTGTTATTCTGGGAACACCCAACAGTATTTAGGTTACTTGTTGAAGCAGTAAGGCGTGGAGCACGAATATTGCCTCGTTTGCCATGACATACAATTTCCATTTCTTTCATGAATGGCTTCGTAATGTTCTCAGAAGATGCTCCAAGATCAGCGTATTTCATCCATTCGTCGAGGTTATGCGAGCTAAGGCGCTTTTCTGTTAGTTTATGCTCTTTAAAAAAGGAACTGTTTGCAGAGGAGCTGTACTGATCAAAGGAAGTAGTACTAGCTGGCCTTTGTTTTCCTTCTATCTTCACGGGAATAACTCTTTCATTACTTTTCTGAGACTCATTATAATTAGTTTGCTTAGATTTTTCGATTTTTACTGGTATATTGATAACTTTTTGCTCAGATGTTTGCTTCGATTTTTCCTGCTTTAATTTACTCTCAAACTCCTCCCAGCGATTGGAGTTATCTTCTATTTTTATGGGAATTTCATGAGTTTTCGGCTTAGGTTTTTGTTGCTGATCATTTTGCAGACTGTACTGTCGCTTAAGTTTGTCAAACCGGTCCCATGGATCTGTTGTTTTGTCACTCTGTCTTGGAATTTCAAAACTGTGCTGTCTTTCAGTCTGTCGCATTTTTCTGTCTAACTCTTCGAAGGCATCAGTCTTCTTGTTCTCGATTCGGATTGGAATTTCGTAGGAACGTGTCTCCTTCTTCTGTTCTTTATGCTCCTGCTGGAAAACTTGTTTAGAATTTGCCAAGTCGTTTGGCGCCTTAGCTTTATTTGTAAAATCCCAGTTCTCATAATGTGTTTTCTCTGATTTCTCCTCTTTCTGGTGATCTTGGTTTATTACTTTCTTTTCAAGTTCTGCCCACATATCAGCTTTCGACTCGCGCTTGTTCTCCTCACCCTTGCCCATAGTGAACATGTCATCAGTCAAGATCTTTTCGATGTCTTCAAAGTCCTTGAGAAGATGTTCACGCTTGAAAAATTCATTTTTCGCATTTTTCGCCGTTTCTTTGGCTCTCTGCCGAAATTCGTCGTAGGAGAAATCTTTCGGCGTGGAACTTTTCTTCTCATTGTTGGATTTGCTATTTTTGATACCCTGAGAAAACTCCGAGCTTTGGCCAGCTGGTGATGCTGCTGTTGTGCCGAAAATTTTATCTAATTTTGCATCTGACATAATTTCACTTTTAGCATTTGCAAGGCCATCTTTTTCCTTGTTTTTGTAGTCCGAGAACTTTTCTTGCTTTGAATCGCAGTAATCATAGATGACCTGACCATCTTCGACTCGCTTCCGGGACTCATAGGAGGAAGTCTCAATATTCGAATATCTCTTAGGCATTGTTTGCATTATTTGACCACAGTACTTCGGTGTGGTCTCGATGTTCGAGAACCGCTTGAAATCGGTTTGAATAGGATCTTCTGAGTGCCATGACTTGAAGAAATTTTCTTGATCGAAATGTTCTTGCGACATGCTGCTATTGTTCTTCCCTTGCCCACTGTCTTCTGATAGTTTGTCCTCTTTGCTAGAACTAGTTGCCGGGGCAGGTGTGGTTGTGGCTTCACCTTTAGCTGTTTGCGTTTCCTGATCACTACACTGGGCTCGCGACACTGAGACCGGCGCTGCCTTTGTCTCCTGTTCTATTTTTCTCGGGCTGTTTTCACTTGAAGACTGTTTCGAGTCTCGGATGATTGCCAACAATCTGTGGTTATTCCTGTCATCCCCATCACCACTCGAAGTAGCCACAGGCTCACTCTGTGTGAAAGCTTGAGATTGTGGCGGTGGAGGTATGGGTGGTGGTGTGACACTATTCCGCAATTGCGTCGCCGATGATACAACGTGCTCTGCTTTTTTGTGGTGTATTGCGTTTACTTGTTCGGTGGTTAACTCATGGTACCCACGCCGCTCCACAAATTTCTGGTGCATATCCAAGAGGCTATCGGCACTTCGGGCAGGGAAAGTGTTCGTTTCTTTTATGTAGTTCCGTTGAGAAGGTGACAGACAGACGAGAACATTCGGGTCTTTCTTCGTGGGTACACCGAGCCAAGAATCTTCCTTGGGAAGTTCTGGTACTGGGGGAGGAACAGGTGACTCAGATTTTGGTGGAGGAACCGGAACTAATTTTACTTTCGTGGGCTTATTTCTACTTGTTGTCACCTCCAAGTCCTTGATGTGGGGCAAATCGGGAAGTGGATACGGCATTTCCGCGGCCTCTTCAGAAAGTTTTTTCTCCTGATGTTGTTCAGTGAGATGACTGAGGCTTTGAGCAACAAATGCTAGCTCCTCAAGGACTACTTTACCGTAGGGCATAGATGCCAATACCTCGATGCATAGCTGTCGCAGGCTCTGGATATGATCTTCGTGGAACGATCCTGAAACACATGAGCCTACATCAGCAATATCAGCAATATCCGAATGGGTTAGTGAGTCCTTGTTAATGGCTGTGCACTGGCTGTGTACTGTGCTTTGACTTCGTCCCGAACCGTGACTCCCGGATGAGTCCTGTCGCGAAAGCTCCTTAATAGAGCCACTACCACTGCCACCTGGAGCAGCATCGCTGCCTACACTATCGAATTTGTTTACGTTTTCCTTATCACTAATCAGCGGGCTAACCAAACTCCCGAACATATTATCAGAACAAAGTTCACCTACTTTGAAAGAGGTTGTAACCTGGGTGCACTCACTGGTACTACTCTCAAATTCTACCGAATGGTTCACCACTTCCGTTGAATTGTTCTCTAAAATATTTTCGTCAGGGGCCACGTGACCCTCGCTTGCACTTTGCTCGTAAAATTGGCGATGATCACAACTTTCTGGTGGTTTTTCATTAACTTCGCTATTCTGCGGAATTTCGGGCACAACAGGTGGCGGTGACGGGATGTTCTCCTCTCTCTGTTCTGGGGGCAATATGTTTTGTTGCTCTTCAGAAATATGCGCACTTGAATCGTTGAAAATTCCCTCCCCGTCCACCTCAATCGTCGGTGTCTTGATCTGAACATCAGTGTCTTCGGTTAAGTCCTCCACGTCTGCGTCATTTCCTTGAGTGTAATCGAGATCCATGAGGTCAGAGGAGCTACTTGAGGCCGAGTCCAAGTAAACAATTTCAGCTGCCCCAGATTCTTGGATCTTATCTGTGATCCAGGTTGAACAGCTCTCCTCAATCGATTCCTGTTCGACGATCTTTGCCTCAACGACGACACAAGGTAGCTCTTCTCGGATAACGCTCGATTTTGGAGCGCGGAGGTGGGAAACAGGTTTATGTTTATGGGAGAAGTCAAGGTTGCTTTTGGGGAAAATTGCGTCTGCTTTTTTTGCGATGGTTGGACTTTCAGGGAAAACATCATTTTCGGGATCCCTTCCGGTAGGCGAATGGGGTTGGGAAAGGTCACTTGAATTACTTTTCTTCTCTGCATCGCTCATATCACTGCACTCTTCTTTGATACTGTCAAGATAACGAGGATTGAGAAATTGTGGCATAAAATGAGCCTCCAGGGCATTCCTCTTTTTTGCCCGTTTGGTCTTGAAATCCTGTCCTTCCTCATTTGTCCCTTCCGCCTTCTTTGAGGATGCAAACTCTTGAGACTGGATGCTGTCCGCTTCTGGAGAGTCCAGCGGAATGGTGGTGATGCTTAATATCCGGGGATCAGTCTTATCCACTTCAAGGGCTTCAGAGGACTCGGCTTCCGATTCAGCTTCAGAAACGAGGGGCTGATTGTCGGTGAGGTCACCTGCTGAGCTGTTATCGCTCATTTCTTGAATCATAAGGTCATCATCATCTAGACTTCTGCTCTTCTTAATGAGGGAACTCTTGACCGCCTTTGGCTGCATGGGTTTGGGAGATTCCACGCGATATGAGTAAAGCGTGGTGATGACCTCTTGCACAATGTGGTGCTTGATTGGCTTCTTAGAATTGCTGGGTTCATCAAAGCCCTCTAAGCTAGAGATTGATGATGCACTCTTACTCTCTTCAACTGATCCGCCTGCAGCGCCATTTTCTTCAATTTCGCGAACATTTTCGCCGACACAAGTATCCTTATCAACTTTTTCTTCTGTTACGTCATACATGTCATGACTTTCAAATTCAACGACGTTTGGGACTTCTCGCTCAGGGCTGTCCTCTGCCTTAATCGTATCCGAATCGGACGATGATAATGAGGTTGAAGTGGCTGAGGTGTGCATCTCGTTTTCATTATTTCCTTCATGTTCATTTTTTCGTATTTCGACAAGTTCCCTGACAACAGGTTGCGAAGGTTCTCCAGCCTTCCGTTCGGTCGAACTATGCGCCCCCGTTTTGCTAGGATGGTCTTTGCTCGCGTTTTCTAACGATTCCGTCACACCGCAAATATCTGAAAAATTCGCGAAATTACTCTGCAACTGTTCCGATTCTAAAAGCGTTTTTCTGCTGTCACCAGCATCTGATTTATCATCCGCGATTTTACTTTCGTCTTCACCACGACCGGTAGAAGACGAACGCCGTTCGATAGTCTGCGTGCGTTCGGACCTGATATCATCAACAGTTTCGATCTCTGGACTGGTGCCAGTCGCAATTTCGTTTGCTGCTTTTCCGATTTCAACTTCACCGGGCGTCTGGTGCGACTCCTCCTGCTTGTTGCCCTTATTGCCGCCGCCACCGCCGTTTTTGTTGGCTTTGTTCTTCCGCTGGTTTTTCTTCCGTCGGTGCTTAGGCATGCCGCCTCAAATAAAGCTCGACGAACAGAAAACGCTTTCTTCCGCCCAAACGCTTAACTGCGACGTCTTTCAGAATTTTTAAACTAACTCCACAGGCGCACTACTGAATGCCACTGCGGCCCATAATATTCATCTTGGCTCCGCCAGCCGCCGCTTATTTTCGAAACACAATCAAATTCTAGCACATATTGACCGTGCATTTGTACGCGGGGACCCGATGGAGCCGTGCGCGTGTATTCGCGACTCAATTTTCAGCCCGGTCACCCCGCCGGCCTTCTAACGCCGAGTTGTGCGGCTGCGCTGCGCTTCCGACTAGGCGCATTCTGGTAATTTTGCCGGCTAACTTTTCCCGCCTGGCGACCAGAACCAGAGGCTCCGCTGCCGTGGGCTACCCGCGGATGGGATAATTCGATTCCGCGGATCGTGTTCGCGCCCTGCGAGAACGACGAACATCGTGTGTGCAATTGTGGCGTACTGCAGCGCGATCACTTGCTTCGAAAATTGATTGGATTTTGATAAGCGTACTTCGACTTAGCAGTCAATGCTTCGGTTGGAAGCTATCACCACGATACTTAGATACGTTATCAATTACGCTGGTATGAGAAGAGAACTGGCTGATTGGACCCCACTACTAATTACACTCTATGAGGAAAGAGTAATACATTGTCACTCACCGATTCGGCTATTGAATTGATTAATTTTTCGAACACAAAGAACACGCGGAGAGCCTTTCCTTTTAGGGCACAATGCACGCGTTTGTTGAATTCAAAAGTAGCACAATTTTTGGCTATTGGGGTTGCCGCTGGTGATACAGAATTTTCGATTTATGTATGGTTTTTTTTTATCTACCCCAGAAAGAGAATTCATAGTCAGATTAGTCTGGGCAGCACCAATTTTTATCTGAAGAATGGGCGAATCATTTCTTGCCGTAGATTAAGAATTTGTAAATGAAAATGTTCAATCAGTGCCCATTTTTCGAGAAAAATAGGTATACAAAGTTCAAAATAGCATATTTTGACATTTATGAAAAATGATTATGAAATAACGGATGTAATGCTGCTGTTAAGCTGTTATATTAAAATACAAAATGTTTCACATCATTTCGAAATATTTCGTGAATTTCGCCAAAAAAACGTAAACTGATTGAACATTTTTGAAAAAGCGTATAGAAATAATCTGCCACTTGTTTGGATATAGAAAAAAAATATTAAATTCGTTGATCAGTGTTATTAGGGTTGATTTAAAAACTAAAATCGAACTTAAGTATAGTATTGGCTTTTTTCTTTTCTTACGACTTTTCATTACCACATAAAAGTAAGTTCAGTTGGGAAGAATAAAAAGTTACATTTTTACGTGTTTGAATGAAATCGTAACAATTGAAAATACTTACGTTTTTAATGTATAGTATTTATTCTCTATCAATCAAAATTCCATTGACTATGCATATATCGTTGTATTTTATACACAAAGAGAAATGACGTTCTTACACCTTACAAGATGTGTTTGTCAGGTCTATGGACTTTTAATTAAAATGTCTCTCGAAACAATCAAAATTTTTTTAGTGATTTGTATTTATACTAAAACCTTTAATTGTATGTATTGTAAGTATTGTTTAAAATATATTTTTGTGTTGTTTCTAACGCAGAAGAATAAAGAAAATGTCACTAAAATTTGACAAATTATTACTCAGATACTTTTTACGAAAAATATGTAGACGCTCTCCTAAAAATTTGAAAATGTTTTGACTAATTGAGTTTGTCACAAAACTCTACCCTAGCTTTTTAGGAACTATTTATTTTGACTTTAAGAACAAATATTATATAAAAAAACAGTCTTTCCGATTATACAATACATACATACATATATACATATGAATATGAATTGATTTATCGTAGTAATTTTGTTCCATGGTAGTGTAAGCGATCTTTTGCAAGATCGCAGTCGAATTTAAAAAAAAAAAAAAAAATTTGGGAAAATAGGTTAATTTTTGGAAAACAAATATTACCACGAGATCATTCAAAATCAAATTTTCTAGGCCTTGATAAAATATAAAAAGAAAATTAATGTATAAAATGTTGCTGAGTTTGGGCTATAAGTACAACAGAAAGAAAAGAAAGAAAAATTGGTTCTTGGAATATATCTGAGTTCATTTCAACGTAATTAGCATCTTATATAAATAGACTTATTTTTCATTATTGCATATTCGGAATTCTTAAATTTTTCAAATTCTTAATAGAATATTTATAGAATTTTGTACATGCATGGACAAGGTTGCTCGTGACTTTACAGATCTCTTTCATATATCTACAATTCATTCATCTGTTATCAATCGTTAACTGCTATTAAAATGAGACAACAAAAGTGGCTCTATCTTTCGTGAATGAATTCTATTGCATCCCTTGTCTACGTTGCAGCCATAAGTCATTTAATTAGCAGCGAAGAGGTCAACTCGACAAGCGAATGTTAAGTGACAGACACTCACGGGCGGGAGAACGAGCATCGAGCACATGAGCGACTATATATGTAAATTATTTTTGGGCCGGCGCATATGCGTCAAAGTCAAAGCTGTTCCTACTTAGCATTCATAATGCGCGACGTACTGCGCCGCTGCCCTTGCAAGTCACTTGAAAAGGTTTAGACAGATGGCTAACAAGATGCTTCCCCTGCGTCTGAATAACACGGCATGTGCCATTGACTATATTCACTCAATACGACCCGCTAAATCAATTAATAATTTCGTCTATTTTGAGCCCCGAAGTTCGCCCTGAAAATGGCTATTTAAAATCATTTTTATTACGCCAATCTATTTTGGTATTTAGTGCAATAGGTAATTATTCGAAGCCACGTGCTAGGAAATCGCTGTAAGCTGGAAAGCCTCTTGTGTCTTTGACGCAAGCGTTTTAAGATTGATTAATGTTTGTCTAGAAGCATAGATAAATTGTGAACTTGTCTGTTTAATGTGGAACTAACCTAGATAGTATATTAAAATAAATATTGAAGGAATATACATCTTTTTGGGTAAGTCAGATACATCTTTTTGGGTAAGTCAGTTAATCCAAATGATGACGTTATTTACTGAATATCGAAACATTCTTGGTAAATTGCCGAAGAAGGATGTGATCATTAATTATTTAATTTAAGAATAAATTTCGTGCTTTTAAAAATTGAATAAGCGATCTTTAGAAAATATCAGAGTAAACAAATTGAAGATTAATTACGGCATTATTCATTTAGAGCTTTTTGCGTATTTTCGGAGACTGAGATTTTTAAAAATTAAAACATTTTCGAAAGTATCTGAGGCCATACAATTTAATATGGAAAAACCAAGAAAATTTGCTGGTAATAATGTCAAACAGTAAACAAGTTTAAATCAAAATAACATTTTCAACACGGAAAAAAATTTGGATAGCAAAAATCCCCAACCAATTTACGAACGTTTTCGCCATAAAATCCACAACATATATTGAAAAAGCAACAGATCTCCTTAAAAGTTACAGGAAATAATGTCAACATTTTACGCTGGTCCTTAAATTTTAGTTAATATCCCTGTTTTTTTCACAAATATTACCAAAATAATGCACTGTCCCAAAATCCATCGGAAAATACAGGGATATTGCCAGAAACGACGCGATATTCCCGACAAATTTTTTCCCGTGAATAAGTTGCACTTACGCCACAAACTCAAACAATGGGTATATGACTAATTGATTTCTAACTTTATCTATAAAATTTCTAATAAAATTTTGCTTCAGTTTCAATTTCAGTTTTCGCTATCCGAGAATGCATACATATTTATAGTTTCGTCTCTTATGAAGGAACAAATTATATAAGTAATTGTTTAATTAATCGAAAAATTATTTTTGTTCTTCTCATCAAAATTAATTGCCTGAAAAAACAAAATTCTTTTAAATATTTTTTAGGTTTTTGCTTCTATAGTTGACATTATTGATAAAAATTAAATAGTTTTCTTATTTGTTTCAGCAAAAGTAATGTCTCTTATTTCTTAATAATACTATTCTGGTTGGTTTTTCTCTCACTTAAAGGATGATAGGTGTTTTTGATAGACCCTTTTTTGTAAATTACGAATTCGAAAATGAAAATATTCCATCACATCACATTTGTGAGAAATATGGGGCTGAAAAGTGGAAAAGAATGTTCTTGACCATTTTTGAGAAATAAAGCATATTATATGATAGCATGTTATTTGTAAGGTCTATCAAGATTTGTTCAAAAGACACGTTTTTCATGGAAGCCGTTCTCCTTCATAGACTTTAGGGTAATAAACTTTATAAATAATTGAATTTATATAGATACATCATAGTTAAGGAACTAATATTTTATTTGAATTTATGTTTCAAATTCGTTCGATAACCGTTTTTTTAAGTTTTCAAAAATGGCCAAAATATGGTTATTTTTTTACTTTTAAACCTCATATTTTTCGAAAACGTGGTTTGCTGGAACAATTTTATTCGCGGATCCATAATTTACAGAAAAAATTCTATAAAAGAAGCCTGTAATTGTGCAATTTCTTATATAATATTTTGTTTAAGATCTGCTGAATAGATGTAATCGTAAGACTTTTCTAAGCCATTGTTATTGAAATTATGAAGATTTATATTTCTAAGTCTAGTACATACAACATGAAAAAAATATAAATATAAATAAATATAAATATTCTACAAAAATTGATTCTTCCGTCCTAAAAATCAGTTACGTCAAATTTGTAATTGAAATTTCAGCGCTGTAATACATTGGCAAATATCCATTGCAAGAATCTAACACAAGACAGAAACCTTCTTCGTTTCCAAAGTTTAATTAAAACAATCCTAAAAGTTTTTGTTGACTGCTAGAGTTTAGTTTAGAAAGTTGGCATGTGTGATGTTCTGCAAAGAATTTTTTTTTTCCGAACAAATCCGATAATTTGCTCTGCAGCAGTATTCTTTTAAAACAATTTGTGCAATAAACTTTATTCAGTACAACAGTCCCTCAACGGTTAGAACAAGAAAGTCTGAAATCTTTGAAATTTCCGGAAAATAATTAAATCCTTCACAAAATCCCTCTTCACATTGTGATCGTGGTGGCCAAAAAACAACGATTTAAACTGGAAATAAAGCGACAACCAATTTCGGTTTTGTTCCCTCTTGTTTCCCAAATGCCGTAAGTTTGACTCGGTCACTGTGAAAGTCCATTCCCGGAGACAAAACTCTCCAGGGAAGCCCTCGGAACCGTCTCTGTGAACTTCTGCGAAATCTAATTCTAATTTCTGCACACAAACATGTACAAAAGTGTCGCAATCATGGGGATATGTATTACCAGCGGCTACCCCGGGGAACCACAGCAACTGGTCCCGGGAAAGAACCGGGAACCAACTCGGCTGCAATGCTGACTGCAGAACGCTCCCCATCACGTGGGACAGTCTTACAATTTACCCGTTTTCGACTTTTGTCTTTGCACCTTTGAGCTTTATTAGAACAGAGTCCAGGTTGCCTAAGCCCCTGGTTTTGGTTGCTGGGGCTGCGGGGCCCCGACGACGGTCAGAGCTCCAGCAAATTGCTAATATTTGTCCTTGTTCGATTGAAATTTCTATTTACAGAGCACAGAGCCATAATTGTCCCATTAAGAATTGAATACACTCACCTTTGCTTGAGTCCCTCACAAGATTATCGATATTCTGCTTGATTGAGTCCGGTTCCGACTGGTTGTCGTCTGCAAAGAAACCAAATCGTCTGATAAGTGCGTTCGAACAGAGCTCGGGAAGAAGGTTTTAGATTTTCGAATCGAATGAGAGGTTCGTTGACCTCTTCCTGATAATTACACATTTCGGCTGATTTGTATGCATGTGCATGCCTGACGAACTCAGTGTGGCTGCCCGATTGAGTGAGACTATTTGAGGCAGAGACCTAATTTCATGATGACCTAATTATGCTCAGATCGGTTATGCTGTGGCATTACTCGTGGTTGATGCGGCCCAGAAATTGGCAATTATTATTGAAGGATGTAGGTGAATTGAGCAATGGAAGGGTGCATAGAAACTAAGGTATCAATTCCATTTTTTCCACAACTTAAAGTAATAACGTAATTTAATTGCGACTGTTGAAAGTGTAAATATAATTAAAGAAATAATTTCAAATACATATATCGTTTTTTCGTATTAATTTAGCGATAAAGCTTAGTAATTAAAACAAAACATCCAACCTATATCTATTGGAGATTGACTGTTTGGTACTGAACACATATTTTAACAGATTGACTTTAATGCGATCAGTCTTACTAAAAGCTTAGTCTTGAGTAAAGCTTAGTTTGGCTTAAGCAATTTTAAATTTGCACACACACAAGGATAGTTTATAATATATTATCTAATTGACCCTGTCTTGAGCTTCAGTTTAGTCTGACTTTAGTCAGTTTATTTATTTATTTTATTTATTTATTTATTTATTTTTGGCCTAGAAACTATAAGATTTACAATCTTTTACAAGTTCGTGTACATCATATGGCCAAAAACAATAAGGAGTAATGACAAAAAAGAAAAAAATAAGAAAATAGTAGAATTAATTATAATTAATAGAAATAGAAGAGATTAGTGAAACTTTCTTTAGAAGGATTTTGATAAAACTTTGTATGGGAATTCAACAGTTGATCAAAACGTTTTTGAATGATTAGTATGTATCATCATGTAGATTTTAATTATATGGTATGGAATGATGCTTTGATTACAAAACTAATACCTAAATACCATCGTAGCAATCATATGCAGCTTCCTGAAGGATTGCGTATTTCAAGTTAGCGTGAACATGCGTCGTCCAATGAGAGCTCTATCACCACAGGCGTACTACAGGGTTCTGCACTTGTACTTGAACCTATGCGTTGTATGCTTCATAAATTAAAAGTCTCTACTAAAGGAGAAAAATAAGCTCATAATCTTCAAACTTATTCTCAAAGCAATAATGTTGAATGGTTTCCCAATTAGGTACAAATATGCCGAAACAATTATTTCTAATTTACAGTGACTGCAAAATAAAATTTTAAAAATAACTTTGAACCTACTGTTTTACTATTCTACAACTATTATATAACCATTATATGTACACTACCAAATCGCTGACGCGTATTATGTAAAAGATGTTGGCGACCTAACTACATATATAGCAACCATATTTTACGATAGTTCGGACAGTTCACGTTTTGTTAGATGAGAAATAGTTCAGATTTAGATTTAATAAAATAGCTTAGGTTTCTTTTTGGAATTTTCCTAAGTAAAACTAAAAATAAATTAGTAAATAAAAAAATGAAAAAAGAAGGAATTTTTTATGTACATAGTTTAATTAAAATTGTAAAAAATGTGCTCAAAGTATTTATATAAATAAGCTACACTGAGAGATCGCGTAGCAAAATTAAGAAAATGTCTGCTTAAATTAAAACGGAAGCGCGTTTGATTAAGTTATTCTTGATTCAGACACTTTCTTTCTTATATTAACATCAAACAGAGTAAATGCCTGGAATTACTCTATTAAGGTGTAAAACGAAGAACGTTGAGCTTTAAAATGAATCTGGAAAGCCTAAATCTGGTAAAATCGTACTGAAAGTAAGAACGTATCGTGTTAAAAGAAGTACGTGTATCTGATGTAGACGCGTACATTCGGTATTAAAATAACAGTGCATGTTATTAAAATAAGAGCGCCGTTTTGTGTTTACACTTTCCGTACTTTGATTAAGTAAATTTGAATACGCGTCAAAATCATATTTGAAATTTCTTATTTTAAGTACGTTTTTTATTATTATTACACTTTTCTTCTCTCACTCATTGTGCAAAATAATCAAAGTCGTAAAAATGCTTTGTCATTGAACAGTTCCTAAAAGTAGTCAATTTTCCTGCGTTCTAAACGGTGGTACTTAATTAGTTCTCACTGAAACTCAGTTTATCCAATAAACATCCTTTACAAAATAAATCTTAATTGGCTGCCATTCGAGTTTTATAGTTCAATGAAACCGCGAAAAGAAAGCAAGTAAAGACTTTGCGTTGATATGTCCTCGTCGGGAAACACATGTTTACCCATTCGTCATGGGAGGACACATGTTCGAAACATACCAACATCAAATGCGATTTGTAGACGAAGTTACATCGTCGGCTGTGCAGTCTTTCGAATGATCGAAAGATAACTCGATTGCCTCTGACAGCCACTTAATGGTCGATTAGGAGCTCATCAAATGAATTCCGTTCTGGCTAGATGAGCGCGAACAGAGAATATCTGAAAGATCGGAATAACCGCACCGCGCCTAAATCGTAGACTGCAGGGGAATCGCTATTTAAGTATCCGCTGTTTTCCGGAGCTGAGTGAAACACCTCTTTACAGACAGCACGGAACAGACATAGTGTTTGCTAAAAGTTAGTCCAATATGATCGCGCAATTACTATGCTAATTACTGCACATGACATCATTCGGAGAAAAAGGAAATTCAAAGTCATCAATGACTTTACGCTTGTTCGTATTCTTGTCACGAAATTTATGGCTGGATTTTAATTAACCTTTTGGTATTCTTCCCGCCTTCGCAGGTTATGGGTGGTTTCGGGTTTTAATTGAAAGTAATCGACTATTTATCATTTCAAAAATTTTAATACCATTTCGAATTGAACATAAATTATGGATGATCTGCCAAAAATTCACATTTATTATTTAGACGCAATAAAAAGACAATCGGAATTTGTATTGCTTGACTGACTATAACTTTGCAGTACGAATGTATTAGACTACAATATACATATGTATAAAACGATACAAGAAAAATTAGTTCGTTGGCTAAAAATAAGGATACTAACTTTTGTTCAATTTACATATATGAATAATATAACAGTGAACAATTTTTATTAAGACGAGTATATGCAAGTATTATGTGTATATATACAATTATTTTCATTATATGTATAGGATTACGTTGATTAAGAGTTATAAATGGGTGATTTCATTTCAAATCAACACACTGTTGTACTCGACCATTTTTAATTTGGATGAAATTTTGTTTATGTGTTTGGAGTTTCCAAAGCAAAAAATAAAATTTATTAAAAATAAGATTTTTGGCGATTTTTCAAGTTCTGTTATTAAATATCTCGAATATGGTTGAAGAAAAAATTTGGTTTAGGACTCATTTAAAAAAGGATACTTGGGGCTATCATTGATGATGTTATAAATTTTATGCATAAATGTCAAAACGGCTACATTGAACAAATTCAAAAATTGGAAAAAATAGTATTCCGATATATATTTTTGGCTGAATTTTTTACTTTTAATTTAATTACTTCTTTAATCAATCTGAAAATACCCTGAATACAAGGGGTTTTTTTAAAGAAAGTATTGTCTTTTTAAATTAATAAAGTAGCATAAAGCAATAGTTTAAATAGACCGAATGAAAAAAGAAAAAAAAACATATATTTAAAAAGTTAAAAATGTTTACCTTTTTAAAATGAATCTAGAACCAAATATATCTTCATCCGTTTTCGAGATATTTAAAAATGAAACTTGAAAAACTTAAAAATTCGACATAAATTTATTTGTTTTATAAGTTTTGAAAAACATTTTTTGTTCTAAAATCCTTTCGCTGAATTTCGTTTTATGGTATAACAAACACATCTATAAAATTTCATCCAAATTAAAAATTTTTCGTTCCATCAAATCATCAAAATTGTTTACAGCTACCGTTTGAGATTTAATTAAAAGATGAGCTAAAAGAGTGGTGTAAAATGCAAAATTTTTTAATACTGATAAAGTGAGCTTTGTGATCACAAAAGATTGCCCATATAAATTAGTTGGCGCCTATCTTTGAAAGCTTCTTTTGCAAAGCGGGTGACACCAAGAAGAATATTTATGTAAATGTGAAGACTTGATATAATTTATGAGAGTAATGCATAACCTTGAAATGTTTTCTTTTGTCCAAAATATTTGCAAATATGGAAAAAGAGTTTTCTGAGTGTTCGGTTATAGAGTGAGTTATTAAACACAGAGTTTCACATAAGTTTCATTATATTTTAGTGTTATTTCTAGTAATAAAATGTTTTAAAATAAAAGAGCGAAAGTTAAAAAAATACAACATTGAGCTATGACGCTCGTTCTAGGCCATATTCTATGTAGTTGCTGGTATATAAATGAGTCATTCTTTTCTGACTTTTGAGATAAATGAACTTTAATTGTTGAAGTTGTGCCATAGTAGGTACCTATGTAAATTAAACGAACTTGAAAAATAATTTTAAAAATATATAAGAATTGTAGGAAAAATTTGATGTTTTAGAATAAATGCATCTTTGTAGATAATTTTTTGTACATGTATGTACATATACTGCATAGTTAGCAGGTAGAATTAAAGTATTCAAAAAATGCAAAAAGATGTTAGAGTACTAACTAAAAGCGAAGAAACCGCTAACTAAAACAAATTCTTGGTCAGTAACAACTGAACAACACTAATGATTTTAAGTAAGCTTCTTTAAAAGCTACAAAATAAAAACTTGGTCGAAAAGCTGTTTTATCGCAAATAAAACTCGATTATTTTGAGTTGTATACATAACAGTTTTTTTTAGAGATTAACACAGTTAATTTCTTACTTTCTGATGACTTTTATGTAACTCCTAATATTAATTTACTTTAAATAAGGAAACAATTTTAAGATTAAAATTCTCTTCAATTTTGATAATTAGCAGACAAAATATTTAGATACAAGGAAGACAAGTATATTCAAAGCTAGAATATAAATTTTTTTTACTGCCACTGCGAATTTCATAATCGAAAAATAAAAATTACCTCACTATTTGTTGTTTACTTCAAAAATGGTCATAACTTTATTAAAGGCTAAATTTTCGATCAATCAGTAAAGCTAAACAATTAATTTTTATTTTCTGATTGTTCCAAATATTTGCGTGTGCTTTGTTTTTCGTTCAAAATTCACATTGAGACAGAAAATAAAATCTAACAAGTAAACAATATCGATTAATATAAAATTTATTGATCATTAATTTCAAATTCAAGTTTCATAAATT
Organism: Eutolmus rufibarbis; assembly: GCA_963920795.1. Taxonomy (NCBI): domain Eukaryota; kingdom Metazoa; phylum Arthropoda; class Insecta; order Diptera; family Asilidae; genus Eutolmus; species Eutolmus rufibarbis. The sequence continues at coordinate 32,388,861 of OY987205.1, forward strand.
ATAGCATCACTTACTTTGACTTTGCAACATAATAAAATGACAATGGAAGTTTATAGGTAAATGAGTAAATTGAGTAAATTAGCCATTTGAATAAAAAAAAAAATCAATTTAAGCAAGCAACTTCTCACCTTAATCAAATAAAGAATGAGGAATCTGAACAAATAAAATGTCCATTAAAATAAACATAAAGCGCCCTTCAGGCCTTCTGTGCGTACCTCAAAAGCACGTGTATTTTAGAACTCTGTAAATGTCCATAAGTTCCGACACTTCAGAATTTAATTTTGCCCTGCGAAATCAAAAGCACCATAAACAAAATTAAGCGCCGACCCAAATTTAACGTCAAACACATCCCTCACTTCAGTCATCTATAAAACTTTTATTGTCACATCATTGCCTCCACTGTGGAGGTTTTTATTCGGGATCACATTGTCTCGAAAGCGAATCGATGGAAGACGTGGAATCCGACCCTTTTTGTATCATTAATATTTATTAAGATTCAATTTGACACCGGAACAGCTTCGTGACTGCGCGGGCACAGCTCGCAGAGTCGTGGCAATTTGTCTCCATTCGGGTGATTTTTATGCTTCACTATTGCGGCTGCGGAATTTTATCTTGAAAAGATAATGGATTCAGAAACTGCCTGATGCATTTTAATTCTCAGTAGATTCCTACCTTTTTCGGCAAAAATCCTTGGAAGTAAGTACGCGTTATCTTGAAGTAAACATAATTTTGAAATTTTTCGGAAGATTGTTAATTTCGGTGGATATGTTTCGTTCTCTAAATACATAGTCCAGTCAGCTTATTAATATTTTGCTGGAGAAAAACAATCTAAGATTTCCAATGTTTGTTTTTTACAAAATTGATAACATCGGAATTATTTTGAAAGCGTGGTAAGTTAAATTTTGTTAGGCTTTAAATTCTATCTATTACTAAAATTTAACTTAGGTATTTTTCGAAAAATTAACTATAGTTCAATTTCAAAATTATGTGGTTTAATTATCGATATCAATTTTGATATTTCAGTAGATTGCCAACTGCAATCAGTATGTTCTTTTTCATATATCCAGGTCATTAGACAATTTTATATTTAACTGCATTCAGTCTATACATTTATAAGAGTTTTCTAAAACCAAAAAAATGTGAATTATTAAAACAGCTCTGGTTATCTTGGTAATTTGAATCTAAGAATCTTATTTTGTTTAAAAAGAAATTTTGGAATTATTTATTTATAGTAGTATAATATTTAATCAAAATATATTCTGTTTGTATTGAAGTCCTATATTGAAAGCACCTTTTTCGATTAATGGCAGCCATAAAAAAAATTATGCAAGTTTCTATAGAAAAAGGTAATATGTATACATACATATATGTAATTCGTAAAAATGTCAAAGCTCCGACCTTAAAGTATGTAAGTGTAGTCAACATAGCCTTGCTTGCAAAGCTTAATTTTCATTTTCGTTTTTCTCGAAAAGATTTGTCTTAATCTGGTCCAAACGAAAACTTGAACGCTGATCGGCCATAGGCTAGGTCTTACACTCGGCTGTACAAAGGCGAAATTTAAGTGAAGACAAAACGGGCGTACAATGGCTGTACGCAATTAGAAAAAAAAAAATATTTTAGTGAACAGTTTTAATTTATAAGCAGCGAAACAGTCTCTACAAGTTCATTCTCATTTCAAAACAACCGCTGTACACTTGCCTTTTTATCGTAAAACGGCCGTTGTACAGCCCATGTACATACACCTATATTCAGGACGTGGCAAAATCTTGCAAGGCCCATTTCTCCTGCAATTTGACCATGTACAGCCCTTGTACGCTCCAGCAATACGTTTAAAGTTTAGCCCTTGTACGCCTTTTATGCAGTCTTAAATATTTTTGCTCGGCGACTATTTTCAAATGATCAAGAATGCTCGAAACAATAGAGCTTTTTTTAATGGAGCAGATTTATCTGAACTCATCGAAAATGGCATTTATTTCAGGAATTTTTTATGGTATACAAAGTGAACCATTAAATAAAATAAAACTAGTATATTACATATTTATTGATCACTGGTGTTTAAAAAAAATAAACAAAAAATAATTCTTAGAAAAAATATGATATCTATAAAGAGAATTTGAAACATTCTATTGAAAAAATGAGGCATAACTTTCTACATGGAAAATTTTTGGATGCGAAAAAATTTAAAAAATTATTGTAAAGTAAGATCCGACAGCGACTGAAAAAGTAATTTTCAAATTTTCATTATACGTATTTATAATATTTTTAATAACATTTATTTCTAAAATAAGTATGTTGTTTTTTCTTTTTTAATGTCAGTCTAGCGACTATTATGAAAGAAATATTTGTGTCATTTTGTATAAGACCCTAAAATATGATTTTTAAGTGAATACTTATATAAAATGGATTTTTATAATTTTTGGGTTGTGACAGTCTTTGAGTGAGGGTGCGATATCCTTCTAGAAATCCTATAATAATTAATTAAAAAACAAAATAAAAAACGTCTATATTTGAAGTCTTCAAGCAGCGTTATTCTTCTTTAATAGTTACGTGCAAACGAGACAAATTCGAAATTCCCTCAAAGCTAGCTTGCTGTATCAAATTGAACCAACATTAAAAACAAGGTATCTCTTTAAATTGAAAATTTTAGGCGCCGATATATTCTTAGTCCATGTTGCTGTGGAGAAAATTATAAATAAGATATAAAATTTAAACCGCGAGAAAATCCTTTTAATCTTTGCCGGCTTAACTCTAGCAACAATGTAATAAGCTGGAAAGCTGTAAAGTAATTTTTCATTTAAAATAAAAACGGACGAGTCTCTATTTTCGCACAAAGTAGATCGATTTTCACAAAGTAACCATTTACAAGTCTTCTGAAAACAGGATACTCAGCACTAAAAAAGTTTAATAAAAAGATTACTTGAGACTTTCAGTGGTCTGGAGTGCTTTCATCGGCTAGACTTATGCATTTTCCCGAGTTTAAATTACCCGAACAGGAAAAGGGTAAAAAACTTAAATATTGACGGAGGCCATAAATATCCTGTCGCCAAAGTATTCAGTGGCCGGCACAGAGTGAAAAACTGCGACCATCTGGACTTCCTCGGCGTCGGGAGTCGCCAACATTCAAGTATCGCTCAAAGGAGTCGCGCGAACGTTTTACAATCTTCGACGGAATAATGCAAAAGGAAAACTTGGTTTCTTCGGAAGTGCAAAAAACTAATGAAACGTCGTTGGCGGACAAAAAACTCCTGGCACTTGCGAAAGTTTTCCCAATTTACATTTCAGTTGTGCCCGGAGGACAATTCGGTCTAATTACAAGGGCTCTGCAGTGTTTTACCAAAGAAGTAAGTTTGGCATCGCGCAAAGCACCGCCCTGGATGGATTTAATTAGTTACATTTCCTGTCAGTGAGATAAAAATTTTTGAAGAGGATGCCTTTGTTGAACTTTGATCCTTCTTAATTTTGAATTCATGGGACGGTAGACCGTTGTCCTAAAAGCAAAGCTCCGAATGGAGGGCGTTCGGAAGCTCACCGAATTGTTGTTTTTAACCGTTCAACTGACTGCTCTCTAAATTTTTCTGTTTGCATAATTAGCACAAGTTGTAAGAGTAACGAACTATGGGCTCCGTTTCGAGAAGAGCACTCAGATTTCAGTAATTTTTCTGCTCTCGAGCAATTTCTTTGGGGCTGAAAAATTCAATTACACCAAATAGAGGGTTTTTTAGCTTAAGTATTAAAACTTGCTTACTGCATGGCCTTATTCCGCGATTATTTGTGTAAGAGACGGGCACCTACACGTCAGAACATGCACATGGTGCCAGAAAAGATACATGTTCTGAATTTTTCGACTGGAAGTTCTTTTGCTGCGGTAATGACACTTAATCCCACTCAGGATACAGCATCACATGGTTGCTCATTCAAAACTTTGAATAAGATATTCCGGGAATCTGTTTCCTTCCAGAACAGCTTGGTGCAGATTTCTCTTTTAATTGAACTATTTAAAGTTTAAGGGTCAGGGAACGGGTTGAATGAATGCAATTTTATAAAGATATGGAAAAGGAGTTAAAGAATGTTTCAAGGTTATATTAGACATAGTGTAGTGTCCAGTATTGTTTTACTGGAAAAGTTTAATGCTTGAACGAATCGAACTTATTTGAAATATTCGGAAGATTTAGCGTAAAAATTAATTTAATTAATTTTAACCTCAAAGTACGAAATTAGTCTCCGTCGAATTTGTAAAAGTACCTATATGCTAAAATATAGTTTTCGAGATTGAAATTAAACATTCAATTCAGTTCCTTCTATGAAATAAAAGTTTTTGAAGTAAGCGTTAATTAATCATGTGTGCAGTTTATGGGCAATGTTTAACCACTATTGAACAGAATCTTTTTTAAAATTTCCATTAAATTGCGAAAACGTGTATCAATTTTCTCAATTTTTACAAATTACTATAACAACTGTTTTACAAGGCTTTTTATTAATAGAAATTGTTATTAATAAAGAGATGAATGATCAGGAGCTCAGATTTGAGAAGTTATTTTATAACGTAACAATAAATATATTTATTAAAATTATTTTTTCTCTTCGAATGATTTTTAAATTTTGTTCATAGGCTGTACGCTGCAGGGTGATTAATACTATAGTAGGATTTTTTCATTCACATAACTTAATAGCCAAATTCTAAAAAGAAAATGTTTTCTTAAATTATTTGAAAGAATGCAAATTTTGCTTAATTTTAAAACTTTTATTTAAAAAAAAAAAAATCGATAGAACCGATATGTATATGGTCGTTGGATAGTTCTTGCGAAAAGTATCGACGACGATATATCATGTATAGAAATAATTATCATTAGTCTTGAAGGTTTGTATTATAGTTTTTTTTTATTAAATTCGAATGCATGTAAATGAGTGCTTGTTAGTAATTTTCTTTGCAATTTGCACCATCTTTTGGAAAAAATCGGATGAAATCCGTTTTTGGTGCATTTTTGAAATGCATTTAAATAGCAGCAGATGTTTTATATTTTACGAAAAAAGTGTAAGGCACTTCGTAAAATTTCAAATCATTTCGTATTTTATAGAAATAGTTTAAGGCTCAAGGTTTTATTTGAGCGAGCCAGATTACCATTTTGTATAATGATCTTAAAATTTTTACTTATTCACAATAGAGTGAATTGCTAACTAAATTCGTTCAAACTCGTTTAGCCTAGGCAAAATTAATTTGACCAGAAATTGGGTCTTTATATCTTTATTTAGCAAGTCATCAAAAATACTTTTGGGTCGCAAAAGTTTACATGTACCTTAAAATCTAAGTTCTAACGATCTCGAATAGATAGAAGCGCTAAAATAATTGCGCACTGTTTTTCTCCCAGAGTCCTGGATTAAATTTAAAAGTAAAATAAGGCGAAAAATCACCAAAGTGGAAGGGAAAAAATTATGCAAACACAGCTAATTAGGAGACAAGTTGGGGGCTGGATAATTGAGTTCTGATAATTTCGTTTCTCGACTTCGACTTTGTCGGTTCGGGAAGTAAGAAATTTCCCTTTAGAAATTTTGGGTGCTACCGCGATGAACCCGTAAACAGCGTCCAGACGTACGTACGCCTCCTGCTGCCCTACTGAGAATTGAGTTTAACACGTTAACGAGCCCGAAACAAATTTTCGTTCCATTGAAATGCTAATCACATCTGGGCGAGAGATTCCTCTGCATTTGTAATCAGCTCGTTTGGTATTCAGCTCGGACTGGAGGAGTTTGCAAACTATGTCGAATAGGGCTTCGTTGATTTCTGCACGAAACAGATACAACTTCCCGTGGAGCCTCGGCTCAAGACGGCCTCAAGTTCCAGAGCGTCCAGCAGAATCCTCAATTAACGATAATAATCGGCCTCCTTCGCCGTCGCAGCGCAGCCCGCTCCCCGGAGTGCAATTAAATTAATTTGAAAATATCCATATTCCTCCCTCAGCACTTTTAATTTATTAATCAATCTCGATGACTTCTTCGGGGATAGTTTTCCCGGGAAACCGACTTGTGCCAGCCGTCATAGGGATCAGGCCATTGAAAACTAAGATGCCGGGAGTCCTCAAAGACGCTGCTTAAGACGAGACGTCCCGTGGGAAGGGAGCTTGGGTAAAATGATAACGGGTTGGTTGCCCAGTTGTCCGCGGATTTATCTTAGAATAAATTATGATGTCACTGTTGGCTCCCATCCTATCCGATCGTCTTAATCAGTGTCTTAATTTTTGCAAATTGATTGCATACTTATGTGCATATCGTCCTAAAGACGGACAATTCGACAGACAGGCTAATTTTTAGTTAATTAGGTCGTCATTATCAGCTGTAATTTTTCCGGTCGCCTTAGGACTTCTTTATCGAGTTAAATTAATTTTACGATTAAGATTTAATGATTTATTTATTGGAGACAGGATGGTAAACATTTTCTACTAATTTATGTTATCTTATGGTACATAGGGGGGCTAGGTAGAAGACAATTAATTTCAGAATGATGCTTGATAATCAACTGTAGAAAGTACGAAAATTGCAACAGAAGACAAAATAGTTGAACTTTAAGTATAATAATGTTATTTCAATAGTAAGAACCTGAAATCTAACTTTTAGAATGCCAATGAAATTGTGATTTCAATTTGATACTCTGAATATAGTTTAATTTCGTTTGATGGGCTTGGTACTTCAATTTTTAACTACACTCTAAAAACTGAGTGTAAATTTACCCTAATTTTATGAGTACATTCTTTTGTGTGTCCAAAATCCGCAAAATCGTTTTGTGAAGACATTTATTGAAGTAAAGATGTGCTCTCGAAAAAGAAAATGAATATACATATAGCAAAAATGCCTTACCTCAAAATTTGGTCGTGTATGTATATTTTTTCAAAATATTACTGTTCAGGATTATAAAACTTATTAACAAAACAATAAAAACTAATAAGTATAATAATCTTCTATGTGCAAAGATGTAAAAAGTGTACACATATTGTGCAAACTTCATAGACATTAATGTAATTTTATTATTATTATGGAAGGTATACAATCTCCTTCCAAAAAGAGGATAAAATTACACCAAAATCTTTAGAGTGTATGGTTCAACTTTAATGTTAACATATGAACTTTAGATGATGAAAAGCGAGCTTTGTATAAAAAATAAATTTAGAAACTAAATAACAGACAATTTTCGAAAATAAAGCATAAAAATTGTGGATGGATTGGATATATGTATTTACTATATGTACATATGTATGTATAGAGAAAAAATCGAGTCAGAATTGTGCACTTAGATAAGCAAAATCAAACTTATATGGTAAAGTAATTTAGTCTAGGGTTTTTCTTTTTGCTTTTTCGATCTAATATGCCAGTGTTTTAGCTATAGATCTACCACAAATCTACCCAAAATTTCAGACAACTAGATTAAATTTGTAAATGATGTAAACAGAGTTTAGTTCCTATATAATTAACATGGGAAAAATGACTATTTTACATAAACGTAAATAACTCGCAATAGCAGCATTATGTTGAGAATTAAATTTCATACAAAAAAGGCCCGTAGTACTAAATTCGTAAATCCAGAAGTTTTAAGGATAACTACCAATATCAAATTTTACGGTAATGTTCAAACGAAGAAATCGCTGTCCAACCATCTGCCACTGTGCTACAGGCGATTTTTTCTGCAAGTATTCGCCATGCAAAATTAAAATTTAGCACAGAGTGTGAGAGCCCAACGTTGAATTGTAATTCTGGGTAAATTGGGAACTGGTAAAAAAATTAGTTTTAAGGTTTTAATGTCGGGTGTGAAATGAAAACATATTGCAGTGTTAAAAATTTTTCGGGTAAAAACACTTATAATTTTCTGTCCCCACCCTTATTAACATAAGTAACCCTCAGAAAAAGCTGAAAGAAATCATGAACACTAAAGATTAGGTGTAGATTGAGCCAAAAATTATTCGGAATGAACTACTGAACCATTGGTTTCAGAGAAAATGTTTTTGGACAAACACTAAGTATAGCTTGCACTTAACCGATTTGATTTATTTCTTATGGATAGAGAGACGTCTAAGGTTGATTGGGTTCACTTGAATTCAGCAAAATTTGTTCAATACTATGTATGTATACTTCAAGAGAATATAGGAAGGCAAAAACCGCATTTTTCCAGGTTTATGTTAAGATTTTAAAACATTTGGATCTTTAGCACTAGAACTTAATTTATTCATATTTTTACCACATCCGTCAAATTGACAGGTTTTTGATTATGCCAGTTATTGCACCGTTTTTGCACCACATAAACTAAGTAAATGAAAAAAAATAATATTTATCAAAAGGGAGAGTTAATGCAATAATTCATGAATTTTCAATAAAAAAATCAAACAAAAACAGTTTCTATTTGCATTTTAAAAGTATGAAAAAGCAGTTTTATTTTCCACGCCAAATACACATGTCTAAAGTTTTTTTACTTAAATGTCCTTCATTTAGACTATAGTTAATTTTTCCAATTTTTTCCAATAATTTGTTGCTTCTTGACAATTGTTTCATAATTGCGTAAGATACACCAAGAATAGGTTTTAATTTATACTAAAAATATATTTTTTTTAGAGAATGCACTTTTCAATTAGAACTTTATTACATGAAAAATACAACTGATAATGATTTTATTTTGATTACATCTACATATTAGTTGGATTTGTTATTTCTAAAGTTCTAAAGTGAAATATGTATTATTATAATCCGAACAAAATAAAGCCAGTTATAACAGCGTCTTCTTGCAGTATAATTGACATATGAAGATCATAGTTTATACAATACAGTCAAAATGTACTGCAGATGTTTTAAGAAAGCGATGCATTGTTTAAATGAATGTATGTATAAGTAAATACGTATTGGTATTGATGTCTATCCTTTCATAGATTTTCTATACTTACATATATGTATTACTATAAACGTCATTTTGACGGGTTGTGGTTTAATTAGGTATGACATATTATGGAAGTTAAAATGACTGATTAAAAATTAAATAGGAATATGAAACTGTTCTTTTATTTTATTAAAAGTCGTCATATATTTCTAGAACAATACATACCTTATAGTAAAATTTTTAAAACAAGAAATCTGAAAAGCGTCAAAATGACGGGCTTTGTAGTTCTAGTGTTAAGTTTATCTGCTAGAGTTTTTACGATCACTTTTCGACTGAATAGGTTTTAAAAGAAACCATCTTCTGCCAGCCCTCGAAGAATTCGCAAAGAAAAAGATGTCAAGAGGCTTAAGATGAACTGACCCACGGAAAGTCGGCTTTGGCAAAACGCGGAATATCCTGACTGGCTGGTTACCCATGGGTTTGTTATCGATTAAATTATAATGTCACTGCCAGCGCCCATCCCACTCAATTGGTTATCAGTGACGTAATTTTTGCAAATTAATTGTTACGCGGTTCGGCGCTTAGGCCATTACCAACAAATAAATGTTCCGGCTGCGCCTGGGGCCACCGATGGCACGTGAGCCCTACCGAAGCGCCGCTGTTTCGGAATTTATTGTCAAGGCTCCGGCGGACGCATCATCGGTAGCACGTCGATTATCTCAATTATTGCTAAATATTTTGCTGGGGGCAGGTAAATTGAGTGCGGTACGGACGGAAGCGCGCCACTACGCGAAAATCTGGGGGACCAGCAAAATTCTGCACGAATATCTGATGGCCTTGCCTTGATTGTCGGTGTATTTTGGATATTTTGGATAGCTGTGGGTTAGCCCGAGCAGCCATCAAAACATCATGGCATGTTTTGGGTCAAGTGGAAACATGAACTTAATTTTGCATTCGCCATTAACGCAACTAACTAATGAGTAAATTATGGGCGCATTGTGCGCCCAGAAATTGCGAATGATGGAAATTTCTAGGAGCAAAAGTTGCAACTGAAAGCAATTTGGGGCGGGAGTTGTCGATTAAAGACCATCTACATCTGTACGGTCTTATTGCATACGAACAGCTTAATTAAGTGGTTTGCCCTCGCGATTTATTCGCAAATAATTTCACCGAAATGCCGTGGAATAGGCGCCCTAAAGGTTGCGGAGAGTGTTGAAACTTCCGTTTCAAGTCGGCCTCCAGCAAGTCGGCAAGACATTCGAAAGTTGGAACAAAGCGGCAAGACACTCGAATCTAGTTCGCATTTATTTGACTTCCGTCCGCAGAACCCACGCAACGAGTGAGCTGAACATGAATGGATTAAAATCGCCGAATGAATCTTTTGTTCTCGCGGCTCGGATGCAAGCGATGCACCGCCACGGCCCACCATCTGGAGGCAGCTAATTGACCAATTATGGCATCTTCGCTTTGTTTCATTTATTTTCATTTTTCAGAGCTTGATGCGTTTGAATGACAACGAGGTGTGGAAATTTCAAATGTGACACACTAAGTTTTAGATCTAATAAGTCAGTAATTTTGATTTGAAGGCGACTATCTTGTAAACTTTATTTTTGAATTTTTTATAGGCCAGTATTTTAAATTATATACTCTAAAACATTTTGATGTAATTTGACTCTCTTTTTTTATAATGGTAGTAAAATTATATTTTAAACAAAATTCATTTTTGTTGTGTAACATTATACAATATTTTGACATAATTGCTCTTGTAGTATGCATATTTTTATTTAAGTTGATAAAGACTACATCTGTAAAGACGTTCATACGATTATACTAGATTTTTTCTAATAAAATGTGTAGCCCTGCAGTGTAACATTTTGAAAAGAATAATTTTTCTTATATCAAAATGCAGCATTTAAATCATTCTTTATTTATCATTTTTTATTTATTAAGGACTTTTAATAGTTTATTTCAAAAAAAGAAAAACTGACAATGTATGTATATGAACAAACATTTTATTTAACGTTACTTTCCAACATGATATATAATAATTTTTTTTTTTTAATTAATGCAAACAAAATATTTTCGGCAATACGTCGTCCAAGTGATATCTTCACGAAGGTTGCTGAAAATTGATTTTAATTTAGAGCATAGATTTAAATCAGTTTGACGTAATTTTATACATTCATATCTTTGGTGTAATCACACAACATTTACAAAATTCATTGAATATCACATCAAACAAAGTAATTTCACACTATTTTACTGAATTACACTAAAAGTATGTACTTTTATGACCGTGATCAATTTTTCCGCAGAAATGTGCGATTTTATACTCAGTTTTTAGAGTGGAACAAATTATCACATACATACATATGTATAATAATTTTTTTGATTCAGATTGATTGATTGATTACAGAATACTCAAATAACGAAACAAAATGCTGTAAAACTTATATAATGTATGTATATACCAAGATTCTAAAATTATTGAATGTGTAAAAGTTCGTTTCTATTCTTTCATGCTAAAGCAAAACAAAACTAAAGGAATTCATTTTTATGAGATTTGTTAAAATATATCGTGCGTTCATGGCATCATTGGATAGGTACTTAAATATGGTATGTATTTGAGTCTTATTTACTATTTTTGGTGTTAAAATACCGAAATTTAAAAATTGTAAATATTATAGAACCTGAATCTTATTTTGAGAAGCACAGAATGCAATTCTTATACAATCGTACGCGTCTGGGAGTACTGTAATAAAGCTTGTCGTTTGAAAGGGCAAGTTATAAGAATTCAAAAACTATTTCATTTAAAAATTTTATGGGCTTCTTTCATCTCCGAAAATTATGAACACAACAAAAGGTAACCAACTTTCAAAAATTATGTTAAGAAAATAGGAAAACTATTGTGATATAAATAATTCTTACAGTTTTCGAAATGTTTATATTATTCAATTTGAGGCCCGTGAATTCTATTCAAATTTTGGCTAATTAAGCTATGCTAAGTTAATTGATGGAATTAAAGAAAAAAGGTCGAACAAATATTTTTTGCGGCGAAGATTAGTCTTAATTTGCGAATTCCAAAAATTACTTATATTACTTTTAAACAAAACAATCCTTTAATTTACGTCATATAAATACATAAATACTTTATAAAATAGACGCTATGATTTATCTAGTATACGTATACGTATTTGCATTATGAATTTATTGGATTATTAAATAGTTCCGTATTATTAAGGAACTTCTGCAGCGAGAGACGATGGCACTTGAAAAGATTTTTATTTTGATGAAATATTCCCGAGTAATTAAACTTCAAAGTAGTTTTCATTATGTCCCTTCATACAAATTGCATAAATAAATTAACAAAATTATAAAAGTGGTACTTTTTGACTCTGTTGAAGTAAAGTTATTTCAGACATAAAGATCCTAGTCAAAATTGCTCTTTCTTTTTCTAAAAGACAAAAGTAGAAATTAACATTTTTAACCATGCGATATAACTTGCAGCCATATCGAGAGGAAACATTGTTAGTTTAGGTTCATTAGCTTATATTCGAAACCAACAGACCGCAGCGTTATCGACTTAATTAGAGATGCTGCAATTCCTTATCACTAATTCAAAACAGAACCACAATTAGCCCCATTAAAACATCTTAAATTGCCTATTTTCTCTCTTAGTTTCATAAATTCAGTTTTAGAGTTCTAAACGAGCAGGCGTAGTTTGTTTTCTGCCATTCGACTTTATCAGCTAATTCTATTAACGTTAAAAGCACTGGATTTTCCCCGAAATTCGTTAAGACAATTCAAATATACCAGAAAATCTGGATTGATATGCAAATGCTCCGCCACCTTGACTAAAAATTGAAATTTTGAATTCACGCGTAATTTTGTAGGAGATATTTTATTTGAATAGAAGATTCATTAAAGACGGTGTTCAAGATTTGTTTTATGTTTATATTATTGTATCATTGTACCGAGTGTACAAATTTTATAGTTGTTTTTATGGTAATCGAATTTTTTTAACAACTTTTGCAACGATACAATGGAAAGTATAACAAATTGTAAATACCTCCATTAAGTGGAATTTTTGTTACGAACATGTGCTAAGGAAAGTGAAAAGCTTAGAAAGAGTTTTAACTGCCTCAAATTGTTCAATTAAAATTGCAAAGTTTTGACGGTGCAGCTCGTACTTTAGTTGGAGCAAGTTTAGCTGAATTACGTTATCACGGCTGAAATGAAATTATCTTATCTAAAGAGCTCGAAGCAAAGTGGCTGGCTAATTAGCATAGGCTTTCGAAGTGAGAACATGCCTCCATACAAGTGAATTGCGCAAGCTTGTAAACAAAGTCGCCAGTGTGTGGAGGTCTGCGCATGGGGCTAGATAGTTCCATACTAAAGATATAAGATAAATACGATGTGAGGTGCATACATACGTTTGGTAGGTCCGTGCTAAATCCTCATGAAACTGTGGAAAAAACTTTCCAATTTCGCACTTATGCCACAATAAACAGGAAAACACTTGACACTGTCGTTATCACCCTTTACCGCAGTTAACTAGTTAGTTTTATAGCGGTTAATTGCTCTATTGAGGGAGCATTGGATGTCTCCACAGTTGTGTAAATAAAACCGCGAGATCGGCTAGAGGAGCCCCAGCCGAGATCTTGAGCTCGGCCTGAACTGTGAACCGACGTCTCGAAATTGCACAAGTGGACTAATCGACGGATTCAATGTTTTTTAGCGAATTACGCGACCGATCCGACAGTCATCGAGATCCCAACTAAGCGGCAAAAATTGCCTCGGAAATGGAAACGATCGGTTCGCGGTGCGCTAAGGTAGTGCGCGATCAAAGAGTAAAGTGATCGCGACCGAACGGTGGAACACGTTTGATACCCGAATAGATGGACTTCAAACAAAAGGCAGGCCCCCGACATATATGACAAAATCACCAGTGAACGGGCCCCGAGCTTTCAAGCCCCGCACCGCCCGTGTGCACTCACCATAAGGCCGGGATAGTCGCAGGCCAGCTGATGTATACCCATTATCCATTCGCACAAACATGGGTGACCCTGCCTGTTCCAGTGTTTCACTTAATAGCTTCTATCCCGACTTCTTTCATGACCAAACCGTGAACGCATAAACCACGACGATCGCCGATCGCGAGCATACTCAGCGGATCGGCGACGTGTGCTTACTTGCCTTTGGCTTCGATGTGTTTGATTGGAAAATGATGGGTCTGCAAGTGTTTGGACCGCTTCCTCATTTCCTCCCCGCGCAACTTATGTATAGTCGCGATCAGCATAAGCGACCCCCCAGCCCCCGAATAATTGAAGCAACAATGCCCGCCACACATGGTGAATTCCTGCTCCAGTGCGTTCGCACGGTGGAAAACGATGTCCGAGTTTGGGACAAACCAAACACCACTCACGGAATTGACTCGAACTCGATTCACTTCCGGCATTTTCCCTAACTGATAAGATGAAAACAAATCGTAAATAAAATTGATCCGCGCACGTGGTAGTGCCAGTGTGTGGGGGGCGTTACTTTCCGCGATTTTCTTGGTGTATACGCGTACACAGTCTCAGACACTGAAAATTGTTTAAATTTCAAAAATGCGCAAACACCTAATAAAGTCTCGACTGTAGAAATATGTTGCGCTTTTGAGTTGAATAGTCGATTCACTACGTTAGTGATTCATGGATTGAAAGCTACTCGCGCACCTGCTTATTAATATTTTACGAATGTAAAATGCGCTTCGAACAAGTATGAGTTGATAACAAATATTGAATCGGTCACACGTGACTGAACTTTTCAATGAAACGGACCTGATCTATTTGCATAAAATTCAATATTGTTTGGCCAAATTAGGTTTTTTTACGGAAAGTGAACCAGGGAAAATAATGAATTTAATGTTTTGGTTGACTAGAACAATTTGAGTTTTTAGTAATATTTTGAGTGTCACTCATTTTGTTTCATCAATCTAAAAAATTAATATCATACTATGATTAAATTAGACATACATATGTAGAACAACCCTACAAAGTACCTACTGGGAAATTTAAAAAAAAATTATCTTCTTTCACTTTTCTACCAAAAATGTGGTTTAATACGACCAAAAATAGGTTGTGCCTAAGGAATTTTTAAAATTAAATCCAAATTGAAATTGGTCATAAATACAATATATTTTTTATTATACTCTTAAATTAGACACAAAGTTTTAACTGTAAGACAGATTAAATTCTGATATTCCGAAAGTCGAATGTGGGAAAGTTATCTAAAATTCTTACAATATTTTGAGAAATGTAAACTAAAAAATGATCCAAGTGTCAATACATATAATCAGTCTTTAGGTCGGTTTTAAAATATAATAAGTATATTGTTTATTTTAATATACAAAATACATATGTATATATCCTTCCTTCCTCTCGAAGTGACTGTGGTTCTACGCAATGAATATTTTATTATTCAAATCTTTTCTGACATTTCGGTTTAAGAACTAGTCAAATGCAAATTGATACAAAACGAGTTCCATTAAAACCTAAATGCTAATCATTTGCAACAGCTGGTGAGTGAACGTTTCTGGGCAATTCAAAACTCCTTCATAAATATTGAAAATGCTTCCTCATGAATAACATGAAGCATTTAAAATGTCTTCTGATATTTTCTTAGCACAATCGCCCGTTAGTTAATAAAAATAAGGCCATTGCCTTATATCCCAACACTTTCTTCTTCTTACGCTCAATCAGAGTCGATGACTGGTTGACTGCATTTTATTACATCATGCGGCGATAGGGCTTCTTCTCACATCATCGATATTTTTACATGCATCACCTCCATGGAAATTTCACGTCATTTGATATTTGCATAAATTATGACGCAAAGGGGATCGCATTATCTTCACCTGTTCACCTGTTACTTCTTTCACCACCACGAGCTGCACTCATGAATGAATGATTTACTTCTGGCGTTCAGAAGAGGAAGTAGTGCTGGTTAAATACTACAATTGATCATAAATAGCTATATGTAAAATAAGTAGCATAAGCCATTGATCTTTCATTCATGGTTTTCTTTTCAAATTTTGTTCTGAGTCATAGAAAATTCTTTCAAATTCTTCTGAAAATTGCATAAATCGCTTGTGATTTAATTGTTGTATTAAACATATTGTGGTTCCTTCCTATAGTTTCGTATGAGTTAGAGGTTGATTTTTTTTGTCACTAGGGCGTGATTAGAATTTTGAACATAATAAATAAAAATACTAAATATGATAATGTGACAAAAGCTACAATATTCAGGAAGTTAAATAAGTAGATACCAAAATAAAAGCTACGTTTTCCTATTAAGCTTTATTTTAGAAAGAAATTATAGAACCATGCATATGTATGAAAAAATACCAGCGTCGAATTTAAGAAAAAATTACTGCCTTAAAAAGTTTATTAATTAAACATTTGAATTCATTATTATACCGCAGGCTCTTTATTTATCAACTTATGACTGATTCATCCAATTAAACTTGTTTAAACTAATTTCTAATGACTTTATTACGACTATATTGAAAACTCTTAAAGGCCTTTATTAAAAGCTCTTAAAACCATGGCAAAAACCGTTTGTGCTTTAAGATATATTATATTATTATTGACATTGACTATGAGTACAGAAAAGACTATGTTAATATTGCGATTCACTTTTCAATGTTATTCATAAAAGGTGTAATTGCTTTTATAAAACATAGACCAGAAATATTTGCAATACAATGTAACTAAAATATGAGCGTTTTTATATTTAAGAAAATTAAAAATTTTTTTCCAACGCCAATTGAACCTAGTCTCTTTCAGCTTTTATATGAAAGGGAGAATTTCGCTAGCCTAATTTAAAAAGCAAAACAAAATGTGATCAATTTAATAAACCTAAAAATTTTTGAATTAGTTCTGCTCTAGTTAGATCAAAAGTATATAAACTTAATGAAGTCTTGTGAAAAACACAGAAACTGCTTTTGTAATTTGTGCAAATCTAATGTGCCAACACTTTCTTATTAGCTGTGGATTACTATCACCAGTCCATATTTTCTGCATCTAAATAATGATCTTAAGTAACATACATATCTTTACATCAGCCATTACCCGGCTGCATCAGTTTCTCATAAATATAAATTAATCGTTTTACCTCAAATGGGGAAATCAAATTAAAATCGTAAAGGACCCATAAAAGCTGGCTTAGCTCATTAGGCCGAACTAAGTGCGGACAGCGTTTCTTAGAAAAATTTTAGTCCACTTCATAAGACCATAAGCATGAAATACTTCAAATAACAACCAGCTCCATGAGCTGAAGAGATAATCATGGCGTAAATGGTTCTTTGGCAGCCAGTGACCACCGCTGCATTCCACATGGGCACTCAAATTTGCAGCATTTAGAAAATCTCACTTTGGTCCAGCACTACTCGCATCCGCGAACTCCGTACCAAATAAGTAGGTAACAAATTGCAGCAGCGCAAGTACACCTATTTATGCACCTGGCGGCGGATTAGCGTGGTGTCAGTGTGAACAGCAAACGCGGACTTCAAAGAAACCGCGCTGCTGGAGACCGCGAGTACCACCGACGTCAGACGGGGGCTCAGTGCTGGACCACAGCTTCGGAACCGAGTGATCGGAGTAATCACAGTCATCCATCCACCACTCAGGGAAACAGGAGTTTACGAAAATACGACGGTCATTTGGCTACCCTCATATTGAAAACTTGCTTTGTGCAAATCGAAATTTTATTCTAAAGCTGGGTACAGACGTTCGTGTTTTTTCACGATGTTGAACCATAACACAAACATTGACAGTGTGTATGACAATCCGGGCGGGGAATACGAAATCAACTGCAGTTTAATTTCTCATTGTTCGTGGTACTGTCAACATCGTACATCGTGAAAAACACGAACGTCTGTACGCAGCTTAACACATTAATATTAGATCGAGTTGTCGAAAAATTCTTGAATAATTCTTAAAATGTAACGTATATAATATTATGTTTTTTCACCAACCGATTTTTCTTGGACAGCAGTCAGCTTCCTCATTAACTATTATTAAAACCCGCTATAAAAAACCTCAGTGTACTTGGACAAAATAAGAGCAAAAAATACAGATTACAATAATATAATCTCAATTCTTCAAAAGAATTGTATTACCATCAAACTTGAAAATCATAGTTTAAATAAACGTAATCTGTTTATTAAAGATGTATATTTTATCAAGAATTATGCATAGGTTGTTAATATATAGTGCATAGTATTTTGAAGATTTTTAATGTTATTTAAGATCACCAGTCTTTGTAAATTGATGGCTTTCATATTCCTATCTACAACTGTATATGAAACAATTTATATTTAATATTATACCTTTTTTATTATTTCTAAAATTATTATACAATTCGCTTCAAATAATCGAATTACTTGCCCGGTAAAAAAGGTAATCTTCATGGTCCGATTGACAAAAAGTAAAAATAATAAATTGTTCTGAATTCATATTTAATATTATAGAAGTATAACATTTTTGCTTATGTATTGATATCTTATCTTGAAATTTAACACGTAAATCCATCAACAAGTCCATTGATTTTTGCAAAAAATAAGCTGATTTTGATGCAACAAAAACTATTTTAAAGCTCTTTCTAGTTTCTAAACATTTTATTTAACTTTTTGTTTTATCACTATCCAATGCTCTCTCATGGAGAAGAAGAAAAGTGAGAAAATTCTAAATTTTGATTATAATAAAATTTAAAGTATCTCAGAGTGACCATTAATTAGATTATGTTTGAATTTCTTATATGCTTAAAATAATTATATGTAAATATAAACCTTTCTTCATGCCAAATTTTAAAATTCTAGGTAAACGGGAGTCAGTCTGTTAGTATGAAAATACAATTTGAAAAGCCGTACCTTTTTGTTGCATTGAATTAAAAATTTAATTTTTTTTTACTTGACTATAACTCTATAAGGGTGTAGACTTTAGTATTTTGTATTACTTGATCCCTGTAATAGCTGTTCAAATGTAAAATGTATTGTCGGTTATGCAGACTTAAGATGTAATGGCTTTTGATTTTTTAAATGTATTGGTCTAATTGTATGCGATTGGAAAATACGTAGATATTTATATAATACTAGTTGAAAGTTAATGTAAAAAATAGGGATGAAAATTGGATGATTTCGTCAAAATTCGATGGAAGAAGCGTTAATTGCTGAGGAGTCGGGGGAAGCTATTACGATAAACGCTGGCCCCATTTATCAAGGCTGCGGAGGACCCTTGTCCAAGAGCAGTGTCCAAATTTGATGATCTGCAAGTGCTCGCATCTTCTCAATTAACCCTTCGACCGAATTGGAAAATGAAAAAGGACCAAAAGCAGGATAAATGCTGGTGGAAGCGTTTTTGCCCGAGGAGCCTTGGCAGCGTTCCCTTCGAGGATATTCACACTCCATAAATATCACGCCCACCACGGACAGTGTCACCATTTATAACTCACGTGCAGTTTAACTGAAGCACACTCCCGTGACGTGATAATGCCCCGAAATGTGCTATCGGTGGAACTCATTACGTTGACCTGTGCACTCTAGTCACCTGCCTGAGTTATTTACGATGGCGTTAGGGTTGATAATGAATTTTGGAGCTTAGCGTACTACAAGCGTTCGATGATAGCTTTCGAGATTAATCCCGACTGCGGGGATATGGGAGGCTTTTGAGGCTATTTCGGCCCCCATTTAAGGATTAACACATTTTCGGTATTTTAGGCGATTTGCAAATTTTCACTAAATCGCCAATAATTACAATATCGCGCCTAGCCTCTAAGCAAATGATCATTTGGCAAATTTGAACAATTTCCGCAAGTGATTGTGGTTATCTGTGACCGGTTTTTAGTAATTAAATCAAAAGATAGAAATTCGTATAATTAATCGCTGCAATTAGAATTATTGTTAATTGCAAATGAAGCAATAAAGGCGGTAAAAGCATATATTACAAATATAGTACAGTCATTTGGGAGTTTTACCTGGAAAGTTTTCCGGGAGTTTTGAAAATGGGTAATTTTATAGATTTCGATGTGGTCTTTCCGAATTTCAACTTTGCCACCTCGTATTTTTGCCGCTCGCGCCGCCATATTGGAAAAATGGCGCCTAAAAGCAGTTTTTTGACCATATCGCCTTTCCGACTCATTTCACGATAAAATCATTTATATCATAAATGAAACTAGAGAAAATTGCCTACAATTTATATACTAACCTTTTTTTCGTAAAATCTATAGTTTTGGCGTACGAGCGCTGCAAAGTGTACTTCAACACGCGTTTTTGCCAAAACACTCAGTAGGCGACGTGTTTTTTTTATCGTGGTATCCCCAGTAGGCCTAATCTACATGCAATTCACTATTCCAAAGTTTAGCCATGGCTTCTAATGAAGAAACCTGTTTTATTTGTGCTAATCCTTTGCAAGAAAGGAAAGTGATTGAAGTGAAGGAAAAAGGATTGGAGACTTTTCGTAAGTCAAGTCTTAAAAGAAAGGACAACAAGGATAAACTTTTGGTGGGACTGAGATCGATAGTGATTCACGATGTACATATGTCGAAAACGATACAATAATGAGAAGTTAATCGCTGCATCTTTGCGTAGAGGAAGCGATGTCAGGACTTCTCAACCGCAACTGCGATCTACGCGTCCAACATTCTCATTCAGAAATCACTGTTTTCTGTGCGCTGATGAGATAACAGCAGAGTTTATAGCGAAACAAAAACAGACGCGCGTGTGCAATCGTAATGTTGTGTATAAGGTATGTAAATTATCGATGAAAAACAGTATTTCAGAACTTGCTCGAGCTCGTAATGATGATTGGGGTCGAGAGATTGTTGAGCGTCTCGAGCATGTTAATGATTTGGTCGCAGCCGATGCACAGTATCACAATTCGTGTATGAAAAAATTGTACCAAGCACCACCGACTGAAGAATTAAAAAAAAGAGGTCCGTATGCAAACGAGATCGATACTGCGATGCAGTACATTTATTCTTATCTAGAGCAAAATTTAGAAGAATGTCAGTTTTCTCTGGACGAACGGATGACCAAAATTGAAGGTGATTACCGTCCACACATAAAAACGGTGAAAGCACAACTCCTCAAAAAATATGGTGATGATATTTTAATTGCCGTCACTGCCAATAAGGCTCCTGTGGTTTGTTTTCGAAATACAGGGTTTAAGTTATTGACGGAAGCCTGGTACAACCAAAAAAGTGATAACAAGACAGAAGAACGTCGGCGTATTGTAAAGACAACTACAGCAATCGTTATAGAGGATATTCGGTCTAGGGTCTACGAGACAAACCATTATCCTCCATCAGATAATTTTTTTCAAGATGTTGAGTCAGATATACCAAAAGAATCTGAAAAGGAACTTGAAAATTTCCTTACGTACGAACTTGCTCCATTTCCAATATCCCTTTTCAATGACGAAGGCACGATAAAAAAACGCGCCGCTTACTCGACCTCAAGGTGGTGTGGAAATGAGTGTTTTGGCCAAAACGCGTGTTGAAGTACACTTTGCGGCGCTCGTACGCCAAAACTATGGATTTTACGAAAAAAAAGGTTATTATATAAATTGTAGGAAATTTTCTCTAGTTTCATTTATGATATAAATGATTTTATCGTGAAATGAGTCGAAAAGGAGATATGGTCAAAAAACTGCTTTTAGGCGCCATTTTTCCAATATGGCGGCGCGAGCGGCAAAAATACGAGGTGGCAAAGTTGAAATTCGGAAAGACCACATCGAAATCTATAAAATTACCCATTTTCAAAACTCCCGGAAAACTTTCCAGGTAACCCCTTTTTTTAGCGCCAAATGACTGGACTAATAATGGAGTAGCTACATACTTAATTGCGACCGTTTAAAATATTTTTGTAAATAGACAATATGCGATTAATTATAAATGAACATTTTTATTCCACCTTATTACATGAAAGAAAATTGGGAAACGATTGAAGGAGGTTTTAAGTTTAAGTTAATCTAAGTTAACCATAATTTGATGTTGCCGTTTTACGATAATTTAATAAAAGGAATTTAGGTAGAAAAGCTCCTACATTCTACATATAAAAGTTTTACTGATAGCTGCCATTTTAGAATTCTTTAAAATTTGTTCGATTTCGATGTTATTGTGTCTATGCATCACAATCGAGATTTTTGCAAATCTTTGAACATTTTTAAAGCTGATTTGTATGCAGTTGTTAAACACTATTATTGTTATGAATTATTTTTTGAAGAAGAAGATTTTTTAAAATATATTTGTATTTGTGTTTGTATTTCTATAATAAACAAATTGGATATGCCATTTTTGCACTCTTAAATTAGTCAGAATTGTTCAAATTGTCCTAATAGTCGTAATGACCAGCCTTAACTTTTAGATCCAGTTGTTTTTTGTTGTGATAGGGAGATAAAAATTATATTGGTAGTGAATATTTTAAAATTAAAAAGCTACTCGAATGTACGTATTATTATTATTATTTTTTATATAGGTATGTGAATATTCTTTTTCTAGATATGTGATTTTATCACATACATTATTAAGTTTAATTATTTTTAATCACTAAATAAGGCCAGTTTTCGTTGGAGAGCACAAACATCATAAGATCATATCATTTGGGGAATAGTTTAGGTTATGTACATATAACATGATTTTCTATGTTTTTAAATAGTTATGAAATTTCGCTATCGATATTATTTTTGATTTTTTTTAGTTTATAATACCCATTAATTTTTATACATAATTAGGATTTTTAGAATGTTACCGAGCCATGTAATATGTATGAGCCATTTTGCAAGATTTTCTTAAGGACTATCGTAAAATTTCTACTAAATAAAATAGTTTTATTTTATTTTGGTGCAAGTAGGTATAACACGGATTTAAATTGATTTGTGAAAAGTAAAAATGTAAACAAACATGCAAATTTGAATGTTCTTGATTAACGTTTTATTCTTGAATTTGGTAGCATTTTTAAGATTGTCACCTATTTTACCAGTGCTTCCTAATGCTGGGCTTAACTGGTCTTTGGCGAGAGTAGTGTGATCGCAGAGAGCAATTTAAAAATGACGATACATATAAAACTGAGTTCAATTAAATTTTTTCAATTATCTAAATATCAGACATATTGTTAGAAAAATACAATTACAGATATGTAATACAAAACAAAAAGGGGAACAGATTGAGTTTGAGGTCTCCCTGCGGATTTTGATCTTTGTAGAAGTGTTCAATTGGAGTCAAAAGTGACGAATTAGCAAACAAAATTTGTCGGTCACTTGTACTTCCTGAGATATTTAGCTTTGAAATTTCAAATATTGACATGTTGCCGTCACGAGTTTTTGCATATTCCCATAAAATTTCGTTGCAAATTATATAAATACATATGTAAATAAAGGATGTTTTCACCGTTTCATTATAAAAAATTCTTCAAAATGTTTTGAAATTAACGAATTAACAGCAAATATCTTTTTCGATTTATTGACAGTGACGAACGCGCATTTGTCTCATGAAATAATAAATCGAAGTAAAGGAAAATTTTCCTTATTTTAAGCACTCGTATAGATTTTTTTTACATAAATACGGTAGAAATATTTTTAATTTAAGGTTTTTCCATAATTTTCACCAAAAGATTGTATGAGCATGGAGAAATTGCGGTGAAAAACTATCACTTTTCAGAATTTTAAAGTTAAATATCTAAGGAAATATAAGCGACCGTATCTTTTGGCCCTAAATAGACTTTAAACTCATTTTATGCCCAAAAAGTTTTTTCAGAAATTTGACAATTGATAATATTGTTAAATAAAACGAAATGCATATTTATCACTCTTGTTAAAATAAATAAATATATAAGTCTATAATATTTAAGGTATATTCCAATTTAAAATTTCTATTTTAGACTTTCGTAGTGTCTACTGTCTATTGGATAAACGACCATGCTGATATTGTGCAAACCAAAATATAAAGTGTGAGTAAAGCGAATAGAAGTATCAGTTTTATGTCCTGACATTATTATAAAAAGTAATGTTTGAACCTTTCGAAGGTTCACCTTGCGTGAAATTCAATACTAATTTTCGCATGTTACACAAGTTAATGAAAATCTTTTCTGAGAGTCTTGGATATTTCCGCTGTCAAAAGCGAAACGAAGCACTAAATTGCTCCCCGACCAGCTGCTCCGGCGGTTTATTGTCACGGTAGATGGGGCCGAGCCCATCCAATTGATTTTTGATATACCCACGTCCCTCGGTGATTCTCCTCGGGCAGGTCTGGCGGGGCGAGGGTCCCTTTCTGTTGATTTAACGTAAATTTGTTTGGCTGGGAGACCCGGTCAATGGTCATTCAATCACATCACTATCACTTCCCACCGAAGCAACCTACAAACGCGCATTGTGCGCGCCAAATCAAAGCGCGGGGCACTCCTCTGGCCAGAAGTGGCGTCCGTACGCATTTTATGCAAAAGCAAATTCGAATTCAACAAATAGACTTGTTAGCAATCTCGGAACGTTATTACACTATTCACTGCTTTCGAAAAGAATGAACTTCGACCAAGTTAGGTCTAATCGGTAATAAGTGAGGTGATCACGTCATTTTTTGAGGAATTCATTTCATTACTGAGGGCCGCCGCAATGAATGCCAGCTGATTATAATTACTCTCGCGGTTTCGCGGATAAAGGCGAATTTTGCATTGATCCCATCGGGTGACATCATAAGCAAATATTCTCGCATGAATGGCTCCGATGACCCATTTATCGCTAGATAATGGCATGCTGCCCCGGTACACCCACGAAATCATTCAAAATTCAGTTTAATGCTAAATCTGAAAAAAAACTTTTGCCACAAATTTTGAATCGGCCGTTGATCCAGAAAACTTCTTTAGGTCAACGGGCCGAAATTGAGCATGTCACACAAATCGAGAATTCAACGTTCGTGCTGTGGGCCCGCTCTGTGGACCGATTCTTTGAAAAGTGGGCGGATACTCGCATCCGTCTTGACGCAATTACCAAGTCGGAAGTGGTCATCGTCAGAGAATTTGTTTCTCAAAATTAATTAACCGGCAAATAGTTAGACTTCGCAAGAGACGGAAGGATTCTTCGCGAAGCAAACGATTTAGAAACTTTTATTTGAGTTTTTTGAGCACAAGTAATTTGTCTCTAGCAATGATGATGTTGAGAGACGATGAACGTGTCTTGAAAATATTCTCATTTTGCACATATACAGCTAATCCTCCAGATAGTTCAAACTTTTCTAATTCTGGCGGGCAATTAATAAACTTTGCGAGGAAATTATATAAACATATAGACAACTAAATAAATGTGAAACAATATTTTGAAACTCTATAATTTTCACAACAAGTTAAAGTTTCTCAAATTTGATTTTAAGGAGTTTTAAATTATACGTAATTTTAATACGTTTCAGTTTTATTTTTAACTTCAATGGTTTTATGAAAAATATTTGTCTTCAATCTAAAACTTGACTTCATCTCGTCGTAGTCAAATAAAAATTTTAATATATAGTAACTATTTTGTGTATATGGTATTGGCTTTTCTGAATATAGCCGGCAAGTGACCTTTAAATGCATTTTTATAAAATTGGTTCAGAGGTATACAAATAAAATATGTAGTTATAAGTAAAATTTAATATCCTTTAATTCCTATTAAAACTTTTTCCTAGAAAACTATTAAAAAATTATGCCAATTAAACAATAAACTTGAGTATTTACTTATTTTATTGATTTAGGTATTACTTCATCTATAGTTACCACCAACATACTACACTATTAAATCACATTGTAACACTAAGATTTAAGGAAATTCTAACCATAAAGTATCCTTTAATTTACAAATGTGAATTAAAAACTAATTTAATTGATTGACTTTGTATTCAGACATTCCTGAAAATACATAAAAAAGTCCTTTCCTCCTGCTCTCTTTGTTTAGTTATGGATGAAATGTATATTTTACAAACTACAGCGATTCTTAAATTTTTTAAAGTGATGAAAATTATTTAATAAAGTCTTGTAATAACTATTAGTTTTATGAATAAAAGAATTTGCAACAGTTAATTTCAAAATAATATTGTCTCAAAATTTGATTGATTCATTTTTAAAGCATATTAGAAACTCTATATATTATATTATAATGAGCCCGTACGCTAACTGTCAAAGTTAAATGATAGTGGCAGTATTTAAATTTATTTGTAATTTGAAGTTTTTAGTATAATCAAAATCGCTAAAAACAGAATATTCCAAACTTTAACCTTAATATTTCTCAAAATGAAAAATGAGTTATTCTGCTCAATATGCGGTGATAAGTTCAATTATAAGTTCATAACATCAAAATTTTTGAAATTAAAGCCTCTTGTTATAGAAATTTTTACACAAAAGTTAAATTTAATTAGTTATTAATACCAATATGCCCATGCCTTCATTTGTAATTTCATAATTAGTAAACCGAAGCCTTCAGCCCACTGCAAACATTGTTCAATTTTTTCATGTATTTTTGCAATAACATTTACAATGAAATCAATACTATGTAGTTTTAAAATATTGCACTCATGAAACTTTTCCATAATTATAAAAAGATTTTGTAAAAATTGCATACTTTTTTCTTAATAGTCTCTTTTCTGAAGGTCAAGTTTTAGTAGGTTTTCGCAGGGTAGGCTCTTTAATGAGTTTTTTTTTGTTTTTAATTTTCTATAGAATTCATTTCAAGAGCTATACGCTGAACCGTTTACCTACATAGACTTTAGATTAGAAATTTTACGGAAGATCTGCTATAGGAACTAATTCAGTAATTGAGTTTTAGTGTTTCGTATACATATGTGACACAGAAAGTTAAAACTTTTCACCAAGATGGATTTGTTGGTTTCAATGTTCAATTTTGATTTATTAGGAAATGAAGAAAAATATTTTTTTATAGGTATAATCGAGTGGGGTGTCAAATGAAACCTGCAAAAGCACGAATTCAAAAATATATATGATGATATACTCGCACAAAATTAACATATTGATAAAAATCGCTGTCTTCCTCACTCTATCTCAACGATTCGAAAGAGTTCTGGAATATTCTGAATATTCTCCATAAAGTGTAGATTTAATGAATATGATCACGAGTGCATTAACTTTCATAATTTAAATGGTATTAAAAAATCAAAATTGCTTTTCTCTTTATAAACAAGCTCAAATTCGGCTCTCCCTCCTTTCTTTACCTTTTCGATGAGCCTGTCGCTCACGAACCAAGTCTCGTTTTTTGATTTTGTGCTTCCGCTCAGCGTTAAATCTGCGATATTTTTGGTCCTTGGCGCAATTATCCTCGATTGACTTTGATTTCCTGCCAAAAATCACTTTCGACAACTCATTCCATTTGGCACGCGGCGATGGAATCAAGTAGAATCTTGCGAACACGCGCGTCGGAATCACGTCACCGTCCGATTCGTCTTCATCATCGAGATCTGAAGGCGACGAAATGCATGTCGGGCAATCAGTTAATTTCATTGTCCGCAATTAGTCTAATAAATCATTAGGGCGCTGCTAGGCACTCACGTCGCGAAACAATCGAATTTCACCATGACTGCGCAAAAACCGCCAAAGGATCACTCCTAATAAATCTCAGCCCACAAGTCGACTGCTCTCCCTTTTGTGGACGCGACGTAACTACCGATGCCCTGGACTCTTAAGATTGATTTCTGATTAGACCTTCTTCGTCTCGGCCGGGTCGCATTTTCCTACGTCTACTGGCCCTCCTCGCCTTTCATGGATCAGTGAACCACAAATTTTGAGGAAATTATGTTCGGAGGAGTTTTTGCCTCCAGTGACTCTGCTCAATCAGACTCATGGAAAATACAAATAAGCCGGAAATATGTAGGTAACGTCGAAGAAAGCCCTACTGCCTTACGGCTCGAGTCACGCATCATAAGAATTTATCTTTTTCTGCCAACTGTATCCTACCGAACGACTTCCTTTTGGGACTGGGGAGGTTAAACGCTCATCTGGACAAACTTTTGATCACAAATTGCCGTAATAGTCAAGAATCAGCTGCCAGAAATTGCTTTTGCACGGAACGATTTAGGTACGTGCAATTTCGACCGGCACACGTCTTTGCTGCGCTTACAAACTAATTGACGACGCGATAATCGCAAGGCAATGTCTTGCAAGACATTACTCATGTCTTTTTTAACAATTTGTTGCCATGTCCTCTGGCGAATCGTCGATCACGTACATTTAAACCTGAAAATGAATCGGTTCTATTCGCTCGAGAAATTCTTATATAATTATAAAAGTTTCATTTTCTTTCTAACAAAGCATGCTCATTTAAATGTTTATTAAACCCGAGTAAAAATAAACGACGGCTGAATTTCGGTGGCTGCATGGTTTTTAAAGATTCTGAAAAATTTTCGTAAGGAGTACGAATAGCTTGTGGAATACATTCTTTAAATGGCGTACGAAAACGGCTGTATACTCGGCCACATGAATATACTCGGCCACATGAAGACTGAACTCTAGTATAAACGAAAACGGCCATAGCTCGACTGCACCACGGCTGAACCAAAATTTAATTCATTCATATATAAACATATATATATATATACATACATATATACACGCTTTAGTTATTTACTTTTTTATTTATCCTTGAATTTTACTTCGGCATGTAAAGTCTTGAATGAGTTTTTTATGTCAAGTATTTTAAAATAACTGAATGAACCAACTATTTATTATATGTGTAAGTGTAAAATATAATATATTGTAGCGCATTAAAATGTGTTCTTTGAATTTATCCAACAAGAAGACTTGGTTCCGCCACAGTTTGGCAGAGTAAAAGATTCAAAGAGCTGTCAAGAAAAAGCTTTTCGAAAAACTCAAAAATTTTAATTTGAGAGTTTCCTTAATTAACCCTACAGAAGAAAGATAGGTAAATCTACGTCCACGGGACGTAGGTGAGGCTGTTCCTTCGAAGGATTTTATGTTTTCTTCAATAAAAGTTAACAAAATCAAAGTATTATTTCCTTTAGTAATATCCTAAAAGGCAGTAAAAAGCACATCGATTTTATAATATACACTAATGCGTACGTCTCTGGGACGTAACATTATATTTAGCGCTGTTTGGTACCTAATTACACAGCCACACAAAAAAAAAAAAAGTGGGGTATACCTTTGATGCGATATATCATATCCAGTGTATTTTTGATAATTATCTTTCAAGGGCAGGGGTGGCCAACTCGCGGCCCGCCTTGAACATTTATCCGGCCCGCGAGATTCATCAGACTTTTACAAAATATATTTATTTTATAATGGCCAAAAAATTACAAAAATACATTATTTGTGCATCCATATATTCAAAAATTAACTGTCGAAATTTTGAGAAAAAATTAACTTTGATTTTAAAATAATATTCTTGCGAATATATGACAGATATTTCCTGCTACATCCATGAGTTTACAGTTATGAGTTCGCAGAATAATTATTCAATTCAATTATATTCAATTTTTCACTCCAAAAAAATGTCTATAGTGTATCTATGGTAAATCTAATATGGGGATATATAATTTTATATGTGGCCCGCGGAGTTATGATGTATGTCCAAAGTGGCCCGCAAGATCATTTGGGCTGGCCACCCCTCTTCTAGGGCTAATTAGTATTTTATTCAACGGTGAGTATAATACATTATTCAATTATACATAGTCACCACAAAATTTTTGCCATTTATCGCTAAAATATTATGTGGCGATGATCAACTCGTTTTCCTGAGTTGTGTAGCGAATATTTATTTTGTTTACCAGCTGAATGACTTTTAAACAATGCCAAAAACGCTGTGCTGGTGTGGATATTAAATTACCATATTTGCAACAATAGGCTCTACTGCAAATATTCTAAAAACTTCAACCTCAAGATATTTAACTTCATATAGACTAAAAATTGGATAAAATCTTAACAAATCTGCAGTAATATTTGCGGGAGGGAAAACAAAATAAGTTTTAGTTAAGATAGCAAACTTATTTAAGATAGTATTTTTCAAGAAAACTTAATGGAACACTACACGTCTCTGAACGTCTATATTATTATATTATTTATAAGACGATAAATCATGCTTTTAAAATGGTCGTAGTTTATTTCTTTCAATGCAGTAATTAATTTGTACGAAAATTAATAACATAATACTTTTTTTTTATATCAATTAAAGCGGCTGGCTAATTAATAACAAAAATGTCCCTTTAAAGTAATCTCTTGTAAATTGTAACTAACTAACTAATTAACTTTAGACTTTGACGTCTTGAAACTAAATTTAGTTCGGGAAATTTAATTCGCATAGTTCTATTTGGTCATTAGAAGGTCGAGAAACAGGCTTGATTTTCGTCACAATAGAATACTTTTCAATTCTTTTTCATTTAATTGAAGCATCTAAATGTATGCAATATTCTTATGTTTTATATTAGTCGGGCCCATTGAGTTACTCTAGCTAGGTCAAGGTCTAGGTTAAACAAATTATTTTAGCGTTTCAAAACTGTGAAACTTTCTTCGTCTGGAGATTTTCCAAATTTTTAGTTTTGTGTTCCTTCTGGAAAAAGTAATACGAAGTTATTTAGTTTTAATTTATAGTTCTCAAACTAAACATAAAATGTTTTTTGGTTTTGGTGGGGTGAAAAAAAAACATAATTCTTTTCAACTTCTTTTCATTTAATTAAAGATAAATATATACAATATTCGTATCCTCTAGATACATACATATATTAGCTGCACATATTGAGATATTCTAGACAAAGAGTGATTATGATATACAGGTATTGGGATATGTTGGTTAGTCGAAATTTCTTGGAATTAATCTTATTTGTACAAGCAATTGAGATCACGGTGATTTTCTGCTACACCATTTTTGAAGTTTTTAGTACATATATAATTCCAAAAAAGAAAAAAACACTATTGAATTCAATTAAAATTATGAAAAGTTTCGGAAATTTAGATGAAACAATTAATTTCCACATTCTTTCTTCAAAAAATGGATTAATTATAGTATGAATATGGTATTGTACAGTGCATATAGCGTCAGAAGTCAGTGTAATTTTTTGCCTGTTTCTAACATCTCAGTTAAATCACTTCACATTAGCTGGAGGCCTCTATTTATTTGTCATCCGTTGACAATGCATCTGTTTACGATATACATGTATCAGAAGATTTGTGTTTTTTAGTGTGTAAACGTGGAAAATTCAGAAAAAGTATTTTAATATTTCAAATTGATATAATTTTGGTAGGTAACTATTAATTTCTATTCTAAGGTTAAGACTGTTAATTGTTAAACTGCACCT
Organism: Eutolmus rufibarbis; assembly: GCA_963920795.1. Classification (NCBI taxonomy): domain Eukaryota; kingdom Metazoa; phylum Arthropoda; class Insecta; order Diptera; family Asilidae; genus Eutolmus; species Eutolmus rufibarbis. Next base: position 32,420,029 of record OY987205.1, read on the forward strand.
CAGAGATGGGGCACACAATAAAAATCGTGTGGTCTCAGAATAATTGTTGTTAATTTTTTGTAATAACAATTAGACAATTAGAAGTAAAAAAACTTACTGATAGTTTTTACATCTAAACAAAGTTGACTAAAGATGTCGTGTATTTTTTCAAACCCTTAAATAGCCCTCTACATCTATGCATTAATGCAGTATATACATATGTATATTGATCTTAAAAATAAGTAATTATTGAAAACTACTATTGCATTTAATCGAGACCCTTGTGCCTGTTGGCTTTCGGTGTACTTTAGTTAAAAATGTCTAACTATAATATCGAAAATGTTGCTTAGTTGGGGTTATGCATTATTCTAAACACGTTTTTATCAACTTGAATAATACGAAAGCCTTTGTGATAAGTATAAAATATTTAAACAACTGATTTTACTGTCTTCGCATTGACGCAATTGCTTTGTACATATTTATTTTTTCCTAGCTTATTTAGTATTAATATTTGTGACTGTAAGATATACAATCAAGAATCTTATCCACATTATATTGCTACTTTAAGTATAAACCATTAGAGAAGTTGAAAGTGTCTTTGATGTTATTATAACATGATATGTATAAAAAATACATTTTCGTGTAGGTAAGCAAGCCAATTGAAAGTAAATGATATAAAAGCTGAAGGAGTTTTCAAATTTACAAGTATTTCAAAGTATCTTAATAATAAGAGTAGTATTGTTTCTAGATTTTGCATCGAATTACTGGTTCCAGAAAAAATGAAATTCCTGTACGTTCTATTCTTAGTGGCTCTTGTTGCTATTCCTTACAAATCCCTTGTTTTTGGTCAAATAAATTGCGGTCAGCTGTGTGCACCTGTTCAACATTGGGATGCGCATGAAGCGTGCATGGAAGCGTGCAAAAACGGCGACCTCCCGGCCCGTCGGTAACGTTGTTGTTAGTAAAGTAGAAACATATTAAATAATAATAGCATACAATATGCATTACGAGTACAACATATAATGTTCAGAACATTTTCTTTTTTGAAAACAGGCGTTTATAAAATTGGATTAAATGAAATGGTGATAAAACAATATAAAGTTTGGTTTTTCTGAGTTCCCTATCCGACTTAAAACCTTATGGTTTCAGTCTAGAGGAGGTGGATCAATTGAGTGTAATGTCTTTAGATAGCCCTTCTAATATGCAATTAAAAATTTTTGAGGGCTTTTTGATGTCAACCCTTTCGTCGGGAAATATTTTAAGCTGAATTCCCACGTATTTTCCCATGAAAGTCCTCCACAGAATTCCATGTACTTCTCCTAAGTATCAATTTGTTAAAAAAACATATAGGATCCTAAAGTCCAAAGGATTCAATTTTAAAGAAATTAAAAGATGTTAATGAAGTATTTGAATTGGATTCTTCGGTATTTATGTTAGTATTTAGAAGCGATTCGAATTTGTCAAGTGAAAATTTTGGTTCCTAGAATAACAGTAGGTATTGGTTGAATAATATTACCTATGATTCCTAAATGAATTCCGATGTGGCAATCCATATGGGAATTTATTGGAATCCATAGGTTTTCCATTGCGGCATTATTTCGTCAACATGAAATAGCTCTAGAAAGTTCCGTTCCGGTGGTGAGTGGTAAAATTATAATCGAATCAATGTGATAGTTTGATTTCTATCACTCCACACCAGTTGTAAAAATAACATTTCGAGAAAAACTTATTTTATGTAAAGCTCGAAGTGATTCACAATCATTGTACGTTGAGGTTCATATTTTAAATGATCGCTTTTTTGAAAATTTCAAACATGAATGAATTTCACAAAACTCCAAATTGCAAATTATGAAAACTACTTTTCAACGGAGTGTGGTGAAACTTCTGCAGATCAAAGTATATACATATAGTAGAAAACTGTAGGCTCATTGAAAAAAGTGTTAAAGAATGCGCCTAAGCAAATGCCATGGGATCAAATAAGCGTGCGTTTACGGTAAGTGTTGCCAACCGATCTGAACGCCTGCGGTCTCGAATTGGGAGCCATTAAACGCTTGCGATCCAGCATTTAGTATTTAAAAGATACAAAATTGCTCTTTCTATGGTTGAATGGTATTATTTATTAGATAGTTCTGCAGTTAGAAATCGACAATTAAGACGGCAAATTAGACGATTTATAGAAATCCAGAGCGAGAGAATACTTCCGGATGAATGCATCCACTTTCAATTATAATGAATTTTCTCGAAGACGATTTAAGCCATACAATTTTTCCTCCAAAACGGCTTCTAATAATGTCAATAAAAATGTTTAATAAAAATGTTTGCTTTCTTATTTTACTACCCTGTTTAAATACAAATTACAAATAAATAGGTGTATAGGTGTTATCAGATAAATTAATATGAATCTACTGATTAAGAATACAAATTTGGAGAGCATTGAGCTATCATTTAATGCTTGAATATTCAAAATATATTATGAAAATCTTCATGGGCCCATCGAAATAAAAATTTCAACAGATTTATAGTTGCATCAGGCTTGTTAAACATTTGATATATTTTATGTATATTTTGATAATAATATATTTTATTTTATTATATAAATTTAAAAAATCGTCTCAAAAATATAATAGTTCCTGAAATAGTTTTGAAGTGAATTAATTTAATAGTAGTTTTATATCTCTTGATTCAGAAATGTATTTTTCGAATTCTTTGAAGACTTCGAACTGAAGTGAGTTAAGTGGTTGTCCCACTATGAAACTTTCCAAAATTTGGCGTTTTTTAAATAAAATATTCAAGTAGAAGTACTTGATTTGCAAAACGGTGAATTTAATTTGCCAAAGAATGAATTTGATTTGAAGGGTGAATTTGAATTGCGAAGGATGAATTTGATTTGGAAAAAGGTGAATTTGTTTTGCAAACGGGTGGATTTAAACTGCGAATATTGTATAATAGTTTTTGTCCGCCATGTCCCATATATTTTTCGACTTCAAATGTATTCAACTTTTCCACGTCCACATTTCCGAAGAGGTTGCTCGCAAGTAATGCCAAAATTCAAACCAGCGCGTTTTCTTACGATCTGATCGCGCGAGGTAGCGTTGCATCGCTTGACAGCAGCGCTTAGCGTAAACCGATCTGTGAAAACAATTTGTTTGATTTGGCAGCGAATGGTAGCAGCTGGCAGCAATTGGCAGCATCGCTCGTGGCAGCGCTTACTGTAAACGCACCCTGAGACTTTCTACACGAGCGTTCTGAACGTGTAAGGCTCGTGAGGTGTTTCATTTGCATTTAGACGCGACTACTTGTTAGCGCGTGAAACACTAATTACAAACTGTGTACATGAGGCGAAAGTTTGTTTTACTTTTCGTTAGGGCTCGTTTTTTGTGAAGAGGTGAAGATAACTTTACCGACAATCCAAAATGCGTTTTGGAACTAATGCTTTGACATCTGATAACTCGAAAAATGTTTGAAGAAAACAAATCTTTGACCCAAACCTTTTGAAACCTTGATATCGTCCTGGGAGTAAATCTAGAATAATCTTACTCACTATCTACATTATATACATACATATATATAATTTGGTAGTTAACCTAATCTCTAATTTTTAAGGTATAATTTCAGTGAATTTAGTTTTAAAATATTCACACGAATGTACAGTACAATTTTTATGTAGCTGAGTGTAGTCGAACACCACAAGGAAGGGAAGAATTGTTTCTTGTTTATAGAGCTTGCAGGTTTTTACTTTTGTAGGTCGGATCCTCAATTTTTCAAGATTCTCAAGATTTCTCAATTATTTCGATTAATTTTTTGATTTCATATAGATAATTATACCTGCTAAAAAGAAATGTATTAAGATTTTGGCAAAAACAAAATTTAAGGCTACCTCTTCTACATGAAAGGTGAGGATGAAAAGGTATCGGTGAAAAGGGAATTTAAAAACATTATGAGGTTTCTAAAACCGTTTTTCAAAATTATGCCCCGTTTTTGAAATATTCGACTCCAAAGTGACCATTTTCGATTAGGTTTGTATCAGCCAAGATATCACCCTGAACACAATTTCGGAAAAATCTGAAAAAATTTAGAATTCTGCCACATAAACTGAAATTTTAAAATAACATTATTTACTAGAGTCAAATAGTTTACGAGATATAGACGACTAAGTTATACTTATTTGTACTCAAACAACTGTTCGGGAAAAACCACGCGCGCGTTTGTATGTGTATGTGTATGCACAAATATGAAACTGTATATGTACATACATATGTATAATGTAAATATATATTTATTATTTTATTCAGCATTATATTATTCGTATTTTATCGTTTGTAGTCAGCTACGGAATTTGTTCATTAGAAAACGAACCTAATGACTGAAGAGATAATCATAGCTGTGTGAAATTTAAAAATTATAGAAGTTTTATAAAGTGTTGAGTGTCAAATACCCGGCCACAATGAAAATTTTGAAAGCGGATTCGCAATCAGCATCTCCAAAAACATCAAATACCAATATTCATGACAATTCATTGAAATTTACAATTGCTGGCCGCGATCTTAAGTCCGTCATTTTGAAAACCTTAATTTAATGTTATACATATATGTTAAGTCGAAGGATTCAGTGCCTTCAGACAAAAAATGAAAAATATCAAATCAACCCTTTCAGAGTGATTGAGCAACAAACATCCAAATAAACAAATAAACTTTCGAGTTGATGTGTACGGGATTTAAAATCGGTACCACTAATACGAAATATAACTTAAATTCGTAGAATTCCAACCATTTTGAATTTCCAAATTTTGGTAGCAGGTTCGAAATTAGTGTCACCGATTTTCCTTCATATTATTATAGGTACATGAAAATCCTTTCAATTTCCAAAAAATCTGTTGCCATATTGGGTCCGCCATTGTGAACATCTAAATTTTGATAATAGACTCGAATTTAATGGCATCAAAGTACCCTTAGTTTCACTTAAATTCGTTGAATTTCGAAAATGTTTAATCGCCATATTGGATCCGCCATTTTGAGTTTTCAAATTTGGAGCATAGATTCGCAGTCCTCCAAAAACCCCCAAATTTTCATGGCAATACCTTGAAATTTACAATTTTTGGCCACCATCTTGAGTCCGCCATTTGGAAATCCGCGAATAAAAAGTAGCTTATATTTTTAATCGGGATATGTAGTGCCTTCACTGAAAAAATGAAAATAATGGGACCCAGCGTTTAGACAACAACAACGTTCAGCAACAAAATTTTGAATTTATATATACGAGTATATGGGGATTGGATGCTGCTTTGTTGCTCCATAACTACATTGTATAATATAACAATGGAATTATGCCATATGGGAATCATATAAAAGCAGATAAAAGAACAAATTCTTTTAGATTTAAGCATTCGTAATAATTTCATCGTTCTCGAACGTACTCGTAAACTACGGTGTTCTAATTTCTGAGGGATATTTACTTAACTTCCTACAAAACTTTAAAGTATTTGTATCATTCGGAAGTTTTCTTGTAGAAAGGTACGAATTTATTATTGAGGATATTCACAATTTGTTATATTTGCTATTGTATCGTTGTAAAAAGTTTAAACAACCTGGTTGTCATAGAAACACATATGAAAATATAAAATTTTACACTTGGCACAACACTGCTGGTATAACAGAAAATATAACAAATGCTGATTACCTTTATTATTTCAAGATTATTTGACTTGAATGTACAATTGTTAATTTTTGATTATAGGAAAAATGAAACTACTTTACGCACTTCTGTTCATGGTTCTTATTGTTTTACCTCATAAATTTTTTGTTGCTGGTGATTTTTACCCTATAAAATGCATTCAGGAGTGCATTCCGGTTCCGCGCTTCGACGCTAATAAATATTGTTTAGACATTTGCAATAAGAGACGGAAGAGAGAAAAGCAACTTTACTGATGCATACAAAATATTCTAAAAACAATATTTTATGTCGGCCAACAATACAAACGAATAGGCTACATTACTAATGATATTGCTAATTATGTTTAAGGTAACTTTATACAGACCATATTAAAATGAAACTATTTTAACATGACTACTAAATGAAAATTAGTTTGAATATTAAAATTACCTACTCAATCACCTAGGTTTGTTTATATACAATTATGTGAATATGATTTCCTGTATTTTTATTTATTTGAAAGGCAATACTGCAAGGGTTACAACTCAGGTTTGGTTGTGGTTAGAGTGATTTGCCATTTTTTGCACTTATATATTAATATCATAATTGTGAAACGCCAAAAAATATTTGGACCCATCGTGATTGACTAAACACGATATTGCATAGCTCCACAGCATTTTTATATGTTCTAGGACTGCTCGGTCTCTTATGAAATTTTGTATATGTATAATCGACACATTTAAGATTATTTTTTAGTACAAATTTTAAAAATGCTCAATGTTTCGAAGAACCTAATTTAAATTTTTATCCCTATGATTTTTTACCGAAAAGCATTCAAATTACAAATTCAAATCCAAGGCAAGATAAAATTCAATTCACTACAAATATCACCCTAAATTGTTATTATTTAAGAGTATCTTTGATATATACAATGAAAATTTGAGCGCCTTACGCAACTATACTTAGCACACGAAAATAAATTAGGTGTCTTAGAAGTACAACATACTCAAATGTAATAAAATAATAAATTGTTTTGGATTTTCCGCTTCTCGTGGGCTGCCCTACATGTTAAAAGTAATCAGGTGATTAAAATAAGTCATAAATGTGACTACATAATATTTTACGTTAAATAGTAAAATCGCTTCTGTATTTCTAGTATGAATTACTTTACTCACCGGTTATAAGTTTTTGTTCTCCAGATTTTTCAAAGGGTTCGCTGAAATAAAAGAAAATGCAACATGTAATTTCTTTGTATTGATAAAAAAAAAAAAGGAACAAGATGAAGAAAATTGAAGGAATAAACTAATATCTATGTAATTGTTTTATAAATGTGTGAGTCAGTTGAAAGTGTAAACTGTCTACTTTCGGATAATTGTTTGGTTCCATATGTTTATTTATTGATCTGCGAAACCTAATTTATGTGTGAATACATACCTATAATACAAACGTTCTTTTGTATCGGTAATTTTGATTAATCGTGCTAAATTTGTCTGTGACTTCATTTGCGCCTAATTAATTGCCTTTTCAGGGCCTGGTATTTCTGATTGATCTTAATAGGCTTCGAATGTTCTTTGGATTTCGAGAGTGTATTATAATTACCTTAGGCTTTCAAATTGTTGCAGACGTTTTTAAAATTACATTTTAAATGTGAAAAAATACAATTTTTCTGCAAATGTACACTCTAAAAACTGAAAACAATCGTAAAAGTACACATTTTTGGTGTAATTCTGCGAAATAGTTTGTAATTACATAATTTTTCAACTTTTGATGATTATGTAATTTTGTAAATTTTGTATAATATTACACAAATTTGATGTAAACATACACATAAATATCAATTATGTCAAACTGGTGTACCATCTATACGACCCAAATTCTTTTATTTACATCAAATTTCAGTGAAATCGCTTTGTAAATTTCTTGCAGTTAAGACGTACATACATACTTCCAAAAATATTTTGTTTATACATATAATGAATTATTTATCATTTGTGAAAAACAGGCTAATTTCATGTTGGAAAAGTAGCGTTAATTAAAAGTTGTGGTCATATATATATGTACATTGTCAGTTCCTTTATTTCTGAAAACTTTTTAGTAAATAGAGGCATGTAAGTACGTAAATGGTTTAAATGATATATTTTGTACGTCATTTAAATGCTATTATACAATTTTGTGTTTACAAATTTGGAATAAATATAGTGTAAAAATACCAATTAATAATAAGTAATCAGATATGTCTATTAATTTATGTAAATTTTGCTACTTTGACGAAGTCAGTAACATAGTACATTCATTATGCAAACTTTACATTTTTGATGTTTAAGTTTCCGCCATTAAAAGTAATCTTTATACAGATATTTATGTAATTTTTGAAGTAAATATTATTTTTCTACTACTACGGAAGGTATTCAATTTGCTTCCAAAGTTTCATCAAAATTTTTTATAGTGTACAAATGCAACGAATTAATGCATATTAAGTACGCATATTTAATATTCAGTCCCCTGTAGTTTTTGGTAAAAACAGGGGTATTTAGTTTTTGTCAAATTACGATCTCGTCCGAGACACTAATGTATTATAATTAATTTTTTTTATTTTTATTTTCTTACAATTATTATTAGATTTTGTATTTAAAGAAATATAGCGAAAAATCAAAATGTGGTTTAAATAAGTAATATAAAAACGTAAACAGTGGGGATTTTAAGTATTGTTGTCAATTACCATTCAACTTGTTTTAGTTTTGATGCTTTAGGGGTCAAAATGTCTGCCAAGGACACACCCATTACAATGCAACCTTTTGTATGAGTTCCAGATAAAGACCAAAGAATTAATTATGTACTCCGACCACCTCTGTGGTGCGAAGCAATTTCCCGCGCTTAATTGACAGCTTAATCAGCGCATTTAATTCCAATCATGTTATTGCACCTCATAACGCAGGAACGTCCCAAAAATTCAGGGTGCATTGGTTCCATATGGGAGCCCGGCTGACCAACAGTTGGACGGGTGCAGCGGAGTGTGCAGGGACAATTCACTAGGAAAGCAATTTGAGGTAGATGGCATTGCCCTAAATAAAGCGACCGACTATGCAGCGGCCCTGCATAGAATGCGCCATTACGCCAGCCAACAATATGCAATTACGCAACGTTATAAATTGGGTGCGATGTCGGACTGGCCTGAAAAATTCTCCAACTGCCATAATTTGCATTGTACGAGCCCAGCTCGGCCGGGAGCAGAACCGGCACAACGACTACACACGCCTGAGGTTCACCGAGATGAGACTGCGATTAGACTCCAGCGCTGACGACCCGTCCAGATGACGATTTATCCGAAAATTAGATGCAACCACCGCTGCTGGAATCTCTTCATTTCTGGAGCACCTGGACGTTTGTTCGTTATCTTTGAATTCCATTGCCATTGCCATTCCAATTGCCGAAGTTGCTACTAGCAACTTCAAAGTATTTGGAATCAAATTGGATCCCAGTGATTCGAATTTTGTTTTAATAACTAAAATTTGGCTACTTCTGTTGTTAATCTCACTAAATATGTAGCTAGGCTAGGTTTCGAAATCCAATTTATTTTAAAAGACTATTTAAGGTGTCATGTTAAGAAAAAGACCTATTTTTTTTCTTTTACATATCTTTTAGTACGGTCCAGAGAACACAAGGTATAGTAAAGAATTGCTGTGAAATCATGCACGACTTTGATTGAGATTCCAATGGGATTTTGTGGCAATCGTGGGCAAAGGACCCCGCTATAATTATATGGGATTTGGGTTTCAGCGGATTTGGCTGAATTTTTGATATTTTGTAGGTCTCATCATGCCAAACAAAAGTCTCCATGGGCACAAAGCTCGTTATTGAGTATTTTAAGAGATATCGGCCGTGAACGGTTTCGATTTTGAATAGAATTGCGAAAAAGTGAAAAATGCTGATTAATATTCAAAATATATCATCAAATATGTTTTTGCCAAATTGCTAACTAAACTCCGTTCCGTGTAAATGCAGTCTATGTTGCTCAAACCAATAGATTATTAGATCTGACTAAGAAACCGAAAGGCGCGCTCAGGGCCCTCGCGCCCATAAGTGCGATGTGTGCCACGCACACGGGCGGCATATCCAAGGGGCGGCAAATGGTCCCGATGTTTTATGTTTATATATCTCTTAAAATACTCAATAACGAGCTTTGTGCCCATGGAGACTTTTGTTTGGCATGATGAGACCTACAAAATATCAAAAATTCAGCCAAATCCGCTGAAACCCAAATCCCATATAATTATAGCGGGGTCCTTTATATGGATATGATGCGCTATGACGCGCAAAATGGTGAATCCTATCTAATTTTTACTATATCTTGTTGTCTGTATACCGTGATCTCTTACTGTATCTACATATTTCTACTGTAACAAATTTGAATGGGAAAATGTAAACCTTGTAGTATTGCTGAATGGGAAATGTATACTTTTATAGACGATTGATTAATGTTTAATTAAGATTTGTAATTTTTAGTTTACATGTATCAAATGCACCATTCATTGTGAAAGACTTGAAATTTCAATAAAACGCAAAATACTGTGCGGTATAAATAAAAACCGATCCAATTGAGTTTTGTTTCTGTTTAATTATCAAAATGTCGTAGTTAATTGGGAAATAATATAAAATAAACTGTTAATATTAACATAACATTATAGAAAAATAATAACACTAGATATTTTGAAAGCATACAATGTGACATTAAACTTCAATTCCTTTTTTTAAAAGAACGAAATGTTTTCTCTATTATTTAAATTACCTTAAATTATAATGATAATGATAAGTAAAGAAATGTAACGGTACTTAAATAAGGATATAAAATAAAATAAAGATTTATTGCATATGCTCGAAAAACCTAGAACAACCCAATAAAAAAGTAAATAAAATAAACCAACTGCCATGTAGCATGGCAGATATTATTTATTATTAAAAATATTTTTCTGAAAACAATATTTATTAATATTGCAGGAGAAATAGTAAGTAGTATATTGGCCCTAAATGTAAAAAAATAAGAATTACATCTTTAATTGTTTTTTGAAATTCTAAATGATCTTTTCTACCTCTATTGAAACCAGTTGTTCTCTTAATTTTAAACTCATCTTTAAATAGAAATTAAAGTTTATCTGATCTAACATATTTTATAGATTAGATCTTTTCGGATTTTATCTGATCTTTTAAAGATCAAACTTAGGTTATTTGATGAAATTTTTGGCCAATATGTTTTAAAAAATGCAACTACTTCCCTCATCATTTTTGTTGTTTCAGTTGTTAATGAAGTTCTGACTAGAACTAGATACCTTATGTTTTAAGTAGTCACTGGGTGATATTGGTGCTTATTCTGAGAGTCGTTTCACCTAGTTAAATTATTCACATTGTCTACTAATAAAGCATGCTAAGAACTTGGCTAGAGTTTTTGCTTTATGGAGCTAAAAAATATTTTGATTTGACTGGACTAGAGATTTGAAGAGTCATGTAGGATTTTTTTTTTACTTTTTTAAATGGTTTTCTATCATTCGTAATAATACGTGATTTTAACTCTAAAAGAATATATTGTAAGATTGAACACTTTTTGAATATTGTGAACCTCATTTAACACATCATGCAAGTAATTTTTAGTGATTACATTAACTTGGCCAGTTCTATTATATTAAATAAATATTTAAACTCACCTTTTATCTGCCTCTGCATCCTAATTTTGAGCTCTTTGTCGTTTGTGACTTGAAAAAATCAAGCGACAGTAGCTGTGCTATTTTCACATCAGATTTGGTTTCAGGTTTTGAAGGAATTTTTGTACTGAATTGAAATTTGTGAGCAGTTAATGTAAAATAATTTTTATTTCTCGAAAATAAAACCAAATTGCCTGGATTTATACCCACTTTGCGTCAAAAATTTAATCCAAAAATTTATCTGGTTCAAGTTATGAAGTTTCGATGGACAAACATTAAAATCTTTATGTAAGGTATATAAGTGGCGGTTTTTAAAATTTCAATTCAATGCATAATTTCCTTCAAAACGTGGAACCGGATCCGATGTGACAAAGAACACAGCTAGTATTCACCACTTCACACCGACATTTGCCGGTAAAAATCGACTACTAGAACAACTAAAAATGTAACTTTTTGCGATCTTAACGACATTTGTGACGTGAAGTGAATACCAGAATAGGAAAAGCTAAAAGTCATAATTGTCACCATGTTATACAAATCTCAGAATAAGCACCTTTAAATAAGTCTGACTCTTTCATGAACTTATATAGTAAACAAATATAGGTACCTACTGTACATACATACAGTAAAGAAATTATGAAGTTTGCTTTCAATTCATTTTCCTCAGAAAAAACAAAGCATTTTGTACAGACTAGAAAATGATGTATGTGAACACACCGGTTCGCGTCGGTTTTCTCGAATAGCGTAACCCAGCTAGAAAATTGATTGGTTAATATAAAACAAACAGAGATAAAACGGTATCCTAAATTTATTGGAATTTGTAGCGCTACAAACGGAACCAAACAGGCTCCAGTTGGAGGACAGTTTTCGAGCGCTATAACCATAATTCCTCATAGTTTTTTTTGGAAAATTTTTATAAAAAGTGAAATATGTACTCAAAGCGGAAGTAACATCTACGAACGAGTGAGCGCTCCGCAAAATAAATGGCTTTCTATGCACTAAAGGAATCGATTGCATACCGCAGATCAGCAAGTTTTCGTATATTTTTACTAAAATTCTGCAAACTGCGGTTGGTGGCGCTTTGCTCCCCGCAATGAAATATTCGAAAATCAATTTGAATTGAGGCCTATTCTGGACGATAGCAGCGCTCAAGAGGGAGCAGGCTGGAATTTGCGAAATTGACTGGATCTATTGAGGTGAGAAATAGAAACAGCCCCTGCTTTCGGCAATTCCTTCTGTAAAAAATTCCAAGCGACACATCAGGAAAACATCTTTGTTTGCAGCGCGTCAAGTGCTTCCGCATTGTTCCTAAATCCCAAGTTGCTTCTATGAAACACGCGTGTCACGACTCACGGGACTCTGATAAATTCCTGGCTTTTCACCTGGCACAGGGGCAAACATTCTTTTAATGTGCTCCCAGTTTCCTGGCCATGTTTTTGCGTCACTTTGCTGTGACGCCTCCATTTCGGGGGAACCTATCCCTCGGTAGAAACGAAATTGTTTATTTATCAACTTCATGCCAATTGTCGCACCGCAATGTAAACTTTTTCATTGCGGGGGTAGCAGGCATATTTGCATTTTTCATTTGCGTTTGTAACCACACACCGCATGGTTGCTTTATTTTCTTCATTCTTGTAAGTGCAAAATGTTTGCAGGAGTAATTGATTTGCTTTTCTTATTCACGAATCGCGCTGTCTTAGCTTTATCCACCATCTGGATGGATCAGCCCTTTAAACTCTGTGGTAGAGCGTCACTAAAGGAGCGAAAGTGCTAGGGGATTCCAAAGACTTCTTCTAGGTTTTAATATTTTATATGTGGTTTTTGAATTTTGTTTGCTTTGCTGTATGTTATGCTATTCATTTAATTGTTGAATGAATTTGTTAAACATCGAAAGCAAGTGAACTGATCATGAAAACTAGTGTTAAAACATAGACCTTGTATTTAAGGCATTGAGAAAAACAAAAACGCTGATTTTATTTGTTTTGTCGTTGAATATGTAATATGCACAATTCCTCTACAATAAATTGTTGATTGGATTAATAACATCTTCCACATTTCTAATAAAAATAAGTATGCGAGCCACATATTTAACTCACGTAGGTACCTAAGACTTAAAATGGCTTAAAAATAAATGAGGGTTGTATGCTTCATTTTCTTTATACATATATACATATGTAGGTAGTTTTTACGTTAAGCGACAAATATAAAAAGATTATTATTATATATTCTATACAATAAAGAAAGGTTGAGAAATAAATTAATTATGTAGATACAGAACACAAAGGAATTTAATATATCAAAGGAATACAAATTTGGACAACAGTTCAATTTTGTATACAAAAGTCTTCGATATAAATAATAATTAATTTCTTAAGACAGTGTGTTTTTGCATTTTATTTTATCGACCCCAGACGCGATTTAGTAATACATGAATATGATATAAATGAAAATGTCATAGCCTCATAATCCACCTTATCCCTTAATATTGTAGAAAAATATTTCGCTTAATTTGTATTCCACTTTAACATATTTGAAAACTAATTAAATCCGCAACCGGAATATCGATAACTTAAAAATTTGTGAGAAAGTATATCCTACATTCAAAGTTAGAGGCTTAAGATAAAAGTTTTCAATTTGTGCTAATAAAGTTATTATTATAATTTGATTACACCTTCTCTACATAAACCGAAATAATCACTGAATGGATTCGAATGCAAGCTTGGTTCTTCGCAAGGTTCTACAATTGTTTTTAAAACTTTCCAATTTTTGTCCGGGATAATCTCGGGAAGGGCTAAACCGATTTCAATGGGACTTTCATTTTAACGTAGAGGTATGATTAAAGCTTATTTTAAAAAGTTTGCAGAAATGTTGTCCGGATATTCGGGAAGGTCATGGAGTCAATTAAAATACCTATAAATAGTTGGTCTAAATCACTTAAGAAATAGATCTTTGTTACACACACTGGTCATATTTTACTTAATGTCATTATCATCTTGCATTTATATTATCAATTGGGATGCTCGAGAACTATTAATATTTAAGTCAAATAATTTGTAGTCCGGTTAAAACCAGGAGCGGGCCAGATAGTATAGTATAATAATAATATTAACAAAAATAATAGTTGTTTATACCTAAGTAGGTTAAGTAAGCACCTATGAAAATACAGTAAAGGAATAGACATAAGCCACTAAACGTGAAGCATCTCACGAATACAAATTAAGCTTGCCACTACATAGAATTTTCATCAGTGCAGTTGCAAAAAGTGAGGAAAAATGAAAGAGGGTTTTTTACATACGTGAGTTAATGAATATATTGGTACCCCTTTAAATCACCATTTAAAAATATTAAATGACTTCTCTGTGTCAGGCTGCATTTAAATTGCGCATGATTGTTGTGGGCTGACATTTACCAAAATATTTGGTAAATCTTGAAAATTTAACTTTAAATAAAATAACATGTTTAATGTATGAAGAACAATGAAAGGTTCATTTCCCCTGAAATTTTCCCCGCCAGAGGTGTTTCATTCACACAAATTACACGTAAATTTTTAGTAGTTCGTTAGTAAAATCTCAAAATCGCCCGAGTGCTTGATAACACTTTTTTATTTTCAGCTTGCAGTGTGTCAGTGTGTTGAATTTATAATTATGCTGGCTGTATTTCTGTATGTTGCAGAAATATAGTTACGATAAAAATTGCAGACATAACTTCTCATTATTTAAATTCGTGCCAGGGCCTACAACTTCAATTAGAATAAATTATCAAGAATTTCAGATACTGCGAGGCTTTTTCCGCCATTTGACAGAGATCCACATGGAGTCGGTAATGATGTCTCTGCATTTCCTAAAAAAACAAATCGTATTCACGATGTGAAATTAATTTCAGTGTGCACGCGTAGTCCTAACGATGTGCGGAGATCCGAGTCTGCGACACATGTTATCACTTTTGCCTGGAGATTTCGATTATCTTAATTCCGCGCCATGGCGATGAAATAATTAACGAGCAAGTAATGAAGAGCGCATCAAGGGATATTCCTAAAGTTATTCACAATTCCCCAGTTCAATGAATGTCGACAATGCGGGGGTGATGATCCGACTTACCTGCTGAGGGCGATGAAGAGGGGGGCTCGGGTCTGCAGAAGATGAACGAGTTCTCCTTGTGACAGTAGCCGGGATCGTGAAAATTGATTTTCAAAGGGCTCCGAAACACTGCTCGCTCTGACGTATAAATTTTCTTGTACGCCCGACGAATACACCTGAAATAATGGAAGATATTAGTTCGAGGATTTTCGTTTAAAAGCAGAGTTAGGGGCTAAATCAAAGTCCGCACATATAAATTCTTCTAAATCGTTAGTCTATTAATACTCGCAAACTATTTTAATTAAAACTCCTCCATTGTGTGGGTGGAACCTGCGGTGGTTTTGCAGTTTTCGTCCCAAGTATATGACATGGACCATATGAGGCCATCAGGAATTAAACTCATTTTAATTAGAATTTGAGTTGGCTTCGTCACCCAACAACCCGAATTTGAATATTTAGTTACCTCACGTTTCTCTGTTCTACGCAAAACTTTTGGAGAGCAGAATTTCAACATTTTTTAACGAGAACACCGCGAATACCGTGAAATTTGTAATTTATTTGGTGTAATAGCTCACGTTCGACTGCAGTCACGATCCATGGTATGAAAATTGTCGGTGGCGCTGGTATCATCCGAGGACAGATTAAGGGGCCATGTGTTCTATTATAGTTCAGCATATTTCAGCGTGATGTGTTTTTGATATTCATGCTGGCTGCCTACGTTCAGACTAAACTCGGATTAGTTTCCCTGGTTAAATTTTCACGCGTTTAATTGCTATTAACAGTTGCGTAAATTGTTTTCAGCATTATTAAATTAAAGGATGAATATGATTTTATTATTTGAAGTAATTAAATACAAATATATTTAAATTTCTCAACATTTTGTGGACAGACACTGAAAAACACCAACATTTTCAACGTTCCCTTGATTTTGTTGGCTTTTAATTTAAAATCATTTAGGATACAATTTGACGCTGAATTTTTGTGGTGTATAAAATTCCTACAGAGGGTTATCGTTTATATTTCGTTAAATACATTTTAATTTTTGTATAAAAATATCACTTTTAATTAATTATAATATGCTGTTTTTATTATACCAGTTCATATGTTCTATAATTCCTCCGTCAATAAATTCGCTTGAGATAATTACCGTGAAGTTATTAGATTTAATTTTGGGCATCAAAAATGAACTATGTACTTAAAAAATTCGTAGTGAAGCTGTTAATAAACTAATAAATATAGGCGATAAAATTTAATATAGTTATTATAATAATACACATTATTTATACAAAAACACACAATTTTATGAACTCTAAGCTTAGAACAACTCTCTAATTCTTAAATCAAAAATAAATAGTTTGTCTCTAAACCTGAAAAATATGTGAAAATGAAACTGTCTAAAACAAATCCTTTTAGTAATATTTATTTTAAAGAGATATTGTTGTTGTTCTATTCTTTTTTTTATCCTCGTTACAGATGAATCATTAATTTTGAAATACCACTTTCAAGTCTACTTTTTGAAAAAGATTACCTAGAGCAATTGTTAAAATGATATATTAAAAATGTGGGCTTATGCCATTTTAAAAAAAAAAGACACTTATTATTCTGGAAGTAATGAGAGAATCAAGAGTTGTATTTATGACGTTAAAAATAAATAGATAATGAATAAAACATAAAAATTACCTTATTAAAGAAATTTTTCGTTTAATGCTTTTAATAATAAAAATAATTGGAAAGTATTTAGTATTTTAACCTGCTATTGTATATCAATATTTTTCATTGCACCATGAATATTACTAGTATTTATACACTAAGAAAAGAGCTCATTCATTTCATAATTATTAATATTCTCAAATTTTAATTAACAAAATGTTTTCCATCTATATGAAAAACAACCTAAACATAAAGCTACTTCTTATTATTTCTTTTCAATAATACCCAAATACATTACAACATTATTATTTTTACCCGTAATTTTGTTGATAATTTTTCCTGAATAAAATTAATTTAATAATTTAAAGCTGAATAGTAAAATTTACCTTTAAGTGACGTAAAGCTCTTTCCAAACTTAAGCACTAGTACCAAGTTGCTAAAATTTGCGTATAAGATTGTTCTTTGAATCTAATAAAATTCGTCAACTTGGGGTTGCAAGCATCTAGGTGCATGCATAATTTACCAAGCATTAAGCATAATTCCCTTTTTGGCGTTGTGAGTGTGTGTACTTTCTGCTTTCTGTTTCTCTTTGAAAAGGAGAATATCACATTTGCATTTTCGTCAAGGCAAACGTCTGCAAGCAAGTGTGTTATGAAAATTGTAAAGCTGCAAGTCAAGTTAGAGAATAAGCTATGTTTAAATGTTGAGAACTTGATTTTGGAAGTAAATTTTGGGAAAAAAAGCTGCTGACTTTTACAGCAAAGCACATTTTGTTTATTCTATAAGCATTTTTAAGCACCACCTATGTGGTACCACAGAACTTAGAAATACTTTGCGGCATCATATGGTATCAAGGTTATACAATTTTAGAAGTTGAATGCCTTTATGGGATGAGTCAGGAAGACATGTTCCAACACATACCAATCGATTCTATAAAATCATCCCCTCACCAAGTTTTTTAAAAGAAAGTAGTGTTTTTTCAGTAACTCACCGATCAATTTCACGAATACAGAAAAATCGCTGCTACATAATCTCATATTAATGTTAATAATTTTAGAATAATTTTACTTAAAAGTTATAAAAAGTTCCCGGTTAAAACACGAAGTAGAATAATTTTAAAATATTGGTGTTAAAGATGGTAGGAGATATTTTCCAGGTTATTACCAGTGGGTAAAATGCAGACTATGGAAATATAAGGTATTGCAGAATGTTTCACCAGCAGGGAAGAAGAGATCAGATATTTTCGTGTCTGCTGGGAAATCAAACAGTAGCCTGAAATTGATACTTGTATCACACGTCTGCTGCACCTGCAGTAGCACTTACCTATTTGCTTTGAATATTCATATGAGTTAATTTCATAGATTGAGTTCGATTTTGCGAAACCACATTCAGCTGAATCGGTTAACTGAATAACCACAAAATTTCATTTCACTAAGGCCAACGTGTTTTGGTTAAAATCGCTGCTGTTGCGGTCGGAATAAAATCTCGCTTGGATTATTTCCATCAATATTTGCCCGACTGGATCCTGTTAAATTGTGCGATTTTTATTTTATAATAATGAACATAACCCGCAAGTCATCGGAACCTGCCAATAATATTTGCATTCTTATAACGAATTGCCTCATACGCATGCTGTACTATTTCTGATCAATAATTTCAGTTTGTGCTCCTCGAGTACTAAAATCCATAATATTCGTTCGTGGAGAAAAATAAATTCAAGCGATTTTACCGGGGCAGTTTGTTCGAAATGTCGTTTCTATTTTTTTAGTATTTTGGCACATCAGGAATTTTCATAAATATCTTGGATCCTGTGCAGAGCGCACGGATGCTGATTTTTCTAGCAGCAGTGACTGCCGTCGCGCCCCTCAATGTGCTCCCTAGGTTTATTCAGAACCCGGCTGTTTTCGTACAAAAATCTGGACGTCCTCCAATTGGACTGTTTTCTACTAAGAATTTTCTTATGAGCCGACTGTTTTCGGGGAGATGCCGCCATTCATCTTTATTGGCAGAAATGAAACACTCCAAGATGAATTACTGCGGAGGAATTTTTCCTCTCAATTTCCACATCTATGATTTACTACCGGGCTCCCCCGAAATATTGACGGTGGCGGCGCGGCGGGAACGTTCATGGCAGGAAATTATTGGATAATTCGTGATGGGAATACTAAGGGCAGATTTCCAGGTCAAGCACTAGGGCCGAGCTCCTCAAAATGAATACTTTGAGGTAATTAGGGATATATATTGAGCGTAAAAACGAAATTATCATAAAAGTTTCGGGCGAAATATATTGGAGCCCTATGCAAACAGTCCTCGGGGGTCGAACTGGAAACAAATGTGCGGAACGCGTCTTGTTTGTTAAACGCCTCTAAATCAATTTGCTAAGGCAGAACTTCGCTAAGTATGAAAAATGATCTCGAAATTAGGGGCATAGGCACCAGCGACAGCGAATTTCGAATTAAGCCTTCAGATATTATTGCAGTCTTTTACTTGGCTTGTAAGAAGCGTAATCAACAAAATTAAGGAAGTGATTTTCCCAATAATAAAATTAATGAGCTTACATAATATCTCATCGGCTTTTTTCATTTTCCTGTGTAAATTAATAACAAATTTTGTATTAGGTTTGTTTTTCCGGTTTCAGTTAAGTATGTGATGAGCAAAACAAGACCAAGATTATGATAGCCTGGTTCTTGGTCTTGGTCTTGTTTGCAACACTCTTGCAGTCTTGTATTTTTATACTCAAATATTTTGGACAACTTTATTTACTCGTATTTGGTAGATCTTATAAGTAAAATGTAAAATGAGTTTAAGTAGTCAACAATAACAAAATAAAAAATAAAAAACAAATACAGGAAACCAATAAAGTTTTTTAACTGAACTTATTATTTGAAGTAATACATGTATTTATTTCCTTGATCAATGTGAAATTCATTTTATCGAAACTATTTATCAATTTTATCTGAAAAAAATCCTAGATTTAACGACAAGGCCCTAGAAATAGCAGCTTTAGGTTTGGAGTTCTGTACGCTAATCACTGCGCTATTTTAATAAATTATTTATAAAATATTTTGCAAAGTATATAGATAGAAATAAAAAAGTTTCGGTGGTTTAAGTTACCACAGTGCACTCTTATAAAAATGTAACTTTTCTGTATGATTTCATGATTTCAAATGCAAAACGTGTTTATTAAATGTGGAATTGTTTATATTTTCAATTTTCAATGTGATTCATATTATTTTGGAAAAGCTTGGTCTTCGTCTCGGTCTTGCAAATCGAGTCTTGGTCTTAGTCTTGTAGGTATAGTATTGAAATTGGCCTTGATCTTGGAATTTCTGCAAGACCAAGACTTCGAGACCAAAACCGAAGAAGCGAATTAAATTGCTATGATTTGTATCCACCTAAACATCAAATGCATGAAAATAATTATAAGTTTTTGAACCAACAAAAAAAATAAGAAATTTTAAATATTATTATTTTCTTTGATAAAAATGTTGTGACTAAGTCAAAGGGTAGTTAAACTTGAACAAGGCTGCTCCCTCTGAAATTGAAATCAAAATTTCTTTGAAGATTGTCCAGTATGTTCAAATAAAATCGATAAAAAGATTGTGAATTTTGAGGGATTATGCACACGATATATAAATCTGCCATTCTATCATTACTATAAATTTGATCCAAACAATTTATAACAAACATACACATTTCATCACCTGTTGCTAAAGTTACATAATTGAGAGCTGGTTCAATTCCATTTTAAAAGTAAAAAATACATATAATTTTGTCGAGTTTATATTGTTTGCAGATTACAATAATCTTTTGCTTTATAAAATGTTATCGAATGTATTTCAAATAGACGAGAAAACTTAAGTAAAGTTCAATGGCCATGGCTTTAGTATAACTGCAATATTGTATTGAAATCTAAGAACACAAGTGTCATGATGAAATCATTTCACGAATATAAAACACTCACTCATTTATGAATTCACTATTTATTATTCACATTACTATTAGAATTAACTAATTTCTACAATAACCGAATTTTATGATTTCACGAGGTCTATTTTGAGAATAATTTCCACCAATAATATCATGTTATTCACTTATAAAACACATCATCTTCAAAAATACTGTAACCTCTTTAAACACATTGCTGCTTCTTGCGAATATTCTGAGTTCACATTTCTCACATTACACCAATTTAACGCGAGTTCGTTAATCAAAACAAACGTAAATGTGGCATTTCGTCGACGATCAAAACTTATGACGATTTATTCATGTCTGCATCTGCGAAAAACTAAATCAAAAACGGCCTAAGATCAGTGTGATCGCGAACACGCGCTGAGGTAAAAATAGACCAGAGCGCAACTTTAATAGACTTTGAATAGGTAAATGCATTTTCAGCGGACCATCAGCAGGAGAAGTTCAATGTGCAAAACATTCAGGGTGCACATCGCCATTTTGGCGGAAATTAAATTTAATTAATTAAAGATGGAATTCTTTGATCTCTTTTATTGATTTATTTGCGTTCTGAGGGAAATTTATTGTGGAAGTTCCTCTGCAGTGGTGAAATTTCATATCGAAAGTATAATTAGTATTTTTGGCTACGAAGATCAATGGAAATTCTTTCTTAAGAATCAAATAAACGAAAAATGACCTCGCACTTAACCACTTAAAATTTTCGCGGTAATTTTCAAAACGAAACTATAGCCTCTAATAAAAGTCTAAATAGTCTGAAAAAAAAGCGGAAAAATACTTTTTAAAGATGACAGTATTGGTCTACCTAGGTATAAAAGATAAAAACAGTGATATTTTGATTCAATAAGCTTATCGTTAAGTCGAGTTCCTGTGCCATACATACCATTTCCCATTTAACTACAACATTGAATTGAATTTAATTAAAGTTATCCCAATTAAATTGCCATTTGTTCCAAATAATTTAAACTTAAAGTAACACCAAAAAAAAAAAACGTTATTCCATTAGAATTAAACTTTCTTTCAAAACGAAAAAAGCTTTAACCTAAATAAAAAGCACCTGAAATAAATTTAATACAACTGTTTCCAAATTAAATTAAACTTCTAAGAGCCAAATTCTTTGTTCCTATAATAATTTTTTTCTCGCAATACTCATATCATTATATTTATTTTAAGTACATACATATAGGTATTGTCTTTTTTTAAAGAGTACAACTTGGACTCAGAAAACAATACATTTTCTTTCCATTTGTTCAATTACCTTCTGCAAGTTTTAAAGTGCTTTAAAAAAACGTGAATATTAGAAGAAGTGGAAACTAGAAGCTAGCATTGAAAAATAAGATAAAAACTGAAGTAAATTAAAATATAAATAATAAAAGCACATCACGTCCATTAATTTAAGATTAGTGTTTATGCTTAAAAATTGTTGCCAATATACATAATTTTATTCTTTTAATTTCTTTAAAAACTATTCCTTTCAAAATTGTCACAAAATAAATAAGGTCCTTTCAATATTTTCCATATAATTAGAAACTGAATAAAAATTCTATTTCAATTTTTACACAGTAAAACTCAGTTTTTCTATAAAAAAAATCGGAACTAAACTTTTGCTTAGCTTCTGAGCATACATACATATATGTATGCAATTAAGTATTCTTTAATTTTTATATTCTTACTGCTGAAGCAAAGTACGGCATATTATGTTTGTTTTTACACATAATTGTTTTAATATACTATTATATTTACAAAGTTAATTAAAGATGATTAAAATAAAGCTTGATTTTTTAATACATACATACATAAGTATTTCAATATTTTTTTTTAACACAAATGTTTTGTTTTTATAATTTAAGAACATCAGTTTTGTCTTCCTAAGCATATTTTAAATCAAAATTTAAATATTTAAGATAAAATTTTTCCTGTGATTCTAAACTACTTAACCTTCGTTAAACTGATTTACTTTGCTTTCTGTTACCAACCAAGGACCCATGGAAGTATTTATTTCTTGGACTTTTTAACTTTGAATTCTACCCAATTAGGGAGCTTTAAAGTTGAAATTAATAATTAATTTGCTTTTTAGTCATTATTGACAAGTTTTTGCTTGCTACATTTTAAAATAGCAAGATATAATACTAAAATTGAAAAGTAAAAGTCGCAGTTTGATATTTTTAAATGCTGAATGGTATGTAATTTATGAACATATTTTAATTGCAAAGATTTGCTTTGTGAAGGTATTTGCTTAAATAATTGTTAGGATTAATTGTCCATCAAATAGTCGTTATTTGCAACTCAAAAGGTAGTAGCATCATGCAAAGTGGAAGAATAACTTCCTCCCTTGGGCCTTGATGAGGCAAGACGTTTTTCGTATTAATTCAGGAACTTCCGCCGCCTCAAGTGCGAAGCTTGCAATTTATAAAATACCACTGGAACTAGTGACACTACCCCAAAGTGAGGCAAAAATGCTCGGAGCGCATGGAGACGGCAAAGGAGCTGACAGGAAAGCATTTTTCCGACAGCATTACAGACGTCCTTGTCGGGAAATGAATTGTCTGAAATTTGGATGTCTCGTGCAAATTCTGCACTGTCGACTGCTGTTCTTTTTGCGTTTTCTGAATTTAAATTCGCAGTTAACACACAGCACTAAATGCTGGGACGGTTCGAGGACGCCCCGGAAAACTGCTAAAGCATTCTGGAGTGAGCGCAAATGTTAAGCTCCAAGTGGAATCCTGGAGCACACAAAACATGGCGTGTAATGTGAGCTTAATTTCATTATTTATTGCATGCAGGAGTGCCGAGAACGAGGGCGGGTTCACTTCTGCTTTGTTCGGGAAATACCTCAAAATATTTGGCATTTTAGTTCCCTTACTCGTTTTCGTATAAACTAAAACCTCTGGTTTGCACCTCAACCCCAAAGAAATAGAGCGATGCCAAGATTATTCAAAATTTCTGTGGAGATCATAACACACAGGAAAAAAGGATTCAGGAATTTAAGTACTTATGCCCTTTGGAGAAGTGGAAAAGTTTATATTTTTTATTAGATGTATTCCTCAATTTCGTTTAAAAAGTATTCGGTTGGAAAATAATTTTAAAGTAACTTATTGAAATTCTCATACTAAATATAAAATTTTCAAATTTTAACATCTGCACCATCTGCATTAAAAGCATATCAATGATTTCCATAGCAAAAATTAATTTCGTAAGAACGCGAAAATCAGTTCGAATAGTATTACATATATGTATTATTATTTGCTTGCTTCTAAGTTGGTATGGTATTGAACCAAGTTATCAGGCGAGTTTAAAAATAATTGTTTTAACTCTTTCATGCATACATTTGTACTTTGAACGTGTGTTGATACAACTTGGTACAATGGAGATTTTTGGATCGCTGATTGCAATCTGGAGCTATTTTTTAACTTTCTTAAAATTGCTTCATGGGAGTTTTTTGGGTCTCTCTGGTTACGAATTCGTAATAAAAATTTAAAATTTCAAAATAGAAAGTCTTATATCGCAGACTTATAATATTTTATTCGTTAATTTAGACTATTTTATCGTTAATTTAGAGCTATACACAGACAAAAATTACTTTAAAATTGTACATCTATGTATATTTATCTTTTCCCAAATAACTTTCACTATATTATAAAAATTTTTAATTATTTTAGTTCAAATCACAAATTTTGAATTTTCTTATATTGTCATATAGTATGTACATATAATGTATGTGGTAAGAAAATTTTGGCATAAATTTAATTTTAGGTCTCGTCATGGATTTTGATGAAACTTTGTAGGAATTTCAGTCCATTTAGTGTCGGATATGCAAAAAAAATTTGTCGGCCACTTATTTCCTGAGATAATTACATAATTTTAAAATTCTGAAAAATTATAGTTTTCCGCCGCAATTTCTCCATGCCCCACAATCTTTCAGTGAAAATTATGGAAAAATCTTAAACTAAAAATGTTTCCACCGGATTTCTATACAAAATTCTGCACCAGTGCTGAAAACAAGGAAAATTCTACTTTATTTCGATTTGTCATTTTACAAGACAAATGCGTGCTCTTTACCGCGGTCGATAAGTGGAAAAATATGTTTAGCTTCCATTTGTTAATTTCAAAGATTCTTGAAGAAATTTTAGAATGAAAAGTTGGAAATGTCCTTAATTTAAGGCATTTATTTTATACAATTTCATTGGGAATGTGCAAAACATCTTGAGACAAAATTTCAAAGATAAATATCTCGGAAAGTACAAGTGACCGTCAAATTTTTTTGCATATGCATTCGTCACTTTTGACTCCAAATGAGTACTCCTACAAAGTTTTATCAAAATCCTTGAGGAGACCTCAAATTCAATCTGTCCCAAAATGTTCCTATGACATCTACAACTTAGCATTTAAAATGTTATTACTTTATCATAGCAGAAAACAATTTTAAGCTATTAGGGGTATAAAGTAATTTAAAAATCAAATGCTGTTCTAGACAGATCTCGAAAATTAAACCGTTTATGCAATTCCAAAAGTTACTAAAAAGTTCTTGATATAAACCTATTATTTTATTTGTGCACCATTCAGGCCTAATGCGTATCGAGTTATTGATTTTTACCAGGGACCGAAAATAATTATTATTTTAACTTTTTGTTTAAAAAAAAAAATTATGCGCAAGAATTGCAAAAGTAATTTATAAAATTTAAATCCTGAAGTAATGATTATTTTTGATTGACTCTTTTATAAATGACTAGCTGACCCGTACCCGGCGTTTCCTGGCCACAACTATCCCTATAATAAAGCTAAACTTTAATAAACATGACTGCCAATTTCAAATTTGTCAAATGTCATTCAGGAAGTTAAACGCAGCATGCTCATAGAATTTAATCTCAAGCGAATAAGTGATTTATGTGTGACTCACCATAAACATATCACTGCTCAAAATCCCCCCCCTCTGCTCCTTCTTATACTTTCCTATTGCAATGCATAGCCTATGTCACTCATGAGGTTATGCGCAATATGCCCATATCATCTCAATCGTATAAGTGCTTTCTACGTGTCGCACCAGCTCAACATTTTCTCCTCTCAATCTTCCTCTCTCTCCTTCCCCTACCACACTTTCCAATTGCGACGCATAGCCTATGTCACTCAGAAGGTTATGCGCGACATGCCCATAGAATTTCATCTCAATCGGATAAGTACTTTTTGCGTGGCTTACTATAAACATCACAGATAAACATTTCCCCCTCCTCTCATCTCCCCTCTACTTTCCAATTACAAAGTATTACCTATAGCACTCAGGAGCTCATGCCAAAACATAGTCGGGTTGAAATCAGCGACCCCGAAAACCCCCAAGTACCAATTTTGGTGGAAATCGCATAAACTTCAAAATTTGACAGTCCGTCATCTTGACTTCGAATCTTATTAATCACAATCAAATATAGCCTATGTCACTCAGAAATAATGTAGCTTTCTACTGGTGAAGAATTTTTAAAATCGGTTCAGTAGTTCCAGAGATTACTTCCTACAAACAATCTCACAAACTTTACCTCTTTATAATATTAGTATAGACTACTAAAACTAAAGTTTGATTTTTATTTTCGATAGAAAAAAATAAAACTCAGATCTAATGATTAGTAGTAATTTAAGAAAAGAAGAATCGTTTTTGATAATTATCGTTATATTTTTATAATAAAAATTTAAACATAATGAATAAATTAAATTTTTTTTAATTTGATTGTACTGATTATGGTCCCTGATTTTTACTATTTTTAGGGTTCCGTTCCTCAAAAGGAAAAAACGGAACGCTTATAATATCACTCTTATGTCTGTATGTAACACACAGATGTTTTTCTCGTAGGAATTTGAAATTTGGCAGAATATTAGATTTTTGTAACGCGCACATATTTCGATAGTCAAAGATTATGAAATGCCTGGGGTATCGTTTAAAAGAACTACTTAAAGAAAAATTTTCAAAATTTTTGGTTAATTTATTAAAAAGATATAGCCCAAAATGTGCGAAAAAGCACTCCCTAATCTTCTAGGTTTCTAAAAGGTTTTTTTATTTCTTCTAAAATATTTCTTCCATATAACATAACGTAACGTCTTTTAGAATATTTGTTTTCAACATTATGTTATATATGTATACTTATCAATCGACTGTTTGTTGATAGAGTTCAATACGGAACTCTGATTGCGCGTGCCCGAATTCGCTCTTGACCAATTTTTGATAAAGTTAATTTGAACAACTTTTGTGTTTAAGTTCGAGTTATCTAAAATTTTCCAATTAAACTACTTGTATAACTATTTTTTTGAACTATCATATTTTTATGTAACTGCTATACTTTATACTGTAAAGGGTTTCTAAGTGTAAAGATTAAAATAAATTAAAAATTGTCTACCGCCATTTTGAATTTAGAAAAAAAAGTCGAACATTAAATTCGTAATCAGCGACCTCAAAAACCCTTTGTACATTAAATTTCTGGTATAATGATAATTTTTTCCGCTTTTTTTATTTAAAACACAAATCTTACCCAAATCCATAAAGTATAAAACTATCAGCGGTTTAAACTGAAGATGTTTAACTAATGGCGGGACGAATAAAGAAGAATACTAACAGAATTACTAAGTATAGTGCAGCACTGTCTTGTTTAGTAAATATGTAAGTAAAAATAATGTTACCTGTTGCTTCCATGCAGTTTTATGCTCGTTTCGTTGAGGTGTAGTGATGCAGAGCGAACGTATTCACATAACAATCACAAGGCACTCGAAGAGACTTTGAACTCTGCAAAACCACCGCATCGCAGCGCTCGTACAAAGAGAGCCTTGAAACTTTTTAATGCGTCGAATTTCTTGGCGGGCACTTTATACTTCCCGCACTGTGCGATCTTCAATTTCGTTTAATTGAATATTTTTAGGCTACGAGTAATTTCTAAAACTCCCCGAAAGCTTGCTTTACAGAGGTAAATAAAAAGACGCTGGCTCCGTTCGGAGAGGTCGACTCACAGGGACAAAACACTGCTGCAATTTGGGCAGATGGTGCGCAGAATCTCGGCTAGTTTTCTCGCATATTGCAGGCGGTCACGAGGTGGGCACCGGGAAGGTTGACGGGGCTCTCCAGAGCAGCCCCGGCGCTCCGCATACAGAGCCTCACCACAACCCGACTAGGGCCACTCTGCAAATAGGCTCGCTAACTCAAATGCCCTAATGGGTTTATTTTGCCGTTTCTAACGAGCTGGGGGCAGTCACGTCCAAGAATCGATCTAGCCCGCGGCCACGGGACGAAGATAATTAAGCAAATTACGATCCCGGGGGCTGATTCGAGCAATCTGGTTATCAAAAACCACCCCACGGCCCGGTCTACTCCCCGCCTAGAACTAATGAAACGCGAACTAATTTTAGCGAGAAATAAAGAAATCTAGTAAGCCTTCAAATTTATGGGCCATTTAGGGCGTGTTATGACTGAAATCAATAACTGGGATCAGTCGGTGGTGTCGGGATTACTCAGCGTCAATAATAATCCCCGGTCCTCCCCGCACTCACGGATGCCTTCTGACCGAGTTTTTGCCCGAATGGATTTTCAGGCCTTCACGCGAAATGCTCAACAATTTTTAATTGCAATCAATCGAAAGGCGAACAGCCACCACACCGTGGTGGAGCTGGGCTACTTTAAAAGGAAAATAATTATAAAAAAAAAGGGAAAAACCCGCAGAGTTCGAGTGCGAATTAGCAATGAAGAGAAATTACTGACCCGCTCGGTGCTGCAGCCGGATCCAGGCGCGGGATGCAGGCGCGGAATTGCCCGGACTGCCCTGAAGACGTATTTAATTAAGAGCTATTAAGGTTACATACATCAAGTGCAGCAAGTGCAGCAAGTGCAGCGGTGAATGGGCCGCCCGGGAGACTGCACCAAGTTAACCTGGTCACTCGGAGCCCAGTGAATAGATAAGCACTGCAGGATTATACCCAGATAGTCAGATCCTGCAGTTCGCAATTCTCGCTTTATATGAGCTCATCTTCATTAATATTAATAGCGACCAGAAAAGGGCATGTTTCCCGAAATTACCACCTTTCGTACGGAAAGAGTAATGAATTTCAGCGGGGATTAAAACGTAAAGCCATTCATTGCTGTTTATTTTCCATACTGATTAACGTCTATAGCATTATTTTCTTTTGCTTTTTTATGAAAAAGATGCTTTATAGGGCATTTAGTGTAATAAGGGAATTTTCATAGAGCTTTTAGAAATGTCTCGACTAGAAAAATTTGTCTGAATATAATCAGGAGGAGGTCGGCCAAGCTTGATGAGGATAATGTAAATGTAACGCAGGATTGTCTGATTTGGGGCCAATTAAGTTCATCTGATCAAGAATACCTTAAGCGGAGTTGATAAGGTTTTCCTGATTTTATGCACCAAGGCAGACGAGATAAAAAGTTGGTGGGCGTGCATAGACAAAAGTATAAAAAATACATTTCGGCGGCATTCAGAAGGAAGAAGTAGATTTCAATGTGGTAAAAATTTTTACGTAAGGGAATGTAATGCTGAATTTCCCATTGTTTTCCGAAATCTTTTCATCAGATACTGCTGCATAGGCAGTATTTCATATGAAATCTACTTAAAAAGGAGTGAATAAAAGAAAAAACAAATTAAAAGATCAACAACAAGAACTTGCCAAACAGTAGAGCGATATTGTATAAATACAAACGTTTTACTATATTTGGACAATCTCACCCTGTTTTATAGTATTTAAATATTTATTATTTGGGAGAGATATAAAATAGTTAATCCACATTATCTTCCGAAGATTATATTTATAATTGGAGGTTTTTACAGTAGTTGTTGTTATTGATTAGTGATTTATACTTTAACACCAGTAACGAGACCAGTGCTCCACAGTTTTTCAAATTGAATTAAGTTCTTCTGCACATTCATTTTACATTTTACGAATAAAATCAAAACTCAAAAATCGATTTTGCCCCCTCTGAGGTATTTTAAACTTCAACTTAAATTTTACTCTAATGTTTTCAGAATTCATTTTTGCCATATACAATACCGCACGTCATGTTCACTTATTATGCCAGATCAAAAACTCTGATTAACTTGTTCGTTTGTTTTAGCTTCGTAATTAATTAATTTGGAGGACGAGGCAAAAATCCGAAATTTCCAGGAAACTTATTTCCTACCTTTTAGGTTCGTTTTGGTATTTTCATTCTTTATTTATATTTAAATTAGATATTATTATTAATTTTTACGTCGGCTTACCGTTTTGTCAATTAAAGAAAAATTCTCGGTATATGTAGATAAAGTAGTTACCTTAACTTCAAAATGGCAAAATGCTACATACGAATATTCAATTCCCAGTGCTCGTTACGCGTCGATAAGTCGAATAATCTTTAATTCGTTAATTTCAAAGATTCTTGAACAATTCTTTAGTATGAAAAGGTGAATGGACTCCAAACTTCCCATGTCAGACTCCTTCAAAATTTTATAAAAGTCTGAGAGGATTATTTTATTCTTTGTCTAATAATTCTGCAAAACTATTTAACTATTTTTCGAGGTATTCGAGTGAAAAGGGTAAATCTGTTAATTAATTAAGTAAGTTTCGATTTGTAAACGTATTTACTGGACTAATCGGTACTTCCCCGGGATAGAATAATTAGGAGCTGTATTTTATTATTCACTCATTGTGGCTGGGCTGACTTTAAAGTATGAATAATTATTTATTTCAGTTTTGATAAAGTATAGATACTTATGAATTTAATTTAATTTTATTCTTGCTCTTCCTTTCCTCTAGCTCCAGTGCCCTATATTTACGCCTCTGAATTAAATGAGAGAGGACATGTTTTAAGGATGCTAAAATCCTGATGACACTTTAATAATGCTTGCTTTTAAAAAAATTCAAATTTTAAAACATACACAAAAATGATAGATAAGATTTTTGAAGCATATTAATGTAAGTATGTACCTATTACATGAAAAATTTTATGTTTTGGTGTGAAGCATGTTTTACCTCATCTGGGACAATCTATTGTATTATATATAAAAATTAGCATTTTGATTTTGTTTTTCAATTAACTATATACAAATGTTAATTGTGGCTAGACTAAGGCGAATTTGCTGTCACTTTTTAATTTTAATTCAAAACAAAATTAATTTTTACTCGGCGTTCTCCGCAAACACATAGAATAATGAAATTTTATTTATATGGTATGTGACAAAGGCAGGTATGTATATACCAACTTTTAAATCACTACGAATCGCAGAGCAATTATTTATTTCAGTAGGGATAAACAAAAGTTATGAATTTTTAAATCAAGTATCAATAATAATTTTGCGACTTTTTGCTTGAGCATGTTTGGGGTCTCCTCTTGCTTGGGGTTCCTCTATTATCATCGGCTGATACGGCTACGCTCCTGGTTATTTCCTTCAGTGTGATCGTCCGCTTTTATTATTATTAATTATTATGTTACCAATCATGCCTGTATCTCGACTTGCCGAAATATTGCTTACGCTAATTCCGACTGCAAAGGGTTAATCTAATTATTGATTCAATCTCTCTATCGGAAAATTTGCAACTTTATGATAAAGAACTTCATTTCGTTTGAGCAGTGTTAAATACGAAAGCGAGAATAAGATTCCACTGATATGTGTCAGTAACTTTTATCTTATCGACAATGTGCTCTCCACGTTTTATCGCCGGGAATTCAAATATCTCTTTTGGCAAATGGTTTTCGTCGTAAGTTAGTAATCAGTTTATGATCAACTGAAGCGTCAGGTTTTTGGGCAAAGCCAAACAATGGGGTTGGCTTACTTTTTTCAAAGAGTGATTTTTAATAAAAAGTTGTGTTTATTCATCGGTTGTTTCTGTTTAATTATTTTAAGTTGTCTGCTAGTCAATCAAAATGCGGTAAAGAATTTTTCGGCTTGTTATTACATACCATGTGCTAACAACAGCTGTCTTTAGTGTTAGTGTGCAAAATTTCTTTACTTGAGAGCTCAGTTGTTGTTTTCTTGTATTTATTTGTCAGAGTGATTAAATTTATAATATACTCACTTATGATACCTATCAATGGAAAAAGTGCCATTCTAACTTTCTGCTACTATTAATTTACATTTATTTAAATAGCTGTTCTCTTCTATGTTTTTTCTGTTAGCAACAAAGTCGTGCTCTGTTACACGAGGATTATCGAAGCCGTTTGACATTTATAAATCCAAGCGTGCTGATAGATGAAAAATGGAGGTCTATAGGAAACGATTCGCTCAGACATAAGATGTTCTCAGCCATTTTTGACAACAGACTGTCAACTATCCCAGGTAATTACAAATAAAATAGTTACTACCACTTAATTTGAAACATAGAAATATACAGCCCTTCATATATTCCGTATGGGTCAGTCAAGGTGTTTGGCATACTGCCCTTTCACGTTAGCGGACGACAGGACTTTACGTGTCTTTTTAGGTAAGTTTGAAGTTATATAGGTTTTTATAATAGACGAAATAGTTTGCCAACTTGTAATTACTTAGAAGCTTAAAATTGAGCATCATTAGTTCGCAGAAAAAAGCGAAGTACGAGTGAAATTTTCTTGAAACATACATTATGTATTTTTTTTTTTAAATTTTGCGAATTTAAATTAGTCCGAAGTTTCTAGATCGTTTTTAAAATATTTATTATTTTTTGTTTTGAGTTGAATCCAGTGCTCGTTTATTTCATGAATATTGGAGTAACAATTTAACATAATACATAATTTCGACCATAAATCGTTTTAAATTGTATTTTCAAAAACGTTACTTTCAAAGAATTGGTGGCTTATTTTAAAAAAAATTTTATCAAAATAGAACGGTATGGAACATTTTAACTAACTATTCTAATAGGTACTTCAATAATGTTATTCGATATTTGACTTCATTCCAAGGTTTTTCTTTTTACCTAAATATTAATTCTGAAGAAAAGTAACAACATTTATTTTTAGAATAAAACTAAGGAATATTGCTTTCTTTGTGATTCCTCTTTTTCTAAGCTCCTTTTATTATTTTATATTTTAATATTGAATTTCTTTGACAAGCAACATTTTTAACTGGTTGTAAAAAACTTTTAAAAAGTTAATGATTTCTAAACGTATTTTAAAAAATATATATTATTTTGGAGTTTGTGGACGTGATTAGAGTTTATTTCAAAAATTGATCAAACACTCAAAATGAGAAGGAATAATGTGAATCAATTAAGCAATATCACGAAATAATCATTAAATATTATTTGCGAACCGTTTCAGTCTTACTAATTCAGCGGAGTTTTTTAAATGTTGATAATCGGAGAAAGTATACGATAATATGGAAAAATTGTATAATAGCAGTAAACTGTAATGAAGCAGATATATTTGATTTCAAAGTTTCGACTTTAAAGCAGGGATCGTACCAGTTATGACATTTTTATTTGCAAAAAGCTCTCTTTACCTGTTACTTCCGACCTATAATAATTTGCAGCTAAAAAAGCTCAAGGGCTTGATTTCTCTTTCTGGCAAAAATAGAAAGAAATTGACTTTTTATTTTTACGAGCCAAATATAAGAAGTTTTAATGCTTAATATTTTTTATTCTATTATTTTGAACTAAAAATAACAAGTTTTGAAGCTTGTAATTATTTTTTTTTATCAAATTAATATACCTACGAATTTGTCAAGAAAAAAAAATGATAATTTTATGTTATTGCAAATAAATGTCGAAAAAATCGGAAACCCATCATTAATGAGCCTTTTTTACTGAGAAAAAAGTTCTTAACTGTTAACGGTTGAGAAAAATTGAGATTGAATCGTTGTAACTTTATAACTGGAGCTTGAAAAAATAAAAAGCCAATGTGGCCTTTTATTTTTTCTAGAAATATAAATTGGCCTTCAATTTTTAAAAAGCCAAGCTTAGCTTTTTATTTTAGCCAGTAAAACATATTAAGCTTCTTAGCTTGTTTTTCTTTCCTTCAAATTAAAATCAGTTAAAAATAGCAGTTTGGATATGCTTTTTTTTTAAAAACAAAATGTTGAGGAGCTTAACAAGAATCGAAAGAGGGTATCACGTACAACATTTTGATGTACTATATACATATATTTTATTTTACTATGATAATTTCCTACAGCTTTTGTAGTTGAAAAATTGAAAAATACCAGTTTTTTTCGGACCCTGCTTTAAAGGGCTAAATTGTTTGATTTTAAGCCTATAAGGTATTGGTGCTGCGTATTTTAATTAATAATTATTTCAGTTATTAGTGAAGAATTTTACATTGATCGGTTTCCTTACAGTTTAGTCGTACACTGCGAAAACTACTTCTAATTGGTGTCTACATAAACTGAAAATGATACCACTTTTATTCAATACATTTTTTCATATCCCGAGTAAAAATAAATATGAGCCCAAAATGAGTCCACAACACGCCCAGAATTGAAGAAGCGCCCGATATATGCCTAAATCGGGCCCGTGACATTTTTAAAGAGAAATAAGTTTAGAAACGCCTGCAACGCCTGCAACGCCTGCTTAAAATAAAAATAAAAATTTAAAGTTCGGATGTTATCAAAGCAATTAATGTAGACTCTTTCTTTAAAAAGAGAAATCATATAAAAATATTGTCACTTAATCCCATTCGCAGTGTTTGGACATAAATAAGTCTATAATTAGTTTATCACAAATTTAACGAACTTGCTTCTAAATATTTCCTTCTTATAGACTGAATGGTGTCGTTTGGCCCAAGGTTGCTGTTCAAGTGACCCCGATTCATGAAAACTTCAACATGACGTTTTCTGCATATAGAATCGTGTGCCCTCTTTCAATTTCGGATAACCAGAACACTGTTCATTTGCCAGAGGAAGTGGCGATTATTTATGACGCGAATCCGGAAACGTACATTACGCCAACATATATTCCTATAAGGTACGTGTTTATAAATTTTTATCCCAACCAACTGACCGAAAAAATGCATTCTCTTGCAGGTATTCCAAAGCAGGTATTTTAGCGAAACCAACCAAGGGCTTATCGATCTGCATCCCATCATTGCACTCGAACTACAGCAATGTACTTCGGCTAGTTGAATTTATTGAAATATTCAAATTGCTAGGAGCGGAAAAGTTTTACTTCTATAATCTCAGCGTCAGCAATGAAATATCTAAGGCACTGGAGTATTACCAAAATCTTGGTATTGCTGAAGTACTACCATGGAATTTTTACGGCTACAAATTTGAGGATGAAGTCCGGAACAATGGGATTTTTGTGGCAATAAACGAATGTGTCCACCGTTCAACTTTAGTGGATGGCTTTAAGTACACAGCAATTGTCGACACTGACGAAATACTTATGCCCCTTAAACATAATACCCTCCTCGAACTTCTTGAGGAGGTCGACAATAATGCGACGAGTTCGTTCGTATTTCGTGGTGTGTTCTTTCACCAGTACCATAGAAACGATACGTCCACCGTCCCGCCAAATGTCTTGAATAAATTTTTGTACACACAGATAAAAATCCAGCGAACGGATAATCCTCATCCCAGCGGAATACGCAGTAAATACATTGTCCGAGGTGAAGCGGCGGTGGAATTAGGCAATCATTTCCTGTGGGAGGGCATTCACGGCACGTATGAGCGAACACTTCCTGTGACGGAAGCGCTGCTCTTCCACTACAGGACCAATTGCGTGCCTAGCTCCTGCAATGCTCCTTTGACTCTCGATTACTATGCAAGGCGATTTGGTACCCCAATTTGGAACAGAGTTGATCACGTTTGCAGATTCATTTTCCTGGATGGTATTTGCCCCCTTCTGGAGTGAAGTTGCTACATTTCAATAGGTTGGAAATTTTAGATAAAACATGGCTATTTTCAACTAGTAGTGGATACAACGTTATTTTTAATTTACAAATAAGGCTTATCAAAAACTAATGCTCATACTACATCACAGTTACTATAAATTTATAATTATGTGATGGCAGGATAGTAAAGAATAGTTTTGTTAATATTATAAAAGTCTTTTGAATAATGGACCTTTCAAATTAAAAATATCCCTACTACTTGTACAATACGTTTCTTTGAAAAGCGATAAGCGAAGGCAATGTTATCTCCATTAGAATTCTTTTCATTATATTCCCTATTACCAATAATTAATGTATTTATTTAAGCCAATAACACTTCCCTGAATTTGGAAAAGGTTCTTAATTATAAAATAAATAATTAAAAAAAAACCTAAGACACATTCTCCGAGATACAATTTTTTACATTATGAAATTGAAAGTCTAAATTGGAACATTTATTATAAGAAATTAAAAGAGCATTAATATAGGACAATACAAGCCATAATTGCTTCGATGAGCTTCGTATTGTAAGAAATTATCATTTCAGAAATACATAATAAGATTTTATGTTGACAACCGACAGCAACTCAGAACAATCTTTTTCGCCAATTAATTGATGCCAAAATAAAAACTGTTGCGATAATACTCCAATTATTGTAGATATCGACGTTTCCTCAGCAACATGTTTTCCATTTTCCTGATCCTTTCTAGAATTCCCTCGATGTTTTTATGATTTCTCTTCGGCATAATTTCTCCAGAATTAAACACACAAAACTCAAAATAACTAAAAATTTTCGTCTCGCGAAAAACAAAAGTCGTCCGATAACCACAACTAAAAACGTATAATGAGGAATGCACGGGAGAGGACTACTCAGATGAAAATTTCTTTTCTATATCTCAACTATAGTCGTCCAGATGGCGCACTAACGTGTAAACTACAAGTATGTATATGTAGTCTGTCAGACGAAACTGTAGTATAATAAGAAATTAAAAGAGCATTAATATAGGACAATACAAGCCATAATTGCTTCGATGAGCTTCGTATTGTAAGAAATTATCATTTCAGAAATACATAATAAGATTTTATGTTGACAATCGACAGCAACTCAGAACAATCTTTTTAGCCAATTAATTGATGCCAAAATGAAAACTGTTGCGATAATACTCCAATTATTGTAGATATAATAACTTAAGCGTATATGTATAAAATTAAAAGTTATAAATAAAATATTCTAAGATCGGTTAGACAAGTTGAGCAAGCCCTAAAATTATAGGAAAAAAAACATGGCTAAACATATGACAATTGAGGAAAATAAGGGGAAAAAATAAATCAAAAATTGAATTTGACAACTAAGGGTCTCATCATCGTGAAATATTGTAATTTCTTAAAAAAATCTTAATTTGGTTTATTGGCGTCTTACGTTTTATGTTTTAAAAATTTCTTTGAAAAGCTACATATATAAATTTTGTACATCTTTTGTATAAATAGTTAACCTTAAATTTTAATAATTACCAATGTAGAGATATCACATGAAAAAAGAATTTTGTTTAAAATTTAAACAATAGGTCTTTGTATAAGTTTGATATCATAACTAAAATATCTTTTCAAACTGAAAATATGAAATAGTAAGAGCATGTAACTTGCTTTAAATTGAAGTAATCGTAGCTGTGGCATATGTGCGTATTAAAACAATAATTTTAGTTAATAGATTTCCAATTTCCTCTATCTATGGTTCTCGAAATGAAATGCTTTTAATAACATTCAACTCAAATTGAACCAGCGTCGCCCTCCAAATAAGCAACGAGTTTTGATTTCAAATTGTTCACATGAGGAAAATCGCAATGAAAACATGATTTTGTGTCCATTAACAATTTATCCGAAAGCCCTTGGGAGTACCAACATCACTTTAAGCGTAACGACTATCAAATATTAAAGGCTATTTATTTGAAAAGTGAACACGCTCTGTGGGAAATGTAACATTAATTAAAATCTCACCAATTACAATTTTCTATTTGTGACGGTATTCGTTGCATATTTTATACATTATCCAAGATATGTATGACAGGGCTTTAATTATTCGAAAATGGTACTTTGAAAGTTTTGATTGCTTCAACAAATATTTTCAGTAGGAATTTACAGAAGTAAATGAATGTTAACGAACGGTTGACAGAGATGCTTTAGACTTAAGTAAGTGCTTTTCAGTTTGTCGAGATCAAATTGTTGTGAATACTCTGCTTAAAATTGTACTTTTCTATGCGCACTTGCTTAGTACTCATTACAAAACAACCCTATCAAATTTTGTATATTTTCTTTCTGCATATATATGTACATATAGTATTCCTAAAAAAATTTTCAGAATCTTTTCCTTTAATATATGCTTTAGAACTTTAGAAGAAAATCTGTTAAGATTGAAAATTACGGTTTGAAATTCAAATATTGCTACCGTTATAAGGAATGCAAAGAAAGAAAACTGGCACTTAAAACTTAGGTCCCTACTTAATCAATTTTGACAAAAGAAAAAATGTATTTGAAAGTTAAGTAATAAATTGAAAGTAAAATTTGAAAAATGTTTAGAAATTCGACCACATAGTAAGTAATTTTTTAACTCATATTATTTGATTTATTACTTCTATCTGATTTACCGAAGGTATTTAACAATGAAATGTTTTCTTTTTTTAAGGAGTAAACAATATTCAGCTATGACACGCAATTTGTGTTAATCTGTGTGTCATATTGGAATTTTTTTAAATTTTGTTTGTAAGATATTAAAAATTGTTTTTTGAAGTGGTCCCCAAGAATTTGTGTCATTAGAGTTAAGAAAGTATTTGATGGCAATGTCTTGCTTTTTTATAAATTCTCTAAAGTTAAAAATCTTGTTATATTTTAAAAACACAAATTCTTAAGACCTGTTGGTTGGTAGGTACAACGACTTTATATAAAATCCGAACAAGAATAAGTTTGGTCTAGGGCAGTGTGGGGTAAAACTTGTACTTTTCCTGTAGTCAGAACTTATAAACTCTTTCAATTTTGCCATCCCCGTCAGGCGGATGTTTATCTTACGACAAAAATGTCTTACAAAATTTGTAATTTGGCTGAGTTCTTTATGTGGGAAAATCGTCTTTTTTCCGTAAGCCGGCCACAAAACGAGCGCTTTACCTCATATTAACAAGAAGTCCACAGTGCGGGGCAGTGGAGGAAAATCGATTGTCAGCTGGTGTAGTTCCAGTAAAAATTGTTAAAACTTTTGAGAGGCTTCTCCGAGCGAAACTTCCTCCGTGCACTCGTGTCGTGGCGGCAAGTCTAGTTGCAAAGACACCAGCTTTACTGGCTGACAAGGAGCCTTTTTTTGTGACGATTCATCAATTACTTAAAGTTTTCCCCGTCGTTGTTTCTTTTCCTAACTTCTGTAGAAAATTGAGAAAACTTCAAACTCCGGGGGAGTGTCCAACTGCTCCGCTTGCTCGAGACTTGCGCCAGAAAAAACGTGGACAAAACCCGACTGAAGACTGAAAGCGTTTGGCTGTTCCGTCGGTGGTTCGCAGCTAAGCCACGCTGAGCAAGCAACCCACCCACGGCCGAAGTGATAAAATGTGTGAAATTAGTTAGCTCTTGGAGTGATGATGGCCGTGCTCGACCTCAAATTGATTTTTCTAGCATTTGCAATTCTGGGGCTGTCCTACCACACCGAAGTCAACTACTTTTCCGACGAGTTCGCCATCTACGCTGAACGGCCGTACAACGTCTGTAGAATGGGCCTCTATGCCGTGGTCACGAAACCAATTCTCGTGGACAAGGTAAGCCAGAAATAAGTGTGTCTTTCAGGGCCAAAGTGCTCTATTTCAGTTCAGGCTAACATTTTCTGAATAAGTGGCAGGCTATTTTGATAGCATCAGGAAATGAAATATGAGTTTCCAAGAATATTCAAATAGTATGTATTATGTAATAGGTGATTTCAACAGATTGAGTTTGAGGTCTCCTTACAGATTTTGATCAAATGTTGTAAAAAAGTTAATTTCCAATTTGCGACGGTGATAAGTTAATGTAAAAGTCCGATACATCTGAATAATTTCTTGTTTCTACTGGTAAATAAGTAAAAGTAAAGTTTTTAATATAATTTGAGGAAAACAAAAATTAGAAAAATTAATACATATGTTTTCAACAGTCAAGTCAATAAGTTAGAAAATAAACAACTAAATAAATGTTAAACAAGGTTTCGTGGTTAAACTGCGTATTTACTTATGTTTGGTTAAGAACCAGTTTTTCGGTTAAACTACAGTCTCATTTTTAACAACTAAAGTATTAAACCTAGGTTGACTTCTTTATGAAGTAACTACTTAGATCAACAGTGTCAAGTTCAACCGGATATGACAAGA
The DNA here is from genome assembly GCA_963920795.1 of Eutolmus rufibarbis. NCBI lineage: Eukaryota > Metazoa > Arthropoda > Insecta > Diptera > Asilidae > Eutolmus > Eutolmus rufibarbis. Next base: position 32,460,210 of record OY987205.1, read on the forward strand.
TTTAATTTTCATGATTCTGATCATTAAAAACTGAACGATAGTGAATTTTCTCAAATCATAGAAATAACGATAACCGAATAGAATACAACTACATAGTCTACTATGTCAAAGGAAGGAAAGTTTTATACTGGTATCGAAAATTTTAATTTTACAGATAAATTAACTAAAGTTATAATTAAACGCTGGTTATATTATAGTAATCTAGATATGTAGGTCTAAACGGCGTTTAAGATGTAAATAATATCTGCTTGAACCCTAAAATTGAGAGGGTTTTCTGTGACTCTACTAATGCAGTCATTAATAGAAGGTTTTGAGGACCTGTTACACATGTCTTAAGGTATATGGTATAATTTGTCTTAAGATATATAATTATAACAAAATGGCGGCTCAGTTGTAGATACATTGCAAGTGGATGTTTTGAAGGTGTTCCACAGTGAGAAGTAGAATTGCTCGACTTAAATAAGTTTTGCTACAGAATTACACATAGGCGGCACTATGTATTCTTTTATGGTATGAAGTTTAAGATTTTTTTGATAGTATGGAATGAACCCAAAACATATAAACTTCAAGCAAATCATTCCCACGCAACTGTAAGGGTTCTGTGAAATAATATAATACAATATTAAAATTAAATTGAATACAATAGATTGATTTTAAATTAAAAATATATGTATTTTTAAAATTATTAATTATATAAAATGCATTACTTTAGAAATTTTCATTTTTAAATATTGAAAACTAGAATATCTAAATATTTACTTTTTTATTTAAAATATTGAAAATGTTGCAAACATGGACAACCTCTGTGCGCTGAGCAAAAAAATACTGCAGCTGCATGGTTTGGACCGATTTTTTTAGGCCAAACTATAGAGCGGTAAAGTTTGGCCCGAATTTTTCGGGCCAAACTATGCAACAAAATTAGGTTGAAGCAGAAAAAAAAATCCGATTTTCGGGTATACTATCAGAATTAATAGAAATTAGTTAGTTAGCTCTGGTTTTTGCATTTATTGTTGATTTGGGAGTATGAGGGCATTTTCTAAAAATATTTTCAATTTAAATCTCTCCTCCGCTGAAATCTGCACTATCCGCTGCGGTAGAAGAATGCCGATTTTCGGGTATTTACTATCAGAATTGATAGAAATTAGTTAGCTAGCTCAGAGTGTTTGCATTTATTGCTGAGTTTGAATAGTATCTTTTAAACTTTTGATTGGTATTTTATACAAAAATTCTGGGTTACCCGTGGACCTGTCATAAAGATATGGAATTCTATACCATAAATAATTTTAGGTATGTAGTTTTTCATATCTTCCATATCAGTAGTGCTGCCTTTGGAAGTACAACACGTTTTATTATAAAATATTGCTTTTGCAATTGCATCAGTTTGAAGAAAAAAATCAAAATTTCGACGAAAAGCTCGGCCTTAATTTGTTAATATAAATCGTTACTACTTTACGTCATTTAAGCCAATAAAAAAAAGAAAAAAAGTTTAATCTTAAACCTAAAACATGGGTTTATAAGTGTATCCATAAAATGAGGCTATATTGTAAACTCAGTATAATCTATCCATGAAGTTAATCTTTAATCGAAAGACTTCGGTTTAAGACAATTTAAGCTTGTAATTAGTAGCGTAGAAGTTTTAATCGTTAGTTGTACCTTAAAAAGGTTATGTGCCCAAAGAAGGCAGCTTGATGCTAAGAGGCACATACTTCGACGTTTCGGCTAAAGTGCTTAAGGGCTGAGATCCATCTAAATCTTAAGACAGCAGCCGTGCGGTCAGCCCTGTTTCCGGGTTCACACCCACAATCCTTTTCTGGGGCGCCCCGTATCAGTGCAGAAGTTTACGGCTGGGTTCTAATGAAGTGCGAGGAATTTTATCGCAATGTTTTAGGAGCTCCTCAACTTCTGGCTTCTGGTTCCGCGCTTTGTGCTTAATCACCCCATTCACCTCCGGGGTCTGTTTACAATGAGTTGTTAGCAGAGCGCTACGCCCCCGTCTGCGGGCAAATTGCATCCATTCAGGGCGGGAATAACCCCAACACTTACCCGTGGCCAAAAGATCCATTTAGTTGGAGGTGTATTCCGCTCCTTTGCGAAGTCGTTTCTTCCGCCCTCGGCCCCCGCTCCTGCTCCTTTTTATTTTCTGCTTTTTATTATCAGTTTCCTCGACGAGGCACTTTCTTCGCACTTTTTTCCCGCGCCCGGAATCTTTCACATTTTCAACTTCTCCGCTGAAGCAGAAGATTCCATGGCACTTCTCGGTTCTTGTGCATTTCTAAGTGCATCCCCGGCCCCGCGCCGTGCAATTCACCGGCGGAGTAATTGAATTTTTATTGCCTGTCGGAGTAGCACATTAAGTGCGGAAGCTTTTACAGGTGTCATAAAACGCGGATGGATGGCCCCGCCTCGGCACACCTTCACAAAGTTCGAGCATCTCTCTGCAAGATTAATTTTAGATATTTTCCTTTCCAGTGGGTGGATTGGTTTCTTTTGTTCGTGCCGGCTGACGACAAGATCCTACTGGTGGGAAAGGTCTTCAAAGCTGTCCTCGGTGAGTATTGATTTTATATTTGCTCCACCGTTTCTTGCTCTGATTTCGAACGGAGCCCGCGAGCCTTTTCGCTGCTTCAGGTGCTCGTAAATAATGAATACAATCGCTCTTAGGGAGTGCACCTCACTGAATATTGCCTCTTTCCGCTTCCGTCCGAACGCAAGTGGACTTAGAGTTGACTTGGAATTTGCTAGCGTTTCGTATTTTTCATTTTTCCGCCTTCCCGGAAGTTCTTTGCAAAGGTAAGTTGTATTCGACAAAGGTATAATAGAAAGCTTTTTTTCATATCTTCATAATGGAAACGAAAGTCTGAAATCCGAAACAACAAAGAAGTTTAAAAATAAATTGAAATTTTCCTGATATGTTTTTTAAATAAATAGTTGATTTCACATTTCGGTTACTTTATAACATAAAAGCATGGACCAAAAATAAATGGTATTTTTCAATTTTTAAACTAAAAAACTTAAGGGAAGTTGTCATAGTAGAATAAAATAAAGTACACCAAATTGTTGCATATGATACCCATTTTCGATTCTATGAAGTTCTTCAAAATTTAGTTTTTTTTAAAATACGGCGTATCTAAACTGTTATTTTTAACCTATTTTAATTTGAAGCAAAGAAAAACAAGTTGAGAAGCTTAATATGTTTTTCTAGCTAAAATAAAAAGCTAGCTTGACTTTTTATATTTTCGAGCCAGAAGAAATAGAATTGTTTTGAAGCTTGTTATTGTTTTCTAGTTCGAGTTATAAAGTTACCACGATTCAAATTCAATTTTTCTCAGCCGTTAACAGTGTTAAATGAACTTTTGTTCTTAGGAAAAAAGGTTTATCAATTAAAATTTTTCAATTTTTGTCATATATATCTATTTCTTAAGATATAAAAATTACCACGTCAAATAAGTTTTATTTAAAGTGTATAATAACTTGATAAATTTGGCGGCAAAATAATTACAAGCTTCAAAACTTGTTATTTTTCGCTCAAAATATATTAAGCTTTAAAACTTCTTATTTTTGGCTCCTAAAAATAAAATGTTAAGCTGGCTTTTTATGTTTGCCAGAAAAAAAATCAAGTCGTTATCGGTCGATAGTAAACAGGTAAAATACAGCTTTTTTCAAAAGAAGTTATAATTGGTTCGGTCCTTGGATAAAAGTAAATACGTGGGAAAGATTTAGATAAATATTTGATAGTAATTTAAGATAGGGATCAAAAATTAAAATAATACGAAATTGAATTGAAATTCTTTTTTCAATTTTCGCACTATAAGGGATGTTCTTTTATAAAAATAAAATCAAAATAAAATTTATATATAGAATAGCGTATGGGCTTATTAACTATAATAGTATCTAAAATATATGATATAATATGACTTTAAATTAAAATTATTTGCTGCACTACTCCTCTAAATAAATATTGAAACACAAGTTTCTAAGTAAAATCTTTTAGTTAAATATATTCAAATCAGACGTAAACTTATTAAGTATAATAAACGTACATATACCTCATTTAGATTGAGTATTGAATTCAGGCGGGTCACTGTATACTATAATATAATATATTAAATTATTTTTACTAAGTAAAAATTTGCAGATTTAATTTATTTATTTACTTATTTACAATTCATCAAAATCTGATTACTTATTAATACAACAATTAACTTTAACGAAACCGACCCTTTATATGTTCTCTAGATAAGTTAAAATCAGTAAAAAGGTAGCATATAATTGATTATCATTTAGGAAATGAATTGATCTTTAATAAATTAATTGTGATAAAGATTACTTTGAGAAAAGAATTTGATTCAATTCAAGATGAGTCTTTTTTCATCCGCTTTTAATGGGTTTCCCTCATTAATGAAACATATTGAGCAGCAATTTTTAAGTATTAACGCGATTCCTGTTGGAAATGAATCGATCAGAAATTAAACGACATTTGTTTTCATCTTTAACATTAATATAAGTACATTATGCATTATGTCATTGGATACAGCAACGATTATACTGCTTCAGTGCAATGTTATAAATTGTCAATTTCGATAAAGTTTCATAATATCTAAATTCAAATTTTATAAAAAAAAAAAAAAATACGTTTCTCTGTTCACGCCAAACTATAGGCGGAAAGAAGATTAAAATAAATTGCAAGGTAGGAAGAAATTATATTCTATTTGTACGAGCTTAATACATTTTTATCATATAAATTAAATGAATTGCAAATATTAAGCTTGGTTCGCAACTTTATACTTCAAACTTTTCTAGCTGCAACGAAATACAACTCACCTCTGCTTACTATCACGAATGCAAATAAATTAACTTTAAGCCACAAATCTTGGAAATTACCTGCTTTCTATTAAGTATAATGCATGCGGTTATTTGTCCTAGATCCAGTTTTTTCAGCTTATTCAGTTAATTTACGTAACAGCTCAATTACATTTATTGCATTCCTTATTTCGTTTTAATTTTCAGAAAATGGAGTTATCCTATTCAGAGTTACAGACATTGACGAAGGAAGCTACCTTGCGCTAGAATCGAATATTCTTCTTCGTCCCAGACTAGAGATTAACTTCTTTGAGATGGTACCCGCCCCCGCAAACCATACTTGCAACCGGCAAAAAAGACATTCTCTTTCCCGACTACAAGTTCGTCTAATTTTCAGAAGACCTTCGGCCTTATTTCAGGTAAATTCTTTCTTTGTTTTACCATTTTTTTTCAGTCAATGCCCTTAAAAGCACGAGCTTTTACAAGAATTTCTTGAAAAAAACGGTTTATTCATTACAGGGATAGTCACAAAGGAGATGCAAGTGAATTGCAATTTATCTGAAGCAAAGAAACGAAATTGAGGTTTTGCAATTTGCAAATGTCTAAAACCTAAAGTTTTGCATAAGACTGCCTCTTCTTTTCTGTGGTTTTGTTCCTGTAGCTTTTGTTGCCTGCAAGTTACACTTGCATTTTTTTTATTATTATAATTAACTAGTAACTAACAATATTTTATTTTATTTAATGTTATACCAAAGTTGATTTCATTACTTTTATAAGTAAAATGTAAAACATTTTCTTTTTACAGTACTCAGTTGGAGTCCTTCTAAGAAAATATATGGAGATTGAGTTACAAAGGTTTCTTGAAAACTTGGAAGACGTTATGGTACGGCTTGCCAAATATTCCAATAGATTTAACTATGGGAGTGGTTCTTGTTTAATCTTTTAATGTCTTCCCACTAACCTTACTAAGCTTTTTAATTTTTTATCTGCTAATGATCAATAAAGAATTATTTAGTAAAGTTAGACTTGCTGTTGTTTTATGGTGGTTTCTGTGCTATTAGAAAAAGGGCGAAGTTTATAGTAAATATATTTGTAAATTTATGAAAGTTTTATATTATCACTTAAACATCACGACAGTCTGTCCATGTTAACTCAGGTGAAACCTTACTTTGTTAAATAATTAATTTCCTGAGAACCATAAATACACCTAATTCTGTTTTTACACGGTAGATATAATGCGTTCCAGACAAAACCGTGTAAAAAAAGACATGAAGTACATAGAAAAAAAGGCGAATAGTTCCATATCCTTCAACCCTGTTAAAAATAGTTAAAATAAAATGATTCATACAAAAAGAAACTATTATGCACAGTTTATTTCATAAAAACAAAAGGCAGTTCAAATCTTAAAGTAAAATTAACATAAATATAAAATTAGAAAGAGGAATTCCCTAACTATTTTATAAATAACAGATAGAAAAAAAAATGTTTAAAAGAATATGGATTATAAAAATATTTTTCTTTAAAATATCAATCAATCAAATAGCCTTTTTTAATCGTGCTAAATCGAATGAAATCGTATACAACCGGAATCAATTTTTTTTCTAGACTGTGCAAAAAAAGACTGTGTAAAACCAGAATTGGGTGTATACTATAAGTCATGTATGTCATTTTTAAGGGATTTTTTATGTAGAATTTGCAAAAAGACATTTTCTATCGTATTAGGTTTTTGAAATGTTCATTTAAAAATAAAAAGTAAGTTTTGAAAATTCATAATAAAAGTTAATCAAAAGTTATTTTTCAGGATGGCTAACAAATGCTATGTAAAAATAATATTTAATATACATATCTAGATAAGGATTCAGACTTTAATTTCAGCTCTTTTTTTCGTTTAATAATTATTTTATTATATCAAGTTTCAAAAGTGCCCAGAATACGATTTTGTGTACCTACTATTCAACCCCAATTTTTTTCAAAAACGTGATTTTGATACCATTGAATTCAGGGTATATCAAATAAGATAAAACGAACATAATATTCTAATAATGTTCATATGTAGGCCTATTTTTGTCGATTTTGGAATTGGTAAATGCTATTTTGGAGCGAACTATTTTGCTGTTGTTTGTAGAGCTATCTCAAAGATACAAAATATTAAAGTAAAATCAAATATGTACAGCCCAAAAGTGCAAGTATATATGTATGTAATTATCTCGTATATGAAAAACCTCAATACAATTTTCTGTTTCAAAAGTTCATAAGCTTGTTTCTGTGCACTCCCAAGCCGATCGGCCTCAAAGGTTAATGCAGGCTTAATGTACCTGGGAATGTTCATTGTAACCATAAATTGCTTAACGCTATCCATTATCAGGAGCATTCTTCCGTGTACGGCGCTCGAAATTTTTACAAAATCCAATGAGAATTTACTGCCTGATCGTTTAGGAGTTGCACACAGTGCAGAAAAATTTCATTAAGGGTGATATTTTTCAGGATTAAACCTTAATATGTGCCTCACCTTTGCTTTACAGCTTTTCACATTTCAGCGAAGAGCGAGGTAATGAACATTGGAATGAATGTGGGCGCTTGCAGTCCTACCACACGATGCTGAAGGTTCGATTTTCATTGAAAACACGAAAGAACTTCCGTCCTGAATTAGATACGTTTCCAATAAAATTTACGACCAGAGAAAAACTTTGGCCAACTTATTTGATTTGGATCTCATTCTGTGGGAGTGTAACCTTAGGCTTCTACATACAGTCGTAGCAGCGCGTGTAGTTATTCAACTTATTTGCAATAAATAACCCGAGTAAATTTTGTTTCAAGAACAGAATTGCAGCCTGCTTTGTCGGCGGTCAGGTTATAATTATTAAGTTGTTCTAGAAAACCACTCTTGAATTTATGTATTGACAGGTGTACTGCTTCTACGGTTCTTATTGGTACTGGAAGTTTCCTTCTGAATATTTAAATTTCAGAAACAAATTTTCATGGGAACGTAGTTATTGTAGTTCTTAATACAAATAATAACAGGGTATAGAGTATTTGGTAAAATAAATTTCCCTCACATGAGTTTAACCCGAATCATGAAAATTAATTTAGAGGATAGACTTTTCGTTTTGAAGCGATAACTTCTTATGGGAGGGTAAACCGCTTCGTTACGTAACGCGTTACGGCGCCAGTCTGTCTGGCTTCCCTTTCTCTCACGCATACGGCAGCAGTAGGCAGGCTCCTCCTGTCTCACTCTAACCCGCAGCGCTAGCCGAATTTCGGACAGACACTTTCCCCTCTCTCTACGCAGTGTTTAGTGTGCTACGCTTAACCTTTCAAAATGTTAACAGCTGATTCAAAGTTATAAACAAATTAATTGTCAAAGCTGTCAGCTATAAACAACCTCAAACTATCACCGTTTTTGAAAGTGATTATAAAAAATATGATGAACGAAGCAGAAGATGATCCTCGGAACATTACAGAATCTCCTAACGAAAGGTAAGTTTAATAATATAATATAATACGATTTATCAATAACAAGCATGCAACAAGTCTACCTCCGCAGCGTCTATATTTTGAATTTCTATATATCTTTGGCGTCACTGCTTCGATATATATGTATATACTTATATTATATATATAGTGTTTCTGATTGTTCTAAAAATCTAACCAGCAAGCACCTTTCTCTCTCTCTCTCTCTCTCTTACGTATTTAAACGTTCAATACTTATTTACAAATCATTATTTTAGCGCTATTCAAATGGAAGTCGTTGCAGATGTTCATCAGCATCAGCAACAGACGCAACAGTCGCAACGAAATATACAATCAACACAAACACCATCATATTCAATTCAAATGCTGAACGCCAAAGAAGATACAGAGAAAAGAGAAAAGCTGATAAAATGATGATGTAAAAACTTCGTTGCTTATTATAGCTACCATAAGCCAATCGTTACTTTTTAAATAATGATACTAATAATGTACATGCACAAAATTCTAATGTACATATTCAAGAATTGTAACTAAGAATAAAATATATATTATAATCAATAAAAGATTTTATTAATAAATAACCTTTCCTTACATTATCATATTAATATACATAAAATTTAAGTAATAACCTAAGCTTTTCTCAAGTTAAACAATTTCAATATTAAATAGTTCAACTTAGATTAGTTTAAGTTATCACTTCTGTCGAGCGTCCCGAGACGCACACGTTTTTTTTTTTTTTTATATCTGACTATATAGGTAAATTACACATACATATATATAAATTAAATTACAACGAGTTACATATTGAATATACATAAGGATATAATATTTCTAAATGTAATTGTTTTATATTCTAGAATATGTATATCTAAAGAGCAAACTGTTTCGATATCTTTTGAAAAAATTTATATTTACATTTATAGATAATACCTACATACATATAATGTACATGTACGATTAAGATCAAAATAGACTTGCCAATTATAAAATGAACGTGTGCATTTCCTTCTTTTGTAAAGTTTAAGGGGTTAATGAGATTATGAATCTTACAACGTAATCGTTTTCGAATACAATTGCAAAATAAATATTTTTAATTACTCAAATAATGAATAATTCAACAAACCCTACTATTATTAGTTACTCAAATAATAAAAACTTCAGGAAACGAAATTATTCATAACTCAAATAACAAAATATGTACTGAGTTTGAGGTCTCCTCACGGATTTTGATGAAACTTTATAAGAATGTTCCTTTAGTGTCAGATGTGACGGCTATTCAAAAAAATTTTGTCGGTCGCTTATATTTCTTGAGACACTCGTATTTAACTTTAAAATTCTGAAAAGTGAGTTTCCCGCCGCATTTTCTCCATGTTTTCACAATTTTTTTGGTGAAAATTATGGAAAAACTTTAAAATAAACAAGTTTCCACTGGATTTCCGTAAAAAATTCTACACGAGTGCTGGAAATAAGAAAACTTTTTCTTTACTTCTATTTGTCATTTTATAAGACAAATGTATGCTCGTCACCGTCAATAAGTCGAAACATTATGTTTAACTATAATTTAAAAATTTTTTAAGGATGAAAAGGTTGAAATATCCTTAATTTAAGGTATTTGTATAATTTCTAACGACATTTTCTGGGAATATGAAAAAAATTTGTTTTCTGGAAAAACTCAGTTTTCATTGAAGAATTCTCAGCAAAACGTCGAAATGCTCACTTCTGGAAATACGGTTAACATCGTTAAACAGTGGAGTACGCTGGAGGGTTGGTTTTGGGGGTTCATTAATATTTTTGACGTATATGGAGTAAAAGCCCTTGTGGGTTTAATTTGTTAAAGCTTTTATATCCTTTGCGTTCAAATTACCCGATTAATTCAATTTATCCTGGAAATTGTGATCCGGTGTTTTATCGGTCGATACATCGATTTCTGAAAATTGGCGCGACACTGCCTATTTCTGTTGCACCATGCGAAAGGTCTTTCTCATGTCTCCGCAGACTGTGACCTGTGAAGCAAGACGAGCGAAAAGCGATTGAACGGTGAGGCGCTACTAAACCTTCACCGAGATGTGGGAGTAGAATGCAAAAAATTGTAGAAATTATGGCGAAAGAATTAAGAAAAATAGACCTTATTTTATAAATCAATAAATTGTTTCATATGATGTGCAAAATTTTTTTTGAAACTCCCCCGATAATTTATTTTGCGTGCGCCCCTGTCGCTAAACAACTGTTTTATGAATTCAAAAGTCATAATTAGAGCTCTTCTGTGCTCTTGCTATAATTATAATCCCCACTTAATTTTAGCTGCAGTAAAAGGACATACATAAATGCAAATAAAGCCGAATTAATTAGTCACCAATTACGTCACCTAGGTGTTATGTGGTTTTTATGCCATTTTCGTCAATAAGTCAGGCATAAAATAAGAAGAATTTGCAATGTGGGATATTAAAAGACTAACTCTCACAATTTAATAACAAAATTTCTGCTGAAAACTTAGAAATTGTGTGCAATTGAATTATATCTCAAAGTGGGGTAATTTCATGTTTACATTCCTTTTAAAGGACTTAAGCTACGTCGGCACAGCCGCCTCTGCATCGGAGCTTTCAGTTTTACGAAGGATGAAATGGCTACACCTATCCCGTTTCCCGTCTGATACTAATGCTGAATCCATTATTACATATGCTGCTGACAGACTGAACATAAATAAATCGGATATCAAATGTTTTCCCTTAATTAAAAAGGACTGTGACATTTCTTCTATGAAATTTATCAATTTTAAGTTGGGTGTTCCTGGAGATATGTTCATACAGGCCCTCAATCCTTCTATCTGGCCAGCTGGACTACAAGTAGCTACTTTCAAGAACTTACATCCAAAAAACAGGATCGTTCAGCCCAATACGGAAGCTCCATAACTGAAGATCTCAACTTCATAGATAATAACAACGATTGTTTCTCTTCTTTATGGAATAGTAATTATTCTTCCACAACGAATAGCAATGTTAGTATTTCTGTTTATTACCAAAATGTACGAGGCTTAAGAACTAAATTGAATGATCTCAAACTGGCTATAGTTGAAAACAATTACGATGTTATTTTGTTGACTGAAACTTGGTTAAGTAATGATATTTCATCTTGTGAGTTTTCAACTGATAATTATAATGTTTATAGAAGTGATAGATGTCCAATTTCTTCAGATTGTAACAGAGGGGGTGGTGTATTAGCTGCCATTCGTGCTGATTTTTTCACTGAAATGATTTTATTGCCAAGTGACATTACTTATATTGAATACCTGGGGGTTCGAGTTGCATCATTCTCAAAGGAATTTTCAATAATTTTTTATATTTGTTATATCCCGCCTTCCTCAACCTTCGAAACATATAAAGCTCATTTAACTTGCATTGAATATTTATTCTCCTCTATATCTGAACATGAACATTTATGCGTTGTGGGAGATTTCAATCTAAGTAATGTATCTTGGTCGTTTATTGATAATGACATGTTTCTTACTCCTTCTAATGTCTCTTCTGAAATAGAATACTTTTTCGTGGATAACATAATAGGTTTAAATTTACTCCAAATAAATTCTGTTTGTAATTTTCTTAATAGATTTTTAGATTTAATCTTTGTTTCCGAGAATATTTATACTAGAGTTGTAGAATCTTTATCTCCATTAATTAAATGTGATTTGCACCATAAACCCTTAGAATTCCAGTTATCATTTTACTGCTTTGCTAAGTTTGATTATGTACCTTCTGTGCAGGTAGGTATATGATTTTAGAAATGCTGATTTTATTAATTTGAATGAGTTTCTAGAAAATGTTGATTGGTGTGATCTCTTGGTGGGCCATTCATTAGAAGAAGCATATAGTAGTTTTCTTGAAGTGTTAAAGAGTGGTCTTGATTTATATGTTCCTTTAAAACATAAGTTGAACAACAATCATCCAAAATGGTTCAATAAATCCTTGCTTCGTTTAAAAAATGCTAAAAATAAAGCACACAAAGCTTTACGTGATAATGATGGCCAAATAAACGTGACTGCTGTTGCTAATTTTGTTAAACTAAGGAATGAATTCAAGACCTTGCATTGTTTTCTTTATAAGCAATTTATTATATCCACTGAATCTAGTATTAAATATAACAGCCGTGCATTCTGGACGTACATTAATGATAAACGCAAATCGTCTGATCTTCCTAATTATATGGAATATGAGAATTGTAAATCAAATAATTTACAGGAGTCCTGTGAACTTTTTGCAAGATTTTTTCAATCTGTCTATTGTGACAGTAATCTACCTGCCAATGTTTCTTTGTCTTCTAATAATGACAGTCCTTTAAATCTTGGCATGTTAACGTTAACGGAGCTCGATATTAGGGAGGCAGTAAATAGTCTTCATAATAATTACACTCCTGACTCAGATAATTTGTCTCCTGGCCTTTTGAAATCATGCGCAAACTCATTGATTCCAACTTTAACCATAATTTTTAACATCTCGCTTGGTTTAGGTAAATTTATTGATGTATGGAAAATATCTACAATTAAACCTGTTTTTAAGTGTGGGGCCAAACACATGGTAAAAAATTATAGAGGTGTTTCCTTGATGAAAACGATTCCTAAATTACTTGACTGTATTGTGGCTAATAAGTTATCCTTTTTATGTAAAGATCTTATTTGTTCTCAACAACATGGCTTCTTAAAAGGAAAGTCCACAGTCACTAATCTTGCTTTATTTACGAATTTCTGTTTAAACACATTAGAAAGGGGATATCAAGTTGATACAATTTATACTAATTTCTCTAAAGCTTTCGACAAAGTTAATATTAACGTTCTTATAAATAAACTTTCCCAACTTGGATTTCATTCGACCTTCTTAAAATGGATCTCATCTTACCTGTCCAATAGAAAACAGAGTGTCATTATTAATGGGTACTGTTCTAGTGAATTTTCGGCTAATTCTGGTGTTCCACAGGGTAGCCACTGCTGTCCCGTTTTATTTATTTTATTTATAAATGATGTTGTTAACTATTTTTTACATTCCCGATGTTTAATATATGTGGATGATTTAAAAATTTATATTAAATTAACTGACTCTAATAGTTGTTTTAAGTTGCAGCAAGATTTGAATAGATTTACAAATTGGTGCTCTGCTAATTACCTTTTTCTTAACGTAACGAAATGTCGAGTTATATCTTTTTACAGAACGGCAATTTGTTATAATCATAATTATGTTCTAAATGCTGAAAACTTACTCCGTGTCGATGAAATCATCGATTTGGGTGTTACTCTAGATAAAAAGTTTTCATTCTCGCTCCATGTCGATCAGATTATTGCGAAGGCTTACAGAATGCTGGGCTTCATTAAAAGGAATACTAAAGAATTCAAAGATCCATTTGCTATTAAAAATTTGTATGTGTCTCTTGTGAGATCTTTGCTGGAATATGCTGCTGTTATCTGGTGCCCCATACATACTACAAGTATTAATAGGATTGAAGCGGTGCAAAAGAACTTTACTAGATTCTTGTGTTTTAAATGTAATCTTTTCAAAAATGTTTCTTTAACATATAAATCACGGCGTCTTTTATTTGGTCTATCATCACTTGAATATAGACGCAATTGCAGTTGTGCTGTTCTTATCAAGGATATATTGTGCAATTTTATTAAATGCCCTGAGTTGCTTTCTTTGATTATGATTTATGCTCCTGAAAGACCTCTTCGTTCAAGGGGGCCTTCTCATAGAACCAAATATGGGTCACGAGAGGTTATCACTAATTGCATTATTCAGTTTAATCACTTCAATGATTATGTTGATTTCTCTTTAGCAAGACATAATTTCAAATCACAAATCATATATCTTGAAAATGTCACTTTTAGCTGATTATTTTGTTATCTTTATTATATATTGTTGAATTTTTCATTATCTTGTATTCTCCCCTTCTTAGTTTGAATACCTAAATTATATTCTAGTCTGTAAGGTTACTTGTAACTGTAGACTGTATACAAAAATAAATAAAACGAATTATTGAATAATTTTCGGTGTAATTACTTGATTGATTTATGTCATTAAAACTGAGTAATACTCCAAAAATGCATTTAACAATAATTCAAACCCACAGATGACTGCCCAAAATCCCTTGATGTGCGAAAAGTGCACTATTTTGATATAGGCCGACTGTTGTTTCGGTGTCATATGTCAGTGCTTTGTACGTAACATCAAAAAATGAGGCAAGATAACTACTGTTTGGGCTCAGCCGGTGCAAAATAATCTTTTAATACTCGATTTAATCCCATTCTTCCCCCTCTTGGCAAATCAGTCAAACCGAAAGATTCTGCAGACTCCACTGAGCTGCTGTCAAACCCGAAAATTCCCTTTTTACTTAAGCCCTTCAAGGAATTGTCACATGCCGCACTTCGCTGCTTATGAGTGCATTTTTATTATTGAAATGTTTTATGCCTTGGCCCGCGACTACAGAACGTGCCTTTTTCCGCCGCGGAGCCCCCGGAGCCCTTCATCCGGGTAATGGATTTTTAAAGCGACTCATACATCTGAGTAGGACAGGCGGAAACGAAGGGCCCCCGGACTCCTTTGAAGGTTGAAAGAAAAATTGGAGTTGCTTTGTACTGAAAATAACGTGAAATCCTTTCCTCCCCACTTTACGGGATGACAGCTCTTTGAAAATTCGACATAAAACAAGAGGAATAAGCGGCAAGGAAGGATTTTCCATTCCTTGGTGACATTTTCTTCCTTAGCTCACGGATTGATTGACACGTGCAGAGACGCACGATGGTGGTTATTGCTGCCAAAAATGAAGTCGTAAACTTCCTCTCAAAATTTCTGCTTATCATCCACCGTCGATGTTCGCGCCGAGATGAATGTTGCTTTTATTTTATGCGAATGCCTTCCCTTTTGGCTCGTAATACTTTATTAAAGCCCTTACTTGTTATTGCTGGCGATTATCGCCCTTGGCTGCCGCAATCACCCGAAAATTCGAAATAACCTCTTTTTGCTTTATCACGTATTTTAAAATAATATTTTCATTCAGAAATATCAATTTCCGGGCAGATAAGTATATTGAATTGTGTATTGATTTATTGCTGTGACATTAAACAGCGAAATATCCGATAAAATGTTAAGTCGTAACCTATAATGCTTTAAAAATTAATAAGAATTCAATAACTTGAAATAATGCAGACTCGAGCATTTGTTCATATACCATAAAATAAAATTCATTACATATTCATATTAAAAGATTTCGAAATTCAATTATTGCTTTTTTCCATTTAGATATAATTATGAATAGGTGCTATTACTACCATTATTATTCGATTATAATTTACCTGCAAATAAATTTTCACGTTTTTCCACTTCCAGAAGACCTTTATCTATGTGACAGATTCCAAATTAATATACGTAAGTACATACATATATATGTATATCATTTTTCTAAATTAACTAATTAATCTATAATATATAAATATAAAAATATTGATATTGGTAAGTACCAGCCTTGAATATTTCTAATACCTGTAATATCAGTAATTTCTTTTGGTCGATATCTGTAATTTTCCAATACTAGAATTGAATTTAATAATCGTTAAAATCTACATACCATACCAAGTGACCTTACCCTGAGTTTACGACTTTGAATTTCGGAATTCTAAAAGAGATTAGCTTTTCATAGAAATGTTAAGCTAATATACATACATACTAGATGTTTATATAAATTAATAAATAATTTAATTTTTCTTATTGTTTATTCTAATAACAGAATTTAAATTATTGAAAAATTTAAGTTGTTCAAAAATCGAATTTTTATTAGCTAAGGACCAATCAATTTTATTGTCTTTTTAATGTTGCAAACCAATTGTAAATCAGTTAAATCATTCTTGAAATTTTTTGACGTTGAATTCCGATATACATATATACACTTATTTAATTTTTGTTTATGAATTATTGATTGTGATATGGCCAATCGATAATAAATTAGATACCTAATAAAATTTTTCTGTATCGTGATATTTAAAAATCTTATTCGTTTCCAAATATAGTGCAAAATTAAACGCTGCTATTTCTTAAAATCATATAAACCTAAACTATCCTTGTAAATTCATTCAAAATTTGAGAAACTCGTTCTACTTTTTACTTACCTTCATATTTTTCATTTAATTTTTTTTGCTCATTATCTATATATAGAAACGAATATAAATCAAAAGTCACACAAAAAACCTTGAAATGAAATCAATCCTTCGGCATGAATAGAAAATAATTAATTTTGGGGAAGAAATGAGAACAACAATTTTTAGAAATTATTCACACCTTTTATTAATAATTCGCTTAACTGACTTAACAAAAATGATCTTTTGGGCAAACGCACTCGTGATAAATTAATTATATACTACACATATAAAACACACAGATTTTTTTTTCTGATGACACATTTAAAACTATTTTCATTCCTCTTAGTAAGTTAATTGTTCTCAGTGATTTTATTGAAGTTTCACCAGCAGTTTAATGTAACAATTACTTTTACCATGAAAGTAATATTCAACAATGAAAAACGTTTTTAAACTTAACATTAACAGGAATGAATACTTTTAACAAAACTTGGAAACGAATTATGAATTTGAAAAGTAATAAAAAGTGATAGAATCATCATCCGAGCTATTTTCTTAAATTCAAAAACATAAAACAGGGATACAAAAATTAAACGAATTAATTAACAAAAGGTAAACTTATAAATTAGATAACACAACTTAAATTTTTATAGTAAATAACACTTAAATCTATATAACAAAAACAGCGTGAAATGTTTAGGTGTAATATGTGACCTGCACATATGCGTCCTCATACTGCCCAATCTTTAGGGTTCATATTATTTTTTTTTTAATTTTTTGTAATCATTTGACTATCATGGCAGTGAGTATCTGATGTAATGGAAAAATTTATTACATACTATGTGTTAAATGAAAGTATAATAAAAATACTTATTTTGGCAACTGAGAACATAAGGAGGTGTATGTATTTACATTTTTTTTAAGGAATGTGTCATCTTAAAGTTAAATTTCTTCGTACAATAACTTAGTTTTTTTTTTTTATTTTATTTTTTTATATATACTCGTATATTTATATTCAAACGCGTAGATTATAAATTCATCGAAAGCAACTCTAAATCTTATAATCAAAACAAAGCTGAACAACTGAACCTACAAAACAAAATTGGCTTAATATAACGAGCCATTTCATTTCATTTCATCAAACATAACTAAAAATTAAAATTGTTAAAAGATAGCCTTGGTTCTAGAAATTCGATTAGAGTTTTTTACTAGTTGTAAATATATATTCGGAATTGTTTGCAATATTTATATGCCAATAGAGAAGATAATTTCAGGAGAGATAGTTTATATAAGGCACAAGTTTTATTACAACAGAAGATCCACTCCAAGTAGTTGGACATTTTGTTATATATTTAGAATATCCAAATATGTACGTTTTTTATTTGTTTAAATTAGTACATAGTAATAGGCTCTTAAAACGATTAAATTGATAAGTATGTTTTAGTTTAATTTTCAATTGGGGTTAATCCACTGATTACGAATACTCAAAGAATCTGTGATTTGTTTATTAAAATGTTTTCTTACCTTTTCAGAAAAATTATTAAGATATTTCTAATTATGTGAGAAGTTTTTATTTCTGTGCAATCGACACTAGATAATAATTTAACTTGAAACTTAACAAAACAGATTAAAAGCCGAACAGAAAAACAGAATTCAAATCAAAAAATCTCAAACTAATTCAAAACAGTATAAAAGGAAAACGTAATTACAAGCAACATATGAACAGATAATTCAAAAAAACAAAACTATAGTTGGAAACAAAAGGCACTGGAACAGAAACATTATTAAAAGGCACAGTGCGGTCCAAAATAACAAAAATTAAACCAACAGAAACAGGAAACAGACACAAAATGAAAACTTGAACAGGGAACAAGGAACAAAGAACATAATGAGAAGATAAACTTAAACATAAAACGAGGAACAAGAAACAAAATTTGGCAAAAATAAATTTACAGACAATAATAAGGTGGAACAAAACAAACTTATTAAATAACATGAAAGTGAGATCAACTGAATTTAATTATTTTTAGGAAATAGAAAAGTAAATAACAGAACGCGGAACAGAAAACTGAAGGTGTATAACAATAATACATCAAATATAACAGAAAACAAAGCGCAACGAAACGAGAATTTTTGATAAAACAGACAACAGAACTGTGAAACAAACTTAAACAAAATTAAAATTTGCAAGACAACAAGAGCTTGGAAACAAACAAAAACTGAAATAAAAATTCGAACGTAACAATCAAATTATGTATTAGAAACAGCGAACGAGTGTGCTAACAACAAAACCAAGTTTGGGATTTTATTGACTTGTTAATTGGAATAAGAAGAATTAAAAGTAACAAATGTGAACTATATACGTGTAATAAAACACATTATACTATAGTACAGAACAGTGGATGAATAGATGAATTCAATAGTAATTTACCTCTACGTAGGTAAAAGATAATAGTAAAAATAAGTAAAGCTAACCAGAATGACAAGTTAGATAATTATGCAGAAGAAACAAAGATCGAAACATAGATTTTTATAACGAAAACTTAAAAACAAATAACAAAGAACAGAGTTTGGGTCAACAGTACCAACATGCAATTAAGTTTTTACATCGTAGTCGTTACATAACGCAAAATTAGTTAAACGTAGTTGTTAATAATAATCTATTGTCGATGTGCACAAATATTATACTCAAAATAAATATGAAATGCAACAAAAATTAAAACTGAATTAAAAGACGAGAACATAAAAGAAATCCAATGGCGTTAAATCGCATGAGCGAGGTGGCCATTCGACTGGACCAGATTACACGGTTACCGAACTTCCACTTCAATAGATCAATTATTTGACCAGCTGTGTGGCATGTGGCACCATCTTGTTGGAACCACATATCACTGATAGCAAGTCCATCTAATTCTAGCCAAAACTAGTTTTCCAACATGGCACTGTAGCGAACTCCATTGACCGTAACATGGCGATTATTTTCATCGACGAAAAAATATGGTCACTTTTTGTGGTTGTAATGGAGTCTTTTGAAGCACAGGTTTGTTGCTATCCAATAACGCATATTTTGCTTATTGATAAAGCCATTAAGCCAAAAATTAGCTTCATCGCTGAAGATGATTTTTCGATGAAATTTAGGATTAACTTCAAATTTTAGCAGAGCCCAATCGGAGAAGTTTCGGCGCTTCAAATGATCAAGAGGCTTCAGTTCTTGAGTTAATTTGATCTTGTAAGGGTGTAATCCAAGATCTTTACACAAAATTCGCCACAATGTGGTTTGAGAGATTCCCAATTCCTGTGATATTTTGACTCGAATTTATCCATTATACAAAATTGTTATGTCCCTACTGGAAAACCCTTTATTTGGATCACGGATTTTTTTTAATGACTACTGGAAGTAGATCGAACTTTATGAAAATTTCGAATTTTCACAAATTTGGTGTTCAAGCTAATCGCGTAATCTTTATTTGTTACCTATCAAAAACTAATATTTCTATCTTTTACCGATAAAAGCAACATGGGAAAAAAAATGACACCTCTGATGCGGCATTTCATTAATCAGTGTTTTAGAAATCTTGTTTGAATCAAAGATAAGTTTGATCGATTTTTTTTTGCTATTTTAAAAAATCGCAAATTTTTTAATGAGTATTTTTCAAAGAACGTAAATTTGCATATAAAGTTTGTATGACGGACCAGCGTCTAAAATATTGCTCCTGAAATTAACTCTGTTTTGTTTAAGGCAATTGGTCCGAATATTTAATACAAAGTAACCTAAACTTAATTCGAAATTAAGAATCAATCCTACACACGCTTTGTAATTAATTGAAAAACAAAAGAAGCCACGAGACAAAAAATTAAAAATCTAATTTTAAGATAATATAAAACTTAATATTTAGGAAAATCTTCAATCTGAAAACATTAAATGTAAAAATATTATCTTTGGGTGAAAAACATCGTCTTTATGATGAAATTGGGACGAACTGACGAAACTTACTATGGCATTTTAAACGAAGCGTTTAAATTTTCGGATGATGAAATTCAATTCCACCCAGCCACAGTCATCCTTTTGCGTCATCGTTCCACTGTTTCATTATTTTACTCGTTCATCGCTTCCATTGTCGTCTCAGGGCAATCCAGTGCCATTTTGCGAAATAAGAGATCGAATAACGAATTTTATTCTTTTGATGCATGAGACAGCAGAACATCCTTAAAGAAATGCGAGGTCAGTCTCCAGCGTCGTCGTCTGGGAAGAGCTCCCTTTCCACTCCACCTCTGTCCAGTGTGCGGATATTTTAAGGTGGAGTTTTGCAGAATCATGTGCATGTCTTTTGTATCAGTTTTGTGACACACTAGGACTGAACAAACGATGACAAATTTTCTGGATCTTTTGAGTTGGTGAAGCTTTTACCACATCAATTGCCTGCTAAATGCCTCTGCATGGGGACTTCCTCTTGGACCTTGCGACGAAATCACATCTCTAGGGCAGTGCATTGTAACAATTTCCTTAATCCTTTTAGAGAGTGCCTGCAAATAAGTTAATATAATTGTGAGTAAGAGGTTAATGATTCAATGTTTTTGCTTTTAAATATACTAGTTAGCCTTTGTACAATTTGTAGCTCAAAATCTTGTTTGTTTGAATCAAAATGATTTAAATGCGTAGTTACTTCAACCAGACGGTCGCTTTTCGTTATATTTATTACAACAGAAATGACTTTGTTATTTTGTCTAAGTATTTGTGAATAAAAATTATATAAGATTTGGTTAATTCTACTTCAGTTACAACAACTATACTTAAAACATGGCTAAAATCCACTATGATATATAAATATTTAAATAGTACGAATTTGCTTGTTTAAATTCAATTAAGTTACTCGGTTAATAGACTAGGACTTCTACAGGGCTTCTAAAATATTAAGCTGGAAAATATTGGTTCAAATCTCATAATGTTTACATGTTTCAAAATCTAAAATCATAACTATAAGAAGCCGTTTTGTTAATGTTCAATATGAAATATTTACACAGCTTAATTGAACCCCCAGAGATTTGGTTGAAGGATCAGAGATTTGACAAAGTACGATGGAAAATTTGATTAAAATTTTACTTATTAGTTTACCTAATATTTGTTATGCGCTTTGATAACTCTCCAAAATACACTTGTTAATCGGAACCAAGCCTCGATTAAAATTTGCCTTTCCTCATAAAAAAAATGTAAACTTGGCCCTTAGTTCATTTAACCAAATATTTTAGTTACTATAAGTTACGGAGAAAAGTAATAAAGAGCATTACGTCATTGTGATCAAAATCTCGGTAAGCTGAAAACAGGCCAAATATTTTAATTGCAATAATCTTGGTTTTAAGTTTTTTTTACAAGTACATATTTTTTTTCAGTGTACCTATGATTGTGAGCCTGACTAGAATTTATATACACTCAAGTTTAAACATGTAGTTATTGAAAGGAAATCAAAACTGATAAACCAATTGAAATCAATACAAGTATAAAAAGAATATGAGCAAAATAAAAAAGAAATATTGAAATGCTTAAAGGCACGGCCACAGAAGCATCCAAGCGCAAATCTAGACGTGAGTTCGATTACTACATGTGTACAGTTCGGTGATTTTTGAAAATAACCTCATGTATGTAATATATACATATATGCTATAATACATAATATGAAACATAATTTTTACTTATATATGCAACTAAAAATCCTTAAGTCGCTAAATATTCAATAAAGATGGAATGATTAATAATTACACTGAACAAAATTTTATGTTCGTTTATGTAACAGAACAAGTAATATGTGTCTTCAATAGAATTTGTTCCGTATATTATAAAACTGAAAAATAAAATTTTGTATCACGCGACGTTTTTGAGAAAAATAGGAAAAAACCTAAAACAGTTCGTATTTTGAATATTTTTGAAAATTTAAAAAATTAAATAATGGAACGTGAAAAGAGCTCGCAACGTGGCTCAAAAGCCCAAATCCTTATTTCGATGTATGAAATGTCACTATTCCATAGCTCTTGCTAAGCAACTAATTTTTCGAGAGTGTTCGTTAGTTGTGATTATCATTCACTACCAATTGTATGAAGTAATCGGTTAACAGACAAAATTGAAATTCATAGAGTATTCCGGGAAGCCTCAAAGAATTTAATACTTTAATATAATAGCTTCAAACATTAATTTGACCTATATTTCAATCTCCTATAAGAATCCTATTTTTCTCCAAAACGTGATTTGTTGGGACATTTTTGTTTATGCATTCGTAATCTACGGAAAAAGTCTTATAGAAATGATAAATCACTTGTTCTGTGGCAAAATTTTGTTGACCAGTGTTATGTGATTGACTCATTCCATCTTATTATTTGGATAATCACAAGTAAATGACAATAAGTGGTTTTCTCGATTTCAGAGTGTTATGCAAAATTCTACATGGTTCTTATCTCTATATGATATGAATAGTTTAAGGTATAAATTTCGATAGGCGCAAACTTTTGATTTTAACCACATATGAAACTGATACCTACATATGAATTTAAAAATATAATAAAAAGGTGAGGTTTGTTTGTTTGCTTGTTTCCTGCTTATCGGCTTATTCGACTAACATGAGACTTTCACAGTCGTATTTATTATAGTATCCTGATGGACATAGTACATGTAGGCTGCATACATGGAAATTTTGCAATTAAAAATGGCCTGTATGTTTTAAGTTTTAACAGATTAAATGTGTTCTTGGTGGTTCTCGAGATCACTAATTTGCTATCAAAACATGGGCATTTCAAAAGTATAATTGATATATATATATGTAAATTATTAATTATATATGTTTATTCATAATACTAAATCCTTGAAAATCTCATAGTTTCGGATGTTAAATTTAAACTTTAAAATTTGATTTTCCAAAAATTGTTGTGAAACCACTTTTAGTTCGAAAAAATTCTATCTACTTAAATATTTAAATTCTAAGTTTTCACCGTTCAATCACCGCAAAATTTAATAATGTAAAACCTTTAAGATGTGATCAATGAAGGAATGCTCAAAAACCCAAAAATCTTCAATTGCACGTTTTGGCAGACTCTGCGCCAAATGTACCTTGGACTAGTGCCAGAAGCATAAAAGTCATATGAACATGAAAAGAAGGGAAAAATTCATTTAGAGCATCCCATTAATGGGCATCGATGCTATCGATCGATCCCCTCGACGGGCCGGAGCACAGGAACCAGGAATCTAATGATTCTACCAACTTTATTGCATATCCCAGTGGCTGTGTGCATTAACCGACCTCTTCCGATACACCAGTCCTCCAGAAATTCTTTGGGGATATTAAGGCTTGGAGTGGAGTTTAACAGGAATGCCGAGCTCGGCCAGCGCTGCTGGTGGCAGTGCAGCTGCTGGAATTTAAATATTCTCCGCAAATAATGTTGCCACTGCAGTTTTATGCTGTAATTCCGGTATCGGATTCAAAAAGTAGATAATGGTGGTTAACTACCGACGGTATAATAACTTTTTTTTCCCAGCGCTAAGAATCGGGCTAATTGGGGACGCTGCCGGCTGGCGGCTTGCTGCTCCTGCTGCTGCGATGGCCTATTACCACTTAATCCCCTTAATAAAATAAAATTATGCCCAGGAGCTATCTCCCGGATCCAGAGATACGCAGGATGGCGGCGGATCGCTGCAGCCTGCGGTAAACATTTCCTGTTTGACTTTCCGCAGTGGGCTTTTACAGCTGACTGCAAAAGGACACTAGTTACGTAATTATTTGTCGCATGCAAATAGCTTTCATTGGCTCGGAAATAATATTTCTTACGGCTCTGGCCAACCGGATGAATGCGAAAAATGTTTTTCATCATACCATACATTCGTGCGGCTTTCATCGCTATAGTGCGCTTTTTATCGGTAGGAAATTACGTTAAAGGAATCAAATTAACGTTTAATTGAACTTTAATGAGGAAATGCTCCAGCCGTGATGAATGGCCATTCTGCAGAATATTTTGAACGATACAGTAAGCCAATTATTTTAAAATTTATACAATTTCGGTCTAAAATTGAGTCACTTTAAATTTTAAGTATTCTCGAGTCAGAAAGGAGTAGATTTTATGTTAAAAATCAAATCTTAATGCAAATAGGGAAAATTACAGTATAATTAAATACAATACCCAAAAGAAATATTAGAAAATTTGTTATATTTTTGCTCCAAAACGTCTGTATAGTTTTGTTCCTTAAAAAGCTTCTTCTAACTCTTTTCGTTTTTAAATAACAATTAAGTTAAATAAATAATCCTTATTTTCATTGCTATGTTCATAGTGCGATTCTAAAAAAGAAAAATCGGGTGTCTAAGGTTTCAACGCTTCCAACAAATATATATTTCAATAAAAAACAAATGCTTTACTTTCGTCGACATTAAAATATATGTTTAACTTGCAGTACAAAAAAACGAAATAGCTTGTTTTCAAGAAAAAAAAATTCTGAATTGTACCTACTTTGGGCAAAGATTGAATTTTTAAGAATAGCCATATAAAAAATATTTGTTGAGTTGTTCTATAAAATATATAGATATAATGATAATTTCAATTTGTGCATTGATTTCTTGCCGAATTATAAAATTAATAATTTTTGGATTTTTAAATTCGAAATGTACGTATATTCGTCTGACGAAGATTGGTATAAATTATTTCCTTACAAATATTTCGGTGAACTATGCAGTTCTGGATGTAATATAAGTAATAAAGGAGTTCTAATTTCGAATATTCTAGATAGAATTTTAAAAACAATTTTTATTATTTTCTGGTTGTATGAAAATATTTATGATATCGAAAATTACGAAAATATTCAGTCTTTAAAGAGATGACAATGTTCAATGCCCAAAACATATAATGAAAGGCTTGGTAAAAAAGATATGTTAATAAAAACAAGTCCATTTTAAAATATTCTAGGAATGTCCTATCGTCGTTCAACTAATCATTTCCTAATGTGTCGCCCTATCCAACATACATAATTAAGGGACGAAAGCCAAGGAAATCATTTTGACTTACCTAAAGGCTTAAAATAATTTAAATTAAGGTTAGTTTGCTCTTGACTAATAAACTAAACGTTAATTTTCTTTCATAATAACATTAGATATGTTCTCGTCAAGCAATAATTAAACTAAAAGTATAATAAAACAGTTTATTTCCGCTAATTTTATTAAACTGGTACTAACTTTTTAAGTGTTGTTAACTTCCCTATTAATTATTTCCATTTACATTAATTTCCTTCCACTTTTTAAGCACCAAGAGAAACGAAAATCTATCTAAATTGTATTTTGACAAAATTGAATCCGCTTCACGTGAATAACGTGCTCCAAACTAAATTTTCTTGTCGACTCTTTAATGTGCAACAGGTAAATTTTCTTTATTGTAAATACCACTTGAAAAACGTAAGGCATTCGTTTACTGCCAAATTGCTTGCGTTGGAGCTTCCTGGCTCCTTCATGGCCCACTAACTCAAATTTTTATTTATACTTTCCCCCAAGTTTGTTTTCCCTGCCCTGAATGAGATAAAATTATGGAAATTAACGCCATTACAGAAGAGGCGCCAAATTATAGCAATTTGGTAGTATCAACGTTTTTATCACCTGGATTCTTACTTTACACCCTCTACACAAAAGTATAAAATTTTAGAGGGTAATAAGTCTTACCTGCGTTTGTTTATCGAGGTGTAAATCTATCCGTTTATTCAGCCTCAGTCAGAAAAACGTGCTAGAAACGCTTTTTTTATCACTTAACACTGTCCTCAATTCTTTCTTGCATAACTGAATAAATTTTAACGATATCTCACACAGTATAAAAATTATTTGTTTTAAGAATAAAGAGCTTAATATCACTTCACTACTCAAAACAGAGGGTGCCCTCAAGGGCCCGCTCAGACGATCTTAAAATCCTTACATCTTTCAGCTACTGCAGTTGACTGAAAAGTGGGACGATCGCGACTTCGTCGGTCGTTTTATACTCACCCCAGGGCTACCCTAAGCATGCGGTTTCCCAGGGATCTGTTCCCTTTCGGAGTAGCCCAGTGATCCCGAAACTTCGTTGTTCCCTTTTTCTTTCCTGAGGATCACCCTAGGAGCCTAGGGCTGAGACGATCGCTCAAGAAGTCTATCTGGGCCAAACATCTTGCACATGCTTTCTGCTCAGGTCAAAAGGTCATTCGAATGTGTTCGTGAACGTCCGTGTGAAATGGTTTGCGTCAAGATGATTCTGACCCTTCTTATCATAAATTGCTCACTGGGTTTAAAATTTAGATTCTTCGCACACAATGGATCTACGCATTACAATTCGATATTCGATTTCCCTTTCAATTTTGTCCGTTTGTACTTTTTCTTGTCTCTCGTGTTTATCAGATAGAATTGTTCTTGCATTATTTATGGACTAGTGGCCGTATGGTCTTCTTGGTGCCAAGGTTTGCAGAATAATCTGCCTCAAGATATAATGGCTTTAAAATGACCCGCCAGGCAGCAAACGATTTGTTGTCGCTGGCTAATGGCGTTAAAAGCAAAAAGCCAGGAGGAAAGCATGCACATTAATTCTGATAAGAAACTTTTGGAACTGCATGGAAGTGGCTTTACTCATTCCTAGATAAACGTTTAGTCATTCTTCCGGAAATCAGAGAAAATTTCTGAGAAATTTGAACATTTTTTTTAATGTGAAAATAAGTACAAACTTTTGGAAAAGCATTTGCCAGGTTTCAAATGAATTTTCTTTTGTTCGTTTATTTATAATAATTTCTCACTAGTTTTAACCGTAAGTTTAACAATTTAATTTAATTACTTAATATTTAAAATTGTTGTAAATTATTTGTTTATTACTTTCGAACTTTAAACGAATCATATATAAATTTACAATTTCTTTATTCATGTGGGTTATGACACTACACATTTTAATAATTATATTTATTACGTAGTTATGGCTTCATGAAAAATTATCTCATTTATAATTTAGTGATTTCCTTCAGAAGCTTGTTACTTGGAGTTTTAAAAAAAGTAGGTATTTGTTTTCTAATTCGTAATTAGCACCATTAATAACATCAAAAGCAGTAGGAATAAACTTTATGATAGTCGAGGCTAAATAAGGTCACAAAAATATAAAATATTAAAATTAATTAAAAAGTTGTATATTTTTCCAAAGGCTTCGTACCTTCAAAGGAAAAAACGGAATCCTTAGGCTATTTTAGTTGGGATCACTTTGCTGTCCGTCTGTCTGTCCGTCAAGACAAGACCCTTTTTCTTAGAAATGGACGACTAGAAGTATTGAGTTGGAAATATAATATAATACCAAATACTGAAGTATACAGCCTCATAGTCCTTATTTTACAGCACAAGTGAAGGAAAAAATTCGAAAATTATTAATTTCTGGTTCTACACCATACACGAAATGGGCCTAATCGCACTTGTCCGCCTTTTTTACTTTGCGATAAATTATTGTTGATTGAATTATGAAAAGAAATATTTTCTGTGTCTGCTTAATTCATTCTCAACTTTAGCTTTCATTCTTAAAACCAATAAACTAATTATTCTAATAGTGTTGTTTGTCGGATTCGTTCATTTTTATACAGCGAAGTTAGATGTACCAAAAGTGTATACTTTAAATAAGCGATGTAGAATTTAGGTGTAATAAAAGCAAAAACTGAAACAGACTATTGTAAAATAATGTCTAAAAGTATTTCATTTCATTAGAGAAGGTTATTTTTGGTCCTTTTCTTCATATTAAAATTAATTTATGTAGATTTTCTATGGAATATTGTTAGTACGGAACTCTTCCCTGTTACTTAAGTCTTTATGGTGCTGGTAAGGTACTTAGTCTACAAACGTGTAAATCAGGTCTTGTGAATCAACCCTAAGTAAAGCACCCTTCTTTGTTCCTCTGTATAGTCTAATAATTTTTAATTATTGTAATTCAGCCAGGTCTTGTTCCTGCAAACTGGAGCAGAATACTTCAATGTTTCAAAAGATAAATAATAAATTAAGGCGGGGGAGTTCGTTTGCTTTCACATTCCACTTTACGACTGCCAGAACAATCATCGAGCAAAGTTTGTGAGACAAGCGAGCAGCTAGAATTGCACTTCCTTGTAGCTCTACTCCATACTTTGGAATGGGTGTGCCGGGATTCCCCCGCAAATCAAAACAAACATTTTCCCATATATGCAAATACATGTGTACCGGAATCATAATTTTCGATAAGATGCAGGATAGTTGGGAGTGGAAGAAGGAAGAAACCGGGGTCCGCTGGTGTATTAAAGGCGACTATGTAGCCGAGAGGAAACGACTCCGCTTTTGATATGTAAATCAAAAATTTTAAGTATAGCGCACCTTGTTAGGGTTGTGAGCTACGGAGCATAACAAGGTAAAAATCAGGGCATAACAAGGTAAGGCTCGACTTGAGTCCCGGTCCCAGGAAATGCGAACGCCGTTCGAGGGGAAGAAATTCCCATGCAGTCGGTCCTGGCTGCAGTCGAGGAGCAAAGCAATTCGTTCCCGAACCGACAGGATTTCTTCCCGGCCGGGCGCAGTTTAATTTCCCACGAGATTTTGAACTGGACAGCGCAAACGGCGGATTGCGCACATTAATTTTGGACTGTTTGTTATTCCGCAGCATTTATGAGTTCCGCTAAAATTTTATGCGGCCATATCTCACGACCATCCACAGCACTCCTCGGGGGGCAGCCTCGGCTCGCTCCGGGTCTAATTTTGTAATTTATATCATGAGATGGATTCCCCAGCAACTCATCAATTGAATTGATTGGGAATCCCACGAATATTTTATTGGACCTCATACGGGTCCATTAGGGCCATCTCTGATGAAAATTTCGCTTTGATTAGGACAGCGTGCGGGAGATGCGGGCTCAACTAAGCCCTGTAGCCCTTTTGACGTCAAATACGGTAGTCGCCGGCTCCTTTGGCCACTCTTGATAATGGAACCCGACTGTGAGTCTCAATTGGAAATGATGTTCCCACGTGCCGGCATCTACCACAGGTGGGCTCATGCTGGGCACAAGTCAACACTCAAACGAAATTAATTGACCGGCAGCGTTGATGCGCCTTTTTTTGAACCTTTCTTTCTTCTGGACTTGAGAAGGGCACCATTCGGTTATTTTACATTGTCGTTCGGCACGATAATTCCTCCATAGTCACCCAGTAGGAAAGTGAACTAGTTCAAAGACTAGTAGAATAACTACTTCCTAAGGAATGAGTAGTAGTCCTCAGTTGGATACCTTTTATATGGAAACAACTGCTTACTTTTGTACAGCGATGTCCTACGAAGGAGTTAATTGGTCTCTGCTGCATTACTATTGAACTACTTCGAGAACTAATTCTTATTGAAAGATTTCGAAAACTAATTCATTTTAAACTACTTCGAGAACTAATTCTTATTGAAAGATTTCGAAAACTAATTCATTTTGAACTACTTCGAGAACTAATTAATTTTGAAAGATTTCGAGAACTAATTCATTTTGAACTATGTACTTTGAAAACTAATTCATTTTTAATTAGTTTTTGGAAACAAAAAGACATAATTTTAAGAGGGTTCCAGTTTGAAATCCAAAAAAGAGACCTTTTTAATTTGTTTTTTTAAACCTGTTATATTTTTTTTTAGGTTTACATATTATTACAGACAGAGTTAAGAGTTAAGTTGAAATATAAAAATAAATTTTATTTCAGTTAAAAACATAGGCACTTCATAAAGAAGAAATAACAAAACAAAATTATTGAATTATTACTACAGTATCCCGCCATTAAATTATGACCGATCGCATTTATGCAAAAATATTTAATTAATGTGTATGTTATTGTCTGTGATATTATCAAATTATGCAAAATATTCAGCTAAATTTGTTTTATTTAAAACAGAAATAAAATGTCTAGATTTTCTAGTCGGTCATAATTTAATGGCGGGATACTGTAGTTACTAGTAACATTATTAAATACTAGTTTTTGTTGTTATCCTCAACTTTTCTTTTTTTTTCCTCGCACACTTTTTTGAAGTGCTTTCTTTTAGTTGCTTGGAAAGCTTCCCTCATGAGCTTTTCTGCATCTTTAATGTTGGGATCCGTTTCAACAGCTCCTATGCAAAAATATATATTACTTATGAATTGAAAAAACTGATTAAATTTCTTAATACTTTTTATGACTTCAAAAAGATTAGAAAAGTCTTTAAATCTCTTCTTGCCATGGGTTCCATCCAAATTGTATTTTAAAATAATGTCCTTACTAATAAGTTCGTTTATTTGCTTTTTCAATCCACGACGAACCCTGGATGTAACCGCAGAAACCTGTTTAATTGTATCATTAAATAAATTCATAGCGTATTAAAAATTTATTTTCCTTACATATAAATCGCGATTCTCTGCGCATATACAATCGTTAACATTCCGTAAGTTTTCCTCGGTTCTTATAGGAAATGTTGACAAAATTGAGGTATTGGCAGATTCTTGCCGAATTAATGTTTGAATTAGAACTGTTTGCGTAGCCAATACCTCCATAATGGCGGCATTTTGTTGTTTTATTATTTCTGTAAAGAATTATGAATCAATTGGACCTGATATAAATTATTTTAATTTGATTAGTATTACCTGCAACTTTTTCAAATTTCATATCTATATAAGATTTTAAGTCCTCACTAAGGTTTCCGTTACTTGTACCCACGGTGTCTTGGCCACAAATGGGTTTTAGAGCTCCTAAATAATGGTAATCCGTCAATATTAATGTCTACAATAACTTCTTCATGTTCAAAAATAGTGCTACAAATTTTTTTTAATTGTTTTTCGATTCCAAAGTGAGAGCACACACCAGGCGGAACCCTATCTATAGTGAGTTTTTCCCTATTTTGCAAAACTGTCTTAGAACTAAGAGGTACGTCTAAATTTTCTTCCCTTAAAATACTTAACAATTCATCAAAACATTGTCGGGAAGGCCTATTTCTCAAATACCATTCTTTTAATTTCTCTACTAATGATTTTTTGACTGCTAGATTTTCAAAGGGAATTGTTTCTACTTCGGAAAAGTAATCATTCGGTGTTTCTAAATTCGCTTGCAAATTTTCCGGTGTATTAATTACGTTATTGGTTAATTTGCTAATGTTTTTTTCTTTTTCTTTTTTAATTAACCTTCTAATATTACGCTTGCTGCTGCTAGACATTTTTTTAAATTATAATGTATCAAAAGAGCGGGTACTTACATGAAATTGCACAACAAAACACTTTTTTTTTATAAACAACACGCGTCTTCTGCGATTGCACATAATAACTGAAATTTCATCAGCCAGGAATGGCCGTCCCCTATTTTTTGTCTCCGGCGAAAGCATATTCTTCCGAAAACTCTCATGATCACGTGGATTTTCCGTTACGTTATTCAAACTGACTCCTCTTTGCATTACTTTTGAACCAGTAGTGAAACTAATCTATTTTACACTAGTGGTTAGATTATTCTTTTTTTATAAGGAGTTAGTTTATTCCGACTGGGCAGTAAAATAAAAGATTTTGGACTGGGTAATATATGATTAAAACTTAGTAGACTTAGTAGATACATATACATACATACATAGAATATGGTTTAGAAAAGAAAATGTATCACATGGCACAACATTGTGCTAGTATATCTAACTTTAAAGAGGTTAATGTTTACTAATTTGAATTGAGAGACTCATATACTAATTTTTTAGAAGGTACTAAACATTAAATTATACAAACTAAGAAATTGTTCTAGTGAAATTTAATTAGAAAAATTATTTTAATTATTTTTCAGTAATTTTGTCTGAAAATACCCAAATATCCTGATTTAGTAGTTTCTAAATGCAATTCTAGTGAAATTCATTCATTCATTGAGGTTGTTTTATGGGTCGCAATAATTGAAATTTCTTTTAACTTAAGGCGTTAGGCCACTCTAGTAGTGGAAAAAATATTAAGTATATTTTGAGAATTTTTTCCAGCCGGACTATAAAATAAATTAAAATTCTGAAAAAGGTCCTTTGTTATACAACTAATGAATTGCAAAAATTAATTCAAAAGCGATACAAAACAAAATGGTGGCTGTGCAGGTTCTTTGATGAAGCCTTTTTTAAGGGTGCACGGCCGAACCAGTGCAAAAATCGCCAAAAAATTGTTTATAAGAAGAAAACTATGCAATGTAATGAAAAAGTCCTGCGTACTTCTGTAAAGAATGTAATTTTGTTCAGTTGTTGTTGTACAGTTCAAATTTCAAGTCAATCAAGTGAAGATTAGTTCGGATTATGAATGCGGTCGACTTGAAAAATATAGTTTCTAGAAAAACGCGTTTGAAGTTTTGAACCCCAATGCTAATGGCCAGACTTGACTTGACTAATATGTCTTAAATATATATTTAAAATGTTTTTCGATTTATAAAACCTATTGTGCCTTATTTTTAAGACACTAAGGAAGAATTTAAGACAAAAAGAAATTGTTTTTAATTTTTTTAAATTCTAAAGTGTCCTAACTCTTTAAATCGAATTCAAGTAATAGCCGTGCCGGACGTTCTACAGTTGCGTACTGCTGGAATTCTAGGAAACTACACAACTTTTTTCCTGAGCATGTTTAACTAATTTCGTATTCGTATTTCGACATTCAAGTTCGATCTCTGGAATTATAGTTGCCTTAATGGCTATTTTAGTGCATAAATTGTTCTTCTATTTAATTGACCCATGTAATATACTCATGCAAACGCTGCTTAATACTGGCTTAATTTTATTGATTTACCAGCATCCACTTAAAATTTACTGCAACATCAGTTGTACTACATAATGCATTTGTGGCAACATTTACTGAATTTCTAGTAAAACCAACTAGAATTTAACACTAAATACTTCAGTAAATTTTCCTAGATTTCAGATGAATTTTACTGGCAGAGCAGTAGAGGTAAACTTTTTATAGGTATATTTCCCAGAAAACCACTGGATTAAAGTAGAAATGCAGGAAATAATTACAATGGAATTCTAGTGATTCGCTTTTGATTTTCATTAGATTTTGAACTGCATATATAGGAAATTTTAGTTGAAATTCACTGTATTCTAGTGAGGAAAAATTTAGAGCGTACAAATCTAAATAAGTAACGGTTCTCAAATAAAGAAATTAGAGGTTCACTATTTTGTGTGTTTCTGATAAGCAAGCGTGCACTTAATTTGTTGAGTTGTCTATATCAAGCTAAGTATAAATACCAAATTTTTGGTCGCTACTACATATATAAACAATAATTTATAAAAACCAGTTAAATCCGAAATGTTGAGCGAAATAGCTGTGTTATGCGCTGCAATTTACTTAACGTCTTTTGAGGGACAAAAATCAGTTTTTATACTTTAGTCAGACATATTTTCACTACAGTACCAACAAAATGATTAATTTGAATAGAATAATAATATATCCTCCTTTTATTTTTTTGCTTTTTTTGTGTAGTTTATAAAAACACAAAATGCACGATTGTCAGAATATTAGTCACGTATAGGTCATCATTTCGTTTTGCCTTCGAACTTTGAACAGTATACATAAATGAAAGCCTGCAATTTGGACTCAATTTAAACTTGCAGGGTTAAACAAATAATTCCAAAGAATAGATGTTTTGCGTTTTGGTGTCCTATTTGGAGTTCATCTTCCTGGAGTTAAACTAATTATCAAATATGTTTATTATTAGGTATCTCACAAAAAATATCAGAAGTTTGCCACTAGTATATAACTAAATAAACGAAAAGCTAGAAATTATACATTAAAACTGAATAAAAGCTATAGGAGTTTTAGTTTATAGTATTACTAGCTGTTACCCGCGACTTCGTTTGCGTGAAATTAGTACTTTACATTAGCTATGATAAATGAGTAATGCTGGTGCGGGGAAAAACTTATGGATGTAAAATGGTCTGATGGGAGATTTACGTTTGCGAGGCATGTCGTAAGATATTCAGTTCCCTTTTAAGAAATGAACAATCCATACTAATAAGACAGTCGCTGAACCGATTTTGACCCAATAGAAGATTGAATTTTAAAAACAAATATAGCCTATGTATATTTCCTCTAAAAAACTAAACTAAACTAAAGTAAATCGTTTAGCGTTTCCCAAACAAAATTGCATACCCCATTTAACTCCCTAGGGGTAGATTTTTGAAACAAAAAAAGTAGCCTATGTCCGTTTGCGGGTGTCAAACTGTCTTCCTACCAAATTTCATCAAAATCGGTCCAGCAATTTAAGCGTGAAAGCCGGACAGTCAGACGGACAGACTTTCGCATTTATGTATTAGTATGGATAAGCAACATCAAATATATTTATAATGATTTTCATAAAGCCCTGAATTGTTCGTGTTTACTTTGATGAAGATCCCCTTACCTCTCATGTTTCCGTAAACTTGCTACAGGTATTTATCAAACATTAAAATTTCATAAAGAAATATGAAAGTGCAACAGTGTGCACTTTCAGGCAAACAAAGCCGCACCCGAGCTTCCTTGGGGACCTTTTAAGATTTGTTGCATATTCATAATGGCCCAGTCAGTGAGCAGCTCAGGCCCATAAATCTTTTGCAATTTCCATGAAAATCTTGCAATTCTTCCATAAAGGTGTTATCTCGTCGTGGGGAGCACTTAAGCTGGTGCTTGTTGACCCAGAACTAATCTCG
The DNA here is from genome assembly GCA_963920795.1 of Eutolmus rufibarbis. Taxonomy (NCBI): domain Eukaryota; kingdom Metazoa; phylum Arthropoda; class Insecta; order Diptera; family Asilidae; genus Eutolmus; species Eutolmus rufibarbis. Next base: position 32,495,230 of record OY987205.1, read on the forward strand.
TGTCATCACAATAATGGGCCGGGGCCCCGCAAAAACGGACATTAAGCTGTGCAGTGCTGCTCATTTCATAAATTACTCGTCATCATCAAACTTCGGCTAATGGCTTGGATACATAAGCAAGATCCCGAGAGTTCGGGAAGTTGAAGAGATGAATGGAGCTGCTACTAATTTATGGCAACTAGATGGCAAGAAGGAACGTTTTTCGGTGCATTAACGCCCATCAGTTTGCAAGCATTTGCATTTTAGTTGCAGACAAGCCCGGGAAGGGAACTATCCAAATTGAGTTAACGAGCTACGAAAAGTGCTCCTTTTTTCTTGCTCCCTGCGAATACGACAGATACCCGGGCAATATCCAATTGCTAATGGGGCCACCAGCACTCATTTGATTTTGTTTTTGAGCCCCCCGGATCCCCACTTAGCCACTCTAATGCTCGTGATAACTGCTCTGGGATGCAAAACTCCGATGGTTAAGTTCAAAATTGCTCGCCAGGCCCTTTTTATTGAGATGAATTTTATTGGCTGCCAGGCATTAGACTGCAAGCTGGCTGGAGCCGCGTAGTCATCCCAAGAAAAACCACTTCGCGGGATGTTTGGCTTGCTGCGTTGTGTAATGCTTTCGGTGAAATTAATTTAGCCAATCCCTCCGCAGGTCTCCAGTTTGGTTGGCAATGGAAGATTAATTGAACTCTCAGTTGGAGTTACAACCCGCCCTTTTTTCAGTTGTATTATTCTCAAAATCTCCGCAGAACGCTATTAACCATCTAATGGAAAGTCTAGTTGTATTCCACTTTCAGGTTTTTCCTTACTTCAAGTATCTAGCCTCGAGAATATTCCCTTAGCTTAAACTATGAAGGCAGTAGTGCTGAAGCTGATAAAGTTATATGACTTTTAAAAAACTAAACTCAGACAGCAAGTAATACAAACACCTAAAACTTTATATGTTTTTCAAAGTTTTTTAGAAAATGGACAATCGATTTATCTATCGAGATATCTCATCGACAATCAATCAAAGAACCAATTTTAAGCTTAAATTGTTTTCACTTTTATGAAAAGTTATAATTTAAGTTTGAAACTGTTTCCATTTAAAAATGAATACACTTTGATAGCGTTCGATATATTGAAACAACTTAAATGTGCAGAAGAAAATATTATCAAGTAACTTTGAAAATGAAATTCAGTTCAAAGCTGAATCACATTTAAATCGAAACATTATGTTCCATCTTTAATTTTAAAGTTTTTTTTTAATATACTGTCATAGTGAATACGCTTTGATTTAAAAGTGATTTTTCTTATTTTAGATTGTTTTTTCGTGCTTGTAATAAATACTAAGATATGTTTTTTACAAATGCGATTACTTATGCGCTCTCTGACGACAAAAATAGATATTTTTAAGAAAACCGTTCTAATTTTTCTAGTATTGTTTAATAATACTTTCATTAAGAATTTTTAAACGTAGAAACATTTAAAAAAAAGTTATTAAAACATATGTATGTTAAATTTAACTCTTGAAATGTGACAGTGATAAATATTTTTGTATTGGGTCCTTTCCTAAACGAGATTATATCACTGATTTTGAATCATCATTCATTTCATTCATTTTTGGAAAATCTAGTTTTGGAAATTCATAATAATATACATATCTAATAAGGTAAACTATGTAGAGATGCAACTATCCTTTTTTAAAAAACTAATTAAGCTATATTTTCGTCTAAAATTGTTTTTAGCCAAACCAAAATCAAAGATGTTATTACTTATTAAACATAGAGAAAGATTCTTTAGATTTTTATGATGGCTAAAAAATAATACTGAAATTATTGCGTCACTAAATGCTTTAGAATGTTACTGCTTGAGCACTAATGCGTCACATGAGTGTTTGCCGGTAAAAGGTATCATATAACAACAAACTGATTTGGTTTTGTTTTTGGAGATATTATACTTTTGATACTTGGGGCATCTCTCCGCAGTTTACTCTATCGGTAAGCCTAACTTCCAAAATTTTTAAAATTAGGTATGTATAGGTACTTAGGAATTACTTGTGTTATATATTTTAAATTTATTATCGAAATTTAAGATAACGAACTAAAATTTCAAAATTCAAGTATAATATAATTAAGTAGGTATAATTTCTGCCGCAAATATCTTAATAACTTTTTAATTTTGTTCTTTGTATAATTAAATATAATTTGTCCTTACTGCTGATGATATGCCAAATAGATCGTTTCGACTACTATCAGTTCCGAACCACAATCTCATGCTGCGCTAAAATTTTTATCGCAGTCTGCTTCAGATATCGGTCGGATCCAAAAAGTAAGGTGATTTCAGCAGTAAATCGAAAGTGGCAGAAATATTATTTTTATATGCAAATACGTGAGATTCTAGCTCATTTATCGCTTTCCACTTATTTTGGAATGCGGTAGATGGATGAGTGCAAATATCAATTTAAATTCGCCGTATTGCGCATAAGCCCCTCGATCTTGTGATTAATGTTGCCAAGTAAGAAAATACCAACGAAGAAATCTAAAAATTTACGAAGGCCGGACTATTTTCGGTTCAGCCCAATAATTTCGACAACATTTTTCGAAAGCAAATAAAGTTCAAGGGGCAAAAAGCCCCTTAAGTGCGAGGATTTCAAGAAATGAATGATTGCGCCCGAATAAGCAGAAGGAGAAGGAAGACGAAGGAAAGCAAACTGCCGAATCTCATGATCCCAAATTTAAGCCCATTCAAGAAATTTAACCTCAAAAGGAATGATGGCAAGAAATACCAAAATGAATACGATGAAGGGTTCGAGGGATCAACGCCACCTAATCCCGGAGGTTGCGAGCAAAACCTTTTGGATATCGAATTTTCTCATGACCATTTATGTTGGCCTCTATAAAAGCCCTTTTCCTGCTTATAATGCCGATTTTTCCCCGGATGGGAGTCCCTAAATGAATTATGCGAACTCAGTTCCCGGCTTGAGAGGGGAACCTCCGATCGAAATGTGTGTACAGCCCTCCACTGCGAAATGCTATTGAGGCTGATAATTCACTGGCTGGAATTCATTGGCATGATGCATACTTTTGTTGCGATTATGTGCGGAGTTCGAAATCTACTGCCGGACTGAGCAAAATTATTAATCACCCACAAGTCATCGATGAATGAGCTGTGGTCTTGAGATCATAATACTTGCTTCCTTTCATCAATGGAAAATAGCTCTCTATGCCTTTAAGGTAGTAGTCTGGTGTTTAGAATTGGAAAAATCGAATTTTTTTTTTTTAGTTAATTCGAAAGTACAATATGTTGAGAACATACTGTATAAATTTTAGACCGAAATTCGAAATACGAACGGAGTTATAATGAATTTTCGAGAGCGCCTCGTGGTTGCACGGTGTGGTAAAATCGATTCTTGAAACTTTACACGCGTTTTTCTCGAAACAACGTTTTTCCGGTCGGCCCAGGTGAAAACTTTTTTTCTATACAACCGATTGGTCTGAAATTTTAACTGGTTATTCTACACACCTGTAGTTCTCGTCGGAACTAAAATACATTTTTTTCACCCCTAACTTTCCATTTTACAACCCCTTTTGTGCTTCAAAAACATGACTTTTTTTTTCCAAGTCCGCCATTTTGTTATTTTTCAATAAATTTTAACAATTTTAGTTCCGACGAGAATGACATATCTATAGATTAATAATCAACTTCAATTTTTTATTTCTGATGTCCTCAAGAGCCTAAATCACCCGGGCCAGCCACCCACTTTTTTTTTTAAGCGCCAACTTCCATTAATTATAATAATAATAAGAAAATGTTTAATTGATTCAAAGTAATTTTTTTTTATATCCTTTAGATGTTAATAATAACATATTAAAAAATCAGAACGATTCATTTTTATTTTCCCCAAAAAAAACGTTCCTGAAAAAAAGTGTGAAAAACGGTGCTAGATACCAGACTACTACCTTAATGTGGTAAATGATATTTTCAACTTGCTCTATGCTTATCAATGCTGCCTGCTGTTATCAAAGTATATTTTTTACTAAAATAGTGATTCGTGGCATTTATGGGAAATTGATTTTCGAAAACCTGACTTATCAATTTATTCTGATTGCTCAAATAAAAACTAAAACAGCTTCATATTAAAATGAAAAATCATTCATACAATAGGTCAAATGGGAACTGTATCTTTAATGGACGAAAATTGTAAAATTGACTGAGTCGGATTTGGACTCCAAAATATTATATTATATATTTTATTTGAAATACTGGCAAAAGTTTAAGCGTATTTGAAAAAGATGATGTTTATTTGAAAATTTACCTTATTGATGTACCTATTCATCTTCTGGACCATTTTATATTGTAATTATAGAACGTTTTTGAAATATTCTTGCTTATTAGTCAACGAGCAAGGACAAAAGCTGGACTATGTATAAAAATGTAGATTACTTAAGAATGAACAAAATATTCAAAAATTCCATACATATTGGATGAAATGAAAGGAAATTTAGAGAAGTTGTTAATACATGCATATTTTAAGATTACAAAAAATTGTGTACTAAATTCTACATATAATTTGTATTTTATTAATAAAAAAAAAAAGTTCTTGACCAAGCGCCACGATACCTCGAATTTAATTTTCGCTTTATCAAGAAAAGTCCAAAAAATTTAATTCTATTAACTAGTGTGATTGCTAACTTAATTATGAACCAAAACTCGCAAAAATTCTGAATATCGGTTAGGAATTGAATTTTTAACATGTAGCGCTTGGATTGAAATAAATCTGTTTCGAGGTAATTGCGTTTAAAGTCTTTTTACTACCCAAGCCACGCACTTCAGTCTTCAGCGGCTTATAAAATTTAAACTATTAGGAATTTCTTTACCTTCTTTGCACAATATTTTTGAAATATTTCGTGAGTAACCTACTAGCCAAAAATAATAAAATAATCAAATAAAAAAAAATAAATAAATTCATATGAGTGTATAGGTTTCCTTGTACATAAAAGTTAATTTGAAAAATCTATCCACTTAAGATAGATTCGGTACTATCAATGTGATATTATTCAAAAATAGTTGTCTCAACGTCCCAATGATAAAAAAGACTGCTTGCTTCAGTTAAGGTGTTTTACACATATCAAAAAAAATATAAAGTTTTCTTAACTTGTCTTTTCGGAAAGCTTTGTACGAAGAAAAGATGAATAAAAAATGCCTCATCGTCAAGAAAGTGCGCAAAAATAGACACCTAGTATTTTTTGCATTGCTACTTTTCAATAATGAGAGAAAGACTACCTGAAGAAGTTTAATTTGTATACAATATTTGCGTACAACATGTAAATCAAACCAAAACTGAATTAAATTAAATTAATTTTAAGTATTGCTGAGTTTATTACCTATATATTTTCCGGCAATGATAAATTTATGAGATTTTAATGCATCATTTATTGGTCGTTTTCAAATTTGCGTGGCAATTTCCTCCTTTTTATTGTTTGATGTGGTTTAATAAACTTCGTCATACGATATTTTAATATTCTGTAAACTCATGAGAAATTTAATACACTCGTATGTCTTCATTGTTTTAAGTGCTAATAAAAATGAAGTGCTGCACGATGTAGCAAAGCTCAGCAATTTCACTCATAACGTCCATGAGTTATTTAGCTATATTGTTTTTCAAAATGTGCTGTCGGTGCAAAGGTCTGGAAGTGCTAAGATTCGACCGATCCGTAGCGATATTTTTAAATTCGCCGATGGAATTTTATCATTCCTTCCGCCAATTTAGGCGTCCTGTAAATTTGCTGAGTCGTGAAAGTTCTGTAAAACCAGCTCAGCACCGACGAGGAGGAAACCGACAATGAGTAAAAATCAAACCCAAGAAATACAAACAAAAAGTGTATAAGAAAAGGATTGCCGTTCAGGATATTCTGGCTGTTTCTTGAATTTCTTGTCGCGTTTTTATTCAACCGAGAATGATATATGAAAGGAAACGCCTGAGGTCCTGCCATCGACTTTTATGAGGAGTTGTAGACTCGTTCTACGACGTGAAGATGGATTTTGCGAAGGGAACGTGGAATCCTAGTAGACACCGAAAAGGGAATAGAGTGACGCACTAATATTATCAATTTCCGCATTGTTCTTTTGATGTCCTATTGAATTTGATCCAGTTTTCGACTCGTCCTAAGAAAATAAGTTCGCAAAAGATATGGCCCCTCGAAAATCGCTCAGATTTTTTCCATGAGTGCGAGCACCTTAAGAAGGTAGACCCTTTTATTGTCCGTCTTTGACTTAGTGCTCAATAGGAGTAGCTAAGGTACGACACCTTGAAGAGGGTGCTGCTCGGTCGGGTGAGGAAATTGTTGTTTTCTTTTATTCCTCGCATGCGGTAATGAACATTTGAGTAATTCCGACCAGAAACCGAGCGCTGAATGGCGAATTATAGAAGAATATTTGAAAAGAAAACTGCAAGATGTTTGGATTCAGGTAAAAAAATCTTAATTCAAGGGGTGACTTCAGCAAACTTTAAAGACACGGGGAATCATGTTCTTTTTGTATGTGTGCTCTGCTCTCCTTATTCAAGGCTTCTATTGTTTGCAGGGACCTGAAGCAATTTAAAATTGCGTATATCTGCCATTAGGGCAAGAGAAGAAAGACTTTTAGCCATCTGCTTCTTTACTGGAAGATATAAAAGTAAGACGCATTACCGATCTTTTTAAATTCTGTAAAAAACAGTGTCTTGATTGACATCTGCATGGATATATTGATGGCCAATACAAATTAGTCAATATTTTTAAGAATTAATAAATATACATATATTATGCTTGCCAAAGTAGTGCGTAGGACAAATCAATTTAATTAAATTCACTATTACTGTAATACTATGAGCATTACTCGGCATTACTAACATTACTTGGCATTACTTCGCATTATTCAGAATAAATAAAATGGAAAACCTCTTTTCTTTCGCTGGACCTACTTAAACTCTGAGCATGCACTTTCAGACTAAACTTTTGTTAAAAATTGGTACTGCTGAAAACAAAGAATTTCAAATAAATATGCTGGTACTATTACTATTTTAGAAATAGTATTAGTTCATCACACTTTGTAACTATCACTAAATTTTTAATTAATATTATAGGATTACAGCGAGATAGACCACTACAAATTTATTATCACTAAATGGTTTCCCACCATTAAATTGGTAAATAATAGAGAAGTTCAGAACATCGTAAATTTTCTAAATTAGCGATAGTACTGTAGAAATAAGTACTCTAAATGAGTTCAAATATTTTAACATTTTGAATGCCTTTTAAGAACAATTTATAAATAATAACCTTTATTGGTCTGGGAGCTGAAATACTATCATTTATTTATTGATTCCTAAATTCTGTTTCATTAAGAATAATAAATAAATAAATTTAGGCTATCTCCGTTTTGTGGAAAGGAATGGACGAAATGCCAAGATTAATCTTTTAGATCATTTTACACGATTTAGTAGTTAGTTCTCAAAATAAAATATGAAAATGATCTTCTTTTAAAGAGTATCGAACAAATACACCAATCGGTTTGATAATACAAGTCGAGGTTCGGTTGTTCGCTGAAGTAACTGATCTCATTCTTACTCAGGTTTGAGTTTACGATTAACTGCATAAAACTGAAGCTCAGCTCTTTTCAGGATTGAGTCGATGAAAAACTGCATGAAATTTCAGTAGTTTTCTTTTAATATAATACATAAACTGCTTTCACTTCCCGAAGTATAAGGAAATAATTATATTAATATATTATATGAATTAGTTAGTTAATATTCCGATTCCAATTGAAACTTGTTTGGATTGGAAAAAATTATAGTAGCCAAGAATAGGCAGTCTTCTTCAGCATTTATAGGTATACAAATGCATGGAACCAAAATGTTGCGAATTAATACTCATTGAAAACATTTTAATATATTTTGTAAAGGAGTGCATTGAGGGAAAGAAAGAACAATAGATGGGCAAAAGAGTTTTGATAATAGGTATTTGAGTTTCCGGGCTGCTTAACCCTTAACAACTCTTACAACCATTTTTTTCATTCGCATTCAATGCCAAGAATCTCCTTAGTTGATGTAACGAAAATAAATTTAAATGCGATTAATAGATTTGTTCACAACATAATAATCACATTTTAAAGCTTGTCTTAAAACAGAACATTTTGAATGTATTTCAATGTGATACCTTCCAAAACATAGTCAGAGGAGGAAGGTGTATGCTATAAATTCAGCTTGTTATTCGATACTTATACCAGAAACTTTAGTCACTTTAATAAGCCTCTCTCAATCTCTGTGAAAACAAAAGGTAGAAATTTCGAAGCAAATTAACTTCAAATAACCTTGAGCTGAAAATGCCAGGAAATTCGGTTTTAGAGCCAATTTCTTTGAAGGTACACCTAAGATAATAAACATGGGAAGGGACTCATGTAACAATGTAGGTACAATGCTTTTATTAGGGTTTTCAAGTTAATCGTTTTTAGATAAAAAGAACAAAGCGCTGCTTGGAAAACAGAAGCCACAGAATTGTTGGCGATAAAGTGACAATCCTGACTTTATGTCGGGTATGGAATATGTCCCTGACAATTACGTGAATGAATGGAATCTTTTGGGTGAAGAGCAAGTTACTTTGGTATTTTGCTTTCTTAATTTTTAAGGTTCCTTAAACGGACATTCATTTGTCTTTAACACTATAATTAACTTAAATGTATTTCGCGAGTAAAGAGTAGAGAAGAATTGTAAAAATGTTTAGAGGTGATGAATTAAGGAAAGGTTTGCAGAAAAATAGTTATTTTTATGCAAAATACCTCAACGCGCGTTTCTTCTTACTTTGACCATAGTCGTTAAGCAGCATTCGTTGTAAATGTTGCTAAAATTAATGAACTTAAAATAGCGGACTAGTTACAAACTTTATGGAATTTTAGCGGGAATTAGAGTTGAAGATTATCGTGGACATTGATTTCATATATGTATGTACAATACATATGAATATTCCATATAGTGAACAGAGAAGTTTATATTATACATATATTGTAAAATATTGATGAAAATTAGTAATGAAGGAATAGGACAATAAAAAAATCGCATTTGTTCGTTTATAAAAAATGAAATTTAAGATTAAGACGAGATAATTACGTATGTTAAGAAAAAGTAGTTAAAATTTCAGAACAATTAATCCAGCGGTTTTTGAGATATATTCATCATCGATTGTGAAAACCTCAAGAACAATTTTCTTTACTCGTATCCTTCTCTACAAAAATGCCCGTAACTCAAAAATTATTAGTCTATGTTATTCTTTCAGAAAATGTAAAAGTTTTGATCGAGACAGTTCGGTTGTTCCGATCGAAAAACTTCGCTCATCTATTTTTTGCTTTTTTCAAGTGAGCTCCATCCGCAAAAATAATAATTCTCCTTAGAAGTAACAATTAATATTTATTGTATTTTAAATGCTTAATACAAAATAGTTTCTTTTTCAGATTTCGCATTTTATTATAATCTCAATTGTACGGCGAAAACGATATCGAAATATCACATTTACTTGATATACGTATAATACATGTGCATCTAATTTGATGCATCTATCATCGTACGAATATACTGCTTCAAATAAAAATGCACCAAACACCTAATTTTAGAAATCACAATGATGCTTTCAAATAATGTTGTATCACAGATAATTATTAATTTTATTATTATCTGTGGTTGTAGGTTGTAGTTTTATGAAATCATGTGGAATTGGTACTCGTATTTGACCGGTTTTTTTCATTAAGAACTACGTACGAGTATTTTCCTCATTAATAAGAAACTTCTGAGTAAGATAAAAGTCATATTAATATCAAGTTTTTCTTCAGTTTTGTGACCACAATGGTTATGATAATGAGCCAGAGCATATTGAAATACTGCGCAATTCGCCTTAGCTGAGATTCATATATCTCCCATTATTAGCGACATGTCTTTTGTTATATAATAATAACCCTCGCAGTCGATCAAAGACAGGAACTTGCCTTCCCTTCAGGGTTTCTTCCGCCGCTCGTTGGTGGAAAAAATTTACGACGAAGCGGAAAACAAGTTCTTACCAAGGAATTATCATATAAACGACGGCTTTGGCGGACCTTTCTCATATCATTTTCCTGGCCAGAAGTTTTACGTCTGGAGCGTAAGTTATGGTCATCTTATCCGGGGTCGCCTACTAGGAAGAATATTGGAAAGTTCTTGTTCGAAAGTAACATACGTACCTATTGCAATATCCCCCTGACCGAAGAGGGACTTTAGAGCAGTGCGGGGGCTCAGCACGTCCGCAAAAAAGTCAAGATGAAAGGAAAATTTATGGAAATTCCTTGGAGCCTGCACTCCGATTCTGTCAACAAAGTTATGGGACATGATAGAGATATAAATCCCGATTTGAAAAGTTTTCGCAACTTTTGAAAATTGGTATGTAAATAGTGGTTTCATGCAAAAACCGCCTTCAGTCAACTCATTCGAAATATGTTTCTCATCCGCATTATCTAGTCCTTGTGACAAGGGAATCAAAGTTTTGTTTGGCCACGAACTGGCTTTCCCGTGCTTACAATTTCATTCAAATATTGACGCTTTTTGCGGATGGTATAGACGATTCCGGCACCGCAAAATCCTCCTTTGGCGCTCTCGTAAACTGAGAAGACTTTGGCGGTGGACACGCCTCGCTAATGTCGCAAATTCAAATCTGTGTAAATGAGGTAGACTGCAATGTGTTCCCTAGGGAATATTCGAGCCACAGTTTTCCCTAAGTTAGTCGAAGTTTTTAAGTTGCAAAACTTACTGCCACCTGGCTTTGTTTGTTTCATCAGCGGGCGAAAAGTTTTTCCCTGTTACTGTAGTGCTGGGCCAGTTGGGCTATAAATCTTTCTCACTGTTCTTCCTCTGCAGACGATTCGATTTTGCGGAAAACTTTAATTGAATTTCACTCGCCATTTCGCTTTGTCACCGTCTATTTATATTCGCGAACTTCGAAATGGCTCCAGGAATTGTTCTTAAATTGAAAATTCGTACCGATCTTTTGCCTGAAAAGGAATACTTGTGGGAGAAAAAAGATTTATGAACGGCATGACGACAACGTTTCTCAGGGAAATTCGGTAATTTTGCTATTTTAATTGCTTTATACTGAGGGACATTCGCGAAATATGCATTGTCAGGAGAGCACGTTATTAGCTTTTAGGAATTTTTTTGTTCCTCTTCTTTGCTTTTACGGGAGACATTTTAAGGTAATTTTCTTTAAGATTTAAAAAAATTCAGATATTATTATTTTTGAATGTATTAATGTCGCTTACCGACTGAATTCTACAGAAAGTTTACAATAATGCAGCTAAATAAATAAACTTGTGTGCACACATGATGAAACCACAAATATTAAACTTCAGAATATTTTGAAGCTTTAAAGCTATCTAGAAAAAAGCGGTGAGAATTTAAGTGAACCTTTTTAATAATATTTAAAATTCTGGTGCACTTTTTTATCAGTATTGAAGGTAGTATAATACATTATTATTATAACAGATGCATTAATTAAACAACTTTTTTCCTTACCTTTGACAATTCCATAATCAATGCAAAAGTTTCTCTGGGATTTATATCGAATAATCGAAAGAACAATTTATAAATATCTGATTATTACCGACTTTGTTTATTTTTCATTTTAACTAGGATAATGTAATAGCATGTGATTTTGTTTAGTTTTTGAAGCATAAATTTCAAAAATTAAAAAATCGTATTTTTTTCTCTTTGAATACATTTTGTGTCGATTTTGACATTTATCGAACTTTTAACCTTTTAAAATTGATTTTTTTATTGACCTTTAATATAGGGGCAACCGGGATAATTGTGACAGTGGGGTAATATGTGACACGTCATTTTTAAGTAACTAAAAAATTCAAAAAGACTTTAATTTGCACTGTTTGTTCAAAATTGATCCTTTATCTTTCGATTCGTAAAAGTTCTGAACATTAAAACAACTTTTTAGTGATATATTTTTACGAATCAATGCTGAGGTACAAAAAAGTTTGGTTATGAAAGTTTGTAGCAAATACTTCAAAGTCGTTTTTTACGAGAATAAGCTAATTAAAAACAAGGTCACTGTTATATTTAAGTTCTTATATATTCAAAACAACATTCGATGGATGTTACCTGATTTGTTAGTGCAAATATTAATTATAAATTGCGAATCACATTTACCCCATACTATTTGCAAACTGTGGGGGAAATGTGACGCAGCCTAGTGGGGTAAATGTGACGCCAGCGCGCGCATGTAAACGTGCGCTTTGTGAAGCCGGTGCGATGTAAAGTGTTTTTTGAGCTCATAATTTTGAGGTAAGTACGATAAGACATACATTATAAATAGCGCTAATATCATCTCACAGCCGGGCAATGCTAATATTGAGTTGAAAATTCTTATATTAAACTTTTTTTCATCGTTTTTTCGTCACTTCAAAGCTATGTGTTTTTGAGGTTAGAAAAATGTCAACAAACGTTTTATGCTAAAATCATGTAGGAGTGAATGAAAAATATGTACGTTTCTATGCTCATAAAAACTAAAAATAACAAAAATTTATTTTTAGATCATGCCACGGCGTTACACTCCAAAAACAAACAAAAAACTGAGTTGGACGGAGGACCAACTAAAATTGGCAGTTGGAGAAATCCTCAGCAAGAGATGTACTTTTACACAAGCTGCTGCAAAGTTCGAAATACCCCGTTCAACATTAATTTCAAGAATCAAAGGATGGAACCAGAGACCAGCTGTCGGTGGCTTGGCGCCACACAAAGGAAGAAAACCCGAACTAAGTCCTGAAGTGGAAAAAATAATAGTCGAAAGTATCAGCGCTCTGAATAAATGGGGATTCGGAATGAGCAAATCTGAAGTTTTAGATTTGATTAAAGAATACGTGACAAAGAACGAAATCCCCACAAGATTCAAAAACAAACGTTATTATAACATTGTTCAGTTGTCTTGTTCAATTTTGTACCTTACTATAATATTTTAACAACAATTATTCATTAAGTCACAATTACCCCATATCGCGTCACAATTTACCCCGGACTGTAGGGGTAATTGTGACGTTTTAGTCAAGTTACAAAACTTGTTATTGTTAAACGCACATGATAAATTTTCGTATTATAACGTTACATTGTTGTTTTAGAAGGTTCAAATAACGTATTTACACGATTGCAAAAATTATTCATTATTGTTTATAAAAACTACAGCTGTTTGAAGTTCAACTTTTCATTTTCGCGTCACAATTACCCCGGTTGCCCCTATTTATTTCTTATTTTTGGTGGAACCCATTTATATAATACATAAAGATAAAACATGATTTAAAGTTTTTTTTATGTATTATTGATAACATTTTCCCAAGGCCATCTCGAAGTCTTTTTTTACATCATTAAATAATTGAAAGTAATTAAATTACCAATGTTTTCCTACAAATTGTTCGAATTTCAACTGTTTCCATTATTCATCGATGCGCTAGAAAAGTAAATAATAATAATAATAATCATAAGGGTTACATTAAAGCATCAAATTCTGAGATTATACACCTGGGGATTATACACTCGGGATTCTAGGTAACCGCGCAAAATCAGCCTTTAATGCTAAACAGGAAGATTTACAAAATACAATCTTACAGAGTTAGACACAGGCTAGTTAAAATTTATCTCGGAAACCAGAAAAGCTTCTCGAAACGCTTTTGAGACCCTAAGATCCATATACATATCCTTCATATATTATTCCGCTAAGGGCCCCGATCAGTTTGGTACCAAATATAAGGTCCTGCTGCACGCCAACCCTACATATGGGGTATATTTGGATTCGTCATACCACCCTTCTTCACCGAATCGCATTATAATTCCCTAATTATTGATTGGTAATCAAATAAACTCGAATTAAAAAATCGTCTGCCAATTTCCCCGACTCTCCGAGCGGCGTGCGACTGTGGGAAACCACGGCGGGGCAAACAGCTCACTCAGCGCCGTGTGCGGCTGAAAGCGCGGCGGGGTACACAGCTGACTCGCTGTTCACCTTCCAGCTTTTTGGCGTCGGTGATTTTTAGTTTGGGCGAAGTGCGACAGTTCGCACGGGCCAACTAGTCTCTATAAAAAGACATGCATCTAATATAGAAAAAAAGACACTATCGTATTGAATAAAATCAATTTATTTGAATCACTTCTTACATAGTCTTTACGCTAATAAATGCAAGTGAAAATGCATCAAACCGAAAGCTTATCTACCTGCTTTTTCCCAGGATGCCCAGTTAAATCAATTTGTGCTACCGTTGCGGGGGGTACTGCTCGGTTCGGAGGCGGACGGATCCTTGGCCGCTTCTTCCGGTTTGCCATCATCACTTATTGGTTTCACAGCCGTTGGAGAGTTCGAGTCCCGGTCGTGCAAGTAGCTGCCGCCTAGAGGGCGTGGACGTGCGCCGTACGGAGGGCTATAAGAGGAGCAAGTAGTAACCTATATTTTAGTGTTGCTGCACTTCTTTCAATACCAAAGACTGCTTTAATCAAATCTAAGAAAACTGAATTAAATTTAAAGGAAAAAAATAACGAACTAAGTAAGTACACTGCTAGAGTTACGAATATTTTATTAAACTTTTAAAGTAGGTAAAACTGCTATGATGCCTCCATAAAGACTGACATGAAATAAAAAAGTAAATTTAGTTAAACACTAGCTTTACAGAGGAATCTCATTTTCAGTTTATTTTAAATTAATTTTCTCTAATTTTCTCATGCCGTACTTTATGAAAGTGTAAGAGTAAACGATATTTATGTTGCAGTACGTCCAACATAACAAATTGAACCCCATTAATAATGAGGACATATTTTCAAAGTTGAATAGATACAAAAATGAGTGCCTTCGCTTGTTTAGCTGAGCAAAATCGACATCTATTTATAATAGGTCTCATTAAAAAATCTTATAAGTTATTTTATTTTGGATTTTGGAAATATGTGAATTTTAGGAATGTTGATTTTAAATATGCTTTTACCATTTTAAGTAAATTAAATAAATTTTACGTTAAAGTCTTTTGGATCAAATATAATGACGGACTACTAAACTCCAACTTTATCAAATTTTCATTAATAATTGTAATTATTATATAATTTTGGAATTTTATAATTTTTTATGGACCAAACAAAATTCTCAAAAGTAATTTAAAAAGAGATGAATAACATTTTAAAAGAAATTCTCTGTCTAATCCAAATCTTCCTCACTATCCGTGTAATTTTCTCCAAGTTGGGCTTAAGAAATTGTATTCTCCTCGCTTTTTTATATTGAAATATTTTCAATTGGATTCAATCCCTAAAAATTCCTTATTATGAAGGAAAGGTATCAACTTAACATCAAATAAATATTTAAGTTGTTGGTATCAATATTTGAGTCGTAGCTCTATTCGCAAATATAAGAGAAGATGTAAGGTTAATTACAAATGGATGAGACGCGAAGTTCAAAGGTTCAACGCTATAAATTACGTTCTATAGTTGTAAAATTTAGTCATAATTAATCCCCTCATAGTAATATTACATTACATGGTTTTCTTCCGATTGAAAGTCATAAAAGGCAATTAAAATGCAAATTAAGTCGGTGAGAAGCTGGCACCTTCATCTTATGCTCTCATTAGCGCCAGGTATAATCCGAATGAAGTTCACAGTTCACCAAAAAGAAGGTCATGCTAAGATGAGTGAAGTTTTCTTGAAAATCCTGCCAAGGTTGAAAACGTGTTGAAAGACGACGTCTTTCCAGTGAAGGAAAATCTTAAGCGCTCATTATTATTACATAATCCAGAACTGTTCTAGCGCCTACTGAAAGGATAAAAATAGGGCAAGGATCCCTCTAAATCCTTAATGAACTCCACCGGTGACGGGGGTTTGAGGTAGAGGTATACTACTGAACCTGGCGCGATAATATTTTCGCTTTGTGCATATTTTCCATATCTCTGGGCAAATAAGCCCTAAGTCCTCATAAGCCAACGGATCTTTGCCGGATTACTCAGAAATTTCAATTTCAACAAAATAGGAAGGGCCCACATAAGAAATTCAAAATCCTTCGAAGTTTAAATAGAGCTTACCTCTCGGTATCCTTGTTTCTGTCACTATAGTCGTTCGGCTTGTTTCTATCATTTACATAGCTCCAGCCCCCGGCGTATCCCTTGGAATCGTCGTCGGGACCGGGACCGGGACCGGGACGCGGTGGTCGGTTATTATAGTCGTAATGATGAGACGGTGGCGAACCGGATGAAGATGATGGTGCAGTGGGTGATGAAGATTGGGGTGGGTTTGGTGGCTGGAGTGGACGTGGCGGTGCCTGTGGGTTCGGAAGGTATGGCCTTCCCCCGTACGACGAGGACGACCCTGGTGGTGGTGGTCTGTAATGGGATGCTGTGGGCTGTTCGTGTGGTGCACCCGCAAAGTAATATCCTCTCCCGGAATTATCAAAGCCGGATGTCCCTCTGCTCGTGTTGCAATTGCAAGTGTATCAAAGATGCATTAGTATTTTTGAGTGCGTTCGATAGACGATGGTAGGTAGGTATGAGAGTTAAGTGTGTTCCCCGTTTAGTACCGAAAATGAAAAAGAAATTTTGATGTTAGTTAAAATTAAATGGGGAATCTGGGTCCAATGCTGTTCGCCAACGCAAAGTGTGTGCAAATGGGTTGGATGATGGTGTTCATTTGGCTCTTAATGGGCGATATCGGCGAGATTTAGATATTAAACTGCAGCAGCAGCTGAGTTGTTGCTCAGTTGCATTAACAAGGATTAGCAGTCAATTAACTTTAATGTTTCTACATATATCTGATTGCATATTTGATCGTTCGTTTCATGTTGGACTTTCGAATTTCTACGATAAAACAAGATAAAAGGGTTTTTATCAATATCAAAAAAGTTTAATTAATCCTTTCACTACCAGTGTTATAGGATAATTAAATTGTATTTTGTGATCTGGTTTTAATGCCATTATTTAATGTATATTATAATTGCCAAAAATAACGTAATTTTTGGTATTTCAACAAACAATGCACTTAGTTTAGAATAAATTTTACATCCATTCTAGAGAGTGCGCCTTATTAAGAGGTGGTACTAAGGGTTGGTGGAAAATATTTTGGGAAGGTATATTATCTATATAAAAATTACTCTAAGCTTTTGTAAATACTTCCGTGTAAATAAAGGCAGAAGATATTACTTAAAAATACGGTGTATGGTGTTGGCGTTATAATGATAACTGTTGATTTTGGAAACAAAAAACCTTTCACAGATTACAGAAACTAGTTAATTTTTGCTTCTTAAGCTTGACCGAATTCCAAAAAAAAAAAAAATTTAAAAAACAACCTGCACCTTCAAGTGATACCTACTCAAATTATAAAAACGAATCGATTAGCATTATTATTAATGTCGCGGAAATGCAATCGACCAACAATATATTTTTTGTAATATTTATTACTCTTTACTTGAAAGAACATTGTTCTACTTAAAGAATACATCAATTCTACGGAAATCAAATGCGAACTTGAATGTTAATAAATTCTAATACGATTGTTTTTGCGTGATTTTACATTTTATATATGTATATAAAATATAATATTTATTATAAAGTATAATATAAAATATTTGAATACAATATATGAATTTTCCCTTGTTACATGTAGTGTTATAAAAGAATAAAAGTCCAAAATAGTGTTAAGTATAAGCACAACATTTTATTATATGATGAATGCGCCATTGAATACTTCAAATGGAAACTTAATGCATGACCACTGCTATTCATATAGGGCGGGCCATTTAAACCTTCGGAATGTTTTTTGGTCCACCACGATCATTTACGCGATATAATATTCAAAAAGTGATCAGAACATATTTGCAAGGTTCAAAATAAACAAAAATTCACTTCACAGCAAGTAATATGTGTTTTTTTAAAATTATTATCAAAAAACATCCCGAAGGTTTAAATGGCCCACCCTTTACTTACAATCTAGTTTCAACAAAACGGTAATGGCGGAATAAATGCTTGGTGTTTCTATTCGTCTCGTCGAAATACATAAATATACTGCTCTTACACAGTTTTCAATATACAATACATTGAGTAACTCCACAAACAGTTCCTAAGATTATTCTGTGCACTCTAAATCTTATTTCTAGGGAACTGTTACTAGACTGCATCTAGTGTTGAGTTTCTCTAGATATCTAGTGCTGTTCAATAGAAAATAAGTTACTCTGCCTGAGTTTCTTTTAAAATTTTATTGAAATCTAGAGAAAACAAAAATTTCGCTAGATGTAGCGAAAAAAAGTTAGAAATCTATTGCCAACACTGAATTTCTAGTGCACTAAACTGCCCTTCTATGCAAATTTATTGGAATCCTCTTTGATTCAACAAACATTCTAAGCAAGAAGTAGCTCTCGGTATAAAACTTGTCATTTCTCGTCTGGTTTTCATATATCTTCTGAAGAAAACATCGCTGTTCCGACTTGTATTTGTTGAATACACTTCTTGTGTGAAATGTCTATTAGAGATATTTACCTTTGCTTTACTACTTCAGAAATCCAGTGAATTCTGGCGATTATGTTTAGAAAGCCAATGAATTTAGATATAAATCTAGATATAGGACAGAAATTATAGAATTCTAGTGAATTTAATCGGATTTCCAATTAATGCTAGTTAAAACAAAAACAATAGAATTCTACCGTTTATTTCTGCAGTTTAGTATATTTAGGTAGAATTCTAATCAAAATATGTTAATAGATTTCTAGTATCTATATTTTCACTAGATTACTTACTGAAAATCCTAGGAAGCCAATTCTAGTTGCATTCTAGTTGGAAAAAATTTACTGTATATAACGTGCAATCTTTACACATTTTTATCTTTTAAGCAATGTAAAACGTAGATAGGTATAATATCTACCTAGATAAGAAATATAATTTACCTAATTGATTGGATGTTCTTTATTCTCAAGTTATAATAATATTCAACAAATCTAAAACCGACAAGTTTGCCAGTACTAATTACATCCTAAAATGTAGATGATAAAATATTTCAACCAAATCCTTGAGTATGTCTCCATTATTTTCCTCGGAAGTGCTTTCCGGTAATAAAGGAAGCAGTAACAGTGTCAAATTGCTTCCTGTAGAACACCAAATTCGATTTACAATCTATTTGCCTCGATTCTCTCATTTAGTGCAAACTGCAAACCACTGGCAATTGGTTCGCAAGGATCGATTCTTATCACTGCAGGGACCAAACCAAGGCATAAAGACAAAGGCACCACCGAAACATTTCAACTATTCAAAAGTACATTTCACTTCTGTGGCTTACCACCCACCGCCTCCTCAGTTAAAATTCCCTTTGTCCTTTGAGAATTCACTTGGCAAATAGAAAACACGAAACGAATGGCGGAAGTTTAACTCCGCAGGTTAATCTTCTTAAGAAGATCCCTTATTTACATGACTCTTGGGGTAAGGGATTTTATCGAGGATGCTGTGCACCCATTCACCATCTCGAGGAGCCCGAGTCGTTCCTGCAGGAGGATATCATTTATACGGGGAGGTGAATATACATTACCTGTAGGTTTCATCCCAGGGGCGGTAGTTCTTGTAGTCGTAGCTTCCTGCGCCGCCCCCGCCGCCTCCTCTGGCCGGATACCTGTCATACGGATCTCGCTCGTAATATCTGCCCTCATATCCGCCGCCGCGATTGCGATCGTAGCGGTCTGAAAGGGATTCAATTTCTGATAAGTACGCGGCCTAATTGCTTTAAGAGGCATCACATACCCCGGCTGTACCCGTCGCTGTATCGGTCGTAATATTTATCTGGGATGTCATAGCCATAACCTCGGAAGTCAGGAGTGCTTCTATCTCTGTAGTCATAGCGATCGTTATAGCCCCGGCTGTCCTGGCGGTCGTAAGTCCGTGGAACATATCGGTCATCATATCTGCAAAGAATGTCCCATTTGAGCACTTTTCCACGGTTTAAGGGTTCCTTGAATCTATTCCATAACGTTTTGTGCTCTGTCATATTTTACAACCGCCACCCGTGAATGTGTAAATAAAATTCTAACGATATAATCCAACAAATTCCCTTTTTGTGGTACTCTAAAAGCAATAGAATTTCGTATGTGAATTTATGCTATAAACTTTTCGATATGCCGGAATGACTTTGTAAACAATTTTATTAAAAGGAAGTGTTTGTAAAATAGTCTTACTTCACTGTAAAGTAGAATATTTCAATATTTTGGATTAATATTATTGTAAACAACTTCACATTTGGCAGTATATTTTATGAACAGTTTTTCATATTCACATATTTTCAAGAAGAGGTAAACATTTTATACACTTTGTTCGCATTTGCCATTGGTGAAAAACAATATCACAATAGATGCTTTTGAAATTCGTTATAGAACTTCACAGAAATTTAGTTGTTGATTGTGAAGTCCTTATGTATTTACCTATTTTTAGAGAACATCAAGGGGAATTTGGATGGAAAACGAAATCTTGTCAATATTTGTTTTTAAACAGTTTGTTTAAGCAGTTATTATTAAATCAATCCTCTACCACAGAAATCATTAGTTATAAATTTCTGAATTAATCTGTCTTCAAGTCAACACAACGCATATAAATATAATATTGATATTTCTTTTTAAAGTCTAATTTTGAATTGCTTTATCACTTGGTACCTACGTATAATATTATTAGTCTTTTAAGAGTTTTCCATCAAATACCACTTTAATAAACCAAATTTGCAAGCTGAAAACTGATATTCCTAATTTAAAATTTTAAAGTGAATTAAATTAGGTGATTTATTTGGACTTATAAAACATCGTACTTACCAAAAGATTTTTTAATACGGCTCAAATTAAAGCCCGAATTCTAATTATCCTATATAAAGAGGCTGCTTTAGTATAATAGGAGGAATCTGTACATGCTTTGGGCACAGACAAATAAATAATATTTATACATATAAAAAATATGCCACAGCCACATGTGTGTAATTAAATTATACTTTAGATTTGGATTTAAGGTAAGCTTTCCAGCCGTTTCTCAAACTGCGGATTTATCCAAAATACCCTTGTACACCGCTTATTTTTTCTATTAAAATAATCTCATCAGCAGTCATTAAAATAATCTCATCTTATCGGGTCTAAATTTTAGTTTTATTTTGATCCTAATAATTGCACTGAAGACTTGGAGGAGGAAATAAGAATTAATTCTATAATTATTCCATATACATTGAACCCCATTTATCCTTCAAGAAGGTAGACATGTTAACTATAAAAAAAATTGGGAACTAATTGATGTTTATTAACTCCATTTATAAAATTTATTTTTATTTATTTATTTTAGTTTCAAAAATGGAATCAAATTTCGTGCACGTGGACCAAACACAAAATATTCTGGGATCTATGGGTTCTAAACGGAACCAAAATTTAGAACCGGGTCATCTGAACAACACAGGTTAGATACCAAATTTTTTATTGAATTTAATTTTAAAAACCGTTACGTTAGATTATAAAATTTGAGAAAAATGCATCAAATTGCCAAAATATTTATACATCCAAATTTCAAACTTTGAACCAGATAAATTATGAAAGCTATTTTGAAATAGTTGTAAATATGATTTTTTTTTTTTTTGATGGTGGCTAATTGTGGAGCAATTTAATCGTTGGTGAACTACAGTATATAGTATTTTCTTTTAAAAATCTTTAATAAAATTAAATACTTGTTGATCAGTGCTATTTAGCTCTAAATAATGTTTGTCTACATGAGGTGGAAGCGCTAGATCTGGCTTTGTCTCTATTAAGTATGATTCATAACCATAAGTTATAAGTACGAGCTAACAATGGAATCAAATAATAAATCAACTAAATCTACAAACCAAAACCAACTGACCTGCTACCATACCTTTCCGGGTACCTGTCGTCGTATCTCGGCTTGCTATCATATCGGTCCGGGTAGTAGTACCAATTCCTGTCGTCATAAGTTCTACCACCCCCGCCGCTACCGCCACCTCCGCCGCCACTGCCATAGTTGGAGCCACTGCCATAATAATAATTACGACTGTAGCTGTACTGCTTACCGTCGTCCGCATATCTAAAAGGAGATCCAGGTTCATTAACCGCGACAATGGAAGGTAAGTCGACGTTAGACTACCTATCGTCATAGCACCGTATGCACCTTGACTGTCGAGCCTTCCTGAAAATAGCAGTTTCCAGCGGAGAAGTGTCTGACTTCGACTCATTTGGCGCCTTATATTCATGGTAGGAAAATGTCGTTTTTGCCAGCGATAGGACCACCAATCCCTGGAATACGAGCAAGACACACGACGCCTGCGAACGAAATTTTCATTGAATTAGAGCTGCAAAATTCAGCAAATTCCAAAATCAATAGCTCTTTGGAGCTCGCAGCACGGCAGATTTCCATATTTCAGCTTCTGGCAAAATAACACACGTCGCTGCATGCGGGGGTCGGGGTTCAGAGGCACAGAGACATGTGTCTCGACACGCGTGCTGCTGTAATCATCTTCATCCCACAGAGACTCACAATGGTCCTCCCCCGCTTGCGGCCTTGCATAAATAGATTTTAGCGCCGTTTGGGGGGCAATTTATTTGCAAATATTATTAATTTCCCTTTAATTTGGCACCGGTGCGCTGCGGTGGCTTTCGGGTGTTCGTCGAATAGTTCTTCTTGTGAGTTATGGGCAAACTTTCTAAGATATGTGCCCGGATAATTGGCGCAACAAATTTCGTTACCCAAACAAGCTACACTGCAAAGTGCAAATGAATTTCGAAATTGCTATTTCGCACACATTCTCCAATTTGACTAGAAGGAAATCTAATTTTTCTTTAATGTGGAGAAATTTAGAAACTCTGACAACGAAGATTGAAGTGGCAATCTAGTATAATCACTAAGATTTTAATCAAAACAGAAAACGGTTTTAATACGCATGGCACATATTAGGATAGTTTTTGCAACTATTTAGAAAATTGCAGAACAATAGTTTTTTTTAATACTTAAATAAAGCCTTTCGAAATAATAGCTTTACATTCTACGACGTCGATGCTATACTTTTGGTATATTAAACTTTGACTACCCAAAACCATTTTTAATTGAGAAAACTATATTTTGGGCACTGGTTATTGGAATATATTAAATTTAACGAGATGCCTTTATTCTACAGAAATTTGAATGCAAAAATAGCTTCAAATCTCATTTATTTGCAAATAAAAGTAATGAATAAAAACTGTGGGAAAATATGGAAACGATTTTCATACCAGAATAGATAAGATATTCCAATATCTTTCCTCAAAAGAAATAAACAATGGACATTTTTGCCTAATTTCAAAGCAATTTATAACTAACTACTTATATACATACTTTCTAACATTTTACATAGTCTGCTACGAGCTTTAGACTTTCGCACAGATTATTTTAAATATTTTTGGGAGCCATTTGAGTTAGTACACAATTTTAAACATCTTTGCTTGGTGTGAACATTTAAAATTCAAAGAAGTCTAAAAGCGAATGAAAAACGCTATTGGTTTCACCAAAATAACTGCAATCAGCAAGGTTAGGGTCAGCAATTTACCTTGCTTTGCGCTGTATTAATTATTATCATTGTTTCAAACATAACAATTATTATGTGCACCTTTTATGCCTTACTAAAAGTAAGAAGAATTCGTTATTGCAATGAACATATTCTCAGTATTGTAATTTATATTTAAGCCGTTTTAAATTTTTCCTATAGTTCGTGACGTTTTATGCAAACAAATCTTGGTTTGTTATGTATAATAAAGGTTTTAGCTTTATTCGCAATAGCTCGCATTTCCAGTAATGGTTGGAGATTGCTTTCTTTTTAAATCAACACGTTAGAAGTAAAAAAAAAACATTTCTACTTTAAAGTCAAGAAAATACCTACTCATATAGTATTTTCAACCAGTTCAAAAAAAATACATGTTGATTACAATTTAAAGAATTCATACTGCACATGATATTCAAATGAATTCGTAAAATTACATACCCAAAATTCATATTCATTCGGAATGTATTATATTTGTAAGCCTGGAAACCTGGAACTATCAGATTGTTCGAGATTTGCTGAATTTTCTAAACTTTCCAGCATGCTTTTAATTTCCTTCGTTTCGAGCGGATTTCAATTTCATCGGTTTTAAGAATAAGCCAATTGGGAAATAATGGACAACTTAAAAAAAGGTTAACTAAGAAAGAAAAGATATTTCAAGGGTTCAATATATGAATGAATGTAAAAGTTTAGTATATATTTAAAGTTGTGGCCAAATATACATACATATGTATGTGTCAGGCGCAGTGACTTGCGGAGAACAATGTGTTTTTGCCCTAAATGTGAGCATTTTACTTCACTGAATATACAAATATTAAACCAAAGAACAAAGTTTTAATTCTTAACTGAAGTTTGTTTATTAGTAAAATTCAGAATTTCTTTAACTTTACGCATGTATTAATTTACAAGTCTCAGTATTAATTTGTGACTATTCAGATGTGTAAATATTCACTAAGATTATAAAAAATCAAAACATTTTTTGCTGTTCAACAGATATTATAATAGATAAAATGCTGTTTCGCTAATTTAACTGACCCTCTTTTTTCGTATAACAAACTACATACATTTATAATTTGAAAATACTATTGAAATTAAAATTATGATTTCAATTTATTATATGTATTTATTGTGTGTTCCGTTTTTTACGATAATTCAAAAGCAATATAAAACTTCAACAGATATGTAGTTACATAAGTTAATTAAAATGAAATTAAATTAAAACAGTGTTCGCTACTTCAAAACTATTATATAGTTGTCAAAATGAAGTAATTAAAGGACAAAAAGTGGAGATTTTTAGTTACAATTAAAGGTAGTACCCACTTTGTTCTTCCCAATATAAAATCTTGAATTTGTCAACAACAAAAATTGTTTAAATATAGTCATCAGGTTGTCAATTTAAGTTTCATAATGCAACAGATTTCAGAAACCCAGGTTTAGTATTTACCATGTTTTATAAGTCTGGAGTATCAATTTCGGGTTAGCCTTATGTGCTTATATTATAGGGGCACCTTAAGCTTACACAGACTTGTAAGAAAACTATGAACGTCGATTTATACCGGCGATAAACGGACGACTTAAGTGACACTTTTCCCCAAAGTTTACTTGCTGCGACCGCGTGTCACCACCCAAAAGCTAAATAAGAAGCTTAAGCTTGAGTTTCATCACGAAGTTCATTTCCTAAGTAGCTTGTAAGAACTTTATAAGATTTAACAATCATGGGTAACTATGTATGATGTATTATAATCGTCATTTTCTATATACTTTTCTATGCTTAATTTAAAAATCCGTTGAAATTATTTACTAAGTACCTATCGTTTATAAAATGTAGACTACATTCTGACTAATTGGAATTAATTAAAGCGGATATCTGAAGATTTATTGCGCCAGCATATTCACAGAAAATAGTTTTCATTAAATGCCTTCTGAAAATCAAATCAGCTAGAAATAAAAAGTGAAATGCAGGCGTTTACTTCACCCACACATTGTGCTGTGAAATTAATTAGGTGGAATTAGAATCCGTTTCTTTGCAAATTCCGAAACCCGTGCCACCGCAGCAGGGTTCAACCGTCAGGTGGATTAAAAAACTATTTCCAGGTGGCAAAAGATTTAATCGGAGTAAACAGCGAGCGAATATTCGCCTCAATCTGCGGAATTCCTGGGCCAGTCCCTAGATTCCGGCACGCACCAACCGGAGGAGCGTCCTTGGGCCAGTTGTTGCAGAGGTGCAATTAAGCCATCGTCGGATGTGCGCTCCGTGCCCATAATTGAGGCAGAACTCTTTCAAATTAAATCACCTCACCTGCTCTGATTATGGACACGGGGCGAGCTCTGCGCCAGGCGAAAGCAACTGGATCGCATCTGATTAGTTGCTTCAGCCCAAGGTCTCGGGGGCATAAGCGAAAAATTTCGCGTTTCCTTAGTTCCAGGTACGGCTGCGGCGGCACCGCGACGCCAGCCGCTAATCGCTCAAAATTTATTTGGTCGCCGAAATGAGTGGACTCGCTCAACCGACCCAGCGGGCCCCAATCGGTCCGCGATGGAAGCGCTGCGGCATCGCGACAATTAATAACTCCAAGGGCTTTGGCCTGCGTCGCTAGGAGATCCACGTGAGTAAAAAACGACTCAAATCCGGAGCATTTGCTCGGGGCCTTTGGGTGTTTTGGGAAGTCCGCTTGATTGACGGAGCGTGGCAAATAAAATATCATTGCCGTCGGTCTATCATTTGCCAAAATGTTTTATAGTTTTAACTGGGCAACTGCACAAAGAACGCGAGGTCATCGATCGATT
Organism: Eutolmus rufibarbis; assembly: GCA_963920795.1. Taxonomy (NCBI): domain Eukaryota; kingdom Metazoa; phylum Arthropoda; class Insecta; order Diptera; family Asilidae; genus Eutolmus; species Eutolmus rufibarbis. Next base: position 32,521,589 of record OY987205.1, read on the forward strand.
TTGAACATTTACTCAAATAATTGGCTGATTAGGTTCAGATGGCTGCTGGGTTCGCGTTTTTTCGTGGTTTTTTTTTGGCCTCCTTAATTTTTTTGCAAGGTAATGTAATTCGTTCTGAATACTCCGAAAATTGTATTTTGGCCAGCTTCCGCATCAATTAACCACTATAATACCATGAGGTGTTTTTTTAGAAGCACCGATTAATATAATTTAATTTGAATGAGATCGCCTCTCTTTAAAGCTTTTTTTACATATTCACTCTGGATGAATTTATGTATATTGTATAGTACACGCTTTCAAAATTGTACAAATCTTATTTAGAGAAAATGAGGGCGTAGAAGCTGTACAGTAACCGCAATTCAGTTTGTATTGTCAACTTTTTTTTTTTAGAATTCAATATAGTAATAAATTTATGTCGCACTGCTCAACATAATCATTTAATTCTGTACCTCGTTTTTCCGCTTTAACGTAAATTTTTATAACCTTTCTAAATTCAAAAATATTGCATTCTTAGGTGTTTTGAATCCGAAATAATTTCGTTATAAAATATAATAGATTTTCGGCAAAAACTAGAAAGAAACAATGTTAATGCAGCTGCATTCATAATTACGTCCCATTACCGAGTATCAATGAGCTAAAATGATTTAGATTATGGAAAACAAGTTTTGGATTTTTGTTTTCAATTTTGAAATAATTTTAAAAATCTTATCAAAGGTGAAAGTACCGCTTTTGGCATATAGAAATAATAAAACTGATTCCGCAAACATATTATTAAGTTTTTAAGCAAATTTTAAAAAATGCGAAGATTTTTGATTCAGAATTACCAAAAGTTAAAACAAACAAATTCAAGTTTAAAACTATAACAAAATAGCGCAGGTACGAGAAAGAGACAATAACTTTATCTTTGATACACACATTTAAAATTCGAAAAGAATAACGTTCAAGTTTTTGCATTCGTTTGCATTTAAAGTCCCAAAGTTATCTTTTAAAAGTGCAGCAAGCTGCAATCTTTTGCTCCCCTGCACCGAGGGAGTAGAATAGAAAAACGAAGAGGGACGTGATTCCTCCTAAATTATGGGATCTTTACACCCTAAAGACTAGCCTTATCGATCGGTGCCACCCGGCCATAATCCCATCCCCGACTAGCCAAGCAAAAGTTACAAATTGGTTAATTAATTGAAATCCAAAACGTCCCATAAAAGATGCCTTGAAACCGCATTAAGCCAGCAGGACAACTACTGGCCGCTGCCGGTCACATGTGGCGCTCACTGAATCTTTTTCGTAGGTTTCCGTGGCTATACGGCGCAGTCATAAAAATTAATAATCCAGAGAATTTAAAAAGGGGGAAAAAGCGTCAGGAACAAGCGACTGGGACCAGAATAAAGTTTCCATTAATCATGTCAATAGTCCAAAATTTATAGAGAGCGGATAACAGTGGATAGCGCTGTGCGGTGTAGTGCGATGCACGCCATCATTTACCTCGCGAAATTGAAGTTTTGACTGGACACGGCCATAAATCCTCATTTAAATAGTTAAATGTATACAATCGCACTTTTTGCAGTTCGGTGCACGTACGATTGAGGAGATGCAGTTTGCGCTTAAACCCTATTATTTGGGTGCGCTGGGTCCGCGGTCTGCGGCCCAATTTAGGACGCCATCGACTGTGCATTTCCGTAGATGCCAATTACCTGGGGGTTCCTGAGCCTGGCTCATAATATCCTATGAAAAATGGCATCGATGCTTTTTATGCTTTATGAATGCTTACCACTTATTTATTTATTCTCTGGCAGGCGCGCTTTGCAGCCATCTGTCGTCAAAATAAATTGGAAAAATTGCGATGCAGACATGTATTTATCGTTTGTAGAAATTTCATGAAAAACTTATCACATTTCCCGACAAGCTAATAAAGTCCTGCTGCGCTCATTACTCGCTCCTACTCGTTGTACACCGATGTCATTTCTGGGTGATAACCGATCATAATTCAAATTATTGAACAATGAGTGGAGTTTTTCAAAAATATAAAATAAATGCCGCTGATACGACTACGTGCAGTGCAACTATCCTTGATGGAGGTTGTAAAATTTCGAATAAATAAAATTTTTATCAGAACCGAAGAACGGCAATATTTCATAGTAAAATCAGACAAACCAAATCAAGTGCTTGAAATTTTTAAAACCCAAACTTGCACAAATACGACTCCAAATCAAATAAAATGTTATTTTAGTCTATTAGAAACGGACAAGAATTTAAATTCAAAGACCAGTAAAAACAATGGAAATTTGTGGATGAACAAAATAACAAAACCTTATTTTGTTGATTTACAGAGCAAATAAAAATTTGAGTTTTAATTTCAATACTTCAATTTACACGGATTAAAGGAATTAGTTTTAAGCAATCTCTGATTAATACCTACATGGAAAATTTCAGAACCCAAAATTCTACGTGATTACGTCTTTCCATTCACCGAAAGAAAATTAAATAGTGAATTGAAATTCTTTTGGCTTCTTCGTATTAATATCAAGGGGGAATAAGTTTTCGTCGGTATTTTTATGAAAAATGTTTAATCTTAACGTGTAGTTACGAACTAAGAAATATTAATCTTTCTCTCATGAAGTTGTTCTCTAACTGCAATATTATTTTTCAAAATTCGTCGGCTTCAAAGAATTCTACTAAGTCTTGAAAAATGGTTTTTCATGTGATTGTTATATATAGTACATGGTTTCAATAAGTCAAGCTTTACTTGATCAATCAAGTTTAAATTTCGTATACCAGCTCTAGAAAGCATGCCAGTGACCTCTGAACCAAAATTTTTTTAAATATTTAGTTAGAGTCTTCTAATTAAAATTTCAACAAAAATGTCATTTTATGATTTTTCGATTTATCATCAAATGCGAAATTCGGGCAAACCCGTTTGTTATTGTAGGTAATATAATCTAAAAAGTGAAAAAACCTTATTATTATGTAGTTTCTTTAAACAAATTCACAAAAAAACTCGGATCAGTAGAGATTACCACCCTGCAGAAATAAGAAACATTTACGATTGATGTTAGATAGATTAAAAAATTGAAAGCGACCGTTTTCTGAGTATTCTGACCTACATAGAAATTAGAGTCAGTGTTGCTGGAATCAGTTTATCTTCACTGATCAAAGTGATTACCATAGAATCTCTTTTAAAGCAAAATAAGGAAAATTTTGGAGGGGTGATTCAACAAAACTGATGAAAAACTAATTTTAAATTGATTCTTTAATTCAGACACAGAGATAAAGAGATTAACCTAGATGGCAAATCTTCTACTGAGGTATGGACAATGGACCAAATGGTCTAAGTGGTGGGCTACAATGGCCGCCTCCTGAAATCTATATCTAATATCAGACATACGAGTATATTATTTGTCGAATCTATGGTCAATGAAAATCCATGCTGGGAATAAGTTTAAAATTAATTCAAAACTTGTTAAGGTGAAACATGTCAGGATTCAACATAAAATAAATTATTTTGAAGAACCGGTCTAGAGTTTGATTCCAAATAGACACAATGGTTAAAAAAAACAATAATAATACAATGGGCCTAAAATTGCCTAAGTTTGTCTTACAATAACCAAGCCAGTTGCATTGACAATCGTATATATGTTTTATTATAAAAAATAAATTATAAAAATAATTATAAAGCGATCTCCACAATCAATTATAAATTGATTCCAAGAAATACTTCTGAAACTGATTTTTAATTGATTATAGCCTAAATATTTTTTTTTTATCAAAGAACAAGTGATTTTAATTCTTATTCCTGGATTTAGTTTTTCACAGCTCTTAAAAAGCGGACGTATTCCTTATAAAATAAGCACTTTTCTATCAGAAAACAAATGATTCTTTAATGTCTGGGAATCAGTTTGGAATCAGTTCTAAATCAATTCTTGTCTATCTGGGGAGTTTCAAAAAAAATTTCTGCGCAATTGTTACTCCCCCATTTGTTCTACACTTTATGAAATGAGGACGATTTTAATTATTCAGTGCACTGAAAGAAAAGATTAGAAACACTAATTACATACGAGTATATTATTTCAGCCAACTAATTAAATTAGTTGATAGACAGTGTGAAAAGCATTTATAAAATTAATTTTCTTTCCCTTTTAAATTTTAACAACTACATATTTGAATTAGTTAGCTGAAAAGCAAATAAAATAGTTATTGCATATTTTCAATCTTGTTTTTCAGTGTAGTTTTCGGATCTGATAGACTTTTGAATTGCTTCGTTTTATAACTATGTTAAACTGCATATTACATTATTGTAGTTTCACAAAGGCACTGAAACGCAATTTCGAATTTTACAAGAACTCCTTACATACCACTTTGATTAACTCCATTGTGAATTAGATGGGGAGTAATCCTTTAAGATACCGAAAACCGTCTCAACAAAGAACCAACAATTTTAAACTTCGACTCAGAAGAGTCACACTATGCCCGAATTGCGCACTCACGCAGGTAAAAAAGATCGCGCGTGTAAAACTCTACACAAAAATCACAGGTAGCCGCTACCTTCGCGGTAGTAATAAAAACTGAGAATCCAGCACCCACCTGTTCTCTATTTATAAACGATGGCGGCGAGATGTCTCTACGGCTCTACTTATTTGCCACTTTCGGGCTTTTTGCCGTCAAGACCGGCAAGTAGCAAAAAGCGACCAACGGCCAGGTAGGTGATGGAATATGAACGCATAGCGATGAATTGCGCTGATAAATTTGATTTGCATCGCTGCTCGCGGGTTGTTTCTCTGATTAAATTTTCGCCACCGCCAGACACATGAGACCGGATCACCGGAGTGACCGGGTCCGACCGGACCCATGATGTCATTCCTTGGCCGGGGAGTCGACAAAGGCGAGAAGGGTTCGTCAAGCGAGAAAAGGGGCAACGGGCAGTCGCTGCCGAGGGAAGTGATCGCCGTCAAGCACTTTGCTATCCGGCGGACATCTTAATTCATTCATTGCTCATGGTACGCTGGCCATAAACCCTACACGGGAGACAGGTGTTCAAGATTTTAATTACTTGGAGGGTGCTTTCGGTCAAGCTGTGCTCCTTTGCAGCCGAGAGGCCCACAGAGCCCGGGTTGCAGGGCAGAAAATTTGCATACAAATAACCTATTTACATTCAAATTTCGTGGCTGCTCTAATCTTTGGCTGAACGCTGAACTATCCGAAACCGAGAGATTCATTAGTTACTATGATGTGCTTTATTAATACTTGCAGCATCGGAAGGTCTCCTGAGATATGTGACAACGGCAGCGTTCCAAGCCGGCTAGACCATAACCGAAGTGGACATGATACTTCCCTGAGCAATTGAAATTTAAATTAAGGATCCAAATGGAATTAAAACAGTGGTTATGTTAATGCAGCCCTGCTTAATTACAGGTCTCCGGTGACTGAGCATCCGAATTTCGGCAAGCTTGCATTTCTCGAAATATGTTCCACTACTGCAGCAGAAGCCTTCTCTGCAAATAAGCAGCTCTGGGAGTTCAAACAAAATCCACGCAACGGAGCAGCTCCGTTTGCAGATTAAGATCGATTTGAACCAAGATTGGGGGACACAATGTCGGGACATTTTCACTTTAATTGAATTATTAAATAGTCCAGTGTCTTCCAAATTGAAACAGTTTTAAGGTGAATCCCAGTGGGAAAAGAAAACACACTATCTGAACTGTTAGATAACTTCCTGAAAACATTTTCATTCCTGACCTTTCCTATCTTAGTTAATAATTCTCAATTTGCGGCACACAACACAGAGATGAAAATATTTAAAAGAACATTTAATAGGATATGTATATTAAATAAGTTTTCTACTACTAATTACTATTACACGTATCAAAATTGTTTCTTTTTAGTTTAATATTTTGTTAGTTCTTTAAAGACTTTCAATATCCAACATTAAAAACTTTAATCCCCCGTCGTTGCATTGAATTTCAGCAAGAAGATTATAGGAGTTATAATTTGAAAAATGTAAAATGTGAATTGTGGTTAAAATTGCACTAAATTTTATGATATCTTTTAAAATATTAAGATAATAATGAAAGATTTGACAAAGATAAAAAAAGAAGAAAAAGTGAACACATTTACGTGTACTTCTTGTGGTTAAGCATAACTAAAAAAAATTTGGTGAAAACCCTTGCACGAAGAATGTCTTAAACCTATTTGTGTTCTTCTCCAAAAAGTCTAAAAATTAGTCATGGGATTTTCGTGTGGGATAGATAATTAATTTGTCAGCAAAACGTAGAATGCTCGCAGGCTGAATTAAGGTTCAACGTTTTTTCGGCTGCTTGCTCTTGATGTTCTCAGAAAATCAAGAATCAAAATATAATTTTAGGGGGAAAACCACTGTGACGGACCCAAATAGGCCCTTTTCTCAAATGGGTTTTGGTAACTAAACTATTTAATTATTTAATTAGAATTTCATTTATTTAGTTATTAAGCATACGTTGAACTTAAATTGCATCTACAAATATTACCAAGGTTGTTAAATTAAAATTGAGCTTTTGGGCGAAAAAAGTGGTTAGAACTTTAATATGTTATAATTAAACCCAATATTCTCTTTTACCTATCAAGCTCGAATTAATTAGAATATTTTGAAAAGTGGTTTATAACTCTTAAATTTAATTAGTTATCATTACAAAAGCCATTTTTTCCAACTACCTATCTAAAAACTCAATATCTACTGGTCAGTAAACAACAGCCCTAATAATGATGTACGACTATACGATTCATTGCAACACCAACTAACCTATCTATTAATCAGATTAAATAGTTTTCAGCTTCTCTCATGAATAAAATTGGAAAATCGATTTCATGATTGCGGTGGATTAGAGCAGATTTACAATTTTATTCTTTCTTGTTAGAAATTTTATTCTTTCTTGCGAGAAAGTGACATTTTCGTGCTAATATCTAGAAAATGATGACAAAAATTAGTGTAATATAATATATTACGAAACAGATTTCAAATTACTCCCTTTATGAATTTTTAGATTAGTTTGTAAAAGAAGTAACAAAATTTAAATCCAGCATCTAAAAAATAATGGGGTAATTTTCGGTCGCCATAATATTGGATTCGACACATGAATGTTCCATAATTTTTTAATTTGAAAACAAGAAAATAAACATTTATGTGGCAATCAATTTGTGAAATTTACTTTTAATGAATTTCGATAGGTATGATACAATTTTCAAAATAAGTTGAAGTTGCACAATTCTACAAAAATTCTTCTTCTGTGTGCCAATTCAGCTTTTGGAAGTTTCGGAAGCTTCGAAAATCTGCTTTTGGTTAACAAGTGATAGGACCATGAGTAAAAATAAGTAAACGATAATATTCTAATAGTAGTAAGTTTTTATTATTTTTTATTTACAATATTAAAAGCACTTAAGAAGTAAAAGAAATTTATAGTTAGTATCGATTTAAGCTATTGCTTTTTAGGATATTTTATACATTTGAAGAAAATAAATTCCAATTCTTCTAATTTCTTATGCACTATGGTTAATACTGAATATCTTGTTATGTTAAATACCGATCTTGTCACACGATGTGAAATTCCTGATGCTTAACAAAACCAAAGTACCATTAGTTCAAAATACATTTAGTTCAAATATATTTGTCATGACCTCTGTTAAATCATTTTTGCAATATAGAGGAAGATTCCTTAATTTGTAAGAATTTAATTATGCTATATTTTAAAATTACAAAACTAAAATAAAAGAGCTGCATATAATCTTCCATGTTTACAGAGTGAAAATATATATCAATCAAATGTAAATGAAATGTATTATAAATTTCATGAATTGGCACAGTTAAAATTTCGAACAATGTTCGAAAAAGGAAAAGAATGTGAAAAGCTGAATTGTGACGCACTAAGTATTCGATACACTATCTTGTATTTCGAAATTTAAATAGTATTATAACATTGGTTTTGATAGTATTATAACATTGAAAAGCTTTTGAAATTTAAATTTTTCGGTGGCTATAATGGATTTACTGTGTTTGAACAAAGTGATGATAGTACAGTAAGTAAAGATACTTTGATCAAATTCAAACTTATCAGAAAGCTAATAGACTATACCATTTTTCTTAAAGTGCGCAGAATTGAAATATTGCATAACTAAAGTGCAAAAAATTCCGTTTTTCTGACTTTTTAAGCAACTCAATTTGAAATATGTTCTGGAAAACTGTCTCGAGTTTGTACATTAAAATAATGAATGAGGAAAATAAAAACAATTAAAGAGAGACATATTGCGAGGGGTACGGCTACCTGTCCGTTCCTCAATTAAACCGTAAAACTGTACCTTGAGCTCGACAAAAGTTCGACGATCTCTTAAGTAAAAAATGCACAGAAAAGTTAATAAAAAGGGGCCCGGTGAAGTGCAAAACTTTATCAATGGAATCTTCGCCGCCGGAGCAATAAACCTTGACTCGTGATGAATTCACCTGAGGGGTCAGTTGCCCGGGGAAAAAGAAATCCACCCCTTTGGCGAAGTTCGGCTGGACAAAGAATAAAGAGAATAAAGAATCTCATGCACCTCCGACGGCGTGCGGCGCGCAAAACGGATGCCGCCTTAATGGCAATCGTTAGTAGGAGAGCTCAGCCATTAAAAGATCAAAACTCGGCGGTACCCCTGAATTTCAGCTACAAAGGCCGCTGTTCCGCCCGAGGAGTTAATTTTCGACTTTTTGCCAGAATGGTGCGGTTCCAGTGTTTGCGCGCCAACTGAAAAGTGCCATCATCGTCACCCTGTGGCATATTTATAATTACAGGCCTAGCTGCCGAAAACGCGTAAGCCCCGTCACCCAAAGTACAAAACATGAGTAATTAATCCTCCGCTCGGGGTGCAGGAGGACTTTGATTTTAAATTGGACAACTATGTCAAGGTCAGAGCTGCCCGCTTCCTCCCCTCGTCGTCGCTTTCCCATTTGCATAAGCATGCGAGCTGATTTGGTCTAACTCACTTCTAGAACAAGTCGCGGTCTCAGCGGATGGTACGGGGCCACTCCGTCTGCCATTACTCACTGTCCGCCCCCGCGCGAGCCACGCTGTCTCCGGAGATTCTGCGGCGTTTTGCTGGCGCGACCTATGAAAAAATCAAAGATGATTTCGATCTGAAGGCCGTTTGTGCGGTCGACGGGGGACCCCGCAGTCCGAAAACAATTTTATGGCTTTTGGGGACGAGACAATTTTTTGGCCTTGTCCGCGCAGGTGGAAAGATCTCCTCGAGAATCACTCAATTGCAGGGAGCGTGTGTTTCGCGCAATGTCAATTAAACTCCCAAATGAACTCATCTTCGAGTTCAAAATTACGTTCCTCACCTGTAGCTGCCGATTCTTTCTTAAAGTACTTGATGCGTAAAAGAAGTTTGAAGCATAACTTTTCTAAAAGCAGGATGTTCTTGTCTTCTCAATTAAAAGAGTGGTACTTGTCCGGCGGTTAGTTTGTCACAGGTGAGTTCACATAATAATGTGATGAAACATCATAGGGTCGTTTAAATGCCAGAAAACATAAGTACTGATTGATTTATATATTTTTGGGCAGCAACCAATCCGAATAATTGCACAAAGCTTTAAATACGAAATATAGCGCGGTTTACTTTCACTAGTCAACAAATTAAGGGGAACAGGAAGCAATGAGCAATTAATTTTTTGTTTTTCAGACTACCCGTACTCGGAAAGGAAATATTTTTTTTAAAAAATAGAAGCTAGAAAACTATTTCTTTCCTACTTTTTTCAATTAATATGATTTGAATTAAACAAAAATTAATAGTTGGGTCGTATAGGCTAGCCAAAAAGTATATGGGTTCGAAATTCAAGAAGGCCACAAGTTTTTTAGGATTCCGTACCTCAAAAGGTACCCTTATGAGATCACTCTTTTCTGTCTGTCACAAACGTGTTTTCCAAAATCTACATTACATAGGAATTAGAAATTCAGCAGAATGTTAGGTCTTTGCGATGCACACATATTTTGATAGTAAACAAATATGAAATATATTATTTTAATATTTAATAGGGTTGAATTTGCCTCTAAAAAAAAAATTACTTAGCCTTCTTTTCGTGTATGGGGTATCGTTTTTAAGGGATATATTTTCTAGGATTTATATAATATTTATCAACATTTTTGGTGAATTGGTTATAAAGATATAACCTAAAATATGCGAAAAGGCATCGTTGCGCTGTTTATATTCTACATTTCTAAAGCTAAACTTTTGATATTATTAAGGTTAGTAGCTATTAAATCATATATATATAACCGAAAAACTGCGTTATTTTCGTCAGTCTCATAGTTGCTAAAAAATAAATGTTTCCATTTTAACTTATAAGTAAGACCACTATTACTAATAAGACTAACTCTATTTAAGATCAGATTGAAATTTCAGTTTTAACATAACATAATGTTTTTACCTACATTTTTTTTACTCATATACCTATGTATATATACATATGTATATATGTATACTTAAATTCGGCGGATCGAATGTTTACTGATAAGATTCTGGTATGGAAACCTGATTACGCGAGGACTACTCGCTCTTGACCGGTTTTTTAAAAATTACTTTTGATAAAATTTCAGTAAGTATTGAGTATTCTATTTTAATGAGATAGATACCACTTTGCACCCTATTTTCACTTGACTGAAAATGAAAGTATATATGCATGTCGATATGTAATGAATGTAATGAGCTATTTCTATCGAATTGAGAGCTTCTTTTATCACACACTTATTATTAAATATAGTTTTTGAGAATAATGCAATATATATATACCTACATATGTAAACATTTATATAGTGTTAAATTCGGCTATGAAAACAATATTTCGCTTCAATACTTCTTTGATTTGATCTTTGGAGTCAAAATTGACAAAGTATAAAACAAATTTTTAAGACCTTCTTAAGAGGGTCTATATCTTTGAGAGGGCAAAATAAAGGGTTTTTAACGAATACAGATTTATATGTATGTATATTTTGCCACCAATACGTTTTTATTCAAATATTCCATACTTTAAGAAGTTTCAGTAATCTTTTTATCGTAAAATAGGTGTAAACATCTGAGTTGTTGTTAATCCGCCGAGGGTTTAAAAAAAAAAAGGCGTTTTGGGGTATTCACTGTAACTCAAGTTTGGATCATCAGAAATTAAAATATTAAAAGAATTTATTTAAGGAAAATACATATATTTCCCTGGTACCTGATATTTTAAGGCTATTAAAATAAAAATTCTTTCATTCAATACCACCAATTTTATGTTTTAAATAACTGGTTCAAATTTGAAAGCAATCAGCCAAGCCGTTCTGGATATATGTATGATGAACACCAGCTTTGAAAATGTCGTTTCGAGAAAAACGCGCTTAATGTTTTAAGCATACTTTGTATGAGCTCGAGGCGGCTTCGCTTAAAACCGTATATCTCCACAAATAATGCTCAGATCTTTATCCAAAAGACATTTGTGTTAAAAGAAATAAAAATCCGCCTAAAAAATGAGCTCTTATTTTAAAAATATGATATACTTCACAAATGCGTGCTTGTCGAAACGCATAAAGTGCATAGTGTAGTATTATTTTGGGAAATTGAATAAATTTAAGTAGCATTTTGCACAAATAAAGGAAGTTTGCGGTGGAAATGACATTTCGTCAAAATTAAAAGTGAAATACTTCTGAAACTATAGTCGACCACCAAGATATTCCTTCTGACCCTTCTGTTTTAGGCTAAAGGGAATGCTCCTGTAAAATTTCATTTAAATTCGTGAGATTCCTCTATTCCTAACTTGTTCCGATTTTCAAAAATATGGAATAAATTTTGGTGCAATAATAAATGGGTTTAAAATATTTGCATTTTGGTTAAATCTATATGTGAATAGTTTAAATATATTTGTGAAGATGTTAAATATATTTGCGTTTAGATCAAATTTATTTTCCAATGGGTCAAATATATTTGTGTTTAGTTTAAACTCATTTGCCAAAGGATCAAGTTGATTTGATTGATTTTTGGGTTAAGAATATTATATAGGTACCATTAAATAGGGAACATATTTAATTTGCGTGCAATTTTATATTTCAACATTTCGCTATTCTTCTAAGAAATCATAATTAAACAAAATTCACAAGATATTCACGTTTTTTGCCTTAAAAGTTCTTGATTCCGTGATTAAAAGAAAATCTTATTTTTGAGATGGATTTTTCCTTATCTTGTTTTCCAATTTAATATTAATATTGATGTTTGCAGTGCAGAGTTATGTTGACGGGGTAAAAAATCCAATTGCCCTCAACAAACGAAACGACATATGCTGCTTGCATAAATATCGGAATATTTGCATCAATTTTTATATTCCAATTCCCCTGACACCAACGTGTAGCGTGCCCCTTTACAGGAACGTTAACAGCTTTCTTCCCATAATTGAGCAGTTTGGTGGCACCCCCGCATAGTGCCATCATAACTTCAACTGCAATGCACCAGATGCAGCAAGTGCAGCTCCCACCCTCTTCCGCGCCATAATCCAAACTTTTCCATTTTCTAAATCGAATTACACAGCGCAGTGCTTTGCCAATTCCGACAAAAAAGAACTCGCAAAGCCCCGGCATTGCGAAGGGCCCTGACTGACGGAATTGATTGATTCCTTGCCGTCCTCAGAAGCCGGCAAAGCGGCCCTGGACATTTGTTTGCCTTAACTTCATGCATTTTTATGCGCATCCAGTTCCGTGTGATGCATGGCAATTCGCTGAAAATGAGTTTTTAGATAATCCATCTGCAAGGTAGTCATGTCCGTCGCAGTTTAAAATTACAAAACTTCACGCAAATCCAGAACAACATTTTTTTTAGTAAATATAAAATGCAATTTTTCGAATATCTTCTCTGGTGTCGGGTGCGCATAGTGTGATTAAAATGGCAACACGGCGCCAACCGCCTTTACATGGATATTGGCAACTTGTGGAGATTTAGACAAAATAGAGGTTTTAACGCCACGCATGTTTTGCCGAATTTTAATTGATTTTGCGCTTTTTGCGCTCTTGTTATTTTTCGGGGCAATTCACATGTGGAATATATCTGCATATAAAATCAAAGAGAGACAAATCCATTCAAAATCTAATTGGTTTTACAACGCAATAAAAGATTTCAAAATTGATAGCTAACCCTGTTTGCATGCAAGTTAGCTTGCTGTTTAAGTCATAGGAAATATTAATTTAATCAATATTTGACCTTAAATTCAATATCGTATTGAATCTAACATTTCTGTGAGTAATCATAGAAAATCAAACAAGCTATTCGGAGAACCTATTAAATTTAATATTTTAATAAAATAATATAAACTTCAACAATTGTAAAAGACAAATGAAAAGTCTGTGGAAAATTAAGGTTGATATTGATATTGATAATTTATGAATTATGTACTTGCAAAGAAGTTTATAACTACATAATTTTGATGAAATTTACAGAATATGAGTTTTCGGGGGCAAGAAGTATCGATTTAAGTAGGCCTCAACTCGGATACTCCCTTACTTACTATACCGCGAGCAAAGGTGCAGATAATTTAAATGTTAGTCATAATTAATAAGACAAAATAAGCTTAATTCCACATTTAAAGGTAAACTTACTTTTAGAATTCCAGAAGAAAGAGAAAAGAGGCTGATGTATCCAAAACTTTCAGTAGATATATATAAAAAAATGCACATTCAAAATAATACATAAGATAATTTCAGCGTATATATTTTTAATAGAATTGGTACAAAACGCTTAAAACATTTTGTTTACATTAACAATATAAAATTTTCTCGTGAAAGTCGTAATTTGATTTTTCCTTTTTTTATTATTGTATTATAATATTTCATAACATTAAAATCATCTAAAAGAATATAATTAAACTAATCGAAGATATAATTTAAAGAAAAAATATTAAGTCATATGATCGAATAATCTTATCGTAACGTAATTTCATTTTTAATTTTTTCATTTTATTTTCTTTATTTTGTGCCAGATAACATAATAGTAAAACTTCATTTACATTCATTTCTAAGTTTACAGAGATTAGACTTATTTTTCATTGCCACTGAGTTAGCTTTTCTATTTTGTTTAGCGATATACTTAACTTATTATATTTAATTCCATTTTGTGGTGCTTTTTTGCGGAAGAGGAAAATTACCAAAATAAAACCTGAATCACCTTCTTTCTTAAAATTACAAAGTAGTCCTAATCTGCCCTAACGCTAACCTAAGTTAATCTATGTCAATCTAATCTAAAAAAGGAAAACTCAAAGTTTTCTAATAATGTTATTATTAGACGTTTTGCACTGTGTAAAAACTTAATAGTTAATTTTAATGTCTTAGAAGATACAAATTACATACTGGCTCCCTGGTGAGAATTACAAATTACAAATTACAAATTACTTTTAAAATTATGTTTTACATTACTCGTAGTTTATTAATATGCTTCTTAGCACAGTTAAGCCAAACTGGACAAGCGTAAAGAATGATTAATTGAAATATTGTTCTGAATAGAATAAGTTTGTTATTAATACTGAGGTTGGAGCTTCGGTTTATTAAACAATTTAATAAGTTTGCTTATTTACTTAATAGTTTCTGCTGTGTGATCCTTAAACATTAGTTTTTTATCTAGATGAACACTGACACTAGAATGCCATGATATTCCACTATTATTTAATTTTAGGTTTCTATCAATTAGTTTGAACAGTGATGTACCAAATCGAATATCGCATGTTCGAATCCTGCCGCTGCGCTGATCAAAGTCGTTGCTTTGCCCAGTAATGCCCACAGTAACGAAATGTAGGTACATAATAATGACAAGCAACGATTCGATATTTTGTAATGTTGGTGTACACAAATAGACTTTGTTTAATAGCATGGTTTTTATTAGTTTCCAATACAATTCAATAATACGAATAATCGGCAATATTCTATTGTAGTAACTGATACCACGAGATTATGTTTTGGTGTTTATTATAAAATGGGCATTTGGGGTAAAACAAATTTTATTAATACCGTCCTGTCCAGTTAATTCCTCTGTTTTAGTCTTAATACACATAACCTTAAATACTTATTTTTTTTTTTTAGATAATTGAGGTATTACTATCTAATGAAGTAGGTAGCTACTGATGTATGTTGGAGTGGATCGCGATAACGCTGATGAGTTTCCGTATCGTTTTTGTGCTGATGATTATTTTGGTTCTCTTCGAAAACAAAATATAAGTGAGGATTTTTTAAATTTTGATATCTTAATTTTGTTTTCTATATATCTATGACAATTATTCGATTTTAAGTAATTAGATATTTTATTACTGATGTGGTGGTTAAGCAAAAATAATTAATAAAATTTTTACTATAGACTCAAGTTTTAGAAGAGTATATATGTATGTAAATCTATATAGATTCTGTTAGGTTCTATGAATACAGTTAATGATATTTTCAACTGCTTGTTTCTGTGATGATAAGTATATAATAAGATTTAAACTTTAGAAGGTTAGTTTAGTCTTTTAACAAATTGTCTTTGCATTCGCTAGACTATACTTTGGATTTTGATAAAATTCAAATAAACCTTACTACTAAATATAAATTTTTTAGTATTTTCCTGGAGCCGTTTTACCCATGCCGCGGAGATCATTTTGGACACCAGGATGAATATGATAAAATGCTCTTATTTTATTCAAATTCCCCGCATACTAAATTCTAGCTACAGCAATAAACTAACTTACCCGGATAATCCCCAATTTTAAAGAATAAATCGTCTAGCCACTTTTATATCGGTTTTCCCTAATGGGGATCCATTTGTACCACTCTCCGCTATGTGGGATCTGTAATTCAGTTGGTTAAAGCATCGAAACTCAAATTCCAATATCACAGGTTCGATTCCTCCCAATGGTGCAGCCCGTTCTTCGTAAATATCTCCCACATATATAACTATAGATAGGTCCGTAAAGGCCAAGTTCATGTTTTCCAAAGTTCCTAGCTAAGAAATATGAAAACTTTTTATCTGGAATATAATACATCCGGAATTGGTTCGAGCAACCTAAAACCACCTAAGCTCCTTACAGTGAATATTCGAACTCGTTTTCCTCATATTATTTGTATGTTAAATTGTTTGTGAGGTTGTACCTCCAGATGCACTTAATCCCTGTAAGAAATCTATTTTCACAGGATGCTGCCTTTTGAGCACCCCTTAAGCTTAAAAGGATTATCGGCTGACTTAGATATTGGCAGCCTTATTGAAAACCGGGGATTGAACTCCCTTATCCCTTTAAATCAAGCCTCGCACGAACCTACGCTCCTGTTCGCCCGGCGCAGCTCCCTTTCGATTTTCACAGAAGACTGGCAGAGCAGAGCCATTAATCAGGGGCTCTTCAGCCCTTGTGCCCTTATTCAAAAGCTTTTATCCCTTTGCTCTCGGGAAACTTTCGCCAACATATTTAAAGTTTTCGCATCGAAAGTTTTACGATTGTCGGAACGAATGTCTTGGAATCGAGTGCAGAGCCCCAATGCATCTGGGGCTGCCACTTGCAGCCCTTCTGCATATGTGGGATGCATGGAAACTCCGGGAGAAGGGTCATGCCACGCTGCAAAAAGAATACATCGAATGCACCTCAGACATTGTGCCTTAGCTTCCGATAAGGGGCAAAAAGAGGGCTCTTTGGAGGAGATCGATATAATTTATTGTGAGCTCTTCTGGGACTGTCGGGGCAGAGCCCTGGCACTCCGCCGCAGGTCGACGCCAGGAACAGGAACCCCCTTGATGGCAGTTGCTTGTTCGCCCCGAAGGCTCCGCTTAATTTTTGGACACCCGAAGACTCCTCCGAAGTTGAGAACTAATCCCAGGAAATGACCAGTGAAAACCGTGCGGCAATCAAGAAAGGAATTTTGGGGGGGCGTAGATGTGCAATTTGTTAATTTAGGATTAGGCCGAAAGCTCCGGGCATCCCCTTCCCCCGGTTATGGCACTAATCCCAGCTATTCATTACGGCGCCGGAGTACTGGACGACTTAATTCGGTACATTTTAATCCCCGGAATGAAAGAGATTCCGAAATTCGACTACTTCCCGGGCATCAGCCCAAGTAATGCGGGCGAATGTTAAATTTAATTTTCACGCTTAATTGATTGATTGCGCTAAATGCCGTGAAATCCGCCCGATATTGATTCGAAAAGGCAAAAAAGTTAGCATTTTCCATGAAAATTGGCTAACGCTTCCCATTCACGTGCAAATTAAAAGCAAACTAAAGTCGGTCCCAGAGCTGCGGATTTCCACTTCATTTTTTAAAACCCAATGAATTTACGGAGAAAATGTTTGTTTTATGAAAATTGCTAAAACAACATTTGACTGAATTGATTTGCTGACTGGGCGGAAATATTTTATCGGACACAATTTGTGTGAGCAAACAATATCTCTAAAATGCAATAAAATATTTCATATACACACAACAAAAATATTTACCCGTAGAAAATTGTGATTAGTCGGTTATTTGGCAGCCAGAGTTACTAATTGGGCATGGACTAAATTAATAATAATCTTTTTGTGTTATTTTGATATTTGCGAAACGAATGCATGATTGCATTTTTTGGCAACAATGGGAAGTGTCTACTTCAAACAAAATTTATTGCGTTTTCCTGCATTTCATAGAATTTTATACCCAAAATAAGATTTGATTAAATTTTGGGATGCCGAACTTTACAAATATTTGTTGGTAAAAAAATAGTATATATTTATATGATATTTAATCCTTTGTAGCAGAGTGGATCAACTAGGGGCCCATAAACATCCCACTGGTTTTTTATTATTTAAAATAAATAGGTATATGATCGATTTCGTAGCAGTTTTTTATTTTCTAGTTTGCTAAGATCCTAATAACAATAATTTTCAAATAATTATTGTTAATAATAAATAAATAAAAAAAAAAATTTTTTTTTAGAATGAAAATTGATACACAGTGGAGCCCCTTTAACTTGAACTTCAAGGGAAAGGTTACAAATTTCGAGTTACCGAATCTTCGACTTATCGAGGACTTCCAGATAAAGAGTTTTTAAACTGTCAATTTCGACTTATAGAGGCACATGTTCTATTTATGATACTTCAAGTTATAGAGTCATGATTCAAATTTAATTACTTCGAGGTAAAGAGTCTTACAGACAGAATTTCGATTTACAGAGGCCGCAATATTTACATATTACTTCTTCGAGATATAGGGTCCGCTAGATTTGTAGTTTAAATTACAGAGCGTAATATGTATGAATAGTACACACAGGGAAATCATATTCAGTTCGAGTTATAGCGTCTAAATAATTCGATTTATATGGTTTTTTGTACTTCAACGGAAGGGAAAAATTAATTTCCTTGTCTTAGAGAAGATTTCGAGTTAACGGGGTTCGAGTTAAAGAGGTTCCACTGTACCTACTTATAAGATTTTTCGAATTTTTTTCCTTTGTTGAATGCATCATTTTGAATGTAAAAAATTTGGTAGTAAATTCGTACTCAGCGAGATCGAAAAGCGCTATATATAGATGTACTGTACATATGTATATATACTCTTTTCCAAAAAAGTTAAACAATTTTCGAAATGTTTGTCCGCCATATTATGTCCACCAATTTGAATTATAAAACTCTAGTATAGCAAATTTGTAATCAGTGACCTCAAATAGCCTTGTATAACAATTTTCATAAAAACTCGATGGCTAGAAAAATAGGTACGTTCTTTACTTTTAATGGTGTGATACGATGATAAATTTTACAATTTTACAATTTCATTGCTACTTTGGAAGCATTCAAGACATGTAGCAATATACCCAAAACTAAATTTTAACCATTAAAAAATGTTTTAAAGGAAAGGAATAATGGTTTGATTATCATAGCATAATTTTTTGACTTAATGGAAGCCACTTTATTTTAGGTTTATTTATATATGTTTGAAATTATAATTAGAGCCTGAGTGCAGTAATCACAACTTATTAATTATTTAAATTAATTATTATGTTGCTTGATTGCTTGTTATTTTTTACTAGTTTATTTTCTACAATCTATGAGGCAATTTATACTGACGCACCAGTAAATAAGATAATAAATACTATATTTTTGCATTTCTACCTTCATTTTACTTTAACCGGGATGACTTCTTATACATAGTTGTATTACGGAGACTGATACCACGTAACTTCGCTATACAGTAAGGTAAGTTCAAAACCGCGTTTACACGATGCTAATATATAATTCAGTCAATAGTCTTTAAAGCTGAATTGTGCATCAGCAAAGTGTAACCACTATTTTGAATTTACCCGTATAATCATCATGAAAAAAACATCATAAATCCTAGATGTATTATACTTTTATTGGAATCGACGATTTTGTTTTCAATAAAATCAATATGGATTTGCATAAATCTGAAGAACTATACTTTTACGTTTTGTTATAGATAGTTCATAATTTTAATGAAAAGGATTCATAAATTCTAGACAAACTTTTATTAAAATCGAAGATTTTATTCTGATTAAAATGTCATTAGTTATAAACTATATCAATCGCATCAGTTTTATGAAAAAAATTTGTTAAACCATGATGTAGTACTTCTTTGGCTCTAAATCATGCTTAATTTTTCTTAGGATTTATGCAATTTTGCTTTGATATTACGAGTGTACTCTTTAGAACATCCATAAATTATATATATTTTAAAACCAATTCGCGGCTTATCGAATGTGGAATTAGGGATTAGAGTAGAACTTTCTACTTCTCAGTTGGGCCTGAAATGATTCAACTTGTAACTTTAAAATATTGTTTTCTCTGCTTTTATGTATGTAGGAAATTTCGAATATGAAATAATATCTATAGATTGTTAAAATTAATAAAAATATTAAAATATACTTAATATAAATATTCATTATTACAAAAATATATTAATTTTTGTTAATTAGTGTACATATACTTACTTAGTTACTGCCTTTCCAATCATTTTAAAATGAACACTAAACGCCATACTTTTTCTTGAATAAGTAAAATAGGTTGCTGGATTTCCGTCACAGCTTTGTAATCATGAATCTCGGTTTATTTACCTTATAATTTTTACAATCCCCAAAGGGCCACTTGATTGCATTCTCTTTTCAGTGATAATTTAAAAAATTAAAATTTGTCTATTGAAAGAAACACGGATTAAGTAAAAAGGAGAAGAAAAAGGTGTTGCTTAATCAAAACATAAAATCCAGTTTTACATTAACTTTATTCCGTTTCCATATAACATTTTTTTCGTTTAAATTTAATTACTTATCGCACGGCAGCCATGCACAGCACATACATAAATATTGGATCAGAGGCGTCCAACGTATAGGCGCCGGGGAGCTTCTGTCGCTTAAAAATGCATGTCACCTCGGAGTATTTTTCCTTTAAAGTCTGCTATGGCGTAAAAGTATGTACAAAACGTCTACATATTTACAAATGTCTTTGAACTAAGTTGTAAAGTTTGTGCAATATCCTTAGGATATGACGACTAGTACCCTTAAAAGCTAACGCAAATATCACGATTTGTCGCATAGTTACTCGAGAAGCGCTCTACTGAGTTCAGAACTCAATTTTCCAAATGCTGTCCTGCAGTTCAAGATAGGATCAAGTGTTCTTCCTCACGGCCTGGTTCCTCCTCGAAGACTTTCCGCCGGGGTCCTTGCCGGACTTTCGCGGGGAATCGAAGAGCGCCTGTGGGTGGCTCTTGGCCGGCAGGACATTATTGACCTGGATGTGGCTGTTGTTGTCTTGATAGTGGGCGGCTATGTCGTCGCGGAACGCTAAGAAGCCCAGTTGGGCGTGAGAAGCCTCATTAAGTGCCCTCGACCTGATACAGGCCCGATATTGATCCGCAGTCAGGCGCTGACCACTCGTAACACCTGTGCACACCTGAAAAGTTATTTTGAAAATTTTAAAATTCTATCCATCCTCCTAGGACGCGTAACGGCTGGCATACCTTCGGATGCCAAATATGAAATATTCCGGGATCTGTAGCTCTTATTATTTTTATATTTGAGCGAACATACTTCCTATAGAGCATGACGTCCTCGCCGCCCCATCCGACGATCTCCTCATCGAAGCCACGTATCTTTAGAAAGTCTGACCTGAATTTGAAATCAAGGGGGTGACATGGTGGGTTTTAGGGAATTTTAAGGTGCTCCGCCAGGCAGAATCGTTCTTTTATGAATTACCTGTACTGGCACGTCATGCCGTAGCCAAAATCTCGCCAGAACCCAGTGTCCCGGGAAATTAAAAGTTGATCCGTTTCGGGAGGCACCTCCTTTCCCTGCAGGGTGTACACCACATGCGGGTTGTAGAGGCTGAACACGACGGGATAATACACCTGTTGAGTACATCATAAGCCCTTGTTATTAGCGTCACATTCTATCAAAAATTTCCCTCTACCGAAAATTTTTGCTTGAAAAATTGCGGCAAAACTTTTAATGAGCATCCGAGAGTTGCTTCAGCCCTTTTTTCGGCGAACGGACATTTTTCACTGTCCCAGGTGTTTACAAAATGCTTTGAGTTATTTTTTAATTCAGTTGAGTCCTTTGTGAAGGTGGGGACCGAAAAGTTTTTAGTGAAATTTTGTGTGCTGTTTTAAATTATGAATTTACTGAGATGTCTGATAAACTAAACAAGAATAAAGTTGCCACTTCATGGAATTCTGACGCTTTGATGCTTCGTAGGTGAGTAGGGTGGGATTTATTTAATTAAACAAATTACTAAATCTAAAACCATGATTGAACGACATCTGACATAACAAGAAGACTTTGAAGGGGTTTATTATGTTTGAAATTAATTTATGTTCTCTTGAAAAAGCGTCCGATAGACCGAAAGACACTTTGAAAATTTGTTATAGTCTATACAGGTTTGTAATACATAACTAAAATAGGCATATGTAGTTTTTATTTTCTTACTATATAATAAAAATTGAGTATACCTAAACAGTTTAGGCAACTTGTAAAAAAATCAATATTTTTACTATAATATTTTAGTTGCGTTATGTTTGGTTAAGAAATCTTGGGTTAAAGTTCTTAGCCGTGAGTTTTTCTTTATCACCATATTCATTTTCGACGTCTACCAGCAGAAAACCTGTTTATTAGTATAATGAATTTTATAGCTGTCATATGAAAGTACTTCCTATATAAAATTACAGAATAAAAATTATAATTTGAAAAGCCTATCTACTTTCGCGTATGAATAACTTTAAACACTTTTTGTTGCAATCATGACTTTATCTTTTATAAAATGTAAATAATTAACTTATCATAGAATCGTCAAAGATTTTTTATCGCAATGTTTTGTTTTTTTGGGCTTATAACTTTTTTATTATTAAACCTATTATATATGAAAAAGTTCTAAATAAATGTTATAGAGCATTTAGTTCTCTAAAGAAAAACTCTGTGCAACTTTTTCATGAAACTCGCGGTTACAGAGATGTAGCTAAAAAGCTGGTTGCCCTTTCTTTTCGAGATGGTGGTCGAATGAGAAGTATTACAACCCCGAAAAATCGGTTTCATCAATTCAAAATTATTGTCTTCAATGATAAATGGCACAAAGCCTTGCTCTATATTAAATTAATGATTTTTTTCATAATTTGGATTCTCTAAAGTATATAAAATACGACTTTAAAATATTTATTCAATATGCAAAATATTTTCGAAATCATTCAAGCTAGAATTAGGCAGATCATAGTCATGGATTGTTGAAATGTATTAAAAAGATTCTATAAATTATAATAAAATAATCACCACTCTTAATTATATAAGTTATATAAATTATATTTAATCATTTTGTTTCTAAATAAATCGGGCTTAATATTTATTGTATATGTAAATCCTATAAATGTCAAAGTTTAAATACTTTAGACTATGCGTCCGGTTACAACATCAACATAATGAAGGTCCACCTCTACCCAAAAGGTACTTTGGTACTATCTAGATTCAAACAAATTAAATTTTTATGTAGGGCAAAGTACTCAGCAGAAACCTTATTGGAAGCAATATAGGAAGAAATAAAACACCATCGATAATAGATAGACTCAATAAATTGTCCTCAAAATTCTCCGAAAAATTAGTTCGCTAGTCAACAGCAACAGACGACCGAATAATTCGAGCTCTGTGTTACCCCGCGAAGTGTGCTAACAACACGTAATCAAATTTTACGAAATCAGCACATTGCCAGGAGACTTCATCGCCGAAGAATCCACGAATATTGATTTATTCGCGTGCAGGAATACCCGCGACATTTATCGCGCTGTAAGGACCGGGGAACTGCTGTGCTGTCTACATTCGGGCGGCCCTCGAAAAGCAATTCAAGGCAAATTACAAATTGCCAACAATTTACATTAAAATCCTAACGAGCCATTTTAAAACACGGAGCTCCATAATTTCATTACGCTCCACCTCAGTGGTGCTAAAGCGGGCACAACTGGGTACCTACCCTAGCAGTTGAACCCCCTCTCCTGGAGGATCCCACGGGATGAAGCACCTCAGCTCCAAGCAAGATGTCAGCGGCACAATCAAGAAATTTGTTAATTAAAGCAGGCAAGGACTCAATAAACGGTGCTGCAAGCACTTGTGGCGCGAATCAAATCTTCGCCTTGGAGCGGGGGAGTATACTAATTAAAATTTCGCGACATGTGTTCGAACAATTAAAGCCACCCATTCCGTATTCGAGTGCAGATCCGAACCGACGGGAATGTCAAATTGTCGAATCTGCAGCCATTATATCGATTGGCTGCAAATGATGAGTTCGAACTTCTAATGAAACTCCGTATTATGTGTCGTCATTATGCGGAGGAATATCCCGATGAAATTGGGACTTTGCCAGGGACTTAACTTTGTCCGAACAAAAGCGATTTCCTTCCTCCAACCCTAACCTAAACTTTACGATTGTCGTGGGAGTGGCAAGTATAAGTAAGTTTGCCACACCTACTCCCACGCTCCACGGCCTCTTACCAAGTGGAAATTGTTCTTTGGGCTATAAAATAAGCAATTCGACGTAGTTAAAGCCCACTTACTAATTTACGCCACTTGCACTAGATACACTACCTACAGATTGCATGACCCACTTAACTTGAAAGCTTCTTAGTCAAAATTATGCTTGTCATAATTAAAACAATTCATGTAACTAAAATCAATATGAGTCTAATGCAACTAAATACATGCATAACAAAATATAATAGAATTACGTTCTTTGTTTTTTCATTGTTTGTTAATGTGGATAAGTATGGGCATTTTCAGCCTATGTATAGGTACCTTCATACATACATATATACATACATCGTAAAGTAGAGCGATATGATCTTTAGCGAATTTTCTAATAGTAATCTTCTACAAACGGAACGATGGACAGACGGACAGACGGACGGACGGACGGATAGACGCACGAATAACCCACATTTGAACCAATGGCCGAACCTACAGGAGCTGATTAATGATTATGAGTAATTAGTTTCTTGCGAAAATGGGAAATAAAATTAATATATTAAGTAAGTAAGTAAGACTTTACTAAAAAACACAGAGTCAGAAAGTAATATTTCATTAGAGTTTTGGTAATTTTTGTAATTCTTCATAGAAAGTGAAGGAAATTCACTAAAAATGTAAAAGTTCGTAATTGAAGTCATAAAAAACATAGCAAGACTATTAAGAGGGAAAACATTGCGTAATATATGTATCACTTAATTTTGTCTCTATGTTCATGTCTATATAGTCTAGTTGTTTTACAATTTCGGTATAATTTAAATCATATTCATATATATGTTTCAGGATATCTTCTACAGCTCGCCTCCCCAGGCGAGTTCAAAAGTTTAGTGATTTCCTTAACACCCAAAAATTATTAAAAAAAAAAAATGTTTGTTGCACAGGATCGTCTTATTAAAATTTATTTGTTATGGCTTTTTGATTTTTAATACAATATTAGCTGTAAATAAACATATTGTTGTGGAATTTCAGTTTAACATGAAAATGCAATGAAATTGTAAAACATGTGCTTTTAATATTGAAGGCAAACCACTATAAGGGGCCTAAAAATGGGAGTTTTTTAAGGGCAAAGAACTTTCATACGATTAATATGATATTAACCAAATTTTATTGTTAAGTAGGAGTATCATAAGAAACATAAGTAAGTGCAAATAAACTGACGTTATTAGCTTCAATGAGTTTTAAAGAGATTTGAAAACTTTAAAAACCTTTTTGAAAAATTGGTGAACATTGTAACGAAAAAATATAAATAAAAAATCATGCCAAGTTAAGATCTAAAATTTTGCAGGAATTTAATTTTAATTGTAAGGTCATCCGTCAAACTAAAGGTCATTATTCTGAAAATTAATTTTCATGTGATAGTTACAAATTTTTTAGTATTTTTAAACATGGTTAAAATATAAACAAAATGTTAAAATGCCTTTATATTTTGTATAATTATGAACTTTGGTTTGACTGATGACTTTTTGTTTCAGGACAATAAATCTGCACATAACACGTGGTTAACAATATTGCGAGAAAAAAAGTCAAAGAATTAAAATATCGGAATATTATTAAAATTTTGTAGGTTTATTTCATTCAAATCTAAGCATTTCAAGTTCTTTAATTTTGAGTGACTGAAGCAAAATATCATAATTTTCCGATATCTCGGAAATGCGCCCTTAGGGCTGAAATTTATAAATAACACATACCTTTTTACCAGGTTTGGCGTTCCACCGACACCGGTCGAGAAACTTGGCACTGAACACGACGTCCACGTCACACATGAAAAGAAGCACGTCCTTGTTTTTATCAGTCTTATCCCAAACACGTTCGGCGCCCACTCGAAGCCCTTTGGCTGCAACGAGAAAATAAACCCTTTTAGCCCGTCTAAAGACGGCGAAATTTTCGGCGAGCAAACCTCTCGAGAAGGTTTCGTTCAGCGCCAGTAGCTTCAAGTTGGACGAGTTACCGCCGCTGTTTTTCATGCTCAGGACCCGGCTCATGATCGCCCGGGCCTCCGACAGGCCGTCCTCCCCGAAGTAAACAACGGTCAGGTGGACCCTTCTGTCGTTCTTGAGGGCGATCTTGACGAACTTGTCCATGAAACTCTGGAAGGTGGAGGTCCTTCCGGACAGCGGCAGGATAATGTGGATGAGCTCCTTCTCGTGGACCCTCGGGAAGACCTCCATCTGGATGGTCTGCAGCGGCGCGAAGGGCCGCATAACGACCACTTTGGTGACACCTGAGCCGCCCCCGCCGCCCAAGTGGCCGTTCGAACTGTGCTCGGTGTGGCCGGAGCTCCTGTTGGAGCCCTCCTTGCTCCTGAAGTAGAGCTCGTATTGGGTGCCGGTGGTGGGCTCGTTGCGGTAGATGCCCTCCGTGAAGTCGTCCAAGGTGTACTTGGGGCCGGGCGAGGCCCCGCTGGAGGCGTTCTTGTTGAGGCTCTCGATGGCTTTATTCAACGCGTCCAGGAGGTCCTTTCGCTTGTATCCGATGGGCTTCTCCACGACCCGCTTACCCAGACCCAGCTCAATGGGGTACACCCGGCTGAACGTGAAGTGGTTGAAAGGGATCAGCTCGTACTCGTTGTTCAGGGGGAGGCCCCGGAGCACTTCCGCAGCACCCACTTGCTTCCTAATGTAGCTGCTGCAGTCGTAAAAGGAGCCCGTCGACGACGATGATGACGATGACGATGACGACGACGGCGCCGAGTGCGACGTCGTGGCCTTCACAGACGCTGCTGCAGGCGATACGACGGCGACGGCGGCGGCGACATCTTGACTGGCTGTGTGGTGGCTGTGATTAACACCTGAAAATTATTTCCTCGCATTATTCAGGCGGCTCCCGGAGGACGTTTACGACTTACTCTTCAACTGGAGGATCTGCAGTTTGAGGGCTTTAATTTCCGATGTTAGTTTCGCTATTTCCAGCCGGTACTCCTCCTCCCTCTGGCGCAGCAGCTCGATGTATTCCCTCTGGTCGACGTCGGCGTTTATGTTCCGCAGGTGATGCTGATACACCTGGGGCTGCTGTTGTAGAGCCGCCACCGCTGGAATCTTGTTCGAATCTTAAGCAAATAAAATGAAAGAACAGTCAGCATTTGCTTGATTAGCAGTTTTCAGTTCTGGGGCTTAAAACAAAAAAGACAAGACACCGACTGTTACTAACACCTAGTCCAAAGATAGAGTCTTAGCAGTTTTTACAGTCGAATTACTTTTATAAGTTTATCTGATTTTCAGGATTAAGAAATATTAAGTAATGTCTAGTTCTAACAAAAGGAACAAAATCAAAAAACTAATGATAGTAATATCAAAGGACGGCCTTAGATGACCTTAGATTTCTACATGCATATTTTCATATGAACTTTACTTTTCTTTAGAAATCTTCACTGTTGTAAATTTTACAGAAATTGATAAAAAAATTAATGTCTCTATAGATAATTGAAGGTTTTTAGCCTATCGGTATAGTTTACAATGAAATATTAGGATAATTAAGCATTTGAAATCTTAAACTCTGAGTACTTGGATTAAAGTACACTGAGAGAACAACGTAGTCAAATATTAACTATATTTGAACAATTGCCATAGTTTATTACTTACAAACAGAAACACGCATACATTTCTTCATAAGTCAACTTCAGCTATTTTGTAGTATACTATGTTTACCACCATTCCATAGCTAAACGTATTGGGGAAGTAGTTTTCCATGAACGATGACTAGTTGTGATTTAAGTTCATTATTAGTAATCGGTAAAAATTAGTTGCCGTAGTGTAATCTGTCTCGTCAACAAAAAATTTCGTTTAATTCAAATTTCATTTGTATTAAAGGAACGTTTTAAAAGACAAGTTTTCTTGTTGTTTTCAATGAAAATGATCTAAGATTATTTGAATTTGAATTTATCCTTGCAATATTGAAATTGACTTTGTTTGCCACGAGTATATGAAAACGAATGTTTTGACGAGCATTTAGTTTTTAGAATCATATGTACATATGTAGTTAGTTGGAATTGGAACCAAACTTAATTTAAATATTATTATTATAATTACGAAAAATTTATTGGTTCACTTTTGCATTTTACTTAAAACGAATAATACCAAACATTTGGTTCAAATTAAAGTTTTTTAAATATGGACTTGCGAAACTTTAAACTTTAATATTTTGGAAAATCATATTTTTTTCGCAATAATTGCAGCATGTTTTCAGAAATTTTCCTTGAAAGTAATATAAATACAATAAGTGTGCTTATTCTAATTTTACAGGAAGTACTGAAAAAACTCCAATACTTCCTAATTGATATAATTCCTTACTCATATGGAAGTACTCGAGTTTTGTAAGCTTCTTTACTCAAACTGGGATCTTCGAACTTGAGTACTCTTTACTGGAGTAATAGAGTTACGAAGAGGAATATAATATCCCATAAGGTTGAAAATATTTGTTTATAAACATTCGAATAACAAAATTTTGAAGAATCAGGCATTCGCCACTCAAGAATATCTATCTCAAATCTAATCTATCTTAAATCTATACTTAAATATACCTATATTATATGTATAGGACATAATCAGATTTTAAGCAACTCTTCTTTTAGGTAAATTTTTCTATTTATCTATCTAACAAATTGTTTTTATTGAATAATTTGAACTTTTTAAATTGCAAACTTTTATTTGATATACCACGTGATTTGCTCAGAAACTTTTTAATTTGGCACTCCTAAAAAATAGTTTCACAATCAATAATCTTTTTTTACACTATGCCAAAATTTAGTTATCTAGCAGCTAAAAGGCAGTAAAAGAAAAGTTCATAACTCCCATAATTATTAAAAAACAAAACTAAAAAGATATAAAAAAAATTGGAAGTGTGCCAATTAAGGAAAAGTGAAACGTGTTTGATACAGAGGACGATACTATAGAATCTGTATAGTAGCAAACAGCCTACTCAATATTTCTCGTTAACTTCAGTGAAATATGCACAAAGGCTTTTATAATACGCTTTGTTTCCAGAGCATGTTCAGTGCATGTTAACCTGCCTTGCAGTCGACTAACGTTCTGAGAATTTTGCGCGAAGCAAGGATTCTGTTTGATAAACTGCAAGGTATACAAAAGTACATATTGATTTAAAGGGCTCACCATGTACTAGGTCGATTTTCGGAAAGCCTACCTACATAGATATAAAAGTTTGAATAGATGCAGAACAATTTCGCTCAATCCTCGACGCAGCAACAAAAGGTATGCCATAATTAAAGACCTTTTGGAGTACTGGGTCATGATGTATTTAACTTTTCGATGATTGTGCGTTGCATAGAACTGGCTGCATTTGTTTAATATTGATGATATTTACCTTCATCGTCTGATATGAAGTTATCCACACCCAAGCTTCCGAATCCACATTTTGTTAAGGCTAATAAGGAAATCAAAGTCACCGAACAGATCAAGAGTAAAAGTCTGGCGAGTAACTTTGAACCAGCCATCCGGACCATGTTGAATGTGCCATTCAGGCAGTGTGGACGTTCTATCTGCAAAAGAAAAGATGTGTGAATTAAAATGCATTTTATTTTTATTTTTATAGTTAAGCTAATTCTGAAGATCAAGAAAATTAGCAAAAACTTTATTATATAGAGTAATATGGAAAGACGTATTCCAATATATATCTAACAATTTTCTGAAGTGTCCTGATTAACTTTTGTTCCGACACCCCCCAAAATCGACTTCTTCAGGCCTGTTTTTTAAATCGAAGTTATTTAAAGCTACTTAAACTTTCTTAAATCCAGTCAAGGATATTACAGAATTATAAAATAAAGTTCGTTCGATAGTGCACCCTCTGAGGTACCACCGCATAACTCAACTCGTCCACTACTATGAAAACTAGGCAGATTCAAAGTTAAAACTTGAAAAAATTTTGTTTGAGAAATCACTTTCTTCCTACTTCCTGTGAAATTTCACCCCTGTAGGATTAACTTTATTTGCAAGAAAAGTTGCATCCTTAAAGATATTTGAAACAAACAAAACTTAAAGTTAACAAATTTTTAGCAACTCAGTTAAAGTTTGAATACGCGATACAAACATATACAGATGTATGTAGGTCCGTCCTATATGCACATTTAAAATTTGAGAATTAATTATGTATGATAGATTGCATTTTTTGGTTTGTTACCATTTTAACTTATTTTGATGTGACTTGGAGAATTGTTTTTTTTTTTTTTTTTTTTTTTTTTTTTTTTTTTTTTAGAAAAAAGTCATGTAAAGAAAGCTGTGTTTTTGTGTTTTCGTCTTTTATTTCGAGTGTTAAAAAAATATAAAGGAAAATAATTTTGGCTTTAGAAAAATATGCGTTGAAAAGGGGCCTCTTTTTAAAATATGTATGTGTATGCTGGCGGTCAGCATAACTCTTCGTAGGATTATATGAAACAAACAAATTAAATACAAATATTCCTCGATTTACGCGGTGCTTTAAATATGGTTTAAATTTAAACGAATTAACGAGTTTAAAATCTAGTCAAAACAAACATTTTGGCTGCATT
Source organism: Eutolmus rufibarbis (assembly GCA_963920795.1). Lineage (NCBI taxonomy): Eukaryota > Metazoa > Arthropoda > Insecta > Diptera > Asilidae > Eutolmus > Eutolmus rufibarbis. Next base: position 32,552,067 of record OY987205.1, read on the forward strand.
ACTTACTTATATAATTACGGATTTCATTAAATCTTTAATTGTCCCTAACTCATCAACCATCAAATCAGAATCTCATGAAGTACTATCGAGAAATGAAAATAACGTCGTACTAATCGGGAAGAAAACATTTCATAGTCTATGAAAGTACTAACATTTATTAAGCTTTTCAAGTTATCTTATACATTCAAATAAAGTAATGAATTATGCACATTTTAGTTTGTGTTAGATTTACACGATTTTACATATAAAAACCTGCACGATTTTTTGTGAAATCGATCTTCAATGTTAAATTGGGGGATATTTTTATTGGGTATATATTTTGAATCTACCAATATTTCAAAACTAACAGCTCTTTGTAACAATTTTGTAGTATTTAAGGATTGTTTATTTTATGTGATATCCAGTGACATAACAAAAGAAAGCGTTAGAGTTTTAGACTGATTTGCTGATAACTTTTTTGTTTAATTCGATTCGCTAGTTGTAAATAATCATTTCCAGAAAAAGGCATTTTAAGTTCTAGAAATTTATTTGAAGACGCTGCATCGCTCTACTAAAATGACTATAAGTGGGAATTTCCAAGTATAATTTCTGCAGCATATTCATAGAAGCATAAAATACATCTATTTCCAGAAAATTGAAAATTTTTGATAGAAAGAAAGATCCCTTGAATGTAGATATAAAATTTTTTATTAAGGTAGCGTTGAGAGAATCTTTATCTGATTATTGAGAACACCTTGTGTCGCTAAAATATATAATTTTAATAAAACTTTAAATTGTAAAACACAATAATTCTAAAATATTTAATTAAATCTAAAATTTTTAATGTTGCTCATGTATAGATTTAATAATTTAACAAGTCTTGGCTGTTTTGTTTTTCAATATTTAGGCATATTGAAATCGTGTTGAATATTCTGGGGGTGTAAACTTAATTTTCCTACTAAATTACATTTTATTTATTAATAAGAAAGAAAATGTTGCGATAAAATTAACAACTAATTCAAGTTATGTGCACCGGAAATTTAAAATGTACCTCCATTGTGGATCTGGCAATGCCAGTTATCAAATTCTCATTACTCGTTTAAAGAACGCAGCCCACAAAACTGTTTACGTCATGAATGTCAATCAAACTAATATGGCTGGTTGTTGGTGGCAGTGAAACGTCAAGAAGTCGAAGTCCGCAATCGCCGCATCATTTTATTTATCCACAGCATTTAATTTGCAAAGTGAGTACAAATCAACTTAGTGCTTTGAATGGATTAAAATCGGACTGTGAGCCCACTCGGGCGCCCCGCGAACCGAACAAACACCGCTCGGGAGACGCAACAAGTAATCGGTTGGTGCCAGATGATTCAACACCTTGCCTCATTGCGCTGCAATTTGTTGCTTGTGCAGGCAGCGGAGCGCGGCGGGGCCCTTTTCCGGCCAGGCCAGCGGGGTAAAAGTCCTCCATCTAGTAGCGGATGCATCCTTATCGATTTCTTCTATCGAAGGAGGATTAATTATTTATAGCATCGGCGGCGCACCAAGCAGAAGCCATGCAGTGGAGCTCCTTTGCCCGGAGGAGTCCCTTAGTGAAGTTCCTAAATAATGCAAGTTGGACTGGGGCTGTAGCGCCTGGATAAACCTGGCGCTGCGCTGATAAGGGCCCTAACGTGCTTGTGGGGGTGGATCATTGTTCGAATTCCAAAGAAATTGACTGCTCTTTTGCAATATCTTGCAGCTTTGCGCCGAGAGCGCTGTTCCGTGAATATCTTCTTCAATTGGTTTTCCGTGCGCCCCATCCAGCAGCGGTTTCACAGTGGCCTGCCCGCTCCTTTCCTTGTTCTGTTTACATCGGCCGATTAATCGGAGGCCGCCTTCTTCATTAGCTAGCTGGGGCCTGTCTTCGTGCGACCGATCCAAATCCATCGGACGGCCGGACTCCGCCAGCGAAGCACTTGTTATCGGCCGACACAAAGCGCATATTATCGCTGTAAGTCTCAACGAATTTTGGTCAAGTAACCGACTTGTGTTAGTTAATCCCCGACAATGAGGTCTTTGTTCGCTGGCGGAGCCTCCTGGTTGTTTGGAAACAAACTCCTCCGCGTTCAATAAATTTCACAGGCTCTCAGAACATAGAAGCAATTTCTGCGGTGATTCTCTGTTGGCACACGTCCAAAGCATTTGCCGATTGTGTTTGTTTTCACCAGAATTTGAACGGAGGCTGGAAATTTACGAGAAATTCAATAAATGGAAAGTTTTTCCCCTGCACATGCCGTGGCAATTCGAACTCTTTGCATCAAGGACATCGGCATTTCTTCATTCTTTTTGAATTGAGATTTGCATGCTGAATGCGGCTCTTGGCCCAGTTTTAGCATAAAAGACAACCGACTTCGTTTTTGTGCTAAGAACGTCTCGTGACACATTTCGTAATGAAATTCCCTTTTATTTTTTCAATAGGACGTTCTAATTTATCTTTCTAGCCGTATCTGGGACTGTATACTGCCCGACGAGACGAATTATCCCATATCATTCTCAGATGAAATGCGTACATAGTTTTCATAAGAAATGTTGCATGAAGCTCAATTTCCAATAATTGAAATGAATTGATTCGTTACGTCTTTTCGAGCACTGATACTCTAGTATTACCACAATAGTTTTAAAGCCTTATTTTATTCAACTTCGAATAAAGTCGTAATGCAAGAGATTCTTCTATATACTCTACGGTCTTTAAGGTTAAAATGCCTTTTGGACCATTTCCTATCAAAATCCTATAAGCCTTAGTCGTCTGACGTTCGTAGCGGTAAGGGCATCGCGGTCTGTAGGTATTTCCAGCAAATCACCAACCGAGCAAATGAGAGGGCTATGGTCATGCCTCAGCGTTTGAACTCTTATAACTTCGTTATGGATAATACTTGAGCGTTCAAATTTTCAGGATAGGATGTAGTCTATCTATGAAATATACCACATTTCATTTTCATAGCCCTGCTATTTTAGATGGCTACATTTTTAACTAGACATTTTTTTGATAGGATACAACTATTAGTCGAAAGCAAAATTGAAAAATTTTCAGTAGTTCTCAAATTATGTTGCTGCTAACTATAAATATTGTTCACGCAACCGTAGATTCTTTGTTAAATTTATGAGATTTTCTAAATTTAAAAAAAGAATTAACAGAGAACAAAGTTGCAATCACTGGGCAGACGTTTCACTGATAGGAAAAAAATTAAATCTATATTCTGAAAACCAATTGTTTTTTTTTTTTTTAAATCTTGTAATTGTTCTAATATTCATTTTTAAAAAACATAGGGTTTTAGATTCTTAGCGTTTTGTTCTCTCTTGGAAGTAGAAACTGTTACAATAGTATGGTAAATTTAAATAACAAACGGAATAAAATGTTTGTTTATAGTATATAAAGAGAAAAAAAACAAAAAAAAAATGGACAAAATATACCTTCCAAATAATATTTAGCCTAATTTTCATGTTTCATGTTTTTTAAGTCAAAATTTGAAAACCTTTGGGTATATGTACATAATTTTCGACATCTCTTTTTTTTTTTTTGTTAGAATTTTAATCAAAAATGATAATAACATTCAAAAGGAAAATGTCGCGCACACAGCGAAAAATTTGACAATTTAATATTATTTATCTTTTTACGCATAAAAGGTTTAACTGTATATCACAAATATTTCAACTAATTTTGATTACAATTAGACATTTGTGATTTATTAATGTTAATAATCTCGAATAAGAACTGTTTCGTTTTAAGGCTTAATGAATCAAAAAACTTCATTTGCTATTAATTCGGTAGAAGAAAAATACCCTCGAGATTGCAATAATAATTTTGATGGATCGCTTTATTTTGACTTTGGTATTGAATTTTTCTTTTTTAATCTTCGCCTTATTTGTTTGATCTAAATAATAGCAACAGTTTTGCGGTATCTTTGTAAGCCAAGGTAGCAAAAGTAGCGAACAAATTCAGCATTTATTAACTTATCGTAAGTTTCCATTTTAATATAAGGCGTCTTAAATCGCATTACAATTATTTGACGGATCAAGTTAGTTACATTAATTTATAATCTATATGGAAATAAAGAGGTATGAAATTGATTTAATATTCGTTCTTAACAGATTTTATTCTAACAGATTGATACATGCATTCCTTTTTTTACTTTTCGCTTTTAAGCTGAAAAAATTATTTATGTTATATAAATTTCTTCTAATTTGGTACAGTAAACATTATAATTCTCAAATGACCTTTTATTAACCAATTGTTCCTAAAAAATGCTATTAACTTTCCTATTGAGAGCGCAAATTAAGAGCAAACTGAAAATCGTTTGAAACTCTTCTAGCCTAAACTTTTCCCTGACTGCAATGGACGCAAACTTTAAGATGAAATGCAAAATAAACACGTGGAAAGGAAATCCTCGCAATTAAATTGTATGAACGCTTTTATTGAAATTATTTTCAATTGAAAGTTTACCCAAGTATGATTTGCGGCTCCACATATTTTATACGTGCCTTAATGAAAGCCCTGAAAACTCGTTATTTCTCATTGTGTAAAGTGAAGCAAAACTGAATATCTCGGAAAATTTCATGTAATCCAATTAATAGAACTTGCAAACTGTGGGGAACGAAATTTTGCAACAAAGTTTCTGGTGGTTTGCATAAAAACAATGTAAAAAAATTTTGAATAGGGCGCAGCAGTTCGCCTCCTACATAACTTTTAAGCACAGTTTTGCGGTAAGACTTTAATTCTTGGTATAAAAACGGTTGCGCACCCCCTTAGTCATGGCTTGTTTACTAAATAAATTTTATCTCATCGAAGTCTTAAAGAACCATTGTTCAACGTGACATGTTTGTCGTTACTGACTCATTATCATTTGTCGTGTTATCTCACTCAAAGAAAGTGAATGAGAATTGTCGTCGTCGTGACTATTCTGGGTGTCGTTTTGCCACACAGCCACTGTGAATCTTCTTGGTCTCATTCTTGTTTTCCTTGTCGTTTCAGAGTAATTCTTCAAAATGGCAACAAACGATGATGTTCCCACTGGATCAAATAAGTAAGTACACTTTATAGTTGTTTGCGAAAGTTTCTAATTGCGCTGTTTAGCGAATGGCTCGATTTGGTATGATATCTTTTTGCATCGTTTACGCCTTTTTCGAAGTTTTTGTAGCTTTCTCAGTTTCAAAAAGTTTAAGTAAACCTGTTTTTCTGTTTATTAAGTAGAGGCTACATTGTAAATTTTAACTTTTACAGATAAAAATGTTGTACTCAAATTTATGAGTTTAAATTTTAGTAATAGTTTTTCTTTTAATAAATATGGGGAAGAATAAATACTGGCTAGAAGTATTAGCTCTATATATTTCGATGTCGTATCTTTGGGTGAAAATATAATGATTCACTTTAAATACAGATTTTTTTTTCACCTGACGATATATAAATAATTTTTAATAGTTTCAATTTTTTTTTTAAATATGCCATAATACTATGTAAGGACAAGGTAAGTTGTAAGTGTACTTCACTCAGTTTTTCCTACCCGAATATCTTGTTATGAATTTATATCATTTTATTTAGCATCCATATAATACTCTTACCCAGACTTATCTTTCGGTATATTTTAACGATGTTATATTGTATTTGTTTGAGCTAATTTGGTCGGTTATTATCAACACCATGTGATTTGGTAAGCTTTTGAGTTGGCATCTTTTTTTTCGAGTATATTGCACAAAGTTCATGTTCCACCACACCTGGAAAATGTTTTTCTTCTCCAACAAATTACTATTTTTAGCCGGATTCAGCGTCATTCTTGGGTGGAATGTCTTCTGGTTTTCCTCATCTTTGATTACATTTTGCTTGTTAAAAATCTCTATAATTTTTTTAGCCACTTTTTTCTCCATTTAATATAAATTCTCTTCTCAAGTTCTTCTCATCAAGTTTTATATTGTATATTTTTGCCTTTTTCGTACTATTGCTGGTTCTATCTTATTATTCCGATATAAAACAAAGACGTATCTAATCTAATTGAACATCCGCCTTTTTAACTGAGTGGTTAATTTTGTACACTTGTTTCAATTATTGTTTAGGCATTTTTCATTCGAATAATCCGTGGACATTTATAAATGTAGAAAACCATTGTTAATCCATCTTGTTTTTTAAAGAAACTCAAAATTAGCCTTATAATACATATTTAACGTAGTAGAGAATTTCAAACCTGGTTGATGTTCATTGAGATCCTTTCTACGTTATACTGTGTATTTTATATGGTAACTAGTTTGTGAAGTACCTTTAAAATGAACAACTTCCTGTATTTTTCTAATGTCACTATTAGTAACTAATTTTGGTACAAATCATAACCTCAAATTGTTAAACTTAATTTGGGTAAAATACTTCTAAGCTGAAATTGGCAACAATATTTCTTAGTTTTGTCCAGTTTTAGTTTCAATTTCATATTCCTGGCTGGTTCTTAACTTGTTGAAGAAGTTTCCTACTAAAGTTGTCATTTTATTGGGTGTGTTGTTCTCGTTCTCCCCCAAAATATCAAAATAGCGAAATATTAAATAATCTGATTAAAATTTCGCGAAATGCCAAACATAAAAATGCATGGAGCGTATCGGCGGAGGGTAATACCCGCGCTATCCAATTTAAAACTTTTCCCTGTCTATGAAATTTTTCTTTAGTTCCACGTCCTGGATGGTTCCTGTTACCTAGCATTAGTATGCAAAGGATTAAAGGTCTGTAAACTTGAGCTCTCTTCCGGTGGATGAAATAACGACTCCAACGTACTCGAAAGCCTTCACAAGATTTCCAGGGCGGGATAAAGAGGGAATTTCAATGTATGTCGCAGCAGTTGTAACGTTCGTTACGGCCGAACCGTGGATCGATGGAAATTCTCGAATGCGAAATATGCCTGTAAATGCGGAGGGAGTAAGAATTCTGGCTGTTGGTTATGTGTCATTTGGGCGACATTTCTTTTCATTACGCCTTTTAAGAGATGTTTCATTTCTGCGCGGATAAAGTCAGAAGTCATCTATTTAATGCAGGATTTCCTCGACTCGCCGACACTCCTGCTTTGATTGCAGTATCAGGAAGAGGCACAAAGAGCGAATTGAAATTCTAGTGGAAGTACAAGTTATATTATTCTACCTATTTGCATAGAAACGACGCCTAATTCATCCTCCTGTTTACTCTGATAAGGTAATTTCGATCCATCACTTGGTAACGTCTTTCAGCATTACTTCTTCGTGTCTGCGGGCATGTTTAAGTCATTTTCTTTATGTTTTGCAATTTTTCCTTAATCTCCGCGAGCTAATAACATAAATTGAAAATAATCTCCGAAACAAACCTTTCGGAGATACTTTATATCCTGTCGGTGAAATAATTAGCAATAACACGACGAAATATTGCAGCTAAGGTCCATCTGGCAAAAGGAGCTTTGCTCAAGCGAAAACTCATAAAAAGGAGAGCTGTAGCAAAAAGCAGAAAATGCACAGGGGAATATTCCTTCGCCTGAGGCTGAGTCTGCAAGCAGCTGAAGGTTATCTCGGTCTTTGTAGTCATTCTACTGGTCCAGACATAGGTTGTATCCAATTTAAACTAGAATTTATATAAGGGCATCCAAGGAACGTGTGCAATTTTTAACTGCAATGATTACACACCCGTTGCACCGGCGGGCGGGATGTAATGAGAAAGAATTGGGTCGGGAAAAGAAATTGCAATGGGGCGACTAAAACCAACAAATGGAATCTGCCAAGAATTTCACCACATTTAATGGAAAGTTAATTAAATGGAAAGCGATGTGCAATGTAGACGGGGATGTTGCACATTTTCCCTCCAAATTTAATTTAGAGTTAGAACACTTATGAGGAAATGAACAAGGATTTGCTTTGAAAGTGTTAACATCGTTAAGCTATAGAAGGTTTAAATTAATCGACGTTTTACTGGCAGTCGTTTGTAATAGAACTACTGAAATTTCTATACCCTCACCTGTGATGTCGAGTATCTTCAATAAAAGGTAGATTCAACTTAAAACCTAGACTTCATTAGTTTAATTCTTTTAAACATTGTCTATTTGTTTAACAATATTTTGAATTTTTCAATTGTAGAGTTCATTGGAAGGTCCCGCATAGGCGAATAGTATTTTCAGCAATAAAATAGTTTGATTTTAAATGTTCTGGATGGTTTTTTAAATAATACACTATAATTCGCTTATGGTTCATCCTGTAGACGAGCTTGAGATGTTTTAAAGAGTAAGAAAAGTTTTGAATAGTTTAACCGGTAACGCATGAACTAAAGAAACTTTTTCGACAAAATTTAGATTAATATATTTTTAGATGATTTATCTTTGAACCAAACATAATTGAACTTTAAGCCTCGTGTTGACTTTCGTATGTAAGTAAAATTTTACAAACTTCTCAATTTCATTAAACAATTAGTCGATTTGAAACTGGTTTCAAAATTTTCAAATCTAGAACCTTGCGTTCTTTATAAGAGTGAACATGCCAAATGCATTTCGTACGAGTAAATGTCGGTTAAATGAAGATAACGAGTTTTAAAACTAAAAGATCTTATTTTCGAAGAATGAATAAACAAACAAACAAACATCAAAAGCCTTTTTATTCTGTAAAACTGCAGGACGAAATTTCCTTTTTATTTTTTTATTTTATATTTTGTAATTTTAAAAAGCGGTTTGTCTATAAAAGTTTTATTTTAATAAATTAAAAACCGTGATCCGCACTGCGGCTTAGCAAATCCCCAAAAAGATTGTTGGAAAAGTGTAATTGCAACCTCTAAATAGAATGGAATGCAGGTGCTGTAAGAAATCTCAGCATCCTCAAAGTCATAAAGGAGTCCCTTTATACCCCACTCTTTCTATCCGCATAATTGGGTAATCTGATGCTTCCAGAAAGTTGTAAGTATTCATGAAAGGAGCCATGTTTTGCTGCAACCAAGCCCGATTTATCCTCTGCATTGTGTGCATGGTGCATACAATTCTGCTGTGTTTAAATTAAATGGTTTTCCATAGCAAAAATCTGGGGAGGATGAGGTAAAAGTTGTATAAAAATCTGCAGACGCCAAGAAATGTAGACTGCATTCACAGGGAAATCTCAGCATGGGTGTCAAATTCATTTGCATTGGTATATTTTATATTGCATGCATGAGAAAACTGAAATCCACTTGAAAGACCACATTCAGTACATCTTGGCAATTCCTCGTTGCGTGGTAAATTTTCCTTGTGACTCACATTTTTATGTTTTCTCATTTTTTTAATGCTTTTGGGAATGGGCAAGTGAAACATGTCAACAATTGCCGACAGGGTGCCTAATGAGAATACAAACATTTCACGCAGGCAGAAAAATGTTCTTAGTGCACTTTTTCCGCTCCTTTCTCTTTTAAATATAATATTTCAAACAGTGCTGAAATTTGATTTTAATAATGTAGGAAAAGTTGATTTCAACGTTACTTTTAAAATAATATAAAGGAAAACAAAGATACTATATTTCCTCGAGTTTTAGACAATCAGGAAATATCATAATATATTAAAGTCCAATAGTAACAAAAAAAAAACAGCTATGTCTAAAAAATAGTAAAGCTCATTTTTAACAAAAGCTAATACACCTAATTCTCTTTTTACACGATAGATACGTTCCCCAAAATTTCGTGTAAAAAAAGATTGGCTAAATGGAAAAATAGTAGATTGGTTCTAGACCTAAACAAGCAACTGAAAAGTACAATAAACAATATTAAACAATTCTTGTTGGAGTTCACTTAGCAATTTATTTCGTGCTTACACATTTTAGTTCATTAAATATATTATAAAAAATAAATTACGTATACTTTGAAAAAAAGAAAATAATATTTGAAATTCATTAATACGAAAAAAGTAAAAATAATATAAACATAACAACATTTTATGCATTGTCACTTTCTGACAAAAAATGCATACGTTTGCGTAAGACTACAATATCACTGCTATCACTAGAATTATTTTGTTCATCATCTTGTGAAATTATTTCTGTGTTATCATCTCTAGTCTCGTCTATTGAAAATCGTGTTAAAACGGAAAAATTCGTGTAAAAAGAAAACTTTTTTCTTTTTAACTCGTGTTAAATCAAATTCGTGTAAAAAGAGAATTAGGTGTGTTCGTAGATTACTTTAGTACCTACTTTAAACCCTTCGTTTTTTAAACCTTACATTTGCATTGCATAGAATTTTTGATAATGAAATATTTTTTTTTTTATTAATCAACATTTAGCTTCATTGTTACATACTTTATTTGTTTTTTTTTTTAAATGTAATTGATTATTTAAAAGATATTCAAAATTACCAATAGCCTGGGATAAAAATACTTTGAATTGTAAATTGTAGTTTATTCTGAAAGTACGACTTTTAAAATAGTGTATAAAGTGCTTTTAGACTGGTTAAGTATACTGCATTTGTTGGAATTTTTGGATTTGTTATTCCTATAATTATTTGTAGGTAAAAATTTGTTATTCTACTAAAATCGTTTTCTTTGCGTTTACATATATGTTTTGCTCCTTTGTTTTTCTTTACATCGTTTTTACTTTTGGAATTAGCACATCGAAAAGAGAAATATATATTTTAATTTTAAATAATGTGCATTCATGGTTGAAAATATAATACTTCTAATTATTGGAAAAATAAATTCAAACAGTCTTAATTATAAAATTTTTAAACTCGAAAAATTACATGTTTTAATTAATTTTAGTCTCTGCGGTAATGACAGTTGTTTCTTCGCCCATTCTAAATTTAATTGGTCCAGAACATTTTGCAAGAAAAAAACACAACACCACTTAAAAAATTCTGTAACCATTTGTTTTAAGCACATTGTCGGAGCCCGATTGAGTTTAGCGAAATAAATGTTATATACATTTTATCTTTGTGCAAATCTGTAAATCATAAAATATATTCAAAAATATTTGTCAATTCTCTATCAAATAAAATACAAGAGAGAGAGGGTTGTTGATGCATGCATGTAAAGCTTTGGGCTCTTTCATAAATGCGTGGTTACATGCAATTGTAACGTTAAACTTGCAATTAGATTAACGTCAGCCAATCCTATTGCGCATGTTATTATGCATGCATTAATGAACGCTTTCAGCCATTTGTATTGGCATTTGAGCTTGTCATTTTAAGGTTAAAAAGGAGCAAACCAAAAGGGATGGATGGTATTATTGACTTTGAGTACGCGTTTAACACGATTATGGAAAACAGTTCCAATTCTAGCATCGTACTTCAAATTAATGTAGAAATCTAGTTCTCCTTCTTTTTAAATTGGAAAAGCAACCACTCACAGCGCCATGCACATTTGCGGTCATTTGCAGCGCATGTTGCGTTTTAAAACTCGGTGACGTTTGCATCTATGCAATTATGAAACATATGCAATCGTCAATTTAACGCAATCATGTATTTATGAAAAAGGCCTTTGTATTAGGCATGGTGTTACAAAATGTGACCTGGCAAAATATTTGCTAAATTTAGATGAATGAATGTCGATAATTTAAACCGTATAGGAAGGCCTGTGTTTTTCATTTAACTAATAGTAATATTTTATTTTCATTTCATTCCAATTCCCTAGGATATTTTCGTTACAAATGCTAATCGCGTGGCGTTTTTGTCATTAAATTGAATATGAAATTTTCCATGCACAAAAAGTGTTATCATGTCCCGGTGATGCAGTGGGAATGTAATGCATCTTGAAAATGGCCCACTCTAAAAAGGCGCAGTTAAATTACATGGACGTGTGTGTTTTCGTTTTTACGTTTCCCATTTCGCTGCTATATTCCACATGAGTTGGAATGCATTCTCTAAGGGAAACCCGAAATCTGTTAAAATCCCACTGTCGAATAAAAATGTTAAATTCGATTCATTTTTGTTGCCGTTCATTGTTAAGTTGCGGCCCGCCATCTGCAATTTATAGAGCGTGCAGGACGAGAAAATAAAAATCTCATGAATTTTCGGGGGCATTTAAATTGCGCCTCGGCGGATGGCTGCTGCTTTTCACTGGCCATTTTTCAAAATTTCCTCAGGTAGAAAATATTTTCCAACGTGAACTTTTATAAAAGCAAAAAAATGTGCGAAACGTTGAAACTTTTTAAGTAGGATATATGCGGACCGATTCGGAGCGCTGCAATGCAAGAATTACATATTATACCAAACGTGCATATTCGTGTAAGTTTTTGTTTTAACTTTAAATGTAGCAAAGTTTTACTCATAATTAATACATAGTTTCCCTGTGATACCTCCACCTCCCAGCTCGCAGCCCCAGCCGAGCCTCGCCCAGAAGCGACTCCAGCAGACACAGGCGAAGGTTGACGAGGTTGTTGGAATTATGAAGGTAAATGTGGAAAAGGTGTTAGAACGAGATCAGAAACTTTCCGAATTGGACCAAAGAGCGGATGCCTTACAGCACGGCGCCTCACAATTCGAACAACAGGCCGGGAAGCTTAAGCGAAAGCACTGGTGGGCGAACATCAAAATGATGATAATAATGGGCGTAATTGGAGTCGTCCTTTTAATTATTATAATTGGTAAGTCGAGATTGCTTCCATTTATTTATGATTATCCTTTTTGTAGCGCCGGCTTTATCTAGGCAATTTGGATCTTTCGGGATTGTCTGCTTGTGACCATTTGGTCGCGTTTTATTTTGCTTTCGTAATTAGTTCTTTCCACGCCTTATTAGGGGCATGCTTTTAGTAATTTGTGCCTTTTGTATTGACTTGAGCACATGTAGTTTTCGCATGAACCTACTTATAAGCTACTTTCGAACATACATATTTGCATGATATGGTAAGGTTTTTAGAGTTTATGGATCTATTCAAGGATTCTAAAATTGATTGTGATTCGTAATGCTTTAATTTATTTTCTGTTATTAAGTCAATTAAAGAATAATAATAAAGGAATTTAATTGACTTCTAAATTAAGAAACATTTTATTTCCATAATTGTATGTCAATGGAAACGTGCTATAAATGTAAATTTATTTACTTTTCTATTTGAGTAGGATTATCAGACCATTTTTTAAATTCCCAAAATATCAACCTACAATGTTATACAATATTGATTAAGTATCGATTCTCACCCTCCATACAAAAAGTTGAGAACACTGATGAAATTACTCACGTTTGATTTAAAAACTCATTTTTAAATAAAAATTCAAATAAACTTTATGAATATTATATTACATGTGGAAACTCCAATTAAAGCTTAAAGGCTCTAGTTTTGAATGCTTAGTGCACTTTTGTGAAAATTTTACATTTTTTGTTCCTCGAAGAGGTGCCGGACAAAAAAATATGATTATTTTATAAAACAGGATGGGAAAAAACATATTTTAGTGTTATATAATACATGGGCCAAATACTGTTTCTCGGGAATTAAGGTCCATTTACTCGTAACTATGGTTATGATTCACATATAAATGGAAGAGTAATTTAAATCAGTAGCTATCCTTTCCATTAATGTATTTCGATTTAATGTTGAGATATATCAACTTTGTATTGCTAAAAAAAGCAGAATTGCAGTAATTGAATGAAAAAAAAAAATTTTTTTACGAGTAGAAGAGTAGATACTTCACTACCTTATTTTGTGAATTTTCCCTCTTTTATGTAGATTTCAACTAATACATTTCCAGTTCGATGAGCCATGGCTTTTTTCTGTCAACCGCACAAATTTCAGGAAAGAAATTTAATTTCCATTGTCTCAACTTCCATTTTTATAAGGGACTTGAAATTGGACATTCATTTTTTCAGTGTGAAATCATTGGGTTTAATGAAGCATTTGCAATATTTGGAAAATAATTTCAATTGACGTCATTACTAACCGATTTTAATTGCTACTGCTTGGAAAAACGAACAAAATAAAATTTAAGGACGCGCTTCCCAATTAAATTATTTCTGGGATGTTTTATGAAGGAAAGATGTCCCCCAAAGCAATTTAATTAAAAGAGCTTTTCAAGAAATTCTATTTTGCCAGAATAGCTGATTTAGGTACAAGGCACTTTCGAGCGCTTAAAGGGCTTTCAGTAGGACTTTAATCAAAGGTGCGGTTTTATCTACGAGGGAACATTCACAGTTTCCGGGATAGAAGACAGACACCACACCGGTGATTTGTATACAGAAGAACACCCCAAGTCAGTCCTTTTAAAATGGCTTGCGGCGACACCTTGCTAATTATCTTAATTACCACTGCACAACTGTATTATGATAGTTTAGAAGGGAATGAACCAATCCTTAGTTATGAATATCCAAGTGCCAGCAATGAAACATGGATTTGACGTAATTTTAGTTAGTGTTACATTTGCGGTGGAAGCTACAAGCAAAGCGGAAGTCCTCTCTTACTCGTTTCATTAGAGATAACTTTTTGCCCCCAGGAGACTCTGTGCAGAAATTAAATTTAAATAATACCTTCATCGGAATCAACAATGAGAACCAACAACATTCAAAGTTCAGGACACTTGTCAAATAAACAAGGGATTTATTTTGCCAGACCCTTTGCGACATTTTTGCATACAGTGGTTCTGGGAACAAAAAAGTATACGAGCCGACCCGACTGTAGGGAGCATCAAAACATCTGAGTGCTTCTTCAGCACAGGCCCATGATAAAAGAGAGAAAATACACTTGACTTTCACATTTTTCTAAAGGGACAAATTTATTTTGCAGACAGCTCTTGACGTTTACATTTTCGCAGAGGAGACCGATTATTATGGACGCGGCGGAATATGCGATAACTTATTTTGGGGTGACAGTTCGTTCTAAGGTACGAATTGCGGCCTAATTCGTCATCTCTTTAAGGGACGAATATAATCCGTATATATGCATATAAATATAAATATAAGGCTTGCACATTCAACACGTTAGGATTTAAGAATTTTAAAATTTTGGTTTTGCTTTGAGATGTCATAATTTGTAATATTGACACATAAGAAATTACGAATTATATCGGGTCAGTTTTGGTGACGATTTTGACTGTTATGATGCAACAGCCACAGCGAAATCTTTTTATTGGCCAAAATCGATTAAGTGACTCAGGCACGGTCAGCGAGGTTTCATTTCAGTTGTTGCTGTGCCTGAGTAAATGTTCTTTGCAGTAACTTCGTAACCGGTTTATAAATTATTCTGTTTTGCTACGATATCCATGAAATTGCACATGTTAAATATTTTCGATAAAAACTTGACCTTACCTGAAAAATTCACTTACGATGCTTCTCTACAATTTTTTAAAAAAAAAGTCAAACCACGCAAAATATTACTTCATTTCAACAAATTCAAGATCTCAGTTTAAACATCTGGAATTTAGTTAACTCGAAGAGAAAAATATTCTAAAGATTCTAGATTAGATATGTCATTTAATTAATTAATTAATTTATTTATATATTTACTAGTTTGCCCGCATTGCTCGGGATGTCACTTATTTAGTTTACGCAGCGCTCGCAAAGATTACCTCATCAACAATTGCTTTTTCTCTGATATTCATAGTTTTGCGTCGGTTAATTTACACAATACATCTTAACCTTCCTAGAAATAAAATCAATAGGTACCCTATTCTAACTGGCGTTTTTAAGAATATTATATTATATCAAGAAGATTTTAATTTTAAATGTTTATCTTATTTCAATCACCATGACATTTAAAAAAATTATCTGTTTGCTTAATTTAATGCGCATACGTAATTGAAAAAGGTCCCTTCCATTTAATACACTTTCAGTTGAATTTTCTTTTTAGTGCATTACTACTCTACACTAATCGATTTGGCCAATTTACGAAATTAGCAAATTCCTGTTCCAAGCATTTCGTTTGGTTAAAAAATACGGCTTTCATTTTAGCTACAAATTTCGTTATATCCAATATATTTATGTGTGATATCATCCCTCTTATGTTACAGAACCATGAATGTAACAATTTCCTGTTTTTGGGTGTATTAGTTAATGTGATGAGTCTTTCTGAACACCAACTTGTGCCAGAACCATAAGTATGCAGGCAGTGTGGAAACATTTTCATACTACGCCAATAGAATGAATATAGAATTCTTCTTCATTTATCAGGATCAGAAACGTGAATGTGATACATTTATGAGTTTGGCTCGACACCAAAAGTATACACAAAGCAGTCGCTATGAATGTGTCACTAATTATCAAGAAGATTCATGTTTAACCTTTGTGCGAATTAATATTTTATCTATTTTAATAAAAGTTTTTATATTTAAGTTTTTAATTAGCACCTTTTCATTCAATACTGATGAAAAGAAGTAGAGTCACCCTATATTAGGTAATGTAAGCGTCTAATTTTGTTATACCAGTTGTGCTACAAAAGAGAGTGTGTCAAATTTTAGTCAGGGTTTTAGTTTTTCATTTCTATTTCTTTCTAAATATGGGTATGAAAACTGGGTTATCGAAAAATTATAAATGTAATTTATTTTATTTTATGTCTTAATATGTAGTTGAAGTGTCCAATTTTGAGAACATAATATAATGTTTTTAAAGCGATATATTGAAAGTCTGTATGGATAAAAGACTCCTATAATTTTCACTTTTATTTTTACTTTAATTACTTATACAAAATTATTATTATTTAAAAACAGAAAAATATTCGTAGAAAATTGAGGTCCTGGGGTTTCGAAAGCGTCGACAACAGACAATTAGACGTAAAGTTTGATTTAGATTGATTCATTTTTCTTAATGCATGCTTTTGAAATGAATTGAAAGTAGGTAAACAAAACTTTTTTTTAGTTAATTCAGTAATCAATTCTCAACTTTTTGTCATTTTTCTATTACTACATGTGCGAATAATCCTGAATTTTCTCTAAACCAGGAGAGGTGTAATGAACTGTCAATTCCATGTTAATTAATTGCTTTCTGAAGTTCTTAATTAGAGGTGAAAACTTCAATATTGAAGTTTTACTTTAAACATAAAACGGCTAGATATACGACTACACATGCAGCTACGAAGTAGATGAAAGTTTCATTTCAAAAGTGGCTCTAAGTAATTTAATATAGGTACTCTCGTTTGCTTCGGTTTTTGTATTCAATTTATAAATTGACATCATAACCTTCGCTGAAACTACGATGAACTAAGCGAACATTTGCAGGAAGTAATGTGTATAAAACTAAACTTATTAAAATCTCTTAAAAATAATATTTCGTTTATTTGTGTAGTAGACTTTCAAATCAAACCTGCAATTAGTACGCTATATGCCACATGTTTACACGCTCGGGGTGCTATAATTCATTTCGAATTAGTGTTCATTGTGACGATTTTATCACAGAGCCCGATGTTGATTTCCAAGTCGCGACAATTTACACACAATTTCATTTATACCAACTTGGAACAAACAATAGTTTCATTATCAGTTCATTTGAACTCCACTCCGCTGTTCAATTTAACAAATATGTTGTTCCACAGTGTCGTGCTTCATGTATTTAAAATTTAAATCAATCTGTTTGTCCCAATCTTTTAAAATACTTGCTAATTTTGATAACATACATTTTTTAAGTATGCATGATTGGTTCAAAGGAATCTAGCTGCTTCAAGAAATATTGTTGTTCGTTATAAAATTTTAAAATACGAAGTATTATTATATAAAGCGAAAAATTGCTCGAAAAGTAAGAATGAAAGATACAAAATGTTATACAATTAGCAATAATTAAGAGACAGTAGAGCAAGTAGTAAAATACTCATTGCGGTTTGGTCTAACCCCATAATACAAAATGTACTAACATATGTGCTAAAGGTAGTGTAGAGGGATATTATAGTTTTAATCAGCTATGATGAAATATCATAACAATATTTTTGGTCTATTCCAGTTCTGCTTACCAACTGAGCACGGGATGTTTTAATGCAATATTACAAAATAAAGAAAATAAAAATAATAAGTAGATTAAGCTCTGTGAACAATTTAGGTACTGCCAGCTGTCCTCTACCTGCTATCGCCACAATGTTGATTTGCTTTGGAACAAAATTTAATAACATAATAATTTTTATTATAGATTTTGAAAGTTGTACTATATATTTAATTTAAATAGAATCTCATTTACTCTTTTGAAACAAGTATTTGTAGTGCTTAAACATTTTAAATTTTTGCGTTGGTTTCTTATTGAGGTTTGTACGTTATTTTTGGACTTATTTTTATTTTTAATAAATGTTGGTCGCTCGATTGGTATATATGTGTATTTTTTTGTCTATTTTTATATTTGGCTAGAAAATATAAATTATTTCACAAAATTATAATTTTTAAAAGTGAAATTGCTCTATTAGTAGCAATATAAATAAGATTTATTTTCTTAATAATTAATTTTGGAATTTGTGCTTCATTCAGACGTAAGATAGTGTTTTTTTTGTATTTAGTTGCGAATGGTTATAAAAATATATTTTTTTGTCATTGACGAGACCACAGTCTTGATTCGAATTAAATCGGATGAAAACAAACGGATTAATTGGAAAGTGGTCGAAGTTCGTAAATGCCACAAATAAACTTTTACGGAAGTCTATTTGGTTTAATTTACTTCAAACTATTATAGTTGTCCTTATCAAATAATTCCATTATTTTTTGAAATAGTGGTTTTGATGATAGTTTTTCTAAAAAATTGTGCATAAATTGAAATCCTTAAAAAATTAGGAAATTATATTTAAAACGAAAAATTAATCCAAGAAAGCTACCTCAAAACTACTCAAGAAAAGCGAATATACATATTTATACATATTACCGCTGGGCCATCAGAATTCGGTGTAGATTTTATAGTTTTTGGAAGGTTTTCATGCTTACTGAGTGTTTTGAAGCATAAAATCTAAAAAATGCGAAGGAATATCGAAGGGACCTTTTTCCAAAAATTTCAACCCTACTTCTTGATGTTGAGCATGTGCTGAAAAACTGATAATTGTCTAAAGTAGCAAAGAAGCACTTACCTCTCGATTAAATTACAAGTGCTGTATCATGTCATTTCTGGAAAAAACAAATAAATGAATTTCGAAAACTATCAGAGAACACCACAATTGACTTCACAGTCAATAACGAAATTCAGAACAAACTGACAGTAAATATCATTGATTCTAAAGTATTAAATTATGCATTTAGATAAGAATATAACATTTTAACATTCGTGCTCGTTCATATCATTCAGATGTTTATCTTTAAGGTTTCCGCTTTTACTAAAAATCCTTATGCAGCATCACAGTTCTCGGCGTTCGGTAAAAGTCAAATGTTACATTGATTGAAAATATCACGGCATACGATTCAATATTTTATTTAAACTATATTCCCATTGACCCAGTATTTATTTTATAGTTCCCATTCACTGAATATTTTCCTTTTAATTAATGCCGAAAATTGGCGAATTATAGTTATCTAACTGTCCAATTAATCTTTACACCTCTCAAATAATAATTTTACTGGATATTTATTTAATCTATCGCTCGAGAAAGTTTTGTAGTGCCGCTGTAGAATTAAATAGTTAATCAAATTCTATTATATTACTATCTACATTTTACTGCCGCAATTAATTTAATGACTATCCATTTATTTATTTTTAATTGCATTTTCACGCATTTAAGATGTTATTTCTCGCTTTTATTTTTATACTGCTAATTTTTATTGGCCAATAGGTATGTTATTGAGAATTAAGACCCTCTTTGAATCGATTTTATCGTTTGTAGTAACAGCTACGGAACCCTACATTAAGCTCTTGGCCGCTTGTTCACATTTTCAACTGAGTTTTATGATTATTTTATTATTGGATAGATGCGGTTTTGAACTAAACCAAAAATCACTAAGTTGAAAGTAATTTTCCTATAGGAAAGGTGTTTAAAGGTGCTCTTTTGAACTGATTTTATATTTACTAACTTATAAATTTTAACATTCTGTTTCGGATGCAATAAACAAAGTAAAATAAATCAAATGCGAAAAAGTGAGGTTTTGTTCTTAACTTCATCAAGTGATAGAATGCATAAAGATAATTTCTGAATTTTTGTCTGTATTTGTGTTTGTTTGTGCACTCTTCACGTAAAAAGTACTGCCCAATTCGGACGGATTTTTTAGGAAAACAGGACTCAACTTGAAGTAAAATTTAGTTTTATTTCATCGTAATCAATTCAATCAGAAGATATGCGAATTTAATGTTTTCAAAAAATTCACTTACATTAAAAGACTAATTTAATTGTTTTTGTTATTGTCTTTGTGTTTTTTTTTCAACTTGTTTGAGCATGGTATGTATTTCATTGATCTCCGCGTACGAATTTCCATCCACAGATAGTCAATAAATAAAACGTTGGTTTCAATTCACTGGCTATATTGATAAATATTTTACGGTAAGAAGTTTTTTATTTGAAGTCTGAAAAACCTTTGAAGGTTTACGTGAAGTGCATTTCATCTGCAGAACCTTCAATTTTCTATATTTACATAATTCTCTCTGCAAGTATTCAAACTCGTCTGAGAACGTTACTGAAGAAAATTTTCTAAAACCGGAAATAAAAGTTGGTAAAAATATGCTTTGATTAATTTGGTAAACGAAACATCTGAATACATAACAAATTGAAACGAAGAAAACAACTCGAAATTTACTTATAAGAAGGGAATTCAGAATATCGTTTCTTTCAGTTATATTTGCACTCTCAGCAAATCCGCGAAGTTTATTTTTGTGGGATTCCACGAATGTATTCTGAATAAAAGCGTCTTTCTTCAGTGCTCGCTGGAGCAATACGGAAGTTGAAACCATTGTTACAGGAATGCATTCAAATTTGAATACCATCTGTGGGATGCAGTGCTGATACCGTATGCATCGTGTAATCTAGATTCTAGGAGGTCAATAAATTTTGGATTTAAGATCGATTTACTGATTATACTATTATACAATTATTTTTTCCCCGATTTAAAATTAGCAACAAAAATTTACAGGAAAATGCTTCGAAGTTAGAAATATTTTATCGTTATGTGATTTTATTTAATAGTACATGTGTATACATATTTGGAATCAGCGACCTCGATAACGCCTTTGTATATATTTTAATGCAAGTTCTTTGAAGACATATACAAAGTTTTGGTTTATCATTTTGATTTTGTAGGACATAAAGTAGTCTTTTCCAGACCAAAAATCAAATATGTAGTTCGAGAAATGACCTATTAAGAAACAAAAACTACTAGGTAAGAAAAATTTCTCTATGCAGTTTTATTAAATACATATTAACATACTTCTCTGCATATACAAAGAAAATATTGTTTCCATTTATTTATTTATATCGTATTAAAAGAAAAGCCTGCGTGTAATTTTAATTTAAAACACTCGACGTGTTATTTTGGCACATTAAAGGCAATCTCGGCTCTTTGTCTGCCGTAATTGAAGTGTGCCAGTAATTTCAGCTCTTGTTCCACCTTTCGCAACAAAGTGATTCTCAGCTACAAGAGATTTTTGAAGTATGCCCAAGTGGTTTCCTTTTTAAGGAAATTAAAGTCTTAAATCTCGAGGAATTTTCCTGCTTTCACACATTGCCAGACATTCGAGGAAACATTTCCCAGAGGAGAATCGGTTTTAAATGGGGTGGGCCGGATTATCGTTTATAGCTTAGAGGAATTTATTAGCACAGGTAAATATACACGTGACGTTGCGGGAGGAGATGATAAGACGGAAGGAATTTTTTATTAATTAATATTCACCTCTTGCGCAGGGGCGAAAAAAGCACTGCTCCCTCGGAAGCGGAATACCTGCGAAAGTAGGCTGAGGTATAAATATGCGATCCTCACCTGGATGGCGTGTTGTCACGCAAACTTTGCAAACTTCGAGGGTGAAATTTAATGTGTTGAGAATTGTTGTACACAAATGGCAAGCAGCAGAAAGTGGAAAATTATTATGGGCAGTCCCTCGAGTTCCGTTGTGAAAATTGTTTGCTACTTAAATATTATCGAGAAAATTACAACGAATGAATGTCAATAAAACCCGGCGAAAAGCGCCCAAAGAGTTTCTCTAATTAGCATTAAATTAATTAGTTAATTAGGACGGTTTCTGTTTACATGTTTCTTTCATTGGGAACAACTCAAAAGGCAATACAACAAGAACACCTTAAGTGTTTATTGTACGCTTCGCCAGTTCCAATTACTTTTCCGTCTCTTGTTTATTTTGAGTCATTGCTCGAGTAAACCTTATGAAAATTTCCAGAAATTTTATATTTATTTCTCTTTTAAAATTAGGACTTAGCCGAACCTATGGAGAAATGTTGGATGAATATCTGGGAACAGGGGCTACTAACCTAAGAAAGGTTTATTCAATTTGGGCGCGTTGTTAAAATTAGAAAAAAAGGTTTATTAACAAAAGATGTAAATAGAAGACCTTCTTAAATAGAATGTTATTGTAAGAGTTGTTTTCATATTTTTTATCATTGTCGATTATACAATGATGTCTTTTTATCGAAGTTTTATCACAAACGTTCTGGATAAACATTTGCCTTGCGACGCTACACGTCAAGTTAGTTCTTATTTAGGTTTTAAGAAATAAGTAACTTTTTACTTTGAAAATTTATTTTTTCATAAGTTGACCATTTAAACCAGAAAATTAAACTATAATTTTGGATTATAACACGCAGTCATATTCTTGTTTTTGAACAAAAATCAAATCGTTCTGGAATGCAGGAATTTTTAGTAAGCGTTAAGCTCTCTGCTAGCGCCGGCTTAGGCCGAGGGCACACGAGCGTTAAAAAATTACGGACGTTGAGACAGTCGTGTGCTCTATCATCTCAACTTCGATATGAATGTATTATAACTTCTGTTTTTTCCAATGCACGTTGTAATGCGAACATTCATATTTTAAATTATATACTTCTACAACCTTGTAACGCACATTTAATGAACGCTCGTATGTGTCCCCGGCTTTAGTTTTGCATATTTCGGAATTTGCGCTCTTGTACGAATAATATTCAAACGCGTTTTTCTCTGAATTTTTTGACGAGATATTCGAAATATCGTGCCACTGAGCCGATTAACTTTAAATATTTTTTAGTTCTTCTCAAATTAGAAGATCATCTAGGGGAAAATAATTCTGGTACGTATCAATAACCAACAAAGAAAACTAAAAGTTTAATGTTTTTAACGTATTGGAAGGTTTCTATTGGTCAATAAACTTGATATTTTTCTATCTACCTGGTATTCAACAAGTCTAGCTTTGCGGTTGCTGATTTAAAAGGAATGCAAAATTTTTTGAATTTATAATGAGCGTTTGCTAATTGGTATAGGAATTACGTATTGCCAAAATACAAGACTTCATTTCTCCAGAATATTAAATTGCCCTCTGAATTCCCCTCATTTGCTTCAAATAAAATAAAATAAATAAATAAGCAAAGGCACTAATTGTAATTCTTTTTCTCATTTCAGTCTCCTTAATGCCTTCAGGATCAACATCGGACCACGCCGCTGTTGAGGCCACTACACCTATACCTTCACATAAGCCTTAAAAAGTCGTAATGTGACCCAAAAGTTTTAGAGGAACTTTACAAGCCAATGTATCGCTCCCATGCGTACCATTTATATAATAATATTACTATTCGTAAAAATTTACAAATACAAGCATTAAAAATGCATTAAAAGAAACAAATATTGAAATGTTAAATGTTTTGGGAAGTATTTACACAGAAAATTTACATACTTATAATTAAAACATTTTTACGGTTAACTGGACCAATTTATCGTAACCCAACCAGCAGAAATGTATAGTGCCTTGTCAGAAAATCACTCGCCGTACGCAAATTTTCTATGTTTGCCCTCTACCAAGCACAAAATAGTTCATTAATGGTAATGAAAAGCAACACAAAATATTCAGAAGATTTTTGTTTATTTAATGAGCAAACACTTTTCAATTGTTTACTGAATTTACGGATGTCAAATTAATGTTTATTCATTTCAATCCCGCAGGGGCTTTAATTATTTTGCTCTTATGTATATTGTCAAATAAATTTTATCAACGTAATAATAAATTATTTGTACTACAATTGCCCTTCGGGGGGTTTTATTCAAACATGCATACCGTTCCCAATTTCAGCGGTTAACGTGGGTATTTAAATTTTGTAGCTACACATTTTATCAGGCAAGTAAAATTAACTATAAGGACTGTATGTACATAAGTTTGAAAAAGAGGAGGCTTAAGCTTGGTTTAAGGTTTATGTTATGATCTGTGCATATTATAGCGAATAACTCGAAGCTGAAATAGGTAAAATCGAAAGCTATTTATAATAATACGTGATTTAAAATCGTTTTTTGATCTTCAAAGGCGTACGCGTACGCCCTTAGATGAAAATCTTTTTTATAGAATTTCAGGAAAAATACGATTAATTTGGCTACTGTGGAATTTATTAACACATTTGAAGTAATTTAAAAATATTTTTTTTAATCCCTAATTAATAAGATATAATTGCCATATTTGATCCCACATTCTAAATTGCTAAATGCATGTACGAATCGATTTCTTTAATTTTCAAATGTTGGTGGTATAATCACTCGTATACAAAGTAGATTCGAAATACACTTTGTACTAAGTTGGATTAAAATCCATTTTATAGTTATTTTATTTCATTTTAAAATCTTAAAGCATTAATTGGATCATCCTTTATGTTCAGATATATTTTTGTAGAACATTATCACAGTCATATGCATATTATACGAAACTCCTCCAAGATACCCTCTTAAAGGTTCCTTTAAAGGTATCGTTCTGCTAATTTTAATTTGAGTAACTATTTTTTGTTCATGGCGATGTGAACTGTTGAAGGTAAGAACACAAACTCGGAAAAGATCAGGATTAATGCAACCTTTTGAGATGAAAAAAATTAATATGTAGAATGAACGTTTCGCAAAATCAGGGCCCGTATCATAGAATGCGATGCGAAAATGATATACGTCGAATATCGTATAAATGCGATCCTGCAACCCGAATTCGAATCTGTTTCACTCGTTCCCTATCGAGAATTTATTCGATGACAATTACCCGAACGGATTAGTTGCTTTGCGAGCTGATTTGATATTGTTTTTATCCACTTGACGCATATTTTCGTGAACACAAGGTGGAGAAAATGTTTTAAGGGAGAGGACATAATTAACAATGTAAATCCCACGACACTGTTTTGTCCGTACGAGCTGTCGAAAGTTTCAAATGGTTGGGAACGGAAACGGATGCTGGCCTACTTTTCAACTCTGAGTCTTCCAACAAATATTTAAAAATATGTATCGATACACGGAATAATTTTATTAAATTTATAAAAACTACATATTAAAACTCCAAATATAATTATTTTTCATTTCTATCCTTTCGGGAAGTTCAATCGGATTTGCTTCATCAACAATTTTCTTTTTCATTATCATATTTAATTCC
Source organism: Eutolmus rufibarbis (assembly GCA_963920795.1). Lineage (NCBI taxonomy): Eukaryota > Metazoa > Arthropoda > Insecta > Diptera > Asilidae > Eutolmus > Eutolmus rufibarbis. The sequence continues at coordinate 32,577,398 of OY987205.1, forward strand.
GACTCTCATTCATCGTCGTTATCGGAAAAAAAAAGCTATAAATCCACAGAAATTATATTTTACTTTCAAAAAAAACATCGAACTACAAAAGTATCAAATCACATTTGAGTCGAAGCATTCCAGTTTTTCCAGATTTCGTCGATTTTTATGGGGTAACACTTTTATTCCGATGCGATTTTATTACCTGATCGCTTAACAATTTCGCATCGTAAATGAGATTCGTATCGACTTCAAATCCGTATTGCATTATATGATACGGGTCCAGAACCATTCAAAACGATCGAAATTATTCACTTAGTTCAGCATAATTTAGAAGTTGTTTAAGAAAATGAGTAAAACTATAAGTTAATTCCGAACAATGTCTTTTATATAAATAGTACTATGCAAATCGCAAAACTTTAAGGTAATTCGAAAACAGTTGTCTTTATAATATTCAAATTATAGGTTTTTTTGTTTCCTTTTATTACAATACGTGTGTTCGATGAGAAAGTCGTTAAAAAAAACCTGCCACCAAGGGCCTCAGAGTGTTCTGAGAATTGTCGAAAAAACTCAGAGCAAAGTAGAGTCGAAAAGAAGAAGAAGAATACAGATTTCAATTGTGTTTGCAATTTGGCGCGAAGTGAGTTCAGTATATAAAATTGTTTAAAAGAGTTTGTGAGTGCTTAAACAAAGTATAGTTTATTGAAAAAAATGTCAATGATAAATCAATAGATTCTTCAATTCAATTTAAATTCTCTTTCAAATGCCACTAGCCGTTACATTTTATACCTGACAGCTCTATTTCACCCCAGCATAAAACTCGGGGCTAGTTGGAGCGCTTCGTGGCGCTCCAAGTTTGCTGTCAAAGTTCTTATCGAACGATTTAATTTTCGCCTTGTGGCGCTCTGGAGCGCTCCAGAACACTCTGAAGTTTGGCAGTTATTTCATCGAACAGATCTAATATATTAGGTGTACAACTTTGCTCCCGCCGTTTTCATATAGGTTGCGTTAGTAGTGTGTAGTTGTTAAAATAAATTGACTACAGATGTCAGTCATTAACTTTTGCCATTTGTAAACATAACCCGACAATAATATAAGCCAATTTCGGAGTTGATCATAATATTTTTATTTTTTCAAAATCTCAGATTATATGCCAAATCCTTGACATTTGCGGGAAGTGTTACTTTTTTTTTTAATTCAAAAAAATCTGCTGCTAAGGCATTTCGAATGCTTACAAACACTTATGGTGACGGTGTAATGAGTGAAAGAACGTGTCGCGAGTGGTTTCAACGTTTTAAGAACGGTTAAGAACGAATGGATTTCATCAAAGGATGAGGAGTTTTTCCGGCGCGGGATTCGTATGCTACCCGAAAGATGGGCGAAAGTAATGTCAAGCGATGGACAATATTTTGAAACATAAATAAGTAACTTTCTTTTTTTAATAAAGCCTCAAAATTACAACAAAAACGGCGGGAGCAAAGTTGTACACCTAATAACTTAATATGTATGTAGTAAAAATGTCTTAGATTGCATATGTGCTTATTGTCAAGCGCGAAATACTTGGGAAATCAGTGTCTTAGTTAATCGTGTGAAATGCAGAAGGATTCAGAATAGGGACCATTGGAGTGAGTGATATTTGTAAGAGTCACAAACTTCAATTCACGTTAGCTGTTGTTATACAGCTTCGAAGAGATAAGGGAAATAAAAACAAAGTCAATGTACAAAAAACATTTCTCTTCAATGCTGCTATACATAGACTTGATATCAAGTGGAGATTGCTTTCATTCAGAATTAGATTTATTTTAAGACTTCGCAGTGCTCAGGTTGAGGATGACGAGAGCACTTTCGCGCCATTTCTTTTACCCTTCCTCATAAATACTTAAAGCATACCGAAGTCACAACAAGGTACCTGCTTGAAAATTCAATTACTGGACCCCTCTCCAGTTTATGGGTATAATTTTTATAAATTTATCAGGGGAAAATACCCGTCGAATGGTAGCCCCTCTGAGCCGTCCCGTGAAATTTTAATCAAATCAATAAGAATGTAAATCATTGTGCCGACGAGCATTCGGAATGATTTGGTGTTTGCCAGGAGGTATGAAAGCACCTTTTACCGGAAGAGCTCCACAAAGGCGTCCCTTTTTTGCCCGCATGTGCATATTATATAAAATGTACACAGGACTTACACCGAAGGATCCTTCTGGAATTAAAATCAAACAGAAAGCTATGGCGAAGCGCGGCCCAGAAAAAAGACTTCCAACTACTTTCAGTCCTGAGATAAAAGGAATCTGGCCTGGGCAGCAATGGCGCCTTCTTCAGCATCAATCCTCTTTTTTTTGCGAGAAGCTGCGGTAGGGTCTTAGTGCGGACCACTCCGAGAGGACTCGAAGGGCAGAAAATCTGTAGAACGTTATAAAGCGGGAAAATAGATAAGAGGACATAGCGCTGTGGCTTCGGCTGTGTATAAAGTAAAACGTAAAATCCCAGTCCCGATCCGGGGAGGATGTGGGTCCAGCGGAGTCTGCCGGATAATGTAATTTTAAAAATTCACCAGCTAGCATAGTTGCACACGTCTGCTAGCTGGAATTTATGCAGCCAACTCTCGCAGGATAGTTTTGTTCGTGTGAAACATTAAATTGCTTCGTTCTTTCATGCTTCATTTGATTTCGTTTGTGTAACCGTCACCCGTGCGACGCAATGCACTTTCGCTCGTTCATTTGGCGCGCAAATGGAATTGCTTTGTTCGCCCCATTCCAGGGCCCTTCCCTTCCCCTTCCCAATCCTTCCAATCTCCTTCCCATCCCTTCCGGATCCCTTCCCGTTCGGGTCCCGCAGAAGGAGTATAGTCGCCGAATAATTTGTGACCAAGAGTTGGGATGGGACCGCCGCGCCGCCGGCCAGTAGTTTTTGTCTGCAGCCGCAGTTTTAATTTGAGCCTCAGCCAACATCAGCAAATGACAAAGTGAATTGCGGGACGGCACATTCGCGGAACCTGGCGGCAAAGGGGGTGGACGGGTAGCTAGGCCGCAGGACACTATTCATAAACCCATTTAATTATTTGTCACTAATTCGATTACACCGGATCGGATCCGGCAATTTATTTTATCGAATTAGCACGCCCCCGCCTCCTGTCCACGGTTGATTTGATTAAGCTGATTCGTTATGAAATTATGTGTGAACATCTTTGGGTATTGGGGCCACTGCCGCCACTCTAAATTAAAATGCTTTCAGGAATCGTTAAATTACCCGCCGGCAGATTGATGGATGAGATTGCGGATAAGTGTGCGCATTATGGTAAATTGGCGCGAAAATAGTAGAGTTAATTCGACGACGACGGGTTATTTCACTTCGTTCGAGCGAATGAATTTGACGCCCCGAAATAGTCGGTTTATGGTTTCATATATTTTTTACGATGAATAAAAGAAATAATGGGAATTTTGTTGTAGAGCTTGGTTCAGATAGCAGGCAATGTACCAATAAATAGTTGGCTATTCCAGACATTTTTATGCTATATAGGGGCTTAAAAACTAATCCTGCGGTAGACATAAAACGAGATGAATCTTTTTATTGATTGCAGGTCTGGCGAGATTAACTTTGGAATACTCGACCAATTTTAAAATCACTTTAATTTTTTAAAAGTCCAAATTTCTTAAGCAGGAATTCTCATTTAAAAGTTTAAAAAATTACATTTTTTTAAAAGTTTTCTTATTTTTGTATTTTTCAGTTGAATAGAAAAAATCAGCATATTTATTTTATTAAAAGATATTAACATTCAAACTACGATACAAAATAAATCTGAAGAAACAAGAAAAATCTCATTTCATTTTTAATTTTAAATTCAAAGTTTTCTTTATTTCCATTTACAACATTACTAATTCAAAGAAGTATTTTATTTCAAGTAAAGGACATGAGCTTTTACCAGTAAAGGTTATAAATTATTATTTAAATTTGATATAAACAGCTTTTGAAACATGTAATTAAATTAGTCATTTTGAAATAAAATTGGTATTTGAAATAACAATTCATTTTGCCTAAATTTGAATCAAGGTAAAACCTGTGGCATATTTTATTTGCAATGAGAATACTTCCTTAATGAATAAACCAGAATTTCGTGCCATACACGAAAAAAAGAAAGTATAATCAATTTCATTTCGAAGGAATTGGCGAATCATTTGTATATAGGAGTTTTTCCATAGATTACGAATTCATAAATGGAAATGTTTTAACAGCTTTCATTTCCAACAAAAATAAGGTGAAAATGTATAAAACAGTTTATAACTTCGCTCAAATGATAGCTGAAATTTTAGGCTATTACATAAATATAGAAAAGCTTTAAAACATTTCGAAATAATTCGTGAATTTTACTTTTTTTTCATAAACTCATTTTAGAAATAATTCGCCAATTCTTTGGAACAAAAAATTAAATTTGTTGACCAGTGTTATGTATGTAAATTCCAATATGATTAAAGCTCGGTTGTAGAAATTTAGCTTTCCTCAAAGTCGTCATAATTTCTAGGCATTCATTTATAAGAGAACAAAATAAATCAGTTCGCAAAAAAATTCAAAAATTGCTAAACTCGAATTTGTTTATATTTCTTCATTTCTAGAATTAAGGATTTAAAGAGTCGGAATAATGGTGGACGTAATGAAAGATCAATCAAACTTATTACATTTCATTTCGCATGCGTTTTAGGTCAAAATATGCAAAAGAATTTTTATTAAGTCTTTCGTTAGCTCCTATCCATATTTAAAATTCATTCGCTAATTTACGATTCGTCAAATTTTAAATGCATAATGCGGTTGGCAATTGAGAGGTGATTTTCATTCTTAACACATTATCTCCTGGGCACGTCAATTGCCATACTGTCCTAAGTGCTGAATAAAACGACTATTTGATTAATATTATAGCGAATAATCGAGTATTGGAGAATTCCTTTTATTTTTTGAAGTGAATGTTTGTCTGGTTTTTTCTAAAATCAGGTTTTCTGAAGTAGAAATCTAGTAAACAATTTGATATAGTAGTGGATATTTGTATAAAAAATTATATTAAATTTTGTAAAAGTTGATTAGATCCTTTCCCCTCCTTAGAGTTAATAGACAACTTTCCAGTCAAAAGTTTTACCTAATGGTTAAAAACTTTAGAGTGAACAGACAGATTCTTGCAGGTTGCTAAACTTTCATCGAAGACATCACTACAACAAAAAATTGGTAAAGCAGAATCAGAGATTTCTTAGATAAGTATTTCAATATTTTAAATCGACTTTATAATTTCTTCCAACGTATTCAAGGTATCCAATGACCTCAGCAAAAAAAAAATTAAATTCTCCCTTTTGGTCCACTTTAAGGAATAGCTAAAGAATCCCTTTTTTCTTCTCTCTGGCTAGAATAAGTCTTTTCCAAGATAGTACTTAATGAGATCCAACTTGAGTCTATCGAATTTTTTTTTTCGCTTGATTCATACTACACCTGAACTTTAAAAAATTTCGTAAAACTTTCTAAGAAAATGTTCTTGTCATCTGATAAGCTCAATCTTTGCTGAGCAGTTTTTCAGAGACGGCACGGCATGGGCACAGTCAAGCTCAGGTGCGGCGTATCAATTTCCCGGACAGAACGAAGAAAGGTAAAAGGAGCAGCAATCGCAAATCCCTTACTGCTCCTGATGAAGTAGCGCACCATTCATTTTCCGTGATTAATATCCTTATCTTTCACTTTTCCCCGAGATTTTTCCTTTTCATCGGCAATATTTTATTCAAAAGCGCTCTCCCCACTCGTTTCCCCCTTGGGGCGTCGCGGTGCGACCGTGCAAGTTGTAAAAATCAACTACTTTCTAGAGACGAACGATAAGCATCATTCGCATTGGGGCAGATTAATCAAACCATCTTAGTAAAAGCCGAATCCATCAATCTTTGGCTTACAATGATTGATCAAACTGTCCTGGGAAAAAATGCTTACGACTTCTACTGTGCAGCGTTACGCCACGTTTCGCAGATTCATTTTTTGCACCCTGCATCGCCGACGCGCAGTGCAACGTTGATCGCATACCAACTGAAGTAATGCATCCTCCCCCATTCTGCATCTTACTGCATTCCCAGCAAATGCACTATACTAAATCCTGTGGCATATTCGCGGCGCTGCATTGCAGTCTAGGGGATCTTGGATGCATTTCGAAAGAAAACTTTCTCGCTACTTTTGCACTCCGACTGTAGTATCTTTAGCATGTCACATTCGTTGCAAACTGGCTAATTTAAATTTCCAGCAAACCTATTCCCTATGGCCCTGAGCCTACATAACGCCTGCTCCTCGCCTCCGAGCACTGTGAAATCTCGCGAGCAAACAGTCGAAATTCGAGAAGAATTATGAATTTTGAATCGGTCGTAGTTTCATTGCGGAAGTTCCATCATAAAGTGTTACTGAAGCGCAATTTTCCGGACGGGGGAGCACTGCAAATTTGTCTGTAGGGCTTATATGTTTAAATTTAATGGTAAAATTTGTTGCTATTGCAGACCCGTTTTCCAAGTGCATTGAATATTTTGCAGTCGGCAAGCAAATTATTCAAGCGATTCACATTTCGAACGACGACAAGTTCGAAATACAGAAAAACATACACCTCCCTTCTATGCTGGAATTAATTGAGCACTGCACCCAGAAATGCGATATCTTTTGAACAATTCATGTTATTTGCTTGTTCTTCTCTAACTTTGCTTAATTGGAAATGCCGAGGACGACGTGCTTCTAAAATACACTAAACAGTCAGTTTTTGAGTAATCCTATACATAGTATATGTAGTTTACGACTGTCAATACACAGAATTTTACAGGTTTAGGAAGACACACTCCAAGTTAATTAAAACTATCATGAATGTAATATAAACAAAAATATTCGGGAACTTAAAGTCGTTGAAACTAGAATCTTCACATTCAACAAAATATCGGCATCTCTAAAGCTCTTTTGATATTATTTGTTGAAATTTAAATTGGTCTCGAATTTCACTGTTAAAATTAACATCATCTATAGTTTTAACATTAAATCTTAAATTAAAATAAGTTGGCATCAAATCACTCAATTTTTATTTGGACATTCCATTCTAAAGATGCGAGATCGGAAATTAAAATAAAATATATTTTCTATTTAAAAATAAAAGCAGTTCGATACGCCCTTTCTATTTAAAGAGTTTTGCCCGTAAAACTACAAAACCCATTGTGCCTGCATGAATATAATATTTTTCAAAATTATTTTTAATGTTTTGACGCCATTTGTTTCTTTGTATAATTTTGTTATAAGGTTATGTTAAAGGTTATATACTTAGAATTTGAAAGTGACAACAAAATGCCAAGTTGAATATGCTGGCCTAAAATTTCGAAACTGAAAAGCAGATACTATTTTAAAACTGCGAAATGCTTGTTAAATTCGTATTTAATTTTAAGGATTTTGAGGCCTTCAATTTAAAAAATGTTGTTGAAATTAATAAATTCAATATGACGGTCCCAATGAAACCAGTTGTTATCACAAAACTTTAAATGAGCTTTATAATAATTTGTATATAAATTAGTAAATAGTTATTGATTACAAACATTATTTCATAAAAAATAATAAAAAAGGAAAAGCATTATTGCAAGGAATTTAATAGCCGTATAATTCAAATAAAGATTGTAGGGTCAAGTGAACTTTTATTAGAGGCATTTTGTAATACAAGATTGAAATAATATTTCGCCGTTTGCTCACACTTAAACAATAATACACCAGTTAGGTCAAAAGCCTCCAAAATAATAATTCCGTTAAATTTTGAACAACATTTTTGATTTTCGAAAAAATTGTTGCGTACTTGCACCAATTTTATAGTATTTTTTATTTAGGTACACTTCTTTTGGATATTATGTAAGTATCGTAGTTAAAATTGAGAGCAACTTTATTAAAATTGTTTATATTGTTTATTAGCACATTTCAGTGTCAAAATATGTACATATGTATATTTTTTTAAACAATCCAAAATGATTAAAATAATTAAGCGAATTCGTGCCGAAAACTAAAATTTCGACTATAATGAACCTAACCTGAATATTGTTGATCCTGCTAAAAGTTTAGGATGTTGCTAGTGCATCTCAAAAATTTAATTTTGATTGGTTGAAAGCCCAGAAAGCAGGACTATCCATCAGTTTATACGACACCAACAAAAATTTTGTGGAATTGGTTTTAAAGTTCTGAAAGTGGTATAAATCATACCGTGGTTACAATCCTCCAGCAGCCTCATAGGCTCATTGCGCGCTAGAATTTGAATTTCGACATGCACTTTGCAGCGTTAGAATCAGCGACTTTTTTAAGCCTAAAAAAGTCGATGTGTTGAAGATTTTGGATAAACCTTAATTAAATCAAAAATTTACTTGCTTTTAATTTTTATGATTCACCACATACCTACATAGCTACAGTGGCGGAAGAAATAATAAGTATACAAACTAAAATATTTATTAGTTCACAATAAAATATAAATAACAATATATTTTAATTTTTGTTATTATAGTACTACACTAAATGTACAAAGATTTATTTATTTTAACTCGTCCATTGAAGGGATTGCCAGAAAAAATTTTTAATTTTTAATTTATGTACTTATTATTTTCTCCACCACTGTATATATATATATTTTATTTTCAAATGAAATCAAAAGTTTTGTTGATTAATAATGTATAAATATATTTATTTGCCTTATACACTGCACAAATTAATGTATAACTAAAAAAATCCACGGCTCATTAAATATCAATAAAAAAAAAAGTGAAGAAGAAAATGTAAATTATATACTCATGCCTTTATTTTAATTCATATTAAATGCCCGTATGTATTTGCATATTCAGCATATGGCTATAATTTTAAAGCCATATCATAAATTTTAATTAAGTTTTCCATTTTTATCTTCAGTCGTTAGGCCACTTGTTCAGTATTCAATAAAATACAATTCCAGATAAAAGGTTTAATATTAAAAAAGAACAGCGAAAAAGACATTATTTTAGGAAACACTTTTAATAGCTTGGGTAGATAGCGGAATATGCGCTTGTGGAATCCACCTACAAACATCAACCACATTGTATTGTCATCGAATTTAAACGTATGTACGAAGTTTCATTAATTTTGGTAGGATAGAAGTACAAAAATGTGTGTTGCAAGATTTGACCTTTACAGTCCAAGTTAAATAAAAGTGTTTAAAAAATCAAAGTGTTGAATCCAAACTATGGAATTTTTGAAATACCGGTTAATTATAAAATGACATTTCTATCCCTATAAAGTGTTATTTTTTTCTCTCCTACTCCTACATTTACATTTTTCATCCACTGTGGTAAGACCACAAAACGAATTATAACTTTTTACCATTGCCACATACATTCGACTCCTTCCTGTTTCACATAAAAAAATGGCAATCACTTTTTGGCTTCACAGCTTAAATTATAGCCCCATTCCATAAATGAAATTGTGCGTGATATGCTGAAATTAATATCACTTAAAGTGCTAAAATGTACGGTAGCTATTTGAAACTGCCAAAGGGCACGCACCTTTCTGTCCTCGTGCCTAATTTCACTATCCAGAAAGCAAGGCATAGACAACGCGATAGGGTTAGATATACCTTGAATTTAAGCCATAAGAGAAAAGAAAAAATATTGGAAGGATTCGTGACGCCATCCCTTTACCGTCTCCTTTACTTTTTAACTTGTAGGGCATTATTCAGGACGCTCCCTTCTCCAGGAAAGACATTCCTGAAATATTGTAGGACATTATCGTTGCCCGATAAGCATGAAACCCTTCTATACTTCGGTAAAACCAGTGAAACAAACCTCTTTCTATTTAAATAAATCTGCGGTAGTGGGACTGGGAACTCTGCAGATATTTCACATATTTTCCAATATAATGGGATAGAGCTTAAAGGGAACTTAAACAGGAAGGATGGATGCAAGAGCAGTAACATTGTAACTATCTTTACAGTTCCTCGTACTCTATCTACAGATCTAAAATTTTTTGTGTGGGGCGGTGTAGACTGTTTGCAGCCCTCAATATGTATTAAGTACACTCAGAAACAATCAATGTGAAACAATATTAAGATATTAAAAGACAAATATGATTTGTCGTCAAATAACATTTCACTTTAATAGGTACAATAACGAGTAATTTTAAAATACACTTACCCCTCAATATAAATGGTATACATTCCGTACGGAAAAACGGTGCAAACCAAAACCGTGTAAAACGAGACACATAATTCATACAAAACAGAAGGATATGCTCAATTAAACTTTAAATCGTGTAAATCGATCTAAAGCAGATAGAGAAAACTCCAAGATATGTTCATTATAACCGTGTAAAATGAAATAAGAATTAAATGAAAAAACAAGGATTAGTTCATTCATTTTTTGAGATAATTTAATGCTTATAATTTTTCAATTTATCTTAAGAAATGAAAAATATAGATATTAATTAACAATATTCAGCACATTCGGTTCGGTGTGTAAACACTTAATCGGCCAGTCGGTAAAAATACCCATTTAAGCGCCAATTTTTCAATCGACACTTAAATTTATTCGTGAAATAAAGTCAGCCCAATTATCAATTTGGCTATGATTGAAAATATTGTATTTCTTTAATTTATTAAAAATCGGTCCTAAAAACCATATGCAATCGACCGGTCAGGTATTACCCGTTTAGACTTTATCGGAGATTGAAGCTTTTTCTATGTTGATCATAAAAATTATCAATTTCTTCATAAATATATTTATTAGGCAGTAGTAGCGATAATAAAAGATTTTTTCTGGGATTAATTGTTTAGTAATTGCAAAATTCGAGACATAGGTACACATGCCTACATATGTAAGTATTTGGAAAAATGTTAATTTACTTGATTGTTATTGATTGTTATTTTCCTAAAAACATTATTAGTGGTTATATTAAATATTGCTGGCCGTCAACGAATAGAGCTTTCTAAAAATAAATGGTATAATCCAAAAGAATCAAAATAAAATCCAAAATATTTTCGTTTTGTTTTAATTTAAAAACTGTGTTAACCCGAAATCGTGTAAATTAAGTACCGTGCAAATCGAGCGATAGATAATTAAAAACTCAGCCTGTTTGATGCGATAAAAACATATTTAAAATCTATAGCAAAGTTTTTAAATTGAAACTTCAAGTCGCGTATTAAAAAAGTTATTGTATTAAGCATAAGTCAATTCATTTGATGTAATTATCGCAGAATTAAAAAATATTATTTTATTAATTTTCAAATTTTAGAAAAATCTATTTCGTAAGTATGTTTTACCATTATTTATTTGGTAAATATGTAAAGGCGGACTAGTGAAATCTTTTATATACATACATTTTTTTGTGTTCTGAACACTACTCTACCGAAGGCTGAAAATGTTTAACATTAAATGTTGAAAAACGCCTCTTCATTTATCAACAATTCTCACCAAATCACAAATCCGTTCACATCAGAATGCAAGGAGAGAATAAAGAATTCAATTCATCTTGTTTCAAAAGTGTTACTTGCGAAACCTTTCTAAAAACAGGGCTGTCGTAATTATGTAAATTAAAAATCACAAAGGAAAATGAGCTTATTGATTTGAAATAAGTATTTTATAATAACATTCATGTATTATCATCTTGAAATATAATTAGGTTTCAGTCATATAAATTCAAAATGTTGTAAACATATGTTTGTATTTGATTTTAAAGTACACTTTTCTCTGCGTGTACAATACTCTTCCAGAATAAATAAACGAGAACCTAATTAATTCATGTGAATTATCCGTGCTGATTTTCTTCGCCGCTTTCAATAATATTATTTGCGAAATTCTATCGCCAACATTAATAGTCATAATCTACCAACAGAAATTAATTTATGCTGTAGTCACTCCTGCAGAAATTATTACACAAAGGACCCGCCCCATATCTCATTATCTGGCCGGTTGTTGCTGCGGCGAAGGGCTGTTCCCTGCCGGTCCTCGTGCCGTGGGCGGCAAAACTTTTAATGATTAAAAGGTTCGCACAGTTTCATAATCACTTTACCTCCTCCACATACATCTTATGTGGAATTGGCTGAATTTACTATAACACCGTAATCATGCACTTCAAGCCACAGAAAGTCCCTTTGGCCGCTCACAAGCGCAGAGTGCCAGAAATTCCATGAGGGCTGGTGGTTTCATTTTCGTTATTAATTAGTGACAGAAAGCAATTAGAGAGAAGGCCAGCCTCGCATTGTTTCGCATGGACCGAATGGCGAATGGTTCAATGCTTCGGACCCGCTCCGAAAACTTCCGGAAAGCGGACGTAGGGCGAAAGGACCCTGACTTCGCATTCAGCTTGGGCATTTGTGCGGTCCTATCTCTTCGAAGATATCATTATTAGATATTGTGAAATGGAGCCGGTGGGATTATGCATGAGCTTTTACAAAATTGAATGACGTCTAATTGGATGCGCTCAGAAAATGAACGTCTCTTCTGACGACTCTGCAATGCTTTCCATTTTCCAGACCATTACAAGCTATGTCTATTAAGTCAGCTGGAAAGTATGTTAGACATGTTGCTTTACTGCAATTAATTAGTAGAACAATAGTATCCTAAAATGGTCTCAGTCTCAACACATTATCAAGGAAAACGTTTTCATGATGTTAGAAAATTAATTGAGTTTTCAAATGGTAGTGAAATTTGTAAATATATACATACATATGTTGTAAAATTAAAAGAAACACAAAAGAATGATATTTCATTCCCCTAATTTGATTATTTATTAGATATGTTTATATAATATAATGACTGTTATAGTTAATAAGTTTATAGCCGGCCACAAACGGCACGGTTTTTGGTGTACAAGCACGCGTACAAACATAAGATTGATCGTGTGTGGGCAACTTGGCATACTTAAATTTAAAACCGTTCCAAATATTTCTCGTCTTTGATTTTTCCATAGTTTTACTTTGTTTATCTTTTGTCAAGATGAATCGCTCCGACATTAGATTGTGGTGTCGCGATTTCTTTCTTGAATTTAAATGTCACTTTGGAAATGAAAACCAACACCGTTTGTGCGTAAAATGGCATACAAACAAAGTTTTTCACAAAGATTGTCACAAATTTGTACGCCAAAAACCGTCGTTGTGTATGGCCGGTTTATGATATTAACACAATTTTTTGCTATGACTTTTAAAATTTCAAAAATTATTTCGGCAATTTATATGTTTGTATGCATATACATACATATGTATAATACTTCATGACTGATTTGACTTTGACTAAATATGATAAATGGCAATATTTATTGGCACTGCATAAAGTAAAATTGTTTGAAAACTACAAAATGAATTTTATAAGTTCTTTTTTTCTCTGATCCATAAGTGTTATGAGTTGTTTATTATTGACATCGAAAGGACACCGACTAGAACTGAAATAGTACCTCTATAAATATTGTAAAAACTCTTGGGATTTACCCTCCCATCCCATATAATAAATTGCTATGTCTGCTGGGAGAAAAAACCCAATATAGTCAAATTACGGTAGAAAATAATGATTTCGCCCAAAAGTAATAGCTCTAAAAGGCAAAAGATTTACAAAACCCTTGGAATTAATCACTCGAAAATTGTGTCCAACTTGGACATTTTTGCGGTTGAGATCGCTGTAAATTTAGACGGTCCACTAAAAGTCCAATAAAGGGATTTATACATTTCCCGATGTAAGCTACGCCAACTCGTAAAAACAGCGCGAAACTTTTCCAATATTACGAGCCCGTAAACTTTTAAAGCACTCGCCGGAAGTTAAAATATGGCCTTTACCAAATGTTCTTCTTCCAGGCAGCACCAATATCTTCTGAGAAAATCTAATATGTGGCGGAAGAGCGGCACTGGAGGTAAACAAGCCCATAAAAGATACTTTATTCCCCTCATGCTTATCTTTATTTGGGGACCAAATTCAAAACAAAAAGTTTTACTTTGATGTTTTTCCATATCTCCGATGTCATCATTGCTTGGGCTACTTTTTACCCACTAATATTGCTCCACCGTTTCGTCTAGGTCCCTGTGGCTTCTATGCCGATGCATTTAACTTTCTCTAGGGTTACTTAGGATCCTTTGAGCAGTCATCCCGCAAAAGGGTCTTAAAAGATCAGCGGAGTCCATAACTTCTGACGATGCTTCTAAGTTTTGGGTCCTGCCTGTAGTTGATTAAAACAGCAAAAAGTGAAATCCTTTTGAGAAATCAGAGAACTTCCCTGCTGAGATGTCGCGCCAAAGTGGATAGGAATTGTTGTTATGCCATTAACTGCCCTCTTGCAGTTTGTTGGATTGTGGATGTTTCCTTCTAAGGAGAATATTCCGAGTAAGGACTTTTCAAACTAATAAATTAAATTAATTAAAAAAAATGTTTAAGCTGTGCTGACCCTTTGAATTATTCAAAACTTGGCTACGTCAGACAGTATCTATTAGGAAACTAATTCGTTGTCCCAGTATAATTTTTGTTACATTTTAATTTAAAGAGCTCATTCTTGAAATTAATCCTACATAAATAGGGTTAAAAACGTAAATAACCTAGATATTTTGCAGTTTTCATTCAATATGAATTTAGCATTCTTACTTCCATTTTCTGTAATCGTTTTTATGGGATGCTAAAATTTTAATGGCTTTTGTAATAAAGCTGTAATTTTATTTAACTGAATAAATATCACCTGAACAATTTTTGTTTGTTAGTAACGATTCAAAACGTTGAGCCAGTTGAGCTTGAATATATCAAAAGCAAGGCTCAAGATGAAAAACTATTATATTTTATCACGTATTATATAGAAACAATATAATGTTTTTGAAAAGCACAGACGGTAGAAGCAAGAAGATCTCAATACCTGCAAGAATAAAGCATCCTCTTTTACACAAACTTTCAACTTTGGAACTTAGAACGTACGAGCATTTAAATTTAAGTGAACAAAATTTCGGAACCTATTTTAACGGATACAGCCTCATTTCATCTTGATCAGGATACTCCAAAGAATCGATCGACGTACTGGTTCCTATTTACTTTCTAAACAGTCTGAGTATATCCTTAGGTCGTTTTCGAATTTACATACATTTGCACTTAAATCTATTTTAAAAATATATGTACATAGATTGGTTTGCACCAGCACTTTTTATCTGCCAAACTTGAAGTATTATCTAAAGTACATTAAAAATGGATTTCGTAGATATTATGATAAAAAAATGTAGAGCAATTCAATTCGAAGAACCTAAGCGCGGAGAAAAGTGTCAAGAGCAAGTGCGGTCCGAAGAATTAGTGAAAAATGCATGCGAATTCGGAAACGGTCTATGTAGATATCCTTTAAAAAGTTTTTAATCACATTGGTCAACAGTATTAATTACTCTGGTCGACAGTGTGTTTATAGCTTTGAAACAGAGTGTATATTATATAAAATATATTTGCCATCCATTGGGAATTCAAAAACGAAAAAGTCCTATGTAGTTATACTTTTTGAGGAAAATTGGTTTGAAAAGTATTTTGGGCATTTTCTAATATTTGTTTTAAATATTATATGTATGTATATAACAGATTATCATAAGAGATTTTAATATACAGCACGTAAAAAAAAATGCCGGTGATGGTCGAATATATCGCAAAATAGGAAAAAACACATGTCAAATATTTTTTGAAAATCTATCCAATGACATCAAATTCGACTCCCAACCTGACCTCTTGATTGCAACTTTAAAATTTTAAATAGGAACCTCCGTTTTTAATTGCGGATTCGGATTCTAAGGGAAAAAATTCGAAACTTTTATCTCAAACTGTTTTTTTAATTCGTTACAGGGAGTGCGGGGTAGGATGTGTCAGTCGTAAAATAAATTCCGGGACGGTCAAAAATCTCACGAAATACTCATTGAATCGAAAAATAAAAATACGTGTCAAATATTTTTTGAAATGACACCGAACTCGATTCCCCATCCTTAGAGATTCAGAGTTCGCAATTTTGAAATTTGGATCGAGGGATCGAGTTTGGTGTTATAGGATAGGTCCTCAAAAAAATATTTGACAAGTGCTTTTTTTTTTTTTTTTGATCCGATGTGTTCTTCGCGACAAATTCGACCGTCCCGGCACTTTTGTTACACGCTTTATACAAATAGTTCAAATAATTTTTGAAGCCTCACCATATTATTTTAAAACACTAGAGACTTTAGCACTTTCCAAAGTATTTCGTGAAATTAAATGTTTCCATAAATCGGTTACTATTAACACCTTGAAGTAATCCGGATATTCAAATGTCTGAAATTTGATCTATCCGGATACTGTCGGAACCAAGAATCCGATCGTAGATTTAGACCGGATCTTAGATTAGACTTTGGATTCGTGGTACTGGATCTGGATCTGCCCCCTTATTTTATTAGCAAATTCTATCTATTCGTTAACTATCGTGTTAAGATTTTAGGGGAACAATTTCCAGTAGCAATGGGTTAAGAAAACGACAGTTGACTTTTCTAGCGACCATAATTCCACTTGCCACTCTGTGGATCTAATTTTATATGTATAATACTAATATTAAAACAAAATGTCATTTTTGACCCCCGGATCGAGATTTTGGAAGCCGTTTATTGGTGGGTTGAATTTTTTTCTCACTTAAAATAAGAAGGAAGGAAGGCTTGGTATATTTGTGGTAACTACAAATGTGCATTGCAGATATTTGAAGTATTTCTAAGATTTCCCGTGGTTCAAAGTTTTACAACACTAAACGAATTTGCAAAAATTACAAATGTGTTCCAAACATCCGCAGTTTATTTTTCTGTTTTTTATGCATTGGTATTTAATTTCTTGCAACAACTATTAGCTTAATTAATATTTATTTCAGAATTCGGATATCTGATTTATCAACATCATATCGGGAAAATAAAACTATCTGGAAAATTGAACTATCTCAGCTGGTGTCATATCCAGCTAATCGGATAGTTTGAAGATTTAATATTTATACGATAGTTAATGAAAATTACAATTGGCCCAGACTAGTGTTATTATTTAATATTTTCGAAATATTTTTGAGGTATTCATGATGCTAGACTTTCCTCCATTCCGCGATCTCCAGGACATACGATTTTTATAATAGCAAATTGAAGTCTGGATTCCTTATGCTGTTTGTACGTTGCCGATTTTGATATCCTTTTTCTCCATTCTAACGTCCCACAGTTATACAAAATCAGCCGAACGCGTCTAGAAATAAATTTCGAACAAACGCGTCTAGAAATAAGTTTCGTACAGCTGTGCAATTCTTTGCAGTGAAAAATTTGCAGTTTTGAACGCAACGACTTTCGCCTGCTCTTCTTTAGTTAATAATTTTCCTCTCGGCATATCTGGATAAAATATATGTATATGTAGCATTCAGTTTTATTTTTTATTGTTAAAATATTTAAATTACTTCTAAAATATTTTCTTTATATCTTGATAAAGCAATAACTTTTTGTTTTAATCCACCAGTGGAACTTAAACACTTCTGGAATTATAGCAATTTTCACGTGCAACCGCAAAAATGATTAAAATTTATCCACAAATTGTTAAGACTAACCAATTTGACATGGATTCTGACGAAATTGATTAAACATGTGCACAAAAAAAGGGAAGGAAAAGGTAACTGCAGTTTTCATTTTTCTCTTTCAAAATATAAAGCTTTGGCATCATTTTTAGGGTTCCGTACGTCCGAATGAAAAAATGGAAGCCACGAGTGATCCTAGTGTGTCTGTCTGTTACAGCCAATTTGCTCCTAATCTACTGGACCGATTAAGTCGAAATTTGGTACACGTATGAATTTCTGCGACCCAAACACGGACATGTAACGTAAATAAATGTATTTTGAATATGGGGATCACTTTTGGTGGGCAAGTTAGAAAATTTAAAAACAAAGTTTTGCAAACTGTACCATGTGACTTATCAAATGAAAGGACTTGTTGTGAGAGTTTCAAATATATAATAATTTTATAATTTTAAAATAATAGTTTCAAAGTTATTTAAAAAAATAGATGAAAATTGATCAGAGAACATGTTTTTTATCTATGATTCAAATTTAATAGATAATTATAAAAAAGCAACTACTTACTAAGCTGTACGGTAATATGTTTTACAGTGCGGAACCCTCAAAACATGAGTTCTGCTCGCACTTGTCCGTCGTTTTTCCTTTAGTGGAACTATAGCTACTTCCACCAGTGTGTAAGTATATAAATAAATGAAATAGTTCCATATTTCAATATTTCATTTAATTTCCTTGATTTTATCAACATGTAGGTAGTAATTATTTAAGTTGTCGAAAATGTACGCCTACACCATATTCAGACTAAATGGTAGCATTCTAGAAAATGTGTTTTGGAACAAATGGTAAATCTGTTTAGAGGTAGAGGAAAGGATTGATTAAGTATCTCAGTGATTTTCTATTAAAGCGATAGCTGTCAATTAATTTACCTGAGGAGCGGATTTATCACCTGTGAGTCCTGATTATTCACTGAACATGCAGGAAAAGTGGACAGCAAAAGGGAAAGCTGCTTATAGGCAGTCAAACTCGGCTCGTACATGCGTTTGAGCTTAGCACGAGTTGCAGTAATCAGAAAAAGGTCTTAATCTGGAGGCGGAAATGAAGGGCTTTCAGCTCATGTACAAATTTCCATTGTTGTTCCCGACAAATCACCGTAATTATTGCCGGGATACGTTGGTACAACATGAGCCGGGATTACTTCACTTTTTCATTACGACTCCCCTTCTGGGAATTTGGGTAAATCCTCTTAGCAATTATTATAATTTGATTTATGAAGGTCTACCTGGCCGGCCCGGGAATATCATAATTTTTTATGGGAGCGCTCAACAATGGTCCCAATGGAACGGCTCAGATGGGCCTCTGACCACTTTTAGGCACAAAGCTTGGTATTGTTTCCGGGATTTATGTGGGTCATTGATTTCAAATGCGCACGGTGGGTATAGTGGGCAATAATTCTGCCAACGACTTAAGTATTTTGCACCTTCCCGCGCCTGCAGCCCACCACCCCCTGGAGACATTAATCGTGGAAACTTTTAACGGGGTTATCGCTTTAGCAAACTTTTCAAAAGAATCCTCCTCGAGGTGATAAGACGCTCCGGTGTCCTCGGGCGGGGTTCGGTGTTGCCAGCTGCGGGGCCTTACAAGCTGCACTCAACGTCCCCGTCCCAGGAAATGAATGGGAAATTTTATTGTCCCACATCCCAGCGTGAAACTTGCCCCTGTTCAAAGAAATGTTATTCTCTGGAGGAGCTGGATGAAAGGCAGGCACATGCTTGACATGCATACGTAAGCCTCGGAAGAGCACTTGATATTCCGTGACATGATGAACTACGCCAGGTTTATTATTAAGGAACCTACTTAAACTGAAATATTTATTAGTTTGCAGGTCCCTGCTACCGGTAGGCGTTTTCTAGATACATTGCCTTCACGAGTCTTCCAACGTGCCTGGAAATTGAAAAAGTTTAAAAGTTTGAGAAATAAGGAACCCGAGACGAAACTGAATGAAGTCTTGCGTCGTATTTAACCAAAGTATCTTTTTTATGTAGCACTGCACTTTAGACAAATTACATGCGTTATAAAAATTGCCGTCCATTTGCAATTTTTGATCGACTTCTAAAGGGCTCTAAGTACATATATTCACGTATGCATTTTCGTAGAAATGTATACTTAAGGTTAAAAGGATCGAATATACAAACAAATTTTATTAGTTGTTTGGTACCGCCCGAAATTCGTACTTTAAAATTTCGAACAAAGCTGTTGTAACAATTACGGAAAACCACTTACGTGTATGCAAAAATCTCTGTTGAGTTTTGAAAATAAAAAAATTTAAAGAATTTTTTAACGAAAATTCTGTACATATTCGCTACTTTTGACTCCAAATGAATGTTTTTACTGATTTTAAACTCGGTTCGCAGCTTCGAAAATTCAAAAGAGAAAATAAAAAATAAATTAAATACGTAGCTAGATTTAAATATTTATAATGATTAATGTACGAAAAAGAACTATTACAAGAGAAGGAGAGGGGATTTTGACTAAACATTTTTTTACGTATTATATTAATAAGTCGAGTTTGGAAATGCAAACAATTGGTTAAAAAGATGAGGATTTGTACTTCCTTTTATATGGATAACTTCCATTTTTTTAATTTTGTGCATATAGACTAAATTTGGTCCACAGCAATAAAAAAAGTCGGACAAGTGCGAGTTGAACTCGCGTGAAAAGGGTTCCGTACGATGTTACCTATCATGTTTTTTGGAATCTGACCCAAATTTGTTTGTGGTAACTAAAAAAAGTATGAACATGAAAAATTAATATCTCCTAAAATATTGGCCGTAGAATGCCCATCGTGGGCTCATTTTTTTCGTTGAATATTTATCTACAAACCGATTCAACAAAACTTAACATTGGAGTTGAAAAATATGTTCTCCCACACATTCCAACTGCAAATGTAAGTTACACAATATTGAGTGATTTACCACGTTATTTTAATATCATGGACTTCTTATAGGTTTTCCCATAATCTATAAGTAGAAAACTAATTTCTGTATTTTTTTCAAAATTTTAGGTTTAGTAGTTTCGGTGATAAGGGGGGGAACGGTCAATTTTCGTCTATTTTCTTGAATAACTTGGAAACTATTTATTTTAAAATTACAAAAAAATATATTTGACATCCTCACAACAAGCCCTTTTATTTGATATGTCACACGATGCAATTTGCCAAAAACAATTTTTTAATTTTCCATCTTGCCCCCCAAAAGTGACCCCCATATTCAGATTTCGTCTATTCACGTCACACGTCTGCGTTTGCGTCATAGAAATTGATATGTGTACCAAATTTCAACTTAATCGGTCTGGTAGATTCGGAGAAAATTGACTGTGACAGACGGACAGACGGACACACGAGTGATCCTATAAGGGTTCCTTTTTTCCTTTTGAGGTACGGAACCCTAAAAACGAGAAATATCAAGTCTAAATGCATTTGATTTCATCAAACTCGATTATAAAATATGTACTGTACGTCCTCTATTGTCATTAGTTTTTCGAAATCGAGTGACGAATGGAAAAAATTCGCAACGAAATTTTTAAACATCATTTTACTACTGACTGTATCTTATATTTAAAGCCTAAAAATAAGGACATTGTCTTAAATATTTTTCAACTGTTGCGATAACAATTAGTGTGAAATGATCCAAGTAACAATATCACAAACTGGAAAAATATTTTGTGATTCTTTACATTAATTCTGTTTACTCATATTAGATAAGTATGGTTGTTATAAATCTACTCTAATATTTTTTAAAGTTTAGATCAAATGATTCGTTATTGTTGAGCAATTACTCATCCTTGTTTGTATTAGGTATTTGATCATTTTAAATGTTATACATATATAGTATTTCGCGGGTAATATTACGGTTCGAATAAATGCAATGCAATTAGTGACATTATTTAAGTAGCGTACTAATATAAAATTAGGGCTTTAGATAACCTATTTGATATCAGTTTCAAAGTTAAATACAAGTATCAATCCGTCTCTCATGCATATCCCGAAAAATTGGCAATATTTTGTGTTAGGACGAGTATACTTGTCCTGTGTGAACAGTAGTGACCAATTGACTATTTAAATTACGATTTAAGTGAAAACTAAAATATGTATGTTCGTAAACTCCAAGATCTTTGGAACATTTTGACTCGTCTTCGCTTAAGGTTAGGTTACAGATTAGAAGGCCAAAAAATGACAATTTTCAAATTTTTTATTTTGAGCTCCTTTATGAGATGTCTACGTGAAACTTTTTATAAAACATTTTTACATCCTTCAAGTATGCAAACAAATATTTTTTTTTTATTTTGATATTTCCTTCTACATGATAGAGGGCGTCCAAGTCGAGTCATTAAAAAAAATCTTGTTTGATGGCGGACAGTTAATCTCGGAACTGGCACATCTGAAACAAAAAGAATAAATTGCATCTGAAAGAGGAAGGCTTCTTACATTGGAAATCACCACATTTAGTTAAAAAATCGATTTAGAAAACAAATGGCGGACGTTAAAAAAAAGTTGAAAAAATCGACCTTTTTTCAGCCTTTGTCTGTTGCTAAAAAATAATTTTAAAATATTTGTTGGGTATACTGTGGTGAATTCCCGTACAGAACATGTTAATAAACAAAACGCAGAAAGATTCATCAAAATCGGTTCAGTAGATCCGGAGATTAACTGTCCGCCGTTTCAAAAAATAGTGTTCGCGTTTAAAGTTTTAGGACCATTTATTTATGGGATATTTTTTATAAGAAGAGCTCGAAAACGCGCCTGGATAAAAATCGATGTATCTCCGGTTCTATTACAAATTTCTCAAAAAAATTGTAGGAAATGATCCCCAAGACTATAAGGATTTGATATCAACAAAAAAAAAAATCCGATTTTTTGAAAATTCTAATCTCTAATCTACCCTTAAGTTGTGAGCCGCACAATAGGTATACACATTTTTCAGAGAGGTCCTGATAGCTAATTGGTTAATTTAATAAAGTTAGAACAAGATATTCATGTTTTTTACTTAACATTAACTTAAAAAAATATATCTATAAATTCTATCATAAGTACCGTATGTATTATATGCTTTATTCTTGAAATATGTTTGTCAAAAGATGTGTAAAAATATTCCACCCGTCAGCATGGAATGGCTAATTAGTAAAATTACTCATTAAAACTACTAATTAAAATAGTGAAACAGAAACTACAAGTCGTGGATTAGGAGAGGTATTTTCAGTCGGCACCACTCTACCTGTTCATTACATTATGTTCGCAAGCACGTCGTGAGCCTATCATAAATATTGGTGGGATTTTCGCTCCTGCCTTAGGGATAAAGGCAACAATGTAATCATGCTTCTGTCGTGCATATCATAAATTATGGTCCTGACAAGTCCCCACTCAATAATTCGTTGTCAGCGGGACGCCTGCCGCCACTGCCCGGAAGCACAATATTCAATTAAATTTTGATAAACCCGAATGTTGTTGACATGATCGGTGCACCCGCAGGCTGCCTACTTGAGCATGCGTGGTCCCTAAGGACCCGTCTCTGTTCCCGGCTTAGCTATACCCCTTTTATCCGTGAATAAATTGGACACAATTATTATCTGACCATGGCATAATCACTTCCCAAAGCACCGATATCCCTCTTTGACTTCGGGACTTCAGGTGCGAGCCCAGGACGAGCTTCTTAATTAAAATTTCACTTGATGAATTTGTCCAAATGTTTCGAGAACTCTTTGCTCGCTGTCTCGTTTTAATTAAAACCGCTAATTAAGCGCGTTCGCTGGAGGTGTATTAATGAGCTCCTTCGGGTAACGGGAGAAATATATTCTGGAGTATTGCCCGGAAGCTGCTCATCAATTTAAGAATTTGAAAGGTGCACTGTGCAGCGCGATTTCCCTCGGGATTCGGTCCTGTCTAATCGAATCATCCGCACGATTTGCTCCGGTGTGCTAGCAAGCGCCCCAGTCGAGCTTCTAGGGAATTTAAATTTTGAGAAAGTGGAAAAGTTCCGCCAGAGATCTCCTTTAATCCAATTTTCCCGTTTTTGCGCCTTATATATTTAGAGCAGTTATCACCGGGAACTAGAAATGCATTTGATGCACTGGCTGCGTACAAAACACAGCGCAACAAAAACATAAACGTTTACGAGATCAAAGCCAGAGACAGATAAGGGAGTTGGAAGTTAGGAGCAGCTAGCAGCACAATATCATACATTACAGACAAATTGAAAACAACAGGAAAAGGAAACTCTCCGTCGATTATAATCAATAGAACGACGACGTCTGCAGTCGCAATTTTAGCGAACAAATTGTGTCTGTGGCCACTGCAAATAAACGGACGAATTTATACGACTTTGTGCCAAACACAAAGGGGGGCTCGGAGCTGCTCCGTCAAAAGGAGGCCCCATTTCGGAAGCCTCTCGAGCAAAATAATACTTATAGACGGCACACACTTCCCTGCTCCTTCCTCACTATAAATAGGAAAGATTATGTCGGGCGCACTTGAGCCAGTGCAGAACCAGAAGCTTGTGGAGTTCGTTTTCTTTGCTACTTAAGGAGCACGATATGCCCGGTTTGTGCATTTTTACAGAAAGTTGTGAAAGCCGAACCAAAATAACTTCCAGCTCAGCAAGTCAAGTCCCACCTACCGCCCCATTTTTGCAGCCCCGTGCCAGCAAAGTGCGGTTGGTAAACCTCCACCTAGCAGACTTGCTGCAGAATAGGAATGCACTTGTCACTGGAGTGAGACAAAGATTGGAATACTATCATACTATGTTGCCATTGTGCTAAGATTACATATTTTCTGGTTTAAAGCGGGTGGTGCAATGCCCACATTGTGGTAATAGGTATGCTTCCTCTAGGCGGTGAACTTTCCCACATTATTTCTGCCATATCTTGCATTCTTTATCGAAGGTAAATGGAAACTAAATATTTCGTAAAGAATACTATCGAATGTTTTCTTTTATTATGCACATATAAAAATATGAAAAAGTACATATGGTAGATACAGATATTTTAAAACCTGAATAATGTATCAATAAATATTAATCATTATGGTATGATTCTAAGTCCCTTAATAATTATTGTATTTTTATAGTTGTACACAGTACATACATTTAGATTATAATTTCTTTTAAGTTAGGTATACAAATTAAATACAAAAAAAGTTTGAAGGAGCGAGGAAAAGTAACATAATGTGTATAAAAACAATAAAATAAAAAACTAAAACGGAAAAGTTAAATTAATATGTAGATATTATATTATAGATATTACATATACATACATACAATATACATATTAGATATAGAATTTAAAATTTTTAGCTGATAATTAAAAATGAAATATATACCTACATATTTCAAAACGCTGGTAACGAGTTTATATACATAAGTACTTAGTATGCTGCGTGAATTCACTATTATGCCGTCTCAAAATGTATATATGTATGCATAGCTGTTTCTTGAATGTGGTGGCTCAATGTATCAGACAGCCCATTTCAAATTCTAAAGAGACATACTCAAATTTACGAAGAACATGGACATACTTAGCGATCGAGTTAAAGACTCTTTTACAAAGTGTTTAGACACGCATAACCAAGCTTTGAAAAGACACGAATTTTAGCTCAAATGTAGGGAGGAGAGAGGAGGGGGTATTTTCCGAGTTAATATAGTATACCTTTAGGTGTAAAATAAAATTACAGTGTGCCATAGTCGTTCTAGGAGAGAGTTTTGTTGAATATAACCCCCAATTTCATTGCTTTGTTAACATAAGGAATATTAATGTTTTTAATATTATACATGTTAATTAATTTCAATGAAATTTTATATACTTGTACAGCAGACTGCTATTTTAAATATAGGCTTTTTATTATTAGGCTTTAGCTGAGGTTAAGCCTGGCTTACTCCAATTGAGCTAAATTTAGTAATTTCTAACCCCCGAACCAATTGTAAAGCCATTAATTTTCTAAAGTCTAATATTAAAAATGAATTGATTAACTAAGTTTGGTCGAAACAACTGCCCAATTTATCATTTTACCGTTCAAATAACACTGTTCTGCATAGTTTATGGTTTGTTCTCTTCTTGAAAGGATAATAGGTTTTTTTGATAGGACTTTTTTTCGCAGATTACGAATGCGATAATGACCACATCACGTTTTTGAGAAATATGGGGTTAAAAAGTGAAAAAACCTTTTTTTGGTAATTCTGATCTATTAAAAAATTACGGGATATTGCAGCATTTTTATTTATTTATTTTATTTGAAATGTTATTGCATGTTTCTTAAAAACGTGATCTAATGAAACGTTTTCATTATCGGCTTTATAATCTTCAGAAATATTCTACAAAAGTAACCTATCAGATGTTCGAGGCAGATATTTTGCAGACCAGTGTAATAATTGCACAGGATACTTAATTTACAGCTCGAGTAAGTTTTGCATAGCCGCTTTTAAATAACTAATCAAAAATTTCTAGCTACATTTTACTGGCACAATTCATTTATCCAGAAAAAAATTAAACCAATACTGTCCATATGAAATATTTACTTCCCAATGTAACTACCCGCGTTTGAAAACCCAAATTAATTCCAGTTTTAAATCTTAAGATATTCTTGCAGGTTCTCCGGCTATTATCATAAATTGTTATCAAGAAAAGTTTTTACTTACCATTCATAAATTGGCCCCATTTTAGTACGCTAATCCTGAAATAAAAAACAAATTTTAAATAAATATATTTTGTATTAATTAATATTATGTATTGGAATCAGTATTAATGAACTCGAAACTCGAACTATGCTTTTTATTAACCGGTTATTATTTAAAGTATTGTTTCTATTACAAATTAAATTTAAAGGGGTATTTCTGTTAACATGCCTACATAAATTATAAATGCAAATAGGTTAAACCAAACCCATATTGATTTATGTAGGCAAAGTAGTAAGTACCCCCTTTTACACAAGTACGCTTGATTGAGCTTCATGCACTTAATTTGAATAGCATTCAGCAGTTGGAGCCTTGAACATGTGCTCATTATAGCATATACAAATTTTGTTAAATAATGGTCTTTAACAAAGCGATTTGTGTTTACTAAAGGACAAAATTAACGGGTGGGAGTTCAGCCGCAGTGGGACTTAATAACCAGAAGAGCTTATGTTGCATGATTTTTAATGAAACAAATACTTCACCGGTTTAATTCAGCAGAAATCGACAGAATTGCATAAAAGTTTCCCACTAATGAATTATTCGTTTTTGCGACATAAATATTTATTGTGAAATGTTCTCGTTTATTAAAATCAAATAATGAATTATGATATAAGCATAACGTTTATAACATGGGGAGCAGCAGATCATGTTATTTATATCCTAATGATCGGATATAAATAAGAGCTTATTTTTATATCTGCTTAAAAATATTTAGGATTTTAATTTACTATGAACACATAAACCCAATACAAAATACTCCATACAGGGTTAGGGTGGTACTAGAAGTCTGGTTTAGACAACTGACCTATTGACTGGGAATGTTGTATTAAAATAAGAATGACATTTTTCACTTAGCAGAATAGTATTTAACCCATTGACATTCTAATTAATTTCTGATTTTAGATATTCTTTTTCTATTATATACAATACATACTATATATATTTTCGAAGAATTAGGCAAAGGTATGGTGGTCTTGGGAGTGCATGTCTGTTCATGGTTTAGTGGATCAGAGCAAATTTTAGAAATTTAGAACGAATATACAAATTTCTTCTTAATAGATTTTTTACTCTATGATATACCTATGGTAAACAACAAATATGTATAGTAGGGTGGAGTGAAAATGTATGGAGTATTATTTTTTATTGTTATTTTGTAATAGCATAGTGGTAAAAGGCTGCCTATGGAAGAGCAAATGAAGTATGTTAAATATCATTTATGTATTATAATGGTTTGAGGTGCTCCAAAACGAAAGAATTTTGACAGCCTCATTCAGATGTATAAACCTTAATAATGTATCGGAATAGTATTTTTCATGTTGTTTAAAACCTATATTTTTATGTAATAATAAAAATATATATAAAAGTTTGGAATTTATGGTGTCCCAAAACCTCTTAAAACAAAAATAAATCAAGAATTTTGCAATAAAACTGCGATTCATATTTATGAAACATTTATGAGAAAAATGTTACAAAACAGCCAATTAAGTAGAAAATTCGCGTTTAGAATTATCAAAAGGCATCATCTGACGTGATGACAGTCTGGCCCTGATAAAACCATCTTTTTATGAAGTTTAGCATTTGGTTTTGTACCATCGAACATTGACAAGTTTCTGATGTTTTTTTTCAAAACTTTGTCCCAACGGGGACACCTCTAAATATAAACCTAGACAAAAAATATTTTCGCTTTTGCTTATTGTGCTTATCACGCAGCTTTTTGCGGGTATGCCATAGTAAATATGTAAAAAAAAAATAATTTCACTCCACCCTAATGTATACAATAGTATAAATCGGTTTAAAATCTTTCCTTTCCTACTATATAAAGTACAATTTGTCAATTTTGTTGACAAAGAAGATTATAATGACATAACAATAGGATTTCTTACAATATTTAAAATATTTAATACTTATATTAATGAAAAAGAAAAACGTCTTGCATAACATTTTGTGGCCTTGTCTTCCCAGGTGGATCCCGTATGCATATTTATTAGCATGATAGGGCATAGTTTTTCAAAAGGAATGAATTAATTATCCTTATGTGCCTATCCAAAATTTCGAGGATAGAACAACCAGCCCTCAGACTCCTTTCGTGTTGATTCGCATTGCAAAAGCTGTTGGTCTCATTTGCATATAAAGGACAATTAGTACACACATTTCCGCAATTATGCCAGAGCTAATGTTTACTTGAGAGTGATGCCGAACACATGTTTGCGTTTAAATTACGTCAACAATCTATTAAATCCTAACTCCACTATGGCCGAAACTTACAAGAACATTAAAATGTATTCGTGAAAGTGTCCTACTCCAAACACGCTTCAAATTGCTAAGGCGTGCATAAATTAAGATATAGTCGGAGGCCGGATGCGGGCGAAATCCGCCTGACTGTACCGCCCACTTCCTAAGTTTTACCATATGACGTTTTCAAGGATATCTTGCAGTTGGCCGAAGAAAGACAATGGGAGAATGTGCACCTTTCCTTATAATTCATGCGACCTACCATTTATAAATCTGGCACCTCCCGGCTGCTGGATCCGGTTGAACTCTTTGCATGTAAGTAATGGGACAGGAAGGTCCGTGAATTAGGTCACCTCTGGATAAGTGCTTTTCACCTTGATTAGATGCTATCAGACATAGGGTTATTATTTGCCCTTCTTTTGTCTGGGAGCTCTTCAACCTTAGCTACCATTGTTAGTCCAATCTTTTGCAAACAGACTAATTGTGCGGAGTTTATTGTTCTTTCGTTGCTACTGAATTATGCGTGAAATTCTTTTTTTTTTTTTTAATGATTGTCGACTTGTAAAAATAATAATGTTCAAGTTTTGAAAACTCTATTGTTATTAGAAAACTAAAAGATGTATTTTCATTGCCCAGTTTATTGTATGCATTGTAAGGGGTATATGCATAAATAAATTTCTTGGAAAAGTGAAATATAACTCAAAAATAGATCTTTCACTAGCCCAACTACAAGAATCAAATGATAACCGTTGAGTCACTACTATTTATAGCACTTATGTACACTTCAAATACACATAACAAAAACAACCAAATTAAATTCAATGACAACCAAATAAAAATCAAGCCCAACGAAATCAAAATTAAGGCTGCTTTTTTAAAATAGCTAAAAGCTTTTTCAAATTCGTTGCATTTGAAAATTCTTTTTCTTCTCTTGATTTTCAAACTGATATTATAATAACTAGTTTCATCATCTAAACCTTAATTCAATCCCTAATGACTTGTTCCTCAATATTTCTCCTGATATTGTTTACAAATTTATTAGTGAACTTCCAGTTGACTATTTTTCTGGTCCTGACGTTATTCCTCCTACGATTCTCAAACTATGTGCCAATGTGCTCGCCGAACATTTGTCTATTATTTTTCAAAAATATTCTTCAAATTCTGGACAATTTCATAGTATGTATATGGAAAAACTCCTTCATTATTCCAATCTTCAAAAAGGGTAGCCGAAGTGACGTTTGTAATTATCGGCCTATTGCTAAATTGTCTTGTATTCCCAAGCTCTCCGAATCAATTATTTATTCTGAAATCTCAAAGGTATGTAAACGGCTTATTTCCATAAATCAACACGGATTCCTTCAAGGCCGCTCTACTACCACTAATCTGCTTGAGTTTGTCGAATATTCCTTAAATGGATTTAAAACCTTGCTACAAACAGATTGTATTTATACAGAATGTAGCAAAGCGTTCCATAAAATTTCTCATTCTATCATTATCTTAAACTGAAAAGTATGTGTTTTCCTGCTCCTTTCCTAGAATGGGTGCAGTCTTATTTGCATGATAGAACCTATCATGTTTCTTTTCGAGGCTCCTTGTTGAGAAGTATTTCAGCTATGTCTGGCCCTCAGGGTATTCATCTTGGCGCTCTCTTTTTTATTTTGGCTGTTAATGATATCACGTACCTGTTGAAATCTTGTAAAATTTATATTTATGCTGACGATATGAAGTTATTGCATCGTATTGAGAGTATTAATGATTGCCAGTTAGTTCAAAAAGATTTAGATATCTTGCAGTCTTGGTGCTATAATAATTATATTAATAATAATTTGGATCTTAATATATCTAAGTGTGAAATTAAATAATTTTACAGAAAGCGCAACACCTTTACTTTTGATTACTTTTTGTCTGGGTGTACTCTTCACCGAGCTTATAGTGTTCGTGATCTTGTCATTTTTCCCGGACAGAAAACTTGACTTTATTAAGCACATTAATTACATGGTTACTAAAAAGATGGTCTCCCGAATTTAATAACATAACTATATTTAAGCAGTTTTACATTTCCATAGTTAGACCTATTCTGGAATATGGTATTCAAGTTTGGTCACCTTATTATGCCAGTCATACTAATAGAATTGAGTGTGTCCACAAAAAGTTCGTTAGGTTTACGTTGGGAAGCTTACCATAGGATAATCCTCTTATCCCTCCTGCTTATAAAGCCCGCTATTTGTTGCTTGGTGTAGTGTCGTGTCGGAAGTCACATTTTTCTACCAGCTAGTTATTGGTATAATATATTCTACGTCTTTGAGAACCTTGTTCACTCCTAGATGTAATCCTCATAACCTTAGGAATATAGGTACTCTTGTTCCAAACTTCTAAATCTAGAACATATGTAACTATGGGTTTTTTCAACCTGTAAATCGTATGTGTTTGAGTGTTAATAAGCAGGCTGAATTGTTTGATACTTGTATAAGTAAACAATGCTAAAAAAAAAAATTTGTTTAATCGTTTTGCATGTAATAGTCTGGTGTGTAGTATTACTAATACCGGACCAAATGATGATCAGTTTAATGCAAGAGATTAATCTTCTCTGAAGCTTGAACTAAGTTGATGGTCCTATTTATTTATATAAAAAAAACAAGTGAATGATGCCAAACTTCATCTATACGCTTATCCCGTCAATATCTCGGCGAAGTTCCAAAATGGGAGGAATCGGTCAAGAGGGTGGAGATATAAGGGATACCTAAATAATATAAAAATTGCTTGGATTCCAAATCTTTCGTATTTCTTAACTGCTATTGACCAAACTTAACATACACATTGACAACATGCAGTTCTAAGCAGTGTTATAAAATAGTGGTGATCGGTCAGAAGGGTGAAGACCTACATCAGTTTCTAAAAGTGACTTTGTTACCGCGATAGCTGCCGCATTTCTAAATGGATTTTGATCTAACTTTGCGTATATATTTACTGGTTTGATATCTAGGTTATGTTAAAAAATCGCGGGGTTTATTTGTATTTATATCATATATTTCTTAATTGATTTTGATTAAACGTGGCTAACATATTCTTCGTAGCAATATATTAGCTGTGTTCGCAAATGGGGTGAATCGGATCGGTCAAGGGTGTGGAGAATTCAGCGTTACATTCCCTTATGTAAAACTCATATTTACTACATTGAAATCTACCTCTTCCTTCTGGCTGCCGCCGAAAGGCCTTTTTTTTATAATATTTGAAATACATATGAATCAATGTATAAAAATCAGAATTACGTATATATTTGAAAATATTTTTTGTTTTGTAGAGGATAGCTCGTTGGATCTGTAGGATTATGAAATCGTCGAAAATAACGTAGGTGTGTAACGTACGTAAACAAAGGTTCAAAGGCAGAAAGAAGGTTGCTAAGACTTAGGCAACGTAAGTATGTCGCGTTTGATTCCTGTTGTTGACAAGCCGTCTAAATGCTCTACCTACGTCCTACGTAATCCACGCTCCCATAAGTCTGTAAAACGCTCATGGGTACGAATGTTTGCAGTAGTCCCCCGTTCATACTTCTCGGTCGCGATTTTCCGAAAGAGTCATTGTCGAAAAGCGTTCAATAAAGGCAAAGTGGAGCGAAATTAAAAAAGTCTGCAAACAAATAAGAGAAAAGCATTAATAATTCTTTCGTGCGAGTTGGCAAAGGGTGGCGAGGGTTTGCGATTTAATTTCGGTTGCTGGTGATCCCGGACCCCGGGAGCATGGAACCACATTCGGAGGCTCACAATTAAGAAGCAACGGCGGGTGGATGATGCACGTAGTTGGGGCCCTAGGTTTTTGCGAGATTTAATGAAAACTTTCCGGAGCTTTTTTTCCACCCACACATAAAGTGATTTTCAGGCAGCTTATCGTTTTTAACAGAAGCAAAAACTCGAGCAATTTTCCGTTTTTGTATCATTTCGCTTTACAAATTCTTAGGGCTTTTCATGTCAGCAGCAGCAGCAGATGATGTAACCTGACATCCCATAAATCATTCGAACTCAAACACTCGCCTACTTTCCGGGAGCACATCTTGCTAGCTGTTTGAGGCTTCAGGCTCCAGGATCTCGAGTCTAAGCGACCGCAACCCTCTAGAGCCGAAGTTATCTAGGAATGTGTCCAAAAAATAAGTCCCTTTTTCTAGTTCTACAATTTCTACAAAGTGTTCTGGCGCAACCCGCAACCCACCGAAATGAGATCCTGTACTGATTTGGTTGCGCCACTTCGGTGTCGGTCGGCGGCGGTGGCCGTCGGCGGCCTGGTATGGCCGACGGAAATTAGACCACACGTAGATTTGCGGCAAACTCTGGACTTTCATGCAGCTAATTAGTTGATGTCTAAGGCTGCTTCCAGTGGTAGCCGTACACTCTACCAACTGCCTAAACCCTAAACAGAGAAGTGGTGTTAGCAACAATTTTGCTTCGCCCTTAGAACCGGGCCGAGCCCTTGGTAGGGCTCAGCTCCGCCAGCACGGCACATACGAGGAGCCCCCGTGCAGCTGGCACAGTAATCATTTTTCTAAATTCTCAGCACGTTCGGGAACTTGGGAACTGACACAATTTATGCCTCCAAATGCTACAATTACACGCCGTCCTTCACAAATTAAAACAACAATTTATCGCAGTTTGGGGAGCACTCCCAGCTTCACTCCCTGCCGCGCACTCCTTGCTAGCACTGCATTTCGTCCTTCTCCAGTGATAAACTAAGGAAGATTTGGGTTAAGTACATGTGTAAAGTATGGGATCGATTTTTTCGCCAGCTTAAATGGGAACCCACCTAATTTGCCTGGAATGGCGGGATCTGGATAAATTAATAGCACATGTACATACCGCTGCAGGCGGTGAATTTAATTTTCCGGAGTTTTCAGATGTTCAAAAATCGCCACGCATCCGAGTCCCGAACAGGATACGGGAAACTATGTTGATATTTGGGACTCCGCTCCCGCGCCCTGTAGGATGAACTGCAAATTGTGAGTTCGCCGCAGGAAGACCTTCTGCACGAATTAGCTTATTGTGCTCCCGCGAGGACGAGTTGCAAATTTTTCGTCTAACTAATGGTTGGGGTGGAATAAAGTTGAAGTAGGCACCGACAAAGTCTCTTCGTCTACAAAGCAAGGAGCTTTTTAATTAGAGTTTTACTTTTCTCTTTTTTAAGGACTGCGGTTTCGGCGCATCAACCGCATTTCTATTTTTACTCGACTACGGCAAACAAAACCAAGGAAGATGAGTTTGCTTTTTGTGCATGCACTTGTTACATTTTGAACCCTTAAACGGTCGGACTGACTTTGAAAGGAGACATGCTTGAAAGCTTCAAATGCACCTATTTACATTTTAGACTCCATTTATTCCTAGTTGTCTGTATCTAAAGAGGTTTAATTTAACAATAGAAGCCATGAATTAAAAAAAAAACACTATTCCAATTTTTAACGCTACTCGTATATGAAACTGAAAAAAAAATAAATCATTCAACAAAACACAGAAAACAAGCTCTAAAATCTAGAATTGACTTTGCGCAATGTTGAATGTAATATGAAATATTGTCTTGTTCGTTACCTACTTAAAAAATAATAAAATATACCTATCTAGTATATACCTACATACATACATATGTATTAAATATAACTTGAATGTTAAAAGGTAAATTAAAATTAAAATTATATTTCCATATATGTACTTTAAAACACGCCTAAAATCGCATAGTCGAAAACTAGAGAAAGTAGTGTATTTAGAAAGATTTTGATTTTATCCGTAAATTTTCATTTAAAGGGCCAGTGAATACCTACATGACCATGTTTTAGGGTTTCGTACTGTGGGGTCTAAATTCTAAAGGAATCCTATTGCTGTACCAATGTTGTCCGTCCGTCCGTCTATCAGAGTCTCCTAACTTCTAAACGAAATGAGATATCGAATTGGAGGGCCATAAAAATCACGTATTTTATATATATTATAGACAAGCTGTAAGTTATGTATAATATTACTCCTACTTTGTATTTAAACAACAAATACTATAAATAATTTATTATGCACTTGGAAAACAGTTGTAAGTAATTAACGAACGCATTTAAAATTAAGAATTGAAATTTTACATTATCATCTAAGAAGTGCGTTGAACCGTGTTAATATTTATTGAAATTCTCACTTGCTCATCTCAATGTTCAGTACATTTAAGCGACTTTTTATATTATTAAACGTCTCGTCTTGTATTTATGATGCAAATGCAATAATGGGCTAAATATTCCCGAAAAAAAGATCACCATAATTTGTTGTATACTTTAGAGCGCGTTTTGCATTTACACGTTTTGCACTTGAGTGTGTTCTACTGTATTATATTTTTTTTTTTAAGTAGGTATCGGGGTATTTTAGAGCTTGTTTTTCTCTTCAATTATTTGTGGAGTCGGTTTTTGTTTTTTTTTGTTATTTTATTAATAATTTCTTTTTATTTCAAACTGTTTAGTTATTTTAGTGTTATTAATAAATGAGTTGTTCAGTTAAGTTTAAGTATTCTAAGGTAAGTAAATAAGCTGTACAGTGAGGTAAGGTTAACAGTATAGGGGTTTAAAAGAACAATAATAGATTCCATTTTCAGAACTTTCGACCTGTCAAAATTAAGCTCGATCAATCAGGTAATTCAATAATACATCAGTTTGTAGAATTAAAATCTCGTAAACGTTGAAGCTCTTTTATAAAATGTTGACTCTGTTAGTGATATTTCCACGGCTAAAGTATCGAATCGATATGCTTCCCAATTGGTAGACAGATGCCTTAAAATCCAGGGATGATTACTATATATGGTATGTATAATATATAAAAACATGGAAGTCGCGAACAAAATCTACTATCTACCTATACAGATTATAAAATTTTACTTCATCTCACATCGAGGTATTTCATTTGAAAATATCCAATTTATTAAATACGTTTATTATATACTCATAATTATGTATACATATAACTATTTGAACTCGTTTCATCAAGACCTTTCATTTGATGCCCATATCGGTGTGTTTGAAAATAAAACATGATTTACATTTATTTTTCTCAAAAATTATGTATCCTTTAGCAATCCAACGATTAAGACGAAAATAAAGAAACTTCATTTAGTAAAATTCATCAAGCCGTTTAAGTTGCAGGATACGCTACATATGTACATATACATTACCTTCTGAGCATAAACTCTAACAAGCTGAGCTTAGCTTAGCTCTTAAGCTTAGCATTAATGTTCAACGACGCCCAATCTCAGTGACTTAAGCTTCGCTTATGTTTGAGTGACAAGTACCTCAACACTCTTCTGCTCCTCCCACTTTTTACTTTTTTATTAACAACTCGTTAAATTTTTTACTTGTGCCCTGACCCGAGATCCATAAGGATATCAAATTCTCTAGACGAGGATATTTTGGTCCGACAGCAACGGAAAAATGTATGGCATAAAATACGTAGTTAAAGTTTAGAGCGTTGTGAAATTCTAATTTATTTAAGTTCTAGTTAAACAATTAATTCGTATTGAGAAACCGACTTTAATATGTCATATCCATTGAAAAATGTAATTGAAGTTGAATTAAATTTTAATGTATCTTTAATTAATATCACCAAATTAAATATTAGAATGCCGTAATTATATGAATCTGCGTTTTTGAGGAGGCATAAGTTTTAAAGTAGGTTGCGTGTCTCTTATAAATTCTGAAATGTAAAAGAAAGAGTTTGATAATTTCAGTAATATGATAATCTGATTCTTTAAAAGACTTCCAAGGAGAAAAAACTGCTCAAAAGTTTTTCAAACCTTTCTTCATCGCCTTGCCATGGACCTTATTTGTTCGCTTGCCAACTGAAACTACATATCTTACGCAACAGTCCGAGTTTTTAAATTTAGCAGGCTCCAAAAACTTGTAGAGTTAGTTATGAGTTAATAATATACTTTAATATTTGGTGAGAGAACAAATTTTGAATAAATTCAATATATTTTGATCTAATTCTTTACTTTGATGTAGAGTAATTGGCTTATCTAAATGTTCGGTCATTTGTTCTTGTAAACTAATTTTTATATAATTTAAAAGTAATATTAACGTATTAAGAAAAAACAATGGAGTAATAAGTCAAAAATTCTTCATAATGTTTCATCAGAATTAATTATGGATCACTAAGTTATTGGCAGAAAACTTCTCAAGGATTCTTGAGGTCTAATTAAGTAAGAGATTTACATTTTGCCAAAACTTTGAGGGATTTTCTTCAAAAAGTGTGCAGCGGTTAAATTAAGTTGTTATTAAATTCAAGTTTGACGTCCTCTTAATTATTCACGTCTTCTTAAAGTCAGACACTTGAGGCACCACAAGAAATGTTTAATTTGATTGAATTTTCTTGGGCTGTATCTTTCTTCCTTGAAGCTGGAAAATTTTGTAGACTGGTGTTCGTGGGATTCGTATCCATCAGAATTGCTGGAGGCTGTATTCAAAATTAATGCTGCTTCGAATTAAGGTAAACGTATTGTTGTGGAAAATTTGGAATCAGAGAACAATTGGTTTCGGGGAGATTTGAAAGAGACGCATTATACGAAATATCCTTGGGTGTTTGCTTCCAGGGTTTATGTAAACAAATTGAGAAAATTTGATTTAATGTACATCGTTCAATCAGGGACCATTTCTCCTCCTTCGCACTCAAAGTGCCTCACGTTAAACACGAAATAAACGAAGCAATTTGTCCCAAGGTGATTTCTGCTCTAAAGTAAGAGACCCTTTGAGGAGGCGGCATAAATCCACAAGAGTGGCTGCCCGAGTTCGGTTCCGTGTACAAATGATGAATGCTGGTGTTCTCCGTTGGCATGGCAATATTTCTTCATGTGTGCTAAGATTGCCGAATCGAATGTTTAGACCTCAGATTTGATAAGCACATTCTTTGCATAAGTGAGCACCTATAAGAATGCGTTATACCAAGAATATATCCATAAATTTGCATATGAAATTTCTCTAGCATACCTAGACGAACCTGTTAAAGGTGCACTCAAGGCTTTTGCGGAAACTAATGCTACATGAAACAATTAGCAAATGAAACATAACGATTTAACATTTTTATATTCTTCAACAGAATTGGAATTATGTATTTAAAAGCAAACTTCTTCACTCGCATTCTGAAAAATTGAAGTGGGTGATAATTGGGGCGTGTAGGTGAGTTATCTTTAATGATATGTTGTTAAACTTGATTTCAAGGAAAAGGATATTACCTTACAAATATTTATGTATTGCAGTTAATTTTATAAATTGTCGTAGTATTTTGAATATTCGGTATCCGGCCGAATATTGAGTTACTATCCGGTATCCGGTCGGATAGTAAATATTGGCGGGATAGGCCGGATACCGGATATCCTTGTCATCTCTAAATAAATAAATAAATATCATAAATATATAAAAGTAAGGACTTCTAGAATTTTTATATGCCAAATTACCCGAAAAATGTGCTCACAAGTTAGAAGAAATATCACATACATATCCAATTCCGTTTTACAGCTTTTAATTTGCACCACGAAAAAATCATTTTAACTCAAAATATCTTTCCTAGAACGAAAAGTATAGGAATTTTTCATAAAATATTAAACGTACGAACTTTTAAAATCAGCATCTTAAACGTACGGACTTTTCAAAATTGTTATTTTTCGCAATATATGGCGACGATAAGAAAAAGTAAAATATGTAGGTATAAATATTTAAATATTGATAAATATTCGTTGGGAAAAAACAAAATACGCAAAATAGGAACTATTGATTCCTAACGAACTCACTCTTATTCATAAAAGGCTTTGTCAATTTTTGGAAAAAGTTGGGAATTTTTATAAAAGCTCTAAGATAATTTTGAATTTTCAGAAGCGTTCTAAAATATTATTTTATTGTAGTATATTAAAAGTGATTAGATGGACGAACTGAAATAGAAAAAATGTTGATTGCTCATGTGTTGAGATCTTTTAGAAAGAGAATACTATATCAATTCATGAAAATGGTTTTTAAATTTTAGGAGATTTCTACAATATTATTTAAATTTTTTTATATGTAACACACTAATGACAAGATCCCTCTTGAAATATTATATTATAATATTTTTTAAAAGCCCGCGATTAAGTTAGTCTATGGAAATTAATTGATAATTTTAGAAACATTCCAAGTTATATTTTTAATTTATTGGATACGCGGGTCACTCATTTAATACTCGTAGCACTCGATGATCAAAAAAATTGTTAAAAGTTTTGTCTGCTCTCTAACTAATGTTTTATTGGAAAGCTTATAATTAATAAAATGTATGAACAGTTATTAAAATTTTTAGCATATTGATATTATAGAATAACATACTAAGGCTAATATTTAAAACATTTAAAGTGGCAAAATTAATGGAAAAAAATCTATTTCCTCAAATTTAGCAGCTAATATCAGTTTTATATTGCGCTGTGACTTTTCCTGAAAATTAGTTAGATTTATTTTATTTTTGTGAATGATTAATGTAACGAAAGTTAATTAAGCGAAGTTAAAGAACATAGCTATCCCCAAAACTTTATATATGCTTTTATTTTTTTTTTAAGTGTTCTTTCAATGTAGATGGTAATCCGAATATCTTTTTTCTAATATTCATTTGTGATGAAAGGACAACTTTTAAAGCTCGCATCGTCACGTTGTGTTTACCTTTAAGTAAAATTAAATTTCTCCCTAAATCGGTTGAACCAGGATTTTAAAAGTTTATTAATTTTATAATACTGGACTAATAGCTCTTTTCTTCAGTGTGGCTACGGCTTGGTGTTCCTGCCACAGACGCCGTGATTGTGGGGACCAAACGCCAGTCCCTATATCAGCTCTATTCAAACTCTAAGTGTGAAACATAAGTGAAGGCAAATTTTGTAACAATATTATATTTGTTAAGACAGAAAATAAGCTGTTTAAAATGATCCTCTTTTAGTAAGTTTTTTCTCTCTTTATCCTACTTACCGATGCAGTTTCCTGGGGTTTCACTAAAATTGTCTGGTATTGATGTGACTTTCCTCCTCACTTTATTTTCTTATGTCGGATTAAATTAACTTCGCACAGCTTTTGGCGGGGAGAATTAGGGTATGCTACTTAAAATTTCAACTGGAAACCCTCACGGCTAATTATATTCAATTTCCAGACAGTCCAGAAAGTTTTTAATTAAAAAATATTAAAGGGTTATCTGACTAAATTAACCATCTCTCCTGGGACTTGAAACTGTTTGCGCTGTGAGAAGAGTGCCCGGGCCAGCGCTTAATATTTCAGCGGGTATTTGGCAAAACTCTTATTTAGTCGGGATGTTTGGAAGCCACATTAATTAAAAGTAGATGGACTAGACTAGATACCCGTCCAGTAGTTGCATTTGAGATCCGTAATTAATTATAAGACAACGAAACACCCAAAGCCTCTCAGCTTCACCAGCCGGTCTATCGAGCAATCGAGCACCTTAGGCAGCATGGCATACCTTGACTAATAAAATCGCCGAAGGCTTTTAGCATAAAACATGGACACTTTCTCGAACACGCACGAATTTCGGTGAATTTTACGAAAGCCGTATAAATTTTCCTAACGATAATAATTCGAGAGCCTCGGGCGTGAGTAGGTCTACTTTTATGGGTCCTGGCCCTTCCAACTTGTGTTTGCGGGCACGAATGCTCGACAAATGTGGATCCTGTGGGTGCCCGGCTAAGACTGCGTGGGCGGGCTCGGCAGTGGGAGATCAAGGAGCTGGATAAACGCAGTTGGCGTTCATCGTTTCGGTATAAACTCGAATTTGCATATCCTCTGGTGGGTTTTAGGATCTGGTTATTGTTGTGGCAATTGAATAAATGTTGCTCAGCACGCCCTGCCAAAAGTGGGATGACGGCTTCTGCCCCCGGGAACTTCCGCATAATGGGGGCGAAATATTGGCGCGAATAAAGGCCATCTTGCAAAAGGTGGTTAAATTCTTTGTTCTTTATGGCAATAAACCAAATAAATGTGTGTCGTTATCTTCCAATTCATTTGGTCTAGCACATTTCCGTGATGGACTACCCCGATTTACTGTAGAAGGCATGTTTCGAATAGCTCGACTTTTTTTATTCGCAACTGAATCAGATTGCATTCAAAATATACCCAAATTGTGCCATTATATTCCGTGTTCCATTTCCAAATAGCTTTAGGGTGAAGAAAATGCGAGACATGAACATTTTTATTAAATCGGTTTGCCTCTTGGGATTTTACAATTTTGAAAGGTTGCAATGAAGGACATGTAAATA
This sequence comes from Eutolmus rufibarbis, assembly GCA_963920795.1. NCBI lineage: Eukaryota > Metazoa > Arthropoda > Insecta > Diptera > Asilidae > Eutolmus > Eutolmus rufibarbis. The sequence goes on from OY987205.1 coordinate 32,618,104, forward strand.
TTTACAATGATATTTAAATGGTATGTTACTTTTTAAATGGTAACAGTGTCAATAATGTGTTGCAATAAATTTCAATTTGTTTAAAGATTTTTTAATAGTTCCTTAGTCTTTCTAAGAATTTACGTTATTAAATATTCTAGTAGATTTCTTATATTGCAGCCTTTCAATTCAATGTAGATACATGGCAACATTTTGACTATTAATATCTATAGCATGTTTTTCACACATATATGGTTTGAATTTACTAACAAAAATTTTTACATTGATATTTATTATTATTATGATATTTATAACTTTTTTACATAATTCCCTAAAATATGACATTATGTTAGGGAATTATGTAAAAAAGTATAAATATCATATTTTGGTTTTTTGTCTGAAAATTAATGGGACTGAACTGAACACTTCAATTTTTAAATTAAAGCAGGAAATTTCAACTAACTTGTGAACCTTGATAGGATTTTAGCATAAAACATACATAAGTAATTTTCCGACGTCATAATAAAAATAATAAGAATTATAATTTCAGGATTTTACCATTCTTTAAATAAAACATTTAAAAAAATGTAAAATAATAAATATTCATTATTTTAAAAAATATTGAAGTAGGTATTCTGAACAACTATATTCGTACATATTCTATGTAGGTACCATATAAGATAAATAAAACAAGATATATATTTAAATCGAAAAGTTTTATTACAAAAAATACTCACATATTAAATAAGGTTTCTCTCAACAAACATTTAAATGTGTAAAAGGCTCCGATTTTGAGACCGTAACAGGTTCAAGAAAGCTTAAACAACCCGAACAGCGTTTAGTGACATATTTTTAGCAAAAATCTTTATTTATTTAATAAAAATAATCAATAATGCACTTTGAACTATTTTGGTATATTTGTTTTGATTTTAAAAGCTTAACTTTTAGATTTAGGCGGAAGTAGAGAATAATTGTGCGACTAAAAAAAACAATCAACCGAACTTCTTATTACTTCTTTTATTTATTTCGTAAGTAGGTGAAATACTTCATGAAAGAGTTTTTAAAATTTTTAAAATTATATAATGTTTTTGCTCTAAGTTCAATTTAAAACCTGTATTTATTTGTATTTAAATGTTTTATTTTCTCAAATTTAAATTCAATTTGAACAAGAACAAGAACGAGAATATAAAAATTAAATTGTCAAAAACAAAACCAATGGCCAGTGGTACTTTTTAGTTTAAAGTAGTTGAGCAAATAGAAAATATTTGTAAAAATGTTGTAAGTAGTAAAGACTATAAAAATCATCAGTAAAAGGTTATTCGATTTTCTATCAAAACAAGAACTACATTTGTTCAAATATCTCCGAAGCAATTGATAAGTTTTAGTATTCCTAGAGTGCCAAACCGAGAAAGTGTCCTATCGAAACGCAAATGCGTCATTTTATAGCCGATTCCACAAATGTCCTGGGGCAATTAAGGCCGGCACAGAAGGAGGACATTCGCACTAACCTTTCTATTTCGCTACACAAACAGATTTTACCGCAGTGTGACCATATTTTGGGGCTAAGTCGACATTTTCATGGGTGTAGTTGCAATTAAATGGAACCAGTGGTTTTATGGCCCAATTGTCCTATTAAATGTATTGAATTATAACTTTATTGGAATATTAAGCTGATTAAGTCGTCCTATTTATGGGTGACGCTACAGGCACGGTTTAGGATTTAAATTTCATATTACTGAGAGGTTGTTACTGCGAGGCAACTCAGGTGCTTATCAAATTAGCAATTAATAGGATTCTGAACTGAAGCACTGCTTTTCCTCGAGGGAGTAACTAATTGCTCAGTAAATTGCATCGATATAATTGAGTTTGTCCAACTATGAAAAGTTTTAATTTAGAAACGATTTTCCACTAAAGAATTTAATTATTTCCCCATACTTTTTCTGTAACATTTCCAAAAGCATAATTAACTTTCGCAGTTGAATTGTTTAAATGAAAATACAAAACGAATTCCAGTAACAGTTTTAATAAGTTCTTAACACATTTTTCGTAGTTTTCATTAAAGAATTTAATTAAATTGGAAACTAACAGAAGCATGAGGCTGAAAACTCCATTGCATAACAAGACTGCGCATATGAATTATATTTACGTGAAATGTAATTAAAAACACCAAAAATTATCGATAATAGGTCAATTTATTAAAAATGAATTCGCTCCGTCACATTTATTTCGAATAGCAGGGCTTTTGCTCTCCACATGCATCGGCCCGGATGTCCTTTGTGTTACAAGTTTAAATAAAACGCGTGAAATGATTTCATGTGCTGTTTGGAGGCAGTAATTTCACCGCAAAGGAGGTGAAATTATTTTGATGGTGCGGCTTGCAATGTAAGCAGAAGCAAGGTAGCCACGATATTTTAAAAATATTTAGCCTGGTGGACCTCGGAAAATATTGATATAATTAATATTACCATATCACAACTCGACCGAGAGCATATTCGTGCATGGCTTATACCACAGCAATTAAAATGACTTTAATTTATGTTGACTGATAATGCGATTAAATAAAGTTATTAATTTTTTTACTATGCTGTTTTGCATTTTAGGGACTGTGTCGTGGCAGATTACTATTTCCTCAAACCCACTGTAGTAAATTTGTTGTACTTTATGAACGTGCTCAACGAATTAAAACGTAATTTGAGCAAATATGAAATCAGACCTCGAAAATTATTGCCTTCATAAGTGAAGCCATATAGAAAATGTTACATTGGGCTCGTTATGATGATTACGCCTGCATTTTCCCTTTTTATGGATGGGAATTTTGTTTGCGCGTTTTATAAAAGTGCTGTATGTAAATGAGTATATACAATATATGTGTATATGTTATATATATTGTATATGGCGTGACAAGTACGCCCCAGCACGAATGGAAACATTTTATTAAAAATTTTAACAGGGGATTTTCCCTTTTAACTGCAATTGGTCGGAGCGCAATAATTGCAAAAAATGACTGATGGCATTTGAGTGAGTGATGAATGCGAGAAGATTTAAAATAAAAAAGAAGGCAAAATTTATACTTTATATACCTACATATGTATTTGTCAACCTGATTTTTCCAGCAAATAGTGATAAAGGTATGGGCTGTTTTACAGATAAAGATTTAATAATAAATAGTGTAAAATATTGCAACAGTTGTAATGTAAAACTCAACATTTAGCATTTGCATGCATAGAAGCTACAAATTGTTTTATTTTATTTTAGTAGTTGGTACTAAACATATTTATGTACACATCCTTTCAGCATGACATTGCCATTTCGTTCTCATTCTTGGTGGCTTTCAGTGTATCAAAAATAAAGTTTTATTCACTCATAATTACGTTTAAAAATAATAGTTAAATATTCTACCATAAAACAATGGAAACAGTACTTATTTATGTGCGGTGACTAAACGAAACCAAAAAAATTAATAAACTTAAATTTATTTACAATATTTTTTTTTCGCACTAGATAATTAATTACAGTCAAATACAACAAATACGCCCGCAACAGGCATGAAAATGCCCAAAGCAGGCACGAAAATTTAAAAATACACCTATTTTGCAGGCACTCGGGATATACGTTCATGTATTTACTGCACGAAGGTTGCTACGAAACTAACGAAAATTGCTACGCAGTGTTTTCTAACCAGTCCTACAGCACGGTTCGTATCTTGCTTCATTCGAACTATTCTGGGTCGTTAAACTTTTATGATGGCAATAAACTTATTTGTTTGTTATGCTATACGCACCGTGTCTTATTTGGGATATTTTGGGCGCATTAGGGTTTATACGTGTTTGTGGCGGGCTACATTTTTACAACTTAAATTTTTGCTCCGACGCACCGTGCCCCATTTGGGCATAGAATAGGTCTCTGAACTGAAAGTTTCAGTGTTTCAATTTATCTATATTCAAAGTTAATAATTCGAAATAATTTAAAATTTAGAACGACTCGAAATGAAAACACATGTCATTTTTGTTCTACTTTTTTAATTTTCATATTTAAACTTTGAGATAATTTCTAAAAGAGATACATAACAGTTTTGTTTTAAGCTTTATATTTCTCTCTCGGTTTAACATTTTATTTATTGTTTATTTTTTAAGTCAGAAAATAAAATTCATCGATGGGCCTTTTATTATCTTCTACTTTAAGTGAAGTATGCAATACCTTTTCTATTAATTTTTTTTTTTTTTGATTTTTATGAAATAAATATTATATTATAATATATCTAAGTAGTTTTTGGAAAATTCAATAGTAGCTTTGACTATTATATAATATGTATATGAAAGATTTTCTTCCTAAAGTAAGCCTATTTATTAAAAAAAGTGAAGTAAGTCTGTTTTAAAGTTGGACGTAGTAAAATAACTCTCCTTTGCTAGGGAAAAAGTAAACTTGAGCATTGTTTGCTTTAAAAACATTCTACTGAATCTATTCAAAAGAAATAAATCTTAGAAAATAAAACGTGAACAATAAGTAGTTTTGCAAATGCAACATACAATGGTTTAAAAGAAGATTTGCTTCTCTTAGAGATTCTTCGAGTTCGAGATATAATCCAATTTGGAAAGATACTTCCCTGATCGCGTGTAACTTGCAGAGCTCGTCAGCTAGCCTGATTCATTTAAGGATTTTTCCTCTTTAAAACATAAGCAAAGTAAAAGAAGAAAAAATATACTTAAGTTTCACTTGCTGCTTTTGTTATCCTTTAAAAGCAGCTGCCGTCGTTTTATACTTTCACCTGTTTTAATGTTCGCAAAAGTCTGTCTGTTCACTTTCAAGATTTAAGTTGTTTTTCGTAAATTATTAACTTCTTAAATTTCTTTGAAATTTCAGACACAAGAAATTTAATAGGACTTCATGAATCTCTTGGAAATGTTCCTTCTTCAGGTGTTGATGTAATAAAAAACTTAAAATGATGCTTTATTTTATCGTAGCGAAAGGTTGGAATAGCTAAGACATAGAAGACCTTATAACCTATTTCTTAGAAAAAAAAAAACAAGAACGCGACGTAAAAACTTCTCCTAAAATTGTTTTAGGACTATTTATTTAAAATTGCGCCGTAAATTTGTTTCACAGAAGATTACTTTAGGATTGCTTTTGTATTTGTTTTGTAATCTTATCTCGAATCACATCAAATTCGCTCATTCTTCTGTAAAAAGAAAGTACTTCTTAATAGAGATTCAACGATTAAATTCTGCGTAAATCCTCTAAATCCTCTTTGTTTTGCCCATGGGTTGATAACACTCAGTGATAAAATTAGAGTCTCACTTCTGTGCGATTTCTTTCCCATAAAAAAGAAAGTAAGACAATCGGATGCAGAGAAAGCCAGTAATGAGGATTGTAGAAAATAACAAAAGAAATACATTTTTACATTTAAATTTTTATGCTCATACATGTAAGTCAAACCAAGAGTGAATGTGTCCTCATTTCTGTATGTTTTTGTCTTTCATTTGTAATGCTTCTGAGAATATCGCGGCGTGCAGGGAGGTGTTCTATATTTTGTCCCACCATAACGAGGATGTGTGCGAAGTTAATAAATTTCCCCGAGGAAAACAGAAAACTGTCTCGCTTTCCGGTGGTTCAGGTAACTTTATTATAAGAAGCCATTTTTGTATCATAAAGCGCTTGTGACGGTTATCCGCATAATCCTCCAAAAGAAGCATGCCTACAGAAGAAATGTGGCGTGGTAGGTAACAGAGGGCCGTGACTGCTTATCTTTTTTCCGAAATATTTTCCAAAAACGAAGCACGTCCCAAAACGTAATTATGTGGCGTGGGCTTAATTTACTTTTACCTGGCAGAGCCCTCCAAAGAGCATCCTGGGCACCTTTATAACATGAGCGAATTAAATTTATATGCGCGACGGCTGCCACGCCGGGGGTATGCTCCGCTAATTTATGTTACCTGCGCACGGAACTGCTGCATCTAGATGCGGTGAAATGTGGTTTCAATGTTAAATTAAATGTCGGATAATGCCTTTAGCGCCTTGACAAACCGCCCAACCTGGCGGGAATTCTTGTCGAAACGGCCGAACCTAAGCCCGGACAAATGTTGTCCGGGACCAGGCGGGGGTGGGATGAAATAAAGCAACCGGGACCAATTATAACAAAATAAACAGCAATAAATAAAAGAGGCAAAAGGCACGGACTGGCCGCCCATTTATCACAATCAAATATCGAGGAGCCGAAGGTATGCCGGGCTCCGAGCCGCCCCCGCAGACCGCCCTGCGCAACTTCCAGGAGCACCCGAAGGAACCCTCAGGCACTCAGACTATTTTTACGAGCGTACATTTTTCTGGCTCTTCTGCACTATCCTTCCGGCTTTCTTGGGTAGTTCCTGGGAGTGACTGATGCGCCCCGGGGTGGGTGGGCCCCACTGGCCCCCTCCGGGTGCTCCGCAAACTTTTGCAGCGAAAGCACACGTGCCGGGGATCGGTTGCCTCCTCTTCGAACGAGAATTGTTCATATAAGGACAAGGCCAAAGGGAATTGATTCATCATTCAAGACGCTTGAGGAATTCCATCGTCTTGCTTTCGTCTGGGAAATTTTCTCGCTAAGCTTGATTTACGTCGGTCCCATGTTATCATTTTGGCATTTTATCTGCACCCGTGAACTTAACTCTTTCCGACGAATATATTACCGACGCAGTTTAATTTTTTATACCCGAATACGATCCGTTCGAAACCCACGTCGCAGATTTGCATATTTCATTGGAAAAAATTAGGAGTAGGTACTGCCTCTACGAAGATTGAATTGATTTCTTGATATGAAGCACATTTTGGGCCGTGCATCGCCGGTCCCAACTTTTGCATTATTCAAGAAGGTCTGTCCGCGCCCAAAACTCCATGTCTAACAAACTTTAAGCTAATAGGTGTAGGAGGAAACTTCTAGAAAGGATGAATATCGATAAACCGAATAAAACAATCATCAATATTATAAAGTTTGTATTTTATTTTTTATTTTTTTATTGCATTAAAAGCAGAATGTTAAAAAGGAAGTTAATAAAGAAAAACCAGTAAGTACAAAGGAAAAATCACTTTCAACTTAGTGACTTAAGTCAATAACGTACCTATCCAATAATAAAATAGGTACATAAGTATAAAATTCGCTTTAACCTGTTTATTTCAAAAACTCACTTTTCCTATCATTTTATAGCAATCACTTAAAAATGCTGGACAAAACCAATCTGATCTTTTAAAGTCAGATTCATTGACAACATTTTAAAACAAAATTTGTACAGATCCGAAGTGTTTTTGTAAAGGTGTTTCAGTTTTTCCAAACAGCCATTTTGGAAATTTTCAAAACCTAACTACTCCAATAAATCGGATCAAGGCAGCACTTATCGAAAACTGGTTTGATATGACTTTACCTTAGGAACAAGCAATATTTTAAGTTGCAAAAATGACCAGGATTGTTTATATCCTAGATTAAAATGACCTAATTAAGATAAGTTCAATTATGTGAAGATTTAATTATATACATTTTAATAATGCCCGATTTTATAATTTAGCGCCTAAGGGGTTATTATGTTTGTTTTGGCCTGTGGGTCTAATTACATAACCATTGATTTTTAAAATAATAGGCATTTTGTTCTACCTGAAAATATGAGCTAACCTAAACTAAAATTTTAAACGCGATTATCTCAAAATAATGTATTTTCACATGTGGTCACGATTACTCAAAAGCTATTAATTCGATCAAATTTTGTGTGATTGTAAGTTACATATGATAAAAGGAAATGCCTAATGGACTTTGATCAATTTATTCATTATTTTATCATAAAAATCACATCGATATATAAAAGCTACTGGATTTAGTAGGTTTTTGAAATAACCATTTATGAAAATTCTGCTCTTTAAGGTAATTATTTAATTTGTTGATCACGAAGAATTTCCAATAGTTTACGTATAATTAAAGCTATTACTCTATTAACATGTAAATGCTCGTGATTTGAAATCATTATTTAAACATCAAATATTTGTTTCCTTAAATTAACTTAAACCTTCAAATTTGACGGCTTAACTTATACTTCCACTTTAACTTAATTTAATTGTTAAATCATCAATAATACACTGCCAAATTTTTAATGACGGCATTATTAATATTTCTTTATAATTTACTATTCATACTCAAAATCTTAACTCTATTCTAAACCAATGGTTCTGAAAAGCCTTGAATACTACTTTTACGACAATCCAATTTTTTGTTGTTAAAAATTTCCATCGAAAGGTTCGTGCATGTTTTGATTTTTCTTTTAGATGTTCAATCGAAAATTCTCATTAGACTTATTTTTTCAAAAATCACGATCACTGCGACCAAAATAGGTCTATTGTGAATCCTGAATTTTTAAGAGTCATGCTAGTACGGTGTTGGCTTTAATTAATATAAGAACTACTCTCGTACTTACATAAATAGTATTTTTTATTAATTACAGATATAGGTAGGTAGGTGGAAAAGTACATAAACTAATTTTTTGATAAGTTGAACTGTTCTATGTGTGGAAAAATAATGCTTTGACTGCCTACGTTAGCTAACTATTCAGGAATTAAGTGACAGTTCCATCCAAACAGACACGATTAAAGTTTTTGAACTTTCCAATTTTATATTCTAAACATTTAATAGTATGTATGTGGAAATTTACGAAAAAAACTTCGTTGGACACAGGCAGGTATCGAACCCAAGATTCTTGAATATGGGATTTAATGCTCTAACCAACTAAGTTATCATGGTCAGATGTCGAGTGAATTACTTTATTCTACATTCCTTCTTCTTTTGATAATACAATATAAAAGTTTTATAAAAATCGTGTTATAAAGAGAAATTTAATAATTTCAAAAAACTATGTAAAGATCACAATGTTTAGATATCTGATGCACGAATGTGTTTTAATGTTATGTTTTAATTAACCATAAAATTAATATGTCTTTCGACACCGACTGCGGATACAAGCAATTGGTCGCAAACTTTACACAAGGTTGTTTACTCTCTTTGGATATTATTTTTGCTTTGCCGATGAATAACTCATGCGAATTTTAAAATTGTTTCCTGAGCATACATTCTTTAGAATGAATAAAACATAAAAGAGAAATTAAAAAATATCGATTTTTTTATGTTTGCTATATAGGGATATCTCGTCAAATGTATATAATGTACGGACATACATATGTATATACTGATATCTAGAACTAATAGTCCGGTCTTCCCCCAGTGAAAAGTGCTAAGACTCTATGTCATTATACCCACTGGTGAAGAAGGCACATAAAACGAGCTCTCTAAATATTAGGTGGAACCCTGTTTCGCATGAATGGTCCCCATGATATTAAAGAGCGAAGAAAACCTGCAAAACTACTTCAAGTTGAAAAATTCCACAAATTTCTACATTTCTTGAAATTTTTCAATGCACGAGAGAAATTCCAAAGTAGAACGCTATTAAGGACACACGAGGTGAAACTCCTTGCAGCTTCCCTAGCTCCTTTATGCTCAACTAGGCTAGCAGCAATCAAAACGCTAAGCACTTGATCACCATTTCCATTTCATGGCCGAACGAGGTACCCTTGGATACTCTTTGCCGGACCACTCGACCAGAATTTAGTAGTAACTCGATATTCGTCTGTATCAGAAATTATATAACCCCGAGGGTTTACGAGACCAAGTAGTGGAGAGTGCACATATTTCTTGTTTTCCTGTTCCAATTACGACTGAATTTGGCAATAAGTGTTGCTTCGTCCGTGCGAGGGCAACCAGCCCTGTATTAAAGTTCTGGAGAGCGCATATAGTGCCAGGCCATTAGGTTATTCATTGGAATCTTTGATGCTTATTCCCAATATATTGCTAAGTCACGTTCTTCCTCCCTCGGGACCATTCTATTCCTGACCTCACTCACTTATTATTTCCGAGCAGAGGAGCTTCAGCTTGATTATTTCACCAACTGCACCATCGAGCTTTAGGCTTAAAATTTCTTGCAAATGCATATAAGATAGATGCCTTTTGTCCGAAACTACACAGTCATTTTTTTCAGGCAACTCCTTAAATTGTATGCGATTTTATGATTTGTTATACATATCGCAACACAGATTTTTAGAAACCGCAAGTGTGACACAAAATCATATAAAATAAATAAAAATAAATTTACTGCACTAGGTACTGTACAATTTTCTATATGTAATGATAATAATAAGTCATTTGTATTATTATTATTATATTTTTTATTATGTACGCCGATATGTAAACTTTAAATTTATAGAATATTCATTTTAAATTCTTATTTATAATATACTTTACTCATACGAGTACCCTTGTTTTGAGTATACTACGTTTTAGTTATTTACTAGAAGAAGTTTTTATATAATTAAATGCGTACTTAAATAAAAAAAAATTTAATGAATTTGAATAGTGCAGGTACTGTTCCAAATATTTTCAAGGAATCTTGCGAGAAAAGCCACATCGAGATTGATTTCGTTGGAACTTAGATGTCACAAAGTTTACTTAAATTTACTTCTAGTTATCATTCTAAACTATATACAAGTATATATAAATGTTTTTTTAGGTTATATATATATATATATATATACATATTTCAATGGTTCATTAAGCACAGTTCATGCTGTAAAAGTGAATATGGTGCTTTGCTATAATTTGGGAATATCCCATGAACTAGACAAACACAATGGATGGAAGTGATAACCCTTTGCCTTGGATTAACTGCTTGCGGGTAATTGGATAAATATTTGATAAAAATTAATTATTCCTATACCCACATTATGAAGTTTGCCGCTAGTATTATTTGCTATTATTTAATATCGTCAAATATATGCCACTAGTCAAGGCATAGGTACCATAACAACTGGGTGATAAGCTCTTTAAATAAATAATTAAATTTATCTATGTTACCCGCTGCCCACTAGTTCAAATAAATTAGGTAAATATTGACATAATGTCGAAAATGCTTTACTTGTTTTCAAATTAATGGCGTATATAATTCTTTTGTAAAATATTCAAATATCCGACATAGTAAATACCTATATTTATAGTTAATAAACCCTTAACGCAAACGTGTCCTTTGTATATTAATTTTTCAATTAATAAAACTGTCAAGACCAATACTGATATCAGATGATTAATTTAACATATTGTTATTTAGTTATTTCCAGGTAAAAGAAATAGTTTTGAACTGAAGCTATAGCTTTCAAAAAACTATTTAGGAAATCCTAAATACTCTCCCACACTAAACTATTAAAATATATTATAAGTATTATATGTTAAAATAAAAAGTTCCTGTCAGTATTCTCAATATTATTTTCGATAAAAATATTATATGATAAAAATATTAAAGGTTTACATTTTAATTTTTCTACATAATGATCTTCTATGCCGTAGTTCTGCAACGTTCCAAAGTATGATCTTTTCTTCGTTTTAACCAAGATTTTTTCGAAATTGTAATTATTGAGCATTTTCGGAACGGAATTCGTACTATCAATTTTTAGAATCAAGAATTCAAAATTTGATCTTGTAAAACAATTTTTGGAAATTTATCCTCATGCTACGCTTATTATGAGTCTACTTGTACCACAAAAGTAATAATTTATATATTTATGATCCTCTTTAAAACAGTTAAATCAAATCACTAACCGAATTCTATTTTATCTTGGTAACTCGGTTATAATAAGTGCAAGTATGAGTTCTAAGAAAAATTATTTTCAACAAAATGCAGAATTTAGAATATACTTTGTTTTTATAAAACATGTACAAACGTAAACTTGAACAATTTTATAATCAAAAGTGAATAAAAACTATGTTTTTTTTTAATTGGTAAGTCCACATAATTTTTCGTCTTTTTACATGTAACATACTAGAAGTTAAACTCTATAATTTACTAACACAATTAAGATGCCTCTTAAAGAATCATACATTGGAAATTTAGAAAAGAAGTCTAAGGCCATTGTGTCTATTTTTAGTAACTGAGTTTCATAAAAGCTTTACATAATTTTCAGTTTGAATATTTAAGGTATACCTTACCTACCCTTCCTCATGAAAGCCAGTTTACAACATCATTAGTTAATTACTTTTATAAAGATGTACAAAACTAGCAAAGTGCTTTTAGTCTTTCGACGCTATCAAGGAATTCATGTTTTAGGATTATAATTCACATAACTTCAGATGTACCTCAGCCTGCATTTCTATGAAAAGCATCCTCGATGTCAGCGATAAGAAGCAAAAGCGGCTTTTAGAACGTAAAGCAAGGGCTCAATGACCTACTTTGTGCGTAAATACATCGTATAAGAAATTTCGTTTATCCTCTCTTTTCAGCCAAGCCGAGAAAGACCCCGGAGGCTTTTAATAAGCCTTTAAATTAATGACGACAGAAGCAGAGGATCCTCGCCGCTCTAATTGATTACAGCCTACCTCCGCATAATTCATATTTTCAGAATTAATGAATAAATAAAAGCCTACTGTCGGATTTTGTGGAAAGTAAATAAATTCCTGAATCAATCACGGCCTCTAATGTTAATCCCGGCGAGCCGGCACTGGCCAAAATTACCAATGTAAAGCAGATGGGGGTTTTGCGTTAGCCCTTTTGTCGGGGGTTAGAAAAAGGGAAGAAGGGAAAAAAGCGCTAAGGCATTACAATTTCAAATATACCACTACACCACCCAGAAATCTTCTTGATGGTGATCCCAAATTTCCGGTAGTTTTGTCAAAATTAATGGATAAACAAACTGCAGCAGATCGACAACAAATGAATTTTTAATTAATCGACAGACTTCTTAGCGAATAGACCCTTCGGCGGGAAGAAAGTGTCACGCAATAAAAATGCAGGATGCGAACAAATGAGCTAGAGCTCCGGGTTGGACATTTCCACGTCGTTGTCGTTAACTTTACGATTAAATTGTTCATTATCGTGACATTCTGCGATTTGGTGATTGAAAATTTCGTAGATATAACTTTTAAGACTTACCGAGAGAAAAGGACGCTTCACTGGTCCGCTGGTGTGGTGGTCGCGCTCTTTTATTTTTGTGGATGGTGTCAAACGTGCTCTGGTATCGTCTACCAGATATCGCCCACTGATAAAACTACATAAAACACACTTCACACCGTAACTCACAGGACACCAGACACACTTTCTCTGAAATACTTCTGCAAAATTATTCAATACACTTTCGAGGGAGCTTTCCAAGGACGCACGTTTCGAATATTATAAAAAGGCAAAAACTAAGGTAAACCGAAGTGTGATTTACTATAAAAATTGAAGATAACTAAAGCTAAATGGCACAGCACTGGTAAAACACTGGGCAACCACTGCACCCGTGCAATTTAGCGATGCCCTCGCAAGTTCTTTAAGAAACCGTCAAGTTTTGGTTTTGTGGTATCCTTGTTCGCCAAGGAGCTAGTAAACCGGTCGTCCTCGGGCAGCTGACAGCCTCCAACTGTAGTTAAAAATGTTGTCCCTTCATGACGTATCCTGTATAGATGATAGTGATACCCATCTCATCTGAAGATGCTCTGAAGAGAGCAGCTGGCGAACTAACCCAAAAGCAAGAGTCCACCGCCCCATAATCAGACGAAACACTACAAAATTTGCGAGAAAACACCCTCTCGCCACCGGGAGCTATTTACCCAGTCTGGTTAGTGTGGCCGAAGCTAAACACCTCATTAGGGTTGAAAACGACATGAGTTCCATTAACTCTCTTAAGGTCTCTTCAGTGGGAAACCCATACAAAAGTAACACCCCAACTCTCGAGGGTTGGTTCTAGGCCGAAGCTAGCGAAAGCTCTGTATACTTGATTTACCTAAAGCGCAATGCAGGGCTGAAATCCTTAAAATCTTCTTGTCCCCAAAATGCGCATGTCCCATCCCCCTAATACCAAATGTAGGTGCAAAGAGAATTTGTCGCGCTCTAAGCACTTGGACGCCCTCGATTTTGTGAATGGTTTTGTTTAGAAAGTCTCTGCAAGGAACACGTGCTCGCGACATCCCAGTCCTACACCCCCGCATTTCATAAAGCTCTGCATATCACGTGCAGACGAAAGTTCATTTCCAATTCTGAATGAAGTGCGATAACCGCTTTCAGTCCTCAAAATTCCTTTTAAATCTCCCTCACAGGATTGATCAACCTAATGGGGCCCGCCCGTGGGAGACAGAGCAATTTAGCAGCTGCCACTGAAGACGGTGCAGGTCGACTAATGAAATTAAACCCTATTAGCCAGGCGGGGGGGCATCCTTACAAAACGGGGACGTGACTCAAGCCCCGTGTATCTTCCAATGAGCTCTCATTCACACTCCTCGATGTGAAGGGTTTAATTGAGATTCAGGCACCACTTTAGTGGACGTTACTGCTCAAGGTCACACCGGAGAGAGCAGGTCTAGCGCCCTTTTGGCTAATAGGGCTAATGGGAGCTGCTATTGGGCTACTTGGAGACTGCCGCTACAAATCGAATCTAAAACGTGCTCCATAACAAAGTGTAAACGACACTCATTTATGGAAATACACGCAATAACGTCTTGCCATTGCTACCGATTTGTAGCGAATGGCTCTGCCTTTTTACGGCCAGCAGCAGTTTGTCGAATTTAAGATCTCTACGTGGCTGCTGGGAATATCCTGGGATTGTATCCAAATGTACTCGATGAAATATCAGTTGTAGTCTTCAGTAGTCAGTTGTAGTTTCAGTAGTCAGTTGTAGTCTGCCGTAGTCAGTGTAATCAGTGAACTTTATACCTACCTATTTTATAAATCTTTCTAATAATTGAATTAAATGAACTCAATAATCTAAAACGCGTTTGAATCCTACATAAATAACAATAAATATCTAGTATTGCTTGATTAGAAATGAATAGTTTAGAAACAAAGGTACTTCTACTTTTTTCAATAATAAAATTAGTGATAAAATTTAGTTTTGTTTGCTAAAAGCTTTAATTTGTTTAGAAAAACTATTTGAAAAATATTATTTTGGTTTAAAGTAATTTAGTGAATTGTAACAAAAATAGTATTGTCCTTCGAAAATTGTCTGTTTTGTTTTTAACCCCATATTTTAACAGAACAAGGAGACTATTCATAGCGTCCGCCTCCGATTTTCTTAATCTTTACGCTGTTTTTTTTTTTATTAATATCTAATCTAGGATATGAACTTGGCTGAGTAAAATCATACCTTACAAATTACAGACGTTATTTTCAACCTTTGTTGTAACGCGCGTTGTGGAAATATGTGATTTAAAATATGAATGTTCATATTTCATCGTGCGTTTGAAATATAAATAATAATATTTTTATTTTGATTTTGAAATATTAGAACGCACGTATTGAACATGCTCTGCTCAAGCAACGTCGTAGATAAATATACCATGAACTAGGCTGATTTATTTATTTTTACAAATTTAAAAGTTACTTTTTAAGTAGGTACTACATAACATGCAAACAAATACAAAAGTAGAGATTCCCGATAAAATTGCGAATATACCGCTTTAAAGTGTCCAAAAACTACAAATTGACACTAATTGACTTAAAATTTAGATTTTGTTTTCACCCCAAATAGTTATATTTTTTCCCATAAATACTTCAGTACATTCTTTAAATATATTATTTTTACGCTCTCTAGTCAAACTGCAATATTAAATTCTTCGAGAAATCCATTTCTTCGTTTTATCATTTTATAAAATAAATGCGTGCTTTTACTGTGGATGAGTTTAATTAAATATTTGTAATATATTGAAAAAATCCTTGCTGAATTTTATATAAAAAAAATATAGAACTTTTTAACTTCTAACGTATCTAAACAAATTTCAATGAAACTATTGTAGGAATATTCACAACGAAAATAAAAAACATTTCGAAATTTAAAGTAAAATAAATATTTTGGGAAGACCCAGCGATCGACAAAACATGTTTACATATTCGTCAGTTTTGGTCCATGGTACCTGGTCCATGGTGCTGAGCCACTCTAACACGAATAACTTCAGAACGCGAAGTTGGATTTGAATGCGGCCACAAGACGGTGAAGATTTTACTCTGAAAAAATTTTGATCCTCCCATACAAAAAATCGGCAGAACGAAGGGCCAAATTCGGAATTTGAGTATTGAAATTGCCATTTTCGAAGTTTCACGCGGCCTCTCTTGTTTGTTTGTTGATGAACTGGGTCATAAGGAGTATCGCTGGAAAGCTTGAAGCCTCAGATTTCTAACATATAATACTATCAACCTAAATCCTGCAATGTCTCTGAAAGAACTTATATATGTACTTATATATATATATATTAACTAGCTGAGTAACCCGGTTTCACCCGGTGTATCAAAAATACTAATTAGTTAAATACTTCTGAAATGTTGGTACTACAGCCAGATTAGGAAGTTTAGAAGTATTACTAAAATCTATAAATGTAGTATAGAACCGTCCAAAACTCATTTTGCTACCACCGTCTATATCAGAAGTGCTAATAATCTATTCTGTACTTATATGTTTTCATTGTTAGGTGTTAAATAAATAAATAAAGGCATTATTTTTACTATTTCATCGTTACCTGACTTAAATTCGTAGAATTCCAAAAATTGTTGTCGTCATATTGGTTCCGCTATTTTGAATTTCCACATTTTGATAGCAGATTCGAAATTAGTGGCCTCAAAATATCCATAATACTAATTTTCAATTAAATTCGTTGAAGTTCGAAAATGTTTGGTCGCCATATTGGATCCGCCTTCTTGAATTCCTAAATTTCGAGCGTAGATTCGCAATCAGGACCTCCAAAAACCCCTAAATACCAATTTTAACGGCAATTCCTTGAAATTTACAATTTTTGGCCGCCATCTTGGGTCCGCCATTTTGAAACCCGTGAATAAAAATTAGCCTATATATGTTAAACCGGGATACGTAGTATCTTCACTCAAAAAATGAAAATAATCGGACCCAGCAAACCCAACAAACAAACAAACAAACTTTCGATTTTATGTATATAGGAATATTTATATTATATAATTTCTAGGTTCACCCCCTTGAAATTTTTAATTAAATTTCGATAGGTGTGAAGGACCTATTTTAAAAGGGAGGGGGAGGTTTCCAAACAAACGTTGACCATGTAGAATCGATTGGCCTATCCCTGTTCAGACCTTATCAAAACACCCTGTATAATAAATTCAGAAGTCGGCAAATCATTAGCTCCCCAGATATGAGGAGAATGGATGAACGTAACACAGAATCGATTGAAAGCTTATTAAAGTACCATAACCATTTAAGTGGATTTTCAAAGGATTTCAGTAAATGGAACTGCATTACTCTAATCTCTTCGGGGGCGTGATGAGCTTTTTGTTTTTGCGGGGAAAAAAGACTACAATATTAATAGCTTTGAATAATATAACCTAGGGTTTATGGAATATCGAATAACAGAGCGCTTATAATAACAATTTTCCGCAAATTTTCACTTATGCACTTATGAAAACAATTTTCCACAAATTTTCTCCGATATTATATATATTACATTTTTAAAGGAGCAATTTTCTCCAAATCACTTCGTTCGCTTCAGTTTTGTCGAGATATATGTATTTATATCATTATTATGGTATAAAAATTAAAAATATTGGAACAGATTGAGTTTGAGGTCTCCTCACGGATTTTGATAAAACTTTGCAGGAGTGAGTGTTCATTTGGAGTCAAACGTGACGAATATTTAAAAAAAATTTGTTTTGTTACTTGTAGTTCCCGATATAAATATTTAACTTTGAAATTTCGAAAATTGACACTTTGCCGCCACGATTTTTTGCATATTCCCATAAAATTTCGTTGCAAATTATATAAATACCATAAATTAAGGGCATTTACACCTTTTCATTATTAAAAAATTCTTCAACATTTTGAAATTAACGAATTAAAAGTAAATATCTTTTTCGATTTATTGACAGTGACGAGCACGCATTTGTTTTATGAAAGTAAAATTTTCTATGGCTATCGGTCCTTATTTTATTATTATATTACAGATGTAAGTTTCGTATATTGTGTAATCCTATCTAGCAGCTAGTATAGTCTACATAAAATACAGAACATTGACATTTACATTACATAAACTGGCTTAAACTTTTCTAAGAAAACAGGGTGGATAAGTATTACATAGTCCTCTAAATTGAGAATATTCCACGCTTCATGCAAGTAGCTCAGACTGTCAATACCTGAAATAAATCTGATTTGGGACAAGCCAAAATCCATCAAAAACACTGTTCATTTGCTGTCAATGATTCAGATATTTTCTTGCCTCGAAGGCAGCTTTGCCGTCGAAGGGCTCAGATATGTGCATATTTGGGTCCTATGAATCAGGATCCTTGTTAAATTGAATTTCTGTTCGAGCCCACGTCCCAAGATGTTCTGGGTGGGGAAAATAATTAAATCACTCACACTTTACAGCATTGAATTTTCGGTTGATGCTAATGCGAGAAAAGCAAACAAGTTGACTGTGAAAGGCATTGCTTCCATCTAATGAGGAAGAGTGGCGCACTTTAACAAAATTTATTAAATTCAACAAATTAATGCTTCAAATGGTGGGGCCCTCTGAGAGTTGTTGTTTTCTTTGATGAAAATTGCCTTCGTTTTTCAAATATTTGCGAGACCTATTGGTCCTCACGGAATGCCAAGTTTTTCCCACAAATTCCCACGGCCATCCTATGTACAGATATTTTAAAATGCTAAGCAAGCGAACAAACGCTCCTGTTGGACAACAACAAACCGCAGTGTGGACTGGACATTAGTATGGACCCCTCGAAATCAGGGAAAACTTCTGTCCTGTGGACAAAAGTTTTCCAATGAATAATCCTAAAAGTTACACGAAGCGAGTGTATTACGTGTGTGGTCAGGCTTAAATTTCGTCTGTCCAATTCCGGTCGCTGCTGTCCTGAATTTTCTCCTCCTATAGATCAGACCGTCATTTAATCATATTTCCACAAAACTTTCCAAAATTACCAGAATTGTTTTCAAAGCTTGAAAATTTCTGGAAAAAGTGACTCGATTCGAAATATAGTTTCTTTTCCAACATTCATCTGTTGAAAATTGATTTACGACTGTT
Source organism: Eutolmus rufibarbis (assembly GCA_963920795.1). Taxonomy (NCBI): domain Eukaryota; kingdom Metazoa; phylum Arthropoda; class Insecta; order Diptera; family Asilidae; genus Eutolmus; species Eutolmus rufibarbis. Next base: position 32,637,140 of record OY987205.1, read on the forward strand.
TCCGTAATTTTATAATAAAGCCTCAACAAAAATAAAGCAATATTTAGTTGCGATTTGCGACGTTATTTATTATGATAAAACCCCTTTTTATAGTGTTTTCTTTACATTATTTATTTATAGTTAGTAATATCTATGAGTTCTGTGTCATATTTTGAAAAATGGTAATCTTATCTTAGGATAAATGAATGATATTATTATTTTTATACTACCTAGTAATTTCTTGATAATTATTCAGTTTGGATTATTCACATATGTATATATTATTATTGAAACCATAAAAAATTATCATGATTACTGTCACAATGACTAGTAATGTGTGCAAAGTATAATTCAAGTTTTTCATTTTTGATCAGCAGTTTGTGAATATTTTTTTGTTTTTTAATGTACTATTTTTCAAATTTACTAAATTAAGTGATATATTACATAAAAGCCCTCTGTATAGCCTGTCGGAATCTCATATTTTCAATTTTCAAATGTTTTATCGAAACTACATTCTTTTAACTGGTATAAAATATCTCGAAAACCACTAAATCGATTAACCTGACAGTTTTTTGCGATTATTCTAAAACCAGATTATAAATTGTATGTCGTACAATTTCTGCTTGATTCTTTCAGTATTTCATATTATATGTATATATGTATAAATGTATATGGTTTATTCTTTTCTTGTTCTTCTCTCTCTAAAATCTACGCAACCAAAAGATACATGTTGGGGCTCAAATTAAAACTTAAAGACTCTAGTTTCGAATGCTGTGAACAATTTTGAAAATTTTTATTATAAGGATCATTATTAGTTCCTCGAAGAGGACTCCGACAAAAAACAAAATCATTAAAAGTGAAAAAATAAGGTTAAGTCAAATTATTGTAAAACTCTTACTATACCATTATCTTACTCTTAAAAAAACAAAACAAAAAAATGACTCTCCACGCAACTTTTTTGAATTTGCCCATCGCAAGTTACAACATATTAAAAACTTCTCGAAAATCGTAACTTTATATATCGAAGTCAACGTATTCTGGGAACCAACTTCATAGAACCTTTTATGTTTTTAACAAGTTATATGTGTGAATTTTTTTAGAATTTTTGGCGAACGGTGGTAGAAACAATCCACAAAATTCTATTTTGATTTATTTATAGGTATCTTATACAATTTTTGATTTAAAAAAACAATAATTTGGTTCCATTTAAAATATATACTGCCGAAATATACTCTGTATTTGAAAAACTGTACACTGCGCCACTTCAAATAGTACTTCTGAGAAATTCTTTTGAATTCCTTTTAAATGTAAAACAAAAAGCAAATAAAGCAATATTTCGTGGAAATTTCTTGACAGAGCATATAATTCTATAAAGGTGCTTATGTTACATGACACTTAAGATGGAGTAATAGACCTGTGTCGATTGAAACCATAGTATTTTCCAAAATGGAAAGAAAATAAATATGTTTGCTGGAGGTCCTATAAAGTATAAAGATTATATCTTAAAACTTAATGTTGAATTGAGCTGAATACAAATAAGCCACATATGAAATAGTATCTCTAACACATATAGAATACCGACTTAGATATATCTGAAGATGAATTTTTTATTTTTCAAATTAAACTAGAAATCTCCAATATCTCTAATAGAAGGATATCGATAGCAATGACAGCACTTATAAAAATCAAACTTTTCAGCGTTTGGGAATTGGTGTGAATTTGCTTCCTTGGCATATAAACATTGGTTTTCTTTTAATTTTGATATATTCAGGGGTAATTTTATAAGACAGTCGTATTTTAATATTTAGTAATAAAAAAATATAAATTATGCTTGCATGTGTTGTCGGCGTTGAGTTTAATACCTGTATTTATAAGTTTTCTAAATATTTAAAGTTGGTATATAGGATTAATTAATTTCAAATTAGGTGTATGTCTAGAAGTAAGACTCGAATGAAAGTTTGATAATTTCTATAAGCTGTCTTTAATTATTTGCAGTTGTTTATTGAAAATTTATATTCAAAAATAAAATCCTATTTCATATTTAGTCACTTTTCTCTAATTTGCAAATAACTTTTCTATTACTGACCAGGTAAAATCGCTAATTTGTGGTATTTATATGTTAAATGTGCAACAACATTTTGTGGGAATATGCAAAAAATCGTTTCAGCAAAATGTTAATTTTTGAAATTTCAAAGTTAAATAATTCGGGAAGTACAAGTGACAGACACATTGTATTTGCATGTTCGTCACTTTTGACTCCAAATGAACACTGCTACAAAGTTCGATCAAAATCCATGGGGACATCTCAAACTCAATCTGTTTCAAATATTTATTTGTCTTTATTTTTCCTTATTTTAATTGTCTTACGTTGGTTGTGGTCTCCAGTTTAAATATTACATAACCACACTACTCATACTTTTCTTTATATATAGGTACAGGTATTTCGTGAAATGTGAAATATTGTTGGAGATTGAGTTTCAAAGTTTTCGAAATTTACCTTTTCGTATCAACATTGGAAAAGAAAAATAACGAACCAGCTGCCACCATTTTTAACCCCATAATGGGAACATGATTTATAACTTTGGGAAGTGCATATTTCTGCAACTATCTCCGTTGTCTTTCAAACGCAGCAATTAATTGTTGCAAACTTGCATTCAACCGCGTTTCCCAAGTTTCCAGAAATTGTGTTAATAACTCCCAACATTTTAGAGCATTATCGTTGCCGTACAAAATAAAAGCAGCGCGGCGTGAAGGGCGAATTTCCCAGACTCTCGCTGAATGGTCTCTGAGTGGTTCGTTCAGAAAAACGAAGGGAACCAAACCAGGCGAAGCGAATGTGTGGGAGTAACTTCGGGCTGCAGCGTGTCTGTGCAAGTGATGCAAGTTCAGAGTAAACGGAAAGTTTGCGAAAGCGAAACGACGGACGTCTTAATTTCCCCTAGGTGAAATTCGTTTCAAAATCTTGACCACCGGGAGAGGGCGGCAAATCTTCAAAAAGTTTTGAGCGGTGCATTCACAGGCATTCAAAAATAACCCCCGAATGTCCCCGTCTGCATGACAGAGGTTCAGAGAAAATTCCCGGAGGAACATGAATCTTTATGGTTCCACAACTTCGGTTAAACTTAGGAGTTTTAGTTAAACATTATGGCAAAACACCGGGCCCTGGGCGCATTCACCTGTCAAAGACAGTTATTCAATTGTTCCGAATGAAAACGTCTCGGAAGGTGAGAATTATGTGTTCGCCTGTGGGTTCTTTAGCACATTTTGTTTGACTCGATCCGGGACTCTTGCGACCTGGAGCAGTCGCATTGTTCATTCCCGCCACGTCTTTTGCTGTTTGCTTTCAAAATTGCAGTCCTTATCCAATTGTCTTCTAGTCAAGTTGACAATAAATGAAGAATTGTAAAGAGTTTCCGTTTTGATACCTAAACCTAAACACTAACTGGCATGGATTTCAAAATCACGTAACAATTTGAGTATTGAGGTCTTCTCTTGGATCTTGATGAAACGTTGTAAAAACGCAAAAGAGGAAAAAAATTAGAAGGAAATTTGACTTTAAATTTTCTTATACTTATATTTATCCATCTTTTAAATTTGAACTTAAAGTGGGTACATTTTTGTATCCGAATTTATGCAATGTTTAAGGTACGGTGACAGCTTGCAAATAATAAGGTAAGATATCCAAACGAGACCCAACTAGTTGTTAATCCTCAAAAAGTCAAAGGATAACGATATAAAAAATCTACAAATTTATTATAATCATAGTGGCAATTATAATATACAATAAAGAATGATAACAAAATTGCTTTTTACTCATAAATCTATCAATCTATGAAACTAAGATCTGTCAAACTTTAATCCTTTACGCTTCAACTACCAACCTGGTTGGCATAACAAGTAAAGACGATCCATTCCAATTGCCAGCTCTACTGTCAACATTTTCTATCTTTTTGCACTCCGTGCAATATTTACGTCTGTAGGTAGTCTACTCCAGGAGATTTTAGGTAAAATAATAGTATTTTAGGTAAAATAATAATAATTTACCTAAAAGCCCTTGGAGTAGACTACCTGCAAGCGTAAAAATTGCACGGAACGCAAAGGGTTAAAAAGTATACAAACAAAATTGTATTCATTTTGGTAAATTTTCTGTTATAGAACATATTAAAGCAAAATATAAAATTATAATAATAAGTTTTATATTTATAAATAAAATTGCAATCGAATAACAATTAAACAAAATTCTTTTTCAAACATAACACTTTTGAATAATTCAAATTAACGAACATCGCAGAAAACAGGAAATAATATTAAAATAACATTAGTAATTGCGTTTTGAACGAAATTGTTAGAAAATTTAATTTAATATGTATTTAGATTATGGTTTTAGACTAAAAAAAAAAATACTCAACTCATAGTCAATTTCAACAGTCAAAGTTAAAAGAGCCCTATTAGGTAAATGTAACTGAAAGCCATGGAACCATTCAGTGGTGATGGAATTAAAGGAAATATAATATTTTTTATGTATACCATCTTATAGTGAAACATTCAAGTCACAAAACATAGCAAAAATTATATATATGTATATTCTTGAAAAACAAATAGAAATACTTATACTATGTGCTATGGTAACTCGTTTACAAAGAAAGGCCTTTCGCAAACGTTTTATAAAAACAAAAACAGTGCCTTCTTCTATTGTTATGTATTAGTAATTATATACGAATGCTGAAAATATCAAAAATTTTACATTAGGTATTTGCACATCGGTTTGCCATTTCACAAGACCGTCACCGTCGAGAAGATGAAAGAGATACCTTTAATTCATTCATTTTAAGAAATGTTGAAGAATATTTTAGAATAAAAAGTGGAAAACATCATTAATTTAAAATATTAACATAATTTGTGGGAATAAGCAAAACATCGTGGTGGAAAAATGTTACTCTTCACAATTTCAAAGTTAAATATCTCGGGAAGTACAAGTGACCGATAAATTAATTTTGCATATTTGCCAGTTTTGACTCCAACTGAGCGTTCCTAAAGGTTTCTATCAAACTCCTTAATCTCTCATTTATATTAAAATTATTTGACACCACGTTTGTAGACTCGCATTTGTGAAGTGATTTCGATCAAACTTTGCCTATGCATTTATCTGGCTCAAAAAATGGGAGCCGTCAAATAAGTTTATTTATTTACTTATTTTTTTTTTTAAATTAATGTAATAATAATAATAATAATAAATGAGTCTGAAAGTGCTCAGATCGTCACAAAACCTCACCAAAATTGGCTGAAGAAATACAAGCATATTATACAGTTTTTTACGGGCTCAAATTTGGTTGAAAACCTTGGGACAGTCAATTCAATTAAACAAGGCAGAACACTCCCTTGATTAATGCCCCAATTTTCAAATTCAAATTTGATCGAAACTATAATACATTTTTTTTTTTGTATTTTAACGGCTACATTGAAATCTTCGTTCTAGCTGCTGCCCAAACGTCCTCTCTTTTATTTATAAAAAGAATTTGTATATTATTTTTCTCCTTCGATATTTCACACATCATTTGATGTTCTATCACATTAAAAATATTTAAGAACTTAAATTACTTTTTAATGCTTCTCATTTTTTTAAAAAAACTTTGTATTTCGCACGTTAAAATACTACTTTTCGAATGAGTCTGATTCTACTTACATACCTAAACTATACTATATCTAACATATAATTTTAAAAAGGCTGTTTTTGAATTCCATCCATTGAGTTTTTGAAATTCAGGGCTAAATATGAAGTCAGCGAATTCAAAACCCCTCGTCTCAATTTTTGTAAGATTTTGTAAAAAAAATGCTATTAGTCGAGATTTTAAATGGGCACTGAATTTGAAATAAGCGATCTCAAATACATTCATGTAGCTATTTTTATGCTATTTCAATTAAATTTAGTATTAAGTGCCCGCCATTTTGGATTTTTAAAATCGGACCAGGCCTAGTCTTTCTTATACCACATACATAGCTTTTGAAGAACCTAAGGCTATTAATAATGAAAAATGAATAATTCAAATCGGTTCACTAGTTCTGAAGTTATGCGTGAACAGACATAAACAATCATAATTTAGAACCATCTTTTGCTTAAGTTGGTCTAAAACGCAACCTGGGGTATAATATTATGTGTAATAAAAAAGTTGCATATAGTACTCCATAGTCTATATTAGTTTATAGTATTAATATTAACTGTTAATTCATTTAATATTTTTCAATTTGAGAGTAGAGTGACGATTTTCTAATCACTTCATTTGTTAATAAAACACTGTTTACTGCGAAAATAAAACGGAACCCACAGAAAGAATTATGTTAATAGTTTTGGAAATATATAATAACGTTAATGCAATATATAAATAACGGTTGTCTATACAATTTAAAGTTATGTGAGTTATGTTCAAACTTTATCAATTACACCTACCAAAAATAAGTTTCCTTAAAATGTCCCTAAGCTCAAACAAATCCCAGAGCTTTTGATTTCAGCACAGTTTATGGGATCTTGTATCTGCTATTTTTTGGAGTAGCTCCCGGGAAATAAATGCCATATCGACATTTGAAGAAACTAAATTTGACGATTTTCTTATTCCAGATTTTGAAATAACGAAATTTATCCCACTGATGTATTTTGAAAAAAGAAATATGTATGTTATTAAGTATATGAGCAGGGAAAAATTAATTGTGACAAAAATAACGTTTGCTCCATTTTGTAAGCGTGACAGTCGACTAATCAGTCAACATTTTGATTATAATATTTAAAGCAATCTGTACACAATATATTTGAATATCTCAATATTATCTAAGCTATTAATGATAGTAAATCGATATGAGAAGAAGAATAACTTTTATTGAAACAACCGAGTCGCATTAAATATTTATTATAAAATTTATTTTCTCTAAAAAGAACATTGCGTACATGTACAACAGTTAATACTCATCTAGTTGATAAAATCCTATTCTAGTATGGCGTAGAAACGTTCTTTAAATTAAAAGCTTTGTGCCTATATTCTAAACAAACCTACACATATACAGTGCGCAGCTACTCTGTAAAATTTCAAATCCTTAAAGGTCCTAAGTATTGCATTTTATCGGCCTCAACACTAAGTGTCACTTGTTAAAATTCTCAATTTGTTGAAGCACCCAGCTCTTGCCGTACTGATCGCTGATTGGTGAAATTGGTGACACTGCCTCAGAGGTCCGCTCGCTGGAAGTTGTCCTACTTAGCCTCTTCGGCGGTATGCTGGGTTTCGATGGAATGGGAGGTGGTGTTAGGGTTTTTGGGGATGATACATTTTTTAATCCAATTTGTAAATTTGGAGGTCTTGGGGGAGGTGGGGGTGGTGGACTAGAAGGTCGTTTAATGAGTGTGATACCTTCATCATGGTTTTCTTGACGCCGTTCACTATCGTCGCTGTATACGGCTGAGTCCCTGAAATCGTTTTCAAGGCATGCTTCAACGCTGTCTTCGTAGATGAATTGAGAATTTAATTTTGGTGGGACATCGCCGATTTTTTCAAGTTTCTTTTTAGGGTCGCAGACGCTATCACTTGATGAGGTTAGGGAAAATACTGAATCTCGTTGGGGTTGTAAGGAGGCTGCAGAGTTGTTGATCGAACCTGAGAATAGGGTTCGGGGGTCCACGTAGTCCAAATGCGCCATTCTTTCTCCTACAGCCTCGCTACCTTGCTTATGAATTATACTCTGCCGACACATCTCAGATACATCGGATACCCGCCTTTCTGGAGGTTTATTATTTTTAGAAAAGGTGATATTGTCGACACTTTTCCGACCTTTAGGTAGGAGGCAATTTTCTGACCCTGTAACTTGTTCACACTTTGAAGCAACGAAGCGATGCAAAAGTTTCTTTTGTGCTTTAATAGTTAGGTCTTCTTGCCATTGGAACTCGGTCATTGATGAGAAAGATCCCAAAGGAGTGGTCTTCGATGCACTCAGCTGCTTCTCGCTTTTCTTAATGTCTTCGTAGTTAATATTTGAGTCGCTATTCCTTAAAGTTTCAGCGGTGCTAATGTGCCTTACAAGAGCTCCTCCGATGCTCTTCAATTCCCCGCATTCGTTGTAGACCAGGGTCACGTAGTCTGACTCGGGCCTCTGATTTGCTTTTAGTTTTGTCTCCATTGAAGTGTTGGTGTAATATTGTTGCGATTTTGAACGATTCAACACTGGAGAGAATTTGTAAGGTACATGAACATTTCGTAGAAGCTGCTCGTACACGTGCTCAGCACACTGCTCCTCGAGATCAGGTGAATGAGTAGGTGCGAATTTTTCCTTGCCATCGTCAGTATCTAATGGCGGTGGCGAATTTGAAGGTGGAGGAGGTGGGGCTTCTTGAATAATCTCCGTGAGCAAAGGTTCTGGACTTGAAGGTACCCGCCCATTATCAAATGATTTCTTTTTAGGAGGTTTCTTCATGATTCTCCCCAGTTCTTTATGCTCTTTTAGAAGTTCTGAAATGATCTCAACATCGTTTTTCAATCCCTCTTCTGAAAGTTTTCCATTTTCTCCATCGACGGTTTCTATTTCATGATTATTAAGAATTTCAGTCTCTTGGATTTTACCCTTAGGGCTTACTTCAGATGGATTTTCACAATTTACAGCTGCACAAAGGTTGTCCGTCGATTCCGTGATCTTTAGAATAGTATCCTCCATTTCACTAAGATCCATATAAAACTTTGATGTTTCTTTTTTGGCGCGACTCTTCTTAAGATTTGCAATTCGTTTGGGTATTGTTTTTGTATTATACATTTTAATGTCCGCCCCTTTAGAATTCTTATTTTTCCTTAGAGTCTGGAATTTGTGCAAATTTTCCGCATCATTCACTTTTTTACTACCATTATCCTTGCAGTCCTCATCGCTTTCAACTGAGTAACAATGCGAAATCCTTGGCACAGATTTACTTCTTTCTTTAAGGCTATTCCTGCTACTTTCATCTCTAGATTCATTTTCTATTAAACTGCAATTGCAAGAGTTTTCAATGTGAGCGCACTCTTTTCTCTCAAGATCGTGCGTTCGTTTTGGTTCAAGTGGATATTTAGGAAGGGATGGTATCATATTATCATCCATGCTTCGATTCCTAGTTAACTTATTTTTTTCTAGATTATTTGACTCATCGAATGTCTCAAAAGATGATGAATTTGTTATAGTTTTTCGCTTAAATTTAGACCTGTTTCTCATTTCACTCCTTCTGTATTGATTGCGCCGTTCTAAATATACCGGGGTTGATGAATTTGAGCCCCATTTCCATATGTTTTTATCGGGCGTGCGGTCTGAAAAAAATAAAATAAATTACAGTGAGATTAAAAAGTAATAGTATTTGTCAAAAATTCCGATTGCACTCACGACAAAAACAACAACGACTATTAACGCTGCATGAAAGTTTGTTAGTTGTTATTGGTATATGATAACCATAATTTCAACTTACGTATAAAAGTTTCGACCACTAAAGTAAAGTCATAAAATCATACCTATCACCTTGATAAGAGCCATTAATTTGATTTTTTTAACTCAATTAAATGCTATCTCAAGAATATAACTCAAAATGTATAATTAATATGTAGGCAACAAGGCATTTTATTGTTTATTATTTATTTTTATTGTATTGAATGACGTTGTCAGTGTTGTCAGAGATTGTCCAATTTCAATCTAATTTGATAATGGGGCTTGATAATTTCAAATATAGCGACGTATAGAATCGCTGCTTCTGTAGCTTATACGTGAATCGCTATCATGTACTAATCGCTAAGACGGTAAATTTGAGAACTTAAATATCGTGCTGATACTTGAAACAGTTGCCTCAAATTCGTAAGACGAACAACAACTCCATATTTGGTTCAAATATTCAAATTTTTCTGCTAATTGTGAATATAGCGATGTATAGTATCGTATTCCGTAATCATTTAATTTCTACTCTTATCTCCTTGATAAAAACTTAAAATCAGACTGTAATTTTCAGAAGGAAAGAGTAAAATGTGAAATCTTAACAGATTTTCATAATTTTCCAATATATTAATGGAACTTGAGCACTAAGACCGTTCATGTTTGCACAATTTTGTTTATTTTCTTTCAAAACTTTGCTATATAAATCAAATATATCACTGATAATCACTGAATCGTAATAGCGACAAACAAACCATCTAAATAGCGATGCAGAAAGTCGTTATTACAGTGATTCTAGCGTTCCAAAGGAATTTATTGTCTAGGTTAAGTGGTGGAAAATTAATCACACGACGCGTCACCTACGTATAAAATGATATATGAATGCACAGCGATAAGATATGAGGAAAGAGGTATTATTTTGCCATTTTGTATCATTTCCAGTATATGGATCCTTTAGAAACAACTTTAAATGTCGTTCGAATAAACCCCACTAGAGTCCATTTGGATGAGCAATGGTTCAGTTGGATCAATGGCTCTCAATGATTTGGTAAAAAGTCACTCAACATGGACCATAAATTTCAAGAGTGATTTAATTGTACATATTACCTTACACCCTTAGCTCTTTGCTGGAGACAGTTGCAAGAAAGCAATCCCTTTTTACCTTCCCCTTTGGAAAATTGCAGGTACAAAAGCTTCTTATAAAATCTATGTGCATAAAACGCAAAGTAGGTACTCAGACAAAATTAAGTGTGCTGGCATTTGCAAAGGTGGCTGACTGCCAGGATGAATAGGGTGCTTCGTTGTCACTGGGCACAAGAGAGGGAATAAGACTGACATGAAGGTAATGAAGTGCAGCTAAGATTATTATGCAAGATCCAACAAACAATGCCTATTTGAACACTCTTAATGCATATATAAGATTTAAAGATTTCTGAGTGAAATCGAGTTCCAAATAGCTAAATTAGAAATTTAACATTTGGATTTAATTTAACAAACTTATTTGTGGACATAATTTCTTTTCAGTACAAGGCATTTTGTGCTATTTCCAAACGTGAGGAAATTTACGAAGTTTGAGAAAACATATAATACTTTTTCAAAGATTTGAAGAAGTTTGAAAACCGTTCGATTTGAAAGGAAACTACTTATGTCAAAAAATTAATCAAATTTTGGTGAAATAAAAAGTAGCAATAAATTCAAAAATACTGTCTTATCTTTTCTTAATTATCCTATACAAGTTAATACGTCAAAGTCAGCAAGAATAACATCTACGGTTAGCAAAAAGCAATGAGTTTATTTCAATGGTTATGTTAACGAGGATGAGAATCAGTTGATGAAAAATTGAAAAATGAAAGCGAAATTTATACAACATACAAAAGAGCCGCAGTGAGGAGCTGAGAGCATGTGCAGCTTTAAATAGGACATTCATAAATGAAATGAAAATCATATGAACAACCATTACCTTGTGAGAGATGTTAATTTTGCATATTGCCCATCACACGGCTATGAAAGATTACACTAATTGAAAGAAAAAGAATGAAGTGTTAGCCTCGGCACGACTGCATCGCCAGCGGATTAAAAATAAAGACAACAATTGGCTGGTTAAGGAGCAACACAATATTGAAGTTGAACAGGTGACGTCACATTTGGAAAATCAGTAGCATTATTTTTACCTTCTTCGTCGCCCAGCTTGTAGACGAGCTCCTTAGCGCGGTTGGGTATGTCGAATTGCTCGAGGATAACTCCTTTGATATTCTGTGCCCACAGTCTTTTCTGGTCACGATTCTTGGCCGTCAGCTTTATTTGATTCCGCGGATCATCGTAGGGAATCACATTGAAACTTGTCGGTTCTCCCGGCAAGTGTTCGCGAAGCATCAGGTTGTTCCTCTGCAAATAGTTGAATTTTTAATTAAAATGTAAATTGTAGAAAGCAGAAAAGCGTGATCTTACATAAATGTACGACTTGAACTGAAGCCTGCTGTCCTCCTTCGGTTTTGTAATGATAAGCATCGTTTGAAAGAGGAACACCATTCGTGGCTTGTTGTTCTCCATTAGGAGGCCTTCCTGTCGAAGTTCACCCAGGACGGTCAACTCTGGAATAATAAGCGCATATTTCTTAGAAGTGAAGGTGCAATTAAGACCGCCTCGTTTGGCGTGACATAACCAATAAAAGTGCTATGTCTTTATTCAATTGTCAACTTTCTAATGGGCAGGATGGTACTTAAATTATTACCAGCAATTACGTTAATATTTATGACTAAGGAAATAAATTTGTATATTCGCACGTTATATTGCTACATTAAGAAAAGGAAGTTTAAAGAGTTAGAAGATATATTAAAAAACCAAAATTATAATAGATTTCTATCCTGCATTTATAAATTCTAACGCAAAATTCACCTAAAGCAAATAGTTATTTACATATGGTAGGCATGAAAAAAGAAAACATTTGTTTTGTTATAATTTCTTTTAAGGATATTTTTATACTTTTATAAAGTCTTAAATAATAATGTTTGGAGTCAAACCAATCCTTAATTAATAAAAATTCAGCATCGAAAAACTCATTTATGTATACAAGTATAATATGTATATTTCGAATTTTATTGCGGACAAAAATTCACAGCCGTTATCTGAACAAATTAAAAAAATTGATGGAATTAAAAAACCTGCTGATATTATTATTTTTCATTTGATGAATATCTTTGAAAATGGTTGTCCATCACAAATGCAAATAAATATTTACTTTTTTAATTCAAGTGCGCATATTTTCAGTTTATCTTGAACCCCTTTAGGTTACCTATGAGTTTATTTTGTGAATTTTTACTTTCATTTCTGGTTAATATTTACAAGGTAAAATGCTTTTAATTTTTTTTAATTCGAAAAAGGGGTTCTTTAATCTTGATGAATTTAACATATTTTATTTTGTTCATTAAATGTATTTTTTATATGCTCAAACCCCTTGCACAAAAATTCTAAAAACTATTTTAGAAAACTGAAATTTTCTTTTTCACTTTATATTATTTTATTTTATTTGATAAAGATTTGCTTTAACTGCATAATATATAAAATTGATTTTACTGGATTTTAATTGCACAAAATTCAATCAAGCTAAACCAAAATTACGTTCATTCTTAAAAAAGATATAAATATTGATCTTCCTTCAATTTTTATATTTAAACGACTAATTTCTGTCGTATTATGTACAGGATCAAGGGCTGCTGAATGTCTATTAAATAAATTGCTTATTTTCTAAAATTTCACAATCCTTTGATTTTGTTTCTCCTACTTGTTTGTACGAAAAAAATTATTAGGAAAAAAGCAATGATGGTACTTGGATTACTTTCCAACAAGCTACTTCAGTTTTAATATTACTAGACTAATTGTCGTTAACTTTAATATAAATAAGTATTTGTAATCCTCAAGAAAATTCCATTTAGAATGTAAAATTTTAAATTTTAATAGTTGCTTCTATGGGAACCAATTTATTTCACGTTATGTTATACAACGATGTAATAGCCAAAACAAGGGTGTAAGGCCTTTTTACACCAAGGCGTCAATACCTATTATGTTTAGGTGATTTTAAATAGACTAGAAAAATTTTAAATTTCCAATCGATAAATTTTTCTAAGCGGTTGAGTGTTAAGAGGTCACGTCCTCAAAAAGATGATAATGTTGGCTAAGGTGGCGCCTGATACCGGTATAAAATTGCTTATAATAACCCGATTGAAAGCTTTTAATTACGTACGCTGTTTTTCTTCGAAAAATTGTTAACGTTAACTGACTCATGTACGTTCAATTACTTTTGAGAGGCTGTTTTTGTCGGCAAAATCAACTAGCTTTTATGAATCTGCTCAACCGTAAAATTCTTCTTGATTGCTTAAATACAACGAGGAAGAAACATTCGCGCAAGTACTAACTTATATAAAAAGTTTGAATGTCAGTGCCTCATAAAGCACTCTTGTGAGTGTAGCAAAAAGTGCTTAAAACACTTTGTAAAGTGTTTTGGTTGTAGCACGCTACAACCATCATAATCGTCTTATCTTTTTGCGCCTGTCTTCCAGCATAAGTAAGTGGCAGTGCAAGAAGAAGACGTTGCGTAGCATAGTTTAGTTTCTTACCGGGTCCCAACCATCCGTCGAGGATTCCAGAAAGCTCCTTGACCCGGCTCTGCTGCTCCAACTTTTTCTTAACTTGATCAATGCTCCTCGCGACTTCCCTCATAATCTCGTGGGCCTGGACGACTTCCTCGATGTCGCAGTGCTTTCGCAGGTTCTGGGGGGAAAAAAATCAGATTTAGCGATCAGCTCGTCTGGCCAGCGGAGTCTGAGTCTCAGCCGCAGACTGACTTACATCTAGCAGGAGGTGATACTTCAAGATGCGTTGCACCGGCTTCAGCAGGTAGGAGCCCAGCGGCAGGGTGTGCTGCAGCATTTTCTGCGTGGACGTGAGCAGGGCGTTCGTGTGCGACGCCTGCAGCAGTGATGTCAGCAAAGAGATCGCCTCGGGATATCTTGTGCTGAAAGTAAAATTAAATAAGTGACGAGTAACTGAGGAGCCGCGGAGCGGTGCATCCGTGGGCAGACAATTGATTCTCGCGAAACAATGGAGCCGCGCTTTCGTCGCGGCGCACACACCTGGCAGGTGATTTCATGTTTACGCGCACTCATGATAAATTGCAGACGTTCTCTGCATCCGAAACGAGACAGAGTAAGTCGTTAGATTGCTCGATTATGTCACAGGCTGCCGGAGGAGGGCAACTTTTCTTAAGCCCCTCACAATTCTTGAGAAGACAGAACTTTTTGCAGTGAGTACAGTTTCCCAGGATCGAGGACTGCAGAACAAGTAGCAACTACTTCTGCTGGATAGCTCCAACTGCATTCCGTAGTATTGTTCTATATATGGTCAGTCGCGTCTCGGCAGTAGTTATAAATTTCCGGGTAAGAACAATTTGTACCTTTTTACAATTATTTTTTCGTATTTTGTTCATTAGTCGATAATTGCTGTCATTACTCACTCCAAACTAGTATAAATTAACCTTGAAATTAAAACAAATAATAACATTTCATCGATAAAAAAAATAGATTTCTTTTTGGTTTAAAAAATTCCTTGTTCTTTAGCTAATTTCAAATCAAAGATAGAAACTTTAACCTTAATTTTCTAAAAATGAGTTTCTCTGTTGTAAACTAATCAATGAACCACACTTCCAGAGTATAACATCAATATTTTTTAAATTACAACCTTTTTTTTCAAATTATGGAACCAATAGAACTACAAAAACAAATTATAATTCTTACGACCATAAACAAATTTTATAAAAATTGCATACTTTTTATTAATAACTTCTGTTCTGAAAGTCCAATTTTAGTTCGTTTACGCAGGTTAGACCCACTAGGGGTCATTCTGAATTCAAATTTTAAAATTTTAAATTTTGAGAAGTGCAAATTAAAGTGTTATTTACATGATAAACTATTTTTCAGAAGTAGCAAAAATCTTGAAAATTGGGAAGTAATACATAATTTTATTTTATAAAGAAGAGTCAATATAGCAACTTATTTTATTTTTACTGTGTTTTAATAACAGTTATTATACTAGTTACTAGTTTTAGCATAACAATAATTCTTTTGATGCATTTTTAAGTATAAAATAATTTGTAAAATACCCACTTTTTATTTTAAATTTGAACTGATTAATTTGGTTAAGAATGAAATTTATAAAAATAGTAGTAGTCATAAAATTTACAGTACAATTTTTAGAAAAAGGGGAATTAGTTCGAAAAGTATTTCATTTTGGTGTGGATTATTCAGTCATACATTTTAAATTATACACTGCTTTTTGTGAACAATTGAATAAATGGTCACTTCTAGTGTGGTCTGAGTAAAGAAATGGATAAAATTCAAAGATTACAGCAATGTAGACAAAAAAAGTGAACATTTTGGGTAATGCAAATAGCCACTTTTGAAGATATAGTACACCCTTCTATTGTATTCTATTTTGTTCGGAAAGTATGAATCTTCAAAAATTTGTCGGTTTTACTGGAATATTTGTTATTTGAGAGGTTCTAAATTTTTTAACGGCAATAACATTTTATTATTAAGTAATTAAAATCTAATTTTAAGAAGTTAAATTTACTTCTTTTATGTTTACGCATGTCAACATTTTAAAGAAAAAAAAAGAACGATATTATTCATGCTAACTTCTTATTTTTCGTATGTATGGGATAATAAAAATCAGAAACATGCTTTATCGTACTTAAATAACTTTTCCGAAAAGTAATTACAAAGCAAGGCATCATAACCCGGAATGCATTGTGTATTTTGTGAACATAACGCAGCTTAATGTAAATATTTGAAGACTAATCCATCACTAAATCTCTTCCAAGCCCGTAAGCCTACCTCTAACATTGTTTCAAGACAAGTTTACGCACTTTAGAGCTGAAGCGAGAAATAAACAAGAAGCCGCCGCCATATTATATGACCTCAAGAAACTCCAGCAGCATTCTCCTCACGAATTGAAGTGTTGACCTAACACACTTCGGCCAGCAAATTGAGGAAGTTAAGCGGTTGGGTTTATTTAACTAATCGCAATAAAAACGCCGCCAAAGAACAGTTATATTGAGTACTTGTCCGAGCGCGAAAACAATTCAATATCTAGCACTGTGACTTTGTTTATTCATGGACTTCTCGGCTAATTCTGAAATTCTTGAAAACGGCTGCCGCGAGTCATCGTACTCAGATGGCGCAAAAACCACGTGCAAGGCTACGTGGATGCTTACCAGTATGTTGTATACACGTCGAAGCGGTCCCTTAGATCGACGAAACATCGGGCAATCTTGACCGGGTCCATTCCAGAATTGACGAGCTGCTTCAGAAGAATCGAGTTGAACTCGAAGATATCTTGGATGTTGCTAAAAAGGACCTTCAGCTCGTCTATTTTCAGGCACGCCCGCTCTTTCCAATCCTCCAAATATCTGTGAATGGATGAAAAGAAAAATTAAAATCTTTTGACTAGTTTATAAATATAGGAAACCTCTCAATTTCTGGAAATTAATTCCAAAACCAGCAATTTGGAGTAGTCCGATTAAGAAACATCATTTTTCAGATTTTTTTGATTTTAGTTTAAGGTTTTATTAATTTGTGTTTAATAAAATTTTTGAAATGAATTCATAATAAAAAACTTTCTTGCATAATTTTTTATAGTTCAGTTAGTAAATTCGACTTAAATTTCTTTTGTCAGAAAATAATGATTAACAGTATGTATGTACCTGTACATACACTTGTTTTAGGTTACATAGTTCAAAAATAAATTCGGGGCTCATTTTATTTAAATTTTATCTTTCGTATCATGACGCAGTAAAAGTGCAATTGGATAGTTTTATGAATATTCAAAAAATATGAATCTAAATAAGTTTTTTTTTTCAGTTCAATTGCAAATAAGAGCTTGTTTTTTAAAGGCCTTTTTTTATTTTTATTTGATTTAATTTAAAGTACAAATGCGTGCTTGCCTGCGTTCAATAATACTAAAACTAGTACGTAATATTGTACACAGCCAAATTTCTCAATTCAATTCTATTAAGTATATATATTTTTGGCCAATTTTGCTGACTTTCCGGTAATTTTAAAATAAAACTAGAATTAGTGTAGCATTTCACTACAGGATAAAGAAAATGAGATAAAGTAGAAATGAAGAAGGAGCAGGGCGAACAAAACTATTTAATTACATTTTTGGTCAAAACCAATTTTTGTTTCTTAATCCGGCTGTACATGGACCCGTGCATCTAATTTTACACCCGTTTTCAATTGAAACATTCAGAAAGTGTGTCGAATTGGAGTCAGAGCTCGTGTTTTCGATCAAAATGGTATAAGTTTTAACAGCTTCGAATAAACAAGCCCGTTTTCGGTTAAAATGTAATAGTTCTCATACAAATCTATAAGATATCGTTTCGTTTTTAAATTGTTGCACTTTTGAATTTTGATTTAACATATATCAAAAAGAGTCGCAAAGGTTATATGGGGGAAAAAAACCCACGTTAAAAATCGATTGTAAGTTCGTCGTTCAGTTGTTTTCTCCTCTTGTAAAATTTAATTTTGTGTAATTAGATCGTTTTGTTCTCCTGCTCCACAAATGAAATCTAGAAATTTTGTGAAGGAAATGTCGTCTTTTTCGTCCTGCATTTGAGTTAAAGCTGCATAACATTTCTTTAAACAATTTTGTCTTTAAATTTCCTCTAACGTTAACAATCAATTCAAGCTAAAAAATGCTTGGACGATAATTTAATTTGTCTTATTCTTTTGCGTGATTTGCATGGAAAAATCATACATAAAATAAGTCAAATTTACCATTTCTCACTTAGATTTCTCGGAATTTTCAGTCCACTAGATTTTTAACTGGAAAAGCTAGAACTAGTTACGTTATATTGCGTTCAAGTTGAAAACATTTTACAGTGTACAAATTGAAAAAATATTGACTATTATCTGTAAGTTTATATTTGGTTCTCATTATGAATATTTCAAATCATAGTCATTATTAATCTCTAATCCCCTATTTCTATAGATAGGCTAAAATACAAGCTTTTATGGATTTATTAGAAGTCTCTAATCGGAATCTATTTTCATAAATATTTCTAGTGGATTATAAAAGACTAAAAGAAGCTTACCCTGATATAACTTGACGGAGGTCCTCCACATAGCTCCGTTCGGAGTCGACAATTTCCAGACAGGCCCTTTCGAAGACAGTCAAGGTGCTGCTGCCATCCACCAGCTCATTTTCACTCTGGTCCGCCAGGCTTTCGACGCTCGCCAGGTAGGAGGTGCCCAGCTTCCCCAGGTGGTGCTCCGACCCCGAACTCGAGCTGGAGGACGTGGAGCAGATTGAGGACGAGGACAGCGGGCGGTGCTTGAGCCGCGCGATGTCTGGCAGAATGAGGCCGGATTTTCTGTTTCCTTTGGGCGAAAGGTTGAGGCCGAAGGCGTTCTTCTTTTTCATGTCGGTCAATTCGTCCAGACTTTCCGCGGACAGCTTGCGCTGAAGTTTCTGGCAGTTCGCAATAGAGCTCTTTGCAGCGAGGCACTTCACTCGGGCGTAGGTAAGCAGCGGAGTCGAGGGCGGGGTTAGCTTTTTTAAGGGCAGTTTTTCACTAAATTTCTTATCACTAACAGAAATTTGACTAATTCCATTCAAGGCTCGATTGGCTTCTTGAGTGGTTTCATGGCACGCGGGGTGGTCGCCGGCTTCTGACTGTGGCAGTGGAGGGGTAGAGTGTTCGTTCGAAGGCTCCTGCATGGTGGGGGGTGCGGGTGGAGCCCTAAGTCTTTTGAGCATATCAGTTAACTTTTTTGAGCTCGAACTTGGCGCCTCCTCGCCCTCGGATGCTTGCTCCTGGATCGATTTTGGAGGCACTATCACATTTTGTTTGGTCAGCTGACTTGCGTTTTTTATAAGATTCGTGCAGGACAAATCCAAGGTTTTCTCGCTGAAGGTGAATCCCTCGTCGAAGCTGTTCGTTGGGGTTTTGTCCTCGTCGATGGTGGGTACAGGGGGTAGTCGAACCTCTCTGGAGGGTTCCAGCTGCACTCGGTCTAGGGATTCATCGCTGGACCGACCACTGACTTCAATTGTTTCCACCAGTTCGTTGCCGGATTGCGTTAATTTGCAGGTATTTCGGGATAGGGGGATATGGGATAATTTAGATTTGCCCACAACACGCTTCTGGCCCTTATTATTTCCTGTGTTGGGGCTATTGCACTGAATCGGTCCGCGGTCAACTTTTTCCACCAAAGCGCCCGAGTGCGAAATGATCCTCTGGACGTTCGGCGATAGTACGCGAAAGCCCCGGTTCACGCGACTATTGATTATCGCGTGATTGAACGCCGCATTGATTGCCAGCGGACAAGTGGCTATTTCGTCGATTCCCTCGACGAAACTATCGCCTTTGCTCGGGGTGGGGGAGGCCTCTTTCTCGCTTTCTTCGGCTATTCCTTCGCTCGCGTTAAGACTGCCATTGAGACTGTCATAGAGGCCAATTAGCGAAGGTGTTAAGTCGGTCGAACTACCTGCAACGAGAAAAAGAACGGAGTCGGTTACACTAGCTGTTCTCAAACTTGTTCAAAAGTATATTGCAATTTTTCAGATTTTAGAATAGTACAATATCGCGCTAATTTGTTAAATGATAAGTGACTGTCCACTAGCACTATCAAGGATAATGCCCTATAGGATAAATTGTAATGAAGTACCATTCGTCTGTTTTTTGCACTAGACAGGTTTGTTTTAATCTCAAATCATATGCAAAGACACAATACGAACCTGAATATGCAAAAAGATATTCAATGTCAACAACCATTTTAAAGATGGAAATAAATGTAATGTTTAAAATTATATATATAGATATATTTAAAAGACGGAACTTCTTATTACCTAGAATTTTAAGGTTAGTCGGGATTAAAATAAGACTTTACCAATTAAAGTTGGATTATTATATTTTTTTTTGTAGGTATATATATTTTTCTAATTCTTAATTAATTAATATATAATTAATTTTGTATTTGAACTGTAAGTTGTACTGTCGTAATCTAATGCATTTATGGGTCTTCCATGTTTTTATGCCAAACTCCTAAAACCACTTAGACAATCCTTGCGGGAAAAAATACTTCAGGAAAGCAACTAAAAACTTTGGTAAATTATCTGAAAGCATTTGGCCAATTTTATACAGGAAACTTCTGTGAATTTACTAAAAACTTAAGACAAGGATGTCCGCAAGGAATTTAAGTGAATATTTTCATGAAAATCCGAATTTCACTTAGGATCTCTGGACTACCATTTACGATATTATAAGACTATGATGTTTATATGAAATATATAATAGAAATGAAATCGTGAACATTTAATAAATTTATTTTCTGTCAAGTGTTGTTATACACATTTTTACTAAAGGAAATTGCCCAAGTACTGAAGTAAACTCAAAGGCAAAATTGTTATAAAACATTGCTTGGGAATCACAAGGCAAGAATTTTACCAAATTTTATTTTAAATAATTTACTCATTCTAAGGAAATTAAGCTTGAATCTAGTATATGAGATTTCATATTGCAGTTAAATTATATTACAATAAATGTTGGAAAAAGCTTCCGTGCCAACATAAGTAATGCATAAAGATTGTTTTGATTAGAAATCAGTTTTGTTGCTTCGGTCGGATGGAAATTGGGCTCTAGATTGTAGTAAATAAATGCAACTAACCTCATGTTTAATAAAACAATTTATATAAAAACTTATTAGGTATGAAAATCCATTTTAATGATAAAATAATTGAAAGGTTAAATGTTGCATAATTTTACAATAATATATTTCAATTCTTGTTCTGTTTGCTGTTATAAAGAAATAAGGTGGAGTCGTAGAGCTCCGGTGAGCACAGTTTACGAAACGCTTCAGTTACACCATTCGTTGAATTGCACACAGGTGGAGCAGAGGACAGAGCACGAGGGGTGCACTCAGAATAGGCCTTAATTGCAGTAATCCTGCAATCTTCTGAGATTTATATGCATCACAAATAAAATGATTGAAGTTGTGGTATTGCCGCAACATGCCAAGAATACTATGAATTGCGCGTTCGACGTCTTGCGCGCTCGGCCCGTTGCCCTTTGTTGCCATGGAAGTGGCGCCTCGGATCGCGACAGGAAAGATCGCCGGCGCACAATTACCCTATCTGTGGCCGTTAGAATCCGCGGAAATTACCTATGCAGCGAGCGCGGCCACTTCGCGAGTGCGAAAATCACAGCGCATTAGTGTCGATCCGCGCTCGCAACTGATTTTAATTAAAAGATAAATGGCCGTGTCATGAGAGCATAGTCGCAGTCGTGCAAGTGCTCTTAGGAATCAGTCCCGCCCTAGGCCGCACTTTTGTAGCCTATGTCCACCACTTCTGACGGCTTCGGGCGGCTCAGGCCGGACATGTAAAGTTTAGGCTAATTGCGCTGTTAATGCGTCGCGGATTACATGTTCCCCGAGAAAGCTGCTCTCATTTCGACTGGTTTATTAATTTTAAAACGTCTGCTGTCACATAAAAGTTGAGGCGGTGCCCACGAGAACGGTAAGCGTTCTAATGAATCTCTCAGCAGGAATAGTCGTTACATAAATTTTAATATCTTTTGCAGAGCAGTTTTATGCGTTTCGAGCTATAATATTAGAATTTTAATAGGCCTACCGGTACATGTAAATTACAAAACTCTATCTTTTTCCTTTTAAGTGCTAATTGAGATGGATAAGTGTATTTGTAACACGATTTGCTTGTATATAATTTCAGAAAACTGCGGTTTTTTATGCGAACGGTATAGTATTCCGTTTTCTAAAACATATGAACGTTGAAATTTGTACTGATAACTACCTTTATGTATAGACTTATAGTAAAACTTAATTTTTCAAAAAATTTGATGAGGTCTATCTTAAATAAAATTCCATCAACATATAATTTTAAAAGTTTAGCTGAACATTTTCGTTATTGTATTGCTGGAAACTCTTTAAAAGGTGATTAAGGATTTATAACAGAAAGGAAAGGTTCTTTACTTTGTACTTAGTGAGCTTTATAGCATGCGATTATTAAAAAACTTACAAAAAGTTGAGTGAAGGAAGGTATCGAAAAGAAATCAATCTGCACCTCCTCATAATAATTATTAACTTATGTACAATAATTAAGAAAGGGTACCTATTGTTAAATCTTAAAGAGATAACTTGATCAAAAATTTGATCAAGTAGGTATTAAATCCTCTTAAATGCTAATTGTGTTATTCTTTATGTGCACCACAATAAACAATTTTTACTATCTACTTTAAAAATAGGCATCAAAATATCTACTCATATAGTAGTAATTTTTAACTAGTTGGAACAAATTACAAACAGATTTTAACTTTAATAATACGTAGGTACTGTAAATAAATTCGTAAAATTACTCATATTGATGGGAAAAATTTGAAGAGTGCCTGAAATTTACAACCATATTTTTAAACCGACGCAATTCATGTTCATTCGGTATGTAAGTAGCATTTTTAAACATTCTGGAACTATCAAAGTGTTCGACACTTGTTGATTTTTCCAGTTTTGCTTTTAAATTTCCTTCTTTTCCAACGGATTTGAATTCCATCGGATTCAAGAATAGGGCTGTTATATTTGGGTACTTTTCTTAAATTACAGATTCCCAACTACTGTTTACGCACCGACCAACGCCGACAGCTCACATTGATATGACACCACACTACGCTAAACGGCTGAAGGTCAAAACACATTGTTCACCACAAGTCGCAAAAGAGCTTCGACGCTTCACAGTTATGGGAATGCTCTCTACGCTGTGAGCTAAGCTTCAAGCTGTGGCCTACGACTTGCTGCGAGCAATATGTTTTTTGGGCATAGATGTGAGTGTAGGAATTTTAATTCACTAGAATATACAAACATTGAAGCAAAAAACAAAGTTTTAATTTTTACGAAAGAACTTTTAAAGAACAAATCGTAAATTTGTACACATTGTGTATAATTTTTAGATTAGATTTCATATGAAATACTACATATTGCAGCGTATCTGATGAAAATATTTCGGAAAATGAATGATGCCAAAACTCGTTTTAGAGGTCGTAGACCAAACTTCACCTATACGTTTATCCCACCAATATCTCGGCTAAGTTTGTAATCTGTCAAGGGGGTGGGGATATAGGGGCTACGTAAGTTATAGAAAAATGGTTTGGACCCAAAATATTTCATATTTCTTAACTGCTATTGACCAAACTTAACACACAAATTGACAACATGTAATTCTAAGTCATGTTACAAAATGCTGGTGATCGGTCAAAGCGGTGAGGGGCTACATCAGTTTCTAAAAGTGATTTTATTGCCGCGAAAGCAGCTGCATTTCTAAATGGATTTTAATCCTACTTTGCGTACCTATGCATTTATTGGCTCGATATGTACATAGATCATATTAAAAAATTGCGCGGTTTGGCCTAACATATTCTTCGTGGCAATATGTTCGTAAATAGGATGAATCGGTAAAGGGGGTGGGGAATTCGGCATTACATTCCCTCATGTAAAAATTATTTTTACCACATTGAAATCTACCTCTTCCTTCTGACTGTCGCCGAAAGGTCTTTTTTTTATAGTTTACTTGAAGTTTATTTATTATATTTACAGTAAAATTTAGATTTTCAAACCTATTCTTTCATCCCCGTAATTTTGAAAAATATTACCATATTATGGTTACACCCTAGTAAGTAAGTCAGTTTACAATAATTGAATTTTTTCCAATTATCTGCAACACAAAAATCACGGTAAGTTAGCTAAAGTAATTTGCTAGTTAAGCTGTTTAAAGCGAAAAAGAATAAAAATGGACGGCAAGAACCGCATCTGCATAATATAAACGCTGCGGGCGTCATTAAAATTAATTTTTTCATCAATGTCTTGAATTTTATTTGAATCTTGATTTTTATAGTCAAAACTCATCTTTATCACAATAAAAAATTCTTTTATTGAAGTCGATGGAATTTATAGTGCCTTCGAGACATTGTCTCGAACAATGCAATGCAAATGGAGTTTAATTGGAAGGTCTCCTTTTAAAGTATTTTCGTCACGCTTCATTATGATCTCCCACTTTTCCTTTTTGGTGTATTTTTAGCGTTTGTCAATATTAAACTTCATTACGATGGTGCTAACTGCGGCTGCCATACATCTTCCTGGGGGATGCCCCAGAACCAGCCAGGAGCAGCCCCGCTGTCGTACGGCTCAATTAAAATTACAGCCATAAATATCAGTCGACAGTCGGGCACTAGGAGCGAACCAGGGCCCCGGTACAAATTAATTAAGAATCGAAATAAAATTTAACGACCTTATAACGAACATTCGTTTTAATTTCCTCACGTTAACACGTGGACTGGGTGCTCTTATTTGGTTCGGTGCACCGCCAGACAAAAAGGCACTCGCAAGAGGAATGTTAATTTTTTCACTTTTCGTTGCGCATCGGATAATTTTTCTTGATCATGAGATTATGGTCCAGCTGATTACTAATTAAAACATCGGCCGGGAGCCAACTACCGGCCCAGCGCGCTGATGGCCGCGTGATTAATGCGAAGCGCTGCCGCAAGGCTACGCGTTGACCTTTTGCTCGCGGGCCGCGGCGATAAAGCGCAATTACAATTCCTTTTGAATTCCTTTTACGAGTTCGATCATCGCCTCAGATGCTGCGGGGCCCAAGACGTTTTACAGCTTTTTGTGCCCGCAGTGCACCGCGGGCTACGCGCCAAGGAAAAAAATGGTTAGATTTATGTAACGCACGTAACTGGGGACTTGAAAACTAGTGACTTTCGCGCTTCTGTAGGCGTATGCGGTGGACTGGTCACTTATGCTGCACCTTTCGCATAAAGTAGGTGTTTAATTGCCACCTTTCGGTTATGCAATCCCAATTGAAACCTATCTATGAATGAACGTAACCGCTCCGATGAACGAGATCAACTTGATTAATTTTCTAATTTCGAGCCTCGTAGTATTTACACTTCACCTCTCTAATGAATGGCATAATCAGTACGTACTTTCCTCCAGATGCTATCGCGCTAACTATCTGCAATGTTTTACGCAATTACTGTCTCATTAATTACTGATATCTCTTTTCAATCTTCCAACTTACTTTCTTTGCGATGAAAAAAGACTGAAAAATGTTTTCCCTTGCATCAACTGGAAGTGCTGCATTGCACGCAGTTCATACAGAAGAGTTAAGTTCGGTTTGCATTTTAAAATTTAATTCAAATTGAATGTATGTATGTATGTATGTAACATAAATTAGATTGATTGACGATGTATAGAAATAATAGAGTCAAAGATATGCGTTGTAATCTATATGATTAACTTAATTCTAATAATATTCTATAATTTCTTGTATGTATACTTTTTCTTTCATTTTATCATATTTAGTTGAATCCTGTAAAACTATTATATAATTTCTATCTTGAAAATGGATCGTACAGCGACAATACTGGCTTTAATCTTGAGCAATGAGCATTCATTTAATTTTTACAGCCGCCGTTCAAAACGGCGTATTAATAGTCCCGATGCTCCCTTCGGCTAAAATGTTTGCCCTATTGGTTTGACCTTCGTGAGTTCGTCCCTGTCTTATGTCGCCATTGATTGGGTATCTTAGCGTTTTTTAAGGCTCTCGACAAAAACTTTAGTATAGTCATAGAAATAGAACATGCTGGGCGCATCGTCCGAGTCAAAAGTAAAGTAATACATTTTTGTCTGAGTATTGAAAGGGGCCAAATGTAGTTGAAAAACAATACCTCAGTCTGTTAAGAGATATAAATCAGAAACGCGTTAATAATAAAAATATCACATCTATACTAAGAATTAACTACAAATGCCTCTAAGTGCGAGTTCTACTAAACCGTTTTTTTTTTTCATTATTTTATATTTTAAAAACTTTTCAGATATCATTCATCGATTTTTATGTAGAATTTGTCACTTTAGGTCAATTATTGTTTTATGTTCACATTTAAAGTAACGTTCTATCAAAGCTACAGGTTTTGTGTTCTTTTAGAAATGTTTGTAAGATGTGACTATTAAGGGCTATCAGGTTAAAATTATTTTTTAAATATTTTCATCTAGGTAACATGTATTTAGAAGTTGAACATAAGATTTAAATTTAAACTGTTAGGTTAAAACTGAAATTATTTGTTAACCATTTAGAATTTAAGGATAAAACAAGAACTTCATTTGGACAAATTATGAATACCTAACTCTAAACGCAAAAGAATAAGTAATGTTTTCACTAAATTTTTAAAGTAGGTAATGAACTAGACGATTTTTCTAATGATAAATACTCGTGAAATATAATTGCAATTAATGATATCTTATTCGTCTTGAGTTCCGCAAAATTAACAAATATCCAGCGAATTTGCTTTTGAGCTATGTAATTCTAAATAATATTTTAAGACAATTAGTTTCTATTTTAATATGTATACACAGACAGAAATTATGAGCCCTGGACTTTCATTTTCTGAGTCCCACGACTCACAAATGTAGTCGATTTCGGGATAGCAACTTAGTAAATAATTCGAAAAAGCCTTGAATATGTGAGTAAAAAAATTGATTAATTGATTATATGTATAAGTGGAAAATTTAGAAGTAATATTCTGAAAGGTTAGACATTTCAGCTCATAGTCCGTGAGTACTACGCTCATGGATTCTTTTTCAGTGCACTAACTTTTCATGGGGTAAGACTAATTTTTGGGCTCACCTTTTTGTATATAATTCGCTATAATTTCACGACTTTTATGGGTCACCATACTGTGTATAGTTCTTATTAAGAAAATCCTAAGTCAATTAACTTGACAATAACACAATCAGTTTTGATTTCTATCTCTGAATAACAAGGTAAGCCCAAAAGCATTCTTTATGTACATTACCTCAATTCTAAATGCTATTGAACTTGATATCTGTAAACAAATATTTTGCAAGCCATTTGCACGATTGCTAAACAAACCGAATACAAAACGAAAAGCCTTTAGCACCTCTCGTTCTTTGGGTCCCATGATAAATAGACCGATTTTTCCTGACACGTCCACTTTTAAAATAAGCACGTTATCGCGTTTGCTGGCGGCCACGAATATGTAGCTACAGTGTGACGACAATCGGAGGTGCAAACAGATTATTATTGGCGATCGTTTATAACCCGGCTCTATAAAAAGAACAAACTCGCCCGAGGTGGATTCATGTGGTCCGGAGGAGCAGGCCACAATGTGACTATGTCACACCATCGGGGACGAAGGGCGCTGGAGCATCTTATCTTATCTAAGGCTCGGACTGACTGCGCCCTCGGATTGTGCCGTGGCGTACAGAGCGGGGCCGGTGATGATCTATTTTCGTTCGACATCAAAAGCGCATCGAGTGGATTTCGCTGCAGAGATAAGCCACTCCTAACTATGCGGCACTTATGGATTTGCTTCCCTATCAGCTATGGTTGCACCTTGTGCCGTATTGTTGCCAGCGCTGAGGTTCAAGGGCCACGACGGCACCGCGAAGACGAAGCTATGGCAAAATGCCACGGAGTATCGCACAAGTGAACAATTTCACGTGAAACAATGGCCCGAGATCAGCTCGATAGACGACGACTTTCTGCGGCTTTCTTTGGAGGCCCACGCGCAAAGGAAACTAAGAATAATTATGCAGTCTCAGTCTCAAGCCTGGCCGCACGTTTCCTTTTGAGGCCTTAATGGTTTTAATGCATTCTGACCAATAAAGGCGAACGCAGTGGGCCCCAAATGCAATCAAGAGCCAGTTTACTTGCAGCGCCATGTCGCGCTAAATGAGAATCGCTCCTGCGCCGACGACCGGTGCCGCGCCGCGATATTACAACATTTGCCGCAATATCTGGGAACAGTCCCGCGTATCTGGAGCCATTTACAAGTCAAGGCCCCGCATTGTCGTCCGGCACAAAGGTATTTTTCCTCCCGGAGGCCATTTCCGAACTTCTTCACGGCCAAACGTTTACAAGAAAGTGGCAGCGCGCTAACCAGGAAGTCGCGCGCTTATCACCTGCGCAAGACTTTGGCATCAATTTTGCTCACTCTTCGCGACCAAGGCTGGCGCACGCTGGGCTTTTGTGAAAATGGAAAAACCACAGGAAAGATGGCAAAACATTTACAAAAAATATAATTTAGTATTGTTTGCTAAACTTTTGATGATTTTACGGTAATTCCTTTGTTTCTTAATTATGATTTGAACAAATATTTTGGTATAATCTAATGAAGCTCACAGCAGGTCGTGGACCAGTCTATTCAACAAATAAATTCAATTGTTATTGTCCTAGAAAGAGTTTGCGAAATAAAAATATACAATAGCGGGCATGGGAATTATGCTTATTTTTTTCATGTCTTTTTCGAGCTGTAGGTATGCATGAAATCGGTTTACCTATATTTTACAAATATCAAACTTAATAATTATAACATTTTATTTGGTATTGGCTTAATATGTAGAAGAAAAGATAGCAAAAGGGGGTTCCCATAAAAAACATTTTCTCTTTAAAGTTAGAACTAATCGCTTAAACAACTGTATCCAAATTTTAATATAATGAAAATTTCACTATTCTTGTGAGGAACTAAGAAAATAACAAATGATACTAAAAATGTATGAAGCTGTCGATATACTAGAACTAGAAAGCTAGTTTGAATTTTCCCAACATTTCACGAACTAAGCATTGTCCATGCAAGCTAAAAATATGATTTTAGGCCAAATTTCCTGAAAGATCATCTGATAAATGAATTTGAAAATTTGTTCGTTACTACTTCTGCTACTATTTCTTCACTTTTGTTCAAAAGTCCCTAGTTTCTTAGAAAACATTACACTTATTGTATTTTCATTGTTCCAATCAAACGCTGCTATTTTAGGCCGTATACTCTTGCAGTTAAAGTACGTTAAATATTTTTCACCAAAAAAGTTGCTGTTTCCCATATTGACATGATTTAGTCATTAAATTTTTGTTCAAAGAGGGCTATTTTCTACGTTTGTTCGTTTAGTATTTATACTGGATTTGAATAATTATTAATTAATAATTGAATTTATTACATTTATCTCTTCGTTTTTATCCTAAACGTAATTTTTGTAAATACTAAATTATATCTAAGCAAAAGGTGCTATTTCAATTTATGATTGTTTATTATTTCATAAATAATCTTATTAAAAAAATACCTGCACACACAAATAGCGACCACTGTAAGTTTTTTCAATTTCTGTAAAGTTTGCTTAGTGTGGAATAGCTCAAATAATACATATCTGAGAAAAATTCCAACTTACGTAAAAGTGGCAGAAAGTTTAATTATTGTTGTCAATGGACCAAGCAATCGAATAAGCTTTAAAACACAAAATAAAGTTTAGAAAGATGTTTCTTTATACCTCTCTCTTTCAAGTGTTAATTTCTATACCGGAAGTATAAATTAGGAGAATAAATATTTTAATTTTTCCTACAAACTTATTCTAAAAGATCAATACTTATAAACGCACTGTAACCTCAAATACTAAATAAAGAACGTTAAATGAAGAAAAAAACATATTCACTCACTTTCAAACATTTCCCTTCGAATTGTAGACATGGCTCCTCAGGATTATATTCAAGTTCACGTTTACACTGTTCGAAAACCGGACAAAAACTGAAAATTGATTGAATTTCTAAAACTGCCGGGGAATTTCATGGGTCTGGGAAGTCGAAGGATTAAGACGGTGAATTACTTATAAAATATTCCTTTAATTTCGATTAAAAGTGAAATAAATATGGGCTTCCCCTAAAATAGTTTTGATTGACAAGATAACATAACACAAAGAAATTTTTTATTTTATAAACTTTAAAGCTAAATGATTCCTCGATGATTATAAGTTTTAAAGTATCACAGTCGTATTTTAAATTTCGATGAACTTCCTCAAATTAAATAAACAATAATTTCAAGGTAATGACTGATAAAGTGCCTTTAATCGTATCAATTTCTCTTTCATTTTGTGCATAGAAATAGATAAGCTAGTTATGTTTTCTTCAAAATTATGCTATCGGTAGGTCAAATTAGTATCAGTTGTCTATTAAATTCCTGTTTTTTCATTAAAGTTGAGTGAGAATTTTAAGTAAGTAAATTTTTTCTTGTAACTTACGTTTTCCTTCTCTTTTTTGTTAAATTCTAACTTGCTAAAATGATTATTTAGAAACTAAAACAAGTTGTCATCTACTTCGTATCTTTACAATTGCTCGGCAAAGATTAATTAAAATATGTATAATAACAAATATTTTGTGATGCGTCAAAATATTGATCTCTAAATGAAAAAAAACATAAACATTGATACGTTACTAGTTCAAGAAATGAAAAATTCTAATATAGTCAAAATAAAGTCCAATGACTACTAGTATTCTTGCTATTCCTAAACTGTCATAGCCTATCATTGGTATTACTCATACAATGTAAGACATCACATTAAAATTATTTTATATAAGTTTGTATATCTAACGTGACTCATATTTTAATTCGATATAACTTTTAGATCAAGTGTCGCATAGTCGAAAGCTAGTGTTTAAAGAATTACGAAGAGTGTTGAACTTTGGTTTCGAAATATCTACTTGTTGGTAGTATGCACTATACATGGTAAACCAAGTATAACGTAGCTTACATTTGATCAAAGTCAGAATAAACTAGAGAAGGCCTAGGTCAGCAAGTAGAAAAACCGCCTATTTCCCAAATGCCTCCCATAGCGAGAATTCCCGATCGATAAAAGTCGCACGCGAAAATTGCAGATAAGCCGTGCTCTGGCCAAAGTTATGCATGTCACACGCAGAACGCCGGTTGCGTTCACGGGCAGTCGCTGCATAAATCTTCAGCCGAAGATTGGAATCAAGCAAACGGTTTGGCCAACCCTAGTAAGTTAATAGGTGGCTTGATCACAGGCTGAGACGCGTTAGAAGCGGTCGACCGCTGGTAAATGGAAACTACCGATGACTTGGTCATGCAAACGACTGCTCCGCGCTGTAATTAATACAACGTCAGGCCGATTAAAATTCCTGTCGCGTCGCTGCCTAACTGACTCACATTCCGCGAATATAACAAGAGAATGGTAGTAGCCTTGTAAATTTTTCAAAACCGTAAAAATCCGCGACGGAATATTGACGTATGAATGCTAATTAAGCTGAGACGCTAATGGGCCTAGTTTTGCTCAGCGACATTTCAGGACGTCTGTTCTCGCTGTGGTCCATGCAATGCAGCGCCACCACATCGAGCGCAATATCAGTAAGATGCAAATTTGCAAATTCGAGCCGTCTAGACGTGTTTTAGAGCATCCCATTATGCTGTAATGGATGTGAACCGTACACTCTTAAACAAGATCTGTTAATTGGTATGAACCGTTCGCGGACTTTTTAGCATATCTTTAGCCCAGATCTCGGAGCTGAAGTGCCTCAGTTTCCTCCTTAATTGCATTTAAGTGTAAAATTGAAAAGTTTTGCTTCAAGTGGTGGACTAAGCGAGTTGATCGCGTACACCACGGTCTTTTAGTTTCCTGGCCGCCACCGCCGCTGTTTGGATGGGGTCGGGAGTAAGAAAACGCACCATTAGCTATGATTTCCAGTTCCGCGATCTGCAGACGACACAAATCGCGAACACCATGAAGGCGCCAGGCGCAATTTTCCTCGCAGATCTAGCGGCTAGAGCGGCGCACTCGTAAGTCATCTACAAAATGATTAGTGCTCGAGCAGCCCATTTTCATCGATTGTTATGTGCCCACTCCTGTCGATGGCTCTTTCCGCAAGACGAAAATCGCTAAGATGCCCCTGACACGGTTGAAATCCTCCGCGGATTGTGCTGCCTCGCGAAATTGAGTACCCAAAGCAAGTGGCTGCTCTGGACCTGCCCGCGCCTGACATTGATTCCAGACCTCTGTCGCGCGGAGATCGCGAACGTAATTTTATTTATTTATTCATGCCTCAGAGACAACTGCATAGTTGCAGTGGGTCAGAAAGACGTGCCATTAGATCGCGGCATATGCGATCCACGAGCATCCCGTCATCCAGTCGCGCATCTTGCGACTCTGCGCAGCCTCCGGTATGCATAATCGCTGATTTATCATGCGCTGCACTCAGTAAGGTGCAACACAGCTGTGCATGCATCGTCGATTCGAGCAGAAAACAAAATGCAATTCGAGTGGAAATTAATTATATTAGTGAGCTCGCCTCGGCGCTGTTCCAGTGAATGGCGTTAACCATTACGCAACTTCGTGCCTGAGTAGACTTCGTTAGAGAATAGCCCGCCATAAATCATTAGTCACTGCGCAGCGCAGCCCAACTCGTGCAGCTCCGCAAACGTTTTCATCAAATTATAATTTGTTTGATTGCATACATGCGACTATCGCATATCGCGCCAGGCCTGAAAGACGATCGCGCCACGATTCTGCTTTACGGGACCGTCGCGGAGATCAATAAATTTTAGGTATACGCTGCTCACCGGGCTATGAAACATTGGGCCGCTTTCGGCGATGTATGCCACGGTGGCAAATAGCATAATTTGATAAGCAGCACAAAGGAGTGAAATCCGTGCCGTGATACTTGTGACGAAATCACTAGGACTTCAAAAGTAGCCGAGTAGGCAAGCTTTTGAATGCTACTTAACCGCAATTTATTAGGTAAAATAAATACCATGGGAAAATAGGCATATTCGTGATCTATAGAGAAGATAGTCTGCCTGAAGGTGGCGTGGAGATTTGTTTTGCTTAAAAGTTAACTTCCATAAAATTAAATATTAGATAACGTTTTGCTAATCTAAAACAATTTAACTTCCATAAAATTAAATATTAGATAACGTTTTTTAACTTCAAGAATTTCTAATTTCTGAAGTTATTCGGGCTAGAGTGGTTCAGCACCATAGATCAAATGTAGTAAGAAATACCTAATTCACACGAAATCTCCTAAGCTAACTTCACGCATAGAATTTCACAATAAAAATGAGAAATTCGTGTTAATTATGTGCCTAGTAAACCCAACACGGTTAGGTCAAGGCTCTAACGACCCACCTGGACCATGGTGCTGCACCACTCTAACACAAACAACTTCAGAACGCAACGTTGGATTCGAGTGCGGTGTTTTTCTAAGAAAGGCTACAAGACGGAAGCTTTTTCTCAGAAAAAATTTCGAACTTCCGATATAAAAAATCGACAGAATGAAAGGCCAAAGTCAAATTTTGGGCTTTGAAATTACCATTTCGATATTTGACGCGACATCTCTCGCTGGTTTGTTGACGGATTGGGTCGTTTGAAGGTTCAACTTTTGTAACACGCTATAAACCAATATCCTGCGATTTCTCTGAAAAAACTTATAAAGCATTTTCTGGGTTCACCTCCTCCCCCTCCTCTTTTCAATTGCGATTGTAGGTGTGAAGGGCCGAACAAACGTTGTTCAGACTTTAACGAAACACCCTGTTTATTCAACAAAGCAAGCAATTGCTGAGTTCAGACCTCAGAATTATGTCAATACGACAGAATTATGCTTTTAATATCGTTTTGATCTCCTCCCAAAGTTTTTAAATGTTTATTAAGATGAAAGGATGCAAGTTATTTAAGTATCATATCATACAAAATTAACTAAAAATATCTATAGTTACATTGTCATAAATAAATAAATAAAAAAAGAATTTTTACGCTATTTTAGTAAATATGAACAGCAATAGCCCAAAGTATAAGCTTTATTCAAATATTTTTGTCCCAAAAAATAACTTAACAATATTTTGAGAAATCTGACCCACTGCAGCTCAAGGCTAATTTATCCAAAATCAAAATGTTTATGATTTAAGTTTGATCAAACTTTCTTTTTGTTTGGAAGAAATTAAAACTTGAGATACTTTTTTGTAATTTATATTTTAATTTATTTTTAATTAGTATTTTATAACAACAATTTACAATAATTTAAACAAACGTATTTATGGATTGCCTGTCCTGATCGGCATCTACGTGATCCGTATAAATCTGGTATAACATGAACATTAATAATATCATTTACATTTTATCTGCCTCCTATCCGTGATTAAATTATTAAAATTATGGAGTAATCTAAGTATGTATGTACGTATAAATATTTCTTACTACATACCTAACCGGTACCCGGCGTTGCCCGGGCACAACTATCCCTATAATAAAGCAAAAGTTTAATAAAAATATGACGTTGCCGATTTCACATTTAATATCAAAACTGAAAAATTTGATGATGCAGATCCAATTTTTTACATAAATTACGTTCAATCAATCTGAAAATACCCTAACAATTTCAAGAAACTGTTTTTGTTTTTTTTAAAGGAAAAAAGGATTTTTATTAATAAAAAAAAATTATGATTTAAAAATTAATTGTTTTTTCCCTTAAGAAAATCATTATCTTGAAATATTCAGGGAATTTTTAGTATTGATTCAAAGATAAATTATTTAAATACTTCAGTAAGACATTCGCACGACACGATCATTAAGATTTCCCCTCCACTTTCCAATTACAACGTATTGCCTATGTCAAGGAGCTCATGCGCAATGCACATTTAAAATTTCATCTCAATTGAATAAGTAATTTTGGCGTGTATGCCTGACAAATAAACAAAATTTTCCTCTTAATATAATAGTAGATATAATGTAGATTGTGTCATTGTATATGTCAATATTGTGTCTAACAAGTTTTATATAAGAAGTACTTCAGTTGAAAGAAGCAAAGTGAATTTTGAAATTATTATAACAATTTGAACATCTTTATAGTTTTCACATTAGTAGTTGAAGAAATAACGAAATAATTTATTTACATGTGTATGTAAGTATTTATGTCCATTTAAAACATATTTAAGCTTCTTCTAATCTAAAAAAAAGTCGTCAGACAACTGAGCGCTGACCACCCACGTTATCTGTACGATATGACATACCCCTGCAAGGTCGGAATTAGGCTAAGAAAGTTGAACTCCTTGTAGTTTTGGCCCACTTTCCTCTTTGAATTTTATCCAGTTGAAAAAACATGCTATTTATCTTAAACGGTGGGCTAATTTGAGCCAGTCAAAACTTGCATTAATCTCAGGAGTACCAGAAATTTGCATTAACAACGCAAAGTTTCTCCTCAGCTATGCACCTTATATTATTTTGAAGGCAGCGTCGCCAGCGGCGATGACACGCTTCTGCGTATCCACGGCGCGTATTACAAATTTCTGGTTGTTATGTCCCATTAAAGACCAGCTGACAATC
Source organism: Eutolmus rufibarbis (assembly GCA_963920795.1). NCBI lineage: Eukaryota > Metazoa > Arthropoda > Insecta > Diptera > Asilidae > Eutolmus > Eutolmus rufibarbis. Next base: position 32,672,767 of record OY987205.1, read on the forward strand.
AATCTTACTTTTCCCAAATGCCTAAGACGATGTCAGCACGTGCTTTCAGGTCTGGGCATGAACGAGTTAAATCTTATCGATGTCACCTTTCGCTGTCAGTGCGACATGAGCTCATAATTTTTCAACATAAATTCCCTGTTTAGGTGTCTAATGAATCGCTCATAGGTGAATGTTTCGTGGGACGGATTTATCAGCTCCGAAATTTATAGGAATCTAAAAAAGAGCTGTGGGACGATATCGGTCCACAGCTTCTTCAATCTTTTCCCCTGCCCGCTTTCTAATGTGTCGTCGAAATGCATCAGGTTTTGCGGTGTATGTTCCGATTCAAAATAGATTCAAAATTTTAATTTAACGGTTCAAATATTAACGACGAACGGACGAAAACCACCAGATTATAAATGTCGACGATGTCAGATTGATTGCGCGCTGGTGAAAAGAAGCCTCGGCGTGTATTGCGCAGTTGACGGTTGGCCAGAGCCAGAGGCATCCGCAGTGAACCACCTCCCAATATGTCGTAACATAACTAATGAGTTCGTTGACACCCTGTGCCATGGCCGCAACTTAGAATTCAATTAGGACGCGAGTCGAGGCTAGGGCAAAGGTGCTTCATTTATTCTTACGCGCAGGCGTCGGCTAGAATTACAAAAGCCGCGACGTTGAATTGATGGATGGAAGTTTTAGAGGCTGGTGCAGGCAGAACTGCATGAAATTATCCAAAAGCGCTTTGGGAGACAGATCGCTTTTTGTTGAATGATTTTGAATTGTTCCACCTTTAGTTGCTTAGTGAAGTATATCACTCCATATCCAGGGCAAGTTTCACCCACTCAGTCATTATAATGTAAGTAATAACATGAAAATGTAGAACAACATTCGTTTTAGCTCTTGCGGAACATAATTTGTCGGATTTTCTCATTATCATTTTTATTTCTTCAGTAAATAAACCATGAGTCTCTAACCTAGATATGTATTAGAAAAACACAATGGAATTATTGCTGATCATTTTGCGTTATTATGAACTGATTTTGTATTTTCATTTTTCTTATAAAAACGTACTCTGTAAGTGCGATTCGAAGTCGCCTTGCTATGCCATATTATTATTGCTTGAAAAACTAAATTTTACATAAATTGTATCTTAACATGATACATATATACAAAGAAATTTGTGTCTTCAGTAGAAGGCGTATTTTGTACTGAATCAAGATTAAATTTGACACAAAAATACATAGTTTAGGAAAACATCTAGGCCGAGTTTGGAGATGGACCAAATTTGACAATTAAGTGCAACGTGGCACGGCACCACTTCAAAGTTTTAAAAAATTCATATAAAGATAATGCTGCCGCTTGCTTTAAACGATACGTCGTTAGAATAGAAAGGTTTATTAAACACTATTCTTCATCCATACATCTAGTCAATAATTTTATCTGAATGAAAATACTGGAAAGTTATTTCGTTGAAATTGAACTTCTAGCAATTTGCCAAAAACTCTGATATTTTAATAGTTTTTTACTGTAATTCTATAGTGAAACTCGCTGCATCATAATCTGGAAGTTGTTTTGTATTGACTAAAATTTCTTTTATCTTATGTAACTGAAATTCTAGGTGACCATATTATATTCGCATGTTCTAGATGTACCTACATTTATCGATAAAGTTCTAGAAAATTGCAGCATACAATTAAAAGTAACTGCAATATCAGTTTACGATTCAAAGTATTTCTGGCGAAATTTACTACATTTTTAACAAAACCAACCAAAATTTAACACTAGATATTTCAGTACATTTTCCTATTTTTCAAATGAACTACTAGTAAAGTAGGCTAAAAACCCTGTCTTTCTAGACGTTTTTTCTAGAAAACCACTGACTAAGCGAGAAACACAGGAAATTATTACAATAGAATTCTAATGATTCGGCTTTCACTAGATTTTGAACTGCATATCTAGGAAACCAGCTTTAGTTAGGATTCACTTTAATCTAGGGAGAAAAGATTTAGATTGTACGTATAACTTTGTTGTATAGTATACTATACCAGAATAAAAAAATCTTAAAAGGTTAAAATTTAAAAAAAACAAGCTTAAGAAAATTTGAATACTTTAAGTTATTTACACATTTGACTTACTTACAGAAGATTTCTACATATCGTGTATATTTAAACAAAAACGTTGACTTATGCAACACTACAAAGAAATGGAGATAAATAAATAAAACTAAATAATTTTAAAAGACATAACTGTAGGCAGTAACTATAGAAAAATTCGAAATCACCCTGCTTACGAAAGCTGCGCGCGTTCGAGAGTTTTTTACTTTTTAGTTTGCAAAATTTCAATATTAAGTAATCTCTCAGAAAAAGAACTATAAATCGGACAGATGGACACCGGAGTTATCCCATAAAACGTTTTTCCCGTATAAAACAAAAAATATATGTATATGGTATACATATATGTATATATATTTAAGAATGAGGTACATAAAATAAATTTCCATAAGGAATTTCCAGAATCTTTCAACATCTTCTCTTTCCTGAGTCATAATTAGTCATGAGATAAAGATTTTTAAATCACTACTTCTCAGAATATCTAATTAAGCCCAGCAAACCACCTGCGCAAGTGAAAGCGTGTGAGTGTTTAATTTGCATCTGTTAGTGAATCAATTTTTGAACCTTTAAGCGCCAGAAAGAGTTAAAAAAAAATACTAAGCGAAGCAAATTTCTTTCTGCTTTTTATAGCTAAAAAATTGATTCCAGCGAAATGTTTGCGCCAAGCCAACCGGTTGTGTAGCCTGGCGTCTGTTTTGATAAGCGGCTATTTGTGTTTGTTACTCTGATTGTCGGACATAAACATAAAAAACTTGAAGTTGAACATCAAGTCAACATTTTTAAGCTCTGCTTAAACCGGCTCAACGAAATATTTGTTTTCTAAAAATAAAGTGAAACGTTAACGGCTCGTTGGTCTAGGGGTATGATTTCCGCTTAGGGTGCGGGAGGTCCCGGGTTCAAATCCCGGACGAGCCCAAGTGAACCTCTTTTTTGTTGCTTGTATTACTAATATTTTAAAAATATGATATAGTCCACAAATGCGTGCTTGTCTGCCTATGAAAAATGCATAGTCTAGACTTATAGCTAACGGTCTGATTTTCCTATTGCTCTACAATATGCACATATTTAAGAAAGTAAACCTGGATTTTCTTTATCTGTATAATTTAAAGATAATTTAAACATTTTGATTCATCCCGCAACACGAAAACGTTCTTTTCAGGAAATTATCAGAAATTGTAATTAATTGTAAGTCTTACTTAAGTCTGATGTTAATGCATGAGTTAAACTCAAACTGCTTACCAAACGACATAATAAGCAAAATATTTCTCAAAAACAGGATGTATGCATTACAATTAATGTGCAAATGAATGCAGTGTCGGTGTGTAAATTTATAAATGGATAAATATAAGTGCCAATTATCGCGAAAAGTGATAAGATTAGAGCGTGGTGTTTTAAAATCCATTTAGCGCGAAGATTCTTCCTTCACCTCGCTCATGAGGTTCACGTTTTCCTTAGGTGTGTTATCGTTATTGCAACAACTTAAGATTGGCAACTTAAAGTGCGAAAAACTGTTACGAGAGTCTGCTTGTCTTCTACGGCATGTTGAGTATTTAAGATTACAGGATTTGAAACGCATGGAGTCGAATATAATATCTTTTTATTTTGTTCGACGAATTATTGTATCTGGAATGTCCATTTAATTCATATAATTAATGAGGATTAATTTCTAAAAGATAAAAGTTTTAGTTTTGTTACACTTACAGAAAATCAGTTTTGATAAAATAAGACTTTAAAAAAAATTAGTTATATTAATCTATATTTTATAACTTACAAGATTTTTAAATTACTTTTAATCCATACACTAACTATACATACATACATATAATGCACAATTTCGCCAATTCCTATCCAATTTGGCCAAGTTCTTCAATATGACTCCAGAGATCTGAATGTCGTCGTTTAGAGCAGCATTCAGATCCGCCTAATCGTAAACAATGTGTAGGTTGTTAATAAATTAACAATTATTCCGTAAAAAGTTAGCACGCGTTAGTCAATTTGCGCTTTTAAGTATTTTTAAATAATTTAGAATATTCTCAAAAGTCAGAATGATCCGATTTGGAATAAGTTGATATGTATGTATGATGCAATTGGCAATGACTTTTCCATTTATGGAAAGCAATAATCGATTAAGTACTCCATTCTCGAAAAATTTAATATCTTGCTATGTTTCCTTTGTAGTTTTAATACAATCTAAGTATTATGCAAGAAAATAAATCGTAAAACTGGCATCTGCAAATTTATCACTTTTACGTCGAGCAGAAACCTGTTTCTTTTTAAATATGAAAAATACGGAAAAGTGAGGTAAGAACTCTTCGAGATAGATATTAAAAAATTATTATTTTGATAACATTTTATTTTTTATGCTTACCTTATTATTTATTTTAATATTTGATATTTCATTACCTTATTTTTCACTTAAGGTACTATTCTACTCTAGAGTTTTCAAAAAATCGAATTTTTTTTTTTAATTTTTCGGTTCCTTACATCTTCAAAATAACCTCTCAAATTTTTGTAGAAAACTTCGGATTAGAAAAAAAGTTATAGCACTATATACATATAGCCGCGTGAGAGAACTCGGCCTTTACCAAAACTTTAAACGCGTTTTTCTCAAAATGGCATTTTTCAAGGTGGCCGCAAGTTAATCTGCGGATCTACTGAACCGATTTCAATAAACCTTAGTGCGTTTTGTTTATTAAAGTGTCCTGTATGACAATTCACCACATTTTTGCATAAAAATATAAAACAAAAAAAATGGCGGAGGATAAAATGTAAAAAAAATGTCATTTTTTCAAACGTTTTTTTCAAACATCCGCCATTTTTTTTTTTTTTTTTGGGAATTTTTGACTAACGGTGGCGAATTGTCACGTAAGGAACCTTCCTTTTTAACCGACGAAAAAAACGGAGGAGGTTATCAATTCAATGCGTATATTTTTTTTTTTTTTTTTTTTTTTATGTATGACCACGCATAACTTTTTACAGAGTAGTCCGATTTTGATAATTCTTTTTTTATGGGAAAGGGTATACCCTGAAGTTGGTCCCATATAAATTTGGAAAAAAAATTCCAACCCTAAGAGTAGGAAAACAGTGGATGATTGATTATTCACTCACTAATTGTAATGTATGACCACGCATAACTTTTTACAGAGTCGTCCGATTTTGATAATTCTTTTTTTATTGGATAGGATATACCTCGAAGTTGGTCCTATATAAATTTGGAAAAAAAAGTCCTACCTGAAAGGTGGGAAAATAGGGGTGATTTATTGTTCACTCACAGATTTTAATGCTGAGTTGTGTATTACAATTAATTTAAAAAAAAAACCTCACGATGAATGAGCTTTAGACCTGTCAATCTCTTATATGTAGACCTCTCAGTCTCTGTATTATAGCCACAAAAAATTATAAAATAAAAACTTTTTAACAAAAAAATTAAACCGCCGAAAAAACTGAAAAGCAAAAAATAATAAACCTTTTTTATTTAACCTTAATAACTAAGTTCTTAAACTAATGTAAGTACATATACCTAAGTAATTTTGAGTCGGCGCCAAACAAGCACATTAATTAATAATTACGTAAAGCGTGATGCGCGGCGGCGACGCGGCCGGAAAATGCAGAGCGTTCGCGAAGTTAATGTCAGCGAGACAGCAACCCGACGATGTTTGGCGCCGACTCAAAATTACTTAGGTATATGTACTTACATTAGTTTAAGAACTTAGTTATTAAGGTTAAATAAAAAAGGTTTATTATTTTTTGCTTTTCAGTTTTTTCGGCGGTTTAATTTTTTTGTTAAAAAGTTTTTTAAAACCCCATTCGAATTTTTTACTTCAGACATGCCAGTTCGGAGATTAACTTGCGGCCATGGAACCATCTTTTTTTTGACACTTAATTTTGGCGCCATCTATTTAATAATAATAATAATAATATGTCCAAAATAAAAATTTGTGTGTAAACTAAAAGGGTCCATTTATATTTTGTGAAAGTTTCATCACAATACTTAATAAAACGGCTGAGAAATAAAAGTTTGAAGAAAGGCCTATTTTTGATGCTCTAGAGTATATTCTAAGAATAGTACCTTAAATTTTCTATGAATTGGAACGATGCCTTACCTGAAAAAAGAAAGAAAAATTCAATTTAGTAAAATTCATCAAGCTCTTATTATTGCAAAATTAAAAAAATGTGTTTAATAGTGGTTTACTTAAATTCCTGATTATTCGTATTTTTATAAATTGAGTTGGCTGAGCTTCAGGTGTTTTAAATAAAACTAGTATCAAGAGATTTTCAGAAGAGCACTGCGTATTAAATTACATTTTTAATGTATTATGGAATAGAAACGAAACTATTTGCAAATCAATAAAACCATCTTATGTTTCAACTCTAAATGATTTACTGCATTTTGTTATATACCTTCTGAGTTAATCTAGACTCATAGCTTCATTAAAATACATTAAAATTTTTGAATTTGTATTTGAAAATTGTATCCCATAAAATTGGGAAAAAAAATTCCGGAGAAATAGAATTTAATAAAATTTATTGCCTCTCAAGATTGCAATTCATCACGGCTACATGTGGACTTTCCGCGAAGTACGCAGAATTTTCTCCGTGATTTTCTAGTGCAAGTAGGCAAAAAGATTTCGCTGCAAGGAAGCAGAACGCTGGGGATTTGTGCAAGCAACAGCACATCGCCCGGGGGAGCTGCACGCGTAAAAACCAAAAGAACCAAGTGAAAATTCAGAAATTCTCATCACGTGCCAGAAATACGCTAGCGTGTAATTGAACACAATTCCAGAAATGTTTCAAGATATGTTTACAGAAGTGTGGAAAACACTAGCAGAGCTATACTACCTCTTTTTTGCTGATAGTAAAACGTGAAGTCAATCCCACTGTGGAAGGAGAAATAAGTTTCCGACAATAAATTGCAATTAAACCAAGTGCTGGGCAATTATTAAAACACAAGCGGTATGAATAATTTTGTCGTAAACGATTTCAGTAGAAGTATTAGCAAACCGGACTACAAGGAAAGTCGGTTCAAAATTAATACAGTGCTTGGACTTTGTTGCGCAAGCATGTGTAATTTGCTAATTTTTGCCTCTAAAGGACATTTTGATTTCACCTGATGTTGTGAAAGTGCACGTAGAAGAGAACAACTTCCTTTTTTCAGTCTAATTTGCGCGAAACGTCCGCCATTCTCTTCCTCATTTCTAAATATTTTGTGCACATACTGGCGCAATTACGTTTGCTCTGTGCTACTTGCCATACTTCTAATTTAATTAGCGTTCCCCAACAAGCCTCTCTGATGAAAGTAGAATTCTCAGCGGAAATGTCGCGAAGAAAGTAAAAAATTTTCTTAAGATCCCATTACCATTTGAAAGTAAAGTGACCCACATAGGTGCATGATAGAGGAGAGTGCTGTTGAAACTCCGTAAAGTACCTAATTTGAACCGCAAGTATTGAATTTACATAAAACGCAAGTCGAGGGCCCGCGCCGCCCACTGAAGACCCAGTTTTCTTAAGTGATCTTAATAAGATGTCAACCGGCGTCGAAGGGGGCCCCGATCGGAGCAACTACCTTTTTACGTATGCTGCGCCGGTCGACGCAGCAGCGATCGTTGTCGCAGCTGCTTTGACGCATGACACATGTCCATTCCGCCCGATTAGTCCCCGTCGAACTGGCGTTTTTTCGCTGTCGTCTCTCCTGGACTCCTCCTCAATTTCCGCGACCTATTCGCGGTGCTCCAGAGGAATGAACTTGCGACTAAACCTAAAGTGTCAATCAGATCCCTGTCCGATTCGTACTTACAAGACGCAATTTAAGGGGATTGTAAAGTCCATCGTTGACATATGGAAATCTTAAGATTCCCTCGTCGTATTCTTGAAGGTTTGATCGTCGTCCAGTGAGCGACAGGGAAATGACCACCAGGGCACAAGATTCGATCTTTTTCTTGCACTGAGACATATTTTTTCTATCTTGTTACGGTCATTACATAAGCGGCGGAAAGCCGATCAATCGGATCGAATATTAAACCGAATTAGAGCCGTGTAAGAAATTTAATCCAAATATTTTGATAGACATATTCAGAGGCATTCGGAAGGTCATTAAACCTCATTCTTGTCACGCTTCATGGGTATTTCCTTGTACATTTTGTGTGGGCAGTGCAAAAAAATGAAATGCGTTGGTTAATTTGAATTGATTTGTTCGAACCTAATCAGAGCTGTGAGCCTCTGCACTCGTATATCATTAAGTAAAATGAAATTAAATACCCTGCAGGGTAGAAAATAAATGGATGGTGCAGTTGATTTTCAGGTTATTGATCCTAAAACACCATGTTTTTATTCCCTTTACACACTTTAATAATACCTCTGCGGTTACGCATGTTTAATTGCTTTCGACAGCCCTGAAATATGTAGGTACATCGCAAAATTACATTCCTTCTCATTTCGTCATATGTCGGCTTTTTATGGATTTCTTATTTTAGATTGAAGAGTTCAATGAACTTTCATTTAAAACTCGCATTTATATTTTTCTTTCTTTGTAAAATTTGACTAAAACGTTTTTTGGTTCCCATTTAAATTTGCATTTTGAAGATTTTAAAATTGAAGCAATGATTAAATTGTTAGTAGATAAAATTTGCTACAAACAGTATATTATTTTTGTAAAGTTATGTATTACAGCAAGAGGTAAGAAAATATACATATAAAATTTATATACATTTTTGGGTACATTTTATGTATTATACCCATCGATTGACGTTCATAAACTTGTAGCAAACATTTATGATTTAACTTAAAGATTGTTTAACGTATTCTTGTAAGAAAATTTTGTTTAAGACTATACTTTAATGATACGCAAAACAACAAGCTTTTTCAACCGTTTTAACAAGCTGTTAGACTATTTCGACAATTTGTGGCCCGACAAACCAATTGTTTTTTGTATGATTAAGGTTAAATTTTATAACCAAAAAATGATGGTGATGATGAGGAAGCCTAATAGATTAACAAGTACCTAAGAATTTAATAATAAAATCATACCATTTAGGGAAAATTGGCTTCGATACGCCAAAATATGTATTATGAAAATTATAAAAGCTTTCTTCTGTAAGTAAGAAAAATTTCATAGTGATATTATTACACTATACATAAAATAATATTAAGAAAAATTAAATATTTTCCATAATCTACTTCTGACACTACTTATAAAAGCATACGTTTAGTTATGAGAAAAACAAGACCAAAACCAAGACTATGATAGTCTTGGTCTTGCATCAATAAACTTAGCTTTGATCTTGTCTGTCAAGTCTTGGTGTCATTTGCAAGACTCTTGCAGTCTTGTATTTTTAAACTCAAATATTTTGGATAACTTATTTAGGTACCCGTATTGGGTAGATTTTATAAGTAAAATGACTTTCAACTACTTACATCCGTTTAAGTAGTCAACAATAAAATAAAAATAAATAAAAAATGCAGCAAAACGATGAAGTTTTTCGATCTAACTACACAGTCTACAAAAACTTGTTCCAATTTTATCATTTTTTGTAAGGAAATTTAATACCTTCCATAATGGTAGTAAAATTACACTAAAAAATTACATAAAAATTTGTGCAAAAATCCATTTTTCTTCTGTAAAATAAAAATAAACGTAGATGACGGAAAATTCTCAGTTTTAGTTCAAATAAATTCTTAAAATTTGTCAAATAAAATATTTAAAAATCCTACCTGTTTCTTTTCTAAATATATAGGTATTTCCGAAAAACAAACCAGAAATGCGTAGAAACACGGGGTCAGAATTTTACAAAAATTTACATCAGTATTCGTAAGGCAGTTATCTTACGTACTTCCTAGCCCACGAAATGTGTTTCATCCTCGTTTCGTTAATAACATTAAAAAGAAAGCACAAATAAAGCGCGCAGAAAGTTGCAATATTTATTTTATTAAAATTATCTTACCGTTGCATTTTTGCTCTCAAAAACATCGTAACGTTCTTACATATACGCAGCAGACTGTTAATATTTATTTAATTTGGAAAGAGAAGCTAACCTTTGCATTTTTGCCGTATACAAGACAGACAGCAACATGAGTAAATTATTTGTTTACGTGGCTGCGTCAGCGAAAGATGTTTAAGCGTCCCTGAATAAATTGATAAATTGAAAAACGAGAGGCAAGGAGTTTGTAAACACAAATGAATATCTGGAATCGCAAATATTATTGATTAAATTTCGCTCAATATCGCTTTTTGGGTCGAAACTTTCGAAGACTGCCTATGTAAAAATATATACATACATATGTATGATATTAAACTGTATAAAGGCGAACATTTTTAGGAAATGATAAGAATTGAAAATTTACACTATCAGGAAAAGTGTTACATAAAAACTAACAAGATTTATTTTCGAATGGGGTCAATGCTTCAAATTTGTTCGGATCGAAGCCGGGGCAACTGAGCAACACTTGAGATAACGCGCATGCCGAAGATGTTCTGAAAATCGAAAACTGGGTTATCGGAAAGCCGCGGCTGAGAATGTTTTCAGCAGAATTAAGCCAATTACGGGGGGCATTCAAAAACACTGTCGAGCTGTCGAGTCTCATTCACCCAACATCATCAGCATCATCGCGAGAAATTCCCCCGATCCGCGGGTGGCGCGGCGTTGGACGCGTGAGTCACCCAATTGCCGCGAATTGGCACCCGACGAGTTCACAAGTCAAATCCATTCATAAATTTGATTGGAGCACAAAAGGCTCAAGGCCTTCATCTCAGAGTCAGATGAGCGGAAAAAGGTTAAATTGCGTTCAAGTGGTGATCGCACTTACGAGTAAATGTCGCACCAAGTCCCAATTGATCACTGGATGAACTCGATCTTTTTGGTCCAGCAACTGCTGAGACAAATCTGTCCGACGGGAATTATGCAAGCCTGCTCGCCGGGGAATGCTGCGCTATCGCGTCCTGGGGCACAAACCTTTTAAATCAAGTCACTCTGCGCACTTATCTGACACGATCAATCAAAGATGGTAACTTTCTGTCGCGGCGATTGGATTTGTAGCCGGTTGCCGCGACGATAAATCTTGAAACTTTCAAATTTGTCTAGACGGCTGCTGGAGCGCCTCTGGATCCAAACCTAAAAAGTTTAAAAATTCACACGGTAATGCGACGAGTTTTCATTTCAAAACTTGTAAATTTCACTCCTTATCTATGAGCAGAGGAAGAAATCTTATCAGCCGGGGAGCGCGCGTTATCTGCACAAACTCGTTCAAAGATTTCCGAAGAATCGCACGGCAGATATGAGTTCGTGCGCTTGCGAATTATCCGACTCTTTGGAAATTTTTGATAAACTTTCCTCTTTATGTTTTGCACATGGGTGGCACAGTCCACCCATTTTTATTTTCGAAGATATTTATTTTTTTTGGGAGCAAAGTTACATAAACCTGATTCATATATCCAACAAGGTGCTCGAACCAAATTTGCATATGAACTTGTTTGATTTTTATTGAGAGCACTAGAAATAACTTGTTGGAAGCATGTTAAATGACTTCATTCCTCTTCAAGGCCTTACTTCGACCTTGCAATATTTTCTTCGAAGTATGAAAATTTAACTGCCAGAAGGCAATTCTTTCTTACAAAAAACTTTTCTAACTATTATATTTTGCTATTGATTTATAAATTGTAATATTTAGAAATGTGTACTCCAAAATCTTTATATAGGTCCTCTTAAATTCATTTTGGTTCACACTTTTATACTCGAATAACCAACTCGTTAAAACGTAGATAAATTTTTTGCTAATCAACAAAATCCTACATTACTGAATTTAAGTGCGCACATTTAACTTAAGAGAAAGCCATAATCAGGAAATAATTAGCAGAAAAATTTTAATTAATCTTTTTGAACCGTGATAAACTATGTATAGTATTATATATGTATAAACATATGTACATTCATAATCGATGGCTTTCGTTCTAACGTTTTACTTTTTTGTATGAAACTGGGTTATACCGTTTAAACTATATAACCAATTAATTTCGCATTTGTTGCAAATAATTTTATTTGCAAACCTTTATTTCATTGAAACTAAATTATAGCTTTTGAGATGTAATATTATTTTTTATAATATTCATTTTTCACTAGCAATACAAATAGTAATAGCAGAATAAGTTACAAATTTACAAGTTTTAGTTTTTAATTGGAAGAATGTTGTACTTAATTGCGAAATGGTAAACCAAAGAAACATATTTAATTTGGTGCAACTAGTTTAATTTAAAAAAATTTAACGTGATCTTATTAAATGCTCTGATATTCTTTGACGATCATTTTGATGTGAATTATGACAAGTTATAACATTATACACTTTTGTTCGATCTATTCTAGAATATACTAGTCATTGATTCTATCCTGGTACACAATTCCAAAGACGATTTAATCCCTGGTTTTAGATAGGCTCTGGTCTGGATCAAAATAGAATTATTGCTAAAAAATTTTTAGTTGATTTTTAATTGTCTCTCATATAATGTATTTATTATTTATTCTATGTAATTCATAATATATTCTCTCTACAGATTATTTAAAATCCAGCATGTTTTTTATAAAAAATATTGTCAGCTCGCAGAGAAAGTAAAATTATCCAAAAAATCTCCATACAATAAAATTGTTTGGCTCTATCTATAAAATTTTCGTACTCTTGGAATATCAGTAACTAGGACATTTTATCCAGTATTTTTCACTGATATTATTTGGTTCTGGAATGAATTCTGAAGAAATGTACATACATACATATTATAGAAAGTGTGATCCATTCCTTACCGAGTCATGATTCATTCCTGTCTGACGATGATACGCGATTCATTGCTTGATAATGACACACTTTTCAATGTCCAAAGGAGACGCAGAGAGAACATATGAATAATCAATTGATTAATTGGAGTGATGCGGACATACAAATTTAAAAAGGAAGTGAAGTAGCATAATTTCAAGCCTTAGAAGGAAGAATTAAGTCATGCATGGTTGAAAAGTATTTGAGTTTTAATAAATATGGTGTTTGTTATTCGCACCGATGAATTTACTGGACTTAGTCTATTACAAATGAGTATTGTTACAATTTGTAGCTCCGTAGATTACAGTTTGTTATGAGCTTTTCATAAACATACACTACCTTCTTCTTTGAAAAAACTGAATGAATTCTAATAAAGGCAGATGGCAACACTATGCAATTAGGTGTGGTATCATTCCACACCCTGAAAAGTTCGACAGTTTCACCCTTAAAGCCAAACCTTCTTCAGTATTTTTTCAAGGAGCAATAACCCTTGCATATGAACTCTATGTTTCGAGTATGCAAAAGTGCTAATGAGCCACTCAGCGTCATCCCGAACCGGCGGTGTTTGAGTTTCCTCCGTAGACGCATTAAATGCTAAAATTGGTCACTTGCCCTGCCCGTCCAGTCGCCGAAATGGAAACTGCACGTAAACATGAAAATTAGCCAGACGGGTGCTTACTCAAATGAAACATTTCGTGGGGCTCTGCAGAATCATGCTTGTGGGTTCTGTTCTGAGGGTCTGGGTTCTCGCCGAGGTCAGTCCACCGTCAGGAGGATTTTGAATTTGCGACACCCTCAGCCTCAAGTAAAGGCCGGATTTGAGGCATTCAGATTCACAGAGAGCTCTTTGTTCGCATCGCTTCCCCTCGTTAATTCTCGGAAGCAAGCACATTAATTTGCGTGCCCCGGACATAAACACGTCAAATTTATCGGAAAGCGAACGTGAAGGTCAGACGACACATGTTCAGACCGCAACGAGCATATCCGTGCTGCGCTGCCGGCTGAAAATTGGATCGGAGCTCATGTGAAACTGCCTTTAGTTCGGTTGCGGATTGGCCTCGCAGAAAATTTACTACCATCCTTAATTAGACTGGGCTTTTTGATAAATTTTCTTCTCTCTAATGGGCAGCGTTTAGAAAGTCCATCGTCCGATCCGCGGACAGGGGAGGCTCCAAGATACCCATCCTCGGAGTGCATTAAATCCCCGCAACAGGTTTCTAAGATCGAAGCCAAAAAGCGCGGCGAATATAAGGCGCTGATTTAATGGAAAACACTCGTATTACATCGCTTTTTTGTGTAGGCCCATTGAGTTGGATCAAGATAATTTGTTATGCAGGTACGGCCGCAGCTATGCTGCAGAAGTGCAGAAAGCGATGCACTCACCTGTTTTCACTCTTTGAAATTAATATAAACCTCATTCGGCTGAGATCTTCGTGCTGATAGCATTGTTTTGTAACTTGTCAAAAGCTTCCGGCGAAATATCAAGAAACTATCGCATTATTCATCGTTCACTATCACGTTTCCAGGCTCTTTTGGAAACGCAAAATTAGCTTAATGCCGGCGTGCTTCTTGTATGCCCCAACAATAGAGAAATCTGCCGAGAAAATCTGTGGAAACCTTTTATTGCCGCGTTATTGCTAACAATTTTATCATAAAATGCAAAACGAAAGCATGCACGTTTAGCAGATTTACGGCCATTGTCGAACGGCTCTTTCATGGAAAGTTAATTTTGCAAAAATCCCAACACGGCAGGTCAATAAATTTGTAAGGATCGGCTCGGCTGTTTTGCAAGGTGGCTTTGTTGCTCGCAGGTACTTCGCTGAAATTTAACAACTTTTGGCGTGAGGTAACTACTAAGCAAACACTCCACCGTGTGAAATCCATTGCCTAGAGCATGCATATTTATGTGACTGATTAATACAATTCTGGGAGCACCGCCAGTGCGTTTTTCACTTACATAAAGATTTATTAGACCATAATTCATAAACAACATAGGGCAGTTACAGAATGGGGGTTAAACCCACCATCGTCTAGATTTAAGGTATAATAAACCAAATAAACGAGAAAAGTATTATACAACATAACTGATTTGCTTATCCAGTCAGGTAAAATACTTGGATGGCTAGAAATTCTGCGAAGATGAGCAAATTACAAAATGTTTTAAGCCCATTAAATACTTTATCCTTATATTTCAAAAGCGTATTAAATAGGATCTATAGGCTTAATGCATATGTAGGTATTTACAGGAAAATTATTATTCGGAATGAGATAAAACTAATATAGGAAATTACTGAATTGAAATTATTTTATGGTTTAGGAATTTAAAAAGAAAAATCTTAAGAATGTGGCACTTTATTTTAATCGAGAACCAAAGAGAGAGAACCAAAAATAGAGTACAAAAAATACACTGAGACAAAAAATACTAGTAAATGTAACAAAACTGGTTTGCTTCAATTTTCTACCAAAAGATATTTTAATAGAACCAAAATTAGGTTATGCCAACCTAAACCGATAAGGGATTTCAATAAAGGTCTAAAAACGGATTGTTTGCCAAAAGGAAAGCCAATTCGTTAATTTTAACTTGGCTTTTTAAGTTGATGGTAAAAATAATATTGGTTAATACAGTAATTTTCATTAATTCAACAAAGAGTTTATTTTAAATTGATGTAGGTATTTTGGTTTAATCAAATTAATTTCACGTAGTCTGTCTAGTGTATAATTTTTAACTATGATATTATTGTGATATTATTTCACTATACCATCACATTACACAGATTAAGACAACGTATGAAAAAAAACATAAAAACAAGAAATTTTTTAAATTAAATAAAAAGTTACGATTAATGAATTGATTCCTAAGGACCAAAGTAATCCCAAATAAAATGTGAATTTTATTAAATATTCGAACGAACTGTTTAAATATTGAAAAGTGAATTTGGTTCAGTTTAAATTAACAAAATTAATTTGCCAAGTATTATAAGTGTAGACTTGATTATTGGTTCCTTTTACAAGTGTTTTGAGAAGTAAATCAGTGAGGTCAGCTTTTAATTTTCATTGTTAAATATATATATGGAACTTTAATCAATTGATTTTTCTTGTTCATAAGGATTGCTCTAAAACTTTGAATCCTTACCTACTTTTTTAAATAAAATATTTTTCTAATAATTTTATTATAAACCGCTGATGCAAAATAGCTTAATTCATGTCGGCCCTACGAAGCCCGCAAAGAAAATTATTTAGCCAGGGTTTAGGTCTAAGGTTTAAAAGTAAAATAACACAATTTTCCGATAAGAATGGAACAGAATTTTTATATGGTATAATTTAGTTTTGATTAAGTGCCTCCCACGACCCTGATAGGCCATTCGAGAACGACTTTTACTACTCCTTTGTGCAACTTTGTATTGCGTAAAGTTTATAAATTAAAATTCAAACGGGAATTTCGCTGTTAGCTCTCCACCTTTTACTATTAATCAAGAGCCAGTCAGGCGGCGCGGTCTCTTTGACCAGGTCTCCGGACAATGGACATTAATTTACGACCCCGCCATCCAGGTTCTAATTCAACTTCTAACTCAGCCTACCTCTTGGTCGTGTCTTCTAGGCTCTAGTCTCGCGGTCGGGCCAAACCGCTCGTGAAATGCATCTTAAACTGAGAAACATGAATTTCATATTTCAGCCAAACTAGCCATTCTAGCTCAGCCGGGCAATAAAGAATTTTTATTAAGTAACTCAGCCGCTGAAAGCAGCACAGTTATTTCGTTATAAGACTGTCGTAAAGAACGATGTGACCAGAACTAAGACGCATGGGCGAAAGGGAAACTCCCCTGGAACCAGCGACGGCGGGGAATTTGTTTTAGATGGCTAAAACCTTTGCTAAAACATAAATGGTAATTGGTTGATCATTTTCTCTGCACTGCATCCTTCGGCCAGGTGTTTCCTTCCTCCATTTTTGCACAGTCATACCTCAAGAATTCATAATTGATTGTGTCTGACTCACCCACGGACATCGTGCCTTCGAACGGACAAAGTCGCAGCATAAGACTTTAGCATGGGTGGGTTAAAAGATCGAAGCGATTAAGAACGTCTGGAGGTGATGGGTATAAAAAATATCCCACCAGACATTTTTAAATAATTCATTACGCGCTTGGTGAGCTCCAAGAAGCAACCATCGCCAAATTTCTATGCAAGACAAATTCACGAACAAAAAAGGCAAACATTCTCTGACGAATTGATGCGAGGATCACTCCTACCGGCATTTTGTGAATTAATTGGAAAAATGCATATGCAAAATAGTTTGTGACAGAGATTGATTGGTAAATATGTAAATATTTTAGTTTTGGAGGGCAAACATTTTTTTCGGTTGTTATACTTTGGTTTGACGGATGTGTTCAGAGGAGAAATTAAGGAAATGAAGAGAATTGACAAACTTTTTAACTTTTTTTTGTAACCGAAAATTTCATTTTAAGGTACAATGTTTTTTGCTGTGATTAATGGCTATTAAAAAATTTAATATTAATCAATTTTAAAATGTGCTCTTGACACACGACAGCGTAATATAAAAAAAGTAAAAAAAAAATAACAAAAAATTAAATCGTTCTTTTACTCAATTATCAGCAGATCTAAAAGTTTCATATTTTTATATTTTATTCAGGAGGAAGTAAAAAAGAGTTAATGATTTTATGCCAATTAAGAGAATTTCACCTGACCGTGACAAGTTAAAACAATGTAACAATCCGATTTTTTTAAAAGCTTTAATTTTTAAAACCACATTTAACTTTTAAGAAAATTAACTCAATGTCAAGTTCTTACCGTGGTTTCGGTCATAAAATTAAAGAAAAACAGTATTATGCTTTTAAACATTTCTACAAGTATAATAAAAACAAAATACTTTACTAGAAACAAAACAAACTCTTTAAATACTAGAGTTTTGCTTGAACCCATTAAAATGTTTAATATTGATAGATTCACTTAGACTATAGACGGCAAGAAATTAAACTTTTAAGCCCATTTTGATGTTTTTGTTTCAGACATATAATATGTAAATAGAATTTTTCTTATTTTGGCAACCGCATCAAATTTGAGGCGTAAACTTCAACGCACCTACCTAATAAATGCAATTATTGCTTAAAATAAAAATAAAAATTTTTCAAATTACATACACTCTTCGTATGAAAAAAAATAATCTGTTTTTCAATTACCTTATAAAACGGCTGAGAAATAATAATATAAAAATTTATAATATTTGTGCAGCAATTATTAGAATGCCTCCTTAAGCTCTCAGAATACTAAATTACTAAAGTAATTTTGTTGTCATACTTTTGATAGTAACATAACATAAAATAAGATTGTTTCAATTTTTTACAATTATATTTATTCATTATACACTTTTACTATTAATATAAACTCTTATAAAGTTGATCAAATTCTTTAATGAAACTTAATTTCATTGTATACTTGCTCATAAGTTTTTGTATTGTGGTATGAAACATAACTGTCTTTTATTTAAGCGATAGCAAAATTTAAGTGACAATTTTCAAGACTACAGCCGTGTAATGTATGTTTAGTTTTGAATTTTTCCAATTAAATTTATTCTTGCTTTAAAAAACTAAAATTTGATAAAGAATAATTCAATATTCATCACTTTAAAAATTTCATCCCTGAAGTAAGCTGCTATGTGTGCTATTTATTTCATGAAAAACTGAGTTTTAAATAAAACTTTATCGTATATGAATGCTATGAAACTATGTCAAGAATCCCTATAATGAACCGCATATGCCTGTACTGCAACGAAACGAACTAGGTGATATTTAATTTCATGCAGGGATTTCTAATGTCTTTCACATATTTACTCAAGTTGAGTTCTATTTATTCTGCTTACCTGAGAAGTTGCCCCAGTCTCCGTGATAAGCTCGCTGTTTTATCAATATTATCCCTATTTAGAGCACCCACAGCACACGAAATATTATCTACAGGTGGGATTATCGGATTAAGTCCGAAGTGAGTAACGCACCTCGCGACGAGCCAGGGATGATTCACAGGAAAAAGCACAAACAGACCTAGTTACACTGTCGCGACAAAACGGACTCTATTTAATCTAAGAATCGTAGAAGATAATTCAGGTGTGTCTAACTTCATGCACTAGAAAATGCGGCCGAAAGCGTCGGTTTTGTCGCACTACAACCGCAAGGAGAAAGCGCGCGTCTTCTAACTGACTCGTAAAATATTTTGGAATTGGAACCCTCTCGAGGTGTATTGATTTTCAGAGGATTTTTCGTTGAGGATTCGGAGGGAGAAATTTAGTGCTAATCCTCCACTGAGTGCACTGCACGTGTTTACAAAAGTCAGGGACAATTCGCACCCCTAGGCCCAGCCAACCCTTGTGACACTGAGGCAGCCCAAAACACTCGCGGAGCGAATCTCGCACTACTTCAAAATATGCCACTGCCTGCACTTTCGTTTTGCGGTATCACCGCCGAGGCTTGGCGTTGTCACACGCGGGCATGCGCGAGGCCACGATGCACCTTCGAGCAGAAGTGCAATCTGCACCCTCACGAAGGCATCGTGGTGTGCACTTGGGTGCATTCAAATAATCACTCCCGCCAGCAGGGCCGTCTTAATTGGCGCTTCTTGAGCCGCACTCTTTGTGTCTTAAAGACACAGTCGCCCGGCCGCGGCGATTGTTTCGCTCCTCGCCATCCGGCGGGCGCGGGCGGCCCCCTATTAATCAAGTCGCATAGTGAGTGCTACTTGGAAACTTTATTGGCTGGGAAGTGTATCTTTTGTGCGCACTAATAACTCCTAAATGGTTCAATTAAAGCCATCGTACGGCGCAGAGAGTGATGAACTCTGGGATTTGTTCAGTCAATTAGTCAACCCTTTCCGGGCACATGGCGCCTCGGCTAACCGGCCTCAGAAGATCTTGATAAAAACCCTGGCCCTGATTGAATTCTCTTCCTCTTTTGAGGACACAAAAGGCTTGCCTACTCACACGAAAGATAGAGAGATTGATACCCAGTGATAGGGCTAAAATTATTAGTTCCGTGCGATACCTTCATAATGTATCATATCTTATTCTAACGGTGAACAGGTCCACCTACAGCACGAGTTATTTCGACATATCAAGATCCCCGAACATCACATTTGACGGTAAAGAGTTATGGTTCAATACGATCTATCTGTGGGAGGGCACTGCTCGTGGATTGAAATATCACTGAGGCGGCAAAACTAGGTCAAGACATTTTCAAGAAAGTTCAGGAGCCTTATGGTCTTTGCGTTCTTTGATCTATGCAGCCTCAGTCTGCTCTCACGTATCGAATCGACGTTTGTCTGGTTTAAGCGGATTCGGGTAGGTTTCTAACGACCATTAACAATTGAGGCCTGCGATTAATTAAAAGATTATCCAAAGAAATGCGAAATTTATTAATATTTTCAATTGAAGCATTGTACGATACCATTTCAGTTAATTTTCCTGTATATTGTAACGTGCTCACAGTCTGGCGCCAGGAAATGTCGCTAAATTAAATAAATAAGTGCAAAAAGTAAAAGGTGCAATAACCTTAAACGATTTCAGATATCACTCTGGGCGTCGTAAAAATAAATTCTCAATATTTTGGTATATGTAATTGTAATTTTGGGTTTTATAAATAAGACGTAAACGAAATACCATTCGTACTCAAAGAGACTTAAAAAACTTTCTTTTTTAAGCATTTTCAATATGACATAAAAACTTAAAAAAAAACTAATTCTTCGATGCTACTACTTTCAACATAACGTCCTCAGAGATCCAAGTTAAAAATAATTTTGTACTTTCGAATACTCTGATTGGAATTTTAGCAGACTTAAAAACCCTTATATTTATATGAGATTTCAATGAAATTTAATATTAAGATGCTGCATTTCTTAATTCTAATCGGGCACTGGAACCGCTACACCGCCGTTTTGAGTACAAGTTACATTTTCATTTCATTTTAAACATCTACTACGGCGGCCTCTGTATTTGATTTCCTTCCCTTTTTTCAAGTCATATAAAATTAATATTAAAATAAAATTTAAGTTTTAAAAATCCGATACAGAGCGAGTAGAGAGTTTCGGTTATTACTTAGCAAAAACTCCGAAAGTTACCTAAAAATAAAGAAATTCAAAGAAAACTTTCAAATTCTTCGATTTGTCATTTCTCACGAACAAATGCGTATACTTGTCGCCGTCGATACTTTAACAAGTTTATTTTGATGATTTTTCCAGATAATTGTCGTTGTTTTTTTAAATTTGAAAACGTCTTTAGCTTATGGTTTTAAAACAATTTACAACGATTTTCTTGGAAATATGCTGAAAATTTCATTATTCGAAAATTCAAAGTTAAATATATCGGGAAGTATACAAGCGACTTACAAATTTATTTTCCATGTTTGTCTCTTTTGAGCCCAAATGAATGTTTTTATAACATTTCATCAAAGTCAGTCTGTTCCTTTTTTCTAAATCTTATTTAAATCAATATAATACTATAATAGGAACATTTGAGTCTTCCACAAGACTACTCAAATCTTCTGAATTTGGTGGACTTAGAAAATTTCAAACTGCCCGTAAAACTGTCTTATGGGGAGATTCAAATCTCCTGTAAAGATACTGGGATCTTCGAAATCGTTTGTGCTTAGAATATTTTCTGGACTTAAAGCATTTTTCAAACTTCTACATTTTTCTTTTAAATTTAAATTTTAAATTTAGGAATATTACAAAATTTAAAAATAAGTTATTATTAAGTAAGAACTCGAAGTATTTTTTCTGAGACACGAGTAGCTCATATAGAGACTCGACCCATAAATCTAAATCTATGTTTAGGATACTAGCGTGTTTCCTACATCGTCTAGTGTTTCTCATACAGAGGTGCTGAAGGGATTTATCAAGCGTCTCTCATGGCGTCTTCCTGAGTGACATGCGGAATACTCCTTGGGAAACGGAAACACAACACACGCCTTTTGTTGGAATACTCTGGGATACTGAAAATGTTTATCTCGGATGGGTAATTATTAATTACTCAATACTTTTACTACGAATGCCATAAAGACATCTACGAAATTTCATCCAATTTAGTTGTAAATTTCAAGAACACGCACACCACACTCCATTATTGAAATCAAATTACGATGAAATTGATTACAATGACAATTATGAATATATACTTTTTAAAGATGATGTCATTACATAGTTCAAGGGTATGAAACACCCTCTGACTCAAATGTATGAAGCACCCCTGACATTTTTTTCATTTTGTATCGCGTCGAAGTGAATGTGCGTTGATTTAATAATGATTGACAATATTTTAAAAGTATTTTCAATTTTAGGTCTACATAGTTCGTTGTGATTCAAAGATTGGAAGTCAAATTCACGAACAATGTATCCGCAATTTAAGTGGTCGGCCAAATGATTTAAAACTACGACTAAAAAAATAGCATCCTACCAATGCAGATTTAGGGCTAGTTAGACTTAATGACTAGTAAATTAACGATGTATGTATTCTAAATTGCATATTGCATATCTTAAAAAGTTATCGTAGACGAAGGGTTCGCACGATATTTTATTTATTATAGCTGAACATTTGTTTAATATTATGTTTTGTATTATACGAAATCTACTATTGTCTAATATTAGGAACAATTAATTCAGTGTTCAACTTAAGTATAAACAGATAATTAGGTCAAATCAAGATTAGAAATTGCACATTGTTTTACATCGGTTAAAAAACATATATACCCTACTTATCTTGCAGAAAGAAATCTAAACTCTTTATAAAAGTAATTCGTTAATTTCCATTTTCGTAAAAAATTACCAAGATACTAAAATGAAGTCAGAGGAATCACTCACCTGCCTCTCATATGTGAAACAGACCACAACTAATGCCGGTCGTGTAATAAAACTTGCGCAATTTGGCTCATTGAATTACATTGAGAGCAGCAGAATTCAAATTTGAAGGCAAATGAACTGAGCAATTTTGCGTTGCTCACAAGTAGAACTGAAGCAATCAGAGCAATTGTATTACCCCCAGAAAAGTAGCCGACTGCGTATGCAAATTATTTGCGATGTTTTGCACGCGATACATAATAATTTTTCTTTCGTTTCAGGTGAGTTAGCTTGGGTCAAAAATAAATTCCTGTGCAACAGGTAGCTCGGAGCGGGGTAGCATTAATTTATTGTATTTTTACGGGTTATCTTGACGCATTGATAGCCCTTTTGTCCGGGCGGTGGACATCTAAAGACATTCTGAAGCGTTCAAGATCGAGCGACTTGTAAGTGATAAAATTTAATTTACAGTCCATCGGGCAAATGCCCTTGCTGGAACATTAATCTTGCGAGAGGACACAAAAGGCCCATTTAAGAGACATTAATAATTGACACAATTTGACAGTTAACTGGCGCCAAAAGACGCGATAAAGGCTTTCTCGGGTTTCTTGCCCGCCAGCCGCCGAGTATGATCCGATGCAGGTCAAGAGACTGAAAAGGAAACCAGATTGGCTGCAAGATCGCATCGGTTCGAATGGAAGAAATGCTCCAGCAGCTCTGGTTACGCCTTTCCCACCTGACACCAACCTTAACTTAACTTCTCGACAGTCCAATTCCTAAAACGCTTAAAAGGCGCATGTGGACAAATTTGTAATTAATGTGGGTTACTGCAACTGGGATTGGTGTTAGGTTCCTCCAGACAGCAGACGACTTCTTTTCATCGTTTGCGGAGGTTACGAAACCTTCCCTAACTGGGTCACTGATATTAACCGGCTGGGCTCCACTTGGAGGTCACGATACGTAATTTAATTTTGATTCAAATTTCATCGCTTTTGTGTCTCAGTAGCGCAATGCGAGAGTTTATCTGAACAATTTCAACTAAACAGAGCAATCACCTTGAAATTGTATGAATTCTAAGCTACCGAAAATAAATAATGCCCCATGAGAAACAAACTGTACGTTAAAAGTGAAGTAATTTTTAGAGATTGTAGAATGATGTAAGGTCCGGAAAGAAATATGAGGGCAATTGAAAATTAAATCTTCTAATTTAATCTTAAAAAATTAAAATGTTTGTCTTAACTTGAATTACATGTTTTTCATGAGTGTTTTCAGAGGGGCGATGCATTTTTACAAAAAACTTTATCGATCACAATAAAAACCAAAGATACTATAATTTAAGAACAAAATTTCTTGTATAAAAGAAGTTTGCGGATGAAAAAGCATTCAAATTCTGAACTCGATATGACAAATTGTTTTCATTAATTTTTATTGTTTTGTAAATATAGTTATGAATTTCTTAAAAAAAAAAACACAATAATCGTTAAGAAAATGTATAGGTAAAGGTGATAAAGTAGCCCAGGACCCAGCTCATGATATCTAAGAAACCTATAAGAGTAGAACTTCAGTCTTTAAACATTTACCCAAGCCTGGAAAATTGAAAATTTCGAGGAAAAGGAGTTTAAAAAAAAAAATAAAATAGTTAATATACCTAGAGCTTGCGTATTAAGTACAGCTTATATTGATATGTAATTTGAATGAAAAGTTTTTAAATGGTATGAATTTCTTAGAATATTTTTTTTTTATTTTCTTAACGTCTCCTGCGAAATAATACAATATAATAAATGTTTACTTTGCGTTTAAACATTTATCTTTTCCTTCAGTTTTAAAAATAAAGTTATCCGAAACGTCGAATTACATACAATACAGCGTTATCTTTGTATATTATACTGGGTTTATGGGGCTAACAATTTGTAAAAGTATTGATAGCGAAAATTCTAATAGAAATGAAATTTGACAAATTTATAAAATTAGGAAATAAATGGATTATAATTCTAGTATCATATTAGAAACGGTGGTCAGTCTTTTTGGAGTTATACTGATAATAGTTTGCTAATATTATCTATACATATAAATAAAATTGAAGTTTCCGCCTGTCTGTTCAGGCTAATCTTCGAAACGGCTGAACCGATTTCGATGAAACTTTGCATAAATGCAGACTACTTTTTTTTATTTTTTTAATTGTCAGAATTTACAAATTCAAGATGGCGGACTTTCAAAGTTTGAAATTTATTTGATTTCCACCGAACTTGGTACTTGGGGGTTTTTGGTGATGCATAACAAAAATAATATTTTCGTTAGATGATCTAGCTAAAAGTTACGAATATATTATGTTTTTTTATTGTTTTCATCTTTTAATGCGATACTTGAGCAGTATTATTTAACGAATCATAATTAAAATAAAATTCGGTCTTTAGTAATACTCCTTGCTAGTTAATTTTGGAAAGTAAAAGCGCCTTATAAAAATCAAACATAAGTAAATGAAAAAGTTTAAGAGAGAACTAATAACAAAGTCCATATAGTGGTTAAGAAATTTATTTTAACGGCTTCATTAATTGTTAACACGTTTTGAATGATGTGACCACATGTAAACGACCGCTTGTCTTCTAGCAATTTTATTAACAGCTTACGAAAAGTAGTTAAACTTTTATTTTCTGCGACCAATAATGTTAGATTGTTATTCGTTTTGTAACTTTTCCTTAGGGTAACGGTTAGCAACGAATGAACTAACTTTCGGTAATAAACTGATAGAAAAGCAACTTCCAAAAGCGTAAATTTCATTATGTTTTTTCTAATTAAGTATGTACACTACAGCTCATAGTTATTCGAACGATTCATATCAAGCTCTAAGTCCTACAAGTAAAGAAGAGCTCTGGACAAAACTTCTTCAGTGTTGGAACGAGATGTATTGAATAAGGATATATTGAAGAAAATGTGTAATGACCTTAATTTATGTATTATTTAGCTTATTATTCTTTTTTCAATTAAATACATCTTAAGGAATACAAATGTGTGCCAGAACTCGATTACACTGTTTTATTTAAAAAAATATGCATTCATAATTGCAAACATATGAATCGTTCGAATAATTGTGAGCGGTAGTGTATATAATATTGATATTTTTTACTTATTTATGGTAATTAGAGTGTGATCTGAAAAATTAAATTCTTGGAGTTGTGTATATGTCGTAGGCTATATTAGGTCGTTAGCTAAAAGCTTAGAGTATGCACTTGTGGAGTATATCATACTTTTAAAATATTTGTTATTTTAAAAATATAATATACTCCATAAATGCGTGCTTGTCTGACCGCGAAAAGTGCATAGTGCGTCTAGTCTTTTAGCTAAAGGCCTGATTTTCCTATTACTCTACGTCATACATATGTATGTATATACAAACAAAAAAAACTTCAAGTTTTGTATATGCAGCTTTTTCTTTATGTTTAACGCTGTTTCAACTTCACTGTAGCTTCAACTACATTTGAACTCGATTTCAACTATATTATAGCTACTTCATTTAGTACTACTTCCATGATTTTAGTTTATTACGTTTATTTAATAAATTTTTCGCTGATTTCAAACCAACTGTCAGAATTTTCGAATTCAAGATGACGAACTGTCAAATTTTAAAGTTTATGCGATTTGTACCAAACTTGGTACTTGGGCGTTTTACATGGGCGAAGTCGCAGGTAAAAGCTAGTTATAAATAATACTTAATTTAATTTATATTTGACATCCCCGCGAATTGCCAAATTACGAACTTTTTGTGTTAGTTTATTGAAATCATTTAACTTTGCTTAAGCGGGAGGGTAATTTATCAAATAGATGCGAGTTTATGTAAACAAGGTATAAATTTCAACTTTAGGTAAGTGGATCATAAAAATGGGTCGTCATTTGATCTACCTTAAATAAGGCATGATATGTTAGGACTATGCCCTCTCGATATTTAAAAATACTTTCCAGTGACAAACAAATCCAGCAGTGGATATCGTAATCATGTTCAACAGCCCGAAGCGCTATTTTTATGTGCTTCTACTATGTAACGTGGATTGCATAAGACATTTTTATAGCAATGCATTCTTTAATTTAAGAGCTATTTAAATTTAAGCCATCGGTTAATCACCGCTTTCACAAGTTTTCTTGCGCGCCAACGCGGCGCGAACTTTTTAAGACTTTTATTCAAATACCCACTGGACCGCGACTATTCGGTGGATCCCCGAATGGGTCCGTCTGGGTCAGTAAAATTTTCGGGAATATTAGGGCGCTTTCTAAATTCTTCGCTGGATGCCACCGTTTAACATAATTTTTATTTCAAATCGGGCATTTTGATTGATGCAGCAAAACACTTTCCTGCAATTTAATCGCACCTCCGGTGCCGGGCACCTCGAATATCTCAAAAATTTCACCGCGATCGACCGGCGCGACGCCGCCGCCGCCGCCAGTTGCTGCTGCATCTTCCTTCACGAACTCCAAGTAAATTCCAATAGAAGTCTACCGGAAGAGCCGAAGAAAAGACGTTCGGGGAACAAAGAGCATCACGATTAGCGTGTTTTTCGGCATGTCTGGGCACGGATTACAGGGAATTAGTGCATTTATTTTTAGCTATCTCCCGGCGGCAGCCAGCGCACCACCGTTCAAAAGTAGTCCACCGATGCACTCTTTTATGGAAAGGTGCTCCTAGTCACTGCTTCCTTAGCCGACTTTGCAGCGGGGAGCGGCGAAAAAAAATGCTTTTCTTAATTGAAGCTAATGCGCGCAACATGGGGATTAACAGGGCATATGTCCGCCCAAATTTGTTTAATGGATAATGGAATCATTATCTGTCGATGGTATTAGACGAGTCCCATTCAAGCACTGGTCGTTATCTTTACGGGCGACCGGAATTCAGGGAATCCACCGGGAGTTCTAAGTCTAAGTTCTGTCTTCCCGTTCCTTGATTAATTGAGTTTTTATCGAAGTCATTGTTGCGCAACTGGAATAAATCCACTTGTTTTTCTGTTAGCATCTTTCAAGGAACCTGCCTTCCGACGACTTCTTCAAAGCAATAAATAACTCCATTGACTTCAATTATATTACAACTCATGGTTATAAAGGAGCTACTTAAGCATGAAGATTTCGAAAGAAGCACTATAAATAAAAAACGGGTAAAAATCAACTTCTAATTATCTCTGTTGGGGAGCAATCAAATCAAACTTGTAGGTGTCTTGTTATCATCTGATCTCGCGCGGTCCCTTGAGACTGCGGCTCCACTTCCTATGTGATGGCTCAAGACCTAATTACACATGTAGGTTTTAACCGCTTTCCATTCAGACCTGTAATTAAATTCTCATGTTATTACTGCTCCCTTTCCAAAACGCTAAAAACAACATCGGCCCACTCATAGTACCTTCGGAAGATTTAAGCGGATGCATACTGTGTGCGGCTCCGACAAAACTCTGGGATTTTGCTCGGATGTTCCATTTTATTTGCTCTCGGGCTGCTCAGATAAACCAAAGTGGCCAGGTGGGTTCGCTAGATGGTTTATTTTGCTAGAAGTCTGCATCTGCTTTTTGAATGTTTGAGCTAAACATCCTTGAGAATATTTTTTGTTGTTTTCGTAAATTGGAAGTAACTTTGGTGTCATGTTTCTAAACTAACAGACCTTAGGGAAATAATTTATTTTTATTTGCTGTTAAGATAACATGTAGTGAATTAATATAATCTATGTATAATAAAGCAATTTACAATATTTAAGAATTCGTTTACATTTGAAGTAAATTGAAAGAATTGCCTAATTAAAATTTTTTGGTTTAATCACTTACATTGTTTTGCTACTTACGGATTTCAAATGTTCAATTAAAAATTCGAAATAAGCTATGAATATCACAATAATAACAGTGAGTAGACAAGAATTATTATACCTATTATAAAATCTCATGAGGAGATGTCAGATCTACTAACTTAAGTATGTAAGTAATCTTTATAAATTACCCTTGTTGATATTTTTATCTTTTGACTTTCTTCACATGGTGCACAGTGAGTAGCACTTTATTTACCTATTTTGTGTACATAATTGTGAAATAATTAAGAAATGTTATCATTCAATTTTCAGCTTAAAATAAGAAAAGTACTTTATTAAGAACGTTTTAGATTCCGCAAACTTACTTTAAATTTAATTGAACAGCATAACATAACTTTTAAGGAACTGGTGGTGTAAAATTAAATCTAGTAAATTTCCTTTGAGTAGAATTGATATACTGGTACCATATCCATATGAATTTGATAATGAAGAAAATTACTACTATTTTTGACGAGTCTCAAAGTAGAATATTGTAACTATTTATATGTTGATTATGATCAACGAATTTCAAATAAGACAAAATGACCAAATCGCAGATTATAGAAAGAACTTCCGGCCTCTTTAAAAAGACGTAAATTTATATTTCTTTTATTTCTAAATAAAGATTTACATTTTTTATATTGTATTGTATTTCAAGCTAAAAAATCGCCTTTTATGATCCATGATTTAAAGTGATGCATAACAAAAATATTATTTTCGTTAAATCATCTGGCTAAAAGTTACGTATATATTATTTGTTTTATTGTTTTCATCTTTTAATACGATACTTGAGCAATATTATTTAACAAATTATAATTAAAATAAAATTCGGTCTTTAGTAAACCTCTTTGTTAGTTAATTGTGGAAAGTAAATAAAAGCGCCTTATAAAAGTCAAATATAAATAAATGAAAAAGTTTAGAGGAGAAGTAATAACAAAATCCATATTGTGGTTAAGAAATTTACTTTAACGGCTTCATTAATTGTTAACACATTTTGAAGGATGTGACCACATGTAAGCTACCGCTTGTCTTGTAGAAATTTTATTAACAGCTTACAAAAAGTAGTTAACTTAACTTTCATTTTCTGCGAGCAATTATGTTAAATTGTTATTCGTTTAGGGTAACGGTTAGCAACGAATAAACTAACTTTCGGTCATAAACTGATAGAAAGGCAACTTCCAAAGTATGTATATTATATTGATAATTTTTACTTATTTATGTAAAATAATTTTCAAATAGGAAAATTAGGTAGTTAGCTAAAAGCCTAGACTATGCCCTTACGTGCGCAGGGAAGCACACATTTGTGGAATACTTATATCATATTTTTAAAATATTTGTTATTTTTTCATTTCTTTATGTTTAACCCTGTTTCAACTTCAACTGCACCTTCAACTACATTTAGGATCGATTTCAACTAGTTACTAGTATAGCTTCTTACTAAGCGGTGTTACATTTTAAATTGTATTTATTTAAGTAATAACAAATGTCTTCATTTTGTACTACTTGCTAGATTTTAGTTTATTGCGTTTATTGAATAAACTTTAAATACCTGTCTACCTTAATTATCTGACTTAATTTCATTGGAAGTCGCCAAGTCCAACAAAATCTATCTAAAGCTTATTCAAAATACATATTTACATATCTTTTCTTGCAGTGCCCATCCGAATGACCACCAGGTGTTATTCCAATATAAAGGCAATTGCAAGACAGTCCAAGAATAAAGCCGTTCCCACCTGACACCGCCTATGCAGTGATGTAAGAATTTATTTGTAAACATGGCCAGATAACGAGAAATCCCCCACAAATCGAACTGCAACAGATACGAGGGCTCCAACTTTGGTCCAATTGAATCGACCGCACCAAGCGACGTGTGGGGCAGCGTTATCTCGGCGATTGCGAAGAACTTTGAACCCAATCGAATCGATCGCAAGAGCACTCTCAGATGCAAGAAAAGTTGTCGCGTGTGATACGCGATCGCCTCAGTTAAGGGTTCAGAATGTTGTCCAGTTTATCATCTTGGCCGTCTCCTTCGATCGGCTCGCGGCACCTTCGAGGGCAATTGATATTTTGTTCCCGACACTTTATCCAGGCCGGGATACAAGTGACGGGCGACTCTTGACAGTCTTCCCAACCACTGGATCGGCTCATGTTCTCGTATATGGAAATGAGCTGCTGCTCGCTGGGAACGCGATCACTTTGTTCTGCGACAGGGAAGACGGCGTTCACTTTCAAGAAGGCGACTCAAGAGGATTTCTTTCGAAAGTTGTTTGCATTTAAAGACGCGCGTGGGCGCCTCAAGTGAACACTATCAGAACAAACGGAGACCAGTGGACGGTCTGTCCGGCGACTGATGTGCCATTAAATCTTAAAGATCGATTCAGACTGCTGAACTACGTGCACCTTGTGTGGGTGCCGAGAATGGCCAAATGGCCGTCTGACTACTTCTAGACAAAACAAAATAAAACAAAACGAAACGCTTCGATCAATGACGTCAGTCGTTACTCAAGAGCACAAATATTCTGGATATGCCTCTGTCGATAGGTTTTGCAATTTCTTCTGGTTATCTTGATTGACTACGTTCATTCGATCGTGGCGTATTGTGCTGCGCCCGCCACAGCGCGCTCCAATGTCGCTACGCCGTTTTTCCAGCAGTCGTTAATAGCCGGTAGCCAACTGAAACCAGTTTAACGATTTTAACTGCTGACAAATTTTTTATCTTTATTTCCATAAGAAAACACAAAGTTTCAGCGCCGACTGTATGCCTCCATTCAGGTGTTTTGCAACGCAACGTACATTGCAACTGAACGCGCGAGGTCTTACATCTCTCGGCGCAGCGCAACAACTTCGTCGCTGCGTTTTGCTCACCGCGCTTTCCATTAATGTGCTCAATTTCGTGGCACCTATTTCGGGATAATGCGTTACGACGTCCACGACAGCAACCGATCTAAGCCAATCGACGACTGCATGTGCTTCCATAATTGCCACAACAAGTTGACCTTTATGGAAGCTTCGACCCGCATGTCAATTCAATTTAATGGCTTTAGTATCGGAATCTGCGGCTGATTTCTCAGCACTTCCGTGGAACTGGTTCCAAGAACCTTGGCTGAGACAAAAGGGAGAAAGTACTTACTAATGGTATTGTGTTTGCCACCCAAACAGGTTAATTTTCATGACGATATGATCACTTGCAGCACTAATAATCACTCATTTTTCAAAGACTTATCATCATGAACTAGGAAATATAATTAATTGAGGTCAAACATTTTTTCCTCAGAGTCAATTTCTTTTATCTTTCAAATTGATGGGAGAGATTTTCGCAATTGTACCGACATTCAAAGGTTAACCAGCCAGTTTGATTCGCATGACTACTTTTAGCATTGGATAAAAAATTTTATTCCGAGAGCATAACAAATTTCAATTTTTATTGTATGCACTTACATAAATTTAATAGTTGCTATTGAGAAAAGGAAGACAACAATTTTTAATTATATTCTAAATACTTACATATATTTATATATATAATATAACATTTATTTGGTTCTTCAACTTCTTCAAAAAGTTATTTAGTAAATGAAAAATATAAATGTGTTTCGTATAATTAATCTCAACAAAACACTGAACTTTTCTAGTCATATTTATAACTAAATCCTTGGACAAAATAAGCTTGTTGATAAAAATAATGTTTCCTTTTATAAACCGACGGAGAAGTATGGATAGTAAACTCGTCATTTATAAAGTTATTTTCAAATCCGACAACTAAACTATAATTGGATAATAAGATTAAGCTTAAGTATGGATAGATTTGGTTATAGAATTTCACTGTGTTTCAGAAAAAAAGAAACATACACTTTTCCCAAAAACCTTATTAAATACAATACAAACGTTATTCTGTCCGTCATCATTGACTTTTCCCTACTTTTTTACATATTCTGACTAAGCCATAAGAGTTATCTTGAAAAAATTTTCAGGAGTAAAATATTAATATTATTAACCTTCCATTTGCATCATAAGAATTTGAATTTCGAATAAAGTGTGAATTGAACGTAATTCCAATGAGTTTTGATAGTTATTATTGTGGTTTGATAGTAAAATTTTAACCACAGGCGATACTAGTATTAAAATAAAATTATATCGACAAACGGGGTTACTTTGGCCCTGGAAAGCTATAATACTTTGTCCCTATTTTAAATTCTCAGTATTTCTCACGTTTTGAGTTAATTAGAAGTTATATTTAGGAATATACATGGTAATCTGTTAAAGTATTTAAGTTTAAATTTTAGAAATTTTCGTTTTGATAATAAATAAATATTAGAAGATTCAAAATTGGAACAAAATAACTAAAATAAATAAATCTAATTGGAAAATAAATTATTTAAACACGAAAAATCACCTTTTATGTAAAATTGGACTTGGATTAAGAAAAGCTGTTTGAAAACGTCAAAGATTATTGCGCTGTTTTGAAATGGAACAAAATTTGCTCAAACTCTATCTGAATTTATTTTATCCAAATCTTTAAATAGTTATGCAGAAACAAAAACTTATTTCTATAAAACTATAATTCTTTTATAACTTTTTAAAAAGAACACATACTTACATATTTTAAAAAGTGATTTATGTTTCTATATTCAAACAGCATGTTTTTCCGAGAGGCTTCCAATAAAAAATAAGAAATATATACCAATTTGTTAATTTATTCGAAAGTTTCGAGAGTTTTTCAAATTATAATATCAGAAAGTCGGCTTAACTTAAGTAGGTAGCATTAGGGATAAATATTTTGTTAAGCTTAAAATTTTACTTATATTTCTGCTTCCTCTACTACCTACTACACTTTAAGACTTATTAGTCCAAACAGAAAAACAGGCTAACTGATTAGAAATTGATCAAAAAGGCAAATTGAAATAATAATAAAATTTAACAATATGTATATAGTTATCTAAAATAACAAAATATTTAGTCACGTTGTTTAATAATAAAAGTGTAATTAATCAATAAAAACAATATTTTAAACTCTAGTGGTATTTGAAAAGGCCAGACATTAATCTATCATATTAATCTCATTTTGAGATATTATTTTGCCTTATTTTCAAACTTTTATCGTTTGAGAGATATAATTTATTTGCAGTGCATTTCGAAATCTATTTTTTAATCTGATTCCGTAGATTGCAAAATATTAAAGCAAATATACCGATACCATGAATTCGTGAAATAAATAAAATAAAATAAAATAAAATAGGTTGTATATTGTACAAAAAAAAAAAAAAAAACAATGTAAAAGTTATTGAATGGACATATTCGCAATTAAGAAATAATTACAAGTCTAGACAGTTTTCTTGAATTCAATTCGTTTTAATTAGCATAGCAGCCTTTAGGGTCCCTCAGAATTTGAGCACAATTGGATCATGTGTCCAGATGTATCGCCTTGCGTCCGAGTGGCTCGATTGTGACATTTGCTTAATAGCGACTTCCACTCCGTTGCTGCATGCAAAACGCGCCTACCTCGCAGTGTGGGCCGACCATCAGATAAATGAAACGACACCCCAGCAAAAACCATCTTGAGAACAGAGTCGTTCACCGATCGTGTTTTGGTTGCGACGACGCCGCGCAAAAAGGGGTAAATAAAGGCCGCGCTCAACCAGCACCGTGTGTACGAATTTTATGTTCAGATGTCGCAAGTAAAAATACGACCTGCACGATCAGCGTGTCCGAATATCGCCCATCTGCTCCAAAGTCCATTCATAGAAGGTAAGCAGGGCACGCATTCAGATAAAATTCTTACATTAGCCTCTAGGGCCCTTGAGTCTTTCGTCTTGAGGAAATCATAAGGCGGGGGACGGAAACGAATCGTTTTACCGGCGTTTTACGCTGCACATTGGGGGGACTGAACTCCGTCCGAGAAGAAGCTGATAAGAAAAATAAGACGCAAACAAGAACATACCAAAAAAGTCCTCCCAGCGCTCCGAGTCGTCTGATTCTATATCCATGTTAGAAGGAAATGTTGAAGAGCTCCTTATTTAGAAAGATGACTTCAAAGATTCTGCGAAGCATAAATCCACTTATGCACTAGCGGACTTCACTCGCACACAAAAGCAAAACTACTGCCAACACACAAGAGGTAAATGCACTTAAAAATACACACTGCGATATCAAATGAGGTATTAACCAGCTTGGCTGGAGGGCTCGATTTTGGCCCACGACAAAGACGAGAACTGCTATTGGCTAAGACGCGGCTGCTGTTGTAAGGCACTACCACGAAAAATTCGATTCACCTAAGGTAGGTACTACATTTTTTATATTTTTTATTTTTGCACGGCAAAAATCCGAAAAGAGCGAAGATATGTTTCCTTGATCGCACACACTGTCTTACGGCTGACCGCAGTTAGTTCCTTAACTTAATCGACCATGGCATAAGAAGTCGTTCTAAGAATCCGCGAACGGCAATTCGGTTGCCATATTTTCTTCGCATTGGTCTTGAGATCGATCTGCGTATTATGACTATGCACCTAACTAGAAACAAGTGCGATCACTAAAACCAGCTAGTTTAACAAACTTATAGCACCGTACACTCGAGTCAACTGCTCAGCCCCGACTGCTCTTCTTAAGATTCCAGACGAGCTCTCTTGCTGTGCTTCTTAAGACGTTGAGTCGAGTCAAGCACTCCACCACAGCGCGATCAGGGATCATGCAACACATGTGATCGTATCATGCATAAACGGAGCTAAATTGATAAGCAGACGAATGAATCCAACCGTGGGGATCGATTTGCTTTGCGACATCGTGTGTTCGCAACCGTGTCTGATATTTTCCGGAACGATCCCACAACTGATTCACCCTACTATTGTTTACCTCCGGTGAGCAAGTGACCAGTGCAACAATTGTCCAATGGTTGCGTTAAGTGTTTCTGTCCGTATTGTACCACGTTATGTTCTCCATGAGTGGGAGTGTGTGGAAACAAACACTTCCACATGTGAATCTCACGTGAATTCATTCACATGATGTGTGAGTTAATCGCACGGGGTACCAGAGTACTTTATGAATTTTTAGGAAGTAAATTTTAATCGCTTTTCAAAATATATGTTTTCATTATCTTGCCCGGACCTATTGTATTTGACTTAAATATAATATAGAATTATATAAGTGCGAATAAAAAAGCTATCATATTTAAGTCAAATAATAAGAGGATGACTGTTTTCCGTTGCCTTTTCTCATATCAATGAATTTTATAGCAACCTACAGTATAGTATAAATATGAGAAGTAGTGTACGAGATAAAAAAAAAAGTATCCTATGTATGTCCATCTCCGCATTATAGACTATGTGCATGCCAAAATTCATGCCGATCGGTTGAACGGCCGAGGCATGAAAGTAGAACAAGCAAACTCACTTTCCCATTTATAATATTAGTATAAGGATTTTAGAAACCCCTCACTAAATAACAGTTTTATTGATCGATTTGAAAGCGATTTCCGAAGTATTTAGTGCAGTAAAAAAAAAATAAAATAAAGCTATATTAATTTTCTGTGATCCTACTTTATATCACTAAGCAATAAAATATTTTAATTTTTAAAATTAACCTAAGTTATTTTAATTAACCATCTTAAAAGCATATGCATATTTGTCATTTCTGCTGTACTTACCTGAGGTCTAACACTTTTAGGATAGAATGTGTAATATCCTTGCATTTTTATCTACAGAGTTGTCATGGAGTTTTATTTTCTTTTGCTACTTGAAACACAAAACTCATTTTTAAACTTTATACAATAAAAGACAACGAAAAAGTCCGTTAATGCCGCTTATGGGAAGTCGTTTTCTCTCGCTTGTTTTTATTTACCAGTTTTTTTTTTCCACTATTATAATAACTGTAGATAAACTTAACATTAAAAATATGTGCCACAAAATAAGCAATATTCAAAAATCGAGAAAACAAAAACCATGAAATGAGCATTGACCCAATTCCAAGTTCCTCAGCGAAACGCGGTTAGTGATAGGTATGTAATCTAAAAATTGACAAGATCGATTTTAATAATTCGCATACAATTATTTTCACCAAAATCGTTTTTCACGTGTTTTGAGTAAACATCCCAAATACAGCTTTAAGCTTCTTTATCTGCATAAATATTTACCATTCTTAAATTTTATATTTCTATGGATTGAGAGCAACTGGAATTTGGATTTAGACGTTTTCACAAAGCTAAGCTTTTAGAAGCACATTTATATATACTCAAACCAAATTAGTTGACTAAAGCTTTTCAACTTCAGCAAGAACCAAATTTCAGCAGCTTTCACAGCCAACATTAAATTTTTTAATTATACATTTTCCTAAAGTTGATATAAGAAAATATATCAAAGTTTTAAATTATAGAATCGTAATCTACAGAAAATTGTTTACTTTTTTGCATTTTTATAATTTTTATGAATATTTTATTTTTTTGCATGTTTAAGTATAATTTTTATGATTTTATTGACACAATTTAAATGTTTATAATTGAACTACCCGAAACTTCGCACGCACGGATTACAATAACTTAAGTAGCAATCAAATTTATACAGCCTAATGCCCAGGCTAGCAACGTTTTTAAATTACAAATATTTACAACTGATTCAAATCTTAAACACATTGAGGAAGTAAGTTTAATAGGTACATTTATTAAAATTTAGATATGTAAAAGTAATAAATTATGATTTTTATATATATTTTGCGTTGTGAACCTTAGATAACGTTTTGGTGATTTCACCTCAAATCGACAATCGGCTGGCATCAACCATTCTTAATTTCGATGAAATTTAGTTGATATATGTTTGTTTTATTATGAAATGAAATTCCACCAAAAGATTCAGACTCAGTAGTTTTCAAGACTCTAAAAAAACTTAAAAAACCGATTTTTGGCACAAAAAAGTGTATAATTAGTGTATATTTATAGCCTATAACGACTGTAGGGTTATAAGCTTTCTATTAGTAAAAAATTATCCTCTTACATACAAACAAACATTCTCTTAAAGAACTTATAAAGTATTTTCTAGGTTCACCTCCTCTAATTTTTTGATTGCGATTTTAAGGGTGAAGGACTGATTTTAGGGGGAAGTTTCTGAATAAACGTTGATCAGGAGACCATGTAGAATCGATTGGCATATCCGTTCAGACCTTGGCGCAACACCCTGTATTACGACTTACTGTGCTCGTATTGTCATTAAATACAGCTTAAAATTATCACTATTACAAAGAAACTAAAAAAAGCCACATCACGATATCTTCAGTAGCTTTTGCATAATGCGCGCACAAACTCGAAGTGAGTTACGATTTTATTTATATAGATGAATCACTATCTATTATTTTTATTTTTCCTAAATTTAAACTAAATGTTTTAATGTCGAATAATACTCACAAAAATTAACACTGTTTTCAATAACACAGAATATATTTAATAGAAAAATATTTATTAATAAAGACATGTTCACGATTTTAAAACTACGATTATGAACAAAAAACAAAAATTCGTATAGAACAAATAATGTGGGTTATAAAGATCGTGCTCAATTTTGTAAGTGGACCAATTATTTTGCATAGGAGTAGTACCTACATGTCGCTCAAATACTTGATATCAGCAATACAACTGGACTTGGGTAATTCTTTTTCCAATTCTTCCTTTCCAGCTCTATCAAATCTTTAGAAGTTCCTGAACTTTAGTTATGCTCTGGACCTACATCGTATTCTTTGCGGTGGATATTCACTTATTTTTCTACTATATTTTCTGATGAGTATTCAATTATTTTATAAGTTTCCTTATACATAGAGTCCCATTCCAATGCAAATTATGTTCAATATTTTATTTCCAAAATGTAGAATGTGTAATTTTACAATTTTCTAGCATTCAACATAATTAGACTTGCTGTATAAAGCCCTAAATATTTTTTTTTTTAAATTAACTTCAATTATAATACCTTTAAAATCAAAACTACTTTTCTTATTTTTACACAGTCGGCCAATATTAGATTTTTATTTAGAATATCTGAATTTCTCCATATTTCCTTTAAATTTGCTTATGGTTAAGTACCCCATTAATATAGAAAAAAACATAACCCTCCTTCGGCAGTCGGGTAAAAAGGGTTTGAAAATTTTAAATTTTTATTAAGATGAAAGGTTGCACGTTATTCAAGTATCGTTCATATAAAATTAGCTAAAAATAATCAAATAAAACCAGAAATCCTCCTCATACGCCCCGAAATAAAGGTAAAAGTAACAAATATGAGGACATATGCGGTGAATGTGTCATAAGTTATTCGAAATTTCTAGAATTGAAGCGGCCTTGCTTATGGTATTAAAATTTCGCTTATGGTAGGTATTAAAATTACGCTTCTCCTTCTGTTGTTGTTATAAAATATGACAATTCTGACTTAATTTGATATATATGAGTACTTTGCTATTCAATTTCCTACATTTTGAATTGCTTGAATTGTATTAAGTATTTGTTTTTAAAAAAAATATTAAATATTTTTTGGAATATACATGAAAAACTTTTGACTCTTTCAAGTGATCCACTTCTTCCCAGATGTTCTCTTTAGCAAGAATGTATTAATGCACATCAAAAAATACTTTTTTAGCCCGCTGCATCATTCTCCCTGTCTTTATTTAAATGTGCACGATTTTTCTTAATGGTCCGAATCAATTCTTGAATTTAAAACTGTCCCAATCTTAGCGGCTCTTGCTTCGTCAGCAGAATTATGGCCACAAAAGAAGAAGCAAATATTCGGCTATTAAAGCATATATCAAAGATATTCCTACAGCTCCTGCCACTTAAGCTGACATTGTACAAATAAGACGAGGAATTCTCTTCTCTTGCGAAAAATTACTGCAAGATGACGCATCTTTTATTTTTGCACACAACTGATTTCGGGTTGGAAAAAAGTGCACTAAAATGCAATCTAGGGCAGAGCTGTTTACAAAAGAATTGAATTTAAGATTGCTACTGATTTACGCCATACAATGTCATAACCACTGGCTCCGGAAAGTCCAATTAATTGTAAAAGTGAGGTCTGGGATGGGATTCTATCAATCTGATTACTTCTGGTAATTTTTATGACTACAATTAATTTGCTTGAAATTTATATGCTAAGGGCATGGCCGAATATTATTATCTTTTCACATATATTTCGTTTTGCACTTAAATTGGTTAAATTTAAACCGTCCAAAGTCCTACTTTGCTTGATTTTTGAGAATTAAAATAACAAGGGAGTCAAAATTCGCATATCGTTATCTTATTTATATTCTTCTATAAACAGTACTTTCTTCATTACTAAAATTTGAGGGTATTTGATGTCTGCCATATGTACACTGGAGCTACAATTTGCGACTTTTTCAATCAGAAAAATAATATATAATTAATATTAAACCAAAATATTATAGGCATCTATTAAGTTGCGTAGAATTAAAACTTTTGTAAGCTTCTTTGTAGAGCACATAAAGTTTTTATTTTTAAATTTTAAGCAAATTAGATCCGATCGACCGGTTTTAATTCAAATTCAAATTCGAATCATTTATTGTGGCAATGTAACTAAGATAAAAAATCTTTTATGACACTTATAAACTAGGTAAGGAAGGTTAAAACAATAAAGGACAATATAAGAATTTCGAAATTTCATAAAATGGCTTTAATAGATATAACATTCTACATACATATACGGAATTTTAAGTATGTTTTATTTAGTTAGTAATTTTTATATTTTCAAAGTTTTATTTTAAGTTGAAATAAATGACTGAATTATGCACATTTTATTTTATTCCTCTCGTTATATCCTCGATTTCAATTTACACGTTTTTCTACGGTATCAAAGTTACTGAACTCTGAACTCTGAACACTGAACTCTGAACACTGGTAAATCAGGGGATAGGTGTATTCAGAAAATATTTTCGTATTGAATCTAATTCCTTCACAACTTACTCGCCTTTCTGAAAGTAAGGAATTACAAAATATAACAATATTCCTCGAAATAAAGGTGTATTCAGTTTTGTTTTACAAATATACATATGGTAACCTTTGCAAGCGAGGACTACTGATATTTAACCGACTTCTTTCTAAATTTTAAAATAATTATTTTGTTTGTAAGTTATAAAGGTTTAAAGGCATTGGGAACAGAAAAATCAAAAATGTAATGTGTTAGCTATACTTTAGACTATATTTTTAAAAATTATTTGGTCGTTTATGAAAAAGTTAAAGAGTAAAATATAATGAGGGAATTGTGTAACAGTTTTCACAGAATATTCTCCAAAAAGTATGCAATCCCAACAATCTTGCAAGATCAGTTGCTGTCTTATCACGTTAGTCAGACATGCGTTTGCAATCATCAGCCATTCTTGTCTTCGCGATTGTTTAGTTTAGAGGACTCTTTCATGGGGATGCTAAATTTTGATCGAAGACGGTGGCGGTTTTGTTTCCTTTTGGTCCACAAAGCACCAGCTGCCCCGTGTTCTTTCGATGGACGGCGATCCGCGATCTGCGATCTGGCCATAGGTTTTTGCTGAACACTTGGATTCTACTTAGACGGCAGCCGCCGACGACTCGACGGTGGCAAATCGCGCTTGATATTTTGTTCAGCACTTTTCTTGCATACGCGATCAGTTCATTGTGTGGCTCCGAACAAAACAGACCGAGTCCTGGGATAGAATCTCAAGAGGCCATCGGGCAGTGCTATCTTAGATTTGTCGCGATTAGAGGTATCAACGATTTTTAGCAAGACTAAAAAGAACTGAACAAATATCACGCGGAGATAGCAGGCGATCGGTATACGGTGAAAATAAAATTTGCATTTCAAACGAACTTTTTTCGCATTTCTACGTGCAGTTTATCGTCGTTAGAACAAACCGTATCGCTATAATCGAGGTTGTGTTTGTGCTGAAATCGTAGGTGTGATCAGTTTTGAAAACATATTGCACTGGACTGGAGTTTGCTGGCAGACCAGCTGTTAATTAGCAAGGTGGGATCATTTTTGCTCTTTCTGTCGAACCTTAAATACCTGAGAACAGAGACCATTTATATTTTTATTGATCGATTGGATCGTCTGCGACGATGGAGCATATCTGGAATATCAGATATTCGATATCATCTCGAAACGAGAATAGATTTGATTTCCTAATATATTTTTTGACACAGACAATTGTGCTATTTTTTTGTGTCTGGGACTTGTTCACTTTTGGCGGATCCGATTACATGTCGCAGCTAAAAAGCGAGACGCGGCAGTTTCCTTTAATTAGAATGTACCTGCTGTTTGTGGTTTTTGCACTTCTTGTCGCTAAACGACTGTAGAAGGTCCAATGAATTAATTGACTTAACGATATCACTTTCACCGATTTAAATTTACAAAAATTAATATCTTGACGGTCAAAATAAGAATCATAGAGTTGTTTTATTATTTAATTATTTTTATAGTTAATTTATGTTTTTTTAAAACTTCAAAAAAAAACAAATACTTTATTCAATCTTACATAAACGGATTTAGGTATTTGCATATTATCTATGTATAAAATCAATATTCATAAATTAAAATATAAAAATTGTTAAATGTATCATAGGTTCAATAGATCTTGTTGGATAAAAGGCCTTAATTATCATGAAACGTAAAAATTTCATAAAAACTAAATTCAACTGTTTCTTTCTAAACATGTATTACCAATAAACATATAATAATATATTTGATTTCAGTATGAACTCCTCTAAAGCCAATTTACCTAGATCTATAAAAATTATTCAAATATATTGTTTCTGAAATTATTATTTATTATAATTTTTAGGAAAAAATTTTCTCAAGTTTCTGAAGTATAATAGTATTTTAGGATTTCATT
This sequence comes from Eutolmus rufibarbis, assembly GCA_963920795.1. Classification (NCBI taxonomy): domain Eukaryota; kingdom Metazoa; phylum Arthropoda; class Insecta; order Diptera; family Asilidae; genus Eutolmus; species Eutolmus rufibarbis. The sequence goes on from OY987205.1 coordinate 32,715,124, forward strand.
AAGAAAATTCAAAGTGCCTAATCGTAAAAATTTGAATTCAACAATATGAAAAGATCGTTTAGAATTTGTCGATCAAACATGGGTAAGTTTTCAGTAAAAATTATATGTGAAGAAAACATACCAGCTCTTTTCTCTTAAATATCAACGATTTTTACAAATTAAAAAGAAAACTTTATTTAAACATATTATTAATAAATGTATACGAAGCAAGTCTACAGAATAGTGGTTTTAAATATTTTCATCCATTTTTATACGCGTAATTTACAATGATTCATTAATCATGCAATAACCAGCTTAAATAAGCTCTTCATTGATTTATTTGTAAAAGTCCAAAACAAATGATAAGAAATTAATGTTTAACTTTTTTACGTGGTCACATGAATTAGTAACGAGGAAATAAAAAATTTCAAAGCGTTAATTGTTTATAAACAAATTAAACTTTCGCTTTAAAATATTCCGCTGCCAATTCGTCTTTTTATCACATTTTAAAATTTATTAGCAGCTACCGATAACAATACAGTGAACTTTCAGTTTCAAAAATTTCTTGGAATTTTTATTATTAGAAATCATTGAAGAGTTTGATTGCAGATTTTGGAATATAGCATATAAAAGATAGTGGAATTGGCGCTTCTTATCTGAGCAATTTTATCTGAGTATTCTGGAGGTTTGATAATTCTGCTATATATAATATGTATTTATATGTTTACTTATACTTTAAATTGAAACTCTTCAATCAGGAATTTATTGCATTTTGTTTGCGTGCGTTTAGGGCAAATTTATAGCTTATCTTTTAATTGAAATTGAAGATAAATGCAATGTCATGGAGGTGGCACACGGATTATTTTAACGAATGAGTGTGAGATTACGCGATACCTAATTGACCCAATAAAAATTAAAGTGGTTAAAATTAAAAAGAAACTGTGATATACATTTATTTTTATCAAAATTATATAAAGTGTTTTAGAATTTATTTTTTTATAAGTTTCACTATCCAAAATCACATTGCAAGTCAACATAAACTTTATGCCGATTCTGTTATTAAAAAAAATACTTCTTTACTTACTTCGTTATATAATTTAATTATAAAATCTACCACATAAATTACGAAATATCTGTTTGTACGTATAAAATGTCTAGCTTATCTGTTCAGCGAAAAACCTAAAAGAGATAAATTAATTCAATTAATTTTCACAATATTTCATAAAAAAAAAGACACGTTGATTAATAAATTCATCTTTTCACGTCATACCAACTGAAAATATTTCCCAATTTGGTGTCTGTATGATATGGAAAACATTAGTTAAGGAAATATTTAATACTAATATTTGAGTTGTCTAATTCCTATTAAAAAAAAAAAAGTAATTAATAATAATGTTATATAATATATAAATACATACATAAATAAAACTTTTATCTATAAAGGAATTTACCAAACTATCAAAATAAACAGCTGATTTAATACTTTTTAAACAAAAAATAAAATTATTTCTATAAGTTCAAATTAATCATCATAATTAATTAATTTGTGTATTCTGTTGAAAAATCAGTTGTAGTGAAATTTAATTTAGACTATCGGCGATTGGTATTAGTAGTATTTACTATATGTATGCACATATGTCTGATCCAATCACTTATAAAGTCAAGACCTTGAATTGATTTGAGAAAAAATCATCCAATTTTAATATTCTACCTGAAACGGCTTGAAATTTGTTATTCAATAAAAATGGGAAGAAAAAGAGTTTCTTTTGTTTTATATAACAATGATCCCTTTTTCGGCTGATTTAAAAGCGTTTTTATAAAAAAGAGAACGATTAGAAAGAATTGCGAAGTTAGTCGTGCGCATCATCCTCAATTAAAGCAAATGCAACAATTTGTTGTTATACTCTTAATTTGCCGCGCAAACAGTTGTATTTTCCTATTTCTTAATCGTTCAAATTTAGCGCTTCATATCCAACGATCGTATTACAGTGATTGCACACCCCCTTCATTTTGATTAGAGCTGCAACTAGAAATTCCGGGAACCAGAACTCGATGTCAGTCAAATAAATGCCTCAAAAATTGCTCACATCGTTGTCGACGATGAATAATAATTGCACACACGATCGAAGACAGTGCAAAAGAATTGATCGTGTCGCGCGAATGTCTTGCGCTGGCGTACGACAAGATAAAGATAATTTCCTTAATTATATAAGGGCGTTGGGTAGGAAATCAATTGACACAGTCGAGGGTAGAAAATATGCACGCAATGCAACGATGCAGGCCAAGTAGCCACGCGGCCCGCAACTATTAATAAATAGTGGGGCCCAGCGCAGAAGATCGCAATGTCATGTTCGTGCGCGGATCACTAGACGACGGAGCACCACGGTTTAGCGATTTAACAATCAACGCCGGTTTCTTATGTTTTGACTGCTACCGATCGAGACATTATACATCTGTGCGAGTGGTGACATTTCGGAGGCCTTGGCAGAGCCACTTTTTGCATTAATTAATTATCATGTTAATGATGTGAGCCACCAAATTGACTTGCGGCGCATTTCCCTCGTCGGTCGTTAAGAACGACGTAATCTCTTAGATTTTATACTGGATTAGGTTGTAGTTGGTGTGGTTTTATTCTGCTTCTTTTCATAATCTTGTTGAGGTCGAAAGAAGATGTTTTAAATCTAATTCGGGATTCTATCTATGACGGCATTGTATGTCTAATAAAACACGGGACTGATTTGTTTTGATTAAATGCTGATTAAATCAAGCCCATATCGTTCTGTTGTTCTTAATCTACTTTATCTTATTCTAATCCATTAAATATGTTTTTCGTATTTACATATGTACATAAACACTAAGAGATTCTAAGACGTTATGTGAATATCTAGCCCAAATTGATTTTTTTGCTTTTTAAAAAAAATCTGAATATGTAATTATGTATCTCATTAATATACACAGAAACTTACTATATCACGACTGCTAACTATAATTCAATCTTATTAATGTAACGCCTATACATAGGTCTATTACAACATCATTTCCGGCTATTTTTTATAGATAAATAAATCAGATAAACTTGTTCATTTAGCATTCATATTCTTTATATTAATTAATTTCCGCTAGGATGACGTCGTTATTTTTCTGGAAGAACTGTTTTGCTATAAGAAAAATGGTTATGTTTATTTTATTTTTTTTATTACTAGGTAGTGTTATATACTTCTACATATTTGTAGAACATAAATCAATTTTATACCTATATTTAAACAATACGATGAGTATTGAAAACCTCATTTTTTTATAAATATGTTATCAATTAAAAGTTAGAACTATTTAACTATTGGTGTTTGTGTGTTGAAAACTATAGAAATAGCAGCTTTTTGTATAATTTTGCCTCTTATTAAACATAATCAAGATATGAAAAATCGTTGATTTTTAATAATTAAGGTAGTATATGTACATATATCAAATTACACGAGAAAAGATAACGAATCAATGACATAACACGATCAATGAGCAAATATTTCAGCCAATGTTCTCATGATCTCAATTCCGTAATGAAAACAAGTGGAATCGATTTCGTGCGACATTTTGAACTCGACCAGATAATGCCTACTCTTTCAACTCGCCTTAATTGAAACGCAAGCCATCCCCATGTGGTGCATCATCCCGTCCACATGCACCCGAACTCCACCCGGATGCGTTCGAGATTGCGACAGAATAAAACGATCCTCAATTTTCTGGCAATTTAATTGATTTCTTGTTTACACTCCCGTCATGAAGGGTAAATGGGGCTAATCAAACCTCTGCCGACTACCGCTGATGCGTTTTATACATAAGCAGTACCTTTGGCTTCATCTGGCTGACGGAGTGATCATGGGTTAGCGATAATAACCGACATTAACCCGCCCCGTAGAGGCGTATCTGGAAGAATCAGAATCGTCTTGATAATAGAGCCATTACATAATTAGAATAAATTGCCGACTACTTCGAGACCAAACTTTATGTGATCTTGTCATATTCCTAAAAAAACATGTGTCGTCCGTCGGGACGAGTACAATTTTTAATTTGTAAAATTTTTTCGGTTTTATTTATGCTACTGGAAAGGAGAGAAGGTCATGTGCATAGTTTGTGTATGTTTTTACGACTTTTGCGTTTTTCAAATCTCCGCCAGGGGCGAGTGGAAATGTGAACTGTCCCAGTTTTAGAGATATTCTCAAAGTGAAGGGCGTCATAAATTTTATGTTTTATCTCCCATTCCACAGCAATTACTGAAACCGACTCATTAAATTCTGCACTTATTGCACATATGTACACATATTGTATATATCCCTTTTTTTTAAATTTCTACATGAGATTATCTTCAAAAAAAAATAATAAAATATTTTTATAATTTTTATGAATTCTTAAAATGCACATTCTCTTCCTCCGATTTTAAGTTCAAATTACTGCTTAATATTATAAACCTTTTCCAAATCAGAGCGATTGTGTGCTAAAAGTGATATGTTGCAACGCAAATTAATGAGCGATTTTTGGGTTATTGACCGGACATAAAATAAACGTGTTTTGTTTGTGTTCGAATTGCAAAATCTCGTTAGGTTGCTTTCGAATTTGAAATGATCATCCACCTTTCTTCTCTGCGCTGCAAATCTGATAAGAAATTTTAATTTATTTAAACATATGTTTCTCTAATTTCCTGTAGATATTAATGAATTGAGAGTGACTATTTTCACCTTAAAAAACGTGAAACCAGAAACCAGAAACCAGAAACCAGAAACCAGAAAAAATAAATTCATTCAAATTACAAAATGCCTATTAACTAAAGATTTTCCTTTTACAAAATGCCTACTAACTAAAGATTTTCCTTTTACAAAATGCCTACTAAATAAAGATTTTCCTTTTACTGTGAATTTATTTTTTCTGGTTTCTGGTTTCTGGTTTCTGGTTTCACGTTTTAAGGTGAAAATAGTCACCTCCTAATGAATTATAATAGAAATATACTAAATAACTGTTTTTCTGACGCGCCTTATTTTATTATTTGTTCAGGTTCAAGAAACCAAACTATACTTTTCTGAATTTATCGCATAAATCCGTATCCATTTAAGTAATGTTTGGACCCAACTAAATAATAATAATAAAAATTCAGAAAATAAACGTTTTAGTTGAGGGGAAATGGTCAGTATAATGAAAAAAGATGTTATTTTTATAATATAGTTGAATAAGTAATTTATATTTACTATAAACTTAATAATAAGATACATCAATATATTTTTTGTTTTTTCGAATAACATTTCAGCCCTCCAGACGGTACGGTGTACAACCGCAACAAAAGATAAACGTTCTCGATATTCAATTATTTAAATAAAATTTTGTTTTTGTATCCTTTATATTTTGTGAAATCACCCCAAAAACAACATATGTATAAAAACCAGTGTTTGAGTTTAGCAATTCTATTTATAATTATAATTGAGATAATCATATGGGACCTGTTGCAAAATAATCTTCAAGAAGAATAACTAGAATTGAATTTTACTTCACATTAAACGGATTAAAAGAACAAAAATTAAAGGTGTGCATTTAGTTGAAAAAATTAGTATTTTCAAGCAATTTTCAGCCTCTAACACTTTTATATATATATAAATAAAAATTAAATGCTGTTCGTTAGTAAGCGCATCACTTGAGAACGACTGGACTGATTGGGCTATTTTTTTAAAAAAATGTTCGTAATAGTCCAAATACGGTTTTTGGGGGAAAAAAATTCAAAAGGTTTCCCGGAAAATGGGAAAATTCGGGAAAAACTAAAAGTGCTTTTTTCTATGGGATTTTTGTACTCAAGACCACTCACGATTCGAACAATGGATATGCGTAATTTTTTTTTGTTTTGTTCTTTATGGTCCTGGAAAAGTTTTCAAGAAAAAAAAATCGGGGCAATTACAAAGGAAAGTCGGACAATTCGGACAAACTGCACAAATCATAATTTTTGTATGCACTTTTGATCATAACTGACGATAGAAACGACATATTTTGTTGATTGTTTTTTTGTTTTGTTCGTTATGCTCCCGGGATGAAAATAACTCAATTGAATGTTTTCAATTGAAAGAAAAATCTGGAAGATTTGGAGAAAAACCTGGAAAAACGCATTCGATCCTAAATTAAAAAAACTTACCTTTGTTTTGTTCGCAACAAATTATGTCGTGTATCATAAAGCATTGCAATGAGCGAAAAGGCGACTTCACAGCAAACCAATCGAAATAAGGCATTTCTTTGTTTCTTTTATGCGAGTGTTTACTTGAACTTCGATCTTGCAATCGAAATCGAAATGTAAATAAAACACCTTGAGATTCATTGTGATTTCAAATTTAATAGAAGAAAATAAATGATGTGACTTAAATTTTGGAACAAAACCGCATGGCTCCAAGTCGATCACATTCCATGAACTTCACACATTTCCAGCATTTCAGCGGTGTACTGCCGATAGAATTCATCTCGCATGTAAAATTTCCCATTGGCGTACTTCTGAATGTACTCCTCCTCAAATTGAATATCCATGGCCACAATCGTTAATAGATACAATGATCACTCAGAAATATTTTTCTCATTTTTACTTTATTTACACATTTCCAACAGGTTTTCACAAATTCACAAAACGATCACAAACAAATTTATTGAAATTTGTACAGGACAACGTCTGTCCGGTCAGCTAGTTTTATATAATTTTATTCACCAAAACTAGCACACCAAATTTTGTTGGCCAATGGCATATTAAAAGTAGAATAAAATTTGAGAAGGACACTTCGGACGATTTCCTTGTATATTAAGAAAACTAATAAAATACTACTCAAATTTGGAAATGATTCATTCCATATATGTATGTATGTACTTATTGAAACGAAAAGTGCCCAAAAACTTAAAATTATTTTAAATTTGAGGAATTTCAATCTCTATACTTCAAATATATGTGCATATATGAGGCTATCAGCGCAGAAGTGGTGTAACCCACAATTTTTGTTGGGTAGGGTTTTTGTGTAAAATAAATTCGTTAAATTATGGTCTTTCAATACAATAGTGGCGTAACCACCTTTTAGAATTATCAATAGATGGCAAAACAATTGAAATAATGTTCACAAAATAAATGCAATTCAAAAACAATTTAACCACATTTTAATTCCTCATTATCTCCTAAGAAGTAGTCTGGGGTTACACCACTTCTGCGCTGATAGCCTCATATATGCTATCTATTTGAAATATTGTACAAATAGTAAAAAATGATAAACCCAAATACAATTTCAGCTACTTAAAGCAAGCCTTTTTTCTTATTCAATTAAATAAAGAATATGTTTCTAATAAGTTTTATAATCCCCATACACTTATATAGACATGAAGATTTTCTTGCGTGTTGGAATTGGAAATGTATAGGAGAAAAAAATGTCTATAAATATGAATCCAGAGTTTCTTAGTCCGATTGTAATAGTAGATAATTTATGTAAAGGCATTTAAGATTTAAATAAACACCTGCAGAGTAGTACTGTGAATCGTTTGCACCCCGCAAATAACTTTATAATAGGTCTTTGACGCAAGAGTACCAGCCAAATAACGACTATTTATGCACAGACTCGAATGTAACATGAGAGGTGTACCTACAGCGCCGGATCTAAAAACCTACAAATTCATAAACATAGAGTCGAAAGTGTTGCAAATTTAAAGTGGCCACTTACGAGCTTTCTTCCTCAATTGGCACTGCCAACGGTCGAGTGGGGTTCTTAAGCTAAATATTTACTGTATGCCTGAAAATTAAATCGTCAGAAGTGCTAATAATTTAAAAGAATGCATTTGTTTACTAGAATAGTTTCCGCAAGCCCGATGAAGCGGACGAAGCGTATTTAAGCAACCCCCGGAACCTCGGGTCCAGAAAGACCCGCAGAGGGTTTTGTTCTGTCAGAGGCAGAATCTAACGACGCCGCGCACGATTCCGCGGGTAAACTAATGTCAATTGAGCGATTTGTCAGGCGGACTGATTTAAAAGATCCCCGGGGGCACGTGGGTGTGATAATCCAACGTATGCGTGCACTTGAGAGTTTTAATTGTGGCACTTTGCAGCAGCTTAGCTCCATTCATTCGGTCAGGTTAACTTACGTAAGCTCGGGTTGACAACTTGACCTGGCATTGAGCCACTTTGATCGGAGCGAGTCGCCGCAATAATGCTTGATCCAGCAAAACTAAAACGACGACATATTCGCATAATTCGCATGTGCCGACGCACTTGAAGAGAACCTTTTTGTTAACTGAAATTGACATGCGAGCATTGCTTTACTTAAAATTTATTGAAATACTACAAGTAATGGAACCAAAACCAATTTATGACCGAGCATCAAATCCTCATGAAGAATGCTTTGCTTTAATTGATGACGGACAATTACTTTTGATTGGAATGCAATTTACATTCCTAATATTTTTGAATAATTAATGCTAATGAAAATTTTAGTTTGCTGGAATATACAACACCGCTGTTTTTTTTTTTATTTACCTATCTTTATTAACATATCATTATAAGTAAATGGGCCTTATTACGGAAGTTGAATATAGGCAATATTTCGGGACTATTTCTTATTGAAAATAACTAAGGAATAATTATGAGTTTTGTTTTTTTATTATTATATACATGTACAAACAATATAAAATGATATGGAGTTGAAACTAAGATTGAATTATTGGTTTTCTATTTATGTTAAAAATGAAACACAAAATCTAATTTTTCTAAATTTCAAACCAGAATGACTCCTGAAATTCATACTAATTTTAATAAGTCTATATCTAAGTAGCTTCTTGTAGGAATGTCGAACCGACGTTCCATTTGAATCCTCTTTTAATAGTATTTTCATTTATTTTTCTTACTTTTCTACAAGCTTTATTAAAAGAAAGCATTAATAGATGCTCAGACTTTGCATGTGCTTTATGACCTACATGAATTCACAAGAATAAATGTACATTGACCTGATTTATTGATTACTTTTATTTGTAAGCTTATAATACATTTATTCTGCACGCTGTGCGATCGTTATTCATCTTTCCATTCAATCCATTTATTAACTTATACTTGATTTTGTGTCACTGACAAAAATTGATTGGTCTATTAAGTTCACACTTCACTCTGTATCTCTTTTTCTTTGGGCATTTGCACCACATTGTTGTTTTCTTTTTAGTTAAATTGATTAATAGTTATTTCATATTATAGTAATACCCGCAATTCCAAAAAATTTCAAAAAAAAATAAAAATTACTTTATGTGCTTATGCATATGCTATTAATTCAAATTTAATTTAAAATATAAGACTAAAATACATGAATTCTTTTGATTTAATTCTTAGAAAATCGTTATTTGAAGTCGCAAAATCTCTGCAAAATTAATCATACTATCAAAAAATATTTTTGTTTTCCAATTAAATTGTTGAGAATTTTCAAATTGCATAATTTGTGTATTTAATAAACAAATCATCACATCACTGAAAAATTAAAGACTTACATATCTCAAGTCAGCTAGCTTGACAAATTTTAACTTTTGATACTTTCAAATGTCATGTCACAGCTATTTAAATATTTGGCAAATTAAACAATTGAAAGTTGGTTTGTACTTTGATCTCAAACAATTTCAAACAAAAGATCTGACAAGAAGAAATGTTCGTGGTAATTCATCAAATTCTCGTCAGGTATGCGGCGAAAGGATTCCATCATACGTCCGGGCACTAAAAAAAATCCGCAACTTTAATGTGTCCAATACTTTAAAAGTAAAGAAGTATTTTACATAATTTTTTATCGCTTAATAAACTAAAAATATCTCAAAACGATCTTGACAGGCACAATGCCGTGAAATTCAGGAGTGTGGCTAGAAAACTGCTCAAGATCACCTCTTTCAAAAGGTGTGCGTCAATCGTCATTCGGTTGCATTCTGCCATTTGGCTACTGTACGCATTACCTCATAGTTAAATTAGCCAAGTCTTTAAGTGAGTAATATAAACAAAAATGTAAACATTCGTTTATTTTTAAGATACTTTGCATGAGGTGTACCAGAAGAAAGTAAAATAACAAAATCTGGCAACTAGTAAGCCATTGTGACCTTGATATTTTCTAAATTGTGCAAATCATAATTGAGGTGTGTTTTGAAATTTTTGAATTTTCAAGGGCAATCAAATTGTAATTTCTCAGAAACAGGAACGAGGAAGATGTTACATTAATTTTAGGTGCATCGCAAAATCAAATAAACTCTCACGATGGTTTATCTTCTCATGAAAACAAATGTTGAAACATTTTATTTATAGGACCTTTTGAAAAATTCTGGGATTTCTCGAGGAAACATGGATAGACTGCATGCATTTGAAACTTCCGACTTTTCAAGGTTTAAATGCATTAATGCATAACTTATTATTGGGAATCTAATTGAGGAAATCGTAAAGCTTGGAGTAACTGAAAATAATGGAAAAGTGTTATTCAAAATTTGTTCTGAATTGTGTTTCAATTTTGATTTGCTCATTTATAAGAGCTGCTTATGATTTTGAAATGAATTGCATCTTTTTCAAACCAAAATATTTATTAGCACAAGGGGTTTTATTAGAAATTTTTGAACTAAATAACACCCATGTCATATCCATACAATTTCTTTTGTACTGAATTACTCATAAAACTATTTTTGTTTTAAGAAATAAATGTTTTTTTTTCAAAATTAAACAATTCCCTCAAGTTCATTTCTATAAATTAACAGTTGTTCTAAAACATGACATAACATCAATTTCGTAAGTCTCATATCACATAAATCCTTCTCAAAATTAACAAAAAGGTGTTTCTTTCATAAAACTTCACCTATGTGTCTGAGATTTGCCACTTTTCACATCACAACAAATAGCTTTTCACGAGAAGTGATAAATTATGATTTGTATGAAAACTCGCCTAATTTATGACCAAGGTAGTCTTATTGTTATCATATGTTTTAAAATGTTTATAGTTTATTTGATATGCCAGCTGTTTAAATTTACTCGTGTGATATTCTCAATCAAGCTATCAAGGTCATTGTAAGATAGATGTAGATTCTGCAATAAAATCTTTTTCAATATTGAATTTCATTGTTAATGTAAAATCAAGGTGGCTGTCCAACTAATAAATGCATGGAGCTTGTTATGATATAAACTGACGTTAATTGCGTGGGCGTTTTCGGGCTTTGTCTAGACTGGTTTAAAGAGGTTTTAATATTTTCTAGAATTTACTACTTTTTTTTTGCTTCTAAGGATATTGTTCTTTTCAAAATATAAAAAATATTTTGCAAGTAGTTATATAATCTTTTGTATTGTATTTTGAAGCTATTAAGATAATAACAATGGAGGCGAATTATGAATATTTTGAATAATATTATCTAAATGAAAATCATGTTTGGAATAAATAAAATCTCGCACACATATGTATGTTTTGACTATAATTTATTTTTTTTACCCTCTGTTTATGTAAAACTATTACTACTACTTATACTTTATTAAATTTATTTTCCTGCATTAATGGTAATTATAAAACAAAATATATGTATTAAACGCAATTTAGAAAATTATGCATTTATCCAAGGTTTGAAAACGAGATTAATGTGCTCACATTTGTCAGAATTTATTAGTAATTACTAATACATAGTATCATTTAAACATCATTATTTATTAGTTATAATCTCGGCAAATCGCTTGTTAAAGCTTTAAGCCATCAAACAGATGACACTCTCTTAATCCATTACGCTAAACTAAAGACTATACCTATAAATTATCCCCAACAATGTAATTACTTTACACCCGAGATCACGACTGTTCAGCAGCTCAGGGCTATTGAAATGTCAGCCGCGCTGTAAAACAAATGGTCAAGTTGAATGGATCTGTAGCTATTTTCTGACAGCTTACGGCGATTGTCTGCAAAGCATTTCCACGTGCAGTACTAAAATTCAACACTCAATTCGATTAGCAGCTGGAAAAGTTTCATTATGTCAGAGGAGTGTGTGATCTAATTGTGGCAAAGGAAAGAATTTGATAACATAAAAAGGTGATCTAACTACATGGAATTCACCTACAATATACTGGCGCCAATGAGGTGGAAAAATAAATGCACCGATGCCGAACACTTTCTGTGGTCACCACAATTTATCAATTTAAAACTGTGTCAATGCACATATTCCTTGTCATAGCAGTTAAAATAGAAAATGATTGCATTGCATGTGCATACCAAAGCACGCACAATTTTTGTATTATAACTTTTACCATTTATTTTACATTTACCTTAAACATTATTAACAATTTAACATGACTATTTTGTGTAAAATTTTGTAAATCTAGACTCTTTAAATTACATTGTATTCTGTGAAGGTCCATTTACAAGATCCTTTTTAATTATAGGAATAGTGGCCGAAATATAAATTGATAGGTACATTCAAAGTATAGTGAGAATGAAAATATTATGATGTTTAAAGATATCTCAATCAATCAATAAATTATTGCCATTATTTAGAATAAGAAAACAAAATTTTAATTAGGCCTGGTGCAGCCAAAAAAACATTTATGATGATATGATGTTTAATAATTATTCCCATATAAATAGTACACGTATTTTTTTACTTTTGAAACTTATTGTAAGACTTTTAACAAAAATGTTTTTAAAATGTTCAGTTCATTAAAATGGGTTAATATTTATATGTATTTAGTAATTACAAAATATAACAAATGGATCATTTTTCAACTCCTTTTGATGAGTTATTCCTCAATAACTATTTGGCTAAATAAAATTCAGACTAATTCCCACAAAAAGAATTAATGTCCACTACCTGAATAATTATAATAATATAACGTTTTGATTTTCAATATAAAACTTAGCACTCATGCTTTCAAAAGTATATCTACCTACTTTAAAAAAATTGTATTTTATTTTATGTATGTATAGCTTTCTTCTATAAAAAACCGGCCAAGTGCGAGTCGGACTCGCTCATAGAAAATTCCTTGTTTCATAGTTTTAGTGATTCATTAAATTATACTCTATGAATATTTATAAGTATTATTAACACGCACTAAAGTTCAGTTTTGGGACCGCATAACTAAGTTTGCTTGTAAAGGATTTTTGCTGATTTTTTTACATTTTTCGAAAACTATGTGGCGTAAAAGGAAATGAAAACCTATTTTAGAATGTACAAATTAAGCCCTTTCATAGGATATCCTATTTGACCTACATAGCAACCCCCTTTTAAAATTTTTACTATACATTTCGACCCCTTTCGCAATGAAAATATAAACAATGACAGACAGACAGACGAAGTCGCACCATAAGGGTTCCTTTTTATTATTTTGGTACGGAACCCTAAAAAGGAAAATTTCCTTTCTGCATTAATAAAAATAGCAATTAATAATACTCAAATTGACAACCTCTTTTAAATCGATTAAAAACCACATGAGGTATAATCTTTCAAATCACCTTGTGTTTAATATTATTTAATATTCATATCAAAAATTCGTTATTCATGAATCGCAGGCTTCAAGTTGCTACGTTTTTAGCATGCCTAATTGGGATTTTCGCCCATCTCGTTTAAAACAATGTTTTCCTTACGTATATTAGATACTACTTATAATGGTAGCTTAATATTGATATCGCTAGAGAAAATGCCAAAGTAGAAGACCTAAATAAAAGACACTATAGATTCATACCACTTGATTCGTCGAAGATACATAGAACCTCGAGGTTTGCCTACTTACTCTTTTTAACAGATTTCCACAGAGATTGCAAACAACGTGGGTACAGCATCCGAGCGTGTATCTAAAATCAATTGCAGTTAATAAATCGAAATCACGTCGAGGCAACGTAGAAAACATTTTCGTCGTTTGAGAAGAATGAGAATTTCACGGCTTTCTCGACATTTTACCGCGTGTTCATTTTGTCCCTTGAGGTGATATCGGACTGCAGCGATGCTCGTCAGGTTTCACGGCACACGTTAAAGTTTGCGCACGATAATGGCAGCCTGGTCAGTGCATTGTTTCAGCAATCAAGATGCCCAGTAGATCATAACAATAAACATAAATACATATATGAAAACAATTACGGCAGACAGTAAGCGACCTTAAGGTGATCGCTAAAGGCAGCGTCTCGGATAGCATAACATAAAGGTGGTACACTGGGGCGAATCGGAGGAGTTCCAAACTAAACAAATTTTATCGTTAATTTATGGGAACATAAAATTACGTTTATTAGATAATTCATATTTTGTATGACATTCAAGGTAGAAAGTTTCAAACCAAACAGCCCAGCAGTTCGCCAAAAGCGAAGAAAGTTTTATGGGCATCATGCAAATTATTGTGTTTAAAAGGTTTAGGGGCATTGTTATTGTCTTGAGTAAATATGCTAACAACTAGTCTCCTACGGTTTAAAATGGTTCTTAACAATTGCTTTTGCCAAAAAATTCCAAACCAGTCGCGTACTTTGAAGTGGTTACATTCAATTTTAATGATGTTCTTTATGTGAAATTAAAGCAATTTCCCTAAAAGTCGTAAAATACTCAAGAAGCTAGTTGAGGTCGGAGCAACAGAATAAATCCTCAAAATGAGTACTCTGACGGACTTTGTTTTGCTTAATGAATTCTTCTCGTGTTGATGCTCATAAATTACGATAAAGCACACTAAAATTAGCTTCGTTTGAATTGAATTATTGTTTTAATTTTCCGGAGGAAAGAATTTTACAAACTCATTATTGTTATCTCCGCCTCTCACCTCTTGTACTTTTGCATCATTTCTAGAAATAGAAAGAACTTAGCAGTGGAAATATAATTAGCACACCTGAGATCAGACTTAATAGCAAACATATGCTTTGCTTAGATGTCATTGTCAATGCCATTGACGAACTAGAAAATCTTTGATGGTAGCCAAGAATTTCTGAATAATTGAGAATAGGTTCCACCCAAACTGCCACTTTGTCTTCATCTAATTCTCTTGAGAATCTTAAATTCTTTGCAACATGCGATGAGGTGAATTATTTCTGTTGACAAATTTTTATGTTGACTTTATGGCCCTCAGGTTCAACTTTATGAATTTAGTTCGTATATATTATCGATAAAATATTTGTTCTCAGAGAAATTACTATATGCTATTCAGATTTCGATTATTTGGAGGTAGGTTTGGAGGTATATAAAATTATAGGCCCAAAACTCCTACAGAGATTTAATGCCATTAGACCTCGCTTCTAAATATTGATATTCAAAATATGTATTATATTATAATCAAAAGTTAATTTTAATGAAATTTTTCATACCAGAAAAAGTCTGTCTGTAGTTTAATTGGCGGTAAGGGAATTAACGTGTATATGGTCACACAATAGACTATTAAATTGCAAAATAAACTTAAAATTCCTGTAACTTTTGACGACTATAATAAGTATCCTTTTAAATCGTAAAATATTGTATATCCATTTAACCGCGCTAATCTGATTAATTTTCTCGTAAAGTTTAAGAACATCACACTTTTATAATCTTAAAATCTTCAGGGACATATAATTTAAAGAGCTAAAAATTTGAAAAGAAAACAAGTTGGTTACCAAACAAATTAAATTTTTACATATTTGACAGTCGAGCGCTAGTAAAAGAATTAAAACACTAATATTACAAATTGTATTTTTACAAACAAACAAAAAATTATAATATTAGAATTAAACATATTTTAAACACCTAGATATTAATCTAAGTCTAAAAAATACTAATCGTACTACCATACTACTACGTTTTTGTTTTTATTTTTTATGGAGTTCCCTGAATAGGTTAAAATTTGAAAAACCTGTCCCTAAAAGGTTACTAAAATTGGTTATGAACCATCCCAGAAATTCGCAGATACCAGATTTTTAAAATGTCGAAAACTTTCAATTAATCAATTAAGTAATCTATTTTTATACAAATGTATAGATAATTTAGAAAATCTTATCTCCGTAGCAAAGTACGCATACACTCTATGCTATCCGTAAGCAAATATAAATAAATAACAGAAATAATCTCAATTTGTTGACAATTTACCTCCTGTATACTTCTGTCTAATCCAAAGTACACAAATTGTCGAAAATGTCAATAAATTTCAACAAGCATGTGGACTGAGCATAAACTTGCATGAAAGTGCTCTCTTTATTTACAAAAGCCATTTGTGTAATTATTAAATTGAGTAACGCCTCGTTGGCCGTCGTCGACTACCGCACGTTCAGATAAGATCGACTAAATCGTCGTCGTTGAATCGTGCGCACGCGACTTGCTTAAAAAGGCAAATTGGACATCACGGTCATGTCGCAAAATGATCGACGACTTTCAACGCAAAAAGTCTGTAAAATGTGTTTTAATTGCTATAAATGCTGGATCGGTCGTAACGATTTAATTTGGTGGCAAATTCGCACTTAAGATCAAATCTGAGAAGGAAGACGGTTTTTAAATACCACTTACATATAAAGCAATTCATGCGTAGTTGTTGAACTGTTTATGTCGTACATATGATAATATTTTAAGGTCAATTTATTTACAAAATTCTACTAAATTTATTGATAATTATGGCAATCAGATATAAACTTATTAATACCTACATACATACACGAGTTGTATCCCTAAAACAAAATTATGTGAATGATAAACCCATATTCTATATATGTATATGGATAATGCTGTCAACACCATAGAAAAAAACCAAGATAGAATAACATCGAAAGCAAAAATATATTTCAGGAAATTGAACATTTTGCACAAAGTCATAACCCAGAAATTCAGTTTTACCAGAGGCGACAAATGCAGTTTTTTAAGAAATTTTGTCGAAAAACCTTCAGTGCCTTCCAATGATTCTATAAGCAGCATGTTGAACTTGGTTTACGGCATTAACAGCCTACTTGATACCATTCTCGATTCTTTGACCAGCATCAGCGACCTCTTCCTATAAAAAAACGATTCAAAATGTTATGTTTATGCAACAGAATTGTTTATTTAAATCAACCTACAATGCCTTTTGAAAATCTCCATCCAGCTTCTCCTCGTCCAGCGAAAACGAAAAGTACGATGACGAAAATAAGAAAGGGTTTTCCGACATACTTTTTCGTTTTTGGCTATAGTTTTTCAAGTTTTTCGAAATTTTGTTTTAAAGGAGAAGTCTCAATGAACTCTCCCAGAAGCATCTGAAGAATTATTTTATTGGAAAGCGACAATTTTTGTATTATCCATTTAAACAATGTCCACTCAGGGTATCCACCAAGTATGCATTCAAATTCAAAGCCTTCGCAAGTGCTCCGGAAGATCGTTGATATGATTGATATTTTTAATAATACTCACAATTTGGGTTGCATTATGCGAATATCTGTGCAATTGTGAGTTTTTCAAGGTGAATTAAGTCAAGTAGGTACTAGAAAAACCTCATAATTTATAATCAATTTTTTCTTCATTTCTTTACACTTAAATATTTTAAAATTTGGCTATTGTTTGTTTGTGCCGTAACAAACAAATTTATGCACAATGTTATAGATTTTAAAATTTTTGAATGGTTTTTGGAAACCATGGAATAAAATAATTTGTCAACAGTTTTTTTTTATTTTGTTGAAAAATATCATTTAAAAAACATTTTTGAAACGTGTGTTTTATTGAAATGTTCTATCATTTACAAAAACTACGTCCACCATGAAATTTATTTTAAAGCAGTTAAGACTTCACAAACATATTAAAACAAAATTTTCTTCAGGAGATTTTCTTCAAGAAGATTATAAATGACCTGAACTTTGCGAGTTCTAAAAGCTGTCCAACGTCATTTAAATATGTTTGAAGATTCCATTAAAATTGTAATCTTAATACAACTAATAACGAATAGATTTAATTAAAAAAAATTGGTGCAAAGAGAACAACAAAAATTAATTTCTTCTTTTCAGGAACTATCCAAGAAATTTTTTCAGACTTCTTCACGGACTGGTGACTGTCTCTTTCTATCTATTAATATCTTTATAACACAATTATAATAAACAATTAATCAGTTATACGTATATTCTTCGAGTCTATTTTCGCAAAACTTATTTGCCAATACTATTATATAAGCAATTGTTTAATTACATTGCGATTTGTGTTTCAAATTTAAGATTAAAGGGAATTTAGTTACAAGTACTTGTTTAATTCAAAATGTATATTCTGCTTCAAGTTTTGAACTTTTTTCCCTTAAAGATTTATCACTGATTTCAAATATCCTCAAAACAAAATTTAATAACACGTACACTTGAGCTAAAAATTGATAATATTGATAATTGAGTCGTTTACTCTGAAAGTGGCCTAAAATAATATAATAAAATCGTTTTTATGACATTTTGGACTTAAGCCACTTTCAAAATAAACGGCTCAATTATGTTAAGAGAAACAAACAAACAAAAACTAAGTGATAATATAAAATATTATTTAAAAAACACCGCGTACGTTGCACATCCGGTGGGATGATAAGATTTAAAATTACTTTATATCAAACCTTTGGGCCCATTATTCTCAAACTGAAAAAATCGCTTATTCTTGGATTAAATCCAAAAGCCTTTTTGGCTAATTATACTAACGAAATGTTGAAATCCCCTGGGATGTCACTTTTATCATAACGAACCAATCGGCCGCCAAACATGATCCTCTCAATTAATTACGCGGTGATCTAAGCTGTTCTAGCTGAAGCAAGTGGATTAAAGATGATTGAGGCTGTCATAGATAATTCGTGGTATTTGATAAATTAATGCGGTATTTGGAGTAGATGATTGAATCGTGTAAAAACTTTGTAACAACAAGGAAATTAATTAGCTCACGTAAGGCCGGGTCTAGGCAAATTCTAATCATGTCAACTGTCATGTGAATGCGTAACATTTTATAGATGCATGTAATAAGTTTGTGAGTTCGCGTGTACTTATCAACTACGTAGCAGACGTTACGTAATTAAGTAAGCAAGCATGACTTCAATTTCTCCCACAAGCAATTAAGGCAGGTCAAGTTTACCGGACATAAAATGCATATTTACATGAAGTTAATCACCCATCGCAAAACACAAACATTGCAAAGAGCACCCTGGGAGGAAAACATGGCTAAGTGAGTGGTGGATAAATATGTTTGGTTTTTGATGAATTTTAATATGCATAACCAGTTTAATGCGAGGTGAGTCAGAATTAGCCTCCATATATGACAAATGAAAATGTTTACCACTGATGACAGTCTCAGCGGTAATCGAACAAAGTCCACCGCACAACGCGTGCGAGATTAATAACTTAACATAAAAACTATTTCAAATATAGGAATGATGTATCGCTCTTCTTCGGTTCGATTGATAGGCTAATCTATTTAAACGAATTTTAGGTTGATAAAGGAAAGCTGTAAAGCATGATTGTAACTTAATTCAATTTAATTTTATATTTTTAAGTCATATAAGAAAGCTATTTGTTATTGCAGTAAGATTTTTGAATTCAGATACTTTGTTATATAAATTTATTTTACGTCGACAGTTTAAATATGTAGGTTTACAAATATACATTTTATAATTAAATTTATTCCTTATCTTTTTTAAATAAAATTTAGAAAAGTGTTTTCAAGAACATTTTTTCCCCGGAAAAACTACTAATGATTCAATTATCGCAAATTGAAATGAAATATTCATATTTTAGCCGTTTTTGAAAATTTGTCATACATCAAAATCAAATTTAAATGAAAACTTGTTCTCTCAGCGGGGCTCATACCCTGATCTTCATTCGTCATAAATTTTATGAAATAAATTTGTTTGTAAAAATAAATTAATTGCAATACAAATGTTTTAAGAGTTTTCAGCTTTTTGTATTTTCATCTAACAACTCAATGTCTCAACTTTCATTTTAGCAACTTTAAAAGCTCGTTATGACGTTGAGTTAATTTAATTAATTTTCAAAGTCGGTGTTCATCGTATCTCCAGAACGGCTTGACCGATTGCTTTCAAATTTCAGCCAGTATTTTAAAACATAAAATTGGTGTGGTATACTGAATGGAAGCATATTTCATTTTTATACTTAGAAAATCCGCCATTTTGGGAAAAAAAATCAAATTTTTATAAACATCCATTCAGTACCATGACAAAAAATAGTTTCCTAATAAGTCTCATTGATATTTTGATTTCAGATGATCCAGAGTTCTAAATTTTCTATTGTAATCTCATTATACCGAAATTGTCTACTTTTGTGAACTAACTAAAAGGACATTAACACGTTCGCGGACGTAAATGCTATAGCATTCATTTTCAATGAAGTTATATGAGACAAAAACTTTACTGTCCACGAACGTGTTAATTCAAAATAGTTCGAAATTAATAATTGAGTATTAAAAATTCCATAAATGCAATCCAGCTGCAATCGTACGTTTCAATTAGTTTAATGTCTTATGAATTGAAAGCTACTAAATTATTTTAAAAATAAAGTAACGAAAGAAAAGTAGGACAAATTAATAAAATTTCCTTATTCATGCACATGGTTTTCTTATTGAGCAAAGTCAAATACCCGCGGTGCTGCAGCTTTGAGGGTGTGTCGCTTTATTTAAGCAGAGTGCGTACGTGTTACTTTTATTAACCAGAGAACAATGCAACGAAAGTAATGTGAGTAATTTTATGTCAGTAACCTAGTTGCTTTACGGTAAAAAGTGATGTAATCCTTAATAAATGAATACGCGTTTTATGGCCAACTGATGCCATTATTTGCCAAAGACCTCAAATTTCAGTCGCGACAGTGGCGAATTATTTAAACTTCTGGGAAAATTACGAGATATGTAAGGTCTCGAGTAATTGATTTTTTCCAACCTTATCAAATGCTCTATTGTACTGGTTAAGGAAGAAAAGTTAAAAATGAATTCCAGAAACTGATTGAAACCCCTGCTGACCTCGAAAAGACTGTCCTTCACTTGAAGAGCCGCGATAAGACATGATTCATTTCCAGTATACTAAAATTGTGCAACAAATAATGTTTCTTAAAATTCTTGGGCTTGACATTGAAAGTGAACGCCGTTGCTTTTCACATGTTAGTCTGGAACTCTTCCAGTAATTAAAGCCATTCGCGATAAAAAGTGAATATGAAAGCAATTGTGCGCTATGCATTCTAATCTAATCGTTTGCGCTTGGCAAATATTTGCTTGGGTGGAAGTGGGCGCCACACTTGGAGCATCGGAGCCGAAAGTGTTTCTTTTAATTTTATTTTAGTAATGATTAAGTGCCATTTTGAAGCCCATAAAAATTGTTATAGCACGCAAATTCGTTCATTTTTCCTTGATATTTTTAAATTTACAAACATATGAACTCAAATGTGATCTTTATGAAAGTCGTTATGTCATGTTTTTTTTTATTTTTCTAAATAAATGATTACGAAATAAACTAAAACAGAAGAAATGAATAGCTAACTTTTTATATATTAGGTACCTAACAATTGTCGAAAGAAGCTAAAATGAAACAAATAATACTATAGGTATAATATTGTACGTAATGAAGTCAATAGACAATCATTCTAAACTTTGGATTTTATATACATACTTTAGTCAGTGGCGTAGCGTGCCTTGGCGGGGCCCCGTATAAAAATTTGTTTGGGGGCCCTTAGGAAGGGTAAAGATTTCTCACAAAAGAAACAAAAATGTTTGCATAAAATTAAAAGAAATATTTATTCATCATAATTATCTATCTGTCATTTTTTCTAAAATTTTTACAAACAATTCAAATTAAATATACACTCTCCTTGCCATTTTTTCGGCAAACTGATTTATTAAATCATTTATAGCTGATGATGACTTTAGTTTTTCTCAAGTTTCTGCCTCTATGGACAATAGTAATAGGTCTGACAGGCGTTCATGTCCCATCGAAGTTCTTAGGTAATTTTTTATCAGTTTTAATTTTGAAAAACTTCTTTCAGCAGTTGCGGTTGTAACTGGAAGGGTCAAGAATAAAAAGCATGCTGTTATTACCTCCGGAAAACTGGATGCAAGACTATTGAATTTTATCAGCAATAATTCAATGAGTTCCTTAATGGAATGAATTTTTTAAATTTCAGATTTTAAGCATGTTTTTAGAGCCTTTAATTGGTCATAAAGATTAACTGAGATGTCTTTACTGTATTTAGCCGACAGTTTTCCGGAAGCGTTTAATATCTCTTCGTTTGAAGAAGACAGGAGTTTCTCCGGTTGTAATATTTCGAACATACTACTCAGGAAGTTTTTATTAATTTTTGCTTACGCACGTTGGGGGCCCCCGTGGCCCGGGGGCCCCGTATAATTGATACGGCAGATACGGCGGTAGCTACGCCCCTGACTTTAGTTCATATTTGAGCAACTTTTTCAACGAGCATTGGAAGAATGGATAAAATCATAAATTATATCAAGTTCACAAAAATATCCTCAGAAACTTATATTTTAAATTTTGAAAATACATCACAAATATTAAATTTGTCCAGGCCTGCTAAATATATAGTTTCAGGAATGCTTAGTACTTAGATTTTAGGTTTTCTCTTAATATAATAAATTCAATAAAACAAATACGCACAATTTCATCAAATCTAGATTTTTTTTTAGAAAATCAACAAATAGAATCAATTTATTCAACGCCCTGCTCTATTTAATCATTTTGTTAAGTATGCTTATCTTAATATTGTTCAAAATAACAAATGTTGACAACTTTATTTGCAACAGCTGTTCACAAAAAATGTTTGGAAACTATTCGCGAAAAATTTCAGAAACCAAAACGAAGTATGTGCAATAAAATTTCAATTTTCTTTCTTATCTGAGGCGCTATTCTGCCTGATTTACGACAAGGCATTCACAAGAAGTAAATTTAGAAAGTTTCTCAATCAATTTTATCCACTTTTGCTTTCTTTTAGAATCATGTGCTGCTCCTCACAGAGGCATGTAAAGAATTTCGCGAAAAAAATGCTTTTTGAATAATAATGTAAATAAACATTTTCTCAATCATTCCACAAGTGGTTTAACACTATTCAGTTGGAGATGAGCCAAGCTTTAACCATATTTTTCACTTCACTTGAACTAAATTTTGCTGAAAAACTCATGACGGCACAACGCTTATCGCGGCCTAAAATTAGAATTCATTCATAAGCCAAAGTTTCACAAAAGCTTTGAAATAGCTAAAATAGCGCGATGCATTTTCTTGGCTTATTATTAAAAGTGTTGATTTACATATAAACTAGTTTTTGTGGAAGGAACTAATGAAGAGCAGCGTTGATTATATGACTCAACGCTTTGCTTGCATTCCTTAATGGATGCGTTAAGAAATTGTTTCATTTTCTGCAACAGAAATTAGGACAGTCCTCAAAATAAATATAGAGTCAGACAAACAATCAGGTAATCAGTGAAGAACATGTATATATTTCAAATGAGAATTATTACACTAGTAAAAAATATATTGTGCCCCAATTTCTTCGCAAGGTACAGTCGAATTCTGCAGAAATTTAAATTCGAAATTTCGTCAAACGTTCAAAAGTGTAATTTAACAAACGGCGAGACAATTTGTCAAAAGCGCCGAAAGTAGTAAAACCGAGGATCAATGTGACAGTCTGCTTGCGACAGTCAATTTGCCATCCGACCCAATTCAGTCGCGCGAGTTGTGCGACTATGTTAAATGGAGCAATTAAAATGATCATGAACTTTTGCATGTGGAGCTACTTTGCATCGATGTCTTTTGCCAGCACACCGAAAAGTGACACTAGTTTAAACCCTGAAGCAATCTGATGCGAAAGCCGATATGACTTGCTAAAGATGCCGGCGCTAGCATTTTTGGTGTCATTAAAAGTTAAGAAGCAATCAGTCTCCATGTGGAATGCAGAACAATTGCAATAATTAGGAACGTTCACTAACGAAATGACGAATCATTTTTGAAGCTATTTTTAAATGTTTTACGCCCAATCAAGTAATTTTTATCATCAATTTGTTTATCACTCAAACGTTCCTTATTTACCATATGTATTATATAAGTATATTATTATTTATAAGGCATTTGTACGAGAAGTTGGCCTCATACTATTTTGAGACTATATAATACATAACTAAGTTTTACTGGTTTATATGATCTTCTTAAAATCAACAGCAATTGTATTTTCCATTATTAGTAGATACTTTCTTTTTACTATTTTTCTTATGGTTTCTCGTGGACTTTTTTGCATTCATTAATATAGAGCTTTCAAGGTGGCTGATTTCGAAGCATAGATGCCAAAATGTTTAAAACCAAGATAGAATAGAAACAAATACAATTTACTGGACATACCTACATTTTTCAGCTTTAGGTGTGGCTTTTTCAACTTTTAGTAGGCACAGAAACTTCTATAGTTTTAAATATGAATTTTAATTTTTTTATTAACCTTTAATTATTCGCATCTCATATATCTTTCAAGTACTCGCATGGGTAAGAGTAAGAGATATAATGATAAATTCTTTATAATTTTAATGATTAAGATTTACATTTTAATCTATTAATTATTTGAATACATTGAATGTTAATCGATCGACGCGAAACAAGCAGCTACTAGAAATCTCAGCAACCACACTCATTACACTGTTGTATTAGAGGACTTTGAAGTCAAAATGACCGCATGCAAGTAATTAAAGTTTAAAGATGACTATTGGCAATTAGAGCCCAAGTCGGTATACCCAAAGAAGACAGGTAATTTCCACAGAAATTTAATTCGTATATTTTTTTTCCCGCGCGTATATCAATGAAACTTCCAAATTCATATTGTGATTACACATTTATTATTATAATGCTTAAAAAAGTATAGGTATGTTCTATACTACACAAATTTTTAAATAGGCCTTAAAAACTCCTAAGTTCCAAATTTGATGGAAAAGAAAAGAGATTTATTTCAATGGTAGGAACATACAGATTATTTTTTCAATGAAAATTGCATGATCATTTATTTCAAGCCAAAGGAGTTTTAAATACCATCGCAAGCAATCAACCAAGAACATCTATCATATTGTTTTAAACTTATATAGTTTAATATTGAGATAATCAATTTAATGTGAACTATTATATATACTTGCTAATCATATTAACTCATTAACATCTTCACATTATGTCCAATATACCTTTTCAAATTGACTAATTGAGATATCTAAGCATGAAAGCAAATTAGTAGGATATGAAAAACCTCTCTATTAGCCCTAACCTTGTCCATTCCCTGAACCATGATTTAGTGACGAATGCTGAATTTATTACTCTTAAAAGCTACTGTCTGGTCAAATTCGCGTAATCGATGAAACGTATACACGTCTGGACCCGCAGCGAGTCTAGCGCGGCGGTAAACCGATCACGTCCAGGGTGTTATCTGAAGCTGGCAGGCGATCTACTGCTTAGCTTCCATCACGTCTAAAGATACACGTTGGTGATTTGTGTGATCAATTAGCAATTAGCAATTAGCCGGTACATTAATTGGATCGTCCAAAGTCATGAGACCACGTCGCTCGCCAGTGGCTATGATTAATAGATAAAATCGACAACGCACGATTACCGCAATTAGTCCAAAAACTATTTGATTTCAGGAAATTTGTTGAACCGATTACGCCATAAGCGTAGGAATTTCATTGATAGATTAATTTATGTTTTTCTGATTTTCCTTATATTGATTTTCTTCAAAATATTTAGGGAATGTTGATCGATAAATCATGTGCTAATTTGCTTATCTTTTTGCAGGTGTCCATATAAATGCGCAGAACTGGTGTATCTTGAAATTAATTTGATTAATGAATCTTCCACCTTCACTTGAATTAACTTATGCGCTTAATTCTTGATTTTATTTTTAAATATTCTATCTATAATAGCAATATTAAATTTATTACTATTTTTGCAATAATTTATTGCTTTAAATAAAAATTCCATCAGAAAGTTGATATCTTCAGTCATCTATAAATCTTACACTATACGCCAGATTTAAAGGAAATTAGCAATCGCCTGATTTACATACATTCCTAATTTGCATTCATTCATTATTCAATTAGTAACTTGAGATAATATTTTGGCTTAGTTTGTTATCAGATCTTGTCGCTGTATGTCTCCATCCTGTAGAAATAAATCAGATTGTAGACATGCTATAAATTGGTTATGTTTGTCTGAAGAAAGATCGATTTGAATTGTATCGATACCGCACGCAGCCTTATAAAAAATTCATGGCCAATGTGATTTTAAATTGAAAAATATTAGCGACGTAGATAAAATTTCAGCACGAAGTGATCTATATGATAATTGTTCCATTGGGAATTTACTTCACAGCTAAATCCTACCACTCCCTGGCAATTTGCTACTCTATGAATGACGTATTCTACCCGCATCATCCTATTAAGTAATATTATTAGCGCCACTATTTAATATTCCAAAGTCATTTGGAATTGTCAAAATAACACAACGCGTTCATTAAATTGAGTCTAAATTATTTAAGCCTGCTAAATTATTCTGGAATGTACAATCAATACTAAAAAAGGTTATTAGGAACGAAGTATAGAATTTCACATCGCAGCAAGTTGACTATAAACTATCAAAACAAGGACAGGTTTTGTTCTCTTCCCATTAATATCGAAAATTATCCCAAATAAAGCGATCGCATCATTTTCTCATTGCTTCATTAAGATTTTAAATTATATACTGCATGACTTACAAATATTAGTTGATAGTTCAACCGGAACCCATCAATCACTATAAAGGAACCAACAATTTAGGTTATCAATAGCTTAGCTTCCCCATTGATTAAGGCCGATTACTGGCTGTTTATCATTAACGTATTCCAGCCTTGGGGCAAACAATTACAGAAAGGTTAGCCAAACATTAGCAGCTCTTTAACCATATCAATCACCACCTCATAAAATTTTCGACAGTTAAAATTATCGAACGACTTAATTAGTAAACAATCCTCATTTATGACTATCGGCACTTGCGTTCGATTCAGTGCAAAAACAAATTTGCATATTTTTAAATCATAGCGAAGTACTGTTTCAAGTATTTGAGCTGCCGAAAAGTGTTATTCGTCAAGAGCATATAAATAGTCGATTTTTACGACTTCACCAAATCCGGGGCACCATCGATAGACGATCAGCATTATTCGAGGTATTTCGAGTGTGTACAAATTTCTTCTTATTTACTTTGACTGCTGAAAGTAAATATTTGCGATTATGATAGACTACTTACCTATGAAAGGTGATAATCTGTATTTGCTTGCTAATCATTCAAAAATTCCCATGAAAGGTGATAAGTGCTTATTGCCGCATAATCAGTAAAAAATTTGGATGGAATTTTGCAAATTAAGCTAGTGTTGCGCTTGAATATTAATCGTCGCAACATCCGCTTGCGAAAATTGGAAAAAATTCATTCTTGCAGTGTTTACTTTTTTAGTCAGCAACATCAGTTAAATTCTGTATTGTTTCATTGTTAGGCTAATTCATTTGCCCTATCATCGATTTAAATGGAAAGACATTTGTTCAAATAAATGAAAATCATTGATTCATACACATATGAATTATTGCTTTGAGCGGTTAAGTAGAAATTCTTTAAACCTAATCGGACATCGAAGGTTCCTTCCACACCTTAAAAAAATATATTTCCATAAAACTGATAAATTATTATCAAAGCACTTCACTGTGTCTTCTCTCTAAGTACCACAGGCAATTCAGGCTAAGCTTTTCGGACGTTTTTCTTGATAATTCCATATCGATTTTAATAAATTTTAAAAAATAAAGCATTCTCTAGTTTAGCAAATAAAATTGTTAGTACATACATAGGTGTCTAGAGGTCATTGTATATAACTTTTAAAGTCTATATTCTCATGATCTTTGAAAGGAAATGGGATAGCTTTTAAGGAGTCTATTATTTATACTTTAACATAAATTTGGACAATTTAACAGGTATTTTATTACGATTTTTACCCGTGATTTTTGTTAATAAGGTTAAGCAATTGCATCCCTTCCCCTAATTCCTTAAATGAAAAAATCGGAAATTATAAGTAAATGTTAGGGGCCCAATTTAAAAAAGAAAACCATTTGACCTTGAAATTTTATAATATATACCAAAGTCATGACAAAGTCACCAACAGATGGCACAATGAAACTTAACAATTTTTCTTTGAACCATACTTCGATTTTGTAAAATGTTAAAACTTGGGTAAACATTGGAAAAGCATATTCAAGCTGAATAAATACAATATCATACCCACTAAGTTTAAAATTGCTTTCAATGAAAACAATATCAATTTAAAAGTTCCCCGTTTTAAAGGATCTGAAAAGTGGGAATATGTATTAAGTGAAAGGTAATGATTTCAATAGTTTTACATTCATTTTGTAAGAATAAATGCTGGAATGATTTCGTCATTTTACCAATTTTAGATTAAGACTAAAACAAAATCAAATCAATTGACCTTCTTAATTTTGACTACCCCCATATGGGCCTACTTTCAATAAAATGTACCTGCTTACTTGCAACTTTAACTAGATAAATTGTTCAAACTAAGACAGTCCAATTGCTGACTAATCGCATCGAAATAAATCTTCTGTTACACGCAATCGAATAGAACATTAAATCTTTTTAGACTCGAAAAAGGTTGCTTGTCTAATACAACAGATATGTCGTCTACTGCTTGTGTCTATTAAATTCCCATCTATAACGAGCCATTTATTGAAATTGACGGGGAGACTTTCTAAAATAAATTTTGCCAATTTATCACTTTATTGAAACACTTCGATTTTGAACGTATAAATCTGACAGAAAACCGTAGCCGTATCAATTACGCGGTACGTCGATGTAGAACTGCAGTAAACGGAAAAACTGGTCGTAGTGCAGTAAATTTTGTTAGCAACACTACCAGTGAAATTTATGGCCAAAATCAATTGGCGCTCATCAAAGTCAGCTGGGGCGTTTTTGTCGCATTCTATTAAATCATTAAAATTCATTGCGTAATCGAAATAAGATCGAATGGTCAAGAACATTCCAGTTATGGTTCTTAATGAATTCTTGAAATTTTCTTGCGACGTCAAAAAAACAAGATAATTGTCCCCGATGGCTCTATAGTCGGTTCGTCTTTTTTCTAGACGTAAAGACCAGTTTTTTTGGTCCATGACGGTTGATAAGACGGAGCTAATTGCATAAGCGTTGAGCCGACGATTGAGGTGATTACGATGACGAATCTTACAGTAGCCGAAAATCTAGATCCTGAACATACAAGGGTCTGATTGCTATCAATTGACTTAATCCAGAGGGCATTTTTCGGTTCATTTTCGTCATATGAAAAATAATTTAAGAAATTAGATAATTTTGAAGTTCAAGGTTAAGCTCAAAAATGGTAGGGGACCGATTAACTTGTTAGACATCAATAATTTATTTTTAATGTCGTCTTAAAGAAGACAACAAAAAAAGTGTCTCACCTACATAACTCTTTATGTTGAAGGTGAGTTGGATTTTTCGATTTAACTCTCACTTAGGGGTCATTGGCATTTTTAGTGTTGATCGTGATAGAAATCCGGAAGAAGGCTCTTGCCAAAATCGAGTGTGTCCGATAAGCATTTCAAATGAGCAGCAGAAGCTATGCATTTTTCGCTTTTTGTGTCGAACCTAGACAAATGTTTTAAATTCTCTTTATTTGAATCGTGATTGACTGTGAAAGTAAGGCGAAAGGAAATGGGACTAAAAAGAAATTCGCTCAGATATTGCCAGGTAAAGTCAATATAAATTTCCGAATAAAAGCAACACATCTATGAATAAAGCTTAAATTGGCTACTGAAGTTAGCCATTATCAAACACATTAGAGCTTAAACATTTTTCTTATTTTTCTTTTGTCAATCAATGCACAATTTTGTATTCTATTACCATTTTTAGATACTCTAAAAAATCAATTATTAAATAATATGTTTCTTGTGTGCGTAGAACCAGAAAATTTTTATATATCCTCATAGTTCAATGTAAACAGGTGTTGCATCGTCGCAAAAGCCATAAAATAATCGATGGCCATAGAAAAAACCATTATGGCGCATAAAAATTTGCAATTTTACGCTCAGTGCAAGGCCCATTTGCACTGTATCGTGAATACTTATTGTTAAAATCGAACGGTGTACACTCGAAAACAATTGTACTAATACATCAAATATTGTTTGCATTGGAAAAATAAGATTATTTAAAACATTGATTAATATTTTATTACCATGCAGTAATAAACATCGCCGAGCGAGCATTTAAATGAGTGGTAATATACCTTGCACCTTGTCCTATATAAAAAAGTAATTATCATAACAGATTAAATTAGAAATTGAATGATATACAGTACAATAAAATGTAGCGCCATGTTGTTATTAGGTGAAATAAATAATTAAGCTGTAATGGGAACATATAGAAAGTTTAAATAAAGGTTTATGTAGCGTATCAATTTAGCCTATAACTTCAAAATTTTCATTAAAGTATAACAAAATAAATATTAATTAATAAAAGTAAATATTTATATGACAAATTTACAAATAATAACCATCGCATGCATACAACATAATAGTTAAAAAAATTTTCTATAAATTGTTCTCAAGATTCTAAAAACCTTCCAAATCAAATAATTATTATATTGTCCTAGATAGAACTTATGTCGCATTTTTGAAGATATTTTAATTTTTTTGAAAATTGCTTCCAGGAAAACAACATGAGACCATTACTGTCGAAAAATATGCATGCCAAATCCAACAATAATGACTACAAGGAAATTTAAATAATTTGGGATCATTTAATTGTTTTTGGCTTCGTTAAATAGGTCCCAAAAATAAGAAATAAGAACAAAAGACATAATTAATTAAGAAATTACTTGCCAGGGGACTAACACTTTGATTGGCATAAAGATTCTACAAAAAGTCCGTAATTTTTGAGTTTAGAAACCTCCATTTTTGGTAAAAAGTGAACTTCAGGTAGAAACGTTCAACTTTGACTTCGAACTGAAAAATATTTGGCTGAATTTTTAGATCTTTATATCACACAAGGGACGGGACGAAGTGAATTTAATATTTTAATACAAATTTTAAATAATATAAAGCTTTTTTGCCAAACAAAACAAATTTTAGTTCTTTAAAGTATTATAATATATAAAAATATATAAATAATAAATATAAATATAAAATAACGAAATAGAGAATAAAAGCAATAAATATATATACATAAAATAACGAAATAAAGAATAAAAGCAACTATGATATTTAATTGACGTGAATATTTGAAAAATCATTTTTTTTTCTAACCATAGTATTGTATTTGTTATGATTGTTTTCAAACATACTTAATAAAACGATTGTTCAAATTGGGTGACCAATTAAAGAGGATATTGAATTTTAATTTTAAATTGGATAAAAATTACATAACAATGATTTGCTTAGTTTTTAAGTTGATAACTCCAAGTTACCCAAATTTTAATAGAACAAATGGTAACACTATGTCATAAAATTAGGTATTTTGTATAAAAGCGACTACCTCCTGCGGGTAGTCTCAACTTCATCATGTTTTATGTCTTCTTTCTGTACGAGTTTACAAATTCATTCATTTGGAAATGAGTCAATTGTTCAAGTGATCTATTTGCAGCGGTTACCTCTTGATAGTACGATTAAGCTAGCCGAATTCACTAAACTCTTCGTTAGTCATGCTTTCATGAATATTTCATAACGTCTAGATATGGTTCACTCGCAGAATACAAATTACTCTGGAAATTCAACTGATCACCCAAAACTATTGAGTGCATGATCTTCAGAAGATTCAAATCAAGATCGCCATTCCACGAACTCTAGTAATTAATCATGCACCTAAAACCGATCTAATTCTCTCAAATCAATTTAACTGCGAATAAAAGCGATTTGCCAATGAATCGTGACGTCCTCGGATTGTTATCAATCTCTTTTTAAATTCCTGGCATCTTAGCGCTGCGCTGCGTTTAGATTGTGGCGTCACACGGTGCCCGCGACTAAATCAATTCAAAACAAAGCGCCAACTCGAAGCTTTTTTCGCGAGCAATTCAATCATTTTTATGACGTCGTAAATATTCCGCGGAATTTTTTCGCATGAGTCATAAGTAACGTCTGGCGAAAGTGTTCGTTGGGAGCTTTAATTGATTCTGGATTCGATGTTGGTCTGATCCGAGCTTACGACTCAGGTGAAATCCGCGGATGTAATCAGTCTGAGTTGAATCGCGCGCAAGGCAGCACCCAAGAGGAGCGCAAAAGCTCTGTGCAAGCATTTTGGCATAGTTCAATATTTCAAAATCTATTTTATAATATTTAAAAGGATCGTGCTCTGTGAATAGTTCTGTGATTGCTCGCAAGAGAGCTCTGTGGCAAACTAGTCAGTTGATGCCAATCAGTTTTTTATGTTAATATAAGTTTTAGTAGTAAAAGGTGCGTGTTGGATTTGAGCGTTACTTTGATTTATGCACATACTTAACACAGTCGTTGCGTATCGCTGATCTGAGGTCAACCGGGCGATTTGATTTGTTTATCGTTTTTGTCTCAACTATCAGCTGCTTGATTTGGCGCTAATTTCCTCAACGGAATTTTTTTTATCATCACTCCCAGAAAACAACAGCTCATACTATCCGTGGGTTGTTTTTGAAAACACAACGTTTTTGCGTTTTAAGGGTAGACAACTCATCTCTGAAAATATTTTCGAATTACTAATCAGCAATCTCAAATGTTGATAATTACTCAGTACAGACAATGAGTGGTCTATTGCATCAGACCTTGTGTTTTCGAATACGCCCGTTTTTATGGTGCTTTTCTGCAGTAATTTATTTTTTTTTTTTTAATTTGCAAAGAGGCAGAAAATGTGTTTCTTTAAATAGATAATGTATAAAATGTTGCAACACTAAATTGAAATTTCAAACTTTTGAGAACTTTTGTAACTTACGGTTTTCGTGTATGGAGAAGGAATTTTAAACGCTTTTATTTTTGCTTTAATCAATTTTTTATGTACATACATATGTACTTAAATATGCAAATTCAGTTTTAAGTTTTTCAATGTCGGAAAGAAAAGCTAGAAACATTTTATCTTTATTGCCTGCAAGAACAATTTGCCGTGGCCAATAATAGGACTATTAACCGAAACCAGACGACCAGACATTCAAATAATAGGCGTTAATTTTAGCCTCCTGTAAGGTGAAAGCCACGAGATTATGGAATTTAAAAATGTTTTAATTTATATATCACTGAATGAATAAAAACTTTATCAGATTTTTATGAAAAATTAATGCAAAGTGGTTTCACAGCTAATTTCTATGAATTTATCTTTAAATTATTTAAAATTTCATAAACATCAATTTAATATATTTAAAGTTTTATAAAAAACAAAAATCATTTAAAAGTAATGCTAAATTTAAAATAATACCTTTTTAGGACAGTCATACCAATTCTTTTGACTAAACTTCTCCATTTTTTTAAATCATACTTAAATCATATATTAAAAAAGTACTAATAAACTAGCAAATATTTTCTCGAATTTGATTGATTCGAAAAATAATGTGAAAATAATTGAAATTATTATATTAGGTAAATGTGGCCTGAAGCAACCGTCTCATAAGAAAAAACAAAGTCGGGCTATTAAAATTTTACCATACCTTGCAGATTTCATAGTTCATTCATGTTCCGAAATAAATTAAAGCTCGGTCATTCCATAAATAACTGCACTTTTTGGTTTCTGACGCTAATGCTTTTGATTTTTATATATTATTTAGTGAATGTTCAACGATAATTTTTGAGGTTATTCAAACTTATTTTTAAAAAATTATGAGCTTTGAAAAATTTAGCACTACATGGATATATGTACATTTATAACTAATATGCATAACTATATAACAACTTTGTGCTAAATATATACATATTATATATGTATATATTTTTTAATAAAATTCATCCATTCCACCATAAAAATGATTTTTTTCACTTTTACTCTACCTCTTACAGTATTTAAGATATTTGGTTTTAAAAAATAACTATTAATTTAAAGTGTGTGTGGTGCTTTTATTTAATTTCATAATAAAATTGTATGCCGTAATTTGATTGCCTTTAATTTGATACTGCAACTTGTGTATATTAAAGCAAAATAAAAAAATATCGGGCTGAGTGAAATTTGAGCACTGTGAAAAATGCAAACACTGAACGCCTACAGATTCGAACTTATTGAAAACAATAAACAGCTCAGATTTTAATTTAGCTGGAAGTATTATTTGTGCAAAAAGACGAATTCATTTGAAAATATAAAATATCAAAACAAAATTATTTTAGTTCCATTAGTTCCTTTTATTAGCTTGGCCAGTAACATTGTAAGCAAATGCTACAACTCGTTTTTCACCCTCTTCTAATTCTCCAATAATCGATTTGAAACTTCGCAATGTTATGCAATTCTAGTGACAATACAATAATAGGGTATTGGTTTTTTTTTATCGTTTTAGCGCGCTACTTAAAAAAGTGCATTTTGTTTTTAATTTTTTAAGCTATACATATATAATTTTATTTTTAGTAAGGAAGATGCACAATTACATGAACTACTTTTAACTATAATCTCCTGAATCATCGGCTTTCTATGTGTAATTAAAGCTATTAAGGTTTCTCCTGAACAGTGATTTTAGATTAGTTGTTGTGGAAATTGCTATAAAAAACAATAATTTGGGATGCAACCATTGCATGAATCTGAAATTGTTTCCATACTTTCTAAGTGTACACTTCTTTCTCTGTCGAAAATCAGTGTAAATTCAACATTCGTTATTATTTTGTTAACTTTCTCCAATAATAAAATTCAGTATATTTCATCGAATCTTTTGTTTAATTATTTCCTAATATTTATTTTCAGAAAACAAGACTTAAAATGAATCTCAAAATACAGAAAAGCCTGCAGAGGAGCCTGTTTTTGTTCTGTTTAGCTCTGACAACAGTTGTAGCCTTTCGTGATTTGCATATAGACTTTCCAGGCCCATATTGTGCGTTAAGAGAATCTTGCTGCAATAACAGACAGGATAATTGTTCCGTGCCTATCTCAAGTAAATTAAATTAGCAATTTTTAGAGTAACTTTGCAATTTTAAACATTTTTGTTTTAATTAGGTACTTTATGCTACTGTGATGAGTTCTGCGACAGAACAAGAGGTGCAGACTGCTGTCCAGATTTCTTAAAATTCTGTCGACACGAACCAGACCCAGTCTACCGATGCTTACACAATGACAGATATTATAATTTTAGAGAAACATTTAAAGATAATTGTAACACATGCAAGTGCGGCATGCGCGGTGAGGTGAGCTGCGAAAGGGACGTCTGTCTTCAAGATCAGGCGATCATCGACAACGTCAACAGCATATCAAACGCACTTGGGTGGACTGCCAGGAATTATTCGGAATTTTGGGGAAAGAAATTCCAGGAAGGATTGAAATTACGACTTGGTAGAAAAGTTCATAATATTTTAAAATGAGTATGATAATATGAATATTTTATTGTAGGCACTTTGGAGCCATCATACAAAGTGAAAGCAATGACAAGAATTTCCAATGAAGCTAAAGAACTGCCGAGATACTTCAATGCAAACGACTACTTCTCAGGACTCATTTCTGAAATTAGGGATCAAGGTAAACAGCTTCTATTACACTGTGGACAATTATATGTCTATATTATTTTTCCCTGCAAATGTAGTTGCAAATTTATCACTTATCTGGTTAAATATTTTCAAGCCCATCACTACATGTACATACTGTTGCAAAGAGCTATATGTTTTAATTTGTTTTAACTATTCACTTTTAAACCGAACTATGAGAGATCATTTCTGTATACATATATTTTGATTACTAAAGGTTTATTGTTTTGGTGAGCTTTCTCAATTTCAGTTTCTCAGTTTGGGAAAATATTCGAGCACCATATATAAAACAGCTTATCTGTAAATGGAAAAACATTGTAAAAGCCCAAAACAAAATTTTACAGAGGGCAATTTTAACTACTTCAGATTACTTCCTCTATACAAAAATCGAGTCCAAGCCTTTGCTCAGTTTTTTAGAATATGAGCCAATGTTAATAAAATTCAAAACTAACATGATAACGATCCTTAGTATAAATAATTATAATAATTGTTTTTTGGAACTACATACATGCATATGTATGTATGACTTGAAGTTTTCGTTTTTATAAGATTTATTAAGCTCCGATGATGTTATTTTATTTTTAAGGATTTTTCAAAAATACCAAATATACAGGTGTTTTACATTAAAATCCTATTTTCCTTCAACACGTGAAATTATGGGATCATCAGCAAAAGTAATTATACAGAATAGATAAATTACTTGTCCTGTTGTAGAAAGAAAAACCATAGAATTTATCCTGAAGTGTTATTCTTTAAGACTTCAACTCATAGTGTTTAACTATTTAAAGGATGGTGCGGATCTTCGTGGGTAGTGTCTACAACTTCAGTCGCCTCAGATCGGTTCGCTATAATGAGCAAAGGAAAGGAAATAGTTCAACTTGCACCGCAGCAGATCCTTTCTTGCGCAAGGAGACAAAGAGGCTGCAACGGAGGTCATTTGGATGCTGCATGGAGGTTCCTCCACAAACAGGGGTGAGTTTGTCAGAATCAAATAATAGATCACTTCATCTAACGTTAATGCAATCTGTAATTTTAGAGTTGTGGATGAAGATTGTTTCCCTTACAAGGCGAGCGTAACACAATGTAAATTCCGAAGAATGCATTCCTTATCAGGAGCCGGCTGCCGTCCACCTTACAAAGTTAAGCGCGATCATTTCTACACCGTCGGCCCAGTCTATCCCTTAGACAAGGAAATGGACATTATGGTTGAAATTATGGACAACGGCCCAGTCCAAGCTACCCTTAGAGTTTATCGCGATTTCTTCTCATACGGCGGAGGTATATACAGACACTCAAGCGCTAGTCGCAGCGAGGAGTACGGGTTCCACTCAGTTCGCCTCGTAGGCTGGGGTGAGGAGCGAGTGGGATACCAGACAGAGAAATATTGGGTAATATATTCAAATTTCAATTAATTAGGTACACTATCTTAAAAAATGCATATTCAGATTGCTGCAAACTCCTGGGGCAACTGGTGGGGCGAGAACGGATATTTCAAGATCCTTCGCGGATCGAACGAGTGCATGATTGAGGATTACGTGCTAGCATCACTGCCACATGTGTACGAAGTTAAATCGCAATAGGAGAACTACCACCAGCATCTTTCCTTTACTCCTAATTTATTTTAAGTGCAAAAGTTTCATCATTAGTTTCCTTAAGTCTTTATTGTATTTTAACTATTGTTATTAAGTTTCCACTGTGTTTGTTTGCGTAAGTGGCTTATGTGGCTCACCAATTGCCATGTGTGTTGCCTTCAAAAATTGGAATGACTAACTGCCAAACTTTTGTCCTTTTTTCATTTTGTTACTGCCGTTATCCCCCCACTCCTGTAATTCACAGATAATTTTAGTCATATGTGTTTACTTATTTTAAATGTGTATCTTTATTTTATATATATTTTATTCACACGATCTTATTACAATAAATAAAAACGAATTTGTAAGTTTGTATGTAAACATTTCTTTTCCTTGTAAATCAAATTATTCAACGAAATAAAATTACACTTGGATACTTTTAGAATATTGTGGGCCGATGAGGAATCTGATAAAGGCATAACAAAATAATTGGGTTGGAAGAGTAGTTTAAAATTTGCTTTTAATAATTACGAATATGTTGCCCTGAAACTATTTTATCCAGATGAGTAAACGATTAACGCCAGCGGACATAACCTTATTCATTTTTTTTTTCAAAACATGCTTCAGTGCAACTCAAAATATTTTTTAAGTCGTTTTCAAAGTTTAATTTTTATGCGATTACATTTAGTTGAAATTCTGACCATTGGAACTCTTTCACGAGCCTTCCAGGTATTACGTCTTAGTTTATTAGAGCTCAAAAATAACTTCGTAATATTTTATAAATTGACAAGAATTAGAGGCATGGAGTTCAGAATGTTATTGTTATTATTATTTCGCTCATTATATCATTTCGATTTGTTTTTTTTAAAGTTAAGCTGATAAAAAATTACAGAGTTGTATGCGTTTAGCATGAAACCTGAACGAATTTTTTTCCAAATTTTCCAAGCTTATCAATAAAATCGTATTCCAATAACTTAGTGTTCTAAGTGTTAAAACCAATTAAATCAGTAAAACAATTAAATACATATTTCAACTCCAAATGAATAGACAAATTTTGACTCCTTTTCTTAACATTTATTTGTAAATTGATATAATAACTACTTTATACCTTGTAAAATAAAAGCATTTACAACACAAGTGGAGATCACGGCAGAGAATGAATTATTATCTAATTCAGTGTTATTCCTGCAAACGATACTTCTAGTCCAGCATCGCTGGAGTCCATTCGGCTTTTTATGTGGGCCAAAGTATTTTTGTAATGCATTTCAATTTGTTTCGTTTCCTCACTGGGCTCTAGATTTGGAAGTTCGTCATTAACTTTTGCGATTAGCTGTAAATTAAAATATAATTAAACATTACACCAATTAATCTAGCA
Source organism: Eutolmus rufibarbis (assembly GCA_963920795.1). NCBI lineage: Eukaryota > Metazoa > Arthropoda > Insecta > Diptera > Asilidae > Eutolmus > Eutolmus rufibarbis. Next base: position 32,753,656 of record OY987205.1, read on the forward strand.
ATTGCAGTGAGATTTGAATAAATGCTCCTCGGATAAATACATTCACGTTTTACATTTACAGAATTGCACGTAAAATGTTTTCTTACCTGATTCAACATAGCTACTGTAATTAATGAATTCCCCCGTTCAAAGTAGAAAAGGTAGTGATTAAGAAGTTCAACATAAAGCTGTACCTGGACGCCTTGATCTAAGCATTGCGCAGTAATTCGCACTCCCTTTTTCAGGCATTCTAAAGTGCGCTTTTCGTCCCGCATTTCTTCTCCATTTTTCCTATAAAAGAAATAGAAGAGCAGAGAAGTTGAGTTTTAATTGCATTCATTTTATAAGCTAAATAATATTTAATTTCTCGTAGATTATTAGATTATTTTATATATTAATGAATAGTATTATTTTCTTATTGCATAAAGATACTTACTTGCCGCTCCAAAATAAACTAGCACAAGTAATAACAGCACGGCACTGATCGGGTTTTTTCAGCAAATTGGATGCAGCCAGAGCACAATTTGTCCTCAGAGGTTCTGCATTTTCTTCACTGAAACAGCTCATTTGCTCAAAAGTTGACATGATTAAAGTAATTGCAGCAAGTTGTGATTTCGAGTCAGAAATCTCATCTTCATAGAGCGAAAAGGCTCGTGTCATGAAATCGTAAGCCAGAGTCTCATGATTCGTAAATCCAAGCTGTCCTATAACTAAAGCCCCCTGTAGATATAGCCTTAGGGCCAATTTAGGAAGATCACTTGTCGTAAGAGCGTAGATAATTTCCTTGCAATACTGTAGGATGGCTTGGCAAATCTTCCCCCATTTGTTTTCTTCCTCAAAAATTGCTTTGACCTTGTGGGTCAGTTGGTACGCCATGAATACAAGAGGAGGCAGAACATTTTTCTTTTGCTCTCGGGTGCCATTCATAAGGTCTTTAGCTTTCAGCAGAATGGAATATTGCATTCTTGGATCGTCTGACCTTAACATATGAAGTAATCTGAGAACCGAAATTCATCAGTTATGAAAGCTTAAATTAGTAGAATCTGTTAAAAACCTTGCAAGAATCCTCTGTTCCTCAGCATAATCTTCCGACAAGACGTCAATCTCATTAGCTGTACAAAGATGATCGTTTATTAAAGGTGATATCAATGTAAAAACTTTCTCTGTCTCTTGTGGAGTAGGTATCAGCGTGTCGTTTTCCAAGATATTCATGATGATGTACAAGGCCAAAGATCTCTTGGACATGTTATCGAATTTTTCAAGTAAAGGACAAAAATATTCCAATTGAATTATAACCAAAACGTTGTTGTAAAAATCTACACAAATGCGCAACAGTCGAGAGAGTTCTTGGTTTGCAACCAAAAATTGGGAAACACTGAAAAGTTTATTGGTATAATATAAATTAAAAAAAAAAAAATATTAAGAAAAAATTGCGGTTACTTTTTCATATTTAGTCTTTCTAATATTTGTGATGTGGTCTCGAGAACTTTGTCTACGTAATCAACTCGATCTGGGTAAACTTTTTGGGCCAGGCTAACTAATGCTACTTGCAGCGAAATTGTGTCCTCTAAAGGCATAGTAGTTCTGGCCTAAATATAAGCGACGTACGATCTTTATTGTAAGAAAAATATTAAAGCAATACAACTTACTTGAACAATGTTTGCAATTTGAATGCTAAACACCTCGAACAACTGAACTTCTGGTGGTATTACAGATGTGACTTCATCTCCAGCTGCCTAGAAAATGGAAAATACAAGTAACTTTACTTCTTACGTTATAGGGTTTAAGTAACCTGTAAGAAATACACCTGCAGATTTGGTCATGTTGCTGTTTTAAATAAATCAGGGGTATTATATGCCCTTTAAAAATATTTCAAATAATCTACATTCTCCTAGAAATTATATACAATATTATATATACAACTATTAGTGCATTATTTTTTCACTTTTATTAAACTGATTACATAAGTATAATGTAAGATTTTCAGTATTCATATATTCAATAAGTTGAGATCAATTGTGAAATTAGATCTCAATTGTCTACCAGTCTGAGCAAAATAATCTAATTTTTCTTTTCATTTTTAATGAACAATTATGGGGTGAAAACCTAACTGATGAAATAAAAACATAGTAAATTTGATGTGTATTTTTTTATAAGTTGTATCCAATTCAAATCAACAGAATAAATTAAAGAGCAATTGAAATTCAGGAATATTTACCTTACCGCTCCGCTGATTGTAAGCCGCGAGCCGATCTATTAGGGAAATAATAATATTTTTAACATTGACTCCCTTATGGAGCTGAGCACAGGATTTAAGGAACGGATCCAAAGTCTGTAAATGGAACTCGTCCGGGAACACCTAAAACCGAAAGGTTTTAAGACTGTTCTTTGATAAGGGAAAAGTATGCTAGCCTGAATAATGCACTCCATCAAATATTCCTGAGCTATCGCATCGTGGCAGCTGACGACCTGCTCCAATATACCCGGCAAAATTAGTTTCTGGTAAGTCTCCAGGGAAGCGGATTCCAGCTGTGACAGACGCACCAGGTTCGTGCCCACAAGAATCTTCAATTCCTCGCGCTCCTTCTCCCGCCTGGACTTTTCGCTAGAATGCCCCTGATGCTGCATTCGAACCCAGAGTTTGTTCATCTCAGCGAAGTTCATCAGGACGAAATCAATCGCATCAAATACGTTTCCCTCCTTCTCGTCCGCGGCACTGACAACGTCTGGGAGTATGTTGCGGGTGCACTGCAGAAGGTAATTCCTGAGGAACAGTCCTCGCAGGGGGTGCTGCACTCCGCGGCACATCTCTACCAGATCCTTCAGGATGCTGCGCTTGAGGGCGGCGTTCGTCTTAATGTAGACGATGCCCACTGTGATAAGAAGGTACAACCGAGGCACTATGTTCCCTGCATACTGCACCATCTCGTACAAGTCGGCGACCTTGCGGCCCTTCTCAAACTCCTCCCGCAGGTACAGCTCCAAGTGGCAGAGCTCGTCCGTGATGGCCATGTCTGGAAAGGAGGATTTTGCAGTCAACCTTCCTCGGAACTAAGGGGAGCACCTACACAACTCGTAGTAACTTTTCGGCGACAGCAGGGAGGTCCTCAGCTCACTCAGCATAGCGCTGGCACACTTGAGCGCATCCATGAGCCGGCCCTTGTCCAGGAACCGCTTCATCTGAAATGTCTGATTGCGGACGACTTCCATGCAATCGCTGAGCAGTTTTTCCTGCTCATCGACACCATTTCCAGGGGACTGCAAAGGCAAACATTTTGGCGGTTAGCTAAGCGAGGGGGAGGGCTTTTGAAGCTGTGCAATAAGCGATAAAAGCTAGGAAACATCACAGACACAAAGATAACCCGAGCTGGCCACCCACAAGCGATAAAATTCGTGAAATTTACCCTTTTATCGCTGACCAGAAGAGAGCTATTGTACATCGCCGAACTCCACGGGTACATGATTGACAAGACAGGCGACTTCCGTCTCTAGGAGGCACTTACCATTTTCTGTGGCAAAACAAATTTGCAAATTGGCGTATTAGTTTTAAACCTGCAGCAACTTTTCCACCTCTTCCCTTAACTTGACGGTGACAGCAGCGATGACACCTGTCGTTTCCGATTCTGATTGGTCCGATTAGCAGGAATGATTGGAATTCGAACGGCCAACCAAACACGAACATGTTTCTTCGAACTTTTGTCGTTTGATTTTAATCCAGAAGATGGCGATCAGCAAAATGGGAACGGTTTACGCCGAAAAAATTTAAATTTTACATTTTTTTTAATTATTTTTGTTTGAACTATTCGGAAATTGTTTTTTCAAGTTTAGGTAGTAGGAAAAACAATGCAGAAATTAGGAATGTAAGAAAAAGTTTATGCCGTGTGGAAATATTTAAACATTTTCTAGTTTTCTCAGTTCAATATTGCGTCGGGACACCTAAGAAAATAACTTGGGGTTGTTTTGCGCTGCTCAGTCTTTTAGGGAATCATAAAAACATAAAAATGTATGATTAGGCACTAGAATTGTTTCCGCACATGAGCTAAAAATAAAGCAAGTAAGTTTTCTGATTTTTCTATTCATTTCGAATTGTGCTGTTGAGTAGTAAGTAATAATGTAAAGTTTTTTCTTTTGAAATTGTGTTTTATTTTTATCTGAATTTAGCGTCTTTTATACCTTGGGCTTTTTTTTAATAAAATTGTCCCAATAATCTACTTGGATTTGATTTATAATAGTTATCAGACGGATAAACTTAATCGCTCTTTAAACCGGCGGATAGAACTGTTATTCGTTACTTAATTTTCACAAATAGCCAAGTTGATTTTTTATCTGAAGAATAAAGTTATCAGCCTATTGAAAAATCGGACCTGAGAAAAGTGCTCCAGAAAAAACAAAGCAGAAGGAAATATTTTGATAAAATGAGTAAATTCACTGATTATTCTCCTTTGCATGCAGTTGTATTTTGCTTTGAGTTTTGAGAAATACAATTTACAATGTATTTATGATATTTCCAATATTCATTAATACTTTTAACTTTGTGCAAAGTTTTGGCGACGAAATCGTTGAAATTTAAATTTGAGTTATTGCTTTAATCCCGAGGTTGGGAGCGTGAGATTCCCAGTTTGAGGATAGTTTAATCCTCAATTGCCATTCGAAAGGTTAGTTTTACCGAGCCAGATCGAAGAACATGCGGGTGATTTAACCCAAAAATGTCCTTCATTTTCTAGAGGATGTCGGGACATCGAGATGTAGTAAAATTCATGTTTCACCTTACATTTCTCATCACGGAGTGCACGTCGTATTTGGTTTATTCTTATTGTAATATAAACGTTTCACTTATAGTTATAATTTTTCAAGGTAAAATACTCACCTGTAAAGCTAAGCCATTCCCATCAATTGATTGTGGAGAGATGTTGATTATATATTTTAAAAGCAAAAAAAATGAGAAATTGGTGATTTGGAATAAACATTTTGGTAATTTTGTTTTTTAGCTATTTCATTTTTTTACTACTATTATAGGAATAGCGTATACTAAAATAAATTTTATCCTTAACCCGTAAATTTGCAAATGCCAACTGCAGGTAAATCTCCTACAAGGCGATAGATTGAAAATACCGCGTTTTATAAGAGACACTGACTTAATACAAAAACTGGGATTCGGTTCTCAAAGGAGAAAAACTGCCTTTTATGTTGTAACATTTTATTAATTTTTTAAATAATATAACTATATGTACATAAAATCATTTAATAACAAACTTAAATAAAATTCATCCTGTACAAACTAAAATGATTATGATTTCAAGTTTAATATAACCAAAACGAAAATAAAATATAAAAAGAAAGAAGCACTGTTATGCTAACAAATTTGATCCTCATTATCACTTATAGTTGGTGGACAATGTTTGACTAGTCTTATTTCAAAATCTGAGCTTGATTCAGCGATAGGTTCGACTGCACTTCCGGTAGTTTCAAATTTTTAAAGTCTATCATTCTCAGATTGTTTTCTCTTGCTATGCAAATCTTTATAAACTTCTTGATAGGAAAATAAGCAATTTTTAAGATTTATGGAAGTAAGACTGGTGTTTGTCTGAGTCACTGAGTGCAATATTACTCAAATATAAGCGCATACTAACACTGCTCACAAGAAAAACTGATTTCACTTGATAATGAATATAGTTAGTATAAGCGAATATACTACATACATATGTACACTAGAATTTTGGTATTGTAGGAAAATTTCCGCATTTCCCAACCGTGTTGTAGTGACATAGCGTCGTAAAGGTACCGCGTTGTTGGAGGTTTAGCATCTTTGAAATTCCCACTTCTAACGTCTCGATACTTTCATGTAAATCAATATGTAGTACGAATCAGATTAAAATCTCTTCTAGCCGATAAAAAAAAATGCATCAAAATAATTTTCAGTTACAAATTTAAAATAATACATATTATATTTTTTATTATGGTTCCATAAAACCTTTATGGTCCCAAAATAAATCCTTTTTCAATATCTAAACATATAAACTGGAACTAGGAAAATGTAGAGGAATCATTTAAGTATGTTACGTTATAATTAACAAAAATCCATTAAATGCAAAACTTTATTTTCCGTCACCATAATAAACTTCGGTATAACATTGACTTATACATAAATTATTAACATTGCTCAAGTAATGTCAAAAAACTGGTATAATTTTCAAATGTATACGGTCAAAATATGAAACATTCGACCAAAACATAAGAGTATTACATCAACAGGTATAAACTTGCCTTAATATAAAAAATTTGGAAACGTTTAAAGATAGCACATATCACTAAACATACTTAAAAAAGTGGAAAACTTTCTTCTGCTCATGTCACAATGCTGAGAGCAATCCGAATCAAAAAATTGGCATTGGTTTTTTATACAATGACGATAATTTTTTCAACGTGTGTGCAACTAACAGATTAGTGTGGTTGTGTGTGCTGCTCCAAACAATTAACAATTTCCATTTAAAACGATCATTACATTCAAATATATCAAAGTCCATAAATTACGTTTACATAAAAAGACACTGAATTTGGATGAAAACTGCACAAATTACAAAGTTTTGAATGTTGCGATGTTGAAACGCTTAATTATTGCAATAACACTGAGATGATGGAAAAACACGACATTCAGAGCAGAGGGAGCTGCGATGTGATCCTCCCTCCAGTTCGAAATATACAAGTAATTAATTAATTAATTAAATCGTCGTAAATCGATGCTTACTGATTGGTTTCAGCAGCAAATATATTTCGCCTTGTTTCCATTATATGCAAAATTTTCTTTTTATCTATTAGCTATTTACCCGAATCTTCCGAACATTTTCTTTTATGGGCAATGCAATTTTACCCGCTTTTAATTTTCTTAAAGTTTTCGGTCCAACTAAGCCCCTTTGAAGCGGTAGTCTGTTTTGGAGTTATCTTCTTAAATAAAAATGTAAGGTTTATGGTGAGAAATAAAAATAATTATATAAATCAACAAAGAAAAGATGAAGAGAAAAATGAAGATATGATCAGTTTTTATTTTGAGTCCACAGGACAGCGCTATATCAAAGTTATTATAAGGAAGGGCTACATTTTTATTACCATTTTTTATTATTATTTGTATTGATTTAGTGCACTCTTGAAAACCGATAAAATGTAAACTTTCAAACGAGTGTTTGTTTTTTGTGAATAATGTCCTCATACTTCAACTCAGTATGCAAATAAGCAAAATATGCCACGCTTATCAAAAATATTGTCGGTCGAGTTTTAAGGGTTTTAAACCTCGAAACTGATTATTGACTTCATGAGGTTGTCTTGTCATCAGTCATCACATCCGATAAACTTGTATACCCAAAAAAGTTTGTGAAATTGGACTTACAAAAATATATCATAGGTAGTATTTTTTAGATTTTTTATATAGAATAAATTGACTGGCACTTATCTGGGCAGATTACAGGTATACTTTTTCTAACTAAAAAGTCAATTATGATCTGATATGATTTGGTAGAGTCTAAAAAATATATCTATATGTAACATAAATGTGTACCATTTTTGAATTTAAGTTATTACCCAGCGTACTCTAAAACTAAAAAATTAAAATACTTTGATGACTTGAAAAAACCAAGTACTTTTTATCTAATAATCTTCTACATTCAAAATTGTAAAATGAAAAGCAAAGTTATGGGCTAATTATTAATAAAGTTATTTTGATAATAACTTGCACTACCCTGTGTTTGAACAAAAGCTGGAGGAAAGTCACAAAGAAAAAAAAGAATGCAAGTTTTGTAAAGAAGAAATAGTTTTAGAGAATTTTCAATTTACAATAGCCTACTTTTCAGAATATATATAATTGTGATGATATTTACAAAAGAATTTGAAGAAAGAATGATTAAGTAGTAAAAAATATATCCAATATAAATTTACTTTAAACTGTGAAAGATTCTGATGTACTTTAAAATCATAGAAATAAAAATTTAATTTTCGTTGATAAAAAATACCATCAAATCATTAAGGTTATTTTAAATTGAATCATGCAAATTTTGTGAATATACTATATTCGTTATTTTCGTTTCTCTTCGAATACGTGTAGCAATTTCTTACAAATCCGTCTACAAAAAGTACCATCTACTTCTACTCTACCGAATGTTTTCACTTTCACTTTTGTCGTTCAAAAATACTTCACTATTAATTCAAATATATTGCATTTGTATTTATAAATTCTATACTTTGAAAATGGCAACATTTTGTAATATGTCAACTATAGTTGTTAAAAATGTTTGATTTTTTCCATCATGATTCATAAGTTTTGGAACAATTTTTTATAAGTAACACCTAGTAATTATCCAAAATGTAGTATATATTTGTCAAAATTCACATAATTGCAGACCTTCAAATTGAGTGTTCTTGCTTGTTCAAATATTTCTTAATAATACAATTATACTTGCGTAAGGACTTCTTTAAAGCTACAAATGTACAATTTCATTATCTACTGTCGTATATAAAATTCTACGATTTTAAAAATAATCGACTGGACCCAGTGTGCATAATTCAAGCTAAATGCTTTGTTTTTAGTGTATATGAATAGTTTTCCAAATATCGAGCTCATTAGATTAAATGTTTTACGTCTGCATTGTTCCTCTACAGCTGCGCGTTTCAATTACATAACTAATTTTGTTTTAATCTCCTTGTCCAGTCCCATTAATCGGATCATTTATCTATTTCACAGCGGCTCTACTCAATACGAAGCCTCTAAAAATAGCTATGTAACTGAGATCTCAAAATATTTTGATTATTCTAATTTTTATTTTATATTCTGTTTTCTTGTCAAGTGGTTTTAAAGTCCAAATACCAGCTATGATTAATTATTACAGAGGCTAAAATATTTTTCCATTTTAACTTATGTACAATTGTTACATTCTCATAACTAACTAACTAACTAATATTATGCCCCGTTGCTGATATATGCTTGTGTTTGATGAGCATAGCAATATTCACTCTGAATTTAATGTTTTATGCGCTCAAAATTTAGTTTCACTTTTCACCAAAATATTTTTTAAGTTTTTTTGTGACCACAATCTAAATATCTAACTTTATTGTCGAATACTTTAATAAAAACAGACTGCGAATTCTTTCATAAATAATTATGATATGATTTGTTTTATTTAAAAAAAAAACATACGAATTATAAATCACGTAGGTGTTATGATTTCAAATTTATATCTCAATATTTGTGAGAAAATTTCGAAATCATTCATCTTTCGAGAAAAAACAAAAGTTATATAAGTTTTTTCCGAGTAAATGGTTTTAAATAAAAAGTTTAATAATTAGCATAACATAATTATAATTTGGAATTTTAACGCTGACCTTCATGTTTTAACACTGAAATTAATTAAAAGCCCATTATACTTTCAAGGTAAACATAAAATTATAATGATTGCCTAACAAATAATTTGTTTTGACAATTTTGTATCGAGGCAGAAATTTTATAAAGTATGTAATATAATGTTTACGAAATTGTTTGAGGTTTAAGATTTTCACAAACGTAGAGCTTCGTCCATTCAGTAATGCATGTTTAAATGAAATTCGTATCATAATTTTAATTGACAAAAATGTCAATCACATCAATATAAATCTATTTTGATAGCGAAGAATAAGCAGTCCATTTTTAAATAAAATTGGATATAAGAGATTTTCCAACATTTATCCTGAAAATTTAGACCTAATGGTCACTACTTTTCATGTCTTTGTTGTTAAAAAAAATATTTATATTTTATAGGAAAAATAGTTATATAAGTTCGATTTCCATAGTTTATAAGTCCGAAATAAAACTCATTCAGAATTGTACAAAAAACTTTTGTTTGCGATATAAAAGGATAAACAATCTTATAAACTAAATTGAGTAATTGCTTTCTCTAGTTACAAAAAATCTTATGTTAACTTAAATAATATACAAAAAAAGTACGTACATATGTACTTAACTCACATCCCTTCTGAATGTTTAAAAATTATCAAATATTTCAAAAAATAGTATGGATCGTGATGGAATACTTAAAAGTATAACTGATGGATGATTGGATGAACTGGTAAATGCAGCTCTGGTGGCATTCTTATAAAACATGTAAATTCTCGCAGCTCTTCGATTTTGAATCCCTAGCCCAGACTCGTCCCAAAAGCCCTTTGACTTTGAGGCTGGCTGAGGTGCGTGAACCGCGGTATTTTCTTGGACTGTAGAAAAATCGAGAAAAGTTAGAATTATTTTGAATTTGTTTAATAGACAAAAGTAGTACCTGCTATGTACACTTCCAGGTGGTGTATTAAAATCTGTAATTAAATTTGGCGGTGGTCCAATTGGCGAACTAGGATTTGTTCCACTACTCCCTGTTAAGCAAGCTGTAGCTGCACCTCCCAGTGGGGAGCAAGCCCTTCGTTTTGCTTTCCGAGACGATCTTTTCCTAAATAAATCTCTAAATTTAAAAAAATATATTTTAATTTCCATAAAACCAAAGGTTATTTTAAGATGGATTTACCTTGATTTTTCGGGGTTTTCTAACTTAAGACGAATTTGTGATAGAAGACCAACTAGAAGCTCATCAACATTGTGGTTAATGCCAACTGAGGTTTCGATAAATTTACAATCGTATGCTGTTGCCATTGCTTTGCCCTCTGTAAAGGTAAAAAGTAAAAAACATTAAAATTTCGTTCGTTATGTATTTTGCTTAATAATGTTCGTTGTTAGAACTTTTAATTAGGCCTAAGAGGGAATAGAACATATTTTTCTATGTATTTTATAAAACTGCATAGCCGCAACCCATTTTTTTAAAAATATAATTTAAAATATTTCGTTAAAAAGTGAATAAAATGATACATCAGCAAAGTGCACGTCTATATACATATATGATTTTCCTGGACTTTATGTTATTAATTTGCCATTGTAGCATAATTCTATTATCGAAACAATCAAGATTTGAACTATAATAAAAAAATCATACAAAGTACTTTTCAGAAAACTAATCTTCCTCAACTTTTCTAACTTTTTGTTCACCCACGTTGATGTAGCTCTTGCTTTTGCCATTTTTATAGTGAAAGTCGTTGGCAAGAAACCTATTCATAAGGTGGCCATAAATCTGCCCGAGAAAACGTGACTTACAGTCATATGTCATACAGGGCAACATACATGGAATTGAATAAAAACTTTAATAATTCCCGGACACTGTATGTAATCTTACAGTGCATGAAAAACCTTTTCAAACTAAAATTCCTGTGGGAACGAGTTCTTATAAACTGAAAAAAGGCCAGCAGAGTGCAGTAGTTCCAAATTGAAGTATATGTACTTTCCTGAAACCTCTTCTGAATGAAAAAGGAATCCTAGCCACCAGATCCAGTCAACTTAGTTGCGGTTTTCTTTATTTTTCAGTACTATGCAAGAATACCATCGCCAAAATTTGCGCAATGTCTTTGAAGCAGATAAATGTTAAAGGGAAATTGTGGCTTATTTGCACTGTTTCTACTTCTGTAGTTTAATTGATCACATATAGAGAAAAGCCACAAAGGCGGTTTGTGATTGGATTGTCGATTATTTTTTTTTTCTTTTTTTCTTTCTAGATTCCTCTTACGCGTCTTTAAAGAGCGATTTTCATTTGCACAACCAAAAGTTTGAGCAGAACAAGACGGATGAATGTTCAGAGGATTGGAACGTTTGAACCTTAATTCAGGATTAATGGATGAGGTAAAAGAGAATATTTCGTAGTTACTAAATGAAGCAGAAGGACTTTTCTCAGACCAAACAAGCTTGTCAGTTGCTTTGTAATATTGGGTAATATTGGGGGAAATATACTGAATAATATTCGTCCACGTTCTGTTGGGAGAATTGATTAATCAATTTACCGCGATAAAATCTATTTACCTTGCACGTGACGCATTTGTCCTGTGAAAGTGACCATTTGAATGACTTAACTTTTTCCCAAGAAAATTAGGTAGAAATATAGATTATATATAAGTATATGTACATATATATGTATGTATATTTATTAGTTTGTCGTATTCACCTATTGTATGATATGAATGAATTTGGGAAAAAGTATCAAAAAATCTCCACATGTGGGACAGAACAAATATTCAATCATAATTAAATTAGAATGTTTGCTCTATTGCGCATAATGTGTACAATATAGATAATTTTAGTATTTAATATTAGATACTTTAATAAATATGTTAAATCCAAATGTACATATCAATTAACATCCCCGTTTTATAATACTTAAATTCATAATTAAAATTACAGAAACCCAAAAAATGTAGCCAAAAATTAGTTGTTTCTAACTCTATTTATTTTATTGCTGTGAAACATAAAATGAAAGCTATTTTATATACTAGGTATTAGAAACAATTGAAAGATAATAAAATATAACAAATTGTTTATTAATCTTCCAAAAAATCATAAAATTGTCTGCCTGTGTCTAATAACATAATGGGTTTTTTTTCCAGAACAAAAGAATATTTGGTTTAGATTTAAAATTTGTCATGAATTATCCACAGAAAGATTTGACATTTTTTGAAACTAATATGTCATGCTTTACATTCAGTTATGAATCAAAAATTTGTCTAGAACATATTCAGTTCAAGATTGGGCAACTTTTAACAAATGTCATTTCAATATAAAATTTTCTATTTTACTGGATACACTGGAAACGAAATTCAAATACAACAAATCTAAGATAAAAAAACTTTAGGACTTATGTAGGTAACCGATTTTTTATTATAGCAAAGCAACTAATTATAAGCTCAGCCCATATATTTAATTGCCACAAATTCATAAATAATATTTTATAATTATGAAACTATGGCAGAAAGTTTTATATTAGACTTCCATCACAGTTCGTCGTACTTATTCAAGCGTGTGAAGTAATTAACAACAGAACCTTTCAATCAAGCCCCTTCACATAAAATTTGCATAAAAGCTTTTAGTAGGTTGATGAAATTTTGCAATCTGTATTCGGTTAAACTGAATTAAAGCAACTTGGGCAATTTTAATTTAATGCTGCCATAACTGAATGTGTTTGTGTAGGTCAAGTCCGCAAGGTTTTAATCATTCATCCATATGAATGCATTATAATAAATATATAGACAAAAACCCGGTGTCCGGGAACAATGCTACCAAGTTAAAATTAACAAAAGAATATATTAGAAAAAGTGCCAAATAAATTAAAGGTTTTTTAGCAGAATTAATCATAAATCCCTTCGGACAAGAAGTTTTTGAATTTCAATGTTGCGTGAAGGATTTTGTAGCTTAAATCGTGGTGGGAATTTATCTCCATTTCCACTGAGTTTGAGTACATAATTTCAATTGTATATCCCCAGCACCGGGAAGAAGAAATTTAATTGAATTTGGTTGTGTATGTCTCCTTTATGTCCTTTGGATTCTATTCTGGTTGATTTTGAAAGCGCTTTTCTGAACGGATTTTGTCGATTAACATGCTGTAAAATGCTAGAAAATATCCATAGCAACGAAATTCTGTAAAAGGGTCTCTTTTCACTTATTTGTAAAACTACCTGTCATATCCCACTCCCTCTTGACCCAATAACTTTCGGCACTTGTCTGAAGTCCTTTTAAAAAATTCCCGTGTCACACCTCAGCTCCGTTTTTATTCATATTTTTTTACGTTTTTCTGGAGGTGTCTCAGTAAAGCGTTTTAGCTAAATTAGCTTTATGAAATATGTATTCAAAGTTAAAGGTCCTTAGATAAGATAATTAGGCTTAAAAAAATGATAAGACTCTAATTGAGCTAGATATTTCAGAAATAGTATCTAATGTGGGTTTTTTCACTTTATGTACATTAAATATTATACGTAATATGTCTCCTCATAAAACTCTAAAAAAAACACTTTCTTATATAATAGCAATAAAAATAACTTACCATCGGAAGTGACTACTCTGCTCCTTGCGAGATCAGCTTTATTACCAACTAAAATAACAGCCTTTTGTGCAATATTTTCTGTAGTCCAAAGGGCCTGGAGCACCCTTTCAGCCACTGCAAAGCTGCACCGGTCTGCAGAGGAATAAATTACACAGTACCCATGTGGATCATAGCTTGATAAGCAGTTTTCAGGCTAATGGAAAAATGTCAAGTATATTTTATTTCAAAATGCTTCAGCTTCACTTTAACTTTGAATTGTGGATACTTACAGTCATCTCTGAATAAGCGTGGTCTATGAAAACAAGCTCGGACTCCTCCCCACTTAAAAGCACTGACACCGATTTTTCCCCTGATTCGTCATCTTTTTAAGTATGAGAAAATATAATTTGTGAGTAGAATATTTTTAATGAATAAGGTTTTATTGAAATTCAAGAATAGATTAAGAAGTTCTAAATATTGTTAATTTTGTAAGCAGGCATTTGTTGCGATGTGTTTCACTATGCAAGTAATCTATTTCGAGTGGTTTAAACCTAATTATTTCGGAAAAACTAAAAGTTAAAAAGTTTGATGATTAAATTACTAAACTAACATTTTAGAAAGAAGTGTTATTATGGTATTATATTTACAATGTAGAGGATTGCAATGTTATACGAAGAAGTAATTTAAAGTTTTTAAGTATGTACATACATATTATACATAAATGTATTTTAAATTTTTTTGACTAACTTTTTATTACTTAAATAATACAAATTAAATAAAATAAAATTGATTTACAATAAGAATAGATCATTATTTATCAATGAAAAAATATAGAATTTCAAAAATTCTTAAATGATTTCTGAAGAGATAATAGTATATAATTATGGTAAAGTGTATGTAACTAAAACAAAATTCTTCTATGTTGGTGAAAATGAAAATGTTATCAAAAATTTAATCTTTTCTAACCAATTTTTTTATCGTTCTAATTCTTAAATAATATTAATAACAATCTGCGAAGTACAATGAAGATATTAAGAATTCAAATCAATTTGTCTAAAACAATTCTCTATTTTCCATATTTTTTAATACTGAATCGTTTAATATAAATAGTGGGGTTCTATCATTTTCTAGCGATGTATTATAATTTTCAAAATTAGTACTTCTTCTTTTGATTATAACTCAAGCCTTCTTTTGATTTACAAAATTGCGATAAAAAAATAATTAAAGACCCAAAATTTCAAAACATTATTATTAAAAAAATTAACTGAAGAATATTCCTGATAATTTTACATATCTAAAAGTGAATTAAAGAAAAATGAGGCACAAATATTGCTTGGTCATTACATTACAATATGAAAAGACCTATCAAATTTATGAGAAGCTATAGAGAATAAATTTTACTGCATTTAATAATTGGTTTATTAGAGGATTTTGCTCTATTGCTATAAATTATCATATCACCTATTTATTCCTTCATTTTTTAAAAGCATGCCAAAGGTTTGTTTTATTTTATATTTATTTGAATTGTATACTTTTTTTCTTGTATTTACATGTTTCAAAAGTGCTACTACGTTTTACTCTAATATTAGCATCTACATGTTTTTACCACCTGCTTTATCCACGACTATTTGAAGAATATTTTCCTCTACAGCAAACAAAAATTAAACAAAAATAATTGAAGCATATTGTTAATTTCCCTAATAAATTTAATGTGGTTGTAGTAAAGTAATATTTGCTAATATAAGCGGAAATTAGTAGAGTTTTAATGATATTAATTAAAAGGATATTAAGGAAAAATATCTATTTACCTATGCTTGTGTCATACGCGTGGAGATATTCTGATGTCATGAACTGTGATACTAAAGAACTTTTTCCGACGGCTGAACTTCCCAACATAAGAACTCTGCAGAAAGATTATTAATATAATTAGTCACAATTAAAGGTCACTCAAACAGATGATGGGATATTATATCTATCTGACCAAAAGGTGAATACTTGGAAAGATATTTTTGTATGTTAAAGGCAATGAAATAACAATTGAAGACCTTTATGAAATAGAGTTTATATGCCCTTACAGCTAACACTAATTAGCTCATTATTCACTTTATTGTTGTGTCTGCTGTTGCTTAATTAATTACCTGTAAGGACCGCCGCCAGGATTTGATGTGCTGCTTTCTCTGCTCGATGCCAAACTGCATGTGGCTGATGTTCTTGCCGACCCTACAGCAGGTGCTTGATTTGCAGTCAAATGTTCTGTGCTGTAAGATATAATTTTTATTTAATATATTAAATTTGTAGAAAAATCTTTGAAGTATTGTGCATTAATTATCCTATCCTAAAGTTATATTTATAATACTTTCATTGCTTTACGTTCCTGTTATCTGACTTAATTTTTTACCTTGAGTTAGAACTTGCTACGCTATTGTTTGAACGGCTTCGACGACTTTTAAGGGAGTCTCCCCTATTAACAACACCTTTGCCTGTGATAGAAAAGTGTCTCAGTCTGTAATACTCTTCTTCAACACCTGTGTTTGGCATTGATGCCACTCTATAAACAAAAATTTTAAATTAATAACTCATTTTCAAATTATGTCAGCAACATACCGAGATCTTTGTTGAGGTAAGCTAAGCTGATTGGGACGGCCAGAAGCTCGGCTTCCTGGAGTTTTGACTGACTGCGATCGACTGTGATGTGGAGATCCATATCTATAAAAAGCAAATTTTTATATATAAGTACATATGTAGTCAACGAATAATATCACTTTTATTTCCTAATGCTACATTATTGATTTGAAATTGGCAATGTCACTTTCAAAAAATATTAATAATTTTGATAGAATGCAAAGGTAAGACTAGTTTATGATTTCTTTCCATATTATTATTACGTATGTAGAGGAATATTATTAACGCTGTTTCCGAAGAAATAGCAGATCATTATGTGTATAGGATTTTTCAAATCTTCTTCATCAAGAAAACTTTAATATTTTAATGCTTTTCGAAATATTCCTTAAAGTTTATTTTTGAAATAATCAATTACGAGTACTTCATACAATAGGCAAATGCTGACTATAACAGGCACATACTCATAAAAAACTGGTTCGACAAATTTATTAAAGAGATAGTTTAAGAGTTAGACTTTCAATTGAGCCTTTTTGCCAGCCAAAACTTATATTGTATTGATTTTATAAATCTTTATCTCATTCCAGTTTCAGAAAAATAAGGAAGGTAATAATGGAGAGTGGAGGCAGATGTATGTAAAAATCGAAAAAAGGTTTCCCAAAAATAACTTATTTTTATTTTTATGTCCACTATTGAGGAAAATCACTAACCACACATATTTTTTCTTTCAATAACAATTTCTGGTAGTTTTTCAACGATGATTTGATTATGTTACTTTAGAAATTAGTAAACCGAACTGAGTGAAATCTTACTTCCAAATGAACTAATTTGAATACGTATCAGCGCATAAGATATAATGATATAAATTTCCTGCAAACTATTTATTATTTTCTATAGAAAACCACGTTAGCTTTAAAACGCTTTCTAAAAGGCGTTTCTTCTCCAATTTATATCTAAATGGCCATCTAAGCAATTTTCTCCCCTATTGAAAGGGCAGTAATAATTCTGTGCGATGCCGTATCACCGAGGAGGGATTACATTTAAATTCAATTAAGGGCCAGTGTATCTCGTTTCAATCACCTTAAGATCGAAACATATAATTTGGGACATGCAACGCCGTGAGCGTGATTCTGGGCATTTTGTAGTTCGATAGATGGTCCCCATTAAGAAGTTTATCAGTTTAACGTATCAAAGCTCCAATAGATACGGGGAGCGAAGGAGTTCACAGCAGCTATGTAGATTGAAATTTCGCACGCAATCCTAAAGGATTTTATTCAGGGAATGCTCCTTCAGCCCAGACGGGGACAGCCGGTGGCCACCAGGTTGCACGCGGAGTTTTCTAATTTTAAAACTTTGTGGTGCACTGGATTTTACGAGCAACGCCTGCAGTGAACGTCGTGCAAGCGCGCGTGCTGTTGTGTTCCCTTTTCAGATTTATCACTCTTTGGATTCCCTTGGACTGGATATAACTTTATTGGAGGAAACATTACAAACTAAGTCTTTGAAGCGAAACTGATGCATGATTCTGGGTGCAAGTCGAAATGTCTGCTTGGCACGCCTTTGTCCAATAGCTGTCCAATTAGTTGAAAGTAGAGTTTCAGATTGTATTGTCTACTTTGTGCAATACGTACCATATATTATAAAACAAAGTATTTTCGGAAGTCTCTATGGATGGCAGTTTTTATGGTTAAGATATGTTTTTCATATAAGGAATAAAATAATAGAAATTTTCATTAGACTAAATGACGTTTAGTTTATCGTTTATCAATTATGGTATATCCTAAAGTTCAAAATTGAAAATTTTAACTTTAAATGTCTTTTTATTATTGAAAAATATAGCTAGACTACATGCCTACTCAGAACAAGTCTTTTTTATAAGAACAAATTTTACAATAGTTGCAACGCATCTGTTGAGTTCGAAGATTTCGAGGCATTAAGTAATAAAGCCCAATAAACAGAAGTAGTTTTGTAATAAAGTTCTCTTATTACAAAATCGTGTTTTGGGGAATAAGAGCAGACAATTTTGGCTTTACGAAACTTCATGTTTATTTTCATTAAATTTCTCAAATCCATTGTTTTCCATTGTCTAAAATATATTTCAAAATTACCAGGAAATTTCCCTTTATCATAGTGTAAACCATATGTACGTTTCAAACTTTATAAAAATTACTCAAGAAATAAATAAACATTGGACACGGAAGTCATTCTTACCTACAAGTGAAAGCGTTTTCTAATTATATCAAGTTGCGTTTTTTCGAGTTATGTTTACATTACTTTAAAAGTGGCCAAATTTATCACGCACTGAACTATTCCAAGTATAAAACAAAAATAACAAAAATTGCTTTCAATGTCAGTCTTGAAACACCAGACCAAGGATTTTTAAAAAACATTGACCTATCAACGGATCATTAAATAAAATTAGCAGTTTAATAAAAATTGTTTGGGCTTACCCCAACTTTTTACATGCGATTGACCGCAACACATGTTTTCACTTGAAATGATTTTGTTTATAAATGAAATCACCAAAATCCTCTGATGTGGTTAAATCATGCAAGCATTGTATTTTGGTGTGGTAAATTTGGATGAAAACATATTCAATCAATCAAATTGCCAAATGAGAAATAATTCATTCTGCCGGCACATGTGGAGGCATTTAACATCATTTCATCATTCGATTTGATTTTTTTACGGATGCAACCGAAAAGTAAACATAAATATTTCTCTCTGGGATTCAATTCCTTTAAAATTGATCGTTCCCTTATTGCTCATTTCTTGAAATAGTCGATAAAAGTTTAAATTGCCTTTCGGGCACAGAAAATTAAAATTAGCCCCTTTGCAGTTCCAATTGAAATCCTTAAAAGATTCCCGGTAAAATGTCCCTCGCTGCGATGCTAATAAAAGGAGCACTCACCTCATTTCGAAATCTCGCAACTCCTCAAAAGTTAGTGTGTTCGTAACGTCAAGTAATTGCCTCATGTTTTCTTCGCGCTGTTGCTTCTTTTTCCGGGACTCCTTGGCCTGCTCGACGCTCACGAAATCGCCCTCGTTCTTCAGGAGCAAGGTCTCGACGGTGTTATCCAGGCTCAGCGACGGCTACAACAGAGGAACAATAAAAATAATAAATTAACTTTTGTGTTTACACTCGGCCTCCAGGGGAACAATAAGGGCTGGAGGGCACTAATCGTGCTAGATAATTTGTTTGCTGAAATTATTTCAAAATTAACGAATTCTTACAGGGCCTAATGTTTTTATATTCGGCGGTTGAAAATAGGGGGCCGAGGTGCCCTCAGCGGTGGCTACAGAACGCTGAGCTGATTCTATCTCTTTAGTGAGAAATAATCTAGAAATTTTGATAATTTCTTGGCGATGATGCGCGTCTGAGGAATTGGTAATGGCGGTTTATTTAAATAATCTTGTTTCACGGGCTGTTAGAGCACCACCCCCGTAATTGAGCAATCCTCGAAAGCTATTGCTCGTAATTACAAATTAACCAATAATTAAGGTATTGTGGCAATCGTTCAAGGGCCTGGTGTTTGTAATAACATTTTAATGTGCTTTGAATGCTAAATGTAAGCAATTATTATATGGAATATTAGAATTAGGCACGTTACATACTTTGTAGTATGATGTGATGTTTGAATGTTAAAGTTTTATTCTATTTTCCAAATATGTATTCCATAAAATGCCTACAATTAATTTTAATAGTATATTATTTAAAGAACCTGCGGACGTTTGCGATCACCATTACTTTTATGACCAGTAAAAATAACTAAGAAATAAAATACAAAAGTTGGTATTAAACGTTATACTTAAAATTATTAATATTATAATTCAAATTATAATTCAACCAAATAAGACTGCAACAAAAATATCTTAACATTCCGTTTCGTATCTACATATTTCGATCAAAATATAAAAAAAAAATGTTTTAATACAAAATTTGAAGGTGAAGGTTTTTGGAAAGAGTGTGTAACATAAACTTCTGAAATTTAAAGCAAATAATTACCCTGAAAAATGAGTAGGTATACCTATTAAAAGCAACTCAAAAATAAATTAAGATAGATACGAAATTACCTAATTAAAGTTTCTGTTTGTTATTTCTATGCAATTGATAAAGATAATGATGTGTAAAAGCTAACAAAACACTAATTCTAAAAATCCAGTATTTCTCAATTGTCAAATTTTCAGCCAACAAATTAATAAATATCTACCTATTATTTTTTTAAAATTAATTAATAAAGATTCCCGATCCAATTTTATATTCATATATAGTATTAAACCTATCGATCTTCTATAAAACTCAAAATTTATTTACAGTCAAACTAAAATACAGTCGGTTCGAAAGAATTTTGATTATCCTCTCGGCGGAAGGAATTAATATGCAAATTTAATTCAATCATGTGCTCCTGGGTATGCCCGTGTTTATTGTAAATGGAGCCTCATAACATACTTGCTATGAAATCAATTTCTACACTACGATATTTGTTCAAATGGCACCTGTGTGCATGCGAGGCAAATAAATTGCTTTCCGAAGCTGTTAATTCATAAAACTTTAACGATTTAATTTTATTGTAATTCTATGATAGGTAATCAGGATTTTACAAATCGGAAAATTGTTAATTAAAACTTAATCCAACGTTGGAAATTGACTTCAGGGAAAGTTACAATTTCATCTCTGAAAAACAATTTTGTGGGAAAAATAGCAATGATGTGTTTTATTTTTTCAAATGTTTCCAGTTATTGAAACATTTACTACAAATTAGACCTCGTGTAAGCTGTAAACAGTTTTATTTACGTTCCGATTTGATTCGAACTTTCGAAACAACACAGAAAATCGTATGTGATGATTTCGGGCGATTAACAACATTGCAAATTTCTAAACATTTTAAATTTCGGAAAAAATAGGTCACGCCAAGTGCAAATATTGGAGGAATTCCGCGACCCTGAGGTCAAATCAATTCGCCGGCACATGTGAACGGTGGCCCCCCCGCTGAGCTCTGTACGTGCCACAAATCGCGTAACATTGCCACGAATTTCAAATTCATCCAAAAGTACACCGCCAGCCGCACGAAAAGAACTTTTTAATAGCTAAAATGTGATTTGTTTTGCCAATCTATTTTTGGAGCACTTGTGAATTAATTTAGACAAAGATCAAAAATAGCTGCTAGAGCTGGCACACGTCTTGCCTCCAGACATCTGGAGGGAATAAAAATTCTTGAAATTGCCTTCAGAACGTTATCGCCACTATAAACTCTGGGGAAAGTAAAATAAACGCGGGTGGAGTTTAAAGATACATAAAAAAAATTGAAACGGATCTCCGGAAAGTTTTAACTCTTTAAAATGTCTGACAAGTCTTTGATTTGTTGGCTACAAATTGTGTTTAAATTATTAACGAAAAATCTCTGGATTTCTTTGCCGAAATGAGAGCAATTCAAAAGCTAGTGTGAGGAAATTGCAAGAATTCCTGACCCAGAAACTTGAAATCATTTTTCAGGTAGGTAAACAGTGATTTTGTTGCTACTGCAACAATTTAACCAGAATTTTGGAGCTGCAACCATTTTAGCCCTTACATTACATATCCCATGCAAAAGATGATAATAAATTTCATGGTAGAAAATTAGTGAATTTCAGTCAATTTGTATTATACCATTCAACATTTTTAACGTTACCCTTAATTTGCAGGCGACTTTAGTGTTGGTAATGACCTAATTTTAAATTTAGCCCTTGCAATATTAATCAATAAATAAATCTCTTTTGATGATTTTTCTCTTTAAAGGCAAACTAATTTTAAAGAAAATACTGAAAATTAATGCATTAGATTACAGTGAATTTTAGTTCAAACCAGATAAAATTTCAGGAACATATTGGAGACATACATAATAAGCTACTCAACTAACTAAAATCATGGACTAATCTTGAAAACTTTTGGTGCATAAAGCCTTGGTTCGACGTATTGAATACCTTATAAAGGCATTTTCTAAAAATACTAAATTTTAACGAATCTTATTTTTATCTGATTTCACTTTTTCTACTTCACTGAGTGATTAGGATCATTTGAAGGCTGTGAAGCGCCAGAAGAAGCCGATCACTCATTTCGGTTAGTGTGAAGCTCATCTATCACAAATCAAGGTATGCTTTTCAATATTTTTCTTTTTGATTAAATATTTTATTTTCTGTTCGTGATATCGTGTTTCATTTTTAGCCAATTGAAATACAGCCTCATTTGTAATGAGTTATATAATAGGTGGGTTTCCCCCGTATGATTAAGCAATATCGCTGAAAAGTCGCAAAATAATATTAAACATTATTTGATTGTAAAATTTTCCGACGCAATATCGTTCAAAATTTTCCAGAAAAAAAAAATACATATATATTGCGAATAATTAATGAAAAGCTAACAACACATTATATTTGTTTATTTTATTTCTACCTCTCCTGAGTGCAGCAATTGTGCGAAGTTCCAATATTTTTATATAATGAAGAACCAAACTTTTAAACAGTCAGATGAAAAAATAAATAAATAAAAGTACCCATCCCAATCGATTGGCTTGGCCCATGGCTTTATTTATTACTTTTAATTATTATCAGTGAATATCTATTAGATAATCCCAAAATGTATTATATTATATGTATATAGATATGTTAAAGAAGCCACGACTTAGTGAAGTAACTTTACAATGATGTAAGATGTAGATGATTATGCTTTACGATCTATTAACAAAGCCCATTTATTTTAATTAAAATTATGACTTCATTCTCACAGCATGCACCCAATCCATATCATTCACCTGAAGTCTAAATTAGGATTTTTAATAGCAATTTTATGGGAAATTTGATGAGAAATTCTAGTAGGAATACTTTAAATTTATCCATGCAAATGGGTAAGTTGATTTGGCTTAGTTTTTCCTATTTGAAGCCCCATTTAATCGTGAACTCACCAATCTAAGTAGAAGAACTAGAAATTTCACTAATTAAAATTACTAAAAATAGCATGACTACACATACCCATTATTATATTAAGAGATTTTAATATTCCCTGCTAGAGCCAAACACCCACTTCAAAGACAAGTGGTTCCTCTTCAGCTGTTTGGACTTGAACTGAGCGAATTTAATAAACGTATGGAACTACGAATGAAGATCTACAAATTACCATACAGATATATGTTCTGAAACCATAAATAATATTACTTTCCCTCCTGTGTCATGGAGACGGGTATGTTTCAGTAATTATGTTGCGACTACACAGGACGGAAGAGCACCCGGACGCCTTTTGCCGGGTAAGTGAATTTTCCCGAACCTATTGCCACACATTAAAAAGCCATTAGCAACGAAGGGGAAAGTGTCAAGACTGCCGAGCGTTAAAAAACTAATTTCCTTAAATTAATGATGGGAACACGGGCGGCCGCATACCCTTCGAAACTTCACAAGAAGCTGGAGACCTCTTATACGAGGTAGTTGTAAAATTTGAAAATTTCTCAATGATAATAGACCTGGAGGGATGTTTTCACTTAGTCATTTAATCTTCTGTAAATAATTAACAGGTACATATTGTATATTGCACATTTTGTCATAGTCTCTGACCACCGAGAAATTTTGCGAAAATCCTACTCTACTGCTTCCATTAGCTTCAAAGGAAAACTTAAGACAAAAGGACGAAAGAGAAAACCTCATTTATTGACTGAAAGCGAATTTTGGACAAATTAAATACTAATTTACTTTATTTTTACTGATTATCATCAATTTTTAATGTGAATTCAAATTTAATCTGTTTTTCCGTCCTTTTGGGAAAAATTCCTAAAAAGTGTTAAATTGGAATTAATTCGCTTTTTATAATTCAAGTGCAATATCGATTGATCCCTTCCACAAGCTCGCATTTACCTACTTTTAGAATAAAAGGGCATGAAACATGTTTTCCAGTGATTATGAATTTGAAAACGAAAATATCACGTCACATCACATTTTCGGGAGATATAATACTAGGAAACTTCTTCAACATCTCTTTATTACTTAAGATATTCCAAAAATGATCGAAAAAACGTATTTGTTTCACTTTTCAATCCCATGTTTCTCAGAAATGTGATGTGAAGGAACATTTTCATTTTTGATATCGAAATCTACGATAATATTCATATGCAACGTATATATTTAAAATTTTCTTGTAATGTTAAATTTTTTTTACACTTTGAAATTATTTTGTACAAAAAAATAAGAATGTAAAATTCTAAAACAAGATTCCTTAAGTTAGGGTTTTAGGAAAATATGTATGATATAATACGGATTAATTCTGCACGATATCCATAAATAAAGCAATTTTAGAAAGAAACTGCATTAAAATTGTTATTCTTTTTAAAATGTAGGAGTTGCTTTTTTATTGTCGATTAAACGATCGTAAATTTGTGTCATAATCAGTTAGAACAAATATTTCAGCTTTATGATACAGATGATTTCTTTTGACATAATAACTAATAAAATCACTAAAATCGTGCTAACAGATAACTAATAGCTTTAATAATACTACCTAAGCGTTCTTCAAACAATAATAATTTTATAGAAAACTAATCATTTTTAGGATAATTTAAAATGTTTATCAGAAATCTGCGTTTATTATCTAGTTACTATAAATAAAAATCAATCATAACAAACTTTCAGTTATTCAACCTTGCGAATGTTTGGATATTTTCTTCAGCAATTAAAGATCAATATGTACTCTTTGTTTTGATGCAAATAATTCTATCAAAAACAAATCATTCCAAATCAAGAACAAATTAATGAGATTAGTATCAAAATTCCACATTTAAATTTTATATTCGGCTTCGTGCACGATTTCAAAGTTAAAATAACAAACTTAGAAAATTTCTCTTCAGCTGTTTTTAAACGTTAATTTGCGATTGTAAAAGAAAACCAATAAGGCTTTCGAATGATCTTTCTATTTTTCCTCTCATTCGATCAGTTTTTACTAAGATACAGTCCTTCAAAATTATATAAATGTTAGATCTCTTCTTCTTCTAAGCAAATTTGAAATTAATATACCTACTTAAATCAAAGAAATTTTATTTCCCATTTTATTCCCAGTTTGAGCTATTTAGTTCTGAATGTGCTAGTTTTAGTTCAACTTATCAAAATTATAGGTCAATATTCCTATAAAGATAAAAGTGCGAGAATTCATCAATTTACCGGGAGTTTCGCTTACGCAGAATTTATTTTGAGCCATCCCGTTGACTGTGATTCATTTTGTGCGAAATATCGCGACGACGGCGCCCATAATTCGAGAACATAAAACTAAAAGCCAATTTCTATTTACCTTGGTGTACCTCCTCAGGCTTTTGTAAAGTTTCTTGCACAATGCACTCATTCGGGTAAATTGCCAAAAGCTATGAGTGCTGCCCACAAAGGCCAGGATCGAAGTTAAAAATTTTCAAATGTTGTCTATGTCACAAAGGATGCAACTATCTCGAACATGTCAAGTTAAAAAAAAAAGACATGATTTATTAACGTCCACTAAATCTCCTCAATTTGATGCCAAAAAGCGCACTTTGTTTTGATTTTTTGAACTCAGACACAAGGACGACACTCGTCCGGGGATGCACTCGCCAGATGCTCGGCGGGAGCTTCTTTTAACGATCGAAAAAGAAAAATAGAAGAGATTATAAGACGACACGGTGAATTTATTAAGACGCGAGGGGTTTCAAGACGAAAACTCAAAGACGCTAAGTAGTGGATTACTAAACGTACTTGCTGAACGACTATAGTTGCTCGCGGTTGCGTACAAACTGCAGCCTCCATGGGGTTCGCGGTTACATTTATAGCCCCGGCGTTTTGTGGTGGTGCTTTCTGGCACTCGTCCAGGACGTCGCGGTGCGGATGCTTTTGTTCCTCAGGTAGTTGGCGATGCATCATGGATTCCGCGAAGAAGTCAACTCGGAAGTCTGGCAGTGGGGGCGTGCCACGCGACCCTGTAGCACTCATCCCTTGGGAAGAACTAGGATTATTGGACAGATTTGAATTGGACCCTTGGAAGTGGTGGTAGTCGTGCAATTTCGGAGGAATTTGGTCAAATTTTGATGAGATCTGCTCGAATTTGTGCAATTCATTGACCCCCTTGGGGGCGTTATCGTTTGGCTTTGGGTTTGGGACGAACGCGTCCGACTTCGCAATATGATCGTATTTGGTATGGATTAGGTCGGGACGGCTACGTTTCGAGAATCGCTTCTCGTAAGAATGGTACGTCTCCTGCTGCGACAATAAAGTGTACTGTTGGAAGATGTCGTTCTTAGACAGCTTCGCCGGAGAGGTGTACGTCTTACGCTCGTACATTGACCCATCGTTCTCGTCTGAATCAGTGCTAGACTCGGACTCCTCGTAAGGAAGTTTCGGTAGCTCCTCGACAACAAAGCACTCCTTCTTAATCCTTTCGTAGTCTATCGCCTCCCTGTCGAAAGGGAACATAGTGAGGTCTTTTTTTTCGTACATCGCAGCCAATTTCTTAGCGTTGAAGAACTTCTCATTAGTCGTCACTGCCGGGGCTGAATTAATTTTATTGTTACAGTGGCCAAACTTTTCCTTCTTGGGACTCTTGAGTGCTTTTATGTGCCGATTGCCCTTTGTCTTGACTTCGACGCCATTTTTCGGCTTTTTACCTTCATCAAAGTTCACTTTGGAATCGGACGTGGTTTTTGGATACCCACCATCGTCCGTGCTGAAGCATAACTTCGAGGCGGAATCCTTGCGCTTCTTATTCTCCTTGTTATCATCGTTCGCTTCCTTCCAACAAAACTTCTTCTCCCGCAAATTTTGCGAGGGAAACTCAAAATGTTGGGACTGTATTGAGTCCCGCTTACTCAAGTTGTCTTTTCGAATCTTATGTTGTTCCAAGAAAATTGCCGCTTCTTTGAATGTAAATAAACTTTGATTCTTTTCCGTGGTTTTTACACTCTTCGGCGACGACGGAGGATCAAAGGGGAAATGAACTGAGGTCGTTACCGGGGCAGTTCTAGGGATTTTGTGCGGTTGAACGGAAAGCGATGATTCAGCCTGCTGTGAAAATTATTTGCGAATTAATTTTCTTGTGTAATTGAACTAAATAAATTCACTCGATTCTACCTCACTGCAGTCCAAGGGAAGATAGTCGCTCTTCGGTGATTTCACACTTTTTAACTCGACATCGGCGATGCTCTCGTCGGAAGGTGCACGGATTGCGGTGTGCGGAGGTTCGTCCAAGGAGCTCAGCAAAGGTTCACTTTGTCCCGATGTGTCCCCTGGAACGAAAGAAATATTTCTATAATCACGCAGCTGAGAAAGCAGATTTAGTTAAAAAAGAAAAATAAATAAAAATATGCAAGCGTACCTTGCTTTTCCGTGAAAATATAATTTATATTTTCCATTTGCATGACTAGATAAAAGCAGTAATAAATAGTGTGCCGAGGTCACTTTAATTCCTTTCATAAATTCAAATGCATTAAGCAAGGAGAAAAATGCATACGTTTGAAAAATACATAATTTTCCTGTTAGTAGTTTTCATCAAAAAAATCTTCACTATTCGAACAGTGCCAGTGTTAAATTGCAGGATCCCTTTTTAATGTCGATGAAAAAGATATACATAAGACTATATTCTAAAACATGAGCTCTTCAACCAAAACTGATTGTTTATTTCAAGCTTCCGATTTTGATTTAGATGGAAATTTATTGAATGATGACTAATTAACTTATATGTATTGACGCTTACACTACTCAACGAAAGTAATTTATTATATAACCCACAACTCCGCTTTAAATTTCAAATCGATCCTTTAGTAAGTATCTGAAAAACATTTAGATTAAATCTATTTGGGTCCTGAAATCTTCTCATTAGTAAAAATTTCTTTCTTTCTCCAAATCATCTCTTTAGTGAAAATTTCTTAGTTTAGTTTAAAAAATTAATTGGAATTATTTCTAGAAATCATTTCCGCATTGAATTTATATTTGACTGTTTAAGAATTGGTTCTTTATTCATATGCAAGCTCTACGCACATGTTAAGAATTACATATAGAGTACATTATTTACCAGATATGCATTTCATCATTCTTTTGTTTTTAAAATGGTGAGGCAAACACATCAAAATTAGTCATTTAACGTATTTCGTGACAATTTTAAACCATATTTTGCATTAAATTAGGAATCTACCTACTCAAACTGAGGTGATAAATCCTATCCTTTTGATTGTCATCTTTTTCGGTCAATATAAGAACTTCGCTTATTATTATTAGTATAATATTTGAATTCAAAATTGGTATTTTTGCAAAACATCATATCTTTTATATGAATTATAAATTCGCTTTTTTAAAGACGGTTTATAAAGTATTATATCTGGGGCTCCAAAATAGTTTTAAAATGTTCCTGCGGCAAAAGATATAAGAAGACATATTTAAAAAATTCAAAAATGAAAGAATAGACGCATACTTTATGACAATTTAACTATTTTTTTTATTTAGTTTTAATAGCAGTGCTCTAAAATCCGGCGGAATTAAAAATATCCACTTCTAAAAACTTTAGCATTTCTAGAAATTAAATCAGAAAATCTTGGGGGTCAAAGTCTGATTCTATGAATTCAGTATATTGCGTAGGATCATAAATTTTTGTATGTTTACATGAAAAACATCTAAGTGAGCTTAAATAAGTTATTAAAACAAGAACAATATTCACAGAATTCGTACTGTTTACATCACATCCGGCGTCTAACACGCCTTTCGAAACTTTTAATGCATTTATATTTGAGGAGTCAGTCAGCTGTAAGTTTTTGGTTTTCGTTTGCATCAGCTTATTTCTGACATTGATGTCTCATAAAATAATAGATGTATGGTTGTATTTAGAGTACATATTTAGCAATAGATATTAATTTTCGTTATTATAACTATCTACATTTTTTTGCACTTTGAGCAGAATTAATACCAATTGTGTATCTAAAAGATGAAATTAGTTAAGATAATAAAACATCGAAATTATAAACATTTTGTATTATTAGTACTTTATAAGAAACAAGTATGTATGTATATAACATATATTTAGATTACAGATAATATTGTAGAAATTGTTAAAATTAACAATATTGAAAATTTAATAAAAAATGAAACCATCATAAAAATATTACCTAAATAATATCTCGAAACTTTTTAGTTTAGTCTTATAAATAATGATGACATTAACTCAAGAATTAAACAATTACCGCAATAAAAAAATACAATCTTTGGTTTTATACGCCTTAAAATTTAAAACGTACAATGTTAAGGTCAGCTTAGGAAATTCACTCGAAATCACATATAACATGGCTTTGAATCACAAGAACGCGCATACTGTTCGATAAAATTAAGCAAAACTAAATTCGATTTTAAAAACATACTATATTTTAAAGAAGGACGTCTCTAATAGTTTATAGTACATTTTTGCTTCAACTAATCATTGTTGTCCACAGAATTGAGTCCAATATTTTAGGAAAAGATATAGTGGAACTCTTTAAGAAAATTTGTATGCATGTGAGGTTACTCCAACTAAATTCAAGAATTTGTTTCCATTTCTTGTTTCTAGAGTATTACTTTTTCTGTGAAGAACATACTGTTTCAACAATTATTCCTGGATTTGGAATGTTTTTAACTGAAACAAAGTTAAGTCCAGAATCTAGTTTACTTGTTTAGACATGCAGTACAGCACAAAGCTTCGTTAGTCGGAATCAAAAACAGATTCGACATCCATGTGTGATAGATTCGACCCAACCACCCACCAATCGCAACGCGTCGCTGTGTCGATTGAAAGCTATTTGGCCTCCTGGACCTGCTCAATGGATACAATGTTTTCGGTATAAAATTCAATCTGCATCCGAAGTGCTAGTTTTAGACTTTGATTTAACCAATTTCAGAGGTAGTTGTGGGTGAAATTGCTTTTGCTATTTGCATGCCAGGGCCACTCGCACTTACCCATGTCCAGTGAATCGTAGGCCTCGGACGTGTCCGTTGCAGTGACGCTGGTGACCAGGGTAGAAGCTGACTCCGTCGACGTGTTGATGGTGGTCTCTACCGTCGAGGCCGAGGATCCCATGACCACCACCTTCTTAGGGACAGAGGGAATAAGTTTCCATGAGAACAGTTCAAAAATCTGGTTTTGTCGCGGCCAGCGGAGCAGGCGAGTGCTCTCAAGCAGCGAGGAGTAATTAAAATTAGATCTAAATTTACCTTCGGGACTGCGGAGCCGGCCTTTGTTTTGGCACTCCGCCCACTCTTGAAGTGCAGCCGACGCAGCGCCGTGGTGGACGACGTGTTCCCGACCTCATCCCGGTCGGACCCGCTCGAGTTCTCTGGACTTGCGGGACAGGCCATTGCTAATGCCATCATCGTTGGGTTCGAGGTTGCTGCTGTTGTTACGGTCACTTGTGCACTCGTCACCGACACTGTCATTGCACCCCGCTGGATACCTTTAATTGAAAAATTCAAATTAAGCACCCCATTTACCAACGAAGCCACCGACATTTAAGTTATCAAAGCCCCTGCAGTTGATATTCAAATAACGACTTTGACGCAGTCATTCTTCAGCAGCAATTAAAATTGTAATTAGATTTGCAGGTGCTCCCAGCTTAGAATTAAATAATTTTGTTTTCATGGAGGGTTCACTAATCTCAGTGTTTTTGTTTCATTCTTATTAATTAAACTTGAAATTTAGCTTTCCTCCATGATTAGTGTTTTAATTCTGATTTGAGTATCTGTGTATTATTCTGTAGTACAACCTTTAAGGACGTGGGTCAGCCCATGAAAAGTTATTTATTTTCATATTTTTGTGTATTTTTTATACCATATTATTGGAGTATTCTACCCGTCTTTTTAGCCGACTCCAAAAAGACGGTTATGCTTTTCGAAGTAATGTAAAGGATGTAAATATGTAAGAATATGTATATGTTATTGCCGAATGTAATAAATGAAATTAAATTAAATAAAACCTTAGAAAGCGAAAAATAACACTGGTCACCCTTTTTCCGAAGAATTCGCAAATCATATCTTATATATGATTTTGTGTCCGTAGATTGCGAATTCGTAAATGAAAGTGCTCAATCAGCTTCAATTATCGACAAAAATAGGGTTAAATAGCACAAAAGTCCATATTTTGACCATTTATGAAATAATCCGTGAATTTTACTTCTTTTTATAAATCTTTTCTAGTAGGTATTTTATAATTTTATTCTTCCCGAAACCAGGAGCTTATTGATCATATTTATTTACGAATTCATAATCTACGCAAAAAATTCTGTAGAAATAATCTGCCACTTGTTTGGAAAACAAATGAAACATTATTTATTGACCAGTGTAATAGAAATTAATTTTTTTTATTTTTATACATTACTAGCTGTACCCTGCGCGCGTTGCTACGCCACCAACTAAAATCAGCGACCCCAAAAACTCCCAAGTACCAATTTTGGTGGAAATCGCATAAACTTCAAAATTTGACAGTCCGTCATCTTGAATTCGTAAATTCTGACATTCGGGTTGAAATCAGCGACCCCGAAAACACAAAAGTACCAATTTTTGTGGAAATCGCATAAACTTCAAAATTTGAGAGTGGCGCGCCATCTGTCGAAAATTGGTCGTACCAACTCAGTAATCTTCTTTGGCTCATGCACAACAACTTTGCTAAAGATCATCACATGATCAAATGCATAGTTTACGATTCTATAAAGGACATACAGACAAACATTCATTTTTATATATATAGATTTTACTTATATTAGATTATTATTTTATAGTGGGTCCAATTCTTAAACACTGCTCGATAGCATAACTTCAAATCAAATTACTTACGGCAGCTTTTCAAACTGATCTACAATTACTGAATTCGTTTTTATTATGGGTAATAATCATTCATAAATCGCGATAAATTCAAGAGAAAATTAGAATTATTAAATAAAAAAAAAAAAACAATTTATATCATTTTAAGTTTTCTGAAGTTCCATTTCATTTGTAAACCTATACGGCCGCGTTATTACGAACAAAATCAGTCCTTTGATAGAAAAATGTACGTATTTTTATTGACACCTCTCAAAATAAATTTAACATAATTTTACAAAGATTTTACAACTTATCCTTGTAAGTATTTCTTTCTCCTAGATCTAAAACGATTTGTTAGATTTTGAATGAATGAAGTATCATTGGAATTAACTTAATTATTGGATATATGACGTCACAAAAATTCAATTTGGCGAACACTATAAAACATAATGTTAAAAAAAAATTGGAAATTTTGTTAAGACCTTTAGCATCACCAAAGTTAAAATTTAAATGAGAGGATACTTAATTCATATGCATAAGCCATAATGTCAATAAAACTTAATTAAAATATAATCAAAAAACCCTCTTATTTTAACAATGTCATATCTCAGGCCAATTTTTTGTAACTTACATATATTTGTATAGATAAAATACTTTAATGATCTAATCTATGCACAACTATAATCTAAACCTCTTTATTTATTCCATTAAACAAATAACACATTATTTGGAGTGGAAGTAAGCTGTCAGATGTGGAAATGATAAACAAAGAAAAAATATTGGCAACTCCATCAGAAAAATTATGATTCGGATATGAAGAATTTCATCCTTAGTTTAAAGACATGGCTAATAGAATGAACTTTTACTTTAAGTGCATACTTAAAATAATATTTTATTGTGGAAAGTTCTTCGGTGTAGTTTTATTTAAATTTAAGGCAAGCCAGAAAAAAATCGAAGAATGTCGTTTTTCTTATGTATACAGTGCAATTATATTATTTGTTTCAATAAATGAAACGAGAGTGCTGTGTTACGTGTCAGGAAAAACCGAGAATAAAAACCACGAAACATTGCTTATTCTAAGACGTTTGGGCAATTTGATCTTATTAGTCTCAGGCCTCACTATTCGTCTGATACAATTTAAACATAAAAAACATTCCATTGATTTTTTCAATAAATTATTAAAGAATTTTGAAGATACTTGTTATTTAACGTCCAATTTTAATTTAATTGCAATCAATCCCCTAATTTTGATAACTGCAAGACTTCTTGCTCTTAATGTTCAGCTTTTAATAGATACAATTGATTTTTTCCAGGATTTTTCATTAAAGGATTATTTGAAATTGTATAAATTCTTTTCAATCATATTTGTAGCTTATCTTCCA
This sequence comes from Eutolmus rufibarbis, assembly GCA_963920795.1. Classification (NCBI taxonomy): domain Eukaryota; kingdom Metazoa; phylum Arthropoda; class Insecta; order Diptera; family Asilidae; genus Eutolmus; species Eutolmus rufibarbis. The sequence goes on from OY987205.1 coordinate 32,787,311, forward strand.
GGAGTTGCATTAAATGTTTATTTAGTGAGTTTTTTGATTATAATTGATCAAAAAAATAAGATAAATTGTTTAATAAATAAGATATTTGAAAAAATATTAAATCACAGACATAATCATGCATTAGTTTACGATTGTTGTGAAATAATAGATAAACTTACAAGGATGAACACAAACATTTACAAATCTATGCAAAACTTTCAATTTTGGTTTCAATTTCATGGATTGATAAATTTGTTCTTTTCATTATGGGTTGATGTAACGACTTTTTACATGAGCTTTGTTCATTCTCAATTTAATTTTAATTACGATACTTGCGCTTTATACACCTTCATGTTACTGAATTGTGCTGAAAATATAATTTTCATTAATATATGTGGCACCACTGTACCAACACCGCCAAATCCGGCCTACCTGCTTCAAACAAGTTGTAAAAATTGCCAAAAGATGATCGATAGAAGTGTAAGTTACTTGATAAACTTTTTCCAATCAGTTAAACTTTTAATTTATACTTTTTAGATCGACCATTTCTATATGGGGCTGCAGTTACAAAAGACGAATTTAAATATTTTTGGAATGTTCGAATTAAATAAAAGTATTATTCCCACATATTTTGATACATTTCTAAACTACGTTTTAATGTTGGTTTATTTTCATATCGCATTTAGAGATGATTGAGATATAAATATGTATTTGAGTTTTTAAATCACTAGTTGTGAACTCTTTAAACCAATATTTAGGTGATAGAACATACCCTTAATAAAATAAAGCTTGAATATTTTATAAAATTCAATAATCTTATCATGTTTAGAGATCCATAAAATTGCTGATGGAAAATTTACTGAAAGAATTCAGTTATATAGTCCAAACCCTTCGTCACTGTTACAAAATATAGTATAACCAAATTTTATAATGTATTATTACGGATTTTCAATTATTGTAGATATTATGGACACAATTGGCTTTTGACTAATTTTAGTCATTAAATAGGTATAGAGAAATTATTTGTGTATTTGTTCATGACTTCACTTAGTGTAAATTAGATGCCTGTGTTATATCAATGATATTAGCATAAAACATATTTGATTATATGTATATGACTTATAAATGTATAGATTTTAAACACTCGGTTAAATTATTGACACCGGGAATATTGTTTTTTCTGCTGTATAAATGAATAATAAATGAGGGCATCCGCATGTTTTAATTTATTTTATACCCTTCTGTAAATTTGGAATTCATAAAATTCAAAAGGGCCTTATATTGTTAGAAAGCATCAGAAATAATTAATAAATCAATCAATCATCAATTTGCGCATTAAAAATATCACAATACAAATTCAAACAAAGAACTGAGCTTGTAAACAAATCGTCTTGGAGTACTTAAAGATAATATTTTATTATCTGAATTTCCACTACTTTCTAATAATTTCCGGAATTTAATAAAATAGACGATTTCCTGTTCAACAACTAAACAAAAGTTTCTATATATATATGTAAACTAATGAGATCATTTTAATATGTTCTTAGTTTTCCACATATACCTACATATATGTATGTACATACATATATTGGGACGAACGATTTTATGTAAGATGGAAATTCAAAAGGGGTTTAAAAGAGGACAAATAAATTTGTTAACATTTAATGATTTGCTCAGACAGACAGAAGTTAAAATGACTATTATTTTTTTATAAATCACTTATACCCACGTAGAAGTTCTTCAATCAAATATTAACGTGAGTAAAAAGAATCTACTTTTATACACTTAATGAACTTTCATAGGTTGAGTTATCCCAATCATAAATTCTAGATAATTACGTTCCAATTAAGGCCCTTAAAGCAAGCATAATACCTTTTAATGCCCAACCGTATGTACTTCCACTCGTACCTACATTAATTTATATTCTCCTTCAAATGTATAATTGACATTAGATTCCTTTTCTGACAATATATTCGTAAGAAGCAAATACATATAATAAATGCCTACGGTCATGATAAATTGACCAGGTGAATTACACGAGAAATCGAGTAGACGGCACTCTTAAAATTACCTTTAGATTTCCGTGTTGTGCGGCTTGACGCTGGACTTAAAGGTGGGGTACTTTTGTCGTCATAAAGCTGAAGGGGCCTCGGACTACCAATTTCACTCTGAAAAAAGGAAATAGAAAGAATTCGTGTAATGTTTGCCGGCACAAAGGTTGTCGAAATGAATGTATCAATAATTCAACAAAAATAAAACAGATCTTATCGCCTATATATCAGCAAACAACCCAAACTGATTGTAGATCTTATCAATTTCCATAGTGTCTAATTGAATTTCACAGACCTCATTCGAAGCAGTTCTGTTTTCTATTCCAGTGTGGTCAAGTGTGATATACAATATATGCGTAAGAATGTCTTCGAAGACAGTTTATGTCGTCACAATTCTAATGTTGGCGCTGCTGCATAGCGGGGGCGGTGAGTTGTCTTGTTGCACTTATTCGATTCTTGTCAAATACCTGCTTTATTAATACGGTGCTAAAAATATCCCGTGACGCTATTTCATGCCAAGCCGCTTCAATTCAACGGCCCCGCACTGAATTCATCAGTTCCTAATAATTCAGTGGCTTGAATTTGTTCGGTCTTATTTTTAGCCCTTCGATGCTATTCCTGCAGCTATTCGGCCACAGAATCTTCTGATGATAAGTGCGTGAAAGATCCAGGCGATGTCATCGGCCAGAAGATTATTAACTGTTCGAAGAAGTATTGCGTAATTCAGAGAAAAGAGCTCCTGGTAAGTGTTTTCTCATTATATCCGCCCGAAGAGACCCAAACCCCTTGAAGACAGACAGCTCGTTCGACCATTCGATTAATTGAAAGCTCTCCAAACACTAAATTGCTTAAGTTGCACTACATTAAGATAGAAATTCTACCATAGACCAATGAAAGGTTGTCAATTAATACCAACCCACACTGGACTTTTTAGACTTGTTTCAAATGCCAATGCTTTTAAACAATTACTAAAATTGAAGTCGCAAGGCACAAAATCTGCTGACATACAACATACAAAGGAGAAATAAAAGTAGCAGACCCTATGGGGATTACCTTTCCCGACACGCTGAGTAATGGGCTCATGAATTAAGGACCCTCAAAAAGCTCATTAAAAGGTCTCTTTTATTATAATAAACCAATGCCATCAAAGGAATGGTTACGAAGCAAAAACCACTCTTGCGGGAAGTTTGTTCGAACCCCAGTTGCCTTCTGTAATTTCAAAACTCGTTTCCTCTGGGAACCACAATCAAAGAATCGAATGGAACAAAGTATTTTCTAAAAGGATAACGCCGTCAAGGATGACTAAAGTATTCAAAATTTCTTTAATGCCTGCAAAAACCGACTGCGTTTTTGGTATTTATACTTTACTCTAAAAGCGAAGGTCCATACTTGTAATTACTTTTTAATTTTCGACAGAAATATTTTATTATCTCTTATATACATTACATGCTGCCGAAGTTGACAGTAACAAACCGAATAAATTCTTCGAAATTCACAGAAAATCGACTTGTTTTAAATAGAATTCAAAACATTGTAATCAAATTATCACAATAAAAATTCTTGTGTACGTGCCCTTCGATCCACTCTTTCTTGCCCAAAATGAAGAAAACGAGGAACAACTTGGCTCATCTGATTAAAACATAAAAACAAAAGAAGGCATAAATTTTCAATGTTTATCAATGAAGGCGGCCATAAATATTTTATGCACAGCGATACATTCACATTTTATATTCAATTTATGAATTTTTTCTAATAACCGGTCTAGGTTATAATGCTTGAACTTTACTTTACAAAATCAAAATTGGCACAGGTAAATATGTTTGCATCATACTACTTTTAACAACGAATAAGAAACTAGGAGCAGAAATTTGAAATTTAATAAGGGATGAGCAGAATGATGAATTTGTGTATTTGGTGCAGCGACAAGCAAAATATATGAATTCCATAAATCACATTAGCATTTTCATTATCTTCATGTGTGTTTAAACCAGTGTGTTGCTTATTATCATGAAATTAAAATTTAATTTAATTATTATATGACAGAGAGAATCTTAATTAAAGGTACTGGGACGTATACGTGGTTTTGAATCTCCTTGCTTATACCCACATAGCTCTCTACCTAATTGAAAAAAATATATATTAACTAGTTCTAAAAGTTTAAAATGTAATTTTTATATGAAATAATTAATGTTCTTATTATAGGTATACTTCTCTAATATACACCTAATTCTCTTTTTACACGATAGATACGTTCCCAAAAAATTCGTGTAAAAAAAGATATTGGCTAAATGGAAAAACAGTAGATTGGTTCCAGATCTAAAAAAGCAACTGAAAAGTACAATAAACAATATTAAAAAATTCTTGCTGGAGTTCACTTAACAATTTATTTTGTGCTTACACATTTTAATTCATTAAATATATTATAAAAAATAAATATACTTAGAAAAAAAAAAAAATAATATTTGAAATTCATTAATATGAAAAAGTAAAAATAATATAAACATAACAAAATTTTATGCATTGTCACTACTGCCAATAAACGCATACGTTTGCGTAAGACCACAATATCACCTCTATCACTAGAATTATGTTGTTCATCATCTTGTGAAATTATTTCTGTAATATCATCTCTAGTGTCGTGTATTGAAAATCGTGTTAAAACAAAACAATTCGTGTAAAAAGAGAATTTTTTTTTCTCGTGTTAAATCAAATTCGTGCAAAAAGAGTACTCACTTTTATATAGGGCCTACATTTATAATTTTTTGCACATATGTGCTTTTAATTATTAGGATGATGACTTTTGCGCCACCTTATATTAGTGATGCTTTTAAAAAGTGTGGAAATATCTTCACTTCTTATGCTGATATTTAAAAGAACAAAATTAAAATTCTTCTCAGTTCACAATTATTACTTGTGTGGTATCTATCATGAGGAAAATGTTGATGAAAGAATTACAACTCACTAAGTACCTGGAGTTTTCACTATTGGATAGCTTCTTCAGCAAGGTTTTACTATTTATTTGGGCTAATCTCGGAAACTGTTAAACCGTCTTCGATGGGACTTTCATTAGAAGGTCGAGTATTTTGCCGGGCATAATTGAGGCTATTTTTTTTTTTTAATTTTACAGAAATGTTCCTCAGAGACTCGGAAAAGTCAAAGAAACAATTAAAATAGCCTTAAATAATTGGTTTAAACTAATTTTGCCACAGATCGTTGCCAGACTAGTCGTCTTTTACTTAAACTCATAACATCTCTCATTTATATGTAGTATTAGTATTAGTTGAGATACTTGACAACTATCATATTTAAATAAATTAATACGTAGCAAACGTGAGAATAACAAAAAATAAATAATATTTGAATATGAATCTTACTTTCAAAAGGAACAAACAGTTCATGAATTTATTTAGTATTTTATCTATTTGATACCGAATAAATAAGGCTACAAATATTTCCAAATAGTGCCACCATGTAGCGTCTCAAGTCTGTATAAAAGCCTTTACTAGATTACTAGAATTTTATTGAGTTAAGTTCGTATTTTAGAGCAAATATCAGAAAAACGAAGGACCTCAAAGCCTCCAGGGCTACGACTACATAGAGATAAGTTAATCCCACGGAAGATGAAATTGAGTTTCACATTGATAAATTTTCTAGGCTAGCTTATTGATTTGTAACGCAATACCCCCGATTTAATATTATTGAAAGAGGAAATTCAGTTAGGATTTTAATAATCTCATCATATTTTACATGTAAGTGTAGACTTCTGTAATAAATGATTTATTTCAATTCTGAGAAATTGCGTAAAAGTTGCTTAAAGGTAATGATGGGCTAAAACTCGCAATGAAAAAGCATCCAGAGATAAGAAGGATACTCACAAATCCGAATAATAAAGATGGCAGAATTCTAATGTAAAATTTAAATGCTCATTCATGCGAATAAGAGATACTCTGTAAACGCTATTCCCTTAGCTTTCGCTGAATGAATTTAAAAACTTCTATTTTAAGATATTATCCACGTTAACCAGGTCACGTCTTGACATTTACTCTTAGCATTAAGCATTACCTGATCCTTGAATGATACCTGTGGGACGATGGAGTCGGTTTATTTAGGACGACGTGTTGTGCTGGTTGTTGAAGTTTGCATAAAATAATGTGCCATCACTTTGAATAATTAATCGACTTTAGTGCTTCGCTATGTCGTTAAGCCGATTGTATGTAATACCTCCGAAAGAAAGATTTTCAAAACATTCTATTTACTTCAAAAACGACATAGACCCAAAACAAAAGCCAAATCTCTCGATTCCAAACATCCAACATTGTATTGTTCACACATGAATGATACTTTTCCACCTGCTGAAAATCTTCTTTATCCTTGCGGTATAACGTCTTTTAACTGAAGTTCATTGGCACCAGAGCTCTTTTCCAATGTCGAAACTTTAACCAAAACGCGAAGAAGCCTCCGCGGTTCATCCATCTCATTTATCATTGAGATTTGATTGCCAAAAACGTTCTTCCTTTCACGAAGGATAAGACATCCTGCAGTGAATGTGTGCGTTCCCGCCGAGAATTATTTTGTTTTCTTCTGACACTGAAGTGTCTCTAAGAGGCTCATCCAAATTTTTGGGGAATAGAAAACTTTATTATGACGCCCTTGTGAGTGTCTCTTGAACCAAATAATCATTTCGAATATCATCAGGCACGCTCGCGTTTCAGATTTATGCCGCGCCGAGAAGCAAAGTGAGATTAATTGCGATAGACGTTTGTTTGCGGGGATATTCCAGCTCGTTTTATGAATATCTTTTAGCAACACCATTTGTTATTTATTTTGGACAAGTGTACGCAAAACATAGCTTTGCCCGCCTTTTGTTGAATTTATAAATTTCGTGCAGCGTAGCATTTTGCTTTCAAGGTTACATTTTAAGGTCTATTAACCCGTTCTACAAATGCTTATTGTATTAGACCTTATATCTTACGTTTGACTTAATGCAGTATAATGATACAAAGACAATACATAAATAAGTATAATTAAAATTGTTTCCAAAAAATTATTTTACTTTATAACACCAGTGTAAGTGAATGGACTGAAAATCGAAGAATCAATACTAACTTTTATACTTGGAATTGAGAGGTAAATGCAACTTGAAATTTGTTGTTTGTTAAGATTATTGTAAATATTTTCAATAAATTTGTATACTAATCTTTCAACTAAATAGCAATGGCGGTTCCAAACCTCTTAAACAAATCCTGCAGCACCCATTTAGAAAAATAATATTTATAGATACAATTTCAAAAATAAAATGAAAACGCAATTTGTAGAACGAGACATTGACATCTAAATAAGCTTAAAAGAAAAGGTTCAAAAGAAGATCCCAGTGGTATGTCATTAAGCATCACTTGAAACGAAACTATATATAACGGTTCCGTAATAAAACAAAGAACCCTACAAATGGAACTAATTCCATCACTCATAACGACCTTCACAACCCAAGAAACTATCAATTAGAAGAACATTTCCAATCAATTTAGGTAAAAGGTTTTCACAAGAATGCTTTTGAAAAATTAAGGCACGACAAGATGCTGATATGGGTCCTTGTTGACTGACGTGTGAATTCAGAATTGAGTTTTAAAAAATAAAATTCACTTACCCACAATTTCTTTTCTCATGCCTGAGCTGAAAACCTTTTTGAAAATATCCAATACCGTAATACTTTTAACTAAATATGAATTGTGCTCTCATCCTTAATATATTGCATTTATTAAATTAGTGATATGCAAAACGTACAGCAAGAATCGACTTATTTAAAAAACAAATACATTTCTGAAGTAATGAATATTGCAAATATGACTTATTACAACTGCCACTTTTATTACATAATAAAAAAATGAGAGGATATCTCCTAAAAGAGCTTTTGTAGAGAAGCTCCAGGACTTCTGTTTGTTTCGAGGGTAAAGTAACATCTGCCGGAGCGTTTTATTTAATTTGCCTCTGTAGAATTATCGTAACGTCTTTTGTATGGCTGAACAAAGTACTTTCTCTGTACTCCATTGCAGGAAGAATTTAATGTTAATCTTATCATTCCAGAAGTTTCCCAGCGTTGTGAGCTCGTTGGAAAGGGGATGTGAAGATAAGCCCGTAGTGAGTATTTTATGCGATTTCTTTTCTGATACAAGGAAATTGATTCTTTTTTATATTTTAAAGAAGATAAGGACCTGGCGGTTGTGTTGAATTCTCAGAATTTTTATTTGTATTTAAGACGACGTTAAATATTTGTATGCTTCTTTTTTAACTTTAAGAATCAATATTCAATATCTCTATATAATATATAAAATCGAAAGTTCGTTTCTTTGCTTGTTTGTTACTGAATCACGCCTAAATGCTGAGTCCGATCATTTTCATTTTCTGAGTGAAGGCACTACATATCCCGACTTAATATATAGACTGCATTTTATTTGCGGGCCCAAGATGGCAGCCAAAAATTGTAAATTTCAATGGATTGCCATGAATATTGGTATTTGGAGTTTTTGGACATGCTGATTGCGAATCCGCTTTCAAAATTTAGAATTCAAGATAGTAGATTTAATATGGCGGTAAAATTTGTCAATGTAATATCATGAGAACATAAATTAGAATTGTTTATTCAATACCCAATATTTTAATATTGTACATTTACATGTGCAACGAAATGTTTAGGCAGAGATAATTTCTATAACGAATAGGCAATCAACATAAGGTTTGCAGCTTTAATGTTTTCCAATAAGTTAACGATGAAATATTAAAAATAAAATTAATAGGTACTCTTATTTATTTATTTATTTAACACTTAACAATGGAAACGTATAAGTACAGAATTTATTATGAACCCTTCTGATAGGGACGGCAAAATGAGTTTTGGACGGTTCTATACCATATCCATAGATTTTAGTAATACTTCTAAATTTCCTAATCTGGCTGAAGTACCCATGTTTTAGAAGTATTTAACTAAGTAGTATTTTCGATACAACGGGTGAAACCGGGCTACTCAGCTAGTTATATACATATACATAATATACATATATCATGAAAATACTTTAAAGTTTCACATCGCCCATTAAGAGGCTAAAATAGTCTAGAAGAGTCGCAATCATAGTTATATACTGTAGCATTTAGTATGCAAAATGCTCAAACTTGCCGTCCACATGTAATATTTTGTTTGACAAATCTGGCATGATCATGCAAGAGTGATAACAAAGCATTGCGTATGGAACTTGAAAATTTGATACTCAAAGTTAAAAGTTTTAAGACTTATAATTCAGTTACAAAGGACAATCACATTTAATCGTAAACGAAAGTTTGACCATGAACTTACATTGTTTTTAGTAAGGAATTTTAACTTAACTTATTTTTAGCATTCACACTATTTTTAAGTGCTGCTTTATATCATATCCAATGTGGTTTTTAAAACTTTTATTTGTTTCATCCTTTCAATTATTATCTCGATTTCGAAAAAAGTGTGGCATACCTACATTTTTTTCTCGGTACCCTTCTCAATCATTCTACAAAAATATACATTTTAAGTTGATAGTTTAAGTTTTTCACTAAATTTTCTGATAATTTTCAAAGAATTAGAATTGTATTCATAACATTAACTGAAATTGTTTTCTTATTTTTGTCATTCTTGTAACATCTTATGCTGTGATATGTAGGTAATTGATTTTTAGTATTCTTAAAAATTTAATGCTTATGTTATTCGTGTATGTTTTTCGATTTAGTGAATTCATCTAATATCTAATGAGTTTTTGGTATATTATATACTTCCAGTATGTTAACAGTGTTAAAGAGGATAAAAATTATAAAACATACTACCGATCGTGTACTACAGACTTATGCAACAGCGGTGATGGAACGAGCGATTCCAACTCCATAAACCCGGATGCTGGTGCAGGTGAAAATATTAAGGTAAAAGGAAAAAGTGGAGCGGTTTCTATATGTAAAGAATTTAGCAACTTGTTGTCATTAATTATTTCAATTATTATTGTATTCCTTATGTAAGAATTACTTTTAAATAGGATTATCAGTTGCCATTGAATTGTATTATAGCTTTTATTAAAAATATCATAACTCGGAATGTTTTCTTTCAACTTTTACGTTAATCCGACGAGACTCGTAAATAAAGAAACGCGTGAAGTGCAGCTGAAAATAATAAACCATAGTCCAGATAATAATCCAGGTGAATACTTGACTTGATTTATATCGAGCATGGTCTTAATTTAATTAAGCATTTCGGCGTACTTCCCTTGTTAAATGATAGGAATACCGCGAAACCACGAAATGAATGCATCAATAAATTACTAGTTAACAAGAAGACCGAAATCAGCAGATATCATAAATGCACACAAATCTTTCGACTCAAAAAGAACATCTTAAATTCGTTAAGAGCAAAAAGAAATGGCTTCTTGTCGCATTCATTGTAGTTGTTTCCGCCTCCAAATTAATTGCTCCTTACCGTGCGTCGAGTGAAATTATTTGTGAAATTGCTTAATTTATATCGCACTTGAAAGACTTTACATTTTGCGCAGTATTTTCAGATGCCCCTGGAGAAGGAAGTAATCGCCGAAATGTGGAACAGTCGTCAAACAATAAATAAATTGCTGCAAGCCCTGCGGTTAAACGTGCCCCTTTCTTTGTAAATCGAATCCGGAATTACTTTTGGGGCGGGGGTTCTAAAAGCACTGAAGAAACCCCAACAATATTTCCAAATTGCGTTTCAAACATCAAAGGCGTCTTCAATTTACACCTCTCGGGTGAAAATCCCTCAGTCGAAAACGATAGTAGAACAAGACTGCTAGACTTCAAGGTGCGGCAAAATTCAAAGGAAATTGGGATGAAGGAGCTCTGATTGAGACGCTCAAAGCCCCATCATCTTAACGACGCGTATGGCAACTAACTGCCAGTTAAACCCTAAAATTGAAGTGCCGTCAGCAGGAATCTCCAATAACCTCCCCGGCATTCCCTGAGCACTTCTGATTGAGGAAAGCAGAGCAGCCACAATTTGCAACTTGCGTGTGACCAAATCACTCCGGCCGATTATTCACCTCAATCGCCCTTTTAAATAGTCTGGAAATAAATTTTAGAGCTTGATCGGCAAATTACTTCTACTTTGCTATTTTATTGTTTGCTGGTGACGCGCAAAATTTTCTTGAATTAGAAATTGTCGTCAAGCGCCATTTCAGTAGCACGCGAGTCTCTTAAAAATTTATAACCCAAGCGGGCTTCGTAAGACGTAATCATTTATTATTAGCACAGAAAATTTAGTCATAAAAAAATGTAAGAACCGATATTTTAATAACCGAAATCTAATTCCTATCAGGATTTTCTTACTTCAGTTTATTAGTTCTAAATTAAGTCTAGTAACTTTATCGGTTAGTGAAACATGCCCTTAATATTTTGTTTTAGATCTTGTTAACAAATTCTGAAAGAAAAATACACCAAGACTCGTTTTTGAAAAAATAACTAGTCTCAATTGGCATTCGACTTTCACAGGCATCAACCCGAATATTAATTCACTATTCAAGAAGGTTTTTGGCTAAGTATTATATGTAAAAGGTTATTTTGATAGTAGTTTTTGTATAAATGACCAGTTCGGATACAAAAATCCTCTAAAACATACGAATTTTGAACAAACAAAATTTACTCAAAAGGTGTACCTACTCCAACAGCAGCTCAGAATCAGAAATTCATTTGAATTTAAGATGTTTTATATTTTATAGAGTTTCTATACAATTTTTAAAATAAATTCTAGAATACCTAATATTGATTTCTGAAAAGCTTGACGTTTTGGAAAATTTATGTTTCTATTGTAAACTAATAATCTACATATGTATTATAAATTGAAATCACTTATTATTTGTTCTAAAACATTTTATCGAACATAAAAAATGTTTATCAGAGTTACTGAACGCAGGTGGATTTATTGATTTTTTAATTGTTTTGTAAACATTTTTTATGATTAATAGTTTTACCACATTTATTCTGTTATTGCTGTTTGCACTTAATTTAGTTCAGAATAGTCTTCACAATAAGATTTAAAGTAAAACTTTGGCTAATCATCTTTAATTGTAGTGTTATAGGTTATAAGCATTATGGCGTAAATGACACGTGACTAATGAAACAATTATTTGCAATTTTGGTCTAAGTGTTTTTTTTAATCCATAGTAAGAAGTCTAAGAAACTAAAAAATATTTCGACTACGTTGGTCGCCAAACGAATGGTACTTTTTTCAAAGTGTAATAATGGTGATTTTAGCTTAGTTTATGTTTAGGTAGTATAAAAACTGGCCAAGAGCAAGTCGGGCTCGCACAATCAGGGTTCCGTACCAATACTACAGTGAGCATTCAATAGGCCAAATTCAAACTTTTTTTTAAGTATACGTATATTTAAATCTTATCCAAATATAATTATTACTGTATTACGCGTAATTAATAAACTTAAGCTAGTTCCTAAAGTATCTATACATCTAAATGACATGATGTACAGACCAATTTGATCTGCACTATATGCTTCAGCTAACTAACGTTTTTTATTTAATAGGGATTAATCTAATACTTATATTATAAAAAGGTAAAATTCCTTTGTTTACATGTAAGAAGTAATCTCGGAAACTACTGAGCTGATTGAGATTAAATTTTACACGTGTATTGCGCATGAGCTCCTTGTAATTGTAAACTGGATGGGGAGAGGAGAGGCGGGGGAAATATTGATTTTGAAATAACTAATATTTGACTGTTATCAATTTTTTTTTATTTATAAAAATTGTTTCTTCGTTAAAAAACAAAAACAACCTCTTGAAATTTTCAGGTTATTTTCAGATTCATTAAACGTATGTAAATTATGTAAAAAATTGGATTCATTTTTGATAGTAAATTTGAAATCAGCAACGTCATATTTTTATTCAAATTTTGCTTTACCTATTATAGGGATATTTGTGCCCGGGCAACGCCGGGCACGGGTCAGCTAGTACCCCCCATATATGTATGTCAAAAGGCCTTCGTAAGTAAATTTATTTATTTAAAAGTAGAGAAAACGAAAATTCTTTAACCCACACACTTTTTGGAAACTTGAAATTCGTTTAAAACTTAATGAAACCTCATAAAATTTAATAACACATTATAAATATGGAAGCTTGAACTGTAGGGACTATTGGAAAGTAAAGAAATTCATATAACTTGATTCGCAATTTACATCAGAAATTCTCTCAGGATCAGAAATCCATTAAAGTTTATGTGAGATGTTTTATACATTACGATTAAAGTGAAAAGCACTTCATAAAAATTCAAACCTTTTCATATTTTATGAAAATAGTTACTTGTTTTTCCCAAAAACCTGATATTCTGAAAAATTTTAGTTTTCGGATTCGTAATCTACAAGTTATCCACGAGGTCTGTTCAAACGAAAAGGTGAATTTTGAATTTTCGCGGGCTGTGTACATTCGATTATCGAAATTTTTTTTTTGTTATGTTGGTACACATATGTTTATCATATGTTGGCATTATCAGCCAATTTGGATTAGTAGTTTGTTGTTGACAATTGAAAAGGTTAGTCACGTTTTTGTGTGTTCTTCGATTTTTGACTTTTGAAAACAGTGGATCAAAGAATATGTATCAAATTTTGCGTTAAAATGGAATAAAGTGCTCCAAGCAGAGGCGGATTAAGCTTCTGCGGGGCCCTAGGTGATTGCAAATGTGAGGCCCCCTATTTTACCCCCCCCCCGTAAGCATTCCAACTTGATCACATTTGAACCTCTAAACAATAGTCTATTGTTTTGGGATGAGTCATTTTTAACCCATTGTTGCTAATAGCTTTTAATCCCTTTTCGGAGAAAACTAGAATTGTGGCCGATTTGTTTTACATTCAAGAAATGTCACAGTTAATAGAGGCCCCTCTTACCTTTTATTGGGAAAAATAACTTAGGTCAAATCCATTAGGTCAACTTAAGTCAAGTTAATTTTATTTTTCCCAAAAGCGAGTAAAATCAGTCTAAACGTGAAAACGTTTCTTTTTTTTTTTTTGGGGCCTTCGGCATCGAGGGCCCCTTTACCATCGGGGGCCCTAGGCACCTGCCTAGGTCTGCCTATTGGTTAATCCGCCTCTGGCTCCAAGGCACTTGAAATGTTGACTGTGGCATTCGGCGAGTCCACTTTGTCTCAAGAAAGTGTTTATAAGTCGTACAAGCGCTTTACAGAAGGCCGAGAAGATGTTGATGACGATGAGCGTCCTGGAGTTGCAACCACGTCAACAAGCGAAGAAAACATCGAAACAGTGAAAAAAATTGTTTTGCAAAATCGTCGAATCACTATTAGGGAAGTTGCAGAGGATGTTGGTATTTCAATCGGCTCATGCCATGCAATTTTCTCGAATGTTTTGGGCATTATACGTGTGGCAGCGAAGTTTGTTCCGAAATTGCTAAATTTTGAGCAAAAGCAACGTCGCATTAGTATCGCTCAGGAGTTGTTGAATGACGTCAACGATGATCCAGGTGTGCTCAAAAGGGTCATAACTGGTGACGAAACGTGGGTATATGGTTATGACGTCGAAACCAAGGCCCAATCATCCCAATGGAAGTGGCCAGATGAGCCATTTTTTTCAAAAGTCAAAAATCGAAGAACACACAAAAACGTGACTAACCTTTTCAGTTATCAACAACAAACTATTAATCCAAATTGGCTGATAAGGCCAACATATGATAAACATATGTGTACCAACATAACAAAAAAAAAATTTCGATAATCGAATGTACACAGCCCGCGAAAATTGAAAATTCACCTTTTCTTTTGAACAGACCTCGTATATACATATGTACTGTAAAAACTGTTGATCAGTGTTATTTAAGAATAATATAAAAATCCTTCGGTCGGTCCCTTATACCTACATATAAATATCTCATATATGTACATATGTATATGTATTTAATATATAAAAATCAAGTACCTACACGGACTTCCAAAAAAATCGAAAGAGTACTTATAGGAAAGAGAAACGTGTTTCAAGCTCTGTGTAAACTTCTGTGGTGATTTGGTTTCTTTCTAATATTGTTTTATTTGAATAGTGGAGTTGCAAAGAGGAATAGTAGTTATAAATAAAGCTTTTAAGAAAATTTAACAAGACGTTGTGATTTGCAGCCTCCAAGAAGCCCTCAAAGCCATAGAAATAGGAAAAATATCACCTTGTTGAAAGTCATCCGGTCTGAAGGACATTACACTCCCCAAATAGAAGAACCAATATTGGTTTTGGATGTCTGTCTTCAATCCCGATGCATATGGAGCTGGTACCAGGAGTTCATTTACATGTGTTTGCTTACATCACCCCATCGGATTCCCGAATCAATGGCATTCTGCCAGGTGCATTTTATCTGACAATCCCAGACGCCGGTAGTCGAGAGGCATAACCACTTGTCACCGGGATACGGAAGACTGTCATAAGTCCAATTTGGCAAAATGCGTTCGAGCAGCACTCGAACTCGGAAACGAATGCCTTCAGTTCAACGCCCGGCACTCGGCCGTCCAACAGGGGGGCAATTGACTTTCACTCAAAATTATTTATGAATTCTTGCGGCTTGATACCGAGCCCGGAACAATCCCAATTCCGGTGGTAATGCGATTCCCAAAATTTTGTCGGGAGGATTGGCCCGGGAGATCTTCTGTTCTTTGTCGAATGCGTGTGTGACCCACTTTCTGGGTAGAAAATTTTGAAAAAAAAACCCCAGGGGATATTTTTAGTTCACCCAGTTACCAAAACTAAATTTACCAGTTACCAGCCCGGTGAATGACAATCTCTCTAATACGTTCCGATAGCAATCATAGGCCCCAGAAATTGGCCCAAAATTTGTATTATTTGTTTGCTATTTACGAACGTCAATCACCCGCCCGGTTAATGTACCCGCGATTTTTTTCCGCTTTGCCAAAACAGAGTTCCCGCAGGAGACGTCTCATTAACGAGAGCCGACGCATGTCGCACATCTGTGTAATGTGGTGCCGAATGACGACGCTTACTCGAACTCGACTTTCCGTATTTTTCACGCTATGCAAAATGGAGCAGAATGAGCTAATTCTAGTGAAAGTGTTCTATTCATAGGATTTCTGATTTCCTGCTAAATTTATGCAGTTCACCGCCGAGGATGCACGCAAAGTCGGTGATTTATACCGCCTGCCTTTGTGTCGCTCTCCTCGTGTGAACTCCGCTTTGTGGCTTTAATGGCCCAGAAAATGTTTTGATATATCTAAGTTACGTTGGAAGATGCGCTGAACATTTTCCAAATATCTAAAGGCCATCCAAATTGCTATTTTGTCACTTAATTGCTACTTGGCCAGTCTCGAGAAGAAAAACTGGCAATTTTTTGCTCGCAGATGGGTGGCCAAAGTCTTCAAGATAAATATATAAGCATAGCAATTTGTATTAATTTTTTAATACTTTCTTCTTTTTAATTCTAACTAATTAATTTAAAGGATCTACAAACATATATATTCCGCTCTTATACGAAGGTTGTTTTGACAGCGTTCAAAAGTGGATTAGTTTGTCTTTCTTTGCTATACATAAATAGAAAAAAGACCGGATTTGTTAATTTTTTAAAGCAAAAAATCACAGACTTCATTTTATTTTTCCTGTAATTTTATCCACGACGGCATACAAAATTCTCAGACGAAAAATTTTTGAGCCAAATATTTGGTTTAGTCATCACAGAGATCCAACATTACTGGTACAAACTAATGATATAATTATATAGGTTCACTGATTCTATTTATTATTATTATTATTCGACACTGCTGTCGACTGGAACTATGTATGTAGGTGCTGGTCTGTTGGTAAGTAAGTTGTAAGACTTTCTAAGTTAATCATTACATTTATTCACAAATAGCGCGCACCACAAAGCTCGCAAAATTGATAGAAAATTTAGAAATTTTAATTTATTGTAGTTCGAGTTTGAAAGAATGCTTAAAGATTATCAGTTTTGGTTTCTTAGTACATGTAATTTATACTCATGATAATGATAATTTTTGTTTTCAATCGTTTAGTAGATTCCTTAAGTTATTTAATTAGTTCTGATACTATATGTAGCTCCAATTGCTCCAGTTAATCGTCATAGGTTATTTATTACCTTTTCTAAATGCTAATTATGGTATGTCGACATTAGTTTACTTCTCTCTAGATACTAGAGTATATAATTCTTAGTCCTGCAAAAGCAGAATTGAATAGTTGCTAGATTTTAATAATTAAGAGGACAGCAACATTTATCTTTCCAAAAATACTTATTCCTTTTTTTCCTTACTGCGTATACAGACACTCCAAATTTTTTCCTAGATATGCAGTTCAAAATTTAGTGAAAAGCAAATTACTAGAATTTTATTTTATCGTAATTATTTCTCGTATTTCTGGAAAAACAGGGAACTTTTCTACTTTACCAATAAAATTAATCTGAAATCAAGGAAAATTTACTGTATGTGTGCTACAATTGGGCACAGGACAACATCCAGATCTCACCATTAGAAACTCTTGATCGAACTTGGATGACGAATGAAGTATAATACGAAATAAGTTATATATGCATCGATAAATTTGCGCAATTTCTTAGAATTCCATCATTACACAACTAAAACATGCGATCGTTTACTGATATTACTTAGAATTTTAGCAAATAATGCGAGCCACAAAACAACTTCCAGATTATCCAATGAATTTCACTACAATTGCATTTAGAAAATACTAAATTATCAGGGTTTTAACGAAATTCTCAGACAAAATTACTGAAAAATAATAAAAAAGCTTACTAAGGCCCACCTAGTTAAATTTTACTAGAATAAGAAATTTTTAATTTTTGTTGCTTTTACGTGTATATTCATACGTACATATTTTTATTAGAATTCTCAAATCTCTAAGTGTCATGGTCCCTGAGAAAATAGACTCTAAACGGAGAGATGGAAACCGTGGTCTTTAAATTTTGTTTTTTTTTTCAAATTTGGTGCAGAACACTAAAAACTTCGTAATCGTAAAAACTCCTTCTTGGCAGGTATGCCATAATTTCTGATATGCTGAAAGCAGCGAATATTCTTTGCGGCTCGGAGAATACAATTGTTAAACACCTTGGGGATGTTTCGTTTACGCCTCAGCTGAAATGCACATAAACTTAAAAGCAACATATTCATCAGCATTAACTTTGTTTTCCCCAAATCCCCGAAGACGGTTCCCTCTTCAATTTCCTGCGTGAAGGTCGAATATCTCGACAAGAATCATAAAATAGTTAAATGCATCCACCTCCGTCTTTTCGCACTCCCACTGAGCAATGCTCCAGGCAGGGGCAGAATACGCCTCCGTTGCGACGTCAGCTCCTTGCATTGCTCACATTTTCGGTACTTGAACGGGTACGAAATTCGATAGGTCATAAATTTCGGGGCAATATGCGAACCTCAGCCCTACGCACTTTACGATATTCATGGTTATAGCTAAACCCCCCTAAAAAGCAAATTTCCTGTCGAAGAAGTCATAACACTGGAGGTCCTGAGTGGAAATTTTTCGTGCTCATGGAGGCGGAAAATATTAGACCTATTCACCTATTCTCGCATCATTCAGATTTTGAGATGTTGTTTCATAACTTATGCGGCAATTGTTCCCTCAATTTTTGGGTTAGTTTGGGACATTCAGTGGGTCCCCAGACGCATGCTAAGACTTATTGCGACATTGATAGCAGACATATGCAAAGGTGGTGGCTTTTCTTTCTAATTTACCCAGTCGAGCCAAATGCGCCAACAGTCTGCAATTTAGGGTAACCGTGCAATAAATAGGGCCTCTAAGAATCTGGGGATTTCTTGACTACGAGATGACCCGCTTACATTTATCTCGCCTTGCGGTGATATTAAACATTACGGCTGCTCAGGAACCCTGAATGTGTTCTGCTTTACTTAGCAACCACAAATCTTAGGAGCTTTTCAATTAAGGGGGTATTTACGGCGTCTAGTGCCATGAAAAATGCGCAAAACAACGAAACGAAGGCCATTCAATAAGTGTGCAGCAAAACAGTACCTTGGCGGGGCGTGGGATGGGCACAAAAGTCGAAACAAATTATATTGAGCACCCGGCACAGAACAGGCACAGGGTTCCTAACCGTTTGAGAAGTCTATCGAATTAACTTCGAACTGCTCACGTTTCTGCCAACTGGTGAGGAATTAATCAAGTCAAAATCATTTACATGGGAATTGATAAATATTGAAGAGGATGTGCGGGTCAGCCTCCGAAGCCATCCAAAATTTTGTTCGTCTGAATTTTCTGGCACACAGAAAGCAATACACAAAGCGAAATTAGGTCGGGGACTGATTCGACAACAAACAAATGAAACCAATGAATTGCCGATGAACTTTCTCTTCCTTCGAAAGTTAATTTATTTGTTTTCTTGTTTGTTTATTTTTTTTATTTTTTATTTATGCCAGTTTTTTTCGTTCGTGGAAAAAGTTCCTCAGGGAAGAAGATAATTTGATTTCATACAGGTGAATCTTGTATCTACATACACATGGAAATATGCAAGTTAATAAGCGATTTCATTCGTTTCAAATTTGAAATTTAAAAAAAAAATCTCAGTTAAGCAGGTACATCCTAAGAAATGCACACGTTCTAGACTTTAGACCTTTGCACCCTTTAATAAACTTGCATTGCAATATCAATATAATTATCGTAAAATTTTCAAACTATTTTTTTATCGATCGTGGTTAAATACGAATACGCAAACACTGAAACGAAATTATATAATAAATTACAGATCTTACATTACTGAATATTCTGTAAAAAATTAGACCAAAAAGATTTTCTGTATCTGTGACGCTTAGAACGGTTATTAATTAGACACTATTCAAATTTCTTTAAATTAAAAGAAAATTTCTGGAAAAATTGAAAGCGATCAAAATTTAATATGAAAATTAGATTTGATTCTTCTTTAAAAATCTGTAATCTTTAAGAGAATCTAAAGGATTTTTTGATGGGTAAAAAAGCATTTATAATTTTTTAGTACTTCATTTAAATTTCATATTATGACATTATTTTGTCAATGATTAAATAACAATGCAGAAATTCTTTAATTTTTAATCCACATTAAAACTGTCTCAGCAAAATGATCAATATATAAATATATGAGAATGGTATAACATTTACTGCTTAAATAAATTTTAAAGGAATTGAGACTCTTGCTGTGATCATCCAGATTTTCATGCGTTAAATCGTTATTTTAAACTTTGTTATTATGCATGAAATTAATTAATTATAAACTTTGCGAAAAAATTATGTTTGCCCATAACAATATGCATAACTAATCATGCCCAGATCAATGCATAAACTAAGTACTAGTTAGAAAGTTTCATTTCTTTTGTTAAATCTCTCATGAATGAAATAATGAAGAGTGATAGACAAGAATTGATTTGATTCCGAACTGATTCCCAAACATTAAAGAATCAATTCTTTTCTAATGGAAAAGTGATTATTTTATGTGAAGTTCCTCGGTGTTGTCACGAACGGTTCTACAAAATCTTTTATTTAATACTGAATCGTGACGTATTTCGCCTGAGTCACAAACAATTTTAAATTGATTTTAAACTGATTCCCAGCATGTATTTTTACTGGTCATAAGCTCGACCTTTTGCTTTAAAACAGTTTTGATTCCATAGTAATCACTTTCATCGGTTTTTCATCACGATTCCAAAGTGAAGAGAAATTGGTCCCAGCAAAACTGATTTCAATTTCTATTTGGGTTACCAGCTTCAAATAAACCTTTTAACAGAAACTAAATCCTAAAGCTTTTAGTCGATTTCCGTAAGATCACAGCGATATGCACGGGTTATTGACCAGGAGTCAATAGAGGATACGACAATAAATAAATATGGGAGTCCCCCTCAATACAAAGGTACCTACATATTTATGTAAAATATATTGTCATAGAACATAGAACAAAGACTCGACTAAGAAAGAGTCCATTTTTCATTTCATATAACCAAACACGAGCTTCAAAGACGTGGCAAAAGTTTTATCGACAGTTTACAGGAAATATCTGAAAAAAAATTTGAGACAAACATGGATTAAAACAAAATATAAAATAAACATCCAACAAAATCGCAATCGCATAAAATAATTATATTCACATATACATACTCTATTTTAAATACATACTGTATATATTTTAATTGTATGAAATAAATATAAAAGCACTATACTGCAAAAAAATTATATAATGAATCTATGCTCGAGTAGTTTCATAAAATTTATTTTCTTTTAGATGTCCTAAATAATGTGAATATTCGTCGAGCAAAGAAATAAATGTAAATGAACATGAGCATGGATTCTCAGCAAGTATTTCGTAGTATAAGAAAGTGACGATTAAATATAGAATTATTTTCTATTGTTTACCTGCCCTTACAGTCAGCTGCCCCAGTCTACCGCTCCTAACAAGTTTCAAATTATAAAAGATATTATTTGAGTTGTATACAAATTTGTCTTAAAAGAAACGATCTTTTGTGGGTCATATAATTCTATTTTTGTTTTTAGTTTTCTTATGTATACATACGTCATGTCGTATGCGCGTTTCTAAATCAAGGTTTTGTTCGAATTCAGCTTAAAAGTATTATTCTGAGAAAAGTTCTTGGAACTTTTTAATTTATCATATTTCAGTATTTATAGACTCTAAATGAGCTTTAAATTTGGCATTAGTTGTATTCTTTACTTTGTTATATATACACTTTTTAGGGAAAACATTGAAAATAATTTTGATTTTTCTCAACAAAACCATTTTTCTTGTCGATTTTAATTTAAAACTTCAAAAATAACGAAATGCTAATTTCTGAAGAAGCCGAAGCAAACAAAAATAATTTATTAACGCGAGAACAGTTTGACCCAGATGTTGCCCCAGCAAGAAAATAATAATCCTGTCATAATATTTCCAATAAGACATTTATATGAGCGCAATTTTCCGCTTGTTCAAGTTAATTCAACAAAAATACCGCGGATTCTTAGAACAGCGGTCGTCCGCCTCTTTGCGGCCTATTTGCTAGAAAAATGTGTCAATTTTGAAATCGGGCCCAGCGCGAGTTGCAATGAACTTGATTACCTTTAAATTAATAATGACGCACTCTCCTTGGCGTGAATTTACCTCGGAAACATTTATTATTAACAAGAGAACACCGCTGCCGAGCTCCTCGTTGGACGGATTAATTATTGCTATGTTCCCCGAAATTCGTCTTCATGAGGCTGTCTCTAATTGTTGCTGCATGATTTTCAGTATTTCTCTACGAATTTTGTGCTCGTAATGTTGTTACGTCGGTGAATTAAATCTGCGTGGAATTAATTTATTATACGCAAACCTGCGGTAGGTCTCCTAGATGTTGGTTGTATCATAATAATTGAGAATAAAGTGAATGAGCTTCGGTTTTCTGAGATAATTCATTTCTCGGAAGTGACCATTTGTCATTTTAAGCAGAATCCGACATTATTCGACAATAAACTTGACGGGTTTATAACACCACAAAATTTATGGCAATCGTTTTTCATACTTATTACGTAATTGATATCCTTAGTCCAACTTTAGTATGTATTTAAGTAGGTACTTACTTCGATTGAATTTTTAATATCCTACTATATACATAGCCACATATTTTTTCGATGTACTTAAATATTTGCATACATACATACATATATTTGATTTCCACAGTCTTTTCCATTCCCAGAAATAAAGAAAATAAAATGGTTTACCCGAATATCAGGATATTTTCTACGTCTTTAAATAGTAGCTAGTTTTTAGTTTAACGTGTCCTAATTTAAAAAAAAGTAAAAAAAAATCAAAGACCGTAATATTTATTGATTAAATCGATTAACCATTATTACACTTTATTTATTTTGGTTATGAAATAAGAGTTATCAATCAATTTTTATAATTCTCATCTCTAATAAGAGTTATTTTTCGTCTTATTTTTATTGGTTACAGAATAACCATAATTTCACAATTGCTTTTTTAGTGATACCGTTTACAATTTTTCTCAAATAGTTTTTCTCCGATCTTTTCATTGGTTAACTACTATTCTTTAAAATTAAGTATAAATCATATAAGCAAGTTTTGCAGAAATAACTTCATATGTATGTATGTACGATTTTGTGGCATGACGTGATGTTTAGGTTAGTTTAAACGATTTTAAATGTTGATCTCAAATTAACCATTATTGTGAAATTGTTATTTTATTGGTTATACTTCTTAAAATTCCACCAGAAATGTATATATAAACATTTGTAAGCGATAAGATTGTTCCTAGTGATTACAAGATCAGATCACTCGTCCTCTGTGATTTTTTTATTTAAAAAATGCATGATAATGGTTATTACCGGTCTCTCATATATAGAAATGGATATTAAAAAGAAAACAAAGGCAAATAAAAAATAAAAAATTTGGTTTCATTTAAGACTAGCAAATGCCCGCAAAATATCACCACATATTATAAAACCAACCGCAATATATAAATATTTGTAAGAAAAAATATTACCACAATAGCTTATATGTATTATAGACACCGTTTATTTTAAACTAAGAAACAAAATTAGTACTCAAAGTTAACAATTGGTAAATTAAGGTGAGTAAAGTCTAAATTCTCTGCATTTGCCGGCAACAAGCGATTTCGCTTATTTTCGTAAATAAGACCAGCTTCGGAGAAAAGTCTTTCGTTATAAACGCTGCTGCAAGAAGCTGAAAAATACAATTTGGCACACTTTGTCAAATGTGGGTACAAGTGATCGAACGAAAGAATGAAAATTAAATTACGTAAACAACTATCTTTCTCTAATCACTCACAATGACACCCGAATCTTATTCAACAATGATCCAAATATCCGGCAATCCGGCCTCGAATCTTGCCGTATCTCGTATCGTATCTTGGTATCAGGGATCCGGCCAAACAACTATCCGCTTTATATCTCCTCTTAACATTAAATATGCATAGAATATAATTCATCTCCTTTGAGCATATAGGGTCATTTTGACCCAAATATTTTGTTCTACCTGCCTTTAATATTAAAGAATGGGACAGGGAATTTCTCCTGTATTATTGTAACAACACCCCTTCTCTAAAAACGTTTAAATAAGATCCTTTGTTTTGACAGCCGATAGAAGAGGACATCTAGGTACCAGACAAAAGTATAATCCTCATCTCTTAATTTTTTTTGTTTTTTTTTTCAACTACAAAAACCAATTGTACAAATTTTATTCTATGTAAATTTAATAATTTCAAAGGTATAGCAATCTGAAAAGTTTCAGCCTGGACGTTACTTTAAAATTTAAATCAAAATAAAATCACTATAGATCAGTATGAGTCGTAAGTTCAGATCAGTTACATATGTGATAAAAACATTAAGTGAATAACTTTTATACATAAGTGTCAATCCAAATGTATAATTATTAAATTAAACTATACAATAACTCATTTTTGTTCAGAATTTAATTAAGGCGCATTAAAAAAACGAAAAAACCTCAAACTCTAAGAAATTATTTTCTTTTGGGCAAACACTTGTGCATTGTATTGTATAACAATTAATTTATTGAATGAATTACATTTATTACGCGAGGAAGCCAATTTCATTTTATTGACGCTCTTCAAGACATCAATGCTGCGGGCAATGTAATTAATTTAACAAATTAATTGTAATATATAATCCACGATTTCTCTTAATGGATCTCCTCAAATAAATATTATTTAATCAGATTTCCTAACGAATTCATAAATAGCCTCTAGGGTTTGCATTTTTGATATCTTTAATTTAAAAATAAAGATAATTTGAAATCAAAGTGTTTTCTTTCCTGCAAACGAATCAGTCACCCCTTTAATTTTGGGAGTTATTTTAAATCAAATTGGTTCCATTTGCCTTTTTTTCTGTATAAGTAAAAATGACTTCTTAATATTTTTAAATTACATCAATATCAAGATATGACAAAAAATTGTACTATTGCAATGACTTCATTTTATTTTAACAAAGTTCTAATCCATTACTATTAAAATAAAATAAAACAGGTACAAAATGTTGAAAATGTCTTCCTTGGCTTGTATTTCTATTTTTTTTTTTTCTAAAATGTCTAAGGTAACTTGTACTGTACATGACAATAGTCTTATCGTTAGTTCTGTACTAAATCCAAACCAACATTTACTATAATTAGTGGAATTATATGTACATTTATCCCATTCTTTAGACTAGAGGGTGGGGTTATACAGAAACACAAAATAAATATATGTATCTCAGAATTACATCAGATTTATTTCATAGCATTGGACATCTCCGTGAGAGTTTCCTCTGCGTAATCATGATGATAATGTAACAGAAACTCTTGAGGAGATCGGCTAATTGGAAAAATCTTAATAATCTGAGAAGGATAGGTTGCCTACGACGACGCACCAGAACCATCACAGGCTCGCATTATCCCCAGTCGTAAGAAGTCAATTTCGCTGGAAATATCTTTATCAATCCGGGAGCTTCGGGAGATAAAATTAGGAACTAATCCGCAGCCGTGGAGCGGAAGGATCTCTGTCTGCAGTAAGTTTTTTCTTCATAAATTCCTCAACATCTCCGAAACATCTTGTGGGAAAAGTTTTTTCTCATCTTCTATAACTGGTCAGATATTAGAGACTACCTACATCTATATAGTTAATCGCACCTGAATATCGAACAATCAGACTTAGTTCAGAGCAGATTCGCATTTCTTTCTAGAAGTTGTTATATTTCTTGTACCATTGCAAATTAATGGTATTGCTTGGTCACAAGTAACGTCTTAATTTCTTTTGCAATCAATTCCCTCAAGAAATGGATTCTTAGAGTTAACTACCCACTAAATCTTTCTTGATGATGTTTTATTGAGTTAGATGGTCAAAATGAGTCGCATAACTCTCCCTAAAGACATGAGTTGCGATGATTTACTCAGCACTTATTTTCCCATTTCGACTCGAGGAAATTGTTTAATAATTTAGCGGATTGTTCTAGCGTAGCTGATGAAAAGACGTTTCACCAGATTTCGCCGGGTATAGGTCTCTCTGCTCGTTGCCATTAAGCACCGCTGGAGTAGAGTGATGAATGAGTTGCAATAAGCACCTTCTTCGGCAATATGATCTAAAAGGCGCGCATTCGCGGCACCAGCATGTTGTTATTTTACGTAATAAATCTCTGGCGGAGCCCCATAATATTTTGCGTCTTACAGCTTCCGAAAGGTCAAATAAGGTAGTTATAAAAGTGGAAATTCTAAGATACTCACATGAACGCCTTTCAAACTTTGTTGTTTACCTCTTTGCTGCACTCATGCAAGGAACGTGTGCATCAAAGTCAAGAAATGTACTTTTCTGCAGAAAATTCCTAACATCAAAGATACAAAACCTTTTTTTAAAGTTATAAAGCATGTGCAGATGGAGGAGCACTTCCATCTCGATCTCATGCCACGTCTACTCGACGTGGTGCCTTGTTTACACATGTGGCGACTCCTGCTCCTGACACGAAACCTTCTCGCTTCTGTGCGAAAATTTATGAAAATATTCATCATTTTTGCAATCAACTGGAAGACAAATGATTTTAGCAATTCATTCGAGACGGAATAGATTAATGCTCTTTTATGAAGTCGAGGCATATATGAAATGAATTATTTTATGTATGTACATACGTCACAGGTAGACGACTATCAGGAATATTCCACACCAGCCATTGGAGTCATAACGGGGTAAAATAATCGCGGGAGGAAATAAGTCATACAGGAAAATGTTATGCAATTTAATCTAAACATAAAAAACTTAAATTCATTGCTGATAATATGTTTGTCCATCTTTCTATGCAGTCAGGATAAAAACTAGTTCGTTCAAAAAAGTCGATTTATTTTGCATTTTATGAAAGTACATACATATATGTACATATGTAGGTATATATATATTATCAAAAATCGAAAAAATAATAAAATTATACCCGTTTACATAAGAGTAGGTAAAACTTCTCTTCGCGTATTGTAAACTTTTAGTCGCGCATTTCTAGAAACTTGCGGAATTCATAACTCTAGCTAAGAATTGATTAATTTTAAAACTTTAAACAAAAAATTTAATTGCAGTGACTAACCATTGAGTGTAAGAGTTTATTTTATTATATAATAGAAATTAAAGACACTCCAAATTTCTCGAAGTAGCGATCTCGTCGTTCGAGCACTATTTTGCTACAGAACTACGAAATTTGAATGAAACAACTTTATTAATTATATTATTATTTCTTTACATGTTCAATAATTAATTAGTTTTCCTAATTACGCGATAATTTATAATATAATTTTGGAAAATAAACAAAAGATTGATTCATCTAATATTTGCGCAAAACTTATTCCATAAAACATATTAACCCAGATAAGATGAAATTAACTCCGAAATAAAAAGTAGAGAGCAATAATATTTGTTAAAGGTATATTATTTTTACGTAAAATTATTAAGATAATTAATTTCTAAAATTCCAGGTTTATTAATATTAAGATTCAGAAATTTTTTAAAGTCGAGTCGATTTTGTCTGCGTGCGTCTCATATAATGTGCTTACAAAATTACAAAAAGGGACAAAACTGCGTTAGAACGTGTATTTGACAAAAATTTAATTCAATGAGCATTAAAAGAAGTTTGTTACGTCAAGAAAATATAACTCTTAAAAGCATTTTGTAGAAAATTTTATTTTCAGTATTTTTACAGAATGACAAACACTCTCTTTAACCAATGAATTTTATCCATATTTCTCAAGTTAAATAATAACTTTGTCAATCGTTCT
Organism: Eutolmus rufibarbis; assembly: GCA_963920795.1. NCBI lineage: Eukaryota > Metazoa > Arthropoda > Insecta > Diptera > Asilidae > Eutolmus > Eutolmus rufibarbis. The sequence continues at coordinate 32,815,145 of OY987205.1, forward strand.
TCTACAAAGGTAGTCAACGAATTTACGAAGACCTAGACTGTGTAATAAAATTTATTATACTTATATTACGAATCTGCTTTCTTTTACGATTTCCATACTTAGCACTGTGTGCTGTGTTTCTGAAACCCTTGGGGGTCGAACTGACTCAGAGGGTTTAAAGGTCACTTCCGCCAAGCTTCGCAGGGAATTTGAGAGTGGAAGTCACTGAACATTAGCATTGGATGACAGGTGATGACACCTTTTCGTTTCATAAATTTTCAGATCCACCATCGGCGGTCACTGGACATTGATAAATTTTATGCCCACTTTATCATAACTGATGGGTGGGAGCGACAGGACAGCCCAACTAAATCAAATGCCGAGTCAGAAAGGTTGCCGCCGTCTAATCTTCATTCTCCACGATGTCATCTCATTTCCTTGAATTTCCGACTATGTTTCTTACATAAGTATTGAAAAGAAAAAAAAAAAACATCTTCTCAGGAAATCGACGGGCAATTTTTCCTCATGAAATGAATGAAGTGTCGGCAAAAATAAATAGTTCGAGAAAATTATTTAAAAAGTTCTTGTACGACATTTATTTCAATGGGCATCGAACGTCCTATTTTCGGACGAAGACGGAAGGTCTCCGGTATGTTTTATGTTAATATTTCAATGAGTGATTACAACTGGATATAAGGGGCTTTCTTTAGTTATTTATTATGTTTAAAGCTTAATTATTATATTAAAGAATCAAACTAAAAGCTATTATTTAGCAATTAATAATAATTGCCGTTCTCGCCATATCCCTTTAATGCCTTTCTTTTTTCTCAGTATTTTTAATTCAAAATTTTATATTAGTTATAGGTTATGTACTATGGTAAATTAAGTTTGATTGGTTCTTTTCAGAAGAAAATATTTACAATTACAAGATGCGTCATTTTAATAGTATACATGGTATTTGTGGTATTTTATATTACTTTTTTTCATACTTGCACGTGTATGTCTGGATATGATTGATTCAAGCCTGTGCGTCATACCGCGATAATCGATATTAATACAAAGTAGAACGTCCTCATGTCCAAAACCTGTCAACAAAGAAATCACCACGGAACTTAAAAGATTGCTATGTAAAATTCTTATAGTTTTCTTTGATATTTGGAATTTATTGAGACATTAATTTTATATTGAATAATGACAGTTTATATTTTTTGGTACAAAAAAAAAAACAAAATTGCTTAAAATAATCCAACCTCTTTGTTAGAATCTGCATGAATTGGACAATTTTTATTTATGATTTTTCAACTTTCTGTAGTATTTTTTTTTTATCTGTGATAGTCTTTTGTTTCATTTCCTTCTTAAAGTATAAATAGCAAAGAATACCGGGGAGTTCTGGGACATAATTTAGTGTAATTTATACAACAATTTTAGCGTTCAATGGCCGTTCAGTCTACTTAAGTATTTACTTCTTATTTTAAGTTCTAAAAATATAAAAAATAATCCTAATACTTTTTATAAATTAGACACACCCGAGTAAAAATATCTAAATTCATTTTGCACGCCCGCAATACGCCCGATGTATACCCAAACATTTTCCATTTTCAAGCCCTCAACAGGCGCGGGTGTCGAACAATCAGCCTTTATCACGCCTGCAACGAGCCCTCATTTTCTAAATTACGCCCGCAACAGGTCCGAAACGCGCCTGCAACAGGCTCGAAAAGCGCCTGCAAGGACCCGAAACGTGCCTGACAAGAGCCGAAATGCGTCTGCAACAGGCCCAAATTTTTATAAACTACGGCTCCAACTGGCCCGAATTGTTACAAAATACGCCCGCAGCACACATAATTCAATTATTAATTTATTAATTTATTTAAAAATAAGTGAAAATGTTTATATCGTAGTACCAAACAATATATATGTATATAAAATTGTGAATAAAAATTGAAAGTGAATAAATAAATTATTTCATAAAAATATAATTTAAGTATTAATTCTGCATGGTAATCCTTCTCTAGTTATATTCGCCTAAAGAAAGGCAGATAGAAAGAGTCTAAATCTATTGCTTTAATAACATCCGAACTTTAAATTTTTATTTTTATTTTAAACAGGCGTATTGCGGGCGTGTTGCAGGCGTCTTTATGATCTTATTTCTTTTCAAAAATGATACGGGCCCAATCCTGAAACAAAATCCCTGAATTTAAAGTTCAATGGGTGTCAAATAGTCCAATTCGTCATGAATTAGATATAAGAGGTCACACGCAGATACACGATGACACTATCCGCTTCATTGCTTCGTTTGTTGGCTGGTTACTAATTCAAACTGGCTTTAGGCTTTAGGCTTCTTGCACGTATCCCTAATTTTCTACTTCTTGACTTTTCTATTAGAACATACAAATAGAATTTGATATTTCGACCTTCCATTTTATTGTGTTTGTTTGAATGTTGGCACTTTTTTGCAAAGTAGAGTTTGACTATTTTTTAATTGTATTCCGCGTTTGAATTACCAACTTACAGGAAATAAAAATAAAGCATTTGCATTCCAGTTTTAATTTCCAACACAAACATGAATTCAAATGAGAAATTGTGCAGTAGCAGTTCATGTTCAAATAATTGATTTATTCATTTTAGGTCTTTTAACAAGCAATCAGGCGAGCTCGCAGCCAAACTCTATGTTCAGAATATTTCAAAATATGCTATTGATTGTGAGCAAAGGCAAATTGGCTCCTGCTCTACTGAGTTCTCGGTAATTCTTTGCGTCGAATTTCTTTAACGTTTTCCTTCTCAAGTATATTTATTGTTCATTTCTTTTAGCTTTGATGTTTTTTTTTCTTTTTCTAAGTACATCCCGAAAGCTCCTAATTGGAAAGTGTGGATATGTTGGCATTTGGTTTTTGATCAGAAAAGCATCAAATAAATACGTTCGGTGCATGTTACCGATTTTATTCATAATTTTCTTTGACTGTTTCTTGGTCAACATCATAAATATAATACATAATAAATTCTTTTTTCCCACTCGCTGTTCGCAAGTCTTCAGAAAACATGAAGGATTCTTTTGAGGATCGAGTAATTTTTTGAGGGAGTTCCTGTGATTCGCGAAATAAAAAGTTTCTCCAACGCTTTTTGATTTCTCGCATTTGAATACGAAAAATGAGGTAAGGGCGTGGACATGTTAGACATCGTTTCCAAAGATTTACCTTTACCTGTAAACGGGAAGCGATAAAAGAGCCACACCTCCTCTTCCTGTGTTTCGGTAGAAAACGTTTTAAGCCATTCAATGAAAACTTTTCGCAACAATTTAAACATTTTTCATGTTGTACATTTCCATTTCGTTAATAATGTGCTTCCTTTCAATAAACTTTCTTTTATAGACTCGACGAAACGAAACTTTTCTAAAGGCATTAAATTACTCAACCGAAGAAAGGTGAAACAAAGTATGGCCGGGGTATGGTGGCGCAATTCGAGAGGTAATCACTTATTTTTTCATCGACTCCGGCTGTTTAGAAAGCCTTCTCAAACTTCACTGTTCTTTAGAATTGGCGGATTTGTAATTTTCTTTTACACCGAAATGTTGCCGAAGCCTACAAATGAGAAGTTCTATACAAAAGAATTTGATTGTTATACTGAAAATGAGCAAAAGTTTGTCGTTGTTTTAATAAAATCAATAGAACGATTATTATGACAAATTCAGTTGTAAGATATTTACGATTGTGAATTATGAGATTCGTAATTTACACAGACTTTCATTAAAAACGGCCAATTAAATGTGTTTAAATAAATTATATTTTTAATTACTGATTCGGACCCTGCAGCTGTTAAATCAGTGCTTGAATTAATGTAGAGATCTTATTGAGTCCATGACGCCAAGCAATCATAATTTGTAAAAGATTTTATTAAAAGTTGTAAATCATTCCTGAGTATACAAGAATCAGTATCTATTTATTAGAAACATATTAATTAAAGAACTGATACAAAAATTTTTTACAAATATAACAAAGTATTAAAGTGATTTTTGGTGACTACTTTTATTTCGACTAAATTAAAATTAAATCTTCAATAATCAAATAAAATCGCCCAGTAATCAATTCGACTGTGATTTAACCCTAAATAACTAAACTTAAATCAGTGTAGCTCTGTAATTAATCATCCGATTGATAAACTAAAAATTTTAAAACATGTATATTTTTATATTTCTTTCATTTAGGGAATTCAAACAAATAGGTGTAACTTAAGGCCAAGTATCATAATATTTTAATTAAAACATAGAAAATTGGTAAAAATTAGCGTTTGAGATTTTAGCAGATTTAAAAAGTATCTGGGAAGAGCTCCAATTTACAAAACTGACAGAGTGCGGTAGTCTATTAATGTTAAGGGTTGTAAAAGCGATATCACTAATTACCGACCTATCGCTAAATTATCATGCATCCCTAAAATCTTCGAAAGCCTCATCTGCGACTCCCTGTCTTTTCACTGCAAATCCATTCTTTCCCCAGCCCAACACGGCTTCCTCAAAGGTCGATCCACTACAACCAATTTATCTACCTTCGTGTCTCGAACCCTTATTTCTATGGAGAATGGCAATGAAGTCGACGTTGTAGCCACTGATTTTAGCAAAGCCTTCGACAGAATTTCTCACAAAATTATTACTTTAAAATTAAACTACATTGGCCTTCCTCCCCGACTCATCTCATGGATCAATTCCTACCTCCTTGATCGCCATTATAGCGTCCGCTTCGACTCCGCAATTTCTAATCCCTTCGTTTCCCATTCAGGTGTCCCCCAGGGTAGTTACCTCGGCCCTTTAATTTTCATATTGTCCATTAATGATGTCGTGAACGTTATCAGTCACTCTGATATCTTAATTTACGCTGACGACATGAAAATTATTAAACAAATCTCCAACCCCCTCGACTCACTTCTACTCCAAAACGACCTTGACAATTTCTGTACCTGGTGCGCAAAAAACTTTCTTGATCTCAACATATCCAAATGCCAAGCGATCACCTTTTCCCGCAAGCGCACCCCCACTCCCTCTCCTCCTAGATCCTACTCCCTCTCCGGCGAACCCATCCCTTCTGTCTCCTCCCTCAATGATCTTGGTGTCATCTGTGATAGCGAACTTAACTTCCGCTCCCACATTGATCATTCCATCAGTAGGGCCAATTCCACTCTTGGCTTTGTCAAACGTTGGTCTAAAGAGTTCTCAGACCCCTACGTCACCAAATCACTCTTCGTCTTCTTCGTCAGACCTCTCCTTGAATATGCCTGTCAAGTATGGTCGCCCACCCAATCTACTCTCATTAACAGGATCGAATCCGTCCAGCGTAGATTCATCCGTTTCGCCCTGCGCGACCTCCCGTGGTCTGACCACCTCAACCTCCCTCCCTACGAAGACCGCCTTAAGTTAATTGACCTTCTTCCCCTATGCCTTCGTCGCGATGTTGCCGATATTACCTTCGTTCATCAAGTCCTTTGCGGTCTAATCGATTGCCCTGACTTCCTCCACCGCATTTCCCTCAACACTAACCCTCGCAACTTTAGATCTTTCCCCACCTTTCGTCTCGAGTGTCACCGCACTAATTATGGACACTTCGAACCCTTTACTAGAATGATACGTAAGGCTACACTGAGAATAAAATCTCTGGTAAAATGTTACTATTCCTCTAGTTGACTTAAGTTTTCTACTTTTAACTATAAATGTCTTTATAAATAGCATAAATAGTTGGGAAATAGTTATAAAATAGTTACTTTTGAAATTCAACGAGAAAATTAGTAAGAATTGACCATTTGATGAAGAAATAGTAACATAATTCTAGTAAAAAAAATTCCATGCAGATTAAAAAATGTTTTTTATATTTTGACAAAACTATTTTGTAGGAACCTTACTATTTTTGTTTGAAAAATTACTATTATATTGTAAGGTAAACTATTTTTTAGTAAAACGCAACTATTTTCTAGTAACAAGAATATTTACACCGTTATACGTGAATGGAAACAGAAAACTGCGTTTCTGGATTCATTTTCAAAGAAGTTTTCAATGCGAGTGGATCATTGTTTTGAGTATGGAAAATACAAGTGATAATTTGTGTATGCCGGGTGAATCGTTACTAAACGTACTTAGTGAAGAAATTATTTACGTTAGTGAAGTACCAAGTGAAGTACCAAGTGAAGTGCGAGAATCAGACATTTCTTCCAGCAATATTATAATAGAAAGCAACAATTTAGAAGAAAACTCAATAAATCACGAGTTAGACAGTTCTTTGTAATTAACATAAACGAATTTAATTGTCCTCCATTACATAAAACTAAGATAAGGAATGATAAAAACGTCATAAGATTAAAATACTTTTAAAGAAATATGTACAAGCATAAATATAAAATAAAATTTAATATTTCCATCACCACGGCTTTTTTATATCCCTTAAATATTTTTCATTTCAAATTTATTTTTATTGCAATGAAATAGTGTAAGTATAACTTAACACTGCCTAATATTTTACAAAAATAGATACAATACAAAAAATGTGGAGTTTACCTATTACTTTTCAGTAAATTTACAACAATAAAAATAGTAAAGGATTTTTATTATTTTTAAGTTAATAATACTATTTTGTTAGTAAATTAATAATTTTCAAGGTTGCTACTATTTTTTAACGATTTTTTAGTAAAATATACTAATAATTTTAAGAATGTCGTAGTTCACTATTTTGTTGGTGAATTCAACTAGTTTGTACTATTTTTTCTAATTAGCTGGATTTCAATCATAAAAATAGTTAAAAAATCATTGAAATCAACCATTTTTTCATCTGAGTGTAATAACTCTGCCGTCTTCGATTTCCACCTTGACAAAACTTCCCTTAAGCGTAACCTATATCTGCCTACCGTCCCCTCCCCCCCTTAACTTTAGTCTTAATTTTAGTTACTTCAAGTTAAGTTATTTTTATTTATTTTAAGTCGTAGTCTTACTTAACTCCTGTAGCTTGTATTAAGCGAAACCAAATAAATAAATAAATTTAGTGTTCAATAGAGTAAAAAATTTTGGCAACTAATTGCCATTACTCAACATGTAAAATAACGCTCCAAAAGTTTAGTTAATTTATTCTTTGTAATAAAACATTGTCAACTTTACCCATTCTACACACATTTTTTGAGGATTAGAATACAATTCCAAGTTTTCCAGATTGAAAATTTATGGTAACCTGTTTCGGCAGCGCTCAGTGAAAACTTAATTTTGACTTAAATTTACAATAATTTTTCCCAAACCCCATAGAAAATGAAACCACAGAAATTGCTCCCATTGCAATCATAAACTCATTCCAACTCGCAAAATTAACTTGTTTGAAATTTTTATGTCTTTTCATTTTCTCCCGCGATTCTCTCTCTTCTGGTGCGCCTTTAATTTAACAAAAGCGCTAAAAATGCCGAAAAAGTTCGTCGTTGTCGTCTAAGGAATCTTATTCATAAAAGGCAATCTGCTTTACACATTAAACAAGCTTTCAAAATTAAATTCCTTGAAGCATTTTGTAAAAGATGCGATTTTATTCTGTCAAAATCAGTGAGTTCTAAACGGGTTTTGCGTTGTATTGTATGCAAGCAACAAATAAACATTATGCAACCTGACATTTTTGTCTGCCTATCTCAAGTCGTGCTCCTGAAAGGAGCTATAATCCTCAATAGCACAGCTGGTGAGTCAGTACGCGATAAATTATTCTGTCAAGGTGAAATAAAATAACTTGAAGAAGTAAAACAACAAGGTGGGCAAAAAATTTTGCAAAGTTTTAAAGGCAATTTTATTATTATGGCGGAGAAGGTAATGCTATTAAATTAATTATTATGGAAATCTTGAATGTTGCTGAGCCCTTTCATAAATTTTTTAGCTGGTATTCTTAATCGCTTTTTTGAAGTACATACATACTAAATCTTTTCCCATTTATTTTCTACTTTACTTGACTTAAGGGTACAAATTGAATTTTAATATTACGTAAAGCTTTGGAGAAAATTTAAAAGAATTTTGAAAAATTGTCGACTACCTACAAAATACTTCGCTTTAATAAATATCATTCTAGTTATAAATAGAAACTTTTAGATTTATTTAAGATTTATAGAATAGATTTAGAATACTAGCTAAGATAAATTTGATAAAACCTTATTATCATACATATATGTATGTATGTACATATGTACTCTATCTATATGGTAAAAGCAAATTTGATTTTCGGATTTATATTGTATAGAGTTTCATTTCCACTTAGTTTTATCCAAAATATACTAGAGTTCAATCTAATGAAACCTAATTTCTTAAAAACATTTTAAGCCATTTCGAAAATTTGAAGTAACAAATACATTTTATGAGTCAAATAATGCAAGATGAATAAACAAAACATATTTCGCTTACGATTAGTTAAAAGAGCATAACTTTAATATTAGGATTACCTACTTAGAAAAAGTTTATTGTCAGCATGTTGCAGTTTTTATTTACGTTTAAGACTAAGAAGAGGCCATTATGCAAATCGTAAATTTATTCAAATTACCCTACCTTAAGGATTTGCTCTCTGAATTTTATTCCCACTGAATTCAGCCAGAAGCAATCGAAAATATATGCGCAATTTAAAAAGTACTAAAAGTGGCTATTCGGACAAACTATTGTGCGTTTACAAAGCAATATCATTCCATTGTCCAGATGTAGACGAAGCAGTGCAGGACTAAACCCCAACGGCGACCTTTGAAGAACGAAGTGACGGACGGCGTCCCCAGGGATTTTTATTGTACAGAACCACCGCCGCTCGGGGAGCAAATAGTTAAATAACAAAATCGGGGGTTTCGAAGGGACATTCATGGGGTAAATGTCTCCGTAAAGCATCTCGTTCCCTTTGGGAAACAATTTAATTTTGTTTTCTTTCTCCGACACAAATCAATTTAGATTTGCATTGAGCGAGGACAATGATACCCATTGAACTGCGATTTAGCCACGTTTTAAATCAATCTAGGCCTCAAGTAATCAATTTTGGTCTCAATCAACCTCCATTGTAAGTGAATTTACAGATGAAGAGTTGAATACAGCTTAAATTGATTTTCGATCAGGTAAAGCTATTGTGCATTTTAGCTATTGGATATTTCTCATCAGAACCATTAAGGCCATTTTCATAGAGTTGGTGGTAGCCACCCAGGATTAAGTGCTTTATGTTTTAAACATGGATTAAGACATCTTCAGTGATTTATTTATTGAAAGTCTCCTAAATATAACCCATCCTAATGAAAAACATTTTTTATTCAATTGCAATTAAAACTGAATGAAGCAAATTTTATACCTTGTGAATAAATTTATTTTTAGAAAATTTTATATTTAAAATGCCTTTTTTAATTTATATCCTGGAAGCACTTTCATATTGTCTATACCTATACATATCTTTATGCAAAAGTTTGGTCTTCTCACGGATTTTGATGAAACTTTTTACAAATATTCATTTGGACTCATTATACTTCCTATTCAAAAACTGACATTTTTCCATTGCAATTTTCAGGACATTCCCAAAACATTTATTTCGAAATTTTATGCAAACCACAAGTTAAAGACGTTTCTACCGTCCCCTTAAAAATTATTGTTGAAAAATCCTTAAAATAAATGTAAGACAAATAACTCATTCGACTTATCAACGGCGACATGCACGCACTTGTTGTGTGAAACGGATCGAAATAAATATACCTTTAGAATTTAGAGTACAGACTTTTCTCAATTTTCACCAAAACTTTTTGAAAATGCGCAGAAAATTGGGACAGAAAAATATGACTTTTTGAAATTTTAAACATAAATATTTCGGGAAATGCATGCCGCAGAAATATTAGATAAGAAATAAAATAGATAAGAAATGAATTAAACAACTAAAACAGGTAGAAAAGTAGACATAACGACAGACAAGAATATAATCTCTAAGAATTTTATATGGAATCCTTTTTGCTACTTTTGATATAAGTATAAGCTAAAATATACTATCACATACCTTGCTTTATTATAATTCCACAATATCTGAAATTTGAAAAGGGTTACATAGTTATCTTTATAAGGTTAGTTCCACAAATTCTTCCTACTTAATGTAAAATAAAACACAATGTCATCCTTTTCATTCTGTTTTTTATGATGCTAATTTATACCCAGGATATTTGACATAATTTACGTTACTTATCATAATATTTTTGATATTGTGCATAATATAATAAGAATGAAACAAAACCGCAAACCGGAAACTCCCTATCATAAACTTCAAAAACACTCAAAATTTGAAGAGTACATATGTATATATTTTGATTTCCATATATTCAAGTAAGAGTTCAGTTGGCTAGAATGAACTTTCTTTCAATGTACATAGGTAAAAGTCGATTGTAAACTTTCTATATTTCTAAGGAAATTTAATTCTATCTATAAAGCGAAACCTTAAGAACTTTGGTAGAAGTGTGGGTAACTTCCAGATAAATTGATTGCGCGAATTTTCGTTTCGCCTACATGAACCAAAACCCCAGAACAAAAACCTTGGAAACAAAATTTATTTGACGATTGTAATAGAAAAAATACAGAAAAATTTGTTCAGTCAAATCAATGAAAATTTAGTTGAAACACTTATATTTCATTTCTGAAATAATAAAATCAAGTTAAGCAAATTATTTCTTAAATAATACAAACTTTTCTTGGGGGACATAAATTAAAGTAAGTGAAGAATAAATAATAAATTTAGAGAGAATAAGTGCATTTACTTGAAACATTTGGCAACATAACATGCTTTAACTAATCTTAAAGTTCTGATGATTAGTTTGCGTTGACTTTAAATTTTAAACTTTTAAAAGATTTTTTCTCTGGATGCAATTTTGGATAATCACAGAACAGACCTTTGTATGTTATATTACATAAAATAACATACACGTCAACATAAACTTTTATATTAACGTCCCCTAAAACATATATGAGTTCAACATTATCAATAGCCCCAATTTACGTACGGACTTTATGAAAATCGCACAATGTTTACAATATGATAATTCGTTATCTTAAAAATTACGATAGGTCGTTGTATTTTTGGACCTGATCTATTAACTCTATAATAAATTTGCTTTAAAGCATGGAAAAAAAGAAAAATGATTTTATTCTCATCAAAATAGTTTATAGCAAAAATAATTGCCATGTACAAAGTGCAACTCCTAAATAATTTGATTAATACAATCTATATTAAAAAAACGGTCAAATACTAAACCAACTGAACTTCTAGCATATTGTGAAGAACCCTGATATTTTAGTAGTTTTTAACTGGAGTTCTGATGAAATTCAGTGGATAATCGTGAAGTTGTTTTCTGGGTCGCAATATTTACATTAATTTCCTTAACAGAAATTCTTCTTAACTATCGCATGATCTACTTAGTTGTATACCGCTGGAATGCTATAGGAGATTACACAATTTTTTCGGTGCATGTTTAGGTTATTTCGTGCAGTTTCGATCTTTTGTAAAAGTTAGACCTGGAATGTTGTCCTGTGTCGAATCATTTGCAATGTATGTCAAGTATGTAAGGTTGCATCCAATTATTACTGCACGATTTAATGAATTAATTTAATTTAATTAATTTTCTGGAATTTACCATTAAAAATATGAAAGTTATTTTTATATTGCTCATAATACTTTGGAAATTTAATTCAAATCTTTGTTCAGATGAGATTGGCCAAAACTTGAGTTTTCTGGCGAAATTTACTGAATTTCTAGCAAAACTAACCAGGATTAAACACTACTTGAATATATTTTCCTTGATTTCAGATGAACTTTGCCTGCAAAGCAAAAGCTATGTATAAATGCCATTCACTGCGTTTTAGTTTTTCTGTAATATTCACTCCACAAAGTTTGAAGCCCTTTTAGAAAGCCAAAAAAAAAAAAACCTGAATTAAAACATTAGAGTGTACTTTTGTTTAGTGATTTTATTGGTTATTTTGGTTAGCTTTATGCAAATCAAATATACTGTTTAGAGAATTGGACTTACGTTAATTTTAATGGTTTCTTTCAAGATTTCTAAAGTGTAAAATCTTCTATTATGTATGTCGTCAAATTCCAATTTTTAAAGGATAGCACTTTCTATACACATGACAATCGTTTTTGTAACATAATCGTTCATAATTCATTTTCTTTTTGTTTTATTGTTCTTTTTAGTTGTGAAAGTGAACGATCTCCACTAAAATTGGTGACCATTAGACAAAGGTGTATAATCGTAGCAACTTCTACATTCGAGAAAGTTTCTTCTAATTTATCTGTCTTTATTAGAGTATGTAAGGCTGAGATACTCAAGTCCGCGGATTCATTTGCAAGATTTTTCAAGTACTGGGGGTCCGTACCTTTCAGAGGGCAAAATTAAGTTTTTTTAAGATTTTTTTTTAAAACAGGTTTATATATTTTCTCACCAATGCTTTTTTATTCGAATTACTACTAGATGTTTCAAGAAATTTCAGTAATCTTTTTATGGTAAAATAGTGCGTAATAACGCGTAATAACGCACTATTTTATCAGATTACTGAAATCCACCGAGGGTTCCAAACAAAAGGCGTCTTGAGGTGTTCACTATAACTCAAATTCGGAAATCAAAATACCAACGGAATTTATTAGGAAACAATTTTTCCCTGATGTGAACGAATGCGTTTATAAAAATTTAGATTTTTTTAAAAAAGACGAATTTTTTTAGGTAAACTCATTTTTTCGTTAAAAAACGCTTATTTTTGAGCTAGCGTCGACGCACCATATATGCCTATACTATAGGTATAATTTTTAAATTATTTTCTTTTATAGAAAAAATGCAGGAACACAAGTTTTGCAATAGTACCAAATTACAAGTCGATAGCGTTAGTAGTTTGCAAGATAATCGGCTGTGACAGGCGAACAGCCAGACGCACATGTGATCTTATAAGGGTTTCGTTTTTAATTCTAAAAATATGTTCACTTCAAAGAATTTATGTAAATACCTTAAGAAGATGTAAGCTTGTGAATGCATAAAATGTATAAAGAAGTTTTTCATGCAATACCTTGCTCCTTAGCAACAAATTTAAAATCGATCGTAATAGGCGATAATACCCCTTTACGGAAATATGACCGACGAAACAATTGAAAAGAAGTTTTCGCCGAATCAGATATTTTGTGTTGCGCTCTTGCTCATGTAAGACGACGTATTGCCGAAAATTTCATATCCGCATTTCAAAACTAAAAAAAATTTAAAGCGTGGTCTAAAATTTGCGAAATTCCCAAGAAAGCTCGTTTGTCTCAACAGAAATACAATAACCCAGGAAAGTGTCACCACAATTACGTAACATGCAGCAAAGTGAGAGTGCGATGAATGTGCAGGAGCAGGGGCAGGAGCAGAAGACCGCCGGCAACCCCGATGACGTATCTAAGGATTGCCCACCTGAGAAGACCGGAAACGTGATTAAATCCCCGCAAGCGCCGGTGGTGCGACAACGCTCCCTCTTCACGGCCAACCCTGTCCCAACGGTAAAAGGGCCCCTTTGCGCGGGGCCACGATCTCAGATAATTAACATTTAATTGCTTTTAGTCGAAGTTTAATGTAGCGGCGTCGCCGTTCGTCTCCACCCAGAGGATGGCCACCCCGAAGGAGACCAGCCCTCACCTGCCGCAGATGGGTGCTCCTGTGCCCCATGTTCCCCCCATCCCGCACATTACACCCCCACAGCTGCCCTACGACAACCGAATTTTACGCAGCATATCTGCCCGGCACCTCCCGGCCCCCATTTACCCCTATGATGATGAGATGTGCAGAATTGTAAGGTCGCAGCTTTCGCCCAGGTGTCGTTTAATAAAAGTTATTTCATTTTTTAATCGCAGCCCGCTATACCACCAGCGTTTCCACTACCCTTCCCGAATAGGCGCAGTAACAGGGATTACGACACTACACGGTCCTGTGGCCCTATGGCCCTACCCAACGGAACAATCCAAATCCGCTTGCGGGATGGAATCCGGTAAATTTGTCATTTATATTATTAAACATTCTGCGTCAAATCGACAACCCAAAAACCCTTCTGCTCCTCCCCTACCACCTCTGATTCAATTGGTTTTTAAAATAGTACCACCGTTATTTTTAAGACTTTTAACAATTTTTGAATCGTGATTTTTTTTTTTACTTAGCACTATTTTTTTTTAATACCTTGCCCGAGTTACCTATTATTTAATTTAAATATAGTAGTTATCATTTATACTTATTTATTTATAGATCGTTAAGTCTGGGTCAAGCCAGATAAACTTATCTAGCGACTTGACCTTATTTTGATTCAACCTTAGTATTTGGCTTAAGCATCTCCTTTGACCAACAGTACTCTAAAATTAACAAAAATACTCGCATAGACAAAATATGTATGTTTGTTATTAATACAAAGAACAATACATATTAAAAAACTTAACACCAAACAAGTATTCGAGAAGTTAAATATGTACTTGCCTTGCGCCTTGAGTTTGGATTCTTCTCACAGATTTTGATGAAACATTGTAAGAATGTTCGTTTATATAGTACTTTATAGGGTCAGCACTGGCAGATATGCAAAAAACATTTGTGGGTCGCTTCACTTATATTTCCCGAGATATTTAACTTTAAAATTCTGTAGTCATAGTTTTATACCGGAATTGCTCTATGCTTCCACAATCTTTTGGTAAAAATTATGGAAGAATCTGTTTCCATCAGATTTCTTTAAATAATTCTACACGAGTGCTGAAAATACAAATTACTTTACTTCGATTTATCATTTCATAAGACCAACCATTTGCCTCGTCACAGCCGGTAACTCAAAAAAGATATTTACTTTTAAATCGTTAATTACTAAGATGCTTGAAAAATTTCTTAGAATTAATGGTAGAAATTTCCTTAATTTAAACTATTTATGCAATTTCCAACAAAATTTTTTGGGGATATGCAAAAAACTAAACTTATTCTCTCTGCTTAACGATTCTGCAAAACTATTTAACAATTTGTCTCGGTAAACTAAGCGTATTTTTCGAGATATTCGAGTGAATAGAGTAAAAACGCACTTGTTTTTCAATAAATATCGGTTGCAACAAATGAAAACATGAATTTTTGAATCGAGTATCAACTTACTTTTATTCTTTAAGTTTACTACTTGATATGTGGACAACATTTTATGATTTTTTGTTTACGCATATTGGGGAGGTCTAAAACTCGAGGACCCCGTATCATTGATATGGATATAGCGGTATACCTATGACCCTGTGAGTGAAAGAAAAGCTCCTTTTGAATTGAAATTCCTTAATAAAGTTCCTAAATTTGTAGCAAATTCAATTCAGTTACCTTTGACTTCAATTAAATTTTTCGTTTGTTAAAATAATTCGATAGTAAACTCTAGTCTAACTATTTTAATGCTTTTTGTGGAAGAACTAATTGAAATCAAAAGTAACTAAAATGAATTTATGAAATATTTGAGCTTAGTTAAGGATCTTTTAAAATATTAGGAATGTCATTCAGAAGTAGAACTATCACACATTTTCAACTCAAATCAGAGATGAGAAGAAATTTGATCTTTTTTGATTTGACATGGAATACGTGCATAATATACATATATACGAGTATAAGCAAATTTCGGTGCTTTACTAATTTCAATTTATTAAAGTGTGGATATGACACTTGATAAAGCTGTTAGAGTCGTTAATCAGCGCAGCCGAGTGGCAATTTCTCTTTCGAGCAATGGTAGTTCATCAGCCCTCATCCACCCGAATGGTCGGGTCTACCAGTACGGCTCGCGGGTTGAAATTGTTGCCTACGATGGCATGAAGACCAACAACTACGTGTAAGTAATGATCCAAGAGTTAAAAACCCTTAATCTAATTATGACGGCCTCCGCAGACGGTACGCGAAAATGTGGTACAAGGGCGTCAGCTTCACCAGTGAGAACTGTGCCTTAACCTACCTAGTGGACGCCGCAGGGACACGCACCACCAGTGACAGCTTTACTGACATGTACAAGGATTACACAATTGCTGTGTTTTACAAGTAAGTTCCCTAAAGATTGACATGTATTTTTCAGGACTATTCTGCACAATTTATAGCCCTCAGATCCTTTTCTGTTGAGATTTTCGTGTTGGCTCCTTAAGTTAGCCGGATGAAAGTTTACTTGGAAGCTTTCACTATTCAAAACTTCCAAGCCCTCAGCCCAGCAAGTTGGCTGAAAAATTCGGAAGGGTTTAAGGGTTAAGCAAGTATAAATAAGTTATTGGTTGGATGATAGACAGCTGTCAGGAGTTTCAGTACAAATTTAACACTTCTTAACTGGAAAGATATTTACCTTTAAGTTAATTTGCAGGGAACGGATTTGTTGTCTGCTCATGAATAAATTAAATTTTATTTAAGTATTTAGCGATTTAAGGAAACAATTTGGCATTACTGAAAGCATCTTTAATATTGAATAATTTTTTTATACTTTATACTAGGCTCCGGCTTTGCCCGGGCTACCTATCATTTCACATACTTTAGCTCTCAAGTATCCTAACTAATGTTATATAATATATAATAAATCAACTATTTTAATTGCTTCTATAACTTTTCCGAGTATCTGAAGAACATTTTGGCAAATTTGAGAAACGCGGTTTCGCACGGCACTAAATAACGCCAAAATTCGCCTTTTTATTAAAAACGCTTCTAGCTGAACATTTGTGATCGCCATATTGATAATAGATTCAGAATCAGGGACTTTTAAAATTCATCCTCAAGAGTATTTATGCAAATTATGATCGCAATCGGGTCAGCGGTGTAGATATGTATAGCGAATAAACAGATAGAAAGACAACATTTTTAAAAAATATGTATCCAAAATCATATCCGACAAAATCTTTCCTGTGAAGGTCCCATTTTAATCTTAAAAAGATAGACACTCAATTTTATTAATATTCAATGGATGCTATCTTACCAATTTTATTATTCTTATGTGATAAAATTGAATTTCGGATTTATGTACATCAATTTGATTTTAGAAAATAAATAAATTTCTAAATCATGTTTTAATATTTTTTCTATAGAAGCTTAAATTCATATCAATTTCTTTTAAAATATATACAGGATGGTGCTCAGAGTAGCCGGTTTCGAATTTGTTTTCGGTATTTAAACTAAGTAACTATTTTATCCAATTAAATTTTATTATTATTTTGACTCTAAAAAATATGTATATCTATTACATATTTTGAGATGCACCTTAATTAGGCATGTAGTGGTTTGTTTTAAGCGAAAAACGTGTGCAAAATTTTTTTAGCTACTTATGACGTCGTAGGTACCTGGTAACTTGATATATGAATTATGAGCCTGTTATAGATGTAAATATGAGGAAAACCACCAATTTATTTAAGTGTAAACTCCCAATTTTAAATAACAAGAACATACATATATTTGAAAAACCTCCGCAAGATTTAGTATAATAAAATAAAGATAAAGACTAGTTTGCAAAGAACACGAAAATTATAAAAATAATTAATTTTTAGTGTCAAAAAAGAATATTATAATACTTGACTAGAACTGACAAAGACACATTTTCATAGCTGCAATTCTAATAAAATTAGTGTCCGAACAACATATTCGACTTCCATAATATTACTAACCGGCAAAGAAGATTTAAAATAATTGAATAATTGAAATTTAAGGATTTATTGATTTGGCTATCAGAAAAATGTTAGCACCCTTTCCGATAAAAATTATTCTATAAGTAAAATAGAAATTGCTCGGTTCGTGAGTAGTTCAAATTAAAGAAGAAATGGCTATTTCATTATAAAAGCAAATATTTTCATATTTTATTTCTAATTATTAGTGATTCTCGTCATGGGCCTGCATATGCACAAGAAGCAACTGCTGTTCTTCAGGACTCCAAATTCCAGTGTAGCGAAGATGGAACTGAAGTATTCGAAATTAATGGATTTCGTATATCTCAAACAGCAGATGGTCTTGTAAAGTACGTTTCGGTTTTATTTAAACTTACTATCGCTTCTACAGCTAGTACTATTTTCAATAGTATTCTTAATATTATCGTTTCGGTTTTAGGATCACACGCAACCATAACAAATGTTTAATTCGTACAAGCCCCGGAAATGGTTCAGCAACCCTCACTACTCCGATTATTCACTGCACCGCCTCCCTTGGGAAAACCTCTCACTTGTTTGTTCGGTATGCTTTCAGAATTACTAACTAAATTAGAATATGAAAAGAGTAAAATTTCTTTTAGACGCGGAGAACGTAGAATGCACTTCGATGGAGCCTCTTTTGTCGTCCGCAACGCTGGACATTCTGCTGGCTTTGATGAGAACAATTTACTAAATGTCTATTGATGTAGGAGACCAGTCCCAGAAGTCCATTCAGATACCATCGTCACTGACTATTATTAATTTATTTTTACCAGTACCCTGTGTACCCTTCGTGTAATTTTACTTCTTGGTTATCAATCGTTGTTTGTCATGTTTAAAAATTTCCGTTCAGTTTGTTTGCGATTAACTTCATTTTAGTGATTCGAAAAATTTTAAAAAAAAACAAAAACATAACCGAAATGCAGCAAAAAGAAAGTCTAACAGTGTTCAAAATAATCAGTACAATATATATATTGTGTGGAACAGTATAGTGATTAGCGCAACCGTCTTTAGAACACTTGTCAACTGTTTATCCGTCCATTTGTGCCCGCCAACATTTTTCTTGGTCTTATTTTAACCTAGTGCTGTATTACTTATTATACTAAATTAATGCTATTGCTATAATATTATCCTTTAATAAATTAATGATGTAAACTAAAGTGCTTTATTATAGAATATTTTAAATGAAAAATATTTTTTCCTATTCCATTCTGCCCTAAAAAAGTAACCAGTTTTACTTTAGAAAAGATATTTTCCCATTAATATTCATCAAATGATTTAATGTACATTCAATCTGTCATCCACACGAAAACGATAACACATTAGAGAAATTCGAATTCTAAGAAAAACTTTGGACAGTTTCATAAAGTGAAAGCATTAACCCAGTGGCACATATAATGAAATGATTTATTGATTTAAAATGCATAATTAGTAGGTACATACTGAAGCGTTTTCTTTCTCTTCAAGTAGAACATGAATTGGAAAACACACATAAAAACATATTGAAAGGTTATGCATGCAAGTCTACCGGAAGTAATTGATCATGCAATGCAAACAAACTTGCTAAGTAATCTCCAACGAACAGCTCTGGTCGTACATACATCATCAATAAATTTGCTTTAGGCGTGCTTTAACTGACCTAATTTTACTCGCATTCTAGACGGCCTTTAGAGGCATTCAAAGTAATAGTTAGCACCTCAAGAACTTCATTAGTAATTTAAATGAGTGCAAATAGTTCACATGCATAATTTTCAAGTACCTGATTTGTTTATTTTGCACATTTCCAAGGTATTTTTGTTAGTTAATAGTAAAAACGTTTAGTGCCGTGATTTTTATTTGGAATACATTCCATAATTCCACACAATTTTACATGGAATTTATTTGGTCCACCACCAGTTACATTTAATTCCATTTTGTTCTCTACCTTCTTCTTTTTAATTTTAAATTTTAAATTAATCCAGGTCTTAAAACAGTTGAATTTGGGTTAAAAACCCTACACACGTGGTAATCTGCAGGGCAAATGTCCACAGTATCTAGATTTAGGAAATTGGCTCGGCAGGACTCGCAAATATCCTGAAAATCCAGACACCCCGTAGATTGGCACGTGAACGTCGCCCTTTGCACTACTGAATAACATTTTTCATCCTACCTTGAGCCATTTGTCCCATGTATAAACAGATGTCCCTAAACCATTTAGCTTAATAGCAAATTTTTCTCATCTTTTCTACGCCAGGATCTTAACACAAATTCCTTTTGCTAGATCGATGTTATTTTTTTTTTGTGTTTGATAACTTTAAAAAAAAAATGCATTCTATTTCTTCCACCCTCAGTGTTTCATATAACAATTTCAGTCCTAATCAAACATAATAATAAAAATAAATTTTATTAAAAAATAAAAATTGATGTCGTAAATTCTGGTATATTTCAGGTGGTTTTGTAAAACCTTGAGAACAGATTGAGTTTGAGGTCTCTGCACGGATTTTGATAAAACTTTGTAGGAGTGTTCATTTGGTTCAAAAGTGATGAATATGGAAAAAAAATTTGTCAAAATTTCAAAAATTAACATTTTGCCGCCACGATTTTTTGCATATTCCCATAAAATTTAATTGCAAATTATATAAATATAATACCATAAATTAAGGACATTTCCACATTTTCATTATAAAAAATTCTTCAACAATTTTTGAAATGAACGAATTAAAAGTAATGTACATATGTACATATATATTTTTTCCATTTAATGACATTATCGAGCACTCATTTGTCTTATGAAATGATAAATCGAAGTAAAGTAAAATTTTCCTTATTTTCAGCACTGTTATAGATGTTTTGCGGAAATTAAGTAGAAACATTTTTAATTTAAGGTTTCTCCATAATTTTCACCAAAACTATCACTTTTCAGAGTTTTAAATTTAAATATCTAAGGAAATATAACCGACCGACAATTTTTTTTTTGCAAATGCTTCACTTTTGGTGCTAAATGGACATTACTACAAAGTTTCATCGAAAGCCGTGAAAAGACCTCAAACTCAATTTATGCCAAATTTTGTACTATAAGTTAGTATTTGCGATAGCAAATGCACAAGGTTCTCTTATGGACTTTTAGTGCTAAGTTACCTTAAACCTTTTATAAGTAAAAAAAAAAGACTAAAAATTCATAAATTCTAAGCTAAGTGCTTCCCTTTCAATTTTTTTCTTGTAAGAAAAAAAATGCTGAGCATCTTGGATCTTGGAATATATTTCATATTCATATTTACATATTCATATATTGAAAAATATGAAAGCAGTAGAATAAAATATAACCTATGCTCCCACATTATGAACAAACGATTATAAAATGATTAGTGAAAAGGCCTTTAACAAACTTTAATAATTTTTGGAGTTAAAATAATTTTAATTTGACAAAACACTAACCATTAGCATATGATATGTGGAAATGTTTCTCATTTTCGATGAACAATTTTCTCTAACAAACATTCGGCATTCGATAATATAATAGCTGTTCAACTGCAAATTAGTAGTAATCATAAGCTGTAAGTAAATGTATGCTAAAGACAAATAACTTCTTCGACTTATCAACGAAGACAAGCACGCATTTGTCGTGTAAAATGATAAATCGAAGAATTGTTTTTTCATTTTCTTTACTTTCAGGATATACCTTTAGTATAAGGATTTTCCCTAATTTTCACTAAAACTTTGTGGGAATACATAGAACAGAAAACGAAATTTTAAAAATTCTTGCGTTTTAGTTACTTTTGGCTTTTAATTTTTTAATTTTACAAAAAGTCGAAAACAGGCCTCAAACTCAATTTATGCCCTAAATAAAATGGTTCGTAGACTCACTATATGTATACGTTTTTATATTAATGCAAGCATTTATAAACTTCAATTATGTTTTTCAGAAACTGGTAAAATAGGTCCCTCGGTTAAAACCTTCCACAGTAACTACTTATCTGCCTTAAACGCTCAAATCTTTTGTAAGTCAGAACCTGTTATAAAATAAAATGTACATACAATCAGTTTTGTTTACTTTGTTTGTAGGACCGATATTAAATTATCCTAATGAGAAAACTTGTTAGTTAATCTCATCACCCTCCTACGTTTTTCAACACAACTCTGACAGGGGGCAGGGGGACGTAAGGTGAATAGAATTTACGACAGAAACTTCTATGGAAACAGGAGAAACTTTAAAAAGTTCCAAGTTAGGCAAAAGTAATTTTGAGGATGACGAAAAGTTTCAAGGTACAAATTAGTCAAACTCGGTCATATTTATTTTGGGGAATATATTTTATAAGTCTATAAATATTGAAGGAAGAGGGGCCCTAAAATGAATGATGATAATGAAATAAATGACGCAGAGCTCACTTTTTAAATAACACAATAGCTGCCATAAAGACTCGGAAGTGCTATTCATTAAGTTTGTGGATCGCATATATTCAGGATGTAAACTTTATTGGGAATTTCGAAGCTCGTAAAAATTATGGTGGTCGGGATGAAAACAGAATTATTATGTATATGTATCACCATACCATGCGAGAATTAAGTATTATATTATATGTATTATAGGTTGGTTATTAAAAGCACTTATTTTTCCCGGTTCGCTTTTGAAAAACGAAACTAGGACAACACATTTTTGTACATCTACTTTTATTTTACACAAAATTCAGAACCTCTCATATAAACCTTTAATTTTGACTTAATTACATATTATTTACAGTACAATACAATTTTTATTTTCAAATTAAATATTAATTACCCTGCCATTTTTGTAATGTAAACAACAGCAGAACAAATCCCTCGAGTTTTCAAAATTTCGTTCATTTCAATTTTCGCTATAAATACAAATAATTTTGCTATCATTAAGCACTCAAATAGTTGCTGCGATTTCTCCTAATCTCCTGGTGACCGAATCGCGTGCTCACATTTATTATCTGGGGAATTTTCTGGCGCTTCTAGATTTATGCAAATTTAATTAATTTATAACAAGCTGCTTTTGCAGGGCGTGTTTACTAATATTCAATGTCATTAGAGCTATAAATATGTACTTGTATAAATCGTCCTTGGAACTTGTGATGGTCATTATACTCTTTTAGTGTTTCAAACTGGTTGTACATTATGGATGATTAATTATCCTTTACGAATACTTCTAGTCACTAAACTTAGCGCTTTATGAGGTCAAAAATAAAGTTTCGATATATGCAGTAAGTTTCTCTAGATTGAAAATTAAATGGAAAGACTTAAGTTTAACTATTGACAGGATTCGATCCAAATATCATTCAAAATTTGATACGTCATTCAAATATCTCATTTATCGCCATTTTAATGATATTTTATTTTATAAATCCAGGTTATCAAGGCACAGACGGCTTCAGCAGGGTTATGCTCGATTTTACATAAAGAGCGATGAACCTGTGAAACAATCAAATTCACTTTTGTCTGATTTTTATTTTCTCTTAAGATGATGGTGTTTGAATTCCAGCGTATCAAACGACTAGTGTTCCACACAAAAACGTTTTCTAGATGGGAATCGAGCCTCAGATTGAAATAAATTGATTGATTGATAAATTTGATATATTATAATATTACGACCAATCATTGAAGTAAATAGCAATTTTTTTTGGGAATCTAGGTTTTTAGTAGGTATATATAAGTTAGTGAGAAAATCATCCCGACGACCGCGACGTTAGAACAACATTTTTACAAAATCTTGACCTTATTTGAAGTTAGGCTCTGATGCGCTATCAAATGAAAAATTTGATCACACATTTTTTTCAGTAAGATTAATATTTTGATTAAAAATTTCACGAAAACTGCCAAAACATTTAACAATTAAGAGGTCGTTTAGTCAAAATTGAGAAAGAAAAACGTTAAAATGAAATACATATATCTAATGAAAGTAGACACTTGGAATTAGGCAATAAAATAGGATGTACAGAGGACAAATATTGAAAATTTAGAAAATAGTGCAGTTTTGAAAAAAAAAAAAAATTAAATTGACGAAAATGTTGACTTTATATCGTGTGTAAAAACTATAAAAAACTGCAATCACGTTTATCCTAGTTTAATGCCTACAGAATTATAAAATAAATAAAATAAAAATTATTATTATTTTTAAATAGGTTGATTAACTTTCCCGCAATCGTCCCAACCAATTTTAAAGACAAATTTCTTTGATTAACACGTTCAAATTTTGAACCATAGTGATAGTGATAAAAAAGGCTGTAGAATCTTTATGATTAACGAAATTGACTAAAATTTTTTAGAAATATTCTTGACCTTTTTTCAATAATAAATCAATAAAAAAATCGAGTTTTTCAAATTATCACGAGTAACGAATCTTGGTTGATAAATTCAACCTTAACCTTAATTATGTAGTTATTAAAGCCCAATCTCTCCTAATGAAAAATCTCTGAGTAAACGAATTTGTATGCCAACTGTTTTATTTATTCTTTTTCCTTTTCTGATAGAACTTCTAGATAATGTATTTAGTTGAAGTTGCAGAATACGCGTGTTTTATATAAAATTGATAAATCTTTAAGTGCAGAAATTGATTTAAAGAGCGAGCGTAAGAAAGGCAAGATTAGTTCAAAGGACTTTACTGCATCTGTAGTACGACGGTCTGTAGATTGTTTTGTCTAAAGCGCGCCCAGCAAAAATTAAGCAACACGATCTTAGAACTGCAACTTAAAACATATTTTCGTGAAAGTAAGATATGTAAAAATTCCAACATTCGCATACCTTCACGTATGTAGTACGTAGTGAATTGTATTTTAAATTGGATTAATGCCAGGGACGCCTTTAAGAAATTTTTAAAAGGAAATCTGTATTTATCTACTCGTCGAATTGGCATAAAGACTCAAAGGAAAATTCACCAGGTGTCTCATTTATCCTAACAAGCTGCTGTTACATGTCGATAACCCGAGGGCTTTGAAGAGCATTTCATCTAATTGGGCACAAAATGTGATCCTAATTTGTTTAGTAACACTTGAATAGTCCCTTTTCTACCCATCGTTCCATCGTCATGTTGCCTTCTGAAGTAACAAATGGTCCCTCATCACCACTCCCATCCCTCCCCATATTCGGAACTAAAGTCTATTTGCTCACCCTGTAATTAGTTCAACTTTCAGGAGCACTCAACACAGGAAATTGTTTCTGTCTGAAGGGAGCACCCAAATGAGAATGCTTCTTTTGAAGTTTGATTGCATGAAAATGGATATCCTCACAAACTGGCATTACATATTTACAGCGATTATAGGGCAAATAAATCCCCGCAGGGTTTTATTGCCAATTTCATACAGGATAAAAAAAAATATCAATGACTTCGATAGACCCAGATGCGAGGATAGTATTTACGAGTTTTATCTGAATTTTTCTCAGCTACAGGACGTAGAAATATTCCGCTTAATTATTTTTTTATTTGGTTTTGACAAAACTGCGTTGCGTAAGCAAACAATCGAAAGACCTATTCGCAATAAACCACCGAATATCTGCCTTCATACATATTTATTGGAGTATTTGAATCTCCCTTTGAAGTTTATTTATTTAATAAATCTGCTGAACGTCACACACCAGAACACCAATTATTTTTTTTTTATGTAGCATTATTCAAAAATAATGTATAATACATATTTGTACATATTTTTATGCTTTTAGTCATATCATGTGGATGTCCTAACTACATACATACATAGGTTATAAAGTTACCCTCAATAAATAATTGATGCATTTTTGCTCCAATACTCATCAGAACGTTACTCTTATGATTCATTGTTGACATCTTTAAATTTGATATCACCAGTTCAGTTCAATCCAATCAGAAGCAAACTCTAGACCTTAAATCTTGAAGTATTATATACGGCCAAGTGCGAGTCTGACTAACGCACTTTTTATGATTTTTTTAAAAGTTATTATCGTATGATTTCGACATTAAAAGGAAAGGAGAACTGAATGGTAATTACTAATTGACTAATTTAAAAATGTTGTAGGAGTTTGATATTTGTTCGTGCTATCTCTTAGATTATTACAATAAGAAATGTTTGGCCCGAAAATGAATGTTTTGTTAAATTTAAAATTACGACTGATGAAATAAAATATTTTCATTTGATTATAAAACATATTTCAGTTTAAAATATTTATAATGCCAAAACAGTTTTAAAATTTCATCATTCCACATTTCATCTAAAAAAGTACGTATCTACGTTATGAATAATTCAATTTTTCAACAGCGTATTATTTCAATGAGAATTCTTTAAAAGAGATTTTGTTGAATCAAGGATCTCTTATCAGCTTAATTCCGGTCGTATCCAAAATACATATATACACTGAACGTCATGAGTCAATCACCTAATGGACTCCTCATCATAATAATATAATAATAATTTGGATTTATTTCAATTCAACCTTAATAGTATATTCAATAGGAATATTACAATTTAGTGCTAGAATCCAAAATTCATTCAACTATATATTACTAGGTTTGTATTAACAAATAAATATTTAAAAGAACATATGGTTGTTGGGGAAAATCTATTTTTGAAAACCCAATGACCTCATCATAATGTTCCGAGAAAATGAATCCGAGCCTTTGGGGATTTGCTAAATCATGCCCACTAAAATATCAAAAAAACTTTTTAAGAGTTTTGGTATCCCAAATAACATTGATGCTTTTTTCATTTTAAACATATGCTTACATAGGTATGCAAATGCAACAATTTTTTGGTATAGGTATTATACATATATTAAAATAATTCTGATCACATACATACCTGCGTTAAATATTACTAAATATGGCTAGTTATGTATTGAAAGTTTTAAAATAACTTCCTCATCATCCCATTCGGCAAACTTGCAAATCGTAGCTCTAAAATCCCTATATCCCTATATCCCTATCCCTATATATATATAAAATCGAAAGTTTGTTTGTTTTTTTGTTTGTTTGTTTGTTGCTCAATCACGTCTAAACGCTGGGTCCGATTATTTTCATTTTTTGAGTGAAGACACTACATATCCCGACTTAACATATAGGCTACTTTTTATTCATGAGTTTCAAAATGGCGGACCCAAGATGGCGGCCAAAAATTGTAAATTTCAAGGGATTGCCATGAAAATCGGTATTTGGGGTTTTTGGAGGTCCTCATTGCGAATCTACGCTAAAAATTTGGAAATTAAAAATGGCGGATCCAATATGGCGACCAAAAATTTACCAACTTCAACGAATTCAATTGAAAATTAGTACCATGAGTACTTTGAGGCCACTAATTTCGAATCTACTATCAAAATTTCGAAATTCAAAATGGCGGACCCTATATGTTTGTTCCTTAATCACGCCTTAACACTTGGTCCAATCATTTTCATTTCTTGTGTGAAGGCACTGCATATCCCGATTTAACACATAGGCTACTTTTTATTCACGGGTTTCAAAATGGCGGACCCAAGATGGCGGCCAAAATTTGTAAATTTCAAGGGATTGCCGTGAAAATTGGTATTTGTGGGTTTTTGGAGGTCCTGATTGCGAATCTACGCTAAAAATTTGGAAATTCAAGATGGCGGATCCAATATGGCGACCAAAATTTTTCGAACTTCAAAGAATTCAATTCAAAATTAGTACTACGGGTATTTTGAGGCCACTAATTTTGAATCTACTATCAAAATTTGAACATTCAAAATGGCGGACGCAATATACATATATTGCTCAATCACGCCTAAACGCTGGGTCCGATTATTTTCATTTTTTGAGTGCAGACACTACATATCCCGACTTAACATATAGGCTAATTTTTATTCACGGTTTTCAAATTGGCGGACCCAAGATGGCGGCCAAAGATTGTAAATTTCAAGGGATTGCCGTGAAAATTGGTATTTGCGGGTTCTTGGAGGTCCTGATTGCGAATCTATGCTAAAAATTTGGAAATTCAAGATGGCGGATCCAATATGGCGACCAAAATTTTTCGAACTTCAATGAATTCAATTGAAAATTAGTACTATGAGTACTTTGAGGCCACTAATTTCGAATCTACTATCAAAATTTCAAAACTCAAAATGGCGGACCATATACATATATTGCTCAATCATGCCTAAACCCTGGGTCCGATTATTTTCATTTTCTGAATTAAGACACTACATATCCCGACTTAAAATATAGGCTAATTTTTATGTACGGGTTTCAAAATGACGGACCCAAGATGGCGGCCAAAGATTGAAAATTTCAAGGGATTGCCGTGAAAATTGGTATCTGGGGGCTTTTGGAGATCCTGATTCCGAAACTATGCTCGAAATTTTGAAATTCATGATGGCGGATCCAATATGGCGACCAAAAATTTTCGAACTTCAACGAATTTAATTGAAAATTAGTATTATGGGTATTTTGAGGCCACTAATTTTGAATCTGCTATCAAAATTTGGAAATTCAAAATGGCGGACCCTATATGTTTGTTGCTTAATCACGCCTTAACACTTGGCTCGATCATTTTCATTTTTTGAGTGAGGGTACTACATATCTCGACCTAACATATAGGCTACTTTTTATTAACGGACTTCAAAATGGCGGACCCAAAATGGCGGTCAAAATTTGTAAATTTCAAGGGATTACCGTTAAAATTGGTATTTGGGGGTTTTTGTAGGCCCTCATTGCGAGTCTATGCTCGAAATTTGAAAATTCAAGATGGCGGATCCAATATGGCGACCAACAATTTTCGAACTTCAACGAATTCAATTTAAAATTAGTACTATGGGTATTCCGAGGCTACTAATTGCGAATCTACTATCAGAATTTGGAAATTCAAAACGGCCGACCCAATATGTGTGTTTGGTTTTTGCTTAATCACGCTTTAACGCTTGGTCCGATCATTTTCATTTTTTGAGCGAAGGTTCTACAAATTTCGGCTTAACATATAGGCTAATTTTTATTCACGGGTTTCAAAATGGCGGACCCAAGATAGCGGCAAAAGATTGTAAATTTCAAGGGATTGCCGTGCAAATTGGTATCTGGGGGTTTTTGGAGGTCCTGATTGCAAATCTACGCTCGAAATTTAGAAATTTAAGATGGCGGATCCAATATGGCGACCAAAAATATTCGAACTTCAACGAATTTAATTGAAAATTAGTATTATGGGTATTTTGAGACCACTAATTTTGAATCTGCTATCAAAATTTGGAAATTCAAAATGGCGGACCCTATATGTTTGTTGCTTAATCACGCCTTAACACTTGGTTCGATCATTTTCATTTTTTGAGTGAGGGTATTACATATCTCGACTTAACATATAGGCTACTTTTTATTTACGGGTTGCAAAATGGCGGCCAAAGATTGTAAATTTCAAGGGACTGCCGTGAAAATTGATATTTAGTGTTTTTTGGAGGTCCTGATTGCGAATCTACGCTCGAAATTTAGAAATTCAAGAAGGCGGATTCAATATGGTGACCAAAAATTTTCGAACTTTAACGAATTTAATTGAACATTAGTATTATGGGTATTTTGAGGCCACTAATTTCGAGTCTCCTATCAAAATGTGGAAATTCAAAATAGCGGAACCAATATGACGACAACAATTTTTGGAATTGTACGAATTTAAGTCATGTAACGATGAAATAGTAAAAAAAAAAAATTATACCTTTATATATTTATTTAACACCTAACAATGAAAACATATAAGTACAGAATAGATTATTAGCCCTTCTGATATAGACGATGGTAGCAAAATGAGTTTTGGACGGTTCTATACCACATTTACAGATTTTAGTAATATGTACTTCTAAACTTCCTAATCGGGCTGTAGTACCAACATTTCAGAAGTATTTAACTTATTAGTATTTTTGATACACCGGATGAAACCGGGTTACTCAGCTAGTAAGCAATAAAAATGTTAATATTTACTGCTAAACAATTAGAGGTGTATTTTCTTAATACCTCAATAAATGTTAAATAAAAACGCAGATCCCTTTCGTAGCACATCGAGCACAATTGCGCTTAAAGGGACTACAAATGAATTACTTACATACTTTGCATGCTCAACGAAATTCGTGCTTTGAATCCATTTGCTAGGCTAAATGACTCTTGCCAAGCCTCTTAATTTTTAACACGCTCTCCCTTTAAATGGCTATTGTTATGCTTTATTAAGGCGCTAAAGAAGTGTTATTATCAATTCGTCATGATTGGCATGAATGCTATTTACAGCATAGAGATTAGTGCGATTTTCACCTTTTATCAATGATTTAGGTACATTTATATTTTATTTCTCTGTTATTGCAAATTATCTACGTATGTGTTGACAATTTTTAAAAAGAATTTTTCGTATGTTTAATTTTGGCCGTATTTTTGTAAAACTTATACTTTGAATCAGTTTATTTATAGAAAGCTTCCCCATTTAATTCCACACTTCGAAATTCTGATTCTTCCTTGAACATTGGCTCTCTCATCCTAGAAGATGATGATATTATTCGTGGTATAAATAAACTTGATAAGTCCTACTCATGTGACTCAATTTCTATTTGTCCAGCATTAATAAAAAAATGTTACATATCATTCACCATTAAAATATATCTTCAATTTGTCTTTATCTTCAGAAATTTTTCCGTCTTGTATAAAATCCTCTTACATCTCTCCAAATCATAAATCTGGTAATAAATAGACATAGAGAACTATCGTGGAATTACTAAGGCACCCAACATCCCCATCCATCGTTAATAATTTATTTGTTCCTATTATTACAGGCCTCGTCAGAAAATCAACACGGTTTCATGAAGTAAACGATCGACCACAACTAGCAACTTAGTGAGTTTCACAAGTTATGCATTAGATTCGATAGAAAGCGGATTACAGGTTGATGTAATATTCACTGAATTTACAAAAGCCTTCGATAAAATCAGACATGATCTTTTAATTTCAAAGCTTAAAACATTAGGGTTTCATTCGAAGTTACTTGAAGCGATCAACTCTTTCTTATCACAACGCCATCAAGTAGTCCAAATTGGATTTTGTTTTTCAAAGATAATCGAATTTAAATTAGGTGTTCCTCAAGGAAGTCACTTGGGCCCAACTCTTTTCTTATTTGATATAAATAATAACACTTCTTTGTTATCATGTGAAAAGCTCCTTTTTGACGATGATTTCAACGTTTTTTCTAAATTCGCATCGCCAGTTTGGAATTTCAATAAGATAACATATAGTAAACGTCTAAAATTTTTCAAACGAGTTTCACAAAAGTTGTTTTTTATAAAATGGAAATATTTAGCTCACGGCCACAGTACTCTGCTAGATGTATGTATTTAGGCCTTGAGTCATTGTGTAGTAGGTGGGATGTAGCCGCTGTAATGCCTATTAGAGATTTGATTTATAGGGATTTATGAGGGAATTAATGGTTTATGTGCCGTCGGTTACGTTTCTGCACATCGAACTGCATATGGTTACAATGATCCGCTAAGTAAAGCTGTTGCAAAATTTAATTTGTACTGCCAAAATTTGGAACCCTCAATTCCAAGACAGAAATTTAAATCTTCACTAAAGGAATTATTAAGATTGAATTTCGGTTATGTAATATATTGTACACTAACTTCAGATCTTCAATTCCTAATCTATATTAGCATATATTTATGCCTAATATAGTTAAATAGTCGGTAAGAGTTACCTCTGTAGAAATGAAATGAATAAATAAATACATATGTAATTATAACTTTTTTAATTATATAATTTAAAAAAGTGTTCATAAACAAAAGCATACAAAACAGGCTTACGGAAATTCTATAAAATTAAATCCATTTTAGGATACTAATATAAAAATATTGGAAATATTTATGTTTCCAAATTACTTATTTGCAATATGAAGGGACAAGTAATCTGTACTCCTCAATAGCACAAATATGAATTAATTAATTCTACAAATCACGCCCACACGTGTAAAGATTTAATCAATGTGCGTGGTAGTTTTTAATAACTGCAGCAAACAAGGACAATTTGCTTCAGCGGGGGCGGCTGAACAAATTCTTAAAGTAATACAAAATAACTTCGTTAAGGCTAATTTGGAATAAATTGAGTTCGCATAACTCAAAGTAAATAAGCCTCTTAGCTTGTTCCTGGGTTTTGGCTATCCAGGTATATATGAATGATGCTTGAGGGGAGTGGAAGTTAGATAACTTAAATTTCTTCGTTGAACTTAATTTTGTGAACCACAAGAAGTTTCGGAAAAGCGTGGCAAAAACCACATTAAAGTGAATACTTTCGAAATCTATTCAAGATATCTATACTCAAGAAAACAAAGCTTGTAGTAAGCATATTCGCAAATTTTCTTTGGTATTTGGTTATTTTAAAAATTTCTTAGGCATGGGGAATTACGAGTGAGTTATTAAGAAATGATTTGTATAATACATATTTGCAAACACTTTTTTCGGTATATGAATTTTCGTGTAGAATGGGCAAGATGGAATGAGTAAACAAAAATAAGATTCACACGCACGAAAATGTAATTATATTTTATATTTCTCAGGGTTTTAGAATGGTGAAAATCTATATTCGCAAGATGGGATATAATATAAATTGAATTTAAGGTATCCTCACGGACTTCGATAAAATTTTGTAAGAACACTTCCCTCAACTTAGAAGTAACGTAATATGCAAAAATTAATGAAAATGAGAGTTTTACAATTTTGAACATTTAGTTTGTTGAGATCAAAGAAAACGTCTAGTTTAAACATAATTTAAGAAAAAGCGGTAATTTCTACACAACACTCAGAAACTCAAATCATGTCTATCTAATTTTTTATTAGTGTATGATGCCTACCTAGTATGACTTGATCGCAATCAAAATTTTGAAAAGGGAAAATCTATTAAAACGTCTGTTACACCGAAAATGTTTACAGTACATTATTATAAGATGCCATTAGTATTAAAAAGATCAAATAAATATGTGGGTTGGAACTATAAACTTTGTAGAATTTATGACAAAAATTTTCGTTTCCAATAAGTTTCAATAAGTGTGAAGCTAAATAAAAATAGGACAAATATTATTTGAACGCAAATATTAACAAATGCCCCGGCTTTTATATCCGATAATCTGAATCAGACGCAATATACACTAAGAACCCTCATAATTTACAAAAGGATTATATGTAAACAGCAATCCCTTTCCGTTCCAAGTAAGTCAAATTCGCAACATAAGCAATGACAAAAATTGCCGAAGGAATACCTAAAGATTCTGATCCCAAGAAACAAATGGAGGAACTCCTATAACAGGAGTAGGTAGGTACCCTTTATCCCTTGAGAAGTATAAATATTTTTTCAGGGTCTGATTACCTAAATTTAGTATCAATAAGGCAGAAGTGCTCCAAAAAGAACAGATAAATCAAAACAGCTTTCGGAAGCTTTTAAACTTTTGAAAAAGATTCTTCTAGAATGAGGGCATAGACAACCCTCGTCAGCACCTTCAGCCTACCCACCCCCAGATGTAAAAAATTAAGAAAATAATTTAATTTTCCAGAGACTGCACGAAGTTTCTCTCCTTGGCTTCATTTTCACTTAACAGCGTTAAAGCAACTCAATTATATCGCAATTAATTCTTGTTAGGCTCACCTAATGGAGGTTCTTTGTGTGGTAGAGTACTGGTTGGCGAGTTCTAAAAGGAATTAGGAACTATTTGAAAATTACAAAATTTGATTGCAATTAATGTATGCGTTAAGTTGTAATAAAGTTATGTCGGTCTTCAAGCTGACAGCTTTGGCGATCTTAAACCACTTAAAAGTTTTTGAACGCACTCCGGACTTGGGGCATAAGGAAACGATGGATGATTTTATAGTATTTATTTAAAGAGAGTGGCCAGTAGTTATCATGAGCTATTATGAGTACCACTTTTATTAAACTTTAATTAAACTCCACTGATTAACTTTCGTTGAAAACCTCATATTCTAGAAAATAATTAAAATCACTCATTGTATGTAAAAACCACATTATTCATCCTGGGACGTTGAATAAAATGTGAGGTACTGTGGCGACAATTAATTGTAAAATGTAGTTTCAAAGAATATATATTTAATTATTATATTTTCATTTTTTGCAATTTCTTAATACCTTATACCTACTTACAATGCTTGTTACTAAATTCACATCAAACAAATTAATTGAATAAAATAACAACTTTAGTATGCTGTGTAATATCACAGATTCATTCGTATTTTGTAATTAATTTTCACGCTTAATTAATAACAAGCTTAATTGAATATCTCAAAATTATAATATACCTCAAAATTTTGTTTATTTATGAAATTCCATGACTTGAAATTTTAGCAATTTTTATTGTTTAGAAATATTCGGGGTTTTTTGAAAAAATTAAATTTTTTCACTAGCAATAATTATTTTTTTTTTTTCATAAAAGCGACGCTTTCAACAATTTTTTACCAGAATTTATGTAGTTCCGGTAGTAAGTTCTCACAAATCAAAATGCGTTACATGCTGCAATTAAAATTACCAATTCAACAACATAAAATATGTCCCTATAGAAAACCTTATTGCATTCAGGAGCCCCTGAAAGTTTAAGTCATAGTAACGATGCACATGAGAGTCGTTATCTTGTACTCAGTGACCATGACCAAAATTTTGAAATTCAATAATAATTCTGTAAAGTACAACTTTGACTGCATCCCGTTTACAAAATGCCAAGAACTAAATAGTCATTCGGCTTACATTATAATATATTTCCTTGTCCGTCTATAGGAAAATTCTGTGATACAAACAATACCAGCAGCATTGCAGGATAATCATGAAATCCCTTTAAATTGATGCCAATTTCCCATTTCAAGGAATTTGCATTATTTCACCAATATGCAATACAACCCCGGGAATTAATAGGACATTTCGGCATCAATTCCATGCTGGAAGTTGTGCCAAAACTTGCGCTAAGCTCATTAATTTTGAGCGCTCATTGTCTGCTTGGAGCCCACTCGTAACGTCGTCCTGGAAATAATTTCCTCTGAATGGGTACCGATATTAATAGCACAAGTTAGGCCTTATGAAACCGCCTTTCTGCGCACTGCTCTAAATTGTATGTCTAGCAAGTGCATTAAATTATGAAAGCGATATAAACCGCGCACCGGCCTAAACCGCACATATAACCCCCGTTTGTTCAAACTGATTTTGAAAGGGATAACCTCCTACTGTATATTATATGGGTGGTTCCTAAAATAAAAATCAATTTTCAATAATCACAACGAATTAAATATTGATAATCTTAAATGCGTTCGACAAAATTTCACTGAAATCAGAAAATCATGAGTTGTTAGATTTTTTAAATACAAGAATTATTACCCTCAAGAAGTTAATATAAGTGCAAATACTTTTGTATATAAAAAGACTATCCTTAACCAATATTATGCAGAAATAAAGAAAAATATAGACGTTCATTGTGCTTTTATATAAATACATTACCATCTCGAAATTTATACAACTTTCTCATATTTAAAAAAGGTACGTAAATAATACATAATTATTTTTATGCAAAAACATTGAAAATTTTAAGAGTTCACAATTTTGAATCTGTAGTCATCTGTACGTAGTTCATTAATATTAAAAACATATTTCAAAATAACGCTCCCTCAAGTTCAATAAAGTTCAATGCGTACCAATTCATATTTATTTAATAAATATTTTAAATCTCCAACAACCTTTTCATTAAAATTGTATAACATTTAAATTACAACTTATTTTCGGTAACTTATTTGAAAATTGAATTGAAATCGTTTTACCAATTAAGCTAGTAGGCTCATCAGAAACTCAAACTTTTGTGTAATAGAATGTAGGTGCTATTGTACGATAGTACCTATGTTATTAGCATCATTCAGTTTACTATCCTTTATATTTGGAGAGTAAAGAAAAACCAAAATAGAAGAATAAGGTGCCGATTAGTGACTATCAACGTATATCTGATAACCAGTTGAAAATTTGAAAAATTTGAAAAACCCATCGAAATTGTTCGACTATGCTTTAATGTCTTAAATATTTAAAACATCTCTATTTTCACCTCCTAATTCCCTCGAGATTTCCTTTGTATGTTACAACACCGATAGCTGTTCGGCATCCTTGGCACGTACCAAAGGCGGAATACTTGGGCTTCTTCAGCGGCGTTATTTAGAACAAGCGAATGGGCCCAGTATTAAATAACTGAGCAAATCCCTTTCATGTCGAATCACTTTATTTCCCGTAGCCTTGTTCCTCCCAGTTGTGACCTCTGCGCACCACTTGTGCTGCTACTTTGCATTGTTTGTCCTAAAGGACGAACCACTTGAACCCGATACTGCTCCAGGACACTTTAAATTGTCCGATTCGGTGTCGGCCTGAAAACAATTCAAGCTGTGGCAGGCGCAGACTGGCTTGCAG
This sequence comes from Eutolmus rufibarbis, assembly GCA_963920795.1. NCBI lineage: Eukaryota > Metazoa > Arthropoda > Insecta > Diptera > Asilidae > Eutolmus > Eutolmus rufibarbis. The sequence goes on from OY987205.1 coordinate 32,851,109, forward strand.
GAGTTCCTTTTCCTTTTCGCCAAAAATTGGCTGCCTTCAGCTCCTTTTCAAAGGCTGCGAGTCTTCCAAGTACCTCGCACTTCTTCGCCCGCGGTAGATTCAATTTTCCGCTCCCGTTCCTTTCAAAACACTCATTTATAATTTTTAGGAACTTCTGTAGCAACCGCGGGTGGTATTCAGGTGCTAATTATAATTTCGTAAAGTTAGCATTTTAACATTATGTTAATTCATTCATTGCAGGTGTGAATATTTCAAGAGCTCCTGAAAACCTTAACGTAGAAGAAGATGATTTTTATTAGCGATGTGTAACTTTGAATTTACTTTTTTTAGGGTTCCGTAGCAAAACGAGGAACCCTTATATACATATGTATGTAGTTTCGCCATTTTCAACCGTCTGTCCGTCTGTATGTCACAGTCATTTATTCAGAGACTATTAGGACTAGAGCGCTGAAATTTGGTACACGTACACGATAATTATACCCGCTACAAATATATGTATTAACATGTTGGCAAAAAAAATCAAGGTTACATTCCCTGCATAAAAAGTGGGGGTGAAAAAAAATTTTTACTTACCCCATCGAGTGGGATCTCGTTGAAAAGGGAATTTAAAAATCATTTTGAGGCTTCTGAAACCATTTTTAAAAATTATGCCGCATTTTTGAAATATTCGACTTCAAAGTCGACATTTTCGAATCGGTTTGTGTTCGGCCAAGATATCAGACTTTTGTGTAATACCAAAACCCTGAACGTAATTTCGAAAAATCTGAATAAATCTAGAATACTAGTACATAGACTGAAATTACTTTTAAAAATAACACGATTTACTAGAGTCAAATAATTTACAAGATATAGTCGATCAAATTATGCTTATTTGGACTCAAACAACTGTTCGGGAAAAACCGCGCACGCGTTTGCATGTGTGTATGTGACTGTATGTGCATGCACAAATAAGTGTATGTATGGATATAAACATTATTATTTTATTTAGCGTCATATTATTCGTATTTTATCGTTTGTAGTCAGCCACGGAACCCGCTTTTTAAGTTTAATAAACGAGTAGAATATAGAGATAAAAGTGTATTTACTATAGCAATCGCAAAAGTTAACCGTCTGAAATAATTTGTTACGAAGCTTTTTATTGAATCTGGTTTTGAAATTTCAAATTTACGATAACATATTTGACCTTAGTGACCCTAAAAATTTGTTTGTACAAATTTTAATGAAAAACCTGAATGTTTAAAAGTTTTGTCAATTGTCATTGGCAATTAGGTAAAATTAATTAGGGTAAAATTTGGATAGGTAGGTATCATTTTTCTTTCCCAGTTTTGAAGTCCTTTTTTTATTTTTTAACTAAACTAACACTCATCAATACACGAACAAGGGCATATCATATTCTACTGTGGTGTGCAAAGTATTTGCAACTAAAATCGAAATTTTCTACTGCTTTTTACGTCAACTTGTAAACTGCTAAAACTGCAAAAGTCGTATTATCAAACTATAAAATATAATAAAGACTAAGATACTGCATCCGGGTTTCTTATTAGCTCACAGCTTTTTGTTATAAACCGAAGAAAATTACGCTTTTAGTTGCAAATATTTTGCACACCACTGTACATATATTCTATCACTATTTATAACAATAGTTGGGGTACTTGAGGACTTTTATACTTAAGTCAAATAATTAAAGCCCGGGCAATGTTAGGAGTGGATAAGACTTTAAAATTTAAACTTTTAATGTATACCTATTCAATTTTTTAAAGGTACCTATATAATACCTACATTGCACAATTTAGCATAAAAACCGATGAAATGACTGTCAACCGTTAAATAAAATATCCCAATCTGTTTTACATTGCATCCGTTAATTAATTGGATCTATTATTTTTTCTGAAAAGTGCAGAAGGTTAAAGTTAATAACGAGTGAGTTACAATTCAATTACAATATTCGAAATAACCTTCACCCAACGAAGACCCCAGCTTAACAATTTGCTGGAAATTAAATGGTATATTTATCCCTTTCAATATTTTTTCGTTTCAATAATTGCTTGTTCGTTCCCAGAACTGGCCCTGACTAGGTTCGACGTTATTTTTCCAATTTTGTTGCCTTTCTCGATGGTTTGGGAAACTTTTATTATTATATGTGTCTTTACTATACTTTGTTCATCCAGCGAAATAATTCATAGCAAAAGCCAGGGAACGCAAATTACATTAACTGTAGCAGCGTTGGCTGAGCGAAATTGATTAATGGATCATTTTATTTCATTGTACGAAATATGATAGATGAATATCGATTATAGCTCAAAAATATGTTTCATGTTTCATATATCACGGAGCTGACAAATCCTGTCACGTAGGACGAATTTTATAGGATAGCATTTTAGCTTAGCAACTATACACTTTGAGGGCTGTTAATGTCTTCAAAATATGCATCTGTTTTGTCAATCATCGTTGACAATTTTTTTTTTCTGTATCCAAACACTTTTAAACACCCTCTCGAGGCTATGAATCAGCACTACAGGATTATTTTTCTACTTAATAATGATTTTTTTAAAGTCATCGTTCTCAGTTGTATTTACCAACCCCTAGCTAATAGTATTTCATATTTCACATTTTCAATTTATATTTCTCCCGCCAGCACTGTAGGTACATATAAAAGATCTCTTTGTGGCATTTAACATGAAAAATGGATATGACCTCTCCCATCTATTCATCTTTAAAAAATTTACATTTTGTTTTCTTTTGGGGGCTCCCTTGTCCTTCGTTAAAGTCAACGAAATTCGCTATGACAGTAGCTAAGAGCTTTTGCATTTCTTTCTTTTATACTGGCCATGATTTTCACAAGGATTTTTGTATGAACTTCCTAAAATGGGTCAGGTCCCGGAAAGGCCTTTTGAAACTCTCTCCGCCTTTTGCAGGTATGTTTCGCGGCTTCTGAGTATTTGAACTTTATTTAAATATATCTCCTTTTTAATTCCTCTTCCCCTTTTATTTTGGTCAACACTTAAGGTCTAAGGGTATCATATGGTTCCTTTGGGACTTTGAATACTTACAAGAAATTATATATTTCTTAGAAATATATTTGATGGGATTTGAGGTAAAATTTCGTCCTTTGAGATATTTAGAAATATACCAGGGTAAAATAATGAACGTATTTACATATGAGAAATAAGTGCTAACTTTTTTAAATGTACAAATTAAATATACTGAAACATCACGAATACGAGCCCAAAAACTATCGATTAATATGTATATCCACACATATGTTCCTTAAGTTATTTTTTCCAAAAGTTTTTCTTTAAGTATTATATTATTCTATATTCATAACGTTGACCTAGATTCAAAATTGGTAGACTCCTTAAGACAAAGTGTTGAAGTTTTTTTAATCGGCGTCAATTTTCTAACAAATACGTAAGAATCACTTTTTAAAAGGGTTTGTAATGTTTACAATTCGGCAATATTAAAAAAGAATCTGGCGAACTTCAATAAACATTTGATTTCTGATAATCCACTTTAGCATAGGCTATAGTTTAGTAAAACGTTTACCGCAGTTGAAAGATAGGGTGATTTTTGTTAAAAGACATTGTATATAGAAAAATTAAAAAAAAAATTGCTAACACGTTCGCTAACGTGAATCCTATAGCATTCATTTTTACAATGAAGTTATATGGCACAACAGCTTTACTGTCCACGAACGTGGATGGTTGATAATTTGTTGCCGACTGGCTACGAGTTTGATTGAATTTAGGTTTTAAATTAAATATATCAAGCCCTTATGTTATATGGAGCGCCCGTGTGGTACGAATGTGCCAAAACACAAATAAATAAAATCCAAGTTGCTCAAAACAAAATTTTGAAAATGATACTAAATCTGCCATGGCACTTCTCCACCAATAAATTGCACGAAAGAGCTAATTTAGAATTCATCAATGATAAATTAAAACGCATTACGAACAAATTTTTCTTAAGATGTTCCTGGTCCGAAAACGAGCTAATTAAACAATTATATAGATCCTAATAAAACTTGAATTGATGCAGGATTATCTGTTGTCCGCAGCTGCCGTAGTTTGTAAAAATAGCCTTAGTTTTATCATTGGGTTTTTAAAAATAGATTTTCCCCAACAACCATATATGTTCTTTTAAATATTTATTTGTTAATACAAACCTAGTAATAATATAGTTGAATGAATTTAGGATTCTAGCACTAAATTGTAATATTCCTATTATATATACTATTAAGGTTGAATTAAAATAAATCCAAAATATAAGTCTAAAAAAATTAAATATAGAGTGTTTTAATTTGTTTAAATATTTGAGTTTGGGCTTCTGCAAATAACAAGCAACGCCAAGAATCAATTGAATCTTATTTATAACATTTCGGAAATTAATGAAATATCGATTTTGTGTTGTGGTACTTGTTATAAAACCCAAGATAAATGTAGTATTTCATGCCAACAAACACCACTCAAATAGATTAACATGTGTGGTTATTTGGGGATCATTTGCCTTAAATACCATTATCCAATTAAACCCTCTACGTGCTCTAAACTACTCAAGGATATTTTATAATTTTACAAAATTACTATGGCTTTGTTCCATAAAATCAGACCCGCAACTGAGTCCCTACAATTAAGATACCTCCTAAATAAATCATCCAAAAGAAGTCCTTTCAGGGTTTGGCAATTAACTTTGGGTATTTGTCCTGGTGATGTATGTTTCCCACTCTCTTGTATTATCAGCAAAGTTTCACAACATCCCTGACGAAATTTTGACGAAACAGTAATTATTTTCAGCTGGAAGTTTTAAGAAGTTGTGCAATTTGTATTAAGTAATTAATCTTCCATTTTGCTTCGGGGTACGATGCGGTGGCACAGATACCAACGCCCTTTAATTAGAAGATTAAGAGCACGTATGTAGGTACATCAGGCTGCTGTTCACGAAGCGGCCTGATAATCTTGAGCTACACATTTAAATTTAATGAAGTTTTAATGGAAATCACCTGGTAACTTTCGCCGATCAAAAGGTCTTTCTTTCAATTAAGCATTATGTTTATTCTCGAGATTTAAGAACACTTTACTTTTTGAAATAAGTTATTTTTCATTTTCCTTTGAAAATCTAAGAACTTTGAATGCAACTTGACTATGAGAGAAGTGTGAAGATGGAATTTGGATGTGTTTAGAGCCCCGTTATTTGAGACCATATAAATAACACTATCCACAGAACTTCCTTAAAATACGAGTATAACTATGAACATTTCAAATCAAAAATTAATTTGATTAGGTTCTATAGACGGACCATTCAAGTCGTCACAGTTCACACTATTTTAAGCAGTAGTCTTACTTTAAGAATTGTATCTGAAAATTAACGAGTAGGTGCATGTATAAACAAAAATATTTATTGAATGTAAAATAACTCTAAACGAAATAATTAATTGCGATTAAATTAGGACAAAATGTGCTATGCATTTATTTTTTGTCAGATTTCAAAGCAGCCACTCCGAATACCGCCAAGTACTAATTGTTACTAATGTAATAAATACCGTTAAAATTTTAAAATTTAGAATCAAACATTTCAAATAATGATGGATCCGATTTAACCAAAAATTCAACTTCACAATAAAGCTAAACAAATACAATCTAAATGCAGAATGAATGAATTAACTAAATCCTTCTAGGATTTCAACTTCCAATGGTCCTTGAAAACGCATTATTTTTTTGGTGGTTGAACACTTAGTTAAAAGCGCGTTTACTGAGGTATAAGTGGATCAATAAACGCTTAGTGCTAATTCTCATAACTCATTATTCAAAAAGCTATAATAATTTAAATTTCACGAAATAAGTTTTCCATATAATGAGTGGTTTTTGTGGTCTGCCAAGTTTACCTTTTTAAAAATTGTCGACATGAAAAGTATCTATTTACATATTAGATAATTTTAGGATGCTCAATTCGGATATGGTGTTCATTTTTGTCCATTACGTAAAGTTCTTATTAATATATGTGCATCAGTACTGTTTTTCCTCAAGCATTCAAATCACCACATATGATCCATTTATGTTTTTGATAATTGAGGTTTTCAATGACTAAGGCTAAATTTTCGTAGCATTATTTCAGATGAACTGAATGACCCTCAGATAAAGAAGCATATTTATTACTACTGTATTGTGTAAAAGTACTGCTTTTAAATTTCTCTTTGACGAGTGTATGAAAAGTCGCCACTCATTGGCATCGTATTCAACGTCAAACATTTTTATAAGTCCACTAATATTTTTGCAGTATACTAGGTCTTCTTTTTGACAGAACTATTATGCAAATTTAATGATCAGTGATAATGGGAATTTGTAGCTTACTTAATCGATGATTAAGTAGTATTTATTAGGATATCTAAGAAACTTTATGTGATGGAATTTTTTAACTATTTTTTCGTTAATTAGTGCTTCGAAATCTATAAGAAATGGTGGTTTAATTTCAAACAATTTTACCCATGCAGACCTGTGCAATTAAGCAATTTTACATATTAGTGAATATTAACTAATTAAAAGCGGGTGAAGTCACGGGAGAAGTGCTTATTATAAAATTAAATGTTAATCATCGATAAATTAGTTTTTTTGAAATGACAAATTATACCTCGATAGATAGACACTAGAATTTTTTAACAAATTCCCGAAAAATCATACATCGAGGACGGAGGTACGTATCTAACCACATAACATAATTTTGGAATGGACCCAAATATTTCGGCTTTGGATTATTTATCCTGAGACCACAAAAAATTCTGGAATATTCTTTTACTCTTCCGTTAATATCCTTTGAAGGGTTTATGTATATCCGTTTAATTAAGCTTCGTTTAACGGCTTAAGTGATTTTAAGCGAGAATCAAAGAAAGTCCAATTTTTTCGGGACGAACTTCCTTTTCCAACGTTATTATCGAGGCCTCTCTGTGCAATTTAAGTTATATAAGCCGCTTTTGAAGTACATAAAACTTGTGTGTCGAGAGGGATGCGTTCGGGATATTTAATTATAAAAGCGGGAAGGACATTAAGGAAATTGGTTGAGTTTCAAATTGCCATAGACTTCGGCAGAAGCCCGTTTTTATTTTTTTATTTTACTTTCAGGGAAAGGGTTGAAACCCGATGACGACCAAACAATGAACGGCTAAAAGGATCCAACTTAATTAACTTTTATTGTTAAATTCAATAGAGCCGTGTAAAATTCACCGCATCCCTGCCCTTGTGGCCCTTTCGGGCAGTAATTGACAACCATCGCGAACTTTTGTAGGTGAAACCCTGCGAGTTGTGTTATATTGGAAATTTTCAACATGTAGACTAAAAAGCCGGACCTTTCCTTCCGGCACACTTCCCTATTTCGTCAGCACACACCCTTATCCGGGGGAAAACAGCCGGCAACGTAGTCGTAGAAGGGACAATCTAAGAAATCCCAATGAGCTGGTGACCTACGGAACACCGCAGGGTTGTTTATATTGAGCCCTCGTTAGAGTTGATTTTAAGAGTGAAAGTTTTGCGTTGCCGAGTGGAAAAGACGTCCTTAGCCTGCGATGAGTTCGCTGGAAAACTTGGCAAATTCAATAGTAAAGTTATGAAGGCAAAGGAGTGGGCAGAACCGCAGCCATGACGAGGCGAGGGGATGGCATAGAACCACTTAGGGATCTTTTGCATGTCAACTTTATATAACATTAAGGATATGACCTAGTCAACCATTTGACAGTTTGATTTCAGCTTGTTAACTCAAGCGATTGAATCAAGATCGCCTTGGGGGGAAGGAACTTTCCAGGGGTCAGATTTTACATTTAGATAGGCTCCGATGGGCTTCGGCTGGGTTTCATCACTCAAACATTTGGTGGTCGTTCCTGGCACAAATTGCGTGCTTATATAACTTTCAGTGATGGCTGGAAATTTCCTTCAGGAAGACCTTGAAAGATAATGTGGAGGCCTACCAATTAATGGGGGTGCCTAGGAAAACAGCTTTAATTGCCTTCAACGTATTGATTGATGGAGAGAATTTGAACACTTAGAAATTTCCAGACTATGGTACAAACGAATGAACCTCAACTTTAACTGTCTGTCTCGGAATAATCGCTACTTCGAAATTCTAACAACTCCAAAAGTTGCTTAGATACTTAAACAAAGCTCTTCTAAAAGTTCAACACTCCTCATTTTCATGGATGATATAATCAAAGTAGTTATTTGAATGAAATAATAAACTAATTTATATTCGATTTATATGAACACATTGATATGCCCGAGGTTTCAACAGCGATTTTCAATATCAACCCAAGCAAGTTCCTAAAACATCAGTTGATCTCATTTCGCTGTCGACCCAAGAAAACGTATACCTCTTTCGAAATTGTCTTCTAGGTTTCTCATCGCGCTTTGAAATGTTATTTATATACCTATAGATTACGGCGGGTAAAAATTACCAAAAAGTGAAAAGTTAACTAATCCCATATAGTAAGTACCTACCCTATGCAACCTGCGGCTCGCAAGATTCACTCGCACTTGACCGGATTTTATTTTAACCCATATTCCTCCATTATTAAGCTTCAAATTCGTTTAATTAAATACAGTGGTTTTTGCCCAAGTGCATAAAATATTTAAAACAGATCATGATATTAGCACTATTAAATATATTAAAAAATAATTACTTCAGGCATGTTATAATAATATTTATAAATGAAATACAGATGAAGCAAGTTAATATATGCACCAACTCTACTCGCCTAGCAATACGGACTTGATCAATTTTTCTTTATAAACCTTATTATTTCCTATCAGTATCTACTGCATGTCTAGTCTACCTATATATTCAAAAAATTTACATAATTTCATTTCATTTATATAATTTTTCAGGGCATTTTATCATAGATATTTATAATAGAAATCTTGAAAATGATCGCTGTAGTGAAACATTGTAATATATTTAATTACATAATACGACATACATAATATCACCGAGCTCGAGGCTGATAATGTGAGTACCTTATCAGATAAATCTACGGAGTCGAGGCAAAGCAGTAGCAAGAGGGCGTTCTCTGTCTCTCCTAACAATCAGGCTAATGATAACCTCAAAAAACTATGCTTCAAACTCCAACAGAGGAAACTGGACAAGTTTCAGGCTGGTCAATCGTCTTCGCACTCCGCCTCTCATAAATAGCAACCACAGGATCGAGAAAATACCCTCAGGCTCGTCTTCTGGAACTCCTCGGGCTTCAAAAACTTAAAAGATATAATCGAAATCTTAGGTGAAGGTGACGTAGTGTGCGTGTGCGAGACCTGCTCGAGCAGGCGCCCAACCTCACGTTCTCATCAAACCACATATGCATAGCGAGCAATGCCAAAAGGAGTGCAGAGAGGGGACGAGCAAGTTGGGGAATTATCATCACGTACAGAGAAGGCATATACAGCAACGTTGAAACCTTAGCGATAAGTGATAACTTTATTTTTCTAAAATTTGAATTTAAATCGAGGATAATTGTTTTAGGTTCTATTTATGTTAATCAATCAACTGAGCTGGAATCAGTATTAACTGAAATAAATGAACTTTTATATATGTACAAAATAAGATTTCCTAACGCTTTAATTATTATTGGAGGGGATTTCAATGCAAGAATCTCCAATGAGAATGTAATTGAACCTGAATTATTTGAATACTGCTCTAATGTACATAAAGACAGACAGAGTTGCGACGAAGTACTCAATAATAGAGGCAAAAGCCTATTAAATTTCGTAGATTTTAATAATTTTTTAGTTTTAAACGGCCGAATGAAGGGGGACTTCCCAGCCAGCTTTACTTATAATAGCAGCGTAGGCTCATCGGTCATAGACATAATTATCTGTAATGTCACTGCTCTTCAAGTGTTGTCCGACCTTAAAGTTTATGACATTGTCTCGAGATCGGATCACTCTCCGGTTTTCCTTAGCACCTCAATAAGCACTATGCAACCAGAAGGAACGCGTAAAAGATTAAAATGGAACGAAAACAAAGCACATAAGTTCTACTCCGACATGATGTCATCAACCAATGTAGCAAAACTATGGGGGGGCATTGATGATCTAGACAAAAACTTGAAAGATACCATCTACTCAATTAGCAAGAAAATCAATCTATACCAATCTACTTTCGCGAAATTTAACTTTAAAGCTCCGTGGTTCGATAGCCGGTGCGAATCATTCAAGCTATTGCTCAAAAAAAAGAAAAAGGAACTTAAAGAATCGGGGTTCAATAAGGGGCTAATTGACGAGCATAACGCGCTTCGAAATCGTTATTTTAAATTTCTAAAATCAACCAAAGATGCGTATGAATCGACCACTATCGAATCGCTATGCAATACTAAAAACTCGAAGTCTTTTTGGGACATCATTAACAAGCACAGGAATATAAAAAAGCGAATAGATAATAGTATAAAATTAGATGAGCGGTCGGCGTATTTCAGCGGCGTATACCCTCCCACAAACGAGCCTTTTGTACCCCTAGAAAAAAGCAATGAAAATCCCGAAGTAGACTCGCCTATAACACTGTATGAACTAGTCACTTGCTTAAAGAGACTCAAGTGCAATAAGGCTCCAGGAGCCGACGAAATCTCTAACGAATTCCTAAGGAACCTCCCGGAAAACTGGCTTTTGTATATATTACATTTTTTTAATCGTATCTTGGAATCTGAGGTAGTCCCATCCTCTTGGTCCCTAATCTTGATGAGGATGCTTCTGAAAAAAGGAAGCTTCCTGATTCCTTCTAATTACAGGCCAATAGCTTTGGTCAATACTACTGTCAAAGTATTCACCATGATAATTCAGCAAAGAGTCTATAACTGGGCTGAAAAGAATAAAAAACAGCCCAGATCACAGGCAGGGTTTAGAAAGGAAATGGCTGCTTTTGACAACGTATTTGTACTTAATATACTGGTACAAAATCAGTTGCGGAAGGCAGGTGGTAAGCTATACGAACTCTTCATAGATCTAAAACGCGCTTTTGACTCGGTTCCACACAATAAGCTGTGGGAGAAGCTGAGCAAGGAGGGTCTTTCTTCTAAAATAATAAACATACTAGGTAACTTGTATAGTAAAGCCAAATTGAAAGTTAAAACTAGTGAAGGTCTCTCTGACCCATGCCGGGTAATGGGTGGAGTTCTGCAAGGGGAAGTCATGAGTCCCTTGCTATTTGCCTTATTCATTGCGGATATAGAGAAATTTCTCTTATCCAAGGGTCTCAGAGGAGTAGCTCTAAATAGTGCTCTGGAATTAATAATGCTGGCATTTGCGGACGACATGGTCTTCCTCGCAGACTCTCCCGTTTGGCTAAGAAGGATCTTAAAATTCTTGGAGGAGTACTTCGATAGCAATGGCCTCGAGGTAAATCTGTCTAAAACTCAAATAGTTCTCTTTCAAAAGGGTGGTTTCCAAAATAAAGTTAAACTTTCCCCGTTTCTATTCCATAACGAACAAATCCAAATAGTTAACTCGTATACCTACTTAGGAGTAACCTTTACCCAGTCAGGCGTGTTCAGGGTTGCCGCAAAAAACTTCGTGGATAAAACAAAAAGAGCCATACCAGAAACGATCGCAATTCTAGATAAAGTAAAAACCGTGAACTGCAAAGTATGTAATAGGTTATTTGAATCATTGGTCTCCTCGGTGCTGATGTATTCCGCGCCTATATGGAGCCTCCAATACCTAACAGACCTTGAGGTGATTCAAAATAACTATGTACATTAGACAACTATTACACCTACCGATTAACACTCCTGGGTACGCGCTTAGGCTGGAAATGGGTTGTCCCTCTATGCAAACAAGAATTTTCAAACTTGTACTTAACTTCGTCATAAGAATCGGAAAATTACCTCAGGATAGCTATGCAAAAATAAGCCTAGTTAGGACTCGAGAGCTTGCCTTAAACACCAAGAGCGAGGTGCGGTACAACTGGTTTCTTCAGGTTCAGCACCATTTCTTTGATAAGATAGATGCGGGTAGCGTGTGGAGGGACTTGGATTTCGAGGCCCTAAGGAAAGGAAAAGAATCCTTTGTCAAGCAGTTCGAAAAACTCCAGCATGACAGCGACCTAAAAAATTGCAGCGAATCTACATCGCTAGCTATATACTCTGGATTGATTGACGAAGAGTACCGCGTCAAGTACTTAGACTTTAGAATCCCCCTCTGGGAAAAAAGATTAGTTGCCCAAATCCGGCTATTTAACGTGGTTAACAGTAGAATAATTATGAAAAGAGGAAAATTCAAATTCCCTCTAAGCAGCTACTGTGAATATTGCGCCGAAGAAGATTCTATCTTCGACCAAGTAGCTCATTGCCAAAGGTACAATGACCAAAGAATGCAGCTGTTACCTGAACTCGCATCGCGAAACTCAACTCTCTCTGCCTTTATAAAAAATATCAGTGAAAAATAAGTTCATAAACTAGTGAAACTACTAGATGTCATTCTACAAAATAATGTAATCTATTTATAACTTCAGATTAAAACCATATTTATTGTAAATCTAATTAACATGCAAATATTATTGCACATGTATATTTATATATTGTAATGGACAAACACCCTTTGTAGAATTCTGTTGTATTTTATACTTGGAATTAAACAAATAAACTACTACTACATAATTACAATATAGGAACCAAATACAACGTAGTCAAATGCGAGTTACATACATAAATCAACTTGATGACTTTAACAGTCCGCATTTATTGTTAAAGTAAAGCAAATTAAAAACATTTCGAAAAAGAATGCTTAGTAATTAGTCCATTACAAGATGACTTAGTAGCGGGTAGCCTTTTGGCTTTTATTGAGAAACCTTGAAGTGGGAACATTTTATTTCTCCTTAATTATAAACTTTGGTGTTCTTCTAAATATTCCTAAGTATGTATATTAGAATATAAAGTGCCAAGCCACCACGGATACTCTATGTTTTCCTAGGCTTCGCCACATTGATTGTTTTTGGTGGATTTCCGAATGAATTTGGGCCCCGGTGAGATATTCGAAATGACGGTTTCGTCGTGGTCTTGTGTAAAAACATACTTAATTCACAAGACGGAAAAGGCATATAAATTCCGTTGAACACAGATCCTCTGGAGTCAGAGCATTTTGACGATTTTTCCAGTATATTTGAATTACAAATGAGACCACTCTGAGGCGACGAAAGCTGATAAGTTTTAAATATGTAAATTTTCTTTAATATGAAACGAATTGAATGGAAAATGTGTTCCTTCTTGAATGGATGACAGATGGTACAAATGCAAATTATTGCTGTCTGATTCACTTATTAGTAGCTTTGAGTTGAAAGAAATTGAATTATATTATCACGCATGTTTTGTAATAAACGAAGCGCTTAATAGATCCATGCAGGTTCGTTTCATCCTAAAGCCATATACAAATGAATCGTTTTGAAAGATAACAATTGCTATCACGTTGCTTCAAATTATGTATCATATTTTAAAAATATATACTTGCTTTGAAAAATGAAAGGAAAGATATTGTGGTGTTGTTGGTTCATCAAAAACCTGATTCTGGGTGTACTATCACGTTTTAATTTGTTTTAATCTTTAAGATGTGCTTTGCTTTCATAATTATTTAACCTATCTTAGAAAGAATTCATTTAGGCGCATGCGATGTCACAGGAAAAATTTTTAATATTTTAACAAAGACTTTTATTTTTACATTTTAAACTTAACATTTTCTCCTCTTTTTATTAATTAGAATTTATTTTATAACAAATCAAAAGTGTAAGTTATACACAATGTTCTGTACGAAATTATTGTTCGGCTGTAAAATCGATGGCATAATTAATGTAAAACTATTCGGTCAATTGGCGTGACATTTTACTGGAATATTCAGAATATTTGAACAGATTGAGTTTGAGGTCTCCTCACGGATTTTGATAAAACCTTGTAGGATTATTCGTTTGTAATCAAAAGTGACAAATATACAAAAAAAAATTGTCGGTCACTTATATTTCCGGAGATATTTAACTTTAAAATTTCGCAAATTGATATTTTGCCGCCACGATTTTTTGCATAGTTCCATAAAGTTTCGTTGCAAATTGTTTAAATGCCTTAAATTAAGGACATTTCCACCTTTTCATTCTAAAAAATTTTTCTCGAATCTTTGAAATTAACGAATTAAAGGTAAATATATTTTTCGACTTATTGTCGGTGACGAGTACGCATTTGTCTTATAAAATAACAAATCGAAGTAAAGTAAATTTTTTCTTATTTTCAGCACTCGTGTAGAATTTTTTACAGAAATCCGGTGGAAACATTTTTAATTTAAGATTTTCCATAATTTTGACCAACAAATTGTGGGAGCATGGAGTAATTGCGACAGAAAACTACCACTTTTTAAGATTTTAAAGTTCAATACCTCAGACAATATAAGGGACCGAAAAATTTTTATTTTACATATCCGTCACTTTTGACCCTAAAAGAACACTCCAACAAAGTTTCATCAAAATCCATGAGGAGACCTCAAGATCAATTTATGCGTCTTTTTCAAAAAAATTCTTTCCACAACAAAGACGTTTTGGAAGGAACTGTTGTCCAAAATAATGAAAAGTTTTGAATTTTATTAAGAGTATAAAAATAAAAAATGTTCAAAAAAAGGCGTTATTCGACTGAAAATAAAAGCAACCATAAAGCATCATAAGTTTTAGATTAGATTCTTTATTTTCTTAAATTTATGTCTTTCAACTTTTTATATACATATGTATAGTATGCATAGAAATATACTCAGTAATGCTTAGAAGACCAAAATGATTCCAATGAATTCTCATTTATTTACAATCAGGATATTTCTGATTAAATATTAAGTGTCTAGGATAAGATTTATATAAAAACTTAAATATACCAAACCGCAGTTTTCAGGGTAGGGTAATATAGTTAAAAAAAGTAAGTACATAGTTGCTTGTTTTTCCCTAGTCATTAGCTTTGCGATTTACAGGACTTAAGTAGGGGTAATTTTCCAGCTCTAACTTGAAGATTTTGAATAAACGAGGCCAGTAAAACTCGCAAAATAGCAAAGTCTTTGTTTTTCTCAAATGTATAGTATCCTTAATTTTTAATTCCCTCAGAACGGCCCTTGGTTCAAACAATAAAAGCAGCTACGATAAAGTTCCCTTCCCTAAGCGTATTTTGAAAAAAACAATTGAGCTCCGTTTATAAGCTGTCCAGTTCAGATTCAGGAAATCCTCTATTCTATCCTTTGAAAGAATAAAAAAGCGAAACTTTTACAAACTGCTAAGAAACTTTAATTACAGTGAAGATTATTATCTACTCTTTTTCTTTCAAGTCTTTGAAGCGAAAAAGTTCCTATAATTATTGTCTTAAAACTCAATAGCATTTTCGATTCAAATGCACTCAAGTCGGAGTTGATTCAGGTCAAGAAAGTGGATGAAATTGCATAATGGTTCTTGCGCTCACAGCAAACCGAAGAAAATTCTTAACTAAGTGTGCCGACGACAAGTAATAAAGTCGAGAAAAGAAGCAGATGTTTATTAAATATTTAAGAAGCCAAGGGCTTCTCACCAAGAAAGAAGCGGGAAGCCACTCGCAGCAAGAATAAAAATAGAATAAAAAAATTGGAAATGTCGCAACTTGCATAAGACGTGACAAAATGGACGCCTTGCTGCGAAAAAGAACAGATGTCCTTCTTATCCAGCCAAAATTATCTCACCATTCGAAAAGGATTATTAATCCCCGAAATTTCCATTGTGTAAACTGTAAACCCATGTTTCTGTAGTACGAAAATAGTTGGGAACATTTCCCACAGCATTTTATTAGCTGAGTAAAAACTGAATGGGTCCTGTCCGGCGGGCAGAGAATTCCCGTGGGACTGCCATTTTTGGACATTTTGGATTAAAGTCCATAGAATAACAAATTGAAATAAATATTTACTCGATGTCCTTGTGCTTTTTCCTAATTAAGGTCACATTCCTGTTGATACGCAACGGCCAATATTTTCATAAATTAATTAAGAGCACTAAGCAAATTTGTCAAACTACATTAAGCTTTCCGGGGCTATGTAGACAATGATAGAATATATTTCATTCCTTCCGGCCTTTGCTAGAGGTTCCGTTGGTATGTAATATGTATAATAAAATAACTCTTGCTGGAATAGGTTTATTAAGCCTAAAGCTACATTGGGTAAATCTCCTCTACCTCTGTTATTTATTGGTGTACTCTTTTTCTGGTAATATTTTACTTGACTTGAATTACAAGTAACTTATTTTTATTTACCTACATATGTCAGGGTTAAAAAAGAATGAAAATAACAAGGCGAACGTTGCTAGAAAACCAGCAGTTAAATTATTGTGGTAAGCATTTTCATAGTGCAAGGTGCATTTTAAAAAAACCACAAAATCATATTTTAAATTAGGGATACTCCAAAGTTCTTGATGTTCTGTTTTAGCGAGTTTAAAACGGTTCGTACGTATTATCTAGAATTGTAACACTATATTAGAAAACAGTAATCCCGAAAACCCCAAAGGAACTATTTAATTTTATTTTCCGCAATAGTATTGTCTTACGGCTTCGTGAAAATTTTACATACAACCTAAGCCAGTCATGATGAACCTAAGGCACCAGGCATGTACGAAGATTTGGTGGCATAGCACATGAATATAACTTACAAAAGATATTACCGTTTTCAGTTCAATTTTGTTTGTAATACGGAATAGCAATAGTTTTCCACGAATAAACTGATTGACCAATGTTTTATTTTGTCCAAAAATCTAAATTTTCAATGTTAAAAATGACATATATATTACCTTAATATGATGCTGATTTATCACCATCAATTAAAAACAAAAACCGGCCAAGTGCTAGTTGGACTCGCACTCCAAGGGTTCCGTACCTTAGAAGCAAACGTATAACAAGTTTATCTACGTAAGACATATACTGCAAAATTTTAAAAACAATGTAGGTACATATGAACCAGTACATAATATTTTAAAATACTTCCTTGTATGTGTTTCATTAAATTTTACTCTATGAATATTTATAGGTATTATTAAGCATGCAATAAAGTTAATTTTTGGAACCGCATTACTAAGATTTTTTGCTGATGTTAAAGACATGATTTTATTTTTTCTGTAATATTTACATAAACCTCTAATTATTTTATATTTTTTTGCATTGGAAACTTCGAAAATGAATGGTATTTTTTCATCATAAGTCGAAAACTATGCGGCATAAAAGGAAATGAAAATCTATTTTAAAATGTTGAAATGAAGCCTTTTCAGATGATACTCCATTTGATCTAGTAACCCTGCTTTAAAATTTCGGCCCCTTTTACATAAATTTTGTCACTTGCAATAAAGGTGGGCAAGCATTATTTTAAACTATTCCAAATTTCAAGTCGATAGCATTAGTAGTACATAGTTGTTAAAATAAGCAGCTTTGACAGACACGACAGACAGACAGACAATGTCGCAACATAAGGGTTCCTTTTTACCATTTTGATACGCAAAACCAGATAGATTTCACTTTGGAGCTCAAAAAAATATACTATTAATCAAAAATTTTTCAAATTTTGAAGTCTTTGTTCTTGTTTGAATTTTTTTCCAATTTTTCATCGAACCAAGTTGTGAAATAAGTATATAAGTATTTATTTATAATTGCTCATTAACCAACCTAAATCCAATTATTCGATAACTGGAAGTTACTTTTCTTCTTGGTTAGGTACTTTACTTTGCTTTTATCTCTACAGTTTAAGTTTCCATTAACAATACATTGTGACTTTAATATATAGATTTTCGTTCATTTTTAAAGAAATTTCAGAATTCCAGATCCACTTTTATAAGTAGGTATTATTTCATCTTTTGGTCGTATATTTTTCAAACGTAAAAAGTACTATTTAAATATTCTATCACATGTTCAAAAGAAGCTATTTAGACCCTTAAGCAACCTTTACAAAAACCGATAAAAACGTCTAGTGGTCACTATTTATATGCTCGGGTGTTTTTTTTTTTAATAACATTATTTATGAAGGCGATACTTTTTTGTACAGCTACTTTTATTTTCAGTATTATTATTAATAAACAAAATAATAAACAATCAAAAATGGAAATAGCACCTTTTGATCAGACATTTTGCAATTTCCATTGAAATAGCACCCTTTTGATCAGTATTTACACAAATTACGCTTATGGGGATATGTAAGTAAATAAAAGATAAATTCAATAACAATTGACACACACAAAAACGTTCAGAAAACAAACCTTCTTCTTCGATATAAACTTTTTCTAAATCTTCCAATTTTTAATGAAAAATGTTCAAAGCAAAACCAGCTCTTCTTGAAGTGGAAATAGCTCCTTTTGATTGGGACAATAAAAATAAGGCTACATTAGTAAGAAACTAGGCACTTTTGATCAAAAGTACCTAATGACAGATTTATGTAGGATCTCAGATTAAAAAAGGAAGTAGTAAAATAAACGTTGAATGACCAAAAGTGTAAATAGCTCCTTTTTGCCTCCTCACATGTTCATCAACAAAATTCTTTTTGACCAGGTGCAATTAATGAGAAGTATTGAAAATTAATTCACCCAACGTCTTTACAGCAAATCCTGCCTCATACAAAGATGACGACGGCATTGTAACTTAGAAATGAATGTTAAAGGTATCTAGGTATGTATATCTCTATGCCTCCTTCCTCCACGTCCCGCCACTCCAATATTAGTTTTCACGTCCAATCCAAAAACTTTCTCCCAAAGACACGCAATAACATGAATGCATTATGCATATCTACATATGTACATAAACTTGACTTGAATATTAACTTACGTTTTGGGAATTTCCATTTGAGGGATTGGGAAGTGAGGGGCCCGTCCTGTGTCGAAAACGGGCCAACGCACTCCTGAGGCCCTCCGTATTGTTATTGTCGGGCCCCTTCTCGAATAAAATACACCCACAAAACAACACTTTGAATGATTTATTTATAACTATTATCACACAATATTCACTTCACTGCACCTGCACAACGCTTCGCATTCCATTTAAGCTACTTCCAGTGAATGGAATTAATTTTTATAGATATTCCTTCACAACCGATAAGCCAATATTTCTCACATAACCGCTGTAGAAAAGAAAAAAATACAACTCAAAAATAAAATTTTATTCAATTCACATGCGATGAGTCGCATAAAAATTTATGCTGCCAAAAAAGAAACTCCTCACAGACTTCGGATTTCTACTGCAGAGGGGCCAGGCAAAGTCACATCAGAGTCGTTTATGCTACACGGGACGACGGTGAATGTCGTCGCAACCTGCAAGAAATAAAAATATCCTTAAAGTGATGTGACACCCTGTATATATGGTCGTCATGACTTTCGAGCTGACAGAAACTGCTGGAAACAACGAGAACGAATTCCACTGCGGCAGGGAAAAAGATAACGAAAGGAGCCATTTATGAGATATTAAAAGTTATACACCCCAAATCGATTTTGTTTAGAGTTTTGACGATACAAATTTTAACTTCGAAATAGGATGTTCGTTTTATTCCCGCCGCCGTACTACATCTAGGAACTGTGATGAGGATTCTCCGGAGAATTCATCCATAAAATGTTTGCCTTACTTCCCCGATTTTTATTGCCTTTAAATATAAAATTCACCACAACTCTCAAGAAGTTGTAATAAAAATGTTGCCATTAAGTTTTATTTAGTAACGTGTTAATAGCGGATACAAATTGGTTCAAAAATATTATTAAATATATACTAGGTACTTAAGTTTCTTCATGTTTAAGTATCTAATTTCTAATGTATTAGCATTTGGATTGCTTTGATACTGTTAGAGAAATATTAATTTGATCCATAAATTAATCAGTTGTAAGGAAGGATTGCTCTTAACTTAAACAAATTGGAAATTAGAGGAAAAATTTTTAATTGTTTCTTTAGAAAAGATTACTTTCTAGTACTCTCTTAAAATGAGGGTTTCAACTAGCAAAATAAAATTTTCAATTTGGAAAAGATTGAGTTTAAGATCTCTATGAATTTTGATGAAACGATGTAAAAACACATTGATTTGCGTGGAGTTAAAGTGAAAAAGTTTTAATTGAGATACCGACGACGACAAGTACGCATTTGACGTGACAAATAACAAACTCACAAACAATAATGTTCTTTGCATATACATATGTATGTCCTAGGATGAGAGGGACTTTTGGTTTGAGTTTTAAATGACGTTATATGTATGATATATTTGAATAACGTGCTTGATAAACCCCCGACCCCCACTGGCTACAACCTTACGGGGGCGACCTTGACCTCAATAGATGCCTTCAATTTTCATAAATACCCTATTTGCCCCGCTAATCTAGCCTAAAATTTGTATATGAACATTTTGGCATTTTTGTTAAATGTAGTTAAAAGTATATACTTCATTTTTTAGCGGTCAATACAATCATTATAATATGGCTTATTTTAGTAGTGCACTAACGTCTATTAAATTATGCTTTTTTCTACTAAAAGAAGTTCTTATAAGTCGTGTTTTGATGACGTAATAAGGAATTAGTTATGTAGAGATAAATTTTTACTAGACATTTGCAATGACTGAAATTTTTGTTATAAATATTGTAAATATAAAATTTATGTCTTTATTTAAAAGCTGAAACATTAGTTTTTTTAATCTTAAAAAAAAAATTACTCAAACAAAATAATATGCAACAGTATGTTTTTCATCTTTATTAATATAATTAAAATGAGGCTGAAACTACCAGCCAATTTTGTAAGAAAAAAATATTCTCGGTGGATTTTAATATGCACCATTCGATACTTTATAAAATGTATACTGCTACAAAATATTTTTAATTTATTTTTTATCGAATGATAGGAGTAGTCAAATAAATGGTTTATACGCTGTATTTTTTCCTCTATAAAATCTGTTGAATTCTTCTATGGCCCATTCGATTCGCCATCAATTTTGCTACATGAAACTCCTTTTCAATTATTCAAAATCGACTGGTGCAAAAAAAATATTTAAATCCGCCTTAAAAATTTGAATTTCCTCTTTTTCTTCTAAATGAAAAATAAGCGGCGCTAAGATTTACTATGGACCATTGGAATTGTCGTTAAATTTACAGATGAAGTGTAAAAATTTGTCAATAAATACCAATATCAGCGTCCGTTTTTTGAGCTAAAAATGTACACCTACTCCTCAATTTACACGATAAATACGTTCCTGGAAAACCCGTGAAAACCGAAACCGTTTAAAACGAGACATATAATTTGTACAAAATAGAATGATATGTTTAATTAAACTTTAAACCGTATAAATCGATCTAAAGCAGATAAAGAAAAGTCGAAGATATGTTCATTATAACCGTGTGAAATGCGATAAGGATTAAATGAAAAAACAAGGATTGGTTCATTAATTTTCTGAGAGAATTTAATGCTTTCCTATATGTTTTCAATTTATATTAAGAAATGCAAAACAAAGCCATTAATTAACAATATTCGGCACGTTCGGTTCGGCCGGCCGGTAAAAATACCCAATTAAGTGCCAATTTTCCAATCGACAAATAAATTTATTCGTCAAATAAAGTCGGTCCAATAATCAACTTGGCTATGATTGAAAATATTGTATTTTTTTAATTTAATAAAAATCAGTCCTAAAAAGCATATGCAAACGACCAGTCAAGTCGCATTTAGACGTTGTTGTAGGTTGAAGCTATTTCTATGTTGATCATAAAAATTATCCATTTCTTCGTATTTATTAGGCAGTAGTAGCTATCTTGAAACGATAATAAAAGATTTTTTTCTGGGATCGATCCTTTACTAATTACAAAATTGGAGACCTAGGTACACATACCTACATATACATATGTATGTTTTTGGAAAAATGTTAATTTCCTTGATTGTTATTTTCCTAAAAACATTATTATTGGTTATGTTAAATATTGCTGGCCGTCAACGAATCGAACTTTCTTATTTTTATAAATGGTATAATGCAAAACAATCAAAATATAATCCAAACAATTTTTGTTTTGTTTTAATTTAAAAACCGTCTTAAGGCGAAAGCGAGGAATACGTGCGTTTGTATAATTTCTGGTATTTCAAAGATTATCTTTTTTGTTAGAAAATCAGTTTAAACTAATCAAATGTGTTAATAAAAGTTTGAATCTCTCAGGTTTGTTTTTGATTTTATCTACCATACACTCTGCATATACATATTTGTACCTTCAGTGCGGAACAAATACCTTAACATACGTATTTTTATCAACGAAATTCCTTTTTACCCAACCATAACCTAAGCGTCTTAAAATAGCAGCGCTAACCTTTCTTGGGAATTCATATTTGTATAAAGTTACTGCAGTGCAGCATGTGAAGAAACATTTCCAATATTTATCACTTCGAATCCACCCCGGCAACCAGCGGGATCGTTTAAGTTCATTAGTCTGATTGGATTAGTCCCCGGAGTAGACGGAGTCTCGCGACCTCCTCCTAATGCACCACCGCACCCAAATGCCGACCGACTGCTTTTATTCATCAAATTTAATAACTTGATTTTGGCTATTGATTTTTGCATTATGACATTCAATACTAAACCAGTCAGCCGGAATAACCGACGACAATCTGTGCAAACAATTTGTCTTCTGCATCGCGCACTCTGCGACATGCAATAATTTTGTGGACTGCAAGAACACGGGAGTCCTCCTCAAATTAGACGCTTCCAGGAGTCAAGACAAGACACAAGGAGTTGTCGTTTGTCTTGGGTATTTAATGAACGTCGAAAATCAAGTGCTCCTCAATTCACCTCCTACGCTCTGCCAGTTCTTGTTAGAGCCAGAGGACTTGGATAAATTGTTTTGCTTCGAAGTTGCCATGCAGTTCGTATGCTCTTATTCCATAATCCAGGTCATCTCTGCTTATCCAGGAATTATTAATACAAGTTTCCGCTCGAACTCGCCGGATCCGGGATTATTGTATTTGCAGTCGTATTTCAAAGCAATGTTTGTTTTCCATTCAAACAATTCGAACTCTTGCACTGCACATTGTAGGGACACCTTTCATATTGATGTATGTTAGATTTGTTATTGGATTCGCCTCTGGGGAGGAGCCGACGTGAAACTAAAATCGCATTATACACTTTGCGGGAACAAAGCCAACCCTCACAATAATTACGCGTAGCACTTCATTTAATCCCTCCCGAATGAGTTCCCATTTGGTGAAAATTAAAACTGAAAGCGAGAGACTTATTTATGCCCCCATCGACTTCAATTGGAGGACTTAATTGCGAGATTTAATGGAAATTATTTCCACTTTCAAGTGAAGCATTTACTCCTTGAATCCGATTTTCTACCCGTCGTTTCGCCAATATTTATTGCGTCATATCTTACTTCTTGGAACGATTATGAAATATTTACTGCGACATCATCAAAATTACTACAATATGTAGATGTAAGAAAACCCGTGTCAAGTCAAATGTAAGTAATATTTGTTTATTTTTAACTAATCAGCACGATAAAATGATAAGAGGTATAATGTTTACACATTTTTAGGGTCTAAATTTAGCAAAAAAAGTAATAATTGGTTTTTGTTTCCTAACTAAAAAGGAATGGGTAGTTTAGAAAGGTAACTTTTGAAAACTATAAAAAAAAACAATTTTGGAAACAGATTGAATTAACATTTCATGAATTTTGATAAAAAGTTTTAAAAGCTATTGTAATTTTATATCAAAGGTGATAAACACGTCGCTAACTCATACTTCCTGATATATATTTAACTATACAAAATTTCGAATAATTGCCTTGCTAAAAGTTTCGTTGACAATTTTGTAAAAATCATTAGAAGATGTTTCTAACTTTTTATTATAAAAATGTTTACAATAATCGAATTGAAAAAGAACTTTTGTAAATTTATTTTTAGAAAATACATGTAAACATCTTTGATGTAACGCTTTTTTACAGTTCTCGCCAAAATAATAAAATTTGTATATGAAGCCAAAAATTCTAGGAATGTAAAGTGAAACTTTTCGTTTAGAGTTTGTTTAAAAACATGACGGTTAAGCGTGTTAACGAATGCAAAGTTAAGAAACTAAATTTGTACATATTTTATGACCTAGTTTATTAATAAAGCTCATCAAATTTTCTTTTCTGAAACGAAAAATAATCAATCAGGTTATTTTGAGCAGGTATACCTGATTTACGCATGTAAATTTTTAGCGTAGAAAATCCCGTTTAGAAATTCAAGTATTACTGAACTTAAATTCTAGATTAAAGGATACAAAATATCGCTTTAATATTAAAATGAACTCTCCCTTCTCAAAATGCTTATTGAAAAGTATGTCCTTCTTAACAACAATGTGCTTAAATTATAGCAGCCTCCTCAAGCGTTGTCACAAAATTGTGAAAATATTTCGCAACCTATTGGTCTTCTTCTTCTTGTAACCTAACCTTATCACGTCTTCCTCTATCGGGGCATTCAAGCAAATTACGGAAAAATTCCAGGGAATTCCGTTTTTGATATGTGAGCAAACATGTTATAAATAGGTGGCACCGGAGTGTTAATAATTCAACCTTTGGCCTGTATGCTCGTTAGCGTGCTTCACTGGAATTTACGAGAGTTAGGGGATGAAAGTTAAAAGACTCTTAAACCCAACCGAGTCAGCACTGGAGGGTTGATAACTCATTGCTAGCCCATCTATTAAAATATTGGCCCACGGGAAATCTCGAAATCAATACCTGATCAAAGGGATACAAATCGCTTTAGGGGACATGGAAAATTTCGAATTTCCATCAAACACTTCATCGTCTTTCTAAAATTTGTCGATTCATTTGGAAATTGATTTTTTTAAAGAAAGAAGTTGAGAGCCTTTTCCCTTCAACTCAAGATATTTTCTTTAAAATCCTTTACTAAATTGAGCAGACCCTCTAAATTATGATAGAGTTTCTCAGAAAGGATTTATCATTCTACTTAATATGTACTTTAAATCAAGATTTTCTTTCGAAGAAGAGGTGATTAGATTATGAGGGTAAATCGCCAGAAAATTTCCAACTTTAATATTAAATTTTTAAGAATTTTTTAATAGGTGCTGGTCACTGAAGGAAAACAGCGTGACAATAAAAAGAAAATCGTTTGGGATTTGTTATTGTAGTAGGTAAATATTTCATGAAAATACTCTTTGTAGGAGGGGTTTTCACTTTTCGATGTATGTATTTGGTTTTGAATTTTTGAATATTACTCCCTTCTAATATCTAGGCAGAAGGCTACTGCGTTTTCCTATTGCAATTTACTCATACGGTCTTATCCTTTAAACTCAAAATCTATCAACTGACTGCATTTGTCATGTCATGGAAACTTTGCATATTTTGCTATAGGGTGCTCACTCTTCATTGCAAGCAAATACTATAATTTTGCTATTTGAATAAAAAACACCGAAGAGTAAATACCCGTGTATTAATTTTGTACAACTAAAACAATTGCAAAACTCTATGGCAACATCAGCTGCATTTTTTTCATGAACTATACAGTTTTTAGTACGTTTTCGCCTCACACAAAGCTGAAAATCCAGTTTTTATCTGGGTTTCTATCCAGGTTACGGGGAAATTTCAGATGTTTTTCACTCTTTAGTATGTGGCAAACTTCACATAACCTGGATAGAAATCCGGGTTTTCAGATTTACATGGGGAAAAACGTACTGAGAACTGTATGGTTCATTAAGAAATCGCAGCTTTCATGTTTCATGCTAAAATCATCAAATAAATGAAATTTTTATACCGAATTCTTTAAAGTAACAATAGCCAGCTGCATATCGAATCAATAACTACTCGGCTGACTAAAATTGATGTATTAATTATAAATTTCTCTGTAAGAATGGAGAAGGGTCAATTAAACATAATTTAAAAGTTCTCTTAAATTCTTAATGGACTCTAATTACTCTTTTTACGATGTAAAACAGCTTTTAAAATGTAAATAAAATATATGCACCAGTAAAATTTCATTTTAAAATGGAGAATGACAAAATGAATCCTGTCGATAAAATGTTCGCAGTAAAAGTGTAGCATGAATAACAATTTATTGGTTTTATAGAGGAACTGGAAAAAGAACCCTTTTTAAATTTCTTAATTTTGAATTGAATTGTTTTGAATACTTCTGTCTACAGCACTCTATTCAAATAGTTTAATTAAACTATTAATAACTATTAAATTTAAATATAAATTATGATTTGACCTTTGTTCCTGTTATTACATTTGCTTCTTTTAGTAGGTAGATTAAAAATCCGCAAATTTTATTTTTAGTTTTGCAAATTTTAAAATCTATCGAAAATATAATATTCGAAATAGGCAAAACAATTTTTGGATAAAGTTTTTGGCGCTAACATCAATGTAATTTCATGTTATTTTGGCAAAATAAATACATGTATTTTAATAACATAACCAATTTTAAAGAGTAAAAACCTCGATTAACTTTCAAATATTCTGATTACGTACTGCAAAAAAAGTTCGTAACTGGATGAAATCATCAAAGCCTTCCATTTTGCAGTTATAAACAATCTATAAATTGGATACATACACACAATCCCATAATATATCCTCTTTGAAACATACGATGAACTAGTATAAATAATTTATAAAGCGACGTGACATCTCAAAACAGTAGACGAAAAATACCTCTCAATGAATTTATATCCATCTCCCGCTGCTTTCAATAGGGTAAACCCATGTAAATTTAAGATGTGGAGCCTTATCTCATAAAGTGGCAAGCACATAAAATTCATACAATCTAATGCTCCGACTAACATAATTAAATTTGCGAGAAACTTAATAAAAATCTCCCATTCGCTTTAAAAAATGTCACGCTCTTTTCAGAAAATCGAATCCCCAAATATAACCCGCCACCGCTGCTACGATTAAAAAAGGATCCCTTTTCGTCCTTTTGCGTTTTAATCAAATTGTAGAGGATATACCAAGTACTATAAGTGGAAATTGCCCGGGTTGCGAAGAGCACTCTCAATGGTTTGCATGGACACTTCTTTTTTTAAGGTCCAGTGCATGCAAACTCATAAACAACTCTCGGCGTAAGGGAAAAGGGTTACTCGGGTGAAATAGAGTTTCTTTTGCACTGGATGGAAACAGCGTGAAATGCTCGAGGTTTAGATCCTGACCCCATGGTGATTAAGGATTTTTTACCCGATTTTCTTTTTTATTTTATAAATTAAAAGGACGCAAAAAGCAAAATTATGTTGAGATCATATTTTTTTTTTTCGTTGCTAGATAAGATGGATAACTGAAAATAATTTAAAGCTTTTATGTCGATTTTTATAAGGTCAAGCCTTTTTGAGGTATAATAAAGCTCCACCTGTAGGTCACAACAAACATTTGAGGCGTATGGAGACAATGGTAACCTCCACTTCACAAACTGAACTAATATGCTATTTAGGTTTAATCTTTAAAAGCTCTAATTTTTTTGATGAATATGAGAAAAAGTGTAGTAAATCTTCTATAGGGCTGATTTTTTTTTTTTACGAACTTTTTTTAGATATATACTGTTATACTGGTAATAAAATTTAAGTAACGCAAAAGAATAATTAAACTGCTTTAGTCTCTCCATTGTGTAAGTTCATATCAAGATATTAAAGTCATATTGAAAGTTAGTTTCATAGTACCTAGTTTTTATTAATTAAAGCGTTAATAGCTGACAATTTTATTACACTCACAAACATAGCAATCTCCAAAATCGATTTTGTACAAACTTGGTGTACCTACACTAGTAATTCAGTGTAATATACCAAAATTAAAAAAATCTATTATTGTATGTCTTATGAAATTAATTTTAGAAAAGTGTATATTACTTTGATTCTATTCCCTTCAATTAAACTTTTCAATTTTTTCGTTGGTTTCGATACATACCCACTGTTTCGCCCACATATATGAAATAATACACATAATAAGTATGAAAGTCACAGTCTTACGACCCTAGCGAAGAGCTCGTAAGCTCCCGATGGTGGTCTGTACCCAGTAGACGAAATCTTTTGGAAACAGGTGCCTTATCGCAATAATCTTTATGGTACGTGCCTGAAATAGCTCTATGTGGCGCAGTCTGCCGTCTGAACTATATGAAATATTAATTTAGTCGAAGATACTTACAGTGTTCACTTAAGTTCGATGCCCTAAACTGTTAATATGTACTATGCATTCCACTCATTGGAGATAGGTTCCTATCAGGGAATTGTTACCATTTCAAAGGGTCCATAAACTTTTTGATCAGGGATTAACGTGAGAAAGTAAATTACCTCTCCTCATGGGAATATAACTTTTTCTGTTCTTTGAAAGGCAGATGTGAAATTAATTAATTTATGAAATTCATTTTAATACTCATAGCAGAAAAAAAGACTAGCCTTGTGAGTTTTTTGAAAAGGTTAAGCAGTCATGTTATCAATCTCCAACTGATTATAAATGAGGGATGAAGAATTTTTTTCAATTCCAAATTAAAGCATTTCTAGCAAAATTTATTTAAGAAACATTTATTTATGCGAGGAGTTTGCTGTCATGAAATTTAAGAATGTCGGCAACATAAATACAACGGCGTACTTTTCCTTGTAATTAATTTCATCCATTTGACTAAACAAACTGAAGTGGTGGATTAAATCATTCCGCCTACTAATTATTTTAATCAGTTTGCTTAGGAGGGACTCAGCCAGGAAAGCTTACACGGGTCAGTTGAATTGACCGTCGGTGCTGACAAGATTTTCGATAAGCCAGCCAGTCAGAGAAAAAGCTAAATTAAAAAGGATACGCACACATCGTTGTAAGTGACATTGTCAATTTTACCCTGACATGAGTACTTCCTGTAATTTTCTGGTAATGATATATGCTAACATAAATTACGTATGTTCACCTGTAGTATTAATTGTTAAAAATGCTGGAACTTATGCATAAATAATTTACGTAGCATATGCATCTTAGAATGTGGAAACTTGTACTTTAAACAACTTTCGTGAAGTCAAAAATTAATCCTGAGGTTAATATTTTAATAATAAGTCTCTTAATTTTCAACGTGACTTCTTTTTACTGAAGGAAAACTGAAATTAAACAGGATATCTCAGGATTGGAATGTTTTATTAAAAAGTAATTACATGGTTTACAAGTTGTGAAGTGAGTCGAAAGTTAATTATCTTTTTTTGCAAGGAATATAAAAATTTCAGGTATCTTAAAGAAGTTATTTCCCATCTCTAATTGTAAACGATTGCCAGTTTTCAGTATAAAATAAAAATGGACAATTGATCGATTTTCCATAGTTTTAACAGAAGAGGTATATACCATTGTTGTATGTATGGGTTCAACATTTTTTTCTATAAATACATATTTTCAAAAATATGTTCAAAAGCTTTCAATCTATAATCGGAAAAAATGATCAATTTATAGCCAGGCAGCATTCATAACTTCATAGCTAAAATTGTTCGATTTATGGAAACAAATTTTTGATTAGTTCATTTTTATGAATCATAGCACTTTATTCGAAGGAGTTTAGCAAATTACAAACTTCTATACTAGAAACAAGCTTAATGCTGGCTTTATCGTGTAGTTACCTACGTTAAATAAATAAAATTTTTGTAATCGTTATAGTTCTTAACATTAAGTGTAAGCATTTAAAAATTATTATAAAATTGTTTTTCGACAAAAACAGCTACGTTTAGCGTAAATAACACCAGCTGACTAGCTAAATTTCCATTTAGAAAATAATGTCAAATTTAATAGTAATTTAGGTTGCTCGAAAATTTCATAAAACTATATTATCGACACCTTAATAAAAGTTTCAGTCGCATTTAGCCCACAGCCTTAATAATATATATTTTCCTCAAATCCTAAATAATCTAGATGCTAAATAAATTCGAGAAAAGGGCATTTTCGATTCCATAATACGGTTAAGAAAAATTTAAAAAATATTGTGGTTTTATTTGCCACATTAAGTTCTCTCCAAAACCTGTTTTATATCATAATTTCACTAAATTTTATGTATAGAAGAGTGTAAGATAATTAAGAAAATAATTTCCTGAAAATTCATGCTGATGGTAAAAGCACTTATCCAAATTTAATTAAAATCAAAGTAATTTTTTGCTCGGCCAAAGCTGAACGTGCAAAAAACGCCAATATTCCAATTTGTGATAATGACAAAAACAAATTTAAAATTCAAAAACTTCAGAGAATTTGTTCGCGCTATTTAATCTAATTCACCTCCGGTGTCAAGAGCAATTTGAAAATAAAAAAAGAGCTCCGGGCGTTATTGATTCATAAGCTTATTTTCTATTGGGTTCGTTGTTCCGACCCGTCCAATACCAATAAAAGAGGTGCGAAAAAATCAAAAAATTCTCCCTTTACCACTCGAGTGGCAAGTGGACGGAGAATAAAACTTTGATGGATTTCCGTTCTGAAACCTCTGGTTGAGATTTTGCCTTTTCCCGGGGGTGCATTTGGGCGGTCCGAGCACCAAAATCAGGGATCAAGAATTTGACAGTAAAGCCACGCATTTCGACGGTTTATTGTATTTGCAGACGGCCGTACCCTTTGCGGGGCACCTTATCGCCGCAAATTACAATTTCTGCAGACAAAGCAGTAACATAATCCGCAAGGCTCCCAATTTAACATAACAATGTCGCACTTCACGGCAGAGATTCTTCCCTACATTTGCATATTTTCGCCTGCCCGAATGTTCCCATCGGAGCTGAGGGTACATTGGGACATGCGACTTTATGTTTCGGCGAAAAGAACTTTGTTAAAGTCATCTGCATGTGTACGAGGACTTATGGCCTAGACTCAAGGAACACTGAAGAGCCCTACTGAGCTGCAGGGGAGTACCTACCCTAAAAAATCTCTGGATATAGGCTCGTTTATATGATTTGCTTTTATTTCTATTTACCTGGGTTATCCCGCCTTTGTGGAATGGGATAAGAGCATAAAATTGAGTGTCCGCCGCTGGATTGCTCTCCTCTTTCTATTGAATTTTGATAAAAACGAAATTGAAAAAAAAACCAGCTTTTCTTTTGAATTCAATTTGGACATAATACACGCCTCTTTTTGGCCTGCTTCAAAGAATCTTAAAACTCCTTGACTGAATGGGGGCTATAGATAATCCCGGGATTTGGGTTAATCTATGTATTTTCGGTTTTGGTACAATAAAATTCCTTTAGCTTCCAATTTGTATAGAAAAAAGCTAAGAATACTTTATAGCATACATTTTGCCCTTTCCAATAAAAGTGTGATCAAACCTTTTAAGAGGCATAAATTAGTAAATTTCCCCAAAACAATAATACTTTTGTTCGTATATCGTATCGTATTCTCATCGTAAACGCTACCCTCATCATCGAGAAACGGCGAATTTATCGCATCGAAAAATAATTTAATCCCAATCACGTTCAAAACTCCTTAACACATTTTATCTCATATCATTACGACTAAAAGTGGGATACATTTTCCCAGATGTAAGGCGCTAACATTTTTCAAATTTATATTTGGACCATTTGGAAGAATTTAGGAGGTTGTACTTCCTTGCAATAAACATAAAAATGCCATAAAATCTGGGCTTCGAATGGAAAACGTTAGGTTGCTTTAGATTAAGACTCGATGCACACGAGCGACAGTAAAACCTTAGCAATCAATTCGGGTGTTAAATGAAACATAATATGAGTTCACCTCACAGAAGGTACGCAGTGATTTATGTTGACTTCCGAACATTCCACATGTTTGGGTGTATGTATCAAATGCAAGGGCATTGTTACTAAATAATCTTTAAACGAAATTACTAGCTGATTGTTTTTGGAATAATTAACATTAATATTTCATTTATAAATCACGGCTGTTTGTATTGAATGATATGGTGGGAATCGACACGTGATTCATCAGTAAATTGACTTATACACCTATTAATTGCAATTGACTAAAACCTTGATTTTCGGCTGATGATTAATTAATGAAATCAAGTTATTTATGCTAACAAATGAATCCATGCATTTATGTGCTGAAACAGTCATTATAAAGTACAGTAGCGCTCCATAGAATGAGTTTAATTAAATCAGTTATGCTCTCTATTGAATATGCCCTGTCCATTCAGTGAAATCAAATTTTAGACAATACAAGACTTGGAGCATAATTTTATGCTTTAAACTATAATAGGCCGAAATTTTCGTTTCCATTCATCATTAAGATAAATGTTTAAAATGCCCTTCAAATATACGTGATTTCGCGTTGAATATTCTTTTCATGAGCTTTTGTGATAAGTTATATTCCACACACATCAACTTTTCCTTCTTTCATTATTACGCTGATAGCGTAAAAATAATCTTATAATAGCATAAAAACAAATTAATTGAAAACATATTAAAGATGAAAATAAGTGCATATGTATGCACAATTATAGCATATACATAGTAAATTACATTAAAAATGAGAAAGAGGAGCTGTATTTATTTAATAATGATATTAGTAGTAAGCTACATATGTATATGTATATATAATAGTTGTTATCTTATTTATTTATAACAGATTGGCTGAGTTAAATTTTAATGCCTTAAAAACAAATTTTCAACCTTTGACCCCTATATAAAAATTTAATTTAATCCAGGATGAGGATATGTAATACGAACTTTTTCTCCACTTTTTATTAAATGAAAATTGTTTATAATACTATATAAATTGTAAAATTCATTTTAAAAATTAGCTCCAGTTTTCGAAACCATTTTTAATATTGTTTTACAATTACTTCTATTTTAGATATATGTATAGATTTCAAAATAAGTGATTCCAAAATATGAAAAGAAAAGAATGAAATTTAAATATTTTTCCACTCCTTCTCTATATTTTGTATTGTTCTGCTTGTGCTTAAGCTCAAAACCTAACTTATTTTGGTTGATATAATTAAGTTCCTGCATATTTTAATATAATATTTCAAATTTCTCTTTCATTTTCAAATATATCTATATAATTATTCTTTCTTTCTGGTATAGTCTGTATGTTGATTTTGTCTTCTTTGATTCATAACCACCAAAATAGTTGCCAATTTTTACTAAGTTCATATATATGAATATAAATAATTATATAATTTGTTAGCTTATTTTCTAGTAAGTGTTATATTTGAAATTACGGCAACAAATGTTGATATGTATGCTAAGTATCTGTTGATAGTACCTACGACCAGAAGAAGATATTTTTACGCTCTGTTACCTACTTCATATAAAAAGGCATATGAATAAAAGATAATTACCTTTGAAATGCTCCTTTGCAAAGGTATCGTAAATGGTCCAGCACATCTCAGATATTTAAGCAAAACAACCACTGAAAACGTATGTCCTCATAAAATTATTTGCTGGCCCAGTAACAGAATACAGCATAGTCCGTCCACTCATTTGCACCTATTACCATCCACCTTCGAGTGCTCTTTCTCTTAATTGTAATTGGAGTTGGTAATCGTCACTAATATTTATGTTTTCCTTGAAATAGCTAAGTACTTGAGTGCCACACATAAAAGTCAGAGTGCCTATTACCAAAAGACCTTTAAGCTTCCTGAGAGAAAAAGTATACAGTTTGAAAATATGTGCTGCATATGTATTTTGATGAACACCTTCGTCCGAGTATAAATTATGGGATACAAACAAACACATATTTACGACCAAAACAAGCTATTTTGAAAGTAAGAAGAAACATAAATCTTTACTTCTCTACTCAGACAGTTATAAACATGAACTGAAGTAGAAGTAGGTACCTGCACAATTTTGTAATTTAATAAAATGCATAGTACTGAAATACTTTTAGTTCAAAAGAAGATATTTACTTGATTTTATTTTGAAAGATTAGTATGTATGTATGTACATATACAAGGGCGTCGCCAAGGGAGGGCAGGGGGAGGCAGTTGCCCCCCCTAGAGATCAAATGTAGCTAGCCGCAAAGCGACCAAAGTGCGAGCAATTGACTTCCTTACCTATTAATAAATTCCGCATCGCATGACAAAACGTAAATAAATTCACAAGGTTTAATGTATATTGTAGAAAGTATTGAAATATTCAGAATAACATTAAGATTTTGACATCCGTTTTTAAAATCGCCGCCATTTTCATCTGTATTTGTATGCGGCATACCTAAATAAAGTAGAAGTTATTGTTACGAACATACAATTTTAATTGGTTTTGTGGACAATGCCATCTGTCTGTAAAGTGTAACGCTTCATGCTCTCGGCGTTCATATTTTTTATCCTCCATAATATTGCCCCATTGCCCCCCCCTTAGTCATAAGCTGGCGACGCCCTTGTACATATATGGAAAGATCAAGCCAAGTTTCTAATAACATAAAAATAAGAGTTTTAATTTCTAATTTTTTTCCTAGATCCTGAATATTCTTGAAACTTTCATTGGAAATCTACAAACAATATAATAATATACATAATATATGTACTAGTTCCTTTAAGATAAGTGTGGCATCTACACAAATAAAAGTAAAGACTTAGACGCTATTAAATTCAGTATTGACTTTTCACTTTTTGTAAAACAAATAAAAATGTGGAATCTACATTCTACTTGATGATTCAAATAAACGATTTCATTATCTGTTTTTGCTTACTGGTAACTAAATACTAACTTCACTTTCATAAAATGCAAATATAAATTATCATAACATTATTATATCACCAGTTAATTACAATTTTGCATTTTCTTAAAGAATGATATTTTAAAAATATTCTGTGAATATTTCAAGTTGGTCCAATGAAGCTTTAGATATATTATATATAATATATCATTATAATAACTGATCTATTGATGGCAGGTAGTAAAGCTACATATATATGCGTTCTTCTCAAAAGCTACATTTTCAAAGACGGTGTCCACATATTTTAAATCGCTCCTCAACAGATCTAAATAAAATTTATACAGCACATTCTAAGGCAGGCGAAAGAAATTAGTCAATTAGCAAAGCACTATTTTGTAAAAAAGCGTTAAACAATCCAACAGATAACTAGAGTCTAGAATTAAAGTAATTTATATTTTATCACGCCTTTGACTACCAGTAGCCCTTTAATAAAAAGAAATCAACAACTTGCCCTTCTAACTTATATTTCCTGCCATTATAAACCGCAAACTCGACTATTGATTTGGCAAAATTAAAAAGGGCTAAATTACTAAGATTTACTTCAAAACAAACTTTTTTAATACCATATGGTAGTTTTGTTATAGTATTGTTATACAGATAATCAGAATATATCTCAAACATTTATTTATATTTTTATTAACTAGTGTTTTAGGTTTTAAACTCAAAACGTTTACTGCATTTCTCCTATTGAGGAAACAGTATGTAAGTAGCAGTAAGAAGTAAGCAATTTTAAATGTACTATACTTATTTAGATCGAAGAACTTTACTTATGTTAGCATAGATCTTGCAAGTAATATTAAAAAAGTGCAGTAGTATAACTCACTAGAATCATACATTTTTTTGTTGTTCTTTTCGTTACCAGTTTCATGAAAGTAGATAAATTTCGGTTCGCACTGTTCACGAACTTCATTTGTATTCTGATCGCCCTCTCCTCAGTTTAGCATCGACGAAATTTAGCGCACAATTATTAGATTATTTTAAACAAAAGCAAGATTTTTGATTTTCAGTACATTTCCTAAAATATTTTCATCTTTTAGAAAATGTATGACAATTGAATTTCAAGAAAAAAGTTTAATTTCTCGAGTTTAATTTAGTACTTGAATCATTAACTATAGAAAGGGAACTTTTTGTGATTTTTTGTTATATGTTGCTTTACTCCATGTACATAAGTTATTTGGACACTCATGAAAATTTCATTCAAAAATAAAAATGATTCTAGGTAGGTATATAAAAGATATTACAAATTGAAAAAAAATCCTTCGATTAGACCTTTCTAATCTTCTTTTTCTAGAAAGTATTGGCCCAATTCTATGCTGGTCGCTTGAGTAGTTTTGAGAAAAAACTACCACCACTTTGAATGAAGCTTTAAAAATTACTGCTGCTAACAGCACAAAAGAATGCCTTTTGTAACTACGCTTGAAGAAAATCTTAGTTAACATTTAAATATTCATCTTACAACGAGAATTGTTGTCGTACCTTGCCACAAAGTAAATTAACTAACAAAAATGCTATAGTTAACAGTCAAATTGTAAGTTCATCAAGAAATCGTTAGTGAACAATTTTCTTGTTCAAAATCTTATATTTGGCATTAAATATTTTTCATACTATTTTTAATTGTTCAAACTCAAGCTTTATTGCTTGGTATATTTTTAAGCTACAATTTTGATCATTTCGACCAATATTTTTCTTTCGGTGTATAACAAACGTGTTTTGATTTGAATAATACTCTTCTTTTTAGAAATACAAATAAGTGTTACAAAACTGCACATTTTTGAGGCACCTTACGCTTGTTCTTTAAATTCTCAAGGCTCGGAAGAGTCGATAATGAAGGCAATAAATTATGCTTAAAAATTAATTGAAATTGTGTACCGAGGAAATTAAAATAGACATCTATGTACTAGAAACTTCTGAGCTCATCAAAAATTATAGTGGACAATGGAGTATCTGAAGAAGTGCCTTCATATCTTTGAAAGCCAACGAGTGGGTTTTGCATTTTAGTATTTAATTTGCATCGAAGAACACGACGCATCTTATTGTTGGAAGCATACGCGAGGAGCACGCCATTGTCCTTGAGGAGCCTCTTTCCCCGGTGTCAGCACGGACTGCCATTAAGCTGGAAATCACCACGAATCACTTCCATCGAATCTAGTGATAGGCGTCGCGACGGATTTGCAAGCCGAGGGAGTTGGAGAGCCGACGCGGCAGGAGACATTAGATGCAGGCACTTTGCAAAAGCACCTTCATATTGCACGGATATTAAAATTCATACGATCCTCCTCGGTATATTGTTGACCTAATTTCCTAAAACGCTGTGAAAACGAAAACTTGAGAGGATGCCTATATTTGTTTTTAGCACAAAGCTTTAAGTGGAAAAGTTGAAAAATTTACGGTGGACCAGGAGAGGTTCTGCGCTCCTTCTCATGCAGCGCATAATGTTGACGGCGGATTATTGCGCTAGCGAGCATAAAAACTGAATTTATCCCTCCACTTTCAGGTGAATGCCGGAGCAAAATCTGACAGTTTCCTCGCCAAAAGAGGCTACCTTCTTCAGAAAGAGCAACAGAGGTGAACGCCGTTGTTCTTGTAAGGAAAATTGATTTTCTGGATAATAAGGGAAAACAACAGCGTTATGCCGTAATTATGCACGCCGAGGTGTCCCACTACAGACCCCGCTCTTCAGCCCAGTTCCACTGAAGAAAACATTGTCCTTTTGTGGCAAGAACGGCGCTCGGGGATTAAAAAGGATGAAATTTTTGTAACATAATTGTTAAGGGATTTCACGCCCTGACAAGAGGAATATGGAAGTTAAGTTATTTGCATTTCGATCAACTCGTTGGTGACAGTTATTTCAAAATTTATGGAGGGCTGCGGCAAATTTTCGTCCCTAATTTCATGTCGTATTATAATGCCACATTATTTTTGGTAGATAAAACACAGTGACACAAAGCACACTTACGAGACGGATAAGAATGTTTCTAATCTTCATACCTAGAGGGATCAGTATCAGAAAATGAGAGGGTCTCATAATTTCCTACAAAATTAATTTAAGGTTTTGTTATAATTGTTACTACTTTTGGTGCACGAATTTACTATGGGCTTAATGCTGATGTTAGTAAGCTTATTTAAAAAAAGGATATAATGCTTTTAGATTAATTAAAAAATTATTGGTAATAAAGTCTATATGCTTTCAGAAATATAAGGTAA
Source organism: Eutolmus rufibarbis (assembly GCA_963920795.1). Taxonomy (NCBI): domain Eukaryota; kingdom Metazoa; phylum Arthropoda; class Insecta; order Diptera; family Asilidae; genus Eutolmus; species Eutolmus rufibarbis. The sequence continues at coordinate 32,888,888 of OY987205.1, forward strand.
CAAAATGAGACATTGTTTACCAACTCGTAATGAGATACCGTCTCATACAATTCATGGGATGGTATCACAATCCTTTAAAAATTGTTAATGTTAATGAACAAATCAACAAAGAATAATGGGCACTTTTTTATAGAATTTTGTAACCATAATAAGAAATTATGTAGTAGTTAATACCTTTTTAAATATAATAGTAAGTTTTCGATTCTGTTCGTTCTACACCTATTATACCCATGATCCTTTATAAAGATTTTTATTAACCTTTTAAGGACGGGGATTTTTACGTTGAAATTGGACTTTTTTTTTTTACAATATTTGTACATCAAATCGAAGAATTCGTCACGTCAAGTGCCCGACAAATTTGGTGGTCGAAATTTCGACCAGTCCCGTCCTTAAAAGGTTAATAAAAAAATGAAACCAGATGTATCACTGTAAAATCTTTAATATAAAACTTAAAAAGATTAAAAAGTAAATATAGCTGCCATTGTTCTACAGAATGAATTGAATGCATTTTTCTATAAATTTGTAAAAAATATATTAAAGCGCCGCAAATCAATTTTTTCTCATATAAACATATGTATGTTGTATTTTCCTACTTTTAACTTTTTGACTATTAGTGCTACGTGAAGAAGGTTTAGGAATGTAGGGAATTCAGTTCTCTAAAAAACGCAGTTAAGATAAAATAAATATGTTAATTACACCCTTCTTTTAAAAATGGCTGCTAGCTCTTTTTTTGCTGAACCAATAAGAATTATATGAGTTAGAATTTAGAATCAAAAGTTTTTCTTGTCCTTTTATTAGAAAGGCAAATAAAACTAAGTATGCATTTAAACTGATATTTCAAAATCAAGTTAAAAGAACAAGAAAATACCCATTGCGTCTTATCGCCTTAAACACTGCTTTGAAATTGACAAAACTGCATTTGAAAGATGCATTGATATTTCAACAGGAAAAGGATTGAACTTTGATAATATGAAAAGTTTTATACATATATAGTTAAAATCAACTTTTGCAGAATGCTGGACGATAAATATAGATCGCTCAGCTCCTGCCAAGCAAAAGAAATATTTAATTAATTTTATTTATACATACTACCCACTGTATATAGAATAGATCTATTCTACAACTTTTTTAAACCCGGACAGACTAGGGCAACACGAAAAATATAATAAAGGACTTAGGAGACTTTAAAGGTAGTAAAATTAACGATCTGCTTTTGTACTTTACTTGAATAGATGAAATGAATAATATAAGGAGTATTATAATATATATGTACAAAAATGTTAAACTTTTTATGCCTCTATATAGAAATCGAATCAATTCTTCGGAAATTCCAATAAAAATGAGGACTGTGTTATTTTATGTAACTTACAACTAAAATTTCATTGATAGTTACTAACTAATTGAAAGGGACTCAAAGAAAACAATTTTACAACTTTACAAGATAATTCTGGATTATTGCATCCCTTAAATTAGCTTGTCTCCACTCAGATTTATTTAAGTTCTCATAAATAAAGGAATGTTCGCAAACCGTCAGCACTTTTCTGAAAACAAAACGAATGATCATACATACATTCCTATTTTCCCATATCCCTAACTCTTCTTGTCTCCTAAAAACCAAACTAGTACAATTTATATGCAGGACCCGTTCGCCAATCGTCGCACGTGTATATTTATATTATTCTTTGTTATATTGGAGTGACTTTGCTTTCAAACATTTGAACGATTTACATATATCAAAGGATATTTGAGAAAAAACATTCGAGTCAATAAACGTTTCATTACAGAAAACCGAACGACTGATTCTTATATGTCCTTCATCAAAGAAAAGTAGTATGTGAAAATATTCCAAAAGATCCGAGAATTTGTTAAAGGATATTTAAATGCTTTCTCAGCTTCTTCTCTTATTGGCATACATTTTGAAGGATCTGAAATTCTGATGAGCATTTGCCTATTTTACCGACGTGACGGCGCGACAACCATTCAAAGGTACGTAGTTGGAGCTAACAAGACGAAGCCATTTATTTATTTTGAGTGACATCCAATATCGTGGAAAATATGAAAGAGCTAAAAAGTTATGATAGAGGTTTAGCATTGTGGAGGTACTTATATTTGCATATTAGCAAACTTACATTGACAGAGATTGATTGCTTCTTGGAAATTTTAAATTTGAATTGTTGAGATAATCGCTGGGAACCGACTTATTCGTGATTTTGCAAATTTTGATAAATTATACGGAAATTTGTGGGTACTTGAAAATAAGTACCTACCTAAAAGAAAATTGGCAGAACGACGGCAATTTTTCAGACAGTGATTTCAAGTTAGTCTATCTAATGAATTTTTTACGAAACTCATTCAGGACATGAAAAGGGTAGTTATGTTTTGAACATTGAAAAAATTTGCATATTTGTACACTGAAGAGACGGTGAATTTAATTTTGTCAAAAGACCTTTTTATCTGATTGACTTTATAATTTGGACGCATCTCATCTGTAATTAATTTTTTTTTAATAGGCTAAAGATGATGTATTTACAAATTAAATTTTTTCTTCATGGATAAACGATACTTATTGAGCACCCAATAATAGAAGAATTGCTGATAGTTTTACCGTCCTTTATGAGTTTTTAAATTGTTAAATTAACAATATTAATGGAAAAGACATTCGATTATGATTCCGACAATATTTACAGGGTATACCATAGTAAATATAAAAAAAAACATTGTCTTTTATTGAAATTCCTTGAATTTAGAATAAGCTAAGTTAGTATGGTATAATGTTTTTTGCCGACTAACTTATCGAATATTAAACTGTTATTTAAAAACAAACAAAATGGATTATACCCCTTTTTCATATAATATCTACAAAACTTTTCGATGTTTCGATTAGAAACGTTTTTCATGTCGTAAATGTTTCGACTTGTACCTTCGTCATTTATTTACTCTCGTCTACAAGATGTCTGGAGCCTGTCAGATAGATTTGTCTGCCCACAAGCCCCAAAAGTTCATATTTTCTACAAAAGCTTTATAGTTTTTAATGACTCAACATGTTCGCAAAATATTGTTTGATTTTAAGTGGTGAACAGACAGAAAAAGTTTCAACGTGCTCAAGGTCACTGGAAATAGTATTAATTATTAAATGTTAAAGGTCTACTCCACTAACTGCCACAATATTTGAAGAGGTTAAATGATAAACTGTGAAGACTGCTCAAGGCTCAACAAAACAATTTTGATGTTTCCTGAGTGACCGCAGTGGAGTAACAACGGGGTTTTAATGACTTAATTTTAAAGCCACATAAATTTCTCGGAAATCTAATAAAGCTAGATTGATCCTTTTTACTGAATATAGCACCAAAACAAGTAGCAGTAGACGGAGTCGTTTGTTGAAACTATGATTGTATTTCCTAAGCTCTAAACTTTGCCACTTCCATTGATTTTCCCATTAGAGGAAAGATTAAAAGGGAAAAGTAAAAGAGCTGTCATGTCATTTATTTCAGAGCAGACATGAAAGAGCTCTTAGGGTGAACCATTACGATAGTCAGATAGTAGGACGAAGTGCGCCAGAATAGAGCATAAAGTGCTAGTAAGCCCCACACTAACAATTAGTAGATTTCTTCCTGTCTCGCTGGTAAAAGGGGTTAAATTTCTTCGTGTCCCGACTTTGCCATCAATTAAAGGAAGGATAATGAGTCAAATGTTTTAGTAGGGAGATTTTAGACTTCAATTTAATGTAACACTTAACCGTAAAATTTAACAATAATAATTAATTAAAAGTAAAGTGGTGACCACAACTTTAAAGACTTTACTTAACTTATAAAAGTCACTATAAAATTTACTTTAACGGCGAACTAAGAAGAAAGTGTATTATTAATTGCCTTTTATTATTAAAATTCTGCTATAAAAATAATAATTCAAATAATATTATAGTACAACTCTTTTTATGAAATATGCAATATAAAGTCTAAGGTTTTTAATTATATAGAGAACATGATTTTACACAAGCTTATTATAAATGAAATTAGAATTTTATAATTATGCGAAATATATTAAGCCGTTTGAATTGACTCGTGTTTTAAAAATATAATAATTACTTTTATTTGACATAAATATGATGACATGAATTTTTGCATAATCTTTTAAAATTCTCCAGCAAAACTAGGCATCGAGAAAAGATGCCAAAGTTGTTCACTATTTTTAAAAATGTTCGATACCGTGGAACCTGAAATTACGAAGACTTTGTTGGAGCTTCTACCTACTTTTTTAATACTCGAGATAAAGCAAAATTTTTAAAAAAATTAATTTGGAGTGTAAATTGGAATTCAAGGTTGATTATATATTTCTTTCTTTTCTATCTTCAACTCTTTTATATAATGGCTTTTGTTCTTTATTCTATCCCTGACAATGACCTGATTTTAAAATTTTCAAAGTTTCACGTTTCATTAATTTGTCGAAAGGGTGAAAAAATTAAATATGCAAACTTATGGATTGAAATACACGATGAGAACGGATTAGAGAAATGAATTAAGATTAAGAAGAAATTAAGATAAAAACCTCGGGTGTATGTAACTACCTAAGCACATTAAACTTCGCATATGATTCATATTTCATCACTGTCCTAATAAAACAGACATTTTTTAAGTTTATGTAAATTGCCTAATAATTTTTCCACTCGCACAAAATCAAATACATACGTTATAACTCGAGCTCTAATAGAGTTTGAGGTGGCGTGCTAATTAGGCCTCTATAATGTCTGTTTGATATGTGTTTTAATGGATCTACGTGGAACTTTTTACTTCTAAAATTTATTTTCTTAATTGGACATTTATATTGAAATTAAACTTTATTGTTATAATAATACCTAATTTAAATATTCTTAAAAAAATCTACTAATTGAAAAAGTTTATCTAATACTCCGCCCAGTGGTTTAATTCAAACTTTATTACGTTCTTGTAAAAGTCGACAAATAGGATCCAATTAAGCCGTTGTTCACTCTTTAATTAGCCATAAGTAAAGTTGTCCAATTACAAGTTACTTAAAGACCCTAGCGCTCTGAGATGCAAATTTTCAAATTAATTACCCTTAATCCAATCGGTCAGTCAAACTGCGGAAATCTTCGTCAGTCCCAAAAGAAGCAAAAGAAATCGTTTTCTAATTGGCAGCCAAAGTATCTGCCAATCGACAAAATCAATGCCCCTGTAGTTAGTAATAACTAAAATACGAACTCAAAAGGAATTCAATTTCGACGTCTTAAAGCATTATCCAATTAAGCCTTGTTCCTTCATAGGTCACTTAGTAAGTTTCTTAAGTAGGTTTCAGACAGAATACGAGAAAAGGTGAAGTGAAATAAAAACAAAACATTCATACCTCCTGGGGTAGCCAGAGTTCCACCGCCTCCTCGCCAAGACGACTCGAAAAGTTTCCTACGAAATTCAAAGTGCAGCACCTCATTAAAGCTCCGTCACCACAAACAGACGATAGACGGTTAACTGACTGAGGAAATTTAATTTCTGTCACTTAACTTGAGTTTTGCAGACTTTAGCCGCTCGAACATACAGCACCAAGAAATAGAGACACTCGCAAGATACCCTAAGCAGCGGTATGCGTCTTGGGGCTCTGATAAAAGAACTGTATCGGGACAATCGGTGCCTCGGTAATATATCCAGTAGTTGACACCACTACACCCGGATTTCGCCTTCACGCACGGCTAGGGGCACGCATACTCTAGACGCAGTACCGTACTACATTTGGTATAACGGCGACCCGAACTTTACAACTCTTATCGCTGGTTAATCCATTTTTCGCGTATATAGGACGCCGCTAAATAAAAGCTCCCGCACACACAAACCCACCGACTACATCTCAATAGGGTATATGGACACGAAATTGATTTGTGGGTATATCCGTTTTGTAACTTCGAAACTGGGTTATATCCTCAATGCAGGGCTACGATGTTCTTAAGCCAGGTGTTCGAAGGTTGAGCGACGAGTGCCAGTCGAGGCTTCAAGGTGTAGAAATACATAGTTTTAATAGTTAGAAAAACTGTTGAAAGTCGAAATTAAGCATATCTTCTAAAGATACAGACAGCACTAGATAGGAAAAACAGACGAGCCAACTAGACCGACCTAACAAAACGACTACCAGTTTCATACTGGGGCCCTCTGCAGACACCGGTGTATGCAATGCGTCCCAGCCACAATCCATAAAAGCTTCCGAAGCTTTACACTTTCTTGAGCAATCCTTAGAAAGGACATGCGTCGAACAAAACCACTACCTTCTTACAATACTGAGATATGCTACGCCCGAAAACAGACTTTGTTACGAAAAGTTTTGTTTACGTTTTTTGTCTTACTATCGGCGAGTCGAACACGTGGTCTCTACGGTTGTATGGCATGCGTTTCATGAGATTGCGTGGTTCTACACCAACTCGGGTAACTTCCGCAATTTTGTTTACATTTTCTCAGGGGCTAAAAGCCACCACATATAGCTCACTCCTGGAAACTCTCAAAAGACTTACATATATACCCAAACTCTTTAGCTCCACTGGACTTGGGGTTCAACCTATATATAAAAGAAATCTAGGAATATCTGCGATAAAACACATCTAGAAATCAATAATCCTCTCTTAAACTGGGTTGAATGACATCTTCAACTTTAAAAGCACTTCTAGGTCAGTGGCTACATACATACAGTACACATGGAATACAATCCTAATCGGATTTTACAGATATTGTGCAGATCGATGACTCCCCGTTGCTCTTAAAAGATGTAAGGAAGTTCGGAATAAGTGGTTTCACGTTGCGTTCAAGGAAGACAATGTAAATGACCATTAACGAAAAGATACGATTACTTACTTAGAGTCTAAAAATGAAACCGGCCATTCCTATTTAAGTTGTAATCGTATGAAATATATTAAATATGTTTAAAGGTACGTTGGTGGTAACCAACCAACCAGTTTATTTTTTAATCACCCAATTTCATAAAATACAAGCTAAACCAAAAGCACTTTTCGTAATAAATTTACTAAGTATGTGCATACGTGAGTAAATAATACATTGTTAACTGTAACCGCATCCTTGATCTCACTTTATTAAAATTGCGAAAAATAAATTAATTTGCTGATATACTGTGTATAATGAAAATACCAACTCAAAAATAATTAACTAAAAAACTACTTCTTATTCAATATTCATTTGGCATAAAGTCCCTCCAATTTTCACATCTACGTATTTAAATTATGAGAAACATTATTCATTCATTTAAAATAATAACAACTATTTACATACTATTAACGCTTACATATGTACATATTTATATCTATAACAAATAATAGTTAAAATCTTAATTATAAACAATTGTACTTACAAAGGCAATGTCACATTATTTAACATTTTTACTAGTACACTATAAAATAGTTTATTTATTTCTGAATTTTAGCAATTTGTTTAGACCATTTCTAACCTCAACCATCGACTTCAAAATGTTAATTATTTCGTAAAATTTCTAAATCTAATTGACCGTACAAAACATCAACAAGATAACAAAGTACAACATCAAGAACGAAAACGATTTATTTTTACACCCACAGTTTCATCAAAAAAGTTATACTGTTATAAAGTTATGAAAAAATTTCCATAAAGACTGATTGAATATCTTTTCAGTGCGATTATTCGCCAATGTCAAAAATATTGTTTCGAGATAAACGCATTTAAGTTGGGCCTCAGCGTCGCTTAAGAAGCTATAACTTCAGGAATACTTCGAAATTCATTTTGTAACTTTATTATGTATTACATTCTTTAAATGTTATACTAACAATAAGATATAAATTGAGTATGCAGTTTCACCACGGATTTTAATTAGACCTTGTAGGAACGCTTATTTACGACCAGCACTTAAAATTTTGAAAAGTGATAGTTTTCCATGTTTTGGGGAAATCTTTAAATTAAAGATGTTTCTACTTGATTTCTGTAAATAATTCTACACGAGTGCTGAAAATAAAAAAAAATTAAATTTATTTCGATTTGCTATCTCACAAGATATTTGCTCGTCAACATCGATAAATCGAAAAAGATATTTACCTTAAATTCATTAATTTAAAATATTCTTGGAAAAATGTTTAAAATAAAAAGGTGAACACATCTTTGACGAACGAGCGATCAACCTTTCCTTAAACTCAATCTGCTCCAAATAAACATCAGTTGAATATAAAGCAACGTAAAAATTTTGACTATGACTATTGTTAGGGATTCAATTTATGCGCCTAATTTCTTTTCCTTTTTCTTAAGTTGGCATTCGCCATTTTCACCCCCACTCTTATTCATTAAAAGGCCCAGAAGACGCCCTTTTCAGTTTAGTCACTTTGTATTCCTTGTGTTGCTTAGTCGCCTTAATAAAAGTGCTATTAATAAATTGACTTAATTTGTTTCACTGCGTTCAAACCTCGCCAATAGGTTATGGGCCCAGTCAGTGATTAACAAAATTAATCGTGTCACGAATTGAATAAGTAAAAAGTCATAAACGTGTGAAAAACGCGAAGCGCCGAGAGGTCATAAAAACAAAATGGCACAAGCGACAACGACAAGACTCGAAACATTGTCTCGCGACAACTACGACACGTGGCGAATTCAAGCCGAAGCCCTGCTCGTGAAAAACGATCACTGGGGCTACGTTTCCGGCGAAGAAGAACGACCGGTGGTCGAAGGCGCAGGCGAAGCGCTGGTAGCCGCGCAAGCCGCAGCAAAAACCTGGCTAACCAACGACCGCAAGGCAAAGGCCGATTTGATCTTGGCAATAAATCCCTCGGAACTAACGCAGATCCGAGGATGCATCACCTCGCGGGACGTTTGGGTTAAGCTGGAATCCATCTACGCCTCAAAAGGACCAGCCCGAAAAGCGACGCTGCTGAAACGCCTCGTACAACAAAAGATGCAAGAAGGCGACGACGTCTCGAAGCATCTCACCGAGTTCTTCGATGCCGTGGACAAACTCAAGTCCATGGAGATAGACATCAACGGAGAGTTGATGACAATAATGCTGTTATACAGCCTCCCTAGCAGCTTCGAGAATTTCCGCATCGCCATCGAATCTCGCGACAAATTACCCGACGCTGAAGCCCTGAAGATAAAAATCATCGAGGAGTACAACACCCGGGAAAAGTCGATCGAAAGTGGCGCCGCCATGTTCGCGAAAGGCCAAGCTTCCTCGAGAAAGAACAAGTTCCAGCGAGAAAACAAAAGTGGCGCTAACGGCGGAAAAGGTGGTGGCAGCACAAGCAACGGCAGTGGTACCAACAAGGGAAAGAGGAACGAGAAGCGACGTATCAAGTGCGGATTTTGTTCCAAAAACGGGCACAAAGAAAGTGAGTGCTGGCAAAAACTCGCGTCCAAAAACAAACCAGACGAAGTTCACTGTGCTTTTCTTATCGACAAAGTGCGCGATTCAAAGGGTGCAAACAACGTCTGGTGCTTGGACTCCGGTTGCACCTCGCACTTGTGCAAGGACAGAGACTCCTTTGTGAATGTGCGCGATAATCCCGGACAATTGAAGCTCGCGGATAACTCGACAACGCGAATAGTCGGAAAAGGTGATGTGCGAGTCGCAACCACAGACTGCCCGGACAATGTCGTGATGCTGAGGGACACTCTGTACGTCCCGGACTTGAGGTCTAACCTTCTCTCGATCTCGAAAATAGTGGATCATGGCCACGAGGTCGCGTTCAAGAAGTCGTGCGCGGTTGTCAAAAACAGTTTCGGTGACGTAAAGCTAGTTGCCGAGCGCATCGGAGATTTGTTCTTTCTTCGCGAAAGTAAACAAAGCGCGATGGCCGCCTCGGAGGCGAACAATTCGAAGTCCGACGTCGAGGTGTGGCACACTCGATTAGGCCACCTGAACGCGCGCGACCTGTCACTGCTGGCAAGGAGCGGGAACGTGAAGGGACTGACACTCAAGTCAGACGTCGGCGAGATCAAGTGCGACACCTGTCTGTCCGCCAAAATAACGTGCGCTCCGTTCGGAGCCCGAGAGAAACACTCCTCGGAGCTCCTCGAGTTGGTTCACACCGATCTTTGTGGACCAATGCGAACACAGTCGATGAGAGGCGCGCGCTATTTTATGACGTTCATCGACGACTATTCCCGAGTGTGCATGGTCTACTTTCTCCAGAAGAAGAGCGACGCCGTACAGAAGTTCCGAGACTACAAAAACCTCGTCGAAAACCAGCTCGGACGAAGGATCAAGGCACTCCAATCTGACGGCGGCACCGAGTACGGAAACAAGGAGATGGAGAAGCTGCTGAAGGAGTCCGGCATCGTTCATCGCACGACAACGGCACACACGCCCCAACAAAACGGCGTTGCCGAACGAAAAAACCGCACGTTGGTCGAGGCCGCGCGATGTATGCAAATCGATGCGAACTTGCCTCAATCGCTCTGGGCTGAGGCGATTGCGGCCGCGAACTACGTGAGAAATCGGTGCCCAACGAAAGCGTTGCCTGGCGGAGTTACGCCGATCGAACTTTGGACAGGAGAAAAGCCGAACGTGTCTCACCTTCGCTCGTTCGGTGAAAGAGCGTTTGTCCTAGACAAAACTCCTGGAAAGGGGAAGTTTGATCGAAAGGGGATCCCAGGATACTTCATTGGCTACTCCGAGCAATCCAAGGCTTATCGCATCTGGATACCTGAAGAGCGGAAAGTTCGAGTGTCCCGTGATGTCAAGTTTCTGAACGAGTTCCGGCCTGGCCCATCCCGGAAGCAGATTGCCCCTCGAGGGCACGAGAGGTCGCCCCGGAAGGTCGGGAGGCTGGACAATCGCATCTTCATGGATTGTGTATTGGACGCCAGCGTCACGAAACCTCCAAATCATCCACCTCGAGCCATCGTGGAACCAGTCAACGAGCCTGCTGACGAGGTCGATGACGAGGAAATTTCGGAGCCCTTCTACGGCTTCGAGGATGATGGAACAGGGGAAGCGGAGCAGCAGCCATCACCAAAAAGAGGACGGGGCAGACCCAAGACCGTGAAGACTGGTAAGAGGGGTCGCCCATCGAAGCAGTACCACGAAGCGGTCATCGCAGAGCAATCGGACTATGAAGGGCAAGTTATCGTTCGGGGTGACATCGAAGAAAACAACGGCGCCGACCGAAACTTCGATGACAACAGTGACATCGAAGAAAACAACGGCGCGGACCGAAACTTCGATGACAGCAGTGACATCGAAGAAAACAACGGCGCCGACCGAAACTTCGATGACAACAGTGACATCGAAGAAAACAACGGCGCGGACCGAAACTTCAATGACAGCAGTGACATCGAAGAAAACAACGGCGCCGACCGAAACTTCGATGACAAGAGTGACATCGAAGAAAACAACGGCGCGGACCGAAACTTCGATGACAGCAGTGACATCGAAGAAAACAACGGCGCCGACCGAAACTTCGATGACAACAGTGACAGAATCGAGGATGACGACGCTACCTACCAAGCCGACAAATGCGTGGCGATGGCAGCCATTGAGATTCCTATCAACAGCGCCCTGGAAGGAGAAGAAAAGGACGAGTGGTTTCATGCCATCTACTCTGAAGCCAAGAGCCTTGTGGCAAACGACACCTGGGAGCTGGTGGACAGACCTACCAATCATAACGTGATTTCTTGTCGTACAGTCTTACGCAACAAGTTCAATCCGGACGGGAGTCTGGATCGACGTAAGGCTAGAGTTGTTGCTCGCGGATTCGCCCAGCGGCCCGGTATCGATTTTACCGACACATTCGCGCCAGTGGCGCGCCTGGACTCGCTTCGGTTCCTGTTGGCGTTAGCAGCTAAGTTCGACCTCCAGATCTCCCAGCTGGACATCACCACGGCATATCTCAATGGTGAGATGGACACCGAGGTGTACATGGAGCCTCCGGTCCTGTTAAAGGAATCGCTGGAGAGGATGATCAACACCGAAAGAGACAGAGCCTTGGTCGCTAAAGCTCAGCGTATGCTTAAGGCATTGAAGTCGGGCGACAAGGTTTGTCTGCTGGTTAAAGCCCTGTACGGGCTTCGCCAAGCTGGTCGGCAATGGCACGCTAAAGTCAGCGGTACCTTCAAGAGGGTTGGACTGAAGCCGACGGAGTCCGATCCCTGCGTCTACGTTGATCACCGTTCTGGAGGATGCACCTACGTCCTGCTGTACGTCGATGACATCGTCTTCGCCTCCAACAACCCGGAGCGCGTTTGCGAGATCAAGGATCATCTGGCCGCAGAGTACCAGGTGAAAGACCTCGGACGGATCAAGTACTGCTTGGGCATAGAGGTCAAGCAGGAGAAAAACAAGATCTCCATCTGTCAGAGCGGATACATCCGAGAAGTCCTGGACAAGTTTGGGATGTCCGACTGCAAGGCCGTCAGGTCGCCACTTGCCGCTGGCACAAAACTTGAGGCGAGCACCGGAGGGAACGAGGCAAAGTTTCCCTACCGCGAGCTCATCGGTGCCCTGATGTACCTCGCCATCGGGACACGCCCTGATATCGCCTACGCGGTCAACATGCTGAGCCAATTCAACTGTGCTCACGACCAAGTTCACTGGCTCGCCGCAAAGCGGGTATTGAGGTACCTGAAAGGCACCGTGGATCGACAGCTGGTCTACATCCAGGACCAGAGCGGGATCGTCGGACATGCGGACGCGGACTGGGGAAATTGCCCGATCGACCGAGTTTCTTACTCGGGATACTTGTTTTCCCTGTCCGGAGCAGCAATATCTTGGCATTCGCGCAAGCAGAGAATCGTCGCCCTGTCATCGACGGAAGCGGAGTACGTGAGTCTCTCTGAAGCCATGCGAGAGGCCGTCCACCTGTCGAACTTCGCCAAGGAGCTACGTCGGGAGAAGCTGTCAAAAATCATCGTCTACAACGACAACCAGTCTGCAGCAAAACTGGTGTACAACCCGGTCTTCCACGCGCGCACCAAGCACGTGGACATAAAGTACCACTTTGTTCGGAAGGCTGTCCGAACTTATCCACTCAGCGTGGAATTTTTGCCGACAGAAGAAATGACAGCCGATGTTCTGACGAAACCACTGGTTGGAGTCAAGCTGGAGAATTGTTCTCGCGGCCTGGGATTGAAGGATTGTTGAGTAGTCGAGTCCTGTTTTTTCTTTTTACTTATCATTCGCAATTAGCCTTGTAATTGAGGGGAAGTGTTAGGGATTCAATTTATGCGCCTAATTTCTTTTCCTTTTTCTTAAGTTGGCATTCGCCATTTTCACCCCCACTCTTATTCATTAAAAGGCCCAGAAGACGCCCTTTTCAGTTTAGTCACTTTGTATTCCTTGTGTTGCTTAGTCGCCTTAATAAAAGTGCTATTAATAAATTGACTTAATTTGTTTCACTGCGTTCAAACCTCGCCAATAACTATTAATTGTTTTGATATTTTATAATCTGACAATTATTTCCAATCATTAAACTACGTTTAAATATTTAGTCGTTAGTTTTTTGTTTCAAAATTCTTAATAGTTTATGAGTTATGACCTTATGAATAGAGCGGAATGCCTTGCTGTGCTGGAACGAAATAACTATTTTTCGGTTGGCATAAATGATTAAAAAATCCCTATAATCAGCATTTTTCTGGGATCTAAACCAAAATCGGTCCTTAAATGATTTGTGGTACCAGTTTAAATAATACAGAACCGAAAAATCGTTTAAAAGTTTTAAAGTCAAAAATCATTATTTTTATGCTTATACCCAAATGATAGATCTGTCAAATTAAATTTATTATAGTCTAGAACTCTACCCTATTGCGGAAACCCAGAACATCAAAATAATAACAATATAACTTTGTTTTAATCATTTATTATTTAAAAAAAAAGGTTTACACTTATAAATTGTAAATGGGAACAGTAATATTAATTATTATTCCTCGCAAGTCTTTTTAAACAGCTTCGAGAAGCAAAGCAATGCCTTGTCCTCCTCCAATGCAAGCTGAACCTACAGCCCTCTTCAACTTCTTCCGTCTAAAATTTAAGAACATTGTAAGTCCAAATATATCAATTCGAAAAAATATAAATAAAATCTTACTGAAGCTCATGGACTAGATGTCCTGTGATTCTTGATCCAGAAGCGCCCAAAGGATGTCCTAAAGCAATTGCACCACCATTCACGTTAAGTTTGTTCATGTCCAATTTGAGTTCCTGTGCGCATGCTAAAGTTTGGACGCCAAAAGCTTCATTTATCTGAAAATCGAGTTAAAATTATAAATAAACATATATATATATAATTTATATATTTTAAATTCAATGAGAATTAAAATACTTACTTCATAAAGGTCAACATCGTCCTGTTTTACCCCAGCAACTTTAAGGACGTTTTGGATAGCTGGAACTGGGCCGAAGCCCATTATTTCTGGCGGAACCCCAACAGTTGCGTAGGCTACAAGCCTGGCTAGTGGCTTAAGATTATATTCCTTCACGGCCGCCTCAGAAGCCACAATTACGGATGCTGCTCCATCACAAATTCCCTAACAGAAAGAAAATTAGATTAATTCGAAATGCATTCAAGAAGAAAAAGTACAGAAGCTGTTCCACCGGTGACTGTGCCATTCTTCTTAAAAAGTGATGGCAACTTCGCCAGTCCTTCGAGGGTAGTTTGTGGTCTGGAGGAAAAACAATAAGTAGAAGATTAAAAATATTTATCTCATGCATTTCGCGTTCACCTTGGGTGCTCGTCAACAGCAAAATCGACTTCCTTTCCCTTGACTTTAAGTTTGTATGGTGCAATTTCTGCTTTGTAAGCACCCTCGTCCTGACCTAATCCCAAAAATTTGCAATCATCCACCAAAAGGTATTAAAAGTAATTTTACCTTTCTTCCACAACTGCTGTGATCGCAGGGCGAATTCATCAACTTTTTCCCTAGGAATCTTGAACTTCTCCGCCAAATTTTCAGCAGTCAATGCCATTGGTAGTTTGCAATAAGAATCAGTGAGTCCGACCCAAAGGGAGTCCTCCAATGAGTAATTATTGCCTAGAACAGTTCCAAATCTAATATTTCTGGAAACGAAGGGTGCTTGTGACATGTTGTCGACTCCTCCGGTGAGGGCCACTTTTGCGGCTCCTAGGAGGATATCCTGGGCACCATTCACAATTGACTGAAATCCTGAGCCACAGAGTCGATTTACTCCCAAAGCGGGTCTGTCTTGAGGAATTCCAATATTTAGGGCAACATGACGAGGAACGTAAATACCGTCCGCTGAAGACAGCTGAAAATATTTTTAGGGAAAACCCTTATTTTCCAATTTAATTTCATTTATTTGTTGAATTACCGATAAAACGTTTCCAATAACCACCGAATCTACTTGATCTGGACGTAAACCTGCTGAATCTAAAGCAGCTTTGCAGGCCGCTGTTTGTAATTGGGTTTGAGTGACATTTTTAAATGCTCCTCCGAAGGTACCGAAAGCAGTTCGTTTAGCACCAACAATAAAAATTCCTGAGAAAATAAAAGAATAAAATCTCTCCCTATGTACATCTTACATCCACAATTTCATAAATATAAGTAAGTATATCCCCAAAGTTTTTTGTTTTTTAGTTTTAATAATTTAATTTTGTACATACGAGTGTATGTACATATATTGTATTGTCATAATTAATAAGGAGCACTTATACAAGGAGCGCTTATACAGTAAAACCTCGTTAAGACGATTTTCTAGAGACCGAGGCAAAACAATGTTATAAGCGGGAAAACGTTATAAGCGAAACAATGTTATATGCATTTGCACGAATATTGTACCAAAGCCTAATCAACAAATGTTTAAAAACGTAACTAATGTTGGGGAGTTTTTAATAACATATGAACAATTTTTTATAAACAATCTTAAAAATTTATTTATTTACACTTTTATTTTATACATAAGTATCAAAGCTATTCTCGGCAAACGAAAGAATCTAATGTCGATTGAACCAAAAATTGAACTTTACTGTTCAAAACAACATTTTCTAGAAAATTGATTTTTGAGATCGCGCTGTCTTTTGCGTTGACATTATGCATTAGAATATAACGACGAAAAATATCAAGACCTTCTAACGCTTCGCTCACACTTGGAACCCTACACGATTCTAATTCGGATTCGTTTTCGATTTCATCCTCGGGATAATTTTCGGCGTTTTCAACGATGTTGTCCTCCATAATTGATTCCAAACTGCGGATTTCGGATGTAGCCATCCATCAGCCCTTTTGCGCCTGCAGCGCTCGGTAAAATCGTTATAAGCGTGAACTTTCACCTAGGTAGTCAATGGAAGGGTCTCATACGAAACGTGCGTAACAAGCGGGAAATCGTATTAACGAGGATCGTAATATAGAGGATATTTTATATGGTGCATTATAGGAATGTTGAAAAGATCGTCAAATGTAACCGACTTAAGCGGGAAATCGTAATATGCGGGAGTCGTCTTAACCGGATTTTACATTAAATATTTCTTAAACGAAGTGTTAAAACTGAAATAGTTCAAATCCAATTATTATTATTATTTTTCTGCTAAGAAAAATGTTAATTTTATAATGTTTAGTGATAATGGTATTTTATTTCCGTAATAAATAGCATTACCACTAAATATACATTATCATTATAATCTGTGGGTCACCGATGACTCACCGCCGCCGCGTTGGACTACTTAAGGGAACATTACAATGAAACTCAAAAGTTGTGATATGTATCATAGTAGTATCATAGTAGATCAATGTTGACAACAAATTGTCTGTCCTAGAAATTTTAACATATTTTAAAAGCAAATAGTCATGAAAAACCTAGTCTTAGCGAAAAAATTTAAAAATTAAAATTATCCATAAATTGAAGTTGATATGTAATAGAATGTAATTAAGTCAATATTTGAAAATTAAATTAAGATTGTTCCATTATGCTTATAGTAATAAGATTAAAATAAAATGACTGCATATACGAAACATCGGCCTTTTACTTCACACATCAATTATCGTACATTTCATATAAGTTAAGATAAGAGAATTTAAATTTCATTATTGAAATATATTTCCGTCGTAGATTGTGCGTTCACATCCTAATTTTTCAACCAATTATTATAAAACAGCTAAACAATCTCTGGCAATCTGGCTGGCAACATTGTAAGACAAAAAGAAAGTCCAAAGAATGGTAAGTGAACTTTGCTCTCCGAAGAAATTGGATCAATTTCTTCAAAATTCTTAAGGTAAAAATTCTGAAGAATTAGGCAAATCCAAATTGGTTCGTTAACCAAAACAAACTATGACTACACATAATTAAATCAGCTCCAAAGCTCAACAAAATAACAAAGTAGCAAATCATGTTGGAGATAAGGCGCCGGCAAATTCACTTTATTATCAAACAAACGGCTTCTTACCCTTTGTTACTGCAGCCATTCTCGAGCTTAACAATTAACAAATTATTTAGCGTACTCTACAAAAATACAAAAGTAGGAAAATCGTAAAAAATAAATCGAAATAAGACGATACAAAATTAAAATATTCTGAACTGTGGACTATTGGGGCGAAGACAAACTGCAGCTAGTCTTCGGTGAGTGGCGGAGAATGTCAACATCAAAATTTCATTTTCATTCCGTTTCAGGTCCAAAGGTCGCTGCCCTAATCAAAAGAGTAGCTAGATTGCTGGGGAATTGCCAGCAAACTGCGAGAATCATACTTCATAAGTATTTCGTAAAATTCACAACTCATTTTAAAATTCCCAGTAATTAAAAATATCATGGGTACTGTGTATGATAATTATTAAATGGCAATTATAATAATTAGGATACAATTAATGTATTAATTAACAATTATAAATAAGTATTTTTATTAATTAACAATTACCATACAAATAACGATTAATTAAATTTCGTAACTATTGATATAACGTACCATTACAATAATAACTATAATTTATTAGACACTTATGAATTAATAACGTCAGTAAGCTTCACATTTAATTTAAAAATAAACCAAATTTTTATGCCGTGTTTTTGCAAGCTTAACAAGTTTTCTAAAAGCGAGACATTATTTCGAAAATCAAAAGATAGTCCGTTATTTCGAAAATTTTATCTCCCCACCCTTTTCGGAGTCAAAAAGCAGACCATTGAAAATACTTAAGTTTTAAGGGGAAAAATAGATGTAAAGGCTGCAAAAAATTCACTTTTTATTTTTTCATGAATCGATTGTAGAACTATTCAAAAATATATTCTGAAAATTTCAAAACAAAATTCCACGCCGTTTAAAAGTTATAAGCGTTTCAGTGAGTTTCCCTCGGTCGAACCTTTACTGCCACTCTTATTTTTAAAAGCATTTTTCTCGAAACTATTTGTGTACACTCTAGCTCCTACAGTTTTTGATTAATCGTTATCAAACTCAGCAGATAGTTTCTTTATATAAATACGCTCTATTTGAATCTCAATCCTAAACAATATCTTTATTTTAAATATTTGTTTATTGCAAAAGAAGGTACGAAAAAATGGAAAAAACTCATACTAAATTTTCACATTCCTCAAAAATATATTAATTTTCGATTTATTTGTGGGGAGTGAGGTTCAAATAGAAGAGACACTTATAAAATAAGTGAATTGTTTTGAAAAATTGATTTCAGATGGAAATTGTGACCTCCAGGATGTACACAAATTGCCCAGCCGGATGGCGACTTACAATGCGCGGCAGCTGATATTTCCGTTATTTTTCGAGGAAAATGTTTGAAAATTGCAGAATATACTCTTGAATATATGTATAAAATGACCCCATGGTATAAACAAAATATATGTATATATTCCTTATGTGTTAAAAAAATTCATGAAAATCACTAAAAATACGCCGTCCTACATCCATTTGCCCCCTTAAGAAAAGTATAATGTTGGAACATTGTACGTTAGTATTGTTAAATATTGGTCCAACTATTCAAAACAAAATGTATAATTGCCGAAGATATTTAGGTAAATTAAGGAAAATTCTCCAGGGTTTAGTTCTTCAGTTGTTATATGTAAATGTTTTTAATTTATAAATTATTGAAATCATTATAAAGTTCAAAAACATATTGTCATAAGCTTATCTAGGGAAAAAGTTCTGATAATTTATTGTTGTCATATGATTGAAACTGGTTTTCACAATGAGACGATTCGTCATTTATGGCCCAATAAGAAAAAAAGAATCCGCAAGACTATTGTACAATATGATTTCGATTTAAATGGTGGGTCAGGACCACGATCAGGAATTTTATAAAATTGAATATGAAGTAATATCGGGATAATAAATATGGAAAATATGGAAAACAGTTTTACATTCCGTTTGACCGAAAACGTATATTTTTATAAAAAAATATGTTTGGTATTACACTTTCAAACGTAACAATACAATCATAACATAAAACCCACCCATCCAATACCAGTTTTTTCTTTTCTAGCAGCCCATTAAGAGTCTCCAAAAGCCTTATTCAATGCACTCAAGTTTCGCTCGTCCATGTACTCCTGGAGATCCCTCCGCCCCATCAGGGACAGCACCATGCGCAACGTGCTCCAAATAGTGTCGGACATTTGGTTCGTTCTGGAGGTCTCAGGTAATCCGGATCGTACAGAAGAAGTGGCCTGAAGATTAAGAGCGGTAATCAGATGTTCTGCAGCCTCCTTATAAGCTTTCAGATTCATGCAAATTATCCCGACGTTATATCGGGCTCTTATGAAGCCAGGTTCAATCTGAAGAGCTCTCTGGTAAGCATCCACAGCTTCAACAGATCGACTCCCATTCGCCAAGCTTGCTCCCAATCGATTCCAAACTTTTGCATTTTCTGGACGAATTTGAAGAGCTGCCTGGAAGCAATCTGCAGCCTTATCATACTCCGAGGAAAGGTTAAACAGGACTCCTAGAGCCTCTTGAATATCTGGATCTATTTGGTTAGGATTCTGTTTCACAGCTTCAAGGAACAAGTTTTGCATTTCTCTGAGTTCAGGTCCACGGATCAAGGAACTTGTAAGCGTATTCTGATCATATTGCAGAAGATTTTCAGGCACAAGATGTTTGTACTTTGGATGGCTATGCAACCATGTTGTGAGCATTTTTAGCGCTTGGCTCTGGAGGCTCTCGTTTGTGTATGAAACGGCTAATGCCATTAGTACCTTCATGTTGTTAGGTTGTAACTCTAAAGATTTTTTTAGTGCTGCTATTGCGTGTGGATCCTGTAAAGATCACAATATATTAATGAATTAGGATCTTAACAAAATATGGGCTACTAACCATTTCATTTTCAGCTTGCGAAATACCGAGCAACTCCCAAGCTTCTGCATTATTACAGTCTTTTTGAACTGCTGCTTCGAAACAAAGAACGGCACTAGGAATGTCGCCCTTAGCAAGGAAGTCTTTGCCTTTTTGTAAAGCATCTATATCCTCCAACATCGGATTCTCTTCAGTGAAGTTATATGCCTGTAAGGTCACGTTTTGCTATGTAAGATATTTTATTTTTAAATGAAGAACATAGGAAAGAGCCAATTAATAAGATTCAAACAATAAATTTAACAAAGCTAGCTGTTAAGTATAAAACGATCATATATCAGAAGTTTAAAGTACCTTATATGGATCATAAAAGTCACTAAACTCAGTCAACCATGGATGATCGTCCTTATCATCGCTAATTTGCCTCCACTCATCTTCTAATTTTTTCCAAAACTTTTGATTGAAATCTTGTGTTTGTTCAGCTAAAATAAAAAATAAATTCAAATATCGTTGTAAACAAATTCTTAACAAATTACCTTCTGTAACTTTACTCTGTTGAAATTCTTCCAACCAATCACCTGAAAAAACAGCCGGCATTTCTTCAGATTTTTCTTGCATACCTATAGCACCTGCTCCACTTTGAACAAAATTCTGAAACTATTACTGAAATTGGAATTGAATTTAAAATATCAAGAACTTCAATTACCTCCCCGAAGTTTATTCCTGCAGCAATATGTCTCTCAACATTTCCTATATTGCCTTGAATAGCGCCTTTCTGTTAAAAAACAAAGTTATAGTTTCTACTTTTCCTTAATGAAAAGCAAAAACTTACCTGTTCATTAACATCAAAAAATTCTTTGACCCAAACAACCTTTTCCTGTGGCTGGACATGAATCATGTTATTAGACTGACCCCAAAACTAAATAAAATGTAATATTAAAAAATGCTACTATAGAAAAATTGTTGCAGAACGCACCTGCGACAGTGTTTCATGAGATTGAAGTGAATGTCCAGCCTGCGCTGGATCTTTATACTCACTTGCCCAGTCGGATGCTTTGGTTACTTCATCTATAACGCGCGGAGCGTTTATAACTTGTGGTTGAAAATTAGAAGCCTCTATCTCACGCATTTCTTGTAGTAAGGCATCCATTTGAAACGTCTATGGAATTTGGAATATAATGCATGTTCTTAGTATCATTGCAATTTGACGCGCTTTTTTTTATTATAAATATAAATCCCATCTGGAATGATCGTTATAGGGTCATCCGTTTAAAACACTCAAGGTTCAGATCCTTCTTGACTTGACGGCTCGAGCAATAAACCGTAATTAGAATCAGCCAGAACTAAGCTAAGCATACAATGAAGGAGGTAATTTATGATAATTAGCAGCAGAATATGCAGCTGTTAAGAATTGTCTGTTAGGAGTAATAAACGCCGGTTCCAGGGTTAGAAAGCAGGTAAATAGGATGAAGGCTACCAGGGAAATATATATTTATTAGGCTATTTTGGGCAGAGAAATTATCAGGAAATGTGAATATGTTTTGTAAGGAAAATTAAGGAAGCGAGCTGATAAGGAAGGAAAGATGCACGGTCAGGTAGATCGGTTTTGAACTCTAAAGTTTAAAGATAAAGAAGTAGATTGCCATCGGGCGGGTCGCCAAATTGTTTCGATACGAATTAAGAGCGAGATTCTTATATTATACAGGTAACGAATAATAAAATTCAATTCAACGAAAAATTCCCTAACTAATTCGATCCGGATCTGAGCTAACATCCTCGTAAAATTATGCGAATCTTCCTACTTGCTAAGCTCAGTATGATTAACATTTACAATTATCGAAAAATTAATGTCGTTGGCATTTTTAATATTTTTATAATCTATTCAAAGTTGCAGGATATAACGTTGTTGGACAGTGATTTTAAATCTCCTCATAGATGATATTCTTAAAGAAATCCAGTCCAGCAAACAAAAGATTAGACTTTGAATCCCACCCGCAAATTTTTCGACTGATAAGAGATTAAGATTCAAGCGGGGTTAAATAATTCAGTTCTGTAAGACTTAAATCTAACTCTGCTTCACCGGGATTTTACCTGAGGTGGGGCGGCGATTTGGCCAAGGAACTCACTGACAAAATCATTTTCCTGAAATTGCTGTCTGGGTGCAAAAGACGCTGGAGCCCCGGAGTAGCCCTCATCTTTGAAGGTGTTGTCCCGGGCAATCTGACTCCCGAACTGCATGAGGGGGTTCTGGCCCCCGCAGTCCGCGTCAACCAGCTGCCTCAGAGACATTTTTGTTGATTTCGCGTGGAGGAGTCACAGCACAGCAACAAAAAATTACAAAGTCATCAAACTGTAGCACCTTGCAGATTTACCAAAGTGACAACTTGTCAGATAATCGCCTTTTCGTCTTCTTATCGCTTTCTTTCACTTGCCTCGCCCTTCTTTGTTTTGGGTTTTAATTCCAACTGTTCGCTGTGGTGCGAAATAGGAACATTATATAGTGGAGTTCGGAACTGCCAGATCTCAGCTGTTTTATGAAGAAAATTGTCCGTAGGCAGGTATTTTAATTTTTAGTTCTGTCCAAGTCTTCAGTTTCCCGCCAAATTCTTTAGTTGACCAAATGTCAACAAAATTCAAATTGCCCGTGCGAAGTAAACAAATGTATCTCTCAAGAAACTGCAATGGATTTTGATTTATTTGAGCTTGAAGACGACGATATTTTATCCTCGGTTTGTGTAATCCAAACAGGTAAATCATAAATAACTTTTCCTGTACTCTAGAGATTATTTAAATCTGTTGATTTTTGTAGAAGAAACTGAGGTACCCAGTAATCCTCTTCCAGGCTTCGATTGCACCGGGGAAGATTCTCTAAACGCGCAATTCTCCAATGAATCTTTTGTCAGGAACTTTTTCATATTCAACGAGAACAATGAGGTAAAAGATCAAATTGAGCTGACCTCGTACGGGTTCAAATTCGAAGCGATTTATTCCAAAAACGTCTCCTCTTACATCTTTGGGCAAGCCAGGTAAGACCTCCTATTGGAATACCTTGTAATTATCTAAAAAATAAATTATTTCTCGCTTTTTATAGGATGAACATCCAGTCTTTGGTGGTGGCTATAAAGGGCACTTCGACTCCAATCGAGCTCTCGTTCTTCCAAAGAAGGAGGCAAGTCACCTTGCTTCTACACCTGGTTTACTTGGCAAAATCCGACGTCATGTGGGAGAAGTTGAAAGACGAACTGCATAGTCTCAGGATTCTTATGAGAAGAATCAGCTCTAAAGATATACTAAAAAATATATTTATGGCCAGTAATACCAAGGGGAATGAGGTAAGATTTAATAAGTACAATCAATATAACATATACTAAACCTTCGAACATTTCTTGTTGATCTCCTTATTTATTCATTTTAATATATTGTACAATATTTTCAAATTACAAGGTATCGTTCATATTCAGTCATTCAATTGACCTCTCTCTTCACCGTTCAGCATCCTAGCCTAAGCACTTCCGACCCCTTGATCAAGTCCTACTAACATTATCTTTATTTATTTAAATGTTAACGTTAAACGATTGGCAATCATATGTTCATATGTACATAATTTTATTTAGTTCAGTTTAGAAACTAGTTCTCTTCAAAAACTGATCAATTTCACTGCACAATTAATCAACATTTTTACCTCAAGTCGAGAAAAGTACATAGTAGGAATTTCCGCTAAAGGATTTGGCTCCTTCTAAAAATTATAAGCTCCAAGAAATATATAACTCAATGTTTAAACTTCCAATGTTTGATAGTACAATGTTTATTTACCTAAGTTTCTTAAAATTTAAATGTCTTAATGCATATTTACTGCATTGCGGATCCACTATCTTGAATTTCTAAATTTAGATAGCATATTGACAATCAGGGAGTTGAAAAGCGTCCGGATGAAAACTCTCATTCAAAGTTTTTATTATTTTATTTGTTTTTATATATTAGTACGAACAACTTCTATTTTACTAGATGTTTGAATTCGGCGGGAAAACCAAAGAATAATATAAATTTCATCTTAGGAAATCAACATCTGTTGTTGTCAGTGGTTTTGGTGCCAAATTCAAACATTTCTTTATATTTTTAGTCTTGTGTGATACCTTTCCATTTTTAAGTTCTATATTTAACCACTGCATTTAAAACTAAGGGCGTTAAAAATATTCAAGTAGATTTTTTTCTGAAATTTAAGTTTTAACTAGGTATGAGAGACCGCAATTTGAATTCTTAAAATTAGGCAATAAAGCTGAAACTAACTATCCCAAAATCTCACATGTACTCGTTTTTATTGGATTTTAATGAAAGTAAACTTTAAAAGTCCATCAATTTTGATCCTATTGAATTTTTGAAAAAATATTCGATTTCCAAACATTTATTTATAAAAATGTCTTTATTATGGTGTTATAAGTAACTATAAGTTGTTTTTTATACTTTAAAGTAAAAGTTGTTTTATTTTGTTTTTCAGAATATTTCAGAAGTGTTATGCGCCATTCTCATTTTATTTTAATTGGCATTTGAAAATTTCAGAAGTGGTACTAAACTATTAACATTATCCATCGTTAATTCTTTAAGAAGCAGAATACGTTAAAATTAAATTATTTCAATTTTAAGGCTGACGCTCCTGCTTATCATTTACTTCACGGCTTATTGGAATGGAAGTTTCTTGATTTGTTAATTTTAAAAAGATATTTTCTACATTCTGAAGATCCAGAAAAAGAGGTTTGAATCCTTAGATATACCAGCCAAAGTAAATAAAATCAAATATTTTCCTATTTTTAAGACAAATTTTTTTGAAACCCCGACATTTTTGAATGAGTATAACGACATTTTAAAAGATTTGTTCATATTATCCATTTGTCTATTTAAGAAGGTAATTTTTATTTGTTAAAACGACTCAATAGATTATTTCTCATAAAAGTTATTTACTTTAGAAACGTCTTCCAGATCTCATGTTCAGTTCACCTTTCGCTTGCACCTGCATCAAAGAAAGTTGGTTACTTATTCAATTGCTTATTGAAAAGATCAACAACGGCGAAAGTTTTTGGTTGGAATTTAATAAAACTATTGATAAAATTCGAAATGATCCTGGTATGTTAAGATGAATTAAAAAGTGTTTCAAAATTACTTCTCGAAAATAAAATATATATCTAACCAATTTTGATGCAATTTTAAAATTCACATTTACTTTTCAAAATAGCTAATACAAATTATTTTACATTTATGTGGTTTAGAGAGTTACATGCTCTCTGTTCAAAATATACCCGAGTTTGTTGTGTGGTTACTCAAGGGAGTAGTGCGATTACAAGGGTTTAAGACAAATGGAATTTTTGCTGGGCCTTCTCATCCAAGAGTAACTATTCTTTTAAAAACAATCAAGATTTAAAAGATAATTTTAAATTATTTAGATTATCGAAAATTTTGATTTGCTTGAAACTACAGTTGAAACATTTTTTGCAATGAATCCATCTGAGGAATCCGCAAGGACGTTCTTGTGCACATTAATGCCAATTATTTTAGAATGGTAATATTTTGATAAAATTTTAAACATTACTACTCTTTCTAAAAACAAATACTTTTTTTAAGGTGGAATCCGAAAGTTAACATACCAATGATTTTGTGGGAATATTTCCATAAAAAGCTCAATTCTTCGTTTTTTATATCCGGATCGTCACCAAGTAAATTAGCTGTAGTAAGGTAAGCCTTTAGTTTTCAAATATTTTGTTAATTTTGTTGATAAATAACGTGTTCCAGTACATCAGGAAAAGGATATTTGGCCAAAATGAAAACTTTGCTCCAAAATTGCTTACCAGACGCAAATTTGTCAAGTTTTGCTCTTTTCACCATAATTTTGGGGAAAACAGTAGAGCGATTTATTAAACTACGGCAAGGGAATCAAACTCAAAAAATACTGGGACGAATATACTCCAAGTTTAGTGCAGCAAAATTTCTAACTTTGAACGAGACAGGAATTCATCATCTAATAGAACTTTTCCTTTCGCTTGCTCTTAGTGCTGATTTAAAAGACATCGTAAGTTTTATATATAGTTTCAAGGACAATATAACTACAGAGTATGATGTTTTGCAGGCTCCTAAACTAAAAGACAAAGTATTGTCCATACCGCTTGATAAAGTATCAACTAACAGGCAAATAGCTCTAACAAAAGGTCACATGGCTATGCTAACTTTATTCTCAGAACAATGCTTAGATATATCTGAGTACGTTACTAAACTTTTGGAGCAGTTAACTAACATAAAATTTGACTTGGATGTTTCGAAAATTATAGCAGACGGATTTTGCGAAATTTTTAAGCTCTCAACAACCTTTGACCGTGGAGAACATTTGCTTATTGGTAGGCAATTTTGATTGGAAATTATTTAAAATATTAATTTGTTTTCTATTTATATATAGACACTTGGTTGCCGAATTTCTTAAGTTCTTGTACTGCTGTAGAGCAAGATAGAGGTTTACAAGCGCTACATTTAGTTTTTGCACGAATTCAAGAAAATACAGCTTCTATGACGACAGTCGTTGATCACGGAGGGCCGAAAGTTATCAAAGCCCTTACAGCTCATGTTTTACCATTTGTGAAACAGAATTTTTCTAACAATTTTTCAACATGGTTACCTCTGCTCGCTTCCGATTTTTGTCTTGTTACGTCCAGTGGAGATCAGTTTCAGAAGTTATTCAGATTTTTCTTAGACGCAAATACCGTCCATAAGCAGTAAGTTTTTGACAAAAAAAAAAATTAATTGTATATGCAATTTAATTTATCTTTTAGGGCAGTGCCAAAATTCCTACTTTCAATATTGTCGTCGCCGAAATCAGATTCTGTTGATCCTACCGCCATTATTCAAATTTGGTTAAGAAGTTTAGTTGTACTTTCAGCTAATAATGAGGTAATTTTCAAAAATTGCCATTATTATTTTTATGATTGCGTTTCTAATTTGGAATTTGAATCTATTCATATAATTATTTTAAGTGATTGTAGTTAAGCAATTATGTTGATGAATTATCGTCAAACGGATAATTTTCAAGCGAAATTTAAGCCGCAGAATTGTTGTAAAATAATACGTTAATTAGTAATTCATTATCATTATTAATTTCAAGAAAGAGTAATTCATAAAAGTCAATTACCAGGTACTTAACGTCGAACGAAGAATCCTGTTAATAGTCTTAATTATTTTACCATTACCGCGATCATACAATCATTACTTATAATTACTCTACGTTACTTCGAATCTTTAGGAATTACTTAGTACTTTGCACTGTTACTCGGCATTACTATGAAATATTTTGAATTAATAAATATTAATCAGAATCAATTTAAATTACTACACATTCATAATTTTTTATTATTTGAAAGCGAAAGGTATTTTCATAAAAATTCATTGAAGTACCAAGTAATTTAGGTAATGCTTATTAATTGTGGGTAATTTAAAAACAAAATTTGTTTCTTAATAATCATTACTAGTAATGATAATTCAATTTATTTGCGTTACTTGCAACAGTTTTTTATTGGTTAATTTTAATTACTTAATTTACCTTATAGGACGTGGTTAGCTTAACAAGGATAGTCTGTACTCTACCTGATTTCCGGGAAGTGTGCAACATTCCTGTTGATGAACTACTTTCAGCAAAAGAACCTCTTTGTGTGTTCATATCTGGAGTGGGACAGAACTACGAGACATGTCAGGTAATATAAAATGTTTTTATTATTATTAAATTATTAAAGCCGAATTTTTTCCAGGACTTTAGGCGAAAGTGCAAGATTAGTGATAAATTTAACACATATCTTATTTCTTTCGATAAGTGGTTAATTGACAAAAATGAAAAGACTGAGGTGACGTTTAGATTTTACAGCTTTATAGCTATAGTAATTTTTAACTGCGCCAGCATAGTGTACACAAAAGTATGTACGAAATTTTAAGAACGTCTTTCAATTTGAACAATTTTATTTTAATTTTTAGTCAAAAATCTCATGCTTCTTCCATATCGCAATGACGAGGTTTATCCTTCCCAGCGATATTCAAGTTGGCAAAGCTCCGGAACCTAAATTTGCCCAAATTATCCATAAAGTGTGGCCGGTAATTGTTCAAGGGATAGGAAAACTGAATTTTAAAACCGATCCATACATTACAAAAACTCTAACAGACTTGGTTGTTAAGTGGACTCCTCACTTCAAAATAGTGAGTATCAATTTCACATAAATCTTAATAGAAACATTTGAAATAAACGAATTTTCAGTCGAACAATCCAAAAATCGTTGCACGTCCTTTTATCAATTTTTTTACAAACGACAATGACGCACTTGGCTTGTACATTTTTGATAAACTCACGTCGGTGTTTTTGGTCATGCAGCGAAGACAAGCTGACCCAAACGCATGTTTGGTAATAACAATTTTTCAAGAAGTTGTCGACGCTATAATTAATGAAGAAGACAAATTAAAGACTTTTGTGAAAGGGACTTGTTTAACTATCTTAGAGCATCTGATGATGGTTGATGAGTTAGTCCCAAGTCGGCCTATGCTCCTAGAACTTTTTAGAAAAATTGTAAACAGTTCAGCGTTTTGTTCAGGAGGTGAAATTAGGTAAATATAAAAATTTAAATGCAATACAAAACTTTTATGTCTAATTTACAAAACATTGAACATTCTAGAAATCTCATAATTGAACATCTTAAAGTCATTACTGTGAAACACCTGTCGTATTTTACATTCTTTTATTTTGAGCTCCTAACTCAAATTGCAAATATACGTCCGCAACTAATTGAAGATATAATGGAATTTCTGCAACAAGAAATTAGAGTTGTAGAAGAGAAAAGAGGCGGTGGAGAAGATAATCGATTGAGGTCAGTATGTGAAGCTAAGTTTTTGAGTACCTATTAAATAAAAATCGTACAGGACCTGCATGGACAAATTAAGGGGAGCAATAATAGCTGCAAAAAATAGAACGTAAGGTAAGATAGTAATTTATAAATAAAATTATGTATCTAACTTTTGTTTACTATCAAAAATATACGATTTTAAGCTTGTATTGTATTACCGAGCTTTGATTTATAAACTTTCAATTCAATTCCTATTACAAGACTTAAGTCGACTTAAATCTACTCGTCGAAGAAGAAAAACTTCAACTTAAAGAAAAAAGGATAGATAAGTGATTTTTGAGTCATCCTGGATGTAAATTAATTTGCTTTTACGACTGGTCAAATATACACATATATTTTCAAAAATACAAATTATGTTTTTAGCAACAACAACACTTATCGCTACCTGGAAAGAACAAAGGTTCTAATACAGATCCTTGTGGACCGCAGTTTGTTTAGGTCTCCATTAAATTCTTGATTATTTTGTTGTTGTTGTTTTGTGCATAACTAGTTCCTTGTTTATCATAAATATTAAACTTAGAAAGTAGATTAACCCATTGCCGTGAGCGTACTTCTGGCTCTGGAAGTACGGAAAATATAATTTTAAACAGAAACGCATCCTTCGAAGAAAATCACTTGGATAATCTTAGTAAGAGGAAAAATAGGAGCACCGCTTCATAAATTTAATTTCCGCCACTTGAAGAAATTTTCGAGCGAACTCGAGGTAATGAAAGAATTTGCAATCTATTCTTGGGCTTTTCAATAAAGAAAAAAGTAATTTGCAATTATTTCTCATTTTTGCTCGATTAAAAGCCGCGATAAAAATTTTACGCGATAAGCATATTGCGAGGGAGTTGATGTTGAGACAAGGGCTGCAGCAATTAAAAGCGCATTTATTGTTCAAAACAGCATGAAAATTGACTATTGAGTAATTTTGTAATAAAATTTTTTCTTACCAAAAATAATAATTCTAAATTAGCAGCAGTTTTCCTCAGAGTTGAAGTTTCAGAACAATGAACTTAAACTTCATTGAATTTATGACATAATTAACACAAAAAACAATAAATTATACGGTGACAAATTAATTGAAATTAAAACCAATTTGAAATTGTAAGAATAATGAGTATCTTAATTAACTGAAAAGCCAAGGTTTAGTTTACTGATATATGTTTGACGTTAATATAAAATTTAAAATGCACATATATTTTTATGAGCTTTCGATTAATAATCATAAATTTAATTAAACAAATTACTTAAAATTTATATTGGAGTGAAATTCTTTTTTTTTTTTTTTTTTTTTTTATATGAACATTATTATCTTTAAAATAACAGATTTCTTTAATATTTTAAAGAATACTTGAGACTATGGTATTTTATATGAATCAGTTTTGTCTGTAAAAAAAATAACACCTTCGGATCACAGAAATCAAATTATGGGCAGATTGCAAAGCATAAGAAATTACTATTCAAGGCTCAAGGATCTTTTTAATGTTGGCTTAACATGGGTAATAGAATCCTTTTCTACTCAATCCCCTTTTTACCTATCTTAAACGAAAAGATTAATTTAATTAGACCCGAGGGGCAATTACTCATAATGCGAGGAAAATAACATGAAATAAGTGAGTCACGCAAGAACCCTGTTTTGAACAAGTTCCTACCTGTTTCTGTTATACGCGCACTTCGATCTGGCAGCACTTCCCTTTTCTAGCTCCCTGGCATATGCCAAAACCAGCTGGATGCTGTCAGTGGCTATTTTGAAGTTGGGCAGATTTACGTGTCGGGTTCCGGGTTTGCTCAGATTGCAGGTTTGAGCTGTTTACTGATAACAAACAACGCACTGGAGTTATCGTTGTATCGTTTAGCTACTTAAGAGACATCGTGACGGCATGTGGGCGTAACAAAGCAGTTCGACAGCGAAGCTCTTTTCTCGGTCCTTGCTTTGGTCCTGGGCATCGTGGCGAATGTTACCGCAGCCAAACAAATTAAATTCCTGAAAAGTTATGTCCTTTGCGCTGTGCCGCGCTTAATGAAATTTATATCGCGCCACAGAAAAATGAATTCCAGTTACCACACCGTCCCCATCGGAGTGACCGCCATCCAGAAAATCTCGGACACATGCTGCAGACGAGTGCGATTCCGGAGGGATTTAATGTGAGTGCAAAACTTTCTTTGTCTGGTTTTTAACAACTGAATATCGCTTATTCCATAATCTAATTTTCCAGATTCAAATTTTCGGTGTTGGCGCTGACGTACGTGGCCTACACATGCTACCATATGACCAGAAAGCCCATCTCTGTCGTGAAGTCTGTCCTTCACCGGAATTGTTCCGGCCTGGACCCTCCGACTCCGGTTGGGGTTAACGACAGCACTTGGTGCGATTATCCGCCCTTTGGTAAGTCACAACTCTTAAGTCAATATTCCGGTCGGTTTCCGTAAAACGTGAGATAAGCCCTCGAAAGTGTGAATGGTGTGCTTCACGTGCGTGCCCTGCTTCCTCGAGGTCAATACTTGAGACCCGAGATAACTCGTCTCAAATAGCAAGCAATCATCTTACGCAGAACAATTATAGCATCAGCGCGATAGTAATTAAATAACTGCGAAACAACGATAAAGCATTGAACACCCGGATCATATTTTTTAGTTATTTGCGTTTTGTTTTGGTGCTGAAATGCTCACCAAAATCAATGTTGGCTCAAGATATTTCTATTTGTTTTGAAGCTTTTTTGATTTATGAATTGTTTATTCCGTTCGCTAAAAATGCCATGCTACTAGGTATTCTCAAGGGTAATATCTTTTCATAAAACATTCCGCCTCAGGTGTTGTATTATTTACAATTTTATCTGTTGTGACTCATCTGCATTTAGAATTGGTATCATGAACTATAAACCAAGCCCATTCATCGATGGCCAGTAGTCATAACATTACACAAGCTTTCATTCAAAAATTGTATTGTTTCAGAAGTAGGATTATGTAAACGCAGAAAAATTACTCTTCGTTCATATTTTTTCTTCAGAATTGATGAATTTGCCAGATTATTATAAATAAAGTTCCTACAAAATAAGTATGTATGAAGATACAGAATTTCCAACTGCAATACTCCCTCTCTAATGTAAATTAATCAAAAAGGATCCCAATTCACATCTTGGAGGGGGGGACACATTACTGAAATAAGGTTGTAATAAAAATCAATTCTGTTTTATCAATCAATCGTCCAAAAGCCTGAACATTTCAAGGAGTTATGGATTTACCATAAAATTGGGAATATAGGTAATTTTTGGGTTATCTGATTTAAATTCTGCTATCAAAACGGTAACTGATCAAAATAGCATGTAAAATTTCTCAAGTCAAAAGATTTCAATTAAAATGAATATGAACGGGATGTTCGGGACCACGGAGTCTGAATATACTTAAAAATCGAATTCTAGAGATTTCCATAAAAAGTCCTCATTTATGTCATAAGAAAGTTTGAAAATGGTCATAAACGAATTTTAATGTTCACAACTTTGGAATTTTCTATTTAAATTAACGGAAAGTATAAATCAGACGAAGCCGAGTAGTTAAAACAACTTAAACTATTTTGTTCACAAAAATGTTAAATGAATACTCGCTTACGTTACGACTAAATGCATGAAGTCGATTTTGCAACGGAACTTTTATGCTTAAACATATTAAAGATAACATATCTCAATAAAATAGCTAATTATTGTAAATAAAAGCAACACAAAACAAATAATTCATTTAAATATTTATTTATTTACAATTCGTCAGAGCGTAATTAGTTCCTGGAGTTTGAAATCCTAAGAAAGCGCCCAGGTCTTAAACAGCGAACCAGAACCAAAGTATTGAACAAATACAGTAGGAGTTGATAATTCCCTGAAGACACTCAAACGTAAAGGCAATTTTGGCAACATTTCGCCGTAAGCTGACGTAGGTTAAATTTTAGTAATTTAGCCTTATTACCCCAATGAAACCCACCGACGACTTTTTCTTTTAAAGTATCCCTATAATTTTTTAATAACGGAAATTTTGCCTGATAATAATTTTTATGTAGCACTATGTACAAACAAATTTTCATCAAAATCCAAAATACAAAATCCGTTAGTGCGCCCCCTTGCTTAAGTATCGGGGATATAAAATTGTTTTCCGTTTTATTTTTGCACTCAATGTATTATATTTGTGGAGAGCCGTAGTTAAGGACATATTAATTTGTATTTCTTGACACCCTCAAAAATACAAAATTTGAAAATTTACATATCATTCCACTTAAAAAAACTGTGTTAAATACACAAAATTTTTAATGAAGTTTTTTCATATTTATATGACGTTAAGAAAGAAGATACATTTCTTAGAATAATATTAAATAAATATTAATTATTTACAGAAAAATTGTTTTCAATAACACATTTCTCAACTATTTAGTATCAAAAAAAATTATTTTTCCATCCGGTTATTGTACTTATAATAAAAATCATCACGTTTATCATGTTCTTTGAAGTCATCGATCTTTTGTCGCTACTTGCGCAGCAATTTGTATCTTAGCAGATTTTACTGAAGTATTTCTTCCAGACTTCTTTTGTATTTTGGTACAAAAAAACATTTTAATTTACTTTACGTCTTATGTCGTAAATGTTTACTTACTTACACATCTTGCAGATTTGGGTGATTTTCTTCCATTTTATTTCTGATCAAGGCAACATGAAAGGTGAACTTGAAAAAACGCCAAACGCGAGGCAAATTTTCAATTGTTGACGATTTTAAACGAAATAATTTAAACTGTGACAAAACTAAATTCTCCAGAGGTTATCTCCATAATTTGAATTTGTTTATTATTTAAGGATTTCGTAAAAGCCAGGAGAACTAGTTTATTTGCATATTGATTTATTGTGTCTTTATTTTTATTCTAATCTTTATTTTTCATAATTTGTTTACAGATGGACCAGATGCTAGTGCGCTATTTGGAACACTAGATTCAGCATTTTTGTTTAGCTATGCAGCTGCAATGTTCATGTCCGGTTTCGTTGCAGAAAGAGTTTCGATTCGTTATTTTCTTGCAATCGGCATGATCATGACTGGAATTTTCACGTACCTCTTTGGTATAGGAAAAACATCAAATATTCACAATATCTGGTATTTCTTGTTCGTGCAAGCTTTTGCTGGAATATTTCAAACGACCGGATGGCCGGGCGTTGTAACCGTTGTCGGCCGATGGTTTGGAAAATCCAAACGTGGACTCATATTTGGAATATGGAATAGTCATACGTCAATTGGAAATATTTTGGGTACAATAATTGCTGCTCGGTATGTGGAGAAGGACTGGTCGCTGTCTTTCATTGTTCCGGGAATAGTCATGGGAGTAGTAGGATTCCTTCTATTTTTATTTTTAGTTGACTCACCACATTTAGTGGGATGTCACCAAGATCCAAACCTTCTGGAAAGAAGGCGATCCGATCTATCAGATCTTGAGACAGCAAATGCAACTAGAGCTCAGGTATTTATTTATTTGTTAATTAGAAACTGTGTGTGAAATATGTATTGTGTAAAGTGTGTGAAATATGTATTTTTAGTAATTAACAGCATTGCATGATTGAAATTAACTTTTTTTTTTTATTAGGACGATGAGGATTCTATTTCAAACATAGGAAGTATTAACTCAGTAAGTGCATGCTTATTTTGTATTCATTCCCCTTCATGAATTCAGTTTGTGCAATCGGCTGTTAAATTTCGGCTAAGAAAAACAAACGGGCTGCTGAATTGTTGAACAGGGTTTTAAAAGTAATGTTTTCTGAAATATTGAACATGTGTTTGAATTATTACTGTTATTTTAGCAGCCTTCTAGCCATTTATGAAATAAAAGAATTATACGCATTTTTAATCTACGGAGATAACAAAAATGGAAAAATAACAATTCGAAGCACTCAAAAAAGAAAGCTTTTTAAGCAAAATTTTTTTTCAGTTTTTAATTTTCCCAAATTCTAAATTTGAGTGTTGCTCGTACGACTTTATGCAAGTTTTTGTGAAAATATAACGTCAAATAATCACTGCTTAATTCTTTATTTAAAAAATCGTTCAAAGTTTATAATGCAATTTCAGACGAAATTGTTAATATGTAGCCGAAGTAATAAAAAAAAAACTAGTCAAAGTAAGAACATCCTCTAGAAAATCTAGAATCTAGACTTTTAAATTGATTATGTATTTTATATTAATTCCAACGTGGTTTCAAGAAATATACAGTAGCTCTGTAAATTCGATATCATAAGTTATTAAGGTTTCCTTTTTACAATTTTTTGAATGTATTCTCAACGTAGAAAACACCTCCATATAGGGTTCAAAAGAAGTACATATATATATTCAGTATTACGACTTTTCCAATTTTTTTATATACGGGGCGTTCTACTTCTCTACCGACAATTGATAAATTTTGTGACAGAGGTGCCTCGTAACAGAAGTGTAAAATAACAGTGTTCGAGAATTTTAGCGTTCACAAAATTACGAATTGTTCATAAAAGTGGGTGAATATGACAGCTTTACTGGGAAATAAAAATATTACATATATAAATGGGAATTACAATAAAATTTCAAAGAATTAACTTTCGTGACAGAGTGGTCGCCGAATAAACACACGCACCTCTGTTCCCGCGACTCACTCGGCTCGCTCCCGGGTGGGGCCTCAAGGCGTGAGGCCAAGGGGGAAGAGGAAACCGTACTGTTGCTTGCTGTTGAAGGTCAAACAGCTAAGAAGCGTTTTTTGTTTTGCGAAATGCGTGACCGAGGATAGCAAGAAAAAACATACATAGCCGGACCCAACGATAAAATATTTTTTTGTTTAATAGTATGAACCTTTACGTTTATTATATTCTAATTAATTTAATGATAATATTTCAGAAGTTCAATAAATAATTTTATATTAAAGGGTTCTATATGATTTTTTTTAAGCGAGATCATTTTGTAACATTAGGCGGCGCAAAGAGACGCATTTTATTTGTATGTAAAACACCTCTGTCACACATTTCGACTACTCTGTCACAATGATTTTGTAAAAACCAAAAAAAATAAAAACGGGATTTTAGTATTATTATAATCTCTGTATGGTCCAAAAAAATCTTGTGAAAATAATATTTGAGAAACTGCATTTTTGGACGAATACCGATTTTTTTTCAAGAGGAGACACGTCATTGTCGGTAGAAAAGTAGAACGACCCATACATATTTTCTTATTTTTGTAACAGTTTTGATTAAAAAATCCAGTTTTAATAAAATGTATTATACAATATACTCAAGTAAGCACCTAATTTTAGGAAGTAAATTATCGTCCCACTGAAAGGACGCCAATGCTGGGAAATGGATCAGCATCACAATCAACTTCTTCTGAACAAACTCCAATCAAAATCTGTAGCGCTTTATACATTCCAGGCGTAGTCGAATTTTCACTGTGTTTATTCTTCTCGAAATTAGTCAGTTACACATTTTTGTATTGGCTGCCCCTTTACATTGAATCATCGAGTGAGTGTCAATAGATTTAAGAAACTGAGTAGAGCATTAAAGATTTTTGTTGCAGCTAAACTTGGAGCCACGGTAAGTGCAAGTCTTTCAACAGTATTCGACGTTGGTGGCATCGTTGGTGCTATTGCAGCGGGAATGCTTTCGGACTATTCATCAATGTCAGCAACCACATGCGCGTCAATGTTTTTCCTAGCTGCACCTACAGTAAGTCTTATGCGATGTTAAACTAAAATTTTAAATATAATTTTCGATTTTGCAGCTTTTGGTTTACCAACAGTATGGAGCTACAACAATGTCTATCAACATTATTCTACTTTTTGTTGCTGGAATTGTTGTAAACGGCCCGTATGCACTAATTACAACTTCTGTTAGTGCTGAATTAGGTAAATTAAATTTGTCATGTTTCATAGAAGTTTATTTATTCATCATTTCTATTTATCCTTTTTCAGGTCAACACAGCTGCTTAGAAGGCAATTCAAAAGCTCTGGCAACAGTTACAGCTATTATCGACGGCACAGGATCTTTAGGTAAGATTTTAATAAGTATCTACTATTTAACATTAATTTGTATAAATTACTAAATATAAGTAACATTTAAATGGGTCAGAATCTTGATATAAGTTGTATACGCAGTACATTCTTAATTTTGAGGCATATTCCTTTGCTTAATAATTAAAATTGGCGATATCAGATACAATTTTTTATCTGCTTTTTATCAGGTGCAGCAGTTGGACCGCTATTAGCTGGAGTCATATCATCAACTGGCTGGGAAAATGTTTTCTACATGCTAATCATATCAGATATTTTAGCCATGCTTTTACTAGCAAGGCTAGTTTTTAAGGAGCTAAATAAATTAAAGCGAAACTCACGCATAGAATAATTGTAATTTAATTATCGCATTGCTGTGAACGAGATATCTTTGTTTTCGTACGAAAGTGAAAAACTGTTTTTCGTTGAGAAGTATTATCGAATCTTGTCTGATCAATAATAGTATATATAGTTATACTACTCCGGTCAAAGACGTTTTAGTAAATAAATAAATGAATTAATATTCTCGCCTAAAGAGGATTGTTGTAGTATATTTATTGTAGCTTTTGTACAGTTTAAAATTAAATAATTTTGGTACCATTCAATTTTTATTAAAATCATGTTTAAATTAAACTTTTAATATTGGACTTAAGTAATATTAATAAAATGTTTAGCGTATGTGGAACGAAATATTTCTTTACCTTGCTATCATGTTTTACAGACACAGACGATGTAAAGATACAACTGTTTATGTACATATAATTTTAATTTTATTTAGTTGACGCTCAGCGCGTTCGGTGACTATTATTGGTATGCATTTTTTACTCTTCTATGCAACATTTTTTATCCTATAAAAATACATATATAACTAATAACTTCTTTTCTCGAAAAATTATTTATACCTTAAATTATTTATATTATAAATTATTTATCCCGTACCCTGAAGTCTGGTGAAAAATTTACCGCACGTGGTTCCACATGAATGCTTGTGCTTTTTGAAGTTCCTGCGCCTGAAACTGAATTTTTATTATAGTCAATTATTTTACTATACGGATCTTCGAGATCTTTATTGGATTCGGAATAAATGTTCCTGTTTGAAGGTCCTGCAACTGTTTTCCTGCTTTGTGAATTAGCTACATCACTGCTGGATTCATCTGTATCGTCATCTTCCTGCAATGCTTGCTCAAGTCTTGATACTAGGACTGATTTTATTCCTGCTGTATCCAGTCCTCGCTTTCCTAACTCCGTTTTTAACTGTTCCACTGTTAGATTGTTCGTCATTTTACCGTTTTGTCTCACTTTTCACGAAATACACTATAGTCAAAGTTCGCGATCGGTTGAGCCCCCAAATGTAGGATTAAAATGCGTTCAAACGATTGAGTTCATTTAATTTAGCTAATAAGGGTTTATAAAATAGGTAATAATATTCACAATAATATTCACTACTACTGCTGACTACCACTGAAACTACTGAGACTACTGGAATTTACTACTGAATGTTAACTCGACTGCCACTACTGAAAGCTGACTACCGACTGCCCGAGATTAAGCAACTGTGATATACAACTGTGATATATAACTGTGATAGAGCAAAAACTACGCTACGTTACAATGAAGCAACTAAGGCTGTGATTAGTTTTAAGGCGATTCCGCCGATGACGATGATGAGCTGCCTCTGGTTAGGTTCCTACATATATAAAAAAAAAATTTAAAAAACATTTTTTATTCATACAATTTTAACAATTCAAATAATCAACATTTTGTTTAACAATTTATTAATTAAAAGTAAAGTTAGGATGAAGATATTTAAATTTTGCGAAATCCAAAAACAGTTTATTCGTTTCAACTTGATTTCTTAATCCAAGTTCTTTTTCTATTCCCCGCATGGCATTCTCAACTCGAGTCAAAAGCTCCTCTAAGCTTTGAATGAGATTTTCTGTTGAGCTTGAACTTGGTCTTTCCACCACACTGGGAGGTGTTCGCAAATCTTCAGGAAAATCAGTTCTGTTTGTAACGTGATCCTGCTTCGAAGGTCCCGGTTCTTGTCGTGCTTTGCCGTTTATTTGTTTATATACTGTAGGCTGCTCTCTTTCAAGTTGTTGCTCACATTTCTAAAAGTATGAAAGTCTTAAATTTTTTTATTTTATTTATATAATATTTTTATTTTTACACAATCAGATTTGAAAACTTAAATCAAAATTACTTCAGACAAAAAATAATCGACTCTCCGATTAAGATGAAACTTTTCTTTTAGTTGGATTCGTTTCTATGTGTAATTAAAAAAGATGGAAACAAGTATGGAGATCTTGGTCCTTCATAGAAATAAAACTTACATATACATATATAGTTCAAACTTTAAAATATTCATCTGCAAATTTTGGAGTAAGTGGGAGAATAAATATATGCCTAATTGGTCAGGTGGAATTTCGTTTCAAAGAGCTAATAATAAGGACTTTAAGAATTTTTTGAATTTTTTAATTTCACGTAAGATAGTTCTAAAAGCTACTTTTATAAGAAAATTGTTTTTTAAGGTTAATAAACAATTTCAATATTTTATACAATAAATTACAGGCAAGTTTACAGGCGTACTTTCCAATGCAAGTCACGTTACTGTTTCAAATGTTTTCAAAACAAAAGTGTCATAACGTTAAAAGTACGCGAAGACAGATATGTGCACTAGAACAAAGGTAAGGGAAAATAAAAATAACTATCGGCTGAGAAATAAGAATTAAATTTTTTGAGAGCCGTTGCAAAACTATCTTAACAAAAGATATCCATTACCTAGTAAAATAATAATTACTCACTATATTCCGTATGTGATTAAGTTCAATCTTATTCGCTTCAGTTTTATTTGTCTGTCGAGATCTCCGGTGAATATAAGAATTGTGTTTGACTTCTTGCACACGGGGCAGCAAAAAAGGATGTTTTCTCTGTAAATAAAATTGCTTATTCAACTGCGGACAAGCCGAAATTTGCATCTTACCTTAATGTGCATATGAAAGTTTCCTGTGGATCTAATGCTGCCTTTGTAGATATTCCGCGACTCGCAGTAACAACACCTCACAGTCACACTTTCTCCGTTTTGCGCGATTATTTCGTAGAACTCCCCATTCAAAATGTAAGGAACGCTGAAACCCTTGGACAGTTTTACACTCGTTATAGATTCCATTTTCTTTTAAGTCTTTTAAGACGAATTCTTGCACCTCGCGATCCTAACTATTGTGATGCAACTAACGGAGTTTCTAGGACTGCATCTGTCTGTCTGCGCGGCGCACTTTAAAGATACCTCGCTTGATAACGCAGCGACCAGCGTCCGAGTTCGAATCTGCATCCAAAACCACAAAAGTTCTCGGTGCGCTGACCAGTTATCGTGGATTGTTTAGATTTGCTGTTTGGTCAGATCTCCTATTAAATTGTTCAAATATGAATTTTAACAAAGAAAATCACAGAGA
The DNA here is from genome assembly GCA_963920795.1 of Eutolmus rufibarbis. NCBI lineage: Eukaryota > Metazoa > Arthropoda > Insecta > Diptera > Asilidae > Eutolmus > Eutolmus rufibarbis. The sequence continues at coordinate 32,929,449 of OY987205.1, forward strand.
GGCAGTTGTCTTTTGTAAACTTGAGCAACATAATTAGTTCAATAGTAATCTTTGTAGGACTAATTAAAAATTACGATTTCTTCTCAGATATATGCAAATTAGCGATATAAGAACTTTTCTTAATTATTTATAATTTTTTTCAGTGAACTAAGCCGAGATTCAAGAATGTAGGGGGATATTATAAAATCTGTTGACTATACACAATTGACAATAGCTTTTTCAGCTTTTATTGTTGTTTAAATGTAGTACTTTCTCTACCAGGTTTCAAAAATTCTTAAGTGAATTCTTTCCTCAGGTGAATCTTTCGCGAGATATGTATACATAAGCTCCTAAAGTCATTAATAATGTGTCCCCCTTTAACGTTCCATCCATGTTATTGAAAGATTAGAAAAAATCAAGATAGGAGCACTTTTTAAATACTTTCAACGAAAATTATTTTGAACAAGATATGGTAACAAATTTTTTAGATATTCATACAATTATCAGTTTTCAATAGCAACAATCTACTAAGTAAATATTCAAGAAAGAAATTGCAGTATTTATTAATAATACGTTCGTACCTATTTAAAAAATTATATGAATAGAGCCCATAGATTTGCATAAAATTTAATAATATATGTATATCTTATACTTATACTTATCTCATACGTATTGTATAATTTCGACAAAACAAAATAAATTGGGGATGAATTGTTTTTATTTTTACAATTAATGCTTTTAAAAGAAAAAAAATACTTCTCGTTTTGCTATTTATTTCATGCTACGGAACATTAAGTTGATGCGTGTACGGCAATCATGGGCCGGTTTTTTGTTTTTAAGCATATATACACCCATTCTTTTTAGTTCAATAAGGTAAAAAAATATAATCTATCGATTGAATCTTGACCCAAGTCAATCGGACCAATAGAACTCGAGTTATCGTAAACGCGAACTTCAAAATTGTAATTTGAAAAACCCGCGTTTATAAGGTTGTGAGGTGAGCAGGTATGAAAATGTCACCATTATTTTACTCTAGGCCTAGGAACTATACATAATTCGATTTCTGCACAGAATTACTCTAAAATATGTGGAACAATTTCTTAAAATGTATTATCGACTGATTTTTTGAATTTGAATTAATTGAATTTGATTTTTTTGACCCTCAAATAATTCGGCTCTTGAATTCTCCCCATTATCAATCTAAAACGTCTGAAACACGAAAGAAGGATTAGTCTAAACTAATTACTAGTGTTTTATCTGAATTATAATTTTAAGTGTATATAGCCAATTATTTCTCTGTACATTTAAAATTGGGTGGCGACCCAAACGTTAAATTGAGGGGAGTCTCGTTTATATTTGAAAAATAAATTAAGGATATCTATACCTTCCTGTACTAAAACGGCATGAAAAACTTTAACTAAAAGCATCGTTGTGTAAATAAAATCAACTGACTGATTAAAACTTTGGAAATTTGTATCAAATTGACCTCGTCGATCCTCGCGCCATCTGCAATAACCGGCATCGAAGAGTCGCGGCCATCTTCACTTGTAGCGAGTGTAATTGACAATTGCGCGCCATTCGTCCGTCAAAATGAGATGAGAGTTCAAAAATATTCCAGTATTGAGACTCGCGGGCTTCCTTGATACAGAACTGGTGGTTTATGATGAACAGGCTCGCCTCCTTCTTCGATAAACAGTATGGCACAAGTAAGTTTAATACAAGTTAGCTTTAATTCAGCCCGCCCCGGAAGGCGCTTGGGAGAGTACTTTTTCAAAAAAAATATTTCTTTCGGTGGTGAATTATAGCTTACCTAGGCATTATTACTAACTTTTATTTGTGCGCTAATATCAATGGAATAAGGGTTATTTATAATAGAGTGTGGTGGAGCAATTGGTTTAAGGACCCGCGGCGAGAAAGGCGGTTTTAATTATCCTTCTTCCTTTCTTTTATTGCAGGCAATGATTTAACGTACGATTTTGCCCTATCTCGGCTATGCGTCCCCAAAAAAGACAGTTGGAAGGGTATAACGCCCTCGGTTATCGGTTCCGACTATAATCCCGAACCGCCAATTTTCGCCGCCAAATTTGCGAATTGCGCCAATTACAAACACATTCTAGCGATTGCCAACGAGGATGGAAAAGTGAGTGATTTATCGTTTATTTTTCTTTTACTGGTTATATTTATAGTACAGTAAATGAACTAAAACATTCCCGAATATTTGTCAGATTGCGCTGCAGAATGCAAACACCAGCAATCCAGATCCAGAAGAAAAGGCGCTCGAGGGGCAACAGTGCCACTATAATGCAGTTTTTGATGTTGAGTGGGCTCCTGGACAGATGAAATTTGTGTCGGCATCAGGTGATCATACGGCAAGATTGTGGGATATCACCGAATCGAAAATGGAGCTCAGTCGGGTCTTCAACGGGCACTCCCGGTCGGTAAAAACGGCCGCATTCCGGAAGACAGACTCAGCAGTTTTTGCGACTGGCGGTCGCGATGGCGCCATTCTTATCTGGGACACTCGGGCTTCGCTAAACGTTGATCTAACACCCAGAGCGGATAATTGTATATACAGTGGTCATGCGGGCGGTCCGGGGACTCCAGTTTCCCACAGGAAGAAAACCAAAACTCCAAAGTGCGGCACAACATTCACTTCGAGTAGTATTACTGGATTAGTGTTTCAAGATGACATGACTTTGGTGTCCTGCGGCTCCGGCGATGGGGTAATTAAGGTGTGGGATCTGCGGCGAAACTACACCTCCTATAAAAAGGAACCCCTTCCAAAGTACAGCCTGCCCTACGCTGGCACCTCCACGCTCAAGGGATTCACGAATTTGTTAGTGGACGAAGGTGGTGTGAAATTGTACGCGAATTGCATGGATAACACGATTTATTGCTATAATCTCTCGTCGTACTCCACCGAGCCGATGGAACGATACGTCGGCTACAGGAACAGCACATTTTATATTAAATCTTGCCTCAGCCCGGACGGCAAATATCTTATAAGTGGAAGTAGTGACGAAAAGGCCTACATTTGGAATGTGAAGAATCCTCAGCCTCTTGTGGCGCTTCAAGGGCACACCGTCGAGGTCACCTGCGTCGCTTGGAGTGGAGCTGGAAATATGCCGATAGTCACTTGTAGCGATGATGCTCAACACAAAATTTGGCGCATAGGCCCGGAAAAAATTGAGATAAATGATAAAATCAATTACAGCGGTCATGCGGAGTACTGCAAAGAGTACACGAACTTTGTAAAAAAGAATCCTTTAAAATTGCTGGAGTACACGCCCAGATCGCTAAGACGAATTGTAGAAAAGAACGAAAGAACTCCAAACACCATAGAGAAAATCTCGTTAAAAAGGAGTTTTTCGGAAATAAGTCGAGGCGAACAGGGTCCTTCTAGTGACCATAAACGGCCCCATTTAGAAAACCGCGGTCGTCGACTATTCAGCCCGTCAACATCGTCGGTCAGCATGCACCAGATGATGGAGCGGGAAACTAAGATGTTGGCGCCTGTTTTTGAAGAGACTGATAATCAGATAAGTTCAGTAGTAAACCATCCTGAGGATAGTAATCAGGAAAATTCCCTAAAAGACCAACAGACCTGCATCATTCCCTGCAACCCTAGCAGTAGTATTAAGTCAGCTTCCCCGCTCACTGAGAGAATGGGTTTTAATTTGAATTTGGCCTCATCTATGTCTATTACCCAAAAACCTTCAACCTCGACATCTATACTCTTTTCCCCAACTTCAAATCTCCCGAATTATGTAGTCGATGGAGAAGCACCCCATCTGCATTTAATGTCACCAAAAAGAAAATTCCGAGATAAGGTCGACTGGCTAACGAAAATTCGGAAACAGAAACTCCTGTCCAGCAGAGCTTGCATTGGTGATAAACTTTCCACAGCGCAGAGTCTAAGTAATGATAGCTCATTAAATCAAGAAGCCTGCCTATCCCCTCGGCTCCAAAGCCTTAAAAACTCTGAGAGCACCCCCAAATCCCCCAAACGCAGGATTTCGCATTCCGGCCCGCAAACGGATGAAGCCACCCCACCCAAAGTGCCCACTCCAAACAGACGAAATAGCGAAACCTCAATCCTCAAATTCTTCACAATTGCGACACAATCGCAGACATCTGGCAGCCGCCAAGGTAGCGAAATACCAACTTCAAATCTGTCCGCTACGACAGCTTCCTGCAGGAAGTAGGGACTTTTTTATTATCTACTTAAGTAAGAGTAAAAAAAACTAGCACTATCACTGTGTAGATGGAGCACAATTAAGACGCGCGCTATTTTAATTTTAGCATTACTGAATTCTCCATAGATGACGCTTACACTTGTTTATGTTTTGTATTTAATGACTAGGATTTTACCTTAGAAAATGAGAACTCCTCTTTTAAGTAAATAAAAGAAGATTTTATTAGATTTCTTGGCTGTTTTTATATTTCAAGATTCGAACTATTTATATAATTAACAACATTTCAGACTTGCCTATTACAAAAGATGAAAAATGTTTGCTCTTTAATTTTATACAGTTTTCAGTTTCAGGAAGCCTTTTTCAAACAACAAACTTTTGCAAAAACAATTATGTATCATGAGGATGGAGGTGGTGCAAAAACCTACCTGATTGTCTTAGAAGAGATTTACATCGTTGGGACGTGCCGACTTCAAAAAACTTAATTAAATCTTAGGATGTGAGTTGCAATACAAAATTAAGAATTATTTCGTACTTTTAAAGTTTTTAGAATTTTTGAAGATTGTTCTTTGTTTAAGTTTTTACTTTATTCGTTTTAGTTATGATATAAATGAAGTGCACAATACGCAGGCCTCCACCAACTTTGAAACTAGCAATACCAAAATCTTTCGTGTACTAATTTTTCTTAAAATTAATAAAAATTAAAATTGAATTTGAAATATTGGGGTCCAAATTTAAGGGGGGGTTGCCAACAACCCCCATATACCTGTTTTTATGCGATTTTAACGATATTTGCTATACACGAGACTAGGTCGTAATTTTAAATTTTCAGAATTGGCTCCTGAATACGGAATTAATAACGCTAAAAACCCCGTAGTAGCCATTTTGTATACAAATCACAGAACAATAATTTTAATTTAATTTTATCCTCTCTAAAAAACCTGCGAAAAAACCTTACGCTGAATTCAGAATTAACCGTTGATTTGAGAATCCGAATTTAAAATCAGGCAAATAAATAATATTTTAAATTTGATCACTTCGAAAAGACGCTGAGGTTAAAAATTGTTTTAACTCCTAACATTATTGTGCAATTTTAGCACCATAAAATATTTTTTCCTTATATTGCTTTAAGCAATTGCTAAACAAATATGTTGAAACAAATAAATAAAATTAAAAATTCTCGGAAAGTTTACCTTTTACTTTTTACTAGTAAACTACTACCTACAAAATATTTACTTTCGGTTAGCTATAATCTACAAAGGCCATTTTCGCATATTTTTTAATGAAGATATAATTAATTTAATCTTAAGCAACTTCTACTGCTAAAATACTTACTTACTTGATGTGTAAAAATTTATAGGAAATTTAAAGACAATTCAACAGTAAAAGCATCTTATTTACTTGACTTTTTCACTATCAGTCTTAGATTTAAAAATCCTCCTTCCGACTCCAAATAATAAAACAATATGACAACAGTGGAGGAGGACGCTGGACACATTCGTACTGGGGTAAGTGTTCCAGCAGAATTCAATGAGTCCGAGGATGAGGAATCTCAGCCCCAGACTGAAATCAGTAGAAAAAACTAAGTAAGGCAATGAGTGGAAGTACCACACGTAGAATTGATAATGGAGACTCCTCGCGCAGGCGATCCCCACAAAATTGCAGAGAAATATCGGAAGAAGCGCCAACTGTACGGCTTTATCGAAAAATATAGAATATTTATCTGGTGGTCTATCAACTTTTTTCTCTTCCTTATCCTCTGGTTTTAGTGGTTTTGATAGTCCTGTAGTTTTCTGCATGCTTTTCTCGAAAGCTTTCAGAAACTGTTCTTGCTCTTTTGTTAGAGTCTCAGCTTCGTCGTTCATTTTTTTTACTTTAGCTGCTTTCTTAGCCTTCCTCTCAGCCTTTAAGCGGGCGTTCTCGCGATCGATCTGCGGCTGCAGCTGCTTTTCTAGAATGCGTAAGCGGTTGTAACTTTGGAAGAATCTGTATGCTGGCGAAGCGAAAATTAATAATAGAGCTACATGCGCTAGCAAAAGGCTTAAATGAAAGATTCTGTTCTCGAAAAAGTCTTTGTCTAGAAATCTGTAATGCACAGTCCATTTGTGCTCGAACACTCGTCCTATATCAAAGCTGCCCTTGATGTACTCCACGGGGTAAGTGAGTAGGAAGGGACTGCCTAAGATTAGCTGAACAACTGCGCAAACGGACAGTTGTTTGAAGGTTTCTTTGTATCCTAAACTGGTTAGATAAAACAAGAATATCGCTGGAGCGTAGAGCAGAATGTTCATCTTCACCGAAACGCCCAAGCTGAAGAATATGCTCCCAAGAGTCCAGCGTCTGTCGAGGAAAAAATTGAAGGCTGCATACGAAAATAGCACCGCAATGGGGTCGTTGAAAAGACGGAGTACGTAAATAGAGTGAATCCGGTAGGAGGTGAAGGCGCTCAGAACGAGGACGTACGGAGGAACCTTCCTGCTCTTCGTGTAGAGCCTCAAGACCAAGAACATCTGAAGGAGGTAGATCACGATGAAGACGTATTGCGCTAGACGGACGTTCTGCCCCCGACTGGTGATGTAGTAAAGGGCGGAGTAAATGTACACAAACCCGGCGGGGTACACCAGAGGTCCAGTATCACCTAAAAAGGGATTTATTTAACGAAATGCAACCGCAGTGATCAAGTTTGTGCGCCACTGTTCTCAAGAATTTCCAGGGAGTGGTGACGTACGTTATTTATAACCGCGAAATTTGATTGACAGAAGCTGAGATTATTTATAACAGCAACACTCAAATGAAGGCTTACCTCTGAGGAGGGCGTAGTTCGTTGTTCCATTTAGGAAGCCCTCGCATTCCTGCATATACGCGATCCAGTCAATTTCCGTGTACGGCACCTTCTGTACGACTACGACATTCAGGACGAGCTCCGTGATGATTATCGCTGCGGAGACTATCGGTAGCCGGCTGGGATCAAATACGAGAGATTTGGCGAATTCATAGTTGATGTACTTGTTATAAAACTTGAGAAATGCACTTTGTTCGCGACTTTTTAAGTTAATATTTCGTGATTTCGTCGGTGCCATGACGGCAGTTGGAGCCAGCCATTCAATTGTCAGGTGTCAAACGATCAAAACAATATCCCGACTGGCAAACTTTGTAAAGCATTGGATGACTGCAGTTGCGTATAAAGAAACCGGAAGTGCGCTCCTGAAAAATAACGAACTTTTGTAACGATATGTTTACAAAGCAAGATATCGTTTTTCTTGTCGTTATAGACATCAAAAAATAAATATGTGAGTAACATCAACGTAGATATCCATTTAATAGGAGGAATATCCTGAAACAGAAATCTTTATGTGGGTCGTTCTACTTTTCTACCGACAATGACGTGTCTCCTCTTGAAAAAAAATCGGTATTCGTCCAAAATTGCAATTTCTCAAATTTTATTTTCACAAGATTTTTTTGGACCATACAGAGATTATAATAATACTAGAATCCCGTTTTTATTTTTTTTGGTTTTTACAAAATCATTGTGACAGAGTAGTCGAAATGTGTGACAGAGGTGTTTTACATACAAATAAAATGCGTCTCTTTGCGCCGCCTAATGTTACAAAATAATCTCGCTTAAAAAAATCATATAGAACCCTTTAATATAAAATTATTTATTGAACTTCTGAAGTATTATCTTTAAATTAATTAGAATATAATAAACATAAAGGTTCATACCATTAAACAAAAAAATATTTTATCGTTGTCTCCGGCTATGTATGTTTTTTCTTGCTATCCTCGGTCACGCATTTCGCAAAACAAAAAACGCTTCTGAGCTGTTTGACCTTCAACACTAAGCAACAGTACGGTGTCCTCTTCCCCCTTGGCCTCACGCCTTGAGGCCCCACCCGGGAGCGAGCCGAGTTAGTCGCGGAACAGAGGTGCGTGTTTTGGTTGAAATATATTTTAGGCCCAAAATTGATAAGCTTAGACACTTCGTCAATCTAAAATATTAAAACTGAGGTATTATTTTATTAATTATTTTATAAAAATATTATTTTCAGTCTAAATTAATTTTAGCAAACACTTATTTTTTCCTTTCTAGTATATTTTTATATTTTATTGTTAAATAAAAGCTTTTTTTAAAAAATATTTTTTTATTATGTAATTTTATTTTCTACTTCTTAGTCTTTAGAAATTATGCAATCAATATTATATCTAGTATTTGTCAACATTTTAAAGGTGTTTAAAACTTGTTACGACCATTTTCAAATAAATTTTACTACTTATTAGAAATTGCTTCAATAAATCAAGTATTGTTTATTAGGCAGTGTCTTATACTTTGTTAAGACTAAAAATTTTTTAGCCATGGCCACATTCCAGCTCCGTCATCAGGTCAGTTCCATATCATAATAATATTGCATTATCATATTAGACGTCCGCCATATTGGATTTAGAATGACGTCACCTCACTTATTGTGTTTCGCTCATCAATCCCTTTCATTTGATATCCATATCATAAGGGTCACTATGGAAATTATAAATCACCATTTTGTGACTTCCGCCATATTGGATTTAGAATAACGCCACATTACTTATTGTGTTTCGCTTATCAGGCGCTTTCATTTGATACCCATATCATAGGGGTTACTATGAAAATTACAAATCGCCATTTTATAACGGCCGCCATTGGATCAAAAATGGCGGAATTTAAGTAATCGTGCATTGTTACGTGAACCAAATATGTGTGCCAAATTTCAGTCCGATAGCTTCAGTGGAAGTGGGTGAAATATTGATTGCAAAATTCCAGGACATACATACAATACAAGTGAAGTTAAATAAAAGCTTTTAATTTTAAAATACGCAATATTGTGTGCTTAATTTTCATTTAATTTAGTTTTTTGTGTCATAATTTTGATTTTATTTTCATTATGCTGTGATGCAAAGAATAATACTCAAAATTGTGTGCTTAATTTTAAGATCTCATGAATTTTAGTTCTCTTGATGGTATTCAGAGAAATCAAATCGCCCAATTTTTCACCTTCTTTCAAGAAGCTGCGAAGAATGGAAATAGCAAATATTACATCGAAAAGAGAATATAAAAAATGACTATGAAAAGGACAGTTAATTTGGACGGGGTATTGGTAGGTGCCCCATAATTCATCTTGACCGACGCGATGTTGATATTTGTTTGATATTGACATTTCCCCGCGGACAAATAATGTATAGATGAAACATACATAAGAATTTTTCGTCGATATGGGCATCCAAAATTGAAAGTTTATGGCATGCGATTTCCACCAAACTTGGTGCTTAGTGGTGTTCGGGGTCGCTGAATTCAAACCAACTGTCAGAATTTTCGAATTCGGACTGGCAAATTTTAAAGCTTCTGCGATTTCAACCAAACTTGGTAGGTAGGGGTTTTGCCTATTTTCCAATCGTGCCAACGACCTTTTCTGTCTAGACTTTCTTATAGAAGGACTTTAACCAAATCAAACTCATCGCGCCACCCACCAGAAAAGGCAGAACAAGGTCTGCCGGACCAGCTAGTAAACTTATAAATAAACAATTAATTTTTCAGGTTCCCACGCCCTTTGGAGCTCCCGACTAATTTTGGTGCACTAAAATGCATTTAAAGAAAAACTTGCACAAAATAATCTTCAAAAATTATTTTGAATCTACCATTTCTTCACCTCAAAATTATATATAATACATGATAGAGCTAACTTTGAGCTTGAAACTGACAAATTAGCGCACACAACTTTTGAATTTTGTTAAAAATTAACTAATTTATAAGTCACTTAAGTATCGCGTAAACAAAATTTTGTTGCTTTTGGATCCCATACATAGGGTAAGACGAGAAAACATTTGACTTAAAATTTTATAATACACAAATAAAAAAGAGAATCACTTTAAAATTTACGGAATCAATATTCTTAGAGGCATCTAGAAAAAAATAATATTAATAATTATGCATCCCTTTGCCCAGTAACGTGCTGTTTCACTCTTATTTATTTTACTCTAAAGGGAATTCATAAAATCACAAAAATCTTGTACTTTGCAATTTTACTGCCAATTCACATTGGAGCCGTTGCCTCATTACAACTGGAAAATTTTCACTGGTTATAAGTTCCTCTTGAAGAGTAGGAGAGCATCACTAGCATTTAATTTAAAAACTTGCATTTTGTTGATATTCTCTCGAATTTTAACGACCCTATATTCTGCGTCCTCCTAATACAAAATTTATGATTTCAGGGTGCTCGTTACTGGTTAAAGGAATTTTTCCATTTTCTACTAGTAACGAGTACAGTGATTGTTACTGGTTTTACTAATTACCATCTGCTTTTATAATAAATGTTTCAAATATGTACTAATCGTCGTAAAATAATAATTTCACAAAAAACACACTCTCATATTCTAAAAAACTAACAAAAACCTCAGATTCGATTTTTGTACAGCAAACCGTGTTCCAATTTAAATAGAGCTAAGTTTTTCTATGTAAAAATTGTGACTTACCTTTTGCTCACTTTTTAGCAAACGAGTCAAAAACTCGCTCCCTTAAATAAAGCTTGTTAATAACTTTTCACAGCCGTACACTTTCACTATATCCTTTAAAGTGAAAATTTTAATCTACTTGGAAATTTATGTAAATGCCAAAAGTAAAAGTTCTTCTAACTGAAAATCATTTTTTGGACTTCTTAGGTAATCACATGCTCGTTACTGGCGCTCTTATGAGCCTACTTCCAATCTCTCAAAAGTATATGAGAGCACTTCTTTGGAGAATTAAAATATAATAATAATAAATAAATTAGTTTAATAAAAACTCGAATATACTAAGTATAGTTGAAGTTGAAACTTTAAACGTGTTTTTATCTAAATGACTTTATTCGAGTGCAGCTGAAAATTAATGGTTCGATCGTTAAGCTTAACTATTGCTGCTTTTTCAAAATACAAATTGTCTTAAAACATATGAATAAGTATGAGTAATAAAATACTCAATTTATAATTCATTCCGATTTTTTTCATCTTCTCAAAAAACCTCACGAGGGCCGCTAAGGATTATTGTCGTTTGCAATAAAATGTTAGCGCAAAATATCATTTATTTTCTCGGTAACTGTATTTTTTAGCCGAAACACGAAACAACTCTGATTTCGATGAACATTGCCAATATTATTTAAGAAAAACTTTTGAATCTGCTGTAAAGTATTTTCTTAGAAAATCGTTTACTTTTGTTAAAAATTGGAAATATGAAAATACTAAAAATTATTACAAAATTCGTGAAATCTTTGTTTAAAAAGATATAAATTATACAATAAGTAAATAAAGTAAAGCAATATAGTAAAATTAACAACTAACATCTTTATACTTAATTTTTATTAACAATTCTTGATGATGGTGGTGAGGTCGAAAATTTCGAAGCGATCATTAACAGGTAGAAAATATCATTGAAATGTGTTTTCTTATTTGGCTCGTTAGCCGCGTAAATTTTTTGTATACAATAAACTCTTCTTAATTTAACGGAATATTACTTATTATTTGAGTTTTCAGCGGTATGCACATTTAAAATATATAGTAATGCCATTAAAATGGAACGGACGTTAACAATTTTTAAATTCTTTTAATTGTAGTTGCCATATAAACGATTTATTTTCAAACCCGTCTCAAAAATAACTATATTGATTAAACAAAAAAATAAAACTATTTTCCATTTATTACCTCAGAAAACAAGTATTCTCCACATTTCTCACGATTAAAAGCTCTAAATATTACTTTTATTAAACCTGAAAAACATACAAGCTTGCTTTGGTGTAGAGTTCCAACTGCGAGTGATTTTGCTGTGATGATGGTCGTGTGCTTTTATTTAACTCTGCGAAATTATTATAAGATATTTCAGCTTTTGATAAAAAAGAATCTGTTGAGTGTATTTTGTCTACTTTCGTGACTTTATTCTTAAAAATATATAGTTACAAGTTTTACATATGTGCAAGCGACGATCAACTGGATTATTAGCCAGTTATCCTAGTCAGCTAGATTGAAAGATTTATTGAAAACGGGATAATTAAGGCAGTCTTGAATTTGGTATTTTCTTAAATACGTTACAATTATTAGTATTTTATTTTACATTATTAAAAGTAGGTAGTTGCCTGTTTTACGCTAAAACAAATGCGCAGAACTGAAAATGAAAACATAGTTCGGGTGTTGTTTACAGCGAGCAGAGTTTCACCACATTTTTGCTTATTTCTTCTTTTTTTAACAAACAGGAACGTTGTTCGGCGCAGCAGGTGAACGCCCCAATCTGGTACTCTTCACGAATATTTTGAGGAGTAAACAACATTTTTGACTGCTACTGTACGCTGTACGTCTGGCTGTAGGGCACCCAGTCTGATTGAAGAAGAGAAGAAAAAAAATTGTTTAAAGTGAGAGAAAATACGCCGGCAACTTTTCACAATCGCACATTACTTCGCCTTCCAATCGGAACGATCTTCAAAAGCTTTTAGAAGATGTTTTCCGACCGGTATATTGGCGATCAGATCGCAAATAAGTCGATCCAGTGCCGGCCCACAAAGGCATCTTTGTTCAAAATAACATTTCAGCGCAGTTATAAAATAAAATTTATGAACTGAAATAAAAATATATGTTTAAGTTTATTTATTTTGTATATAAATACGTACATGATATGCGTTTTGGGGGCATAAAAATACATATTGTGATTTATTCTAATTTAATAATTCTAAAATGATGTTAACTTTCAATATTACTGATTTTAAATACTGTACGTCGATTAATCCAGAATGACTGCGATTTTGTTTACTTTAAAATTATCAGACTAAATCACGAAGGTCGTTATCATAACTTTAATCTAATCGCATGATTCTTTGTTGGATCGGGTTGTGAACAAACAGCAATTTTGTATCCAAAGTATAATACATCTGTTCTATTTACCGAATTGTCCTACTTTAACTAAGCGAGATATTTTTGTTTGATTTAAAAGCTTTAACGATCATTTCCAAACTTATTTCAAAAAAATGTGAAAACCATAAAAGACGCAAATTTTAGGATTCCTAATTACTGTTGCAAAACTAAAACCGAGGAGCAAATAAATGGAAAAGTAATCAAGTAATTTTAATTTTATTTGCTTTAATGCAATTTCTCAAAATACTTCACCTCTAGAAATTAACAGAACAAATTTTTTCAACGAGCTTTTCTTTTATGTACTAATAAAACTAACTCTTCTAACCGTTATTTTAGTACTTTAAATTTTGCCTATGAAATTTTGTCAGTGATATTCTCCATAATTGGGAAAATAAAAAAAGATAATCATAAAATGTAGACTTTATGATTTACCCTAAGAGAATAAAATTTTCTTAAAAATGTTTAGTTGTTTGAAAAAGCTTTTTATTTAATTTTATTCATTACATTTTTTTCAAAAACGACATTCTTATAAAAAAGTTAGAGTTTAGAGGGTTTTAAAAAGTAATCATTACCAAGGCATACAATTTCCAAGGCTATTCAAAGTTACCAAAGTTTTTCCCCAGGTTTTTTTTTAAAAGGCATTTAATCTTATCTTTCTATAATACTCGTATATTCGTTTCCGGGAACCACATAATATATTATTTAAAAAATTAAGGGAAGGATGTTGTTTATAGATTATTGATTTTTAATGTTTAATTATTTTTAAGTCGTTATATAAAGTTACACCGTTGATATATCTTTGCAACATTTTAATAAGTTTAATTTGTTTTCGTCTTGAACAGACATCTAACTAAAGTTTGCAGGTACGACAATATTGCGGATATAATACAAAATTGTATATAAAATTAAAAAGGGACCAATTGATTTTAAGTCCAAAAGCACAATTACACAATTGCTGTATTTTGACGAAATGGATGCTCATAAGTTTGAACATATTCATAATATCCGAGTTTTAGAATCGAAAAATGAAATATTCAAACGTTTTTCTTTTCTTATCATTACGCTAAATCTTTCGAACCATTAACGTTGCCATATTTTTTTAACAGTTGCTGCAAAGATTGTAAATAAAAAAAATGATATGTGATTACATTCTTTAACTCTTATTTTGTTATCATATTTGACCTTTTGTCCTTCCAGTATGTTTTAATTAATGCAATGAAAAAAAACAGTGTAATATAAATTCCGCTTTCAACTTTTTTCGCTTTCCGGTCGATATTGATTGAAAAATCAAAATCGATTTTGAGATCAAAGTTCTATTAGCAAAATTGAGGAAACTTGAGGATAATGTAAAGCAAGATACCCAGAAGAAAACTAAGGAACTATTTAATCATGTATGCCAGATGTGGAACTGATGATATCTTTCTGAGCAGGATCGCCTGATCTGAGACTAATCAGGTTTATCTGATCACGTATAGCTTATGCAAAACGGATAAAAACTTTATTTAAGTCAGTTTAATTTATAGAAATGCTAGTTATGGTGACGTCTGTTGTTATAGTTGTTGTTAGTTAGAACTATCTTCTTCGTAGACCAATCAGCATAATTCCAAAAACGTTAGTGTAGTTTGTGGTTATTCAAAGATTTTTTATGGATATTTTTTAGTGGCTGGGGTACGTGACGTCCCAGTTTATCAGCTATGTGATTCTGGAAAGGTGTTAATTCGGTTGTAGTCGGAAAAAAGTTGGTGGTACTTAGTACTTTTAATGGTCGGAATATATGTACTATTTCGATCTTAAAGTGGTTATAATCAGGAGAACTTGATGCTAGTTAATATTTTTAACGGTCTAAATATTCTATTTTGGTTCATAATCGGACCTAAGTAGAAAAATCCCATGGAGCTAAACTTAGGTTATCATACGCTGGCCCTAACTTTTCAGTTGGTATGTTTAGCGGCATGCCTTAAAAACCCTTAATAGGTCCTGATATATTCTAAGGTTTTTCCTGAGGTTAATTATAGTGGAGTATATGTGTGCATACTTATTTATGAATATGTAAGCAAGCATGTTTTTTTTTAAATGAGTGTTCAGATGTTATGTCCTACAGCCTAAATAGATTGACTGATTTTGATAAGTGGGGTATTGTTAGATTTGTGTTGATATGGGAAGTATTCTATCCCGGGTGAATATATTGAAAAATCAAAATCGTTAGTATGATATCGAATTTTAGGGCAGGAAGACACGAACATAAACATGTAAGTGAAGCATTGTGAAGAAATGTTTTATTGTTTAATAAATTGACCCCTCCTGATGAGGCGCCTTTGTGCGCGGAACAACCTGAACCTGTGCTGAACACCCGCACGGGGCCGGCCTGCTTCGATCGTACTGTGAGCCGGTCTCGATTGCCGCGCCGTACGCCCACAAGTGAGAATTTTTTCTCGTTAATGTCTTCTACACGGCGCTGAAGACATGTTGAAGACTGAAGAGTTTTAAGAAAAAGATCGTCGTCGTTGAGGTGCTCTTGCCGATCGTTGGCGAGCCTCGTGAGGAGTTTGATAAGATCGTGCTGCAAAATAAAATTTTATCGAGGAGGCTTCCCTGCTTCGAATACAAAGAAGTCGCCTGGACGTCTTTAAGCTCTCGTGTGTGCATCTTGAAAAAGTTAAAGAGGCCGCGCCGTGTTCGCGGACTTGTTGCTAGCGGGCTTCTAGCGGTTAAATGGTAAACAACTCGATGCCGGCTGATTGCAGCTTTTCCTCAAAAAGCTTCTAGCGCTCCGCAAGTGTGCACCAGCAGAGCCTGCCCACACAGGCATTTCGGCGTGGTGTGAGAGCGGCTGCGTCTCTGAAAAATAAAAATTGTTTTCGTTTTCCCATATGGCAACTTATGTGCTTTTACTGTAAGTCGACCAACTAAGGTGAGAAGTGGGCAGGGCGCGGGACAGCGAGTTAGTTGACTTAATTCGATGACTTCGACTTTCCTAGTTCTTTAGTTGACTCTAGGCTAGTCTGCTAGTTTCAGCCTCAGTTAGCTCAGCGCTGGTTTTTAATTTCTTTGTTTCGGAGTTCGCATGGTCACGAATTTTCGGTATATTTCTGCATACATTTTTTATATATATACATATAATACTTACAAGTTTTCGCGAGTTATTTTTCTGAATAAAACTGTTATAAGAACGATTTTCGTGCCGGCGGCGACTGTGATTATTTTAATTGAATTATTATGAAAATTGTACGACTTGTAAAGTGCCTAAATCCACGATATTGAGCAAAAGCTTTGCATTTTATTCAAAATATAGAAAAAAAAGTGTTACAATGGTGTGCTAAAGATTCGGATTTAAGGAAATTTTCGCTCGTTACAGAAAAGCGGTTAGAAATTTTTTTTTTTTTTAACTAGAGGAAAGTAAGGAAACTGATTGACAGTAAGCACTATTTTTGCCTGTTTTTTGTGTATTTCTTTCAGCCGAAATTTACCTTTAAGACCTGTTGTTCGTCTTTGATCTACTTTGGTGTAAGACAAGACCAAGGTTCGAACTTCGCACGCTGAGGGTAGGGAACCGGCGTATCATTGGTCGGTTGGTTCGTAGTTGGTATAACGTTTTGCTGGATTATCCGGCGACTCTTTAATTTTTTTTTCTCTTTATATATATTATATATACCTATATAGTTTTTTTTTTTTGTAATATCATTTTCTTTTTGTTTTATCTGGGACGAGAAGTCCCCGCAAATGCTCGTACACGTTGGTCGACCATTAAACCGCAACTGCAGTTTTCTTGATGCGATTATTTTCACCGGAGACTTGTTTTCCTCTTGTGCAGCGTCATTTATTCAATTTAATTCGCCCAGCATCGCTTTCTTCTCTAATCGGGAGCTCAGATTCAAGACTGTTGCCATGCACGGCTCAGGTGAAGGTGTAGGGCATATATGCAGCCCGAACTGTTGCTCTTTTTTTCACTTTATTTTGCTGTATATCTTGAAAAAAAAGCGAAGAGAAAGACTGCCGTATGTGCACGCGGGGTGACTGAACTCTGAAATGTAGGTTTATTATTTACATAATTTTTCTAGAGGGTCAGATGAACGAATTCGCATATATTTTTAACGTATATTTCTTTTATACCCGCTGCTTCAACGGGTAAAATCGAGATAAAGGTATTCTTTTTTATTTTGTATGTCTTTTGTCGTAATAAGATGCACTATTTAATTATTTCATTTCGGACAAAGAGAATGACTCATGCCGAGCAAGAATGAATTATGAAGGATAAATTTCTTTATTGTGAGAGCTGAATTGTTCAGAAACAAAGTAATCAAAGCTTTGTTCCCTACAGTCGGCTAATTTACAGGTAAACTGTTGCATGCAGCCTATACCCCGCTAATTAATTAATATCTGTAGGGCTGAACAATAAATGCGAAAGGTAGAAACATATTTATGATGTCATGTATTAACATACATACATAATTATGTATATCTGTAAAGAAAGAGGGTCGTCGTTTTTTGTTGCTTTACTCACCCAATATTAGGCAATACGAATATCCAAATAGAAAAAAATAAAAACCTTTGTGTTTACATGTAAACAAATTTTCTCTCTGTTATTTTCCCCTGCACGTTTGCTTAACTCGTAGATTCTTAAAAGAACGTAATTCGCACCTGTGTTTAAGGTTTCTTTATATTTATTACGCATAATTATTATTGTAACTATGTTACATTTATATACTGAGCGTTTCAAATACCTCCGCACCTCTATTCGTTATCGTAAAAATTAGCCCGCGGGGGTAACTTTGAAATTTCATTCTAATTACATATTTCAATTGACTATTCAAAGATAAGATAGGTATATTTATCAAGGGCATTTTCTTAGAGAAATTTATTTATCGAAAACAGTGTTTAAAGTATAAATCATATTCAAAAATATGTTAAATTTCCGAAAATTGACTGAGTTATTGGGGATTAAATTTAGGCACTGCGCAAACGAGACAATGAAAGCGGGTGGAAAGCGCTGACAACAGCACGAATATGGTCTGACTTTTTTCGACCTTGCCCTAGCGATATTGTTTTTAAATTTTCGTAATAGCAGTAACTATGGTTGTGCGTAGCTGATTTTTAAAATCTTTATAATTACTATTTTGTAAGACTACTTATATAAAGAGAGATCTTAAAAATAAAAAACTTTTAAAATCGAAGCCATTTTTTCACCACACCAAAATTTCATTGGGATAATGAAGAGAAATTGAGGCTCATAACTTTGTAAATTTTAAATATTTTTCAATAAAAATAGTATTGAGAAAGTTGAATATATACTTAATAAAATATCCTCAACCCGATCCCTAAATAATTAGTTATACCTGTAAACAAAATTCCCAAAGATGATAAACTAAACGCTTCACTAATTGCCTGATTCCCTTAGCCCATTAATTTTTACGGAATTGAATAACTGCAATATTAAATTTTTGTACTGAACATTTGTATTTTTAAACAGAATTTAAAACTTCTATAATTTTCGATAAATGAATTTTTGGAAGAAAATACTCCAACAAAATATTTCTTATCTTAGAGCGGGCAATCGAAATATGCAATAAAATACATATATTGGGTTCCCTTTTGAAATTTTTGAAAATAAATCATTTTACATACACAATTTATTTATAGAACCTACAGAAATACGAATACGTAATTAAATAGTCAGATGATACACAGTAATTTAGTTTCACAACCTTCGAATGTTTTTTTTCTTTGCTGTGTTATTTGAGTCACTATTTTTAAAAAACAAATTATGTACTTAGATTTCCAGTTGAATTTTCTGAGGTTCCAGAAAATTTGTATGAAAATTGAATTACTTAGTCATGTGTAGATAACCATTAACAAAAAGTGCAGGCGAAAAATAATCATCGTATATATTCACTTAATTCTACTTCTGATATTGAAATTTTCTTTTATTGACGATTTTGCTGTACTTTGAAACTCGTACCTACATATGTAGGTATTATCAGTAGATTTAAAACAAGGAAAAAATGTGATCTTTAAGTATTTTCCGGTGCTTTGTTGGGTTTAGTTTCACACTTCTTATTAATTGACATATGTTCACTTCTTTGTGCCATTAAATAGCGTACAGAGGAGGGCTTTCAATATATTCTTAAAAAAATATATAAATTTGTCAAAGTTGAGAAATGGCTTATCCACTTTTATAGATAAGAGATAATTATTTTTTAAATTAAGATATCAACAAATTTTGAGAAAACGACAAAATATGATACTTCCGACAATTTTTACTTCTAGTTGTGTTTCAAAGTCTTTGATTTATTTTTCTAAATTTTGTTACTGAAATTACATCTCTACAATATAAAAGATTTTGATTGTCTTAAAACTTACATACCTTCTAAAGGCTTCTTTTGTAATAATCCAACGCCAACATTTTTTATTCGAATATTAATACATATAACTAAATTTATTACAGTGATCATTATCGTTAAATTTTCTTTGAAACAACAGACCTCTGTTTTTATAGAATTTTCAAAAATGTTTTTACATTTAGATAATATTTTAAAATTGAACCAAGATCACAAAAACTCGCAAAATTGTTAAATAATTATTTGCCTTCTGTAAGATATAGTTAGGCTAAAAATTGTCATTTTAGTTGTTAATTATTCATCTCTTAGAGGGCGCACCTAATAATGGCCGATATGAAACGCATATCACTAATTAGGTGATACATTATAATACTTACTTTATTACGTTTTTCTCCATACAAGTATTTTTTACGATATTATTTAAACACAAATAAAATATTTTCTTGGCAGGCTATGTAATTTCGACGAGTTTTTAGTTTTATGGTACTGATAATAAATTAAGCTTTTCACAAAATTTAAAATAAACCTCGGAAACAGGTTTCGGTGCCACTTCTGTTGACCGCAACGGATAGTTGTTTATTTTAAATAAATTACAAAATTTGGATTTTTATTTTTGTCATCTGTAATTTAATAATATTAAATTTATATTAAATTATTTTTTGAGAAACTTCTCCGAGTTTGGTTGAATGAAGATGGACTTTTTATTATCTTTATTTTTTATAGATATGTAGATAGGAACGATGACGTACGCTTTAATGTAGATGAATATTAATTGTAAACACTTATGTCTCTGATAGATTGCACTTCAAGCGAATTAAGTTATCAATTTACTGCCATCATTTTAAGTGTCGTAGGAATTACAATTAAAAAGTTCAGTTATAATTTCCTGTTTAGTAATCATTATATCTATTAATTTAGCATAAAAGATCCAGACTTACTCTGAAAGAAATTTTTAACTATATTCTGGGAGAACCATAAATATATGTAGTTCGATGCACTATATCTTACGGAGGCCAGAACTATAACATATAGAGTCTTTTACTATATTGCAAAAAATATTGATATCATAACCATTTTATTGCCCTCAAATCCATAAAAAATGTTCTCGGTGTATCCTTGCTTAAATTTATTTAAATTAAATTTAGCTGGTTTTTTAAAATCGAATTTCATATAAATTTGGTAGCTGTGTACATATATTAATTCTAAAAGTATTTTGAACTATATTTACTACGTTATACGTTTTTATAATTCTTATTTCTGAGATGACTAACAAAACTCAAGATAATGAAAGGAATTTGGAAAAACCATATTGTTGAGAAAAAGGTACTATGTATTTACTAAAATCTGATGCAAATACCTGGCGAAAACAATAAGGTTTTACGTACAGGTATAAATTTAAAAAATATGTGCAAACATCTTGAAAATGCGTCAATACTATGTTCGTGTTGATGTTCATTATACTTGCATACACATATGCGCGCAATTAGTATCTAAGTATTTGTCTTAAAAAGCCGGTTAAGCTTGTGTGTATTTCCGCAAAATGTTATAGAAGTCTTTTGCTCATAGTATCATTGATAGCTTAGTTCGAACACGATTAGTAGGATGAGTTTAGCTTATACAATACGTATTTTCCTTTTTAACTACAAATCCGAAGTATTTTAGTGCGTTAATTAATAATTAAAATCAAGTATTCGACATCAATTCGGAAAATTAAGCAACAAGTTAAGCACTAAAAATTGCTATTCTAAATACATATTAAAGCAACTGAAAAATGTGGAGCAAACAGGTTTAGTATTGATAATAAAAATGAAAGAAAGAGTAATAATCAAAGATATGTATATATCTCTAATGCAATTACTTGTGAGAAATTTTAACCAATTCTTGAGATACATATCTTAAGAAGTGCTTTTCTCAATTTCATATAATTAGGGAGAAAAAACAGAAACTGCTTTATAAGAGTTTCTCGGGTTTGTTGCATTAAGTAACCATATGCGCGTTCATATTGGTTGAGTCAATTGGAAAATCCAAAATTTTAACAGCTGTTTTAATTTTTGAGAATTGGGCATTACCAGAAAAGCTAAGAAATTTATACAAATACACAATAAGCTTAACTGATGTTTAAAGAAATATAACTCGTACATTCTCCACCCGAGCAAAGAAATTGAAAGAAGGACAGCTGTTAAAGTTTACTTGCGCTTTAATAAGAAATTGTTAAAATGTGCTTTTATAAATTCAATGGTTCACTGTTGAATAGAGAGAGGAGGCATGTGACTAAGAGTTCATATTGACAAGATACCGAATTAAAAAGGTATTTTTATTATTTCTATATTTTATATACGCATATCTAAAGGGTATTTTTATACAAAAATGTCAATTAGTAAACGTTGCTTACTAAATCAATAATTTTTAAATTAAAGAATTGTCTGTTTAAAAAATTCGATGTTTTTTTTCGACATTATCTGTTTTTAACCGAGTATACAAAACTTCAATGCAATTTATAAAATAGATGACATTAACAAAGGAACACAACTTTATTCCCTTTTGAATGCTTTGACAGATTTATGCATGTATTTGAAATTTTAAGCTACCTATATAAAAAACTTTTTATTTCAAAGTCACTGACTTATAAAAAAAAACTGTCGAAAGCATCAAAATCAATATATGTATTTCTTTGTTTGCTTAAATATTTCTATTATGATACCTTAAAAAACAACTCTTAGAATTAGAATATTAAGAATAAGTTGATGAATGACCAAGGCAGTTTTGGAATTTGCATACACTTGCACTTGTTTGAATTATATTGCTCTTTTTTCGATCACAATATCTACGAAATTTTAGTGTACTTTAGAGAAGATTTCAAGTTTGACAGATAAAAAGGTGCTAGTGCAAAGCAATCTATTTATATTTTTTCAAACGCCCTACGCACTACTCGGAATTTTTCGGAGAACATTAAGTGGGAAAAACAGATTTAAGTGAAAGGCATGTAAAACACTTAGGACTTTTTTTGAGAACTCGGAACGCGTCAACCCGTGGCCATGCCCGCTGGTAGATTGATTCTTACTGCTCAAGTGCTACCCATTTATACTTTTTGGGTCTTCAAGGAACAAAGAGTAATAAAGTGAACGGATCTTTCGGGACAAGGGATCATAAAATTACAAATCTTGGGAAAAGGTCTCACCTAAACAAATATCAATTAAAAAGGATCCGTGCATTATTTAGGCAAAAACCCTTGAAGACAAAGGGTCATAAAACATCTGGTATTCTGCCGAATTGCGCAGAATTAAACCATCGTGCTCGGCACAAAGGGTGCTCAGCTGGGTAAAGATCATTAGGAAGGATTTACGGGTGCATTTACGCATTCTGATCATCCAATCTTTATTTGTTGACGTCAACATCTATGTCAAATCCATTCACACTTCCACGCATGGTAAACACTTGAACCGATGATCGACTGACCCACAGCCACGGGAAGACAACAAGTCTTAACACGTTTTTCTTTTCGAGCCAGGACGGGCTTTTTCCTGTTTCGCTCGCTACAGTTCGGCCAACCTGCATTGTCACTGTCCCCAGTGACGCCTGCTGTACCGAACTCGCTCCCCATCTGGAGCCACTCCTCCCAGGAGCCAACAGATTGCATTTCACTGCTCTCGTCAGAGCCACGTTCCTTCTCAGAACCACGTTCGATCGAACACACTCCTCCCAGGAGCTATCTTATTCCTTCCGCAATCAACACGTCACTCTTAGTGACCCACTCCTTCAAGGAGCTATTTCACACGTCACACTCTATGTGACCCACTCCTCTAAGGAGCTATTCTACACGTCACACTCTAAGTGACCCACTCCTCTAAGGAGCTATTCTACACGTCACACTCTAAGTGACCCACTCCTCTAAGGAGCTATTCTACACGTCACACTCTAAGTGACCCATTCCTCTAAGGAGCTAGCATACCTCTGTTTTAACTTGGATACTTACATTGACTTCCAGCCAACCTCTCTTCGTCACATAATATTATATAAAAAAAAATCTCTGCTGGAAAAAAGGAAGAAAAAGGGAAAAGAATTTTCCGCGCTAATATTCTTATTCATATTCTTTAATTATTATGGATGGTTTTAATTAATCTCTCCTTCTTGTCTCTACTCAATGATGTCGCCGTCTTCATCGGAACGTAATTCGTCGCCAATGTCTTCGAAATCCTCCAACTTGCACCAGGGTTTAAGTCTTTCGGCTGAATGGACAGACTCGTACGGTTTCCTGGTAACCTGCAGCTCCTCGGTGTCTTGTACTACATACCGATCATTGCCTAATACCGCCTTCACCACATAAGGTCCCTTGAACCTCGGTTGTACTTTCCGTGAAGTTCCTGTTGCTACTCCTTCATGTTTGATTAATACCAGGTCATTCTCCTTATAAACCCGGGGAGCTTGATGTGTTTTATTGAAATTGTCCGTTTGTTTCCGCTGTTTTCCTGCGATCCTCTGTATCACCTTTTCTTTTAATTCTGCTATCGGCAAGCTTTCTTCTTCTTCCTCCCTAATTGCGTCATGCAACGCGAGAAGCAACTTATTTTTTAAAATATCCCGCGGTTCATATGTCAGCAGAAGTTGATGTGGGGCTACCTTTGTCGTTGTATGTTTCAGCGAATTAAGAGCCCACTGGATTGCTCTTAAATTACAATCCCAATCCTTTCCATCCAGGTCCTGAGTCATTGTGGCTATCGCAGATTTCGTTGTCCTGAAGTACCGCTCTATTTGTCCATTTGCTCGAGGAGTCTTCACCGTTGTTAATATGTGCTTGATGTCATTTTCGTGGCAAAATTCCTCAAAATCTTTTGACGTGAAAGCCGTACCTCTATCGGTGATAATTCGGGTCGGCGTTCCTAAATACTGAGTTATCTCTTCCAATAATCTAATGACTCCTTTACTTGACGTAGATCTCACAGCTTTCAATACTATGTACTTAGTAAACGCATCTATGACTCCAATGACATGCATATTCCCACTCTTACTTTTCGGGAATGGGCCTAAATGGTCAATGTGTATTGTATAGAAGGGAATCGGGTTCCTTTCCGGAGTATGCAAGATGTATCGACTTTCATCCTCGCTGCGCTTATTATAAAGGCAATCTACACAGGTCGCAATATATTTTTTCACAACAGGCTTCATACTGGGGAACCAAAAGAATTTCCTTAGCGTTTCCAATGTACGATCAACCCCCGGATGTCCCCTATCATCATGTGATGTTTTGATGACACGCCACCGAACAGCTCTGGGTACTACGAATCGATTTCCATTTTGCGTAATTTTAAAAACTCGCCCCTTTTCCAATACAAAGCTTCCTTTTACAGATTCTTTCACCTCTGCTTGAAGAATTTCTCCGCTTAGTATTTTCCGGATTTCTAGAATGTAGGGATCTTGTTTTTGAAGAGTTGCCAGCCAGTCTTCCTCCAGAACACCCACTACTAGTACTTTATCGGATACATTTTCCATCTCCTGTCCTGCTTGGTTAGGGCAACGACTTAAAGCATCTGCGTGTATTAGTTTATGAGCTGGACGGAATTCCAATTTAAAATCAAACTCTAAAATTCTCAGCCACCACCTGGCGATTCTTGGGATCAAGTCCTTTTTCTCTTGCGTCAGTCGCAACGAATTACAGTCAGTTACAACTGTGAAATGTCTGTTTAATAAATAATACTTGTATCTTTCCAGGGTTTCTACCACAGCAAGAGCTTCTAACTCATAGCTGTGATATTTAGCTTCGCATTCAGTGGTAGCGCGGCTAAAATAAGATACTGGCCTTAAGTCACCTCCAGATTTTTGCATTAATATGCCAGCAATTCCATGGCTGCTTGCATCCGTGTGCACCTCATGCTCCGCATTTACATCAAATAACGCAAGTATTGGTCTTTGAGTCAGCAACGATTTTAATTTTAAAAAGGAATCTTCGGTTTCCTCTGTCCACTTAAATTCAGTTTCTTTTCGTAACAGTAAATGTAATGGACGAGCGATAAATGAGAAACCTTTAATAAATCTCCTAAAATAGCCAGCGAGTCCTAAAAATTGCTTAACTTCACGAGCGTTTTCTGGTCGTTTGTAATGTTCAATTGCTGAACTCTTATCTGCACCCGGCCTAACCCCTTCCGCTGAAATTGCATGTCCCAAAAACTTTATTTCTTTCTTGAAGAACTCACATTTCTTCAAGTTCAACGTAAGACCCGCTTCCCGTAATTCTATTAAAAATGTCTTTAACATTTCAATATTTTCGTCAGTACTTTGTGTTGAGATCAGAATATCATCCATAAATGTAATTATTTTAGTTTTGTCCAGAGACTGGGTTAATTTTGACATTAGCCTCATAAACACAGCAGGTGCATTGGTCAAGCCAAAGGGAACTCGCTGAAATTCATACTGTCCTTCTGGGGTCACAAATGCCGTCAAATGCCTGCTATTCTTCTCCACTGGGACTTGATGATATCCGCATAAAAGATCTAACGAGGTAAAAATGCGCTTATTCGCCAATAAATTCAAAGTCTCTTCGATGTTTGGGACCGGGAAGGCCTCCCTCTGGGTTATCGCATTCAATTTTCGGTAGTCAACGCACATTCGATACTCGCCATTCTTTTTTGGTACTAGAAGAACTGGACTTGCATACTCAGATTTCGATGGTGTTATTACATTGAGTTCTAGTAATTCGTCGATTTGCCTCTTTATTACTGATCGTAATCCATAGGCCACTCTATATGGGTGGTATCTTATTATCTTATTCTCTTTCAACTTTATCGTCATTTCCTCTAACTCTGTTTTGCCTAGCTCCTTCAAGTCTTGAGCGAAGCAGTCGCGAAAATCATGAATTAAATTTACTAACATAATTCGGTGCTCGTCGCTGGAAGTGCTGTCTATCTGAATACTTCCAACCTCAATTTTACTATGCTCGTTCCTCGTTTTGGTTACACAATGATTTTTGTTCCACGAAATTTCAAATATTCCCCATTTCTTTATGATCTCTATTTCCGGCCGATCTAAAAAATTTCTGCCTATTATCATAGGAACATTCTGGGCGTTATTATCCACGACCATGATGTCAATTGGTATACGTATTCCCGATATTTCAACGATTTTGCATATTTTCCCGAGGACGTTCGTCTTGCTATTTCCAAATCCTAGAAGCTTTGCCTGACTTGCTTCCATCTGCCAGTCATACTTTCTTAATAGTTCATGAATAATCGTACTGCATTCACTTCCCAAATCGAAGAATGCTAGTATTTGCTTTCCCCCAATAGTTACCAGCTTGTGGTATTCATCCCTTGGACTGGAAATTTGTTGTTGTGCAATGCGTGAGACTTGTTTATTTTTGCAGTCTTTTGAAGTATGCCCCAATTGCTGACAACGAAAACATCTTAAATTATTTTTGACTTGGCAGTCTCTGGCATAGTGTCCTACATTATTACATTTAAAACATATAGGTCTGGGTCTGGATTCGAAATCTCTCCTCCCCTCTTTTAAACCAGCCCAGTGAGGAAGATTTGGGCTCTTTTTAGCGTTATATATATTTTGTCGGGAATTGAAATTAGGCTTATAGGAATGTTTCTGAAAAGTTTGTGATGAGCCCTGTTCCCTATATCTCCCTAAATTATTTCTTGACTGTCCTTGTTTCTGAATTTCCTCAAAAGTTTTCACTGTCTTTAATAAGTCTGGAATATTAGTGCACTTTGAGGCCATTAACACATTCACTAAGTTTTGGTTTAATAATCCAGATATAATATATCTAATTGTCGAAGTCTCACTTAAATTTATTTTCTTGCCTAATGCTGCTACACTATACACGTAGTTTTCTATCCCTTCCCCTGGTACACGTTTCCTCTCCATAATCTGCATTAGGACCGAGGAATCGTCCTGTCCAGTAGGGAAACTTTCAATTAATTCTGTCTTAAACTCGCTAAAGGACCGTATCACATCTTGTTTGGATTGATACCAATAACTCGCGGCACCCCCTAAACGTAATGTAGCGTAGAAAAGAGTTGTCCGATCGTCCCAGCCGTATAGTTCTTTCAATCCATCGAGCGATTGAACCCAATTTTTGGCCGTTAATGACTTGTTAGACGGATTAAATTCTTCTATAAGCATTCGAGCTTCATTTACTCCGATTCGAAACACACTCATCTGGCTATTGCCAATTCCTACAGAATTAACTGAGTGAGCATCGAATATGTCACGCGAATTATTTTGCAGTTTTTCGCGTTCCGCCTGTTCTTTCTCCCGTCTTAAGATATCAATTTCTCGGCGTAATCGTTCTATTTCGGACATATCTCCTACCTGAATTGCCGGGTCCCCGTCGGCATTTCTGCCAATATTTTCTTCTCTGTCCATGTCCTTTCCGGACCTGCCCTATTTAAGGTAACTCTGGTTCTTATTTCACTATCACTTAATAAACACTACACAGGCACCACACAGCCACTAAACCTTTCCCCTATATTCTATAATTCACGTATTTTCTTTTTTTTTTTTAATCCCTGTCACTTCACTGTTTGCAGCACAAATCTACACTAAACCTTTTGTTAAAATTTTATGTCACTTCACAATTTCACAGTGATCAAGTTTTTTTAAATTGCCGACAATTGCAATTTTCCTTCGATCTAACTATTGTGGCGATCAACCCGATTTGCGAAAACTGGGTTTACCCCACACCTGGACTAAAACACTTAGGACTTTTTTTGAGAACTCGGAACGCGTCAACCCGTGGCCATGCCCGCTGGTAGATTGATTCTTACTGCTCAAGTGCTACCCATTTATACTTTTTGGGTCTTCAAGGAACAAAGAGTAATAAAGTGAACGGATCTTTCGGGACAAGGGATCATAAAATTACAAATCTTGGGAAAAGGTCTCACCTAAACAAATATCAATTAAAAAGGATCCGTGCATTATTTAGGCAAAAACCCTTGAAGACAAAGGGTCATAAAACATCTGGTATTCTGCCGAATTGCGCAGAATTAAACCATCGTGCTCGGCACAAAGGGTGCTCAGCTGGGTAAAGATCATTAGGAAGGATTTACGGGTGCATTTACGCATTCTGATCATCCAATCTTTATTTGTTGACGTCAACATCTATGTCAAATCCATTCACACTTCCACGCATGGTAAACACTTGAACCGATGATCGACTGACCCACAGCCACGGGAAGACAACAAGTCTTAACACGTTTTTCTTTTCGAGCCAGGACGGGCTTTTTCCTGTTTCGCTCGCTACACATGTGAATTCAAAAACGGCCTTTAGGTATGTTCGAATCCAGCGATTTCGAGGGCTTGAACCTAAACATATTAAAAGTCCATTTCACTCATTTATTTTATCAAATTCATTAAGTATTCCATAATTAATTAGCAATAACCTCCAAAAATAGCAAAAATTAAAAAAAAAAAAAATTAAATTTATTGAAATTGTTTTCATTTGATAAACATTCTAAAGGTGAAACGCCGAGTTGCCTTAAAATAAAAATAAAAATATCTACTGAAAACAAGTTTACACTTTGTATCAAAACGGTAGCTAAGTTGCATGAGATTATGAACGGCCTCCTTCCGATTACACTTGCGCAACACAATGATTGTAATTCTTTGTAAATCACATATTTTGCATAAATTAACAAATTAAAGCAGTTATTTTTAACCGCGATTAGTAATGCCCGACGTGGCTTTTGATACGCTTACTCATAGGTCCACCGATATGAGGAAGCAGTGAGAAAACAAAATTCAAATTGGAAATAAATTAATTCGGCAAAACAGCGAATTTGATTAGCACTCGTTTACGTTGAATTTGGGCGATAATTAAATGAATTTGATTTGTCTATTATACATTGTGCAAATATTTTCAGTACCTAACTCACTGTTCGTTTCTATTGATCTACTCGTATTTATAAGATCACACTCTTTTGTGGACACGCTAAAAAAATATAATAGAAGTTTACGGAATTATTATTTAGTACCTCATGATGAATTGATACACTTCACCGGAAACAGTAGAAGAAACTATTTTCTGATAAGACAGTCACCATAGTATTAATTTAGTTTATGTACCCTCGACATTAACAATTTAAAATATACATTGTTGTTTTCGACCGCTTGAATGATAATAAAAAATGTTAATGTTCTCTATGTGCTCATTGCGCTGGTTCTCTAAGGTTTGTTTTTCAATTTAGGCTGAATATATAACGATATTTGTATATTATTTAACGAGACTTTTCAATACCGAATAGTGGAAATGAATAAAATTTATGCAAATTACTGAGTGCTATGTTCTGTTCTATTTATTTGTAAACATAAAGATACTAACAAGATTATCATACAGTACGCATTTTGACTATAATGAATATAATTTTCATAAAGTTTACAGCTAAAATTGACGTAGAATAATTTCAAAATTGTTTTGATATTTCCGTGTTTAAATACTTAAAGAAGATCTAGCTAGCGTGTGCAGACATTAGAACATTGGACTATGTAAATGTATTTTAATCATTTATTTATTGATGATTTGTTTAATGCAAATCAATTTATTTAAAAACTAAAAAAACTGAAATGGGAATATACATAGTATGAATGTAAATGAAGAAATTTCATTTTTTACAAAAACGTCTTTAAAGAATTTTTAGTTTTAAATGGCTGTAGTCAAGCACGGAAGCGAATGTGTTTCCGCTCTTTCTACGTCTTAATATTTCTTCTCCTGCTAAGATTGAAATGCATCTGCAAAATCCCAGAAAAATATGCAAAATGTTGATAAAAAACCTCTAACTCAATCTTGTCTACTAATTTCATTAATCTGTTCATACAT
This sequence comes from Eutolmus rufibarbis, assembly GCA_963920795.1. NCBI lineage: Eukaryota > Metazoa > Arthropoda > Insecta > Diptera > Asilidae > Eutolmus > Eutolmus rufibarbis. The sequence continues at coordinate 32,959,667 of OY987205.1, forward strand.
ATTTTTTTAACTTATAGAAATTGAAGGAACTTATAACTTGATTTTCTTTTTTACTGATCATACAATTTAAATTTGTTGCCTCTTAATGTCGCCAATAAATTAATATTTAGGTAAATTAAATTTAAAATTTTCAAAAAAATGTGTATGTTAAGAGATTTTTGAATAAATAAAATAAACTTGTTTACGCTGTGATTTCGAAGAAATTATCTGATTTTCATAAGAAAAAATCATTGCTGGAAAAATAAAATTATTTTACTAAATACTTTTAAAATTATTAAATCATAATTAAAGTGGCTGATTCTGATAGAATTAATCTTTAGAGTTACATTATTGCTTGCAATAGGAAAACTTAATAAATTAAATAATTCCTGGCGAATTATTTGTCTAAGAAGATTATTTTAATGATTATATCGATGAATATATTAAGATTTATAAACATCTTAATTTTATTATATATATGTACATACATATATGTATAGTGATTTATAAAATTTACAGTTTATAAATTTTTTATGTATGTTTTCTCCGTTCCAAATTAAGTTAACTAAAATATTTATGGTTAATCGTAATAATAAATAATTTGATTCCGCTTGATAATACGACTATAGACTAACTAACTTGATTGAATCACACTTATAACACTTTTACTTTTCATTTCAGGAAAAATAACCTTATCTCTATTTATATGGTCTAACGCATGTGCATTTGATATTTATCATATTTTGTCACGAGTAGTTTTTAAACAGATGACTTTTGTTAGATCTATTTGCAGAAAATGTCCATCCAAAACAGACTATTAGATAACACTGCTTTCATTTACTGAGGCTTCCTTATCACAGCCCACTCCTTCGCTTCTATCTTAATGCTTTTATAATTCCGGGCATTCTGATAACGAAAACTAACCTCATCGGTTGAATATATCAAAATCCATAAAACCTCGAGATACTAAGTAAAGCCGTCATCATCTATTCAAATTGAACACGGGATCCTGTCGCTATTTGCGGATTTATCACATAAACTACTCTTGTAATCACATTTGTCTTCTACCAAAATTCAATTGCCATGTGATAAATGCGAGTCGTGACTGCAGAGAAACATGCTTAAATTAATAACAACGACTGTTCTGATAAGAAATGAATCTTTCTTATCACTTCCCATTGTTTATCGACCGGCTGCTGAATTGTTTTTGTGTCAATTGCACTCGAATTGCCTTGGGTCTATATTTGGGGCTTTAATCTTAATTTGTTGTTCGAAATGCATATTTCACTATTTGCTATTTGATTAAGAACAATTGTTCAGATTTGCAGTTAAAATATAAAGTTAACGACCCTTTATATGTATGCTTTTCCTATTTATCTTGTAAAGTACTTAACACGCAGAGGAATATTAATGTCAGCATAATATATACTATATTTTATGCATATAAAAGGATAGTACCGTGTCGTAGAACATATATGAAAATTCTTTTGTAAATCTAGCAATCTGATGCACTCGAAACTTATCTTTGTAGGCAATTAAGTAGATATCTTAAAGAAACTCTAAGAATTCAGAGAATCGGTACCTTGTATTAATGAAGTGTTTTTTTAATAAGATGTTCATAATTACAATCTTTTGCATAAAACATGCTATTAAAGAAAATTAATTTTCCGGAACGGCGAATGTAACATTGTTTGAACAGATTTTGTTGCGTTAACAGTGCAACTATTTTAATTTGAATGAAAGGCTGCGAAAAAACTGCACGCAACGTTAGCGTGCGCTCTAAAGTAGCTATTACTTGCTCGATTCTTTATAAATACATACATACATACGTCAGGTGGGTAAAAAAAAGAAAAATTCTCTACTTTTTCTGAAATTCCTTATCACACGCAGATAACCATGCGTTGGAACTTTTGTAGTCACCGAAAGTATCTGAAGGCATATTGGCTCATTAGTGACTTATTGAATTGATGGTATCTGTTAAACACATATCCCCTAATCGATGGCCAAAGTGAATGATGCAATTGTTTGTGCAATTTTTTAACCTAATCACTTTTTATTTGCCTGCATGGAAACAATATTTTTGCTTGTACATATGTCATTTCAAGAACTACACTTGGTGTTTGGTTAAATATCTTTATTTTCGGTGATATATGTATAAATCTAATAAATATTATATTTTGTTGTCTTGTCATTGAGGTATAGTAATTTATGTGACTAAATATCGAGTACTTTATTTGTAATATAATGTATTACTCTATTGAAGAAAACAAATGTTTATAATCACATCGATTTCAGTACTATTCCCATTCAAAAATTTAAAGCATTTAACATATAATATATTAAACATTTCTACAGTAGACATTACAATTTTACTTAGAAGAGTGGTTAAAATTCCAAATCCGTTTGTCTTGAAAATGTTGACGTTATAATAGCATATTTTATGAAGAGTTTATTCATTTTTAACCGCATGTGATTTAAATTTAATCTTTAATTTAATTTAAACTGAAGAGTTTTACCAATCTTTCAGATTATTTTCAGTCTGAAAATTGTAAAGCCCTCTATACAAACATTTTTGAAAGAAATGAAATCAATTTTTGTATTTATGTGTTGGATTTATTACTATGGAATTTAAGGTCACATTTTTACCAATTTGTTCCAACTGAAAACTTGTAAAAGCATTAAAATTAGTGATAAAAAATTATTTAATAAGTTACAATATTTGCGGGGCCCTAATTGTACATTGCTTTTAACTTCTTGAACAAATTACCTTACAATAATAATAAAAGAAAATCAGTAGAAAGCTGAAAAGCTATAAATTATTTTGGATATAATTTATTCTAAAACATGGCAACAATCTGAATTTTTAAGTTGAAAAAACCCCAAGTCATTCAATTTATTTCTATTTGTCATCGTTCAATTATCACCGGTTAAATGACGTTCATTAAGATTCATTATAACTTATTATGAGTTTTTGTTTTCACTAATTCCTACATAATTCGGTTGAAAATAACTACTTAAATTTTAAAGAATGTTTGATATACTCGTACTCCTTTGAATCACTTTGGCATTGAAAACTCCTCTTCAAAAATTTGAATTTTAAAAATTCTATTAGTGTAAAATATGTATAATAGGATTAATTATGAAAATTTCTTCGTATAATCAGAGTTGAGGAATGCAAAAATAATTTAGTTATGCTTTGATTAAAAACAAAATCTTGAAATTTAAAACGCAACTATTTATCAACGGATATATTTAAAATATTGAACTTCGAACGGCACATGCTCTCTTTCGATAAGATTGTAAATGGTGTTAATTTCACGCAAATTGTGTTAATTTTATTGGTGGAATTATAATAAATCATATGTACTTACTCATGCAATATAATGATAACAATGTTGAGATTAATACGTACATCAGATTGTTTTGAAAATTTTGATATCTCTGTATGCATTTTCCTTCGTTGAGGAAGAAGTCCGAAATCTTATTTTATTAACATCCGACATATGAGATTTAACTTTTTGGACCTTTTCTGAAAACTGGAGTGAACTAAATATAATACAATTTTTAATGTTTAATGAGACAGACGTCAGTTAGGATATTTTAGGATTTCGAATTAACAATGGATTGTAAATTCTTACAACGTTAATAGTTTTATTGCCAATTAAAGAAATACATATTTACTCATTCTTTTGTCCTTTTAATTACAGGTAAGGGCGCCAAATGTGTAAAGCCAGTTATTGGTTAAAAACGTCTGAGTGCATTGCAATAACGAAGGAAAAAGCAAATGCTTGTTAAGAGACGAATGAACTGGGAAATAAAAGTATTTTCAAAAAGCAAAAGCAAAGCCAAAGAAAATAATTAAAAACAACTAAGAGGTCTGGTTGACACTAGACTTGCATTAGACAATAATAAAAACAACACCCGCTTAAGTTGTTAAATTATAAAATACAAAAACAAGATAAGACGTATACTATTTGACATTGATCGTCATTCGCAACAGCTCAGATGTTTTCGGTGGTTGAATGTCTTTCGGAAATGGGACAACTTTATCAAGACGTAAGTTTAAAAAGATTTTAATTGTTAGTTTTATGTAACAAAAAGGGCCAAACAGTTTGTATGTTAGTGGCCTTGCACGTGTCAAGCTTGCTTGATTTATTTCAAGCGCCGGGGTCGTATAAAGTGTAATGATATCAAATGAGAATTGCATAAATTTAGCATAAATTACGCAAATAAGAGAGGCTGTTTTGACCATTTTGCCGGAAATATAAAACAAAAGCCCAAATTTCGAATGATACCGGCGCCCCCGCTAACTTTAGCTAAATAGGCGAATACGATAAAAAAAACATTTATAATATATTTAGCATTTTTGGCACGTGCAAACCATTTTTAACAAATCGTAAATTTTTTGTTGATGTAATTTTTTTTGAAGATGCCTCAATCTTCCTTAGATCATTCGATTTTGTTATGATACAGCATCATCGGAATGTACTTCATGTAGTGGTATTTAGTTATAGGTGCCGCACGTGGCGGTTGACGAAGAATAAAACAAGTCTTTGGATAAAAAAATTTTTCGCAAAATGCGGAGCAGTTGTCTCAATATTGAGGTCATGGACGTTCAATGGATTAGTAATATTAGAAACACGAGGATGGTTTCGCAAAAGTAGTGGTAAGCATTTGGTATAATTATCAAAGCTTGTGCGGTTTTAATTTTTGCTCTGGGATAGAGTCAATGATTCCTCATTTTGGTCTTGACAAAAATTAGAGGATAAAAAGATTTTGCGGGACTTATGTACATTGAATAAAAACTAGCTGAAAATGATAAATTATGCTACATGTTTTTTCCTTACTTAAAGATTTATTCTTAGTGCTAAGTGATGTGTGCTAAAATAAGTAGTGAAAGTGAAGGTGACCTAGAGAACATCAAAATAAATACACACGTTTTAACTTTTAGTAAGTAGTATTAGAAGTGTAGAAACTTTAATAGCCAGCAATCCACATGGTTGCAATTGAATCTCATAAATATGCAATATCAACCTCAATTTCCTACAATACATATGTAAATATATATATGGTATGGATGCCGAATGCTTCTGGTTTCATCTTTCAGTTATGTTTATATTGTCCGAGGGCATTGTTATTCAATACTGAGTCACGTTAATTGAGTAAATAGGTTGCTTACTCTGCATTAATAGCTAATTGAATACGATCATACTTATTTGCATTATTAATTAATTAGATAAACCTTTTTCAAAATTAATCTTATTTTCCAATTGGATTTTCATTACTGACAGAATTGTAAGAGTTTAACATTTCGTTTAAAATTTACAACAAGCTTCTGGGCACTTTAAAATCAATAACAAGCGTCGTCGTCAAAACAAGGTAGGTACAAAATTAGCATATTCAGTACAAATAGCACACAAATTATACTGACAGGGTGCTTGAGCTGTTGAATATTCATTTGTTTGGTAAAGCTTCTATTTCACCGATTGTTTTTATTTTATTTTACCATAATAATAAAATTGCCCACACTTTTATTGATATTGTCGCATCAACACAGCTTATAATTAATACTTTGATTGCATGTGCATAAAAAATAATACAAAACGATTGGGTCACGCTCTTATGAGTCTATGCAATTTATTTGTTTTGGCGACGCATTTGTAAATGCTTCCCTATTCGAGCATAGTTCATTTAATATTAGTGTCACGTTAAATGACACCAGACGTTTTATTCTAAATGTAATAATACAGCACTGTTTTTCTCCTCAATTTGATTACACATTGTGTTTACAAATAAACATAGTGAGATGTATGTACAATACAAAGTACAAAGTTAATATAATCGAGCTTGAGGGACGGGTGCAATGAAACAATGAAGTTCATTCTTCTAGATATTTATGCTGTTTAAAATTCATTTGAGACACAGACGCATTACCTTCATTTATTCTTCTTTTAGCCACTTATTTCGGCCGATTCTTCTTTCTTACAATTTATATTATTACTTATTTTTCAAAATTAAATCAGCTTTATTAAAAATAGTGTCAAACTTAATCAAATTAGTAATGAGCAAGGAATATATGTAGTGTACTATAAGTGAGTTAATTAAATCGCCTCTCACATTGAGTAGCTCCTTCATTAATAATTAATAAGTATTCCGATAAACGCGATAAATACATTCAAAAGGAGAGAGAAAGTAAATAGAGTTTCTATATAGTATGCAGTAGAATTCGTGTAAAGTGAAAAGGCCTTGTATTGCTAAATATATACATTGATAAGAATCTGCTTTTGTCAACAAGCTCTCGATGCTAATAAAATAACAATTTCTTTCATTTTCATCATGTAAAATATGTTTGAGATAGTTTTAGTATTGCGTGGCAAAAACACTAGTGGTTTTATTTTTAATTTTTCAATTTTAAAAATAATATAAAGACATTTAGCGCGTGGTACTAAAGAATTATGACCCCTTCTAAAATGGTCAAGTGCAATTTTAGCAGCCATGATTTTTTTTTTATATATACATATATATACATATGTATGATAAAAATAAGCGGTTGATGAAAAGTGTGCTCGTTAATTTCACGTGGATTGATATTAATTTTTTCCTAAAATTCAAATGTTTCACCTTTTATTTTTTATTTGACGGAGCATAAAATTGAAGTTAAATAAAGCGATTTATTTTACGGTGGCCTAGTTCTACCGAAATTCACAGAAAATGAGAGGGATATAGGAGGTATAAAAATGAAATATAAAACTTATATAACAAACATATACTAACTTTTCCCAAAACTAATTCAAATATTGTACAATAATTGGGCAATTGATATTTTACAAATTTTGCTTAAGTAAGCAAGCATTCAAGAAATGGCATAAATTGAGTTTGAAATTTTCTCATGGATTTTGATGAAACTTTGTAGGAATGTTCATTTTGGGTCAAAAGTGAAATTTCCACCGCAATTTTTCCATACTCTCACAATTTGTTGGTGAAAATTAATCGAAAAACCTTAAATTAAAAATGTTTCCACCGGACTCATGTAAAAAATACTACACAAGTGCTGAAAATAAAAAACTTTTTACTTTTCTTCGATTTGTCATTTTATAAAGCAAATGAGTTCTCGTCACCGTCGATAAGACGAAAAAGATATGTACATATTTACGTTTAATTCGTTAATTTCAAAGATTCTTGAAAACTTGTTTAAAATGAAAAGGTGGAATTAATGTCCTTAATTTAAGGCGAAAGTTTAACGAAAGTTTGTGTGGATATGCAAAAAACCTTGGCGGAAAATGTCAATTTGCGAAATTTCAAAGTTAAATACAAGTGACCGACAAATTTGTTTTTCTTTTTTGTCACTTTTGACTCCAAATGAACACTTCTTCAAAGTTTTATCAAAATACGTGAGGAGATCTCAAGCTTAATCTGTTCGCAAAAATTAAAGCTTCTTTCATCCATCTTTTAGTATTTTCAGTTAAATTCTATTAGTCCACTTTGGTATACTTTAGATATCGTGTTATCGTATTATCTTATTGCAAATTAATTTTAATATAAAATCCAATGATAGATATTTCATTTAAATGATTCATTTATGAGCATAAAAAACCATTAGAACAGAAACTCAACAAAGGAGGTGCCAACAAATGCCACAGTCCACAGATGGCATGATGATATATGTATATCGACTTTAAATATATATCTTTTACATCATCTAAAAAAATAAATAAAAATATTTTCGAGCTTTCCTTTTTTTATAAATCAAAGTAAAAATAATACATTTCGTACCGGTTTTACGTTTTTATTGTATCTATCATGAAAGGAAAATGTGGCATTGAGAAGGCTCATAAATTGGACGTTTTACTGTTCAAACGATTAAGCGACAAAAACGCATTATTTACAAAGTACTTGTGAAGTAACTAGGTTCAGTGTAATACAAGCACTCGGTAGAGATGTAAACAAGCCAAGCTCGTCAAACAAACTACTTACAAACGTCTTCGGTCTAGACATGCCGGCAATAAAAAATATTTTTCCAGGCATTGAACATTCCTGACTTAACTGAGAAATTGAATTATCAGACTACACTATAAATAGCAACTCTTGAGAAGTATACACTTTAGCTGATTTATACTCTCATTTCAAACTTATCACATGCTGCAGGCCAACTAATAATGATATGTACTGTGCTTTTTAAAAAAACAAGTTATCTTTCAAATAGCTTAAGATAATTCGCTTATGTAAAAAGGAAATTAAGCGGTGCATAGAAAAATAATATTTTAAATAAAAAAACGTAATATCGCGCTAATTAGATTAAAGAGACGGTTCAAAGAGTTGTTGTTTTAAAACGGAAAAAATTCCAAAGAAAGTAATAGTATACAATTATTTTTCCGGTTTGAAATAACTATAGGGATAACATTGAACTTTTGCCTCGATATAATTTACTCATTCGAGAAAAAATTCTAAAACTAAAAAGCTTTATCTAGGAAAATAGTGAAGACAAAAATCTGTACAATAAAGATACTTTTATTATGATATTTTGGCTGCTAAATAGCATGTCACGTTTAATTTAAACTAATCGGGTCAATTCATATTTTCTTAAAAGTAACAAAAGATCATCTTATTATTTTATATATTTTTTCAGTTTATTTTATGCGTTCGTGGCTACCCACTTCCCCTATATTGAATATCTTTTACCTCATTTCTGCGGATAAAATTTTAGAAGTGTCAAGTCCAAATTGACACCAGTAACAATATTGAAAAAATACATAAAATGAAAATGAGATAACTTTTGTTCCAGACAATGCATTGTTTGACTCATCAAATAATAGAAAACATGCTCAACAGACAGCAACAAGTGTGCACTTAATTGAACCGACACATGGCCTTTGTTCTCCGAGCATCTGCAGTAATTACTCATGATTTTTTGCAGACATTAGATTGAAGTAGAGTCTCATGCTAGAGAATTGACATTAATCGATTTGAGATATTACCTATTTAAGTAGATATTGTAGGGATAGTCCGACTGTAGTAAAAAGCTTTAGTTTTCTTCACCGAAATTGAGCGGCAAAAAATAATTCATAGCAGTTCATTACCACATTTACTGAGATGGTATGATATTTAGAATTTTCTTAATTATAAAATCTGTCTGATTAATAGTGAAGAAAATAAAAATTGATTGAATGCAAAGTTTAGTAAAATACTGATATATTATTGTTATAGTAAGTTGATTTATTTAATATAAAGCATACCTACCAACAATAGTAAACAATTATATAATTGATAGTATTTTTTGTTTTAATATTGATAAAGTAGGTACTAATACGTAGCTAAATAAATTTATATTAATTTTATAATTTTTTCAAAATTTAACATGTCAAAAAAAGTTATAAAAATCATCTTGAATTACTATTTACCGCGCATAGGCGCGCATGTAATGTTTTTATTTTATTGAGAAAACAAATTTTTTTTCAAGCCATTTTGTCAAAAATTTATATTCTTGGAATCCTTTACGATACATGAAAGCTAGCCTAGTTTTCTTATTTTCCTTTTAATTTTTGGCGAACCGATTTTTTTTATAATTTTCAATTAGTTCTCGAAAATTATGTTTTTCTATAATATATATGTATTATACATTTCACTAACGAAACTGTTAGCTCGTGAACGTCATATAAATATGACTAGCTAAAAAATTGTATAAAACGTCTCCAAATTTGAATAATCTTGCGTTGATATTTTGAAATGCGCAAAAGATTAATTATCCATTATAATATTAGAAACGTTTAGCGGGGCGTTTATTACAAGTACATAGGAAGCCATTCAAAATAAATATTTACGTTGCTTACCAAGATCAATGCAGTCTAAATTTATATTTGACTTTGGTAAAAATAGATGTAATCTTCTAAACTTCTTCCTGTTTACGTTTCATTTTTAAATTGTTTAATTTGTTCACTATACTTTGCATACTAATGATCGTTTAGTTTCGCCAAATAGGAACTTAACATTTTATGGAAAAAATATGTGACTTTTTAATTCAAAATTTGAGACAAACCATAAAATACAACAATTTATACGAACTTATGTAGGTTGCTAGGTCATTTCGTTTTGCTTGGCTAGAACCCGTGTGTGAATATTGTAAATAAAATTTTAAAATCCAACAGGGTTAGCATTCAAAGCACAACAGCTTCAGTAAATAAGTCTGTTACGCATCTTTATTTATTTTGACGCCTGCATCCAAATGTACAAATGTCATGGAACATTTTAATCTGTTAGGGAGGAGTAATCTAAAATGAGTGAGCCTAGACAAGACAACCCCAATTCCCCAAAAGAGTACAAATATTGTGCATAAACAAAAATATTGTGCATAAACAAAAAGGTGATGAAATAGTTATCGAAATGTCGTGATGAAATTTTCCAATGGGGTTGTAAGTTATCATAGCGCGACGATTTCCTCTTTTTGTACTCCTCGCTTAATAAAATCCAAGCTAATTTCACATTGTTGCGATAAACACGCATCGAGGCCAAATTGTTATTCTATAAGTTTTTTGCTGCGGCTCCGCTGATACTCTCGGGGTTTTGCATCTAGCGACTTAATCGCAGCAGCAGGTCGCAATCTCGTCAGCCTCGAAGGTACTATAAATTGTGCATTATCAGCAACTATACAAAACATACTTGTCGTTTATCTTTTTTATTTTGCGCCGAGCGCACAAATTACTCTTTGGGCGGCTCGGCGCAATCATCTTATCAAATTGAACTAAATTTTCAAACATGTCGAAAACGAGGCTTGACTGAGGCTAGCTGTGTTGCTTCTATTTTTATTTTGCAAATTTCTACCAAGTCAACGAACTTCTCTTGCAAAATTCTTTGTTTAACCCAGTCGATGGGACAATTTAATTTTAGTGCTTTTTTATGACCAAACTGTATTTATGAACATCCCATGCGTGTTTCATTTCGGGGGCTGTACAAAGTCAAGTCATATCATGTTTTTTTTTATTTCTTGTAGTAATAACTTAAATGAAGGCTATAAATTATTGCTATAATAAATGGTAATGCACTGTCAATGGAGATGCACTGCATAATATTTAAATGATTTTGTGTCCACATAGTTTGCTTTTCATGAGCTAAAAATACGAGTTCAACCTTAAAAGTCATGAGCGTGCCGCTATTGTAAAAACAAAGTAGCATTTGCAAACGAAAGAAAGAGAGCTAATGTAATCAATGTATTCAATACTATTCAAAATTTAATCACAATTAAAATTATACAATTTGATGTTATTTTTTCCAAAAAAGAGAACACCAAACATATCTTTTCCAATAATTTTATTTAATTAATTTTATATAATTATTTCTAAAATTCTTGTACATCACTTACGATAAAAAGGGAAAGTTTAGTCAAGTTATATTTACACAAACTGTGCGAGCAAGCAACCTTGAGTTCATTATTGTAACGAAATTTGGATGCAGAACTTTACTTTTAACGTTCAAAATATTAAAAGTCAACAGCACTTCATACTGAATTTCGAAATATTTCCTTGTAGTCTTGGATCTAATTGACTTTTTTAAAAATGCATCATGAACTAAGCAGTTAAGTTTAGTACATAGAGGTTTTTGGAATTGCTGATTTCAGGTATTGCGTTACAATCATTAAAATGGTGGGATTATAAAATGTCTTGAAATTAAGTATCTCACGGTTTTCGATACCGACACTGCCTCGAAGGCGCTAATTTTTATTTTTATGTTCCATTACATTCAATAGGCTCTTCTTTCTTCGGTTGATCGTGATACATGGCCAAACGACTAGAATATTTTTTAAAGTCGTCTTTTTCTTTATTTAAAAAGCGTTTAAGGTTTATTCCAATTTATAATTTGAAATTCTCCAAACGTTTTATTAGCATGTATTTGTCTTTTGATTGAAACGAATTGGGACGTATGGAAGCATATTTGTGCTTACTATTGTAATACATATTTCGCACCACATACCATTTTTAAAAGCGCCAATTTTATGATACAACAAAGGCAATAAGTTTTGACGATTTAAAGAAAGTTCTTGACATTTTGATAAATAAATAAATAAATAGAACAAAATGCGTAAACTTATAGCTACTATCAGAGCATCGATAGTAGGTACTACCAGTTGTTTTACGAAAAAAAATATCTCTATAAGCAATTCTTCAAAAATAATAAACAAAGTTGTGGCGCATAAGTAATCTACTTGCCAACAAACAAAATCAAAAGATATTTGAATGAAAACAAAAATATCCAAAAATAAAAATTTCACTAAATTAAAAGTTTCCTATCTATCAAAATGTTGCGAGTAAACAGTATGCAAGGAGTCATCTTCCGAACGTAGATTAATTAGGTAAACACTCTTTGTATAAAAATAATATCAGATAACAATTTCATGAGGAAAAAAATACACTTTCGCTTGAGAGTGAAATGCTGTACGAATATAAATTGTAATGTAATCGAGCTCTTTGTTTACAGGAAGAAGTTTACTTTTTGTTGGCTTTCCATCATTGGAACTAATTTTGCAGTTGTTGACGCAGGTTCAGAAATAAAATTTTGATCACTGCGAGGTAAATGAAACCTTGAGGGGAAATTTTACGGCTTTAGGCATCGTAGAATAAATAGCACATGGACTAATTGTTAGTGCTGGCTAGTAAAACAGAAATAATTTGCGATGCATTAAATTCATATTTATTTTAGGAAGTGCAAAGGATATGTGCATAAAATCTAACGCAAAACGAACGAATCTATGTACGCTCTAGTTTTATTAAATGGATATAAAAATATGCGTACGAATTTCATTTGGCGACTGCTATGGGTGAAGAAATTCTTGAAAAACACACTTTGGCTATTTATAATTTATCTCAAGACTATAAAGAATGTTGTTACGTTAAATAGCACATCCCACAAAATTTCCTTATTAATTTATGAAGATCGTTTTAGTGAATATTTGTAAATGTTTACTATTACGGTTTGAAGCAATCAAAATGCTTCAATGCGGAGCGTGCCAAAAATCTAAAACAACTAAGTGCAAGTCCAAATCAACATCATGAAATGAAGGACAAAACAAAAGTATCAAATAATAACACAACCTCTTTAACTTAAGAAAAGCGGAAGTTATAAAAAAGTAATAAACTTGATGCAATAAACACTTATCATATATGTGATAAAATTTAAGGCAATATAAAAGGACAGAAAAAACTATTTTATCGAATCGAGGACGTCCTGTGCCAAATCATTCATTTTTGTTCCATTGCTTGATTTTCTCACGTTTATGAAATCATTGGAAACCTGCTTAATATCTCTAAAACCTGATTTAATTAAAACTAGATGGTTTTCTGTACTTAATTTTACAGGTGAGGTGAATTTTTATATATGTTTTTTTTTCCGAGTTTCTTTTTAACAGAAAAATAAGTCGATGTTCTCAATAAAATCGAAAGTCTGTGATTATACCTACACCTACCTGTTCAATGTGCAAGCCTTATGCAGGAGAGTGGTATTTTCCCAAGAGCTTGATACTTCTTTATCTTGTCTCCTGCATCAATTAAGCTATTGTGGCCATCAACGATTGCCGGAAACGTCTAGATATGTTTTGCCTTGCGTGATTTATTATATTTTTATATTATGACAACAAATTTCGTAAACACAATGATGGGCTTTGAGATGTTGAAACTCTAGAACATTTTATATAAAATAATATTTTAAGAATGCATAAATATGTATTAAAATGTTAAAAATTATAATTGTTCGTTAGTTTTTAGGATTTGGATCAACAACTACAATAATAAAATCAAAAAGCCATTTTGAGCATTTGTTTTTAAATTTTTAATAAATAAATAATCTTAAAAGTCTACAATTTGCAAGTGGTACAGATAAAAAACATTTCTTTTGTGTGATAAAAAGACTTAAAATTTTTGTGAATAGATGATTCCATCACTTTAGCAAAATCTAAAAGTACTACAGCAACCAAATTAAAAAAACTTAGTAAAATATGTTAACACTATAACCATTAATTAATTATAAATTCAGTAATGTCAAAACTGCAAAAACTAGCAATTTAGTGTTGTCGTTAAGGAATTGTTTTGTTAAATTATTGTTATCGCACCACTCCCAAAGCGAAATCTCAATGCTCCTTTTTAAAAACAAAGATATCATCACAGCGCTTAAAACTAGTTGTTTCTTGTTAGTTCCAGTAGACATGATTTAATGACTTCTTGTTTTGACTGTGGCAGCTGTAAATAAAGCACACATCTAGAATAGGTAAAAGCACGTTTTTCTTATTCCTGGATTTCATAAAGACTCGTTTGTTATCAAAACGCAGTTTCAATTTCAAGATCTTGTGAGGGTTTGCAGTTTATTCTTACGAGTATACTATTTAAAAATTTTCGATTTTTCTTCAAGGCTTTTTATCTTACCTTATTTTCTAATAGTATCCTAATATACAGGAAGTTCGATACTATATTATAACTAAATAGAGGAGTAAAGGGCAAAATAAAGGGTTAAATAATTTAAGAAGTATTTTTCCTCTAAAGGTTCTTATATTAATTAACTGCTACTTTGTTTAGTTATTCATCTTTATAAATATACAGCAATTTCTTAACTAATATTATACTATACCTACCTATTTTTAAATAAATAAAATGTAAAAATGTAGTGAAGTTAGGCGGATATAAAATGTTATCACGTATGACGTATTTTCTAATAGTATAAAATATGCTTAAACATAGAATTTTATATAAAAAAAAAAACAAAACACAAGAACCAAAAAAGCGACACCGAAACTCCACATGTGCCATTCAAATACTTTCAGCATGTGGTAATGATTAATTTATTGCCGGCCGGTTACCAGGCGTTAAAATGGACTATATCAAGCACATGATTCGATTAAAATTTTACTAAAAAATATGAAAAGCACTTGAAGGCAAAGTCAATCAAAAGAGAATCTCCAGAGTCCAGAGAAATGGCGATCCTGGCCCGATATGAATCCATTTGGAGGCCGCCACAAAGTAAACATTTTGTGGTTCGTCCCAACTGATTTCCCCTCGGGGTCATTTATAATTTCTGTAAACAAAGTCAATTTCTCACATACAACTTCTTGCGTTTTGAACGTCTTGAAGAAATCGGCGTGTCGGACGATTCGGCGGCAGAAATATTACTCATGCATCAACAAGAATGAGAGCGAAGCTTTCGTCCAATTTATCACCTAGTAAGCGGTTTCTTCGCGGACTGGTGGGCGTATTGTTTCTACATTTTTTTTTTCAAACACTATGAATTTCTTGTTTACTTGGTCTTCTCTCGAGAAGTGGTGACTGAATAACACGCTTGCAGACATCGCAGCGAGGAGAGACTTTGAAACTTTCCACGCAAAGCTGAAATTCTTAACATTTTTAATAACACAATAAATAAATGTTGACCCATAATTTCAGTGAAGGTTATTTGCTTGGGGACGCAGTTGCGCAGTGGACTGGGATTTAGCAGAAGTGCTTCCTGGTTCGAAGCAAACCAAGGCACATATGGAATTAGTATGATTTCGAGGGAAATTCGATTTTTCGCTAATTAGATATACAAATGACATAATAACGACCATAAACACCCGGTGTCCTTTAAATTAAAAGGACTGCATGCGAGGAGTCGTAAATTATCGGCGGAACGATTCGAACAACCTGGCACCTGACCAAAGCATTTCTGATAAACAAGACCATATTTTTCGAATTTCACACAGAAACAACACATTGCTTGATAATCGCTTTTGACCGCTAGGTAGAAAATGCGAAGTCTCTTCGTCTTCGTATTTTACATTTTTTTGTTGCAGCGAAGCGCGCGCGATTGTAGTAAATTGTCTTCAGTATTTTGCCATCTGCGGGATATGGGAATTTTATTCAAACCACGTGCTACTGATTGCGCGCCAATTATATACCCATTGTGATTTTGAACAATTGGAACACTATTCAAAATTTTTCAGGCAAAAATTGACTTCATTTTTGATTTAATGTGCTAAGTAAGTAGATACTATGTTTCTTCAGCGGGTTTTACTAACACAATAAACTCTTTTATCACACTATGTTATTTATTTTTTCTATTTTTGGTCAATGTTCTTGAAACAACTTTAAAATCTTTGTCATACTGAATAATTAAACTAAAGAAAGTTGAATCTAAATAAATTTTGAAATAAAATGACACTACTAAGTACTACATACATACATATATGTATTCAAATATCAAAAATACAGAGTCAGAATCAGTACAAAGTTCATAGTCAAATTTTTTTCGAAAATAAGCAAAGTAAGTATCGAAAATATGTAAAAAAAAAAAAATGACGTATAAATTCACGTTTTTTAAAAATAATTTTCAAACCATAGATAAAAGATATATTTAATTAGTATTATAATATAATAAATACAATAATTAATTTTTGTACTGCCCCTCAATTTTAATGATCGGGAACAAAAACAACATAATGGGCATCTTTCCCAACTCATTTAATTGCTTTTGCCATCTTGAAAATAATTGGATGGGGACCGTCAAGAAAGTACATACATCTGGTGGCGAATAAATAGAAATAATAATTTTTGAAAGGAATGAGAGCCAACTGATTTCTGTTTCATTTGACGAAATTTAATTACAAAATTGGAAGAATGACGTAAAAGAAAGACAAAGGAGAAATTAAATAGTTTAAAATTTAGATAAATTTGAGTTTACATTTTGATCGTTTATAAAATCGTAGAAATTGTCTTTTACGCGTCTGACGAAGATATTTTATTAAATTAAAATATATGGTAATTGTTAAATTAAGATTTTATTTATAACAAAACAAACATCGTCTAGATGCCAAAAAAGAAAATAGGTCTTTATTTAGTTTTTATATTTCATTGCATTTACAAAGTCGTTTTATTAGATATACATATCTGCGCGTTTGTAGTCTCGTTTTAAAGTTTAAAGATCATCGAATTTATTTTCATTCTTTTTTATATCTTTCGTAAAACATCCCTAAGGAGCACTTGCTCTAAATACTATAGTAATGTTTGAAAAGATATCGGTTGTTTATAAAACCACTCCTAAATATTCTAAGAATCTAAATACACTTGTTTCTAATGATAAAAACGTTAATTAACAGATCAGGTCAAGTAAGACATAATATGATATAAATGATCTTAATCCGTAGTAAATCTTTTATAAAAACATTCTGTGATCTCAAGTGGCTGAAAGAGCGATCAATTTTAATTCCGTAAATAAACAATGAAAAAAGAATTTGTCGAATTAGCAAAGTAGCTAGCCCATAAATTTCCCTTAACGACGTACAAGTTTACAGACTAAAAAGCTAAAAATCCCGCCGAACCAGATGTTGCAACAGCTTCGAAAATTAGGTCACAGCACTTCAAGTGGCCAGAGATTATGTGAGAAAATCAGACTTGATCACTCCGTAGAATTCTCGTTTTGTGTAGTTAAAATGCGTGCGAAGAGCGCCGCTTTTCCTAATTATCACCTTTTGAAATCTGCCCAAGGGCTCTTAAGGTATAAATTTTTCGTGAAGGTCAACAGTTGAATATCAGAATCCAGCAGCCCAGCCCGTGTCTGAAAGCACCCACATTGGTCCAAACTGGTTTAACTGGATGAATTATTCTCCACTTGAGCGCGGCCTACCGCCGAAGTAATCGGGGAGCTCGGATGGGACGACCGTGATCAAAACAAAGCGATTATTGTTCGAATTGACCATTGACACTTTATAAATATAATTTCATAACGCGTATAACCCTAGTTGATATTCAATTAAGTTGTACGGCTTGAGCTCGAGCGCTCTGCTCGAATGCCTATGCCACTTGAAGCTGATCTTGCATAATGAGCTCCGCTGAATTGTTTTATTGTGCCCACTGGCGGTTACGAAAGCAAAGTTCGCTAATAATAAATGATATAAATTATGATTGCACTCGACCGGTGGGTACCCGGTGGAAAATTTACGATAAAACGAATTTGCATTGAAGACGGAGCAAGCGAATCATTTCCATCCATTTAAGCCATGCTATTCTCTTTCAGAACGCACCCGTGAGACGATCACGTTCTTGTGGTATCTCTTCTGGAAAGATCATTTGAAGATCAAACTTAATTCATTGCCCTTATTGCACCCATACAGTTCTAAGCACTTTAAGGACTATGTAGACAAGAATGCAGAGATAAAAATATATTTCTTGTTAAAATAAAGCAGAGTTGTCCGATAACAATAACAAAGCAAGCATAATTAAGAAGGCGAATTTGCTGCATCTTCTGTAATTGTTTTAATCAGCAAGACCGTAAATAATGTGGTGACCCATTAAAATGAGTTCTTCGAGCGCACCATTTCCTTATGTTTATGAAAGATAGCGATAAGCCTACTCGTGAAAATAATTTTAGTTGAAATGGTTGATAACAGCCATTATACATGAGTTGAATGTGTCGTAAAAATAAATGAGGCTAGGCAAGGTTGATTACCTTTTCGAGATTGTTTTATAGGGTTTTATTTTATTATTATTATTTTTTCTATCCTTTATTAATTATTTTTACATTGTTGTTATCATTTCAGCATTGCTATAGAGAGTACATAATGGGTGACATAGAGCTCGATCATGTTTCACAAGTTATCGGATACCATCCTCGATATTTGGAACATTTTCTGAGGACTCAAAGTTTCATAATGCGTGGCGATGGGCCTCTGCCATATGATTACAGATACTACTTGGCAATTATTGTAAGTAAAACATATATTTTATAAAATAATATAATTAAGAAGATATAACAATTAAAGTATTATAAAATAAATTCTAAAAATAAATGAACTTTCGAAAGTTTTTTTGTGAATGTCTTTAAATGTAAAATATTACTTAACTTTTATAAGACTAAATTAGCAGTTTTACAAATATTACAAACCATATTACTACGTTCTTTATTCATAGTTTCTAGAAAAATTTCTTAATAAAACCGAAATTAAAAAAACTAGAATAATTCGGAAAAGTTATAAATAATTTTAAAATATTTCAAATAAATTCGGGGGATTATCTCGATCAGAATTCATTCAGTTTTTAAAAAAGTAGGTGTGGTTGTAAGATATTTTATTAATTGAAATTTTTAAAATTCTTTCGAAGCTCCCAGAAAAATTTAATAGTCACACTCCGCCCTATTGATTCATTTTATTTATTTTAAAATGAGTGAATGTGATGTTAGTAAAAATTTTCCATTTAACCGTGCTCAATCGTTTACGTGAACTCGTAAGTGATGTATATTCAATTTTCTCCCATAAATCTTTTCGCATCCGAAAATCGTTTTAATTTTAAAATTCACGCAAAGAAAATCTATGTCTAAATAAATGTGTCGATGGCTTCGCTCTCTAACTAGATGTTGCGGTTGAGTAGTTTAGATTCGAAAACAAACTTTAAAAATAAAAAAAAATTTAAAATAAACAATATTTGTAATTCCTAAGGCAAATAGCATGTAACCCAATTTTCGCATCTCTCCCGCGGTGCAGTCTCATTTTTGAGATAAATTCGCGTTAACAGTAGTTTTCAACCGGCCAGAAACAACAAGTTATCAAAACATTCAGGAATGCAGCAAGAAAGCAGGTGTTTGAACTTCTCTAAGCGAACTCAACAAATAAAAGCGTAAAAGCAACCTTCACAGGCGATTCGCTGTACGTCGCCGATGATAAGTAATTTGGCATGCTATCAAAAAGTATTATTAGTGCACATTCGGTCTAAAAATATTTTGACCACTGCGTAGGAAAGCGGTGAAGTTGATGTAGGTGTACCAATAAGAAGCATAAATAGAAGATAATTTCACTGTGAAAAAGCGATCAAACATGCAGCGCACTCGCGTCCGCTTTTCAGAAAAAAAATATAAATAAAAAATAAATAAATAAAATAGCATCTGGACGGACAGCTATTTCGGCACACTTTCACCATCTGCTGGTCACAAGTGATATTTTTGGGATACGTGAAACAAAGTATCACTTACTTGCACTTACAAATGAGCAGCGGTAATCATTTCGTCTTTTGGCATTTTAAGTGCTCGTTTTGGACCAGCAGGGCAATGAGGAAACGACCTAGGGGAATAATACTTTTATATCACGATCACGTGGAGCAGTTAGCAGCAATTAACAGAAATAGAAGCTAAGTCGCGTGGAACAGCGAACGGATAAACACTCGCAAATATTTAAATTTGTCACTCATGCCTTCCTATTTAAATTAGCAAATGGTTGTTTTCCCTGGCATTCTCTCCTCATTTTTACTGACAGATTTGTGGGATTACTAATTGTTTTGACAAATATCCTGCACAACTGAGTACTTGCGGTTGAATATAATAGCCTCATACAATTTTTATTTTATAAATGGATTTGCTATTTTAGCAACACCTCGCACCTCTGCGTGGACATGACACGCACCTTGGCTATGCAATGAGTCGTTCTATTTTTTGTATTTTATTGTTTTCAAAAAGATTGTCATTATTTTATGTTTCTATGGGCGAGCATCCTTTGCACAAACGATAATAATGAATAAAGTTTAACAGCTCATAAAATCGTAAAAGCCAAGCCTGCGGTTTTACGTGTTATTGTGTAACACGCCTTATCTAATTAACGATGAAAAAATGATTTTTAAAATAGGCAATTGTAGATATTCCGAAGTTTACAGTCTTAGTTTTGATATTGGTATTCAAGGTGTGCCAAAGGTAGCTAGATATGGTTATGTTTAAATTAATTAACTAATTTTGATTTGTCTAGCTATGCATATATGAACATTTAATTAGTTCTCTTTCATCAAATTATATGTATTTTTATTAATCTTTAACGATCACATTAGATCTTTTAAATCTTGTCACAAACTTTGCGCTTCATAATTTCAATTATAATTATCAATAATAATAATGGATAATAATAAAGGTTCTTTAATTTTCAATTTGTTAAGTTGCTTTTATGAAAGTAGGTACTTAATATAATGATTCTATAATCGTATTTAATGCTTTTCAAGCACAAAATCATGACAATTTCATTTAATTCAAACTGTAGATATATTTAATATTAATGTAGAATACGTAGTTATAAGTAAACAAAACAATTACTGCAACTTTATCTGCAGTCCCGAAATCTTAACGTCAGTAAATGGTCAATGCTAATGTGATGTCTTATCCAGAGTTATTACCATTGATCAATTGGAAATTTGTTGACCTACCTACTTCACAGAATATTGGGATCGTGGTTTTCTTATTATCGGTAATTAGGGGAACGTAGAGAGGTAACAAAAAAATGTTTCAAAGACCTTTTAAGAACCTTGGCATTTTTCTACTTTAACCAAACGATAGTATATGATCCTAAGTGAACCTAAATGTAAAATAAATTTAAAGTAAATTTTCGCAATCATATTGCATTATGCAATTTTGTGTCCTTGAAAGATGTGGAAAAGAGTAATTTTAAAAATCTCCAGAACTAAAGGATATTGTGATCTATAGTGTCCACCAGTCATCTATCTAATGTAGCCAAAATATGATATGTAGAGTATAGAAAATGTGCGTACTTACACATTTCACAAAATATTTTTGTTTCAGAATTAACAATAATTTATTTCTCTCCGCATAAGGTGAGAATTCTTTATAATAAGTATTTTTTTGACAATAATTTAGAAAACTCGAAATTAGTCCATCAAATTAGAAAAGATTAAGAAATTGTAAACATTTTGTTATATTTTAAGTAAGACGAAAATTATTTTGCATCTATCTCGTTTAAAGTCTTTCTATTTTGCGCTTATATATTTTCTTTTGATTAAAAAAAATAATATAAACATAATTTTTTTTTTTTACAGGCAGCAGCCCGACACCAATGCACTTATTTGGTTAAAATGTACGAGAAAGAATTCCTTCTTTTAGGAGGTGATCCATCGTGGTTGAACGGGTTGGATTTTATTCCGTCCAAACTTCGTGCCATATACGACATCAACAAATTGTTGGCTCATAGGCCATGGCTTCTACGCAAGGAGCACATCGAGGTAGGTTCTTTTAACAGCCAACACCTATGGATTTTATACTTACTTACATAAACCCTAATTTTCTAGTCTTTAACGAAGGGTAAGAGTAGTTGGTCGCTAGCTGAAGTGGTCCATGCCATTGTTCTATTATCACACTTTCATTCGTTGTCTTCTTTCGTGTTTTCGTGCGGTCTTACCCAGCGACTTGACACATCCTCTAGTCCAATAAAGTCAAAAACATCACCACAGAAGACTGTCCTCAGCATGAGGAATAACAACGTAGTGGCAAATAGTGGTAGCAACATAAATGCAACGAACAACCCCATCATTGAAAATAACAACAAAGGAGCTATAGTTGGTAAATTTAATTTTGAACAATTCAAAGTAGGTATTAAAGCATTTTTTTCGTTTTGGATAGGTTCCATTCAGAAACAACAAGTTAGTGTAGACGCATTAATGGAACGCATGAAGGTTCTTTCAGAAAAACAAGATGAATGCAGTGAAGCCGAGTTGAGTAACCGTTTCAAAAATGTTGAACTTCAGGTAAGCAGCAATTAATTATTATTAAAGCAGTTTTGAATTTAAATAATCTTGTTCAAATTAAAGTGAACATGCTTAAGCAAAGCAACATTGAATTAAGCTATGTTATAAACTGTGTCAAATTGAGCAAATAGAACTGAGATACGCTAAGCTCAGTTGATAAGTACTGATGCAAATAAACATGCACTGACAATGACCTCATTAAATTTACTTCAAACAATTTGTTTGTTCGAAATTTGCACCAATTCAACGTTCTTGGCCTGGGCCTTATTTGGTATATCGACTCAATTGGTCGAATGAGCAAAACACTTATCTCAATTTGTGTAAAATTTTATAACCGGTAACGCAAATTAGTCGACAAAGAAGAGTTAATTAATGGACTCTTTTAAAAAAATTTAATAAACTCAGAGATGTTTTTCTTCTTTTCCATATTAGAGTTTGTTCAATTGTGTAAATTTAAAAATTAAATTATTTTATCGGACAGTTGTTGATTTTAGACGATTACACAGTAAAATTGTTGTTTGTAAAGCTGTCGATCAAGTCTTAAGTTTTAAATTTTAATTCTACCGATTTTTTAGAAATCGTTTTAATGTAATTTTATTTATTATTGTTTTTAATTATTATTATTATACTATAAATTATGACTGTCTGAATAAGCCAAATTTGACCAAGTAAGAAATCTCTTGGTCTTCGTAATATTAATTGCTTGAAATCATACCTACTTTTGCCAGCTATCTTCTCAGAAAAATCTAAATATATGTATTTAAATCTTATTCAACAGACTGCTGAACTGCCTGCAGCTCCAACAGAACAGTCAGTGGAAATTAGAGTGCCACCAGTAATCAGTCAATACATTGATGATCCCAATTTTGTCTATCAAGACTTTGCTAAGCGTGGTTCAGAAAATATTCCGAACACATTTAGAATTCAGGACTATTCATGGGATGATCATGGATATTCTTTAGTTAATGGGTAAGTCTTCTTTTTATAAGCTTCAACTATAAAATAAACCTTTTCTTTTAATATTTGGAAACATAATTTCTTGTCTACTTTGGAATTTTGATATAAGGTGAACTAATTTTTCAGGCTTTATAACGATGTTGGGTACTTGCTTGACGATAAATTCCGTGTGGCCTTTAATTTGACATATTTCACCATGGGTGGTCGGGAGAATGTGGACACATCAAAGTTCCGCCGTGCCATTTGGAATTACATCCAATGCATCTATGGCATTCGGCACGACGACTATGACTACGGAGAAATAAACCAGGTTAGTTTAATAATTGTTTGTAGAGATAAATAAAATTTTAACGAACTTTGTAATCCAGCTCCTAGATCGCCCTTTGAAAATGTTCATAAAGACGGTATGTTGCTTCCCTGAAAGAATAACCAAAAATGACTACGACAGCATTCTGTGCGAACTACAGGACAGTGAAAAAGTATATTAAAATTATGAATTTATATTGACTATATATTCTAATTTGTTGTTTTTCTTCAGGTACACGTAAACTTAATGATTATGGAAGCCAGGAACCAGGCGGAACTCCTGTACGCAATGCGCGAAGTTATGCGCTACATGACATGATCTCAACGATAAAAGCTTTATCATTTTGTTTTGTTATTTGTTGTTGTAATTCTTGAACCATTTCTACGATTATTTTTTCATGTTATTCATTATATATTGTAAAAAAAAAACAATTGTTTAGGATATAAAGCCCATGCGCTAGGTGCGCTTGTTGATAAACAAAAAAGTGATAAAGGAGAAATCCCTAATGGTTTCGGATGAAAATATGAACATATCTAAGCTGTTTGGCGGACCAAATTTTGATCGATCCGCCCGCAGTCTGGAAGTGAAGCATAGTTTTTGATTCCGTTTCGCTCAGCAGTGCTTAGCAGCGGAGTCAGTGAAATTATAAATCGAGTTGATTCTTAATACCGACTGATGACTGATAAATTTTTTTTTTTTTATTAGTTTTAGGCCACTTATACAATTCTTTTATATTCTCAGTCGTAGGAAAACTAACAAAATAGTTCTACTTATAAGCTCTATTAAATATTGTTGTTGTTCACCAACGTGATGTTTCAGCTATTTGTACCAATTTTATCACTTTGAACGCATAATGTCTTTGTATAGTCACTGCCCTAATAAATATTACGAAAAATCTGTTGTATCAGTAATAATAAAAGTTGTGTTTGAACAGATCGAAGTGTTTTATTCAACAATGATTAACTTCAGTAGATTCTCTAAGGATGGCTTGAATTATCCCCAACATGGTAAGACAAGTTTGGAAATTTTGTTAAAATAAAATATATTTTGAATACATCTCACTAAATCAACTTTTGCAATTAATCCCGATCATAAGCATATCATTTTGCAACAAATTACCTTTTATGACGTTATTAAGCGTCCAGCGTAAAGCTGGTATAATAAAGTGTTATTAATGCTGCTAAATAATACAATAACGTATATATAGAGCGAAAAGTAAATAGATTAATCAACAAATATTTCGGAATCAGTACTTATCTTGTAATTAAATATGATATGATGGTAATTGTCCTGGGAAAATTAGAGTCAGGGGCTCCATTGTCCCAAACAAAACCAAACATTTTTATATTTGATATAGGAATGGAGCTAAATTTTAAAACTTTAAAAAAATTATTAATTCCACGACAATTAAGGTGATAAACCCCAGTGTAGTCAAAAATTGGATTCAGTTGCCTGAAGTCAGTGAAGAAGCATTTTTATTTCCTGTTTGTTTAAGTACATCTTGCTTACAATATAAATAAAAAGCGACATTTCATCTTGGTTGATAAATGGTAATAAAACAGCAAACAATTTTGTTTTTAATTTTCAAGTTGAGTGAAATTGTTATAATATTTTTACGATTTAAAAATAGCTAAATCCTCAAAAATCTTGATTATGCAAGTATTTGAAGTTCGTCATATTTTGTAGTTTTGGGACTATAACAAAAATGTACTCATGAGATTTTAGTGAAATCAAGAACTGAGAGATAGCTATTTTTACAACCATTCGGCATTTTTAAGAATCGATGCAAATATTCAAATTTTACGGCCTTAAGGGCTTTTGCCAAGTTGTAATAATTCAAAAGATACGGTTTTAAATCTTAAAAGTTTCAAGCGAATCTAATTAAATTTGAAGAAGCTGTACGTATTAAACGAAGTTTTTGACAAAACAAGAAACCATTTACTTTAAATTTTAAATGTGTTTTTCCAGAAATAAAATTTATTTAAAGTATATCACAATCGGTAATATTTAATTAGTAAAAGGTAAATGTGGAGTTGGAGAAGCAACTTTAGCTAAGCTAGATTTGATCTTACAATTAGATTGAGCTAAGTTTCGTCAACATCTAATAATAATACGTATGAGAACATGTCTAGTTTTTTATGTGCATAGGTACATATATACAAACTTTTAAATTTGGAGACTGATGGGCTCAAAATGTCTATAATCAAAATATCTATAATTTCTCGTATGATTGTTGAATTACTTCACTTCCACTTATTGCTGCAATTCGCTTTAAATGTTTTCGATAATCGACGGACTCTAGGTTTTAGTTAGAATTAGCGGAACTGATTGGATTGAGGAAATATCACACTTAATTTAAATGTTAGTATTTTTTCTTTACGACATAGAAAAACATCATATTCAAAAATTAATTGTTTATTGCTCTTATAAATTTATGATTTCGAGTATATGCTTTTGTATTTACACATCTTCTATAAATTTAGACTAAAGTGACTTTGTCCCGTAGCAGGTGTAAACTTGTTACAACTTCTTAACAATAATGTAGTAATGAGCAATATTTATAAATTAACTCTAAAATTTCGTTATGAACTTAACTCTTAAAAATATTAGTTTAATTACTCTAAAGAATTCAACGATTTGCTATAAAATGTTAACTTTTATAATGCTCTTTTACTCGTTGCTTCTTTATGTTTTAAGCGTGCAATATTTTTGAGTTCCTTTTATTTACAAGAGCGACGAATGGGATTTATTTTTTTTACAGTTTTTTTGATTGAGATACCATTTGCTACTTTGTATAATATTCGCTACAGTTCAAAAGTTGTATGTTACAAGTAATATAAAAATGTGTTTTTTTTATATGTTTAGGTGGGTGCTTTAAGCCCTACAAGCGACCAATAAGCAGTAAAGAATTAAAAAGATTTTATACATTTTTGAAAAAGGCACTTTCTAAGAACACGCCGTGAATTTTAGTTTGCGATATGTCGTGATAGATTGCCTTTTAATGAATATATATAATTGCGTGCGTATTCACTATATGCAAGGTTTAAAGTTAATGCACTTTAAATTTCTTTTACAATATTATTTTAATTTTAATGAGTAATGCTGGTAATTTTATTCTAAATAATTTTTCATATATTTTAATATAATAAACGAAAAGTCGAAAAGAAGAATTTATGAAATAGGTTGTTCAAATCATACAAAACACTTTCATTTATTTACCTGTGAAATTACACTACGCCAAACTGAATGCTTTGCCTTTGATGAAAATTACATTAATTAATTTAAAATTGAACTGAATTAATGAATGAACCCAAATATGTCGGTGAATAAATGAACTTAATAAGCAACTATCCTAAGTATAGTAAAAATAGAATGTTCAAAGGTAGACCTTAAATTACAAGGTCATAGGCCAAGAACATTATAGCGAAATTGTCTGCCTTTTTTATTCTTCAAAAATATTCTGAAAATAAGTGTATTTTTTTATTTTTTCACTCAAAACAAATTATCTTTATGTCCTCTTAAAAACAAACTTTATTGCATACCGGTTACCTGTTTTTATTGTAAGGTAAGCGCTCAAAGTCATTTTTACGTCAAGTCGTTAAATTACATAGATACTATATTTGTTTGCCGAGATATTAGCAAAACAATTGTAATGCTTTTTGTTTTTATAGTAAAAGTTAAGAGTGTGAAGATGATGAATATTTGTATATTTTTAATTATTTGGACTTTTGACTTAAAAACTTTATTATGATTTTAGAGTCCGAATATACATCATTTATGTTAATGGGGTTGAAAAAATACCATTTTTAACTTGTCTAAATATAATTGTTTCCACTTTTAAATCGAAAAAGTTTCAAATTTAAAAACAAGAAAAAATAACCAAAATGGGTATTTCATGATGAAAATTATGGTTACCAAATTACTGTATCGATTTCGAAACTAAAATAATGTGTACAGACTCTCTAACTAGTGCAAATCTCGTCGAGATATTTTGAGCAATTGGAACAACCTTTTTGATTAGTAATAAATTGGTATATTAATAAAAAAAATATGCCACAAACACTCTGTTATTACTTCTTTTGGGGGGCTATACGAGTAGATTCAATGCGTGATTCAGAGATTTCTAGTCTATTTAATTTAGTTTTAGTCTTTTTATAGGTGGGTTTAAAGTTCTTTGAAACTCTAATAAGAAATCTTATGTCAATCGTTTTTGTAAAGGTTAGTGACTACCAACTGACTAGTTTGAGCGGCTCATTAGACTTATTTTGGTGACGAAATTAAATTAGATAATTCGTTTCATAACTGAATTATGAACGCTGTTGCGCAATATTTGTCCGCAATTCAGTTTCTAGGTAAAAACATCTCTTCTTCCAAAATAATTGCTTTGAATGAATGGAATATATTTGATTGAAGATCAACTTTAAACTTTTTTCCATTCAGATATCTCAAATTAAAATTTGTCCAGACGTAATTTTTGTTTTCTATTTTGAAGATTAAACTGATTTCGACCTCTTCCCAGACTTCAAATATTTTTCCTATGATACTAGACAAAAAAAAATCATAAGTCCGCTCGTTGATTTCTGATACAAAACTCAATAAAGGCGTTGTTTTGTCGTTGTCGCCCAAATTGAATGTAACTTGTAATAAGATTTTTACGAATTATTTTTCAATTTGACTTTTGGTGGACGCAAAACGCCGCACAGCTACTTAATGCTAAAGATTTTAAAGTATAATGCCAACGTATGAAGTGTTGTTCTATTCTTTCAATATAGTAAGTCATTTATCAGAAATCTTATTTAAAAATTATTTTATTATAATTTTAATTGAATATTTCTACAAAAAAATACTTTAGCCTTGAAAAACTAAAGAAGCCAACATGATATCAATATAGATTTTTTACACGTTAACTACTTGATAAAGGTGTATAAAATTCCATCTAGATTAGAATTTTCTCTCTTCTCTCCTTATTTTATTGGAGTAATACTGCTTTTAGAAAAATTATAAATGATGAATGAATGAGGACCGAATAAAATTACAAGCTTTGTTTCTTTGATGGAAATTTTAATTTGCAAGGAATCCTATAGAAAAAATTCTAGTATCAGTCCGACATAGTTTTTAGAATTATATATTTAGATCAGTCCGCCTCTTCACGTTTTAATGTCGTGATTGAGATAAGCAAGGAGTCATTTTTCTTAGTCAATTTCGAAAACAGGTAAATGCTGGATTAAATTATCAGCAACGAAATGATTAGCACATTTACAAAAGACATTTTATTTAGTTGCCCAACATTTATGAAGGAAATGTCGAAATTAAATTGAGTCACTGCCTCAAGAGGTGAAATAATTTTTGTTATTTCGACCAATTTAAAACTGGCAAAGTTATATCGGTATTTATATAACTTTTTCTAAAACAAATCCATCTCAAAACGAAAACTTTTCTGTAAAATATGCGTAATATGTGTAATATATTTTATCCAAGACAATCAATTCATTGTCTGTGTCAACATGGCAAAAAAAACAAAACTGCTTGTTTATCAAATTAGAAGCATTTATAGCGCGCTGATATATGCAGTTTTTTATTTTATGTTTTAGCTTCAGTGCAAGCACAGAATAACAAAAATATGTTTACAAAAACGTTGGTAAACACCAAGACGATAAATAAAAAAGAAAACTGTTGAATGATGGACAAACAGTAAACTAGCTCCTCATCAATCATTAGTTGCACTGATAAGATAGGATTAGATTACCAAATTGATGCACCTACGTGGTTTTATTAACTTTCGAGTTGTTTTCCATTTTTCATTAATTTCCCTCACACAGGTAAAGCACCCAAGAAATCGGCGTTTTCAATAGCTCCACAGAGAAATGTTGATGTAACTAAAAGATTAAAAAGTGTGGAATAGAAAATAAAACAAATAAAAGTTCGTGTTATATACAAAATTTAATAATATTAATAATATGGCTTCTGTTCAAATATATAAATATTACCTCGAAAGGGATCGTGATTATCGTGGATTTTATTAAGTGTTAACCAAATAAGATATGAGACATTTCAGTCCTTGCTCACATTTCATTTCTACATTGTTTTATTTATCTCTTAGCAACAAACGAAAAGCTACCAAAATAACGAATCAATTCCACTTATTAAAAAGAAGATGATTTGGTCCAAAAATTTCTCTAGGATTATAATGCTCATGGGCGTAAATAGTCAAGTAGTAAAAATCTTGTAAATATATATTGCTCTATAATTTGATATGATAAATTTTTAACAAAGTACCTTCACAGCGATTAATGTAAAATTCGCTCCAACTTAACTCATTCGATATGTGAACCGATACGGACTGCTTTTGAGTCCTAGCACACTAGAAAATAAACCTTTTTTCAACAATTTCTCACAGTTTCGGCGTACAAACCGAAGTCGGCACTAATTGTTCAGCTGCTTTCACTCGTAAACAATATAGTTCACGTAACAAAAAGAAAAAAAAAGAAAAATATTACAATAATTTGGTCGAGTTTCGAAAAACCGCCTCAATCGTTCTACAATTGCTAAACATGATCTGTACAACTGAGATAAATACTAAACCTTTTAACCGATATTAAGTAAATGTAAAATGTTAACAATAGTCCACTAGGGAGGTATAAATAAAATATTAAATTAAAACTCTGAGTAATATAAGTACAGACGAAAAGAGATTACCACAGAGGAGGAATTCGGTGAAAAGCACCAGAAGCAACGTTAGCCCGATGGGGCGGAGAAAATACAAAACTAATACAAGGTTAATATGAACAAAAAAATAAAAATAAAACAAAATTACAACACAAGACCACTAGAAGACAGTATTTTCAGATAATGAGAAAATAGTGCTTAGTGGGTGTGGGGAGGCTGATGGGCTACTCTTGACCAAATCGGCATTTCCGAAGATTTTTAATGTTTTTAGGCTTGTGAAACCATTTTCTTCGGCGAAGAGGTTAATATCTTCTCTTTAGCCTTCTCCTGATCCTCCTGGAAGAATATTTTTGTGATCACAATGTCTCCAGTACTCAATGTCTGGGATGTAGCTTCAGCCTTCTTAACTGCTTTTATAGCATCAGATGAAACCCGTACGTTGATAGAATCACTATGGCAGTTGCAATTACAATTCTTTAGGCTACGAAAAAACGAAAAGACAATAATTTTTAATTAAATCTATTTAAAAATAGTCGAATGCAGGTTCTTTGATAAACTTAGTTTCTGCAAATGACTGCTCAATACAACTTAGAACTGAGTTGAGCAGTTGTCTACAAAATTTTAAAACGACTAAATTACTGTAGTAGGGAAAATTAAGTCCTACATACTTTTTAGCTTTCTCACGAACAATTTGTAGATTTTCTGTAGTTGCTACAGCAGCACCAAACTGATCCGACACTGGATTTGAAGTGATTATCTGTAGATAAATTATTTAATATAACAAGTTTAAGCATAAGGGGCTCATGAATATTCACCTGATCGCTAGGAAGTAAAGTAGCCGCTGAAAGTATGGCTTCAAGCTTATCAATTTTAGCCATTCGGTCCATAGATGTATCTGACAATATCTCATCCATCAACTGCATCGATTCTGTTAAGCTTGGCGGCTCTGAATTACGAGGAGAAAATGTTCCTCCCCCTGTAAGTGAATTATCCGATGGCACACTATCGAGGCTGGGATAATTATCTTGTTCCGTAGTTTCTTGCTCCTCCTCGGAATCACTATGATCCCTGTACCCCACAGAAATAATGTTATCGCTATGTTCCAGGTGTTCTAACATTAAAGAAATCACTTACCGATCTTGAGCTCCACCACTTTCCATCTTCTCAAGTTTCTTAGCTACTTTATAGAATCCTTTAAGACGTTCTTTCTCGTCTTCAGTTAAATCCATGTATCTGAGAAATGTAATTGTTTAACAAGGGGAAAAATAACAAAACCATACTTTACTCACCTCAGCAGTCTAATTTCTCTGTTACTTAAAACTATGTTTTTATTAGTTTGAGAAAGTTTAGTTTTTAAATCCGCCACTTCAGTGCTAATTTTTCTCTGTTTTTTTCGTATTTTCACCTCGTTTGGTCGAATAAGCATTAATATTTGCTCCGTACATAATTCAGAGAATAGCTGCCTGAAATCTGGCTTGATAGCTCTAAAAAAATATTATCGATTAAATAGAATTCTTCGTAAAAACTAATATAAAAATTACTTTGCCATATTGGCGTAGAGTTGCTCGTTAATTAAAACAAGCACATCGCCTGCGGCATACAGCAACATATCACGAGTAAGGGGCCGTTTAGCCCAATACTTCTGATCCCTGCGGTAGAGGTTTTTAAGCTGATCTTTCATTGGATTGATGGGAGCACTGTATATTTCGCACAATGAGTTAAGTGACACATATTTCGCCTTGTAAACTTGTTTCCCACTTTCTTGGAACTGAAGGACAGCGTGAGCAGCCTGTAAATTTTTTTACGTTGATTAGGATAATTTATGATTCTTTCAAAAAAAAAAAAAGAAATAACACGAACATCGACAATTTATTACTCTTAAAATATGACATTCGCAGTAATTTTTTTAATGTAGTTTATGTAGAAAGTACACTGTGTTTAATTTTTATCGAAATATATGTAAAGACCAATATGGGTTTTTAAAACGTTGACGCACATGATGTCTATTCAGCTATAAGCTACATACATATAAGCTGAAAGTGTTAAGTGAAAATAGAAGTTTTTAAAAAAAAAATTTCATTATTTCAACATTAAAATTCATCATTCGGGCCAATAATATTTCATTTTTTATGGTTTGTTGAGGTCATAATTTTATTGCAATGAACGTTCAAAATGCTTTGGGATGTACAACACCCCGAGTGCATGTTAAGTTATTTTACGGACGTGTGCAGGTTAAAGTATTTAGGAAAAAACGTACCATGCAAAAATCGACAATGTCCAGAATTTGGTAAATTTATTTTTAAAAATATCATCGTCAAATAAATCAGGATCCATTTTTCGTTTACCGTTTTGGGCCTTTCAAATATAACCTTTTTTGATGGTTGGAAAAATGTACACTGATTAACGTTTTTGATATTTTTTTATATTTACGGAACAAGTACAAGTTATGTACCCATAACATGCTATTAAAATAACTTATCACATGTACTGTGACGAACATTTTGTGAATCTTTAATTAGGTCTCATTCCTGAGACCAACTTAGTTCTTTGGAGTATTCTTTTTTTTTTTTTTTAAATTTAAATTTATATAAACCGTCCGAAGTGTCCTACGCCAATTTTGTTCTTCTTTTAATATGTTCTTCTTTATCAAAATCTAAGAGATACACGTTTATTACTTTTGGCGGATAAACGCTTTTTAGGGATAAAAGAGTAAAAAAACAAACAATGGTTCAAGAGGTGCATGCCGTTGTTGTTGAAACTTTTACTAATTATGCTCCTTTAAAATCAAAATAAGCTAATTTTTTATTCTTCAGAACGATGTATTCGAATATCCACTTCTAAGTATTTTGGTGACAAAACAAGTAATTAAAAATATACATGTACTGCACATCTGTATCATTTTCTTTCTTGGGATATTTTTTATTTTCGTCTCCAAAGCTAAACGTAAGTAAGTTTTATTATTTATCCTTGATGAAGGACGCCTTTGCAGAAATGTTTAA
Organism: Eutolmus rufibarbis; assembly: GCA_963920795.1. Lineage (NCBI taxonomy): Eukaryota > Metazoa > Arthropoda > Insecta > Diptera > Asilidae > Eutolmus > Eutolmus rufibarbis. The sequence continues at coordinate 32,993,083 of OY987205.1, forward strand.
ATTTCTAATATGAAGAACCTGATCAAAATATTTTCTGTTACAAGGCTTAACTTGACAAGGTCCAATTCGATGCGCCAATGTAATTTCATGATAATATTATTTAAAAATATTAAGTACTTACTTTATGAAAGAATAATTACCTGTGTATCAAACACGTTCCTCAAAAGAATTCCGAACTGATTGTATAAATTCACTGAGTCATTTCTACAGTCGTGTATAACTTTAATAACGTTTTCATTTTCAAGTAATGATTTGAGACCGCCATCGGATATCAGTTCGGGACAAGTCAAGATATCGAAAATGAATGCCTCTCCCCTCGTAGTTCCAATCTCGATCAACGTAAGCTGCCCTTTAATACCTAAGTTTATACCTTCACAGTCGAGAGACACCACAACTTGTTCGTTTTGGGCAAACTTCAAAATTGCTTCCGTAACAAATACGCTTTCTTTAATTGTGGAAATCACTCGAGTATTTTGGAATATTTTTATCTTCCACGTATCTCCTACGAAATAGTTTGTCTGTGGCGGGGGAGGGTTTGCATTTTGTTGTCCGAACGATTTTCCATCCCCAGTACCAGTCTGTGCCATTGACTGTTTGTCTTTCTCCAAATTTTCAGCCAACGTTTTGATTACCAAACTGTTGATTCTCTGCTTGAGAGTTTGATTTTTATTGCTCAGCGCATTCACTCGTTCTACTCCTGGGCTAGATATGGAATTGTTCACCTGAGGTGATTTTGGCTCAGGCGATATATTGGCATAATACGATCCTATCGAAGGACTCGGACAATTGCGATCGCATAAATTTTCTAGTCTGAAATCATTATCGGGAGGTATGTAGCTATCAAAACCGCTGTTTGGCTCGCTCTTATTGTTGTTGTTATTATTAGTAAGATTTGTGTTCACATTTGAAACGGGTTCGTTCAGCTTGAAATCTCCAACCGGAGGGCTCGGCGTAATACTATTATTATTGTTGCTGCTATTCGAGATGTTTACTGCACTGTTTTTCATGGTTGGTGACACATTGCGGATAATTTGATTATTATTGCTATTGTTGTTATTCATAGCATTATATTGATCGCGCGATTTCGCCTGAGCTTGCTGAATATGAGAATCAGATAGTTTCGGTTTTTGTAGCAGAGTGACTAGATTTGATTGTATGTGAAAGCAATCTGAGAAAATTCTTAAGAACGTCGTCAAATCGTTGGGTGTCTTAAACATTTTGAACCATTGATCTTGAGGAAATTTTGATGTAACCAAATGAAATAATTGATCAACCAAAATTGGTCCTGTAAGGTCGAAAAAACTGAAATAAGCTTCATGCTTTTAATAAAAAAAAACACGTAGATACTGCTTTTTGATATATTCAATTTATCTAATCGTAGCCGAATACATATATTTGTCCTACCTTTTACTTCGATGCACTGTGCAAAGAAGTCTAGCAGCTGTTGAGTAGCTTTTGTGTCAATCGATGCCTGTGGAAGATGCAATCTTTCGCTAGCTGGCAGATCTTCCATGCCCTCACAACCAACCAAAATAATATGGTCATCTACAACCTGAAAGGTGTCTGGATGCTTCATAAGAAACTCCGTGAATTCTTTAATGTGTTGTCCTAATAAATAAATAAAATTGAAATTGTAAAGTCAAATCTGTACAATGTACTAAAAGACTTACCTGAGATATGTCTAACTTGAGGAGACGCTTGGCTTCTGTGCCCAAGTAAACTTCTAATTGGAACTTCCGTACCTATGCCATACTGCAGCATTTTATTTTTAAAATAGTCCTTCGCTTCCTGGATATAATCGCGTTTTCCACCCCCATACATTCCGTTCGGATCATCTGAATTTGTGGCCTGGTACGAATTAACATGAACGTAGTCACCGCTGATAAGGAACAATGCTGGATACTGTGCAAGGAACTTTTTTAGCCCTGTAGATGAGTAAAAATAATTTATTTTCATAAGTTTTTATCTTGGTTCTATATGTAGTGAATGAAATGATTATTTTGACTGTTAAGCCTGTCTTGTTTTTAGGATTTTTTACACTATTTAACGTTTACAAATTTCGAGCAACGAAGAACAAAATTATAGATTGTAAAAACAGTTTGCAAAAAGTCCTAACGATTATTAATCTTGTAATTAGTCTAGAGATATATTTTGTATATCTTTGTATGATTAAAGAATTCGGAACACCCCTTTGCTAGAATTTAATATGTATAATAGCAAAAACATAATTTTTATAATTAATTAAAAAAAACAAAGCAGAATCTAAATTTTTACAATAAAACACATTATATAACTTAGAAATAATAAAAATTAATTAATAACTGATCTATTCCTTTTTTATTCTTTTTTTTTTCCTAAATAGGAACTTCGAATGTTTAGTTTATTTTTGCCATCAATCATTTTCAGCTTCAGCTCTTGTTTCTAAATTTGCAACTGAAGTGATTTTCCGAATTAACGCTTACATATATAAAACTCTGATTTCTTCTAGTCTACGGTGATATTTTCGTTTTGGAATTTCATATATACCATCTTAAGGTACATCGATTCAGCTAAACAAAAATGTCCATAAGTTCAATAGCATCAAATTTATAGTGGGTTGTTTTGACCCCGTTTCCAGTAGTAAGGGAAGAAGTATTTTTTTCATGAAACTAATCAACGAACAAAGAAAAGTCCGCCCACAAAATAAGTGAAAGCGAACACCTAACTTATTTTGGACGAAGAAAGAGAACTTAGTTAAGCGTGCCCGGAATTATAATTATGACAAATTTAACCAGTTACGGGATATTACACCGGTCGCTAACTCTTTAAACGATTGAATGATAATAATTTGAGTAATTTGTATGCAATGAAATAAACTTTAGGCAGAGCAACATTAAGAGGGAATCTTCTTTCTAACGTCGAAAGAAAAATGAATTTTGAACATTTTATTTTATAAAATATATTAGACCGATATTACTATAATATTGTATTGTTATACGTATAGCATTAAAATTAGAATTTAATGGTTTCCGATTTTTTTTCCAATGAAAACACAATTTCAAAGGCAGTATTTTTTTATTGCATTAAGTTCGAAATTTGAATTTTTTTTATTAATGTTAACTTGATACATCTAGCTGTTCCTGAGGAAAAAAGTCTTGTCGGACAAACAGACGGGCAACAAAGCGATTCTATAAGATTCCACTTTTTCATTTCGAGGTACGAAACCTTAAAAATACAAGTAACTAATAGATAATGATTATAGCAAAAAATAAATGTTTAAAAAGTATGCGAATTGATCTTGAATAATTTTATATCTTAGCTTTGTAGATTAAGGCTGTAAAGAAAAATTTCAAATGAATCTGATTTTATTCAAAAGCGATTAAACTTCAAATTAAGTAAGCAAAAGTGGATTAAGTTTAAGTAAAAGCGATTCGAAGACAAGGCTTGAAATCAATACATAAAAATTTATTTTAAAGAAAACTTAAAAAACTTAAATAAGTACTACTGTTTTTAAATTAATTTTAATTTAATTCCTAGTTTTAAATTTAAATATGCATAATATATGCAATATGCATAATGTATGTCAATATGTGCATGAGAAAATTTAATTCGTAGTTTCCTGGTGGTATATTTTTAAGCTCGAAAGTAATTAAATTTCAAGGTAGTTATTTCGTATTTGATGAGAATAGTTCAAAATATTAATTGAGTGATACATATTATTATTCGTTATTTTTAGATTAATTATTTTGTCTTTTTTCTGAATTCGTAACCTATGGAGTAAAATCTTATTGAAAGTACCGATCATTATTCTGTAACATAAACGAACATCAAAATTGTTGATCAATGTTATTTAGATAAGAAATTTTAGTAACTTTTCCTTGATGTTTTTCCTGAATTAATTTTTAAATGTGAATTTCATGTGTATAACTAATTCGAATGACATGTTTATATGCAATTTTTCAGGTATATGTATTATTACATAGTGCATTAAACGCCCTTGTATAATTTCATCATAAACTCAATTTAACAGAAGAGATCAACGACATCAGTTTTGGCTCAAAATAGAAGACCCTGGCTCAATACTTTGTGGTATGTCAACAAAGCAATTTGTAACATTTATGATTAATGGTCTGCAAATAGCTTCGTTAAGCGGCAATTAAGGAAAAAATATCTTTAAGCAAAAATGCATACATCATACAGCAATTTCCTTTATACTCCTGGTATTTGCCTTCAAATTGAAAAGAAAGGAAGCAGGAATACAATAAGAGTACACCGATAGTGCTTAATTCTTTAATAATTTAATTTTAAATTTCAAAGGCTACTCAATAAAATAAGATAAAAAGTCAATTAAGTATTCCAAGTTGGAATTGTCTATTAACTAGTCACTATTTATCAAAATATCCTTTTAATATTTAAATATTATCACGTTAAATAGCATTTCTTTATTTAGTACATATAGACGGGTTGAGCGATCGAAGCGAGATTGGATTGAGTTTTCGATCCGCGTATTTGACTATTTGGGATTAAAGGACCGAATTGAAATTGAATCCAATGCGGAACTGGCATCTGATGCAGATGTTGTTAAATATGATAATTCGCAAAACGGAGAGACACCAAGAAAAATTAATATTAAATGGCTGTGAACGTTTTATTTATTTCTTGCAAAACCAATAGCTCGAACCCGAACGTGATATCGGACAAATCATCAAAAATATTCCAAGAACCCGAATCACATGAAGAATATTGTAAAGAAATTAATGTTATCACAGCACGCTCAGCGGCAATTGTCAATTCGATTATTCTATAGTTATTTTGATTTAATCCAGCCAGATAAGCGAGATTGAATCCACTCAATCCAATCTGCGTAAATATGGGATTGAATTAAGATTCAATCTAGATTCGATACTGCATGTAGGTATACGTAGTAATTGCGATCTAGATTCATTATCGCAAATCTTTGCAAAATGCTAACCCCCTAATCGCAACTAATAAACACAGAAAAGTAGTCTTGGAAGAATACGAATTTTTCTTTTAATTGTTGATTTACATCTTAAATAATTGTCATGATATAAAAGTTAACATCTAAATAATCTAAACATACTTATAACAATCTAAAATAAGGAAAGGACTTACATGCACTTCAAAATTGAGCTAGAAAAAAATAGGCAAAAATATTTTTGGAATCTTATAGCCGATGACAACATTTTTCCACAATGTGGCTGTGTAAATTTTTGATAATAGATTTTGTTACGCAAAAAAATTTCCGTAAAAAAGTATGGCAATTATGCAAGCTCCTTAGGATTCCTATCGGATTACGTCAGCGGTAATTAGATTCAGCTACCGGTTCTCCTAAATTTTGTATTTGCTCTAAAGTAAGTGGTTTGGCAAGGTTATAAAAATTAAAGTAAATTTACAAACATCTTTAATTTGTGTGCATTGTGTGATATTTATGAGTGATTAAAAATCGAGAAAAAACTACAGAATATCGAACTCTATGCATTTATTTCATGTAACTTACTGAACACACAAAAGCATTAGCAGTAGAAACAATTGAGTGTAAAAGTTATTCAAAATGTGAAAAAACTGAATCAATGTCAAACTTTTTCTATTTATTTCAACTAGTTAGCAAAAAACCCATTAGTACCTATGTATATATGTAAATAAGTAGCACTATCAGCTGCTTTAAGGAAAATGTATTTGCGACTTAGATCTATTTTCAATTGGCATGTACAAGATTTAGTTTGACTAATCGAATTATCATACAATGTTTTCTCTTCCAATTAATTAGCGATTGTGTTTTTTTTACTCAGCTAGTGATGATTTTTGCTATGCATTTGAATTAACGATACTTGGATCAGCAGATTTAAAACATTTCAAACGCAATTTTGTGATAGTTAATCGTGAAACTGGAACGATTTTAATAAGACTCGCTTGATAGAGTCGAAAAAATTTTATTTTCCGATACTAAAAATAAACCTTACGACAGTAGCCTGAAGAAATATGATATAGTTTTTTACGATCTCCAATTTGGTAGAAAGCACTAAGAAAACCAAATCAAGGAATCCGCATCCTCTTAACTAATACCCCCATTCTTAAATATATTAAGATTTTGTTCCAATGAATGCGTGGACAAAATTTGATCAAAGTATCATAAATTAAGAAATATGGGAGATATCGTGCCCACAAGAGTGGTACAGAAGACAGTACAAACCCTCATTCCTTTGACTAATTGTTTGCATTTCCAAATCTATTGACCTCATTCATGCATAAATAATGTTTGATCCAAATCCCCTCTCCTTCTCCGAAGACTTTTGTCTTTTAATGACTTCTTGTAACCTATCCCTTTCTTCTGGCTGCCGCGAAAATAATTTTGTCTTTAAACCTAAAGGTTCTTAGCTAATTTCACATAAATAAAAAAATGGTGTGAAATATGCTTTTATTTAGATTTTATTTGTAATGATCATAATTCGACTATCTGTACACTTAAAACCTTAACAATGACATTCCTAGAAATCGGCTTTTGCTTACACCAGCCAAGCTAGAACTTTTCGCAAAAAAATCAATTCCTCCAAAAATAACTAAGAAATACACGACGTGTTATCTTTTATAGGCTTTCTTACTAACGACTCGCGTAAAATTCTGCTTTCAGAACATCGCACGCTATCATTTTGATAGTAATTGTACTCCTAATTGATTCGTCACACCAGTAACATTAACATTGCGTATCATTCCGCACCTTCGTCCAAGTCCAACTCATAAACAGCCGCATTCTTCTGCACGATGACTGCGGGTGAACTCGACCATTTCTTGCGATTCATAAGACACAAAAGAGCCCCAATCTGGGGCCCCAGTTCCACAATTTTGCCCTTCACAACTGGTTCAGCACGGGGGCGTTCAATCATCAATTTGCGTGCACGTGAATTTTTAAGCGATTTTACTGGTGCGTGCAAATTGCGCTCATCGCTCGGAATCCGAGCCATCGTTCGTTCGCTTCGCAAACTTAATTTGCGCCGGCAACCTTGGTTTATTGGCAAAATGGCTTTTGCTATTGATTTTGCGATTTTGAACTTTTCCGAGTTTAAATGTAGCGACAGGGAAAAGCTAAGAATGTAAAATGTACGTCTATTTTTGGAGTTGCTGCGGTCTGTTTGTTTACGAGGAAGTGAAGCATTTCTAATTTCCTCTAAGGCCTGCACCTCTTATGCAATAACGCATTTTGGTTTCGAATGCCAATGAGCTTCTTGCTTTTATTTGTGATGTTACAAGTGTTTGCGAGAGGATCGATGTTCGTATTTTTTATTCTATTCCTATTATAAACTAAAATGTTTCACTTCATTAGTTTTTCACGCTGATAAGCACTTATATGAGTAACTAATAGTATTGCATTTTACATTCGTTCCAAATAGCAATTAGGAAAATAAAACGAATCTCCAATTTGCCACGATATTGTTTTCCCTGAAACTGTGTCGTCATCAAAATGTAGTAAATTGAAAACAAATCTTAATATAATAATTACAAATTGAAAAATGCGAATATGAGGCTAATAACAAAACTTCAATGATCAAAAAGAACCCCAACTGAAATTAGTAGATGCCTGAATCGTTCCAAACGTTTTCAAGAGCTTTGAAGGAATGAAAATAGACTAGTAATTTTAAACAATAAAGATGCGTATTGTTTCAGCAGTTTTCTATATAATTTTTGATAATCTAGCTCCTCTTTTTTCACTTCGTCTTCCCAACTAGAAAACTATGTACATACTTCCGAAACGAAATCAGTGTTGCATATTGCTATTTTCGGTTTTTTCGGGATAGCCTATAATACTCGTAAGATCGTAACGAATTCAAAGACACCTCATAATGAAATAAGCGTTCTTGAAAACATGTGCAACGACACACGTACATATACACCTGCGGTCATAAAAACCGCACCACTTGAAATTCATATGAAAAAATTGAATAAAAGGATACCTACTTTTCCGAATGGAATGATTCTTTGCTATAATAATCAATAGTAACTCATAAACAGTTTGGTAGAATTTCATTTGCCTACTGCCTTTTTTTTTGAAGAAATAAATAAAAAAAGTTAGATTGTTGATTTTCATGCTTTATTATTATTTACTTGTTTATTACATTAATTATGAAATTTTGGGATAATTTGGTATATTTTTATTTAAACATAACTTACACATAATTTACATTGTATGTACAGTGTTCAGTACCGCGTTGCCCCTCCTTTTGCTGCAATAACCGCTTCGATCCTAGAAGGCATTGAGTCCACCAATATTCCAATGATGTCATCTGTTATTTCGTTCTTCCACACAAGATCCAGTACTTCATTCAGCTTTCTTTTGCTCTCCGGTTTATGATCTGCTACTTTCCGTTTCATCACGTGCCACAGATGCTCAATTGGATTCAAATCGGGCGAATTCGCTGGCCAGTCTAGTCTCTGAATTCCAAGATCAGAAAATGTTTTGTGGAGCTGAAAAAAACATAAGAGGATAAATTAGTTTTTTATTAATTGTTTATGAAATAGACATTTGGCAGTTCATGTGCCATACTATCCTTACCGATTTGGCGCGATGGCAAGGCGCCGAATCACCTTGGAAAATTACTTCGTCAGTAAACGAAAGGTGCTCTTCAATGGCTGGTACCAAAAATTCGTTTATGACTTGCCCATACTCTGAGCATTCATTGTTCCATCAACGAAGTGCAAAGGACCTAGGGTGTAGAAAGAAAACCATCCCCAGACCATTTGACTTTGAGGAAACTTCGCTGTTTTAATCGTGCACTTTTCCTTAAATCTTTCTCCTGCTGAACGTCGCACGTATGGTAAATTGTCTGCGCACAACAAGTTGAATCTGCTTTCATCGGACCAAATCACACGTCGCCAATCTTCCTTTGTCCAATTTTCGTACTTCTTCGCCCATGCTAGACGAGCCGCCTTCATTTTCTTTGTCAACATGGGTTTTTTCGCTGGTCGTCTTCCATAAAGCCCTACCTCTCGTAACCTTCTACGGATTGTTTCGACGCTAAGGTCGACTTGATGATAGTCCCTCAGCTCTGCCCTCATACGGACAGCGGTTTTAAAGCGATCCTTCGAAGACATCGGTCGTAAGGCCTGGTCCGTCCTTGAATTTGTCTTCCGTTTTCTTCCAGATCCTTTCGTCCTCTCCAGAGGGTCCAAATTCTCCTTTTTCTTCATTAGGCGAACGATAGTTGAATGGCTGCATCCTATTGTAGCCGCTATCTGACGATACGACAGACCTTGGTCTCCCAATGTAAAAATTTTCACTTTTTCCTCTCGGGACAACTGCCTGTATTTTCCGGCCATTTCACTTTTATCACTTTATCTTATTACCACTTAGCTTAAACTGAATATCCTTTCACCGAAAGGGTTGCTTTTATACCCCCTTAGAGCAGGTCAAATAACTGCATCCCTCCCCCTACCCTACCTCCTTCAATTATGTGCATTATTGAAACTACCTGGGTGGTGCGGTTTTTATGACCGCAGGTGTAGGTATGTATGTATATTGCTACTATCGATAATTTTCACATAAAATCTCGTTTAAACCTTATAAATATATAAAAATCAGATTAGATTATTACATATACATATATACAGTATATTAACATTGGAAATTTTAACTTTTCTACAGCTGCATAAATTTACGATTTGGAACCAAATGATATGGAATTTAGCGAAAGTTTTATTGAACTGTCCATTTCTGTTAAGATAATAATTTTTCGTTTTGGGTATCGGTTCACTACTTCTATTAATTATTTCGAGAGAAAACCCTTGAAGTACTTTTTAAAGGTAAAAGTTTTCCCTTTTCATTTGGTCAAAGTTGAAGCTAAAACAAGAACTAAAATTAGAAACATATATATTCCACTTTAGAGATAGCTTGTAAGAATTATTATCGCCAGAGTGTTTAAATTTTTCATAAGTACTTATAGTACTGATTTCCTTTTTCGGATAAGCTCAAAATTTCTGATTGAGTTAGCGATTATTTTGATCATAGCTCTAAATACTTACTTCCCGATTTTTTCTCCAAAATGATTTTTCGAGCTGTTTTTGAATTATTAATTAAGCACCGTGACCGAAAAATTTTAACATTCATTAAGTTCTTCAAAAATCGGAATTGCAAACTAAGGAATGTAATTAAAACGAGATAATTCGACCGATTAAAGCATTAAAAAAATCAGGGTGTTACACAGAGCTATTATCACTATCATTTATCATTTTTAAAAAATTAAGTAATGTTTGAATGACTTTCGTCTAAAAACGCAATTGTTATATATTTTAATATCAATTTAAAACTCCATGCAACTTCTTGCAAATGTAACCTTAAGGTCGGAGTGAATGTGAAAAAATTATTGATAATTATCCAGAGCCATAAATATCGCTTGCTTGTACCAAAATTGCCTCGTTTGAGTTTTGGTCGTCTGGTCCGTTGAAGCAAGAATAAATTGAGTGGGCTCAAATGGTTAGTTTAACATTTAAATATGAGAAGACTTATAAGGAAAGATAAATATGGCGAATAACTAATTACGAAATATTACAAAATTTGGTTTTGCTCTGACATTGAGTTTGCTCTGCTATTAAGGAATTACAGCTCTCAAATGAGTTAAAATTTGCCCAGTTACATGTTTATTTTGTTGTTTTAAGTATATTACGAGTATGTACATTAATTCAATAACTATAATCAAAAATATACATAACAATTACGGATTAAGATTACCGTGAAAATAAAGGTAACAACAAAATTATATTTATTTGGGATCTTTTGCAATAAAATTCGTTTAAGTGTTTTAGCAATTTCTTTGTTAAGGTTTTTTTTGGCTTCTGAAAGTACATACCTTTAAAAGTATATGAGTAGTATATATAGACCTAATTCATAAAAATGACGAAGCTATTGCCATTTAAGTGAGCGCATTTAGCACAGTCCCGCATGCAAAATTTGACTTTTAATTTTCAAAACTTATTTTAAGCAGAATCAAAATATTTTTGGATTATACTTTCAAACCAATCATTCTCGAGGAAGAGATTCGGCCATTGGATCATTCTTATCCTGCAGAAAAGACTAATCTAAATAAATAATCTGGTTACCAAAAAATTCAAGAACGCGACAGAGGTGTCCTTACTTAATTTTGCTAATTTTAATGGAGGAAAAACCACATTAACAAAAACAAATTTTCGCTTACCATCCTTTCTTAAGTCCTCCCAAAAGAGCTTTCGATTCGCTGGCAATCGAAAAATAATTAACTGGGGAACTTACGATTTTGGATCTAGGTTGCCTAAATCCTAAATGTTAATATACACTAGACTTCATTAGATTGTTATCAGACTCTTTACTCATTACAATAGCATCTTCATTTCTCTCCCATGATAAGTTTTATTTTTGTTTATTTATTTTATTTTAAAATTTTTTAAAAAATTGTCTTAAAGGACTTAAGGCAAATTATCTTTAATAAAATTCTACCTATTGACAGTGCATGTTTCCTTTGCTAACACACTCCATGGACAGTATGATTTTTATTAAATTAACAATATTTTCATTTATTTTCGAAGCAGAAACCTTATGAAAATACTAAAAAATTACAGTAATTAAGATGTTGTCACATTTAAGTTTACTGGCACTCAGAAGGACTTCGTAAATTTCAAAGTTTAAATTTGTTTCTGTTAAGAGAGCGTGATAATGCACTTAAGATTGATGGCTTTGATAGAAATACCTTCAAAATTAGGTTTCCAAGTTCTGGCGAAATTGAAAGCACCTAATGAAATTCATGCTCAAGTAGCAAAGAACATGCTGCGCCGGTAAGAGCACCTGTAATTGCTTCTACTCACGGCATCTTTGCTTTTATTGCTATCCAAATCATTTGCTTGCCTTGATATTGGAATTTCAAATTTTCCTTTGCCTTGCGAAATGGGTGATGATGGGAGCAATACGAAAAGTATATTTACTGGAGAAAGTATGTTAAACGGTTTTTGGCTTCTTTATTTTATTAATTAGCTACAAAAATAAACTGAAAACATATGTTTGAAAGTGGCAGCATTGTATGATATTAGAAACTAATCAAAACATTAATTATCATAAAAGATATTAAGTATTTTCAATAATAAATTTAACCATAAACAACATACTGTAAGAGCTAAAAAACTTAAATTAAGAATATATGGTAAATAAATGGGTTACTGTGATAGCATTAAAATAAAATAAAGATTATAAAATTGATGTGGGTTAAATTTCGATGGTTCATTATGTTACTACTACTTTCAAAATTTCATATATGTTTTCATTGTAAAAATATCTATAAAATAATCTTTTATTTGATATCGTATATTTAACAAGCTTGACATAATTTTACCAAATAAAAATAATAAATTTCAATCAAAAAAGAAAATGCTTACCGTTTAAAGTTTAATACCTAAGCACATTTGAATGAATGAAAGTCAGTGAATTTGAATTACATATGTACTTAATTTGCTTTCAAGGTCCTTAGCGCTGAATCAACAGCTTAAGACTACTCGTTTGCTGAATTAATTATACTCCTCATTGTAGATGGTCATTCATCAAAGAACAAATTAATAACGCAATTCCCATTCAACACACAGCCGACTCAAGTCATACTGGAAATTGAAAATGTGACCAGCTGACAGAGTTCTTGCCGAGTTGGATTTAGTTACATCTACTGACCCATTACCTAATTTAAATTTAAAGAACCTTCATCCGTAGTAATTTGAGTTATCCAATCTTTAGCGCCTTCTCAACTTCGTCGAGCGGAATGTGGAAAAGCTTGACCGTGGCTAGCCGAAATGATGGCAGTAGCGCTTGACTAAAAATGTGTGGTTTTTAAAGAGCATTGACTTTGCTTTCTTCACGTTATTTTCTGAATGAGGTGTTGAAGGCAGCCCACTTTGGTCGACGTCTTTTTCCGGCGGGCTAATTTATTTGCGCTATTTCGCAGTTTTAATTTGAATTTTATGGAGCAGAGTGCATGCCCGAAGATTCTAATATTGGATATATATGGATAATAGTTTTCATTGGATATTATTAGGAGTTACTTTGGCACCTTTTGAGCAATATTTGTTTTTGAAAAAAAAAAGTTAAAAATTACACATTAAGCAGGAGGAGGACACCAAGGGGACCTATAATCAGACAAATTGCCGCCTCCTTGTTTATTTTAAGAATAAACAGCACATCTATCTTCTCATGTTTTATGCAACCAGGAGAAATATCGAGCGAATAAGTGAAAGAAGCCACCAGGTGAGCAGATCTCCCAATTCAATTTGCATTGGAATTTTTTGCTCGGAGCGAGAATCGCTCGCAGAGGCAAAGAAGCATAACTAAATTCGTTGTTACGGTGCCCGGGTTCGAACCATTGAGCAAATTTCGGAACAATTCTTACCTGACTGACTTCCACCAGCGATTTGTCTCATCTCTTTCGTGAAGCCTTTAGCGCCGAACTGACACGATAGATCATGTACGGTCCGGGGTTCGCCCTTGTCCAGCAGGCGCTCCAGAAAGAACAGCAGGGTCATGTTCCTGGCCATTTCATACTCCATGGACTCCATTATCGTTAGCAATCAACAAATCAATTCCAATCTAGCGAAAAAACTCAGATCAAGAGCCCCGCCGGAGGAGGAGGAGTTGATGCGAAACAGGGCGCGATTGCAGGCCACAGGCACAGAACACAAAACTTTTTCCGATTATTCCGTTGCGACGAGTTCCCACAGCTTTTACTCAACTTTCCCAGCGGAATTTCGCTAAAATGCCGAATAAATTAAGGAATTTGCACCAAATTAAGCGAAACGTCACTTGGATCAGCTGGTTTCAGTGACACACGTCGGATCAGAATCTCGAGGAAGCACGGGAGGCACTTTCGACTTTCTGGAATTTTTGCGGCACACAAACACGATACAAATCCTCGCGCGGGGATGTAAAAGGAGGATTCGGTCCTTTTGCGGCGGCCAAAAAGTTACAGAACAAAAAATATTAGAAATTTTAAACAAAAAGAACGTTTTGGCTCGAGAATCCCTTTCTTCCCTCCGTAGGTGTCAGATCAGCAGAAAGCTCACTACACACGCACCGCCATGTTAGAATCCGAAACACAAATGCAAATCGGATATATAAAAAAATTTTTTGGAGACAGGTTTCCGGCGAAGTTGGCAGCGAATGTTTTAGTAATGCCACACTCAACACTGTGATGAACACAACAGCCGATTTAATATTTTTTAAGACTTTTAACTCTAGCAATTAAGAAGTTTTATTTAGGGACCGAACATAATCATTATTTTCCAATTTTTTATTAACAAAAGATGTCTATAAAATGTTTCGATACTAAATGTGTAAGAATCGGAAAAAATTATTGATAAAATTAAAATCAAAAAGTAACATTTATTTTTGATTAATTTTTTAAAAATTACAATTAATTAGGTTTGAGTTTTGTAGGGCAAATTTTCCTAATGTGCGTACAAACGAAAACATGAATATCTTCGGATCTTTTCTATTTTTTCTGAAAGTATACCTATAATTATAATTACGTAAACACTTATTTCAAATAAAAATCGGCAAGATGCCAAAGTTATAGCCATTTACATGTGAGGAAATAGTACTTCCTTACGGTCACTTGAACTTTTTCAGTTTTAACCTTGACGGACTCATAACACGATCTACTATATACAGATGCGAGCAACTAATTAGGGACACTACAATAAAAACGATAACATTTGAAATAGAAATTATTTTAAAACATGGCTGCAAGTAATTTCATTCTTTTCTAAACCTATATGAAACGCATTCACTGGCAACGTATGATAAATATTCTTATTCTCTGAAATTAACGGTACTTTGGGAATTATTTGGAAAGACACCCAATTTGCGACGAGCAACTAATTAGGGACATGTCAGTTAGTTTGAATTTTGCTGTTGTAACATAAGCGTCAATGTGCAGAAAGCTGAGCAATCAATAGATCAAACCAGTATTGGCAAATCAGATCAATTTTAAATAGTTGCGATACGTTTCTATTATGGGTAGAAATAAAAGTTGCGGTAGTGAGAAACGTGAAGACATTATTAATTTACACAAAAAAAATTTTAGTTATCGAAGCATTGCCAGTATGCTCGGTTGTTCTAAAAACATGGTTTATAATGCTGTTCAACATTTTAAGAAACATGGTGTTACCAACAACGTTATCAGAAAGCAGCGTCCACGAAAAACTAGTAAAACATTAGATGACCGAACTATTCTTCTAGCTAAAATAAATCCGGAAAAGTCTGCAGTTGAAATACGGAATGAAATTTCAGAAGACAATAATGTAAATGTGTCCGTACATACAGTTAGACGCCGTTTGGTTGAAGCTAAGCTATTTGGGAGAGTAATGAGAAAGAAGCCAAATGTTAACGAAGCTACCCGAAAAAAGCGTTTGGAATTTGTGAATATTTATGAATCCTGGACATCGCGAGAATGGAAAAGGGTGTTGTTTTCGGATGAGACTAAGGTGAACCGAATAGGATCAGATGGGAAAAGATATGTGAGACGCCCCCCTGGTAAGGCTTTAGACCCTCGTTATACCAGAAAGGTTGTTAAATTCGGTGGAGGCAACGTGATGGTCTGGGGATGCTTTACCAGGAAGGTTGTTAAATTCGGTGGAGGCAACGTGATGGTCTGGGGATGCTTTTCCTGGAACGGTGTAGGCCCGTTATATCGAATCACAGGAAGAATGGACCAAGATCAATACCTTCACATACTTCAAAATATAATGGAACCTTATGCATTTGAGAATATGCCAGTGTCTTGGGTATACCAACATGACAACGATCCCAAGCACACGGCAAAACGGGTCGCTACTTGGCTTCGGCAGCAGTCGGTTGAGGTAATTCCTTGGCCATCCTGTAGTCCGGACCTCAACTCCATTGAAAATTTATGGAACGAGGTCAAAAATACAGTAGGGAAGAGGAATTATAGGAACGTCGACGAATTATTTGAAGCGGTTAAGGAAGCTTGGCAAACCATTCCTACAGACTATTGCCGAAACCTCATAAACTCCATGCCAAGGCGGTGTCGGGCTGTAAAACATAACCGGGGGTATCCTACAAAATATTAATTCAAAAAGAATTTACAATATGTGTAAATAAAAGTATTTTCCTCAAACATTTGTTTGCTGTCCTTAATTAGATGCTCGCTTTAACATTCCAGGTAAACTACATATTTATTTTTTTTTCAAAAAACATCAGGTTATTGCTATATAAGTTTGCATATAAAGAAAGATAATTCAAGTTACTACAGTTCTAAATAGTATTATTTTTAAAAATACTTTGCTCATCAAAAAGCAAAACTAATATTAAAAATTTCTCCATGTGTCCCTAATTAGTTGCTCGCATCTGTATGTATATATGTAGTTCTATTTTAAATTTTAAATATCAAAAATTTTCATAATCGTACGAGTACGTTACATATAGATTATTTTCAAACAATCAATATCAATTTTTGGGTTTTCTTTAGATTAAGCTTTCTCCAAATGTCGATCCTGCATTTGGAGCATTATATTTCTGCTGACTTAACATAAGGAGTATTACGTGAACCAGTAAAATCTACTTAGCTCTGATAGTTTTCTAGTATTGTGAATACTTTACAGATATTCAAATATAGCAGTTTATCTGATAGGAGCTGGGGACACATAACTCTTACAAAAATTAAAGCTTAATTTTTCGTAAACTGATACCTTTACAATCGTTAAGATTTTTTGATTTTTTTTTAGTTTCGGTCGTTTTATTTAGCTGCGATGCATGTTCACATATACAGTAAGACCCCGCTTAACGCTGTTTCGGTTTAGCGCTCTTTTATTTCAACCCGGGGATTCCCCGAAATTGTGCGCAGCGCTAGGTTTCCAAATATATACATAACATATCCGGGGTGTTATAGATGCTTTAACCACTTATCAACAACTTCTAACAGAACGCAAAAGGAAAACGCAAACTACATTAGATGCCTTCTTGAGAAAAAGGCAGAAAATTGGAAACACAGAATAGACTGAATGATCTGACTGACTTAGAATTTTATTTGTTTTTATAAGTATATTCGTTTATATTGTTTTTATTTTTGTAAGAAATAAATGTTTGGTTTTATTTTTATTAAAAAAGACATAATTATTAAATTTAATACCTAACCAATTTTATATCCATCTTCCCCTAACCCCATTACATATTTACATGTTAAGATAGCCTCGTTTAGCGCTGTTTCGCATTACGCTCTACTTTGATGGAACGTATCCCCCGCGTTAAGCGGGGTCTTACTGTATATGATATTGTATTTGTATACCTTATATAAGTTGGTTATATATTTGTAATTTGGTAGAGTTGGAAGCATTCGCTGTTTTTGAATTCAGCTGTTTCTCGATTTATTCCTTTTACAATGTTTTGTTATTCGAGCTGTATACTAAATATGCATATGTAGGTAATCATGTATTATATGTTACTATAAACATGCATATACATATATGTACATATATATGTAGCTAAATAGGCTGTCTTTTCAAATTATAACAACCGGTTAATGGCGAGTCAGACTTTGGAATCGTTGAAAGTAGCCCTTTCAAACGATACTTCATGCGATTTGTTATGGGAGTTCAATTCACCCCCATTAATATTAAAAAAAAATATTTCATAATCTTTAATTGTTGAAATATGTGCGCGTCACAAAGCCCAAACCTTTCCGCCAAATTTTAAATTCTTCCGTCGTCTTTTTCGAGAAAGACGAACGGACGAGTGATCTTATGAAGGCTCCGTTTTTTTCGTTTGAGTTATGGGGCCCTAAAAAAATTTTAATTCGATTAGTTGGTTCTTCATATTTAATTTTCTTGATAAATTTCAAAGCAAAAATTGAAATACCACGCGGGTTTTAAAAGCACTATAAAATTTTCATAAACTAAAATTTTCTTCTAGGTTTGATCTTATACAAATATACGTCTCAATATATTTTACATTATTTTTATTTTATCTTTTACATTATAAATTTTATAATGCAGGATTAATGTAAAATCAAACAACCATACAAACCAAACGTGTTCTTTTCTAGAAAAATTATCATGGTAGTTGCAAGGGTAATTATATTTGCCTTTTGTAAAATAATCTTAGGAGTGCGATTAAATCAAGTTTTCAAAACAGACATAAATAATACTCCTTTTACCAATTTAAAACAATATTCACTAGTACTTGATCTTTGTCCACTTCTCGCTAACGGCCCAGAGCCACTTTGCTACCTCATCATTCTTGGCAGCTTCGGCCACGTCCTTTGGTTCGCAGTCGCTAAAATATAGGCCTGACACCCGCTCCAAGTCCGGATTTAACGCCGCATAGAGCGTAGTTTGTGCTCCTGATCTTGGGTTTTTCAGAAAAGGCCAGACTAAAGGTTTGACGATTATCCTATAGAGTAAAGTAGTATTTTAATAGCATTTCAATACTGTGAGAGGTTTTCTACTTAGAAATAGAACTGCTGAAAATACCCATGTGTCTCATCAGCTCAGTGTCCACAACGCCTGGATGTAAAGCGTTCACAGTGATACCAGTTCCTGCGGAATATGTTTATTTAGTAATATAAACAGCCAAGCGCGGTACCTGCAAAACACCTTCTAGCCGTTTAGAAAGTTCTCTGGTGAACAAAACATTCGCTAGTTTGCTTTGGCTGTAGGCCTTTCCTTCATCATAAGAAGTGTCGCTGTTCAAATCAGTCAGATTTATTTCCCCCCTTGTGTGCGCAAGACTTGAGACAACTACTATTCTACTAGGGGCGGATTTCTGTGAATATGCTTCGCTATAAAAGAGTATAATAAGTCAACATTGTCCTCAAACCTTAAGTAAGTCTAGCAGCAATCCGGTGAGGAGAAAATGACCCATGTGATTCACACCCAGCTGCATTTCAATTCCTTCCTTTGTCAGAGATCGAGGGCATCGCATCACCCCGGCGTTATTGATGAGGATGTCCAGGCGGTCCTGCTCACATTTAAAACTGAATGAATTTCGTAGGCAATTTGCAGGGATTTTAAAAAGCTGCCTTACGTGTGGGCAAAGGTTCTGATCGACTCGAAAGAAGACAGATCGCACGGGCGGCAGTAGACGTGCTTGTTTTTGGTATCCAGGACGATTTCTTTCCGGGCTTCTTCACACTTTTCCATATCCCTGCAGGCCATGTAGACTCGTGCTCCTCGCTTCGCCAGCTCTTTGACCGTCTCCTTCCCAATTCCTGTGTTCGATCCAGTAACAATGCAGACTTTATCGTCAGCCCTAATAGGATTTTGAAACATTCCTCCCTGCATCTTATCTCTGTGAAAAAACCGTGGTCTTTGATAAAATGAAAATATTTCTAGTTGAATTCCAATTACTTAATAAGGCAGCCAAGTCCCAAAAGAGTGCCCGTGGCACTCACGATGATGACCGGCTTTCGCTTCAAAAAGGCAAATGTTCCAGACATGTTTTAATGCGCAAACACCCCAATTAAGTGAGAGATTAGAAAATAAATTGAAAATTTTACCCGATCAACCGGCACGACCTGACATTTTCTGTGAATTGTCAATTTTGACTTTGCATTAAAAAAAAGTCGGCTACAAGCTTTTGGCTCTTCCGATTAAGCTGCGTTCGTTCTGAAAGAATTGCGAATAGTTCGAATTCATAATTTTAAAAGTGAAAATTTTTCAACTGACTCCTCTTAGTTTCAAAAAAATTATATGCTAAAGATTAAAATTACATAATGCGAACTGTAAAATAATATTAATAGTTTGTTATTTATATATAATTAATAAATATAAGAATTTTTTTTGTCAGCTTTCCTTTTACATCGTCTTTAATAATAATAAATATTGGAAATTTGTAAAACAATACGAGTATAACCAGATCGTTTTGGCGTTTCTAATTTTTTTTAAATAATTTACATTATTATTCCTTATTAAAATGACTCATTAATTGTAAATACTAAAAAAGAGTGTTCTGTTCTATGTATAACTAAAAAATTTAAAGCATTTCCTCCGTCGTTATACATAACTGAAATAATATTATTATATATCCTTTTAACAATTTTATGTTTAAGCATTTTGAATTTTCCATTTCATTTGACAATCAACTGCGACAAGTTTAGAAATAATGCTGTTTTTAATATTCGATAAATTTCTTATTGTTCATTTAAATGTAATTAAGAAAAGAATATATTTTTAACAAAATACTAAAATTTAATAAATACTATAATATATGTGCTAAGTAACGTTAAATCAATTTGTTTTATCAAACAACTTTTTACATATTTATGTGATTATTACAATTAAGGGATTAAGGGATTTTCAAATTATTTATTATTTATAACTCATATCTTCATACACAATAATAATAGAAACATTTTTAAAGCTTAATCTAACTAGTTTTTAAATCAAATTTATTTGTTATTGTAACAATTTGTTTCTTAATACAAATTATATTCAATGATATTGAATGAATAAGATTTGTACATACGAATTGAGATTTTTTATAGTGATAGTTACTCAATTTTAAAACCAGTTCAGCCGAGATAGCTGCCATTCTAGAAGTTTTAAAATTGGATAATTTTTTCCCTTTTATTTTTTATATAACGAACCCTATAATATATTTCAATAAGTATACTATATGATATTTTAATAAAAACTTTAAAAGGAAACATGTAATTATATTATGGGATATTAGGAAAATAAAAAATTAAAAAGGTTGGTAGATGGGATCATTAATAGGAATAATAAATGGTTATTAAAAAACTAAGTACTTGTAAATGACGTCGACTGCCAAGATATTTAACATTATTTCAAGTTCTAAATATGAAGAATGATAAATTCGGCTAGGACACCTTTTACCACACCTATTTTCTCCTTTGACATTTTTATTAGGATTGGGACGACCTTTCTGCTATCCAATTTAATCTTTTATGTTTCTAGGGACCATAAAAAATAATTATCAGTATATCAAGAAGTATATAAAAATGGATGGTATTTTGCTTCTTTCCTTGGCTTCATAAAAATCGCTTTAGTAGTTTCAAAGTTAAAGCAGTCGTGAAGTTTATATTTTGTGAATTTTCTGTAACAAACTTTAATTTACATAGCTATCGAATCATTCAACTGAAATTTTTGTAATCCCATAAAGAATTGCTCAAATTAAACCATTAAAATTACAGCTTTTTTTGTTTTTGTTGCACAATATCATTTTCATATTCATTCGAGACTATAAAATTGCGATTTGAAAATAGATCGTAATTATAAACAGTAAATTGTTAATGAAAGACCGTAAACAGGTTAGAGACGTAATTCTCGACGGATTTATCGGAATTCTTTAATCCACTATATGTGCGCGAATATGCAAAGATATGTTTTTATTATATTTTTGTAGTGCTCGTTCTACTTCCGTTAATTTGAAACCATACTCGAAGTGTTAAAATAAAATTTGATTCCTTATTTTATAAAAGTTTGTACTCGTAATTGCAATTTTAAATGTTTTATATGTAGTAAGTAAATTGTTTTAATATCTGTACACATAAACGTTAATGTATAAAGTTTTCAAAAGCCTTTACTTCTTAAGTCCTGAGAAACTTTTTGCGCAGTAAAGTACAATAATTTACACAAAACCATATTATTATCTTTGGCAGTTGGGTGAAAATCTCTTACCGGCACATTAAAATAGCAAAAATAGTTTTGTCTGCATCGAAACAAAACTCTAATCGACAACATTTCCATTGAATAGTGCGGAGACGTGACTACTTAGCATTTTTTCAAGAAGTGTTTTTTACCTGTGCAAATAACAGATTGCAAAAAACATTAAGATACTGCATCAAACAAAAAAATATTAAACTACGATTTAAACCAGGCAAATTGTGGTATGTGTCCCAACCTCAATTCCCACGTGGATGTTTGAAGACTGCGACAAAAAATTTACGTAACGACTATAAAAGAAAACACGAAGTCAAAGTCAACTTGGACAAAACTCTTGAATTTGCATATTACTACTTTTCGGTTTTTTGGTTCACCTTTTACGTAAGAAGTTCTAAATGTTCTGTTAAACAGGTAGCTTTGGATGCAAGGTAATGATAGACTCGGGCATGAAAGCATGATACAGACCATGGCTTAATAGGCCACAAACCGGAACTCTATCACAAACACCTTTTTTTTTGTTTCTGCATAGAAAAATTTTTGCAGATTTTTAGTTCAGGTTGTGAAAGGTTGCTCGAGAAATTTTCTGACCCAAATCGAAATTTTAAGGCGTTTTATTCTTCGTGATAAATTCGCTTGTGCACTTTCTGGTTATGTGATCTGTTATGCAGTTGCTAAGAAATTATATATATTTTAAAAGAAAAGTGTTAAAATAAAACTGGTTAATATAGAAATAAAAGAGCAGTACACTATTAAGTTTATAAGTGCAATTAATTTTTGTGAAATTGACAATTTTTGGGGACGCTAATTAATACCTACATATCGAATGTCTAGTTTGATAAAGAACAAGTCAAGTAAAAAACCATAACTTCTTTCCTTCTTTGCAGGAATATGTTTTGAGTTACGTCCTATTTAAGATCAGTTTATTTATTACCTACTTTAGAAGTGTTACTTTTAATCTGAACTCGAAGTTACTTGAAGACATTAGCAACTGGTCACTGGTAGCTCAGTTGGTTAGAGTATTACACACAAATTCGAAGGACGTAGCTTCGATCCCTGCGTGTTCATGCTCGTTAAATTTCGAGGACTTCCACAAATACATAAATATAACCAGTCGCATAAAAAATTATCCTTTAACTATCAGCCTATACATATAATGAGAAAGTATCGAATAGTTGTGCCAATTTTGGTTATGAACTGAGCCGTTTATTTTGAAAACGGTGTAATTCCAAACTGTCATAAGGTCGAATTATTTCTTATTTTCACTACTTTTAATAAGACCAAGTGGATTAAAAGAGGAAATAAAATAAGCGGAAAATCGATTGTATAATTACAATACTCATTTAAAGTATATTAAAGAAATAGTTTTTAGTCACACCAAACAGAAATTATAGAACATTACAGTTACATATTAGTTAAGTAATATCACTGAACTGTGGTTCTAAAAATGTCCATTCTTTTTACTAAAAAAATCGAATATTTTCTTAAGATTTTGAACCATCTTCAGTCAGAATATACGAGATCTATTTTCCTGTCGCTGTTTATTTTTTTGTGCTGTGCTTTGTATTATCAATATAACTCCAAAATACCAGCCTTTAAAAGTTTATTCTAATGTAAAATCATTTCCGGCTGTCTCGCCTATATATGGTTCTAAACTTAACCACGCAGATCTATTTATTTCAATCGCTTTGAAAACAACATATTTTTGTGTATAAAACCTGCTGCCAGGTATCTTAAGAATGCAAAAAATATTCCAAAAAAGCTAGCTTTTCAAAATGTCAATAAAACAAGTTTTTCATTATAAACAATTTTCCAGTTGAAATTATTTTGAAATAGATTGTAACATTATACATATGAGCGCAAAACATCACTTTTCGATGATGAATAACTTTCGCTTTTCTAACGATCATTTCTTGTTTTACTGCGATGTTTGTTTTTATTGTTTCCTAATTAAACTACTAAAGAACTTGTTTTCGTTTTTTTTTCATCAAATATACTGGTTAAAATTAAATGTAAATTTGATCTATTATACTGCTTCCAATAAACAAGTAAAAACAAAATACCTTTCAATTTAATTTAAGCAGGATTCCAAATTATTTCTAGGTAAAAAATTGTTACGAAATATTTTGAAAAGAGCTAAAACCAGTTAGACAACTACTGAAAACATCTAGCTGAAATTGTTGTCAGCTTTTATGTTAACAAATTTTGGGACTGAATCTTAATAACTTTTAGTGGATATGTCGCAGAATTCAAGAAATCAAAAAGTTTACTGCATATGTTTTAAAAGAATAAAAGTTCTTTTAGGGTTGGGCTGCATAAAATAGGAAAACTAGCTAAAATAGGAATTCTTTGGATACCTGAGGGGTCAGAGGCCTGATAGCAAAATTGATTGAAACTCGGTAAAGAACTCCATTTCGAAAGGTATGTCTTTCTAGAAAAGGTCGATGGGGACGGAGTATTGGTCGAAAGGCGTCATCATTTTCTGTAAATGTCAAATTATATAACGTGTCGGTTGACATGACGAATGAAATAAGATAGGATAATATTAATTAGATATGATCGTTATCAGCGTTTCAAGACAAAGTTCGGTTCGAAAATTCGTGGAGGTACATATACCAAAACAAATGCCTTCACCTCGCCTCTAATTTTCTCGGTTATGCATGTTATCATTTTTTTGTTTACGAATACATTTATTTTTTTTGTTTTTCTGGGATATTCCTTCTTTTCTCCTTTCTAAGCTAAATCTGCTTTATTATAGCGTTGAATAAAAACATTTCGTATACATCCGGAATCGATATGCAAATTGTCTACAGCTAGCATCGATAATTCTTAGGTTATTTCGGAGGACGTTCTAAGAGGACAAGAAAAATGCCAAAGTCCACTGCAGTGACTCGCTAAGTTTTAATTGAACTAAGTAAAAAATTTACATGAAATAATTTCTTTGCAAAAAGTTACTAGCGTTTCCTGAAAATAGAAAAAATATAGATATTGATACACTAATAAAATATATGATAAAGTGAGTAGATTGCTGGAAGGAATTATTTTGCGACTTCGTTCATTAGAGGGATATGAAACATCTCAAATTAAGTTCGCTTACGTATGTGCATAAAATAGGTAATTAAATTCCGTTTTAATGAGTAAGTTATGTAAATACAACATTAATTAAGATTTTGCTACATATTTATATTTTTTTCAATTCTCATTTTTTAAAAAAATTTAAATTGTGTATAAAAGGAGTTTTCGCGAAAATTGAGAAATAAATAGTTGGAATAATTGAAATTTACAATGTACATAAATAATGAACTATATTTTGAGTATTGGGTATCAGAAATTATTGTTTCTCAATTTATAGATTGCGAAAACTTCAATAATGCGAGTATAACTATTTAAGAAACACGTTATACATAGTAATAGCTGTGCTCTTTTCATATCAGTACTCAGGTTTTGTAAGAAATTTTTCACTGAATTGAAATTTTTGAATAGTTATCCATATCAAACAGTTCTCATTTCGCGAAAATAAAATCAAATTGCCTGGATTTATACCCACCTAACGTCAAAAATTTAATCTAAAAATTTATCCGGTTCAAGGTTTGGATTTTGGATGGATAAATATCATGGCAATTTGATGCACTTTTCTCAAATTTTAATACATATATTGAATCTTTGCTGTCTAACTTGAGCAAGATAAGAAAAAGAACACAGCTAATATTTAAAGAGCTTTTCAAATTAGTCTAGCTTAGAATAAATCAAAAATCAAATTAAATCAAAGCAGACTACTTTAGTAGTTTATAATGATTTTGGAATACTTAAGTATTTGTATAATGAAAATTTTAAACTTTTCCGAAAAAATGTAATTTTTAACGACTAAAACCAATGTCAATCATATTGATAAGAGAGATATTCAAAATTTGAAGGGTTTTTTTTCCATATTTTAAAATTTAATCATTTTTAACTTTGGTTGTTATCTGTAGGAATAAATAGTTTTTGGCTTCTAACCTCTGACCATGGCTATAGTTTTTTAGAGCTTAGTTACTGAAAACCAAAATCTGCTTTTTGTTATCAATTTAAAGATGAAATGTGTTTTCCAGCGCGCACATTTATCTGATCCATGCCTTGTTTTTATTTATAATAGCTAAACTTAACTGGGAAAATATAGACATTATAAAATAAAGTTATGATTCATCACCTTCTGCAGTTATTCGTATTTTAATCAAATTGCGCAGATATTACTTAAGTTTTTAGCCGGTATAAGCTAGCTCAGGTAGATTATGTTTGTAAACCACATCAGAGCTATTGTTTAAGTTTTTCGCATTGGTAGAAGTTTTACTTGCGAAAAGAGATAGCCGTAACTCGTTTAACAAATTAGGAATGTTGTGATGAGTTTTCAGATTTAAAGAAAAACTAGCTCTTCACAGTGCCAGTTAGGGATGCTGAGAGTGCGGATGTGTCTTTATTTTTCTGTGTCTTCCTTGATTTCGTAAACTGGTTTCAATTGAACTAAATTGCTTAAGGGCAGATGGTTGATTTTAGTGATTGTGGAAGTCCAATAAAAATTGATCATTCACTTCCTGATGGTTTCAGTTTTAATAAAGCTTTTACTTGCGAAATTGTGTATTTAGTGGGAATACTATTTAACATTTGTTTTGAACTATATCTAAAAAAATAATCTGCTTGATAATGTTCGCAGTTTTAAGAAAATAAATTTTGGAAAGTTTTCCTGGATATCAGGATAGGGAAAGAACCTATTTGTTTAAAACTTATAAGAAATGGACTCAAATGTGACGCATTCAAACTTTCCCAATTTTTGATGCAAAACATTCTGGTTCCTGTTGACACACGTATTTAACGACATTTTTTACCTGTTTGATAAAAAATTTAAGAAAAAGAATTCTTTAAAAATCATAAAAAAAAGACCAACACATAAAAACTAGAGCCTGGCCAAAGATAAACAACAAGCTAAACGCCGCCCGGTGAAGTTCGCATGAGTCGCGATCGCGACTTGTCGATTAATTGATCACCTTGTATTTGTCTGAGATACAAAAACACTGTTCCAAAGATCGGCACACACCTGACGCGATCGTTGTGTTAGAGCTGCTCATCTCCGCTTTGGTATTCAATTAATAGGAAAAAAGCGACTACTAAAAAAAGTAGCCGCTTCGGTCACTTTGGTTCACACTGGCGACCCAAAGTCGCTACTGTTGTGACGTCACTCGATCTTATATCTCGTATATATACGCTTGAACCTTCGGGATGACCACTCATTCTATATTGAGACGTGAACGGCTCGAGAAGTCTACTTTGATATCAAAAGCGACGAGAGATACTCATGAGAAGAAATTTTTCAAGAAAGTGAGACAGGAAATAAGAAAATAAATGCATTGAAGATATAACAAAAAAAAAAAAAAAACTATATTTGTGTGTGCGCTAGTTAAAGAAGGAAAACATTCAGAGAAATTGTTTTTCTTTTTGAAGAAAGTTCAAGTTTTTGCGATTTAATTGGGTGCAGCATTGCAGCAAAATTTTCGGACTTTGTTGTTGTCTGTCGTATCGGAAAGTGACTTTAATTAAAAAAGGTGTTTTGTGACTGTTTGCGAGAAATTTACCTGAATAAATTTTCGGAACGAAGCAAAAATGGCAATCAAATTGGCTGTTGCAGTTTTGATCGTCTGTAGCGTTGCTGGCTTTGGTTCTGGCTCTTCGATTCCGATGTGGGAATTTCTAAGCCGAGACGAAAAGGTTAGTATGACTCATGTTTAGATTCATTGGAAATTGTTATCGTAGTAGAAAAAAAAAAAGTTAAGCTAATTTTCAATGTTTTCGCTATAGTTGTTGATACATACGAGCATGCGCCGTTTCGCGGTTTTCAATGTCTGACGCATATTGTGACTATTTGCGAGTCTTAGATCATTTTGCACATATTTTCAAACCTTTTTCATGTTTTGCCGGTTTTAAAGTTGAGTAGTTCGATTGTGTTTTATTTTAGAGGTGTGTATATAGCGATTTTACGATAGTGCATTTACGTGCGCGGCATGATCACTTGACGACCTTTGATGATCTTTTGATATTGATTTTCTGGAGGTTGAAACTTTAGCATGTTCCTTGCATGGTTATAACATGAACAAAGTGCGCAGTATTTAAAAAAACGTGTAAAAGCCTTTTTTTTTTGTAGTTTAATTTCTTAGTTGTGTACTTTGATCAATCTACAAGTATCATAGAAACGTTACTTTCATTTTAAATGAAAAGTTTATTCTGCACGTATCTTCAAAGCAAATTACCAATTCTGTACTGAATGGTATAGCATAACAATTGAATTTTCATACAGTTTTGGCACTATTTATTATCTGA
Organism: Eutolmus rufibarbis; assembly: GCA_963920795.1. Classification (NCBI taxonomy): domain Eukaryota; kingdom Metazoa; phylum Arthropoda; class Insecta; order Diptera; family Asilidae; genus Eutolmus; species Eutolmus rufibarbis. The sequence continues at coordinate 33,021,058 of OY987205.1, forward strand.
TCAGCTTAAAATTCAGTTAACGTTTTCTTTCGAAACCTTCGACACTTATTTTATGTAACCTTTTACTATATACCTATGAGGAAATAACATTCAAATGATAATAATAATCAATAAAACAGTCTCAAAGTTTAAATAAACCAGGATTATGTTAAGTATTTGTAATTCTTATTTCGTAGGATCTGCGAAATTGCTTAACAACTATTGTACTACGGTTCGTGGTGAAAGTGTTCAATATTTGTTTTCGATTATTGTTATTTTATTTTAAGTTAATATTGTGCACAGATTAAATTTCTTGAATCCTAAAATGGTCAACGATATTTGCAAAGATATTTAAATTGAATAAATAATCCTAGAAGAAAAGTAAAATTACAATAAAGTTTTCATTAATGTTATTTGAATACTATTTTACATATTCAATGCATTTTGCAGATCAGTTTCTCTCAACATTAATTTTGGTTTGGTTCACCCTGAATTTGGATTTGCTTCGTATAACTTATTTAGAAAGAAATAACGAAAAAGGTCAAAAAAGTATAATAATGCAGACTTTCAACATATTTTAGTTTCAACTTTAAAGAATTCTAACTCGTTAAAAAAAAGGTCATATTTTTGCTTACATTGTACTTGTTCACTCTTTTCGATGCACATGTACTTGATAACGTTAGATGATTGATGGAATTAAAATATGAATCCCATTTTTATCGTCGGGGTCATTCTAAAATTGTTGTACCTTTCTTTTAACTTGAAAAGTTCACCCCCTACTGGTAAATCACAATTTACCATCATCACTATTATATAAAAAACTGAATTTCCGCATAATCATTTGAACTTGACCTAGCTTTCGGTTGAGTGCGATTTCAAGATTAGTTAGGTGTGCCGTGCCGAGTACTTTATTTAACGATCGATCTTTCACTACCTATCGTTTTTGAGATTGATGCCTATTATTTTCAAGTAGTGCATGGTTTTTTTGTCGAAATATAACTATTTTTAAATACTTAATTTTAGAAAGATTTAATTATAGGTTATGTCTTGTGTAACTATGTCTAATATTTAATCAGTTGGTGTTGTAGTTTATTGTTCTTAATTAGGTCGAACTGAACCGTATCTTCTATAAAATAGCACTTTAGCATTATGCTATTAAAACGGCATCATATGAGCATCCATAATTAATTGAAATCGAGTTCATCTCAATCAAAAGCCTGATATACATAATAAATTTTCCGTTATATTTGATAAATCATAGAGCAATATTCGATATCACTCATTTAATAATTTGGAGGTCGAAATAATAAGCGAAAATGAAGTCGACTACCTCGGCACTGACCTTCCCAATGAGAGTTTTCCAATGGTACGAACTAACAAACTGAAAGCATATCTCTCGTGTGAGTTTCTAAACTTGTTTCTAACGGTTTGGGTCAATACGTTTTTTTATCGATACATCTATACTTTTTTTCTCTACGAAATTATTCATTCCGTAGAAAGCAGCGATATTATCTAGTGGGTCAGAAGCATATCATTGACACGAAAAACATTCGAGAATAACGAACGTGCCGAGTGTCGGTTTTTGTTTTAAACCTGTCCTAGTCGCAAAATTAGAGTTTTTATACATTTTATTTGCAAAAAAAAGCATATTTTGATGTTGCTTTGATTTTATCAGTACCTGATTTTAATGAAAGCGACGAATTAACGATATAATCGATATGCAATTGCCGTACATTGAGCGGAGCGTAACTGCTCGACCAATTTCGCTTTACATTTTGTTTGCACGTTATGCGAGCGCAACTTCTTAAAAATTTCTCCGCGGTCACAGTACACGGCAAAACTTTCACTTCTCTCTTCGGTTATCTGTGAAAATTTATTTTTAAGTTAAACCAGCTCCGACTTAATAGAGATATGAAAATCTTTACGCTAAGAGCGCAACCGTGACGCATGAATTTGATGCCTCAATCAACCGCGACTTGCAGGCACAATTTTTATTTCATGATAATTTCAATTTATCTGGGTGAAAATAATTAAGCGAAGATTTGTCGACGCAAGATGATGAAGATATTTTGTATGCACCTAAGGCAACTATTATACAAACAGACGATTTGGAAATGCGGGTACAATTTCTCTTGCACCTCGACGTGACTCACATGTGGCCGGTGATAAATCGAATGTAACGCAAAAAATCGTGCATAAATTACAATAAAAAAGTTGCAAAATTCTGGAGACTTATGCAATAGAGGCGCATTTCTATTATTTATGTACGTGATCAAGCAATATGGGCAGATCCATATGCTCGGTGTAATTAGATGAAAACAAAAAGAACCCTTGCTTCGTTGCCTTGCTACCTTCCATTGTCTTAAAGATTGTTTAAGACGTTCCACCTGCTAAGTACCGACTTGAAGAATTCTCAAGAAAAGTAACGAAACGACGGCGCATGCATTATATGTAAATTAGCTATGCAGATTACACACATAATATTTGCGTTTGCTATGATTTACTAGCATTGGTAGTAACATTGCCTCAATTTTTTATTTTTTTGTGTAATTGCAGATGTCTCATTTGTATTCTATGCTCGGTAAATTGGTGAGCGATTATTGCAAAGCAAACAGTGGAGCATTGAAATTGACCGTATCACGGTGCAAGCATGACCTTTTGGGATATGGAACAAATCAGCTGCAGAGATTCTCGAACAACCAGTTGGATAACATGGACATTTTTCAGAGAGGTGCGCCAGAATTAGGTATGTATAAAAATAGCTATTTGATAGCTCCCTTAATGTTTCACAACCACTAAAATTTTAACGTACTATGTCGTTCGCATTTTTATTCAGTTTTTATGTGCCTTTTGTTTTGTAGCATAAATGGTAATTTTTTGCGAATATAATTCGTAATTTCAGTTTGATATATAGTAACATAAATGGTATTGTTTGAAGCTTTAGGAGTTCATTTAAAAGAGTTTAATTAAGGTAATAAATCTTCTGTTTCATGCAAGTCTGATTTTTACCTCTTAAATAATTGAAAGATATGTATGTTGAGCCAGGTGGCAGAAGTAAAAGATGTTTTCGGGAATTTATGTTTCGGAACATACATATAACATATAAAACATATATATGCGAAAGAGTACATAATTCCATATGTTTCTTTTTAAGTATATAAATAAATAATACTGATAATATAAGACTTTCATATCTTGATAGAAATTAGAAATATACGAAAACATATTGAATTTTGCAAAAGTTGACACAAACAAGGCTCTTAGAATATCCTACCTAGAATATTGAAACTATAAGTTATTTGCGCAATCAGTCTTGAAGTTTCAAGTAAATTAATTTATTTTAGTCTACAACAAAGCATCTATGTGTCTAATTTTATCGAAAAATACGAAATGAATATTCTCAAAAATAATTTTAACTTAACATATGTAAAGCCTTTTGATATGAGAATGATTTTAAACAAATTTAACTGCAAATTGTTTTGAACAGTTTAAATTGTCGGAAGGAAACAGCTAATTTTATGCTGAACAGAAAATGACTTTCAAGGTCTATACCTAAATTTAAAAGATAAATTAATCCCGCAAACCGAACCATCTTTGCAATATTTCGTGGTTAGCAAAATAAATTAATTAATGCATCATTCATTGTAATTTTTTCTTTCATCATTGTTTGTTTATTTGACATTGAACTTGGTTTTGGAATAATATTTTTTAATATTTGCTTTATTTTTTATTTGCAGTATGGGACACAGTTATGATCAACCATCCAGCGGTAAAGGCGGTACCTTTGAAATTTCAACCATCAATAATTTCATCTGTCCCATCGCCTGCAGTAATCCTTGGAAATCCAAATCACCATAACCAGAAAAATCCACTTTTTGATGATTTGGACACCAAGGACAGTGGTTATGCAGCTGAAGTTGATGCAGCTCATGGATATTTGCACAGACCTCACAAGCAACCTCATAATCAGCTGCAAGAAGCTGCTTCCCTCCACAGACCATCCACCTTCCTCACCGGACCCCATGTTGTTCGAGTTCTTCCAGACGGAACACCGGTTGAAGAAGACAAGAACAAACCTCTTCCCTACGACGATGACCGCGAAGTGATTACCGTCGGAAGGGCTCGTTATACCAAAGGTCACCAGAAGCATTACAGGAGCACCAAAAATTATCGATCAACCCAGAGGCATTGAAGGACCTTTCTACGTCCGACTTTGGGGTCAATCAAAATTAGTGTTTTAAGAAACACATAAGAATTTCCCTAGACTGAATGTGACTGGAGTGGATGAAGCTTGCTCGCGGCAGCAGTCTTCTGAGCTGCGTTGCCCCATTGTGTGATTATCATTCTATTTATTATGACTCATCTATTAACGCTAGTAGTAAGACAATTGTGATTTGAGCGCATTGTAATGATTAATTAAGTTTAGACCATAGTATTGTAAGCTTGGCAGTACCTCTTTTGAATCTCATCAAAATGGGTAGCTGTTTTGCACTTATTCATGACAAAAAACGAATTATAACTTTTAGAAGCCTTTTACGGCACTTATAGGATCAAAAGCTCCCTCTAATTCTTGCCTTTTCAACAGCAAGACATTTTTCGAATTTCCAAAAAAAATTTTCGAAAAAAACCAATAACATCAGAAATGCATTTCAAAAATCAAACAACAAACTAATGTGCATCTCATATCGCCTTCCCATGATGCAATTCTGGAAGGAGGTATTTCTTAGTATTCCAAGTGTTTTGGAAAATTCACTCATGCTGTACTGTTTAGGTTAGTTCATATATTTAAACTTCTATTTATTACGTGTAAGTCACATGATTGTGTACATAGTATTTATGTGAGTTCAATCTTAAAGAAAATATAAAATTAAAAAAATAAAATAAAAATGTGTCCTCTCTTTTGTACAATCGTCACCCGAAGAAAAAATTCATTTGAATTGTTTCGCCGTTTGCATAGTGTGGCGCTTAATTAATTTTTTTATCATCTTTGAATGAGCTACTTCGATTTTTAGCGCGACGTAAACAACGCTGTTTTCGCTAACCATTAAACAAAAGAAAAGGATTTCTGATAATCAATTTCATATGTGATTTAGGGGGTTCCGTTGGAATTCCCAGGAAATAGCAAAGTAACGCCCAATGCTTAGCGCCAACAGCTCTATATGAATATATTTTTTCCCTAATTTTATTTGGCCCCAGATACTGGTTTCGGTTTGTTTTCAATTTCGGTGGAATCTGCTTCAGTGATAAATTAATTAATAAATTAATTCTTTTAATATGTAAGATTCTTTTGGTGTCTTTTTGTGGTCACTTCATGAGTTACACTAGGTAACTGGGCTATTGGAATGGAATGATTCATTTGGAACGCTTGTAATGTTAATTTCCGAACTGGTTTCCGATAAATGCGTCCTTCTTATGTTTTTTACAAGCGGAAGTCACCTTCGCAAGGTCACTTCAGAACTATCAAATAAATATGTGTAGAAAATTAATAAAATGTGAGACGAGTATTCAAATTAGATGCTTCTGAGAAACCATTTGAAACGATAGTGCGTCAAATTTCAACCACGTTGGAATTGATGAGTTCGATATAAAGTTGTTTTGGAGTGAGGTATGGTTTTATGTGTTAAAATAATTAATCGAACATGAAAATCTAATTTAATTCTGTCCATAACCACAAGAATTTGCAATTAAATCTTAAATCAATGCATTTAAAAGCGGATTTAATAATTTATACTAAACCGTTCAGAAGTTCAAGGGGTGGACAGACATGTATGTAGATAAATGTAACTAAACTAAATTACATTTTTAAATAAAATGGAAGAGGAAACAAAAATTTGTTTGTGTTTCATTTGGTCTCCCAAAATTAGCCCCGATATATTAAATGAGGATTAAAACTTTGTAAGATAGTGAATAATTCCCATTCAAAAATTGATGTCACTAATACATATTCTAATTTTAAAAACACACACATATTTTGTTAAATAAAGTTTACATTATATTTAATTAACTTATATTTACATTTTAATTATACAGCTTATACCTAAGTTTTGATTTCGTACTCTACTAAATGAATTACAACAAAATTGTTGAAACATCACCGATTTTTAACATTTTGGGATTGGAGAAAAAATTATAATATCTGTGGAACTACTGTATAGTTTCTGTGTCTGTCACTTCTTAAAACAAAATTTACATTATTTATTTCTTAAGTTCCTGTTCGAAAAATTCTTTCAACTTTATGGCTTTTCATCCAAAATTATTATCTTTTTGTCGAATTATTCCATTTCATCATCATCATAACAGAAAAAGTGCATGAAGTGATCCTATGTATGTTTCTGAACATAGTGTACCTACATATTGTAGATACCTACAATAAATATAAATGAGCCAGAGCTAAACAAATTTTAAAAATCTCTATGGAAAAAACGAATTTATACTTTCTGCAAGAAATGTGCAGCTGTATGTCACACACAGTGACAAAAACTCGTTTTCCTCGAAAACAAAATGCTCATTTCACTATGTTAATATTAAAAACGAATAATGCATATTATTATATAACGCTATCAATAAATTTGATTAATCTCTGGAAAAACCACTTCCATTCCGCGTCTCGTGTTGAATCAATTGAATCAAAATTGTAATTCCTTGCAAACTCGTGTCGAATAAAATTACATGGATACTTGTACTTGTACCTACTTGTAAAAATCAAAATTTAAACAGTTTTAATAGTGTTAAGCCCCTACATTAATGATATATATTGAATACAACATGTGGATAGCACGTGCGGAATGTGCTGGTCATTGACTTAAATCAAAAATCGTTACGTTCACGGAACTTTCTTTTTATGACGCTGATATAAGTAAATCGAATGTCTAAGGTTTCAAGTTTACGACTTTTTTGCCAAATTATAAAAACAAACAGATTATGTAAATATTAAAAATTTTGGCTCCACGTAGGAAACTAATATAAATTCCTTAAGACTTCTGCCACCTAAAATGCGATCAAAGTGCTGGGGTCCGTCAAGAGTCGTCGCTCTGAGTCATAATATTTTAACCCAAAAGATCTCATTTTTGTGTTCTACCTTGCGATTTCGCCTTTTAATAAATTTTTATGGTACGACGACTTTTTAAGAACTTTTTAGTAATAAATTGCTAGGTCCGGCATACGGCGCCAGACGGCAAATTTGATGTCAAAATTTGCATGCGAGAACTCTTCTGATTATAATCCGGTGAAAAAGGTTCTTGGCATACTTTTTTTGATGGTATCTTTTTCGTTTTAGTGCTTTTTTGGGATTTACCAGTTTATAGGTTTGATGCTCATATGATGAAAGATTAATGATTTTGACAAATTTAAGCCACTTACTTAGGATTTGTCATTTAGTTTTTCTTTCCGTACAACTCTTTTCCGTTACTATGCTTTTTTTCTTATCATTCTTAACGACACAGAAGTAATGTACGGGTTGGTATTTTTTGGAATTTTATTGACCGTAAATTTTTGCTCGTAATAATCTCATATGTCTAAGCAATGATGTTGTGATACTGATATTTATACACCGTATACAAAAATGCTTGAAATTCTGATAGAACATTTTTAGGGTTTTAATAGATTCATTAAATGGGACAGGGCAAAAATAGAGAAAGTACTTAGTAGTTTAAAAACCTCCTAAAAGAAAAAGGAAATATAGTTTTATATGAAGTGTTAGAAAACAAAGCGAATTAATGACTAGAACTTCCAAATTTATATAGTCTTAAATATAACGAAATATGTATGTAGGTATTTATAAATAATATTCTGGTTTTATGGAGTAAGTAGTAGTAGGGTAATTCATTTCAAATTTAAGATCGTTTGCGATGATATTCAACGCTCAATTTGCCAAGAAGGTCAACCAAACTGATGACTATTAATATACACTACATTTTTAATGGAATTATATATAACTATCTTAAAAACTTGTCAAATACAATTAAAAATTGCGCACCAAGGATATTGTACTGAATACAGATTTCCAAAGTTTTCGAAGAGAAGCCAGCAGTCAACAAACAAATTTTTTTTTCTTGAATCTCGGTTTATTTCATAATTTTTTTATTTGTCATGTATCAAAATTATGAAAATATATCCACATCCTCCTTAAAATTTGCTTAAGTAGCAATAATATAGATTTTGAAGACCGTATTTTGACCAGTTTTGATTAATCATTAAAAAATAAAGGTTCATAAAGGTTTAAAACTTCACTTAAAGGAAAGCCTAAGCCCTAGTCTAGGAATATCAAATGCCATTTATCTCAATATCCCATTTTAAGCATCTTGGGGAGAAAAGTTTTTTAAGTGTGTGCGCTTACTTGAAATAATCAGTTTATGGAAAAAAGTAAAATTCATAGATTACTGCGAAATGTTTTGCAGCCTTTTGTGTTTTTATATAATAGTTTAAGATTCAAGTTTTTTTCAAGCTTTTATTTAAGTTATGCTTCTAGCTCCTAGAACAGTTCGTTATTTTTTAATGATTTTTTATAACTGGTAAAAATACGACCTTTTGCACTTTTTAACCGTTTTTTTTACTGAAAATGGAGGATGAAATACTATACGACCTTTCGCGCTAAATTTCAAGATTCTAGGTCAACGGGGAGTGCCCTATAGATTTAAAGTCAGTCTGTTAATATCAAAATACGCTTTGAAAGGCCGCTTGCAGGACTATGAGGCTGTAGGTAAACCTTGTTATTTAATACTGATCTCAATTTAATACCTTTTTCTGTTCCTGAAAATGGGTCTAAACGGATATACAAACAACAAAGCGATCCTATAAGGATTCCGTTTTTTCATTTCGAGATAAGGAACTCTGAAATCGTAAAAATCCAAGAGTAGATATTTTACAAATCTACAGGTAGACATATGGAGCTCCTAAAATTTTATTGTTGGCAAAAAAATCATACTTCTTCATGCACGTAAAAAATACAATAACACATTTTAAAAGGTCGAGGACGGATTGTATTAAAATTTACCAAAGAAGGATCCGGCTGTGTTGAAATTAATAAATTTGCCCGAATTTTATTTAAATTTTGCTTATCTTAAATTTTCCGTCGCAACACACAAAAATTTTCTAAAAAATTAGCCACATTCCACCCCATGTGCCAATTAACTTTGAATTTATATCACGACAAAATATTCACAGAAGTTCATTAACTCTCGTGCCGAAGAACTCACCCACTACTGGTAACAGGAATTTTTGCGCGAAAACCTAAATTGGATGCAGGCGCTAAGATAATATATTATCCAATCCTGCTCAAATATTCGAGTATAAGGTAGAACCTGACGTTGGTGTCGCCAGAACGCCAACCACATGGGTGTAAAACAAGATTTGGCGCACCTTCATAATTTCTCATGCCAAATTTTTAGGTGCTAAGCCTTGTTTCGTGGTATGTTCAGATATTTTTCAGAGCGCCGCCGGTTATTTATCGTTAAAAAATCAGGTGAGAACTGAGAATCCTCATAAAGTGATACGACACAGGCGTGGCATGGGAAACTACGCAAATTTATCATATCCGCATACCTTACACCATGGATTTTGTCTTCGAATTTTTAATTGGTATTTTATACTATGTTAACTTGGTAAATATTTTTCTGCCCAAACCCCGAATTTTTTACACAAAAAAGGCACCTATAAAATTCATCGTTATCCTTACGACAACTAATAGTGTAGAAAAATAACTACTTATGATAAAATTTGTAATTGATTTAAAAGAAAACTTCTTTGAAAGCTCCAATTTACTTCTACTGAATTATTTATTCATCTACGACACATCTTCCTAGAATTACGAAAGAATTTACATTCTATATTTTTAACTACTTCATACCTTCCACAGAAAGAATCTTTTGGTATTTAAATTGTTTAGATAGGTAATAAAATCCAAGCTAATAAATATCTTTACTTTCATTTTATTAATTAATACATATGGATATATACATGAATACGAAAAACCTTTAATCCGTCTTGGGGATAAGTTTCCAACAAACATCAAGAAAAACTGATTACCTCCAAAAATCTTTTGATAACATAACATTTTTGAATTATATAAATTGCTATGTCATTTCAGTGTCAGATCTTTATCTACTGGAATCATCAATCTCATTTCGAGGTAGATGACCTATCTTGTTTATAACTGTTTGCTAATTAGAAGTGGTCAATCATTTTGCGTTAAGAGCAGAATGATAAATGAATTTAAAATTGCAAACAAATTTGCAATTATATTATAACAATTTTTTACCGTATATATTCATGAACTTTAAAAAATGATTTAATGAAGATATTTCATCTGAACTGATCAACAATTTCCAAGAGGTAAAACAATTAGTTTACATTTGTATTTTATAATATATCAATGGTTCATATTCTAAAAAAAAACTAAGCAAAAGCTTTGATTCGATATTTGTATAGTAAACCGAGTTTTACGAGTAAATTGAGATCGAGCTCAGTTTTTCTATGCAAAAATTGAGACTGAGCAGAAGCATGTCCTCTTCAGTCCTATTTCTGTATTCCCATAAGTTTTAGAATTAATTAATATTACTTTTAAAATGTATCATAGTAGTGATTTGTTATTCGCGTTCTTTACCAAGTTTACCAACAGTATGAAACTTTATTGAATTATTATTTGAAATTAAGCTACATATGTATATATAAAATTTATTAGAGAGAAATTTCCTTTAAAGGGTTTGTTAAACTTATTAAGACTATTCATTGACCTATGTAACCCCACGGATTGTTAAGTATTAGAGATTGTATCAAAACAGAATTTTATTTCGCGACAAAACAATCCATAAAAATATACGAAAAAAGGAAAGATTTAAAAAAGCAACGAAATTATTGGAAAGAAGGCGCCAGGAAATTGAAAGATACCTACGTTTGGCTGAAAAAACTGTTTTCGTCTACGTCTGGATAATAAAAATTAATGGGACAGTTTTGGTCGAAATTTTGGGGCCATCATATAGTTCATATATTATTATTGGGATTGCTTACAAATTTCCATAAGGTTGATGTTGTTTGCAAAATTTCGCAACTCAAAGGCAGCTTACGACCTTCACAAAATTTACTTTTTGCGCAGCGTAGAATAGAATAAGTAGAATAGATCACTGACCGCATAACGTCTTCTTCTAGACGTATCGTAAGTCGTAAGACTATTTGGAATTGAAATTCTCAAGCTTTATCGTTATAGCATCGAAGAGTCTAATAAAACATTAATTTTTTGTTCATAATACAACAATATTTATAGAGGCCTTCTCCAGAAACAGGCGAGGTGGGTTAAAATGCGTCGCAGCCAGTTTGCTTGCTCATATTCAACTTTTTGTATCAAGCATTGTTACGAATTTGGAAGGTTTTTTAACGAAATTAACTGATTTTTTAACAATTTTACTAAAATCTCCGAAATAAATAAATTGAACGAATTTTTTACATTACTTCGACCTTTCATTTCACGATGAAAAAATATTACTTTTTGAAAAGTATTAGAGATCGACAACATTTTTTTTTTGCAATTCCGTCAGTTTAGACTTCGCCATTACAATCTGTGCTGAGACTCAGACTCCAATCTAGCTATTAACATTTTTAATATAATAGTAAATCTGGAAATATATGTTTTACATATTTAATGAAACAAATGCAAACATGAAAAAATTTGTTTTCCACAGTGAGTAAGACAAATTACTTTATTATGCAGATTTTATTCGATACAACAATGAAAATAAAATTGAAAAGTAATTTAGTGTTTTCAACAATTATTAGCGTTGTCGAACATTTTTAAATTTTTTATTCTATATAGTTTTAAATTATCGAAATAGTCTTTGAAGTTAATGAATTACAGAATATTTAATTGAGTTGTTAACATTTTCGATCTAATTTAATTATGAAGAATACTATTCCAAAAATTCCGATCAATACATAAATGCATTATATGCAACACTCTTGGACACTGTTTGTATACAAAAATGAACTCTAATATCTAAGAAGTTTGGGATTTTTAAAGCAGTAAATGCTTTATGAAAAAATATGGAATGGACCAAATAGAAGATGGAGATGCCAAGCAAAGCAGGTAGGTTGTATAGTCTAAACTTGGTAAAATATAAATTAATTGCATACCTTCGCTTTTTTTACAACATTATGTGTAAAATACGTATGTGCCACATTAATTAAGAAATCATTGAATTGAAGTTTTAAATTTCAGTGTAATGCGTCATTCACTAATCCTTACGTTTCTGCACGGTTAAGAAATTAAAAATATCAAAATTCTCACGTTCTTTTCATAGTAAAGATAAAGCTTTACGGGTCAGACAAGATATTGTTGGTCTTATGACGCATTAATAAATTGATTAACATAATCCAGCACTGTAAGAAAAATGTTGTTATAATGTTTCTCATTCATACCAAGTTTGGAGCCACAATGAAGCACAAAATCACAGATTTTTATTATATTCGTATTATTGTGCCTGTTAATATGCAACTCAATCGAATTATACCAAGGGTTTGTGGCCTTGATTACAATAAAAACTCATTTGTCAGATTTCGTCGTTTAGCACTAAAATAGGTACCTAGGTATCAAAAATTCATTAAACATTTAAAGACTTGTATAATGATTTCGTTATTTATGTAGATATATTTAAAGAATAACGAAAACTTTACAAAATTGTCTTGTTAACCAATTTCCCAACCATTCTATCATGAAAACGTAATTATTGATACTATATTGACTAAGTATTTACGTTATCTTTTTATTGTAGTTAACGTGTTGCTGTCGATGATGTTCATTGTATCGTTAAATTAAATGGTATAAAAGCTGACTAATTCACAACAATCCGTTCGAAGTAGGAACAAGTATTTCTTTCTAAGATTTAAAAAAATTAAGTTCTTTCTGGTGATTATTGCTGTTTTCCTATTGGGAAATCTACTTGTTGTTCAGAGTGATTATTTAAGTCCTGAAGAATGTACATTAGGGTGGAGTGAAAATGTATGGAAAATTATTTTTTTGTTATTTTGTAATAGCATAGTGGTAAAAAGCTGCCTATGGATGAGCAAATGAAGTATGTTAAATATCATTTATGTATTACAATGATTTGAGGTGCCGCACAACGAAAGAATTTTGAAAAAAGTATAATTTCATTCATTTTTGACAGCCTCATTCAGATGTATATATAAACCTTAATAATGTATCGGAATAGTATTGTTCATGTTGTTTAAAACCTACATTTTAATGTAATAATAAAAATATATATAAAAGTTTGGAATTTATGGTGCCTTAAAGCAAAAATAAATCAAAAATTTTGCAATAAAACTGCGATTCATATTTTATGAAACATTTATGAGAAAAATGTTACAAAATAGCCAATTAAGTAGAAAATTCGCGTTTAGTATTATAAAAGACATCATCTGACGTGATGACAGTCTGGTCCTGATAAAACCATCATTTTATGAAGTTTAGCATTTGGTTTTTCACTATCGAACATTGACAAGTTTCTGATTTTTTTTCAAAACTTAGTCCCAACGGGGGCACCTCTAAATATAAACCTAGACAAAAAATATTTTCGCTTTTGCTTATTGTGGCTATCACGCAGCTTTTTGCGGGTATGCCATAGTAAATATATAAAAAAAATAATTTCACTCCACCCTAATGTACATCATTTGAAAGAAAGTATAATTTAAATAAATTTTGTGTACAACACTTTACTATTATATTATATTAAACTCTGTAAACCGCTATGGCAAATAACCTGAAATTCAATGTGTTAAACCAAATAATGGAAAACAATAAATATTTATTCAAAAATAAATAAGCTATTTTTATTAATGTTTCCAATAACTGAAGTAATTGTTATTAAAAGTGGTGTTAACCAAATGTAGACATGGCTTTAAGGAAATATACCAAAATATATATTTACAACGAAAAGTTTTCTATGAAAATTGGCAGTAGGAATTTTCTAAATAGTAAATAATTTAAAATTTTAGAGAAAGTGTTGGGAAAACTTCAAAGGAGGTGAGCTCCACGCAATTGGAACACTAATGACTAACAGATTTTAAAAGGCATCTGCGACAACAACGGCTAGAGATAGGCGAAGGTGTTGCTATGTAAAATTGCTTACTTGAATGGTAAAATTGTATAAAAGAGATTGAGGCTTCTTAGAGCAGCATAATTAATTCAGATTACAGAAGCATGAGTACTTTCATCCCAAAGAAAATTATGTTCACTCTTATGATTATTATAACGTTTTTATCGGCAAATCTGATTCTAGTTCAAAGCGAACTCAGCAGAGAACAGTGTTCACTAATGGAGAAAAAATACGGATTACAAAATTTTTGTATACGATTCTTTGAACTTATGGCGATGTCTCCTCCACGTTATGGGAAATGAAGTATACTCGTAATTAATCTGAAAATAATTTATTAAAAAATAATATTAAGAGATTTTAAAAACAATAAATATTTACTTTTAAATATAAATTCTTCTTAATTTTAAAATATTGGCATCGACGATGGTCATCAAATAAAAAGAAATTTTTTTAAAAACGTAATAAAAATCGATGTCAAATCCCTATAATTCTTTAAGCAGCTACCATCAAAATCTGAAGAAATTCTAAAAGATGACGTGTTAAGATGGCAAAGTTAAATATCAATTATAAGCATTTTCTTAGCTTCACGGCGGTTAAAAAGGTATCTTGAAGGAGAAATAAGTTCTCAATTTTAAAGAAAAAACAAGCTTTTATCGTATTCTACTCATTGCACCCTTTCATTTGATACCCATGTCAAGGGGGTGGTTATTGAAATAATATATCATAATTTTGTCCCATCCGCCATATTGGATATAGAATGACGTCACTTAGATAATCGTGCATAGGCACCAAAACCAAACGAGTGTGCAAAAGTTTAGTTCAATATGTTGGGGGAAACTGGTTTAAAATTCAGTTATAAAATTTGATCAAAACATACTAACTAACTAACAGGTGCAGTTAAATAAAAGCTTGTAATAAAGTAAACTCATCAGAAGCAATTAAAAAGCTGGCATAAGCCGATACGAAAAAAGGGATTGAGGTGGTCAAACTAATAGTAATAATAATGTTTACGAGAGATAATATGTAGATAGTAATATTATCTGTGGTAATAGGTAAAAAATTTAAATATTAGATAATAGTTATATCGCCATTTAAGATATGTTTTGCTGCTGGTTTTGTTGACTCAGCATTTACCTATTGTATCGCATACTATCTTTCTTCTGTACAGCACCTGGACCAAGTGTGCCAATTTATATATTTGAGTATTTCGTCAGTATCTTACAAATACTTTGGCACACTTTGCCAACAAAAATATGAGGTTCTTTGTTGAGATAATGTATAAAATTCAAGGAAAAGGGTATACGCAGAACATGTATGCAAAATTTTGTTTTCAAGGACGGAGGTCAAGAGTTGATCAAAACTACTACTTCGGCAGGTTGTATGTTATATGTTTTACGATAAAATTAAAAAAAAACCGCATTTAAATCTAGAAGTCTGATATATTTTACTACTGTCAAAAGGTAAATTATTATTGCGTTTTTATTATGTATATAATCTATGCTATGTGTATAATCTATGCTGAGATTCAGACTCCAATCTAGCTATTAAATTTCTTAATACACGTAATAGTAAATTAGGAGGTATATGTTTTACATATTTA
The DNA here is from genome assembly GCA_963920795.1 of Eutolmus rufibarbis. Lineage (NCBI taxonomy): Eukaryota > Metazoa > Arthropoda > Insecta > Diptera > Asilidae > Eutolmus > Eutolmus rufibarbis. Next base: position 33,036,718 of record OY987205.1, read on the forward strand.
ATGAAACAATTGCAAACATGACACAATTTGATTTCCACAGTGTGTGGGAAAAATTAATTTTTTTTCAGATTTTTTCCGACATAACAATAAAAATAAAAGTGAAAAATATTTATGTTTCCGACAATTATTGATGATCAAACGAACTTACCTGAAGTGAAGTTCGATCCACAATTATATGATGCCTTCGTGTCCGAACTGACTACATTTACTTACAGATATTCGTTCAAATATCCTGTCCTTTCATCACACTTTTCAAAGCACACTATTCTAAAAATTTCATAAATATTTTTGATCTAGCAGCCTGCTGCTCTTTCATGTCATTAAGTTCAAAGCCTATTTCACGATCTCCGGGTACAACACACCTGTTTTAGGGTTAGGGAGGGATGTAGTCAGTTCGGACACGAAGGCATCATATAATTGTGGATCGAACTTCACTTCAGGTAAGTTCGTTTGATCATCAATTATATTTCTGCCTTCGTGTCCTCCTGACTACATTTACTTACAGATAGATGTTTAAAGCTTCGTGAAATAGTAAGAGTAATTTGCATCCACCGCAAACCAAAACAGATGCAGGATTGTTATAAAAATTATAAGATTAATGAGTCCGATTTATTTTCTCCTCTGCATACCACATGTATGTGTTGTACATTAAATTCCATTTATCTTTATACAAAGTAGAACAATTGAAGGTATCATACTTATTTTTTCTATATCAACTTCTTTTTCAAAATCTAAAATTTACAAGTTTCTATAAACCGATCTTGCGAACATATCATCATTGACTGATACTACCGGCTTATTATAAAATTGGGCAAAAGCTTTTGACTTTACTGACCAACCTGCTGTTCTTCTTATTAAATCAATATTCACACCTCTCTCTTTGGCCGATGAAGTTGCAGCGTGTCTAGTACTATGCGCTGTAAAAATTCTTGTATCAATGCCGCTTTCTTCAAGAGTACTTTTGATCCATCGGCTTAGCGTTTGCGCATTTACATTAGCATAGGGCTTCTTAAAACTAATAAATAAACTAGTAGTAGACCCACGAATAGATTCAGTAATGTTTAGGTAGTCGACTAGAGTTTTAGCCGGACATATCTCTGGCTTGTATTTAAAAAACGGAAGAGTCATGTAAGGTTGATTGCACGTCCTTGATGATGTTTTAATTCTGTCGGGAATTTTTATACACACTCTATCATTATTTTGTTCAATGTTATTAATGTTAATTAGACTGAATGTCTGAACTCTGTGCCCGGTTGCAAGTGCCATTAGGACTATAAGTTTACGTGATAAGTCCTTGAGTAAAATGTTATCGTGTGGATAGAACTTAGATACGTATTCTAACACTATTTCTGGATCCCACATAATGTTATATTTCGGTGTATTTGGTCGAAGATTGTAAGCTCCTTTAAAAAATCTAATTAATCTATCATCCTGACTAATTCTGCTACCCATGATTAGTCCTAAGGCTGCTTTGCATGAATTTAACGTCCCATATTTTGCTCCTGAATTAAATAGGATGGTGAGAAAACTGATTATGTCAGGCACAGAAGCCTCAAAGAACTTGTTTTCAGATCCATTGCAATATTCAAACCATTTTTTAATACACGAGTTATATTGTTTCCAGGTGTTCTCAGTTATAGAAGCGAGCATAATAACTGATGATGCCTCAGAAATGCCGCGTCTTAAAATCGCCTCCCTGACAAGAGCCCTGCCACCAGGTTAAGATTCTTGTAAAGAGGGTGTGGATTGCTGAAAGAGTCAGATAACAGGCTTTCATTAGGCCTAAAAATTAACAGTTCAGATATTAATAATTTATTAAAAAGCGGAAACCAAGGTTGGGTGCTCCACCATGGTACCACCATAATACCCTCAGCTCTGTCGTTTCTTATTTTTTGTAAACATTTAAGAATAAGACAAAAGGGTGGAAAAGCATAAAAGTTTTCATTGGTCCAAGAACTGACAAATGCATCGACCGCCAATGCTCCAGGATCGCTGTGCCAGGAAAGATATCTGATGCATTTGTTATTTGATCTGCTTGCAAACAAATCAATAGAAGGATTTCCAAAAGCGTCCTTAATCTTTTGGTATGCGTAGTCTGCAAGGGACCACTCTTTATCCACGTCTGATCTTCTCGATTCTGCATCAGCTATTGCATTTTCTTTTGATTTAATGTATGAGGCGAATACCTGAAGGTTTTTTGCCTCACACCATTGCCACAGTTTTCTAGATATATTACTAAGATGGGGAAACTGTATGCTGCCCATTTTATTTATTGTAGCTATTGCTGTAGTGTTATCTATACGAAGCAAAATTTCACAATTTGAATACTCATTAGCAAATATTTTGAGCGCAAAGAAAGCAGCTAGAAGTTCTAACTGATTTATATGGAAATTCAACTCATTTTCTTTCCAAGTTCCACTGGCAGTTTTTTCTCCACACGCAGCCCCCCAACCTGTCCTAGAAGCATCAGAATATATTTCCAAGCAAAAGCTATAAGACCTTATTGGATTAATAGATTTTTCGATTTTAGCGATCCACCATTTAAAATCTTCTTCCAGGCATTTTGAAAGCTGCATGGGAGCGTCGAAGTTACGCCTAGTTTTATTTAAACTGACATATTTTGATCTTTCAAAATTCTTGGTGTAAAGCCATCCATATTCGACTGCAGGACATGCTGCTATTAGACTGCCTATAAATTGAGCAAATAATCTGATTTTACAGCTTTTTATCTTGCTGAATTCCTGTATTCTTTCTTTTAACATTATCCGTTTTTCATCTGTTAGACATATTGCAAACTTCTCCGAGTCCAAAATAAATCCTAAAAATTTACAGGTCTTACTTGGTATTATTCTACTTTTTTCCCAATTTATAATAAAGCCTAACATATTCAAGAGTTTGACTGTTGCATTAATATTCTCTTCACAGATATATTTATTGTCGCCTAAGCATAAAATATCATCGATATATACTACAGATAAATATCCCTGCGATCTCAGATGTTGCAAAACCGGTTTCATCATTTTGGTGTAAACATAAGGTGCTGTTGATAACCCAAAGGGCATTACATTAAATTCATATAAATCAGTTTTCCATTGAAATCTTAAGAACCTTTTTTGATCCTCGTGTATAGGTAGGTATCAAAAAATACGCATCTTTTAGGTCTATACAGCTCATATAACATTTTGGCGTCATTAATTTTATGGCAGATCTAATATCCTCTAAATTAAAATGTTTAGTGTTTACAAATTTATTTAAATTTTTTAAATTCAGAATGAATCTATACGTATTGTTTGGTTTAGGAACTAGGAAAATTGTTGAAATAAACTGGTTTTTGCAAGGAGAGCATTTAGAAATGGCCCCGCATCTAAGTAATTTTGAGATTTCTACTTCAACTGCCTTATGGGAGGAAGCATCTATTTTATTTTTTGGTACATCTTGTAAGGGGGTTTTATCTTTAAAAGGGATTTTATAACCCCTGATGAATGATAGGACCCTATCATCATTAGTGATTGCTTTCCATTCTTTATAGTATCGTTTTAATCTACCGCAATAACTGACCTCTAACGACGGTAGCGTTTGTCCTTCAGATTCCTCCAAGGTTGTGTTGCGGGCTGTGACTTCCTGTATGGTGACCTCTGTCGTAGAGGACGCAGCCCGCCTACACCTCGAGATTGTACCGGTGCTGGACGTCGCTGGAGAGGCGGGCCCCTTAAGTTTAAAGATTGTTGACTTGTTTTTGATGTGGATACTGATGCTGCTGGTCTGGACTGATTCTGTTGATACTGCGTTTTTGCCTTTATTTCTAACCCCGATTTACTGATTGCCCTGTTAGCTTTAATTGTTTCGGACAAGTTGTCTCCGAAAAGAAACCTGTTGGGCTTTATAGCTTGCATCGCTTCCCTTGATTCTTTCGATACTGCCGATAGCACAAAGTTGCGTTTAATAGTTGTTTCCGTGTGATGATAGTCACACAGAATTCTAGCGGCATCAGACATTGGTTTTATTATGTCCTTATTTGCCTTTGATTTTATTGCATTTGTCAGAGCAGAACCCAACGCACTGATTATTTTTGCAATATGGTTTTGCTTTGCCTCTAAAATTTTATCTCTCTTTAGATTAATATCTGTCAAGGTAGCTCCTGCCTCAGGGTTCAATTTTGGCGCCTCGAGAATCAAGAGATTTTCTGGAAACAAATATTCGTCTAGTATTTGTTTCCTTGTATCCTTTGGTATTCCATTAATCAGAATTGAGGACCATCTTTCTGCGAGATCTTTATTAACTTTTTCGGCAAAGCACTGCTCTTTAACTGGCTCTTCACCTAATAGTTTGAGGATGTCTTCGTCCACAGTTTCTTCTTCCTCCGCTGTTTCACGCCCTACTATAACCAAATTATTTTCTGGCACATCATCCATTTCAATTTCCGCGCTCTGTTCTGCGTCTACCAGAACATTTACCTCTGCAGATGGTACTGCCGGTGAATCTACGATGAAGATGCTTTATCTAAGTAAGACTCTACAAATCAGGATTTTTTTTTTTTTTTTCGTATTATTACCCAACAATATTGGCTTTATTTTAAAATTTGATTTGTGCAGCTTTTAATGAAATTGATTAACGAAAGTAAAGGCCCTGCAGACCCTACATAACGTTATTGACAACCTTTTAAGGCTACCAGGCATAACATATTCCATATAAATTCTTTGTAATGTTCTATATCCTGTGGTTGCACCACAGCGAAAGCTATTATCTCAAGGATAGTGCATAACGTTTTGCAACGAAAGCTAATAACTCAGGGATAATGCATAACGTTTTTATTGAACAAATTAGAGAAGGTAAAGGCCCTACAGACCCTACACGACTCTATTACCTCTTCATTAGGAGCGCATGTTTTTTTTTTTTTTTGTTTTTGCTTTTGTTTTTTCCAATAACCTCCATGTTGGGTACATCCTTATACCTGAAAAGGAACCTAGCATTTACCTGCTTCACCCAGAGAATTAAAGTCCTCCGTAGATCTCTTCGAACGCCCTGCTGGTGAAGATGAGGGCCTGTGTGATATCATGGGGCTCCCAACTTCAACAGCCCGATACTTTTTTGTCTGCTTTTCTATTTTGCGTTCTAATTTTTTCAGTTTTTTCCTTATGTGCTCCATTTCCAAAAGGCTATTCCCGTGTCTTTTGGGCATTTTGGATTTATTTATGATTATTGAATAATCACAATTTTCAGACCACCGAGGAATTTCGTGTGATGACGAACCTGACACAAAAAACGTAATGACATGAAAGAGCAGCAGGCTGCTAGATCAAAAATATTTATGAAATTTTTAGAATAGTGTGCTTTGAAAAGTGTGATGAAAGGACAGGATATTTGAACGAATATCTGTAAGTAAATGTAGTCAGGAGGACACGAAGGCAGAACTATAATTAGCGTAGTTGAACATTTTTAAATTTTTTATTCTATATGGTATTTTAAATTATCGAAATAGTCTTTGAAGTTATACAGTTCCGTTCGAAAAAATAGCAGTGCTCTATGAAGCATTACTTATTATGTGCCTGCATTACTTTAAGCTCAATGATCTATTGGAAACCGTTACCTATATTTTGCATCAAATCTTTTGTCTTTTGGTCGTCTTACTGTTTTTTTGCCACTATCATTGCAAAATAATTCAATTTTGGTTTCATCAGACCATAATATGTTGCGCCATTTACAAGTTGGCCAATTTAAACGTTCTTTGGCAAAATCCAATCGGGATTTCACGTGTTGTTTTCTTAACAGAGGTCTTTTTGCTGGTTTTCTGGAGAACAAGTTTGCCTCTAGAAGTCGTTTTCTAACACTTGCTGGGCTAATATTAAGATCTAATGTACTGATTATTTCCGTAGACGTTATAAAAGGATATAAATGTTTTATGAAAAAATATGGAATGGACAAAATAGAAGATGGAGATGCCAAGTAAAGCAGGTAGGTTGTATAGTCTAAACTTGGTAAAATATAAATTAATTGCATACCTTCGCTTTTTTTACAACATTATGTGTAAAATACGTATGTGCCACATTAATTAAGAAATCATTGAATTGAAGTTTTAAATTTCAGTGTAATGCGTCATTCACTAATCCTTACGTTTCTGCACGATTAAGAAATTAAAAATATCAAAATTGTCACGTTCTTTTCATAGTAAAGATAAAGCTTTACGGGTCAGACAAGATATTGTTGGTTTTATGACGCATTAATAAATTTATTAACATAATCCAGCACTGTAAGAAAAATGTGGTTATAATGTTTCTCATGCATACCGAGTTTGGAGCCACAATGAACCATGAAATCACCGATTTTTATTATATTCGCATTATTGTGCCTGTTAATATGCAACTCAATCGAATTATACCAAGGGTTTGTGGCTTTGATTACAATATAAACTCATGTGTCAAATTTCGTCGTTTATAAAATAGGTACCTGGGTATCAAAAATTCATTAAACATTTAAAGACTTGTATAATGATGTCGTTATTTATGTAGATATATGTATTTAAAGAATAACGAAAACTTTATAAAATTGTCTTGTTAATCAATTTCCCAACCATTCTATCCTGAAAACGTAACTATTGATACTATATTGACTAAGTATTTACGTCACCTTTTTATTGTAGTCAACGTGTTGCTGTCGTTATTTTTCATTGTGTCGTTAAATTAAATGGTATAAAAGCTGCCTAATTCACAACAATCCGTTCGAAGGTGGAAGAAGTATTTCCTTCTAAGATTTAAAAAAATGAAGTTCTTTCTGGTGATTATTGCTGTTATCCTGTTGGGAAATCTACTTGTTGTTCAGAGTGATTATTTAAGTCCTGAAGAATGTGCATCATTTGAAAGAAAGTACAATTTAAACAAATTTTGTGAAAAATACTTTTCTCTTATGTTAAACTCTGTAAACCGGTATGGAAAGTAACCTGAAATGCAATGTGTTAAACTAAATAAAGGAAAACAATATATTTATTTAAAAATAAATAAAATAAGCTATTATTATTAATATTTCAAATAACTGAAGTAATTGTTATTAAAAGTGGTGTTAACCAAATGTAGACATGGCTTTAAGGAAATACACCAAAATAAAAGAGATTGAGGCTTGTCAGAGCAGCATAATTAACTCAGAGTTACAGAAGCATGGGTACTTTTGTCCCAAAGAAAATTATGTTCATTGGTTATGATGTTTTAAACGTTTTTATCGGCAAATCTGATTGTGGTTCAAAGCGAATTCAGCAATGTTCACTAATGGAAAAAAATTACGGATTACAAAATTTTTGTATACTGTACTTTGAACTTACGGCGATAACTACTCTACGTTATGGGAAATGAAGTATATTCGTAATTGATCTGAAGATAATTTATTAAAAAATAATATTAAAAGATTTTAAAAACAATAAATATTTACTTTTAAATATAAGTTCTTCTTAATTTTAAAATACTGGCATCGACGATGGTATTCATAAAAAAAAAAGGAATTTTTTTAAAAAGGTAATAAAAATCGATGTCCAATCCCTATAATTCTTGAAGCAGTTACCATAAAAATCTGAAGAATTTCTAAAAGATATGCTCTTACGTATTAAGCTGGCAAAGTTAAAAATCAATAATAATCATCTTCTTAGTTTCACGGAGTTTAAAAAATTATCTTGAAGGAGAAATATGTTCTTAATTTAAAAAAAAAACAGGTTTTTTCGTATTCTACTCATTGAACTTCTTCATTTGATACCCATGTCAAGGTGGTGGTTATTGAAGTAATACATCACCATTTGGTACGTCCGCCATATTGGATATAGAATGACGTCACTTAGATAATCGTGCATAGGCACCAAAACCAAACGAGTGTGCAAAATTTTAGTTCTATATGTTGGGGGAAACTGGTTTAAAATTCAGTTGTAAAATTTGACCCAAACATACTAACTAACTAACAGCTGAAGTTAAATAAAAGCTTGTAATAAAGTAAACTCATCAGAAGTAATTAAAAAGCTGACGTAAGTGGATACGAAAAAGGGATTGAGGTGGTCAAACTAATAGTAATAATAATGTTTACGAGAGATAATACGTACATAGGTAGTAATATTTTCTGAAGTAGTAGGTAAAAAATTCAGATATTAGATATTAGTTATATCGCCATCTAAGATATGTTTTGCTGCTGTTTTTGTTGATCCAGTATTTACCTATTGTATCGCATACTATCTTTCTTCTCTAGAGCACCTGAACCAGGTGTGCCAATTTAAATATTTGAATATTTCGTCAATACCTTACATATACTTTGGTACACTTTGCCAACATAAATATGAGGTTCTTTGTTGAGATAATGTATAAAATTCATGGATAAGAGCATACGCAGAACATGTATGCAAAATTTTGTTTTCAAGGACGGAGGTCAAGAGTTGATCAAAACTACTTCTTCGGCAGGTTGTATGTTATATGTTTTAAGGTAAACTTAAAAAAAAAAACGAATTTAAATCTAGAAGTCTGACATATTTTACCACTGTTAGAAGGTAAATTTATTGCGTTTTCATCTTCTTTATATATATATTTCTACTGTACGTGTGTTGTCACTGAACTCCTCCTAAACGGCTGGACCGATTTGAATGAATTTTTTTGTATGTGTTTGGGGGCCGCCCCGGATGGTTTAGATTCACAAATCAGCCCGGCAGATGGCGTACTTAAAAAATGCTAAGCTACTTTATCATCAGCTATTTTTCGTGCACTATAGGGCAGGTAATAAAAAAATTAAACTGAATTGCCATGATTAAAGTCGGGTTGCAACCTGTCATATTTATTTTGAAAATGGGAAATATTCTCAAAAGTTCAGTTTGAACGAGATTTTCTGGTAAGGATTTGAGGGCCCCTGAGCTTTTTTCTTTGTACGGTGTCTTTTGATATTTCAGCTATCGCATTTCAGTGAATATTAAGTGTCGCATTTCAGTGAATATTAAGTGTACATAAAACATTCGATCGAGATTTTCTGGTAAGGATTTGAGGGCCTCTGAGCTTTTTTTTTGTACGGTGACTTTTGATATTTCAGCTGTCGCATTTCAGTGAATATTAAGTGTACATAAAACAATGCCACGTCTTCGTGGACGAGGAGGAAATATTGGTCGACGGACTCGGAATTCACAATTAGTCCAGAACCGTCGGTTAAATAGATCGGACAATGAAAATTTAATAAACCAGGCTGCAATCACACGTGCTAATGAAAGTCAAGAGCAACGCAACGAACGCCTTCGAGCAAATGCATTGAGGCAAAGACTGGCCCGTCAACGAGTCACCGACAGATTCAGAACACGTGAACAACAGCGTTTGCAAGTGTATCGCGCATTGACACGTGCATCACTTCTTCGTCTTGCGTTTGAATATGAATCGGACATCGACTATTCGTCACATTCACAAATTGTAATCGGTGCTATGAACAAACAATGCCATCACTGTCATGCACTCAAATACAAAGGTGAATCGGCCGGTTTGTGCTGCGCGTCTGGAAAAGTTGTATTGCCACCATTGAATTCGCCGCCAGAACCATTGAAAGCACTATTGGCTGGAGCTACATCTCAATCTAAATTGTTTTTGCGTAAAATTCGCAAATTCAATTCGTGCTTTCAAATGACATCTTTTGGAGCAACAAAAATCGTTCAGAATGAGGATGGTCGCAATTTTCAATCAACGTTTAAGATTCAGGGCCAAGTGTATCATCAAATTGGTTCTTTAATGCCGATGCCTGATACCGATTCAAAATTTCTGCAAATCTACTTCATGGGTGATGAGGAGCAGCAAATAAACGCACGCTGCCAGTACAACCATATCGAGCAGATGGAGGAGCGAGAAATTGTGTGTATTTTAGAACCGTTTTCACATGGCCAATTATATGTATGTGGCGTGTTCTCACGTTGGAAAATCGTCAAGTTTATTCATTTATACTCCTCAGGAATTGACTAAAAATATTGTTCATCAACTCGCATTAAGATAAAATTAAACAAACATTATTGATTATAACGAATTGTTTTTAGAAAAAATGATGTTATTTCAAAATAAAGAATAATGAAATTATTATATTATTTGTCTTTCATTTTATACTTTGTTTAATATCCTAATCGCTTGAAATATTATGCAGGACAACGTCTGTCGGGTCCGCTAGTGTATGTATATATACTATTGTACAGTCAGGGCGGTTGTCTATTGGCTAAATAAATAAATAAATAAATAAAAATATAACAATAAGATTTTGCGTAACTTCGAAAGCAAATGCTTAATTAAATACATTTGTTAGGCACTTGACTAACTATTAGAACAGGTGAATAACTGTAAGAAACTGGGGGCTTTAACGTGACTTTTACAGTTACCATACTAGAAAAAAATATTAAATTGTTTAACTTCGTAAATATATGTATATAAAGTGCCGGGAGTATTTTGGTTAATTATGACGAATTAGATTCTTTATTTATATTAATTGCATTTTCGTAGCAGCTGATCTAATTTGCTTTTTATGTTACTAAATATAATTTAGAAATTATAACTGATAATGAATAATGCAATCCTCTTATAAAAAAAATATCAAATTCTGTATTTGTACCACTCTTGGTAATCAAAAATCGCAATTGTTCAAACGAACTGCAATTCTATATTAAAGAGAGCTTAATTTTATCCATGAAAAATATTTTACGATCATTTAAGTTATAATTTCTTTCTTAAGAGAATGAACCACAATGAATATCAAAATGGTAATACCCCTTTTAAAAATTTCACAAATACTTTAGTGCCAGTAAATATACAACTATTGCAATACAAGTCTGAAGTCTGAGACTTGGTTTAATTGTGTAACACTTGTTTTATATTGTGTTTTATTTTTAAAATCATTAACTTAATAAATCTTAACTAAATACAAATTATTTTTAGAGTATCGTCATCTATGGCTGTTTATGTGAAATAAAAGTCCATACCTTTCTTTGTACAAATTTCGTCTGTCTGATATAATTTAAGATACACTTTTATTTCGAATGCGAAAGTTTATCTTTTTTCTTAATTTTAATTTAAAAAAAATTAAAGCAAAAAAAATAATCAAATTAAAAATTAATTATATTTCGTTTAAGGTTGCTGTAACCATGTAGTTTAGGTATATCTGAAAAATGGACAAAATGGTGTATTCAAATTGTCTACTTAAATAATATGATAGTTGAACAATTGGATTAAATTAACTATACATATTTAATACAATAAAAATTGTGTATATCTCTTTGGTCTCACATTGCAAAACAATGGCGTTTAAGAAGTATAATTTTTAAGACAATAAAAGTAAGAAACAAAGGCCGATTGTATTCGACATGCTGACTTTAAGAAAGGTTCCTAAAGTTGATCAATATAAAAGAGATCAGATTGTGTTGGTACATCACAATTCAAGTGAAAGAGATATTATAACGCAATAACATGAAAAGATAAAATTTATATTAATGTTCATGATTTCTTTGTTATATGTAAATCTGGTAGAAATAAAACCTACTTCAACACGAGAACAATTAATGTACAAAAATTCGAAAAAATCGTAATTACCATAACAAATTTTGCGACCGATTGCTCCTCGGTTTTTCATACGATGCTGGACGTTACAGAAAATTAACTTAAATCCGACTTAATTTATAAAAACAAATTAAGTTTTTTTTAATTATTTAGCAAACATTTTGTATTTTATTACAAGCTTTTATTTAAATTGCAATTTGTGCATGTCCGGTACAAATCTTGCAAACGAGTTTTATTTGTGTTGAAGAGCCTAACTTACACCTCGAATATTTCTGAGCCCGTGGGAAAAAGATGCTCAAAATAATGGCGCAGGACACCTTGACATTCGACGCGCAAAAAGGAGAGCTTTTGGGAGTGCATTGATTTATGGTCCAAATGATTGTTTATGATAACACTAAATTTGAAGTTGAGCATAACAAAGCATTGACAAACAGAAACAAAATTGTATGGTCATTCGGGAGAAAGGCAATATATTTATTTTTAATTTTTTATCTATTTTAACGTATCAGAGAGTTATTACAAAATAATTAGTTAGTAGAAAGTTCTATTAATTGCGAAATAACGAAATGTTACTTTATTTAAGCATAAAAATGTGTATATTTCCTAATAAATAAAATATTCTTCGATTTTACTAATAATATGTTAGTACGTGTTATGCTCTATTTTTATCGCATCAAGAAAAGTACGATATAAATCCAAAATATATTAAAATTACTCGAATCTTGAGTTCTATTTTTGGAAGAACTTGGCGCTTGGACCAGAAGTCTAGTAGACTGATTAAAGCTTATTTGTGATGAAAAAATTAAGTCGAATGAATGAAAATTAAGCACATGCATGAAAAGTAAGTCAAATGCATGAACAAAAAATCCAAAAGGATGATTTACGAATAGTATGCCCTTATTTAATTTGTCAGGAAGATTCAAGCAAATTCTAAAGTGTATTTTCACACAAGTTTTGATATAATATATATATATATATATATATATATATATATATATATATATATATATATACTCCCACTACCTACTATATATACACTATCGATTACACTGTTTTATTTAAAAAAAATATACATTCATAATTGCAAACATATGAATCGTTCGAATAATTGTGAGCAGTATACAATACAGTAGATATGCACTTTCCTAACGATTGTGTGGTAATAACAACCAAAAAATATAGCTTATAGACTACACTAATAAAACAACTAAAACCTACACCAGAACACTTCTCAAACACGAGGCACCATATTTATAAAACACCCTTTAAATCTAATTTGAGTTGGTATTACTTTTCAATTCCAATTTATGTGTTAGCACGACGATGTTAATTCAGATTTTAATTTTTAAAATCCCACATACGACATTTGTTTGCGGTTATTTTATGGTTACTATAATTGTTTTAATCCCTCATAATGTGACGATATTCACCAATTCATTTTCTTATTGTCAACAACAACGATGAACTTTAGTAGAATTTTCCAAAATTCCTTCTTGTGAAAAATTGCGAAAAACGCACTGAATGTACGACCATATACAAACATATGTACATATGTATGCGACATGAATTCATGTTTAAAGTGCTAAATCACTCGAATAGTTTCGATTACTTCTCATACCTCGCGCGAATTTCAGTACTACATACGATTCAATGTGTAAAAGTACTTGAATATTCATAATATGGTAAATTTTCAAATTTCAGAATTTCAAATTTTTATAATAACAATTTAATAAAATAAATACAGACATAGTAATAATTATTGACCTTGCTGCGGAAATCGATACCAATTTTCTTACACGTGTTCAGATGATTCAGTAAAATGAAAGCTGTGATACTTTGTAAACAGATCACCTGAACAAATAAAACAGTGCTGCAATTTTTATTTGTTTGCTTCGAAATCGGCTCGGTAACATTGTGCACACGTGAGTTGATTAATCTGAATGTCAGACATCTTAATTTCCTGAAATTCTTCCGGCAGCATCAGGCACTTTTGTTTATTTATAAAGAGAAAAAATTTGAACTTGTGTATGGAGAAAATTGAAAAGATGAGGGCTTATTTCGCTGTAGTCCTTGCCTTACTTTTGTCTACCATGGTTTCAATGGATGCTAGCGGGACAATATTAGAGTGCCTCAAGAAACTCGGATCTAAGTTCTGCGAGGACTATTTTTACAAAATTCTAGCAGGCGGAAAATAAACAACTGAGCGCCAGTCAATAAACTAAAAAGGCTCTTGACAGACAGACAGACAGACGGACGGACAACAAAGTGATCCTATAAGGGTTCCGTTTTTTCCTTTCGAGGTACGGAACTCTAAAAAACGTTTGAAACTACCAAAATTAACTTACAAAGTAAAGCTTCGAATAGTTAAATGGACTTTTAATTTTTATATACCTAAGTGTATTTAATGGACATGAAAAAAGATTTAACCCAAGTAGTGAGATTTTGCATGAACTTTTCTTAAAAAGAGTTTCAATATTCTTTTTATATTATACCCCTCCCAGTTTAATCTTGTCTAAGTTGTAACATATTTTGAAAAGGCCATCTAAAATAACCATATGAGATGAGCATATAGGAATTACAAATTAAATAATTTGATAACCAGTTAATACAATTTTGAACGAAACAATATTAACTTTTCATTTCTTAAATTCTTTCGTAATATATTTTGTTTTCTTATTTTTCAAACAGCAGTAAATTAAGTGAACAATTTACTACGTACTCACACTTAAGTAAACAACATTTTTCGAAAAATTATCAATCCCATAATTTTTCGATGACTCGAAAAATATTTGTTATGTACATAAACTTTTACATAAAATACATATATAAAAATTTGCACTAAGAGCTAATTTTAAGGCAAATGATTTAATTCTAAGTGTTTATCTTTAAGAAGCCTATAAGATTAATTTGGTAAAGGAAAATTAAATTATTTTTTAAGCGAAATGTTCATATTGTCATCCTTTGATTAGTAGGATTGGTAAGATGGAATGAGACCGATTTCCCGACATTACATAAAGAAATAAAATTTCTACAAAGTTTTTATAACTTGTAAGTTAGAATCTGTTTCTCTTAAGGGATAAAAATGGTATTTTAGAATTAATTTGTTCCTACATTGGTTTAATAATTGTTGGTGCACGTTTTCCAATACATGTTAATTTAACAATTTTTTCTTGTAATTATTTTAATGCCTTGCCATAAACGCATGCTATGACGAAATATTTGAATTTTCTCTTCTAACACTAACTCTTAAGTTGTGACATTTGTTCAACCGTTTTAGATACCAAATATTGGTTTTACTTACAACTAAAAGATCAACTTTATTCTCTATTAAAATTGTATGGAAATTGATTGGACAGTTATATATTAAGAGAAGAAACAAGAGCAGAAGATTTAATCATGGTCGGGGAAAATTTTGAAGGAGAAACCAACAAATATTTCCCTGAAAGTGCCATTTCTGCCACTAATACTTTTGTTGAAATGTTTGAAAACAATAATTGCTTTTATATAAAATATATTTCAAATAATTTTTAAGAAATGCCTTTAAAGTATTATAATATTATGTCCTTATTACTTTCCGCCTCCAAGAATACCGCCAAAGTAGTTTTCGCAGAATTTAGGGCCGAATTTTTTGATGCACTCTGAGATGGTAAGTTTGCCTTCTACCTCAACGGTGAGCATACTTGCCAACACCAGAAGGGCAACAATCAAAGCGAAAACAGTCTTCATTTTTTATGAAAGTTATGTCTTTTCACCAACTTTAGATGTAATACACTAAGCCAACTGGTACCAGTTCATTTATACTGATTTTTGATTCGATATTTGATCCATTGACGCACCTGCCAGTTATGTTTGCGGAAAAGTCAATAATCTTTATTTGCCAATGAATTGCACAATTTCTGAGCTTTGAAAGTTTCAGATCATGTTTGCAGAAGTGGCGAAATTTAACAGATATCAATGTGACCTACACATTGATTGCAAACATTGGAAAAGCCTGTGACTGTTAAACTGAACAAGCAAGAAGTAATTCAGTTAGTAACGTTAAGAAATGTTCATATCAGCCAATTTTCCATGCCGGTATTAAAGTATACGTTATATAATACATTTTGCTATTATTGCCATATTCCATGAATATGCAATAACTAATTTTTAATTTTTTAAAAGGGGATTTCTGTTTTGAGTATACATATATGTATGTAGCTACTCTAAATTCTTAAATTATTCGGATAAGTTAGAGGTTGTTAAGGGAAATGTTTATTAACATAAGAGGTACTAAATCAATATTTGTAGTTTTTAAATGTTTCAGTACGTTACAATTAAATACCAGAGTGTACCAAGTTTGCATAAAATTGACACAAAGGTTTTGGAAATAGCAATATAATTTAGAGATGCCTGGATTTGTTATAACCAAACTAAATGCTCTGTTTTTTTAGGTATTCAAATTTCAATTTTTCTCGAAATAATCTGGAATGAATTTGGAAAGGAGTTTTAAATGCACATACATTTTTTTAAAGTTTAAAATGTAAATGCCTTATTAATATAAAATATTTTTTAAACCACAGCTAGTTTTCAATGTTCTCACTGTTGCATATGCATCTTGTAGAAGAAAACTATAATACATATTAATTTTTAGGAATATGACATAGGCACATTGTGCACTGTTTTTCGGTAATTTTCACCTTAACCAAAAAGATACCAGTTAGCATAGTTACTAAGTGAATTAATTATTTGTTGCCTTCAACTGACACACATTTTTCCGTGATCTGTTAGGGTGAACGTTTCATTTTTGCAAACATTAAAACATGCGAAATAAACAGAAATCAATGAGTTGTTGTCAATCTGTTGTTAGATTGGATTGCCAATAAAGAGTATAAAAGAGTTTCGAATCAGTTCATTGGTTGTATTGCATCCAAAGTTGGTGGAAATACATAACTTTCATAAAAAATGAAGACTGTTTTCGCTTTGATTGTTGCCCTTCTGGTGTTGGCAAGTATGCTCACCGTTGAGGTAGAAGGCAAACTTACCATCTCAGAGTGCATCAAAAAATTCGGCCCTAAATTCTGCGAAAACTACTTTGGCGGTATTCTTGGTGGCGGAAAATAATGAGAAGGGCATTGGCATTTTAAATATTTGGAAGGCATTTATTATTTAATGATATGAAATAAATTGTTTGCTACAAATTTGAGGTGGTTTTACTTAGTCATACTGGACTTGGATGTCCTAAGAATTGGACCTGGACATTATGTAGTTATTCAGTTGTTGTCCAAACCCAATAGTCGACAATATTTTTTGGATTTGTTATCTCTGCATGAGTCAGAACCAATATTTAAAAGGATTTGAATTAAAAACTAGAAACAATACTGTACCAATATTTAAAACACCTCTATTGAAAGGACCACATTACTTACTTGACTTATTTTCAACCTTTTAGAACATAGTATGTATTATTTTCTATATTGGTGACCGTTGTAAAAATTGTAAACAGGAACTGAAAGAATTGTAAAAGATTTTTTAAAAGTAGAACACTTTGTGAATTATATTTTATATTTTCCTTTTACTGAAATTGTTAAATGTAGGATTTCTTTTCTTTCCAGTAAATACAATTTTGGAATAATTGAGTTTGGGCTCCTCACGGATTTTGATAGAACATTGTAGGAATGTCCATTTAGGGTCAAAAGTGGTGGATATGCTATCCAAATTTTTCGGTCGCTTAAGTATATTTGCTGAGATTTTAACTTTAAAGTTCTGAAAAGTGATAGTTTTCCGCTGCAATTTCTCCATGCTCCCACAATCATTTGGTGAAAATTATGGAAAAACCTTAAATTAAAAATTCTGCACGAGTGTCGAAATTAAGAAAAATTTTACTTTACTTCGATTTGATAATTTATAAGACAAATGCGTCCTCGTCACCGTTGATAAGTCGAAAAAGATATTTAGCATTAAATCGTTAATTTAAAATATTCTTGAAGAATTCTTTAGAATGAAAAGTTGGAAATGTCCTTAAATTTAAGATATCTATACATTTTGCAACGAAACTTTGTTTGAATATGCAAAAATCGTTGCGTGAAAATGTCAATTGTCGAAATTTTAAAGTTAAATATCTCGGGACCAACATAGTTTTTTTACACATTCGTCACTTTTGACTCCAAATGTACACTCCTACCAAGTTTTCTCAAAATCCGTGAGAAGACCTCAAACTCAATCTGTTCCAAAATTTGTCTTTGAATTTTTATTTTTACTCTTTTTGTTTATGTAATGTAATAAATAGGGATAGAAGGAGGAGAAGGAGGAGAAGGAGATAAAATTATCAGTTATTATTTATTAAGTTAACTCTAGTGGAACTTTCCATTGAACATGTTTGTCGAAAAAAATTTATAAAGTTCATATTATAACAAAAGCATATAAAACAACAAACAAAAATTAAGGAAAAATGCAATTTCTAATAAGATTATTCTTTATTTTCTTCTGTACATAATACATTCTCTAAAATGATCCAGATATTAATAGTGGGTAAGTACAGCAATTAAGCCTAAAAAAGTGAGAGAAGTAGCTTATTTGATGTTACATGTTGCACTGGCTTCTTTTAAAAAGCTGATGGATTTGATTAAACAGGTCATCAGTTTATCTTATGTACAAAAATTATCTTGACGTTTATAAAACGGATAAAAATTCATAAAAAATATGCGTAGAAAAAATATTTGAGCCCAATGGGGGCTCAATCAAAAACAACATTACTTGTGATCCCTAATTTTTTATCTTTTCATGAACGTTTTTTCGTATTTTATTTTTTTATTTTGTGTCTATAAAAATAGCTTCAAAGTATCTTTTGCCGCCGTTTTCAAAGCAAACAGACAGGACAAAATGTGACCGCATTTAGGCGGCAGGTACACAAAATGATATTTTCATCAACAATATATTAGTAAAAAATATCCATGCGCTTTAGTAAATAGTTGATTCGTTTCTTTTTAAAAAATATTTCAGTTTCAAAATGTCTGAATTTACAGTAGATATTTTCATGCACAAAAATTTATTCTAGTGACATTTTTTTTGATTTGGTACAGAGCTTACATTTCCAGTAGATTACACTACCATTTACTCCTAACGAATAATTTTCTACGTTTACCCCTTTACATAAGATTCCCTAAGTAATTATTTGATATTAATAGTAGCGAGTGTTTTGGCCTATGATGAGTTATTCTAATGGCTATTGAGCTTATTATAATACATTTTGTGCAAATATCTAAAGCTTTGGTGCATCGTCACTCTATGAAATTGAAAATTTACGAAAATCATCAGTTATACTTTACAACATTGCTTAGATCTAACAATTTGATTTGGTTTTTCATATTATTTTTGTTTTAATTGAAATTAAGACAAAATAGAAGAATCTGTTTGCTATTATCTGGTATTTTTACAAATATTCAATTCTTACGTATATGTACGAGTATGTTTGTACAAAAATAAAATAAATATGTAAGTAAAGTTGCCCTAAAACCGGAAAATATTGAATTTAAAGTTTATTCGTTTAATTATCTACCAAAACTAATAGCTTTTTTCGTCCAACAAAGTTTAACCTATTTTTAGTTCTACAGGTTTCGTTGCGCATTTATCATATTTAATATTAGCCGATATTTGTGCAATTAAAAGATGTGCTGGAAAAGTGCAATAACAATAAGAAAATTACGTGAAGATGGTTGTTTTATACATTGAAATTTAACAGAAAAACGATAATCTAAATAAAATAGATTTGAATAAAAATAAATTCGATTTTTGTTCAAACTTCTAAAAAATATCCGTAAAAACATTTTTATGAAATTTAAAGAAATAAATTCTTTCCGATGCTATTTTTATTTGGTTTTTTAACTTATATGACATACCTACAACTTTGAGGTTATTTGAATTGTTGATTTCAGGTCAAACAGATTTATAAAGTAAAACAGGGAGCCGAAAATTCTTCATTAAAAAAACAAACATATTAAATTGCAGATCTATTGACATAAATAACTAATAATTGAAAGGGATATTGTTCCAAAAAATGTATGTCATTTGTTACGGGAAAAAGCCCATTTTCTTTTCTTACCAGATTTGGCTTGCAATTTATAAGCGATAGATATTTGTATCAATTCATTATATGAGGTGGAAAATTTTATGTATCAAAATAAAACTTTTACAGTTTTCTGCATCGGGTTAGTTTTAGTTGCAAAACTTAACATAAATTTAATATTAAATAAAGCCTAATAATTGTTTATAACACTAATATTCACCTAACAATCAATAAATAATTTATATTTCTTTAAGTATCTTGAGCAAATAAAAGTGTCACTTTAGTTTCTACTTGTGTGTGAATTCATTATCAGGAGTATCCTTAGTGTGTAACATATAGGTAACATTGCATATCACATTGTATTCGCTTTATTTGTGTAGTTGTATATTTGGTTGTACCGACAAATCAACAGCATTATTAAAACTTAACAAAATTTTAACAGCAATATAATCCAATTTTCCATCTCATTACAATCATAGTAGTTATAAAATGTAAAGGCAAGTGCATTTGATACATAGTTTAAGACAAATAAAATTATTTTCTCGTTTAATTACCTTAAATCAAAATAACTCGGAGAGTTCAACTAACTTGCCTTTATATTTCGCACTACAACCATATATTGAGATATAAATTGGTTCTATGAAATTATCGCAAATACAACAATAATAATTTATTTCAATCGTTTAAACTGCACCTTCAACTATGAAATATATTTAAGATGAACTACTTATTGTGGTTGGTGTAATTTGTGTTGAATTTTGGATACCACCCTCTTGCTTACAGTATCCTAGAACTACATCAGTTTTGCAGTCTCCAATTAGGCCCGGTATGAGGACAGCTGCTCCAGCTACTGTCACAATAGCGCCAAAAACTACTAATCCTAAAGCAGGAAGTTTTTCTCTGCTATAAAGAGAATGGGGCTCCATTTGTATGTAAGCTAGACCAGGAAGGATGTATGCTAGAGGTATTGCAGCCAGAAGACCCTTAAAAATATTATAGTAAAAGTAATGTTATTATTGGTTTAATAATTGAGTTTAAAAGAAAATTGTAAACACTATCACTGCAAACAATTTTTCTATGCATATAGATTTTAGATTCTTATTTTCGGGTCTATTATATATTGTTAAAAATTAAATAAAGACTAAATTCTATATTATTAATGAGTCTTTTAACTACAAGCAACATTTTAATATTTTGTTTAAGATATTCACAAAAGTTGTGTTTTAAAGATTCTAGATTCCGCTTAATTAGATATATAATTAGTATTTTGAAGGTAAAAAACAAGTTGTTGAAAGGATTTAAATAGAAAATCTTCGCTTAAATATGAAAAGTTCACCACATCTCATCGCAATTATTAAAAATTTTGTGTAGAATGTGTTACTTGACCGTAAAGAAGAAATGAATTCAAAGCATATTTTAACTTTTCTATTATAATATCAATAATTACTACCCTTTCTCGATGGTTTGCTGCAAATTACAGATTTTTAACAGAATCTCTTTTCATTGTTTTCATAATTTAGAACAAAACCCTTTTAATTAGAATGTGATGGACGTAAATAATAAAAGATCAATAATCAAGCGTGTTTGTATTCCATTTTAATAGTCGGTATTTCATATTTAGTATGCTGCTTTCAGCAGAGCAACCCTTCTATTCAATGCACTTAATTTCTATTGCAGAGAGTAATTGTTTACGCATTTGGCTCACAATATCAACACCACGTCAATGACTGAAACATGGTGGTTATTGTTGGTGGGTTTATTTAAAAGTGAGCTACTTCAAAGTATTGTTCATTTCTTAATTTGTTTTTCCTTCCAAATTTATTTTACAGGGCATTTTAAAAATGCGTGAAATTTATCATAACATGGGTAGACAGTTGGTTGTTGCATGTAATATGAATACGGCAAATCACCATTTAATATTAAGTACATATATCTAGCCATCTGCTTGCATTAACTTATTTTTAGTTACAAAACCGAACATACATATGCAAGTACGTTCGTTTACAAATATCTTTCATCAACCCCTTCAACATAAAAAAATAATAAAAGTTTACTGATTTTATCTAGTCTTTACTCTGAAAAGAGGTTGAACTAATTATTGTGTAATTTAGTGCTTTTTTGTGACCTATCTTTCCATTAACTATGATTCATATACCTACATGTGTGCGCATAATTGAGGACTATACTTAGTTAGATCTAATGTCTTAAACTTAAGCTCCCAACTTCTACTGAAATTATATTCTAAAGGCACATGCACATTACCTTTTACATTTGATTGTAGCTTAAGATGTACCATTTCGTGGTACATACTACAAGCCCAACATTTGATATTGTAATTAAAAGGTAAAGTAATGTGGGCGTACGAAATTACACCAGATAGAGGATTATACCACTCATTAAGATGATTAGGTCTTTTATGAATGACGTTAATTAACTTAAGCATCGAAAATTATTTGAACACGCTATCATTATTTATAAATTTTTATGTTTATGGAAGACATTACGCTTTCCTTTTTGGGCAATGCAATTTTATTAAATTCTTTAGAGGTGACATTTCGCAGGAAGAAGGAAGAAAGCGCATTTTTATACACAATTTTCATAAATTTTAAGCTGAAACTAGGCAGTTTCAGACGGATTGAATTTTACGGGGTACCTAAGAGCTCAGAGGGTGCACTTTCGCACGAACTTTATTTTATAATCGTCCAATGCCTTTAACTGAACTTGGACGGTTTAAGTAAGAGCATATTTTATGAAAGCTTCAACTTAAAGGAAAAAGAGTTAAGGAATAGTAGTAAATTTTTGTGTAAGGCAATTGTGATGTTAGACAGTGGCTATTAAAGATATTAGTTTTCATTGACATAAGTTTCCGAATGGGTTATCTATCTAAGGTTAGCATCAAATTCCAGCTTTTAAATTAAGCTTAAATTGAAAATGTTTCATTTCCATTTTTCTAAAGAATTTTGCAGATGGCTTATTTTATATTTTGTAATAAAAATATTTAATCAACATGCAATCGATACATAATTTTTGCATATATTTGTTATTTCGGTATTTCACAGAGTTTCTATTACTCGTAACTTCAACTTACCCGTAAATACGTATATTTTTTAAAACTTACATTCAATTCCAGCACTGGTCCCAAACACTCAGTCAAGGGTGAAATGATTAGAGCAACAAAAACAATAGAGAGGGTGATAGCTGTTGAGTGCTCGTCGGGTTCAGCTCCTTTCTCCAGGTTAGGGTTCTTATCCTGATCAAATTCAATTGGTTCTTTCAGAATAAATCGGTGAACTATTGTTTTCACAATCTGGAAAAAAAGATATGATGCTGACAGTTTTTGTTAAGACTCTTAATGGATTCTTATGGAAGGCAGGAAATTCAGAAATGTTTGTCGTCTGAGATAATCTTATGTACGTACTCACAAGGGATATTTTTCAATCATCCCTTGTGGGTAGTGCTGATGTGACAATTCCTAAGTATATACGTCTTTTCCACCTAAAGAAACACACTTACCTCCCTGGACACAAAACACTCAATTGGGAAAGTCAACAGGATTGATATGGAGAATAAAACGCGGGAGAAATTCATCAGATCGTCGTTCCAGCAATAATTTTCCAGCAGGTCACCTGTTAAACGAAAAAGTATATGCTAAAATTTTGGAATTTCATGGGGGGAGTTTTGTCAGATTGTAAAAATCTCAATGAAATGTGCTACTGGGTTTATGGGCTCACCTTGCGACAAGGCCCGAAATGTTGAGTACCCGGCTATCCCGAAGAGGGCGGCCACAATCCAGGCGAACCCGATGGATAAGTGGGTGACCTTTTCCCATCGCTCCAGGGATGCATTACGCATAGACTGATACACCAAAAATGTATTGTGGTGGCACATAAACGCTGTGGGCGTGAAATAAAATTTTATGAGTCATAGGGAAAGTGATACCTACTTTTTAACGCCGTACTTAAGGGACGCTTTCCGTTTTATTGGTTTATAAACAAAGAGTTATTATCATTTCCTGGTTTAGTTTGCGGTCTGCGGAAGCCCCTCAGGCAATGTCCTATATTATGGTCACAAATGTATAGAATCACTTATTGGTATTTGATGTAAATAGACATGAGGATACGCTTACAATAAATATTTGCTCTAAATATAGGACAAGATACATTCAATGCCGATACCTATAAATGCAGAATGTGTTCAACTTTACTATAACCACATGTCGTGCATGTGAACATTTGTTTAGATTTTTTCAAGTAAGGAAATCAATATTATGCCATTGAAATGAATTCGAGCGAAATGGCTGATAGAGCCTAAAATATGCATTATTATTTTTACCTTTACCCTTAAAACACTCTCCTTTGCACGTCCCGCTTTCTCTAGTGTCGTTAAGTGAGCTACAAATTAGTTCCAAGTTTTGCTGATAAAAGGTAATTGAGTTTTGTTCGAAATTCATGAAAATAAGAGCTTTAAAAAATAAAAAACCGATCAAGTGCGAGTCGGACTCGCGCACGAAGGGTTGCGTACCATTGACTAGGTAAACAACAGTAGGTACACAAATTTCATATTGTAATATTTCAAGTGCCTACCTGTTACCATTTATTGATATCGAGCAAAAATAGGCAAAAAATGGAGTTTTTTGTATGGGAGCCCCCCTTAAATATTTATTTTATTTTAATTTTATTATTTATTATAAAAGTAAAAATAAAACTGAGTATTTTGTGAATATTTCAAGTGCCTACCTGTTGCCATTATTGATATCGAGCAAAAAAGGGCAAAAAAATCGCGTTTGTTGTATGGGAGCACCCCTTAAATATTTATTTTATTTTGTTTTTAGTATTTGTTGTTATAGCGGCAACAGAAATACATAATTTGTGAAAATTTCAACTGTCTAGCTATCGCGGTTTTTGAGATACAGCCTGGTGACAGACAGACGGACGGACGGACGGACAGACGGACGGACAGACAGCGAAGTCTTAGTAATAGGGTCCCGTTTTTACCCTTTTGGTACGGAACCCTAAAAAAGAGAAAATTCAAAACTCTATTTCACAATTTGAGAACATTATATAAAAATTGATCTAACGTATATAATGCACGAAAATTTTCTGCATGGTTTAATTCTATACATATAATACATTGTAAATAAAAATGAAGTGTCTGTCTGTCTGTCTGGGCTAATCTTCGAAACGGCTGAACCGATTTCGATGAAACTTTATAGACATGAAGAGGAGGTTGTGAGGCGTGACATAGGGTACCCTTTTTAATTGTTTACTATTATTAAAATTTACGAAATTCTGAATGCCTATGATATGTTTATAGTGAGTACGCACAAAGTACTTATCCTATTGAGATGAAATTTTACGGGCATGATGCACTTAACCTCCTGAGTTACATAGGCGCTGCATCGCAGTTGGAAAGTTGGGGAAGGGACGTTCAATCAATGTTAAAAATTCCCTGAATATTTCAAAAGAATGTTTTTCTAAAAGAAAAAAACAATTAATTTTTGAATCTTATAATTTTTTTTTGTATTTACCTATAAACATTTTTGTTTCCTAAAAAAATAAAAAAAGCCCCCTTGAAATTTTCAGGGTTTTTTTTAGATTGATTGGACGTAAATTATGTAAAAAAATTGCTCCGCCATATCAATTTTGATAGTAGTATTTGATATCTGCAAATTATATTTTTATTAAAGTTTAACTTTATTATAGGGATAGTTGTGCCCGGGCAGCTAGTCTATTATAAATTAAGTCTAGTATATTTTTTGTAAATAAGTTCCAGGCATACATTAAATAATAATAAATAATCCCTCATAGCATAATAAGCGAAAATATTTTCCATTTTTTTCGATTTCATAATCCCAAGTTCTTATCGCAACAAATACATGTAAAAATAAGCTGCAATCTATTCCGCTTCCAAAGCTATTCTTGGTACAAATAAAATTGTAAAAATTATAATTTTTGTAAAAAAAACAAAATATTAAATTACAATTAACATTGATTTTACAATATAACTTCAATCAATACTTGTATTCTAAAAGATTATTTATGTATTATATCAATATTAACTATTAAAAACTAATCTATATTATTTAATTTAGATTTCACATTTTTTACCTTTCACTTTTCGAAAATTAAATTTAAATACTTATCTCAGGAAACAAAAATAACTGACAAAGTTGTTTGCATATTCGTAATTGTTCACCCCAGATTCCTGCAAGGTTTCATCAATATCCGTGAGTAGATCTTAAATTCAATTTATGCTAAATAAAATTAGTTTTACTTTATAACTCGGAAAATAAAACTGAATAAAGAATTTGTAGATAATAATGCAATGAATGAATTTTATATTTAAAAAATTAAAAATTATTTTTAAATCTTTTAAAGTAGAAGATATTAAAAAATACACTCATTTTTATTAAATATTATAATAGTAAACTGAGAGAATAAAACAAAAAGACTGTTATTTACTGAGAAAAATCTTAGAGATTAATAATTCAAAGTTAAAGTCAAAATTTTAAAATGTTCTTTTTAGTCTTTCGGTATAATTTAGATGGGTACGCCACCATCGAGACTTTTTCTGGGTGGAAATAAATAATTTATGTATGTGGACCCTGAACATTATCGCGGGATCATTTGCATCGCTTCGTACAATACTGTCCCGCACCTGCCACCGGGGCGGACAATAGACAGGCTAAACGTTTAGATTATCCGGCATTTAATAACATATTCAATAGTATTTTGAATTGAAAATAAATAGCATTATTATATGGCAAAACCAGTGAACCTAATTAGAGATGTCCTCTCCGGAAATATATGCATGCGCTGGAGACCGCAGTTTTAACTGAATTATGCAAACGAACCGGCAAATTCTCCCTCCCTGTGAGCAAATTAACCGAATTTGCCACGTTTTGCAATTTACATATAATAGAGGTGGACGGGGGTAAAAGAAACCAATTTGCGATAATGCTCCGAGCTGCAATTGATTAAATCTGGCCGCTGCTCTTCTGCGATTGGAAAATTAAAGCGCAGATGGCAAACACCCAGTCACTTCCCAGAGATGAATCAAAGCACTTAAAACTGTCCATTCATCGCAGGGCTTAAAATTAATTAGTCTGATCCGCGAATAGCTCTAAAGAATTCGTAGGTGTGCTTACCAAATGCCATAATTCCTGTTGCTGGAATCACGTCCACGTTGGCGAACCTCCAGGACTCCGGGGTGTCTGGCCTGAAAAGCACAAAGCAATGAGTATGTTACTTTTCAGGTAATTCGGGAAATGTGGTTTTCGGTTTTTGTAGAATCGCTTAAAATTAAGGAGCGATCCTCCACCCACACCCCGAGGGCTCTATTAGAGAGCGTGAATTCATAAATCCATCGCCGGGAATAAAAACGGCCTGGAGGTTGGGGCTGGGGAGGAATGATTAATTGGGCTCTGCGGCCGGGTCCAGCCGGGCTGATTCATCATCATCCGGATGCTGCGGGCAGTGGGAGAAAAAACTCCCTAGTCCCTAGTCGAAGTGGGGATGGTAAAGTAAACAAATTTAGCATTCGCGTAAAATCGAGCAATTCGGCGACTTGTTTGAATTAACCGGTGCCAGCCGAGCGCGAAGAGGTAAATTAGTTGGAAGCTGTTTGGTTTATCCAATTGACGTCAGTTGATGTTTTTTCCAGTAAACTTATGCTAAGTGACGCGCATAATTAACCGCAGGAAAAATGTTAAAATACTCCTTCGAAGAGTTTTCATAATTATTTACAATTGGTTGTTAGTATATTAAGAAGAAGAATTGTACGAATAAAGGAAGGTAACCTAGGGAGTAAATTATTTTCTTTTCTGAAAGGTATGAACAAAATAAATATTTTATTATTCGTCCATTCAAGAGGAAATCTTATTTGAAATCAGCCAACATTTTACAATGCTAATTTGTTTATCGAACAAAAGTGCCGAAACAAAAATTGCCTAGGTTTGATATTTTTATGGGGTGGTATGATTGTCTGTAATATTCAATTTTACATGAAATTATTAAGAAAACATTTATTTTTCGGCCGACAATAGACACTATTCTGAAAAATTTAATTTTAAAGATACAAAAATTATATATTTCCGTCACAATTTTCTGCGGGAAAAATGTTGTTGCTGTTGCTGGAGTCTTATGTACAAAAAAATTAAAGCAATTTTAATTTTAAGGACTTTTTGTAATTTTTATCAAAACTATCTGGAAATATGGGAAAATTTCGACGGATCGATGCTACTTTTTGATCTTAAAAGCCAATCCGATTGCATAGTTTTTTGATGGGACAAATTCTACAACATTTTCTTTTGCTTTTTTTTTCCTCAATTTCCAAAAATCTACTTCTGCACTCTCCAAATATCGAAAATATATCGATAATATAAAATATATTTGGTATTTGGTACAAATTCATAATTTGAGAAAACATTTTTGTTTTGACTTCCACTTCATCAACTTTTTAAATACAATTAAAAAAAAGAACTCTGGCGAATTGAAAGAATTTATATATATGTATATGTATAGTCCTATTTTTGATCGATTTTTGAAATATAAAATTGGTAAAACCAATCAGCTATTTTTACATTAAAATATGAGTATTAGTTTCTATTATAATTTATACATATTGCGATAAAATAAACAAGTATTGAAATTTGTTCGCATTATAAAGTGAATATCTCTCGAGCTCCTTTTTAGCTTAAATAGCAAGTCTTTCTACTACAAAAAATTAAAAAAACCTATAGCTATTTGACTAAGTAGTAACATAACAACCTTCTTAAAATCTGAAAAATAGGAGCGGATCCTTTTCTTCTGTAGGGCTAAAACAGCTAACTCATTAGATTGGTATTTTAACAACTACTAATTAACATATAATAAGTACCTATGTAAAAACTCTGTACAGACACCTATGTTTTGGGAATATGTAAATCTCATAATAAAGAATAAATTGGCTTATAATTAAATTACAATTAACAACTATTAATTAATATAAAATTTGTCAACTTACACATTGTAATCGCCCGATAAAAGCCTCAGAATGACTGCGAAAAGGATGAACACCACACACGCCAAGCTGATAAAACTGGCCCTCGCTAATCGAGAAACATTTTTATATAAGCACAGCGGAACTGTTATACACAGGGTGACAAAAAATACAACTCCTAGTCGCACCGCACCCATTGAAGATCCCCAAGATGGCACAAATCTTACGAGCACCTTTGATAAAGTATCACCCACTACGACATTGTAGGAAATCATTGCTAGAATATAAAAGAAAATTTATCATCGAAACCTTAGTCTATTTAAGAGATAAAAGACATTGCTGCCAATTTGTATGTTCGCACTTTTAGAAGCACTCAATCGAATCATATTTCATAACGCAAACGGCTGTGAAAGAGTGTGAAAGCACGCAAAAGGTACCTACTCGTAAAAATATGTTGGCAAATGATTAAAATTTCATGTTTCACCTTGTTTTATGGGATATAATATAGCAGAAGTGATACTTCAAAGAAACTGAATTGAGAGGGGTGTTTATACAGCAGAAAATTGCAAGAAGGAAATGTTTTCATTCTGTCGTAAAGCTTTTATGGAGGAAAGAAATGCAACTGTCTTTTACAAGGAAAATTTAAATTTGTGTTACTAAAATATTTCGGTGTATTACATAAAACATTTCGATAAGTTTCAATCAGTCAACGTAAATATATTGTTATATATTTACATTGAAGATTTTGGTTTTTTCGATATACCTACATACATAGGTTTCCAGATAGATAAAATCTTTCCCACGAACACATTAGAAACAATTTGATTTTTACATGAAGACCTCAAAATATACGACAATATTTACAAAATTTAAAACATTTTTCCACTTACTGTTCAGAGCGCAAAGTCTTTTAAAATTCTTTTAAATTAAATACAGAACAGCACACACTTTTTAATATGTTGACAAAACAAAATAAATAGTTTTAAACAAAGGATTTGAACAAAAACTTTTCCTTTAAAGAACATTTTGAAACAAAATATCAACTCGTCTTTGAAGCAAAATTACTTTTCACTACGATGTTTGTAAGAATGTTTGAAAAAATATTCTAAATTACAGCTAAGTGTATTATTAGAATTATTTTATTTGGGGAATTTTATCTGACGATTGAAAAATTGGCGCTTAGAAGAAACGGATGTTCGAAAATTAATAATTGTACTATGTAAAAACTCCAAAAAAGCAAAAGCTTCTGCAAAGTGTTTACTTTTATCATGTACTAAAAATATAGAATGCTAAAATCGATTTTGCAGTAAATTGAATTTGAGGTCTCTTAACGGATTTTTATAAATCTTTGTGGGAATGTTCATTTGGAGTCAAAAGTGACGAATATGCAAAAAAAAATTGTCGGTCACTTGTGCTTCCCGAGATATTTAACTTTGAATTTTCGAAATATGACACTTTGCCGCCACGATTTTTTGCATATTCCCATAAAATTTCGTTGCAAATTATATATGTAAATGCCATAAATTAAGGAAATTTTCACTTTTACATTATAAAAAATTCTCAAATAATTTTTGAAATTAACGAATTAAAAGTAAATATCTTTTTCGATTTATTGACAGTGACGAGCACGCATTTGTTTTATGAAATGATAAATCGAAGTAAATTTTCTTAATTTTCAGCACCCGTGTAGGTTTTTTTACACAAATTCGGTGGAAACATTTTTAATTTAAGGGTTTTCCATAATTTTCACCAAAAGATTGTGTGAGCATGGAGAAATTGCGGCGAAAAACTATCACTTTTCAGAATTTTAAAGTTAAATATCTAAGGAAATATAAGCGATCGATAATTTTTTTTTCGCATATTTGTCTTTTTTGGCTCTAAATGGACATTACTACAAAGTTTTATCAAAATCCGTGAAGAGACCTCAAAATTAATTTATGCCTCGATTTTTATAAAAACAGTCCATGGAAGGGTAAAATGCCCTTAACACATACTTTATTAAAAATAAATTAAATTGCAGCGAAGTTGGTACGATGATTTTTATTTTACTTATAGCGTAATTTTACGACTTTCATGAGAATACCTACTAAAGATTCCTCACGTGTTCTTTTCCACTAAAATGTCCAAATTGTTATAAGAAAAATTGTTACGTATGGCGTATGTGGCGTCAATTATTTTTAAAATCTATAATAAATGTAATGAAGTAGACTCCTCAGTCTTAAATTGGGTCTCATGAATTGCAAATTAGCTACGAAGGATTGTTTTCAAAACAACACCTTGTCATGTACCTAGTAGGGTAGGGTAAATATTACTTGTGAAATACCCTCGCAACTTTTCGCTTCCAAAAATCACTTTTTAAGTAAACTCGAAAGTAGGAAGAGGTTGTGCGGCAATAGGTCACATTCGGCGGCAGATGTCGAGTAGAGCTACTGCTCCAACGCAGCAGTTACTGCGATTCGAGTCAAATCTGGAATATAAATAGATGCTTGTCAAAAGCGCTGTTAGGGGTGGCATAACGCGCTCGAAAAATCATACCATGCTCAATTATTATTCATGATACCGAGGCGTGAATGAATTTCTATCGCCCTTTCGGTCTCCTTGAACTGAACGCAGCCAGGGCTCGGCCCTTATTATTTAGCATTGCCGACACGTCGCCGCTTCCCGAACATGAAGGAAATGAGTTCATGGTGCAGAGTCCTTAAGGCCGAGCAGCGGCGGCGGCGCTGTCGCAAATTTAATATTAAGATGAAATGGAACTCGCATTGCCTCTGAATTTGTGCTCTCGTAAATTCACCGATTATACAGCAAGCAATCTTGATTTAAGCGGAGTTTTATAAGTTTCTTTAATATTTAAACTTTCCGGTAAACCTATACGCATTTACCTCTTAATGCACACATTGTCTCATTTTTAGGGTTCCGTAGTAAATCAAGGAACCCTTTGGTAGTTTCGCCATTTTCGTCCATCTGTCCGTCCGTAAATCATAGTCATATTATTCAGAGACTATTAGGACTAGAACGGTGAAATTGACACGTATAGATAATTATACCCGCTAAAAAGATATGTATTAAGGTTTTTGGAAAAAAATGTAAGGTTACCTCCCGTACATGAAAAGTGGGGATAAAAAAATCTTTACTTACACCATCGAGTGGGGTGTCGTTGAAAAGGGAATTAAAAATCATTATGAGGTTTCTCAAACCGTTTTTCAAAATGATGTCCTATTTTTGAAATACTCAACCCAAAATAGCCATTTTCGATTATGTTTGTGTCGGTCAAGATTTCATGTTGAACGTAATTTCGAAAAAATCTGAAAATATCTAGAATACTAGCACATAGACTGAAATTATTTTTAAAAGTAACACAATTTACTAGAGTCTAGTTTACGAGATATAGCCGACCATGTTATGCTTATTTGGACCCAAACAAATGTTCGGGAAGATCTGCGCGCGCGTTTGTATGTGTGTGTGTGTGTGTGTGTGTGTGTGTGTGTGTGTGTGTGTGTGTGTGTGTGTGTGTGTGTGTGTGTGTGTGTGTGTATAAGCACATATCTATACATATATATGTGTGTATGTATCGTATGTATATACTCGTATACATTATTATTCTACTTAGCATTGTATTATTCGTATATTATCATTTTTAGTCAGCTACGGAAGCCTACATTAAGCATGGCCCGATATGCGCTTGACCGCTTTTTTATATGTATAGATATATAATTCATGTAGAGTGTTTTTTAGATTACAATATTCTAAATGGTCGCATCCACTTTGAATCCAATATTTTGAATATTAGAAATCAGACATTGCTACATGTAATATTTTTCAGAAATCTAACATCATATTCAAATTTGTGGAAACATTTAGCTATAGTTATTTACATAAGTTTTATTTTCTTTGAATTTTAAAAAAGTGGCTTTATTATCTGTTTTAAACGTAAATAAATTAGCCGTTTGTTTACATATTTTCCGCAGAAGAAAATGACCAAAAAGGCGTTGTAAAAGATTTACATCTTATAAGCAACATTTCTTTAAACATTTATTACAATAAATTTCTCCTCCATTTTATGACACAAAAGTGTATATTGTGTAAAGAAATATAGGAGTAATAAATCCCGGGTAAAAAAATAACACTAAAAACAAATTTGAAAATTTACTAATTTTTTCTGTTTAAAGGGCGGTCGGAAAACGAACGGAAAGTAGATAAAAATCTAGTGAACAAGAGACGGAAAAGATGAGCATATCAGCGCAAAATATATTGCAGCATATTGTCCGCCTGATTTCCGTCCCCATTTTGCAGACAGTGTTCCATTTGATTTCCATCTACATGTGCATTTCCATCTCTTGTTCACTAAGTCAGTCTCTTTGAAACAAACTGTTTCCAATAACTTTTCCGGCTGTAAAATATATCCGTCTCATTTTCCTATGAATTCCGTCTTAACTTTTCCGATGTAATATGTTTTCAATCTATTTTCCGTCAGTATTCAGTGCAAAATAATTTCCGATTGAATTCAGTTTAAAATCCAATTTAAAATCTTTTTCCGCCCCTTCAGTCTTATTTGTTTACCTGGGATAATATCAATTTGCAATTATCGTTTCATTTCGTTTGAATTTCCTTATCTTCGTCAAATGTGCCAATAAGAACAATTCAAATCGCACAAATCTTTTCTGATGCCAGTTTTAGAATAAATTAATCAATAAAATTCAAAAATTTTAAATAATTAATTAATTATTTAAAAAATCTATACTTAATCCTAATCTCTAAGGATGGTTGAAACACACTGGCACACGGTTTTACGAAGTTCTGCAGTTCTAACTTTAAATTACGTTACGATATCTTGCAATGTCTCCTAACTTTTCCTTTAAACCCCATCTTTACCATAAACTTATTTTAAACTGTAAAATGTATTTTTAATGTTATTATTGGATTAAATGAGGTGAAAAAGTCAATTAAAGTTGTTAATTTTCCCTATGTTACTAGGCCTTCACGGCAAATTAAATTCGTGAGTTCATTATGTCCATAATAAATCTCATCCTCCGATTTCAGCAAAAACATATTTATTTTTTGTCATGACAAATCTGAAATCACACAGGACAGAAAAACATGGTTTATTTGGATTTACTCTGTTTACCTAAGTATGGTATAAAAATAAAGAAAGAATTTGGCTTTCCTAGCGATAAATAATTCTCATGGTGCATGAACATAATTTATTAATAGAAGGTCGCTTGTAATACTGAGTGAGTAGAGAAGGGAGGTATATTTGGTGACAAAATACGAAGTAAGACATAAATCTGAGAAGCTTAGAAAATGAGATATTACAAAAACAAAGCCATTTCTCAGAAAATTCATTAAGAAGGTCTATTAGGAAAGTTATCCGACGTGAATCGTCTCTTGTAATTTAATTTATTTCAATTCCTTGCCATTTAACTTAAACACTTTTTAATCGTACTGCTAAGATCAATGTCTTGAATATTTTCAATGTCTCAGACAAAGTGCTTTATGCATAATAATAAGTATTGGTGATATAGTCTCCGAATCTGGCACAAAAGTCTTGAATATTAGAATGTAACTAATAGAACAAAAAATAAATTATTGAAAAAAGTTTTAAACTTACCCAAAAAAGGATACATAAATTGTAATAATGATAGAAAGTAATATCCCAGTTTACCATAGGCTGCTTCCATTATACCGGGATAACTAAATCGTCCACAAATGTGACCACAGCGAACCTAAAAGAATAAATAAATGTCTTTTAGTTTTACGTACCTACCTACACCACTATGTGTATATTAAATGATACTCATTTAGTGTTAAGTTTATGTATATACGTCATTTGCGAACGGAATATAAATGTTTGAGAGATATACATATATAGGCAGTATACTGCGAATCCCCTGGCCGTCGAAATCATGAAATCATCAACAATTTATTATTTAAGTATTTTTTCTTTGTAGTTTATATTTCATCATTATGATTTTAGTTTTAGACTTATATTCTGGCGAAATAGCCATGGTAAGTTACAGAACATATTATTTATAGATCGACTTGACATTGGTCATTATTTTAAATATGTACATAGAAAATTCAAGTCCGATCTTAGTTTGAAACTAAGGTTTTCTGAATAAAACTCGAAGCCAAGTTTTTATTTAGTTTTTCAAGTAGTATTAAGCTACTGATTCTATAGATTCAATGCCAAGATATCGTTTCTAATATGTTTTGACTGTTTTAATAAAATTTAGAATCTTAATTTATTGACTATGTATTTAAGTATACAAGATCACAAAACATAGGTGTATTCATTCTTCGGTGTATTTTCATTCAAATAGCGAATTTGTAGTATTTGCTTGCAAAGAAGCGTGAGCACTCAAATGCACTCATATATGTATATTAGGGTGGTCCAAAAAAAAATTTTTTGTCTGTATTTCGGTTTAAATGGTAGTTTGTGGTTAGCAAATAAGGTTTGCTGAGTTAGAGCTCGATCTATTGAGTTTTAGAGGTAGCGCCCGAGCGATTTATTTCACTTGGGTGTTACGTAACGTTTAGAGAGGGGGGGGGGGGGGTACTGAAAGACGTTACGGCGCGTTACATGGGGGGGAGGGAGGGTCAAAAATCTTCAAAAATTGCGTTACGTAATACTTGAACGATCCCCATGGTATTGAAATGTAAAAATAAATCGCTCGGGCGCTAACTCTAAAACTCAATTGATCGAGCTATAACTCAGCAAACCTTATTTGCTAACCACAAACTACCATTTAAACCGAAATACAGACAAAAATTTTTTTTTTGGACCACCCTAGTATATGTATGTAAATATGTACATATATAACTAGGTATGTCTCGAATTTTGTAATTAGTAAACGATGAATCCCAGAAAACATCTTTTATTATCGTTTTAAGATAGCTACTACTGCCTAATAAATATATTTATGAAGACATTGATAATTTGTATGAACAACATAGAAATAGTTTCAATCTACAACAAAGTCTAAACGGATAATACCTGATGGGTCTTTTGCATATAGTTTTTAGGACCGATTTTTAATAATTAAAAAAAAGGCAATTAAATGGGTATCCTTACCGGCTGGCCAATTAAGTGTTAACATATCGAATGCAACGTGCCGAATAATATTAATTAATAGCTACGTTTTTAATTTCTTAAATTGAAAAAGTATAAGCATTAAATTGTCTCAAAAAATTAATAAACCAATCCTCATTTTTTCATTTAATCCTTATCTCATTTTACACTGTTATAATGAACATATCTTGGATTTTTCTTTATCTGCTTTTAGATCGATTTATATGGTTTAAAGTTTAATTGAACATATCCTTCTGTTTTGTATGAATTATGTGTCTCACTTTGCATGGTTTCTGTTTGCACGGTTTTTCCAGGAACGTATCTACCGTGTAAATTGAGGGATAGGTGTACTGCCATAGAAAAATGCAGTCGTTTTCTCCCTAGATATTACAAGGATGTAATAATCAAAAGCTAGAAGCATCTCCTATTTTTAATTTTTACATTTAATGCAATATGTGTCACGCGCATTTTGTTGTTGTTGTTGGAATTTGCTATGATACAAGACAAAATCCAACGAAGGGTGAATACTCCTTATAAAATTTTAGTTTCTTTCGACATTTTTTTAATCAATTTAAATTTTCGATATGTAGTGCTCCTTGTGGTTATTATATTTATATATGATAATATTTGAATTATAAAATAAAACATACATAAAAAATTAAAACTGGTGTTATGAGCGCTTCTTTTTAAAACAAGTGCGAGTTGAACTCGCGTGAAGAGGGTTCCGTACGATGTTATCTATCATGTTTTTTGGAATCTGACCCAAATTTGTTTGTGGTAACTAAAAATATGTTCTCCCACACATTTCAACTGCAAATGTAAGTTGGTACGCACAATATTGAGTGATTTACCATGTTTTTTTAATATCATGGACTTCTTATAGGTTTTCCCGTAATCTATAAGTAGAAAACTAATTTCTGTATTTTTTCCAAAATTTTAGGTTCAGTAGTTTCGTCGATAAGGGGGGGGGGGGGGGGGGGGGCGTAGGGGAAAGGTCAATTTTTGTCTATTTTCTTGAATAACTTGGAAATTTTTTTTTTTAAATTACAAAAAAAATAAATTTGAGATCCTCACAAGTCCTTTCATTTGATATGTCACACGGTGCTGTTTGCAAAAATTTTTTTTTTAATTTTCCGTCTTGCCTCCCAAAAGTGACCCCCATATTCAGATTTCGTCTATTCACGTCACACCTCTGCGTTTGGGTCACAGAAATTGATATGTGTACCAAATTTCAACTTAATCGGGCTGGTAGATTCGGAAAAAATTGACTGTGACGGACGGACAGACGGACACACGAGTGATCCTATAAGGGTTCCTTTATTCCTTTTGAGGTACGCAACCCTAAAATACAAAAGGATTTTGATCAAAAAATCGATATGCTCATAGTAAATTCACCCCACTTGTAGGGTTTGACTTATTTTTCGCGGCGTACCCATTTAATTCGATTGATTTTTAATTTGTTATCATGTTTTAAATATTTTTGCTTTTGACATTATATTTGGCACCGAATTCATTTTGATATATCAAATCCTTTTATCGATATTAAAATATGTTGACTTAGGCCGGCCGCAAACGTACGGTTTCCTAATTAGGTTTCCTGATCAGGAATTCAGATTCCAAAAACAAAATGTTCAACAAGGCGTTCGGGAAAAATAAGAACGTGTGCGCCTTGTTGAACATTTTGTATGTAAGCGGAGCATTTAGATTTCCGAATCTGAATTTTTGATCAGAAAGGAAACCTAATTAGGAAACCGTACGTTTGCGGCCGGCCTTATTCTCATTCCGAATTGAATATTAAGAAGCGTGAAATAAAAACTTCAAAACAAGCAGTTACCTTCAAGATATTAAAACTAAAGAGTACGAAATACAATCGTTTTTCATTTGCTTTTGGTTTCTTTATTTTACGCAACCTTTCAAAACCAAACAATTAATATTTAATATTTGTATTATAATTTAATTTTACCAAAAAAAGTGTAAGTGGTTACGTGATTTAAATCCAAAAAGAAATGCCTTAAAGCTAACAGGTTCCAAGTGGTAGAGGAAAAGTAACGTGTAAACCCTTTTTAACCAACCCACAAAAATCTACCAAGAACAACACAATTGCGAAAGCTGAGTGTAGCAACAATAAACTTGCGCAACGAAGTGCAAATGGTTTTTTACACAAGTTTTCTCCTCTTCGGAAAGGTACTTTTTAAATCTAGTAAACAAGGGCTCTTGGAAACTTTGGTTTGCTGTATCCATGCCAACAGGAACATAAAACAAAATTATTGCAAAAACCAACCAATGGGTAAAATACATTTTTTATTATTGGTCCTTCAATACATTTTTAATGAAAATAAAGCAAGTGCGTTAGGCAAAACATGTTTCCTTTGAATTCTAGAGAGAGTTCTTGATGCATATTAAACGTCTTTAATATTTCTTTGCTTTTATCTTAGAGCTCACTCAAACTCCTTTATCATTGATGAAATTCGTTTGGATCATGCTTGTGTTGTGAGTAGCCTCAGCTCAACCTTTATAATAAGAAAAGGGCAAACAGGGAATATATTCAGATCAGCCTTCTCGTCTGTTTGTGCACTCGAGGAGGGCAAGAATATTTTATTTACAGCAAACCACTCGCATAATTGAGTAAACATAAAATTTGGTTCTGTATTTGAAAAACAATTTCATATTTCATAAGAACTTTGACGAAAATTTCTATTAAACAAATACCGCATGGTCATTATAATATTGCCCTCATTTCCTAAACAACGTAATTCAATTTAGAATCCTTGCTTATCTCTTGCAATAAAAATTTGATTAGATGCGTTTTACTTTATTTATTTCACATCGTTCTTACAGCGATGCGATGATACCAAGGTACTCTTAGGGCATAATAACATTTATGCTTTATTTAAAGCCCAAAAGGGGTTTTGCATAATTCACATGGTTCAGTATTAAGAACGTAACTAATAAAATAAAAAATTTCAACTTCTCAGCCTCACTTTGGAAAAGTGACACATTTTTTTCGGATAAAAAAGGTACTTACAAGTTACATTGGCGGACGCCCTCAATTTTACGGACTTTTAAAAGTTGGAGCATAAATTTTTCTTCTTTCATCGGCTTCACAAAGTTAAAAGCTTTAATTTGTGTTTAAAATTTTGTGTAGCTCAAAATTGCCCCCATGGCATTGCAACCTTTTAAAATTGGTCTATTTCATGATTTTGGCCACGTTTTTTAGTCGTTCCACAGGGATTTAATTTTTCTTTTAGCTAAATTATGGTTGGAAGTCGGTATAAGAAATGAATGAGAGTTTGTGAATTTGAGAGCTACTACATACATATGTATTTCAATAAATATTTCATGACAAGCAAGATCTGCCAAGTTTGATTTTCGAGACATAAATGTGATTTTGGGCCTATTTATGGTGAACAGTTTCTTTCCATCAACCCATTTCGAAATTGTTTATAACATTTATTCTTCATGATGTTGCAAACTTTATCTGTGTTTGTTCCTTTTCAAGAAAACTTTCTATTTAGCTTTGATAAGCACTTACTTGCTATCATTGTTAAAAACTTGAAATTTATATAAAAATTTCAGAAAGAAGTAACTATGACTTATTAAAGTAATTTTAAAGTAAGCATAATTATGTAAAACAAAAACTATGTATCCAAAACGAACAACGAAGGAACGTTCGCCCTTAAGAAAAGAATTTTCTGTCTCGATGCATTTAATTGAACTGAATCCATCGTATGCTGTCTGTAATGAAACACATTTGAGTTGGCTGGCACTGGGAGTTATATGGCATATCTGCTCTGAATTTCAATGAACTAACCAATTCTATTCCAGAAATGGAATTCGCCGTCACAAAAGACAAGAAGTTTAAAGTTCATCTATTTTCTGATTGGTTAGACAGCTGCATACATGCGGTAACCTTTTATGTCGGAAAATGATATGGTAGATATGGAAAATGAAATCGATTTGCAAGTTCAGGTTTATATTCGCAAACTGATGCAAAACACTTTGGGTATTATATTTTTGTAAAATTTCGATGTAATAAAATAACATGTATTAAACAAATTGAGCTTTCGAGTGGTCCGTTACCATTTGTATTTAAATAGGCTTGTTGAATTGAAATGAATCTTAAAACTCATATCTTGAGTTTTTTAAATACGAAATTAAACTTGAAAGTGAACGAATATAATGTTCTGGAATAAATATGCTTATGTAGAAAATTAAACTGAATTTTGCGAATAATGAACTAGAAAATGCTTAAAATAAGAAGATTTTAAAGTAGAAACCAATTTCTTTTATTTTTTTCCTTTTTTTTTCTTTTCGGCAGCCAGAAGAAAGAGGTAGATTTCAATGTGGTAAAAATGTAATGATGAACTCCCCACCCCCTTGTCTGATTCATCCTATTTGCGAACATATGTAGCTGAGATATTACCATGGAGAATATGCTAGCTAAGTTTAATCAAAATTCGATTAAGAAATATACATGGAAATAAATTAAATTGAAAGTCCTTCTTCTTATTCCCCAAACTCCGCAATTTTTTAACATAACCTAGATATCGAGCCAATGAATGTATACGCAAAGTGGAATCATAATCCATTTAGAAATTCGGCAACTATCGCGGTAACAAAATCACAACTGATGTAGCCCCTCACCTCTTTGACCAATCAACATAATTTTGTAACACGACTTCTACTACATGTTGTCAATGTGTATGTTAAGTTTAGTCAATAGCGGTTAATAAATATGAAAGAGTTTGGGTCCAAACCATTTTTATATAACTTACGTAGCCCCTATATCCCCACCCCCTTGACCGATTTCTCCCATTTATGAACTTAACCGAGATATTGGCGGGATAAACGTATAGGCGAAGTTCGGTCAAAATCGATTAAGAAATACGGTCTCTACCGTGTCCTCAAATTTCGTTATATCCCATATATACTTATGTATGATACAAATAAATTTTATTTTTGAAGTCTACGACCTCTAAAACGAGTTTAGGCATCATTCATTTTCCGAAATCTTTTCATCAGATACACTGCAGTAGGTAATATTTTATATGAAATCTACCTAAAAAAACAACTTCCGATTCCATCATTAGACCAGCTCATTGGTAAGTACTATAATTTCATTGTCATCAGATGATACAGATTCAGCTAAATCAAATAAATATTTATGAAATTTTATTCAGTGGAATGTATATTTTGGATACATCTAATCAAAAAACTAATACTAATACTCAGACTTGACCATTGAATCGCGAGCTCAGTTAGCATGGCATTACCCTTATAAGAGTAGATACTTTTCGAGGTGGTGGAAAAACCTAAGCAAAACAAAACAGACAGAGTGCACAGTTTTTACACTTAACTAAACTCCGTTTAATGTTCTTTATTTAAGTTCTACTACATTTCTATTATTACTGAAAAACACCGCTTCAAAATATATTTATTGTATAATTTTTAAAGCAATAGATACTTTAAAATAATTTAATTTCAAGCAAGTCAAGAGCAGAAACTCTTCTTAACAAAGGCAAACTTGGCAATGACATGCATAATCGTCATAAGGAAAAATAACTTAGAATGAATCACTCATTGTTTCGCCTCCCTATCCTCAACTCAAGGATAAAACAACCCTCTCCGGGAGACAAATTGCTTTTCTAGGTATGTCATTTGGATTAGTAGTTATGAATCGTTGTTTCATAACAATTTATTCCGAGATGTATGATATACACATGTACTCGTATGTATCAAAAAGTTTTCCATTCATTCAAAATTTTTTGAAATATGATTCAACACTTTTTCAACGATAGCACGTTTTAGACATCTGTTCTATTGTTTATTTGAAATGTGTGTAGGTATAATAATTCAAAGATACGTAAGTGTTATTTTCAATTAATTCGTTTCTTTTATTAGCAATTATATAATGTTCACTCTAAAATATTGCACCACACCTTTGAGTTAACTTTAATTTAAATCAAAAAATGTGTTCCT
Organism: Eutolmus rufibarbis; assembly: GCA_963920795.1. Classification (NCBI taxonomy): domain Eukaryota; kingdom Metazoa; phylum Arthropoda; class Insecta; order Diptera; family Asilidae; genus Eutolmus; species Eutolmus rufibarbis. Next base: position 33,078,308 of record OY987205.1, read on the forward strand.
TAAATCCTAGGTCCGGTTTCATACATACATAATACGAATTCAAGCTTATGTTAAGTTAAATCGAATCTATTGCTTAATCAGTGTTTAAATAAATGTTAGTTTTATAATGCTCTGAGCCGAAGCTATTTTAAGTTACATATTTTCGTTATTGCGATTTTATTATAAAATCTATTTAACCCTAGAAAGATAATCTACGTCTGCGAGACGTAGACGCGCGAAAAAATTGTTATATCTTTTTATTATGAATCGCAGTGCATTGGTTGTTACAGTCGGAGCTCGCGTGAGACGGTAGTGTTGCCACGGTAAATATTCGTAGTAACTAGTACGTGGGTTTCATTAAGGACGTTCCCAAAAAAATTAATTTTCTTAGGATTCTTTTGAAACTTTAAATACACATACTTATAAGTGTCCTTTATACGTAGACATTTTTTTTAATGGGCCTTGCGGGAGTAAATTTCGAAATATTGACTATTGAAAGTTGCATATTTAACATGGGAACCCCATCCCGATCGATGTAAAAGCGAATGTTTTATTAAATAACAATAGTAATTTTCTTACAATTTTTTTAAAAAACTGATAACTATTAATTAAAGATATAACGAATATCTTCCTGTAAAAATAACTATGGCAAGCGGTATTGGTTTAGTTATAAAAAATATTTATATAATTAAAAATGAGCTAATTTTCGATGATTTTCACTTTTCGTGAAGTGAGAGATGGCGACTTGGCAATACAATGCTGCCAAATCTGAAAAATGACGCAATGAGATCATTTATGTAGTTCTGCGCATGTGAGCGGAGGCGAAAGAGTGTACTGTATCTCAACTATTTTTTATTTTTTTAACAAGTTGAGCACGACTGGTCTTTGGGAACGTCCTTAAAAGTACATGGGTTTCATTAAATATGCTAATTAAGTTCCGTACGTCTCTGAGACGTATGATTATCTTTTACGCTATTTAAAATATGATTATCTTTCTAGGGTTAATGTTGTTGCCTGGACGAAAATTTTCTCTTTTAAAAATATGAAAGTGACTCGACTCCAGGCTTAAGAGGATACGTACATACACATTTGAACCGATTCGTTTAAATTTTAATTTATCAACGGAAAACAAAAATATAGTGACACCCAGAATTGAGTCAAAAGAAAATTATATAGGCTTACTTAAAAAATATGATTTTTTACAACGTTGCACAATACACATATTTAGTCGGTAAATTAAAAATAGTGCAGTTAGAGTGTCAACAGAATTAACCACCTGAATTTTAATGAAATTATAAAAAAGTGGGAACGTTAGTTAGTTACTCACTCAAGCATGAGCTCAGTTTAAGTCTCGCTGATTAGATGCTTCAATTAACCAACACTGCTTAAATGAGAGAATTTTTGTTGATGGCCGGAAACATTTTTAATATCGGGAATGGTGATTGAAATTTTCATAATAAATAATAATTTTTCTAGGCAAATAACACAATTAAGAGAAAATAAAATGTTTTCAAATTTATCTGTATGTCTCGATATAGTAGGTACATATATAATTCTTCCCAGAGAAGAAAATCTTTTATTATCGGTTTATGATAGCTACTATGTATATACTGTCTAAAAAGTATATTAATGAAGAAATTGATAACTTTTATTATTAGAAACATAGAAATAGCTTCAATCTACAAGAAAGTCTAAAAGGGTATTTATATCTGATCGGCCGTTTACTTATAGCTTCAATAACACAGTAAAACTTCTTTTAAAATTGAAATTAAGGCAATGTTAGAGCATTCCCGAATTTCCACATTTAAGGTGATATGCTAGAATGTACACTAAAAATACAAATTTTTTTCGGAAATGGGGTGGTTTATAGTTGACAGGCTTTATTTATATTATATAAGTACGTAATGTAATAAGATCATAAACGATATTCCAACCGTTCTGAATGTGATTTATACTCATATGTATGATAGGTATGTATATTTTGTGTAAAATTTATTCCTTAATTGAAAATATGATCGTACTTTATCTGTTAGTATTATTTTTTATACAAATAAAAGGATGTTAACACTTACCATCAAAATAAGCGAATAATCGGTAATAACTGCGACTAAAATTAAGAGCAGTAATCCTAAACCGAATCCGGCTCTATGAAAAGCGTAAGGAATGCCTATAACGCCACTCCCGACGATTGAGTTGATGTAGTTGAAGGAGGCCTGAGGAAGAGACGACAGCGTGTCCGTCTTGCCCTGCTCATCCTGGAAGTGAAAAGAAAATGTTGATAATTTGAGACCTTCGCCGATTTCACATAGACGTCGTATTTATCTGTCGCTATGCCTTCGACTGGCCATGCAGAATGAATCATGTGCTCACCTCGCCGTCCAACAATTGTGATGTCGGTCACGTTTTAAGGAACAATGCAGCGACTGAGAGCGGGTTAGGAATCTGGGTCAAGGTGCAAAGTGGGTGAAATTTAGGTTTTGAATAGGCTCTATTAGCCGTAAATTAGATAAGTATACCTCGCTAATTACCAAATGGGCTCAAAACGTTCTGCTTTGAGCAGCCCTCGAAGGAAAACGGATGCTTTCTGAATTAAGCAGCAGGTGCGAACACCCCCACATCTAAATCCTTTTCAACGCTCGAATGCTCCCAGGTGAATATTTTTCCCCGTCAAGGAGCCCTTAATTGTGCACAACCGTGGAATGAACTCTGACTGAGAAAAGGACCAACGAGACAAATTGAAATCTTTCAAGTGAGTTTGAATGTGACCCAAATATATTTTTAGCGAAAGGATAGTGCCCAAAGGACGCAGTAAGATGTCAGCCCCAGGCGAGTTTACAGAATGAAAGTTTCTTTGCTGCCCTCAAAACTTTCATAATTCCCGGGATTAGGGTTTACGTAGTTGTGGCTGTATAAGGGACAAAAAACTTCCGACGGAACCTTTGAACAAAGTGGACGAACTTTGTTTTACAACACTTAAATTTTCATTGTGTTCTTGTTACGTAAAATCTGATTTAGCCATTATTTTCTGATTAATGACTTTGAAGTTTCTTTGGGTTGATAAAAAGTGCTTTAAAAGGTTCTCACTTTGGGCAAAAAGTTGTAAATTGTTACATAAACTATGCAAGGACTAAAGGCCAATTTAAAAAATATAAAGTAATCAAAACTTTGGTTTCAGGTAAAAGGTGTTATACTAAAGAATATAGTAGTAACAGTAGTATTACTGAATTATCGATATTGAAAGAGTTAGAAAATCAGCAATACTGAAGAGGCCTAAATTCTAATTTTACGTACATAACTGACGCATGAAATTGAAATTCCACATTTAGTTTCAATTTTGTTTTTATCTAAATATAGTATTATTAAATATGACATCGCCTTGTTAAAACCATACAAATTCTACATAATCTATATTAAAATTAGAAGATTAGCGATTGTTCTATTAACATTTCGCAATATAAGATGAAGATACATAACAGCTTTGCATTTGCATTTTTATATCACTGTATGATAACTAAAAGCTTATTCATATTCCTAACTTAAATTCGGTAGTGAATTTTCAACCTGATTTTCAGATTATTTTAAGATCTTATCTTTAATTTCTTTATAAAGGAATTTCTCAAAAAAGAAAATTGTACTTTTAAATTAAAGTAATCATTGAAACTTACCATATTTCACACAATTACTGGTATTTCCTTTATCGCATACTTACAATATCTTTCCAATAATCTATAATCAAGCTTTGCAATAATAAAGGCAACGTTTTATTTAATATTTTCGAAGCAATGATTTTCAAGTATAGAATGAAATATTATCAATGCTGCCATACTACGAAAGTTTTGCTCGTATTATTTAAAAATTGCGGAGTAATGACTATTTTAATAGTGTTTGACTGTATTATAAAAAATGGAAAAAAACATCGTCTATTTTAAAAATGGAGTAAGTTCATTTTAGAAATTTTGTTTTCAATGATAGTAATTGATTGAATTTAATATAATTCAGCTGCTTCAAAAACAAAAACAAAAAATTAACTTAGAAACAATGTTATCTACATATTACATTTTTATTTTTGAATATGAGGTTTATATACTGACATCACTGTCAAATATTCTCAAACTAAATAAAACCTCAATCAGTTCAGTGGGGCAGTTCTATAGAGATAACTTATTAAATTATTAATATACATATATAAATTACGTTTGGCAGAGTGCAGTTTATATTCCATATCTATAAGATTCTGTAAGTTCAGCTGGACAATACCCTTATTTAAAATGCAATTCCAATTTAAACTAAATTCTTGTATAAATTATTATTTCTCGCCAAAAATATTGTATCGAAAAGTTCCTAGCAATTCATCTATTCAAAGTATTTCAAAACCAGTTGATTCAAATTGAATAAATTATTAAAAAAGAGATTTAAACTGTGTTATAACGTAATCCTTATATGATATTTTCTGTATCCTTTAAAACTTTAAATAAAACGAATTTTCATTAAAATTATAAATGCATTTTCTCAAACTACAACGTGTCATCACTGTTAAAATCGATTTATATGAATATTAAATATAAATTGTGTCATGTTAAATCAATATCACTAAATTGTTGTTATAAAATGAAAACTAAAATCGAGGCAAAATGCAGATTGGCTATCAATCATCAATTTGCCGGAAGACAGTAGAGCGATAAATCGATTCATTGATAATGTATTTCACTCCATCCCACAAGTCAATAAAGAGAATCGAGCAGAGGAGGTATAAACTGCCAATCAAGATGAAATCACTGCTAAATTTCCTCAAATCGCATATATTGAGCGCCTATGTGGGCAAATTCACAGCCGAGGCAAGGAGCTTTTGCATGGGGAGGAGATGTAAAAATTGCATATAACCATGACAAACATTCCCATTCCTGCAGAAATTATTTCGAAATGAAGGCAACGTCTAGAATATTCTAGTTGATTGCTTACACCTTGCCAGGATAGTGGTGAATTAAACATTTATTGGTGCAGAGCCATCTATATAAATAAAGTGGTCATTGTAATTGTGGGGTTCTGGCAATAAAAGTGTGGGAGGAAAGTGCAAGAACGTTCAGATCCTCTCAGGGGACTTTCTTCCAGCATAATTTAATTGAATTAAATTAAAGTTCATCAAGTGACAAATTTTCGAGATGAAAAACTCTTTGGCGTGAGAGGCGTGACAACTAAACCCATTAATATTCAGATCCCCGCACAGACGGCCTGTAGTTCCGTAATTAAAATATCCGTCGGCCTGGTATCGTTCGTACCGACATTCGGGTTCTGGAATGGGCAGAAAATTAAATTAGGGGCCGTAAGGAATTCCTTAGTAACTAGAAATACCATCGCCAGCACTCAGAGCGCCATTAGGGAAAAACGAGGGTTTCGCCTTTAAGAAATGCAATATAAAAAAAGTTTATCCGACGGAGCAGAGGATGGCTATTGGGTGTAACTTGTTAGGTGTCGAAGTGCAGATATTTCACCCATATTGACAGAATCGATAGTGACTAGTGCAGGTGAGGTGAAGGTGAGATTTTAGTAACCCCCCTCCAACTGCTTCTGATGAATTAAGAAAACTGAATTTCATTTCCTGAATGGAATTGTAAGCTAAATAAAGGAAGGAAATTCATTCCAGGTTTTCAATTAGAGTTTTAGCTCGAAGAGCATCAGGAAAAATGAGGGTGGACAAGTGACAGTGCCTGCGCTCTAATCAAAACCCATCAACCAAAAAACTAGAATTAGTAGACGTGGTCACGTAAACTCTTTCGTCTGTAGCAATTTTGTAAGACCTTGGCATTATTTTAGGCATGGGCCGATTCTTATGCGAAAACATAGGTATAAACTTCTCTTATAAGGCAGGAATATTGCTCAGCTCTTTTAGGTACTGACGTTAAATCTGAATTAGTAAAGGACCTTTCATAAGTATTGCAAATTCTATATAAAAGATACAGTATCAAGTCGGCCAAGGACAGTATTGTCCTCAATGCAAAATGCATTTATCGAATATCCAGACATGTATTATTTGGCACAGTTCTTTTTTGTGTGGTACAAGTTTATTATATTATGTCTTATAAGTAGAAGAAGCTGAAAAGTCATTTAAAATTCAGTTGAAGTAGAAACAGGCCATTAAATTGACTTGAGTGGCTGGGTGGAAGTGGTAGGCAAACGTTTTTTGGTAATGGGCCAAAGTTTTTATTAATTACTCCCTTGTTGAACTAAATAATTTAGAAGCTAAATAAAACTAAACTTCAATATTTTCACGAATTGCGTTTTGAACAACTCCAGAATGGCAGTTAAGGCAGTTGAATAACTCCTTATAACTTTTAGCTATGTCAAGAATCTTAGGAATATTTGGAACATGATTATATCCTCTGAAAGTATAATTGTAGGAAGAAACTGCTCTAACCAAATTTAATATTCTCTTTTCCTGTAATAGATAACGTTTAGTTAGTTATATAAGTTAAACATATCTTTAAGGTTATCAAGATCGCATATAGGTACTCTGCTACTCTAAACACTTTATATTCATACTTACTTTCATTAAAGTTTTTATATCATCAAACGCATGAGTCTCTGCTGATTCATCACTTCCCTGAAATTAAGAAAAGAACATTTTATTAACTGATTCTATTTGTACTTTTTAAATTTAATACAAACGAACGAAATTATTATTATTTTATATTCGTTTATCATGTAGATGTAGTAACAGTATTCGTTTATCATGTAGTAATAGTATTTGTAATTAAATAGCTCAAATTATTTTACTCGTATTTATCTCTACACCTTAGATATAACATATATAATATTTATCATATATTGATTTTAAATATTAAATAAAAACTTTTACAAAACTTTTCTATTATTAGGTTGCATGAACTCTTTTCATATGTATTTCAAGCTATAGATGTAACAAAATCTGCGCTTGAGGGGTAGCTGTGTTAAAGAAAACTTCTTGGTTGGAAATATGCTTTGAAGTATGTTACTTTTCTACAACAATTTTGGCATATAGTTTTTATAACAAATCCTACAACATTTTTAGCATATAGTTTGCATTTTACTTCTGGTAAGTAAAAGAGTAAGCTAAAATTATTGAAATCAATGGAAAGTGCACAAAATAGGAATTATGTAGGAAATTGTGAAGAAAATTTCGATTTAATGTTTTCTTGTATATCATATTAATGAGTTGCAAAAGTAATTTAGTTGAACCAAAATCGATTTTACGAAATGCATACGTAGAAATATGTTTCAGGGTGCAATAATTAATTAAAACAACAACATTTATAATCAAAATTTACGGAAACACTAAATAAATAATCAAACACTTTCATGTCGGATATTGCACCGTTTTGAGTGCTTTATTGAACCCTAAGTTAATTTCTGGAAATACTTTTTACCATGGTCGGTTATAGTTCCCGAAATATTCCACCGCAAAATTCCTTTATTTTACAATATTCCAATTAAAAGAGATAAATTTTCCTGAAGAGCACTACTCTACATAGTTTCACTATGCACTTATATTTTTGAATTTTGAAAACATCTGAAAAAGAATGATAATAAAAAGTAAACAAAAATCATCTTACCTCTTGTCATCCACATGACATTTATGTTAAAAAAACAACATGTCCGCGTACAAAGTCGTTTATTTTAAAAATATGATAAACACCACAAATGCGTGCTTGTCTGCGCGCGAAAAGTATTATTTATTTATTTATTTCAAAGTAGAAATACAATTAATTGTACACCTACTTACAAGCCAGCGCACCCCGAAAAGTGAATAGTGTAGTGCTCTTTAGGGAAATTGTACAGATTTAAGTAGAATTTTGTAAAAATAAAGGAATTTTGCATTGGTAATGGTCTCTTTATTTTGGCATTTTGTCAAAATTAAAAGCGGAATATATCGGAAACTATAGCCGAATGTCAAGAAATTCTTTCACCTGCAAAATTTCATCGAAATCGAAGTGAGTTCCCAATTTTGTCATGTGTTTCCCTGAAATTACTGTTTAGTGAACATTTGAAAGAAGTAAAAATAAGAAACGTGACATGTTTGTGTAAAATAACTTTCGATTTATAACTTTTGTTACTGAATCTATCTCCTAAATATTTTTTACTTTAGGTAGAAAATTACAGCAGAAAGAAAGAAGCCCATTAGCATTAGGAATATGTTTTTGTAACCAGATACGACCTGCTGCTATTCGCAAAAAACCTGACATAGGTTTTCCAGATTCACCTTTCAGTTTCCTTGGAGAAGAGGAAGTATCCTTACAGTCTTCTCGCATTTAATCATTTCACTTACTAAGCAGATTGTGCTTCATCTGAGACTTTAGAAAAGTGAAAAGCACAGCAGTTGGCTCTTGTAAAAACAATTCTACCCAACAGAGTGCTGGAAATTGAAGACAATTCGTTACCCTGAAATGTAGAACCACTTTTTTCTCCAGACCGTCTCACATTACTCTTTTCGCTTGGACACCTTCCTTTTTATGTCTTGAGACGAAGAGTTATCCAAGCACACATAGAAAACATTACCATTTCTCGTAATAATGCCCCGGGGACCACTTGACGGAATACATTTCCTGTCCGAGTAATTAATTATTCCCCTTCCTCCAACTTAAAGTTTCTGGAAGCATTTGTGAACTTAAACTGCAATATTTTTCTGGTTTCGGGTATACTACTTTAACAAAAGAACGATTTATAAAGTGACAATCATTTTAACCTTAAATACCTAGGGGAATTTTACTTTACCCCCTTGAAGACACTTGGTTTGTAAAACGACAAATTAATTTCAGTCTCTTTTTTGGTGAAATTTCTCTGAAATTCTTACGAAATTGCTTTGCGTTTAAGATAAATTGGATTTCGTGAAACATGCTCACCCCGAAGGATTTATAGATGAGTTTGATTTCGAAATCAATAAAATCCATCATTACGTTGTTCGGCGACACATCGCGTCGTATCGTAGCCAATTGACGACATAAATTCATGGCTTGTTATTAACGAGTTGTTGCCAACTTCTTTCTTCGCAGTTCCTCCTTTCTTGACTCCCAGGGGATTGATTGAGAGAGGTCCTGATGATTCCAGCTAATTGTTATCAACGAGGCGCTTTGCTCGATAACATTTTCATTTTTCGAGAGCTTGTGTTTCGCATTAACTATTTTTTCCCGCCATCTGGGAATTCTTCAGCCATTAATGGAAGTGTCGTTAGATCACCTGGGCATTTAAATCTCGAATTTTATTAATTACTTTTCACATTGTTAACCTCGCTTATATTAAGCTTTAATAAATGTGTTCAAAATAAAATAATCTTAGTATACATGAAAGTGCAATTATCATATTTAATGGTGTATAACAATGCTCGTTTCATGTTTCTGAAAATAAGGTTGATTGTCATTTATGCCAGTTGCCAACAATACGAAGACTGTCCATTTAAGGGCGATTCACGCTTGATGTTTAGCAGCTAAGTACATCTTTACGTCTACTCGTAAAGTTTACGACCAAGTAGTTCAAAAGTTAATAGGATGATAACAAGAGCTGCAACTGAAGCTTTAATTTATATCTTAAACCTGATCACGTTCATCCTTTCTTCAGTTTAGATTGTTTTTCCTCTTTAAGTTTTTCTATACCTAATTTACTTCGTAATGCAGAAAAATACATGTTTCTTAAAAATTATTAAAAAAAAAAATGTATAAACTGATAAAAAAATGTAGATTCCAAAATAAAATTTTATTAAGATATTAATCCAGTATTTTTTGTATTAAAATGCCACAATAAAAAATGTTGAAGTAAATATTTTGTGCACCTCCACCTTTACTTTTTAAATCTTCACACATTTTTTTTTCATTTTCAGTTGTATCAAGTTATATTGTAGTTATATATATTTTGAAATATAAGACATTATTAAAGGTGGATTAGCTTTCCACTTTGAAATTTTAAATTGAAATTTCTATTAGCATAGTTGATACTTTTTTAAACTCTGTTTGCTGTGTTAAGGGGGCAATCGCTTTCATAACTGAGAAAAAAAGCACATTTTCAAGATTTTTTTTTGAGAAAACTATTATATTTATTTAAAAAATTCGTTTTGGACACTATTCTTTGAATATTGAAGAATACAACAATATTTTTATTTTTTTATTTTTAGTAAGTTTTGGCGGCGGCAGAAGGTGTCTTGCAAAAGTCTCATTTTAGCTGGTACGCATCACTTGGAACTTCCGGGAAAAGATAAATGAAAAATTCAAAATGGGTTCTGTTCTTTAAGCTTTTTCCTAGGTACTAAACCTAAAAAAATTAAGTTTTTAATTTTTTAAAATTGTTTTATCACTGTTTTTCGAAAAACATAAAAAATCGGCCATGTTTTTGCGGAAAACTACCTCTATAAAAAAAAACAAGGGGTACTTTTATGCATTTTTATAGGTTTAGGACCTAGTATTTATGTCAACGAATCATATGCTCTTTGATTTTTTTTAATTCCATTGAGTAGAACTTGAGATATGATGTGTACGAGTTAAAAAAAGTAGTTTTGAGAAAATCGCGTTTAAAGTTTTTTTACAATAATTTTTACTTGTAAAACCGTGTATAGATAATTTATTTGGGTTTATTATCACTAATCAGCCATTCTAATTTTTCAAAACGGTTTTGGGAGATGATTTCTATAATGTTAAGGAACACTTTTATGTAAAAAAAAAAATCGATTTTTGTTCACTTTTAAAAGCGATTGCCCCCTTAACTCAAAAACTACCTGGACAACCGAGTTTGCTCGGATACACAGAATTCCGTGTGTACTGCATACCGGGCAAAAATTTAATAGTCCGTTATCTTGAGTTCGTAAAATCTGATAGCTGGTTTGAAATTAGCGACCCCAAGTACCAATTTTGGTAAAAATCGTATAAGCTTTAAAATTTGAGTGTCCGCCATGTCGAATTTGTAAATTATGACAGTCGGTTTAAAATCAGCGACCACGGACATTCCAAAGTACCCATTTTAATGAAAATCGCATATGATTTAAAATTTGACAGTATATTGTAAATTTTATCGAAATCCTTAGAGCCGTATTCGACAACGCGATTACAGTTATGCATATATGCACATATATAAATATTGGTCGTATTATATTATAAAATATATAGTATTTGAATAAAAACATGCTTTTTTTTTCAATAAAAAAACTAATATAAATATTAAAATTCTTAGAAATTGTGAATTTATTATATTATTATTTCGATATAATGTCGGACAAAACGATTTATGTGCGTTATTTCGTCCGTTGATCTTCCGTGAAGTTGAAAATATTCTAATTTTGGTTTTAAGGTGGTAATGCCACAGAATATAAGAGAACATCTGATCGCCAGATTTGGAGACATGAATCTATGCAAAAAAGTGGACCGGAAGCTGCTTTATTTGTGAAATTTATAATACCATATAGGTAATTTTACTGATGTATTTATATGTACATATATGTATATGAAAAGCTTGTTTTTGTAAAATGTCATAATTAAGCTCAAGATATATTTTTGCATGGTTCCTATGCAATTTTTAGGTTATGTTACTTAAACACAGTAATTAATTTAAAGACATATGATTATAAATCAAAACATTATGTCATTTTGGACGTCTGACTTCAAAAGTGGTTTAAAACTAAAACTCCAATTAATTACGTGTTTTGAATGCTTTACGAAACGGTCTATTATTCTTTCATTTCTAGCTGCATACATAATTCTAAGTTTTTAAGGGCTACATGCACTTACAATTACAATTACAATTACATATAGAAGCTAACTAAATTTGCAAAAACTGACCTCGTATGTAAAATGCTTAAAGGCACGGCATACCCAAATTTTCTCTACAATTCAATGTATTTATACTATCAGTTTTGATTTTCAACCTAGTTATGCATCTATGTAAATATACATATGAGCAACAATAATAAAATTAAAACCCCACATTATGCAAATTAATATTTCAACTTCAGAAAAATCATAATTTTCTATAAGTAGCGTATGCAAATTAAGTTTTAACTTTTTTCCGGCGACAAGTTAACATACATATAAATGAAATCATTTACATATTTTAAATTGCGTCCTTGCAACGTATTGACATAATGTTTTTATTACAAAAAGTCATAAAAAACCCCGGAGACTCATAACATAACTCATGCGGCATCACGACGACAAATATTGACCGCATCTATAAAAAATAACACCGACCAAACAATGCGGTGTTGAATTGTGATCCTCTGTTTAAACATTTCATCAAAAAAGTTTTTCTTTATTGGCAATGTCAGGAACATTCGTCTCGCTCCTTGTTATCATAAAATGTCGTCAAATCAAATTTCCACTTGGGAGCTTCATTCAAATGGAGAGAATAAATTTTTAGAAATCATCATCAACACAAAATATGAAATCGGTGCTGTAGGGTATGAAAACTCGAACGGCAAACAAAGGAGGAAACCTTTAGAATTAAGTGGGAGAAAACTCTTTAAGATGGGGCATCACCTCTTATTTGCATAATTCTCCCGGCATTAATGAAACGTTGAAGTGTGTCCCAAAGATTTGATCTCCCGAAATAAATGCCGACGCTTAAAAAGCCACCATAATGTTGACTGGTCCAGTCCAGCCGCATCCTATCTGGCTGGCATCCTCCCCGCAATAAATAATTTATCAGTTTTCCGACTTCATATCTCGCCGACCTTCTTGAATTCAAATGTAAGGTCGAAACAAAGCCCTCAGAATTTGCCACTGTTCCAGACCTGGATTCTGGAACTCCTGCCAAGGACGGAGGATGCTGTAACTCATTCCTCTATCGCTCGATGTATGTCTTCCTGTTGCTGGTTGAGACGTGTCTCAAAGAGGAGCAGCGGCATCTGCTTTGGCTCCATTCGCGACCTATTTTGCCTTTCTTGAAGACAATTGAGGGATATTTATGTGTAAATCGGAAAAGTAGGCCTCCCCCGAACCCTCGACTTAAAGAGGATGTGGCGTCTTTTGACTTCATCGTCGGAAATATTTCTTCCTTCATTGTTTCTGTCTTCGCTCGGCTTTGACGACGTCTTTTATTAGATTTAACGCATACTTCTTATTGGAAATGCCATCGCAATAGTTGCGTAAAATGAACGCTTTTGTCTTAAAGTTGAATAATGATTCAAGGAGATTACTTCTTTATTTCCCAGATTTTTTTTTCACGCATTATCATATTACATGGTTTATTTTCTGGTTCGCAAATTCCCAAATTAAATAAAAAAATCAAAATTTAATATACGATGAATACTAGTCTCCCAACGTAAGCTTTCTCCGCTAAAGAAGGTATGGCAGTAATTGTATTTACGATGAAACTCTCCTTTAACCTTCAACCTCAATATTTTTGTAAGAATTTTATTGCCACCAGGAACAGGTCTATCTTATAAATTTTGCACATGAACAGGTTATTGTGAGGCAAGTAAACTTACCAAATCCTTTGAATGAAAAACAACCCCAGTTATGAACCTTCCGGCAACTCACCCATTTTTTAATAACGAAAGTCAAGTTGGATGGGTTCAAAACCTTAATGTTTTTGGCAGCAATGTCATAGGGGATGAAATTTGGTATTTATCTCTAGAAATTGGCTGCAGTTATAATAGTAAGATGACGAAATATCTTTGTACTATGTTGAGGTGCATTAAGTATTCCGGAGATACTTTCCAGGAAGACAGTAAAAATGAGACATGATCTGAATAGGAAACTAAGGTGGGGATGAGCACAACCATATGTCATTTCTTAAGATCTTATTTTTCACCTTCTCGACTCTGGAATTTCCGATGAAGTGCTATTAATACACTGCAGAATATCCTTCAAAAATATGAAATTATTATTTGTACACTTCGTGTCCCTCACAGCTGTTTTCTAAAAAAACCATGCATCTCATCTACATATAATTTTGCATAGTTATAATTTTTTCCCTACTTTTTATCAGTTGTTTGGGAATAAATAATTTAACTATTGCAAATGCAGTACTAGTATCATATGAAAGATTATCTGATTTTGTTTTCTTATAATTTCTCTTAATATTGTAGTTTGTGATATACACATGTATCAACAAAATTTAAAGCTCAAAAATTCGTTCACATTGATAAATAATTAACTAGAGATTATAGAGGAAAAAGCCGATCAAGTGTGAGATCCCTTTTTTTATGAGGTAATTTTATTATAGGAATTTAAATACGAACAAAATCTGAATTGTATTGAAATTAAATGAACTATGAATTAGTGTTGTTTTTAAATCCTTTACTAAGGCGAGACATATGGGACATAATACTCATTATCCTTAAATAGAAACAATACAATTAATTAAAATCAACTTCTACATCACCTTTTAAAGAGAAATCTGTTACCCGTTTTTTCCTTCCAAAGAAAATACACGATTTTTAACAAAACATATGTTTTACTTGCTTCAGAAAAAATATATTGAATTAACTTTCATTTTAAGAAGAAAACGAAAAGAAGAATTACTAATTTTAGAGAAATTTATAACTATGTATTATAATACTTTGTTTTATTTTAAGTACTAAATAAGAGTGAGCTTGACTATCAAGCTTAAAAAATTTCGAATAAAAGCTTATAAAAAATGTAGAAACAGTGTTACAAATACATGTAGATTATATTTAAATACAGCAGAGTTTTAATCAAGGTTTATATTAGAAGTAGATAATTTTTTCAAAGCCATCCATATACAATATAAATCGAAGACGTAAAAATAGTGAAACAAATTTCCCTGTTTTCATTTCTGTTTACTGTGTTAAGGGGGCAATCGCTTTCATAACTGAGAAAAAAAGCACATTTTCAAGATTTTTTTTTGAGAAAACTATTATATTTATTTAAAAAATTCGTTTTGGACACTATTCTTTGAATATTGAAGAATACAACAATATTTTTATTTTTTTATTTTTAGTAAGTTTTGGCGGCGGCAGAAGGTGTCTTGCAAAAGTCTCATTTTAGCTGGTACGCATCACTTGGAACTTCCGGGAAAAGATAAATGAAAAATTCAAAATGGGTTCTGTTCTTTAAGCTTTTTCCTAGGTACTAAACCTAAAAAAATTAAGTTTTTAATTTTTTAAAATTGTTTTATCACTGTTTTTCGAAAAACATAAAAAATCGGCCATGTTTTTGCGGAAAACTACCTCTATAAAAAAAAACAAGGGGTACTTTTATGCATTTTTATAGGTTTAGGACCTAGTATTTATGTCAACGAATCATATGCTCTTTGATTTTTTTTAATTCCATTGAGTAGAACTTGAGATATGATGTGTACGAGTTAAAAAAAGTAGTTTTGAGAAAATCGCGTTTAAAGTTTTTTTACAATAATTTTTACTTGTAAAACCGTGTATAGATAATTTATTTGGGTTTATTATCACTAATCAGCCATTCTAATTTTTCAAAACGGTTTTGGGAGATGATTTCTATAATGTTAAGGAACACTTTTATGTAAAAAAAAAAATCGATTTTTGTTCACTTTTAAAAGCGATTGCCCCCTTAACTCAAAAACTACCTGGACAACCGAGTTTGCTCGGATACACAGAATTCCGTGTGTACTGCATACCGGGCAAAAATTTAATAGTCCGTTATCTTGAGTTCGTAAAATCTGATAGCTGGTTTGAAATTAGCGACCCCAAGTACCAATTTTGGTAAAAATCGTATAAGCTTTAAAATTTGAGTGTCCGCCATGTCGAATTTGTAAATTATGACAGTCGGTTTAAAATCAGCGACCACGGACATTCCAAAGTACCCATTTTAATGAAAATCGCATATGATTTAAAATTTGACAGTATATTGTAAATTTTATCGAAATCCTTAGAGCCGTATTCGACAACGCGATTACAGTTATGCATATATGCACATATATAAATATTGGTCGTATTATATTATAAAATATATAGTATTTGAATAAAAACATGCTTTTTTTTTCAATAAAAAAACTAATATAAATATTAAAATTCTTAGAAATTGTGAATTTATTATATTATTATTTCGATATAATGTCGGACAAAACGATTTATGTGCGTTATTTCGTCCGTTGATCTTCCGTGAAGTTGAAAATATTCTAATTTTGGTTTTAAGGTGGTAATGCCACAGAATATAAGAGAACATCTGATCGCCAGATTTGGAGACATGAATCTATGCAAAAAAGTGGACCGGAAGCTGCTTTATTTGTGAAATTTATAATACCATATAGGTAATTTTACTGATGTATTTATATGTACATATATGTATATGAAAAGCTTGTTTTTGTAAAATGTCATAATTAAGCTCAAGATATATTTTTGCATGGTTCCTATGCAATTTTTAGGTTATGTTACTTAAACACAGTAATTAATTTAAAGACATATGATTATAAATCAAAACATTATGTCATTTTGGACGTCTGACTTCAAAAGTGGTTTAAAACTAAAACTCCAATTAATTACGTGTTTTGAATGCTTTACGAAACGGTCTATTATTCTTTCATTTCTAGCTGCATACATAATTCTAAGTTTTTAAGGGCTACATGCACTTACAATTACAATTACAATTACATATAGAAGCTAACTAAATTTGCAAAAACTGACCTCGTATGTAAAATGCTTAAAGGCACGGCATACCCAAATTTTCTCTACAATTCAATGTATTTATACTATCAGTTTTGATTTTCAACCTAGTTATGCATCTATGTAAATATACATATGAGCAACAATAATAAAATTAAAACCCCACATTATGCAAATTAATATTTCAACTTCAGAAAAATCATAATTTTCTATAAGTAGCGTATGCAAATTAAGTTTTAACTTTTTTCCGGCGACAAGTTAACATACATATAAATGAAATCATTTACATATTTTAAATTGCGTCCTTGCAACGTATTGACATAATGTTTTTATTACAAAAAGTCATAAAAAACCCCGGAGACTCATAACATAACTCATGCGGCATCACGACGACAAATATTGACCGCATCTATAAAAAATAACACCGACCAAACAATGCGGTGTTGAATTGTGATCCTCTGTTTAAACATTTCATCAAAAAAGTTTTTCTTTATTGGCAATGTCAGGAACATTCGTCTCGCTCCTTGTTATCATAAAATGTCGTCAAATCAAATTTCCACTTGGGAGCTTCATTCAAATGGAGAGAATAAATTTTTAGAAATCATCATCAACACAAAATATGAAATCGGTGCTGTAGGGTATGAAAACTCGAACGGCAAACAAAGGAGGAAACCTTTAGAATTAAGTGGGAGAAAACTCTTTAAGATGGGGCATCACCTCTTATTTGCATAATTCTCCCGGCATTAATGAAACGTTGAAGTGTGTCCCAAAGATTTGATCTCCCGAAATAAATGCCGACGTTTAAAAAGCCACCATAATGTTGACTGGTCCAGTCCAGCCGCATCCTATCTGGCTGGCATCCTCCCCGCAATAAATAATTTATCAGTTTTCCGACTTCATATCTCGCCGACCTTCTTGAATTCAAATGTAAGGTCGAAACAAAGCCCTCAGAATTTGCCACTGTTCCAGACCTGGATTCTGGAACTCCTGCCAAGGACGGAGGATGCTGTAACTCATTCCTCTATCGCTCGATGTATGTCTTCCTGTTGCTGGTTGAGACGTGTCTCAAAGAGGAGCAGCGGCATCTGCTTTGGCTCCATTCGCGACCTATTTTGCCTTTCTTGAAGACAATTGAGGGATATTTATGTGTAAATCGGAAAAGTAGGCCTCCCCCGAACCCTCGACTTAAAGAGGATGTGGCGTCTTTTGACTTCATCGTCGGAAATATTTCTTCCTTCATTGTTTCTGTCTTCGCTCGGCTTTGACGACGTCTTTTATTAGATTTAACGCAAACTTCTTATTGGAAATGCCATCGCAACAGTTGCGTAAAATGAACGCTTTTGTCTTAAAGTTGAATAATGATTCAAGTAGATTACTTCTTTATTTCCCAGATTTTTTTTTCACGCATTATCATATTACATGGTTTATTTTCTGGTTCGCAAATTCCCAAATTAAATAAAAAAATCAAAATTTAATATACGATGAATACTAGTCTCCCAACGTAAGCTTTCTCCGCTAAAGAAGGTATGGCAGTAATTGTATTTACGATGAAACTCTCCTTTAACCTTCAACCTCAATATTTTTGTAAGAATTTTATTGCCACCAGGAACAGGTCTATCTTATAAATTTTGCACATGAACAGGTTATTGTGAGGCAAGTAAACTTACCAAATCCTTTGAATGAAAAACAACCCCAGTTATGAACCTTCCGGCAACTCACCCATTTTTTAATAACGAAAGTCAAGTTGGATGGGTTCAAAACCTTAATGTTTTTGGCAGCAATGTCATAGGGGATGAAATTTGGTATTTATCTCTAGAAATTGGCTGCTGTTATAATAGTAAGATGACGAAATATCTTTGTACTATGTTGAGGTGCATTAAGTATTCCGGAGATACTTTCCAGGAAGACAGTAAAAATGAGACATGATCTGAATAGGAAACTAAGGTGGGGATGAGCACAACCATATGTCATTTCTTAAGATCTTATTTTTCACCTTCTCGACTCTGGAATTTCCGATGAAGTGCTATTAATACACTGCAGAATATCCTTCAAAAATATGAAATTATTATTTGTACACTTCGTGTCCCTCACAGCTGTTTTCTAAAAAAACCATGCATCTCATCTACATATAATTTTGCATAGTTATAATTTTTTCCCTACTTTTTATCAGTTGTTTGGGAATAAATAATTTAACTATTGCAAATGCAGTACTAGTATCATATGAAAGATTATCTGGTTTTGTTTTCTTATAATTTCTCTTAATATTGTAGTTTGTGATATACACATGTATCAACAAAATTTAAAGCTCAAAAATTCGTTCACATTGATAAATAATTAACTAGAGATTATAGAGGAAAAAGCCGATCAAGTGTGAGATCCCTTTTTTTATGAGGTAATTTTATTATAGGAATTTAAATACGAACAAAATCTGAATTGTATTGAAATTAAATGAACTATGAATTAGTGTTGTTTTTAAATCCTTTACTAAGGCGAGACATATGGGACATAATACTCATTATCCTTAAATAGAAACAATACAATTAATTAAAATCAACTTCTACATCACCTTTTAAAGAGAAATCTGTTACCCGTTTTTTCCTTCCAAAGAAAATACACGATTTTTAACAAAACATATGTTTTACTTGCTTCAGAAAAAATATATTGAATTAACTTTCATTTTAAGAAGAAAACGAAAAGAAGAATTACTAATTTTAGAGAAATTTATAACTATGTATTATAATACTTTGTTTTATTTTAAGTACTAAATAAGAGTGAGCTTGACTATCAAGCTTAAAAAATTTCGAATAAAAGCTTATAAAAAATGTAGAAACAGTGTTACAAATACATGTAGATAATATTTAAATACAGCAGAGTTTTAATCAAGGTTTATATTAGAAGTAGATAATTTTTTCAAAGCCATCCATATACAATATAAATCGAAGACGTAAAAATAGTGAAACAAATTTCCCTGTTTTAGCATTTTAAACAAAGCAAATTTATTTTTAATCTGAAAGTCAAACACTGCGGTTTGGAAGTGTTTTGTGAATATATTTCCTAATTTAGAAGAAGTTGTTTTGCTAATGTCTGAACTTGATTTTAAATAAGCTATTTTAATACTTTTCTTTTCATTCGAAAAATAATTACTTTTTGTAAAAAGCCAAACATGTTTTGAAAAATAAATGATTATGACTGCCCCTTTAAAAATATATATACATATAGTGCGATATAATGAACAAAATTGACTTGATTTTCGTTTGGTATATTGTTTTAGAAGAAACAACAAAGTCCAATTGTTACAATTACTTCATTACTTCTACTTGTTGTACAGAAAGTAATTGTAGATTGTATTGCATTTGTTGGCGCATCACACTATACTATAAAAAAATAACTTCAAATACCAACGGGTAAAGAAGCCCTTGATTTTAGCTTGTATGAAAAAGTTTGTTTCTAAATATCACCGCAAACGCAAGTTAAGTTGGTAAAGTATTGTTGTTTTACAAATGTTCTGTCTATTTTAAGCATAAATATACTTTGAAAACAAGAAAGAGAGACTTTTTCTCGAGTGGCATTTTTACACAGTACAAACCCTCGAGGGTTTTATGCTGTTTCAATTGTTCCACCAAATTACAACAAGCACTTACAATGCTTCAATTTTACTGTGCTGTTCGTCTTCAAGAGGGGAAATTGTATCACAAAGTAAAATCCCTTTAACCTATTTTGACTTGATACCCTTTTCGATATTATCGCGGTTCCGCGATGATAAATCGGTAGCAAAACAATAAAAGCGTAAACACCCTTCCGCGGTAGAGGACGAACGAACGAATGACGGCATATGAGGTACATATGAGTGACGTACGTGAATTAACCCAGACAAAGTATAATCTGAGCTCGTTTAATCAACTTAAATTAATCTAAATAATTTATAAACATGTCTTCAGTAGCAAAGGCAAATTTTAACATGTTTTAATCATATAACGTGAGACTTTGCAAATTTTGAGGAATCGATAACAAAATTGCTTATGTTACAAGCCCTGCAGATTCGCATCAATCTTCCTTTACCCGGGCACCGGAAGCGAACCTCAAGAACGCAGAGAGCATGATGAAAGGGTTGAAATTGTGCACAGACTAAATATAAAATGCAAATGTAATCATTGTTACTAAAGTATATTCACAAAAAAATTTAGCCTGGATGCTGTAATTTTATTTTCCCTCATCTCTCTTATTTTTTGCAAGATAAAATATTTATGGATTGATACCATCATAACCCTCCACAGGTTGGAGAACATATTTCACCTGGACATCTTTGCTCCGCACGTACGTTCCTCTGGTGCCATTTCTGCAGCTTTATCATTTCGAGCCTGAAGTGGCCGTCAGCTATAAAATTTATGAGAGGTCTTCGTATCTTCGTTCGAGGAAACTCCCTTAAAGATTTTAATAATTGGAGATGGCATGACCGGCATCGCATCATCTTAATTAATTTATCTATTTTAAGGGGGCGATATTCCCTCTATCGTGGGGGTGTTCCTCACGTTCATATTTATGCGATTAAAAATGCCTGGAATGGTGCAACTTAGAGCGGTTTATCAGATTACAGAAGAGGTCCTCCCCTGGGTGCGACCCGATCCGGGTGGATAATGGAAGATGCCCGAATTGGCGTCGATAAATGAACGTGCCGTGAACTGTGAGTTGTTTGAACGCGAGAATTGCTTGGTTCTACACCAAGACGAACCTCCTGGAGCAGGAGGAATGCAGCTTCTGCACATGTGAAATGAATCGTCTAAAACAACAGATAGTGCAGGAGCTGTATTGCCTGATAACCGAGGTATTCAACTGGTTCTGACGGTTAGGGTGGAGGCGGAAATTACGCAAATACCTGTCGTTGTAGCATATAACTGAATTCGGTCGCTGTATTCCTCCTGTTCTCCTCCATTATCCAGAAATTTAATGTAAAAGAGGCCTTCCTTTCCGAACTTCTATCACTTCACAAAATCGCGACCTAACTTCGGTTAATTGGCTTCACAAAGGTACGTGCACTGAATCGAATAACTCTGGAAAACCCAAACCAACGTAACACATTAATCAGCGACTCCCGGAGTTTGGAAACTAGTGTGAGTTTAAGATACTCAGTAATATAGCTCTTCAGGGATCTCCCTTAGCGGAGGAGTATCGAGGGTTGACTGGAGCGCCTTCGACAAGACCTTCTCGGTAGACCGCTTACTTTACTTCGGCTACTTAGTTTTGAAGAGCGAGGACTGAACCCCACTATCGGTTCAGAGAACATCTCTACCATGGTGAGAAAGATACGTAAACCCCCAAAAATCTGTTATATAGTCTTTGCGCATGTCATGTCATTTGAACCGATTCAATTTACGCTCTACCGGGTGAAGAATTTTCACTTCTCCTTTATAAAGTGGAGCACACTTAAAAAAGGAATTTTATACCTCCGTAAAATGTGCCACCGACTTGCACCCACATCGCACGTGGGCTGTATGTTAATATATTTTTTTCACCTTCTTTTAAGTATAGCCTCAGACCACCGGTGCTATTATGGAATTTAACTCCCTTCATCGGCAGTAATGTTTTATAAATTGCTCATTTCCTGCGACCTGCATGCGACTGAATACGTCGGCCGGTAGCGATTATAATAGGGAGTTAAAATGTTAATTTATTGTCGGGTTACCACTCACTGTTAACATATCCTTAATTGCTAATAAAAGTTTGCAATGTTTTTCCCATTAGATTACACCTTTTAAGTAAAGAAGATCTTAGGGCACTTAGTTTTATAACAGCTTTAATTAAACTAATAGAATTTTACTATCGATCTAATTTAAAATTGTTGATTGAATTTCTTGAAGTACACTATAAAAAATATTTTCTATAATACTATTATAATATTATAGTAGGCAACTTTGTTTCCCGTTTTTATGTGTGTAATTTTACACAATTCTGCAATTGTGTTGTAAAATATGTTCGCTTTATTGCGTCAAATTACAAAGTTAGGGTAAAATTGCACAAAAATTGAGTATAACACATGCCTGTTATTGTCTAAATTTACTTTATAATAGATAATATAAGTAATAACGTTTCATTGTCCGCCTTTGCTCTGTAATATTACATAAGCGAAATTTATTATTTACGACTTTGGAATTGAATTTTAACTATCGATAATATACTATCGTCCAAGGGGTCACCCTTATATTTTTTGTGTTGTAATTTGTGATGTTATTCCTTATTAATTGTACACTCTAATTAGGCCAATATTTGCAGTGTAATTATGAATTAAATTGTTTCTTATGTAATATCATTGTATCTTTCGCTGTCCATAATAAAATAAAGCAGTAATAGTAAAACACGCACTTAGTAGTCAACCCGTTTTTTATTTCAAGAAAGGTTTACAGTTGGATATTATAGTATTACTTCAAATTTTCAAACGTTCAAAGTTTTCTTATAAAAATTGTATTTTGCTTATATTGTTGACGTGACTCTTTTCACCGACAATCGGGATAGTGTTTTAAAAAATAACGAACAATAAATTCTAATGACTAACAAATGTTTTTGTGGTAAAGTGAATTGAAGACATAATAATATGCAATAACGTTCTGCAACGCCTTAGGAATGAAGAGCCCTTCTTCTCTAAAGATCAATTGTTTTTCAATAAAAATATATTTCACCACATGGCTGGTAGGAGTATCTGAAAAATGTAAGGACAAGAGATAACTTACAGTTTTGCAATATTTTTCAAAATGCTCACCAACTATTGCAATTCATGGTGTGTTTGTGGGATTTTCCTCTATAATTCTATTAAGGTTAGTTCTAAGTTGTTTGAAACAACCCTAAATATCCCACTTTAAACCTTTTAAATGAAATTCTGCTCGAGATTAGAGGAAATCACTTCCTAATTTATAAGCTGAAACAAACTACTTTTCAAAGATTCTATTTGAAGTCTAATAATAACATTTGGTTTACGCATTAATATTATATAACATAAAAAAAATATGTATATTAAACTGTTTTATTATGTTTCGTTTACGTTTTGTTGGACTTTCTATTGTGTAGTTTCAATCAATTCCATAGAAGAGTTATAAAAATACAAAGTTTTTTCAGTAAACTATACAAGAGGCAATATATACAATAAATTGTAAATTTTTCTATATAATCATTAGAAATCAGTATATGTGCATGTACAAACTACTTCTAAAGAATAAAAAATAAAAGTTACCTTGAAACAATTATCGAAATTTTGTTTTTTGGACTATGCAAACAAAAATGTCGATAAATTTTGAATTTGAACCCCAGTAACTCCTACATTTGGGAACAGATCCTAACAAGTGAGGTATCGTTGCAAAGGTACTTTTGTCCTCTTTGAAATGAACCATTCGATGTCCTTACAAGAACTTAAGTGACCGCAACTCCTAAAATCCTTTGACGTCGGTTTTCAGGAGGAAAGAGTGATTTTAAGAGAGGGGTCAAGAACGAAAATTTGCCCAGGACACCCAAGGAATCGATTGGTATAGCGTTTCCTACGTAGAATCCGAAACACTCTGTTTTTGAATGAGGAGTACTGCCTATATTCTTTTCAGAAAAAAACATCTACGGGAAGATGCTTTAATTCGTATGATTTAAAAGAAATTATCAAATTTTTTTATAAAAAAAGGCATGTTCGGAAATATGCGCCTTATCTTTATAATCATAATTAAAACATTCAAGGGAATTACCTGCCTACATTTGGATGATTTTATTGTTATCAGTAAGTATCAAAAGTATAATACTAACAATTTTAAAATGTTATATAAACTAACCTGTTATGTAAAAAAGGTATGAGGACATGCCGTGCCCACATAACAAATATCTGTCGAATTATTATTCAATTAATAATAAATAATAATAAAAGCAACGAAAAATTATTTTTTTTTATATCTGTCATGTTTAGTCTAATTATTTACATCAAGCATTAAGAGCGTTATAAACATCGGAAATTGAATTAGCGCAATATTCGAAAAAACCGTAAAAACAAAGAATTTTATAATAAATATAAGTGTGAATACCATAGTAAAAGCATTTGACGATAAAATGCATAATACATAGTTTTACATAACGCTTCCTGGCTACTTCTAAATCATTTAAATTTTCATAGCCAATAAATTTCTTCAAGCCAGTTACATAATCAAATACAAAATTTTCCCAATTATATCTTCTAACATCAGCTGGAAAGAATTCGGCATCGTCGGGTGACATCCTTAAAATATAACACAATTAATGAATAAGGATTAACAATTTTAAAAATCTTACCGCGCCAATACTCGCTTCATGTTGTCGTTTGTAAATCGATATTGATTAACCATAAAGTATTTAAGTGCTATCAAAAATCTTTGAACTTTTCGATACACGGGCATTAATCTAAATGTTTTGATAATAAATAAACTGTCAGTATTGTTAAAATCTTTTAAAAGGTATACAATTTATTATTGAAATAAATAGGGCTGTGTCAAAACGGCTTATTAATTAGAATAATAAAAACTAGAAATATTGTACCAGGCTTAATTTTTTATGTTGATCTATGTTCGGAGCAGAATATTACTTTTAATTTAATACCGGAGATCTTAACTTGCATAGGAAATCTAGGTTTATATTTATATAAAGCCCAATTCAAATAAGAATTAAAAAATCACAAATAAACTCTATTTTGATCCTGCCGTATTTTTCGAGGGTTCTAAATAAAATTTTCATCCGGTTTTCTTTTTTAAGTTACGTGTATCTCTTTCAAAAACAGCTAATAAATTCCAAAAAATTGGTAATATCACTTCATTCTCACGAATAATGTAAAAGAGTTTTAAAGTCAATTTAAACGTAATTTAAATTAAAATCATGCATGCAGGTTTGGAAAAGTGAGTTTTAGGTGCATCGAACTTTAATCGATTGGTTTTTTAAATGCGACAGCTATAGTCTTCGACTGAATCTGTATAAGTAATTGGAATTTTTGTACTTAGATCCCAATTTTCTGCTGGTAAAATTCAGCTAGTACGAAAGCCATGAATATAATTGTGATTTCACTTGGGACTTCGACAAACATTCAAATTAAAAAGAGACAACTTTACGGTAGCAAACAAACAGAAGCAGCCTCCATATTCTTGGGAATGTTTTTGGTTTAACTTATTTTTTAAATTTAAAAACAACTGCCTCCAATATGTATGTAGACGATTATAAGCAAAAATGATTTTGTAGAGTTTCTATGTCTCTCAGTAAGAAGCATGAGAAACTGATTTTAGCAAAATAAATAATAAGATGGCAATTTTTGAATCGAATCCAATTCAATCTTACCTCACTTTTTCCTTTTTGAACGACAAATATAAATCAAAGAAAATTCCAGGAATTACGTGATAGTAAATAGTAAATATTTGAAATATAAGTGGTCCTGAGGCTGCATTGGGACAATGTTTCCATAGCATTCTTTTGGCTGGATATTTCGCAAATATTCTTGCAGTATCTTCTTGAATTTGATCTAAAAATGGCTCCAAAATTAACTCCCATCAAAGTAAAAATAAAGTTCTTATACACTTACTGTAAGTTACAGGCCTATCGACGTAGCTGCAAACATGATAAATTTCTGGGTCTGAACCCACATAACTTTTAACCCCTTGTTGGTTAAACTTCGTATCCTCGTAAGTTACCCAAATAGCAGCTAATGTCGAATTGATGACGAAATCCGCACAAACGATGTCTCCTATGACGTTGTCCTTGTAGGGAAGAATACGCATAACTCCCATTCCGCAGGCAACAAGAACTCCATTTAGGCCATATATGTTATTGCACCACCCAGGAATAGGGTCTTCGTGCGTCGAAATCACAATGCTGGGCCTAATTATGCAAATCGGCCGCTTCTGGCCGAACCTCCTGACCAGCTCCTCGGACAGGGCCTTGGTGTAGGTGTACGTGTTGGGCCATGGTTTGATAATGAGGGCGGTGAGGATTTCCAATCTCTCATCCGTCATGTCGGTGAATTTCTCGGCAAAATTTATCATAACATCCGGATCTATTGCGGGTGGGTAAAACTTCTCGTCGATGTCATGCCGGTAGCAGTGGCTGTATGCAGTGGAAATGTATGCAGTGACCTAAAAATTACCAAAATTAGAAATGTATTTCACATATTTCTCAAAATGAATTGCTATGCCCTTTTGACATAGACAACGATATTCTGTTTATTAGACAGGGCTCACCTGCAATTTTTTCATATTTTCCGCAATTTTCAGAAGCTCACGGGTACCTCGTAAATTAGTAATTAACAAATTTCGCAACTTCTCATCAAATCGGACGTTAGCAGCAGCGTGAATAATAATTTCGACATTTTCTTCAAGTTCCATTCTGTCCTTTTCTGATAAAGCTAATTGCAGCTTCGCCATATCACCCTCAATTATTTTAATTTTTTTAAAACTTTTTTTATCTTGCCGTATCAACTTGTTGAACAACTATACAATTTTAAATTTTAGTATTGCAATTATTTAGAATTATTTTAATATTCTTACGACTCCGCAAAATATTTCTTCTATGCGTTTTTCGATGGGAACTCCTTTCTTTGGTCTTGTAAGAACATAGAGACATTTTACGTCACTCCTAAAATTGAACAATTGAAAATAAATTACAATGAGTGAATAACATTTTGAAAATTTTTACTTCATTTCTTATAAATATGACTAATTATCATAAGTCACAAAATAATCGGAGTTTGTGAGATTTGAAAAAGGGTAAGGCGCATTTATTTATTTTTCCTCGACTATCTTTTAACAAGTCAGGATCTCTCCATTTCCTTTTTAATATATTTGCATATGATTATAAAATAGAAAAACGAATAAAGAAACTTTTTGTGACGTGAATTTGTAAACAAGATCATTCATTAGAATTCTAATTGTACACGCACTAAATTAATTTATGTAACGCTTAGTTGACTTTCAAATTAATTAATTAATTTAATTCATTTGCCAATGGGCCAAATTGATTTGCTTTTGGATTAAGTCGAATGTTATACATACCTACACTTTTTTAAATTAGATCTCTTAGTAAAATAATATCCATAGGGTATAAGAACGATTTCACTCTAATTTCACAATTCTTTAAAATTATAAAATACATTTTATGAAAACTCTGTTTTGTTTAATGTTCTTCTTAGGAGTTATAAAAAAAAATTTCATCTGGATATGGGATAATCATGAACAAATTTAAACAGTTTATGTCACAAAATGTTCACAATTACACGATGCCGTCTACACAATATGATTAATTGAAATAATTCGCAATAATACGCTTTAAAATTCACCTTAATATTTTTTCCAGGTAAAGCTGACCTAAAAATCCTGTAGCTCCAGTTAAAAGGATAGTCTTTCCTCGATAGTAGTCCCTCATAGGAGTAGAAATTGGTATCGCTTTCTCCTCTGCAAACATTTCAGTAATATAATTCTCCGAGCTCGCCATAATTAAATCCTTCCAATTTAAAATCACTTGAAGCGTTTATCACGATGAAGAGTCGATAAGAAACTAATCTACGTTCGCACATTGCGAATAAATTTTAGTAACTTTTTAAAGAAGGTGACGCTTCAACTCCGAAGACTGAATTAACATAAGGTGAGCGGGTCGTATGTTTATACTCGAACATTTAACTTTACACACACGATAACTCCTCGAAATTACAGAAAATTAAATTAATTAAATGCAGCAAATTAAATGTGCGTCATGGATTTCTGAGGATAGTTTTGTATTGTCTGTTAATTTGAGAAAATTATGCTTCTTCATGGTTTTGAAGTTTTGTCAACATATGTATACAACATGGATTATCCTCCTATTTTGCTGTATATTATTTTAGGAACATGATATTATATTTAATATTTATCATTAAATTACACATTCAGTGCAGTTGCGCAATTCATGTTCAACTCTAGCTCATTAAAATAAAACTGGCTTGTGCATGAAAATCAGATACATGAAAATGAAAGGCAACTTTTTATTTAAAGCCTCCACGTTAATGAGACTATTGCATTGCATTTAGTATCGTTTTAAATTCTACAATATGAAGAGTCAAAATCTACTAATGAAGTAATAGGTGTACCGGTTAATTCTTGGGTTTTTTTTTTTAAAATCAATGTTTTCTTGCGAAAAAATGATTACAAATTTAATATTCAAAGTATTGCCCATCGTTGGCCACAACTTTTTCCCATCCTTCTGGCAAGAGACGGATACCACGTCGAAAAAAACCGGTCGGTTTATCGGCTATCTACGAATCGATCCAATTTTTGACTTCATCATAATTGGAGAAGTGCTGGTCAGCCAGGCCATGTTGCATCGATCGGAAGGAGGAATGTCTGGGCTATACGGCGGGTGGGGTAGGATTTCCCATTTCAGCATTTGGAGGTATGTCTTGACGGGCTGTGCAACATGTGGCCGAGCATTGTCATGTTGCAAAATAACTCTATCGTGTCTTGCGACCGTTTCCGGCCGTTTTTCTTTCAATGCTCCGCTCAAACGCATCAATTGTCGTCGGTAGACCTCGCCTGTGATCGTTTCATTCGGTTGCAGCAGCTCATAATACACCACACCCAGCTGGTCCCACCAAATACACAGCATAACCTTCTGGCCTTGAATATTCGGCGCGCCCGTCGATGATGAGGCATGGCCGGGGTATCCATACGTTGCCCGACGTTTTGGATTATCGTAATGGACCCACTGGTCCCACTGGCGTTGAAACAGTCACAATTCGATGCAACAAACTCTTTCTATTGTGTCGTTCAAGCAGCAATTCACAGGTGAAAAATCGTCTTTCAACGTATCTTTGCTTCAATTCATACGGCACCCAATGTTCTACCTTTCGGATCATTCCCATTGCTTTTATTTTAAACGATCGGAAATGGTTTGCTGAGCGACCCCAAGTGTATTTGCAAGTTCTTCTTGCGTTTGTGACGGATCTTAATCGAGTAATGTCTCCAATTCTTCATCTTCAAACTTTTTTGGCTGTCCGGGACGTTCTTCGTCTTCCAAGTCAAAATTACCACTTTTAAACCGTGCAAACCACTTCTAACACGTTCGCTCAGCTAGAGCATGGTCACCATAAACTTCCTCCAAAATGCGATGACTTTCGGCTGCTTTTTTCTTCATATTGAAATAATGAAGTAAAACTCCCCGCAAAAACACTTTATTTGGCACGAAACTCGACATATTCAGTGAATTAAAAAGTATTATTGTTTACGCTTCAACTAAATGACACATACTGATTCTGAAAGTATATGACAGTAGCTTTTCAACGAATATTTGGAAAGGTGAATCACTGGAATAATAATCAAGTTACGCCATCTGTTGTAAAACCGCACGAATTAACCGGTACCCCTATTAATTTTAAAACATTTTGTTCTCTGTCTTGATTTGATTGAACGACATTTCAAATGGGAGTGAGAAATTTTATAAAATCGCTTTTTTCCAGAGGAAATCATGGGGGTTCCTATTTACTTACATATATACGGACTAAATTCAGAACCTTCCCTTAACATTAGGTTAGAAATACTATTATTTCTCCTTAAATGCAATGGGAAAAAAAAAACTTAAAACCCAGTGAGTTCCTAAATACTATTCTACATATATATACATATATGTATATAACCTATCCTAATAATTCTACTTACAAAACTAACAGCAGTTGCCGAATTGAGCAATTTTCTGAATATGAACATCGATTCTATAGTAATTTTTCTGTTGTGATATTTATTTTAATATTTATTTGATCAAGATCAACTATCTTGTGTAGCTTTGTGGTGGAAAAGGGTCACAGCAGGCTTGAAATCATTTTCAACACTTCATTTTGGATAGTTTGTAGTTTTTTAATGTGTGTTTGAATGCAATGCGACCATATGGGAGTGTCCTAAAACATTGCAGCTTAAAAATAACTTTATAGAATAAATACTTTTTTAGCTTTTCGAGATTTAGTGTGTGTAGACCTTCTATTTATTTTAATTAGCTTTGTTTAGAACTGACGATATGTGGTTAACATATTATAGATAAGTATTTTATCCAGAGTGATTCCGTAATGGGCATTTAAGTATTATTATTGAGCTTTCATTATCATTAAGAAATTCAATGAAAATACATATAACTTTTCATGAACATTGGATTTTTCAATGGCAATGATATTGATTTTTCATTAGCATTAAATTTATTAATGGTAATGAAATTGATTTTTCATTAGCATTGAATTTTTAAATAATATTGCAATAAAGTTTTCATAAACATTGAATTTTTCCATTGTTAAGGGACGATTATATTTTCTAAAGAAGCCAATTTTTTGTTAAATATATAAAACAACCGATTTTAGGTTTTCATATTGATTTATTTACCCTTGCAATAACTAATTTTTCAAAATGATCTTCCTCCAAATTTTGTCGCCTTTAACCAGCCTCTATTCCGGCGAAAGACAAAAGGCGTTCGACTGCAGCTGATGTGGGCAAGGATGTGCTGCAAAACATAAATGCTTTTCTTGTAGTAGAGTAACAGAGCAAACTATTCGTACCATCATCTTCATCATTCATTTGTTGTGTTTCTGTAAGAAAATCATAATTGATCGAATAAAAATATAAAATACGCAATAGTCAGTTCACCCTCAACGTTATCACCAAAATCAAAAAATTTCGGGTTTTTTGGTAATTAGGTTGTTTTAAGCCTGGTCTACACGTAATCCTTTGTCGTCAGTTTTGTATGATTATCTCAGATTTGTTAAACAAAATGTTACGTGTGGACGGCAAGTTTGAACGTTTTGCATGAACTAAATAAGGCTAAATGAGGTTTGATAAACTAGCAAAAGGGTGATGGGCTGGACCTTTCTGTTTCAGATCGTAGAAGACTGACGACAAAGCATTACGTGTAGACCAGGCTTTAGAATTAACATCATCGAATCTATCGCTCCACAAATAGATTAAAAGTTCTATAATTGCATACGACAGTTAGGTTATAGTCGAAAAGAAAATGCAATTTGGTGCATTTGGTGATGGGCATTTATTACATTTAGTAGCATTTGGATGCCTGTGTATATTTTTGTACTTTTGTGTAATTGGCTGTAGCAAATACAGCAGCTAGTTGCACTAAGGATCACTGCTTAATTATTGTATGTATTTTATTGTGATATGTATAAATACAATTTTGTGTACTGACAAATTTAATGCGAGTAATGAGATCAATGCATTATTTTGACGACGCATTAAATAATGCATTTCCCATGGATGATGCATGATTCCATCATATTACTAAAATAAAAAGAAGCATAAACTATTAGTTGACAAACATAATACATTATATTAACCAGTTCATAAAAAAGTCAGAAAAAAATTACTGATTGTTATCATCAGGTTCATTTACCCGTGGTGTTGGCAAGTCGTGGCAAATCTTCTTATGAATATCAGGTTCGGGATTTTTCAAAGAAATAATTTCTCCAAAGCTATTAATAATAATTGGACCAACAAACATCGAGTTAACCAGAACTCTTCGTTTTTGGTTGTACTTCATAACATTTTCCCAAGGTTCCCACTGTTTAAAGAAGCACTTTGGCCATCTAAAAGGATTGACTGTTCGATAGTAACGATCATTGTATTTAACCGCTGAATTCGATTGAGGAACGACTTGAAATTCATCGAGTTCATTGTCGTAAACAACATTCACGTCAATTGTTTCCAAAAGTAGCACTCCAGCAGCAATTTGTCTATGTAACATTCGTCCTCCCTCAGAGTGAAACTTATTTCCTGCAATATTCAAAATTCGAATTGGAGTTGATTTTTTAATTGTGGACAAAATTAAATGAGTTGATTCTTCATCAATTGCGTTGTATGATATATCAAGGAAACGAATTTTTGTTTTAGGAAGGCAATGGGCGACTATTTCGCCGCCATGGCTTCCAAGTTGATTGTATGAAAGGTTTAGACCGATAAGTTTTTTTCCAGCCTTAATGCCTTTTAAAAGAGTTGACACACCCTTCGGACCAATTTTATTGACTCCTAAATCTAAGT
This sequence comes from Eutolmus rufibarbis, assembly GCA_963920795.1. Lineage (NCBI taxonomy): Eukaryota > Metazoa > Arthropoda > Insecta > Diptera > Asilidae > Eutolmus > Eutolmus rufibarbis. The sequence goes on from OY987205.1 coordinate 33,110,858, forward strand.
ACAAGAGGGCTGGGTTCGTAGCAATGTACTCTGCGATAGGTTCCATGCAATGACAATCTAGAAAACAGCTTTTGAAATGCACCTCAACCAAAGTTCCTGTCCAAATTAGCGTTGAAATAATTAAACTTAGTTTCGTTTCATCCACAGCACTAATACGAGTCTGAAGTTCTATTTTGCTCATATCCACGCCTCGTAACGACTTAGAATTTTTCACTCCATCTGCGACAATAGTAAATTTAGTTTCGTCTAGACAACAACATCCAACGTCCAAATATTGCAGGACGCTACTGTACTTAACGAAGCATCTGAGATACTCGGTATGAGCCTTCGTTAAACGATTTCCAGTAAGTCGAAGCAACTTTATCTTGAGCTCCTCGACACGATCGCTAAACAGCTTTAAAAGATCCACAGGTATGTCAACGTCAACCAAACTTAGCCAAGTTATGCCCCTCAACCGATCGAAGAATAAATCCATCTTGTCTATGTTTAGGGACAAGTTGATGTAGAGAAGCTCCAGGTTAACAATCTTCCGCTTAGCTAAGAACGCTATTAGAATATCCATGTCCTTCTCACCAAACCGATGGTGCAATCTATCTTCGAAAAATTTTCTATGGATGACTAGATTTTGAAACGGCCTCACGTCGTACTCGCGCTGCCAGCAATCGAGAATAAGCACAGTGAGCTTTTTCGGCTCTAGAGGTTGATGGATTGGACAACGACATGGTTTTATGATTTTCTTCTTACATTTCAAAGGCGCTGTTCTATCGAAGTCAAATTCAGACTCTTTGTGGGTTGGCCTCTGAATAATGGACGGCGCGGTATCTATTTGAAAAATGTGCAGCATGATCGCAAATAAATATTTTTAGAAAAACTGATTTATAAATTAACGTCAAAACAATGATTGCTGTGCATGTGGAATCAATTAATTTAAAAATGAAAAATAGTACAAGTAAAAACATTATACGCGAAATTAATGAATTCATTAAATCCATTAGGATCATAAATAAATCCATGGTCTTTTGTGAAGGTTACATCCGGATTTTAATTATTTAATAGAAGTTGTAATGGAAATTGTATAAATTAAAGTTATAATATTCGAGATTTTTGTTTTGTCTAGAAATTTCCTAACTGATACTTGCAAAATATGAGCCTTACAATTTTGGTCTTTTTTATACTATTGTAATTTATAAAATTCGATTCAAAATCATAAGTCATTAGAGTGTTTCAAAGGATACCACATTTTTCCTCTGGTTTTCTCAAAAGAAGATTTGGATAAATCCTATAAACCTACTTCGAGGAAACACTCCTTCTCTTACAAATTACGCAAATAAACTTTAACAATTTAATGTCCTAAGAATAAATATTTTCTTGAAAGTTACAGCAATAAACGCACAAAATTTCGCCCCATTCGAAACATGATCAGTTAATTTTATAATCCAGTAATACTACTACTTCTTAGAGATTTCTGAAAATATTAAATTAAAATATGATAAATTCAATATTATGAACAAAAATGTTTTAAACTTTATATTAATTCTGTATTTATTAACACCAAATGAATGAAATGCAGTGTTAACATATCTGAATTCAAGAGTTTTTATTTAATATTATAAAATTTTCTTGATAATTGTTCGATGAGGTGTGACGTTATAGTCCAGGTAGAATCTATATAAACGTAATTATATATTTGCTCTGAAATTTAGCTTAAAAGCAAAATCATAACATTATGATTTTATTATCATTTTATATATTTTTTGAGAGATTTAAAGTACACTGAAAGAAATTTTTAACTATATTCTGAGAGAACCAACCATACATATAATTCGATGGACTATATTCTCGCGGATTACAGATACCAGAGTTTTTTTGTATTGTAGCAAAGAGTAACAAATGTATCCACTTTCGAACACTGTAAACAAAATTGTGCTGTGAGGACAATGGAAGTGACGGACCTAAAAATGTCAATGCCATAGAATAGAACTTAATTTAAAATTATATGGTTTGCATACAAAAAAGAGCTTTCGGCGGTAACCAGAAGGAAGAGGTGGATTTCAATGTGGTAAAAATGATTTTTACATAAGAATATCTAATGCTCAATTCCCACCCCCTTGACTGATTCAGCCCTTTTGCGAACATAGCTGAAATATTGTCATGGAGAATATGTTAGCCAAGATTAATCTTTTAGAAACGTATGTAGTCTCTCACCCCTTTAACCAATTATTAACATTTTGTAACACGACTTAGTACTACATGTTGTCAATATGTGTATTAAGTTTGATCAATAGCTGTTAAGAAATACGAAGGATTTGGGGTCCAAATGATTTTTATATAACTTACGTAGCCCCTTTATCCCCACCACTTTGACCGATTCCTCCCATTTAGAAATTTAACTGGAGATATTGACGGTACAAACGTTTAGGCGAAGTTTGATCAAAATCGGTTAAGAAATACGGCCTCTATTGTGCCCTCAAATTTCGTTATATCCAATATACGTATATGTATGTATGATACAAATAAATTTTATATTTGAAGTCTACGACCTCTAATATGAATTTTGGTATCATTAGTATTTCAATTTTCATATGAAATCTACCTAAAAACATCCAAAAATTAATATTATGTAAATTTCTATTTATAACACTATTTTCCACAATTAAAATAAAATGATTATATTATTTGGGTTTTACATTTCTAAACGATTTATATAATAGTAGATGCATGAAATGAATGTTTTTCATTAAAATCTTTTAAAAACAGAAAGTTTCCGTCAAATACATGTGCATATTATCAATATTTGTAGATGCTTATAGACACTTTATTTTAATAAAAGAAGTTTGCAAAGTGGAAAATTACGAATTCAAATAAAACTTAATTTCGTCTGTGATCACTAATTCAACAATTCAAATGAAATCATTTACAATGAGTGCACTTCTCTCTTGAACTTTTTTTGCAAGACATGTGTACCTTTGAAAGAAACCAGAAACGTTTCTTAACGCATCTACATAAAATAAGGCCAGGTCTTCATATGCGTAGAAGTTTCTAAAAAAGGAATCGAAACTTGCGTATTTTGCAATAGGTCTGATATTTTAATATCATTGAACTAAAAATTGCGAAGTTTCGAAGAGAATTTACATAAGCGGCTCCTACCCATAAATATCTAGAGTGAATTCCTTGAAATCTAGAATTTGCAGTCTGGCCATTTACCTTGCTTTAGTCTCAAGGATCTTCTAAGAAAATTTGTAAGATTTGCGTCGAAACAGAGGTCAGTGATTACTCCTCCTCTAGAAGATGTAAAAAAGTCACCTGTAGATTATGCGCATCCGTCTGAGAATTAGCATTTTTGTAGATTATTCGAATTACTTTCGGTGAAGATCAAGTTTAAAAAAGCATAGCATTAAGCTCTTGAATTTCTAATGAACATTTAGAAAGGCCAGTACTATAATATAATGTAGGTCCTTACTACCCTCAGTTGTTTGCCTTTGGCGGCTATTTGAATTTTAAGTAAACCGCATGTGTACACTTGGGTAACATCCTTTTTGGAATTAATGTGCCTAATTATGAAGTCAGCACTGGTACACTCCAATCGACGGATTGAATATGTAGCAGATGTTGTGATAACAGCCAAATTATGGAAACGAGAAGTTCAAATATTCAACCTAAAAAAAACAGACAATTCTAATTTAAATTCGGACAGCTAGACAAATTAGATGACTAGGCGTCTGTCATGCATAAGTCATCGATTTCTATGAGGTATGAAGTTGCAATCCACTTTGGGCGATTTTGTTTTGTCGATTTCAAAATAAACCTACCAGATTCGTACGCAACTCAAACAAAGCTTAGAATAGTTGCTAATCTAATCGGATTCAATTCAGTCATGTGGTCAGTCAGTTGTATAGAAAAACAACATACTCATTTTGCATGCGCAAACCAAATGCATTTATATATTCAATCAGAAAATGTCTCGCCAGACTGCTCTTTAATGTTGCTCTACTATTTCGAAATCTGAATCACTAAAAGCATTAGCACCTGCACGTGTCTAAAATTATACACAAGGCGATGTAAAATCATATTTCAAAAAAATTTCGCAAAGACAACAAAAAAACTTTAGTTGATGCAAGTGCAACACTAGTTTACGAAGTTTAATTTATAATAATAATAAAAGCAGTCAGTTTATTCATATCTTCCAAAAGAGAGCATTATGCAAATTGAGACCTTATCTTTATAGATGCTATCGCCAGCATGTAAGCAAAATATTTGGACCCTTAGACTTTGTTATGATTTTCTGCGGCTTAGAATAATTTTTAGGGTTTTATATAAATTTGAAAGATAGAGTAATATTAACTTCGTTTCGATCTTTCTCTCTTAAGCTCTCCTGCAGAATATCTCATAATAATATGTAATAACAAAATTAATTGGAATTCAGAAGGTGTTTGGATAGTAAAATTCAGAGTAAATTTTATTTTCTTCATATTGCAAATTCATCACGGTTTCTAAAATCAACACCACCTATGTAATATTTCTTAGTTTAGAAGTACTACACAATACAACCTTTTACTGTTTAGTGCATTAATATCAATATCAATCTTATTGTTTTTTAAAATAATTCACAACGAAACTGATTAATATGACCTTATAAGAAAGCAATATTTCTAAGAAAATCGGAAAAAGTAAAGTTTTCTATGTATAACACTAATTCATCAAATTATAATAGAATTTTGAACAAAATCCGGTTTCAATATATAATATTTATGTATTTAATATTAAATTTCAATACGTTACTTCAGAATTATAATAGATTATCATTTATATAACGTTATTTTCAATATTAGTTTTTCTGTAGATTACGTTTTATTTACAATTGAAGCTTCCATTTACATATAATGTGCTGCAATTTTCTACAACGCCTTATTAATTTTTAAATTAATTCAAAAACAGACGAAATATATGTATAATGATTTATTTCATTTTTTAATCTAAAATCTTCCGTCGCGTATAACACGATTTTGCTTTAGCGCGGTTCGAGAATTGTGTAAAGTCCTCGAACAACTAAAAACTTATTTTAAAAATGTAAAGAAAGGGCCCAAGCCGAATCATTAGTTATGTATATTTTTTAAACAAAGTTTTAAAATTTATTTGAATTGGTTTTATTTGGTGCCGTCTGTTATCCAGTTTTAAATTTTTATAATAAATTATAATAAATGATGTATATGATTTAATTCATTTAACGTAGGTTAGAGTTTCCACTTATGACTAGTTAATCCTTACAACTGCGATTGATTGGTGATGGAGTCGTATAAGATGCTGTTTATTATTGAATATTTGATATGTCTTGCAGGATTAAAAAGGAAAAATAAAATATCACTTTATTTATGTTTTTATCTAATTATAATCTATCCTAACTATTCTAAATATCATAAACCTATTGGATCTTATTAAATTACAGCTTAGCTTCGTGTAATAAAATGTATAAATTCAAAAATGTGTTAATTAAAAGCAAACAATCTAAAATAAAAAATATTTTTTAAATAAATAAAGCATCGCGAGGCGAAGCTTTAAGTATCGTTAAGTATTCTTTAAGTTACTGTGTCGAAAATCCGAACACTTAAAGATAACTTTCACGTACTAGGCGCGACTTTTAAATACCCAGGAGCGTACGATACCTGAAAGAATACTGAGAGATACCTAACCGATAACTATTTTAGTTATCTCTTAGTGTTCTTTATATGTTCCTTTTTGTCAATTAACAAACAAAAAGATTCTCAGGCGCGAATGATACCTTAAAGAGTACTCAGCGATACCTAACAGATAACTAAGTTAGTTATCTCTAAGTGTTCTATGTCCATGTCGTCAATTTGCACAAAAAAAATATCAAAAGGGACACAAAACTTGGGTCCTACAGAAAAAGCTTTTTTCTTAACAGTACTCATAAACTTTACGGTAAAATAAATAATACAATTATGTTACAGAATATTTATTCTAGCTATTTAGTATTTACAAGTTTTGCGATATATGTACATGCTGTCGTTAATGTTAATACGTATACAAACATTTTCTAATTTATCTATGTAAATAACAAACTTTTGATCCGTCAAATGACATTATTGTTCAAACATTCATAAGTTATTTTCGTGTATTGATTCACATTAAATACCTACATCATGCATCGAGAAATTTTGAATGATTGCAAAATGTTTACTATTCTTGTCATATTTTATACTCTTCAATAAATATTGAAAAAAATAAGCCTTATTTATTAAATTTTACGTGCTTTTAAGGCATGTGAATTTGCTTAAAAAGAACGGACTGAAAAAACACAAGAAATGTACCAAAGGCACACTAGAAAAGTACTAGAAAAACACTAAAAGAGTAGTTAAAGAAGACGAGGAGTATACTAAAAAAGCACTTAAAGAGTTCTAAAGGATCAAATCTCGCATTTTAGATATCTTGAGGAACACCCGAAGATAACTCCGTTTGAATTAAAACTGTTTTGCTAGTGTTCTCCAAGTACTCTTCAAGGTATCTTATGACGGGTGGTAAACAGAACACTACGAGATACCAAAAACTTCGCCACGGGATAGAACTCAAGAGAAACGCCCTCGGTTAATGTTACTTGTAGTGATGACGAATTATTTAATTCATAGTAGTATGTCAAATTTTGAGAGAAAATTTTTTAAATAACATTTAGAAAATTAACAAAGAGTTATACGTAAGTAGTCAGATAGCAGATGCGCAATGTTTAACCAAATAGTATCGTAGTCATAACTAAAATGCTACCTTTTATATATGTAATTGCTGAACTTTGTCGCTAAATTACTATTGGAAATCAGAACCGAATGAATTTCAAATTGTTTCTTTAATAAAATTTACTTTATATTACATACATATAAAAAGAAAATAACAGATAAAGTTATGAATTAATGATTTACTTGTGATATGAGACCTTTCTTCATGCCAAATTGCGAGATTCTACATACATGACCTACATACGTCACCGGGGTTGTTAGTATGAAAGTATATCTACAATACAAAGGCTGCATCTTTAGTTAGAAACTTAAAACAGGACTATGGTCATAAACTTTCGTATTTGGTATTAATTTCAATTCGATATTAGTCATTTCTAAGATAAGGGTTTTGACGGGCAGACGGACAACAAAGTAAGCGTTTTGTTTGTTTCAATTGTACGCTAGAATAAGTAAAGAGCCGGAAGAATGTCTGCATATTTTATCATAGATTTATGAGTAGACGAATGTTCCATGTATAAAGACCTGTATTTTGAAGGCACCATTTACATTTAGGTAGGTACTGAAACCAGAACTAACAGCGAGAAATACGAAAAGATGGTTTGAGATAAAAGTTTGGATTCGTGATAAGTCTGCACGTCTTTCCTTCACGAGGGGTCTTCGAGTCTAATTACCCGAACAAGACGACCGTCTTCATCTGGCGAACGCAGAAAGTGGTCTAGTCGAGAGTCCGCCGTGGAGCCAGATAAAGCCGCAGTCAGGTGCCGGGGCCCGGGGCCGCCGAGCCTCTGCCCGTCGGGCCGCGCTTGCTCCTCGTTACTACATACATCTTGTCAATGGACGGGCGAACGTCTTGGCGTTGGCACTGTCGTTCTTTTTTCCTCGACTTTTTTATTTTTATGCGTCTGAATGTCTGGCTCGAAAGTGCATCCGAGACGTATGCAGTTTACGACATTGTTGTACCCGTATACGGGGGGCTTATCGCGGTTTGCGTTCAAGATGGGACGCGGCTGGCGGGGCCCCGGCGCGGGGCGAAGGCGGAGGCAACGGCGGCGGCTGATCCGGCGGGGCTTCGCTGGTGCTGTTGCTGCTGGTGCTGCTGCTGCTGCTGCTTCTGTTGCTTTCTGTTTTCTAGACGATTAAGCCACACGGCCGTTGTGTTGGTGAAGAAGCCAACTGAGTCCAAGTTCAAGCCAGCGGCGGGTTCTTATCTTGGGCCGCGGAGAGCCCTTCGCGGTGCAAAGCGTGCCAAATTGATAAGGCCCCCGCTACTGCACGATGCAATTCAACAGGTGATTTTTTATGGAAGATCCACTTAAGTACCTTAAAACCGAAGCGACTGACTTGTGGCTAGACACTTGATTAAGAGGAAAGGAGGAGATTGCGGTCTGGGCCAGCTGAATAAATGGGTGATGCTCGAATACATTATGAGTCTGGCTCGTTTACGCGACTGCGGCTGGGAAGGGCAGCCTCAAGTCACATAATAAAGACGACTTGAAAAGGAGAAACAAAACGGAGGAAAAGGCAGCCCATGAATATTCCTCCCGTAAACAGCCCAAGGAGACAGGCAATAAAAACTCCGTCAACTTGTTAAATGTGCAGCTAATTCAGATTTGATTCGTTCTTCTGCCATTCTGGTTGACCAGAACAATTTTTTGGTGTCCAGTAAACGTGTTCGGCGTTCTAATTGGGGATGTGTCATGTGGTGTCTTGAGTCTTGGTGGAGCCCGAGCCAGGGCCTGGGCTTGGGCCCCAGCCCGAGGCTGTTCGCAAGTGTTACTCATCAACCCTTCTTTGGAGGCTGAGGAGGCTGCAGATGATCTTCGCCGGGGCCCTGCTACCGCAATACGTGTTGAGGATATAATTGTTTTCGGGCCCTTAATGCGAGCACTTGTTCTCGGCCAGTTCTTTTCCTGTGTTGTTTGGATTTCGTTTTTGCTGGCTACCTAATAATTATGGGCTTTAATCGATTTTTAACTGCTACTGTGTCTGCCACTGGAACAGCTCCTCTGATGAGTGATTCACGCCGTAGACCGTTTCCTTCTGAGACTTGCTCCATTTTTCCCTCATTCTTAGCCCATATAAAATTATTTTAATTGCTCAGCAGTTTTGCACCCGGACGTCCTTTAAGGACCTTAGCCAAACTGGGTGTAGGCTAACCGCTCGCCTGCTCTGACCATTAACCAATTTTCATTTCGTTCTGTGCCCAATCGTAATTTAGTGCGATATCTTTGGAATTTACCAGTTTTTTGGTCACTTATATAAATCTCCACTTTTGCTTTAAAACCGTAGAAAATTTCTTAACCACGTATTCAAGTAATTGAACTTCTTATTGCTGCAAATAACAATGGAAAGCATGAATAATTTTTACCAATTATTAAAACTCCTCCCTTTTTAAATAACCAAAGAGATTCTTTTTGTTCTTTTTCAGAATAAATAAAAGTTCGTCATATTCTAGAAGTACTTTTCAAAACCGATGTACATATCATAAGCACTATAATTAGAGACTTTTCAAATGCCCAATTTTGGTATACCTACTTTACCCAATTTAGAGGTGAATTTGGATGCTACAAAAATGTGTGGATTTAATAAATCAACCATAGTTCAAAACTTATTTGGTTACCACAGTTTACATCCGAAAGGTTACCCTATTCTTCTAATAAATTTTCCAATGATATTATAATACTTTGAATTGAATCATTGAAAATTTGTGCACCATATTGGATTTGCAAACTTTTATTTTCAAATATTTATGTCAAATACAAAATCAAAATTTATAATTAGTGAATGTTACCGAACTACCTTATTTTTATTAAAATTTCTTGAAAGTCAAAGAAATCAGCCGCAATATTGACTTAACCATTTTGAATTTTCAAATTTCGATAAAAGATTCGAAATCGAAAATCAATTAGGTAGCATGTACTAATTTTGAGTTAAAATCGTTGAATTCGAAATTGAAATTCATATTACATTACATTAGGTCTACCAAATGATAGTATATTCGAAAGCAATTCTTTTGCAAAAATGTGGATCGCCATTTTGAATTTCTTAATTCGCAGTCAGCATCTTCAAAATCGCCATTTTGAATTTCTTGATTCGCAGTCAGCATCTTCAAAAACACCCAAATACCAATTTCTATGAAAAGCCCCAGTAGCTTGAAATTGTTCGTTGCCATCTTGAGTCCACAGTTTTAAAAACCTACATATTTATTATTGGAATAAAAGGTAGCCAATAATAGAAAAAATTTAAATTATAATTCGGATATACATAAGAATTGATCTCCGTTTTTTAAATAGATCTTGTTTTTGTATTCATAAAACTAGAAGCAAAATCACAAAAAAAAATTAGTTTGAATTCTAATATGAAATTTATCTCACTTAAAAAATAATTTGTGTTTGAGATTGACCTTGAAATTGATAATTCAAATTAAAACGCAATCTTTGTGAATGTGAAAACAACAACAATATCTAAGCCATAAGCTCTCGTTTAGTCATTATTCGATTTCGCAGCCGAGTTTAAGTGTAGATTACGGCTTAAGTGGTCACTGTTCTTATATATGCCGCTAAAATTGCCCACTTAGAGATATTTTTAACGTTTCATGTGGAAAATTCAGCAATTTTAATAGAATTTTTAAATCTGTAACAGATTCATTTGAGTAACCTTTGACTTCAAATAATATTTTCATTCAAATGCTCCATTCAAACTATGGCTATCAACATCGGCATTTTTTGCGACCGTACAATCTAGTCGCCTAAAAGCAAAACCAAATGTCAAAAATACAACCGTAATATCATTTATGGGCATAAAATAATGCCGATACAAATAATCAATATTTTTTTAAGTACTATGCACTGTCGACAAGTTGTCGGATTGGGGGTTCACAGAGAGCGGTGTTCAGAAAATTTACTAGTTATAGCGTTTAATCTAGGAATTATTTTATCTATATTATAGACAATGGTCCTAATACCGAATCCTGTGGCACCCCAGCAGAGTTTTGTTTTGGGGTCGAAGATAATGTTCCTTGAACCATTGCTGAGGAAATTGCGGATCATGACAATTAAGGGCAGAGGGAACCCAAAATTGAATGTTTAAAATAATCGGCAAAAATACATGTGCACAATGCATACAGGTGATAGCAAAAAACAAAAAACAAGGAAGAAATAGGTGCGGAATAAAATTTCAAAATAAATATGTATATAATAGGGTATATATTTTATTATTTAATTCTTATTTAATTAAACATATACAACACTGCTTATCCGCAATGATTTATATAAAAAGGTCTTACAATCTTATGTGAGCAAATTAGGAATTTGTTCTCTTCCTGAAGGAACTGGCCAGAAGGAACATTTTTCTGTAATTTCACCAAATACCTCGAAAATGTTTGCAGCAACAACTGGAGAGCTGGAATTTCATTGAGAAGACATTTTTCGTCTTTTTTCTCAACACAGCGTGATAGAAGATTTGTATAGCTCTCCAATCTCTGTTCAAATTTTATTTGCGATTTAACAATTTCCCATAAATTAGGCAAATCCTTAATACTACTCTTGACGCATTTCGTAATATTGTGCACTGCTTTCACTGCATTTTTTTGATAAATTTCTAATTTATTGCACTTTGTTTTTTGATCTTTAATTGCTTCGAACTTTTCATTAGTTAGAATAGGATAAATCAACACTTTTAGGTACTCTTCCTGCACCTTTGTCAAATTTTGTCGAACTTCTCTCAATGTTTGCTCAAATTTTAATTGCCTGAAATATTCGGCTTTCTGTAAAGGTTGTTTCCATTTAGGGTTTCTTTCAACATCTCCGATAAATTTTAGGATTTTTGGAAAATATTTCAAAATACTAGTAACGTTCACATATTCATTAGACAATCTTCCAATTTCTAAATTGCTTCTTTTTATGGCTTCATTCACATCATCAGCACAAGCATACTGAAAGGAAGAATTTTATTTTAACGTTTTACAAGTCTAACCAATTTTAATTTTTACCTGAATAATTGCGAGCAGAAGAATAGCTACGAACTTCATTTTCCAAATTTCGAAAATACTGAATGAAATAAAAGTCTGTCGAAAGCTAGTTTATATACTTTTGTAAAACAAATGAGTCAGTGAAATAAATTAAACAAAACGTAAGAAACTAAAAAACCTGTGTTTATTCACAAGCCATACGCAGTTTTATGTTTTCCTAACAGTTGAAATGAAATATTTGTCTTTACTAATTGATAACACACTCTTTGAAAAAATTTCTTAGTTGAGCCACGTTGAATCTTAAAAATTCAATAAGATCTTATTTAAATTTTGATTATATTTATTATATTTACTTTCCTCCGTGAGTTTCCCAGTATTTGATTTACACCCTCCGTAAAATACAAACTGAAAATATTTTATGTATGTACATTGATTTTAATTAACGTGTAATCTCCATAACTTAAAATATAAGCTTTGAAACATGTGTCAAATTGTCTGCTGATGAACTATACGTTTTAGTGGAACTTTAAAGATCATTTATAAAATATATAAGAAAAACAAACAGAAATACCAAATAAAACTTAATTTTAAAAAAAGTCTATAATTTAATTCGAAAACGATGGCTTTTTAAACTTGGACGAATAAAAAGAAAATCCCAGGGTATAAAAATTTAATTAATGATTTATACATATAGTGTAAATGATAACCAAGATCAATCTAAATCGAAGAAAGAAACTAAAGAAAACTTGGAAAAATTAACAAAGAACAAACAACAAACGGATTGTGTTTAGAGATTTGTTGTTGAAACAGCTTAATCTACTCTTACTTTTATATATTTTTTATTTTTTTTTATTTTAGCATCAATAATAATTTGAATCATACTTTATTGCAGACGAAATGTACGTTACAACTAATAACATTAATAACTATGCAGTAAATTGTGTAAGCTAAATTTAATTAAGAATCTCATTTGCGGATCTTAACTAATATTTTGAAGACTATATTTAAGTAAATAATTTGCATTCCTTATTTACTTTGCTTTTTCATTCGTGATTTATAGTAATGACTGATTTACTAACGTGTTCTATATTCAATAATTTGAAACAATTTTCAACGTGATACAATCGATTGACGACTGAGTCAAACATCTGGTTTATAATCACGTTAACAAGTTAACACAGGTGTTTGGTTTATACAATTTTCTCATTGTAAAGCCCAAACTAAAACAAATGGTTTGAAAAAAATTCATCATTAAAACTCATCTTTGCATCACTGATTAGATCAGTTTTCTCACAAAATTTAGTTAGAAAATAAGCCATAAAGGAATATGCAAAATTTGAAAAGTAGTACAAATAACTGAATTTTTAATTTTTCGCGTACGACTAAAAGAAATAAACTGATGGTTCAAAGTGACATGACTTCTTCAAGAGTTAAAATTTTCTAGAAAAAACGATTCTAAATCTTATTATGCAAACACACGTAAGCACATCAATTAATCAATCAATCCGACATAATTTTTCAGAATTAATTCGTCATATTTATTTTTGTGAGAGCCAATCTATTTATCTACATATTTAGTTTGTTCAATTGATACTAATTGTGCATACAATATGTACAAATATTAACTAAATAATTTCCTAAAAGGTCAGTGAGCTGTTGACTCCACTTTTAATTAGATTTTAAAAAGTAAGGAAGTTAGGCTCCAAATATTTTAATTTATGGCCGCATTTATAAATTATCCAATAACTTTTTCTTGCAACTACTCTCACTTTATGCTTAAACTATCACAAACATCAAATTTATTTTTGGACTCGTATCTTCATTTTATTTAATTCAATACTCAACTTAATATAATTTAAAGAGCATAAACATTTATCTCCAGGCTTTTCAACTCCTAAAATCCCTTTTAGATTATATAGGCGAATGGATTGAAACTTCGATTATTAAATTCTACCTGGTGCTCTAATTAAGTAGCCGCGAAGAAGCAAACTCACAACAAATACCACCTCACCACATTACAACGCCTTATTTTGAAGTCAGGTGGAAATTGCAAATAAATATTATAAAATTTGTTATACTACGTATTTATTTTATGTAAAAGACATTTTATAGAAATCGTAATACTATTTGTGGAATTTCTTTAATGTGTTGTATGATAATGTATTGTATTATATTGTATGATATGGTGTTTTTCTATTAATTTTAAATGAAATTAAATTTTCGAACAGTTTTAATTGCTAATTACATGATTATCATTTGCTAAAACATTTCTCAACTTTCTTGTGAAATATGTATGCACTCTTTAAAAGCTCTTACAAAATAAAATGACGAAGTTTTCATCAAGATAAATTCATTTGAAATTCATAACCTTTTTGAAAATATTGATCCCTTGATTATGAACGATGTGTTTACTTTTGTCAGTAAACGCAGATGTTCTTACTTTCAATCATGCTGCTTACATCACTTTCTTGTTATTCACTGCTTTTTTAAAGTGTCTCCTTAGTCTTTAAAATGTACAGACTAAATTGTCTTTGTAGTGAAAGAACACCGATTAAGATACACTCCCTCGGGAACCTCAACTTTTCTGAAAGCCCTATAAATAAATATGTCACTTTTAAGTTTTTAGTAGGTTCTAATAAAATAAAGAGATCTTACATAAAAGAATTTAAAACTCGTCATTCTCCTCTCATAGAAAAGATAAATAAAATGCTTGACACTTAAAAATGGGACGCCAAATAGTTTTCATGTTCGAAAATAAATATGATTTCTAAAAACTTTGTTTTAAGTTAATTTAAGTTAAAGTTTTATAGCATCGGAATAACAATTCGAAGCGGTATTCAGTTTTGTTAGGCCAAAAAATTAATATTTTTAGAATGCATTTTTCGATAAACGAAAACAGCCGAATGCAATTTCTTCTTACACGTTTTAGTTATGCTTAAGCCATAGTACATATTTATTTTTAATATAACAAAAATATTCCTACAACAAAAACAGCTAACTAATTAATTATCTCCAAAATTTTAAATGGCTTACAGTATAAAATTTAAAATAAAATGTGAATTAAAATGCAATTCAAATAAAAACTTAGATCAAAATTTAAATTCCAACAGCGAAAAGTAAAGTTTCATCACACCATTCAATACACATAAAATTGTGTCGTAAACCCGATGACGTTAATAAAATAATGATTTCCGATTTTAATTCACTTATAAATTGATCAGTGTTTCAAAATTCTGTAAAGATATAGTTTGCAACTATCTTTTAACTTTTAGTTCTTCAAAAAGTAAATATTCTTGCTTCCACACAGTACGCTTATTCGTCCGCTTATTTCTTCGGGTATAATTTTAATTACTAATTAGAGAAGACAGAGTAGAAATAAAGCAATTGAGTTATGAATACATAAATATTCAATCTATTTTAAAAAACGAATTTTGTTTCAAAGAAGTAAAACAAATATAATGGATTTTTTTTAAGTATTTGCCTATGTAACCGTTCTGTACTTTTAAAAGTAGTCCGAAGTCTTCTCCTCAAAATGCAATACATTCATTTCACATTATATCTTTTTGAAATACTCAATAAAAGATGAACTTTATTTATCGCTTTGAAAAAAACACCACGTATAATTTTATAATTGTTCAAACCATTGAATTTAATGCAAAAATGAGTTTCCACGAGAAAGTTGAATTAGTTTCCAGAAGAAAATTAAATCGAAATTCATACTTACTTGTCTGGCGATCACCTTGAATGAGATTTGTCTAAAATAAACTACTTACTCTTTAAACTACTCCTTTTAAAATAATTACAAGAAATTTGTGTAACTTCCAGCTGACATGACGTATCTTTGTCACAATAAATAACTAGAGATTCAATTGAAGCACTTAATAAAATAATTCCCCCAATTTTGTCTACGAAGAAGTCTCGTCGGTGTCACTCACAATCAAATAAACCGCCGAGAAAATTTCATTGATTAATCCTTGATATGTGTACGAAACAACGAGCCTCTGACTGCTACTAAGAGCTGCGCAAAGTAGGTTAAATCGATTGCGTAATCAAATTAGTGAGTTAATATCGTCCAAAATAAACAAATTAATCATCCCTCGTTTCAGAAAACCGCTTGAGATTAGTTTACAGATTAGACACATGGACCGGATCACCAGCATCCAACGGTCACATCTTAACTGATATGTTTACCTCAACTTCGCAGTGATCTTCCTCCCCGAGAAGCAATTTAGACCCACAATCTTACACCTTAGCAGGAAGAGAGTGTTGAGCAGTATCTGGGTCAAGTCCATTTCAGATATATTTCTTACCCCTAAAATCTATTATCCTCCTGTTGATCACTGATCCTCCCCAGTTAGTCATTGATCTTCTATTTTACAGAACTCGAAAAACCCAAAATTCTGCCCAACGACTGTAATGGCTTTTCTCCCCGCATGGTGTTTATTTTAATTTTTAGGCTTAGCATAGACAATTTAGAAGCCGCCATATAAGAGCCCATGTCTTAAGATTTTTTGCCAGCAGCACCGATGATGAAATGATTGCATAATCCTTGGAAGTCTCGCCTATAGATTTCCGCATACTCATACACAATGCGGGGGAGTTTTTTCTACCGGCCTGGCGACCCGTGGGTCCGCTCTGCACTTTTGGCAAATCACCCGCGAAATTGAGAATTATGACACTGTCGTTCGTACACTTGCTGCACAACGTGATGTCTGGCCTTTTCGTCCACTGACCAGCTTTTGCATTTTCTCGAAATATATGCATTAATTAGAAACACGAGCGGGCTGCCACGCCGGAGGAGTGTTTTATTTTCAACCAAAAAGAAAAGAACAAACATTTTATTTGTAATTAAAAACAGGTGGTGGAGAATCTTATTCAGTACATGAAATTCAAGAGACACGTGCCTCACTTTACTTTGAAATAAATGAAATAAAACAAATTATTTATTACGTTCTATTAATTCCGCTTACCAAAATTCTGTTTTAAAATTGTTCCAAGCATACTTTTAATAAAAATGTTCGAACAATTATTTTTGGCTTGATAACGTACAATTTTATAAAATCTTTTATGAGAAACTTGCAATTTTCTGTTTTACATTCATTGCGTGAGCATCTTATGCACTCATTATATGTATTATATACCATCTCATACATATTTCCTCCAATTAGTTATACGAAAATTTTCAAAAAATTCCGGACCTGGGCATAAGCAGGAATCAATCCCGCGACTTTTAGATTTAGCTCCAATGCTCTGAGCGTCTTCAAGAAAAACTGAGTTCTGATATGTATTTTATAAAAATTAATATTTTACATATTTTACACAAACTTGATCAAAGTGATCTACATATGTATTGTATATGTAATACTATGCTTAGTGATTCCACGATATATAAATATCATCAAAATCATCATATGCAGCATTTCACAAGCAAACTATGTAAATTCTAGTTGTGAAAGAACATTTTCTATCGTTGCTTGAATGCAACTAATAGAGAAATAGATTTGATACCTAATTTATGTAGAATAAATTGAGTCTGCAGACACAATCAGCTTGGGCTAGCCGGTGTCAATTAAACCAGATCAGTGGTAAACTAAAGATTTCATATGTAAGTTCAGTTCACGTGAACAAGTTCAATTGACGGATATTTCAAATTTTTATTTGATAATAATTCATTACGTCAGGAGATATTTTATTAAGAATTATTAATTGAGAATTTTAAAAGTAGCCATGACTCATTAAGATGCGTGCGATTTATTAAAAATAAAATAAATTAGCAAATTAGTTCCGTAGAAAGATTCGCAAACAAAATAAATGCAATTTTAAAATGTTAGTCCAACTCCAACGAAAAATACGAACTGAATAGCAAAGCGCGGCTAATTGACAGTGAAAAACGAATTGGCTTTAGATAATGGAAAAATTACAGAATTTTCAAGGTATTACATTTGTAATTGATGTGATATGAGTAGAATCCAAGATTTCAACAGGAATTTAAGCTTTCTTGCAATTTTCGAAACTAATTCAATTAATTTTTTAGAAAATACTTTGATTTTAAACTCTTGGATTTGAAATATTGGATTCATAATCAAAAAATATCAACAGAAAGTAAATAATGTTTAATGACATGCAAAACAAAGGTATGAATATTCGACATTTTATAAAAATAAACTTAACTACGTGTTCTAAACTGACACATTATAAAGTTTATGTACTTTTTTAGTTTTTTTAAGTTATTATTACTATTATTATTACTTTTGTTGATAATCTTTGTAGTACCTAAGTAAAAATCATTTTGTATATTTAAAATAATACACGTCAACACCATCCTTGTGACTGAATAAGTAATCTTATTTTTAAAGGATTTTATCTATAAATTGGTTAGAAAATTTCCAAAAACCGTATTTTCTAACATAAGACATTTGTAAATATTTCGTAAGATTCACGGTTTTCTAAAAACTTATAATTTTATACAATAGTGATTAAACTTCACAAATGGTGAACGTTCTTGAAATACTTATTTCCAAGTTTGGTATAAAAAAAATCATATTTTTTGTATCTAGATAAGGATTCAGACTTTACCAATTTTCAGAAATGCAAAAAATAGGATTTTTTGTAATGTTAATTTATTTTTATTTTTCAAAAACGTGACATGATAGCGAAAATCTGGTCCCAGAACATGTAAAATAAAGTGAAAACATCAGAACGAAAACAAAGTTCTAAACATTTTCATATATAGCAGGGCTTGGAGCACTAAATATTTCATATGATATTTTGTTACTTATTATACATATGTCTTTTGAGACCTGTTTTAAGACTACATATTCAAATTTAATTAGTTATCAAATTTAAATAGTAAAGTAAACGTTAATTCTAAAGCAATCTTTCTCTCTTAAGAACCCATAGATCCGTGCGGTTTTACACTGGCTTTAGAATAAGAATTTTCTCACGTAACTTTCTGGCTTAACCCGCACATCCTTCATAATTTATTTGATTACAAATTTTCGAAAACAAACGAGGCATCACGTCTATTTTGGTGTGTCTAATGGAGACCCCAGGGGAAGAAAGTTAACATAATTTAAAGTCGCCTGTACCCACGACAATTACGTCAACTATAATTCGCTTAAAGTTGCCCGGGTACTTCTTGTAAGAGCTCGATCAGTGACAACGGCCAAAACATCGCGCTTATTAGACTAATGGCCAGAATAGCTGAGTTCCCGCCTAACGAGGAAATTCTATGAGGTCCAAAAAACACGAGCTTCACGTGGCCATTGACCAAGGTGTTGTTGTGTACAAATAAAACCAATTGCGCGAGAAAAGTACAGGGGACAAAGCAAAGCCCCTGAGAAGGCACTTCCAAATTCTTCACATATCATCTCGCACAAGAGTGGACTACTAGTGTCAGTGACCTAGGAGTCATTCATCCGAAATTAAGTTACTTAGCCCATTCTCACCAAATCAGCGCTACTTCAGTGCCTTCTTGGACGCTTCCCCCGTTTCTAATGTGCCAAAGATGCTCTTTGATTTGGGCCGGCCAATTTCGGATAGTAAAGCCGCGACATTGAAATCGTTTGGGGCTAGAGCGAATCGGTCCCGGTCTCATGCTCGATAACTCCGACTGCGGGGTCTTGTTGGTCTACAAACGTAATGCACACGGAGCTGAGACGGCGTGACTGCTGCTCCAAGTCTAAGACGTCGGAATGATTTAAAAGTGCGACTAGATAAGAACCGGTGAGCCAGCCAGCCCAGCCGGCCGGTCTTGTCTAGCCGCACTTTATTGAATAATTCATTACTTTCGGTCGCGCATAACCGCAGACAGATTTGCGTTCTTTGGGTCAGTCTAGAGTCTAGTCTAGAGGCTATGCGATACCTTAAAGTGGAATAATAATCTGATTTATTTTTCAGGAAATCTCTATCAGCGACAGACTTTGGTGACAAAGAACTCTGGCTGAATCCCCACCGCCGAAAGTCTGCGACCTGTTCTTCCTCAACATTCCACGAAAGCATCTCATTCATAGTTCTAGCATGTATCTTAGAACCGGAACTCCCATCGGTATAATTTTTCAACGTAATTCTTGACCCGACTTCTCTGAACTAAAGTTAAGCTATGAAATTCCTCGAAGGATTGCTCTCCGGAATGAATTTCGCCAGAATAGCTTCATAATTAAAGAGGTATAAACCATTTCTCAGTTTCTTTTTTCATTTCTAGGAGGAGTTTCAGACTAGACCTCGCTTCGAGCCATTTCTTGGACTAAGCCAAGCATCGCGTGGTGCTTTCTTCGATACTATTCCATTGGTGTTCCGTCGCAACTCGGTGCGGTAATTACATTTGAGAAAATTAATAACATTATCCCATTTAAGTGCATTCGGTTAAAATAATTAAAATTCGAAATATTTCTGTCTCGAACAGCCACGCATAGTCGAATTAACGAACCATCATGTGTATAATAAAAAAGAACATAAAAATTAACAAATTTATAACTATGTACATGGAAAAACTAGAGGCTGATTAATGATGAAAGCCTTTTTTAACATCATACATATTATGAACACCTGGGTAAAACTTTATAAGTCCAAAACGAGCCCGCAATACGCCCGGAATTGAAGAAGCGCCCGATGTAGGTACATACGCCCGAATCGCCCGAGACGCTTGCAACACGCCCGCAACCCGCCTGTTTAAAATAAAAATAAAAATTTAAAGTTCGGATATTATCAAAGCAATAGATGTAAATTCTTTCTATCTACCTTTCTTTAATATAACTAGAGAAGGATTACCATGAAGAATTAATACTCAAATTATATTTTTGTAAAATAATTTCTTTATTCATTTTCAATTTATATTCACAATATTCTATATTGTTATTTGGTTCTGTTATTCTGAGCCTGTTGCGGGCATATTTTGTAATAATTCGGGCCACTAGCAGCCGTAGTTTATAAAAATTTGGACCTGTTATAGACGCGTTTCGGACCTATTGCGGGCGGGTTTTAGGGAAATGCACGTTTGTTGCAGGCACGATGCAGGCGTGATTGTTCAACAACCGTGCTTGTTGTGGGCTTGAAAAATAGGAAATGGTTGGGTGTACATCGGGCGCATTGCGGGCGTGCAAAAAGAATTTAGATATTTTTACTCGGACATCTAACAGCTCTAAAGAGCGAAGGGGGATTTCAAAATTCAATGCAAAGACGAGAGAAATATTAAAGCAAATTTGCTATTGTCTTCATATTTTAGGAAGTGCATATATAAAATATGTATAATCTGTATGTATAGTATATCTATCACATTTTCTTAATTCTAATAAAGATGATTGAATATAGAAGAATCTCTTACTTAAAATTTTAAGTTATAGGAATAGGGTGCGCATTAACTTAACGAAATATTCTATGAATTCCAATTTTACATAAATAATAAATACTAACGTACTTCATAAAAATAAAAACCTCACCACAACCAAAATGATTTACACAAGAGCAAGTACAAACAAATTAATAAAAATTGACTTACTCAGTAAAACTGAACATAATATACCTACATTGCCTGGATTATTTGGAAAAATGACGTAACTTATATATCTTTGAAGGTGTATAGGTCATCTTAAGTCTAGTCTAGTCCTGCTGATAAGATAGTGTCATGTTATAACTCCTATAAGTGTTTCTGCAGAATTTTTAATTGCAGATAGAAATTATGCAGAAACTACTCGCTGAAAACATCTTACCAGATAAGAGTTATGTAGAAATCTTACAATTACCGGATGAAGTTCGAAATGCATTCCTTTTAAAACAAAATTCTTCGACTTATTTTAAGGAAACCGAAACAGAAATTTGAGAAGAACTTTTGTTTGTTAGGTAAGGTGCATAAGGTATTTACAGTGTTGGATTTTACATATGTAGTTTCGAATTAGAAGATGATTAGATTATTTTATTGAGAAATTTACAGAAATAATCTAGAAGAGTGGAGAAGAAACGTGATTTATTTGACTTATAAATTTATTTTTCCCAATAATTTTAAATTCTCCTCTAATACAATACATATGATTTCACTACATTCTTTTCAATTAAGCAAAAAAAATAATAATAAATAGATAACTTATCTTACCCCATATCTCAACAGAGAGAGCTATGATAATCGTGAGCTTCAAATAAAAGTGCATTCTTTGGATGTAAAAATTTTCATGATCAAAGTAATGCAAATTATGAATTTAACAAATTAGCCAATCTTTCACCTCTCAAATCAAGTTAATTTTAATTTTTTTCTTACTGCATATGACTGCGTCATCGATAAATTATTCTTTATTATATTTCAGTTCGATATATACTGAAAAACCTGGAATAGTGGATTGAAATGGGATAGAATAAATTAAATTAAATTAAGTTGTGCATAACATATCACATAAGTTTTAGTTGCTATTGTAGTTTAAACTGTTTTTGTTATAAATATAATATTATTTGTAGTTATTAATCAAATTGAATAAATAATTTGAATGGTAATAGTGGCTTACAATATATTTAATTATTTCGCTAAATGGTATGTGATGTCGTTTTCAATAATAGCATGCATAAATATAAAAGTCAATTCTACACAGAATTAACTTAATTTGGCAAATTAAAATAATGTAAACCGTAAACTGTCAAGAAACTGCAAGAAACTCACATACCAAATTTAACACAGACAATTTAAAACTGAATGCATCTATTACTACAAAAGTATATATTTAAATTAATCTGTTTTCAATCTTCAAATTGAATCACGTCACGGCCCCAACTATAGTTTACCTATAAACAAAAATGTCATTCATTACTAAAATCTTATTTCTATTCATAAAATAATTATTCTTCCCATAATAATAATTACTACGAATAAAAATTTTAATCTAAACATGCAATGTATTAGTTGATTAATACTTGTCTCTTATAAAACTTAAATCTGCGGCAAAGACAAATTTCGTCAAAAGAATAAAATTGCACACAATTTTGCGCAGCACGCTCGACATTGGGCGAGAAAGCGAATTTAAATCGCGGCGGGTTTTAATAGATCCAATCTTTAAGCAGCGATCCTTTGAATTAGTTTAAGGCAACAGCCCCAATGAGGGCGGCATCATGTCCCTGAGTAGGAGCAGTCCACGCTAAATTGTAAATTAAGCGCGATAAGAAAGAATTGCATAACATACATAGAAATTGGAAAAGGTAAACAATTATCAGAAACAGAAAATGAAATCAGTCCCATCGACAGAGGATGGAGAAACAAGAGGAACAGCAGACTCAGAACACCTCAATATTTTGATATGCGCTCCTCAAGAACTGTTCTAAAGTCAAAGGCATACAATCAAGCAAATGTCTTACACCACAGTCATCTTCTAGATAGCGGCGTGTGATAATGTGTGACTAGAGTTGAATATCCATCTCAAAATAATGGCACATATATACGCGACTGGTACACACACCGGGGAACCAGAATATACTATCCAGCTATATGTATCGTATATAGTACTTAAAGTTTAAATCTACAATGAGAAGTGAAATGTTATTTAAGACTTAAAAAGTGCTCCGCGCAAATCATTTTATACTTGGCGTTCTTACAGTAAACACTGAAATCTGAAAATCAGAGGAGGCTCGTCCACGCCAGAATAGTGTTGTTCTAAGCAGGAGCAGTAGCTGAGACTTAAGTTTAAAATAAATCGTTAAATTCGGTTAAGCTGTTGACGTAGTGAAATTTTTAATTTGTACGAAGGTTTCCCGGTTTTTTAACGGCCTTCTGCCAGACTATGCTGAGCTTTTAGTGCGGGCGAAAAAACTCATTCAATCCAAGACCCTCCCGGGTGTGATACCCGCGGTTACCTCGTGCTGAGGTGGTGCTTAGTTCCAATTTTTGAGTTCGTCTCCTTGATAAAGAAAAAAACTTTTTTGACGAAAGAACAATATTTTATTTTCTTAAATTTTTCAAAAACAAAAAAAACGAAAAAATGAATCCTTCGATATCTTTAGCGATGTCGGCTATCTGTCTTCTAGGTCTAGCCGGTGATATCACAACAGGCCTACCGTCCCGACATTTTCGCGATAATAACGATGGATCGGTCACAACACGTATAATTGATTTTAACAATCCCGAGCACGAAAGGCTCTTGCGCCAATTCAATATTAGTGCTGCTCAGTTGAAGCAGCTGCGATCACCCACGACTGCTTCGTCGGTCGGCGGCGCTGTCCAAGACGACGACAGACTGGCTGAAATTAAAGAAATAAGGTAAGTTTTCTCAGACAGTACTTTCACTTTCATTTCCCTGTGATTTGTGATCTTACATATTACCCATGCGTGCTGTGTAAATTTTATACCTAATCTTTAGACTCTTCTTTTCAACACCATCAAACTGATCGTAAAAATAACTTTTCTCTAAAAACCATTTTTACTGCCTCTGTTTCAAAATGTGCGATCAATCGTTATCGGAGTGAAAAACCTGTGATTATTATCAAAATGTATTACTTTTCGCCTGAAGAATCACCAAAATACGTTATGATCGCGGCCGATAACTTCTGGCACCAAACAGAATATATTTAAAACACGTGCAATAAATTATTGATTTCAGTCATCGATTTTTTAATATTTCGCTGGAGATATTCTTGTCGAAAAATTTAAAAACCAAGTTATATTTGTGATGTGAGCCACTGCATGTAATGATCGCATTTTCTTATATTTTTATTATGTTAATTTATCACAGCTACGCATTTGCGTATTTTGGCTATTTATAAAACACTTAAATATCAGGGATGCAATTTTTTAAAATATTGCTTATTAAGATTCAAAATAGCTTGAATTCGTCGTAATTTTCACAATATCACAAAAAATAATTAAGAAAGAAATTGAATTGACTACCAATAGTACGTAGCATGAATTCTATAATATTGCGATTTCTAATAACTTATATGTATATAGCAAAACTTTACTATCCGGAATTTTACTGTCTAGAATTTTTAAAATTTTAACGGTTTGAGTATGTGAAATAATGCTAAATAACTAAATAAACTGAATTAACAATCCAATCGTATTATATTTTGATTATTTGTTTTGAAGCTTCCATACATTTTAATATCGAAATTATCTATCGGTTTAGTATTACATGATTTTTTTCCAGCGACTAATTACCTATAGAAAATGACTTTTGTGTAGAAAAGTATTATAATAAAATAAATCGACATTAGATTTTATATGGAGACCACTTTGAAGAGCCTTTTGTTAGGAGCTTTCATTTAGAATTTAAAAATTTTGTACAGCACCTATTTAAATTATACGACCCTAAAATTGTTGAAAATCGAATTAATTATGATTTGTAGGTGAACCTTATTGGTACCGTCGTCTTTTTTTTCAAAATGTTTAAAAAATACTTGGTAAAAATATAGAACTACCCGAATAAAATTGATAAAATCTGCCGCAGTCGTACAGAAATTAATGTTAATATTTGTTGATTTATAAAATATTTTTATATCACTGCTATGAAACGGTTACTCTTATTGTCTGCGATTACCAAGGGATCAATTAACAGTGTCAGTAATTGACCGCAAAACAGTCATTAATATATCTTAGACCTCGACGAAATATCTCCAGATCAAACCAGAATACAAAATAAAATAATGATACAAAATCAGCATTTTTTCTTCGCCATAAAGTTGTGCCAGACCAGATAAAATCAGTTTTAGTTTAACATTTTCATGCTCGTAATTGACAAAAAAAAAATGATTGTTCTTTTATGAATTAAAATTCAAAATACTTTAAGCAAAACAGATAGACATTCAATTTTTGCTTAATACTCAGGCTTCGTTGTATGCCTTGATTATGTTTAAAATAATTATTACAATACTTAATTAATTATAATAGTTAAGAATACCTTTAAACAATTTAAGGAAAAACTATGTCTCTATCCGTCTATCCCTTAAAATTAATTTGAACTACCATGGCGCAAAAAGTCGTATAGCAAAAGACACTATCAAATTTTAAGATCACGGGAAAAAGAGAAAGATATTTATTGTCAAGTTTCCAAATACAAACGAGATTGGCATCCAGACTCATGGTTTTTTAAAGAAGGGATATGCCCAAACGTATCCCCAAAATATCTTTTGTCACTAACTCCTGGATCAATAGTTTTATAACAATTAAAAAACACATCGGCTCAAGTCTCAATATTATGTTCCTAAAATTGTAGACATAAGGGAGATTTCTACCTACATATACAGAGAAAAATAGAATAAAAAGTAAAATAGTCTTATAAAAAAACTTCTACGTAGTATAACTTTATGGTTTTCTCGAATCATATACCAACTACGATTTCTCTTTTAGTATAACGGAATTACATTTAGTATTATACTTTACAGAGAACAAACGTGGACATAAAACGCGTTATAAACTTTTCTTTGAGAAAAATATTCACGATTTCGAAACAAAACGTTCAATAAATCTCAATTATTTTTTTCCTTGTGTCATCCACTTTCGCATAATGTCCCATCACTGTTTTGAAAGGATCAAATACACTTGACCTTTACTTTAAATAATATATTTATTACAAAATAAAATATGATTACATATTTAAAAAATTAATTGCAACACTGAATATAAATTGCCATTTTCCATGAATTTTCAAATTTGCAACGTTTTAGGCAAATGGGTGATATAAATATCTTAGTCTCTTCTTGTTATATTTAGTTAAGTATAGCACACTTTCATTAAATCATTATTGAGCAGTACAACAACCATATGCCTATGAAATAGTGTCCAAAAATATCAAAACTTTTAGAATGACAAACTTATTTGGCTATTACGCTGAATGAAAATATCTGTCCCATAAAAGTCCTGCCAGACTTCATCCAATAAACCTAAATATTTACAACTACTGTCTCTGTTGCGAATATTTTTAAAGTGAAATTAAGAAGCAAGCTCAAGCGACCTTCGCCATTTTAGCAAATTGATTGCATTGCAAATGTGCAAGAATAACCTTCCCATACATTTTCACTGTCGCCGTCGTCAAACGACAATCGCAGACGATGCAACTATTTTGAAAGTGTTGCGAAACTCACCAGGAAAACCGCCAACGCCAGAAGTTATTTCAATTTGATTTGTAATTATTGTTTAAATATGTACTTGGAAACCCTTTTTTCACCGATTGGATAATTAATTTTTTTGAAGCAATTCAATCAGAGACACAACTGTTTTATAGAATTAAATCAGTTTGGTACTGAGGTTAAAATTCAAGTTTATTTTAATTGCAAGTTTATTCTCTAAATATAAATTTTTGGTACGAAGAACAAGTAGATGAAAAACGTAAAGTTCTATATCTAAAAGGTTTCTCTTTATGGAGTAGCATTAAAATGAGGAAATCAAAAGTAGGCTCTGCACCATAAATTATTAATGATTGTTAATACAATTATTTTACACCTTGATCAATTTTGATTTCGATTGCTTATCTGATTTTTACGATGTTTAATAGAAATTTAAATTGAATTTGAATTAATAAATTAAAATAACTCTATGTATGCCAATTTTACACTAAAATACATTTAAATTACTATTATCAAAACTATTAAAGATTACTGCATTGGAAAATTCAGACAGTAATCCAAAAGTTTACTTTAAAATTATGTCCTAGTTATGAAATAAAAAGAAAAGTAAATCTTAATGTCTGCCAAGTTAATAAGTTCTAACTAAAAAATAAATTTCTTTTTACATATAGGTTATACAGTATAAATTAATCACTGGACTAAAAAAAAAAATTAATATATTTTGCAAATCAAAAGGAGTACCAAATTGAAAAATTTAAAGTATAAAAGACATGAATTTGAAAAGAGAAATACAGAACTAAAATGTATTGGATTAAAAATACGTTTAAAATACTAAAACTCAATCGTGTAAAAAATTTTGAAAAGTTAAAAACGAATTTCGCGATTGTAACTTCTTTTGCAAAAATATGATACAAATGTGACGAACTTTTAAATATAAGATATTTCACAGAAGATGAATTGTAGCATGCATTTTTAATTAATATACTACATTGTCTAAAGTGCTCATATGCTTTTTTGTATGTAGTATTATTAGACTTAGTCGCACAGTTATTAAAAATAAATACAAACACAAATAATAAACAAGAATCTTGTTTTTAAATCTATAGTTTGATCGTATTTCAATTGTTTCAACAGTTTTGATATTCTATAAACAAATTTTAGAATTCCGAGCTATTAAACGAAACTATTTTATCACTCTAAAATTTGCAATTTTTATGGAAATTTGTTTTTACAAAATATTCGTGTTAATATTTTTAAGATATTGATATATAATAAGATGTATATAATTTACCAATAATTAAAATCTATTACGAAGAACTTATTACCAATTAAGAATTACAAATGAATTAACAACTTTTTTAAATGCAGGACTAAGGAATTCAGCACATAAATTGAGGAGTGTTGGTTCAAAAGGCGCTATTTCTATAGTTTTTTTTACAAATTCCACTACTAATATAAATTATGTTTTTACTTTTGATCAAAACCGCTTAGTGGTTTAGAAATATTATTATATAGTAATTTTTATTGTTCTAATCAAAAAGTTAAACTACGTTTAATATTTTCATCAAAAATTTATCTTTTATTTACTTATCGTAAACGTAATTCGTGTCAATATTGATCAAAAGGGGTTATTTTTATTTCATTCCCAAAAACAGGGTGCTATTTTCCAAATATTTGAACAACGGGCTTTATATCCATTTTTGATTTCGTTTTTAATAAAAATACAGAAAAACAAATTAGATATAAAAATAAGTATGCTCTTCATAAATAATCTTAATGAAAAAAACAAAAAAGTAAATAATTTTTCTCAATAAGTGTGCTTAGTGTGATATAACAGCACCTTTTGAACAGACGATTCTCAATTACAAATTATAATTCCACGGAATTAGAATTTCAATGAATTTTATTTACAAAGGGAATGATTCCGACCTATGTATGAATGTACTTTTGGAGGGTATTGGTTCTAAAATGCATTGGTTATGGGTATATCTAAAATAGTTGTTTTCGTCAATTTGGCCCTTAACATACAAAAATAGTTATTTTTAAGAAAAATATCAGAAAAATGGACAGTGCAGGCGGAAAGTTTGTCAGCACCTTGGAAATAGCAACAAATCGGCGCAGAAAATCGGGGCATTCAGTCAAACTTTGGCGGCACTTTGTCTAGGTGCCGAAATGGGGAATCGGTTGGCAATAACTGTGCCGGTCCTGGCAAATATATTAAATTTGATAAATTTCGCACCGATGGAGATAAATCATTCGCCGGTGGCGACTAGCGCTATCCATTCACAACGATCCCAGGGCCTGGCCGAGAAACACCTCGGCGGACGCGCCAGAAAGATCTCATTGTTGCAGACGGAGGCTGGGGCGATTGATGAGTGCCCGCCGGTCATCCGAAGTTGCAATTGGACCAACTGGCAGTTGGCACTTGTGTAGGCACGTGAGACAAATAATGATGGGGTGGCAGTGCCGTGAATTAAAAGGTTAAGAAAACCGAACGGCGAGAATATGTCGAATCGGGCGGTTACCGCCCGTTTTCCTAGTTTCGCGCTGACCACTAGTGACAAGATATAAATTTTCTTTAAGACGGTAAGACCTCAGGCGCTCTAGACTTGGTGGCTGCCGCTTCATTGCACAGCGCGTAAGACGTTTGCCGTATCGTAAAGAAAGACGTAATTCAAACTGGAGCCACTCTGTAGTGGTTTGATTTCACGTTTTCGTTTTACTCTCGCACACACCGACCTACAAAAAGTTCATTAACGGAGCTGCTAGACATGGCCCAGACAGTAGTCGAGCACTTTCGTAGTTTTTTGTTGCTTTGGTGTCTCGTTTGTTGCATTCGAGGAGCATGCCTTCTTGCATTTTTATGCTGACGATGGAATTAAGGTCTCCAAGTCTAGACAACTTGTACTGACGGTAAAAGGAGCCCCATTCTCTATTTGAATGCTTTTGACAGTGGAACTACCCATTAGGGTGTAAAATTGTTTCTGAAACGATTTGAGCAGCCTTCACTTTTCTTGTTTTGCGCTTTGAGAAATCGGCTAGGCAGAACAAGTGGCTGGTTACCTTGAGCGGCTTTTTATCGTCGCCCGGCCGTTGATAAAGGATGAAGACTCGGATGCCTTGCGCTGCTTGGTGTCAAACGTTAATCGAATGAGGGGAAAATTGAAAGGCACTTTGTTACGCCAGGAAGCTCCAGCGACTCGGCTTTGTTAATTGGTGTTTTTCTTACGAAGTTTAGTAGCATGCAACTATTGATGATCAATAAACTATTTTCTGCAAGAATTGACGTCGTCTTGCCATTTGTTTCTTTCCTTTCAGGTCTAAATGATTTAAATAATAGCTATATGTTCGCTTTCGTGCTTGGGACTAGAACTTTCAATACAAAAATACTCAAATTGACTTACAAGTCAACTATTTCTTGGCTAGTTTTGCAATCAAAAAGCAAAACATCTTAAGTCGAACAAAACTTTTATTTTTAGAAAATCAGATAAGCAGTTCAAAAATACATATGGCTCTCTTAGAATCTCAATTGATCATGACAAAACTACCATTTTTCAATAATGAAACTACCATTCATTTTTACCCTATACCTACCTAATATACATATATAATTTTAAATATAAGTTCCTTTTCCAAAATCGACATCAAAAGCGTATGAAAAAAAAAAAATTAAAATCGAAAAATCGAGTTAAATACATATATAGTTTAGATTAATTTATTATTTTTTATAGGTTCCAAGTTTATTTCAAATACGACTGCAAATGAGAAACCTTATTTTATCTGAAAGTTGTAATAAAAGACAAATTTTACCAAAAAGTATTTCAACTGTAATTCAAAGGCGGCAAACAATGATCCTAAAAATTAAATGACCCGAATTTAAAATAAAAATATTTTTACTTTAATTTAAAATTGTTGATTGCTTTTCACTATAAAAGCAATTTAAAAATTTGAAAATAACTAATGCAATTTGGAACATTTATATTCTATTCTATATATTCTTATAAAATAAATAATATTTGGTTACTTTTGGAGTTTTAAACGACGAAAACTTCCTCTAGTTATATAAAAAAATATGTGAAAAAAGTGCCCTAGGAGTGTAAAATCAATGATCAAATTTTGAAAATGATGTAATATATAATTATGCATCGTTCTGAATTATATTGTACCCTTTCCAGATACATATATAAATAATAGCTTTTTTCATTTCATTTAAGCCATTATAGCAATGTTCCCATCCTATCATTTCGCAGTGACAAAAATATTTTTTTCTTTCATTTTAAGACCCAATAATTAAGTTTTATACTCAAGGAGGCAAACTGTAAGCTATTCAAATTCGTTCTTAACTAGAAATAAATAATCGATTCGAATTTTACACAACATATCGTGTATTATGTTTCATTCTGGTTAACATATCAAGCGAAACTTACGATATCCAGCTACATAGTTCCTACAATTTTCTCGAAGCAACTTAAATAATTATACTACTTAATTTGTATAACTAGCAACTTGCGGAAGATATGCGAACATCAAAAACAACAACAATTTTTTTATTGATATTTCAATTTGCTTATATTCAATTTTTTAGTTCTTCTAACCGCTTTTTGTTTTAGTTATAAGCTGCCACTTAGATGACTTGTACTTCTTGCCAGAATTCAATTTATAAATTTAACAATTTGTTTTTCTCACAGTTTATCTATCAATTCAAAATAAGAGCTTGTTACAAGTAAAATTAAACAATTTAAACTCATTAAAAATATAATTCACAATCGTCATATCAAAGACTAAAAATTTTGCACTATTTTATTTGTTAAATTATGGTTTAGATTTGAAAGAAATAAAAAATAAATTTTTATTGTTTTTCTTGAGATTTAATAATAATAATAATATGTATAAACATCTAATTTTTATGATAATAAATTATTTATTGTGGTAGTTTCAAAAGAGCCGCTTAGCAGATCTAAATCGGATGTTCTTTCTTTTTGAATACCACAATATATAATTCCGAAAATAACAATTTTTGAAATAGCAGTAACAACTCTAAAACAGAGAAAAGAAAAGCTATAATTTAAATTGACTTAAAATACCAATATTTTCTGTAAATCTATTTTTCTAGTAGACAAAAGATGTTGCGAAAGAAAAAACCTAATTTCCAAAAATGCAAACTTCTCTAGACGGCAGGTGAATTTTGCAAACGTTTAATTGAAACGCATTAAAAAAACCACTCCCAGACGAGACTGTCTCGCCGTAGTCTTCATCAAATTTCAAATAATGAAACCAGTCAAAATTACGTCTGCAGGCTGGTGCCCTTGTTGCCGAAGTTGTATCAGAAATTCACCTTCATTTAACCCTCTCGATGCAGTGACATTGCATCCTGATGCAATTTTCTTGGCTGCTGCCATTTTGGTTTTTTGTCTGTCTTGTTTATCAAATTTAGAGGCATTTTGCTGTTCTTATTTTGGCTGCACAGAGTTTGTGGGTCGAATGCAGTTTTTGAGAGTTATCAGCGCGCTTACGGGGCTCGGACGGCCCAGAGGAGATATGCACCAGACACAGAGTTATTGCCGCCGCCCGGTGCACTCTGTTTTTAATAATTATTCTTGTTTTTCTTGCGACTGGACGTTGTTTTCGTCTGGAAACTGCAGTTGCACTGCGTGCATTTCCGCTCCCCTTCCTCCTTAATTATATTCCGACTACAAGTTTTGCATGTCATCCTATGCCTGTTTTCATGAATCACTTTACTTGGATGCACTTTGGAGCTCTGGTCCTATTTTGGCTGGTTGCTGGCTCCTTTTGCATCAGGTTTATACATATAAAGTATCTTGGTCGTCCGGCTCGACGGTTGCATGCAGAGGGTAAGTTGATGCGAACAAATAACCGCAATATAATACGGACAGACACTGATAAGTCCTCAAATAAAATCAAAACGCACAGCCTGTCTGACCAAAATTTCCAAAATGCATTCTCTCCTCATTCAAGATGCAATTAGCTGCATGCATGCGTTTTCGTCCGCCGTAGCCCTTAATATTTTTGAATTGCTCTGGACAGTTTATCTTGTCTCGCCTTTTAAGGTAGGCTTGCCAGACGTTCTGAGTTTTCAGTACCACCACGGATTTCTTCCTTTATTTTAACTTTTTTTCACTTCATAAATTATCATGTACTGATATTAGATCTTCTACATAAATGGTTTTATCAACTTTTATTCGAAAATTAAAATAAATTTTGTTTAAAAACAAACACTACAACAATAAAATAAATAGACAATCTATGTAATTCCAAATATCCCAAAAATTTTCAAAAAATTTATGCAAAACCTATTAAGAAATGAAAGCGCATTTTAAGATTATTGAATAATTTTAATGAATGGATATGAATAAGCGACATGTGGGATGTCATTGTTTAGAGCTCGTCAAGTAGAATACAACCATTAAAATTAATTAACAAAACAAAACTAAGACCAACTTGGTCTTGGTCTTGTCTAAAGTAGAATCTGCGCCCCAGTATTCTATACCGTGATATAGGGTGTAGAATAAGACATTAATGATTTTTACATTTTTTTCATATCGAGGTACGGATTGTAAAGAAAAAGTTGTTTTAAATGTAGGTTTTGTATTTTTATATATGGGTAGAAATTCCTCAAATCGATCAGTGAAAATAAAAGTTTTTTTAATCTTATCGCAAATATATTCGTTCGAAAGCCTGTAACAAAAGGAGCATTTTCACCAATTATCAATGAAAAATATCAACAATTGCCATAGTTGTGAACAAATGAAATTTTATGTAATTTTTTTTTCAAAATTCAATATCTTTCAACCCGATCGATCGATTTTCATCCAGTTAGTCTTATTTGAAAGGTAATGAGTTGAACTTCAATTATTTGAGTTAAAAGATAAAAATTTTTGTTTTTTACTAATTTTTAATTAACAATTAAACTTTAAAAATCAAAAAAAGGACTTAGGAAATAAGTTAAGTATTGTTGAAATATACCATCTGAAAGGCAATTTAATAACGAAAAAAATCGTTAAATAACATTTTCCGAATCGCAATTAGTTAAAAAGTTGTAGCAATTTGTTTAGCGCCGTGCGCCGCTCAGCGCGCTAGCGCAAGACTGCCGCTCGCCGCGCTAGCGTAAAACTATCGCTCGGCGCCCCAGCATGTGTAAACTTAGCGTGGTTTCTTAAAAATAATAACTAGAAAAACAACAATAATAGCAATTAAATATTATATTTCGTAGTTAAATAAACAATCGTTTCTAAACGCAAATAATGTCATAATTAAAACACAGACCATGCAAATTACATGCAAGTTCACTGACGATAATTATGATGATACAATAGCAGTCTCAAACTTTTCCGCCGAAGAAAACTCTTTACAAATCATCGATTTGGAATCGCGTGGTATAAAAGAGTGAAACTTTCGGGTGTCTACAATTCGAAGAGCCTTTGCAAATCGTTCCTGCATTTTTTTTTCCGCGTTCACCTGCGTTTGTTTACTGCAAAACGCGAAATCTATGTTTTCGACCGATTTTTTAGCCCACTCAAAAAGTTCGCGAGGAGTCGTGATTTGAATCGAATTTCGCAAACTAGCTCTGTGAGCTTTCCTTTTCACCGTCCCTCCCACCCCGTCACACGCACCTTTACCGTGCGAAGTTGCATGAAAGTGCCATTCCGCTTTGATTTTAAAATCAGTTTCGTAATTAAGAAGATTGATGAAATTTTTCCTATTCTTATACTGAGAACCTGCCCCGTCCGAGAAGTAAATCAACTTTTTAATCTGTTTCAACCCGTACTTCCTTTTTAAATAAGTAATAAGAGTTCGATTGAACAAATGAACGGTTGCCGCGTTATGTTTTTCGTTATCTGCGATAATAACGAAACACTGTGGCTCAATATCACCGTCCGTTTTCACGTAAACGACGTACGGATGAATGGTGGCTTGTGCATTAACCCAATAATGCGCCTACGCTATCTAACGTGTTTCGGCCAGTCAAGCTGCTTTTGCATCGGTGTTGTGTCTTTGCTATTATTTGTTGATTGTTTTGGAATAATTCGCATAATTTTTTAAAGTACTAACAAGTATTCGAAAATATCTAATTATTTGCACGAATTTCAGTTTATTATAATTATTTTAGCGAAAATAAAATTGGAGTTTCGTGACCATGCGCAACTTTTGTTGTAATCCGCTAAAAAAAGACAAACAAATTGCTACAACTTTTTAACTAATTGCGATTCGGAAAATGTTATTTAACGATTTTTTTCGTTATTAAATTGCCTTTCAGATGGTATATTTCAACAATAGTTAACTTATTTCCTAAGTCCTTTTTTGATTTTTAAAGTTTAATTGTTAATTAAAAATTAGTAAAAAACAAAACTTTTTATCTTTTAACTCAAATAATTGAAGCTCAACTCATTACCTTTCAAATAAGACTAACTGGATGAAAATCGATCGATCGGGTTGAAAGATATTGAATTTTGAAAAAAAAATTACATAAAATTTCATTTGTTCACAACTATGGCAATTGTTGATATTTTTCATTGATAATTGGTGAAAATGCTCCTTTTGTTACAGGCTTTCGAACGAATATATTTACGATAAGATTAAAAAAACTTTTATTTTCACTGATCGATTTGAGGAATTTCTACCCATGTAGCTGTCGGTATTAAATATACTATTGTGGAAATGGGCATATGCAGGATGTGCAAAAATTGGTTTCTGAGGGGTAAAAAAAGCTAATTATTATAAGTTAAGTGCGCTTATAGTCATCTGGTTTTCTCTGCATTATATAGATAAACGTACAATGAACATATTTTACATTTTATATTGTATGTATTATATATGTTATACCTATGTACATATATTATTATACATTGATACATTCATGTATTTCTAGTTTAAATAATCCGGAGTTTTCAACAAATTTCTCTAGAACTGCTTGTATAAAATTTGAATTAAAATGAATCATAGAATTTTACCATTGAGCCGATCTTCAGTTATCGTTGAACGTAACCAAATCTCAAGTCTTGACTCTCATCAATGTACTAAAAGTCCTTTCAATTGTTGCAGCAGTATAAGGCAATGCCAGAAGTACATATTTTTAAAACTATATGAATTGTTGGATAAAAGTGATTAGCCTCTTTAATAACTTCAACCAAATCTAGATCTGGATTTAATTTCTTTTTCTCGCCACATCTTGTACCAGACTTCAGTTTCAGTTTCAATCCCATTGAGGTTATAAAATTTATTAAAATGCATGATAATGTTTGAATTGTTTGATTGCAGTTTTTTATATTTGCAATAGGCCGGAAGCCGCCCCTTTCCCTGTCGATAAGTCGTTTTTGTAAAAAGTCAAAATCAAAGTCAAGAGAAAAATTTTGATTAAAAATAAATAAAATATGAAAGTCTTTCGAAACAAAATTTTGATTAACAAACTCAATTGAACTTTTACACCAGCCTAACAAAATCTGGCAAGCCTATTTTAACGATCCGCGCTGACTAAAGGTAGTGACACAACCAACGCGGGCGTCGCGGCATTGCGTGCGTTGACATTTATGAAGCGACGCATGCGACGCTAGGTAAGTTACAACAGAATATTGAACGCGCAACTGACAAGCAAGTGACACGGACAATTTCAGTTTTAGCGAAAATGGATGAAATGTTTGATTTCTTGTGGATCCTTATGTGTGTATATCAAGCATACAAATATGCTAAAAGTCTCCAGGTTTCACGCAGGAGGATGTGGGTTAGGGAACTCAATATTCACCGTAAAACCGAAGGTTTTTTTGAAAGAGTGTTTGATAGCATGAAAAGTTGTGATGAAGAGCAATTTCAGAGGGCTACAAGGATGAAAAGTGAACTGTTTGATGTCCTTTTTAATTTAATAGGAGGTCGTCTCACAAAACATTCGCAGAGAGAGCCAATTCCAGCCGAGTGCAGATTGTTCCTTACTTTATTGTGAGACTATTTAGTATTTTATGAGTACTTTGTGATTTTAAATATGTACTGCTTTTCAGATACTTATCACAGGGAACGAGTCGCCAAGTTCTGGCCATGACATTTAGGATGGGTGTTTCGACTGTTCGAAAAATAATTGTAGAGACCTGTGATGCAATATGGGAAGAATTATCATCAATCTATCTTTCACCTCCCAATAAATTCGAATGGAAGCGAATAGCACGTGATTTTGAGGAGATGTGGAATTTCCCAAACTGTGTTGGCGCTATTGACGGTAAACACGTAAATATAGTTTGCCCACCGAATTCAGGATCACAATTTTATAATTACAAAGGCGAGTACAGTATTGTGCTTCTTGGTGTTTGCGACGCCAATTATACATTTACGGCCATAGATGTAGGAGCCTTCGGGAGCCAGAGCGATGGTGGTGTTTTAACGCACTCTCAATTTGGGAAAGCCTTATTTGAAGGTAAACTAAATTTACCTGACGACAAACCACTGCAAAATAATGGGACCAATTTTCCCCACTTTTTTGTGGGTGATGCTGCCTTCCCACTGAAATCATTTTTAATGAGACCCTACCCTGGAAGGCTATTGGACGACAAAAAAGAAAATTTTAACAAACGACTGTCGAGAGCTCGCCGAACTATTGAGAATACATTTGGTGTTCTAACTGCCAGATGGCGGATTTTAAGGAGCACAATGAATATGGCTCCCGAGTGTGCTGAAAAAGTTGTGAAAGCTACAGTTGTACTTCACAACTTAATAAAAATGAGCGATGGCACATATTGTCCTCCAGACTTTACAGACACGTATGATGGTAGCCATATGACTGAAGGGCTGTGGAGAAGGGAAGTCCAGCCATTAAGAAGATGTAGAATAGCTACAAGCAATAATGCATCCAAATCCGATTTTCAGCTAAGGGATATGTTAAAAGAACATTTACATGAAAATAGGTTAAGATGAATGTACTATACTGTAACTATACTTTAAGTTGAATTTGTTTATTTTTATTGAAACATGCGTTAATTTTCTATTAAAATATATTTCATTGTAAAATTGTTGTTTTAATTATACATATATTTTTAATATGCATAAACATTTTATAAAAATAAATAACACGGCATACTTCACAGCCATAAAATAGTGAAAATAAATTGCAAAAAATTCAAAGGTAATAAAAAAGTCTAATGCTATTACATAAATACTAAAAATAAAAAAAAAATTGGGCATACTTCACAGCCATTAAATAATAAAAATAAATTGTGGCAAAATCAAAGCCCTTAAAACAAGCTAACACTTTAACACATTTAAGCATTTCTCAGCTGTGCCAATTTGTCGTGTACTAATTGGATAATTTCCATTTTTGTGTCCTCTTTCATTTTAGGGGGTAACAGATCCAGCTTTGAGCACAAAAACTGCTGAAACCCATCATCAAGTTTAGCGGAGAATCTTTTCTCTGTTATTTTCTCCATTGTGGTTAAAAATGAAGAAAAACGATCCTCGACTGCGTCTTGAGACGCCTTTTTCCTCCGTTTAGGCATTCCTCTTCTTTGATCACGATGGGCGGTTGATGATGACGGTGTATCAGATTCCACAATAAGCTGCGGTAAATCTGAAATGTTATTTTCATTCACAGCCTGATTTTCATCTGCAGATTCATATTCCGCATATGGGACTTCTGCTGGCGGAGATATCAAAATATTTTCCAGGATTTCCACAGATGAATCTTCTTGTGAGCAGTAGTTGCTAGATGTACTAAAAATAGTTAAATTTACCTTTATTCAATAGGCTAATACGACTGATTTTCATACTTACTTTCTGGGAGCTACATGTTCTTTTAAGAACATCATCCTCTCATATTGTTCCCACGAACTATCTTTTGGTTCTGAAGAACTACCCGATGGAATTTTTTTATTAACTTTGCAAAAGCGATCCCGCAAGCTCTTCCACCTTGTTTTACATGTTTCGTCTGCAAATTTCATGAAATGTTTTCTTCATGATATATACATAAAAACATTAAAACAAACCTTTGGCTCCTAGAGCAGCAGCTATTTCTGCCCACGCTTTGTCCCTCACAATAATATTCCTGTACAGCTTCATTCTTTTATGTATTATAAATAAACTCGCGTTTGCGCACTTCTTCTATTAAACGCTCATCGAAATCCATTTTGGCATTTTGCCAAACGAGTGACACTTAAAAGTAAGGTTAAGTTGAATGCGCCGCGTTAAAATTTAGAAAATTGCGCAAAGGATGCGACGCGTTGCATAGCGGCGCGTCGGATGCGAATTCGTTGTAACCCGAAGTACAGGACTACATAAGCGCTTTAAAGCCTGTCATCGCACGCATCGCTCGCGACGCGTTCAAAATTTGGTTGTGTCACCAGCTTAAGATAGAAAATTGCAGCTGCATCTACCGCGCTCCAGCGTGACCCGATGCCGGCCCAGACGGCGAGCAGGAAGCAGTGAATCACTTCTCGCTTACCTATGACATGATTTCTGTCAAAAGCGAGAAAGCAGCCAATTATAAGATACTTTTCGCGGATTTAATTAAAACGCGCGCCAGACGCTCGTTACTGGGGGCACGCTGATTGTCTGCGAGTCGCAATCTAATAAGCCTGCAACGGCGCAGCTCTGTCAGAGGTCTGACCTTCAATTTCAGCGAATGACGTGTCCAGGAAATCTTTTTATTTGTGCCATCCTGCGAATCAGCTGAATTCGAAAGGGACTCGACGGCGCGCGGTCGCGAAATGCGCGAGATGCGCGTGTCGCGCGGGCTGACGCTAATTTCGTCTCCTATACAGCAGGCGAAGCGATGCACATGCGCGTGTTCCTCAAGAATTCATTTTTTTATCACCGCAGCTAATTTTGTCTCGTAAATAGAAAAATTATCCGCGTTCGGGGCATGCACGCAGCGCAGCGCACTAAATGATGCGCCCCAAAATTGCCTTGCAATAGACGGACGCAATCTTGTAGTAAATTGGGACCTACATTCGACCGATTTTTTGCCAGTCTCTGATTAAAATGATTGTCAAGGCTGTTTGTCGTTTTGTTTACATTTACTCATTCTTCGTTTTTTCGTCTCATTTGAAAGGAAACATTCTTTTTTTGCGTTTTCTTTTATGAAGACGAATAGGTGTCCGGACAGGCAATTATGAGCGACTGTGTCCGTCTCCGCTTGCATTTTGAAATATGCGGTTTTATGTTACCCTTAGACAAATTAAAGGCGTCCCTGGCATTCCTTAGACTCTTATAGTCGCAGCACACAATTAAGTGAAGGGCTTGGGAAAGACATAACATACTCGTATATATGTAGAAATATTATTCAAAAGGCTGAATTGTTATAATTATATCGACAGTCTACAACATAAAAACCTTTTTAAATAGATATTAGAAAACCATAGCATATAAAATTAAAAAGTGTATTCAATAGTCAATAGTTCAATAGTTCAATAATAATAATAATTAATAAATCGCAAAAAACGAGTGTGTTTCAACCATGGGATTAAAAATTAATGTTACAGTTTAATTTAAGCTTAATTGAATTTCTCTTTCAAGACAAGACAGCTCAATTTTAAAATTTCCAATAAGACAGTTGAAACTGAACTCAAAATTAAAACTTAAATATATGAATATGAAAATAAGATCAGTTTCTAAACCATGGATCTCACTACTTTTATTAATTACGCGACCCAATAATAGAAACAAGTCACTCCGAAAACGTTTGTTAACTTTGGTTTTATTAATTACATTTGAACTTTATTTCGACTTATACATATCTAGTCGTTAACATACTTTGCATTTCTTAATTTCAACAGATTTTTTGAATGTTGAACCTATGTAATACTTGTCTTATGAGAAAATGTGTGGTTAAGCAATTTTATCTCCGTCAAATTAAATTAGCCGCCTTGAATGTAGAAATTATAAATACCCTTAAACATGACAAAGAAGGTAATGTAACGCATGTAACTACAAAAACTGCATCAAAATCTATGAAGTCAGTCATTTAGACCTCGAACAATTGAAAAAATAATATTTTTTTACATTGTGGAGTTTTAATTAATTCCTTACAGCCTAAGTTGAAAGCTATCTCTGTTTAAGGAGAAGCACAGGGTATTGTAAACCCTTTTATTCACGGAATCTTTAATGTTGTTAATTTCTTCAATATCTCGAATAGTAATAACTTTTGAATCTTGATATTCCTAGCAATAAAAAATGATATCTCATATCCACGTCGTTCTGATCTGAGATTTTTTAAAGTGCTGCCTGAGATACTAAGCTCAAGTACTTAACCAAAAATCTAAATGACTTTATTTGAATTTGAATGATGGAACTTTTGAAGTTTTAAAAATAACAAGTTTCTTAAATAATTAGAATTAGTGTGATTGATAAATTAATGATTGTGCCACCTAAATTATTATTTACATACTTTGAATTTTCCAACATTATATTCCCAGCTCACAACAAATAATTTGAAATCTTACGCTTTATGAATAATTTGAACGTTTGGAATTATTAGTTTTTCGATTTGGCAACATAGTATACTCGTAGCATTAAAAGTATTAAATTTGATGTTTCATCATATACCTAGTTATGTTAATGGCACGTACAGGAGATGTATTTAGCGACACCTCATGCATATGTATAATCCTTCAAACGCTTTATTCTATACAATAGGATTAACTTATTACTATATCGATTTTATATTATATTACGACAAAAGCATTAAAATTTGAAAGTAAGGATTTTTTATCCGCCAAATAATTTGTCGAACTATCTATAGCCTTAAATTAAAAGCATTAGTTAAAAGAAATAAAATGAGAAGACGTCTGCGAAAATCAACGGGAGCTCAGGAAGATAATAAAAATTAATAAAATTCAAGTGATGGCTGTGTGCAAAATCGCAATACGCCAGCCACCAATGAAAAGACACAGAAAAAAAACGCGAGACTGGTAGCGCGGTAACTTATTGAAATTTAATCAAAAACAGAAGGTGAAGTACGAGTAGCTGGGTAGCGTGATCTAGGCGCGACGATGCCTCATTAGAGACATGAGTTCAAATGCGCTTAGAAATAGAAAAACCACTTGAGGTATGCGATTTCAGCCGGCTAGTGACTCTCGTTTAACTGGTTAGCGCTGTATGTAGTTATTTGAAGCCATAGAGAAAACTATTATACTGTATAATGGTGGAATTTAATATTAGACACGTCTGCTATGCGCAGACGACATTGATGGCTTATGAATCGAAAGGGAAAGAAATAAGACTCGTTAAAATATTACAAAAACCAGATGAAAGCGCTCACGACATCCTCCTACCTTCGGCCAGAGCGCGGTTGTCAGACATTTGAAATCGTAGTAACGCGTAGACATAGGGTTTTCTTTTCACGGTCTGCAGCCGGCCCTTAGCCGCGCTAGGCGATATTTTAGTCTACGGCTGCGTCTAGCTGCGCACGAGATCACCAGACCTGTCTGAGCCGATCTAATGACGGAGAGTGAACTTCGTCTGGAACTGGATTTGTTCCGACGGCATGGAATAAATATCTAATTATTATGTACATGTTGATTTCTTGACTGTAATTACGTGAACGGTCTGCGGACATGGCTTCAGGCCGGTCCGTTCCGACCACCGCTTTAAGATTAAGCGAGGATCTCTAGCCCCGGCTGATTCATGCGACAAATAAATGTTGATTGAGAAATTGTGGGCTCCGATTTGCACGTGAATTGATATGGGAAGTCTGTTGATATTTAGCCAGACAGCGTCGTCGCGATGTAACTTTGTAGCTGGACTATTACGCGAGCACTCCACGTTGAGGCAGGTTTCATCT
Source organism: Eutolmus rufibarbis (assembly GCA_963920795.1). Taxonomy (NCBI): domain Eukaryota; kingdom Metazoa; phylum Arthropoda; class Insecta; order Diptera; family Asilidae; genus Eutolmus; species Eutolmus rufibarbis. Next base: position 33,153,372 of record OY987205.1, read on the forward strand.
GCGCGATGCATCTGGCTTCTGAGCTGAAAATATCTTTTTATAAGGCTTGATTAAATTGCTTGGCTGTGCAATTAATTCTAGCACATATTTTGGCTATTTTTGAATTAATGTTGTAGTTTTATGTCTTATTTCACTGTTACATTTCCCTTTAAAATTATTCTGTAAATCGTATTTGGATTTTATAATTTTTCCAACATAAGAACATAATTTATTTATACTAAAATTTCACACATTTTGTACAAGCAATATAAGTTTTATTTTGTCTAATTGACTGTAATTTAGATCTGTACAAAACTTTTAGCTAAATTTTACATTTTCAATACTTAAAATAGCTATTTTTATGACATTACGAAAACATATAAACATATTTAATTGATAACTGCTTAGTTGTTCGAAAAATAACCCATACATTTTTAGTATTTTTCCTGTTGATCATCTTTAAAACACACATTCACACTTTTTCAAGTCAACGAAATATAATTAGGAAACATATTTAAACTTGTAGGAACAAAACATAATAAACAAAACTCCCTATTTTTAAAACTATATTTGAGGAAATAATTCCCAATGATAAATTTATTTTCAAACACCTCTCCAAAGTACATGAAAACCAAATAATTGTCTAAGTGATCCCTTTCCTTTCCAAATTTCAGATTCAAAGATATCAAAAGTAAAATTGAGAATGCAATAAGTGGTTTTAGCGGTGATTACGACAGTGTACCAATTCATGAGATGGCTGCATATCCCACATGTGCCCAAATTAATGAATCAACTTGGCAGCAAGAAAATAACCTTACAATAAGATTTGCAGCTAGTCTCTTCGAAAATACCCACCCAGACATGTATCTAGACACTGCTATTTTGAGGTATAGCATACACTTCCTACTTCGAAAAACCGAAAATTATATAAAATGTTGTTTTTCTAAAGACTTTTCAAGCTCAATCCTCAACCGGAGTCGACGACAACACCTAAAACCCCAAACTGTGATGAGGCTCCTGTTGAGTCTCAAATTCGTGTAACAGTGTCTACCATCCAACACCTGAAGAGGAATAAGAGAGGTTGGTTCAATGCCCCACCCTTAGCTAAATACGCATCTATTATGTTTCCTATTTCAGTAATTAATATATTTAATTCTTTTTCTGCAGAGAAAAAGAAGAGAATCTGCAACACTATCATGCTGAATATTTCTCAGACTGGCTGGATCCAGATTGATGTAAAAAAAGCCATTAATCTATGGGAAAAAGCAGAGAGACAGAGTCGCAATGTCAACTATAATTCCAACAATAACAATAATCGCCTTCTAATGATGGTCGGATGGCTGACCATCGAAGTTCATGATGAAGAAGAGAAACCACTAAAACCTGGACTATATTTTGAACCGCCAAAATGTTCAGAGGCATGTAAGTGTGCCGTGTTCCTTTGTAAGCGCTAACTCACTAAAATAAAACAAAACAACAACTTTTTCCAAACAAACAACTTAGTTCAGAAAAACATCAACATCTTAACCTTGACCAATCATGGGTCGGCTAAATCGTCCGATCGTGTCAAGTGTCGCAAGCCTTGTGTACGTCTAACAAGATCATTTTGACTCGATCAACAAATTCAACAAATCACGTAAACACAAGCTCAATAAGCGAAGCAAGCAAATTCCAGCCAGGTGTCTGGACATGTTTGCCTTCTCAAGAAAATAACTCTGTAAGCAGTTTGTATCCGGGATCATTACTTAATCAAATCACTTGTAGTGCTCGCAATCATAACGAGCAGCGGCTAAGCGCCTTTTGTAGTGCTATTGAATTACAAAGATTAATCGTCAAAAACGCCTGTAAACCCACTAAACCACTGCGTTTAGTAGGGGGAACTTACAGATGCAAAAGCTTCCTTAGTCTAGACTCAACCATAAGTTAATTTTTTTCACGTTTAACATGAAAACTGTTTCAACTCGCTAGCCTAGGCCAAGTCCACACTTTCAATTAACTTATTTTCAACATTATTTTGGAAATTAACTACATTTTGAAACTTAAATGTAGGGAAAAATGATTAGATTTTCGTAACCTTACCGAGTGAAGTATCAACCGAGAGCGAGTGACTTAAAATCAAATATGTATGTATACATATAAATAAATCAAATATATAAATAAAATGAACATGTATTATAACACATAGTGAACTTGATTCAAAAAAAAAATTTCCTAATATAAATATCACAACAAAATCTTCAAAACCCTTGATGTGTAATATGACGTTAATATTGAAAGAAAGCTATGTATATTAACATAACTTTAAATTACACCATATTTAAAAAAAATGATCACAGCTTAAAATTTTTGTTGTTATCGTTATTTCGATTTTCGACATTTCGAATATGATGTGTAGTATATATTAGTTAACAATTATATAGTAAAACATCGTTTTATCGCGAATTTGTTGGTTGTTTTTATAATTGCAACAATTCAACTCCAATAACATGTAAATGAGGTAAATTAAAATTATGTTTTACAATTTTTTGGTAGCAAGTATGATGATTTATTTTGAAACAATATTAAAAATAAAATCTAAATAAGATGAAACTATTTCCTTATAACTTTGAAGGCAAAAAAACACCAAAATAGAAGGTTAGTTACTACGAAATAGGTAAAGATCTAACACGCTAACAAGATACGCATGGCTTAAGCCTGTTCAAGTGTTGTCTTTTATATTATTTTTATGTGTGGCTTTCGAACAATGTAACAACAACATTTACTTAATTGTCTTTATATTTTTGTTTTCTAATAAGTGTGGAAAATTTTTATGTTCAACTAAAAGCATCCATTGTTTTGTCCATTTTTACCAATTTATCAAGAGCCACATCCTTTATTAATTTTATTTTCTATAATCCTACAGTTCCAGCCATCCCATGGAACTTCTATGGACAACATGATGCTTGGCCTGCAAATGACATGGAAAACATGCCAAGGTAAATAAAATTATAAATTAATATTATAATAAATTAACAATCGGTTATAAAGTATTAATGTTTGTTTTTTTAATTGCTGCTTTAGATTTCCTAGATCATTTTGCAATAATTGTAATTTTTAGAACAACTTTCTAGTTCATAATATAACAAAATATGTATGTAGATATATGTATAAATTTAAATTTAAATCTAATTTCAACAGTTCTAAAAAGATTGATTATATTTATTTAACCGGCCTTGACTTTCATTCGCATTATCTGTTTAAAAACCCCTCTTTGAATTGAAGATACTTATATCTGCCTTTTCCAAAATATTGAATTTTACTTATCTACGTCAACTGCATTGTTGAGAAAAGCACTTTTTAAGTCTTTCACCGATTCAATCTTCTTATTGATTTTTACGAGTAGCTCGTTCATCATTTTTGACACAAATCTAAACAAACATTTTCTTATTGGTTGAATTCCTACTTAACAAGCTCCGACTGAAGTAATAAAAATTAATAAAAGTAATTAATTTTATACTTCATACCAAATTTGAGAACCAGAATATTTATGGAATCGCAACAGTATTATTAGTATTATTTAAACTAAAAGAGCTTAGCGTTGAGTTTTTTGGATATGAAAAAATTAGAAATTGTATAAGTTGTACAAAAAATAGATTACATAGTTACAATGATATTTTATCTTTTAAATTTAGATATCCAAGATTGGACATCAAATTGATAGACTATAGAAGTGTTGCACCACATCGGCACAATAGCAACCACAATGCACATCATAGACACAGATCTGCACATCATCACAGCAACACCAGTCCCAATACCCCTGATCAACCTTCTACAACCGAAAAATTGCTCGAATATACCGAATACACGAGATCCCACAGGAGAAGACATGAACAGGGCCACCATAACCGCCACAATCACCACCAGGAGAGGAGGCAAGAAACCACCAGCATCAGTAACTTAAGCTTGGAGGAATAATTGCAGCCGCCCGTAAAGCCGACCGACTTAATTAACTCTTAAGTTTTTTTTTCTATCAGTTGTAAAATGCTTAAAACACTAGAAAGTGCTTGTACTTGTAGTGAGCTCTTCCGAAAAATTATGTTCCTCCTTCCGTAATATATACTAATTTATGTTCGAATAGGTGACTGTATGAATGGCTGTGCATGCTTAAAAATTTTTGGCTCTGTAACTTATAGGTGACAATTAGTCGTAAGATGGACAACTGAGTCGACATCAGAACTGATGCGCTCGGCCACGGCGCATTTTTTTAATAGTGCTTTCGTAGGAACTCGAAAACCTGTATATTATTTGAATTTAGAACCTAGAATTTAGTTTTAAAATTAAAACTTACTGAAGAGCAAAAGGTCAACCCTTTTCTAATTTATTTAAATATTGTGGCAGTTGATAACATTATACCTAGATAACCATGCATACTTGGCTATCACATAAATAGAAATTGAATAAAATAACAATTACATTTATTTTTGCCTTTTAATTTACTCCTTTTATGAAAGCAGAAAAAAGCGCTAGTGAGTGTAATTAGCATAACTAATAAATTAACCTATTCGCTGCCAATCACGAGTATATTCGTGGTAGGCAATAGCTGAATATTTGGCTGAATATGCTCTAGGCAGCGAATGGATTAATTTATAAAACAATGCATTTCGGTATCGCTCATTCACAATCAAAATAATAAGCCAATTATTGAGCGTTGCACCGCAATACTAAACACATCTAATCTGAGTGAAGACTGCAATTTCTAACCGAATTTATCTGAACTATAAAAGCTCTTCACTAAATGCATCAAAATAATTCTCATTAACAAAAGTTGTCCTAGAGGTGAATGACCTAATTAATAATTTAGACAATTAATCAGACAGAGTTTTACCACCCACAGTTGTCTCTAACTTCTCATCTCGTTAATATGAAATTGAACTAACTAATCTAGTTATATTATATATTAAACTAGCTGACCCGATAGACGTTGTCCTGTCTTAGCTATGAATATTCAATTTGAACTGGAATCTACATATATATATAAAAATGAACTGAATGAATGACTACCGATTTCATTCATCTTTTTTTTAAGTTTTCTAATACTTTGTCCAAAATTCAACTGAGCATAAAAAATTGACTCCCTTAGTGTTTCTGTATAACCATGTATACCACGTGTTAGTCTATCAAAACTTACCAAAAATTGATATTAAATTAAACTTTTAATATAAAACGTGATTCCGGTGAACTAACTGCGATGAACAAGCACTTCTCAAAAAACTCACTGAACAAACTGAAAACTGGATAAACGTTCCAATCAAATGGACTGTGGACTAAGAAATGAATAAATTAATTTTTTGATCGATAGAGGCCGACCGATGTCGCGAACTGTCAAACGCGCGAAGTTTAAGTAGTCGTTAAGTTTTCTGAAAGTTTCCAATTTTCTGCGCAATTTTCTTAATTATTCTTTCCGTAAGAACCTTCTACAAAGTATTAGAAAACTTAAAAAAAAAAGATGAATGAAATCGGTAAAGTCGTTCTCAAGTTATGGCGTGACCAAGGGAAATAGCGATTCATTTTTATATATAATAAGAGTCTGGTTACAGCACCAATCTAAGTGAAGTGGTTTCTGTTATCATTGATTTTATCTTTGATAACATATAGATTAATTATTATTAATTAAAAAAGACTCTTCCTCATACACGACAGCCATAGAAAAGATAAAGTTTCTTAAAGTTAGTTATCTCTATTACAACATGACTTTTTTATAAATAGATACATAGATTTTATAGAAGGATTTACTGAATTTTATCAAATATTTTTGCTATAAGAAACTGAGGTTGCCACAACTTCCGCACTGATCAATTAAACTACGTTTAGGTAGGTAGGCACTTGAGATATCTGAAATACAAAAAAAAAAAAATTATAAACTAGTGTTTATCTCTAGATAGTCAGATTCTATTTTCTGTACTACTCAGAGTCATTCATTTCCACTTGCAATAAAATAAAATTATTCAATATAATAATCTTTCTTATAGTAGTAATAACGAGTCCGTAAACTAGAATTTTCCAGAATATCAGATTTACGAGGAAAATGGGTAATTAAAAAAACATTTTTGTGTTTAGTGTTGAAGTTTATTTTAAAAGTTGCAATCTTGCCTTCCGTTCATCCGTATGTCACAGTAATTTTATTCAGAGACTATTAGGACTATACCTTTTTTACATTCTTTAAATTTAATTACTTTAAAAAACAATACAACTTACTAGAATCAAATAGTTTGCAAGATCTAGCCGACCAAGTTATTTTAATTTGAACTCAAACAACTGTTCGGGAAAAACCACAAAAAAAACTTTGCACGCTAAGCCTCCGGCCTACGAAAATTTTTATATGTAGCTTGATACCATCGTTGGTTACAAAGAGGTGTGGTTGTGGTATAAAACAATATTGATATTTTTGGATTATAAATGAAATAGTAAACCGTATGTTGTAAGCTCGATTTTAATGCTGAACCCAATTTAAAACCCTCTTTGAATCGATTTTATCGTTTGTAGTAATAGCTAAGGAACCCTGCACTAAGCATGGCCCGAAATACATTTGACCGCTTATTTATTTAGACAAGGTGACAGAATTTTTCGAAAATTCTAAAATTCACATAAAACTTATAAGTTAAGCTTGTGTCTATCTATTAAAGAAATCAATTTTTTTAAAGTTTTAAATATGAATACCCCTTTCTATTCCACTATTTCCATAAAATACAAAATACGTGAAATTTAATAACATACAAAACCTCTTAAACTAGAATGTTTAATTAATTAATTTTAGTGTAATTTTAAGAATATACCAAGCAGCAGTTTTTTTCATATTTTGATCCAATTTTTTTCAAAAACCATAAATGCAAGATGTATTTCTATATGAAGCATCAATTTATCCTTAATGAATATAAAAACACTAAGATCAAGTATCTACTTTTTATTTTTGGTCTACGTTATATGAATAATGTGATATAACTAAAATTACACCAACATTACTTTCAATGACGTAACAACCTCCAGTTAAATTACGAAAACTTTTGTGATTTTTAAACCATGCATTTCAACCATTATCTGCCACGTTATTAAAAATAAGACAATAACCAGAATCAGAGGGTAAATGTAGGACTTAAAGAATAAAATTAAGCAACCTTAAATATTCTCTCAGAAAATATTTAAAAGTGCTCGGAGGCGCCATTTGAAATCTGGCTAGGTAAACTCCATGGTAAATTCATGCAAAACTTCGCATAAGTATAAAAATTGTGCGTACCTTTTCTGTTCTGAAAGTAAAATGTTTCACGTGTAGGCGTTTTAAATGTAAGTATATTTTCTAATAGCCTTTCCCTCAGCTACTTCATCTGAAAGTATCTCAAAATTGTGGAACATGCTACGGCAAAATTTCTTTTCGTTGCCGTGGGTAAAATGTGATAAAAGTTCAAAACAATGTGGCAAAGTGATTTGAATTGTTCTCACTTTAATGAAATTTTTTGTTGGTAAATGTTCGAACAAAATTAATGAAATTTATTCATTATCGAATTTATTATTTTTTCTAGTTAAATCTAGGAAGATTTAATAGGCTAATTTTATGACCACAAGTCGCAAGCTCTAAAGTAAGTTACATGAATATATGTAAATTAAAAGAGAAATTAAACTTAGAAAAAATTAAATTACATTAAAGCAATTAGTTGTTGGATTATATTATATTATAAATTTTAGGTTAAAGCAAGACACTGTCTCTACCATAAATGTATTAGTTCAACAAATTTAATTAACACATTTAGTAACAAGCCACTAACTGATGCAATTTATTACCTTTATTAAAATTAACATATATCTGGGGTCTAAGATATTAAATTACATTTCTGAAAAATCTTCAAATATCGTCTTTTCTGTTTAGGTATCTCATAAAACTGTAGTAATACATTAGAGTATTATATAACATCGTATTTTCTATAAAAAAAAAATTGGTATTGACTTGAGATGAAACGAAACATTTTAGGTTATTTTAAACATTTTAAAAATTTCAATAAACTTTATTGTATTTTATAATAAACCTATTCTATGTTTTCGATTTTTCGTATTTTGTAATAACTTGTGACGTGTACATTAATTAATTACCTAAGGATTTCACAACACAATCATTTGTGCCTCTAATACCAACTTTAATAATTTAACATGTCGAATTTTCAGCGTAAAGCCATGCTCCTCTTTATAAAAGTTCATACCTACTTATGTATCTAAAATATTGCTAAAAAAATTGAAAGGAATTAGCTTATCACCGACACTTTCTTATCAAAATATCTATGGTATTTCTTTCCTAATCTAAAGTTCTTAGTAGAAGGCGTTCCTCATGCTTGCATTTGACGCACAATCGTAATATTTTCCTTATCTTAATCAATAATAAAACAGTTGCCAATAAACCATTTCTGCACAATCTGTGATATATCAGCTGGTAATAATTCGATAAGTGTCAATTTCCATGGCCTCCTCAAAACTTAACTTATACTTTTAGACTCTTTCGTAGGTAGTTAAAGTTTTTGATACTGGCTGCTGCCGGAGAGCTAATCGACAGGTGAGATTCAGTCAAAGCTCGACTTTGCGCCAGTACAGTTGTTTTAAAAATGGAGAAAATATTCACGTGAGATGTGCAATCAAGTTTCGTTCGAACCTTTTAAAATAAAAGCCAACTTTTTACCTGTGTTTGTTAACAATTTGCGTGCGATTTTGTGAAGTGATCTGTGTATTTTTACCTGTTGTGGGAAATCTGATTGCATACATCTGTAATTTTGGAATATAACTTAAGGTGCCAAATAAATTTTATAACACTTTATTAGTAATGTAGCTTAAAGTTTTTCCCGTGAATACAAAGAAGCAAATCTTTTGTTGCATTATCAGTTCAGTATCGCACTTCTGTTCAATTGGTGTCTTTCTGAAGGGGATTCCTAGAAAATTATTAAGTCATGAGTTTTATTCAGAATTTTATTTAATTCTAATTGAATTATAAGTCTAGTAAATGAAAATAGGCATGATATAAAAGATATTAAAAAGGTCCATCGCGTTATCGAATTTTAATTATATGTATATATGTATGTATTCTCTAATAAGAGAAATTATCCACACGTAAACAGAAAGCAAATTACACTTTTTTCAACTACTACCTATTCTTTAAATGATAATACATATATGTTATCTTTCGTTTATATGACCATAAATTATTATTATTGTTTCGAATTTGCCAGTTACACTTATTTGGTAAATATTGAAATAATCTATACCAAATTGCTTACCATTCTTGTTATGATATTTTAATCATGAAATATCTTTGAAATTTATCATAACCAGATTTGCTATAAAATATGGTAAAAAATGTTGTATGGTCACAATAAACAGCGGCCGCGGAAGTGGTGGGCAGGTAGGGCCAAATGCACCCCCCAAAACGAACGGGGCAGGGCTTAGCCCCCCTTAAATTTAGATGAAATTCTGAATGAATTCGTTTTAAAAACGCCCGAGAGGGAATAGGATTCAGTTTTTTTTCTTCCTACCTACAATTTGTAACGCTTTAATTAATGTCATATGTATTAACAACCAAAGGAAATTATGGACTTTTTAAACCATTATTATATTAATAAAATTATTATATTATTATTTTAATAAAAAAATGAGACAATACAACCTAACGGTTTCAAAATATGTCTTAATTATTATAAGTACCAAAAAGATTAAGAATATGATGAATTCCTCTCGGGGTATCGGCCTTTCTATTCCATCACCTGGGGGTGGGATTTTGAATGTTTAATACGATCGCTTCCTGACTTAATTTACATATAGAAAAAATCTTAAATTAAATAAATACTAATAATTATCCGATGCAAGAGAGGATGGTTATGTTTGTCGTAGAACGAGCCCTCCCCGTCAAAAAGTACTTCCGCGTTCCCTGACAATAAAGTCGCTTTATGAAAGCAAATTAAATGTTCTGCAGTTTAACTTTTAGCAATTTGAAAAGACGGTTTAGCATTTCCAATCAAAGTAAAACAATTTATGTTGGTATTTGGAATAAGCTGTGAAATTCACCGTCACAGAGTAATTACTGGCTTAGCAGTAACAAAACGAAATTAATTACGCTTGTTTTCTATCTTTTAAACATAATTTTCAAAACGTTATTACTACAATACTTATTATACCTTTTGTGATTTTTAAATACTTTGTTCTGTAATAATAATCAAAACACAATAACAACTTTTTATTTAATTAATTTTTATTTGAATTTATGGAATGCCATTCTGAAAACCCATAATTTCGTAATTTTTATAAAATATCTAAGTACATACATATATCTCATTTGGAACAAATTTTGATCTATAATGTATCCTATTTATCCGAAATATACTAGTTAATTCTTTCTATACTTAAAAACTTATTTTTTGAAAGTATCTCTCTGAAAAACCTGCGCATTATTGTAGAGGAATTTGAGATTCGAAAGAAATTATCTTAATTTCCAGTTTAAATTGTATTACCTTATCTCTGATTATTGTTGAGATAATCAGAAGGAATAGTAAAAATACTGAATGTATTAAACCAAACAGTATTTTTATTTAGGTTTTTGCAAAGCACTCTCAGTTCCCTGATAAATACCCTAAGCACTATATAAAGTTAAGTAATACATTCGTTATAAAAAAATCTTTTCAGCCAATGCACACTTCGTCTTCTACAATTATTCTTTCATACTCTAATAAACCCTCCAGTTTTGTAACCAAAATAAAAAAGATTTTACACACCTCTTCTCTGCACTTATCAAAACAATGCATAGGTATTTAATTGAAATAAATTTTAAATAAATTATGTTATCGTGATAATACTTAGCGCCTTCGCAGTTCTTTCTTAAGATAACTTTTATCTATAATAGGATTACTGCGCTTTATTGAGCCTTTGTCATTATATAATCACCATTTATTGGTTTATTGCTTAATATTTTATTGAAAGAAAAAGTAGAGTAGCAAAGCCACTCAAGAAAAAGCACATTCTTGCCCAACTGGAATACATTTTAATTAAAATAAATAACGTTTTTAGCATACCTATTCTAAACAACGAAATTTAGTTTGTTGTCTCAGACTTTTTTTGAGAAAAAATCAGAGGAATCACTTTTCCGCCAAAAATGATCAATTCGAAATAAAAGAAAAATTTAGTTACTAAATGTAATTGCTATATTTGCACATTACTTCAAAGCAAGAAACCGATCCATCAATAAAAATTCTTTTCATAGAGCAATGAAATCGGGGTAAAAGAACTTGAACTTTGTGATAAAGGCAAATAAGAAAATATTCGTTTTAAGGAATTTTGCCTTAGCGATTTTCAGTTCTGCAGTCGAAATTTTCCAAATTGTATTTTCTTCAGTTACATTTTTATCTTTATTAGCGCGATTGTGCTATTTGATCTTGCTTAATGAGGTAAACGACAGCATAGATACAAAACAGTACATAAAAACTATTTTTATGCATATGTATATGTATATGCACATTGTACATGTATTTAATTTGGACAAAACTAGCTATGAATGTCCTCAAATAAAGCTTATTATCAATTAAGCAAATTTTGTTTTTTTTTCTTATCGTATAAAAGGTCATTTTAATTTGAAAATAATACCATCTTCTTCAAAATTTTAAAATTGCCAACTTTCAAGGTCCACAGTCCAAAATACGACTACAATTTAAACCTTAATAAACTAAATTTTCAGTATCTATTTTCAATTAAAATCACTTTTTCACGAATCTAGGATCGGTAAAATAAATATTTCGTTGTAATTTTAAAACAGCGTATTCTCACTTATTGAATAATACAAAAGCAGCAAAATAATATTTCGGGCGAAAAATTATAAAACAAAATCAGAATTTCTCAAAAATGGTTACTTTTATGGATCTTTTAGATTTTCTTTGAGGTTTGAATTCACTTCACATGATTTTTATTGTTATTTTTAAATCTCAAATTAGAGCTCAAATCTACAGACTAACAGCGTAACTTAGTTGTATTAATTTATAATTTTATGGAATTACAGATAAAACATGAACGGAAAAGACAATCCTGCATTTCGTGATGACAGCGTAAGATTATTTCTTTTTTGTCGCAATTATAATAAAATTAACAATTTTTCGGTTTTCATAATGTCAGGTTATTAACATCAGAAAGAGAAAAGAAATTGCAAATGAAAATGTAAGTATGATTCTTAACCGTATGTACAAAAGTTACATACATATGCTTTAAATTTGTATATGGAAAGAGATTTCAAAGTCTAGAGATTTTACATTTTGAGCTCCAAAAATTAGATCTTTAGTTGTATACTTTAGACATATAAAACTTGTTTTGTTATTTCTGAAGTTTTTCATTGATCTTAACCCAATAAAACCCAAGCCGAATTTAAGCCAGGTATCAATTTGACTATTGAATTCATGGCATAGCCGACATTTGCAATTGTTTAAACAAAATTAATTAAACAAATTGTTTGAAAAGTTGTTGTTTTGGGAGAAATAATAGCCGCCAATCGATTCTTTTCTGTAGAAAGGTGAAGCGCAAAGCGTGAGTGTAATCTCATATTGTTTATAACGATCTTCCAATAAACTTAATTTTGACAAAAAACAACTGACAATTTTTCGAACATCTTGTTTAAATAAACACGAGTATTTTCTTCGACTATGCCATGAATCCAATACTTAATTTAGTGCTATCTGGCCTAGATTCAACTTGGGTTTTAATGGTTAAAATACCAACATGAACATAGAGCTATTATTGAAATATTTAATTTATTTATCAAGCAATAATTAAAATTTTAGGACTCTTTAGAAAACAATTACCCATATGGCTTAAATAATAATGCAAATGTCGAAGAAGAAAACTGCTTCCAAATATGGTTGAGAGAGCATAAACGATTTGTTACCATAGGTGGCTATACACTTTTACATATACTAGTTGGATTATACTTCTCCTATGCTATTTGGTATTTTCTGTATTCAGGTAAGAAACACCTATTAAAAAATTATTTTAATATTTGAAAAAAAGAGAGTTTGATCTAGACGTTTGTTCACATATTTTTGAAATAAGTTCTTGTACTAAAATTGAATAAGTTTATTTTTCTTATACTCCTTTTTCCAGAAATAAGTAATGAAAGAAACGCATATAATGGTACTGATGGACGTTGCCATGGAAGGTGCGGATTGCAATGGTGCAACGGATTCGGCATGCTTATCATTCTTACGTCGTTGACATATATATTCCTATTTTATTACTACATATTTAAACCAATACTTGGCAAAAAAATTCATCACGGAATCCTTTCGCCACTATCATATGCAATTAAAGCATTTTTAAAAAGCAAGTAAGTATTTTTATATTTTCCCCTAATTTATAATTAAAAACTACTCTTTTAGAATAATACTGTCTGTAATATTCCTCATCATATTAGCTGCGCTCGGCGTCTTTTTGTACTTCGAAACGCGAGGATCAGAAGAGAGACTTGTGTCTATCGTCTGTCCAGTATTTTTCTATGCAGCAGGGTATGTCTTTTCAACGGACCGGAACGCAATCAGATGGAGACCGATTATATGCGGAATTATTTGCCAATTTTTACTTGGAGTTTTGTGTATAAGATGGGAAGTCGGACGGAGTATTTTCCAGTGCATTGGAGACAAGGTCGCTATTTTTCTTTCATACACAAATGATGGAACTGTATTCGTTTTTGGAGAAGAAATTATTAAAAAGCAGATATTCGCCTTTGCGATCTTGCCAGTTATTTTCTTCTTCAGTTTCTGCATTTCGATTTTGTACTATATCGGAGCAATGCAGTGGACGATTTCAAAGTTAGGTTGGATACTTCAGCAAATCTTAGGTACCACAGTTTGCGAAAGTGTTAATGCTGCTGCAAACATATTTCTGGGAATGTCGGAAGCACCACTGCTTATCAGGCCCTATATAAAACTATTGACGGCGTCTGAAATGCATGCAATTATGGTGTCTGGATTTGCAACAGTTTCAGGGACTGTATTAGCAGCCTATATGTCTTTTGGGGCATCTCCGGCTCATTTGATTACGTCCAGTGTTATGGCTGCACCAGCAACTCTCGCAATGTCCAAACTTTACTTCCCGGAAACAGAAGAAAGCAGAACTAAATCTGATTCAGACATGCAACTGGAAAAATCGTATGTATTTTTTTCTTTAATGGGGAACACCGACTAATCTTTGTTGCATTATATTTTTATTAAAAAAATATATAAAAATTAACAATATTATAATGAAAGATACATCGGTCTATGAAAAATGATATGACGTTTATCTATAATTAATGTTTCAAAAATTTAGACGTTATTTTTGAACATAGTATGGAGCACAATTTTTTAAAATTCAATTCATTAAGAAATAATCTAAAATTTGTATCATAATAAAAATAATTACGAATTATAAAATTAGTGAATCGTGCAATAAGAAATATAAAATTAATAATTTCATAATACTCGTATTACAATAAAAGAAAGGGAATTCATGATTACGTGGAAGCTTCATGGAAAAGGTTTTTACAGTAATGTACAGTTTTACTTAGCGATAAGTGCAAGTTAAAATTGTTTTACAACATGAAAATGACCCCAAACACACATCGAAATAGCTTGTTTACAACAAATGGTCTTGAATCCTTTCGAAAAGCTATTTGAAATACTTAAACCTTAAACGTAGAGTGGGAAAAAAATCCTTCCAGAACAAAATAGAATTGATTTTCAAAAATAGTCTCTATTGTTATTGAAATATTAAATAATTTTTAAGTATACATTTAGAGGCTTCTTGCGTAATTTTATTGATAAACTACATATGAATTTTATTAAATAATGTTGTAACAAAATTACATAATTAAAGGTCATATTCAACTGTACGAATTTCAACTTAAAAATTTAAAAGTATATATACTTTTAGAAAATTCATGTAAAAAAAATAGAAGTTTTTGATTGAACACAGCGGTGTACCCTCTTAATGTTACTTCTTTAATTGACAAGAAATTCTGAAGCTATTTAAACTTCTAGACAAGAAAGTTCACTCCTGGATGCAGCCTCCAACGGAGCCTCAATAGCAATTCAGATTGTTCTGGGCATCATAGCGAACCTCGTGGCGTTTGTAGCTTTTATCGCGTTTGTTAATGGCGTAATAAATTGGTTGGGTTACTTAGTGGGAATTGATATAACTTTTGAATGGGTATTCGCTAAATTATTCATGCCGATCAGCTGGTCCATGGGCATCCCTTGGAAAGAGTGCGATGCCGCTGCCAAAGTCATCGCCACGAAGTCAATTATAAACGAGTTCGTCGCCTACCAAAGACTCGGTGAATACACCAAAGAAGGACTTCTATCTGTAAGAAATTTTAACTTAACTCAGAAGATAAATTATAGTATAAAATTTTATTTTATTTAGGTCCGATCAAATGGAATAATGACGTACGCAATTTGCGGATTTGCCAACCCCAGCTCCCTAGGAATTTTGATAGGCTCCCTGGGGGTGATGGCACCAGACAGGAAGGCTGAAATTACACAAGTCGCATTTCGTGCTTTTATTGTTGGGACAATTGTGTGCTTTATTTCTGCCAGTTTTGCTGGTAAAATTATAAAATTTATATATATTATATTAGAATTGCTTTAAAAATGTATCCTTACTAGGTCTACTCTTAACGGACGAGATCATTGCAGCGCAACGAAATCACTTTTAGTCATTAAGGAGCAACGAATTTATTTTTATAAGACTGTATCTATTTTATTTTATTGAAAAAATAAACGAATGTTATATACATAATTCAGTGAATTTACGTAAATAATATCTTTAAATCAGCCTTTGATTTTCGAAGCTAAAGAGTTTGGAAGCAGAAATTTCTTTCAAATATATTATTATTTTATGAATGAGGGGAAATATTTCTGAACTATTAACATAAAAATGTCCTCACATTTTTAAAAGCAAGGGTTTTAAACTTGTTTGGTAGAAAAATTACTCCAGTGCAATACACAAGTAGATTTAATAAAAAAATATTTAGCAATCTCGAAAACCTGTGATAGATGGAATTCCTTAAAAGATAGAAACTGCGATTTTGATAAACAAATTACCTACAATTTTTGAAAAAACATTTTGGTATTTAAGAATACAGATTTTACCTTTATTTTTAAACATCGTAAAAAAGAGTATTTATAACGATTTTTGAATCGGAAAAATGATAAAGCTAAAATGTTCCATTCCATGTTATTGGATCTGGATATTCTGCACCTTGAAATCAGATTATCATGAGAACCGCTTGGAAAGAAAAATTTACTCGCATTGCTGAAAACAAAACTGTCGAAAATATTTTTTACAAATGAATTTTTATTAATATGTGGTGTGGAGAATGGTCCGCCTATAAAATTTGTGCTTTAATGAAATTCTGTCAGAGCAAATTGCGTAATGAATTTTTAGAATGTACATAAAACAATAATACCGAGAATACTTTTATTTTCTTGAGATTTAGGAATGTCATTCTAAGTAATAAATACTATTACTTAAAATCTTAATTACATTGAAAAATGGGGAGTATTCATTAAAAGGGAACAGAAATAAACAATTTAAAATCCAAGGAATTAGATGTAAAACAATTCCAATTGAGGTTATTACTTTACAACTCTTAGGTAAAAGGAAAACTATCGAAAAAATTAAGAATTGTTGAAGAGGAAAAATAGCATTATAAAATATTTTCAGAAGATAGCATGAACTTACCTACACGCGACGAACATGATGCTAACGAGTTGTTATGAGGTTTTCCGAAACCAGTAACATTTCCACTAGTATTTTTCGTAGGATTTACTCCACCGTGTCAGCTTAAAATTTACTATAAGTATTTTAATTTAAAGTCGGTATATAAATATTTTTAGGGTTGCTTTCTTTGCTTTCGAACTAATAGACAAAATACTTAAATACATTTATATTCACAATCATTCTTTTATTCAATAAATATAAATTGAGCTTATATCGAGTTAACATTTTACATAAAGCACGCATATACTAACAAAAATTTTTGTAAAGGCCCATAAAGAAGCGATAGTATCAAACAAAGAACATACTAACATTACCCGGTTGTTATGTTTGTACTTGTACTGTTGCATTTTACAATAATCAATACTTCGAGGCCTAAACGTAATCACAACTAACAACTTGTGAATTTCTTTATAACAACCACCTGAATTTGGATGTTGTATAGAGAAACTAAGTAGAAACGGAATGTTCGAACGAGCTGTGTATAGAGTTTATAAGCCAATTTTACTTTAAAAGTCAAAAGCGTTAAACATGAGGAGGCAGAGCCTCGGAATTTATATCGCTCAAGGCAGAAATTAAAATTTTATTTTATTTGGAAGATTATTTTTTTGCATTTAAAAAAAAAACGGAGTCTTTGTAGAGTCCCAATAGAGACAAAGGCATAATAAGCTGCATCCATTTTTGAGCTTACAGTTTAAGATGGTATCTGAGCTGAAGTATTTGCCCAAAAAAATCTTCATCTTATGGTAAACCATGTAAATCAAAATTTGTAAAAAGTTGCTCTGTTCTAAAGTGCACCGTTCTCGTAATTTCGAGAACATCGGGAAGAATAGCAACTGCCTTTTCGGCATCTACACACACTCTCTTGAGCAATTGTTCCCGAGTTGGCAAGGCGTACATGGCAACTACAGCACCTTTTCTCACAATCCATGGATGATACTTAGCAAGTGTTGAGTTATAAGCGTTCTGGCAGACCGCCGACGTCTTTTCGCGTGGCTCCAAATTAGAGATTTGTTCTAAAAACTCACGGATGAAATCTAAAAATAAATACAATCTATTAATATCATAGAAAGCAATTAGAAATAAAAATTACATACCCAACCCTCTGTGCAAACGAAGCAGAGTACGACTTCCAGAGACGTAGTCTGTTTTTATTAAGAGGCCTTCATTCTTTTCATATTGCATCATAATTTTAAATGATTCAAACTTATCAGAATTATCCTTTTTCCTGTACTCTTCAAGAATTTCCACTTTTGATTTAACATCACTGCTGACAAAACCGAAGACAGTTCCCAGCATTTGGAAAAATCTAAAAAATTATAACAATTATGATTTATAGCGGATAGAATACGAGTGATATATTATTAAAAGTAAATTGACAAATATATGTAGCTCAACATTAACTTCTACAGGAGCTCACCCCAATAAATATTTATTTCAAATTTCCTAATAAATTACCTAAACTTAAATTTTTTTTAAACATTATTGAATTCCCAGTTTTCTAGGTAGCTTATTATATTTTCATAAACTATTGAGCCAGTCAACATTTTGGAATTCAACAGTATTTTTATCAAATATCATAAAACAAAGTACGAAGGGATTTTCCTAATTCTAGTAGTTTTGGATCTGCTAATTCGAGAACTTTTTTAGTGCCATCCCTTTGCAAGTTTACAAATGCTCATTCGTGTTTTAGTCAACATAATTTATGAATAGCTAGAAACTTAAATACTACTGAACTTATTTAAATAATTCTTGCACCGATGCTAAACTAATCCAATGCTCAATGGTCAGACTATTAAATGAACCAAAACTTTTTCTTGTGCTTGCATCCGATCGTTGAAAACTTATAGAAATGTTTAACAAGTGATTATAAAAATTCCAAACGCCTTATACGCCCCAAATCACTTCGAAATGATGATTTATAAATGCATCATTACTTTTAAGAATATGTCTACAAATTTCGATGTTGAAAATATAAAAAACAAAAAAAAACCCTTTCAAAGATTTAATATTTAAGAAGAAAATGTTTTAAACAAAAGTGATATATTTTTTCCTGTAAAATAGAATCCAATGATAAAATTGAGAGTTCCATTTAATAATAATTCTGTATAAGTATTCTGTGAGATAGAATTTTGTGTCCTAGCTTCTCGCTGTAATTTTGATATACCTCATAATCTTTATATATAAAAATCTCGTGTCACGATGTGCGTTTACGCTAATCTCCGAAGCCGCTGAACCGATTTCGATGACATTTTGTAAATGTGTATTGTTTGGTCCAACTTAAAAGATAGGATAGTTGTTATCTTGATAAGTGACTGTCAATATTTTTTATTGCAAATTTAAAGATTTTTTGTAGAAAAAGGGTTGTAATTAATTTTTAAATTCCATAAGTATCCATAAGTCTTATTGTCAGGCATTGAAATTTAGTTTTTTGTGTCATAATTTTGATTTTATTTTCATTGTGCTGTGATACAAAGAATAATACGCAAAATTGTGTGCTTAATTTTAAGATCTCATGAATTTGAGTTGTCTTGATGGTAGTCAGAGATATAAAATCGCCCAATTTTTCACTTTCTTTCAAAAAGCTGCGAAGAATGGAAATAGCAAATATTACATCGGAAAGGGAATATAAAAAATGATTATGAAATGAACAGCTAATTTGGACAAGGTAATAATTCATCTTGCCCGACGCGATGTTGATATTTGTTTGATATTGACATTTCCCCGCGGACAAATAATGTATAGATAAAGCATGCATATAAGAATTTTTCGTCGATATGGGCATTCAAAATTGAAAGTTTATGCGATTTCCACCAAACTTGGTGCTTAGTGACTTAGTGGACCTCTTCTGTCTAGACTTTCTTATAAAAGACCTACCAAATCAAACTCATCGCGCCACCCACGGGAAAAGAAAGAACAAGGTCTGCCGGGCCAGCTAGTAATAAAATAAATAAATTATGTGTGCTTCATTTAGAACAAGGGGATAGGCAGCAAATAATCATAATGACCCCTTCTCTTCTATTGGGCCCGGGAAGGTCGTTGGCGGAAACGTAACTAAAACTTACACACACGCTGACTTAATTAATTTCGTTAATTTAACACCGCGCTAATATATTGTTTATCAAAGCTTTTTTGTTGGTTCATTGCGAAGCAATCGATTGCCCCATCAGATCCCATTTTAAGAGCGCCCGTGCACGATTTTTGGAACCACGAAACATGTAACTTTTAAAACAAGGCGTGCGGTTTCTATCTTTATCCAAAAACTTTGAGCATAAAAACCCCCAAACCTCCTGATATTCTGGAAAACTCCCAATTCCCTCTGACGAAGCCCTGGGACTTATCTTCATTTCAATTTATCTTTGGCGCGATTTCATCAACTGAGGACGGAAGAGATAGCGCTTTCAGCACTTAGAACAGTTTGCGTGGCAAGTGGAATCCACCTGAATTATCTAAACGGCAGATTTAATTGATAATCGATGGGTTCTTACTTGTAAATTTCTTTGTAGCCCTCGAGGTAATTGTCCATGAGCACGTCGTCCTCCTCCTTGATGCTGTCCTTGAAAAATTCGTGCACCTTTTCCAAATCAAAAAGTTCGTTGGTCATTTTGATATGTTAAAATCTCTAACTAGTTATTAATTAGCGTTAGGTTTAAATTAAAACAAAAATTAATCGCAATCAATGCAGAACAGCCCCAGAAGATGCGACGTCGACAGCTGACACTGACATTTTTTATTTGAAGCCCGAACAGCTGACTCAATTCACAATAGACAGTTTTCAAGAAATGCCTTAATTTACACTTTAATAAATTTCTAGTATTACTTTCACTTTTATTTTCGTTAAATATGGACATCAAATCAGCTTCTGAAAACACATTTTAATTCTAAACGGTTTAAAACTGTTTTTGGCATATGAAAAACCAAAACAATTTGGAGAAACTCATCAATCAAATTTCCATTGGTACATACCATCAAATCTGACAGCAAAGAAAGACAGTTTGATTTTGAATTGCTGACGGTTGTTTTCTTGAAGTTTTTTTACAATTTCTTAAAGAAATCGAATAAAACTAAAATTTCAAGATGCCACTAGAAGAAGATATCGCGGCCTTTAAAAGCTGGGCCAATCGCCTCAACTTTCCCATCAAGGACATGCCCAGCGACGACGCTTTGAAGTCGTAAGTTTCATCGGAGCCCCAACTGAATTTTAAATTAAATATAATTTTACACTTTGAGGATTTTCAAGTCCCGCCAGAGTTTGCTTTTGTTCAACATCATGGAGAAAGTGAGACCCCGCCAGGAAGTGAAAGAAGTGCGCCAGAATATTTTGCTCCACAAAGTGGGAAAATTGGCAGGTCAGGTGGTTCCGGTGAGGTCCCCAATTTTTGAATTCTTCTGTTTCTCTTAACTTTTCTTTCTTAATTCGAAGGCTGCCACTAGAAGCTTCCTCCCGAAGGAGATGCAGCGCTACTTGAAAATTCAGGACCTGAAGAAGATGCGGAGTGGAGCCGAGATGAGCCTGAAGGAGATCCAAAATGAGTGTGATCTTCTGCAGGGATTCATAAAGGCGAAGAGTAGGTACCACCGCCCCCTTTTTCGTATTTTATTATAGCGCATTATATTATAAGGCTATTATTAAACTGAACAGAATCAGGTTCTTAAAACCATGACAGGGTTCCGTGCTTGCCTCCGAAAAGAGAGTTTGATAAAGTAATCATTTTAATTTTCATCGAAAGTATACTGGCGATATATTTAGCAGTTTTCTCAAATATTTTACATGGATAGTTTATAAATTAGAAGAGGGGGAGGACACTTTCATAATTTTGAAAGCAAATTCAGGTTAAACACAAATGGTCCTAACTATTTTTGGTTCCATTTTAAGATTCAATTAGTGAAATAAGTAAGCTTATTTCCATAAACAGATTTAACATATAACCTATGTAATAATATAAATTACTTTCATTATTCCAATTATGTAGACGTTCAAAAATTAATTGAGCAAGAAAATCGGGATGGTCATGTGCTTAAAAATAATCTTCTTGAGTTGAAAATTGAGTCCTTGGATAAAAATATAGAAAATGAAAAATCTTGTAAAGAGAAGATTACTTTATATATGCCAGTCAAGATCAATTCAATTAATGCAAGTGAAAAAAAAGCACTCAAGGCCACCTTGGAAGCCTTAAGAGAACTTGAAGAATTCTACCGCATGCCAACTGGCTCGAACCGTAAGTAAATTAATTCAGCGCACAGTCTTTAAATTTAACTTAAATCTGAATTCCAAAGCATGCAGCCAAGAAGCCCAGGAAGAACTGTTTAAAAAATTGCGCGAAATTTTTACAAACATTCCGAATTACCTACTTTGGATTACAATTTTGAAACTAAAAGAGGACCAAGTGCAAAATATCTTATCTATGAACAGTACCAGCATGAATAATACCAACAAAACTCTTACAAACGAAGGCTTATCGAAATTGGATGTGCATATGTTTAAGATTCAAGCCGCAGTAATTTCAATGTACACAAAGTACATGAGTGCTGAAAAAGAACGAGATGCGCTGGACACTAAGTTTACATCACTGTATCAGCAATTTGTGGATACTGTGCAGCAAGCAGTGAGTCAGTACACCAACATGCAGCATTCACACAGCCAATACCACAACGAAACTCTGGAAGACACAGATGAAATTATTTCCGATTACATAGTCCAGTATAATACACGAAGTTTCAACAAGGCTCAGGCTGAGTTTCTAGCAAACGAAATAGAAAATTGCAAAGCCCAAATTGAGGAAGGACACAAATTGACGGAGAACCACATGACTCTTCTTGGCTCGATTAAACAAATCTACGCTGAAACTGAAGCTTGTGTTAAAAAAATTGAACAAGAAATGGCCCAATTAAATGAAATTAAACAGAAAATCCTCTATTCCAAAAATATTCTTCAATATACCATGAATGGAAAACAAACATCACAATGCTCATTTAGTTCAAACAAAATTAGGTTTGGTAACTCCGCAGATAGCCTTAATATTTCAGGCAACATCTTTTGTAGCACTAAGCTTGACTTGGATAATACTGCAAACCTTACACTAAGGTATTGATTAAATTATTTAATATTTCATAGCATAATCTTCATTACTTATTATTATTATAGGTCGGGTGTTACATTGATACCCTCTGCAACAACTCTTCCTCAACATCTCCTAGAAATTTCAACTTTCATGGACACGCCAATTAAGAAATTTAACTTAGTACCGAAAGATTGGTTCGTATTTTGTAATATGAAGGCTCAAGAATTATGATTTGTTACTTTAAGTTCCTATAATTAATTAACAAGATTTGAAAATTACATTAAATTAAATTATTTGATATATTTGCAGTAGACAATATTTCTCTCCAAATCCGTTAGTCCTGGAGTCCAGTGAATCATTGTCTACAATTCAGTTGGCTCCTGGGTTGCTTCTCACTCCCGAAGGCACTATCCAAGATGTGAAATTGAGGCATGAGTGGGATTGCAAAGTTCGTAATCTGGCCAAGGAATTAAAAATTGATATTAATTTGACTTCCGGTAGGCACATTATTTACTTTTAATTATATTTAAATATCTTCTATATTTTATTTTTAGTTGATCAAGCTTATCTTAAGCAACGAAAGATAGAACAGCGCGGTAAACTTACAGAGCTTCTAGATGAAATTGAAGTTATTGCGTGCAATACAAATCGAAGTTTGAAGAAATGCGAAAAGTACTACAATTTTCTTCTGCAGAATCCCTTGAGACACTACATCCCAGACACAAAGTTGTTTAATAATCAAACCTACGCCGACTACGAGTGTGAATATCAAATGTATTATCGTATGGCTACAGATGGTTGCTCCAAGTGAATACTATCAAATAATAAATTTTTTTTTTTTAATTGTTGCTTTTTGAATAATTAATTTTGTTTATAAATGTACAATGTAAACTTTATTTTTTCAACGCACTCAAATAAAATACAAAGTGAATAACTATGAAATACATTTCCGATTTTTTTTTTCCTATAGCAAATGTAGCAATATGTAGATTACTACTAAAAGGAAGTCACATTTAGTTAGCTTACCAAAATGTTTAACTTCCGATTTGGAAGAAGTTATTAGAATTACCCAAAATCCAAATTCTATGAAGTCTTTTAAATTTCGAGATCTAGTGTTATATTTTAATTTGTAAAATACACTATTGAAATAATTTTTTAATAAGCAACATTTGAGCTATTAATTTTTAAAAAGTTTACCTTTTGAAAGTTCGTTTGAGGGCTATCTTACTGTATATTACTGTATATTCAAAGGGGCTATCTATACTTTAAAATGTAACTACAGAAGTTGTTTAAATGATATGCTAAGATATTAATTATTTGAAGTATACTTATGCCACTTTCAAAAACAGCATATAATTTATTAATTTTATTTACAAACAAACCGACCTTGCAATCTGCCTCCGATTATTTGGATTATTACGTTATTCTAAGTTTTCATCTATGTTACTCAGAAGTCAGAATTAAAATCTAATTTCCTTTTATTTTTATTTTTGTAAGCAAAAACGAAAAACCAAAAATGGCCATTAGGATTGATTTTGTGATAGCACTGTACCAGTGCTGATTAATCATACAGTATATTAATCGACTACTTTTTACCGATCTCGCCGCAATACAATTATATCGATTGATTAATCGACTCTAGTAGAATACAGTTTTGAGAAGGGAAAAGGGGTAAAATCACAAAATATTTTAAAGCGGCGATCTTCAAATTCTCAAAAATATGATAAAAAATTAATATGCGGAAAAAAAGACCATTATTTGATCATTCTCGTCCACTTTTATAGATGCCAGGAAATTTATTATTCTTTTTAGTTGCAATATTTTCATCTACTACTGCTTAACCCACATGGATAAAAATAACGTCTAAATATCCGGCGTCTAAGAAGTTAGAGCGGAAAGTGTTAATAAAATGATATCATTAAACAAAGTAACTATGAGCATAAAACCACGCAGCTGTTCGCTACATTAGTGGGTCTTGTTTCAGGAGATCGTAAAATATTTTAGTAGAGTATCTCGAGACTATCATCCCTTGCTGAATGGGGTAACAAACAGTTCCCAGACTAATAGACTTAAGCGATAAATGAGCAAAGTCTCTTGCCTGATCTACGAGAGGCGTAAAAATATGTCGCTGTTTAATGCAGCCGTAATCACTGAAAGTATCGTAAAAGTCAAATCAGCTCATTTGCCAGCAATAATCACGTCCTCTTTAAGTCTCGCATAAGCCGGCAGTGCGGACCGTCTTTGTTCATCTTAAGTCCCTGAGAAGAAAAAGGCCTTTTAAGCGGCATATCAGCGTTATCCGTCTATTGCCCGGCTATTTTAGGAAAAAGGGAACACCACTTTAATTGCGACCAGATTTTATTTCACGGAAATCTTTCGGAGCCGCAATATATTTTTGGACTTTGCTATCTTCAATCCTCAATTAATACCTTCCCCTTCTGCGCAGGCGAATTATAATCAAACATCGAAACGAAACCCAATATCAAATGTTTGCCTTTTACAACAGGAAAGGGCTTGCATTTCTACCGGTCCGATTGAGCATCTCACTTTCGTCTGCCAGACGCGATAGATCTGGCTTTTCATTCTAATTTCGCTAAGTGTAAGAATTTGAGGACGGGAAGAAGGCAGAAGCAGCAGCAAAGAAACCTGCATGTGTGCTTGGCCTTGTGATGTACCTTCTGGCCGCCGATCTCGGCGCAAGTCACTTCCCGGATGCTTTAAAAATTTTAGAGGAAGCGACCAAGCGTTTTGTTTTCTTAAGGATGTTAGTACTTAGCATTTATATTGCCGGAAGAGGACGGAACTATTTTATATTTTTGTCTGTTAAATATTAATTATAAATAAGATACTTATGAAACCAAAAATCTAAAATTCTCCACGCAGTTTCTTTCAGAAAAATTAAGTAAATTAGGTAATATGTATTCAAACACATCTTTTTTCGTAAAAAATCATGGGTATAAAAACTTAAACGCTAATGCCCTATTTCGTAACAAGCTTAAGTGTCGGTTTAGTTAAATTTTTGATTTCCCACTGATGGTTTAGTGTCAAGTTCAAATGTTTATTTGGGCTCATCGTTAAATTTTAACTAAGTCTTGAATTTACAAAATATTCGCTCTATAAAAAATAATCCAGACCTAATCGACTGAATTAAAGAAATTTAAAAAAGTACACTCTTTGTAATTTTCTCTTTAAAATTTTAATAAATTAAATAATTAATTTGTTTTTCTGCTTAATGTCTTTCATTTCTATTTTATTCTTCTGATCTTGTTCGTCTGATACAAAGCAAAAATCAAGAACGGTATGTTAAAAACAATAAACTAATTTTAGCTAAACCACTGAGAAGACTCAACTGTGATAGTTTAGTTATCTGTCTCAACTTTATTAGACTCGAAGTATCTTCCAATTTCTGTACGATATTTTCCAATATCTGTAATCGTTGTGGGGCTAAAGTTTAGCGTACTCATTCTTGTCATACATTGATCCCCGAAAGACACTGGTTTAGAGACTTTGATAAAATTTAGTGCTTCAGATGTACTCATGCAATTTATTCGATTTGACCTTGTTTTATCTTTATAGGATGCCAACTTCTTGTAAATATGTAATTGACTTTAAAATTGATTCTTCGCCGACTTCTCTAACATTACTTTAGAATGGCAATTGTATATTAAAAGTTCACATATTAATGAATTTCGAAGTACGGACATTAGAAAAGTACTTCTGTTTTTAATTGAAAAGTAGTAATGAATGAAAATATTTTTCAGCACAAGATGTGTGAAATTATTCCGTTCTAAAAATTCAGAACATAGGGTGTACGTATGTATTTTTAATTATTGAAACGGAAGTAATTTCACACATCTTGTGCAGAAAAACTTTTTCATTCATATTTATTACTCTTCAATAACTTTCACTTCTTTCTAGAAATAGATACAATAAATTTGAGGATATCCTAAAGGCGAAGAGAATTTTATTTTCAAAAGCAAGATCTTTTGCAAGGGATTGGATAAAATTAAAATGATTTAGTAACGTGTTTTGAAAAGTATTATTAAATATTAAACTAAACTTTAACATTCGAACGAAGTCATTGTGATAATTCCAACTAAAAGCCTAATTTTTCAATAATTCCTGGATAAATTAAATTCTGATTACCTTAATTCGAAAAAAGAACATTCCAGGTCATCCAGAATTGCAAACCATTTCATTGAAATATGAGTTTTTTTTTGTTAAGAAGCTAATATACAAAATCAACAGAGTTAACATAAATTCACTTTAATTATCTCTTCTGGGAAAATCAAATTTGTATTATTATTTTATTTTTTATATGTTGGATATTCTAGGCCAGGGGATGTAAAACAAGCGTTATACATATATTTATTTTTAATAATATTTTATTCTGTATTGTATAAAAATTCTATGACTAGAAAACTTATCCTTAAAATACAGCACTATTTGCGGAAAAATTATGTGAATTTGGATAAACTGAGATCGCCTCTATACGTTGGAGTTAAGTAACTTTGAAATAGGATAGCGTGATTTCCCTGACAAGTGCTCACAACAAAGAGTGAACGCCACAAAAGGTGCTTCCTGACAGTCTCGGGTCACATTTGTGTCTCTGAACAGTGAGTGCTTTTTTATTGCTTAAAAATAACTATGTATTGAGGAAATATTTACAGTGCACAGGAAACTTTTAGGACTAAATTAGCAAATAATTTACAATATTCATTTATAATACTTTAAAATTAAAATAGGAATTCGCTTGAGATTTCTGACTTGGTTTTCTTGGAAAGGAGAAAACCTATGTTAGACTCATGGCTTTGGCTAGTCTGACTCGGAAGTCTCGGTAGAGCATTTTTCCTCCTACGGGCACTCGACTAAGATACATGTCTAAACTCATCAGACAGAGAGCTTTTCCATTCATGGGAAACTTTTGGGCTAGTTCCGGTGTTGGATCCAAGCCCTCCGAAACTGCCATGCTGATGAGCCACTTCCAGACATCGGCTCTAGTCCAGTCCCGGGGGTCTATGGGTAGGCCATCTGATCCTGTTTGGATATCTTGAGATTTCTTTGGGGTTGTTGTATGTAGTTTATTCCATCGCAAGTCGGAGTCCCTGGGGCAAACACTGACTGTGGTAAGATCCAGGGGTGGAACCCGACCGGCGTATTTTGTTAAGCCTGATTCAAACTGCATTTTTCCTTGAGAAGGTTTCTGAAAAATAAGAGAAGAAACTGTTACACTTTTGAAATATTTTACGGAGAGAAATTATATTGAAATAAATAAGCAGTTTCTAATTTAAGCTTTTTTTAATTTTAATATATGCCGGCTCGGTCACAGTTCTCAGCAAAACTTGTATGTGCTTCTCACATATACATATATGTATGTATATATTTCAAAAATTGCCCATTTGAACTTTTTAATTAGCTTACTCGATAGTACTGATTAATTATTATATTTATACCTATGACAAACAGTATTAAACAAAAATTATGAGAAAATCGCTATTCAATTTAAGGAACACAGCTAAACCGCTTACCGATCAATATTTTCCGCTGCCCAACAATATAAATATAATTGAGAGTTCAAACTTCCTGGAACAAATTATAAGTTTCCAAAAATAACAATTTTGGTAAGGTAGATATAAAAAGTCGCAATTTTGAAAACTTTGTCGAGAATCTTCCAGATATGTATGTATATGTAGGTACATATGTAGGTACTTAATTTTTCTGACTAGGTACATTTTTTGGGGACTGTTATGTTTAAAAATTTAAAATACAAAATATTTTCGGGCCCTTTTTTTCGGATATAAAACAACAATAATAATAATTTTTATATTTATTGAAACGGAAATTTTTAAAAATTAAGATTTTATGCAACTGGCTGGAGGAAATTTCATAAAAATTCAGTTAATTACGTATGGTTGTTTTCGGAATAAATGTTTTTCAAATTTAAAAAGCTAAAAGACTCCCTTAAGTGGGAACAAGTTTTTACGAAAAATGTGCCTGCACTTATGTTGGCATTTAAGAAGAATTTAAGATGACATTAATTTCTTATACTAAGTATGATAAAAAAAAACCCTCTTTCAACTGAAAGTAACCTTAAAATCGACAAAGCAAAAATGAAAAAGCGTGCAAAATCGATAGGTCAGTAAACCTTATCCGACTTATCCGATTCACACCTGTCGAGTTGAGTAAGCTTTGGCTTATTATAAGTAATTTGCGGTCAATAAAATGTTAATTGAAGAAAAAACCATACTTCCGGTAGAAATTCATTTTGCTTCGTTTGCTACTTTGCCTGGTAGGTAGATTTCACTTTTTTCTTTTTTTTTTGGCGCTTTTGCCATTTCCGCACTGCGGCACCTTAAAGACGAGAGATTTGCTTTTCGCTTTAATTTTAGCTCAAAAATGAATCGGTTAACCATGCGCAAAAGAAGTAACCTGTAGATAACTAAAAGGATTTGTGATATCGATTTATTTGGTACGCTTCATTTATCGGAATTTATTGATATAACAATGTGAGTTAAAATAAAAAAAAGGGCTACCAGACTTAGGTATTTGGTGATCAGAAAGTAGGGTTTATATTTAGTTTATCTAATCATAGCAAATCGATATATTCGAATTGGAAATTATGACGTTAATCTATGAAGGAAAATGTAACTTCCTTATCAACGTTCTGCACCTATGCACGTTCAAGTGTACCTATATATCTCTAGAATTTCCGTGCAAAACGGACAAGCTGATAGGAGTTCCAGCGGATATTATCACATAATACGACGTAAATAACGCGACAATGGAAGAAAAAAATCGCACCTCTTCCGTTGCATAACGACTTTTTACTATTTCCGCTCTTTCTATGCTCGACAATTTGAATAAATCGACGGCTCATTCATTCGCCATCCGTGCGGATAATCAGAGGTCCATCCGCACACAAGAGGATTTATGATAAATGCGGAAATACGACGTCACATGAAAACCCGCGGGATCTTGTCGACTTGTGGATTTTATTTTTATTTATTTTTTATTTTTTATTTTTTTGTTTGCGTCTTTTGTCGGTTTTCATTCATTCATAAGCATCCGCGGGCGCACACGCACAAAACGCGCGCGCGCATGTTTAACCCGGCGAAAAACGTTTCTGGTATATTTTTGGGTCGACCAGCATTTAATGATCGAGCTGAACCATATCCGTTTCGCGGGCATTTTTAATTCGCATAAATTCCGGTTTCGGTGCATTGTGTGTGCCATGTGTGTCCCGGCGCGCAAACCAATTTCCTTTCCGTTTTTGATTGCTATTTGGTTTCGAACGCTGATAGAGCTGGCAAGGTCGTCGCTGATGATTGTTGTTTACCAGCGAACGTAATGAGATTCAAAGTTTTTAATGCTGGAAAAAGAAAAGCATTCGAGTTCAAAAGGAAGCGAATATTTGAACTACGCGCGTCCGAACCGAACGTACTTGTTTGTTTAGCGTTTTGGCTGCCAATCTTCCTATTGTTTAGGTTCTTTCAGCTTCCAGCTAGCGGATGGGAAGCTCGTTTAATAACCGCTGAATGATTTTCCTCTTTTTTGTTTACTACATACATAGATCTCACTAATTGGGTAATTTCGTTTTGATGTGTTTTGATAGTTCTGCATAAAATGGTAAATCGAGGGGGAACTTCCTGATATGCTGACAAGTCTTTATTTTATAATTTCACTTTTATTATTTTCCAGAAATGAAGGTCAAGGGCAGAAAATTACATCGATGCGATTATAGGGGTAAAGCAACAGGAAGGTTTATATTAAATTAGCGTGACCATTTACAAAAATGCAAAATATTTAGAAATCGTCAAATTTTTCAGCCTGTACCAGTATCACATATGTACATACATATGTATGTATGTACAAGAGTCCCTTGCAAGAACTTGAACAAATAAACTATAGACGATTGCGAAAAAGTTCAAGTACCTAAAACCAAAAGTCAAGTAACTAAATAATTTTTGTTCTTTCTAGTTAAATTTTTGTGTAAAATCTTTTAAAGAGCTTTGAGTAAAACAGACCTCCTCCAGCACAATTTTTGGACACGCATCGTGTAATACTATTTGCTATTATATGTTTTTCTTTTTTGTTATGCACATTTTCATTTGTTCCCACTCAATTTTCTTAATTTTAAATTATTGTATCAGTGTCAAAAGAGTGGTAATAGAAAATTCCCCCTTGAGATAGCAGGTCAGATACTAATTTTTAAACGATTTTTTAAAAAAGAAGGGGTTATCTATTTGCGTATTGTGTGTATGTACATATGTATGTTAACGATTTTCTGGGGAAATTCTAAGTTGTTTGACATACGACTTCTTGCGTAAAAATATATATGAACGAAGAAAAGTTTTAGACCTAATAAAGTCAGAGGGTATCAATTTTTAAGTAACGAAATGTTAAAGTAATGTCAATCTGGCAGCCAAAAGCAAATTGCTTAGGCCCATCTTGAACACTAAAATGGAAGTATATATGTACATTTTATTTTTCAAGAAAACAAAACCGACTAAAAAATACTTATGACTAAACTAAGTTTAATTAATCTTTTAGCCAAATTTTGGCTGACTATTAGAACGAAAAGTGTAAATTATTAAAATAAAATTGAAAGTGTAAAAACCTTCTGACAGATAATTTATGCTAATATTTGTGTATTCCTTTTTATGTAACTTTCTTATGATAAAAATATCGGAATTACGAGGATATTATAACACTGGAGTATCTGAAATATCTGACTTTCAAAATGTCGAGATTTTCTCAGCTTCGTTTCTTTATTTTATAGACATTCGGCCAGACACTTCATTTTATTTTTGTAAGAAATTATCGCCCAAAAAGCAGACTATAAAGTGAAAGCCTTTAACAGTCCCCACTGGCAGCATACGTGCCAGCTGTTTTTAATTTATAGCTCTCTGGCATTGTGAAACTCGTGGGATTTCCCTGCTCGAAAAGACTGGGTCATGCATTCCCTCGGTGAAGCTAGTGCACTTAAAATAGATCTAATTTCTCTGCGCTCAAAAAAAGAAATGGTTCATAGCGCCAAGCCTAGCAATAATCTCGTTCGTGTTAATTCACTAGATATCAAAGTAATTTGTGAAGTCCTCCTCAGAGGCGGAAGCTATAATGTAAATTTTGGCATGACTCAATGCTCCAGCCTCTGACTGTTTATTTTGGGGCGCTGCAGTGACACCACATGGCTTAATTACCCTGTCCGGGAGATGGTAAAAATCGGCGAGATACCACCGCCGTCGGTTGGTTTCATCGATCGGAATAGCCCCGTCATAAAACGATCTTCCGCTTTTCGAGAGCGAGTGTTTAAATTTACTTGATGCCGGCGAGTTATGGGCAGCATAAATCAGAAGGGTGGAAACTGTTTAATGCAATTAGGGTTTATAATTAGTCTTTAATTTAAAGTTCTAAACGCTAGTATATTAACCCTTCTAGTAGAGAACTAAAAAATAGCATCTTAGAGTCACAGACTGGATCTGGGAGACTGACACAAAAATGTTTTTAGTAAGTGATTAACTTCATGTTTATCTAACTCTAACAATAAGAAAAAATATTGATGGTAATCTTTGCAATTTGTTCAGATTTTTCCATGTTTCTTTAGGAATTTCTGGCGAAGGCACAAAATTCAGTGTTATGGGTTACCGTTTTCCACAGTTTTGTTAAACAAAGTTCACTGTTTTTATATTTTAAGTCAAAAAGTTAGTAATGTCTATCAGCAGGGCTGTAAAAATTTAAACTCATTTCAAACTCATTTATAACTTATTTAAAACTCTTACCTTTAATCATGCTTGTAATTGCAATGGTAAAGTATAATTAACAATTATGGAAAATAAATTCTATGACCCTATTTTACGAAGCCTTTTACTTCAATTGTAAGTTTACTATTCTAAAAACCAAAAAATCTACACTTAAAATCATGTCTTTAAAATTGATTTTTAATATTAATTTGCTACCAAAATTTTTAAATTTCAGCGGTGTGTCGAACTGGAGTCAAAGATATGAAAAAGTAATACAAAGTTTTGTAAATACGCTTTTCTGTTGAACGGATTAAAGTGTGAAAAAAAAACGTTGGAAGGCTTAGGGTTCATATTCCATTAATATAAATTTATGAAAAAAGATCATCTAGAATCTTGAATCTTAGTTCTGCCTACGGCACTTAAATTTTTTTTACAGAAGTTATATTCTTGAATTTCTAAAAATGATGCGGAAAGTTCAAACTTTTTTTATGGGTGGAAGATGTCGTATTCGAGGTATTCGAAGACTAAAAAAGGAAATAGAATTGCATGTTTATTGCCCCTTGAAGAGGAATTATAGTGTGCATGTAAGAACTCGTTTTCAAGAAACAAGCTCATGATTACCTACTTGGTAAAAATAGATTTTACAAATAATACCAGTTTTACAGGCAATAATTACAAGCAAATCAGCATAGTCCTTGTCCTCGTCAAAAGATCATTACAGTCTGATTACTTCGAGCAGGCTGCGCAATTATCGCCCAAACCGGACGAAAATGGCAATAATAATCGCGAGCTGCATCCGCCGAGGAACAGTCGTGGCGTGGCGTCTTATCCAACATCCACAGACAGGTTCCATTAGAAACCGATTGCCACCTTTTCATATTTGTATTACAGCGCGTATCCCCTAGATCGTCTGAGCAATTAAAATTCCGTCATAAAACCATTGACGTGATTCTTCTTCCAATTAGAATTGAAGGGACCCCTGCTCGGATTTGCCATCGTCTGCGCGTTTGTTGCGAAGACGACTTGGCGCAACGGGGGAACACGCGTTTCGCGGACGTGCGCGAACTCTCATCGGAAATTAGAATTTCACCTTGACGTCGTCTCTGCGAAACGCTTAAAATTCTTTTTGTGTGCGTAGCGCTTGATCGGCTGACCTCGTTGTTCAAAATACATTAGACTCAGTGCGTTTCTTAGGTCAAGTATCTTGCTCTAATAAGCAAAGTCTTGAGGTTTACTTCTTTTTTTTATGATCGCATTTGCGGTAAAAAGAAATTCAGATCTAAAGAAAATTAGAGCAGGCATAGGCGAGAATAATTAGATAATTTATTGATCGTACGCCTCTGATATCGGGATGCGTTTCCGGTCATAATCATGTACAGATCCAGCAAAACTGGCAATCTTAACTCATTAAATATAGCGTGGACGAGATTAAGACGCTCGTCGTCGTCCCAGCTACAAGATCATCTTGACATAAGATTTATTTTCGTACTGGCGCCTGCCGGTCCCAGCCGGTGGGTTTGCATCAATCAATTTAAACCAGAGCCGGTGTTCTGCACTTTAGAAAGATCTTGACACCTTCCGACGTCTTCAGATGTCTTTGCCACGAGCTCACTAAAGGAGCATTAATTGGAAGCAGATCCCTACACGGGTGCCTGTCCAAATTAATCACAACTTACCGGATGCGTGATCGATCGCAATTCGAATTCCAAGCGAGCGACAATACCACACTCAGTTTCAACACATCCGATCTAGTTAAGCGCTTTCCGGCGCTCCATGTAATTTTTAATTGTTCATGTCTGGCTTGCAGCATATCACATTGCATTATGAGCGAGTGATTCAACCTGGCTGAATTGCTCAATTTATGAAACGTTTCTGTGCTTTGGACGAAAGTTAGGGTAGAATTAAATTTTTGTTAGTCATGCTTAATTAGCTGAATTTCAATGCTTTCCAGGTATTTCGTTTTTTTATACATTAAACGTT
Organism: Eutolmus rufibarbis; assembly: GCA_963920795.1. Lineage (NCBI taxonomy): Eukaryota > Metazoa > Arthropoda > Insecta > Diptera > Asilidae > Eutolmus > Eutolmus rufibarbis. Next base: position 33,187,930 of record OY987205.1, read on the forward strand.
CTTGAACTATTGTGGAAAATGATAACATTAAATTATATTTTACCCTTCAATTCCACCAATTTATTATCTTTTTTTTGTAACCTCAATAATTTCTAAAGGTCATATTTGGACCTGTACTACATATTCTATTTTTTTCATTCTTCATCTTCATAAAGTGAAAGGAAACATCTAGAAAAGGTTGACGATAGAAGTTGTCTTTTCATTACGAACAGTAGGGCTGATCAGTCATAATGTTACGCCTGCCATAGTGGTATATATTTTTATACATATATACATATTTTTTTAGTATTTGTATTATAAGTATATTATTTCCAAATTTTGTCATTCAATGATAGTATAAAAAATAGAGATACTCAAAAAGTATAAATAAACAATGTTTATCACAATATAAAATATTACGTACTGATTTTTTTTCTTCGAAAAATTGTATTTAAACACTGTTTAGAAATAATCATGGTCGTAAAACAAGAGCTAAAAAGCGCCGATAAATGATTAAAAAACTAATAAAAGACTGATTTTCGAGCAGAATTCATAACAAGTAAAAGACTTGGTACAAGGGATCTTGAAAAGCTTTAAAGTCCACAATACCATTAGTTTGGTCCATTTGGTTTTAGAAGTTACAGTAAAACCTTATAGTTTTATTATTATCAGAATAATTTAAGTATTTATTGTATATTAATAGTCAGTAAGAAATATTTGAACAGTTACCCCCGAAAAATCTGCATAAAGAATTTTGTGAACCAAATGCGCTCAAAAGGACAACATTTTAAAACAAACATTATAACAACTTTATTAAAATCCAATATTAACTACATAGAGGCAGTCTTTAAAGTGCATAATTCTCGGCTCCCCATTTATAAATGCTCATAAATATACATATATACGTGACTAACCACTGTGGGTATTTTGGAAGATAAATGTGTCACACTTCAAATTACGGATCAGACAACCCGGACGACGTTATCATAGCATACCTATCCATTTTAATCACTTAGATACTAATTTTGATAAGACAAAAAATCCAGGTTTTTATCGCACGCACTCCACAAAATCAGAGTCATTCCTCATTCACGTAAAAACCCTGACAACATACCCACCTTTGAAATTTCCCATTTCGATTCGACCCACTTCTAATAATCAAGAAAAAGTTTAAAAGGATCATTAGAAAAACTGGAATAAATCTATCGCCGGCCCAGACAACAAGCGACTACGTGTCTTCCTTTGGCGCGATCCGGGAGAATCTATGAAATGAAAATCGGAGGAAGCGCGTAAATGGCAGCCCATTGTCTGGCGACTAACAAGCCACCACACGCACAAATCTGAAAGGAAATGCATAATTAAACGCAACAAAGCCCTACGATGTGGAAAAGAAAATCGTCAGAATTTAGTTGCTTCCTGTTCATGGACTTTGCCTGCTAGCGCTAGACAGCGCACAGCTGAGTCCGCAGGAAGATCATCCATGAGGGTAGGAAGGTGGTTCTGCGCCAGACGGACGGATGACGGTTAATCAAACTGCCCTGGTCTAGGTTCTAGCACGACGATGACGACGACGCCGACCGCCGCGACGGTGCTAGACGATGGTGGTGCAACAGGATTAACACCGAGAAGACCATGACGGCGAGATTCTAATCAGATTGCGGCTGAGCCCGTTTTAACACTTCCGCAGCCATCTGGGGCCACGGGGACCGCTCTTTCGGCAGTTTTATCTCACCGTCTATCGCGCGCCGACTTACAAGACGCAGAATTCTGAGGCGGCAGGATATATTCAATTTGGGCGAATTATACGCTTTTTTCAGCATCCTTCCTGTTTGGAAAATGTTTTATTTTCGGAAAAATTTATTGACACTTCCTGTGACCGCAAGGACGGATTTGAGCTATTAACAACAGACCTGCCGAGATATTCATTGGGATAGCCATGGACCGGAACAGAAAAAATTTAGATGTAGTAGAAATTGATTGTTTTCTTTTCAATTTTGTATAGTGCTCTGTATCAAAAAGAGCATATAAGGGAATATTTAGTAGGGAGGGATGATTTCTGTTTTATCATTTCCTTTATAATTATTATCTTTTTTATTTTTTCAATTAATTTTCATCTGCATTCTTTTGTATAGGTTAAGTGTTAGATTTAGTATGTTAAGACATCAAAAAATAATTTTTTAGAAATTTGACCAACAATCTGAATATTTATATTATAAAAAATTGTTTTGCTGGTAACCTATGTATATCGTGTTAAATATCATGAAAGTTTTAGATAAATGAATTCCATTAATATTGTTAGCATTTAGCATTTTCCTGCCATTTTTCACTTGATGTGACTAAGTAATGTAAATTAAAGTGGAAAACAGCAGGTGAAGTATGTTTAATTAGATTCCTTTGGTGTATGTATTTTTCATGAATCCGGCTCTGTTAGGACCTAATTGAAAGAACTTGATCCTCATTAACTTAAAACAAAGCAAAACCGGAACATATCCGGTCCTAAATTAACCTGGTAATGAATTTTTAACTACGAGGATGCGAATTTTGTATATAGTAAAGTATTTATGAGTACTGAATTCCTTCGGATAAAATTGTGAGAGAAAAAATGGATGAAATTTTTCAGGATACATACAGGTAACCCCGTGCACACAAATAAATTTGAAATAAATTAAATAAACAAAATGTCAGTCTGTATTTTTTACTCTTAATCCCTGCCTGGATATCTGCCAACAAAATGCGGATAGCCTCGGACATACAATACTCATCATATTTTTCATTGTTTTTAACAACTTTTTAGCTCTGTACCTTTCTGTTTCTTCTCTTAATTCTTTTACTTTCTCCTGGTACCTTTACTTTTCTGTTTTACCTCTAAATTTTTTTATATGATAAAGATGTTAAAATTTGGATTTTTTGGGTCTTTTGAGCCCACGTTACTAAAACTTTAATAGATATAGATGCGTCAGGAAGCGGTGACAAATGCTTTAATAAAACTGATGAGCTGCTCTAATGCATCTTGCAGTGGTAGGCTGAGATGTGAATTACCAAAATAATTATAGAACATTATTATACTATTGCGAAATCCAAAACTTAAGAATTGTGTCCGAATGTACCCGAACTGCAATATTTGTACAACTTAATATGTAGATATTAAATATCTTTTAACTCAAAACAATAAACATGTATGTACTTATTTATTTTACGTGATAATCTAAAGAATTCTTGGAAGTAAAAAAACTAACAATAACTTTTAGTGCCAACGCCGCAATTGGATTGCACTTTTGTTAACGAAACAACATTTTACTTTACGCAACGTGCTGACTTAGTTTTTCAAATGTTGCGTAAACCCACCGTTCTAGTAGTAGTAGCTACCCGACCTTCCCGTACATTATTAGGCATATTACTATATCCATTTTCAGGGTTTTAAGTTCAAAAAGTACTAGAAGCCGCATTTAATTTTTCTCTCACAATTTTAGACTTGATACATATATTATATACATATTAGAAATAAATACATAGTCTTAAGGTTAACCTCTCATATGATAAAGTTTGATCGTTGTACAGAAAACAGAAGTAGAAAATAATTCATTTGCAGAAGGAGTTTTTCAACAACCAAATTTGAATTTTATTTCTAATATATGTATATGTACATATGTAAGCACATTTTTTTGGACTATCTTTCTCAGTAAGTTCACTATGCCCCCAGAGATTTTGTCTGATCACCTGAAGATTGTTTTCTAACCTGAAAAGATGATTGCTCGCAAAATAGTTCGTGTGAAAAGCTCTAAACAGGATGTCTGGCAGAATAATTTGGGAACGCAATTTCCTCAAATCTCTTGTGCTCTCGGGGGTAATTACAAGACCGAAGGAAGCACTAAACCCGTAAACAATAGAAGCTTCCTCTTTGGGCATTTCACTTGGAATTTATTCTTCCATTGTCTTCAAGCGTAGAGACCGTTGAAATCGCACGAGATCAGTTCATTGATGTCATCGTGCCCGGAAGCTACAAACGCCAACATGGCATCACAGCAGCCCAACATAAAAGCGAGGCACGAAGAAGACGGCAAAAATTATGTTAAACATATCAAGTGTTTGCCGCATAAAAAGCGATCTCAATGGGCGAGATTAAGACGCCGTTCTTACCTGGCGCGGTGGTACCGTAAGCCCGCAACAAAGGGCCCCGTAGGCAATAGAGTGGCACACGGGAAAAAAAAAAGATGCAGAAAGATATTATGCTGATGCTGATGCATTATATCTGATACAACTCCTGGGAGCAGGTGATGAACGCCGTCGAGGAAAGGGCGCATGCTTATGCTCCGAACATCTGCCGTGTGCCCTCGAAATGATAATCGATGCTGCAGCCCGAGGCCTTTAACCAGTGCCAGTCGAGGTGAAGAAAAATGATTTTTTTGTGGATAAATCGGAAAAATTAAGGAAGTCGATGAGCACCACTTGCTTCTTGCTACCTTCAGAATTTTATCTTGCATCTGCCGCTGAGCAGAGAATAGCGATTTTCGGTTTTTCGTTTCGAATACAAAAATTTCGATTGCATGCAATTTACGTAATCTCAAGAAGAGCATCTGCTCAGACCCTAAACATCTTAAAAATTTGTTCGTTTCCAATCTGCATAATAACCACTATGCTCTCTAAACTCAGAGCCCACTTAAGTCGTCCAAGATAACTAAAACTAGTTTGGCACGCGCTTGCGTAAATGGCTAGATACTGCCCATCTACAGAGCCATAAATCGAAGAAAACCTGTAGGATTACTCGAAATGTAAATTTAAAAAGAAAGTATAAAAGCGTTGCTTGTTTCGGAGCTGGTTTTCGTTGTTAAGCATCGTCACATTCCCGGCTTTACTGGAAAAACGCGATTTACTGGCATTCCAATCTTTGTGCTGCAGTGAACCTCTTGAACTGGCTTTTGTAAAATTATGGGTGCAAGTTTTAGGCAATAACTTAAGCTGACATTGTCAGGGTAACAAAGATTTATGGATTTAGAAGGTTCTAACGGTTCTATTAAAATACCCAAAAATGAAGTATTCATATGCTTAATACCAGTTCGACTATTTTGTTATGCCTATCAAGTTTCTTTAGAGTTTTGTGAATTTGCATTTTTACTACTATAATAAAAGTGTGATTGATACAAGTGTAATTAATTCTATCAACAAAAGTAACTTGAATTTTCAATTTTTTTTTTTTTCTGATTAACAAGGTTCCAAACAAATGTTGAAATAAAATATTTATATATTGCTTTTTCTTAATAATATTTAATACTTTAAACATTTTCATACCAATTTCAAGGTTTATAAAGTAATTATTTTTTTAAATATAATTTAAAATCTTTGCATAATCGCAGTACTCAAGTATGTGCTCGATTTATATTCCGAAAGTCGAATAATAAAATTGTTCAACGAAATCATAAGGTCATCAAAATCTCTTTTGCAGTGTGTTTTGAATATTTGGCATAATTTCAATGTTACTAAAATATGTATGTTAGACAGATATCCTCATATATGTACTTCGCGCTGATGCAAGTCATATGATTGACCTCACTCCCAATTTCTCATGCTTTACGGTGACTAATTATCTCTGAGAAATTTTTATAATGATTGTCTATAAAATAGTGGAAATATTTTGTGACTTCGAAAAATTTTGCACTGCGTTGCATTTTTCAGTTATTTATCCGTTGTCAGTTATTTAATGGAGTCATTCGTAAAAACCGATGAAAATTTAAATTTTTATCAGTCTACATAATATCTTGGGCCAGAAATATATAAAGTCTATGCCTTCCTTACTTAATGAAGATATTTTTTCAATATGTGGAAGAGATTTGTCTTATATTAATTTTTCCAGAAATCTTTTTGAATGTATCGCTTATTCTAAACCATGAAAAAAATAAAACAAAAAACAATAAGATCTTTTAAGGCTTTTAAAACTTTCAAAAAGAAAATGCTTATCATTCTTTGTTTTCCGGTGACCTCGTCCTATACCCATTAATTATGAATTATCAATTATGGACTTACAGCAGTCATTCAAAGGGGTTAGGGTATCCGAACCCCCCTCTGTAGTTTATGTAATTATTTTAAAATGTACAAAAACGAATAAACAGTTTTTCTATTTATTGAGGAAGGTTTTAAGGCATAAGTAAAATTTAGACCAAACTAGAATCAGCTTCAACGAAAAATTAAAAGCAAATCTAAACTTTTGCAGTTTTAAGAATGGAAATTGATAAAGATAACGTTAAAATATACTGGTAAAGGTTTACTCTCCTAAACTAGAACTTTTACCAAGTTTTTAATTAAAGATTGATATATTAAAATATGCTTATGATGCGTAGTTTTTGCCAGCTTCGGCTTTGCATAAAACAACCGGACATCGGTTGCAAAGAGGGCAGAGAGCGTCAAAATCATTTAATTCGAATAGCAGAAGTTCAAAATACAGCGAGCATTTGCGTAATCGAAGTTTACGAGACTGCCTTAATTGCAAAGATAAAAATAAAGCAAGCAAAACTGGAGCAGAACTGAATGCGATTTTCGAAATTTGCATGGTCGCCAGAAGCGTTCTGTCGATCGAGAATAATTGCATAAGAGGAAGGCGCTGATAACGAAACGCAAGCGGCCCGCGCAATTTAAAATTCAATGAACGGCCGCCCGGCGACCGTCGCGGACGCGAGCCCGCCCCCACCCCACACAAGAAAAGCGACGAAACTCAATTTCTCTGGGAAGTGGTACGTACCTCGGAGCAATTAGCCTGAGTTAAGGTATCCGTTCAAGACGTTCGGCTCGTTTCCTTTTAATTTCGCTGACTTCCGGCGCGCTTGCTAATCGACGCACCACCACTCCGAGTCACACACTGCTGGCGAACCAAACGCGAAATCTTTGGCGCTTTCCGCGAATCACTCGGCTGCACTAATTGGGGACCGCGGCTTAGCCAGCGATAGACCGTGCAATTAAAATCTCGGCGGTAGAAACCGCGGGCAATTGCCTCTGTTCGCGGGCACTCGAATCGCGCGAAAATTGTCTGAAAAGCGCCTTTCCGGGGTATTCCGTGGGCCGACCTGTACTCGGTGAACGATCTGCTCGGACTGATGGCCAGAGGGAAATTGCGGTAGGTTTTGTTCACTAGCAATCAGCTGTTCGACGACGGCGCGAGCGAGACAGAAAAGGGACAGGCTTTTCGTGTTTTGAGAATTTTTCTGAAGTTTTACTTTACATGCACTCATACAAACATAATACATGAATCGTGCAATGGATGTATGTACATACCCAACCGAAAGTAAAAACTATTAACGAATGAAAAATCGTTAAACGGTCAGAGATATTTTCTTATTCCAGAGTACCTACATATAGCAAGCCAAATAGAAATTAAATCAGTTTTGCTAGAATCGGTTACTTTTTTAGCCCTGTTTTTCGTATGTCGCATGCGTCACATTCAACTGTAGCGACCATGAGACAGGCACAAGGTTTTAAATCAAAATAGGGGAGCAATTTGGAGTAGTGGTTCAAAAAACTAATTACCCAATGAAAATCCACGCTGAAAATCAGTTTAAAATAAATTTAAAACTGATTTCTATTCATTTCGCGATTGATTGATTTCGTTAGTGTTTGCACAAGTCTATCACTCGTATATTGTGCATGTTCGACATGGCTTCTGATTTCCTTACTCTTTTCATGCTCTGGAAAAAATGCTAAAAATGTTAAAAAGTTCTTAATTATGTAGTTAATTTAATTTCAATTTTCTTTTTAAACATTTTGTTTCGAGGCTTTCATCCATGTTTACTCTAAATATATGACTAAGTATTAATAAAATAATTTTTCTTTTTAAATAAAATTTTAAAATTCCGTTGTTTATAAGTGGAACTATGTATTTGGACTAATAATATTTGTTTTAAATTTGTATTAATTTGAAAAGTTATTCCGCAACTTTATATCGTTCTAGCTAAAAATAAATAAAAATGCTTTAAAATGTTATAACTCTGTAGAAGTCTTTGCAAAAAAAAGAAAATTTGAAAAAAAACTCTTATCTTAACATTCTTAACTCCATCTTTAAATGATAATCCGAACCACTATCTTAAATAACTTTAGCTTCGCTATAGCAAAAGACTGCAATGCAAGTAAAATAATAATTTCATATACAAAGCGATTGAGATAATAATAACTAAGCACTTCCAGCGAAGTACGACAGAAATGGTTCCGGAAATGTCATCAGAAGCTATTTGACATATTACTCAAGTTTTTTCCAGTGAAATATTATTAGACTCATCCTTTAGTTTGTTATAACTTTTATTTTAATTCGCACCGCAAAAATGTAATGATAACATAAAACAACATTTGTGAATTAGGTATTCTTTAAAGTTTTATTATTTATAATATTTAAGTACCTAATGTAGACAATTTTAGCGTCGTTTAAGAGATAGAGATAAACCTAATTTCTCTATTCCGACCTGTGCTTCTTTTACAGCTCCAAGTAGTTAAAAAACGATTAAAATTTACAAAAACAATGCCATATTTTATAAATTGGCTATTATTATATAGTCATTGAAAATCACAGCGTAATAAATACTTAGATATTATGTATGTATGTACTTTGAAAGTAATCTTAAAAATAATTTATTTGCAGAAATTCAATTTAGTCAAAATATCTTTTAAAATTTATAATAGGTTGTTATGTACATATGTAAACATAAAATATGTAATTAAAAAGTTCTCAGATCCATCTATTCACAGAAAATTGAAGATTAGAGAGATTAGTTGAGCATAATTTTACTCAATTCACTTCTTCGACGAAACTAAAATTCACTGAAGTTTTTTTTTCACTTTAAAGTGATAAGGATTGTAAAAATAATGATAAGTTAGTGAAAGTTAAGCTTTTGAGATATAAGTAATGCTTTAAGATTGGTTCATACTTATTTCGAATATTGTTTTTAGAATGAATGATATAATTATAATTTTTAATAGCATTACCTAAAAATTTATTAATTATCATTACACATTATAATGTAAATACATATAGTAGCTAAAAATTATTATATTATATGCTAATACTACGAGTTATTATTAAAATATTTTGTTGGTTTTAAATTCATCCGCTCCAGCAGATCAAATGAGTAGATCGATCATACAAATCGCCTAACAATTGACTCTTTTTCTAGCCCACACCAGTTCCGGAGGAAGTGCCCAATTCTGTTTCCGGACGTGCCCTCAGCTGGATATATTCCTTTTTATTTTTCACACTGAAAAATAACTTCGCACGTCCCCTTTGATCCAAACAACAGGACATAATAGGCCCCGGTCATAGTGGAAATTTCACAGCCTTTGAGAAAAAGAGGATTTCCCGAAGGATATGGCAGCAAGATGTCAAATATGCCCGCTCAGAACAGAAGACGTGGTACAAAGGACGCGGACAGACCAAGAATAGGTACGTTTCCTGCTAACCCTCCGCAGGATACCAATTAAAATCAAATTGAAGGAAAACACTTTTGTGGGAGTCCTCAATTTTCGCAGACAAAGCGTACGAAATGTTTGTTTTCAGGGTCTTTTGCTTCCGCTTGCCAGGCGTCAACGCCTTTGATGTAGCCGAGCGATAAAGGCTAGGTGCTACCTCTACCTCTTTTATTACCCTACTGTAGAAAGTAATAGGCATGTTCAAGAACTACCGAAATTAAAATATCCCCTCACTTAATTACCACATACAGTACACACTACACGGTCGTTTTTCTATTTTTCTACTTTTCCAGGCTCATTAAAATCAAATTAATAAATTAAAAGTTTCATTTTCGTTTAAAAATATATTTTCGACTTTAGTTACCCTAGAATACGAACTAGGATTAAGTATTTACTCACATGTACTACTTTTATTATATGTATCTTATTATTGTGTTTTTTTGTCACAAGTACCTACTCGAAATAGTTTTTGGAGAAAACTATTATTTATTCAATCAAGTTTAAAGCCTGAACATAGGGAAAATTAATCTTTCTACAATTTGTTTTTTTTTTTTTAATAATTTCAGATTGAGCAAGTCTTGTGTCATTCTTTGGCGAACAAATAATCATTCCTTAATAGTAATTGGAATAGACTTCAAGACCGAAATGTTATAAAATTATAGTGGTAACATTTTCTTCCTAAGAGCAAATTCCATAAATATGTAGTAAAAAAATCAAAATTTTATTGCATGATTCCTAATTAAGATGGCAGTTTCAGAGGTACGAGTATACTTACAAACCAAATTTTAACTCAATCAGAGATGGTGAATCGGAAGTGTAAAAGCAAAACGATAGATATGTAGTTATCTTAAAATGTTGAGACGGTCATGACAAAATAAACTTTTTTGATAAGCCTAAAATAATTTAAAGCTAGGCGACTGAATCATGTGCGAATGATGAACTTGACAAAATTCTTGATAAAAGATATAATTGTTGGTGTAAGTAGTGCAATAAAATGCACGTGTATGGAATATTTGATATGAAGTTAAATTTATTAAGGGGTTGTCTATGTTAAGCCGTTTCCTAATCTATAAAGGGTAAAATTGTTACCGTATATTTCAAGCATAAAAAGAATTGAAGAGCTAGGCAAACATGAGTAATTCCTCCAATCGAATCAAAGTGCGAAAATCAACAGTCCTGTAAAGGAAGGAGCCAAAATAGCACTGCCACGTGCAAAGCACAAGAACAAAGATTTATGGATTAGTTTTTACATTTGTCCTGCTTAGGATAATCTCCTTTTGCTCCAAAATACTTTAAAGAATTCCTGGAGGAAATTGATTTAGACCGAAATAGGACACAAGAGACATAGCCCGCGTAGGCAAACAGATAACATCCGGCGCACGCCTACCCGCATGAAAAATTGCCATATGGTCTGCTACGCTTATCTTCCTCGATTTGAAAAAGGGACAAGTTCTCCCATGCACGAATAAAATAAGGGTCTTGTAATTTATGTGTGCGTTTCTTAATCAGTAGGTAGTGCAAAGAGTTCATACCATTCGACATTTATCTTGTTTGATTTTGTTATTAAAACTTAACTTACATATTATAGTTAGATATGCATAATCAACATTTTATTCGGGATTAAAAAACAATAACTATGGATAAATATCAACATAAAACTACTGGACTTACAATGTTTTTTTCCATAACTCTGAAACTAAACCCATTAAGACTCCAAAATAAAGCTTAATTAATTAATAATTAAAAAACTGTTCCGAATAAATGAACAAAATTTATACTTTTTAGGTAGATTTCATATGAAATACTACTACTATTAAGTTCGTAAATGGGAGGAATCGGTCAAAGGGGTGTGGATAAAGGGGCTACGTAAGTTATATAAAAATGGTTTGGACCCCAAATCTTTCGTATTTCTTAACCGCTATTGACCAAACTTAACATACACATTGACAACATGTAGTTCTAAGTTGGGTTACAAAATGTTGGAGATCGATCAAAGGGACGAGGGGCTGCATCAGTTTCTAAAAGTCATTTTGTTACCGCGATAGCTGCCGCATTTCTAAATAGATTTTAATCCAACTTTGCATATGCATTTAATGGCTCGATATCTACTTCTAAATCGTGTTTTTGAAGGGGTGTGCTATCCAGTTGTCGCGGAGTGTAGATCATATTAATGTTATTTTCATGTAGACCGTATATTTCTTAATCGATTTTGATTAAACTTGACTAACATATTCTCCATGGCAATATCTCTGATATGTTTGCAAATGGGGTGAATCGGTCAATGGGGTGGGGAATTCAGCATTACATACTCTTATGTAAAAATAATTGTTACCACATTGAAATATACCTCTTTATCTTCTTTAAGTTAAATAATCTGATCTCTTACAGTCTTTCTACAATTTAAAAAAAATATTTACTGATGTAAATCCCATTTAAAATTTTAATGGCTTAGTAGAACATCTTAAAATTACTTATATTAAAAAAAATTTCATAATTTTATATCAATACCTATCTAAATTTAATTTATTATGTAATTATTTTAACAATGAAATTCCGTTTTTTACTTTGAACTACTTTCATTAATTTTATACGCACAATAATCTACTTTGCATGTACTATAAAATGATAAGAAGTAAAAATAGGAGTAAAAATATAAATAACCTAAACGGAAAATCATTCTCAAGTATTTTGCGTCATAATCAGAAAATTTTGAACTCAAGTTATTGTTGGGAAAAAACATACTAGGTAATAAAAATTAATTCAAGCACAGACTTTTATCAGCTAACATTTCCGGGAATTCAAGACACGAGCACAATATTTTTAAACGCAGTCCAGTATCATACCTACTCTAAAAATGTTTTAATATTAAATATTCATATAACGTGACAGAATTTTGCAAACATTTCAGTTTTATATTTCTTATTAATTAGCATGTAAATGCAACATGATACATAAAATTAAAATATAAAATGGGGCAAAGTGTTTATAATCGAACGAAGTTGAAAATTCAAGCGATAGGCTAGAAACGGGCAATTTATATTTTCCTATATTAACAAGAGGAAATGAAATTAATTTATTCAACTGGAAAAACAAACTCATATTTTTTCTTAGTTGTATACCTTTGGGAATTTCAAAAACTACTAATTTTAAAACCACACAAAGTGCGAACCCCGCGACCCGCACTTCTTCTGTCAGTTATTTTTCAGCACTATGAAAACAATCATGAAAGCGATCATTAATAATATCTCCCTCCCTAAGTCTAAGAAGCTCGCCCCAAAGAGTACTATTTTAATTAGCTTCTCGGCAACTACTTTGTATATGCATGTTTACTGAAAAAAGTCAGAAGACACTACGCCGAATAGAAATGAACTCCCTTCTATTCATTAAAACCTGACGACATCTGCGTAAGATACTCTGGAGATGCTCTTGTGGCCATACATCATTCAGCATCCAATGATTAATGATAGAAATTGATTTAAATGAAATCGAAGTGAGATGTTAAAAATAAAGCCTAGACAAGAACATAAATATTATACATATTCTGTGTTAGGTGAAAAAAAAATTGATATTATGTTTTAAAAAAGGGCATTTTCCCATTCGTAAAGAATAAGGAAAGATTTGATAAATGTGTTCAATTCGAATGAAATATAGAAAAGTCTTGTGACTTAATTATAATTTTAACTCGGAGAAGCAAAATGAATTGCAAAAATAAAAACCAAAAGAAAACGTTCAATATTAAAATGCAGAAAATTGTCAATAAGCCGATTTGGTATTGTAAAGAAATATACGAATAATGAGAAAGTACAGAGATGTTCTGTTTACAAATGCGATAAATATTTTTGTAAACATAAAAGATACGTCTTAAGGTTTCCTGCTTAAAAGAATCAATGAAGGCGTCTTTGCATTTGATCCTTTTGTTATTTTATCCCCTTTCCTGCGTACGTGAGTGGACTCGGATTCGAATTTCTTTGCAAGGATATTCCGACCGTTCGGAGTCAGTGAGCCTTCCGCTTTTCCAATTTTAAGTAGTTAAGAGTTCCGGTTCAAAGCAGAATGGGTCAAGCGATTTACATTTGGCACAAAAAACCAGGGGCAGATGCAGATTCATAGTATATAAATAGCGTTTAGTTAAGTTTCATATTTGTATATGTATATACAATACATATACGTTTAGTATCAGTCTTAAGGTTATTAAGAAAATAAACAAAGAGACTTAACTATCGGCCTAAAATGGAATCATTTTCCATAAACGCAAACATTTTGGGAATAAGATTTATTCGATGATTGCTCGCAAACATTTGTACATCAAATCTCAAATTGGTAGCTTCTAACAGCTTTTTATAATGCCTACCATACAATATAAAAAATTAAACTTTATATGAAGTTTGCATGGTGTAGAAAAGTTATACTCCTTTGGACAAAATTGGACAAAGACCTTGGTGCCGGTTTTGAAAAGGATCATCATAATTTTTTTAACAAGGTGGATATCAATAAAAATTTAAAAGATAGTCTAAAAACAATAACACAAAAAATATCAAAATAGGAAATCATAAAATATTTGTTATTTATGTTTTAAATTTTTGTAGTGTTAATGTATTCTATATAAATATAGGTATATAGAATTAGTCGTTTTTATACAAATTTATACAAAAATAAAATTAAGTTAAAAACAATTCAAACACTAAAATATGATACGCGATTTGCGAATAATAATGAACTTTTCGACATTTAATATGCATGTGTACATATTCCTTCTGTAACCGGTTAAAAGACCAGTTCTAAAATAATTTTTATATTTTTCCGAATTGAAAAATAATAATTTCTGCATTCTTTGAAACAACCATAAAATAAACCGTTCATTTGATCGGGAATTTGTATAGCTTTAATTTTTAGTTTTGAAAAGCTTTATAATTGGTACCCGAATAGCAGTCACATAAAGTTGAAACTAAACTGCAAGATAAGAAAAAGTAATTTTCTTTTGATTTAAAAAACAAATTTCATTAAGAAATTCCAATTATTTTAGATTCAATAGAGCTATAGATATTTGAATATCGCAGAATTACACTGCCACTTTAATTTAAACTTTAAACGCGTTTTTCTCGAAACAGAAGATATTTTTCGAGCTTGCACAGTTGATTTAAAAATAAAATTGAAAGAAAAAAAACTTTTTTAAAAACAAGCTTTTATTATTACTTGTTAATAAAACGAAATAAAGAGTTAAAAATAATTTAATTGTGATAAGAAATATACCATTTTATACATACATAACCTTTAACGATCATTAACTTTCTTCGTCTACGTCAAAATAATCTCATAACGTACATAATTATTATATTATTAAACCCTGAAACTTTATACCATGTATTAAATCTTTTCATTGTTATCACAATCTCAATTATTTAAATAAAAGCGTATTACGTGTTTTATTTCTCCTGCCATCAAAATGTATTGATCTTTCCATCAATTAATTTTTCTTGGGTTGTAATTTTGAACATTTGTGTATTTTCTTGATAAAATGTTCGAGAACGGCTGCATTATGTTTGTTGACCTGCTGGTTGGTTGGGTAAATACGTAGAGCTTTTTCAATCGAGAACTCTTCCGAACTATTTGAACTTTCTTGCATACGGATATTATCTAGGACCAAAGTACTCATCAAGACGAATCAAACGAGCCCAAACTCGATGGGGTTGTGTCGTTTTATTGCGGAACTCCTATGGCCACCTTCCAGCTCCAGCAACAGACCCTGGTTACTATATAGGATCAAAGTAGTCGTCAATACGAATCAAACGAGCCCAAACTCGATGGGGTTGTGTCGTTTTATTGCGGAATTCCTATGGCCACCTTCCAGCTCCAGCATCAGTTCAGCTCCATGTCATCATAATATTGCATTCTCACGCGATATACATATGCATGCAAAATTTCAGCTCAATCGGAAACCGGGAATTGGGTCAAATTTAACTTGCAAGATTTCATTACAGACACCGGGTCAGGTGAAACTAAATAAAAGCTTGTAAAAATTACTGGATCGATTGGGCTGATATTTTAATATGTTATTCTATGGTTTCTAAACTATGGCTATCGTCCCCATTGTTATTTTGAACATTTCATTTGTTTTTTGTTTTTAAATAATAAAATATTAAAGAAAAGCAAACATTTCCTTACTTTTATTTCAGAGCCATGTCATTTTTTAATTTTCAATAAAAACACTTAACACACGGACGATAGTAACATTAATAATATTTATGTTACAATTTTTTCAGACAAGCCAAAGTGGAGTAATGCGCAAGCAAGCCTTTTCCGTAGATCGCGAGTTGCCTTTTTGCAAGAAAAGAATTTTTTTTTTTAATTTGTTTTTTAATTTATTGTAAATATAGCTTTAAATTTCATTTAGATAATAAAATTATTGTTATTTATTTGAAAAGAAAAAATCCTTTTACATGCAGCATTATTAGAATACCCGCTTAATCTTAAGAATGAGCTGAGGAATACTCAACCTAACATTTAATTGGCTTAAACTAAAGGTGGGCAGCCATATAACAATTTTCGAAATAAATAATAAGAGTTTTTTAACAATTATAGCCAGAGATGCAATTGATTGGGCATGTCATACCAAATTCGCCTGAAATGCGATGACACGATAGTGTCTTCGTTGAGGGTTAAGGAGTAAAACTCATAAAAGAAAATGCATCTGCTTATTTTTTTTTAAAGGGAAATTGTCTATTTGCGGTAGTTTTCTTTTAAAAATACCTTACCAAGTAGGTACTGAATAAATATTCGAGCTTCTCTTAATCTGTTCAAAGCCTGACCTTTGAATAACCCTATTGGAAATTCCGATAAATGCAGTCAGTTTCTATGCGACATTATGCACATCCTCACTTGCTCAGTCAACAGAGATTAGTCCGCCTCGAAAGGTATTTGGCATTTTAGATATATCCGCCTCCTCACTGTCATCTCGTACAAAATTCAAATTCAACAAAAATTATATTCACAATGTGATCCTAAGCAAACAGGTCAGGACATTTTCCCGCCATACCGACGACTTACATAGATCAGTCCCCCGGTAAAAATGCCAAAGATCTGTTTGCACATCTCAGCGATCTCCGACAAGAGCAGGGCGAGTGGTTCACCTGCATCTTGACCGGAAGCAAGGATTTGTCTTTTATTATGTGCATTGCTTAGCATATCCACCTCATGTTCGGATTAGGCGGGCATTTCCACCGGCGGATTTTGCGCCAGCCAGTTCAATACATATTCAATTCACTGGCTAAATCGAAACCGGCGATCACGCCGCTTTGGGTGCAGATATGCAAAGCAGCATTTTTGAATTTTGTGAGTTTTCAAAAAATGAATTGATTAAGGAGAAGACATGCAAGCCGTTTTTTGAGGTCATTTATAAGCAAAACCTTTAAAATATGTGTCACTCTGTCTCGGTGTAAATTTTAGAAAAGCTGAATTAACTCAAATTACCAGATACCTTTCTTTTACATTTCCGATCGTCTGCCTTTCACTGAAGGAATCACAGGATTTTGGTGAAAGGACAGGAAGACCCTAACTAGCCCCTTAATTATATAGTGCTAGAAACAGGATGATTCAAGGCCGGGAAATCCACACATTTTCGTTTTGAACCTGAACGGAAATTTGATCTGTGCGGCATGAGATATTTGTAGGCACAGGAAGAGATGAAACGTGCCTGTCATAAACTCGGCATACCACACCTAATTTTTGAAATTGTATGGGATCATTGATCTTAACTAGCCAAAGCAACCTGCCGCTAATTGCAAGATTCGGATCGCATTAAAACAAGTCCTCTTGTTAAAATTAATCTAATTAAAAAAAAAAGAATTGTATTTTACACAGGTATTACGAGAACATCAAAATGAGTATTTAAATAACACGACAGTTTATGGTATCCTTTGATAAGAAATAAAACTGGTCAACGGATAGGCTATATATGGATTATACATATAATTTTTTCTGGCTTAAACCAGGGTTGAGCTTAACAAACTTATTCTGTCTTGAACCAGACTTAGAACAAGTTGGAGCTAAACCACTCAACCAAATATTATTAAATGTTGTACACATACTTATGTACATAGCCTACTACTGGACAAGACCTAAGCCATTTAGTACCGGTTCGAATCAGACTTATGTCGGTCGGAGATTAACTTAAAATTAGGCTTAAGCGAAGCTTCAGACAGGCTTACAATGTCGTTAATTTCAAATAACAAGACTAATTTAAAATATGAAACTTTTACATAAGGGTCTTGAGAGCTTAAATAAGGTCCACAGGAAACATATCTTGTCAATTACAGAATAATAAAGATAATATACACATATATATAGAAATCATTTATCACCAAGTATGTATAATAATAATAAATATTAAGCTGAGGCATAACCTCAGCAAAATTCTTCCGTAATTTATGCTTGCTTTCACTTCAAATTGCTTTTGTTATTTTTTACGATCAGTGAATCCAAAATGATGAATATTTTTTTATTTATTAAAACTATTAGCTAATCGCAACAAATAAATAGAAAAGTACATAGTTTTATACCATCATCTTTATATAAAATCCAAATTTTTACCGAAGTTTTTTCACCAACTAAGTACTTAAATGCATTAATATTAGTTTGATCATAAACTAAAACAGCTAAAACGAATAACATGCTTTGTAACTCAACGATATCTTTCTTCACCTGACTGCATGAACCAGTTCAATTAATTAATTAATTCGTGATAAGTCTATCGGTTTTTTGTCTTTAATTGGATTCTTAATCTCTTTAAAAATTCGGTTCTCCTTGAACTTCAGGTTTTTTTTCAAATTTGTCGTAAAGATAGAATTAAGCACTTGGCAGCATTTTACCATTTTAGAACGTTTTCTATTGAACCCAGAAGTTCTTTCTAGCTAGCCGTCAGTCTTTCTCAAAATTGTTGGTTCAATATCTTCAGAGACTTTGAGCTCAAAACTGCAAGACAAGAAAAATACATGAAATATTCATGAGCTTATTTAGAATTACAACTTCGTTACACGGGTAATTCTTATTTATATTTTGAGTTTATGTAAAATAGGTACGCGTGACTAACTGGAAAAATAGCGCTATAGTGTAATTGGTTTGGTAATTACTTAAACGTTGACTTTTGTCAAATTATTTAAATGGAAGCCATTAACAAATTGTAAATAAAATTATACCATTTAATTATAAGATATTCTCTAGCGGCTGACTATTTTAGCTTAAACAAAATTATTTATAGAGGTATGTACGAAGTAACTAAGATAGAATATTCTCAATTCATAGAAAAAATGTATTGCATAAAATTATGAACTATGAAGAACACTTCTAATAAAAATGAATCATTGAACAATTTGGCAGTGCACTGCAGTTCTGGGATTTCCTAATGAAAAACGTGACCAAATGAAATGCAGTGACTCAAGGCGAAGGCGCTAAGTAGATATCCAAATGCATTCAAAGAAAAAAATCGCTGCGTTGTTCATTACGATGAAAACGTGATATTTTACCTTTACCAATATCAATGAAAATTACTTCCGGCAGGAAGTGTTTTATTTCTCCTTAAAGGAAACACGTCGTTTTTTGTTTAGTTAAGGATTTATTTAATTAACCACCTAAAACGTTCTCTTTTAATCTGTTTAAATTGTATTAAGTTTGACTGTGACTAAATTAAGAAAGAAAATCAAATAAAATACATATATTCAAATGTGCCCCTTCCCTCTCCGCTAAGAAATAATTATCAAGAAGTTTCAAATACAGACATTTTGGGTAGCTTTAAATCATTTAATTCTTCAATTAGTAATGGTTCTTTTCCAGTTTCATTATATGAACTATGTATGTATTTAAAAGTTGAAAAATACGGTGTTTCTATATGAATTCAATATTTACATGTGGACTTCGACCTAAAGTTACATATGTAGACATCTTATAGATATTCTGAGACGTGATGTTTCTTTGATATCTGCTTTAAGATATCTTATAGATTTATAAAAACAACGCTTAAGATCTTTTCGACATCTTATAGTCATATCTAAGAACATCTTCAGAATATCCATTGTATGTTGAGAATGAGATATCTATAAAATACTAGGTGGCCCGGCAGACCTTGTTCTGCCTTTTCCAGTGGGTGGCGCGATGAGTTTGATTTAGTTAAAGTCCTTCTATAAGAAAGTCTAGACAGAAGAGGTCGTTGGCGCGATTGGTGAAGGCAAAACCCCTACCTACCAAGTTTGGTTGATTGCAGAAGCTTTAAAATTTGCCAGTCCGAATTCGTAAATTCTGACAGTTGGTTTGAATTCAGCGACCCCGAAAACCACTAAGCACCATGTTTGGTGGGAATCGCATAAACTTTCAATTTTGGATGCCCATATCGACGTAAAATTCTTATATGTATGCTTTATCTATATATTATTTGTCCGCGGGAAAATGTCAATATCAAACAAATATCAACATCGCGTCGCACAGTGGTCCCAAATGACGATTTTGTGGCCAAAATATGAAAACGTTGTTAGATTTGTACGAAACATTGTTTATTAGGGTTCTCCAGGTCGCTGATTACGAATCTGAAGTCAAAGATTCAAAAAAAAAATTAACGGATCCAAAATGGCAGATGTTTTTTCAAAAAAAGAACTATTTTTCTAAAAACTTGATTTTTTTTTTTTTTGAAACTCGGTTTCTAGGGGTTTTTGAGGTCGCTGATTACGAATCTGAAGTCAAAAATTCAAAAAAACAATTAACGGATCCAAAATAGCAGAATTTTTTTAAAAAAGAACTTTTTTGATTTTTTTTTGAAACTCGGTTTCTAGGGGTTTTTGGGGTCGCTGATTACGAATCTGAAGTCAAAAATTCAAAAAAAAAATTAACGAATCCAAAATGGCAGAATTTAAAAAAAAAAAATTTTTTTTCTAAAAACTTGATTGTTTTTTTTTAAACTCGGTTTCTAGGGGTTTTTGAGGTCGCTGATTACGAATCTGATGTCAAAATTAAAAAAAAACAAAATGGCGGATCCAAAATGGTTAATAATAACGTAAGTCATTGTTAACAAATAAATCGATTTTTTCCGACTTTAGTACACATAATATGACCTAAAAGCGTATAAACTGCAAGTACCAGCAGCTAATTTTCATATATGTATGCTGTTGAGAACCATTCAACAAACAAACAAAAAATTATAGCAGCGCAGTACCTGATAGCACTTTTTTCTAATTGCATTTGTTATCTTATTATTTATAACCTCAATTCTAAATATTTTTACATTTTGAAATTTGTTAAACAATTTTATTTACTATCTACATCAAATTCCAATTACATTCATGGGTTATACTTACTGTTTTGAGATGATTCCATTTTATACACTTAGAATAACCTTCTTCGTTTAAGTTCTGAGCTTGAATAAAAACATCACATTCGGTAAGGCGTGTTTCCGTGAACAGCAGACGCAAAAAACCTTCTCAAAAACAACGGGTTCCTAGCTCGTACTGTTTCTAACCGTCGTTCTTAATGCTAGGGGTAGTACTACAACTATTTTCTATGTTAAAAGTCCGAAAAAAAATATTAAATTTTGGAATTTTGGCCACGTTTTTGGCGTTTGGGACCACTGTGCGTCGGGCAAGATGAATTATGGAGCACCTACCAATACCCCGTCCAAATTAGCTGTCCATTTCATAATCATTTTTCATATTCCCTTTTCGATGTAATATTTGCTATTTCCATTCTTCGTAGCTTCTTGAAAGAAGGTGAAAAATTGGGCGATTTGGTTTCTCTGACTACTATCAAGAGAACTAAAATTCATGAAATCTTAAAATTAAGCACACAATTTTTCGTATTATTCTTTGTATCACAGCACAATGAAAATAAAATCAAAATTATGACACAAAAATCTAAATTAAATGAAAATTAAGCACACAATATTGCGTATTTTTCTTTGTATAATATCACAGCACAATGAAAATAAAATCAAAATAATGACACAAAAAACTAAATTTCAATGCCTGACAATGTTGGCATACTGTGATACTTATGAAATTTAAAAATGAATTACAACCCTTTTTCTACAAAAAATCTTTAAATTTGGAATAAAAAATATTGACGGTCATTTATCAAGATAAAAACTATCCTATCTTGTAAATTGGACCAAACAATACACATTTACAAAATTTCATCGAAATCGGTTCAGCCGTTTCTGAGATTAGCGTAAACGCACATCGTGACACGAGATTTTTATATATAAAGATATTTTAGAGAACATTTTGGTGAGTGGGAACGGTTTTATTTTTAAACAATTATGAAATATTAAATTTTGATATATTTGTAACAATTTGAAGTATCAATGTGAGTAAAAAGGATCAACTCAAACAGCGAAAATACTTAAAATCGGGCGTTTGAATTCGTAAGTACCAAGTACCTACCTTACACATAAATAAATCAGTTCTCTTAAGAATTCTCGTTCCGTCAAAATATTTGTTTTTCAAACATTAGTTTGGTCATTTTTTGAAATAAAAAATGTAATAGGAAATTGTATTATATGAATAATGTGGATAATTTTTTAGAGTTCGTCAAAATTATACCTATACTTTTTCAAATAATTTTTCTGTTTTTCAACCGTTTGTTTCTAAATGATATCATGATATATATAAATAGATATATACTTAAATCAATAGATGTCTTTTGCAGGATATCTATTCGGTATATCTTTTTAGATGTCTCATAGAGTTCCAAAATGGGCGGAAATAATTTTTTTCCGATATCCTGTAGTTATCTTCTGGAACATCTTTTAATATATATTTTTGAGAATATTTTGCTGAGTGGGTGCCGTTATGTTCGGAGTGACCGTGAGAGAACATTAACGAAATCAGGGAGGGAACATAATGATTATTTTTGCAATTGTAAAACTCAACAAAATCATCACTTTATACTAAAAGCTAAAATCAGTTATTTCATGTGAGGTAATTTTTACTTTTCGATCGCTCGATAACGATTAAGAATTAACTTTTTATTTTGATTGTTCGAAATAAAACGCATTTCATTATTTTCCTGCCTTAAAGAGTGGAAAAATTAGAAATACATATAGGTACGATTCAGATGATACCCTCCTTATTTTCTAAGTCGGTTAAAAATAATAATTAATTAATATATATATGTATGTACAAGAAGCTACTTGATCGTTATAAAATAAAAATTACTTGATAATGATTATTCATTTAAGTCCCTGAACTGTTTGAATGAAACTAAAGAAACCTGTAGTGGTGGAGAGCCATCCTCCACTAAACTAAATGGGAAATTCTCAAATTTTGTTATATTGCACGTAGTACGATTTAAATATAAAAAAAAAATTAAATAAAAAAAAATGGTCCTGCCTTGTAGGAATTAACGTTGAAATGAAAATTTTACAAAAACCTAAAAGTCGCCTAATAGTATGCAATGCAATTTCGTAACAACATCGCTTCTGTTCTCGCCTACTCCACTGAGCACGAAATTCAATCGAAATCGGAATTTGGTTCCCACCCGCGCCCGTTTTGTGAAAGGACCATTCTTGGCTTCGTTGGCGGGGGCGGGGGATGCTGCTGAGCGCGGATTTCGCAAGATTCGGGCAGAAAGTTGCGGTGCTTTGCAGTGCGCCGGATCGGGAATTTTGCGTAGAAGGATAAAAACGGGGCCGGGGAGCGTCCAGGAGCTCTTCATTCTCCAAAATTGCATGAATGATTTCCTCTCGGCAGGGATGCGCCAAGGACACGGCCGCGCGCGGAGTGGGCTGGTGCATGCCTACGATTTCATTCATGACGTCCTCTGGTGGTTTTGCCGCCAAAAGTGTAGATTTACGCAATATTTTGAAATAAAACTTTTGTGTGATGTATGTTAAAGAGAATTTAAGGTGAAAAAGTGACAAAAATACGTGAAATGAAAGTTAAAATTTAAGAAAAGAGGAGTGAGCGATATTTGAAAGCAGGTTGGCAACTTTTTTTCGCTGAGTTCCGCCATCCATACAAGTGTGAAGTTCGGTGGCACCTTGTGACGTTAATCGGTCAGTGGTATTGCTGTCGCCATCTGCTTTTATTCGTCGCGAACCTCTGACGAGGGAATAAGTCGTCCTGTTCGGTTTAATAATTGCGGAAAATGTGTAAAATAGGAGGTGAAGTGCGAGTAAATGCTGTGGAAAAGTTGCGCGTCGCAATCTCCTGTCGAACCGCGTCGAAAAACTGAATGGTGCGGCAGCTGGGCTCTAATTTCCGTGCGAATCACCGTAGCACCCTCAAATGACATTTGTGTGAAATTTTCCATTGGAGCGGAGGAAAAAATAAAAATGCTGGGGCTTGCTAACCGCGTCCAGTCCGCTGCTTGACAGTAAAATATAAGTGAAATTTAGCGCTGGTCCGCTTTATGTGAAGTTGCTAATTTGAATCCGGGTAGATGCAAAGTGTGTGAAAGAAATAGCAGTGGCCTTAAGGCTTTGTGGATAAGTCTAAATTTTTTTTAGTGATAAGCAGAATGGCCTGCGGAATGGCAGAGAACTACAAGATCCCGTCAACAAACACCGTCGCCGTGGACAAGCTGGTCCGAGTCGGATACTACGAGCTCGAAAAAACAATCGGAAAAGGAAATTTTGCTGTTGTTAAGCTTGCGTCAAACATCGTCACGAAGTCAAAGGTAGGGTCCACCGCAGCGAAGAGGAGACAAGACGATGGTCGTTGTTTACGCGAAGAACTGGTTCCCTAGTCGTGGATCATTGGCAGACGGCGGGCAGTGCGAAACCGGTCAAAACACGGCTATTTTTTTCCTTATCTCATGCAAGGTAGCCAGCCACCTTCGGCTGTGGAGCGCCACCCCCTTCTCCGCAGCAGCCACTGCAAACGTCAAACGCCTGACAGTTCGAGTTGCTGCGTGAATGTGTGGCGCAAGTAGGCGGGCTGGCGGCACACGGCAGGTAATGCTTTTCAGCCGGAGGGAGATGAATTTGTGGTGCCCTTGCCGGGATTAAACGGGGTCTGCGGCGAGCTGTCTTGAGACTGAGGACAGTGCCAATCAATAATCCAGTCCGAGGTGCCGGGAGGACAGCTGTGGAAAGCTGGAAAACCCAAATACGGAAGTTCGGAATTTTCTTCTGACTCCCACTCGATTTCTTTACAAATGCACTTGCTGGGTGGCGCAGGGCGTCTTGCCCGTAGAACCAGTCCGGGAGAATACCATAAAAGTAGTTTCCCGTAGCAAAGCATCTTAAAATCCTTCCTACGCGAATTCGAAAAGTTGCTTTCAATAAGATTTCTCTTGGATGTAATTTTTCATATATCTATAATTTAAGTTTTTAATAAAACCGCAAATTACCGGTGGATTTAAACAAACTTTCGGTTTCACATGTTTAACAGAAAGAAAGGTTGGTTCTAATTCTTCCCAAGTAGACTTATTTCCGCCTTAGGCTATCACATTATCGTGCTTGAATGAGTTGCGTTGATGGAATTAGATAAATAGACTTTCTACTTTTTTCTTTTTCTTTAAAACATTTTCAGGAAACAGTCGATGCTAACATAAATCAGTCGTTATGAGTTAATTTTTCAATCGAATAGGTACTAAATTAATAATAAAAGAAAAATAACATTTATTCATTTCATTATATGTACTTAAATCTCAGTGCACTTGCTCAGTCAGAAATCCTAGTAACTACATATAAGAAAAAGAGTCTCATAAAATTTATGTTAGAAAATTTGTTGAAAACTCTTAAAGCAGTGTATATCCGTAGTGTCCGTTACGCCTTTGGTTCTTCTTCTTCTGTAGGTTGTTTCTGACCTTATATAGATGATCTTCGTATAAATCAATCATCTGTGCTGTGTCCATCCGTCTCGATGTCTTATAGTTATAACTACTTCACAAGTGGGTGTATCCCACCCAGTTCGTCTTCAGACGCTTTAGTTATCTGTTAGTTACCTGGATGAGCAATTTTGATCTTTGCGACACTAGTTTCTTCTATACCTAACTACACAATAATTGCGCATCGCGATTTGGGGGATTTAAGCAAAAGCTCAAACCTCAATAAATTCTATATTCCATTAATTATTTTTATACCGCTTTTAAAACGTAAAAGTGAATTATGAATTGAAATTTTGAATTATGTATACATGCATACACTAGCGGCCAAAAAAACGCACAACGTCAAGTTGTAATTATTTCCTGACGTTGGCTGAAAAGGGCAGTAGTAATAAACGTCAGATGATTTTACTAATTACCCAGAAATTCGACCTAACTATACTTCTGCTTTAAATTCCTTTTTCAGTAGTAACGAACTGCCAGTGAATTAAACACTGTCAATTTTTTCAGGTTTTCAACTTTCTAGAGATTGCCAATTTATATTAGTTTATAGGTGTAAATCGAACGTACCTAATTGCTAAAAAGTAAATAAATTAAATACATTGCTGGAAATCATGGATCATTAAATACATTGCTGGAAATCATAATTATTACCTGATTTGAATGTCTTTATCCTTTGTACTGATAATTTTTGGCTAGAAATGGTTCAAATCATGGTTAACACTATAAAGGGGCAATAAAATAATTTTGGAAAATTATTTGTACTATTTTCATCACTTAACTGGAGAATTAGGACAAGTATTCCATTGCACTTTTTTTAGTCGCTAGTTAGTGTGTTTATAAAAAAAAAAAACTCGTATAAGGTTGAAAGAGATAGAACAAATACAAATTTTCCTTCTAGCTTAACTATAATAACAAATTTTTTCAACATGTTATTTTTAACATGACGAAAGAATGTTGTTTTATTAAAGTGTTATGTTATTTAAATACCTCTACGTCGTAGGATATTGGTTGGTAGTGTGTTAGAAAGCTAAGCCTTCAAGCTCTAGGACGAATAACGAATAACTTCAGAACCCGACGTTGGATTCGAGTGCAGTTTTTTTTCTGAGAAAGGCCACAAGACAGGACCCATGCAAAAAATCGGCAGAACGAAGTCGCAAAGTAAAATGTTGGGCCTAGAACAAACGTTGATCAGGAGACCATGTAGAATCAATCGACTGGCATACCCCTGCTCAGACCTTAACGAAACACCCTGTATATACATTTTTTATGTTAATTCCCTAAAATATCTGTTACTAAAAATTGATTTAAAAAGTTAAATAAAATTATTAGATCTCCTTTCACACACATAACCGGCATTCCTTTCGCGGATTTTAAGTAGGTAGATATCTAGTATAAAAAATTAAGGTTTGGATGTAGAAATTGTTATTCTAATCAATTATAAAAGCTGTAGTTATGAATGTATGTAGGAGATAAAAGGAACAAAAAATATTATGTTGACTTCAACAGAGCTTTTATTTATTTAAATATTTTATTACCCGGGGATTTTATAAACACATAACACGTGCTAAAATTGAAATAAACTTGTATTTCTTTTCTTAAAAACGAGTTTTTATAACTAATGTACTGCCACACCGCTATCTAAAATCTATTAACCTGATCCAATATTGATAATTAGGAGATTCCTAGCCAAATTTGCGTTTCATTCATCACTCCATCAGATGCCGGGAAATAAATACGCCTATATTTTATTAGAGAGTTTAAAGCATAATCTGAGCAAACGATTTAAATAATGTTCAGTGTTACAATATTTAAAATTTTAATAAATGGAATAAATATATGTATATTTTGTAAACGTTGAGTTTTTTAGTTTTTTAACACTATTTCAAAGATCGAAACTGTCTAAACGAATTCTTAGTGCTTTAAAAGCGTCAATAGTAAAATTTGAATTTAATTTGAATCATCTCAAGGACATCCCACTTAATCAGTAAACTTTTGTATTTTTAAGAAACATTATCTCAAGCTACTGAATTCTTTTAACAATAAATTTTTTAGTAGTGGTTAGTAAAATAATTTTCAATCAGTTAACTAAGTTCAATTGTTTTATTCTTAAAGATAGTATAATTAGATAATTACTATAAATAAACAGAATTTAAAACAATCTGATTAGACAGCTCACGAGTTTTTCTTTTCTGTGAATTGCCTTCATCATCTGATCCGTAGTTATTTTATTTGGGCTTGAGAAAGGTGGAGAGCCCAGGTGAAGCGCCGAGAGCTTGCAAAATTCGCTAATTATGACGCTCGAGGACATAGAGTTTACAAGACGAGCTTTATGCTATTTTGAATAAAGATGCAATACTTATGCAAATATAATGTTCAAAAGTTTCGTTAATCGGTCCACGGCAAGGTGCAAACTTGTTCATACCACATGGAAGCTATCTTCATAGTGATGGTTGCAGGCAATTATGTAACTTCGAAACTGGTCGGAAATGCAATAGCAAAACTTGTTAGCTTGAATATTTGAGGAGTGTGTTCAAAAAGAGGCTCTTTACGATTTCCAAATTGTTTCATTCTTTTTAATCTTGTTAGAATCTTTCAATTTTATCAATTTGCAATCTCAGTCTCCGATCTCTACGACAAATGGTCTATCCATGAAAATTTGCTCTAATATTCTTATTTCTGATTAAAAATACATATTTGATAGCTGTTTAGCTTCAAAATTATGCTCTTTACATTCTGTAACTGTACCTGATAAAATTTTTATGAATTTTTAACCTAGCCATTTATAAGTTCAAATCAAAAGAGGCTTTTAACAAATTAAAACCAAAGCAAGTTACTATACTGAGTCTTTTTCTACTGAACACGGTAAACTGTCTTTGTAACTTAAAAAATTACATTTCGAAGATTTTTGAAAAATAAATTTATCATGTAAATACTTAGTCATTTCTGATGCTGCAGAACTAGTTTTAATAAACGCGATTAGAATCTCATTGTCTGAAGAGCACATGCAAGCACTAAATATCAAAATATGTACATAACTTTTTATTTATGGCTTCGTATTGTTCAAAGTACAGCTTTAAAATAAGGCCGCTGGACAGTTACTCCGATAACCCTTTAACGCTTTACCATATTGCCGTTTATTTCAACAAAAGGCCGGTTGATCGAATTCATGAATATGAAGTTAGCACTATGTATTACATTTTAAAATATCCATTGCTATTTTCGTTTTTAAATTCAGTATATTTCATATTCAAAGTATTATTAGGCTTAAAATTTAATGGCCAACAGCAATTATAATGCCGAATTGTTAGTTCATTTAATTTCAATAAGAACTTATTTCGAAGCGAACAAACGGACAACGATTTCGTATACATTTTCAAAAACAAGGAAGGACACCACAGTAAAGACCCATTTTCGACCTCAATTTTTGGCATTTTTTATAAAGAAAGGAATGAAATATATGGGAAAAAACAGGCATTGTTAGGCAGTAGTTATGTATGTACATATATAAAAAAAAATTTTGTTAGTAGAAAAGAATACAAAATAGTACAGTCAATCTGTCAAATGTAGTTCGGGAATCAACCCTGATAATGAAACTTGGTGAGTCGTTAGAGAATGATGAAAGAAAGCTTACCTAGTGAAGGCCAGTTGCTACCTGTGTGCGTTTTTGAAAAAACTCAAAAATAGTTTTGAAAAAACTCAAAAATATTTTGAAATGCATTTTTCTCGAAAACTATGCATTTTACAGAAAAATTTATTGAACAAAAAATGTAGAGGGCACCGTTATCTACAATTAATGCCATTGGTGCTATGTTGTACAACAAAAAATGTGCGTAGTAGGTGGCGCTAAAGTGCCAAAAAAAGTGTTTTTCCACTTTTTTGTCCGGAAATTTTCATTTTTCAGCTACGATCCAAATGGAAAAATTGTTCCTTTTAATTTTATAAACAACTTTTATTTGAACATTTTTTTTATACAACTTACCGTTTCAGAGCTGCACCTTATTAAAGTATGAAAATTCCTAGTCTCTACTCTCCGAAACTCACATAGCAACTGAAAAATGTAAGTTTCTCGGTCCTATTGTGACTTTCTCCGGCAGCGTTGGCATAGTTTTAACAAAAGGGCCGATTCAGTCAGCTGCCCTATTCTTCTAGAAACTTACATTTTTCAGTTGCTATGTGAGTTTCGGAGAGTAGAGACTAGGAATTTTCATACTTTAATAAGGTGCAGCTCTGAAACGGTAAGTTGTATAAAAAAAATGTTCAAATAAAAGTTGTTTATAAAATTAAAAGGAACAATTTTTCCATTTGGATCGTAGCTGAAAAATGAAAATTTCCGGACAAAAAAGTGGAAAAACACTTTTTTTGGCACTTTAGCGCCACCTACTACGCACATTTTTTGTTGTACAACAGCACCAATGACATTAATTGTAGATAACGGTGCCCTCTACATTTTTTATTCAATAAATTTTTCTGTAAAATGCATAGTTTTCGAGAAAAATGCATTTCAAAATATTTTTGAGTTTTTTCAAAAACGCACACAGGTAGCACGTGGCCTTCGCTAGGTAAGCTTTCTTTCATCATTCTCTACCGACTCACCAAGTTTCATTATCAGGGTTGATTCCCGAACTAAATCACTTTTTTTTCGACAGATTGACTGTACTAGAATGGCAAGGCACGAGTTGTCGTGCCAAAACATGTTTTTGTCAAACTGTATACAGTAGAACTCAAACAACTTTCATCCGATTGACTTCATTTTAACTGTAGCTTCATAAATAGATTGTCCATGGAAGTACGCGAGCTTTTTTCGATTAATTGAAAGTTGTAAAAAAATACGTCACTTTTTATATAAAATTTTAAGTACGAAAATCGACTTTTCTTTCAAACTTATGTCAATTTTTTTTCTTTTCAATAAGTATTTTTTTATTTCCTTTTATGCTTCCATGCTAAACTATACTATATAGTTATACTAATCTAATTAACGAAATTAGTTACATGATTTTTTGTTCCAGGATCAACTTGAAGACAAATCTGCTGCGTGCAGTGGAGGCAGTTTAACAAAAACATGTTCTGGCGCGGCAAGACATGTGTCGCCATTTTGTATTTTTCTACCAACAAATTTTTTTTTATATATTGAAGTATATGCCTAATAATGCCTAAAGGTTTTTTTCCGTATAGTTTATTCCTTTGTTTATAAAAACAAAAAAAGCCATGATTGAGGTCGAAAATGGGCCTCTACAGTGGGGCCCTCCCTTAAAATAATGTCATAGATAAGCTTGAGGAAAGAACCGGTCAAATGCGAGTATGACTCGCATACCGGGGGTTCCATAATTAATATAAATTTGTTCTAATTTTTTGATTTCGAGGTAACTACGGAACTGCAAATATTAAATCTCAAAAATTCATAACTATATAAATTTACGAAAAATATTGAAAGGGTGAGTGTAGCTTACAATTAACCATTCCACTATTTACAATTTAACAAGGAACATAACTTAGATGATCTCACTTCACACATATTTTGATTGTACGAGTTATTTATCTATATTATTTATTTTATTGAATATGTGAATTGTGAATTAAAACTTTGGAAAAACAACTTCCATGAAACACCTGGGATATTAAGGTCATTAAGAGCGTCGACACCCTGCTTGTTCTCTGTTATTGTTTTTACAGCTTTCATAAGATTCATTTGCGACTGTGCTGTGATAGATTTTGGTTTCAGTTTTTATAAAAAAATTAATAAAAATCTAAGAACTAAGTGCACTATAAAATTTTGTATTGTATGCTATAAACAAAGGTCTGTCTATACCGATTTTTCTGTATATAAGAATAAATTATACCTTTTAATAGGAAGTTATTAAAAAAATTACTCTACCAACTGCTATACCCAAAACATTCCTTCCTTTTGTCCATGAAGTTAAGAATCAACAAATTTAATTTTCAAATTTCAAAATGTATTTCATTTCAATGTTTTCTGGTCGTGATAATGGTAGACTAATTGTATTATCTTCGAAATATGTCTACCTGTCTTTTTTCTTTTACCTATATATGGACATATTGATGTACCTAGTAAGTTAAATCAAGTTAAAAATATGTAACATTTTGTCTGCCATTGTGAGATTAAGTTCGAGTTCAGTAAAACTGAGAAACTGAGTTATTTAAACCATTTTTGCAGTTTGCATTTCCCAATAACCAGAGTTGGGCAAAAGTCAATTGCATCTAACAACTAAAACTAAATTATTTAGTTGTGCTTGTGCCTGTCTCTCACAACTAACAATTTAGTTATTAGTTGAATTTTCAACCAACTTTTTTCAATTAAATTAGTTGTAATTGACATGGATAACTACATTTTATAGTTGAACAAAAATTAGTTATGCACATCAACTAACAACTTATTCTTTAGTTGTAGTTGTCACAACTAACAATATTAACAATTATTTTATCTCGTAATCTTGGATAAAAAGAAAAATCAACTTAGTTTAGTGATAGTGTCTCATACTGTTTGGAATTATATCTGAAAACTTTTTATTTTGGTTTTCGTAAAAAAATTAATTAATAATAGATATTAAAGGATCTTCTAAAGAGTTTTGAAAACAGTGATAATTATTTTATCGATTTTCTGAAAGTATGTACAATTAATAACTAGTAGTTGAAGTTGTTATTTAACTAAAAGTTTAGTTACCTACGCACAACTCTGCCAAAAAGTTAGCTAAACTTAGTTTAATTAGCGACGCTTCGTTTTGAAGTACACCGTGCAAATTTTTAGTTTGTCAGTGATTTTGAATTCCGTATTCCGAAAAAAAAATTATAGCTAATAAAAACAAAAATTGTATCTGAAGGAAAGAAGCAAATTTATTGTTTGAACGCTGTTTATCAGACGCTTTCGACATCCTGAAAAACACCTATTAAGATAAAATTTAGTATAGGTGCGAACGTAGACTGATGACCCAACAACAGAAATGATAAGATTTCTGAAAAAGTATTTATTTGGACCCTCGCAATAGATTGAACAGAATGAACACCATTGAGTGGGTGTCTTTAGAGAAGTCTCCTAAAACTCAATAACAAAAGTGTTAGGATCTTTTTTGCAATATTATGCTTCCGCTGACAACAAATAAATGGGGAGCTTTGAGAGGTTTCTAAATGACGTTAGGTCTGCTGTTCAAAGAAGGGTCCTCGGATTTAGATCGACAATAAGAGATGTCTATAGAGATTTTTTAAACGTGAACGTAATTTTAAAAAATTTACTGACAATGTACAGCAGGTAGGTATTACACTAATCCTCAATAACGATTAGTCGTGTTGTAGAAAATTAGCATCATTCTTGCAGTTAAACGATAAAATTTTGGGATCGTCAGCATATGTATAAAAGGCATTTAGAAGCAATATTTGCAGTCAATTCGTTAATAAACAACAAAACTAATAACGGACTAAGAATGGATCCTTATGGAACACCAGACATGGCAACAAATTCAAAAGAGGTGCAACTTACAGTTGGATGAATAAGACAAGATCCAACACGATATAAGCCTCTGGAAACCGTAATCTTCCATGCTGTTCAGAAGAACAAACAGACTATGTATCCAGCTACTCTAAAAATTTCTGTGTACCCATTTTTGTAAAAATATTAGATAATTTTGCAATTAAACAGTAAATATGAAATTATCGACCCCAACAAATTCCATGTAGCTACATATTTTATCTGTAAGTCGCACAGCAACCTCAATTGGGATTTACTTCGACGAACTTACTCTACTTTATAAAAATAATCATTTTACTTCTAGAATTTGATTTTTAAAGAGATATTCTTTCGTCGAATTCCAGACTCCAGATATAAAATTAGTAAGGATTTAAGTTAGGAAGTTAAAGTTAATCGAGTTGCGACTATTGCTTTTACTTTCCTCTTCACAGAATAAGTGAAAGTTTAATTTGAACTCTGACAAAAATGGATTTATATGTATATTCGGTCAAACATTCCACAAAATGTCATCATAATCATCCAGTAACGCCAAATTGCCACTTGTGAATTGTTTGGATAATACTGGTGAAATTCGTAAAAATAATGTTCGATATTTAAGGTAAAGGTATAATGTATGTTACTTTTACTGTCTTTCATGAGGTAACTAACGGCTTTTTCTTTTAATTTTGAATTGGGGTATTGCTATTAAAACAGCTTTTTAACACATTCACTGGAAAAATCACTGGATATTTGGCTGAATATGCTCCCGGCAACAAATGGGTTAAAGAATATTCAAATCTCTTAGGCAGGGCGAAAACCGAACTAATTGCTTATGATTTCTGATTTCCATTTTTTTTTTATTTGAAAAAATAAAAAAATAAACAAACAAACTAGGAACAGTCGTGAAACTTAATTTTAAAGCTTTATTAATAAATATTCACTTTTTAAAAGTGCTGCCAAAAAAAGTTATGTAATTGACGTCATCGAGAGTGAAATGGAATACACCGTCTTCTTTTATAGAGTTGTATAAAATGTTGAAAAAATTCGATATCCGACAGTCTTGGCGCTACAGTGGAAAATTCCGTAGTACGTCAATCTTGTTCAACGACGAATAATATAGAAAATTCATACACATTATGACAAACGACAGTCATAATTTGATCGCGCTTCATTATAAATGCTGCCAGCTTTTTTAGTTTGTTCAACCGTCAGCTGGCAGAAATTAGGCTGGGTTCAGAAGCCCGGGGATAATATCTCTTTGGTTTCAATTAATTTGACTGGGGTGCCAGCCGTCAGGTATCATTTGTTTATGAATTTTGCTATGGATTACGGACTGTAGTAGTAAAAGAAATGCGTCGTTTGAATCTCCTGCGCATTTTGATTCTTGTAACGTTTCCTAGATGACTGGCAAGTAAATGGCCTAATTCAAACAATAAATGATTATTTGCTCGGATCAAATTTATTTACCGATCTGATCGGCATGCGTCAATTATATAAAAGCTGTTCAAATAATTGAATTCCGTCTTATGTTCGAAAATTGCGCCTCTGAGGTGGAGTTTTTCATATATGGAGGTACATATATGTAATGTATATATATATATATATTTTTTTTTTTTTGGGACAAAAGAAAAATTCTCAACACGTACCTAATATACATATGTATATCTTTGAATACACATATTATGTATGCGGGAAAATATTCAAAAATGTCGAAGGTTCTGGGAAAGAATTGTATTTAATTTCCTTCTCTAGAATAAATGCAATCACATTTATCATTCCGAGTATTTTGAGTGGCGCTTGAGCGATTTCTCGAAAAGAGATAATTCTCGCTTTCATTCTGCGAAGAGTTTCACACCTTTCCAATATTTTGTTTTCTTAGACTTTAGGTTGACGGTCGCCCCAATCAAAACAAACGCCGCCAGCAACATGCCTCCGTGATAACAGCAGCCGCAGCACGCCGTCTTGTTATGTAAACCCGAAAACCCCGAAGAGCACAATCAGCGATCGTTGTGTGCTTTTGTTATAGATAAAGTGGGCCCGCGATCGCAACTATCGTAGTTAAGCGATTCGCAAATTTTGCTCCGTAGCAACCTTCACTTAAGCCGGAGTCCAGGAAACATAATTCTCAAGAAAACTTTAAGCTCTAGATAGAGTCTTGAGGTGTCAGCTGCTGTCGCTCAGTTTATTTATTCAATTATTGAGTGGAGACCAGTCGCATTCTGTCTTGAGTTATGTAACGTTGGGTAAGATTGGAAGACGCTTGTAAAAGATGCTTCCATCGCATATTTTCTTCGCAGTCAATTAAAAATTATGTAAAATAGCAAGGCAATTAGAAATGTTCTCAAGCACAATACTCGAGGCATTTAAATTAGTGCATGCATATTCATGGTACATAAACAAACGGAATAGCGCTTGTACACCTTTCGCTGTTTTTATTAAATTATTTTGGTTTATTTTTCTATATAATTTCGCACTCTAGAAACATCTATACACTCTGCGTTTTATCTTTTACATAACTAATTGTATTCTGCGAAAATTATTATTAGGAAATGTTTTTATAAAATATCAATTCTGAAGATGATCGGTCTGATTTATACTCTTGATCGACTTGTTTTATTTTATATGTGATTCAACACTACAAAATGTTCCAGTCATTGCAAGAGATGTTTTTATCTATAACAACGTTATGGACGATGCTTTTTGGCTGAAAAACATTTTAACTTTCGAATTTAATTGCGATAAAATATTTAAATTAAAAATTTTGAAAAACACCAAAATGAAACATTAACATGTGAAGAACATTAGCAACCGAATGTTAATTGCTTAAACATACATATAAATTTACAGCTCACACTGAGTCAATTTCGCGAAATTTAAAATAATTGTCGATGATTCTCTAGCCTGAATTTTATATCTATCAAAAATATAATAACATTTTATGATGTTATAATGCAAACAGCAACAAAGGATTCCAAGAATAAATTTGTACTATACTTTTGATGGTTTTAGATTGCTGATTGCATGTGTAAGAATTTACATATTTCGTATATTGACGCCACAGACACGGTCGTCAATATACGAAATATGTAAATTCTTAATATTTTTTTCAAAGCATAATATATATTTTTTATTACGGAAGTAAGTTTCAACAATTGCTGTCAATACTTCATCCATAAATAGTTTTTCCGTTACGAAAACTATACTTATTAATTATTATTTCTCTTGTTAGAATTATGTGTCTGATTTTGAAAAGTCGTTTGCAATACTGATTTATTCTTGAGTACCACTTCAGTCTAGTACTAGTAACGAAATTAGTTAGTTTGTATAATTGTTAATTAATTGATAATGTTTAAAAGATTTTATAATTATTCCTTTTGCTAATTTATCAAATTACCTATTTTCTACTTTTAAATAATTACTAACGTTGATTACCGACTAAAAAAGACTGCAAATAAATAAATATTATCATATTATTTCGATTTTGTTTACTACGTTACAACAACCCCTTTCCTTTAGTTACAACCATCTCCAGATGATTATTTTTAAAAGCTGTAATTTTTCTAAGATTTATACATATGCTGAATAGGAAAAGAATGATATGTTTATATGTATTTTGTTATAATGTTGGCTTTCCTACTTACAAAGCACTATTAATAATATTAAAAGGACACAATTTCGAATTTGATGTAACTATGGATTTTTACAATTTGCTCCATATTTGAAATCAGTAACCCCAAAAAACGCCTCTTATTGATTTTCATGAGATTTTAAAAATTTTAAATGAGCGTAACTATATGGGTTTATTTATTAATTTTTTTTTTTTTTATAAAATAACTTGTTTTTCGAAAAATACGAATCTTTTTTTAATCTATCAGTATCGCAAGAACAACATGTATACACGTTGTTTTAAATGGAAAAGACAATATCCTGTATCTTTGGATTTTCAAGTTTTTGATTAGAAGTTTGATTCACATAATTGTTTAGTCAGACCGGATTTGACGTTAAAGAACTCCTACAGAAAAGGGTCGAATTTTAATGTTGCATGTATTCAACTTAATTGAATGTATGTACATTTCAAAACTTTTATAATATATGTAAGTAAATATGAATTCACTTTATTTTCAATAATTATTACACTGTTGTAATACAGAAATAGAGAAACTTTATTTAAAAATCGTAAAATTTTATAATTTTAAAATTATTTTACACTCTTCTTCAAGTTTTTGATATTGTTCCAGGAGTTCATCCGAAGTCACTTTGTTTTTTTCGACAAGTTTGTTCAAGTGGGCGTTAATTCCAATAATTCTTTCACGGATAGCGTTCACCGAGCACTTCTTGAGATTGTCTTCATTGAAAACGTCCTCTTTGATAGCATTGATGAAAATCCACATGTCTTGGACGTCCCTCTTGGCTTCCTCGCGGAAATCGTTCAATTGATTATCGAGGGAATCTTTCACATTGTCGATTTCGCGGATCAACTGCTTTGCGTCCTCTCCCTCGTAATTGTCAGCGTTAATTTTAATTTGACTGCACTCTAAATACTTCTGTTGGGTCTTTAAACGCGTCAACTCGCACAGAATGCTCGTTCCCGATCTTTTAATGTTCGAACTCGGATTCATGTCGAACCAATTTGTGATTGAATATTTGTTCACACGTGAAACGGCGACGGTCTTTTCTGAAGTATCCGCGATTTTTATTTTGTCTTGGTTGTCAAAACAAGGGGTATGATGACGATATCGATTGCATTTGGAAGCGCTAAGTTTCGCTTCTTAGCATTCTTGTTAGTTCAATACTTCTTGATTGCTTTTTTTCTCTTTGCTGACTTTGTTGTTTGAAGTGAGCAGAAATGTCGTAAGCAGTTTACTTCCTTTCCCATACAGAAACGTTTTTTTAAGAAAATTCGACTGTGATTTTGATATGATTATTCAGTCTTTCAGAAATATATGCAATATGATACACGTACCTTTTGTAGTGAAAAAAGGAATATGTAGAGCTGATTGAAGTGTTATTCAAATGGATACTTCTGCTATTTTTCTTAAATATTTATTTATTATAATAAAACTTCGTACAGAAATAAAAAATTTACCTACATCAAAAAAGGGAACAATAAACGAAATTAATGTTACAAAAGAAGGTTTAACGTATATCAAAGAGAGCTTCCCTGAATATCCTAAATTATTAGAGAAACAATTTGAAGTTTGTCATGATTTCTTTGAAGACGAACTACAGGCAAATTAAAATAACTTGAAAGCTAACTCTTGGCGGTTTAAATAGTTATGTCATTATTCCTGCTGCAAAATGTAGGCACTCACTAAAGAGACTACGGCTGAATTTCCTCTGAACACCCTCTATTCTGCCAGTTTTGGTTTGCTGAAATAGAAGTCTGGATGTAGATATGGTACGAAAGTAGGATGAAGTACACAGAATGAACGAGCGAAATTGAGACTGTACTCATATCGTGTAGGAAATTTTGTGAACGTAAAAATCATTTTAAAATATTTATCAATATTTAAGGATAAACGATTTACGAAACACCAATTTTTCAGAGCTAACAAATCGTATAAAAGACAATCAGAAGATAATTTCAAGGTTAAGTCATTAATAAGTAACAAAGGACCGAGGAAAGAACCTTGCGGAATGCCAAATGTACTCGTAGAAGCAAATGTTTAAATATTTTAAATATTTTTAAATTTTCACTTTTCGATGTATCCAGTTAAAACACTAATGCTCTTTTATGCTTTTTTAAAAATAAGCTCAAGTAAAACACCCATTTATCACAAAGCAATAACATTTTGAAAGCAAAACATAAAAGCTCTTTAAATGCTAAAAATGATTGTAGAACACCACAGATTTCATATTAGGACTTAAAATTTTGAGAATTACATATTTGGTTTCTAAGCACTATAGATTATAATTAAAAATAATAGGAGATAACCTTCGGATTTATTCTCAGTGGACATAGCACTCCAGGCACTCTCGCCGTAGTGTTTTTCGTTAAAACTCGTAGAACATTTTGCACTACTTGTACAATTACGTGATTTCGAGCAGTTGATTTCAAAATTAGTGAAAATTATGTAATTAATTAATTTATTTATTTCTGAATCAACACGCACAATTGACAAATTAGAAGCACAATATACACATATTAAATAAGAATCAATGTAGATAAAATACTTAAAAATTAAACACCCACATTAATCATGTAAAACTAGTTGTTTTATTGACTCCTTACTTAAATTGAAGTCTATTTAATTATAGACAGAATTATATTTCGTAGATATTACTAGTTCTATGTATGATGATCGAAATATGTAAAGCGTTAACCTCTAGTTAACCGGAGACAACAACTAATATTAATCCTTCCAAGAAGGAAGAAGGTAGAAAGAATCTAAATCGCTGGTAATTATAATATATTATACACGAAGTGAAGATGGTCACAATATCTGGAAGATGCAGTCTATCATCATATAATAGGCCGCACAAAGAAAAACTCCAGAATAAAACGGTTCCTTGTGAACGAAACAAGATTGCATTTATCAATATTTAGAAACCAGACATTTTTTGAACACCAGTTGGATGGTATCCTGTAAGTTATAGTGATGAAAATATAATAATATGGGAGCAGACGTTGAGGTGTTATTTGCTAACAAAGAGATTTTGAATCTTATATTATAGTATAAGGACCAATTTTAGAGGGGAGGTCTCCGAACAAACGTTGATCAGGAGATCATGTAGAATCGATTGCCATACCCCTGCTCAGACTTTAACGAAACACCCTGTATAGATATAAAGATAGTAATTTCAAGCAAGTTTAATTAATACTTTGACTGCCAGATTTTTTTTAGATACGGATACGGCCAAGCAACTTGTAGAAAGATGAATAATGTTACGATTTTAGCATGTTTCCTACTTCTTTATTGGAATTCTCGAAATAAAACGAAGTGTAAAAAATATATATTATGCTAGTCTTAAAAAGGGTTTTTCATATTTCCATTTTAAGCAAATTGTTTATTACAGAAAAAATGAATTTATTCTGAGAAGACACAGTGAGACATGCAAATTAAGTTGCCACCCAAATCGAGTCCCTGTTTAAAGTTCACTGTAAAAATCAATGCTAATTTGAATGCGAAAAGTTTCTGTCCTTTATTGTAATTAATGGAAACGGCAATGAGAGGGACCTTTCTTCTTTGCTACAAGAGTGAGTCACTTTCATAATGCAAACGCCTTCAGTAGTCAGTTACATTTATCCTTTCTTTTTAGGAAAATCGAATATACATAGCTACCAGTCTGGTCTAGTCTATTTGCATTAGAATTATTTTTAGAGTTGCAATTTTCCGATTATTGCTAACTTCAATTTCCAGTTTAACTCAATTGAGATCTGGAAATGTTTTAAGGCTATAATTAAGCTTTCGAATAACTGAAACTTCAAAATAAATTGATTACGCCTGGATTCTTGTTAGAGCGAATTATAGTGAAAGTTACTTAATATAAATGATTGCACAGCGTGCGACGCATTTATAATGGGGATAAAAATAATTCGAAGAGATGATTGAAACCGAGTTAAATTAATTGACCGTGGCGTGCGTTACGTGCAGCAGCACTTTAATAAAACAAAAAAGAGCGACAAAATTAATACAAATTTAAAAGCCC
This sequence comes from Eutolmus rufibarbis, assembly GCA_963920795.1. Classification (NCBI taxonomy): domain Eukaryota; kingdom Metazoa; phylum Arthropoda; class Insecta; order Diptera; family Asilidae; genus Eutolmus; species Eutolmus rufibarbis. Next base: position 33,228,260 of record OY987205.1, read on the forward strand.
TCTTCTTTCTCAGTCACTGCTTCTCCGCTGTTATCAGGTTTCGCCGGCCTATGAATAAAAACAAACTATATTTTAGCAGATAAGCACACAATCTTATCGCGAGTTTGTTATCGATTATTTACATTTAGGCACGTTTTATAGCTTTTATGCAAAGTGGCTGAAAACGAAATTCGAGACAGGATACATTAGGGAGCAAAACTTTGCGATAATCAGCCAGCGTTGCTTAGCCCGGAGCAACTACATATTCTTAGTGACTTCGTCTTACGAACGCATCTCCACGTGAGATAAAAAGCAAGAAACGTAGCTCACGTGTTGCTTAAACGAGTAAGAAAAATCGAATTGCTCATTTACGACTTTGCTTTTATAATGCGCTCATTGCAGTTTCATTTGTCTTTATTTGCAAACTTTACAAAATTCAACTTTGAATAATACGCCGTTTACAGCATCAGTTGACGAGTTTTACCCTCAAATGAATCCAGTTTGAAGTCACGTGCTTCAACTTATCACCTGTGCAAATGAATAAACATTTTAAGGTGCATGAGGCACATCAGACGATTTGTGCGCCATGTGTCGCACAAAAAAGCTCATAATCACAATCACCTCGGTAAAAATGAGGGGAAAAACCCCTAATTAGCGATTCCTGAAAAGAACGAAATTTGGATATTACATAACTTGAGATATGAGGAAGATATGAGAATTTTATAATTTTTACAACAAATAAAGAATAAAAACAAGTTGACTATTATGAATGCTATCTGTTACAATTTCACATTATTAAGCATTTTATTTAAAAATTAGTGTGTTAAAATGTTTGTTTCTTTTAGAAATGATGCTCATATGATACAAAACAAAACGTTATTGTCAAGTTAAATTGATAGAATTATAATTAAAAAAAAAAGTGGTTATCGCTTTCCTACTGCAGCATAAAACGGATGTCGATATCTGTTCTTTTATTAGATTGACATAACATCTAAAAATAGGAAGTTTTATACTGCGCCGGTATTTTAGGCTTACGTGCAATAAATTATTGCGGAAATTCCATTGAATTCTACTAATTTAACATTTTATTGCTTTCGAAGGAAATCATTTCGAAAGATTATGATAGATACATTACATAAAATATATTATATAATATTGGCAAAATACATACAAAAAGATTTATTAAAACAAGAGAGAGACACTTGGAGCTTTAAATTATCAAATTAATAAAATATCCATACCATCCCTTAATTTGGCGCCTGCTCATTGATATGCTTTAATATACACTAAGAAAGTATTAAACTCATTTAATTTTCTTATAACTATTCCTTATTGAGACTGAAATTAAATTTTGTATTTAAGTGCCATAATAATGTTATCTTAAGCTGTTACAAACATACCCCTAGTACAGCAATTCAGTTTCTGCTCTCGGCTGCTCAATTCAGCGTTTGCTTTTCTTAAGCTGAATTGCGAAGCAGATTGCAGAAATCTAATTATTGAACAAGGGGATATTTAAACCCAAGTGTCCAATGTCATTTTTCACATTACTTTTCTTTTCCTTCCTCAGACAGGTGAATGTAATAAAACGTCAGGCTTTTACTAAAAATTGTGTAATTTGTATTCTCTTCACAACTTCAGGAAATTGGGTTGTTACGCTGGTCAAACAATAAAACAATTTAAAGATTGATCTTAAAATTCGAAATCAGAGACCTTGAAAACCACCAACACCACTAACCATAATTTGATCACTTCCATAAATCTGAGATTTCGAATTTCTCAATGTGACATAAATTTTGAAATTGCCTAAATTAAAGTCGTCACTATAAATCAAAATATCATGGAAAATCCTTAAATCCTTGAAAATCCTATTGAATTTACCAGACTATTGTGTGCCACGATAATTAGGATTATTGAGTTATCAAAAGAGCCAGTGTATAAATTGATTTAAAGATCAAAAATTTATAATGAAATTATTGTAATTTTTGTTATATTTTTCTAGGTGGCTATCAAAATCATCGACAAAACATGCCTGAACGAGGAGTATTTAGCCAAAACGTTTCGCGAAATCTCAATCTTGAAAGTTCTCCGGCACCCGCACATAACTCGACTTTACGAAGTAATGGAATCACGGACAATGATTTATCTTGTGACTGAATACGCAGCGCACGGCGAAATCTTTGATCATCTGGTGGAAAACGGCCGGATGAAGGAGCAAGAAGCAGCCAGGGTTTTCGCACAATTGGTGTCCGCCGTTGAGTATTGTCATTCAAAGGGCGTCGTGCACAGAGACCTCAAGGCAGAGAATGTTCTGCTCGACAAAGACATGAATATAAAAGTAATAACCATGTTGTCGATTACTGTTGAATGAAATATTAATTAATTTTCTTGGCAGCTCGCAGACTTTGGCTTCAGCAACACATTCGTCGAGGGTACGGCACTGACGACGTGGTGCGGCTCGCCCCCGTATGCTGCACCGGAGGTGTTTCAAGGACTTAAATACGACGGCCCTAAGGCGGATATCTGGAGTTTGGGTGTAGTTCTTTACGCCCTGGTTTGCGGGGCTCTGCCCTTCGATGGCAATACGCTTCTAGAGCTTAAGACGCGCGTAGTAACGGGCAAATTTCGGATACCTTATTTCATGTCACAAGGTGGGTACTCTAATTAAACCGCATTAAACCCATGTCCGAGAAAATCTTAATCTCTGTTCTGCAGATTGTGAAAATCTAATTCGCCACATGCTGGTCGTCGAGCCTGATCGAAGGTACTCACTGAAGCAAATAGCACGGCATCGGTGGCTGTCGGAGTGGTCAAGGGCGATTGATGAATCACACGAAACTGCAGTCAGTGAACCATCCAATTTAGATTCTGTTGTTATGGGACACATGTTACAATTACCCGGTCTCACTGCTGACATGATTGCACAGTCAGTTCACGAAAATCGCTTCGATAACATTTATGCCATTTATAATTTGCTCGTGGACAAATTGCAGCAAAAGCGGAAGGAGCAGGAAAGGCTTCAACATCATACTAATATTGCTTATTCAAGGTTAGTGGTTTTATTTATTAATGCACCGCATTTATTGCTGAAAAGGTTATTTGCAAGTCATTCAAATATTACAAGAATTTTAGACACTTGGGATCTTTTTGTAGTAAACATAATTGTTTAATATTTATCTTTGAAATTTACAGCTCAATAATTAGATATTTATAGAAAACATACAACATAAAAAAATCTCTGCAATAAATGTACTAAATAAAAAGGATCTTAATATTTAATAATCTTTTTGCAAAATGTGCAAAATTTTAGTTTAACTACATAGTACAGCTGCTCTATGAAAAAAAAATTAAAAAGCTCCAATAGTAATAAAATAAATAAAGTTTGGGACTCTATTGTTTATCCAGTTTTCATTTATACTATACTTAATATAGCCTAGTAAAAATGGAAAAGGGAAACACTATTAAAAAAAAAAATTGAATCAAGCTAGGAAAAATACGCAAGATTTATATATAACAGGGGACAAATTATATACAGCATATCACTAAAATATAAAGAAAGAATGTTGAACACATGTTAAGACTATTTCACAGGCTTTTCTTATATACAGTGGGTTGCCAAATTATTAGGGACAGTCACATTTTTTTCAAACTGTTTCTTTTAACGCAGTTCAACTTGAATTTATGTGGTATAAGGTATGCAGAAGTGTTATTTTTTCGTTTGGCATGTTCTTATGTCTCAAATTTTAAGTGGGTGTTAAGTGTTAAATGAGAAATTTTGGAATTGATCTTAAATTACATAACCTTAGTTATTTTTATTTTTTTTTTACTTTATATAAGTTTGTGAATATACATTTGACAACATTAAATAATTGTATATGTAGAAAACCGTGTTTTTATTTACTTATTTTTACCAAAACTCTAGGAATTCAAATATATTTGTGACTGTCCCGAATAATTTGGTAACCCACTGTAGATTGCTTTAGTTTATATTCATGAAAAATGTTCCTTAGTTAGCATATTATTCTAAATAAAATGCTCAAATCAAAATTGCAGATCGAGAAAAACAAGCATAACTACAGGAGTAGTTGATCGTTCCGAACCAATAAAGCAAGAATCAATCGATCGTCTAAGTCCTTTAACTAGCACAATTGGTCCATTTTCTCAACTTCCAAATTGGAGCGATGTTGATTTGGAGAAGTACGGTGATGATTCAAGTGCCATTCAAAATAACGAGGTATTTTTAATGAATGCGACTAAAAACTTAGATTTACATATTTTTTATACACAGAATTCGGAGAGTCAATTAGGAACGCATAATCCAAATTCAATTTTGGGCAATACAAGACGACATACGGTCGGCCCTGGGGATGTTGCGCATGAACAAGCTTTGGCTAATCCAAACACTCCCATTATAAACTTTAAATGTGATGACAAAGTCGGTCCTCATCTACCAATTAACTTGCCTATGCTACAGAATCAGCCTCTCCAAAACCTTACTATTAAAGACCAGCATTTACTTAAACCTCCAACTGTTATGGGTGCAAGTATGTTTTTATTTTGTAAATGGTGTCATTTTTACTATGAGTAATAAAATGCAATTTTAGTGGGTTCATTTGGACGACGTGCTTCTGATGGAGGTGCTAATCTTCAAATATATTACCCAACGTCTATGAACAACCTTCAGCAACAAGCCACGCCACCGGTAGAAGAATATTTTGCCAATTTAAGCTCAGGAGAAAACCACATACAAACGATAGATGTGATGAAAATAGGGAACGATACTTCGGCAGCAGGCACCGGAGAGTCTGGGGAAGAGACAAATGATGAAATACAAAGGTGAATGAAAATTAAAGTTTTAGTTAAATGTTTTACTTTTTAATTCTTTTCATTTATAGGTATATGCACGGAAGAGGATGCGTAAAACGACATACAGTAGGCTGCACGGATGACCTTTCCCAAACGCATCCAGAAGAGCAGGGATCACTAGGTCACTCAGGCGCACAACAATCAGGAGGTGGCCGCACACGACGTACTGGTTTGCTGACTGTGATGGAAAGACCTCCAGGTAAGACTATAGAAGCAGCGTATCGGATATATTTTGCATGCAGCACGAAACGTAATATTAGGGTTTTATATAATTTAAATATTTTGAGATATTTACATTTTCTAATTTAATTTTTATTTCTATTTATTTTTGGTTTTGCTTGGATGTTTACGTTGTAACGCTAAACCTCAATGTGCCCGCTGTCATAAAAAACACCTTTTATTGCCCGCTTACCAAAAAAAAATTTTAAATTACACAAATTATTCACACACACAATACACGAAATTCCCGCCTACCCACTACTCCCCCGAATTGTTTGTTTATTTGCTGTTTGCTTTATAAAATTTCCTGTAATAAAGTGATAAGTCCCGAACTTATAAGAGAAGTAGAAGCTCGTATGAAACGCAACTACCTTCCGCCTGCCCTAAAAATGCAGAGTCCTTCGGGAGGGCAATCAAGCCCACCCGCATCGGCTCAAACCACTCCAACAACATCAGGCAATCGTCGCTACGGTAGGACTTGTAAGCTACCCACGGTTCAAGAAGTTGGTAAGTCCACAAAAGTTTTACTTTTCACATTCGACGTGGAGTTATAAACTAACTTAACCCTAAGACATACGACTAACACTTTTTAAATAACCTCGCTCTTGTCCTCGATCTTGTGACTACAACTAAATTTGATTAATATATTAAAATCAAACCGTGGTGTGTTCAATACTCTCACTATTGAGCCCGTTATTGTTAACTTTTTGTTATCCATGGGTGTGCTAATGAGTTACACCTCAAAACAAACATTGCTTCGCTTTCGTGACTAAAAAGCTTTATCATGTCATAATTTACGGCATAAAATATAAAAAAATTTAATTATTTTTCAAAAGACAACATTCATACTTTTGCGTTTCCGAAAGATTGCCGGGACAATCGCCTGTCGATCAGAGACGTTTTACTGAAGAAGCCGATGCAAGCTACATTCGAGCCTCAAAATTTTTCATTTTAATCCCTTTTAATTATCTAATGTTTGTTTTTTTTTCTTTTTGGACAAAATTAAGGAATTGCTATCTATACTTTACTAATTTTTATTCTTTATTTAGGTCGCTACAGTCCAGTTCGAAGGGCATCTGAAGGATCCAAAACACAATTCCAAGGCCCTCTGCAAGAATGTCAATATTTACAAAAAGGTATCGCCCAAAGAAATCTGCTAGTTACACCTAGCCCTCCGCTTTTGGATAATTCCATTAGCTTACCGGGTAAGTTTTAGTATAATTGTTAGAAAATATATATTCTTTGCTGATTGAGTACCGTAATTTTTCAAAGAGAGTTTTTGAAAATTTAATTGACCTAATAAAATGAGGATAAGAAAATTTTAATTTATTTGAAGTGTTATTACAAAAATCATTGTCCTAGGGGAGGCATTTTTATATTATCTATACATATTGGTTATTTCCAAAAAATAAATGTTCATAGTTTAAGATAGATTTCCGACTGACTTCAAAGTTCTAGCAGGACAGTATAACTTTAGCTGTATATGATGACCAATTTTTTTCACTCAGGCAATTTTTACTGCAATTGTTTAGCTCTTCGAAATTAGTCTTGAAGTATGGAAATTTGCCGATAATGTGTGTGAAGATGGTTCTTTTCTATTTGTTATGGTTATCTCCTTTTCGTAATGTGTTTTGTGCAATCTACGCATTATAGTTGTTTATTCCATTCCATTATAGCATAATCTTATTATTTAGGATTCCTTAATTTAAGAAAAACTTGATTGATTAAGATAAATTCAATGTGATCCGAAGATGAAACGTATATAGATTAATTGATAGATTTATTAATTAAATTATCAATAATTTTGAGGTTGAAAAATGAATAAAAATTCCAGGTTGATGGTGATAATTTACATACATTTAATACTTCTTATGCAATTGAAACACTCCCGTGTAGATTATTATTTAGAAATTCAACTTCTTGCTTATAATATTCTTTTGATTGATTTTAATTTGGTAATTATTTTTTGTTACAGGATCACCAATTCATGGCAAACCAACCGAACGAGCTAACCAAGGTATCGAGGTACCGATAGATCGGATAATGAGTTTAGTGCCTGCCTTAGATAGACTTGTGAAGGAAAGTCGAATAAGCGTTGAGATGGCGAAAAACATCGTATCGTCGCGCATAGTTCCCCTGGAATTAGCTCAACACTTAGGGCTAGTGGCACATTCTGGTCAAAATGCAATGGAGTTTGGGCAAATCAGTCAGCACAGCTATAGTGTGTCACCAATATCCTTTAATAATAATCATAAAATAACTGGGTACAATGGAAGTGGATTTAATTCACCCAATTTCACAGTTACCCCGCATAGCTTAGGAGGCCAATTTAGCAACATTAGTTTAGGAACTTTTAATAACACTATAAACGGCAGTGGAAACAGCAGTGGTTGCCCATCGCCAATCTACAATAATTATAGTGGAAGCTCGTCTCCCAATCCATATATTTACAATACGGTTACAACATCACCAATGCACCAAATTACGAAGGGCATCAGCGGTCTTACAACTGGTGGAGGAGGTTCCATTACTCGAGGAACGTCTGCGGCTAGTGAAATTGCTTCCAATCAGCCTCTGGACCTTACCATGGACATTGTATCTGAGGGTGAAGGAATTTTATCTCAATCTCAGAGCGGGAATTGGTTTGTGCCGGCAACGTTTTACGATGTTAAGCCACTCAATTTATCTCCGGCACAACAAGTTAGAATAGTTCCAACACCGCCTGCCTCGCCGAACTTGTGTATAATTCAAGAAGAAAATTCAAATGGAAATCCGAACCTTGTGGTACCAATGCAAAATCCATCGGCTGTATCCTTCGAGGAGACAAACATTCCACTCTCCCATCCACAGATATGTTTAACTGACGTCCAAGGGAGCGAAATTACATTAGTTGCTCTATCGTCTGACAACAGCAGGGATAGCGACGACTCCTTAGATATACAAAGCTCTTCGATAACTTTGCAAGGGCTTGTGATAGAAGAACCATCGAATGATATGCCGTCAATAACCAGAGGTGTGGGCCGAAAAGCAAGTCTGGAGAGCGAGATAAATTCCCGTTTAGATACTGATGCCTATAATCGGCGTGGTAGTGATAAATCATTAGGATTTAGTGATGATAGTTTAAGTAATGATTCAAATCAGCTTTCGCCATGCCAGGAGCCATCTGCCAGTTCAGGCTTCAAAAGCGGAAATGATTCCCATTCTGAAATTGGGGATCAAACTGAAGCACGACTTACGCCAGATTCGATATCTGAAAGTCGAATGTCCGATGAGTGCTACGAAGTACCGCTTCCACACGAATGCTCCAATCTGGACTCTTCGCGAATCCTCGAAATGGTGAAGCAAACGATTGCCACCACATTGCCTCCAAAAGGGTTCATCCTAAACAAAATCGATCAAGACAGCGATGACATGTCATCAGTCCTTGTAGATATATCTAATTTAAGTTTAGAATATTCCGGCGGCCTACAAATCGAACTGCAGGTCTGTGAAGGTCGCAATAAAGATAATAGCACGGGCAAGGGTATTAAACTAAGAAGGATATCGGGCGATCAATTTGAGTATGGCAAACTTTGCCAACAGTTGATCAGTACGTTGACTGTGTAGGTTCTAACGAATAAAATGCAGCATAGTTTCTACGGCTACTTTACTTGCCACATACTCGGTGGCACGAGCATTTAAAGTCCTCGTCCTCCGGAGCACGAGAGCTTCTCGAAATTACTGACTGAGAACGTACGGGAGATGCAATAGAGGTAGATGTAAGCGAGCGAATTATTAGGCTACATAATTTCTTTATTCACATTCCTTTTTCAGTTGCTAATTAACTCTGCATAGACTAAAGTTGCACTTAGCTCAATTTAAAGAATATATAGGGTAGCGACTTAATTGCCATCGGGTGTATCAAGGAGAACGACTTAGTGTTGAGGTATAATGTAAGTGTTTAATATTAACTTATCGACTGAGAATGAAACAAAGTAGCGTAGTTAAGTAAACTGCAACAAGAACGCCAATTTAGAATATATTCGTAACCTTATGGATATTTATATCGTGTCTTACTTCCACTTATACTATTTTTCTGTGTAATCGTATAATCGACATGTAATAATTTATCGCAGTCGTATATGTGTCTCTGTGGTAATCACGTTATTTGGATGGACCTACAATACTTAACATTTCGAATATGTTAAAGTCTTATACGGGTTGCAGGTAAAGACAAAATAATGCTTTTTATTTGGAAAGTTATATGATACAATTATTCTTCAAAATGTTAAAATATGTTATTATTAGAATTATTTATTGAAATTTTTTAAGCGCTTTTAATTTGTAAATACAAACAAAAAATGTAGCAAGGGCTTGAGCAAACACATTTTTCCTTTTCTGGATGTTAGCTAACTTCTGAGTTGTTAGTTTTGCATTGAAAAGCAATATGTATTTTAGATGTGATAGATTATTTTGTTCCACTGTTTAAATTATTCAAGAGCAAGAAATGGCTCTGTGAACAGTTTTTAAAAATACTAGTAGTCTTTGAACATTGAGGTAACATTTTAAAATTGAACGACTATTTTGCGTCAAAATAAGTAAAATTTATTGGTTTTTTAGTTTTAAATCTTGAAATTTTAAATTCAAATCCAATGATATATTTTCTCAATGAACGATATTTAAAGGAATAGTTTTAAAAATTATTTCTGCAGAAGAATTTCACTCCTGGCTGAAGTTCTTAGCTTTTGTTCATGCCTCATGTTATAGTAATTCTTCGCAACGCACTTCGTTTTGTTGCACTAAATTTACATACAATATAAATCAAACCTTCCTTACTTTTTACTTTTAGTTCACAAAATTGATTGATAACGTGAATGCTTCTATTATTTTAATGTGTCATGCCTTCCATATTTTCAGTCATAATAATATTGCTTAATGTTTAATGCCGTGTGGATTGCGTGGTTGTCCTCTTGAAACATTTTGTTGTTCCCGAATCTATTCGGGAGGTAATCATCACTGTTTATGCAACAATTCACCAAACGAATATTTGTCGATGGATTCGAATTTAAATTTCACAAGGAATAAATCTTGATAGATGATAGTGTTGTTATTGAATTTCAGAAATATGAAATTCCGTGGTAGACTTTTGAAATTGGGGTTGTAGAGAAAAATTTAGCGAGTTTTATACTTTAGACCATAACAGACATACCATTTAGTTAGATATAAGGAAATACGCGATATGCTCGCGAAATTTTCCTGGGCGATTAAGATAGAACCATAAAAAATCATAAATATGTATATTTCTTTAACTTTGTTTATTTTTGCAGTAGTGTAGTAAATTTTATTTTTAATTATATTTTTCCATTTTGATCTGCAAGTTTAGATGAATTATAAAATATGTTGAAAATTGGAACTTTTTGGAAAAATTCATAATCGTTTTTACCTTTCCCAATTAAAAAGCATTAGTGACTACATTACATATGTAAGTGATACGAAAATAAAATTTCGGATAAATGCACAGTTAACGCACATACATTGTCCGTTGCCGAATAATTTCAATCAGAAGTCCGAATTTTTAATAATTTACCAGTCGTTTCACATTTCAAAGTTGGAATTAGTAATTTAGCAGTGAAATAAAAAAGCGTTTACAAAAATTTAAACTGAGTGAAGAGTCGATAATGTAGTTAATGTTTTGTTTAAAAAAAGACAAAATGAAATATTATTCACCGGGAATGAATTGCAAATCAAATACCTTATGATATTGATCCAATTTAGTTCTTTGGAAGAATAATGTTGTATATTCTAGAAGTAATTACGATAAGTTTACGAAAAGGCTCTTGGCAAGATTCTTCAGCTTCTTTAGTTTCTCATTTAATGCTAATATTTTTTTATAAAATAGCCAAACACAACGATAGAAAGAACTTAATAAGCGAACATCTAGCTATTATGTGTATTTCGACTTTCACAGTCTCTGTTGTTTGAGATAAACTTACTTATGCACAAACTAGATCATTTTTGGTAAACACATTTTTATGTGGAAGCTAACTATGAACCTTATTACTAAACATTCCAATAAAATGTTAAGGCGTGTAAATGATATGTTCTAAATTGATAAAAGGAATTTTTAAAGTGTTATTTTTCGGCGTTCATAATTTCATGTTTATTCTACGAGCCAGATTATTTTCAGTTTGTATTTGAACCCGAAAAGTTTTTAAATAAATTGGCCATTTAGATAACATCCGATAACTCTAAGAGAAATAAGGTAACTGACGGTATTCAGTTCGTAATTTTTCTTTCTTTTTTTGTTATTTTCTGGTTATGTGGTGTTTTACGAGTTAAAGATTACAATTTTAGTATTTTGTTGTGAATATTATCTTACGAAACAATCGTTTAATGTGCAATTCTTAAACTTTGTGAACTTTAGGCCGAAATCGTTTGTTTGTAAAACAACCCTTTTTTGTTTGTTGCATTTGTCTGTTTTATTATTTTCAAAAAGTAAGAATTTTAATACCTACATTAATGTTAAGTTGTAGTATGTAAACTCATAAAAAGACTGCTGTGATTTTAAAGTAATTCAAAACTAAAATATAAATGTATTTAATAGAACTAGTCGTTTGTATTTCAATCAATTGATCTTGTCTTTACCTATTTTTGTTACTTATACTTAGTTTATCTTGTAAAAACCATTACCCAGATTCCACCCAACGATAAGAAAATTTTGTTATTCTTGAAATATTGTGACAAAAAGTGTAAACTTTAGACAAGAGTCGTCACACGAAACAATTATTAGGTCTCAAAAAATAGCAAGATGGTAAAATGTTTGCTTCGCGCTTTATAGGAAACAAATTTTTTGAGTTTGTTTCATATGCTTTGAAAATTTCTTTTTGGACATAACGGATATTTGACGAAATTTTTGTTTGCGATTTCCTTACACGATAATGAATATGCAAAATCTATATACACAATTATAATTGCAACTCTTGGTGCAACTGGAAGAAGTGGTATTTAACAGTTTTTTTTTCTTTTAGGAGAAATATTGGTTTGTTTTGTTCAACAGTATGTGGTAATTGACTCAGTTTATATGATGGCGATGTGCTCGATACCGATTAAGACGTTATAGGTCCATCTTATTTCTTAGAGCAACTTTTCCGATGTGAATTTTAACAAGATTGTTTAATTAAACCTTAGAATTGGAACAAAACAGTGCATGGATTATGCTTACAGAGGAGCCACGTTAAAAAAAACGGCGCAAATGTTCTACCTCGAAGGTGGTGTGGAAATGGCTGCATTTTCTGAAAAATATAAAAGTTACACTAACAGTAATTATTTTTATCATATGTCCAATAATTTAGGAAATAATCGCTGATCCATGTGGACTTCTGATATTTCATTCAAAATTAAAATGTGAAAGTCCACACACAAAATTAGCTCTATCGGAATTATTCCTAAATGTTATGCTTATTTTGACTGGAACAGCTCTCTAGACAACCATGACGCATTCACCCATAACCCTCACTAGAATTTCAATTTTTCGTCTTACTTTCAAGCCTCAGTACTGCAATTAAAATAGAAGAATTCTCAAATAAAAACTATGTTTCCTAGTATTATAAAAGTAATTTTAAAGATATCTTTGTGATATCTTATGCGCAACCTAGAGAGACATAAAAGATGTCCTCAAAAAGGCATCAAAAAGATATCAATTTTGGGAAATATTTATAATACCATGAAGATAAATAATTAAAACTATTTGTTGTATGTTATCATAGATATATATTTTAGAGATTAATTCCGGATGAAATGAATTAAAAAATTTGTTAATATCTCGGGAAGTACAAACGACCGACAATTTTGTTTTTATTTACAAAATTCGTGAGGAGACCTCAAACTCAATCTCTTCCGAAAAATTTCTTGGAAGAAGATTGGAGAAAATCGTCCAATTCAAAATTGTATTGAAACTAAAAGGTTTTATTTTAGAGAGTAGTGGAAAGATTTAACTGGTCCTAAATTTTTGCGCCACTCACTTTCATTAAAAATTAAATTTAAATTTAAATTTAAATTAATTTTAAACACTTTTTTTTCTGACTAAAATTAGCGATATTTTAAAATCAAGGTGACAGAAACTTGATAATATTCAAGGATTCGAGTCGCAGAATCCGCAGAATTATTTATTTGATAGAAATGAAAACGATATTTTTACAACTTTTATTCTAAACCAAAATATGTTAAAATGCAGTTTGAGAGCTGTTGGCGACCAACTTAGTCTGGCAACGCTATGCTGTTCTGGGATCTGACAGCTGCGACGGCTGACGGCGAATTCAGAAAAGCGAAGTCTTCAGAGAAGCGAAGTAATGCCGCCTGTCAAAACAAAACGTTTCTGCAAGAAAGTATTTGTTTAACTATTTTATGGATAAGTGACCAACTGGGAAAATATGACTACGACGGAAATAAAGGAGGAGCCAGGCACCGGAGTAGCTCCCCAAAATGAGGACAGCACCAGCAATATAAGCAAAACAGCGAGAAAATCTGGCCGCGTCGAAAACGTTCCCGAGCCCCGCGACAGAGAAGTCTTCTACAAGGATCTTTTGAATTTTCATGAAAGCAGAAAGTGAGAGTCCACATATCGAGTGAGTTTTATGCTAATCGCTGCATATTCTTTTAGCACCCCGATAACGAGACTACCAAAAATCAATGGCTACGAGGTGGACATGCACAAGCTCTACGGCGAGGTCACTTCTCGCGGTGGCTGGCTGAAGGTGAATATCCGCAACGAATGGGACGAGCTGCTCCCTGTGCTGGGGCTCAAGCTAAAATGTGTGAACGCTGCGGTGGCCCTCAAGCAGATATACACACGGTATCTTGATAAGTTCGAGCGGGCCAACTTCCTAGGCGAGGACCCCGACAAGCACGACGAGCCCGAGGAGGAGGGCCGTCACAAGAAATGGTCCTCGAAGAACTTCCACTCGGTGCCAATGACCTACAATTACAACCAGCACAGCGTCTCCGAGCAGCTGCGGGTCATTCACAAACTTTCAACTGATCTTTACAAGAGCTCCGAGTACGAAAAGCTTCTGCTTTCGCTGATGTCGCCGCTGCCCAACGAGCAGGACTTTGCTATCAACGTTTGCACCCTCATGGCTAATGAAAGCAAGCACACTCTCAAGATTGACCACTGCCCCAAACTTCTCGACGCCTTAATCGCCCACGCGGGAGTTTTTTGCCATTGTGAGTACATTAATTAAATTGCAATAAAACTGCCAAGTGCGAGTACTGCCCATGTACCAAAATTCCGCACCATGAACTATTTTAGAGATTTATTCGAATTGGGGTTTTTGAGAAATAATAATTTTAAAATATTTTCTTTTCTCGATCATAACGATCAAATTTAATGAATATGAAGGAAAGTAAAACAAAATGGTTTATGTATGTAAATGAAAGCGTTTAAAATTGTTTATGCAAAAGAAGCCTGCTACTTTCAGTTTTCCGCTCCAATGCTCTGACCGTTGAGTTATTACGGGTAATTTAGGGTTTTCTTATTTTGTTTCTGTCTCCCGTATAATCTTTTATTTCAAAATTTGCTGATTCTCATTGGCTCCGACAGTTGGCACGCAAGTTCCTAAGGAAGGGTGAAATCGGGTATATTTAATTAAAAATCACGATTTGGGCATTAATCTCTTTCCTTTATTAGCGCGTGAGGAAAAAGCCTTAGGGTAACATAAAAAACCTCATCCTTTACATTTTACAATATCCAAAAATGTTGTTTCATCTACAATGCTTTACCCGGTTTACGGAACAGTGATCAAAATTTAGTTTAAAAAAGTTATGTGCAGGCAAAGCAAACTGCGACTCAAAGTGAACCTTTGAACTGTGAACTCTCGCCAAATCCTTTAAGGGAAGAGGGCAGACATTTTTTATATAACAAGCCAGTGCAAAAATCCAATTCAATTGAAAATTTTTAAGTTTGGAGCTTTACATTCTACAAAGAAGTTTTGAAAAAAAAATATTTAATATATAAAGAGCTAAATAACCACATAAGGGAATTTTGAAATATCGCTTTTTTTTAAATTGTAGACATTTGTACAAAAAATTTAATTTTTAATTGGAATACACATGAAGAAGTTCATAACCAAAAGCTACGCAAAATACAGTATGTAGCTAATTTAGTGGGTAATATATTTAAGAAGAATATGTTTTTTAATAACAAAAATCGTTTTTCCTGGTGTGACTGTACTCCGTTAAAAAACGGAATTATTTAATAGAAAAATTGCTAAACACAAGCATTCCCTGGTTATACCCGCTGAAAGATAAGACACATAAATGAGTCATTCACTTGTCAAATCGAAAAAAGAGGACACTGACTGACTTTAAAATAAAAAATCAAATCAACCTTATTACACAGAAATTATTTTGCGCGAAACCATTAAATAATTTGTTTCAAGTATTAAAGTTAAGCATGTATTAGGGATTTTGATATTTTAGATTCATATAAGTTTATGTATTCTAATTCATACTATGAAAAATTTGCTAAATTGAAAATTTGTATTCTATTAAAAGTATTTTATTCTAATTAAAAACATGAAACATAAAATTTCGTAAAACTTCATAAATTCTCCAAATAAATATTATCCACGATTTTTTCCAGTTACTATGAGAGATCTGTTTTACGAGCTCTATACAAAAATACGACGCCATTCGTTACAATCCTTCTGGAATGATTGTTTGCATGATAAACCACAAATCCTAGAATTATCGTACGACGATTACTTCCAGTCACCGGATGAAAAATTTGTTGACAATGGAGCTGGCCGTCCGCCATTACGTTTACCAGTTCGGGAAGAGCTCCAAGATGGTTTAAATGCATCCCCTGACGAAATTCGCGTCGACTACACTCGGCTGGATTTTCTTGCTTTAGGCCGTGGCTTGGGTACCCACGATTACATTGGACAGAGAGTTAATCAGGTTGCGTCGATTATAAGAAATTTAAGCTTCTTCGAGGAAAATGCCTTGACTTTGGCTAAGAACAAAACATTTATCCGTTTCCTGGTAATGTGCTCCAACGTGCGATGGGGAAACATCCATCACATGGCATTGGATGTATGCGGCAACATAGCGACTGAAATGGAATTGGCCGATCCAACATCAGACGACTTAACGCGATGCTTAATGTCCACTATTTGCGAGGGGTTGGAAGGGCACGATAGAGGAGTTATTATAAGTTGCTTAGAAATTCTTTACAAGCTTTGTCAAAAGGACATTAATGAGGAACATATTCACAAATGTCTCGATCAAAAGGTGTACAATCAAATTTGCTTGTACCTATCATTGAACGATATAATGCTTTTGTTGTATACTTTGGAGTGTATATACGCACTTAGCTCTTTAGGGCACCGGTCTTGTACTCAACTGATTCAAGTTAGGGGCATCGTTGATACTTTGGTTTCATTAATAACTGTAGAGGTAAAATTGTAAATTTCTATTAATTAGAATTATTAGAATAATTATTATTTTAAAGGCTCAAAGTTATGGTCCCGATGGCTGTATATTAATGAGGGTTGTTGAAACAGTGCCGGGAAATATGCTCCCTATGGTTGCTCAGAACATTGCAAAATTGCAGACTGCTGCTATGGCTGGCCAAGTTGGAGATCATCATTTGCAGCAATCGGCAATAACAAATCATTCCGATAGTATGGGAGTAAATATGAATAGCTGCGATTCTTCTAGTGAGTATTACAATATTATTCAGCATCAAAATGTTATTTTTTTACATGACCTGGGTAATTTCATGTTTAGATCATCAATCCAGCGAAAATATTAACCCTACAGCACCGCCGACGAATATTCGTGTAGTGCAGACTTCACAAACTGCTGCTCTTAGCTCACCGCAACAAAGCACGTCAACAAACGTTACACCAATCAAGCAAACACAGCAGCAGATAACTCAAGTACTTACTTCAAATGTCTTATTTCTTTTATTTTCAAAATATATTTTTTTGTAAAGGAAAATGAGCAATTCGCAGTAGCATGGTTGGGAGCTACTTTTGAAGTAGTTCCTTCTGTATTAAGTCGCATTGAACAACAGGATCTCTATAAAATGTATCTCGCAGCAACGCAAAAACACGGTAGACGGAGTGTGACTCAAGGCAGTTTTCCACGATTAGTAAGAACTGCTTTCGGCACTCAAACTGGGCCAACATTGGTTAAAACAACTGAACCTAGCGGAACGATTTCAAATGCTTATTACTACATACGTCTTCGGGCAAGAGCAAACTCTCTTCCCATACAAATAAAAACCCTAACTACTCAGCTGCCTCAAACAAGCCCAATTGGTAAATCTCCAAAAGGCTCGAAACAAAGTGCAAAGCAGTCTAACGAAATAATAATTAAAACGAAAGCCGAATTAGGGCAGAAAATGAAGCAGACTAAAAAAAGTCAAATGCAACAAAAAGTATTATTGCAAAAAGCACAAGCACAACCAGTTCAACAAGTAGTTCCCGCGCAGCAGGTGCCGGTTCCAATTCAACCGCATCCACCTATAACTCAACACCAAACTGTTATGCAACCTCAACATACCGTGATTACTTCAACTCCGGATAAAGCTCTAATGAATAAGATGCCCGGAAAGAATATTGTAATCAATAAAACTATAATTGTAAACATTTCTCTTAACTAGCTCTGTCCGTGGCTGAAATTTATTTTCTAGGCGACTTCGCATCAGCCAGCACCACAAATTATTACTGCAAATCCAGGAACTGCAGTAATAGCGCATTCACCAAATCAAGTAACAATTGCTCAGCATCAGCAGCAGCAAGCATCACAACTTGTAAAAACTTCGACGGCTATACAAACGTCGATAATGACTCCGACAATTGCAAATGGAAATAGTGTCGCAAGTTCGTTAATTAAGAGCCTCTTGGCTAACAAGGTAACACCAACAGCTACTGAAGTATCCGAATCGAATGCGAGTGCAGCTCCAAATAATCCAAGTTGTTTGATTACCCAAAATGTTAATATGCATCAGGTAACATTTGTTTTACTAACTTATTAATGACTTTTTTTTTAAAATTAGTGTAGTTTAACCCGAATACTGCTAGACTGTGATATTTTTAGCGTTTGCCTATCTTTAGCCAAACTTCGCTCATTTTTGCTCGTCGGTTATCCCGATACTTTCTAACATGCTGATGTTTATAGTATTTGCTTCAGCCAATTGCGTTTGGATGCAGTTAAGCAAATGAAATGCCTGGAAATAACTTTAATGCATGTCATGAATTTGTTTTTTAGAAAGATTATATGTATAAAAGAAAAGTTTTAATAATGTAACATAATATTTACATAACTGCACGATCACTTTTTCTAGATAGCTGCACCGCGATTAGTTAATGTTTGTAGTGCAATATTCTTAGTAATTAGGATAATTTTTCCATTAGTAAGTAATTCCAAATTTAGTTAATTTTTTTTTAAATTGCATTGGCGTATGCTTTAATAAGTAGACTTTTAATTTTTTAGGTAATTTTGCATCCGTTTTTCGTGGAAAAGAAAAATTTAGTATAGCATACACGTAAGAAAATGTTCTTGTTTCTACACATCAATTTAATATTTTTAATATAAATATTTTCAGTGGATCTTTTCAGAAATATATTGTTATAAGTGCACTTAAAAACAATAACTTATAAAAAATATATAACTGAATTTAAAGAAAACACATAATTACACAAGAGGCTTACATTTGCAATAATTAAACAATTTGGTCTTTATGACGGCTGCTGAATCAACTGACTCAGCTAAAATACGAAGAAAATTTCCTAAAGATATTATAGCATAATTTCGAAATCAATCATCGGTTTTTCATTTTATTGACGAGGAATTAATACATTAATTGTGCTATGTCACCACATATATGCATAATATTATATATTTTTATCTCTTAATTAATCATTTGTAAAAATATTTACGATTAATCTCAGCTACAGAAAAAACTACATACAATAATTTCACTCAAAGTTAAGATTTGCTGAATTTTTGGATGAAGAATTTGAATTTTACAACTTGCAAAAAATAAATTTATCTTAAACACGGTAGAATTTATATCAGATTCTATAAAATTCCAATTTCTGATTTTATTCATCATTATTATTATTTAATTTAATTTTTTAGTTACAAATGGAAAATGGGAAATTACCAAAGAAATCTTAAATACTTTATATTATGCATATTTTTACTCCATTTCTATATTAAATATAGAAGTATAATAAAACATAAAATTTGTATGTTTTGTTATACTTCTTTGTTTTCGACACTGAGCATTTTAAAATTACATTAATTCATTAAATGGTCGAATAATTTCTGCAAATATCATAAAGAAAAATCTGGCAAAACATTGAGAACCAAATAATTTTTTGTTTCCTGTATATGTATATCCGATGATGCTATATATGGCTGCTATAACACACAGATATCCGGAAAACAGTTCACAAAACTGTGATTTCGAAGTTATTTGCTTCGCTAAATCTAATTTCATTGTAGTATAGTATTTCATTATTTCATTTCAGATTCTCGTTGACAAGGAATGCATTCTATTATAAGCAGTGTATTAGTGCCTGCTAGTCTGAATTGAATCATGTTCCATTTCTTAGTTTCTCGATGGATTATATGTTAAATTTCTTAGATTGCGCCTTCTGAACGATTCTTATTTTTCTGCAATGTCTAGCAGAATTTTGGGTCAAAATATTTCTTAAGAGAAGTCAAATTGTGGAGATATGGCTTCTATTCTTTATTAAGAGAGATTAATTCAAATTCTCGTGAAAGCAGTCTTAGTGTCATTTTGGTTTCACAATTATTTTATATCTTGAAAGACTATCAGGCCTATTTCGGTATTCGCTCGAATAGAAATTCGAATAAACGAATATCACAGTATACTTTTGCAAGTAATCTCTCTTATTAAATTCGACTGCTTTTCTAATTAATGAGTGAATATTAAAATATAAAAAGTTTTTTTTGTTTCTTCTTTTTTCTTTGGAAGTACTAACATATTTCATAAAATGCTTTAAATTTGTTGTAATTAAGGTCGCACAGCGTCAACATTTGCAGAAGCAAAAAGAACTGGCTCAACAGCAACAGCAGCAGCAGCAACAACAAACTCATACGATTGTTTCAACGATTAAGGGCTCACCAGGACTAACGTTACCTACGACCACGATAAGTGCGTTGGTGAACAATCCGGTTATACAGTCTACAGCAGTCAAAGTGGGCCAGACAACTATAAAAGCGATTAATGCCACAAGTGTTGTACCAACGACTATCATAGAAAAGAAAACCACTCAAATTGGTGAAAGTGGGGACATTACTTCTTGGGAACCTGTGCCACCACCAATGCCTGTGAGTGTGTCCTCCCGCCCGCAAAATGTTAATGTTATTATTGGTGTAAGTAGTGAAGATTCAAATTCGACTGGGAATAATTCTGTTGCATCGAGCATTATAAGTTCGGCACAGATTAATACAACTGATGAGGGAGAGGGCTCTGAAATAAGTTTTGAGGGTTTGCTGGTTCCAAATTCTGGTGGATCCTCAGTGATTGAAGACGAAAATTCTAAAGATTCTCTCAATAAGGGATTACACGTAGTAAATGCAAATCAGATGTTGGTCGATTTACTCGATAAAAAATCACCAGATCCTCCAATGACTCCAGGTATAAAGAGGAAATTAGATGATGATAGCATGGAAAGTACAAGTAAAAGACCTTCTTTGGATGTTGAAATAAATGACCCAGAGGATGAAGAATTAAAAGTAACTCCTTCAAAGAATGCTGCAAATTTATATGCTGAGATGGCTGCTTCCATTTTAGAGGATGAGGATTTAGAAGAGGAGCCACAAATGCAGCAACAAATACAGCAACCAACACCGCAAACAATTCAAACCGCAGTTACACAAATTCAAACTCAAATTCAGCCCCAAATTCAGCAAGTGCCGCCTCAAGTGCAGGCTCAAATTCAAACGCCGGTTATACAGAAAACGGCAGACGCTCAAAAACAGTTGATAACTATGCCCATGCCGTTGCAACGTCAAATAATCGTAACACCAAATAATCAGCACCAGGTAATTTTGTCTCAGGCGCAGTCTGGTAATCAACAAGTTCAAACGCAAGCTACAGCAACTATTAAGACAGAATCTGGGCTGCAAACTGTGCCACTGATTCTACAGAAGCAAGTAGGTCCCGGCGGACAACAAATTATTCAACCAGTGATTCAGTCGTCCCAGCCACAAACACAATACGTTCTGGCGACAAATCCACAAGGTCAGACTTACTTAGTGGCACAGCAGCCCCAGCCAACGCAGACGGTGCTCGTTACGCAGACGCCGCAACAGCAAGGGACTCCGAGTAAGACCATTATCATTTTGCAGCAGCAAGGAGGACCGCCACAGGCAGTGACTGCACAACAGCAGCTAATTGGACCACCTGGCACGCCACAAAAGGTCATAATGACGACGCCTCAAGGACAGCAAATGATTGTGACTCAAGTGCCTCGACCAATGCAACATCAAATTGTAATGAATCATCCGACAACAAGTGCTCTGCAAACAAGTTCAGCGCAAAATGTTGTTATCACACAATCTCCTCCAATTCAGCAGCAAGTTCAGCATATTCAGCCCCATCAGCAGCTACAGAAACAAATCCAAATCCAAGCAAGCCAACAAATGCAAATCCAGAACAGCTCACAGCAACAAGCTGAAAAAATTGTTTTGTCGCAGTTGCCACATATTCCTGCGACTATTAAATTGCATCCCCATCAAAGTCAAACAACTCAAACACAAACAACTCCGAAATCATTGCCAGCTAAATCACCAGCGCTGGTGCAACAGTCACCGGTTTCTATTGTTGCGCAGCAGGGCCATGTCCAACAGCAGGTGATTCAGACACCCACAAAAGGCTCAGAGCGCAAGATCTTTATTGGTGGCAACGGAACAATTGAGCTTGCTGAGGCTTCACAACAAAATCCAATCATTGCGTCAGTTACTTCAGGAACTCAAACTATCATTACTCAACCGCAACAACAACAGCAACAGCAGCAACAACAACAGCAACAAACAATTCAAGCATCTATGGTCCAACAAACAATCCAAGGAAATCCTCCTGGTTTGGCAGCTCACCAACCCTCGAATCTTATCGCTCCTCCACCCCCGGCTCCTGTGAAACCACAAAAAACCTTAGCTGATATCAAATCTGAGGAGGAAATTGTAGATGCAAACTGGCTGTGGGTCTGCGACTGGAGAAATTGTCCAAGGTAACATAATTCTCTTAATACCTTCGTACTTATTAATATTAATTAAGCGTCAATTTAGGAAGCCAGAAAATATTATTTATTAGTTCTGAGTTTAGAAAAATAGTCATTGAAATATTAAATGGTAACCAAAATCCGCCTGAGTCCATTAATTTAATAAATAAGTTAATACCTGAAGTCTATAAATTTATAAAAAGTTGTTCTTGCCATGTTTAATTTTCGAATTATAGATTTTTTGGGATATTTCAAAAAAGTATTTAATTTGAAGTGAATTTTCTAATAAAATCTAATGTTATTGATATATTAAAGTTAGAATTCAAAATTTCAGTATATCAATACTCTGGAGACTATGAACATAATTAAAAATGTCTTTCTTGATTGAAGAAATTTAGAATTTGGTGTGTACTCAATTTTAAAAATCTTTAATTTCAAGGCATTCAGGAATCCCAATTCCATTTCATTCGACTTGAAAACTTGTGTTTAGAGTGCGCTAATGCGAAACATTTTCCAAATCGTTTCGGAAAAAATAACTGCCATATTTAAAATTTCGAACAGAAAAAACCGTTGAATGATATTTATTATATAAAATAGTGGGAAGCAAGGGGTGCCATTACTTTTAATTCTTTTGTTATCTTGTCTTTAGTCTTGGAGAATGCCAACATTTTTGTGTTTACCTCTGATTGATTAACATTAATTGTCAAATCAACAATTCACAAGTAGTTACAGCTTTTGAAAATTGGATTCGGAAAGTGATTTTGAGAATATGTCGGAATATTATAATTTTCAAAATGTGTTCCTAGTGCAACACTATTATCTTTGAGTTTGATATATTTTGTATTTTAATTTTATGGCAACAATATATAATTGGAAAATTTTCAAATTTGATTATGTATCTAAATCGAAATTAAAAACAAACCCAAAATTCTTTATTCTTACTTGAATAAATATTAATTTGACTGAAGTATTTTTAATAAATAAAAAGTACAAATTTAGTATGCTAAAACTATAACGCCATTTCTTTAAAATTGTTTGGCTAAGTTTTTAGATCCAACCATACACAAGTAGCTTAAAACTTAAAGAATTTTCTTTATACCTTAAATTTTATGTCTATTTTCATGCTTTCCATTAATAGGTGATTCATTTATTTTTTTTTTTATTATTATTTTGTAGGAAAAAATTCAAGTCTATCAATGATGTTTATCGTCACGCGTGCATTGTGCACTGCCCGGAATCTCTTGATCCAAGTGCGGAGATCTACTGCCAGTGGGGTGCGGGTCCTGGTCTCTGCGATAATATTCCTCGAAAGAGATTTTCATTAATGACCCACTTGCTGGATCGACATTGCACTCCAGAGGTACGTGGTTTTAAAAATAAAGTCAGTAACGCGAAATGCGCTAGAATTTCTGTTTTAATATGCATATGCTTAGTCTGGTGTTTTAATGTTATTAATTTAATTATTTCCGATTCGCAGGCTTTTAAGGCAGCTGTACAAAGGCGGCTTGTAACGGGCATTCAGCCCAGCGTTGCTACGCAGCCAGTGACAATCATTAAAAATGCGCAAGCTCTTACCTGTGGCACTGATTCGAGAGGTACTTCGTCTCCAGCTTTGTCTACTTCTTCGACGAGTTCTCTTCCGCCGGCAGCTAGCGCCGCAATGCATGCGATTAAGAGGCATACCGCCGATTTTGCGAATCCTAAAGAATTAATGGTGAGCAAGTTTCGAATTCAAACATTTCGAATTTTTTAAATACTTTTTATTCAATCTAAAAATTTTCTAGGACGAAAATGAAGGTCCCGTGACAAAAAGTATTCGACTAACAGCAGCTTTGATACTGCGAAACTTAGTAACATACACATCAACAGCAAAAAAGTAAGTATATTTTAAAAATATTAATTGATTACTATGAAGTAAAAACTCAATAATTCACTTACCCACAGAAATGTCCGTTGTTACGAGCCACATTTAGCTGGAGTAGCATTAAGTAATGTTGAATCAAGCCAAGCTATTTCCCAGATTCTTTACGAAATGAACAACTAGCATCCTCTGGATTAAGGCTTAAACATTTTTACGTTAAAAGTGAAATTTTTCCAATTATTTTTTAATACATACAGTTATACATATAATTGCTGCAAAATTTATTTTAATATAAATGTTTTTCGTCCAATTTACTAACGAACAAGCATGCTTGTTTCCTTTCCCTACTTTCCTGAATGTGATGAATTAAACCAGTTTCATTTATATTTAAAATTCAATGGTGATCTGAACAATAATTTCAACCAATTCTGGTGTGATTATTACTCAAATGACTGCGTCCTAGTTTTGAAAAATATGGGATAAAACTAGAGCAACAACGCCTTCCCTAAAAATATTTATGGTAACGAAAGTTACTTTGCTTTAAGACACATTAGAATTAGTTAAGCGCGAATTCCAGAAACTCATAATTGATGGCTGTAATACTTTGTTTTGACTTGAAAGCGTTAGTGGATGGTAAAAATCTTCTCTAAAAATTGCCTCAAATAGAAAATTAGCCAAACGTTTAATTTGGGGATGTTTGAGCAAAATAACCGATTAAACAAAAATACAATTTCTTGAGAATAATGCAGTCAAGTAATAAATCCTTCAAATTTCTTATTAAATACTAGTTGAAAGGAAAGACAAGAAAAATAGGACTAGAAATTGAAACTCAGCAAATAAATTGTAAATTTTAATATTTCAACAAGACATTATAAATAAAAAATAGGCTCAGTTTATAGCGTTTCATTTAAATTTATGTAAAATATAAATTTTAACAATTACATAAAATGTCGGGGGATAAAGTTACTCCTCATTTACAAAAAAGTCAAGGGTCGTATTTCTAATTTATTCAATATTTTAGAAAAATATCTCATTTAATTGGACAGTGTATAAAGGTCAGTTGTTTTCGTTCCTGTATATTTTATTTAATACAATTTAACAATATTTTGGTTGTTATTCACTTGTTTTATTCTATCTATGATTTAATTGTTAATTTGTAAAAATTCTGATAAAAATAATACACAAAACTCTTTGAAAATGTAAAAGACGTTTTACAATTTCACTGTTCTAAGTGGTACTGCAGAGCAATAAGGCGCTTTTCCTTGTTAGGATTATGAAGTTAATGAAAACGATGAGTATTAATTATTTCCTCTGCGTTAAAGCTTAGCTAAAAAGGCGTGCGATGCTTTTAGAGAAAATTGTAAATTTTTGGTATTTTGCTTGGGGACCTTATCTAAAGTTAATGGATTAGTCGATCAAATTAGCTCATTAGGTACATTTTTAAGTAAAACTCTATAGAACTTGTTAGAGCGATTTCAGCAAGTCTAAAGAATAATCTGTGATGTTGAGCAATTTACTGAGTTGTAATTATTAAAAGGACATTTACATTTTTATACTTGGAAGTTATTAGAGAAAATGAATAATTTTATTAAATAAAATCAAGTAGATTCGGAAAATAAATTCACTGAAATTACAAACGGTAAGAATGACTATAACAATTTACAATATTTGCTATTTTTAAATGTAAAAATACTACTCGTTCTTTTGCTTTTGGTAGATATTAACTATTAAACACTGTTTTATCATTCTTATTTAAATTTAACCCATGTATGCATGAATTTTTCTTTTGCAACATAAAAGCGATTGATCTATATTTAGTGATCTAGGGATAATTATTTTCTCCTAGTAATTATATATATATTTTTCATAAACGGCATAATTTTTTTAGTGAGAAAATACTGATGATGGTAAATTGTAAAGATTCGAACATCGTTTTATAAAATACCAGAAAAAAAGTACTAAATGTCAAAGATTATCTTAAAAGCGCTTTATGAAAATTTTTCTTAAAAAAATATTGAAAACTGAGCACTTATGGCGAATCTATTAAAACATGTCGAAAATATGTAAATGTAATTTTTTAATAGATATTATTTTTCATTAATCTGGTCAAATGATGATGAAATCTTTAAATAAATGGTTTAAGTATAGCAGAACGTCTTTAAGTTTTCGAATCACAGATTTTTTAAAATTCTTTCTTAGTTTTTAAATTATTTCGCACAAACGAGTTATTTTTTGATTATTTAACCCGGGTCGGGGAAGCGAATAATTACAATTAATCCAATACCGCTTATTTTTAAATTCTCTATCAATGACTGAATGTTTTCCCCGAGCGTAATCCAAATATAAAATTTTGTTTTTTTAGATTTGGTTTATTTTAGTCTTCACTGCGCATTATTTTGGACGTGAAAACTCCGCGCAAACATAACTTTAATATTTTGTAGAAGCTTAGACTGAATTGCTTTTAGTTTTGATCATTGAATTAAGTTGTGAATGCAAAATTTTATAAGTAATGACGTATTTCATATTAAGAAAGTTTTGATGAGTGAGGGAGGAATCGAAATTAATAAAAGCTTTTCCGAAATCGCTCTTTCTAATTCGTTCATTTAATCCTAAGTAAATTAAATGTATCGTCAGCGTGTGAAAGTTATTTGCTCTAAGTCCTAAGGTAAAAGATAAACAAGTGCGTTTTGCGTGCATAAACGGAACTGAAAAATTGTAGTTGGTTTATTTACTCTCTTTTATGTTCAAACAAATATATACAATTAAAATTTAATCAAAAAATTGTATTATCTACATGAGTTTGGATCATTCAAACTCGTTTTTTCAAAAATTTAAAAACATTTTCAAAATGTCAACTTGCTCTATTCATCTTTAGAAATCAATAAAAAAAATTCTACAAATTAAGAGCAGCAATAAGTCAACAACAGTTATAAAAATACGAAACTTGTTGATTTTTAAAAGCTGTTTCAGTTTCGATCTCCTATATACTTCTACAGATACTGATATAAAATGTTATAAGATCAACAATGTTTTAAATATATAGATTATGATTATGAAATGAGTCGAAACGGTTTATGGATTTAATTAATACAACATTGCAGTTACCGCAAAAATTTGGAAGACGCCGAACGAGTAACAAATGGTTTTAACTTAATTTACAATAAGTGTTACTTTAGGTAAAATCTAACGCTAAAGGAACTTTCATACAATTTTTTTGTTTGTGTTTAAAAGTACAACAATGTCATAGAGGACCGTGGAGTTCCATAAAAATAGCCTAGGAGAGCGGTTTTTGAGAGCGTTCTTCGTATACACACTGAAGCGGCGGTGAGTGTGAAACTAAATGCATAAAAACCAATTATTGGCAGTACCACCCATTAGAATTAGTTTTTAGCGTAAATATTTATAAATACATACAAAAATGTTTTTTTCTTTTTATATATATAACTGCTCGGCCGAATCTTACACTTCGTCGGGCGCCAGATTTGTGTGCCCGCTCGTCGAATTCTCAGACTCCTTGTCCCTGCTCGTCACTGATGCGTTTTGTGCTGTTGTCGAGTCTCCAGCAGCAAGATCTGCCTCGTCTTCATCATGTGCTTTCTGCGCCGCTTCTAAGGCACGAATGCGATTCTCGTGCTTAACGATGATCGCCTTTAGTTTCCTAATTTCGTCCGTGATGTCTTTAAGATCCTTCTCCTAATTATAGAAATGTTTTAGTCGGTTATATTACTAGATACACATTTTTAAATTACCCCAATACTTCCTCCTGATCCGGAACTCGACACGTTGTTTGCATTGATGTTCAGCACTGATGGCTTTGGTCCTTTGGGTGGGATTTTGTCCAGAATATTTGACTTCTTCGCCACCGACAAGGATTTGTTCGGGGACTGGGATACATAACCACCCTGCACAATAGTTACACGATCCTTTTTAGACTTTTTAGTATTCCGTTCTTTTTAAATGACTAAAGCTAAGCAACGTGCGGTTAATTACAAAATGCGCAAACAACATTTTGCACTCTTCAATTAAATATCACAAAAAAATAAAATATATAGATGGCAATTGCATTGTTATAGGAATTATCATAGCTTAACACGAAATTAAATTATAGGATTCACGAGAGTTTAATAGAAAAGCAAATTAAAAAGACAAAAATTTAAAGTCTTGAGTGGGCAGAGATATTGTAAATCATAATGCGAAATTAGAAAATAAAGTGATCATTTTTAAGACTACTTGAATATTTCGGGAATTCCTACATTTCCAAAGCGCATCTCGTCTATTTTAGCAATTATCCTCAAATTGCTCTTTTCCATTTTACATTATATAAAATTTTTCCCTCTAAAATCTGAAGGGCATCTTCTATGTGTTATTCTTTTGCGCTTATCACAATTGTTTTGATTAAATTTAAAAATAATCTCTTCCATTCCTCAAATAACTTCTATTTTAATTGATAAAGGGTTTGTCTATCGCAAAATAAAACTATTTTAAAATTTTCATATTCATTTCTTCTAAAATGACATGTACATAAAATTGGCGAACCAGTTTGAGCAGCCGGCAAAACTGAATATATGTAATTTTGTTACTTTTTTGTTGCTAATTTGTTACACTATTATCAATTTTGTTGCTGTGATAGAATCCGAGAAAAATGCCGGTTTTCCAGGTTTAATTTAAGCTAGAAGCCGGCATACGTGAAAAAAAGTTTGGAGGGGTGGAAATTGTGTATTTTTTTTGTTGCTAATTTGTTACGCTAGTTTCAAGCCATTTGGTTTGGTAGTTTTTGAGAAAAATCGGAAAAACCGCGGAAAACCCGATATAATCGCTATAAAAATATTTTAAGAGTTCAAAAAAGCTTGTAAATTATCCCTGTTGCGTATTTTTTTGTTGTTGCTAATTTGTTACGCAAGTTTTTAGCCATGTGGGTTGGTAGTCTTCGAGAAAAACCGGAAAAACCTCGGAAAACCCGATATAATCGCTACAAAAATATTTTAAGAGTTTGAAAAGTTTGTAAATCATCCCTGTTCCGTATTTCTTTTGTTGCTAATTTGTTACGCAAGTTTCGAGTTATTTGGGTTAGTAGGTTTTGGAAAAACCTAGGAAAACACGATATAATCGTTACAAAAAGATTTTCAGAAAAGTTGGTCAATGATCACTGTAGTTATCAGAACATTTTATTCATTACTTTTGACATATGTCCTGCTATTACAAAAGCCCTACGGGTAAGTTGTCCGCTAAATACCCCGGAAAATTGGAAAATCCCAAAGGATGATATTTTCCAAACATTTTCAACGTTCAAAAAAATTTGAGCGAACGTCAAACATCGGATACTCGAAAAAATTACTCTTTCAAGGATACTTTTGGAACTACGTATGCTCAAAACCTCAATTTTCATTTGATGTTTTTTCACGATAGAACCGCGCTAGAGTGCTGGCTGCTCGAGCAACAAAATCATATGTCAACAGGAACGCCAAAATTTCAATGTATCCGGATAATGTAGGATTTCCGTATGCTCGGAATCCCAATTTTTGGGATACAAAATCAATTTTGACTAAGAAATGTGAAAATTGATGTTTTCTCACTATAGAACCGTTCTAGAGTGCCGGCTGCTCGAGCAACAAAATCATATGTCATCGGATACTCAAAAAATTCACTGTTACTCGGATAATTTGGGATTTCTGTATGTTCAGAATCCCAATTTTTGGGATACAAAATCAGTTTTGATTCTAAAATGTTACATTTGATGCTTTCTCATAATAGAACCGTTCTAGAGTGCCGGCTGCTCGAGCAACAAAATCATATGTCAACAGGAACGCGAGAAATCCCCTGTCACCCACTAATACTATTTCATCATGTTCGTGTTCTCAGAATTTTAATTTTTGGGATAAAAAATCAGTTACGATTTTTTCTTGTTATATTTGATGTTCTTCGATAAAAGGATCCCCAAATAATGCCGTCTGCCCAAGCAACAAATTCCTGTCATCGGATACTCAAATAATTCACTGTCACTTGGATAATTTGGGATTTTCGTATGCTCAGAATCTGAATTTTTGGGATACAAATTCGGATTCGACTTTGATATATTACAATTGATGTTTTCTCACGATTTTATATCCTTGCGCAGAATCCACAGAATAGCGGCCAAATCAGGTAAATGCCTTTAATCACCTATTTTATTACTTTTTTTTTTACATATTTCGTCCTTACGTATATTTACATAAAATAACAGTTGTGCTTGAACTTTATGTGCTTCCTTACATGCAATAGGTTTGTCCGCCAAGTCGTCCATTTTGTACCAGACGTTATCCCCACGCCTGTATACATAAGCTACATTATGCCCCACGATATCCTGAATCTCTCGATGTTCCTTTTCGGTTATTTTCTGAATCCTCAGCGGTCGACCTGCCCGGAATTCAGTTACTCCCACCAATGAAAATTTCTTCTTATTCTCAATGGGATTTTCGAATTCTTTTGGTATGTCTGCTAGTCTTATTTCATTGTTGTTATAGAATTCATTATTAATTATTTCGAATGTGATCATGTTTCTTAGAATAACATTTTATAATTAGAAATTCTATCTTTTCTTGTTCTTTTACACATTTATATATATTCATATATATATATATATCAATCATATACCCAATCTTATTATCTCCCCCACTGTCGATCCACTACATCCCTCGACATCACAGTTGCCTTCCATCTCTAAAGATTCCAGTAGGGTAGCCTTCAGTGTTTCTGGATTTTTAGAGTCTTCCTCATTCACCATCTTCGTGACTATATTCCTCCTCACCTCGTTTTTACACTTCTTACAAATCTTTTTCTCCTCTATGCAAGGAAAAATACGCAACAAGGATAATTTACAAACTTTTTTGAACTCTTAAAATATTTTTATAGCCATTATATCGGGTTTTCCGCGGTTTTTCCGATTTTTCTCAAAAACTACCAACCCAAATGGCTTGAAACTAGCGTAACAAATTAGCAACAAAAAAAATACACAATTTCCACCCCTCCAAACTTTTTTTCACGTATGCCGGCTTCTAGCTTAAATTAAACCTGGAAAACCGGCATTTTTCTCGGATTCCATCACAGCAACAAAATTGATAATAGTGTAACAAATTAGTAACAAAAAAGTAACAAAATTACATATATTCAGTTTTGCCGGCTGCTCAAACTGGTTCGCCAATTTTATGTACATTAAAATGACCCCTTTTAATTCTAAGGGAAGGGGACGAGGAGAGACAAAATTTTGATTAGAAATGAATCGAACTCTTAATTATTTTTTAGAGGGAAGAAGTCATGATCCTACAGTTATAGTTGTATGCTTATACTTTTTTTAATAAATAATAAGATTATTTTCGTTCTGCATTCCCTCTCTATTCAACATAGAAAAAGCGTCCTTAAAAAGTCAGAATTTCCCAAAACATTGAAGTGATCCTAAATATTTTCACAAGACTATATAAATAAAATTTCGCAAATTGACTCATGCTTCAACTCTGCAATTAAGGCAGTAAATGCCAATAAATCCTACTTTTTAAATTCTTTTATTTAACTTACACTACGTGTCGTCAAATCTTGCAATGCAAAATTTTTATACTTAGACTTTATCAATCTTAATGAAAATTGGAACACATGTTCAGCTCCGGTGACAATACAAGTTAGTGGCGATAATTCTTTTTTTTTTTATTTTTTATTTTTTGGAAATGTAACATAATTAATTTAAAAGACTAAAAAGAAAAAAAGAAAAAAAATATAAAAAAAAATTCTTTTATTTAACACTAACTAAAAAGTAAAAAATAAAAAATATTAACCAAATAAAATTAATAAAATATGTAAACACTATGACAACAAAATAAAATTCCTACTTATCTTAAACAGTTAAATAAAAGAATGACGCATTTTTATCACTTCGTCATATTGACCGTTAGGTAATAAGATAATGATTCCTAAATTTAAAGTATAATCAAATATTGTCTGATCGGTCAATATGACGAAGTGATAAAAATGCGTCATTCTTTTATTTAACTGTTTAAGATAAGTAGGAATTTTATTTTGTTGTCATAGTGTTTACATATTTTATTAATTTTATTTGGTTAATATTTTTTATTTTTTACTTTTTAGTTAGTGTTAAATAAAAGAATTTTTTTAAATTTTTTTTTTTTTTATATTTTTTTTCATTTTGACTACTATTTCTCATAGCCAATTGTGTGAAGAATTTTTTAAAAATTACATGCAATTCAACTTTAAATGAAAACGATGAGATTCGAATCAATTTCGGCGAAAGATTCTACACCCTAAAAATACGATATTTTATTCACTAAAGATAAAAATCGCCGATTGATATCTTATAATAATTTGTTCCCCTTTTTGAGACGTGAGGTGAAATTCATTCCTTTGTAGTGCAGCGACAAAAATTTTTAAACTTTAGGTCAATAATGACTAAGAAGAAACCGAACCTCTTTATAATCTAAATTAATATCGGGCACTTAAATAATCTCCAAAGTGTATTATCGGAAATCTCCGATAGATAAAATTTGAAAATTTAAACGATACAGCGATGTTCTTGGAAGTTACACTTTAGTTTGATTTCTTTTTTATTGATCTTTATTAGTTCAGTTTAGTGCAACTAAATAATCTTTGATATCAATCGCTTTCAATTCCTATTCGATAACAGTTCAATTTATGAGTACCTTCTTTTTTTGAAACAATTACAAAATTGTTGAATTTTCGAAAATTGTGTTTATATTAGCAAAAATAGTAATATATGACCCGTTTATTTTGAAAGTGGGGCAAGTCCAAGCTGTTGTAAGGTCGATTTTTCTATATTTTTTTAAGGTAAATTCGACCTTACGACAGTTTGGATTTGCTCCACTTTCAAAATAAACGGCTCATATATGTATAATACACATTGTGTTCTATTTATTCGATAGAGTATAGAGTTTATATATAAAAAAAACAGTTCGCGAGATATTTTAATTTAATTTATAATTTAAATTTCGTCTTCAAAGCTCAAAGCTTAGCATTAGAATAAGATAACATATTTCGTACGCATTATGCAAATAAGTGAATAATGTTCATTGTTGTATTTCCAGTTTATGTATTGTTATATTAATTTGCAATTGATTAGACGATAAAATCACACCTTTATATGATGCAACAAAATATTACTTTTATTTTAGATAATTTTTCAAAAAAAAAAAAATTCTTTATTGTTGAATCATATAAATAAAAGAGTAAATAATGTTAAATGTTTACTCACTTTAAGTGAAACTAAAATAGGATCAACATCACCTCCAGCCGTCCACTCCTCAGCTGTTTGTGCAGGATCATCGGAGAGTGTGTCTGGATACAAGTCTTCTTGGAAGAGGTCTGATTTCCTAGGGACTGTCATCGATATCACTTGACACAGTCCATTATTGTTAAGGCGGTAAAATTTGGCTATTTCACAGGTAGTTACATCACATCCTCTTTTTGGCATCATGCCAATACCACGTTGTGGATCCGGCGTTTGAAATGTGTTAATATAATGTACAAATGGTGGTTCTGGTGTTATCTGGAGTAAGAGAGAGAATTTTATAAAGTTGGCGGAAAAGATCATCAACTTCTACACAAAGTTATTTTAAGAAATAAAAGAAACAGAAAAATGTTTTGTGTACAGCAAGAATATAGAAAAATAAATTGTAGTGAGTGAAGCGTTACTAACAGTGGATTGACAAAAAGGCGAAAATACCTCTTTAATTTTCGATTTACATCGCTTCAAGGTATTATCTGAGGGGTTAAGGGATCTTATTAGGGCAATTTGTAATACTTGACCTCACAAATTAGTCTCACCTCAAAATACCTAATAACCGAATCACCTTTGCCGCAAAGGTACACCAGATTCGTGTCGGGGTCATAAAGCGGGAACATTACACCATTGGACGTATCGAGTTCAACCATTACGATTGGTTCGCTGAGGGCATCTGGAGCACGCAATGAATATTGTCGTTCTGACGACCTATTGAAACCGGTGGTAAATATTAGTCCATGCCTCAAAAATATGGCGCGAGTTGCTTTTGATCCTTCATGGCAGACAGCTTCACTTTCAATTTCGCCTGTCCTTGGATTGATAATGCGAATTTTCTTATCTTTGCATGTTGTCACTAATTTGGAACCATCCCAATTCCAACACGCACTATATACAATATCAGGATGACTATCGATGTGTATAAGAATTTCTCC
Organism: Eutolmus rufibarbis; assembly: GCA_963920795.1. Classification (NCBI taxonomy): domain Eukaryota; kingdom Metazoa; phylum Arthropoda; class Insecta; order Diptera; family Asilidae; genus Eutolmus; species Eutolmus rufibarbis. The sequence continues at coordinate 33,262,637 of OY987205.1, forward strand.
TGTTCCAACATTCCAAATAACTACCTAAAGGAGGGGGAAAGCAATTTATAAAATATATGATAATATTATTTCAGTTAGATAAGAAGTGGTAAGATGCTTACTTGATTGTCGGAACCAGCCGTCAAGAGTACGTTTAGTGCAGACGGATGCCATAGCACCAAACCCACACGTCTTTGATGAAATACTAAATCAACTACGGGATCAGTAAGTGTTCTAGTAAGGCCACCATCAGGAATTTGCCACACTTTAACGACGCAGTCTTCTGATCCTGATGCAATTACATTGTCATTGTGCGGGCACCAGGCAATATCTAATACTGGTCCCTTATGTCCTCCAACGAGTGGGTGGTCTGCAGCTATGCGGCCAACCTAAGAAACATTTTAAAATTTTAATTAATTAACTTACTAGAAACACCAATCAAAATTTGTATCGCCCAAAAACACGTTTTTGGCGTTAAGAAAATTCAGGCTAACCTTTCAAGGTCCCAAATTAGTCCGTTTTCAAATAACGAATCTTTATGTTAGAGCATTAACAATTCCGGTCAAACCTAAGTTAGTATAGTACATTTTTGGACAATGAAAAGATTTCTTTTCTTTTATATATGTACATTAGGGTGGAGTGAAAATGTATGGAGAATTATTTTTTTTGTTATTTTGTAATAGCATAGTGGTAAAAAGCTGCCTATGGATGAGCAAATGAAGAATGTTAAATATCATTTATGTATTATAATGGTTTGAGGTGCCCCAAAACGAAAGAATTTTAAAAAACAGTATAATTTCATTCATTTTTGACAGCCTCATTCTGATGGTATATAAACCTTAATACATAATGTATCGGAATAGTATTTTTCATGTTGTTTAAAACCTATATTTTTATATAATAATAAAAATATATATAAAAGTTTATAATTTGAAACAAAAATAAATCAAGAATTTTGCAATAAAACTGCGATTCATATTTATGAAACATTTATGAGAAAACTATTACAAAATAGCCAATTAAGTAGAAAATTCGCGTTTAGTATTATAAAAAGGCATCATCTGATGTGATGACAGTCTGGTCCTGATAAAACCATCATTTATAAAGTTTAGCATTTGGTTTTGCACTATTGAACATTGACAAGTTTATGATTTTTTTTCAAAACTTTGTCCCAAGGGGGCACCTCTAAATATAAACCTAAACAAAAAATATTTTCGCTTTTGCTTATTGTGTCTATCACGCAGCTTTTTGCAGGTATGCCATAGTAAATATATAAAAAAAAGACGGACAAGTGCGAGTAGAACTCACGCCTTGAGGGTTCCGTATCGTTATACTTTATAATTATCTATTAAATTTGAATTATAAAAAAATATGTGATGTAACTAAAAATGTAAGGTTTTCGGAATTTTTCCTTTATATGTGCTATAAAACATTGCTTCATGCCAAATTTCAAGATTTTAGGTCGACTGGAAGTACCCTTTAGGTTTTGATTCCCTTGCGAGTAGTTGCGAGTTTGAAAATATGCGGCTTAAATTGCTGTTTCTTTTGATTGCGTTGACATAGAAGTTTGATTTTGTTACAGCTTAAAGGTATTATAGACCTGAGTATTTGATATGAATTTCAATTTAATACCTCTACGCGTTCATGAGGAAAGGGGTAGTAAGTTTAAAATTATTAAAAATATTTTTATTATATGATGTAACTAAAAATTTACAGTTTTCGCAATTTTTCCTTTGTCTGTGCTATAAGACGTTGCTTCGTACCAAATTTCAAGATTCTGAGTTCACGGGAAGTACCCTGTAGGTTTTGATTCCCTTGCGAGTGTCGAAAATTTGTGGAAATTTGCGGCATAAACAGCTGTATCTTTTGATTGCGTTGGCTTAGAAGTTTGATTTTTTCACAGCTCCAAGTGGCAGTAGACCTGAGTATTTGATATAAGTTCCAGCTTGATACCTCCACGCGTTCGTGAGAAAAAGGGTCTTGACAGACAGACAGACGGACGGACAACAAAGTGATCCTATAAGGGTTCCGTTTTTTCCTTTCGAGGTACGGAACCCTAAAAATAATTTCACGTGCAAATACACATATTGCTTTTAATTCTTAACAATTCTGGGGTTCTTAGCTTTAAAAAATGTAATATCATATTTTAGTATAATTGGCGGTAGGATTAGTAGGAGGATTCAACGGAAACCGTTTTTTCAAATTTTGTACCTTTAGCAATTTTTATTATTTTACTTTAATTATAATTCTATACCGTTTTTATATTTTATTTAAAGGAACGTTACGACATATTTTCTTTTTATTGCTTTTGATTTAAAATACATATGTACAGTGGCGAGCAAAACTGTTCACATGTTTTCATATTTTGGATTCTTTGGGCTCTGCCAGCGTAAATATTTGTCGTACCAATGTGAAATAAAATTTTTCTTATTCCTTGTAATCTATGTAATGGCACTCACAACTTTTTTCGTAAATATTATTACTGTTTTGCAATTCTCAATGAGTTTTGTCTATGTGGATCATGTGAACAGTTTTGCACGCCACTTGTAAAAAGGAAAAAACATTATATTATTAGTATTTAGTCCATAAACCTTTATTTCTTTTAAGTTCACTTATTATATTTGGCATACTGTCGTATAGATTATGTATAATAGATTGCGGAATTTTCATCCACTCTTCCTGAACCCGGCTCCATAGCTCATTAAGGCCTTTTGGAGGCTCAGAGTACTGCGCCAACTGACTTTTTATGTAAGCCCATAAATTTTCAATTGGGCTAACGACAGGACTCTGTGCAGGCCATTTTAGCACATTGAACATCTGGTTTTCAGCCATTCCGTGACTATTTTCGCAGTATGCTTCGGGTCCCCGACCTGCTGGAATATTACTTTTTCTTCCGGTAGCCCACTTTTTTCAATTGCAAGCGGTAAATTTGTTCACAAAATATTCAAATAATCTTCTTTCTTCATTGTTCTTCAATTATGAAAATAGGGTCAACACCATTCCTTGTTATGCATCCCCAGACAAGCACGGAGCCACGTCCATGCTTTATAGTCTGCTTAAATGTTCCAGGCTGGATTTGGTTTGGATTGTTGGTCTAGTACCAGGAGCGACCATCGGACTCATACCGATTGACCTTTGTTTCATCAGACCATATAACCTGTTTCCAGTCCTCTGCTGTCCATCCTGTGTGTCTGTTAGCAAACTCCTTTCGGGCTAATATGCTTTTGCAGAAAGAGCAGGTGCTTGTCTGGGGATGCATAACAAGGAATGGTGTTAGCCCTATCTTCATAATTGAAGAACAATGAAGAAAGAAGATTATTTGAATATTTTGTGAACAAATTTACCGCTTGCAATTGAAAAAAGTGGGCTACCGGAAGAAAAAGTAATATTCCAGCAGGTCGGGGACCCGAAGCATACTGCGAAAATAGTCACGGAATGGCTGAAAACCAGATGTTCAATGTGCTAAAATGGCCTGCACAGAGTCCTGTCGTTAGCCCAATTGAAAATTTATGGGCTTACATAAAAAGTCAGTTGGCGCAGTACTCTGAGCCTCCAAAAGGCCTTAATGAACTATGGAGCCGGGTTCAGGAAGAGTGGATGAAAATTCCGCAATCTATTATACATAATCTATACGACAGTATGCCAAATATAATATGTGAACTTAAAAGAAATAAAGGTTTATGGACTAAATACTAATAATATAATGTTTTTTCCTTTTTACAAGTGGCGTGCAAAACTGTTCACATGATCCACATAGACAAAACTCATTGAGAATTGCAAAATAGTAATAATATTTACGAAAAAAATTGTGAGTGCCATTACATAGATTACAAGGATTAAGAAAAATTTTATTTCACATTGGTACGACAAATAGTTACGCTGACAGAGACTAAAGAATCCAAAATATGAAAACATGTGAACAGTTTTGCTCGCCACTGTAGATCGTAAAATGCCTTTTCACTTTATTGCTAATAAACAATTTTTCAAAACATTCCCCGCCAACTACGAGCATACTCATAGTTGCCCATAGCTGAATATGATGCCTGTAGTGAATGGTTCGATTGTTTAAAATTTTAAGCGACGACTTCACAGTACGACTTCCGGTAAGTTAAACTAAATACAAACCAGAGATTTTCCAAATTTAGGAGATTTTGATTTTTTTATTTAGGTGAACAGTCTTTTTAAAAGACTGTTAACGCCTTCTTATTGAAACCAAGTTTCTCGAACTTACGGCCACGCAAATTTATTAGTCGTAAAATCTGCAGAAAATTTGTCCCGATTTTTTAAAGTAAAATAAAAACAAAATGCTGAAAAATATTTATTTTATACATACTTATACACAAAAATATGCAAATTTTTTGAGAAACTAATTTTTATATTATATGTTCATTCAGGTAAATGTTATTTTTTTAATTTTTTTGCATGATGCTCTGATGACTGCGGGTAATAATTAAATTAAATTCCTTAAATTAAGATAGTCAATGCAAGAGAAACAAACTAAATTAACATTTGCAAAATAAATGAATAAATCTTATCAAAAATAACTTACTCCGCGCTCAAAGCAAGCGAACAAAGAATATTATTAAAATAATTAATTGTATGTGACGTTCACATGTCAAAATCGTCAGCAATATCATTTACAAAAGATTAACGTTGAAGTTTAAATTAATTTGAATGTAGTCATTAAATCTCCTAAAAGAAAGAGCTACCTGATGAATATATTGCGAAAAAAGTTTTCACAAAATAGATCTAAAGTTTTGAATATTTTACGGGGACAATTTCCCAATGTATGATATTTTTAGGAATCGTAAAGTGTTAAAAAAATTTGATTTATTTTCCTACAACATTTTCAAGGATTCATTTCGCTCAACAACCATAAATATAACCGAAAATACTTTCTTTCGGCAATAACCTTTAACATCCCGAAAAAATGAATTAAAGTTAATTGATTAGAAAAATAAATTCTCAAAATAGAAAATTTCGAAAACTTTTAAATTAAACAAAAGCTCTGTGATCTAGTTCCGAATCCAAAAATTGCTATTGTTTAGTCATCCAAAAATTTCTCAGTTGGAGGTTAAGTGGAAGTAGAGCTAAAATATTCAATGTCGGCCTAATTTCTCGTAAAAATCCTTCAAAAATTCGATTTCGCCTCATCTAAAGGATTTAAATCTTCCAAGGCGGGATAGAAATCGAAAATGTTAGCTAAATATAGCAGCGGTGAGCGGAGAATGTATTCTATTTTTAGTCTTCCATAATTTGAATATAAGTGAAATGGCGATTTGCCAATTGCGAGGTAACATCTTGCTCATTATTTACTTATTTCAAATTAAATCGAAACTGTTTGCTAGACTTATAATGATCACGCGGTGGACACAAATACACTTTTCGTTTAAGTTGCTACAATTTTATTTCGAACACTGCTTATCTTTTAGTTATCTAGCGCGTGTTTAATTAAAATTCGACGTGCGAATTGCACACGTTTCAAAATTGGGTTATTCGACGTTTCCATCTTCGATTGTGGAATAGAACGTAGTTCAGCGTACACAAAATTAAATTGAGGTCTGTGACACTTTAAATAAATTATAGGTTTTTTTGTTGCCACGTTCTTACTCTAGCAGATGTCTTATTAAGTTTATACTTTTGTGACACGTCGAATTTTTTCTATTTCTTCAGACTTTTTGGCGTTTTTCAAGTGTGAAAACCAACGTTAATGCCGTTTAAATCGAAATTTACACAGTCATCGCCTACATACAGAAATCGAAGCTCAAAGTGTATGTTGACTATTTAAATATATGAGATGAAACATTTTTGGAAATTTCGGCTTAAATTTGGCAATTTAAGATACATTTTGAGTGCCTTCTTTTCAGTGAACATGTTTTAGAGGGATTGATTTTTTCAAAATCTTTCAAATGATATATGTATGTATGTATGTATTATTAACCCAGATTAAACCAGAAAGTTTATATAAAAATTAGTAAATGAAATACCAGTTTGAAGACACATGACGCAAATGGTAGCTTGATAGATTTTTAGGAAATAAATTTGATGACCGAGAAACAAGCGCGATTTGCTTATACAATTACAAGAAAAATAAATGTTATGCTAAATAATAGATAAATTATATAGAATTATTTTCATTAGTATAGACTGGGTATTTACACACGAAGCTGTTTTGTCAATGTTTGATATAAAATATATTTGCAAACTGAAATATCTGTTTTAAGGGGTTATTCTACTAATCAAAAAAATGTTTTTCGATTTTTTTTTTGCATATTTCGATAGAAAAGTATCTCAAGAATAACAATTTAAAATATCACATCGATATCTTACTTCGTTTTGATTTTATAGCACTTTCCGCTCCCTTCGGTATTTCAAAAGTTTGTGTATTGGTGTATAGCAAAAAATTCGGTTGCAAAAACTTTAAACGCGTTTTTCTCGAAAGGTCCTTTTTTTGCGCGCGTGGTAAAATTTCAAAAAAACTAATTAACCGATCGACTTAAAATTTTGTGCACATACTTATTTAGTAGTTCTCTACTGCACTGACAACAGTTTAAAGCGAAAAAATTTTATTTGGCAAAATGGCAAGTTATTTTTTAATCAGAAAAATGTCGAAAATTGACACTTTTTTTTCAAACTTGTGGTAAAGTGCAAAAAAACATAAATTTTGGCTTAAAGTTAGGTCAGTGCAGTAGTTTATAGCCCAAACTAATAATTTTTTGTTTTTTGTTTTATTGCAAATGAATATTCTCACCACAGTTTTACCAGGCGCAAAACTTTTTTTAACTTTTATGTATGACGTCACTGGACTTGGCAGCCGCCATTTTGTTTTTAAATGTGTTTTAATTGACAAAAATTTAATGTTCATTCGATAATAAACAATAATGCAAAATTTCAAAACGATATCTATTGTAGTTTTCTTTTTATTTTCATATTAAAAAGACCTCGTTTTTACTGGGTGATTAGTAGAATAACCCCTTAATTCATAATAGGTACTATCTATTTGTTTGATATGTAGGTACGTTTTCAAAGATAAAAAAAATAACAATATAATTAATAGAGTAGTTGCGATGAATTTACCAAAATTCTTAGGAAAGCTTCTTAAAACACCTATTGAAAACTAAAACAAAATAAGCTTTATAAAATTAAAAAATTATTATGATTCATATTAAATTTTATAATACTAAAACGAGTCACGAAAATTGATTATAATTTTATCGCTTCCTGCGTGAAAAGTTTATTACACAATTGTCAACAAAATCAATCATTTCTCAATGATTAAAATCGTTTTCCACAGAATCGATATTTGATTAACATGTACATAGGTATACATCGATTAGCAAATAGGTTGATTTTTACGCATATCAGTTGCATCGGGAAATTCTTAAACAGAGAATTTTCTGTTCATCACATTGAAACATGTTTAAACAAACACACCAGAGGGATTCTTAGGAGTAGTCAACGCAGTTTTCGTTGACTAACAACACATTGCGTCTAATTTTAGGTTCCGCACTCGAGAGGAAAATTTTATATTTAGACGCAAACTGTTTTGATTAATTATTTTATTTCACTATTGGGAATTAAAAATATTCTGGTGAGTAGGTCCACAGCATTCTTAAGGAATATTGGTGAACGTTGTGTTTCCGGTATAAAATTAAAATCAGATTAATCATTTTGTCTTCGTAAATGAAATTTTTTATATTATGTATAAGTTAAAATGGAGTAACAATGGTCAAAAAGGGAAATTTTAAATGGTTTTTCAATGCAGAAAAACACAATTAAGCTTAAGAAAATAAAGCCATTTATTTAATTTTGTAAAGGAATTTCAGATGAAGTGTTAAGGTAAATCTGAGATGATTTTAAACTTAATCATGGGAGAGCGATAAAAATATGATTAAACAACAAAGACAACATTGTGGACTTCCTGTGAAAGAAAGCGCTATATCTTATATTTAGAAGTATCTACTTAAATAAAAGCAAAATTCCCTTTTATGTGAATCTAAAATACCTTGGAAACTATTTAAAAAATTATTTTTTCATTAACAAATCTACTATATATTATGAAAATCAAACACGTATTGCCGAATATTCAATTTTCTTTGGATGTGTTAGATTCACATAGAGCATGTGAGTCCTAAACATCTTAAAATTCTAATAAAATGTTAACTCTCGGCTGTATACAGTCTATGGTATAAAACAAAAATGCTTGAATCCATTTTAATTACCTGAGTTCACCCGATATATAAATAAATATATATATACTTATAGTTGCAAATGCCATATTTATTGATTTTTGTGTTTTATATCATTTAGTATTTACTTTAAAACTTTCGATTCAGTATTTACTATAATTACCGTGGAATTTACAAAAACGTGCGAATTTAAATACATTATGGTGCACAAAATCGAACGAACTATTGCTTCTAAGATAATTTAGTCAACGACTCGGAAAAAGTTTTGTAACTATGCTATTTCTTATCGGATTTTTTTAAGATTTACAGGGAATATTAATATATGGTACTACAAAATCTGTAATAAATACGTTTTTTAAATTATAATTCAGCAATGAGAGACTAAGAATGAAAATTAGTTTTATTAAATGGTAGTTGATAGAGTTACTTCATTAAAAAATATTGATGTAATACAGGTATATTCAGGTTTATTTGCCGTATCAATTTTTAAAAGAATGTAACGTGATACAGACGTAAACAACAAGTACTTGAAGAAGTATGTTACAATAATAAAGCAAAAGTGAATCAATACCTTATTGTGTGGTAAGACGATAAAAGCTCCACCGCCAGCTGACTCAACAATGATAGCTAAGAACTTTGGATTTACAGCACAAAATGTTGAGTCCCAACTGCTTTTTGATACGCGAATATTATCATAGCACTGTTCGCGTTTTAATGCTTGGCCGTATACATGACGAAACTTGGAGCTCCGGACAACACGAAACGACATCTTCTAGGAATTCTGTGGATGAGAAGGAAAAAATAAACATATTTATCGCTTTTTTCTCCACCAAAACGAATTGTAAAATGGAAAAAAATAGTATTATCAAAATGCTTTCATTCATCACAACAGTTTTTCTCTTCCAACAAAAGGGGCAAGAAGCCAGGAAATTCAACTAGACAACAGCGCCGAACGGCGAACGCCGGCATAGTTTAGTTTATCTGCGACTGCATAATTGTGATAATGCGGTTGCATTGAATTGTCGCCCCGCTAATTAGCAACAATAGGATTGTTATGTTTTGATTTCAGCCAAACCGCCGTTCGGAGGGGTGGTGCCTCTCGCATGTGTTGTTCGCGCCCATGCAAAGCTCGCTTAGGCAAACACTAAAAATATAACACTTTCTTCGCAATCAGCAGCAATAAAAAGATATCGCTAAATGAGAATTATTATAGGATGTGTCACAGATACTTTTAAAGCTTGCCGTTCTTGCGCAGATATTCAGTAGGCTTGTCACTTGCGTCTTCTGGTCTGAGTTTCCGATCTTCTGGCGACAGCCGCAAATACCTCAGCTTAAGTTTTTGGTTTTGCACTGCGTGCGAATAATTCGAATTGTCGAGCGTTTTGCACTCTTTAAGATAAATAAAATCAAAAAGCTTATTTAAATTTTTATTGAAGCATTTCCTTCTTATTTCAGTTTATCGCGCTATTCACGGTTTCATTAGCCGTAAAAATCATATCTACGAATTTTCGCAACATTCCAATTAAACATTTTAAATAAAATTAAATGAAAATTATAGGATCTGTTAATAAATATTTATATTTTTATTTAATAAAATAATTTGAAATAAGACCAATATATTCTCAATCTATTGAAATGCAATATCTTATCTACGATAAAAAATAATAATAAATTGGCGATTGGTTTAAAAGAATTAAAGTTCAAAAAAGCAAACCCGAGTATTACGCAAAAAACGAGCTGAACGGTATGAAACACGAAAATATTCTTGTCTGAAATACTCCTCTAGACTTAGGGAATTTTATGTTCTGAAAAACTTTAAAAATTTGCAGTCGAAATATACAATTTACTGAGAATTCAAATCGAGACATATACTAGCGTGCAAAACATCAGCACTGTTCGAAGACTTTTGAATATAGCCACTTATTAATTGCAAACTACAAGTAGTACAATGATAAGTAATATTCGCAATTATTAATCTGTCCTGACTTTTTAATTGATAATAAATCAGAACATTTAATTCGTCGGTTTACAAGTTATAGACAAAATTGCTCTAGAAGTCCCTAAAACCCCTGTGCAAAACAATATTGAAATTTCTTTAATAATTCGTGTGGCGTACCCGATTTTTGATCACTTCAGCACATCCATGTGGCAAAAATCTAGGTTATAATAGTATATAATAGTATCCACTGATACTGAGTGGAAGTGATTTTAATGGTTTCAGCAAACATTTTTGGGTGTGGAACCGCTTACCGCTTAAATTCTGCTTAATAATACCCTATAAGTTCTCTTTTGGATTTAAATCTGGTGACTATGTAGGCCAGTCCATGACATGAAGTCCGTTTTCTTCAACTTAGTAATTCACAAACTTCAAAGTATGTTTCAAGTCGTTATTTTGTTGAAACACCCAAATAACGCGCATGATGTCCTTTGATGAAGTGGGTAAGAGATTGGGTTCAAGAAATCGGATTTCATGCTATGAATTGACCCGCAAAGTCGCCAGATTTAAACCTAATAAAACCTTGCAAAATAAATAGATAGGAGTAATATTATAACGCGATTCAAGCACGCAGCTCATACTCATAACCAGTAATTTTGCATGGTTGGAACGACGAAAAAGGTTACATAAAAATAAAGTGTCCAGAAATCGTCTGTTATGCTATTGCAATAAGTGAATAAGGTTTTGGACCCACGATTTTATTGTAAATCATATTGAATTCCTAATATAGTAATATAGTCTAGGACACATTCTGAATAAAGGTGAATCCAACAACACCTCATTTATTGAAATCCGTTCAGTAGATTAGGCTGTATAAAGTAACAAACTGTCCCACATACATAGCAAGGGGAATTTAGAACCTTTGCTTTTGGTTTTGTCGTAGTCGGGTAAAAAAGCATTCATTTTATTCTTTCTTATGTTATTTATAAAAAAAAAAGACAAAAAGTGCAAGTAATCAATTCTGGATATTTTCCTTTACTTGTGCTATGAGACCTCTCTTTGTACCAAATTTCAAAATTCTAGGTCATCGGAGAGTACCCTTAGGTTTAATTTCAACTTGATGGCTCTAGCTGTTCCTGAGAAAAAGGGTCTTGACAGACAAACAGTCGGACAACGAAATTATATTATAAAAGGGTTCTGCTTTTTTCATTTCGAGGTACAGAACTCTAAAATCAAAACACTCAGTACGATATCCAACTTTAAGCAAGTGTGAATTTTGAAAAGCGATTAAGAATTAATAGTTCATACGACAAATGTGTTTACACAATTTCGAACGAAATTGTGGGAATAGTTATGCAGGAAATTCCAACAGACAAATTGCATTTTTCGAAACTTTAAATTTAGAAATCTTGAGAAGTAGAAGTGATTGAAATTGGTTTTCCACAAACTTATTACTTACAAACTCTCTAATAAATGAACGTTTCACCAAAATCTCAATCTTAATTTATTCCAATCATTGAGCAGGTCTTTTAAAAATAAATTAAGTTTGCATTTAATACTTTTATTTGTTAAGCCAATTTTCGAAATATTAAACTAAAAGTGATGTGCAATGTGCCTCTCTCCGTTTGATTTGTTAACATTGGATTTTAAAAAATTTGGAAGAAGTTCTATATATGTATATACTAGCATTTAATAAAAACTATCAATTAAACTTCCTTCGATTTATTTACTTATTCAATAGATATTCAATTAAATAGAAATTTAATAACTCGAATAAACCCAATTGAACAATTCGATTTTGAGTAGAATTTCTCTTAAATTTTTTTCTATTGTCTGACATATTGAATTACTCAGCACTTTTAATTGTAGTAAGTAATTGTTCATTGTTATAATCGCTATTTTTAATTCATTATAGTTAGCGTATTTAGCGTATAGCTTTTTTAATTCGTTATAGTTCTTTAATAATGACTATAGAATTTCTTATTTATTTCGCAGATTTGATTGAACTTGTGATATTAGCCAACAAATAACGATGTTTCTTTTTTCCCAGAAACCCTGCCTGATTGATTAATCAAATTCTTTTTCAGATTTTAATCTAAAAAGTGGCATTTAAAACCAAATTCATTCCTATTAAATATTCTTTGAAATTTTAATTTTCTATGAAAAGAACTCCTAAATTAGGTCAATACAAATTACAGAATTTTCGGTCAATTTAAACAAATTAGCCATATCGTGTCAGTTGAGGTGTGGTTCCATTGAATGAACATGTTTGGTTAATCCACCAGCCTAATTTTGAGCAAACAATAAGCCCGAAAATGAGTCGTTTCACAGTCAGTTGCGATTGATTATTCAACATGGGCCCACCTTTTAACACAAAATTTTATTTTGGTTTTGAATAAAAAAGTTAAAAATTTTTTTAGAAAAAATAAGATACTTTACTTTGTGAGATTTTTGAAATTTACAAAAGAATTTCATAAAATATTAGCGTGAATATTCTTATATTAGTTAAATATAGAACGTTAGATTACAGCGATAAGAAATAATTATATATTTTGTTTCCCTTAATGCAAGAAATTAGAATTAGCTACACCAGAAGTAAATAGTTATATAAAATGAAAAATGTAATTTTATGTTGTTTTGGATGGAAAATGTACATTTAGAAAATCTTTTATTAAAAGAGAAGTATACTCTTAACATATGTATTTTTAGTGTTATTTACACATTAATTAATCTTTTTCGTTTCCTCTTTTAATTGAAAACACTCTTATTTTAAAGAGGAAACAGTAAAACGTTTTCGATCGGAAAGAAAAGATGTCAAACTGTTTTAAAGTAGTAATAAAGCTCGAAAAAGCACAGGTGTGCTTGTAAATCCGATGAATGTTCATCATGAGGTAAGATTTACGCTTATCTCAAGATTGATAGAGCTATCAAGTATTAGGTAACTAAGCGGGAATAAGAATTTTCTTTGGCGTTTGTTTCTGCTTCTCAGCTTAATTTAAGCCTACCAATCAATCAATTTAACCCAACGTAACTATAAGTGGAGTTTACTACCTGTGGAACACTCTAGAATTAACATTTTAAATTATATAGACAACTTTTTTCCTTCGGGGGTTAGTAGTCAATTCATGATAACTTCAAAGGAATTTTAGATTTGAATAAGTGTTTTCAATGATAGAGACTACTATCGAAAATACTCTTGCTACATACATTGATATAGTTTTCGTGTTTTTCTTTCTTTACAAGATTCACTTAGTTAGTTAAAAAATTTCAAATTTTTGGGCGCACAATTCTTGGAGATTATGGTAGAAACAGTCACAATGTTCTAAACTAGTTTCGGGTAAAATAGCTTTTCTAGTCTATGGTATGTGCAGTTTACGAAAAAAACTGCTTGGACAGACATCGACGTCTCACCATAAGGCCTCCGTTTTTAGGGTTCCATAGTCCCTATAGTTTTGGTCTGTCTCATCAATATATAATATATGTATATATATATGTACTTTTATCTATTAAGATGAAATTTGGTAACTATATGGACGTAGATTGATGACTCAAAAACAGAAATGATCCCATAGAATGAAAAGTGTACCCAACAATTTTCATTACCCAATTGAGTAGAGTCTTTAGATAGATCTCCTAAAATACAACATAAATGTTTTAGAATCTTTTAATTTTAACCCTTGAATCGCGAAATATTGACTTTCAAACCGTTACCAAAGCATCCCCCTTTCTCTAATTTCTAAACTACCGACGCAAAATATGTGAAAAAAAATTGCTGAATTAGTACTTTCAATAAAAATTATAACGATCACTGTAGCAAACATAGTTTCTGAAAAATTTAAAAATAACTCTTTTTTCAGAAGTAGGGGACACTATCATGTATGTACGTGCCTAACTCGCTGTTTCCACTTAGGCATGGTACCCTAGAAATCGTCAACATTGAATATCTTATATTTTATGGAATGTTAAGGAGTGTCATTTTGAATTCTGAAATATCTCTATTACTATAAAATATGATTTCGATGTGTAGCTAACTGACTATCTTTATGTAATCGCGATTAAACATTGCAACTCGTGCACAGATGTCGATGTGGTTTTCATCTACATTAAGGGTTTTTTTTTTGGAGGAAGAATTTAGGCTGTATACCTGTGTATATATGTAAAATCGGGAATTTGTTTGTTTGTTACTCAATCACATTTAAGCTACTTTTGAACTATGGTGCTATAGCACATTCCCACATTTTAGTAACATTCCCAAGCTGGGTGAAATATTAAATTTGAGCATTTGAGAAGTCTTTTACTAACACCGGGCGAAATCGAGTTATACTTAGCTAGTTTTGTATACTGGCAATAAATAATTTTTGGAGATAACCAACCGCTTTAGAATTTATGTGGTAAGATGTGTGACATATGTAAAAGTAAGAAATGAACGATTAACAATTTAAGTATCTACAATTTCCTTAAAATAGTTTATTATGCCTCTGCAGAATGCATTTCACGACAAGTTCAAATTTTAAAAGTTGAAACGAAACGAATATTCAAATATTAAATATTTCATTTAGGCGTAGGTATGATGAGCTTTTTCTGGAAACTCCACATATTCACAAGTGATTTATAGTGTTAGTTAACAAATATGAAATATAATTATTATATTGGGAAATAATGCAATATAGACACCCTCAGTGACCGAATTTCAGTCAGGTTTTTTAATGTCTTACTCGACTAAGGGTAACATTTCCGCCAAGTTTCATAAAATCGGAGATTTTTTGTTGTTTTCTTATTACAATATTTTAGGGTTGTGGGTCAGTTAAACACCCTTAGTGCCAGGAAAATTTAAAATTCTGGAAGGCAGGAAAGAAATGAATGAAAGCACCCAAAAAGAGTTTAATTTAATTTTAACTAATAGGAAAAATAACAAGGATTTCGAAAATAGTACACAAATAGATGCACTAATGGCTCCAATCACCATCCGAAAACGAAAAACTAAATGAGAAGAACACGGGAAAACCTTAGTCGATTAAGTGGAACGAATTCCGCCAAAAATACATTCAAGTTCTTGGGAGTGACCACCTACAAAGAGGAAAGAGGTTTTATCCTTGTACGGCAGTCCGGCCGAGCGTAATGTGGGGCTCTGGTGAATTTATTGGTTCGTTGGCATTGCTCAAAATAAGCCGCTTGACATATTTATTTTCGCCTTAAAACAAAAACACCTCCCAAGAGCAAAAAAGGCGGTTGGATCGACCCATTTAATCTTACGGCGATGTCGCGTATTGTGACAAATTTGAATATTGGACTTATTCTGGGCCCCTTGCTGGAGAAATTATTACTGGGACAAGTATCGTCCTGCCCAAGTTCAGGGTAAAGTGTGCAAGCTCGACAATCAATTTTATTTAACTAGTTAGATACTTAATAGAATATAGAAAAATTATTTCATAGTTGTTTTTGTGAGAGTTCTGAGGCAGAATTTTGGAGTGATACAGCGTCTAGGTCTAGTGCTTTGAAAATTTTGTACTTTTCAGATTATGAGGCGCAAAAAAGGCGTTGCAACAGAGCACATTGCGCTGCCAGCTTAGATTTTAATGTTTAGAAACTCGGCCGTTTCCAGTCTGACGTAACCGCCCCTAACTTTCCCTAAACAAGCGTTTTCTCGGGTCTCGCAGCCGTTGCCGAAAATTGGGGGCTTGCAAAAGGTACGTAACACATCAGCGAGATTCGCACAATTATCGCAGCGCTAATTGCGAATTCGTTTTTTGTTGATATCAAATTTCCTCCGAGTCTGTGGAGCGCAAAGGCGGCGGCGGCGGCGACGGAGGCCTCTGCAGTCTCACACCAGGCTGAGGCCGCAAAACAGCGGAGAAATGACTGCGGCCAGCGGGCTCCCGCCTACTTTGCAATTGATTTGTCTAATTCCAAGTTATTTATTTCTTGTTTTGTTCATCAAAGCGCGGAGACCCATTTCCACCCACGGACGGTTTTATTTAAAGAAATCTCACACAACAATGCGACATAACCTCAATGCTCTCGACTGCAGTCGCGGAGCCCCGAATTTAGTGGCAATATTCATTGGAATTTTGTGACCATATTTGGCAGGTTTGCCTCCAGGGTCGCGGCGCGACCAAATTGAAGCGTTTTTCTGTGCAAAACCAAGCAGAAACCGTCGGCTCGTCTGGCTGAAATCTTCCTTTTTTAGGGTGTTGGAATCTCAAGCACACACGTCACTTTTTATTTCATCTTGCATTCTTCGGTTTCACACAGAAATTCCTCGGTCTTTCATCCACCACACACTCACACTCGCTGCGTATTCCACGGCAATAATTACTTTGTACGAAATGCGTAAAACTCTTCAGAAATTCTGCACAAATCCGAAACGAAACGACGGAGGCCCACAGGAAAATATCCAAAAAAATCCACCGAACGCGGGGACTGACTTTTAATTTGACAGAAGCACACGGCGAAAAAGGAGCAAAACGAGCTCGAGAGACCTGCTAAAACAAATCGGAGCTGGAAATACTTCGCTCTGTCGTCGGAGTGCAAATTCGCTGGAGGGATCTTCTCCGTCCGCTCTACGCTCGCGCTCACCACACCAATGCCAAATTTGGTAATGCCGTATTCGGGGCGCATGGAGTGGTTTCGTATTTGTCAGAGCAGCGCCACCTGTCCTCTCAGCGGAGCGGCCTTCTGTGACAGGGTTGTATATTTGCGCCAATTTTTGAAATTTTATCTCACATGTATCCACTGCAATTAGCTCTTAATTTAAATTTAATTAGCTGTTAAGAAGTTATGCCTACACAGTTGGGTAAAAGAAAATCGATTTTTGGTTTTCATATATTCTAGTAGTGATATCTTAGGAATATTGGGCCTTATTCTTAAAACCTTTCGAGTTAAATCGAAGAGGTTACAAAATCAATTTTTGGATAAAAATTTAAAATGTCTTAATAAAGTTTCTCAAATTCTCACAAATTCATTTTAGTTACTTTCGATTTAAATTAATTTTTCACACATAATGTCAAAATAATTCGATTACATTTTTCTATCGAATTACTTCAACACTCTGAACGAAAAAATTAATTTGAGTCAGAAGCAGGGGCGTAGCTACCGCCGTATCTGCCGTATCAATTATACGGGGCCCCCGGGCCACGGGAGCCCCCAACGTGCGTAAGCAAAAATTAATAAAAACTTCCCAAATTTTTTTTTATTTCAGAAATGACAAAAGTCAAAAAAAGCAATTTCTTATAAATCAGTTTGCCGAAAAGAAGGCAAGGAGAGTGTATATTTAATTTGAATTGTTTGTAAAAATTTTTGAAAAAGTGACAGATAGATAATTATGATGAATAAATATTTCTTTTAATTTTATGCAAACATTTTTTTTTCTTTTGTGAGAAATATTTACCCTTCCTAAGGGTCCCCAAACAAATTTTTATACGGGGCCCCGCCAAGGCACGCTACGCTATCAGAAGAAACTGAAACGAATTTGTAAAAAATTAGTAACTTTATTAAGGCATCTCAAATTAAAAGGTGGTGCTTTTGTAACATATTTTCCATTTGATTCGAACGGATTCAAGAATTGGTCCCATTATTTATTTATTTATTTATTTATTTAGCCTACCGATTATACATTAATCTTACAGACTGAAGTTCAAAAATTCAACCCTTAACCTAAGTAAAATCTAACTCATTCTGTTTTCCAGATACTTCAAATTATTTTTAAACTCAGATCTAGTTTGCGTGAAATCTATGCTATTATTGAACAAATTAAATTTATTTATACATCTGGTGATTACTTCTTGAGAACCATAATTAGTTCTGTGTGAGGAAGCAATCAACAAGTTTCTTGAACGAAGCGGTCTCTCCGATGCATATATATTTATCATAAAAAGCAATTCAGGACAATCAATATCACTACATAACAAATCTTTAATAAATAAAGCACAACTAACATCCCGTCTATAATGAAGCGTTGGTAAGCCAAATAAAAGACGACGCGTTTCATAAGAGGGTACATTTGAGTCCCCCCAATTTAATCGGAAATATAAAAATTTAGTGAAAGATTTTTGCACCGCTTCTATTCTATTAATGTGCAGAGTAGAGGACGGGCTCCATATGATAGAGGCATATTCAATTAACGGTCTTATGAAAGAAATATACAGAGTTTTAATAGTGAATATATCAGAGAATTCTTTGGTGTTTCTTTTTACGAATCCAAGAGATTTCTGAGCTTTAAAAACAGTATGGTCAATATGCCTTGAAAACGTTAGTTTCCTATCTAAGATTACCCCTAAGTCAGCAACTTCATCAACTCGATCTAATAGATGTCCATTAATACAATAATTAAATGACGCGTTTGTTGTCGAACGATAAAACGATACTACGTGGCATTTAGATATGTTTAAGTGCAGGCCATTACGGATACACCAGTCAGATAAGCCATTTAGATCTTCTTGTAAGTTTAAGCAACATTGTGAATCAGAAATTTCAAGGTATAATTTCAAATCATCTGCATATATTAAACATTTAGCATGAACAAAACTTTTAACAATGTCATTTATGAATAATATAAATAGAATAGGACCACAGTGGCTTCCCTGCGGTACACCTGAACAGGCGTCAATAACACGAGAACGAGAGTAGTCTATTTTCACAATCTGTTTCCTATCCGATAGGTACGAGGAAATCCATTTAAGGAAAATAGAGTGGAGACCCAAACTTTGAAGCTTGTTTAGGAGAGCAGATATATTGACCTTGTCGAAGGCTTTTGAAAAATCTGTGTATATGGCATCTATTTGATAACCATTCTCAATCGAATTCAAACAAAAATTTGTAAAAATGGCCAAATTGGTCGTAGTGGATTTACCTTTCATGAATCCGTGCTGCTGTGGGCAAATAATTGGCTTGCATATCAAGGAAAGCTTATTTGCAACAATAGAGTCAAGTAACTTCGGGACTATCTTCATTATAGAAACGGCTCTATAGTTTTTAATCAGATGTTTAGCACCACTCTTATGAATTGGCTTGATTATTGAAATCTTCCAGGCATTGATAAACTGGCCGCTACTCAGAGATAAATTAAATATGAAAGTTAAAGGATTAGCTAGAGAAGCTATGCATGATTTCAGAAGGGCTTGTGAAATATTATCCAAATCTGCACTATAATTCCAGTCGAAGTTATTCACACCGTTTATAATATCCTCATCACTTAAACATAAAGAACCAACATCCAAAGGACTTTGAATGGTGGACTGTGAAGAACAGTAATGAGGAATATTCGAATCATATACTGATTCAAAAAACTTCGCAAATAACTCACAAGTATCGTCAAGGTTCTTAGATTTTAAATTATTGAATTCCATAATATTAGGAAAGCCAGATAACTGACGTTTGTCGTTAATGTAACTCCAAAATGCTCTACAATCATTTTTGATATTAGCCTCAATAGAAAATATATACTTCCTGTGTAGAAAGCGGTGCAAATATTCAAATTCATCTCTTAATCTCTTGAAGTTATTACGCTTACTGTTAAGATCTAGGTCATCAGCATTTCTTAATGCTTTGTGGGCATTATTTCTAGCGTTTTTTAAGCGCAATAGAGATTTGTTAAACCATTTTGGATGATTATTATTAATCTTCTTCTTCAAAGGAACATATAAATGTAAAGCGGATTTAATTGTCTCAAGAAACTTGTTGTATGCTTCGTCCACTGAAAGACCGTTAAAGGATTCATTCCAATTAAAATTCAAAAAATATTCATTTAAACTATCACAATTTGCAATACGTAGGTTATATTCCCGAGATTCAATACAAGGACACAATTTATCAAACCTATAAGCTGAAAAACTAAAGTCTAATGCTTTATGATGTATGTCGCATTTAAGTACAGGTGACATTGATTCACATACTTTTGTAAGAATATCATCAGAGATAAAAACTAAGTCCAAGAACCTACCAAAGATGTTGCTGACTGAGTTAATTTGAAACAAGTTTAAATCCGCCATTATGTTAAGTTATGAAAATCAACCGAAAATAGACTGAGTTATGTTGGTTTAAAGAAATTACGCTATTAACGATATTTGCATTGAATTTTTTCTGTTAAAATATGCGTTCAAAACAAAACAGCCAATTTCCGAGGAGAATTCTACTTTTGTTATAATTGCTGAACTTTGTCTCTTAAATACTAAAGTATGTAGGTACTATATAATAATTAAGAGAAAAAAAATTTTTCTTTTTTGGTTAAAAACATATTGAAATATCGTATTTGAAAGTAATTTATTTTGATTCCTGAATCCAGACTTTTTCCTTTGTTCTTTTAAAAAGCAGCAAACCCATGGCATTTTCCTGCAACTTAGTAGGTACCAGAAAACCCATTTCTTTAATTGTGGAAGATACCAAAAAACCCATTTTCGTAATCGCTCTGTTGCAATATTTTGTAGTCCGTAATGTTAACAATTCAAGCTTTTGTTTTTTTCGTATTTCATTTATCTAAATAATTTGCAGAAAAAAACATCAACTGTGTGAAAGCAAGTTGTGTATGTATATATATATGTTATATTCCAACTGAGTAAATAAAACACATGTATAATATTCCGTGTGGAGATTATATGTGTAAAAGAGTGTTTTAATATACAAGGTGTTTCTTTGTACGGATGCCAAAATGAGTTGGATGAATGATCTAACCAAGAAAAAAAATTGTATGGCGGAGGGAGGGGCATTTCAACCGTTTGAGAGCAACAGGGTGATTCGTAAATTCCAATTTTCCATAGTACCTATACACATCATTATTTTATTTCTATCTTTTGATATACTCAACGCAGCAACATCCGACCCACGCCAAAAGTCTACTATTCTAATGTGCTTTCCAAAAATGCAATAATATTGACCTACCACCTACCACATTTTTTCTCCTAAAATTCAGCTTTTCCGCAAATTTTCTCCGAAATTCATGTAATTAAGTAATACACCTATTTTTTATTTGTATTTAAGTAATTACATATAAGTACAAACTTAGGTAGCTATAGTAGTCACTTGTTGCACGTGTTTCCTCACATGTCTTGTATCATTTTATCTAAACACTATCTGATATGGGACATAGTGATATTTACATCGAAACACAACAAAAGTCACCTGACAATGGGTATTTGTAATTTGTAGCCCATGAATTACCCAATGTTGTAGTTAAGTATTTTAAAATTTGAGGCCTATAAGAATTACCGATTGTCTGAGTAATAAAAAAAAATTGTGGCTAAGAAATATGAAATGGTTGGAGTACGTACGAGTATTTTAAAATTTCTATACCATGAATTTTCGATTGCTTGAGTAATACAAAAATTGTGACTCAGAATTACGAACTAGCTGAGCATTTTAAAATTTGTGTCCCATTAACTGCCCAATGCTTGAGTAATAGCAATTCACAATTGGGTATTCACAAATGTTTGCCTACTCAATTACGAATTATAATGGGAATGGAAAATTCCAGAATGATGATCTTTATTCTTTAAAAAATTATAATCGCAGTGTTGTAATTATGAATTGTTACCCAGCTTCGTAAAAATTAAGATAAAATCTATTAACATTCTAGTAGTTACATGTCATGAAGACAAAAAATATAAAGAGTGTTCCTAAAAAGAAAACTCTGTAAATACATAATTTGTTTAATAGCTATGAATTTACTTTGCAAGGATATTATTTTTTCTCCGAATTCTAGATTAGTCCAATACGAAAAGCTAAAACAGTCTGAATTTCAGTTCTGAGAAATATAAGTTATTTATATAGTTATAAAGTTGTAGGTTCTGTTATTTTTTATGAAAACAGAACATGAGAGTTATTCTCAAAATGAAAATCAGAATTAAGCCTATCTTTATTGTGATGCTTTTATGTATTTATGCTTGATTAAGTAAAAGTTGAATAATTGAAGAAAATTTGGTCTTAAAAACAATTTTTTTATCGAATTTGCCAGTTAATATTTACACCTCTGACGATAATAAAGAAACATTTATCGTTTAAAAGCGAAAATCTACTATTCACTTTATTACAAAATATTGTATGCTTTTTTACTTTAAACCTTTATCTAATATTTTTTTTAATTGAAAATATTTAAGCTTTTATACTTTCAACGCTCAAAAGTGTTATATGCACATTTCACATATATGTATGTAGGTATTTCTACAAAACAAACGATTCTGGATGGTCCGTTCAAAACTAAGGACTTTTTTCAATTTGAATTTCAAGCATCTGGGTCACATGTATAAACGTAATTTTACTTCGTTGGTATCTATTACTAATTTCTGTATATTTGCACAAATAATTTCATGTGCTAATAAATTTAAAGTGTGCAAATAATTTATATGTTCAGCCCATTTCTATTTAAAATGAATGTTTTTAATTAAGTGTCATACTTAATCCGATATTTTGTTCCCGCATGCAAAGAAATCAAATTATTTTGCATTTCAACATTTTTATTTATAAATTCTCTTGTTCTAAAAGTTCTGTCCGATTCCGTATTAAAGTCAAGATTTAGAGACAATCTAGGTGATCAAACCACCTTAATTCATGCTGGATTTTATGGCTGGGTGAGCTTTAATACAGTTCATGTCTTTAATAAACAATTTGTTGCTTCACAATCTTTTGAACGAAAACGGCAAATAATTTCACTATTTGATTGAAATCTTCAAAATTTATTACAATAAAGAATATTTTTGTCGATAGTTCTATTGAATGAAAGTGAACCTACCCTTAGCGCAATGATAGAGTGAATTAATAGAATTGTTGTAATAAAACACAGATTTGGCAAAATAAATATACGTTTAATAAGCCTAATTGAATTTCAATTAAGTAGGTGTAGGGTCTTCAAAGTAATCCTTAATATAGTGCCCGATGATTGCAAGGTTGGTGACTTAAAAATAAAATCAAAATATATGTATGTAATATAAGAAGTTTTCGTGCCAATTGTATATTAGTATATTTATGTTAAAATTTACTGCTTAGTAGCCGCTTTAATTAGTAGTCGATAGGCCCGCCCCATTTAATTGTCTAATATAATCCTTAAATTCATTTATTTCATTTTCATCCATCTGAAGAGCGATCAAACATCCGTGAAAATAGTCACTAGTGAAACATCCTTCTCTGCAGGTATAGATAAGATTTGTTTTAATAGATTGTTAAAAAAAGTTACTCATAATATTTATTTTATATGTATAACAAATAAAAAAATTAAATTGTTCAAATTAGTTTTTACCACTTTGATACTAAAAGCACACTGAATATGTTTTAACTTGATTTCAAGTGTAGCAAAATTTGTATATATGTATGTACTAACCTGCATTTTACATACACAGAAGGCGTAAAGATAGAATCACAGTCGAAACAAACTCGATCTAATTTTGCAAATATTGATTTATCATATTTTCCTTTGCACATAATTTCTACTTCCTTTGAGTTCACCGTTGTCACAAATTGATGTAAAATAAGGAACGTTATCAGAACGTGAAAATGCATCTAAAAGATTATTTAAATTACACAATTATAAATTTAACTATTTCAATATAAAGTCCATAATTATGCATATATTTTTAAAGCTTTAGCTATAAATAAAAATACTACAACTTATAATTAATAGATAAAATACCTAGCCGTAGAAATATTTCAGAAATGATACATATAAATTTAATAAAAAGTATACGCTTACGAAATCAAAGCATTATGAGTTTTTGAGTATTATTGTGATTTTTTTCAAAATATTCCTTAGCTGTGCTTTTTTGCAGAATTTTATAACTTTGTTTTATCGTAGATTATTTTGAGTTTATTTTGTATGTATTATCATCAATGAATATTCAGTACGTTGCGCTATATGGGCTCAGATCCCGAGAGCGCTTAATTGTAAGTAGGAGTGCAATTAATTGTATGCACATAGTTGTATGTAATGATAAATAAGTAAATAATATAAATCTAAATACATATGTATATAAAGCAATTGTTGTTTGTCTGAA
Source organism: Eutolmus rufibarbis (assembly GCA_963920795.1). Lineage (NCBI taxonomy): Eukaryota > Metazoa > Arthropoda > Insecta > Diptera > Asilidae > Eutolmus > Eutolmus rufibarbis. Next base: position 33,286,714 of record OY987205.1, read on the forward strand.
TTGTATAGACACCGAAACTACTGGGCCAATTGAGCTCAAATTTTGCCAGTATATATGTTTCGAGTAAAAGATGGTTCAGGGTTTATAAAAGGATTAAAAATGTCCGATAGAGGACGCGTCAAACACAATCAATATGTTTGCTATGCGCTGTAAGTAAGTATAAGCAATTAGTGCATTTTGTGAAGTGAATATTGGCACATGACATTACACATGACATGAAAATTGTTAACATATTTAATTCCTTGAAGTTAAAAAATTCGCTGCTATATTGGATCTGCTATATTAGATTTAAAAAATTCAAACGGAAATTTAAGATCGACGACTCCAACAACCTCCGAGTGTCCGCTTTCATAAAGATTCCTTAAGCTTTAAAAATTTTCAGCATTGTCATGATATAGTGAACCAGAATCTATTAAGATTCCCGCTAACTAGTACTCTGTTCGCACAGATCGTACAAGCGTAGAGGAAAACAAACTGCCGCGAATTGTTTCCCATTTTTGGGACGTCACCCATAAGACTCAATGGAAGTTCTTTAGACTGTCAGACCACTTTGCCCTAGATGTGTGCGTGCACCGGGACCACTTCACGCTTTGTAATATAGAAAGTTTTTTCCAATGCTCAGACCAACCAATTACGAACCAACCAACCAAAGTGCTGAATTGGCTGAATTCCGTGTAAAGTACAAGTCCTTGCCTATAATTGTGCCTGCCGGCTGTCAAAACATTCTTGGGCAAAAGTTTTTAGTGCTTTATGTTATAATTAGTTTGGTTGATTGGTTTTTCTCCTTTACTATCATGCGATAGTGCCACCACTGTGGCTTATTTGGTCTCGGCAACTACAGCCATATAATAAGGTCCCACTACACATGTTTATAATAATAACCACATGTTTTAAAGAATTTATTTACTCACCTTACTTCGTATCACGTTGTTTTTCACGAATTGAACTGAGTGCTTGTCACTTAATGTTATACGAAATGTTATGCGAGCTTTTATATGAATTTTTTTTGCGTATTAATTTGAAATTATCGCATACATATGAAGTATTTTAATCAATTAATTATGATAACACCAACACCAGAGAGAATTCAGCTTCATGTGCTACTAGCGAGAGGTAAATTCAGATGCTTTCAGAAATTTTAGGAGTGAGTAATATAATTGAAATTAATTAAATGATTATCTGTTGAAAAAAACATTTTTGTGCTTATTTATTATTATTACTTAGAGTTTAGGATAAAGGATTATGAGGTCAATTTATCTACATATTTGCTGGATATCTTTAAGAAGCTGTTACAGTGTGACAGATCAAAAATTTGGTTGTTTTTCGGCAGTATTTATTCAAAGATACAATATCCTACTTTTAGTATAGTCGATTTCCACATTTACACCTCAAAGTAATAGCGTTGCGTGCGCACGCTCGTCTTAAAAAATCAGCGTTTTTGTCTAAAAACGACAATGTTCTACATTTGGCGCAGATACATTTCTCAAATACGATCTGACCAATTGAGTTGGTTAAACATGCATATACTACGTAATCCGACTACGATGGCTCGAATGCAAATCATTAAAAGCGATGTCCAAATTATTAGTGCAATTGTTGCCCAGCTTCGGAAAAATTAAGGATACCATTTGTAACAAAAGATAGCAGCAAATTCTTAACGAAATATATTCTTGCACTTCATATACTTTATTCTAATTATCTAATAAATCACAAAGATGAACGGGTGGTTAACATTATTCGATTCCCGAAAAGGTAAATTTGGTGATAGGTGACCTAAAATATGAATGCCACCGACCCCGATGGACCTGTGGTTCGGCGCTGTCTGAGTCCGCTTATTGCTGAATCTGGTCCCGGCACTTTTTTTTTTCTGACCCAATTGTGCTGGCTGCCTCAGCTGAATACGACTACTGTTTTAATTTTTGGGAAAGTTGACTTTTCCACTTTAAACGACTGGCTTTCTGCTTATGATTAGAGTAATCTTCTTATGATCCGTTACATTGATGATGCGGTTAGATCGTTTTATGAAAGAAAGAACATCTTTCTGCTTGTTTTGCACGCTGCGTACTTACCAGAAAATCAAAGACCTCACGCTTTTTTCAGCCATGACTCCCTGACGATCGCTAATCTTTTTATCGAATTCTTTAATTCCGCTTTCGCATATTCTGTGATATTAGCTTTAATGAGTTTATCCACTTGACGAAGCTTTTGCCGACATCTCTTAGCCTTAAAGATCTTCTTGACGAGGCTACGTTGCGTGTCTATTATTTCTATTCTATGTTAATTATTTAACTTATCTATCCATTCAGGTGTGTTCCCTGCTTCTTGGAAAACCTTATTTATTCTTCCTTTACACAAAAAAGGTGACAGATGCGATATTACGAATTATAGGCCTATCGCCAATTTATGCTGTATTGGCATCCTTTCCGAGGCCTTGATTTGCGTCATCTAAATAGTATTTTCATTGTAAACCGTTTCTAGCATTTTTTCAGCATGGCTTCATGAAGTGTAAATCAACCTATACCAACCTCTTGCAATTCTCCAACTTTTGTACTCCGGCAATTGAGGCTGGCAAGCAGGTTGATTGCATCTTCACCGATTTTGGTAAGGCCTTTGACAGAATCAACAATGAAAATCTTCTTTATTATTATCCTGTCCTCGGTATTCCTACACTTTTTGTTGACTGGTTGAGCTCTTAACTGACGAACCGCTTGAAACACGTTATTTTTCGAGGTGCCGTCTCACATCCACTTTTTATTATTTAACGTTCTTTCATTGATTCTGTCCCACTCCAGAACTTTATATTACACTGACATGACGTGGAAAACATTTTTCGCATTATAGTTAATATCAATGATTGCTCTCTTCCGAACTCTGATCTGGTTGCCCATAAGTGGTCCTCTGTGAACTGCCTAACCCTGAACATTGGAAAATGCAAATATATATCCTTCACAAGTAGCAAGAGCACATTACGCTACAGCTACGTACTTTGAGATTGCTTATTATCTAGGGTAGACATAATAATGGACCTGGGCGTTTTAATCATTTGTCTAATTTCTGTAGATGTTTAGCTACTAAAAATCAATAGGTAAAAATACGAAAGTCGTAAATATCGCTGCTAGGGTTAGTTTTTTGGCGTTAAATACTCGGTTTTAATTGCAATAATTAGACAAATGCAAAAAAATCGATAAAAATCGCTTATTTGTACGATTTTTTACCGTTTTACGGCTAAGCAGCTATATACATACATATTTCTACAAAACAAACGACTCTGGATGGTAAACTCTTAAGATTTATATCTTTTAGATATGTATATTATATCTTTTATAGTTGTGAATTGACAAATTGTCAAATTTTTACAAGGTTGATATTTTTTAATGTTAATACAATGGAACTAAGGTAAGGTGTGCTGAAGTTGGTCCCTGCTTATATAAAATAAAGTGGTATATAAACTTATAAATATGTGCTAATACTCTTTAATAATCATAAGTTCACATTTAGTCTATCCGTCCGTTCAAAATGAAGGACTTTTTTCAATTTGAATTTCAAGCACCTTGGGTCACATGAGTAAACGTAATTTTACTTCATTAGTATCTATTACTAATTTCTGTATATTTGCACAAATAATTTCATGTCTAATAAATTTAAAGTGTGTGAATAATTAACATGTTCAGCCCATTTCTATTTAAAATGAATGTTTTTAATTTAATGTCATACTTTATCCGATATTTTGTTCCCGCATGAAAAGAAGTCAAATTATTTTGCATCTTAACATTTTTATTAAAAATTCTCCTGTTCTAAAAGTTCTGTCCAATTCCGTATTAAAGTCAAGATTTAGAGACAATCGAGGTGATCAAACCATCAAACCACCTTAATTCATGCTGGATTTTATGGCTGGGTGAGCTTTAATACGGTTCATGTCTTTAATAAACAATTTGTATCTGTTGTTTCACAATCTGTTGAACGAAAACGGCAAATAATTTCACTGTTTGATTGAAATCTTCAAAATTTATTACAATAAAAAATATTTTTGTCGATAGTTCTATTGAACAAAAGTGAACCTACCCTTAGCGCAATGATAGAGTGAATTATTAGAATTGTTGTAATAAAACACAGATTTAGGAAATTAAATATATACGTTTAATAAGACTAATTGTACTAGAATGTAACTAAAATTACTTGAGAAATACAACAAAAATAGTAATCTGTATTTCAAGTAGGTGTAGAGTCTTCAAAGTTATCCTCAATATTGTGCCCCATGTTTGGAAGGTTATTCTCCTAAAAATATAAAAATCAAAATATATGTAATATAAGAAGTTTTCGTGCCAATTATGTATATTAGTATATTTATGTTAAAATTTACTGCTTAGTAGCCGCTTTAATCAATAGTCAATGGGCGTGCCCCATTTAAGTGTTTAATATAATCCTTAAATTCATTTATTTCATTTTCATCCATCTGAAGAGCGATCAAACATCCGTGAAAATAGTCACTAGTGAAACATCCTTCTCTGCAGGCATAGATAAAACTTGTTTTAATAGATTGTTAAAAAAGTAACTCATAATATTTGTCTTTGTTAAAAAAGTACCTCATAATATTTGTCTTATATGTATAACAAATAAACAAATTAAATTTTTCAAATTGGTTTTTACCACTTTGATACTAAAAACAAACTACATATTATTTAACTGGATTTCAAGTGCAGTAAAATTTGACGATACCAACCTGCATTTTACGTACAAAGAAGGCCTAAAGAAAGAATCACAGTCGAAACAAACTCGATCTAATTTTGCAAATTTTGATTTATCATATTTTCCTTTGCACATAAGTACCATTTCCTCTGATTTCACCGTTGCCACAAATTGATGTAAAATAAGGAACGTTATAAGAATGTGAAAATGCATCTAAAAAATTATTTAATATACTTATACAATTATAAATTTATCTCTTTGAATATAACGTCTATAATTTGAAAGCTTTAGCTATAAGTAAAAATACTACAACTTATAATTAATAGATTAAATTTCCACAATTTTTTAAACGTTGTTTTATCGTAGCGTATTTTGTGTTTAATTTGTATTATCATCAATAAATATTTAGTACTTTGCGCTATATGGGCTCAGATCCCGAGAGCGCGTAGTTGCAAGAAGGAGTGCAATTAATTGTATATACATAGTTCTATGTAATGATAAATAAATAAATAAAATAAATATTTACTATAAAACGAAAGGCTTTGGAGAAAAAAAAAACACAAAAACTAGTGTTCAGTTAAAAATCCTCTAATTTCTTTATGCTTTTTCCTTCCTTATATATGTATCCAACCTATGCATATATGTATGTATATTAGGGTGTTTTTTTCATGTTCGGTTCCATAGGCCTAGTTCTAGCTCTAAAAGTAATCCTGCTGAAATTTCAAACACCTGGATCAAACTGTGAGCCTATGAGACCGAGAAAAGAACCAAAAAAAACTCTGGTTGAGACCCTTTTTTCGATCAAAAAGTCGAAGAGTTTTGATTAGGTATTTTAGTAATTTTACAGCTATTTCGTCACAGTACATATAAACAAGGACATGAGTCGGAATGAAAACTTCTTAAAACCATTTTTTGGACTTTGAAAGTCTTAAAACGTATAAATCGGCTGAATTCTATCATTATGAATTTTTACGATAATGTTCAAAGAACGATATCCTTGAAACTACTGGATTTATGAATTTAGTCGTTCAGACGTTTTTGGTAGTAAATTTAATTCTGAATGAAATGCTGGTATGAGAAATTTTTAAAATTTGTTTTTAACGAGGAATTCACGTTTTTGTAAAAGAGTAATTTTTCCCATACAAATTGTATGGAAAACTAAACTCTGTTTGCGCCTTCACAGATTTGATCCAAGAGTCTGAAATTTCGGCAGGATTACTTTTAAATCTAGAGCTAAAACTTAGGCCTACAGGACCGAAAAAGAGACAGAAAAAAGCACCCTTATATATATATGTGTATGTATATTTGAAAGATTTCACTTAGTAGAATTCCGTACCAAAATGGTAAAAAAAACCCTTATGGTGCGACTTTGTCCGTCTGTCTGTCACAGCTGATAATCTCACGACCGACATAAGCTATCGACTTGAAATTTGACACAGTTATAGAACTTGGTTACCCACATCCATCACAGTTCAAAGAATTATGAAAATATATTTATTTTTATTGGAAATCTGGTCCGAAGTCAGGGGTTCAAATTTAAGAGAAATCCGCAAAAGCTTTAACAAACAAATTTTATTTTGTGGTCCGAAAAATGAACTTTATGAAATGTTCAACACACTTATTCACATGAAATTGATAGAAGAGAAGGGACGTAATCCTCGGCGCGCGAGTCAGACTCGCACTTGTCCGTTTTTTTTTTTAATTGCTTATATGTATAAAAGCAACTATGGAAAAAATATGAACATATAGCTCTTCTGTATAAAACTACTATTACAAGAACCTCGAACATTTATTTTGGCTTATGTTATATCGAAACAATAGAGATTAGAGAGCGTTATACGACTTTTTTCTATTCTCTGATCCTACAAAATTATCTTAAAAAGTATTATGGATATTTATTTTGTTTCCACAGTCTTGTTCTGATACTTGCTTTAAAAATTGTTGAAAAAGATAAATTATAGTTTGAACTTAATATAGATGCAAACTCACGAAAATGTATGATGGACTGAAGTTATATTGTCATCTTTTCCTCTTATAAACAGTCTTCCGTAAGTTTTAGAGGCTTAAATTACAGGTGAATAAATATGAAAAGCATCTAGTAACTAAATAGCAAACAATTCCACTGATAAAAAGACAATGGAAAGATCTCTTGTATGCTTAAGTGTTTCACAAGAACCCAGCTTGGAATTGGTTGTATTCAGCACTCAACTTTTGAAATGTGTGTCATAATAATGTGTTGTTATCACGCGCCCTACATAGGCTTGCAAGAAAATAATAAATTTGAAAGAAGTGCTGAATGAAAAGAAAAGTGCTGATCTTTATAAGCTATGAATTCTATAATATAATGAAGGCACTCATTTTCCACCGTCTGATGGCGTCTTAGGAATATCCAACGAATGCCTCCAGAAGCTTATTAACAAACAAAAAATATCTGTTGCTGGCCAGACTGTAATTTTTTTTAAATCCCAGACACAGTATTTCCGATCTCGTCTGATCTGGGTCTAATCAAATTTAATCTCATTTGTACAGCTGAGTAAAGATTTTTGTTATTGGTAAAATTTGCCTACAACAACATTATCAACATTACAACATTACGCAAAAATTGCCATTTAAATATCAATTACGTCTGATCCAGAAAAATCTTAAATCAAGAAGCTTATTAAAATAAGAAATTTATTAGTAGGAAAGATAACTTAGTGTAATAAAAGTGCCAAAAAAATAAAGTTTAAGAGTAAAACGCAATGAAACATTCCTTGAGAAAAACTACCAGCGTAACTGCTTAATTTCTTTTAAATGCCATCGATTGGTTGTCTTATAGTTTCAACTAACAAGACGTCGAATTAATGTTATTTTTCCAACAATTAATGGATTATTTTTGAATTTCAATTGGCACTGCCTAGTTCTTTCGTGTGATCATCAGAAATTATGAGGGGTGTGCCAAACATCTAATGGGTGGATTTAATATGCACAAATCATTGATAAAATGATGAAATTAACATTGTTTTCATATTTCTTCTTGCGGGCACTTTACGAACAAGTTCTCAAACTTATTATTATTGAAACGATCTCAGGGTTACAAATTGCTTTTGTATCAGGTTTGTGGTAATAATGCTGACTTATTTATTTATTTCAGGTGTTATAGTTGCACAACTGTCTTTAACACTTTCTTTTTAACTTTTTAACTTACAATTATTTTCAACTAGCTGAGTAACTCGATTTCACCCGGTGTATCAAAAATATTACTTAGTTAAATACTTCTAAAATGTTGGTACTTCAGCCAGATTAGGAAGTTTAGAAGTATATTACTAAAAACTGTGCATGTGGTATAGAACCGTTCAAACCTTATTTTGTTACCACCGTCCATATCAGAAGGGCACATAATTCATTCTGTACTTATACGTTTCCATTGTTAAGTTTTAATAAATAAATGAGGGTATTAATTTTATTTTTACTATTTCATCGTTACCTTATTGGAAAACATTAAAGCTGCAAACCTTATGTTGATATTCGTCATAGAAATTATCTCTGCCTAAACATTTCGTTACACATGGAAAAGTTCATTCGCAATCAGCATTTCCAAAAACTCTAAATACCATTCTGCATGGCAATTCATTGAAATTTAAGATTGCTGGACGCCATTCTAAGTCCGCCATTTTGAAACTCTTAATTTTATATCCATAAAAATAGTCCATATGTTTAGTTGAAGGATGTAGTACCTTCAAACAAAAAATGAAAAATACCAAACCAACCGTTTTGGCATGATTGTGCAACAAACATCCAAATAAACTTTCAAGTTGATATGTACGAGATTCAAAATCGGTACCACTAATACGATAAATTTAACTTAAATTCGTAGAATTCCAAAAATTTTTGTCGCCATATTGGGTCCGCCATTTTGAATTTCCAAATTTTGGGAGCAGGCTCGAAATTAGTGTCACCAATTTTCCTTTACTTTAATATAGGTACATGAAAATCATTTCAATTTCTAAATCCTCTGTTGCCTTTTTGAATTTCCAAATTTTAATAATAGATTTGAATTTAGTGGCCTCAAATTACCCATAGTACTAATTTTCACTTAAATTCATTGAATTTCGGAAATTTTTGGTGGTCATATTTAATCCGTCATCTTCAATTTCTAGATTTCGAAAGTAGGTTCGCAATTAGGGCCTCCAAAAAGCCCCAAATACAAATTTTCATGGCAATCCCTTGAAATTTACTATTTTTGACTTCCATCTTGCGAATAAAAAGTAGTCTAGATATGTTTAGTCGAGATATGTAGTGTCTTTACTCAAAAAATAAAAATGATCGGAGCCAGCGTTTAAGCGTGATTGAGCAACAAACAAACAAACAAACCTTTCGATTTTATATATGTATGTATATATAGGGATAGGGATATTACAATCCTCCTATTTGTAAATGAGATTAGAACTTGTTAATTGAGCACTTTAAATTTAGTTAATTATTACAAAAATTCCCTTTCTCAAATTTTTAAAACTAAAAATATGAGTCATATCCTCATGATGAATGAATTTCTCCGATTTACTACTTGAGAAATGCGTTTCTAAAATAGTAATTCTGTAAATACAAATAATTCGTCACGTTTTCACATAACAGCATCAACGAGGGAAAGCACTTTTTAGCATCGGTGGATCCTAACGTTCTAAGTTGCTAAAAATTCGCATGTACACAGATCACGTACATCGCGTTCTACATGATTCTTTTCGCGAATTAAATGTCGGCAAAGAATACAAGATTGAGGTGGGTTGAACATTCTTCGTGCGTTGATTTAGTGTCATTATAAAGATCATAAAGATGTGAAAACATACACGTTTTAGGGTCAAAATCCTCTTTTGAGGAATGAGAATTATTTATAATTCGGACATCATAAATTTCGGTATTGTTTCTTTAGATAAGGCTATGTATTAGACCATAGCTTAGCTTAAAAAGCTGTATGTAAGCACATCAATAAATTCTTAAAAAGAACAAGGAGTTCAATTTAAATTACATAGGTACTTAAAAGTTTATTGTGGAAAATTTTTAGAAAACCGCAGTTCAAATGTAAAATTTTGAGCTAAATTTGTATATACATAGTGTTGTAGAAAGCTTGATACAAACCTTTTAAGGAGGTAATGACTTAAAATTAATTTAGTTATTCTTATAGCATCGAAAGGGCAGAAATTGGAAAACTGTTTAGATATCTATTAAATTTTCTGTTTACAATATTGTAAGTTTTTTATTGACAGTAACGAAACTGAAATCTTGCTAATCAAAAAAGCACACCTACCAATCTTTGGATATGCGCGTTATAAATACAAAAACCAGATAAGGAACTGCAATTGACCTTCCATTTATTGATTACTGAAGCACATTGTGGTCTTATTTTCCATTTTTCCTTCATGCTTCCATCATCTTGTAATTTCGCTGCATTTCACTCAGAGCTTAAAACCCTGTTCATCGAAAGAAGGTCAGTGCTTCCAAAATTGACCTACTTTACTTTTGTACCGGAAATAAAAGTGGAAATATATATTTAGAGTTGTTGGTGTAGGTACTTCATTTAATGTATGTAATGTAATGTAATGAAAATGTATGTAAATGTAATATAAATTTAATATATGAATATTTGCAGCAATTTAAAAATTATAAACTGCAAGCAAATACTATAATCAATTTTTCTTATTTTAAGTGTGTTAAATTGCCTGCAAAATCTGAGAACATTTGAATGAATATAGCGTACCGATAATTATCATTAGCAGTTTGCATCATGATTTTATCAAAATTACTAAAGACGTTTACAACAGATGGCTCTACATATTTCCAAAGAAGTTAAAGCAAATAATTGCATTTATTCATACATGGCTACGACGTCGATTGACATCTTTTAATTACTTTTTTACGTAATATCAACACGTTTGCGAAAGAACATTCTTTGCTAGTAATTATGAGTAAATTTTCATTCATACAGAAAAATAAAAAGATTATTTACATTAAGAGAAAAAGTCTGTTGTAAACATTGTAGTAGTTATTTAAAATAATGCCACACCTCTGTTGTGTGCAGATTCACGATTAGTGATATTTTTAAAATATTCATTAATGTGTAAAGGTTTATTTATTTCGATTACTCTCACTATGTTTGCATGCTTACCTGAAGCACACTGTTCAAGTTAGAAAATCTTATGTAAACTCATATCTATTCGAATTTATACAAATTACAAATTTCTTCAATTGAGTTTATTTTAAAATATGACGAGTGACAATTATTATTCTTAAAATTAATTTAACTTAAAGCATTTACATAATTCAAATTTGAAAAAGTAAATATATAGACAGATATTATAATTTTGTAATTCTAGAAAGATAAACACAGCGTCCAAGGTATTGAAATGGTATGAAAACTCGGCATTGCTAGCAGTCAATAGTTTGCATTACGTAAAAAAATACATATTGGATTAAAAAGCACATGAATTTGAACTACCTACTTAAGCTTTTCACATGTCGTTTGAAGTGTGTGAATAGCTGGATAATACAGTAAATCTTTTATAATGCGTGTAACCTGCGTTTACGTAGGTAAGTTCAATTTTGCTAGAGTTAATTGTATTGCATCTGATCTTTAGGCTGACTTAATGCTGTTTGGTACTCTATTCTACACATTGCATAAAATATCACAATACTTAATTATGATACATATTTATGTATTTTTACTAGTACATAGTTGTTTATTTAATTTAAAATACTCGCACATAATTTTTGTCGTGACAGTTTTGCTATTTTTCTCAAATTCTGTAGTACTTTCGAGTTAATTTTTGTTATGAAGAAATTGCTGCCACCACAGGGAAACACACATATATGTATGTAATATCATTTATTTAATTTAGTATTTTGTATATATTTATAGTTTGAATTTTATTTATTACTTTAGAACTTAACATAAATTTTAAATGTTGAAAACATGAAAAAAGCCTTTCTAAAAAATTAAAAATAATATTATAATAAATAAAATAAATAAATAGAAGAAAATATCGGGTCACTCCGCTTCAAAAGCATGTAACCCCCCGCCCGATCTACGACGTATCAAAATTTAACAACATTTCTTAAGGGTTCATACCTTAGAAGACATTGTAATTATTTCCTGCATTTAGGAAAATTTAATGAAGTATCTACATAGCTTTAAATTCTAGATGATTTTGCTAGAATTAAGAAATTCAAATTTTAAGATTGAGAATTCAATAAATTAAGCCTTTACATGAGCATATTAAGGGGAGAAGAGTGAATCTTTGAAATTAAATTTGGAAAATATTGCAGGAAAATAAAATAGTATCATGGATAATGCAAAAACAACATTCATATTTTTAAAGATATATTACAGAAAATTAATTAGTTTAATTTTGTGCAGCGCTAATTACATGCATGAAAATTTTCTTAGTGCGTACCTTACTAAGATCGCAAAAATTTCTCACTGCGCAAAAAAAGCGTGTGTTAGTCAAGCTAGGAAAAAAAAAAAGTTTCGTAAGGATCCCGGGGATAAAAGAAAATTGAAAGATTAAACATTTTACTTTATATTTGATACCCTATTTGTAAGGATTCATCCAAAAATTCCTTCTTAGCGTTATTTGTGAAAGCAATTAATTGTAAAAACACATTTGACTGATTACTTTTATAAAAAAAAAAACTACCTGAGATCAACTATGGACCCGCACCGAAAGCAGTTTATCTATTGTTGAGATTCTAGGAAATTAAGATGTAATATAATAACAAATTTCGCAAATATCAAAATAAGAAAAATTCAGTTTTTTTTAACTTTATTAAGAGATAAAAATAATGGTGAACATTTTACCCATAACGTCGATTTTAAGATCTCTTATGTTTTTGTGAAAAATAATTGTATATGTACATACATATGTATATAGTGAAATAGATTTAAATATTTTATTTAATAAAACACTTTGCATTATAATATATACATACATGCGTTCAGTAAATATTGCATTCGTGACAAAATTGACACATAGAAGATCTTAAGTTCCCAACGACGAAATATTGATTAGAATCTAAAAGTACCTGTTGTATGAGGTATGACCTTGTGTGCAAAATTAAAAGGACGGCAAAATAAGTTTTGTACGGGGCCTCTCAGAATTGGGATGTACTTTTTATAATTTTAGAATCAGCTATTACACTTCATTTTTTACTTTACTTACTTTATGCAACTTCAAAGTGTTTTCATTTAATTATATTTTGCTCTTATTGCTATTGCACTTCAAACTAAAATTTGGGTTAAATCCTCCTTACAGCATCGGTGATCTTTTGTAATGACTCTTCAATGCGTCTTCGGACAATAATTAATCTTTGAGAATTTTTTCAACGTCTGCTTCTTGTTAGCCAAGCATTTCCACACTTCAAGCCAGTGCAGCTCATCTTAAGTTTTGTACCAGAGTCCAATTAGCAACTTTAAAAAAAAAAGAATTAAAAAGACGTGATAATTTTAGGTTGATGGCTGGGTGCTAATATGATGAATATCTAAAATTCCCCGTGAGTCGCAAAGAGAATAAACAAAACTCCCTCGGTGTTTTGGAGTGGACTGGACATCAAGTGATTCAATTTGCTATAGTCACGACAGGTCCATGATCCCTTAAGCGGTAGTAAGAAATAGTAAAACTTCATTAATTTATAATTTTGCTGTTGATTCGAAAGAATAAGACAAGGTCTGGTCAGGTTCAAGTATGGGCGTGGATCCCCTCTGCCTGTGAGGTCTTCGCAGCCTTCAAAATTTACGTTTCCAGGTGACATCGTAATGTTTATTTGCGCGCTTGTGGGCATTACAGCGATCATCCAGGTGAAGTATAAAAGCGATAGCCACACTTCTCTAGATTCAGTCTACAGCCAGAACTTACTTGACCAACAAAGGGAGATTTAACCGGATTTAAGTGAGGTGCTCACGGGAATTAAAAATTTTGTAACCAGTAATCGAGTGATCGAGTGATCGACATCATGATCTTCAAGGTAGATGGACTGCTTGAAATTTATCGGTATTTAACTAAAGTGCGTGCTCTGCTTGTAAAATGTTTCAGTTGTGCACCCTAGCCATCGTCCTTGCAGCGGCTGCGAGCGCCTACCCGGCCGAAGAAATGCCAACGGCTGCTCTGCTCGAGGTCAGGCAAGAAGTATGTGAATTTCTTATGTTTTATGTGGTCGAAGGAGTGAAGTAAATGCATTCTTTACATAGCCCGCGGAAAGTGCAAGTCGCGTCTTGCCAGACGCAGAAGACATCGAGCAGCCTTCACCTGTTCTTGGAGACGAAGATGAAAATCTTAAAGGCGCTGAGTCAGGATGGGGCGGCTGGGGTGGATACGGACGAGGACACGGGTGGGGAGGCTACGGGGGATGGGGTGGCTATGGACACGGACACCACGGCTACGGCAGAGGATGGGGAGGGGGTGGCTGGGGAGGATATGGAGGCCACGGTTGGTATGGAAGACGCAGCTATTGGGGTTAAAAATTTAGACAGTTAATAAGAAGCAGTGTACAGCATGACGATCTTTATACAAAATAAAAAACAAATTCTAAAAACATAAAACGTATTACTATTAATTTCACTAATTATACGACTCCAATATTAATTTTCTAAAATCCAAAATGGTGGATCCAAAATACAAAATAATGAATTCACCATTTTAAATGTTTAAAATCTGAGTACGAATTCTTAAACTCAAAAAACGCAATTTCTTTATGATATAAATATCTTCAAATTTAACTTCCTCCATATTATATTCACCATTTTGAATTTTGAAAATTTAATACAACTTCAAATTTGTAATCTTTAACACTTTTTTACATACTAAAACTATTCCTTATTCCAAATGTTTCCTCGTAATTTTGTTTTACCTTAATTCCAAAGATTGATTGATAGAAGCAAATTGACCACAAATGGGAAAACATCATTTTTTTTTTACACGCAGAAACGTTAAAATATTACGCTAATTTATTAACGCACCGTCGTTCGGCCCTCAATTTAGAAAATAACCTTCTTATGTATAAAATAATCCTTTAAGCCTTCATGCGATAAGAACCTCCAGATAAGTTTTAATGCGCCTGCACCCATATAAGAAAATTGCAGACTATACAAAATAAAATCCAGGCGTATTCTAATCTAGAGGAGTAAATTTCAGGAATTTTTGAGGGCTTCTTTATTGATATATAAAGAAGTTAGAAAAATATTTTATAATAAATAAAAAAAAAACAATCTTATCAAAGTTTCTTATTTTTTTTAAAGTAATAATAATAATTGACTTTTGAGAAAAACGAGTTTAAAGCTTAGAGTAAAATAGAAGGCAGTGTACCTAATTCTGCCGTATTCCAGTCGCTATAACTTTTTGAATTTTGAAAATTTCAAATTGTTCTTTTCAGGACATAATTTTAAGAGACTATTTCTAGACCATATCCTCTCAACTACCATGGTACTTCTCCTGTCTAGAATTCCACCAGCATCGCGGAATTAGAGCTCAATAAAGACAAACTAAATTACAAAGAAACTTTTGGGAAAATGCTCTTTCTCAGATAATCCTCTGATATTTGAACTACGTCCAATAAATTTGTAGCAGTAAGTAGTCCGTAGTTCTAAATGCTAATAATAGATATTAGTATTATAGGATAGTTCTTCATTGGGTTTTTTCCTACACAAACATTTATTGCCAAATATTGAAATAATTAAAATTATCTTAACTACATAAGAATATCATAGTTAAATAAACCCACATTTCGGGATTAATAGTAAAAAAAATAAAAAATAACAATAATAATAATAATCATATTGCGGTAAGATAATTTTTATTAAGGTCGAGAAATCATGTTTTTCGAAAGGCTTTTTTAGGATTATTCCCCAAAGTATTATATTTACATATGTGCATCGAGCTCAAATGGGACTAAGAACTAAGATAAAAATACGTCGCAATTGTACGAGTATATGTATGTATCAAAAAATCAAAACGATCATTAAGTACAAGTCATATTAAAATGAGATTTAACTTTTCAAAAGATTTTAATATTTTAGAACTGTGAACCGAATTCGTGTTTAAAAACCAATAAAAAAGCTTTCGGCAAGAGTTAAAAGTATCCACTCTATTGCATTTTCACAGCACGTGATTTTTTTATTGCCTATTACTTCATTGCAGACGACAAGCTAAAGAATTAATGTCACGAAGCATTATTATAAGTAACTACGCACTGATTTCTTTTACGATCCGAATGTAGTGTATCATAAAATTGCAAACAAAGCAAATTCAACGCGTGAGAAACTAGATTTATTTAAAAAAAGAAAAGAAAAGAAGAATAAGTTTTATTTTATTCTTTATATTGCGTTGTTTGAATATTGTTTGAATACTTACTCCTTTTTTCACTTTTAATGAAGAACAACTTTTAATCATTGTAAATTGTTTGGAAATACACACACACACACACATCGTAAACTTTATAATGTAAATAAAAATATGCTATACATAGGTGTATGTGTAATGTTATGTATGTATGTATGTATTATATTATGTACAAGATAAAAACATTATCTGAATAATAATTTTCTGAAACGTTAAGGAAGTTTTGCATAATTAGACCTAATAAAACGTATGTAACTATTTTGAGTATGACAAATTCTCAATTACGATTTGGGAACTCCCTATTGCCCAAAAACAGGTTGTTTTTATTTTGATCTTCCTAAGTAAGATAACTACAATTAGTGAACCAGCATATAATGTAGCTCTAAAATAGATCTAAAAATCACTCATATGTCTTTTCCATTTTGTAGCTACACCTAATCCATTGAAAGAAGGTACCCGACAGCCAAAAATATTAGCAGTTTTCTTGAGAAGTAGTAAATCATAACCACTTTTATCGTCTTTTATCTGTTCAAATGAAAAAAATTACTTATGTACAACCAGTCGACCTGGCGGGTCCGCATTGTTTCTTTTCTTTGACCTTGAAGTACAACGGCCAAGGCACCGAGGAAATTTTAAGCACTTCTTGCTTACCAGCTGCAATAATGTTAAATCATTTATAAATTCCGGTTTTTTCTTATTTGTACGAGTCACAGTTGATCAAGGAGTAAGTGCAGAAACCTTACTTCTTCTGGGCGTATCTACGTCTTGCGCTAAGATGTGAATTTATTAAGAAAGTTCAGGTTTTTACATATCCCATTCAATGCATTTACTCGTCTGATGTTTGAAGTGGATAATCTTTTCGATTAAATTGATGGTTTACATTAATGAGATGACGAAGTATAAGGTCGTTACAAACTGAAGCACTTTGTATACATATATTTTTGAGCTTTAAAGTACTTCCAAGCTTTAAAGCAATAACAGGTATTAATTATCTAATAGAACCTATTTAACCTCCATTAACCATTTTCTGGAGCGCTTAAAACCCTAATAGATTTAGATTTATTACCACGATATTAAAAATTCTATCAAAACATTACGTTATTTTTTATACTTTCTAGGATTCGTATTTGTAAAACCTATCAATATTAATTATCTAATAGAACCTATTAGAACAGGCACTATACAGACAGAATAGTCTTGTGTTAATTCTGAGGAGAAAGTCTGCCTATTTTTTAATTTTCAAAGGTATTATTATTTCGTACTACTAATTCCTACTATAACTACTATGACCAAGTAGTGAAAAATTTTCAACTATAGGGTAAAGTATGGAGAGATACCCCGTGGGATTGATTCCCCAAGTATCAAAAGTAATATGTAATTCTAAAAACAAAACCGAATCAGTTTGCCGTTTAACCGGCAAACACTCATGTGATGCTTTAGGGCTCAAGCAGCACACATAGAACTCTTATTGTTATAGTGTAAAGCAATTAGTGTCAAAAATGTCCGTTTATATTTTTGCCGCCACAAAACTCTAAACAATCTTTTTCTATATTTGATAAGTAATTAAATTTTTGGTTTTGCGTATCAGATTTAAATGTAAAGTACATGTTAAAAAGGATTTTAGACGAAAATATAGCTTAATTAAGTTTTTAATCAAATAGGCATCTAACCTTTATGAAAAGGATAGTTGCCCTGTTTTTGTAGAGTATAGTTGCCCTGAGGGACACCTATTCTTTGGCATATCATTTCTTCCCGGAACTTTTTTTTACACCTCCCCCTCACTCCCTGTAACGAATTGAAAAAAAACATTCAACCGTCCCGGAGCTTTTTTAGACGCTTCTTTCCATCCAGAAGACTTCGAAGACGTTTTTCTCAGAGTGAAACCAGACAAATAACTCTAGGTTTATTTTATTATAATAAGATATAATGATATTAAATTATGAATCATAATTGTGCTGTTAATCATAGTTAATCATATATCGCAGTAGCTAGATTGCACATTGGGGCATCTAACCCATGCTGCTTAATTCTGATCTATAAAAAAATTTAGGTTTTTACTATTTGTCATCGACTGAGCTATATGCTGCGTATCATCACTCAATTCCTAACTACTTCGCTAAAATAGTACAAAATCAGAAAAGTGGGGCATCTATCCATACTTTACCCTACTTAGGCGAATGACTTATTGCCCACAGCTATCAGTTGACTGGCAAAAGTTAAGTTGTTTGAAGTACATGTTCTTTCTAGTATTTATTTTAGGAAAAACATGTTTTATTTGTTTTCTTTTATTGAAAACTGATAAAAAAAATCAAAGATTCTGTTATTTGAACTTTATTTAAAGTTTTCTTATAAAGAATAACACATCATTTGGCATATACTTCGAGTTTAGGTGAAAAAAGTAATCAGTAACGTGTACTGTGACCTAAAATAAATGTTATTTTTGAAAAAAGTCATTATTAAGAAAATATTGCTATTTAATACCTCTGTCATATCCTCCTATTTGTCCTCCATGGCCTCCACCACCATGACCACCACCATGACCGCCTCCCAATCCACCACCATGTCCTCCACCTCCATGACCTCCACCTAGTTCACCGTGACCGCCTCCCAATCCCCCACTGCGTCCTCCACCTCCATGACCTCCACCTCCATGACCTCCACCTAGTCCACCTTGGCCTCCACCGAAACCACCCTGGCCTCCACCATAACCACCGTGGCCTCCACCATGACCTCCTCCAAATCCATCATCTCTACCAAAACCGCCACCAACATGACCTCCTCCTAGGTTACCGGAGCCTCTTTCACTTCCAATTGCATTTCCCCCGCCAAAACCACCTTGGCCGCCTCCACCATGGGGACCACCCAATCCACCTGCTGCATGTCCACCACCGAGTCCACCGTAACCACCGCCACCATGTCCACCGCCTCCGTGACCACCTCCGTGACCTCCTCCATTGCCATCCTCACCATATCCATATCCATATGCCTGGGTGCAGAAGCACACTACAAGGACGGCATAAACTGCCTGAAAATAAAACAATAAAGTTTATATTATTTTTCTTTATACTTAAAAATATATGATAAAACAATTTTTCGATTGTCGATATAATATGTAATACTCGTTATGTAAAACATGTTTGATTTCGCTAAAGATAGTCTCCCCATTTCCTCAATACTATAAAATAAGCAATCTATAACACATCGTTTTTAATTTCTCTAACTACGCTCAGAAAATAAAAAAATAAATATCAAAACTGAAAACATATTTTTCAAATTTTAACGAGTTAACAAATCGTTCATATAACACTTCTTTGTATATTTTATGATTTTTTCTCTTTCTGGAAGGGTGCTAAATGTAATTTTGTAGGCGTGCATTTTAGGGTATTTTAACTAAAAGAATTCTAATTGCATATGTACATTGCAACAAAGATTAGTAGTTTTGCACTTTAACGTGAATAATTAGCCTTTTAAAAGGTTGAAGGGTATAGTTTTAGCAATAACACCTGTTTTGTATACTGAGGACAAGCACGCATTTCAGGGGTGATTCCTAATAGTAAATATTAAAGGGAAAATCTTCCGTTGATAGGCATCATTTTAGAGTGGTCACTATCAATTTCATAGTTGAAATTTGTTTTTCTAAGTGTTTTTTTATTTTAAAAACCTATTTCACTCGAAAATGTGGTGTGACAGAAAAATTTCGTAATCTACACAAAAATGTTTATTTACATTTTCACAATTGTTCTAGTTAATAAAACAAATATGAAAATATAGATGTTATCTCTCTATAAGCCAACAGTGTCAAATTTCAAATTTTTTCATTAATTACTTTTAAATATGGGAATTATACATATATACCTATAGTTTTATAATTTATTTAATATCAGATGTTTTTCCATCCTTAACGGAAGACATCGTAAAAGTTATCATTTGTTAATTTTAAATTAGATAGACTTTCGATTATACAAAACTTTTAATTATTAAACGCTCTTTTGCAAATTTGAGTTTGTTTTTAGCTCTATATATAAAAATTATATACACATAAGTATGTATTTAATAAAGAAGAATTTTTATAATTGTTACTAATTACTGAAAGCAATATTAGAATATTTTTAAAACTTTAAGAATTAACACACAAAGATATCAATGAATTCTCATTCAAAAATGGATATAATGCTGTCAATTAAAGCTTTTAGTCTGTTAGTACACGTAGTTTTTAAACACAAAATACGTGCCACACTAAACACATTTTAAAGTTGTTCATTTACTCAAAACAACTCACCAAAATCTTAACCATTTTCTTCAATATCACTTCACTTATTTAAGAATTCTGAATCTCTACTGCAAGCAGATGAAAATGTCTACTTCCTTTTATACCATAGATTAGTACATATGTCTGTTTTTACTTGAATAATTTTATTTTTCTTATATATAGTGCTTTGCGGGTGATAAAATGGAGGCGTTAATCTTTCAATAATTTATTTTTTCATACATTCGTTTGCCAGTAAATATTATTGCTCTTTCCGAGTTTAAATTTTATTATCGCTAGTATAATTGCACAATAAAATAAGCCATGCACTAGCGATTAGCAGCGTTATTAATTTTTTAACATATAATTCTTTATTAACTTGACATCCTCTGATGTTATGAGCCTTCGAATTAAACGATTATCATTAGCTTATTAAGCAAGACAATGTTTTTACGCTAAATTTATATCTGTTTTCCGGTATTTGAGAAAGAAAATTGTATTTAAATGTATGAAGCTGTGAACTCAATATGAACATAACCTCAGTGGTTGAATAGATATGTACTTAACCTTATTATAGAGTATTTAAATAATATATATAGAATTTTATTTTATGCATGTTATATGATCCGCTAAATTATATACACAATGCTACATTGTTTCGAACAGACTTAACATTTCCACTTTTTTCCCATTCGGTCGACACCCTGAAGTAGTGCAATGGCATAAAAATTAGCACGGAATTTGGTTTTTACCTATTTTATTAATATTATGAATTAATATAAATATTTCTAAAACATTACCTACTCTTAATTGCATAAAGTTTCGTTATTATTATAATTGACCACCGTTTGTTTTAGGCGTCAGTATTATATCATATTATATAAAAGATAAAAGTGTTTATGCTGCTAAAAAACAAATCTAAAAAGTTTATAGCATTTATGCAAAAGACCATCGTTTTCTGTATTGAACTGATCTATGACCTAAATAAAGCTCATAGCATTTCTCTTGAATTTCACGCATTTCTGTTTAGCTTTTCCTTTCATTTTACACACTTAGTCTAATAACATAAAAAAATCTTGAGTTCTTACGGCAGAAGAAAAAAAAAAAAAATTAAAATAATAAAGAAGAAAACAAATCATATCTATTCATATTCTTGACATTGAATATTAAGAGTAGTGACTTGAGATAATAGTTGCCCAGTTATCAAGGCTACATCATCATTTTTACTACGTATTTGGAATAATCCCAACCTCCATTTTTTAGATATTATAAACTCGATTAAAGGTCGATTTTATTTGGAAAATACCTCAGTACATGTATGTAGATTGTAGAGGAAAGGTCGAAAAATCTGATTTATTTACCAGTGTCAATATTTTTCATGATTCAACAATTTTTGTTACCCGTCCCTTACTCAAGATAAGAAAGTTGAATAACGAAAAGGCAAGTGATTGCAGGGCAACTTTTTAACCTCATATTATAATATATAATATACCCCTATCAGAATATTCCTGATCTCTTTAACCTCGGTCCTCGGATCAGATGTACGCCCGTGGCTGGGAATTTTATAAGCTCATTATAATTTTTTAAATCTACTTTAAATTGCGGGCATTTCGCTAATCACATGTTGAGATGTATTAGGCAAAAGTCTCACGAAAATATTTACATGACATCGAATGCTAAATCGATTGCAATGTATAGTTTTTAGGTTATCTGGAGTAATTCTTGAACCCACCATGGACGAATCCAAAGTCATTTTTTTGAGTGATTCATTGCGTGCATATTAAAAATAATTGTTTAGACATTTTACAAATATTTTGACACTGACACTGATAACATCATATGGGATGACCATCTGTTTCACCATAATGCGTGATATGTGATTAAATGTTAAAATATGCTGCTTTGATTAATTTCATTCTATAAAGTTATATGTATAAAGTCGAGTTAAACCGCAAATAATAAATTTCCTCTTATTTAATTTTAGACCTATAAAAGTTTCTCAAAATGAAATTGCCATTTCGGCTTATATATCTTAAAATCACAGCCTGAAACTAGGCAAGTTCAGTTTGTAGATGGATTCTGGTAATTACGCAAGATATTTTTGTAAAAATTTTAATTTTTTTATCAGTATTAGGATTAGCAAAGAACCATGTAATAGTAGAAAATATAATTACCTCCTTAAAAGACGTGACTTTTATCTCCATTTTACAATTTTTTTAGATTACTCCGCAATGGCAAAACATGTTAAATAAAAACAATTATGAAATTTTAATAAAGTCGAGATTTTCAAATTCGCTCACAGCATATTTTACTGAGATTGAGATAATTTTTTTAAATTTATCAGGATTTAGCAATGCAATTTACAGAATTGTTAGGTATTGTAATTTGTTCTCACCTTTGGCAGTTAAATATACATAGAATAAGTTTTCTCTTTTTGCATTAACAACTACAATAGATCGATCAGTATCCTTCAAATTTGAAAAAGTCGGACAGTTTCGAACAATAAAGACTTCGTTTTGCTTTTGATTTTTGAAAACATACTTATTTAGGTACATATATGAAGATTACAATTCCACATAATAACATAAATATTAAAGAAATGCTGTAAATTAAATTAATCAAATATTAATTTTAATATTGTCTCATTATATTATTGTACATCCATATGTATATTTTGTTTTTGTTGTTAAATATCATTAGATAAAAAATAGATTTTATATTAATATTTCAGCATGTTTTTTTATTTCTGCAAGGCAGCCACTGCATAACAATTTTTGATTAAGTTTAGTTAAGAATGAGTTTATCTATAAAACTTATTAAATTTCAATTTGCGTAGCCAGAAATGATTCACTTTTATGTTAGTAATAATTTAAGAGATTATTTCGACTTCAATTTTTCTTTCATTTTTTACAATCTGAAAATTTTACATAACCATTGGACGTGTTACCAAAACGGTTAATTAACTTAACAAGCTTCTGGTTGCGAAAGGTTAACATTCATCTTGATCTTAGCGATTTAGATAGACCAAAATATAAATTCTGTAAGCGAAGAAGACTTGAAACAACAACTCTTCAAATTGTTGTTGTTTTTACGGCGCAGCTAAGCATTAACAAAGATCTTTAATAACTCTTTAAAAACAAGATCTGTCTTGTTAAGAACTGGTTCCAATAACAAGTCATTTTTGATTTCCAAGCTGCACAAATGGACTAATTGCTGAACTTTGCTATTTTATTGACCTCTGCATTTTAAATAATCGAAAACACCAAAAACAGTCCCCAAAAATTCAAAACAATGCAAATGAAGATATTTTGTGATGTTACACTCATCCAATTTTGGATCATCGAAGTCATTCCCCTTAGAAGTACAATAAATATATGAAAACAAGCGAAATTCTGAAGCATCACAAACTTACCAAAGAGTGTTGACCTTGACCATCATTTACAGCCTTTTCATTCTTGGAACTCGCTAATTTTTCAGAATCTATACAAATTTAGTGGATTTTAATAACTTCCCACCCACGAATTTCTCAGTGGATCAATTTTTTTTTTATATTGTGCCTACATCAAGGCAACAATGAAAACTTTGTCAAAAGGCAATTTATACGAAGGATTAGAAGAGGCCTTTTTGAAAAATTTTACATTTTTCTTCCGAAACTCTTTCAAAATTACGACTAAATAAAAATGACTCAGTTAAGAAGCCTTATTTATAAAACCGTAAGTTTTTCTATTTTTCGAATAAGTCTTATAATACCTTATCTTTCTGCTTTTAGTTTGTGGGAGCATTTCTGCCGTTGTTTAGCATTTTTTCACATGAATTAGTTATCAACTACCTTCTGGCCGTTTTGGGAATCTGCATGGAAATATCTTTTACCATATTTCTAGCAATTTTAAGTGTATCACTCTCGGCTTGTCAAAGCGTCCTTAAACTGAAAGATGTTTCTAAGCAAAAAACAACTTTTATCGAAGAAAATTGTGAGGAAAATAACCGGACTCTTTTTGCTGTGGGTAAATCACTTGATGGTGCTGATTGAGTCTAATCAAATTGAATTGGGCTAAAATGCCACCAATTCGTAAGAATCGAAGGCTCTAATAAGTTATCAATGTTTTTACTACGATATTGAATAGTTGCTTTTATATGAGAATAAATTAAATTAATCTATATATTTCATTTTGGGTTTTTAATTTTAAATAAACAAAAATTTAAATTATTTTCCTGTGTGTGACTCATTCTGGTTAAGACGCTTGAAATTGAATTTTTCCGCCCTGTAACAGTTCCCGCTTTTCGAACTATTCAATCCTTTTAGTATGAAATTTTTAAAATATATACAAACATATGTAGGTATATTGAAATTGTCAGCCAATTTTGTTTACTTAAAAGCATTTTTGCTTCCCAAAAAATTGTGATTTCAAGCAAAATACGTTTAAGGCTTCGAATTTCTATCTCCGTACAGCAGAGCTCTCCACTTCTGTACTTATTACCATATCTTATTTTTTGAAAAGCCATCCTAGTTTACAAATACATAAATAAGTTTTTAAAACGTAGCTGAAAATCAATATTTTCTCTTTAATATTATATATTATTATTTAAATTTGAGAAACAGGTTAACTTTGAGATCATTCTGATCAACCTTTTAGAAACATTAATTTGGTGTTAAACGTGACGAATGTGAAAAAATAAATTTTATTCATTTGTAGGTACTCGTGCTTTCCGAGATAGTTAACTTTGAAGTTTGAAAAGTGGCATTTTTCCATCACGATTTTTTCATAGCAACAAGATTTTCACCAATCCGTGAAATTAACAAACTGAAGTATATATTTTTATCATTTTATCGACGGCGACAAGCACGCATAATAGAAAATCGAAGAAATGTAAAATGTTCTCTTAATTTGTTTATTTTCAGGGTTTGTGTAAAATTATTTACAGAAACCAGATGGATCTTTAATTTAAAGATTTTCCGGAATTTTCGTAACAAGGACAATATTGTGGAAATATGGAGGCAAAAAACTGTAATATTTAAAAATTTTGTTAAATATCTTGAGAAACATAAGTGTAGAGAAATAAAACTTTCACCTAGTAACACAGTGAATTCAAATTCGAAATTTCTACCCTACTTGAAAATGTCATTTGTCAAATTATTATCTTCGTTCTGGATTAAACTTTGCAACTGAACAGTCTTTTCCTTTGGCTCCCTGATCCAACAATAAGCGTTTCGACAAAATTTATTTGAGTATTCGTCACTCTTGATTTTAAATTTAGATCAAAATCCGTGAGGAGATCTCAAACTCAATTTATGCCAAATTTAAAATAATTTTGTTACTAATGCCAATGTTTCTGTTTTGAGCTTACTGGTCAAAATCGAGTAGATTGTAGTGCCGTTCGTAGGTTGATTAACCGTTTGGATCCAATTTCAAGTTGGTACCTGTGTAGGGCTTTTAAGTGTACGAAAACAATTTACGAGCAAAGCTAAAAATATATATTTAACACGCACTATACCATCTGACCATCTTCATCACGAAGTTACGAATTCTATTTTAATATCGTTTTTCGTGAATACTGCGTCAACCGGCTTTCGTAAATCTGATCAATTGAAATTCAGGCAGAGCAGTATCCTTATTGTGGACTATTATTGTTTCTAGTCAGGTTTTCCTGGTAGCAATAAATAACGACCTAACAAAGCGCCGGCAGCTGAAATTTGAATGCGGAACGAAGAGATTCTTAAGAATATATTGAATTTTGGGTTCGATGAATGCGCGAATAACCAGATCACTCGAACAGGTCCTCGTGGTCACCTATTGGGATGCCCATCGTGACCCGTTGAGCAGCGAGATTTATATCAATATTCTCATAAATTAGATAACCAATAAGCAAGGTGGCAATTAAAACGTCTTGTTTAAAAAATCAAAATCTTGTTGGGTGACAGAGTAGAAAATGAGTTTGACTTAATGACTAACTTAAAGATCGCTAGCTCTAGACCTACAGTCCTCCGTAAGAGGTTATAAATAACACGAGGAATATACACATTACATAAATATGAAGAAGGAGAAGTAGAAGAAGTGCAGTGCAGTGCAGTGGGCTCCGGTCCAAGCTCCCCCCAGATGCAATCGTCCGTCCCACGGAGTCGGCGGCGGTTGTCCGGTGCATAAATTAAAATTCATCACAACATGGCACTCGGCTGGCACCTTTGCAGAAGGCCTTGAACTTTAGCGGAGCCCCGTTTCGACGGAGCACGTTCGAAAATCGTAAGCTGGGGTCTGAAGAAGTAAAAGTGAAAAGTCGCAGACTGGGCGAACTGACCCATTTTGGGCGGATGAGTTGCGGAGCAGAAAGGCGATTGCATCCGAATTAATTAATTAAGATGCGCATGATGCACTGGGGTCCGTTCAGAGTTAAGACCGCTTTGTGGGTCGCAGCTTCTCCCGCTTGATTTGCTGCTGTCTGTAGACGAAAAGAGGCCGAAAGACGATGGCTCGGCGGCGTCTGAAGTGGTTCGAGGAGAAAATTGGGTTGATGGGGTTGCCTTCGAACAGGTTCGACTTGGTTCGGTCGTGCCGATAGAGCGTGTTCAGAAAGTCGTAGTACTCCGGCCTCTTGAGGCTTTCTCTGTTAGCGAGGGGCGAAGGGTCCTGGTGGTAGAATTTTGGTGGCTCTATCGGCAGGAAGTTGTCCGTGCTCTCGCAGTAACTCACCACAACTAATGTTGATAAAAACAAGCATATCTGAAAGTACAAATAAGATAGGTTTATAAAAACAGTTTTTTACAATGAACAACATAAGCAAATAATTTTAAGCAACATTTTATTAATGTTTTAATGGTATTCAAAATATGTGGGAACTTAGGATTGCTGATTTCAGATCCAGTGCTCGATTTTGAGAGTTCAATAGTTTGAAATTTAAGTGGTGGTATTTAAGTCCGCTGATTGAAGATTTAGAACTTAAATTTGAAAATTCAAAATGGTGAATCTAAAATCTCACAAAAATCTGTAAGAGATAGGTTTTGGGGTCACAAATTTGAAATCAAACGCCGAATATTCAAAATTTTATATTAAAATCTGCACTCTTTCAAAAGCTAATTCTTGAAAATTTTGTAAAATCAAACTAATCAGAAGCCCTAAAAAATATCTATAAAATTGAATTTGTGATTTTGAAAGAAGTGAAAATATTTGTTTTACTTTCACGCTATTAAGATTGAATTAAGCGAGTCAAAACTTCCATGGCCGGTTTCATTTTTTTAGAACTTAAGAAAAGCAGTCATTCAAGTAAGATTTATATAAAAACTTGTTCTAAACAAACAGTTACTATATGAATGAAACAGGGTGACGCATTAAAAAGTTTTAATTCGTCATGTCAAGGGAATCAGTAAACTCTGGGTCAGTGGAAAATTCGACTAAATTGCATCAAATTTGCAACTTTCAAACAAATAAAAGCCTAAGAATTGTTCAAAATGTAAAGACGTGGTCCCTTCTTAGGAACGAGTTTTAATAAATTGTAGAAGCATTTCCTGTTGTTATTAAATGCAAAAATTAAAAAGTATTAATAGGTTTAAAGTAAGTATCTATAAATGTAAGTCATTAGAAAATAACACTCGATTTTAAAAACTTGCTCAAGTTTTAAAAAAGTATAATTTAAGCTTTATGAATTAATATTATTTTGTGTTTATTAGAAAAACATTTAGAAACTGCTAAAGTTATTTGTTAAATTTTAATTGCACTAATACACTGTATATCCCTCATTGTTTTCTTGTTTACAAAAGTATAAAAGTTAATTTTCCTAAAATCAAGTCTAACTCCAGTTATTTTAAAATTTGAATGAACTGACATCTTCTCCAATGAAATTTCCTCATTGGTTGAATTTCCTTTAAAACAAGAACATGAGTTATGGACCATCTATAGGCTAATAGGTTTCAAACAACTAATCTATTAGCTCGTAAAAATGTAGTCTGGTTCAACAGGTCATGAATGCAATCGCAAGGACACCAAGTTGACATTTTTCTACGTACAACGACTTTAAATTTTTGGAAAAATTGCACTTTAAGGCACTGTATATCAAGTTATTTAATTTAAATGTTTTAACCCTTAAATGTTATTATGGGTTGAAACATCGTTACAGATCAACATTTTTGTATTTACATTTATTTTTTCCGAAATTTAAATTTTGTTTTTATTCTGTTCCTTAATTTGAATGATAATGTCAAAAAAAAATCTATGCAGAATTTTCGGCAAATAAAAATAGGTTCAAAAATGTATATTTTCAACCTACTTTTTAAATAATGTAAAAAAAAAACGTTTAAAAGTGAAACAATATTTATGATATACTTTTATATTTTTTTTTTTTTAATTTGGCATATTTCTCTTGGACTCATAATGGATAAAATAATAATAGAGTAAGAGCAAGTTCTAAAAAATACAGATTCTTAATATTTATTTTATATTTGCAACCATATTTCGTTTTTCCTTCTATAATATTATACTATTTTCAGTACTGTGTTTATGAGTATGCAAGCGATGTACATACAAATAGTGGACAATAAATTAGAGAAAGTAGTTTACAAAACTGTAACCCCTTTGGAGAATACATATATCCGAATTTTGCTATTAAAATCAATTTTATGACTTTTTTATTATCTTTCGGATAATCGAAACGTTTTTATCAAAAAAACAAATTAAAATGTCTTCGGCGAAGAGTTGATAGTCTAGGAGGAAGTATTAAACATTGCACAGCTCACAGAGGTCTCTGTCTAGTGTCGAAGGACAGTCTTTTGTCAATGCGAGGACACTGAAATGTCCACAGATTTTAAAGGTAGCTTTTATGCACATAGGGCAGAGAAGGTAACTCCTCACCAGACCAGTTTTAATTATTCAAAAACCCACGATGTTACGGAAACTCTCGATTTTGCAATGTTTTTGATGTTTTTATTCATTCTTCTTTCGATAGACAATTTCGATTCATAAATGTTAAAATTATAAAATTTAAATTCCCAAAGTAGTTGGCACTCACTTTCACTATTGTATGCATATTTGCGATCTGTGTAAATGCAGTTCGGGGCGATAATCCACTTGGCTCGATGCACTATGGGTTAATTCGGATCAGTGTGTCAGCACTAATTAGCGATGTTAACACGTTACTCAAACCTAACTAGACACCTATTTTACAACTCTCAGTATGCGGCCACGCTGGGCAAGTATCTTTGCGAGACTGGTAAGAATTTTGTTGACATTTCCAAATTTATACTGGCTGAAAGTCGCACGAATACAGGTAGAACTCCAACTTAATTTAGTGATATCATCCTCAGAAAGGTGAGATTGTACGGTGCAGCAACTGCTTCGCCGAAGGGAGGCTTGCAGCAGCATTTTGCATCTTCGCAGCATGTGAAGCTGCACGTTGACTTAATTCGATAGTGCAAGACACAGGTCGCACCTTGTGATTCATCACTGGCCCACAATTCAGCGATTTGTATCGAAAATAAATCTAAGCTAATCACTGAATAAATTCATAACCTGCGTCCACAACAAAATTCTTCCCAGCAGATTCTTTACACCCCTAGAATTTCTAGAGCAAACACCCCAAATTGAGAAGGAACCAATTAGCACCAATTTAAGAACCATAGATGAAGATGTCGTCAAGTTATGGATTGCAGAGTTTTTGTACAAAATTTTGCCCACGTTGCTATTTAAATTTCAATAACGTAACTGTTTCCGATGCTTTATAAGCATTTCGATTTTTAAACTGCGCGACCTTGGCACCATTTTTTGTATGCAGTTTTCGAAATATAAATATTATTATACCTCCACCGGTGCTTTTACAATTAATTCAATACCTGGCGGGTTCAGTGACACATAGCAGGGACATAAAATACACAATTAATTGAATATTTGCCTTATTATATTAAAATAAAATTACGAAGTATACTGCTTTATAGCTAATACCTAAGTATATTTTAGAATAATTAT
Organism: Eutolmus rufibarbis; assembly: GCA_963920795.1. Classification (NCBI taxonomy): domain Eukaryota; kingdom Metazoa; phylum Arthropoda; class Insecta; order Diptera; family Asilidae; genus Eutolmus; species Eutolmus rufibarbis. The sequence goes on from OY987205.1 coordinate 33,316,956, forward strand.
TACTTATGTGAAAAGACAATTTTTAGTAATAAACTGAAATTTTAATTGCATAAAACTTTAAACAGTTTACGATAAAATCTTTGAAATAAATATCATACATTTCAAATGAATCGTCCTTAATTAAATGAAAGCGATAATTTAAAGAATAATTACATAATTAAACTAAAATTTCGTCAAGTTGTTGTAGGGCTCACAAGCTAAATTTACCCTAAGTAAAAATCGTCTATGATTTTTGAGAATAGGCACTTCTTTGAAACTTAGGAAATTTGTTAACTTCGTGCAATTTTCTCGGTGTCCTGACCAGAGACTTTGATATTTTTTATTCTGAACTTAACATGGCCAATTGTCCTTAAAGTTGTTGCATGTGGGCTAGATTGTAAAACGGTATTACACGTAGTACAACTTTTTTAAATTAGGTAAAAAGAAGCTAATTTTTTACTTATCCTATTATTGATATTTTCGGTGTAATACCATTGAATCCCATAATTTATGTATGTAGTACCATAATAACTAAATTCATTCTGTCTGTATTAAAAATGTGGCGTTATCTTCCGAGCTGCATCATGAATGCTTTGCATCAGTTCCAGTTTGAAATTTACATGCTATCAGTTTACGATTTCTTTGAAACATCTTCAATAATAAAATTCAATGGATTTATGTAGATCCGAAGAGCGCGGTGGCCAAAGAATAGATAGTTTTCCTTTAAATAGTCCGAACTTGGCACATACATACATGCATACATGGACCAGGCCACCATCATGTTGAAACCACATTAGGCTTCTTGAAGCTAATGGTACCTCTTCTAGCAATATCGGAAGTTGATTTTCTTAGAGACCAAGGTAGTTGCCTCCGTCCAACGTTTCTGGTCATTTAAATGGTATTGTGATGAAGGAAAGGTAGTTTTTCATCGAAATACCCATTAATGGAATAAGTAAACAATCAGTTCCTTTTATACTTACATAAATATCAATATCTGTTTTCTTAAGTAAAAAACAAATTTGGGGTGTAATACTTTTTTAAAATCTAAACTATTATACATGCGCCAAATTTTAGGATAAGTGAGCTCATATACTTCTTATATTTTATTGTATTTTTCCCATTACGTTCTTCTCCTAGATTTTTCTAGCCTAATCTATCTACACACTTTAAAAAACACGAAAAGCATGAATTATAACTATCTATAAAAATAAATATGTAATTTGCTAGAACCAAAAATACAGAAACGTGATATCTCTTTTATTCCGGAAGTACCCACTTTGATTGCTATTCAACATTAAAGTATAGCTAATTGCAGTAACACTTACTTTACCTATAAAACTAATTGGTTTACGTAAGAGCAATAAATTCTATTTTTAATGTTTAAACATTCAAAACTGAATACAAATTACCTTAGCATTAAAATCTGTAGGAGTAGTCTTTTGTGCAAGAGTAAGTTTTATTTTAATGTAATTAAGTGGTCAGTTACACGACTATAAGTAAAAGACTTTGAATGGATAAAATCGTGACCAAATGTCGTGCCAATTCATTTCGACTGTGGTATAACATTGACACCTGCCAGATTATCTCTAATAAGTTAATCATCTGAACTATGTCAATTTCATAGTATACATTTAATTAAAAACTCATTGGCAGTTTTTAAATTATAAAAAAATGAGGGAACAAGTGAGTGTTATCAAGAAAAATAATAACATTTAATCTGATAATGTCATTTAGTCGTAATTTTTCGAAGCTTCAATAACTTGAAAGAGTTAAGAGTTAAGAGTAATTTAGTCATAAAGTTTAGCAAATATAACAAAGAAGCATTCTACTTCGGAAATTGACTATTTTTCTTCGCACACGTATTTTAACAGAACCAAATTCAATGCAAATATCGTTCTATATTAATAAAAAAACTACACGCTCGCTTTTGATTACACTCAAAGCACAGCAAACTCCAAATTTAATATTTTGGCATTTCCAAAGTTGTATGTTGATTTTGTACAATTTTGGTAACCCTGGTAGGTATTCAATTTTTATGTACAAAAGTTGAGATTGCTAAATTTGGCTCTACCCTTATTATAAACCTTGGGTGATTAACGAAGTTAAATATTTCATACTAAATTAAATTAATAATTGATTATTTTGAATTGTTAATCCTTTGGAAACTTTTGGATTGTGTAGTTTTATATTAAGACAATATAGTTGATATAGAAAAAAAGTTGCTGTCGGAACAAAGTCATTGTTGGTAAAGACTACTTCAAGAATCGAATTTATGCAGATAGAAAAATTTTGTTTTCGCTACAAGTTTTTAGATTTCCTGTGCATTATCATTTTATTAACTTTTGACCTCAATGACAAATCATGCGCATTTGCCCTAAATATCTGATACAGCAAACGTCGTAAATTTTTTTAAAAATAACGTGTCAATCTTAAAAACACGAAAAGCAGTAGATATTACTTAAAACAACGTAAACGACATCATTTTTCGATCATTCACCAACATCTATTTTGCATAATCTCATAAAAGTGCTTCAAACACATCGAATATTGTGATTGAGTATTAATTAACGACGAAATCAACACAAACTGGAGCTGGATCGTCTTTTGTAATTTTAGCTTCTATAAAATATCAAAATTGCAACATTTCACGAGCCGTCGAATGGGTCGAATTGAAGACGCTTCTGCCGAGCCCCACCTTCAAGGATATTCGTTTTGAAGGTCAATGACTATCGCCTGCAACTGGTGCGACTTACATAAATCTTTCAATTTAAAAAACTTGGACTGTTTGCGTTTTTATATCACGGATGAATTATGTTCAATGCGCTGAGATTGTTGTAGGCTGCAATTTTTAAGCACATGGCTTGGCAGATGATGCATTCGAAGCAATTTCCATCGCCAGACGCTAATAAATTTATTACCAACGGCCTTTTGACTGTTTTAAGATTTTCAATTTTAAGTGTCGAAATTTTAATTTTTTCTGTCTACTGTTAGCTGGCCTTAAGTTTAAGTGATAAAACGTGATGTAGTTGAGTGCAAAATAATATAAATACTGATTTTGGTAAGAATATTAAAATAAATTTTATCATATAAGACATCGAGGCGTTCTCAGTTTATTTAAAATGCATTTACTAAAATATACGCAGATCCATATTGGAGAATCGTACTGAAACTGAAGATTTAAGCAAATAAAAATTAACTATTTTTATATATTATATATTTTTTAATACTTTCACTTTTACTGCTTCAACGTCTGGTGCAAGGGCTTCGCTGAGGCACCTTTATTTATTTGTTCCGCTTTCTGTTGCATCGATTGATGTAACAGATTGCGATGATGTTTCGAACAACCGGCGCTAATATTCGCCGGCTGTCGAACAAGGTCAATGTCGGCCAGGTAAATGCAATCGGTTGCGCAACTGCATCCTCAAAAAGCGCACTTTTTGTTATGTCTGATTAGCAAAAAGAGTTGTGGCATAAAACGAAATCGAGAAATGCTCAAGAGTTGCAGGTGTGTCCGATTCCAACGTTAACTGAATCATTAATTAGCAACTTTGGATGCATTCGGAATTTGACATTAAATGATTTGCATACCCTATCTCTGCTACTGCCCGATCATCGTTTAACACCTTTCAAATATTTTTTTCGTAGTAATGATGTCGCGTCAGGAGGTGTCGTGTTTGAATTTTGTCGAATCAGCAAATTTCTAAAAATCTCCGGATTTGCTGTAGACTCACTACTTCTGCATGTCTATGATTAATTGCAGGCATTTTTATTCAACAAAAATGATCTGGATTTAGATTTTAATTGAACTTGATAGTGACTCCGAAGAAAAATTTAAACATTTGCTAAACGTGACTTGTAAGTGTGAATTTTTAGCGGAGAGAGCGATACACAATAACGTGTAAAATTTCTCATTTAGAAAAATTCAATATGCTTAAACTGAAAGGTGTTGAACTGTCTTCTTAGCTATTTGTAGGTCTTTAAAACTCTTGCGATATTTCGCACTTAATTGTTGCTATTCTTCACAAGAAACGAAGCATTTTAAGTAAATCCAATTTTCTATTTACAAAATTTCTATTGTAAGTATAATCGCTTCAAAAGTACATCAATAAAAGCGATATGCACAAATACCTACATTTTTTAGGGCTCTTGTTATCAGTTTGATATAGATGTCAATTTTAAGAGGAAGTCGTTAATCGAGATTACGATGGTAACTTCTCCAAAAATATGTTAATAATTGCCTAACTGAAAACAAAAATCCTTATTTAATATACTCCAACATTAACAAAAATACTTATAGGCCCAACCGAAATATTATCGTAAAAGAGCGTTATGCAACATAAACACGAAAATGGGCTTATGGAAATCAAAACTGATATTTTGTCCTAAATAAAGACGTGAACTACCATAGTGAATTTAAAAAATGAATTATATTCCAGAAGATATAAATGATTTATGCGATCTTTATAATTTGTGGCTGGATTACCGAAACGTATAATAGATAAAGAAACATTCTCCGGTACTTATAATATTTTAATTTTTTTAAATTTCAAGCAACACAACTTTCCGTCACTTTACCTTTTGATCGATCCTTATGGCACCCTACGTTACATTTATAGAGTTAAAAAAATTCGTCAAGTTTTGTTACTTCCATTAAGTTAGTCCCATATACTTTTACACGTTCACAACTTACGTTACGTTCTGTTACGCTTAACATAAAAACTCTTTTTAAAATAATTGTTTTATAACATGATTAATAGAAGTTTTCATTGTCCCAGTGATGAAGTAAAACTTAAAGAAAAATGTTCTTTCTCAATTTTCCGGCAAGTTTTTAATTATTTCAAAAAATTCAACATGAAATTTGCTGTGAAATCGATAAAAAATGTTCATAATTAAATCATCAAGGAAAAGTGAGCAAGCACGGAAGCAATGGTAAATTTAAATTGATTAAGAGATTTATTAAGCGGTTTATGGATAATTTACAAAGCCTACACAATATTTGCCACATGCTTAAATTTTTCTCTTATATTCAAAAATTTCCAGTTTGAGCACTTTTACTTTTTATGGTATAATTTTACTACGTTAGCAAAATATTGCACTATCCATCATCCATAACGAAAACAAGTTTATTGGGAAACAAATTTTAACTCAATAAATGTTCGGCAGCAATAAAGAAGTGGAAGGCAAATTTTTTATATTTTCCTTTCCTGTCATAAAATTCAGAACAAAGTTATTCTTTTCAAACAAGGCAGGTATTTATCAATTTTGAACTGACACTATTCTTCTTTTAATTCAGAAAAATCATAAATTATATAGTTGGAACTTAAATGGCAAATGGTATGAGATTTTGAGGCAGTTAACCTAGAACAGTCATCTTAAATTGAAAATTGAATGTGCAAATCAAGCTTATTTCATTACTTTATTAAAACTTTACAAATTTGATTCAAGACTTCATTTTAAAAATTGGATTAGAAAATCTAGCATACTATTTATTATACATTTCGTTTTGTTTAGATTAATTCAAGTATTTATTTTTTTTATATTGTTTTCTTGGAATTCACTTTTATTAATTTAACATTTTGTCTTTTGAGAGTCAAGACATTGCAGGAGCAAATATAATTCCTTTTAGTCCACTTTATCCAATAAAGCTAACAAGTCTGTGAAATGATTAGATGTAAACTAAGTTTGACGTCGAAATTAGTATTTTTATTTATACAAGCTGAGACATCTTGCAATATTTGAGTTTGCTTGACGTATTCCATAGTCGAAAAGAATATGAGGTGAAAAATTGAACTTTTGACTTGAGAGTTTAAATTATTAGCATTAATTTACATTGCTTAGCTTTATATTAGGAGTGCATATTCATAAAGTGCCTCAAAATGAAGACATTTGGTATTTTACGAAAGATATACCTACATATCTAAATAATGTCTAATGATAGAATAAAATGCTAACAATCTCATATCTTAAATAACTATAAGTAGATGTACTCGCTCTTAGTAGGAATTAAAATTAAGAAAATTGAATGATGTTTTAAAAATTGATATTTGTACCTACTTATTCTAAAGAATCCTTAAATTTTTTAAACTATTAAATCCTAAGACGTTAATAAAAATATTCTGTAGAAGAATACGGTGCTGTAAGATCTAGTTTAAAAATGATTTAATGTGAAAGTACTCAATAATTCAATAATCTTTAGATATGAAATTCTTAAATCATTAAAATAATACTATTCTACGACTACGATTCTGCTGCCGACTACGAATTTAGCATTTGCTTAACATTTTAATTTTAATCGCTAGCAGACTGCAGCAACCATATATTCGAACATAGTCTATGTTTTAAAATTATTGTCGCAGAAGCAAAGAAGTCTATATAGCAATTTCAATAAAAGGTGTATTTTTAAAATAAGTATCGATAAATTATAATAATGATATTAGATATGCATAAAAAATAGTTTGTGATTTTGTAGGCAGTGCCGTTTGAATTTTTGAAGCGATTTGTTGTTTTTAGAACTAATCATTAAATTTCTGTATAGCTTATATTAGCAATTTCCAAATTTATTTGTTGGGTGGAAATTTAGGTAGATTGGTAGATTATATTTAAAGATTATTATAAACTTTTGACAAACAATGTACGTGATTTTGTTATTTGCATACTTCTCGGCGAAACATACATATATGCGGGATCTTTATAAGAATATAATGTATAAATGTTTGTCAGTACATAGTTTTTTACATATTTTCTTGGGAATGATAAAACTATATATAACATATATCTATTAAATTAATTATTAAATTTCACTGAGAAATGATAACACTGCTCAACAAAATTTTGACACAGAACAAGTGATATATCATTTCTATAAGACTTTTTCCGTAGATTACGAATTCATGAACGAAAATGTCCTAACACGTCAAGTTTTGGAGAAAAATAGGTTTGAAGAGTATAAAATATCGTATTTTCGACATTTTTAAAAATTCGTTACAAAATAACGGATTTTTATAGGAAATTGAAATGTGGGTCAAATCAAAGTTTGAACGTTTAGCTATTATATAAAAATACTGAAGTCTTTGAGACTTTCCGGAATACTCTATGAATTTCAATTTTTTCTGTTAACCGATTACTTCATACAATTGATATAGTGTATGATAATCACAACTAGCGAACGCTCACGAAAAATTAGTTTCCTAATATGTATGCTTAGCAAGAGCTATGGAAAGGGGTATTTCATACATAGAGATAAGGATTTAGGATTTCATTTGAGCCACGTCGCGAACTCTTTTTACGTTCCATTAATGTTTTTTTAATCTTCGAAAGTACTCAAAATACGAACTGTTTTAGGTTTTAAACCTTTTTTCTCAAACACGACGCGTGACAGAAAATTTTAATTTTCGGTTTTGTAATCTATTGAAAAAATTCTATTGAAGTTACCTATTACTTGTTCTGTTACATAAATAAACATAAAAAATGTTGTTCAGTGTAATCATTATCATTAGATACTTCAGGATCTACTATAATAAAGTCAAAAAAAAGGGGACTTTAAAAAAAAAATCATTTAAAAACAAAAATATTTAACAAGTTAGGAAGTGATCTAGTAACCTTTTTAAAATTAAATTATTCAAAGAAAAACTCACACCATTCTCGTTGATTCCCCATAAGCAGTGTTAATGGAAGTGCATTATACAAAATTTTTAATCGAAATGGAGCCAGTAGCACTGATAGAATATTACATAAATTTTATAGCTAATGAGTTTGAACCTTATGTGCAAATTAAGAACGATAATATTTATCTGGCATAAATTTTAATAGTTAAATAAGCGTGGAAGGAAATGGATGCTGTCTAAATACATTTATAAAATGGCACAAAATGCATGTGAATTGGCAAATGAGTTCTTGAATTTATTATCATATAATCTATATATATAAAAATGAATGTTTGTTTGTATGTCCTTTATAGAATCGTAAACGGCTGGACCGATTTGGCTGAAAATTGGTGGGGAGGTAGCTTAGAACCAGGAGACGAAGATAGGATACTTTTTATCCCGTTCCCGTGGATAGGACACTTTTTATCCCGCTCCCGTGGAAAGTGACATAAAACGTAGTATAAAAAACGCAACTGACAGCAAAACGAAAAATTTATCAGTCTAGCCGTTGAAAATTTGACAATTTTAAATTTTGAAGTTGACCGGGAATTTACGAATTCAAGATGGTGGACTGTCAAACTTTGAAGTTTATGCGATTTCCACCAAAATTCGTACTTGGGGGTTTTCGGGGTCGCTGATTTCAACCCGACTGTCAGAATTTACAAATTCAGGATGGCGGACTGTCAAATTTTGAAGTTTATGCGTTTTCCACCAAAATTGGTACTTTTGCGTTTTCGGGGTCGCTGATTTCAACTCGACTGTCGGAATTTCCGAATTCAAGATGGCGGACTGCCAACTTCAAAATTTGTGTAATGTCTTTCCTTCAAATGTATTTTAGTTGGTGGCGTAGCAATGCGCGCAGGGTACAGCTAGTTGGACTATATAAGTCAATTTTATTTTTTGTGAATTAACAATGTAAATTTCTGTAATACTTTCGTATAGAGTAAATGATAGGGCTAAAATTTTGCATTGTATCCAAACTATGTACATACATATAATACATATGTACACGTATATATTCGAAACTCTTTGTTCCTACTAAGAAAATGTTTACACCTTCAACGAAGGGAATTTTTGGTACCTTGTAATAAACGAGCTCTAAAATACCTTGAGAAAATCTTCCCGAACACCTGGCTTCCAGGAAAAAAAGATTGGCGAACAAGGTTTCAAAGTGCCTCCAACTTGAACATGAACTTCAAATTAAAGTGTTTATATCAAACTTCCTGCATTTGTTAGGAAGCCTTCGAAAATTTAAAATGCAAACAGGAGAGGAGCTGATATCCAGATACTGAAGCTAGTTCATTGTGTGATTAAGAGTACTCTAATCATCTGTAATAAATCTCATGTCTATTTGACTGTTTGCCACCACCGCGGCGACATTTGAATATGAATGGAATGATTGCTCTGTAAATGAACCGAGGAAATGTCCATTTCGCATACGAATTACGAATTAGAAGTGCACAATTTGGTTCATGTTTTTCAATCGTTATGCAAATAATCAACTAACAAAATTCCAATCAAAACATGTTTATACTTTAAAATTGAAATCTCTCTCGAAGTTGAAAGAATAAAATTATATCTTGTCAACTTTCACATAATTTTAGTCATCAAGTTACTTCCTTTTCTATTAAGAAGTGTTAATGCTTTGAGATTGTGATAATTAAGAAAAAAAATTGAAAAAATTCTATATGACTTTGTTGAAATGAAATCATGCTGAAAGCTTTGGGGTCGCAGTTTTTTTCTCTAATTTTGGAGGTGCGAATTGAAAGTAAATTTATTGAAATAAGAAATTTTTAAAAGTGTTCATAGTCACAATAATAGGTCAAATCTAGCAGTAGACCAGCTGTCTGCATTGGACAGATAACAAAGCTTCAAAGCAAATGACGGTCAATTTTGGGTGAAGTGGAATTTTTCCACGTTCTATTTATTCTTGAATTTTTTGGAGATGCTATCAGTCAAAAATCGATACAACTTTCTTCGAAAGTTTGATTTGCTTCCTCATGCTGTATTTATTCTTTCAATTTACTTATCATTACTAAAAAAAACATTGCAGTCTTATTATTCAAAAATTATGTTTTAAGACATATTAATTTAATTTCATCATATTTGAACTTAAAATGTTATCCCGATAAAGAATACTTGCTGATGTCTTTAAAAAATAGTTTTTGCATACAACATAATTTCTAACATATGTAAAGACGGCACATAGATGTCATCGAAACAAAACATAATTTTACTTATTTTCTAAAGAATAGTCTGTTTATCTAAGATTCTAAGTTCTTAAGATTCGATGCGTTCAAGGTAAAACGATTTAATTCTCTACTATATACCTGCTTCTATAATAAAATCGTAGCAAGACCGAAAATCTACACGGTAAAAAATGAATTTAATTTTACATATTTTCACAATTGCTGCAGAATAATTTCCAAAACGGAGTAACATTAACACTTCGTATCTATAAATCACACCCATCACCAAGTGATAGTAAAGAGGACTGAATTTGATGAAATATTGCAGTTTTGAAGAAGGTACTGGGTCAACATCTACAACATAAATCATGATGCTATTTCTAATGGAGGCTTACTTGTTAAATCGGTTGGAAAAAATTTGATAGTTTTACGATTCATACAAATTGGATATTACTTACAACTAGAACAGAGTAAAACGCAACTCAATATCAAAGGAAATTTAAAAATAAAATTGAGCTTTTCCTCTGATGCAGAAGAAAAATACGATATTAGCACTTTTATTTTCTAGTGAAGCTACATTCTATGTAGTTGTATTTTAAAATTACCAGAGAATCACCAAAATATTTTTATATCATCTCCAGTCTCCAGCTGAATATATTAGAATTACTGAAATTTTTTTGTTTTTCCTTAGAAAAGTAGTCAAATATTGTACTAGAATTAATCTAGTTAAATTTTTCTGGAAACACTTTTGCTGTGTACAATTATTAAAATCACGTGTTAAATCCGCAGACAACAGATAATATAAATAAAATATTTAAATGCAGAACGTAGAATGGATAATTTATAACTACGATAAATACAATTTTATCAGAATATGTATTACACAAGTAACAGCTGCACTTTTAGCTTTACTTGCATCGTTTAACTGAAAAAAAGAATATAATGGCTTCCAATTGAATTTGAATTGTTTAGATATGAAATTTTCGACATATCGTAGCATTCAATTCCTGAAAAACCGCACTTGAAGTTGAAATAAGCGTCTTCAAAAAATTGTAAGTCACGATCTACGACAGATGCAAAATTTTAGCAGCATGAAGCATACTTTACTTTACGACAAAATAAAAACATCGATTTGTTGAACACAACACGATTTAAAAGAACGAAAAAGGGTAACTAACTCCTATACTATAGGAAGTAGGTTATATAAAAATATAAATTGTTTAAGTTTGTAACGTATATATTGACATTAAATTTATTTATAATAGCATATTAAAATATAATAATTCTTAATTTCTTATTGCTTTGAAGTTCTTACTGCTTTACCATTTTGTGACTCATTTTTAACTACTTTATTTGGTAAATAGCTTCTCTGGTTGCGGTTGTGGGAAAAGTCACGTTCTTCAAAGTTATAAAAGTCAATATCGTGACTATATTAACGATGATAATCAGACTAAAATGATGTGAAATCGCCATATTTAATCACAAAGTAAACACAAGAAAAGTAAATAAAAACAAAATTTAAGGACATAAGGACATATCGGACCTCGATAATAAGGCGACGGACAGAAAACTGTATTTAAGTCGCATAAATTTTAAGAATTTAAAGTATAATAAAAATCGCAGACTAATAAAGCCAATTTTCATTTAAGTTTAATTATTTGCTTATAATATAATTAGTTATTAATATGTGTAACCTTACTAATTTTTTTAAATAGAAAAAGCAATAAATCTTTGGTTTATCATGGCTTTAGCTAGCTTAAAAACCTCCAAATAAAAAATAAGGTTATATTTCATTTTTATTTATTATTTTTAGAATTAACAAGAGATAAGATAACAAATTTGAGTATTAAAAATTTACAGATTAAAACATAAATTCTTAAAGGTATAATATACAAAATGCAAAATTATAAATTCAGTCTTATGGTCGCAATATAGTCAAAATATTTGACATTTTTCACTGATTTTTACCCAAATAAATTGGGAACGAATAACTTCTTCCTCTTAGTCCTCGTGGATTTGTACTTAACAATGGGATTGTACTCAAAGTTGGACTGTTGATTCAGACTTCTGGGAAAGACATAGTAGCCATATCCGAAATCCGGGGAGAAAACTAATTCGCTGCTGTACGCCCTCTGCGGAGTTCTTTTAATCCGCTCGTACTCGTAATTATCATCCGGCTGAGTATCCAAATCAAAAATTTCACCTCTATGATCGTCCGGCTGAAGGTTTTCTGTAGTTTCAGGTTCAGACGGAAGGGCGTACGCACAGGCGAAAAGGTCGTCATTCGTAAAGGTTGTGAGAATCACGATAATCATAGACAATTGCTGTAATATAAATTATAAATCCACTATTAATTGGCCGCCTACAATGAAGCAATTAGTAAAATTACCGATGTTTTCATTTCGGTCACTTTCACTCTCAGCTTAGAACTCTTTAAATCCAGTGCTTGGTTTAGACTGAACCAAAATTGACCGGTGTTCAATTTATACCATCGGTGCTGTTTTTGCCGGCCACTCGCGAATTTTACAACCACTTCGGCCGGGTAAACTGATTCACAAAGTTCTAATTAGAATATTTTCATGCGCCTCCATTTGCCACCTCTTTAGCACATCCAAAACATTCCCTTGAGTAAGGCGGGCGGGTTGAAAGAAAATACGGCACAATATTTACCAAGTTTTTGGAGATTTTAACGGGTCTCATCGTGGTAGTTGTGCCATTATGCTCTGAGAAAGGAAGTAAAAGTGGGGTGAAAGGCGGGGGAGTAGTGTAAATTGTCTACTAAATAGTGTCAATAAAATTTACCAATGACTATTGGGGTTGAAGACACATTTCGATATCACGAAAATAAAGTGCTGTCTGGAGTCTCGAACACAATTGAATTATCGACCTATCCGTAATCAATCAACTCCACAAAGCCAGTTAAAAATGGTCAAGGGTAATGTGGCTATTGATGTTAAGATATGCCACGCGTTGGGCAAAAATTACTTCTGAAATTTCAGTCGATGTTTATAAAGAACAACATACTTCCTTAGTTAACTAGCTAATTATTGTAATTAAAAATAGTATCCAAAAATAGCACAATGAATATAGTAAAGGTAAAGTAAAAACTAATCTTGAGTCTACTGCATGTAGGTAACACATTTTTCGTTTAGCTAATTCTAAAATTTCACTAACAAATTATTATTTGAAGTTTCCAATTAGAGGAAATGTGAGCGACTAATTCTCAGGTGAAATTTTACTTAAAGCCTTGGTTTCCTAATAAATGCGTCGGGCGCAACGTAACGTAAACGCATTTTTACTGAGATAGTTGCCTAGAATTTATAAAGAACGAGTGGAAGGGGATGTGTTTACCTTTATTATTATGTTTTCTGTACCTACACAAAACTCAAGAAACTCGATCTTAAAAAGCATTACGTGCCCACACTCTTCAAAAGTTATTTCATTTCTACGCAATTCTTCATTCTAGTGGAGAAAATTTCCATAACTATGAGTTTTCGACCATTATGACTAATCTATGAACATGAGTCGTTCTCTGACTCAATATTTTTTTTTTGGTTTATTAACTTGCACTTAAGACAAATTCACACATTAAAAACATAGTCGCCTTAGTTACTAGCATCCGATTTAAAATAGCAAAACCAAAAGCTATGGTACTTTACTTGTTTGGGTGATCTGCAATTTTCGGATTTAAATGAAGCCTTAATATGTTCTTATGATATGGAAATTATAACAATTTAAAATTGACATATATTTAGAATAATATTGCAAAATTTCTTATGTCCAAATGTTCGTATTGAATGAACCAAAAATTCAATAAAATTATGATTTCTTTAATTTATTTATTTATTATTATTTATTTATATTTAGCATAAAAGTATAATATCAAAATTTTCTACCTATGAGGATTTTTGATTTTTGAAAATATATGTATTTCAGAATTTTATATGAGATTAACTCTTCTCTCATGAAAATAAATATAATTCATAAGTATGTATATATCTTTAAATTAATGCTCATTTCAGAAGCTAGTTTGAAATATTTTCAAAAAGGATGAACCTTCAAGAAAATGATGTTAAAACTTTACGTCAAAATTCATTTTAGATCGAAAGTTGCAGCTTTTAGAAGTTTCACTTTTATTTCGATTTCATATTTAATAAATTTCGAAACCTCTGTAATGCATTGACTTTGACATAATGAAGTTGCAATAAAGTATTTTGAACGTTCACACACTTCTTGACTAATAATCCTTTTAATTTTTTCGTTTCACGCTAAGAGACTCAATATTGCCCAAAAGGAGAGTATCATTAATAAACATTGCTTCCAAATGAACTTTTTTACCATATTATTTTGATTACCTAAGTACCATATATACCTATGTATTAGCTGAAATGTTGTAATATTTCGTACATTATTATTACAATTTAGGTGCTAATCAAATTGCTCGTGTTGCAACTTCGTATTGGTGAGAATCTTATTGCAATATCCATTAATTAGTTCTAAATGATTTTAACGACTGCATTTGCCAACAAAGTACTTTAAAGTATCTCAAAGACCTGGAGTTGTAACAGTTTAGAGCAAACCTCCTTTGAATAAACTTTGTGTCCCCTCGGAATGAAGACGTTTGTAAGTTCAGTGTTTTGATTGAAGAATAATTCGCTTTAATTTGTCTGTATTTTCAGTTTTTTAAGGCAATATTTTTCCATTTATTTATATTACTGGGCGCCTGGCCAATTCCTGACAAAGAAACTTTTAGCGGAGCTGACAGTGGCATCGTCTGGACTCCAAATTTTGAAAATGACCTACCACCACCCCCCGCAGAGGAATTAATAATAGAAGTTAAGTCGAGTGAAAATAATTTTATAGTAGCCAAAGTGAACATCATCCAAAATATTTACAATGTTAGTGAAGTAAATGATGATGATATGGATGTTGCCGAAATCAACGTTTTTCGACCTTTATTTAGATATCGTGCTGCATATGCGAAAAAAGCTAGCTAATTCTTTAGTTATTTTTCATTGTAATTTGTTTGTGTTTTAATATAATAATAATAATAAATAATAAATAAAATTAAGAGTCTACATTCAAAGCAAGCAAATATTTTGTATTATCATTTCTAATAATTTTGAATCATTAGGATACTAAACACAGACAAATTGAACAAAATAAATAAAAATTATAAAAATATAATCAGCATAGTTGTCGCAATTGTGGAAGTTTTAGTCATAAAAAAAATTTGATAAGAAAAACATGGCATCAATACAATTTCGAAATTTTAAAAACATTTTGCATTTATGTTTTAAAAAACAAAGTTTAAATGCACATACTCCTTTAATAAATAGTTTACTTAGGATATAATTTTATTCAAGTATATATTTTCAATTTTAAAAATCAAAAATATTATATTACATATAACGATATCTACTGTTTACATAAACTATATTGTAGTTATTTCCATCATTTCCAATATGTTAGCAAAACTTTTGTTCCATTTTCTGTCCAAATAATCTGAAAGGAAAAACGCATCATTCTTCCCGAGCAACTTTGAAAATTAATCGATTTCAGACGTAACCGAAATATTTATATGACGTCCTTTGAAAACTCATTAGAAAACCTCTGAACTGGAAAAAAGAAGGATTTAAGTAATTAGTTCTCTTACCGAATTAACTCAGTAAGAGTTTAACCATCTTTAAGGAAATGTTTGCTATGGAATCTTTTCGATTTTTAAATGTTCTTTTTTACATACTCGGAGTTACTTTGTTTTTATTTCGCGGACAATCTGTGATTTATAAATGGTGGTACGTCGTTTTTCCCATGACTCTCTTCATTTTGTTTGAAGTTGCAATGGAGTATTCAACATACGACAACTATCTCCGCTACGGAATCATGGAAGTCACGAGGTCGACTGAAGCTGTCGCAATTTTTGCAAGAGTATTTCTTGAAAATATTCTACAATGTTTTATTGTATGGTGCACCTGTTCCGGGAATAAACACCATATGAATTATATTAGTGGGCTTGTTAAAGTTGACGCCAAAATTTTTGATGTATTTGGAAAAATTATCGATAACACCGTCGCTAGTCGGATGTGTTGGGTGGAAATTGGAGTTCTCTTCTTTGCAGTCATGGCCCTGCAAATTAGCAAATTTTTGACCTTAGCGTATATTTTCGACGATATTTATGACTTTCTATTTTTCTTCTGTATTGGTGTTCAGTTGGTTATGTTTGGTGCAAAATTGTGCTATATAAATTATTGCGCGCGGCTTCTCCTGGTGCGACTCAATCAACTCTCCCAAATTGTGGACCATACTCTGACCACCATTAAAATTACAGATAAAATCCAATGCAGCACTTTTAAAACGATTGAAAATTTTTTAAATGTTATGAACGATTTGTGGGACTTGAAAAGTGTCTACGAACACACCTTCGGGCGAATTCTATTTTACAGCATCCAATACAACACGATTTGCGTTCTCTTTAAATCTTATTTGCTAATTCTTGAATTCCTTGATGGATTTGACGAGGATTACAATTACTTAGTTTTATTTAATCAAATTGCTATATTCGTGCCGTATTTAATTTTTTTGCCCATGAATACTTTAGTTATTTCCAGAATAGGAGATGAGGTTTGTAGTAGCACTTTTATACAAAAATTATTTGATAAAATATTTGTCTTTCAATAGTTTGACTCAATAAGAAAGTTGGCTATAAAAATTGGATATACTAAAAACAAGGAAATTTCAAATATGGTTGATAAAAATAATTTTGTTCTATCTTAAATGATTTATTTTAATATTTTAGGTCGAAATCATTCTGCTTAAAGTTCAACATATTGACAAACGAAGATATGTGAGCGCCCATGGCTACTTTTTTATTAACAAAGAACTGCTGTATCATGTAAATTTTAAATTATTATTTTCAAAATGTCACAATTTTGTATACGTTTGTTTTTAGATTGTTTCAGTAATTACTACTCATATGGTTATATTGATGCAGTTTCAACTTTGGGACGACAAAACCAAATAGCAGGAGGTGAAAGGGAGTATACCAGAGAGCGACGTTTGTATGATTTTATAGAAAATTCCGTAAATGAGTTACTTATAAACAAAATCATTAAAAGTCGAATTATCGTTATAATTTTGCACTGTTTTTCAAACCAAAGTAGTTTCGAGCGAAAAACAGGTTTTGTTGAAATTATTATGATGATATTATTGAATACAATATAATCTTGAACATTATTTTTTACTGTTAATAGATAAAAAAAACTTACGTGAAATCATCGCTATAACATACATAAATCATGACCAAATTTTTGGAAAGATATTTAAAGTTAAAAGGCAAGATAACAAATACAATTTTTTGAAGTCTTCTAACTAAATAAAATAAAGTTTGTAAACAGTAAACTGTTCAAATTGTACATAGATACTAAGTAAATATTAAATATTCCCGGATCTTTCCAATTAATTACTTATTCATTATCAAGATTTGTAAATCGCGAGTTTACTTCACTACGTGTAGAGATTCTAAAACCAATAATAATAGTATATATGTATTATTAATATAACTTAAATACGCAACTTCGTTTCGTTATAATAAGCATTTGAAAAACCTCGAGAAAGAATTGGTTTAAAGGTTCTGGCAAATAGTGCCACTCTATATAAAATTAAGATATATACCTACATATAAAATATACTACATATACTAGTTTTAATTTATATTTTATTATTAATATAAGAGATACCATAAAATCAGGTAATATATTAAAAAAGTTTAAAAAAAAATTTTAAATTTGTGTAGACTTAGTCCGGCATGTTTGACCCAATTTTGAAATTAAAAAATTTTTAAAAGATATTTAGCTATTAAATATTTAAATATACATGTTTTAAATATTCTTCTTCACCACCCTCAATTTTTTGGAAAAAATTTAAAAGAGCAAAAATTAACACTTATTAATTAGTTCGACATCTAGTTATAAGATAAACTGAAATTATTAATGTTAATAGTGTTCCAAGTTCAATTTCTTTAACAACAAGTTTACGAGACATTTATTATCAAACATCACTTACCAGCCGTTGTTGTAGTTTACTTTTTATCTTAATTTCCAAGAAATATTTTGTATTCCAATAAAGTCACGTTTCAATTATTTTGCAATACTTTTATATACTTGTTATTGACAATTCTTGGAATAAATATTATATGTAGTTTCTGAAAAGATCACCATATTTTTAACAGTTTTTGTTACCTTACGTTTTTGCGTCCGTGCAACATAAACGTTATTAGGGGGATTTTTTAAATAGATAATACTCAATTAACATCCTATTGGCATCTTAAGTTTCTGGGTTCCTTCAAGACAAATCATGAAAAATAAAAACTAGTTCAAACAAAATTCTAACGAGTAATATTATCATAAAATTAAAATGAGAACCAAAAAGTTCACTGTTCTTTAGAAGCGAAAGTAAAAATTTATGAAAAAAAAAAAATTCTACCTGGCTATTCTCAGTCAATAGCCTGCAGATAACTATTAAAAATCAATTAACTGAAGACTCATTTCGGGGTGTAATGTTTACAATTTCGAAGCTTTTTATAGATATTCTTTAATTAAAACTCGTTTATATACCCGAAGCAAAGTAATTTCAATGTCAGGGATTTCTTGACCCAAACATTGTATCATGATTTTGCTCATTCATTAAATCTTTTTATTATTTTAAACGTACAGGGCAGGTTCGTGACGTTTTCTTTATTTATGAATCATCTTCATCTCTTTTTTTCATAGTTGAGCTGCTTCAAAAGTATAAGTATATAAGCCAGACTACGTTCAATAATCGTTTTAGATTTAAGATCAAACTAGTGAGATTAATTTCCAAAGTTATTCAAAATGAAAGTGGTGGTGTTTCTGGTAAAGTTAATTTTATTTAAACTAAACTTTTGCTCATTAAAACCTTTTTCAGCTTTTGCTTGTGTCTCTAATCGCGGTAATTGTATGTTCGCAGTCATCAGATCTCAACGAAGACGATTCTCCTTTAGATGCTTTCGGTATTTATAACAACTACTATTAATTAAAAAGTGTATATTTTATAACACATTTCTTCTTTGAATAGTTGAAAATGACCAACAGAGTGATTTAACAACTGCGGAACAATATTATGGACGACGTTACTACGGCAGGCGTTACTACAGACCATATTATTTCCACCGTCCTTTCTACGGATATCGTCGTAGGTATTATGGTTAATTAATTTAGTACTTAATGTAATTCGGTTCAGTATATTAATAAATGTTTTGAAAATGTTACTTTGTTGAATTTTAATAATGATTTATATGTCCTTCTACTGTTCATAAAAAGAGGATCGTTGCAAATGGTGCAAAATTGTTAGATTTAATCAATACAAAAGGTGTTATTTAGAAGAAAATCTAGAGAAAAATAAAAACAAACTTTTTGGAAAAAAGTTATGTAGACCACTTTGGCAATGTATATGAATTCAATTTGATAAACGAAAAACATTTAAATGGTCATAAAATCCGAAAAACTGCATTGATTTAATAATAATCCGATTAACATGAAATTTATTTCTAACATAATTATGGAGAGAATGACCGAAATTTAGTTTGTACTTTATAGTTATATTAACTTTCAACTTAAGAAAAAGTAGGGAAAATTCTGAACTTTTTGCTCAAATTGCAGTAATTTTCTTAAAAATCAATCTTTCATACATATGCACATTTTAATGTTTTTGAAAAACTCGGGTATTTTTGTGTTTATAAATGTCAGAAACTTCACATGTATACCAATTTTAAAGGCGTAAAAATTTTATATTAGGCGTCGTAAATAGAAAGGCTTCATTTACAATCTTTAATTTCATCGAAAACAATCACAATCATCCTCATTCTCGATATCCTCGATTTTTAACCGTTCTCGAGATACCGAAGATTTTCTGAATTCAATTTTATGCAATATGCAAAACATTGTTTATAAGTCCGCATAGTTTGATTAAGTATATTAATTAGCCTGCACTTCAATATTTTCTTGGCAATCAATATTTAAAAGAGCTAATTTTTACTGGCAAAAATACATAGACACCGACATAGTATATACACAAAACCAAAAAAAAACTAAAGTTTAATAATTCCCCAACTTTAATTTTGGTACTTGCATCAGCATAATAAGCTCAAGCTTAAACTTCCATCCATAAGTGAACAGGAAATTGAATATGTAAACATCCTGGCAGAACAAATGCAATTTCTTCCGCATTGGGGCGCCTTTCTCAGATTAAAATTGTCTTGCATATTTAATATTTATTCTAGTAATTTCCATATAAGCCTACAACCATATGCGATCCAGTAAATTTTAACAAGCTGTTTCTAAACTAATTAATTCAAAGTAGAAGTTCTAATTTATGCTTCCACGTGAATGTTGTGGTTCAATAATACCTACTCGGTTAAAAAATGTGGTATGAGATATGCAAATTCGTGACTTATTTGAGAGTTTTGAATGTAAGAAGCTAAAAAAAAAATCTTTTAATTGACCAATTAATTAAGTGCAGCCATTTGAAACAGAGATTTATGCGGTACAATATTGTTCGATCTATTCAGCACTTTGTACTTTTATTATTATTTCTTGGATTTTTTAGGTCAGGATCATAAAATTATTGAATAAAAATAACATGCTGGTAAAAGTTGTCAATTAGTACTTTTACTTGGCTGTACAGTCTTTTAAATATCAACTTGATCAGTATAAAATTCAGCATCAAGAACCGGTCCAAGCAATTAAAAGCAAGTAATCAATACGCGGGCTATTAGATCTTGACCATGTTCAACGAAGGGGTGGATGGTAACAAAAGAACCAACATCTTAATTTCGTATATAATTTCCTAAATATAAATAAGCTAACAATAAGATCACATTCGAAAGTATTTATCAGGAACTCAAAAGTTAGGGTTCTATTTCAGCCGCACTCCTCCGAAAGAGGACATATCTTCGCTGCTCGGCTTCTTCGAGGTCGTCAGTACTGTCTATAAAATTTTCCATTGTGAAATCATTATCGAACTCTTCCACTGCAATTAAAATATAATAATTTTATGAAACAGTCCATCGCTCCGACACAATCTACCTTGCTTGCCGTCGACACTAATCACTTCTATATCGCTAGCTTTATTAGTGGACACCAAAAACGCTCCACAAACAACAAAAACTTTAAAAATAAATTTTCTTTAGTCGTTAGCAACTTCAAATATTTTAAATCTGCATACCTAGCAAAACTTTCGGGCTCATTTCGTTTAACACTGTTCCTCGCAAAAACTTCCGTACGGCTGAGAGACTGATTTAAAACTGACCGGTGTCGCATGGGGCAAATTTTAAAAAGGTGATGCAGAATTTACACAATTACAAAAGTTTTCAGTTGTAACTGGCCAGTAACTTCTCGAGAATTATTCAGATTCGCTAGAACGAGTTCTCTGCGGTGACACAAACAAGTCTGGGGTTTAATTAATGGACAACTAAATTATAAAGTTTTTTTTCTGAACACCACAACCATAAGTGTATTGTCCCCTGCGATAACAAAATGAAAAATTCTAGTAAGCTTTGATTCACCGCGTTAACCCATGTCATCCTTTCAAAATAATAGGAACAACAGGAACACGCAAAAATTTCCTTTTAATAATCAGATTTATTACTATTGCTCCAAGATTCGTTGCTTTGTTTTACATTTCATTCGGTCACAATTCTTTAACTTATTTTACCTTTTATATCCTGATATCTATGGTGCATGGAGGTCAAAATATCGTTTGATAATTTTTATAAACAACAAAATAAACTATTATAATAGCTGAATCATAAAAGAACTTTCTATGGTATTTCCAATTTTATTTTTTGTTTTCATTCATTGCTCTTTAAATTGGTAAAACTTGTTTCTCCCACGCGTTAGTAACAAGAATTATTTTCAAATTTTGTTTAAAACTTGGCTTTTTATAGAAATCATTGAGATAGACTAAGCACATTTTTTTATAAATGATGAATAAGATATTCTATCGCTCGATATACTCGATCTTAAAAATAAAGCTTTTAAAAAAAAAATTTAAATAAACCAGTGTAGCAAAAAAGGTAATCTTAATATTAATTTTCAAATAAAAACAATTTTAAAGTACCTACTTATATGTATATAAATACATAAATACATAGATATATATAATATTTGCCAGTATGCACTGAACAACTGGGTGCAAAAGTTGAAGTCATCATTTTTAATTTTCCCAAATATTTTAAGAACCAAAAATCATAGGATACATGCATATATTTTATTTGAAGTCCTGGATTTTTATTAAACTGAATGTCGATAAGGGAATTTTTGAAAATTTGTAATACCTACTGAAATATAGCAAATCATTTGATAACCCATATATAAAATCTTTGCTGTTTTCTAGACTTTACACAGAAGTAAAAAACTTAGATATATAAAAAATAATATTCAACTTTGCACTTGAAGTCAGGTAATAAACCAGAAAACATAATTTTAAAGTAGTATGTACATATAGGGTACATTGAGCGCATTTTGAAAATATAGATGTAAAAAAAAAAGTCGCTAATAGTTTAATATCCGATGAAGAATAAACTTGTATGTAATAATATGTATTATTGTATGATAATTTTGAAATTTGATACACTCGGAATTTAAGGGGTTATATACATACACTCAGGAGGCCCAAAAAAAGCAATTTTTCAAGAAATTTTCCTGAGAAAACCTTTAAATTAATTAATGTAAAAATTTGTACACATATTATGCACAAATCTTAGCTGTATTTTAACATTTTTTATTTGTAAAATTATTAATTTTAAAAGCTGCTGTAGTTGATCTCCAGAAGCTCCTCTAAAAAAGGCGCCTTGCGATGACCACGATATCTCTTGACTGGATCATTTAAAATGAAAAAGCCAAACGGATTGCGTCAAAGTAATGTATTATATAATTTTGTAATTAATCGAAGTAATAAGCAAAATAAAATTGTTTGGCAAAATGGCGGCTTCTCAAAAAAAAAATCGATTTTTGACCAAAATTTTGGAGAAAAAAGCTTCAACTAATTACTAAAAAATATACTTAAGAAGAAGAAGCTTGTGTTAAAATTTGAGACTGATCGGTTCAGCCGTTTCCGAGAAATCTTGGTCACCGACTTTAAATTGAGAAAAACGCGTTTAAAGTTTCAAAAGCACTCTGAACCTACTTACTTTCAAACGCTCTGACACGTCTTTACAAAAATGCGTGTAACTTCGAAAATAACCGCCGGATTGTCTTGAAATTTTCTGTGTATATACTTAAATATATGTACATTACGAAAATGAAATAAAAAAAAATTTTTTTTGGAAAATTCTAAGTGTATATAACCCCTTAAATTTGCTGCTGTTGCTTTCAACGCCTAAAAGACGATGTTTATTATTTTATCTGTGCTTTTGTCGTTGGTTGAAACTTCCAACGAAAAGGTGAAATCAAAAACTAAGATAATCGGCTATGGCAGTACACCACATGCGTAACGCGATGATATTGTATTAAATTGAGGGAATCCCCGATTTGCTTTAAAAACGTCATTTTTCTTGTAAGTCAATAAGCGTGCAGATAGAAACTGCTTGTGTGTCGTCGCATTTATCCCCGTTTTAAGAACTTTAAGCAGGGTGTATGTGGAAGTGCGACTATTTCTGTTTGCAATAATTTTTAAGCGCATAATACAATTTAAAACAATTTCGTGAAGTGAGCAAAGTTGCTATTTCTTAAGAGGAATACCACGGTTCATTGCTTATTTTCTTGCTTAACTATAAGGTGAGACATTTTTCTGATCTTATAGGCTAAATTAGCTTTTCATAAAGTGTGGATCCAAATAAGCTAATAAAAAATATACCCTTCTTCTTCTTTCGTGAGTGTGATAATCAGCAAGTACTTGTTATTCTGAGACTTCGTACTTAATTAGATTGAGTCCGCCCTTGAAACTGCATTGGCTGATATTCATAAGCCAGTCTTATGATTTTATAATATTTAATTTGGTGCATTTCTGCAGTGCAAATATTGGTCTTTGGTCTTAAAAAGAAAAGGAGAAATTGCAGTGATTTTTAAATATTTTCTTTGTCAAAGAAGTGTACGAAGAAAAGTGATAATTAAATCATTTGTGTGAGTAAAGTCAATTTAAAAAATGTCTGTGCTTAATTTATACCTACATATACATTGGTATTGTATATTACAATAAAAATAAAGTCCTTAACTCGTGATAGTGTTTTGCTTGCTGAATTGATGCGGATTAGTATGAATAAGATTGGTAATCTTTATTTAATTATAAGTATTCAAAAATTCACTCATCGAAGCATATTGAGAAAATTTGCACTGAAGAGGATATTGTTACCAGTTTATTTTTATTAAATATGTTATATTATTTTAACTTTCAACAACTTTAAACTGAACTTATTTAAAGTCCAAAGTACAAGTACAAATGATGGTAATTATGGAGTTTAGGGGCATCACCTCCGATGACCTTGAAATTTTAGTATGTTGTAGAGTTTAAGATGCTGAACAAAAATATATACACATGTTGGGCGCGGAAAGCATATCTACACATAGTTTTTTAATGTTGAAAATGGCTGAAAATGAAACATTGATATTTTGCGACCATCCAGAGTTGTAGAACGTATAGGGTATGGGGGGGGGTTTAAAAGTTTGATAAAATTTGTAACACCCCTCCCCTACCCCCCTTCCCCCTCCCCCTCTCCTCCCCTCCATACCCTATACTTTCTTCAAATCTGGATGTTTTATAGAATTTTGGAAAAAAGAATAAAATGAGAGATTAGTTGACAAAAACCATCAATCGGACATTTCCCCCACTCCATCCATGCGCCAACGGGTCGGGTGTTACCTCAAGGTCAACGTATTTCAAGGTCAAGGCCATTGGCCGCCAATATTCTACTTTTCAGTTAATCTCTCATTTTATTCTACTTTCCAAAATTCTATAAAACATCCAGATTTGAAGAAAGTATAGGGAATGGAGGGGTGGAGAGGGGGAGGGGGGAAGAGGGGTAGGGGGAGGGGGTGTTAAAAATTTGATCAAACTTTTAACCCCCCCCCCCCCCCCCCATACCCTATACGTTCTTCAACTCTGGATGGTCGCAAAATATCAATGTTTATTTTCATCCATTTTCAACATTAAAAAACTATGTGAAGATATGCTTTCCGCGCCCAACATGTACATATATTTTTGTTCAGCATCTTAAGCTCTACAACATACTAAAATTTCAAGGTCATCGGAGGTGATGCCCCTAAACTCCATAATTACCCAAATGATAACCGAAACAAAAAAGTTAGAAAAGAAATTTTCGTTGGAATTTTTGAGAAATTGCTAAAAAGAAAGGATATTTAAATAAAATCTTAAGTTACAATATTTTAGTTATAAGATTTTTATTACGTTAATATAAATTAAAACACGTAATACCCATGGGGCTTACAACTTTGAAACGAAGAATAAATAGCATTAATATTAGATTACGTTAAAAATATTTTTTTTATTTTCATAAAATTTTATCACTATCATCTCTCCACCGATTTAATGGGGAATAGTACAAAATCGGCCGTTTTTAAATGCCCCAAAACGGATGTTTTTAGAGAATTGTTTTCATACTTAAAGAAAGCGAAAAGTCTTCAGTCTTCTTAATTACATACATACATATGTATGTATGTTTATACATATAATAATAATAATGTGCAATTGCAATCTCTGCATTTCAGTAATATGTATGTATGTTGCTTTTAACTGCACTTGATTAGATGTAATATCTCTGAAAAGGTTTTTATACAAACTAAAATTAATATTTAAATTTTTTGGGACACATCAACCAGTATATAAAAAGTACTAAAGCACTTCTCAAATACATTATAACTGAATTTCTGAAATTAAGTTCACAGCGTGACTAGTCTTATCTTATAATTTTCATATATGTAAATTATACAAAGAGCAAACCCTTCTTATTGTTTCCATTGAATTTGATCATTTGGATAAATCAATGACCCGAAAAATACTTATGTAAACTATCTATTAAACAGAGTAAATCTCTGTAAATGTTTGCATTTTGTATGCAAGCCGATAGAAAGAGGGACAAAAATTCTAGAAAAATTGTTTGGCATCTGTATATATTAAGAGTATAGTCCCCGCCCCGCAAAAACTTTTTAAAATATACTCACTCAGTATACTTCTTATAATATTATTGTTATTGATTTTTATGTTGAGGCTTAGTGATTTAGCCCAGTCATAATTTGACAAAAAGAAGGGACATCTATTGAAAACTTTTCTGAGGATTGATTTTAAAGAAGTACCCCCTCCCTCCCCTCCCCCCACCCCATCGATATCACACCTGGTCAATTTTTCATAAGAGTAAATATTAATTTTGTGGTAAAAATATGTACTGTCTATAATTTTTTCGTATTTTTTAATAACTCCGATCACTAAACTTACACACGCACTCTAGCCCTAGCCTAGTTACTTCTTCGGAAAAATTAAATTAAAGGCCTGCTCTCACATTTTGGCAAACATTTTGTTAAAAATTAGAATATGAAATTGTTCCGCTGATGGCGATTACCAACTGATTTAACTTTAAAAATTCGAAAAGGTCAGGATTTTACGTCAAGCTTTAGAATATGCAAATACTTTCCGATGATCGTATGTACCGAACCGATGTACGAGTACTTCCGTACTTAGTACTTATCTAACTTTAAAATTTCGAAAAGTTACTTGTCCGGAGCGTTTTTATGTAAAAATATGTAGATAATCCCGTGTCATCTTTTTTAAATAAATAATTGTGCAAGAATCCAAAGAATAATAAATAAATCAATTTACAAAAATATTTGAATTGATAATTGTTTTGAAAATTTTATTTGAAACCGATTGCTTCTGTGAAATAACATAAAATTTGTTGAGGCATATTTTTATAAAAATGTAACAATTAATATTTTACAAGATTTTTGCGAAAAATCGTATAAAAACGTGCATCATGGATAATGATATCGTTGGTGAATTTTGCAGTATTGTTTAAAACAGCAAATGCTAAAATTCCTCTTTCTGGAAAGCTTTTCCGCAATAAATTCATAATTTGACTGGGCTAATGATTTTTTTTACTTTCAAACCACAGTTTCGATTCGCGCTAAACCAATTAAGAACATCTTAAGCGCCGCGAGAGACACCTGCCGGTTAAGGGTGGAGAGTCGAACAGCTGCAATTAAGCATGGGCGCGGGAGGGCCGGGGAGCGGACACTCGGACAGCTGTTTTGTTACTTTTAAGAAGGGGAGTTCGGTGTTTTCACAATCCATAAATTGGACAAGAATAGAGCCTTAGGTAAGTCCGAGTGAATTTGCCCGTTTTGGTGCTAAATCCCTTCCGAAATTGCAGCGGAATTGCATAAAGTGAAAAGAGCAAACTGGAAAGCAACGTTTCACCCGACAAAATGTCGGAAGAGGAGTCTTTTGTGATTTTGGGGTCGTCCCCCACCGACTCGATGGAGAATTACTCGATCATCCAAAAGTTGAGTGGGCAGAAGGGCAGGGAAAATGTATCGAACCAAGCATCTCTGGACCACGCAGTGAACGGGGCTGACAAAGAACTATCGGGCGCCGGGACTCCCAAACGGGGCTCACTCGAGACGGACGGCGTCCCAACCCTCGCAAGCGACGGAGCCACTTCCACCCAGGAAGACATCCCAGCGTCCGTCGTTTTCATAAATAGCTCTACGCAAGACGGGAAATCCCCGGCGAATCAACCAAATGGGGCCACCGCTGGTCAGCTGAACTTCGAAATTCTGGCGAGCAAGAATATGAACGGCTCGCTGCTGAACTCTGACCACAATTCTCTGGCAACGAGTTTCCTCCTGGGAGAAGTCGAATCCGACGTTCTTAAGGTAAGGTCACATCCCGTCATCTCACTTTCCTCGAAGTCGCAATTGACCAGGTTTGAGTCATCATTCGGAATTATCTTCGCGGCTGGTTGCGGGAGTAGAGCAGTGACGTCGGATATTTCGCAATGTTTACGTTCCACATTTGTGCTAAACTGCGATTAGATTCCGATAACGGAATGGCGTAAATAAGCGGACATAACATTTTTTTTATAAAAGCTGACTGATTAGAACACACTTGTGTAAAATTCATTGCACTGGGGAAACGAGTGAACTTTGCTCTTTTTTCGAGAGTGCAAGGTCAAGCGTTAAATTAGATCGCAAAATGCAACAATTTTTCTTCAACGGCTTTATTTATTTATATTAGTATTATACAAGATTTGCGTTCCTTATAATTCACACTCAGAGCTTTAATTTAGTGGATATGGGGACTGGCGTTCGGTCCGCGCGATCGTGGCGTCTGAGGCAGGGGCACCGGCTATTCAGCCACACTGAAGAAATCCGGCTGGTGCTCCGGATCGGAACGCCGACCAACTTTTGGACTCGTCTGCCTTGGCGGACGAGTACTATTCTTAAAAACAAATAAAAAAAAGTCCCCATATCGCGAATTGCAAGTGAGACCCAATCGTTCAATTTTGCCAGCAGCCGCTCGGCGGGCAAAATTGTAACAATATATTTGCAATGTAAGTATAAAATAACGTCTCCGATGCTCGTTTTTCTGTCTGTCTGTTTGATCTGTAACCGATTTAACACATTACCACAGCAGACTGCACTTATTCCTAAGAGAACTTTTAACTAAAACTTAAAATAAATTCTAGCTACATACATATAACTAACAGCAGAAACTGAAGGATTGTGCATTGAATGGATTTAAAAAAAAATCTAATGCTTTTTTACGTACACCTTTTTAGTGTTTCGTAATAAAAAAAATAATAATAATAATTCCTAAAATAATAAAATAGAATTACTTTTTAAATACTTAAATAACACAGGTCTATCGATTCGTCATAATGGCGCGGATAACACGCTATGTGACGCCAGCAAAAAGTAAATATGTATAAGTATCGTGTATGGCATCAAATGAAAGGTATTAATTAGTAGATTGCAAATAAATATATAATATAACTAACAGCGCTATTTCCGTATCGATTTTAGGTATATCACATAAAAGACAAAAGTAAAAAAAATATTAAAAAACAAAAACTCGACTGCAATGATCTCAGATTAACTAAAAAGACAAAAAAAAGATATTTTACAATTAAATCTATGAGTGTGAGGAGAGATGCTCTTGATTTTATTCAACACGGCAAACAATATTAGTTTATAATCATCTCTTATACATACTGTTCAATTTATGACTCCAAATAAGTTGTAACAGTCGCATTGTGTGCAAAAAGGGCTGAAAGAAATATGTTGTACTTGATAATTTCATCATCACTAGCAATAATACTATCTGTTAAGATTACAGTTTAAGCTTATTAGAAATTCAATGAAATCACTTTTGCACCATAAACTCCCCTAACCACTTGCATTAAAACAACGAGTAGAAGACGTGATACTCTTTCTGGGCTTTAAATAAAAATCACTTGTCCAAGACTTAAGATCAAACTGCTAAATATCATGATGGCAATGCACAAGCCAGATTCTTATAGTACAAGGGGTTGATCAGTAAAACTATTTATTTATTTTAATTATTTCAATCAATTTCAACTCATGCAATTAAGAAAAAGTATAGTATACCAATATATTTACTAGCTAATGGTGATTTAATTTTTAAATTCCATCGAAATTGAAGTACATTTATTCCTCACATTTTAAAACATTTCATATACTTGTATATTCCTGAAATTGCTTGTAGTCAATGCATATTTAAGCAAAACAAAAATGCAGAAAATTATTGCAAAGCAATAATGCAATTACTCAAATCACTGTGCTAAGTGAATTTACCCCAAAAAATATATAAAGTAGTATCGTACGTTTTCTTTAAATTAGATGAGAATTTCTCGAGTTGGGTGTTAGATGAAAAAATAAGTAGTTTATATGTATAATATATACATATCGCCGATGCATTTTTGAATTTCCCTTTAATTTAGTATCTTAACTTTCGTGGGTTAAGTGGCTAAAACTCTTTAGCTTCAGGGGATCTTTATGAAAATTGATATCGAAGAATTTTCGAATTCTGAATTTCATTATGTTATTATGTTACATATTTAAATTTAGGAATTCTGAATTGCCGTTTCAAAATAACAAAAACGTATGCGGGTGCTAAATTTAAATTTGCATATTAATAATTAATATATAAAAAAGAGAATGACTGGTTACATTCATTTTGATGAATATTTAAGAAAGAGAGGAGTGGAATTTTCCCTATTATACAAAACAAAGAACCCCAATTATCTTACCATAAGTTAAAAAGTGAACAATTTATGTAACAACAACAAATTGCTCATAACTCAATTCCATTCATTTTATTTCCAGGCGAGTGTATTTTCTCAATTCCCGAGTTTGTGCGGAAGCCAAACTGCTCCAGAAGACATTATAAAATTACAAAGATTTTTCTCAGAATATCTTGTGCTAAAGAGTAAGTAATGCCTTTTTAATCCTTTATTGAGTAGTTAAACATTGTTGTTC
The DNA here is from genome assembly GCA_963920795.1 of Eutolmus rufibarbis. Taxonomy (NCBI): domain Eukaryota; kingdom Metazoa; phylum Arthropoda; class Insecta; order Diptera; family Asilidae; genus Eutolmus; species Eutolmus rufibarbis. Next base: position 33,347,292 of record OY987205.1, read on the forward strand.
TTAGGCAATATGCATAAAACTAACGCTACACTGAAGGAACAGCTAATTTATATGCAGAAATTTCAAGGTGAATATGAAGCCTTCAAAGAGCAATCCGAGGTGAAAACAAAACAATGTTATGAAATTATTGCAAAGGTAATGAATTTTGAATTTAGATCAATAAATAATCATAGGCAGTGGAAAATATGTACATACTTAAGTAAACTTTATGGTTTTAATTTAAATATATCGTTATTTTGGTGGACATGTACTTGCGTACAACAAACTAAATATAATTAAAATTTTAAAGCATAAGAATAGGTTAGTATTTATTTGTAAAATTAACATTATCTGCTATCACTAACAAATATCACAGCAGTTCTAGGAAGTGAAGGAAATTAATTCGACTTTTTATTGGATCAGATGCAATTTAAATTTAATTTATTGTAATTATTTCAAATATAAGCTTTTACAAATTTATATTTTAATGCTTCCAAATTTATAAAAGCAATTTCTATAAAAAAAAATAGATGTGCAGACAAATATCACTAAATATGGAATGCAGTCGCGGGCACATATTTAAATACACGTTTTAGATTTAATTCCAGGTGATATGGAATAAAATCTAAAGCGTGTACTTAAATATGTGCTCGCGACTGTATTCCATAATTAGTAATTATTATATATTTTTTTTTTTTCAGTTAAACAATGAAATCGTTGAACTGAAGCAAGGTGAGTCGGCTGTTGTTTGATTTAAAAAAAAAATAAATTAAAGATTCATCTAAAAATTGTGTCTACTATGAAGTTATCTTTCTCTTGTAAAAATACTGTTTTCACTGCAGATTTGAACGATAAAATTAATATAATCGAAAATGTGATGAAAAAGGAAAATGACGATCTGGTCAAACTACTCTCAGAGAAGACGGCTGTTATCAAAAATATGGGAGTACACTTAGAAAAAGTAGAGCAAAGTCAACTTGTAAGCTATATCATATTTATGTATTATTTTATTTAATCCTTGAGTTCTCAGGCATCTTTTGAATATGTTAAATTAAATGAAGGTGATAAGGATTCAGAACATGAGTATGTTCGATCAACGGAACACAAGCGAGTCGTTAACGATATAACAAGGCAGTTATCAGAAGTTACGGCCGCAAAACTAGAGCTAGAGGACATGGTAAGCCCCTTTAACTATTATTTTAAGTTACTGAATGATTATTTTCGAGTCCTTAACAGAAAAAGATTTACATAGACGAAATAAATTGCCTTAAAGTGAATTTGACTGCTGCAGAGGAATTGATCAAAAGTAATCAAGCTGAGATTTCTATTTTAAAATCGAAAGATATTGAAAAGAGCGACCTATTTCAAAAATACGATGGCGAAAAGGAAGAAATGAAGCAGGAAATAAATCTGTTGCGAGCTCAACTTGATGTTTATAGGAAGGATTTTGAAATGGAACGTAACCTTAGACAAAGTCTAGCAGGTGAAAAGGATCAGCTGCTTACAGATTTGAAAATGTTGCAGCGAAGAAATCAGCAATTTATTGAAGAATTAGCTGCCCGGTAGTATTTTTCTTACAATACTTGTAAACTTATTAAGCTAAATTTATTATAAAGTAGGGTGGAAAATGAAACGAAGAGAGATACCGCAAGCCTCCCTACTTCAAAGAGGAGGAGTACAGCTTCCTCTTCTTCTACATCTTCAACAAACTCATCCAGAATGCATCCAGTTGCTGCCCCATTGGTTCGTTGAACTCTGCAATTATTTGAATAAAATATTCGTAATGATTTTCTTTTAGAGTGATGTCCAAGTCTATACAAGAAGCAATTTTGAGTGCCCTCTCTGTAGAAGTCTATTTAAAAATTTAAATACCCTTCAAGACCATGTCCAGGATTGTCTGGATAAAGCTTAGTTTTATGTGCACTCAGTATTATTCTTGAATTATTTATACTTTATGTTTTTATTATATATAATATTATAAAAACGTAGGAAATAAAAATTTAATAATAAGTATTAAAAATTGGTCGTTCTCAGAAATGCATAGTTGCATAAAACTTGATTTTGCATAGTGTTCAATAATTCAAGCTGCATGTTCACAAATGCAATTTGACCACGCATCTTTGCAACTAAAATAAGAAGCTGACTTCGTTCACTAAGAAGAAGAAGACTTAGAGATGTCAAATGTTGTAACGGTTTTCTCAGTGTAAAGTGACATTTTTTTTTTTGTCACGTAGAGGCGTGCTTTAACTTGGCGACCATTTGAAGGAAAAAAAACTTTTATGCCTTTCTTTCATGAAAAAGTGTAAGATTATTTTAACTCTGGGTAAGAATTTTTATAAAGACTAATAAAAAGGAATGCATCCATTGTGCCAAGGCTTTTCTCCAGCAAATGGTGTTATGTCAAATTTAGCATTTAGTCCAATTTAACATGAATGCAATTAAAATGGCGAATTTTGATCAAATATGTATTTAGTTGCGCAGTTGACTTGCGTGCGAGAAAACTGACTGCAAGTTTGACGGAATGCATGCAAGCAATCATGCATTTCTGAAAACGTCCTGTCTGTGGGCCTGATTCTGGTTGTCACCTCACTTTCCGTGACGTGACAGCTTATGGCTGAGTAACGAAGAATTTTTCTTATAAGAAACTAAACAGGTAATTCAGCCATAAGCTGTCACGTCACGGAAAGTGAGGTGACAACCAGAATCAGGCCCTGTATTTCAAGTAATCTCACTGTTATTTTATTTCGCGCATTTCATACATCTAAAATAAATGCAAAAGTTGAGATAAGATTTAATAAATGTATGCAATACGTAGAATCTTAGACCTTGATACATTACTTTTTTGCATTTATCAATGAAATTTATAATATGTACATACGATTTGTAAAAAACATCATGATTTGAACACAACTCATCAGTTCGTAATAAGAACTGAATAAAGTTTTCGATTAGATAAAATTAGGCTGAGTTGTATATATGTATATTATTTTGAAAATTATTTTTTAGGAAATTGGAAATAGAGGCAAAATAGTTTTCGCCAAAATTATAACCGCAGCATTGTCTTTTTGGCCAAACAATTCTTACTCCAGTAAATTTTATGAACTTTTCTCATTTATATTTTTATTTACTTCTGTAATTAATTATCATTATGATGTAAATTTTAAATTCTCTCAAAAGTGATTGGACTATTCTTTTTCCTATTTGTCCTTTTTGTATATCGGTTAAATTCGTAAATGGGGAATTGGTCAAGGCGGTGGGGAGGTAGGGGTGCGTTACATATTTTTTTTAAATTTGTTTAGATCCGACATCTTTTGTATTTCTTAAGAGCTATCGACCAAATTTGGCGCATATTTTCAAGAGATGTATTTCTAAGCCGTTTATCAAAATGAAGATGATCGGAGGTGGGCGGCTACACCCATCTCTAAAAAAGATTTTGTGACCTAGATATCTGCCGTATTTCTTAATAGATTTTCATTAAACTTAGCGTATGCATTTGTCGGCTCGATATATAGGCCATAAAAAATTGCGGGGTTTGCGAAAGGAGGAGGGAACTTTAACTTTGCTATGTACAGAGTGGGGCATTTATCTTGAGACAAAATAATATCTCAGTTGGACTCGATTACTTCGAAAAAAGTTTCAGACAAAATTGTAGGGCTCCGCGGGGGCCATTGAAAGGTCCATATTACGACTTCCGGTCTAGAACGGAACTGGCGTTTTTAGACCGGAAGTCGATTTTTTAAATGGAAACACCCAAATTTTACCACGGATTTCGATTGAAAAACGAAAATACTTTGTGTTCTTGTTACTTTTTCGATTTAACCCATATTTTAGCCATAAAAAATAAAAAAAATTTTATATTTTAATTTTTATTTCGTACTTTTTGTAAACATTGGAAGGAATGAATAATGGAAAAAGAAATTATTGAAATACAAATCTTAAACTGTAGTTTTCTTTATTTATAACGAAAGCAACGTTTCATACTCCTTGCAATAAACAACAATTTTAATGGCCAAAATATGGGTTAAATCGAAAAAATAATAAGAACAAAAAGTATTTTCTTTTCGTTTTTCAATCTAAATCCGTGGTAAAATTTGGGTGTTTCCCTTCAAAAAATCGACTTCCGCTATAAAAACGCCACTTCCGGTCTAGACCGGAAGTCGTAATATGGACCTTTCAATGGCCCCCGCGGTGCCCTACAATTTTTGTCTGCGTAGATCATACATATTCAATAGATTTTGATCACACTTGGCTAATATATTCTTCGTGGCAATAAGGTGAACCAGTCAAGGGTGTGAAGAATTAAGGGCTGCATTCTCTTATGTAAATACCATTTAGCCCGATATTTCTCGTATTTCTTCACTGCTACCGATCAAATTTGGCCTATAGGATTGACTTCTTGGGCAGACATGAAAATGGTGTGTATTGACCGAAGAGTTGAGGGTAGCACCTATTTCTCAAAAGAAACAGCATCAACAATTTTTATAAAAAATATTTTGTTATTACCAAACTTTGTCTATGGTAGATATATTGACGTATTCACATTATTATATATTTTATATATTGCAATTGTATAATATCTGTAAATAAGTTTGAGTTTGTACGGAGCTAATGAAAATACTGAAAATTGATATGCATTTAAATTAACGACACCGGGATCACAAGAATAGGATCATTTTGCATGCAATTTTGTGATACTGATCTATCGACATTCACTTGATACGATTGAAAAAAGTTTTATTTTCAGTCACCATATCCTTAGAGATCGCCATTAAAAATAAACCTTACAACAGTAGCCTGTAGATATTTAGTATTTTAGGGTCTCAAATTTGGTTGACAAGACAACACTAAGAAAATTGACAAGACTAAATATATCAAGTTTTTAAACATCTGAATGTACATATACGAAAAATTTGATCGAAATAGATTAAGAAATATGGGAGTTATCATGCCTACAAGAACGGTACAGAAAAAAGTGCATGGATTCACTAAAATATTGTGATTGACTTCAAATTTATCAACATACCTGAAGTAAATATCGCTGAAGATATGTTCATACGTGGGGATTAAATCGTCTTCTATCGCTCTGCTTTGGTTGATAAACCCTGTATGTGAATTTTAGAACGTTTGCAACTAAAAACTTGTATCCAAGAGTTTATTAAACCGGAACCATCCATTCCAAAGTAAGACACATAAGTTCAAATACAATAAAATAATCGATGCAAATCAAAACATAACTATTTAACAGTGATGTTATTATAAGTTCTTGCTCTCTATATATCACAGAATTAACATTTACATTTTACATACCTGTATGTATTTTTGAGAAATAATGAAACGCCAATGAAGCTTCTCGCCGATTTGCATTTCGAGTTTTTTTAGTATTTCTATAAATTGTTATATATTGTATTGTCAATCTATTTTTAAATAAAATATTCACCTTCTCACGCACGCGCTACCGAACAGTTATAAAATTTACATAATTAATGCAAACCAAACATAATCAATATGACGCTTATAGGGCGACATAGAAATAGTGTAGATTTCTATTTCTCTGTTTTGTTTACGCCTAATTTAATTAGCTAAATTTAAAATATGATAAGCACAATTTATCAAGTTTCGGGAATCGAACATTTGATGAATATCCTCCATTAATTTATGGCATAGGATCAAATATTCTAATAATGTGCTGTACTATGCGCCTAATAGAAAATATTTGTTAAAATAATAGGTTTGCTGTTTTAAAAGTAAGAAGTGGCAATCTTGCGTAATAAGATTTACCCTTTTTCTTACCTAGAGACGAAACTGCTAATCAAAATGAGTTTCTGACTTCATTTTCGAATTTTTCTATTTGAGATCCGATATTTTCAATTCTTAAAATTAGGTACCAATATTGATGTCAGCAATACAAACATTTTTGGTTTATTAATAAAGGTTTACGTTGATTTTTAAAATTGGGAACCGGATTGAAAATCTATAACACAAAAGCCCCACCTACTTCACTTAAAGTGAATTATAACAAAACTTTTTTTCTTCTTAGGTTTCATAAAGTGTTTTTTACATTTTGTGTAAATTCTCAAATTATTTTTTCTTTGTGTAACTGAAGATTATTTTAGCAATTTATACCTTGATACTAGAACAGTTTCCCAGAATCAAATTACCATCAGTTTTATTCATCCAAAATTTTAAGTCTTGATAGTGACTTCTATAATTATAATTTATATTTTTAGAAAAATTCAATTCTTTGTTGCTAGATTTCAAATTTAAGCAAAATTTCTTTTTCTGGAAATCAAGTTTTCCTGTTCGGGATAGACGAATAAAACTCTGCATTTGACTGTAATACTCAAAATAATTTTAAATTTACTTTAATATTCCTCCACCGTTAAAAATTGCATAGTATCCATATACCTGGATCTAATCAGACAGTTTAGAGTAAATCAGGTACCCAACAACAGCTGTGTTGTTTTGATGGTCTGATCTGATCTAAAAAAGAGTATAGTTTTAATAAATGGGATTTGTTCGGTAGTAATTAGTAGAAAGTTATTTTAACAAATTTATTAGGTTTTTATTGAATTATCCCCAAATTGTGGTACAACGAAATTATAAACGCTCTGACCATGCTTATAATATAATAGATGAATGAATTAAATTGAATCGCTATTTTTGAAACTGGTATAAGTCTAATTTATGAAAAATTCACATGAGGGCTATCTACTCGTTAAGATTTAACTATGACTTACAATAGGCGTTCAAAAACAACAGCTCTATTCTTCTATTTATATATATTTTTACAATGTTAAAGCATTGACAATTTCAAAATAAAAATGAAAAATTGCGTGGTTTAAAAAAAATATAATATTATACGTTAGACAAAACCTGTGATTGTGCAAACTGCTGAGAGTCACTAAAAATGCTAAAATTTAATTGATGCGGAAATTTCCTACTACCATACAATAAAAAATCAAACGTTTACTTTGTTTCTATAAACGAAACCTGCTTGAAGGTACCTTAAGATTTTATTAGAGGGCAATTCAAATGAATTTTTTTAAGTTATTGGGGTATCGTGCCTTTCCTTTACCGTTACTTTTATACCTTTTACTTGGATTTCCAGTCTTTTTGGATTTAGCAGACTCTGAGCTTTCATAACTCCACAGACTGCGCAGGTACGGGCTGATTATATAACTGGCTTTGGCGAAAAAATCACCCGTCCGGCACAAATCGCTTCATGACCTTTCCTCAATGTCAACTTTATAGTTCGTTATCACTGCTCAATTAAATTCGGCGAAGTGCTGCATACAACGATCTTTCCAAAATAAAAAAACGCCGGCGTCTTTCGCGCTCTACGGTCAGTTGTATTGGAACTCAATCGAATTCTAATTTATATAGGCGGTGAAAACTTAAGTTATGACGACTAGTTATCTCTGGGTGGATGTCAACGTCGTCTCAAGATCGGTGGCGCAAAATCTTCCATTGTTATCTGGTCTATAAATTGGCCGTGACTCTTTATTCGTTTTTTAACCTTTTTAGCACCATTCAGTTTTCGCATTATGAACATGACCGAATTTAACGATCGCAAATCGCTTTAGCTTATATTCAGCCACGCTAAAATTTTGTATCTAGTGTCGTTCCTCTCAATACGCGTGGACTAAGTGTGAGAATTATTCAAATTTATTTCTGTATTATGATCGTTAATTTCATTCTGATCGACGGCGGCGGCGGTTTTTTCTACTCAAGTGTAAACAAAAACTCCGTCAGACACGCTCATCCGGATTTTGTGATTATGACAGCAAATAAGGCGGTCATTCGAATGTTACAATTAGCATGTGGGAATAATAATCGATTTCATTCATTAGCATATGAGAATACATAAGGACTTTTAAAGCGGAAGGGATTCGGCGAATTTGACTCACATTAGACAAACATCGATTTTCTATGAAAATGATCTTATTCTGTTGCTATTTATAAACAATTTGTTGCAACCTTATGTAACAAATCAGTAACAAATAAAACATAGGCCAAAAACCATCGTACACTAATTTGTAACCATTCTCTCTATTTGAAACTGCACAATTTTTTAATGTTCGGTTAATAATCTAAATTGTACACTTAGTTAGCGTTAAGAAGAAGAATTATTAGTTAGTAATACGATGTCACTAGAAAAAAATGTTTTTATTAAAGCTTGTAAACGGTCAAATTTCAAGATTTGATAGAGAAATTCACATCCCTTTTGACAGTATTTATTTCATTTAAAAATACGTGAAATATTTGAATTATCTACATACATACATGTATATGTATAATTAATTGTTTACCCCAGTTTTGGGAACGGAGGCAATTCTTTTCCCAAACAAATCAATGGAAAAATCTTAAGTACCTATGTTATATATGTAGTAAATATGTACATATATCTAATTTTGTTCCGCTCAAATTCGATAAGGCATAATTTAAATTGGTCTGATCCTATATATGTATATTATTGGAACATTCAGAAATTTTCAAAGAATCAAATTACCGAGTTTTTACTGTTTGCATGAGGACTTTTGACCCGAACAACTAGTAGGCGTATTGACTAATCTTGTAGAATATTTTCCTGTGTGATGAATTCGAAAATGAAAATATAGCCCCACATCACGTTTTCGGGAAACATGGAGCCATATTTGAGCCAGCCAAAATTCGGAGGAATAACATACTATCGAACGAACTTTAAATCCAAATAAAAGATGAGATCCTTACACTCAGAGACAAATCACTTTTCAAAATTTAATGCGATTAAATTTGATGAAAAGTTCTTATTTAAGTTTGAGATAGTTTCGATTTAAATATGAGAAATTGAAACGAAAACATTTTAATTTCAAAAGCGCAATGAAACCATTTAATTTGGAAGTTGAATAATTTAAATTGAAATGTTTTATATAAATGTCTATTATAGTTTCGAAGTGATGCATCTTTGAATTTAAAATTTTCGTTTTTAATTTACTATCATAGTTAAAACGCTTTGATTTTGAGCTGCTCTCTTTAATTTTAAGTTTTTTTCTCAGTGTAGATATCTACTGTATAATATCAATTATTTGTAAACCTTATTAAGACTTGTTTATAGAGTACATATTACAAATAACTGATACTAGATGCATACATATGTAGTTATAGCTAACTATTTCAGCTTTATTTTGACATACCTATGTACATACATACATATGTTTGGAAAATCCCTTGATATTTCAAGAAATTGTCAATAGTTGCCAAAATATTTAGTGCTGGGTTGGAATTACGGCACACATTTTTACATTACCTTGTGTTATAATTAGTGCAATGATATTTTGACAACAGGTGGGACTGTCACTTATTCTACTATAGTACAAATGGTTGCTTGATAAGTGACTATTACTTTTGGTTAAAACACACATGAAAAAGTTAGCCAGGTTGACCAAACTACGAGCGAGAGAGAAAATGACGCAAATAAGAAAATGGAACGCGATGGCGCGATTTTGGTTGGTTCGTGATTGGTTGGAGACCGGCCTTTAGAGTCTTACTAATGATTTTTTTTATAAACTTTTGACGACCCATGTAATGTATATATTTAAATTACACGAAGATCAGAATAGAATAATAATTTTTGGCTACATATAATACATATTAAAAAAGTAGTACATATTAGAAACAAGTTCCCTTTAAGCATAAAGTTTTTTCGTATGTAACTTTAGAACGATAGTCGTTTCCTATTTTTAGAAGAAAATGAGCTAGTTTCACCGCCGACGAGGTTATTTTTAAACCGTTCAACAATAACGAATCATTGTGCAAACAATTGGACACTCGCACAGGCCGCCTGATTAAAGTCCTGCACAAAATCGTGGACAGGGAAATGTTGCGAATGTCGTCGAAAATTATTATCCTTATCGAAAGTACACGGATGCAGCCTGATGCTGCTCGTTATTTCAAATGAAAAGGAAAACGTACCAAATTATATGCTGAAGGCGAGATAATAATTTGCCTCCCGGAGTGGTGGTACATTTCATTCCCTTCGATATCGACGTGAAACCCATCTGCCGCCGATTTATGTTATGTATTATGGATGGATATTGGCTGAAAGAGACTATGGTAATTACGTTTCTTCGCCTTATAAAAGCGACAGTCGCGGATTCTAAGTACATTTGAAAAGGTTTCGCGGCCAATTTCACAGTTCCGCAGTTTCTATTGTGGACTTATAGAAAACTTTTTGGATATCACTCCCGCACTCCTGCTGCAGTTTCACAAGGCAAGTCATAGTTTGTGTCAAACAAATTTTTAGTGTTTTATTATAAATTTTGTGTTTATACAAATAATAAAAATTAAAATGTCGATTAAGTGCGAAAATGTGGATAAATTATTTTAAAAATGTACAAAACCCATATAAATTTGAAAATTAGAAAGAATGCTTACATATTCAGTGTATATGCAAGTGTAAAAAATATGAATAAAGTGTAAAGTAAAAAATCATAACCACAAAATAATTCATTTTTGAAAGAAAGATTAAACTGAAATGCTTAAAAACATATTCACGTAAGCAGGGTATTTTGTTTGAAATGATAATTGCAAAAGTGCTCTGTTCTTTCATTAAGCAGTCAGCGCACGTAGACAAATTACATGACATAAGTGTACCATTTAAGACATTGTATCATTTACTGATGTTATTTGTTCTTTGAGAAAATTCCACTGGGATTTAGTTAACAAACAATTACTGAAGTTATCTTATTTTGTCTGCATTTCCAACACATTTACGTTTCTTATTTATTGATGTCGTAAAAGTAATTAATTTGCTAATCTGAATGCGTTTTACGACAATTAAACCGCAGGAAGCCGGAAAGTTATTTATTCTTACTATTCTGAATGATAAATGCAGTGAATATTAAAAGATTAGTGAAACGATCTATGTTTTATAACTATAAACTAGTTCTAGCATTTTTTCCTTGTAATGCTAAGAGGTGTCTGCGCCTAACTAAATAAATACGTATTTGGGTTTGAGTTTTAACAAATAAGGATCTCAAATATTAATATGACAAAATTTAAACCTTTTAAGTAGCAATATTAAAAAAATAATTCATTCATTCAAAATTCATTTTAATATTACCTATGCTGTAATTATTACTTAATCTGATTAAACTGTGTTGGTCTTACATTTCAAATTTTCTAATAATTATTATATTTTTCTTAAGAAAATATAATACTTTTCGGAAAATCAATCTAAATCTACCCAAAGGACATTTTTGGTCTGGTACTGGTACGACTTTCAAAATGTTATAAACGCCCAAAACATTCTACAGAAAAACACACAAACATACATATATTCATTTTATAACTTTTACTAAAATTTAATAACACAACACAATTTTGAAAAAAATATTTGTTTAATTATATCAGTTTGTATAGTAAGAGTTAAACTTAATTGATCATGCAGGATTATTAATTAAATGTTACATAACAACTTTTAAATCCCGCAATCATTGTAAAACTCATCGTTTTCACATTAATTTTTTGAAAATTGAATTTAAAACATTTCATAATCCTTCATGTTTAATTCCCAACCTTAGTTTCCAAAAATTGTACACATTTAATATGCATATTTTATTCTACTTTTATTTATTCTTTGAGTTAAAACGACTGAGGTATCATTAATTAAGAGGTCACATCTACTCGAATGCGTTGAAAATTAACGTTTTCTAAAGAATGCTTTTAGGGTATACAAAATTAATAATAAAATGGGGCCTAAATCCATTAATTTATTAAGTACAAAATAATTAAAATTAGTAATGCCTGGAACTGGAGGCTACTTTATTACAAATTTTGACACTATCTCATATATTGATAAATTTCTTAGACTTAGACTTTAGGCGGCGCTTATGTTTTAAAATATTTTTATTGGTTTATTAATATTCAGTCGAGAGTTGCTCTTAAAATAAAGTAATATATGTTCGAGTATTCAAAAATTAGTAGGATTTCCCATACTCATATAAATAACTTTTTTTAATTTACGTATGTATTTATTTAGGCGTATTAAAATTATTTCCATAGATGCAAAAATTTACTATAGAGGTGATGCAAATTGACTTCATAACATTTATCACAAAATTTTTATTTAATTGTATTTGACTATATTTGAAAAGGCCTATGCAATGACATCAAAATTTTAGAACACTAAGAGCATTTTCCTGTAGTTTTGTATTTTGTCAGAACAATATAATGTATGAGAGACCTTCTACAAAAACGAAAGTTTCTTAAAAAATCTTCATTGTTTTCTGAGAAATGTACAAATCTATCAAAATATCCTTAAAACGTGCGTTTATTTTATTTTAAGTGAAGAAACAATTAGATTGTAATGATATTCATGGACTCAATGAAGGATACAATGAAATAACTCATTTCTGGTAAATATATTTACAGCCGATCTGAAGAAATGCGAACTATCGCGAGGGACACATTGAAATCGCTCGTTTATTGTTAATGCTTGCATTTTACATTTACGCTGAGAGTACTGCCGGTTAACGTGCAAAATTTTCACTTCAACCGCAAACAATGAAATCAATTTCAATTAAAATGACTTCAAAAACTTTTAAACATGAATAAACTTCTCAATCGCAGCGCAGAGTCGGTTTTGTTGAGTGAATCAATCAGCGATACCTTTGAATTGCGGATCACGTTTCGTCCTGAGAGCGGTCGATTTCAGTAGTCACGAGTAACCATGCACCCCGCGAACGGCGAACGACGTGAAACACTCTTCCAACCTGTGGATGTTTCTAAAGCATGCTTACAGAAAAAATGTGTCTTTATTAATAAAAGAATGGATATGTTGTTTTTACAATATACATATATTGACATTTTATGCTGCGCTCATAGAGATTATTTCTGTAGCTATAGCGACAAACGTGTGGTTTTAATGCCCAATCGTCTGCGTTCATTTCTAACCGCATCTCCATCTTCAGGAATCAAATTATCGGTATGAAATCTATTTTTATACCTTTGTGGTTTTGGTTTAACTTATGAGTATTATTGGCAATGTAAACCGTATGATGGTCAAAACATACTGACATAAGAGTAAGGTAAAAGCAGGTTTGCATTTATACAACTGAGAATTTTCTTCCTTGAACCAAATTTTTAATGCGTTCATTTTAATTTTAGTTGTATGAATATTAGTCTGAGGATTTTGAGTCCATTTTTCCTATTAGGACATCCTTTCCCTTTCTTTAACACTTAACTAAAGAGAATCTGAAGCATTATACAGCTCATGTGCACACTTTTCTGAATGGACTGATGAAGATTACAACAATTCATAATATGTCTAGTAGGCTGTTCAACTGTTGGTACAAAGTTGTTAATACATTACATTTGTTGTACAGAGATCCACTTTATCAGTAGCTACCATTTTAGTTGACTTTTTTATAATAATTTCTTGTTTTAACTCAACTATTAGCTCTTATAATACTTATATACTCAAAAATAGTATCAAGCGTATTTCCAAATCAAAAAACCATAAACCTTACTTACAATTGGTGTAGAATTTTCAAACGAAAAAACATTTTGAAGCTATGTTTTCTCACATTAGGCAAGATCAAGATTATAAAAATATGAAACTAAAATTGTTTATAATTGTCTCTATATTAATTTTAAATATTATGCGTTAATAGGGACTAAGCTTATTTAATTCGAGTAAAATTGCATTATTTTATTTTTTATTCAATTATATTTATCTTGTATCTAAAGCTTCACTCGGTCAATAAAATAGATATTTCTTTAATGTGTTTTAATATCATATCCAAATCAAAATTAATTTCGTAGCCTGCTTTATAAGCTTTCATGTATATATAACATACCTACTCTAAATAATTAATAAAATGTCAAACTATGGCCAAAATATTTTATGAAATTTGAGTGCCATGGTAGATAAAAAGGATATAAATAAAATTCTGCATTCATATAATGTTATATGCAAAATGTACACAAAAGTGATTAGGAAATAAAATTGCACAGTTTATGAATCTTTCTTATTTAAAATCTGTGTAAAACTAAAGATTATAAGCGTTTTAGAGGCAATTGAATATTATAGATATTATGGAGCCTACTGGACTATACATACTAATATAAAACTGAGTCAATTGGATATACAATTATCAAGTCAAAATTTAATGTGCTAACTATTTGGAAGGAATAGGCATAAATAGCTAAAGGAAGGCGTATGTAACTATTCTCTTACAAAGAAATATTCTACTAATGAGTAACAGGGAGGTCAAATTTTTTTCAAAAATCACAGAAGAGTGTTGTGACTTTATTAAAGCAAAAACGTGGCAGAGCGAAGAGCATGTTGGATTCTAAATCCAGAAGACTCAAGTTTAGTTTAAGTTTTAGCGTAATCATGTAATTTTAAACACTTATAAAAAGTTTTATTATTATTATTATTTTGGCGAAAACTGTAGGTAAATACTTAAAAAAATAGAGGTAATACATCCAAACATTAACATGGTATCTACGAAATGGATTGGCTTTGTAAGGTCTCATCTACATACATTTGTATAGATATGTATATACCTATCTCTGAGAATATTATAGTTTATTTTACATTTCTACCTTCATTAAAACTCCTCAAAAGTACTCCAGCAAAATTGTAAACATACACATAAATAAATCTACCAATGAAATTGTAAAGAAGTGTTGGTCGAATGAATTCGACTCTCGACAACTGGTATCACATAAAATTAAAGTCAGTCACCCGGTGCTTCTTAAACAAATTTATGTCCGGACCAAAACATACACATCATGTGATCATAATTTTAAATTAAATCACGTGATGAAAACTAAGCTCCGCCACTATCTTGAAACTTAAAATGTTTTGTATGTACGAAGGTCGCAGGTATACCTCAAAAGTATGCCAAATTGCGTCCGGTATGCGAAGAATTCTGAACGGAATGCCGAATTTCACGCAAGGCAGCATTGTGAAAGTAACGAGCCCGAATAAATCTCGTTACGCACAATTCAAAATCTTCAATGGGGATAGACTCAATTTGTAAATCAGAAGACCCCACTGCTCTCGCGGCACTCGTTCCTGCGGTGCGATCCATTTTATTGAACCGTACCCAGACGCATGATTCTGAATTACTCAGATTGCAGGTCGGAGCTACGCAGACGGGAGATATTCTATTTCGGCAATAATTTTTTATTGCTGTTTTCTTAGTGAAATCGATTTGTGCTTGATCATTAAATTGTCGCTTTTGTGCTCTGCCCGTTTAGCCGCAACTCTGAGTGGATGAGATAAAAAAAGAACTCGTTGCGGGAAACAAATATTAATTGTGAATTGTCGTGTGAAAGTCATCCCGTCTGCTTCCTCATCTTCTCTCAACGATTTACTTCCATCGTAATTGAAGTGAATTATGCGCCAAGTTAACGTAAGGACGGTTTTCTCGGCATTTGTGCGATCGGCGAAGTTCGTCCGTGTGATGTGCTCAATCTTCTAATCCGCAAGTTGCGTTGCGATCATCCGCGAGTGGTGTTAAATAGGCGCCGCGATTAGGACTCATAAAGATTTCCGAAAAATACACACGAAATGGCGGAAACTGTATCGAGCAGAGAAATTTTGAATTATTTTGCGATCGCATAGTGATCTTAAAGTGAATTCAGCAGCATGACATAAATATTGTGATCGCTTTTTGTTGCTGGATCAACATCTCAAAGACAAGAATTGGAAACAATTAGTTTCTATTAAATTAAATTCTAATAAGCGTAAGGTAAGCGCCCAATTATAAGACTTTTATTGAAATTATGTTTGTTCAAACCACAATGCTATAAATCATAGTTAATAACGATTTCCTACATATTTATTATTATTATCAGACTTAAACTAATATATAACGTTTCTGAGTTTAATTGTATGTTAAACGAGTGATATAAATACATATTTAGTTTATATTTTTCTGAATACCCACCCATAATCCGATATTTATTTTTCTGGATTTTTGGTTTCTCGATAATGTATGTAGGTTTCTCTGAAATATGTATTGTGTCAAAGGAAATTCCATCAAAAACATTTCATGTTAAAAATGTAGACAACACTCGCAACACTCTTACTCTTAAAAAGTTATGAGATCTCATGTAAATACATATGTACATCATAGTTAAAGAAAATTATAAGGCTTAGCCGTTTCGCGGAACTATGGAAAATAAATATAACGTCAGCAGCTCTTTTCTCATAGATCACTCTCCACAGACAATAGCAAATTATTGTGCATTAAGCGTTGAATTAATGCTACTGAAAAATTACGTATTTGTAATAAATTTAGCAACTACAAATTTGAAACGTAAAATTTTACATGAAATCTTCGAGGAACTTTACTTATTGCAATTACTATTTACCAAATGCTAATTTGTCATAGTTTTGCAAAACGGCCAAGCCTTATCACGTTCTTTAACCATGATATAGCCCTACTTGGCTTGGCTTGACTTTGGCTTTACATGTGATCTTATAACTTTTTAAGAGTAAAACAAATCTTGACTACGTTCATTGACGTCAGCAGCTCTTTTCTTCAAAGCCCACTTCCTATCTTTCCTTATACTCAAAAGAAAATTTCAGGAAAAATTACTGTTCTACTCTGTTGGAAGAAACAGATATACTGCCAAAATATAAGCAGTCACACTCTAAAATCGTAAGTTTTCAGTATTTTTTAATGTGTATTAATAGGCGATTTTTAACGGATAGCATATACAAACAATACACAATTGTTGTGACTCATAGAATTTACTATGTGATTTAGGAAAAAAGTGACCACCAAATAAACAATATTTTCCCAATACAGCCGCCAACTTCAGTTGTCGTCTGCATTGCAGAGCTCATGTCGATCTTGTTTCAGTCGAAATCTGTAAATTGCACAACTTTGTACAAAGTTGTCTCAACAAATCAAATAATCCCATGATTTCAAACTTCTTCTCCTAAATATTAGAACATCTTAGTTTTTTAATTATATATTTTATATATATTTTAAATAGTTTGTAAGACTTAGGAAGGGTTTGTTCCCCTGTGTGTACCTTAATTTTCCCTTATAATTAGAAACAAAATACATTAATAACTTTTCACTCAACGTCCAATTAAATCCCAGATTGTCAAGAAGTCCGATTCTATTCATTCCGATCTATTTTTTGAATTCTTTTATCCCTTTTCTCTAAAACTAAAACTAGCTGTCAACTTTGTACCTTAATTTTCATATAAAAAATCCTATACTTTTCTCTTTGCATATTGTCTAGGGGTAGGGCTGTACACTAGCAGTGGCGACTGAAGGACTTAGTACTTACTTACTTTACTTTTTAATATAAATAATTCTTTCATTATTCTATTCTACGGGGGAACCTAAAAGCTTTTAATTAATAACCTATATATTTGCATCTGCGAGTAGTTGGAGAGAAAAAATCGCAGATATTTTTAATTTTCTCGTTATTTGTACACTATACCAGCATACCAAATTTCAACATTTTAAGGCTTTGGCAAGCAAACTAAAATTTTGATGATCATCAATGAGTCAGTGACGAAATCAATGAAATTTGCGTATTAATAAAATCTAAAGTAGCAGGGCTACAAAAATGAAATTTAATTTGGTATATTCCATTAGTCGGACGCTGAATCGCCAGAACAATTCTCTTTGTTGTTTGAGACTGTCATGGAAAATAAATATTGTTCTTGTGACCTTAATAATATTAGGGGACAAAATTATCGAATTTTTTCGCAGACCAATACTAGCAGGTATAAAGTTTTAATTATTTCTAACATTTTAACCGCAACTTCGTTCGAACTTTTTGCAATAAATTATAAAAGAAAAAAGACCTTTCGGCGGTAGCCAGAAGCAAGAGATAGATTTTAATATGGTAAAAATGATTTTTACAGAAGGGAATGTAACGCTGAATTCCCCACCCCCTTCACTGATTCACCCCATTTGCCATCACAGCTGAGATAGAAGAATATGTTAACCAAGTTTAACCAAAATCGATTTAGAAATATACAGTCTACATGGAAATAAATTAAAATATATAACGAGGTGAAACCCCTCCTCTCCCTTCCCCAAACCACGCAATTTTAAACCATGACCTAGATATCGAGCCAATAAATGCACACGCAAAGTTGGATCAAAATCCATTTAGAAATGCGGCAGCTATCGCGGTAACAATATCACTTTTAGAACTGATGTAACACCTCACTTTTTTGACCGATCACCACCATTTTGTAACATGATTTAGAACTACATGTTGTCAATGTGTATCTTAAGTTTAGTCAATAGCGGTTAAAAAATACGATAGATTTTGGGTCAAAACCATTTTGATATAACTTATGTAGCCTCTATATTCCCACCCCCTGGCCGATTTCACTCATTTACGAACTTAGCCGAGATATTGGCGGAATAAACGTATAGGCGAAGTTTGGTCAAAATTGGTTAAGAAAAACGTCCTCTATCGTGTCCACAAGTTTCGTTATATACGAAAGAATAATAATAATATACAGATATTACGTATAGGTAAACTTCTTTGTGTATTTAATTAAAAACTACAACAATTTGAAACATTTCCTTTAAACAATTTGTTCAAATCGTAAAAATGCTGCGCTTAACTTTATCAATTTCAATTGTATCAAGATTTTCCTTTCTTTTACAATTCGTAACGAATTAATTTAACAATGGGAAGGTTTAATTGAAATAAGCCTTTTAATTTTACTGTATGCAATTGAAAGTCTTTTAGATTATGTAAGTGTCACGCCTTCCACTTTCAGAAATCGAAATAAAGTGTACTTTTAATGAAAAACTATTGTATGTACGTGTCGTAAGTTTAACTACAATCTTTAAGAATTACTTCCCACGTGGTAGTTAGTGCGTACATCCGTCAACTTGTAATTCCTTTCTGGGAATTTTCTGGAAATTTAATGAGGTGGAATTCTCCGATACTTAATGGATGTTACGTGCAGTGAGTAACTCCAATTTTCGATATTGGGAGACTTTTATTCTGCAAAAAGAGCATTAGTCGCAGATCAAGCATTCTATAATATTTCCATGAGAATTAAAACTTTTCCATAAAGGCAGTGCAGTCTGCCTCCTTTCTTATTCTTACAATTCACAAACTCATTCAAAACGCGGAAATTTTTCACAATTAAACACCGAGGCCGACCATAGTGAGCGGGAAAGGTATTAAAATTGGTGTGAACTGGAAATACAAACACAAAAAGCTCCAATAGGTAAAAGCATTGTTTCCAGAAAAAGAATACGACCGATTTAGTTCTCTTAAAAGTGAAAAGTAGTTTTAGCGTTTGTCTGATGCAAACAGAGTTAGATTCAAATAATGCACTACACTATGAAAAAAACTTTGCGATACTTGAGTCATACCCAACCATTTTTTGCTTCGATCGAAAAACGCTGTGTCAGGGTCAAGAAATGGAAAATCCACAAAGCAGTGTCTTAGGACTGATGCAATTTTTTAAACGTCTTTCAGGCAATAATTGACTGAGATTTAATAAGCAAAAAGTTTGAAACTTCCGTGAAACTATTTGGCATTTTGGGGGTTTACCCCACTTAAATGCCTTCCAACTTTACATAAATTGCGAAGAATGTCGTAAATATTAATTTGCGTTTTGTACGATCTCATTTTTATGCAAAGTGGAATAGTAAACAGAAAAAAAAAATATATATATATATTATATTATATAAAAAAATGAATTTAAAAATAACTTATTGCATCTTTCGCTTTATTAGTAATTAGATTTCTGGAGGTGGCACAGGACGTAAACTTGTCACCTGGCCACTTAAAAATGTAATATCTAAACAAATTTGTTAACTTCGAAGGAAAAAGTGAAAGTTAAATGCATCCCTTGAGGTATGGAAATATTTGGAGAGAAGCTCATTGCCCTCGGGATTTATTAATTTGTTTGTTAATTCTTCAATCCCCTTACAAAAGGCACGTACTCTTACTACAGAAATTTAATTTTTACGAGACACACGAATATAAAAAGTTTTCATCTTACTTAGTAACTTTCTTGGCAAGTGACAGTTTAGGGAGAATGGTAACCTGGCATTAAATTGTTTTAATTAGAAATTTTTGGACATGGTGAAATGAAGAATCCCATGTTGCTCTTTACGTGAAGTTGAGTGCTTAAATCGTAGGCGGTTTAAAATATGCTGTTACCTACGCCTGGACACTTTTCTCAGGAAATCAGAAACAGAACAGAAGAGACTTAATCGCATTATTCGGAAATTATAAAATTCGTTATCTTTCAAAATTTCTTAATAAGTTTAGCTAAAGTTCAAAAATTATTATATGTATGTATATTAAAAGCTTTTATTTAACTTGCAATGTTATGTATGTATGTAACTATGTTTGTTCGGGTGGAATTTTTCAACTCAATTTTGAAGCAGATATCTTCAACCGATTGAGCTGAAATTTTGTATACACGTTTAGTTTGGATGACAATGCATGGTTAGCTGTGTGACGTCATACTAAATCCAACATGGCGGAACACCCATGATGGCGGCCTAGTTTTTAATGCACTCTTACAATATGGGTATCAAATGAAAGAGCTTGCTGAGAATAACTCGAAAAATAAAGTGACGTCACTCTAAATCCAATATGGCGGATTTCTAAAGATGGCGGACTAAGTTTTTTATGCTTTCCTACAATATGGGTATCAAATGAAAGGACTTGCTGAGAATACGAATGCGAGTTAAAAAAAAAAACTAAGATGGTGATCATAAACTCCGTTGCTCCAATCCGTCTGAAATTATGGTGTACTGGGGTTTTTGGAGTCCTCGATTATGATATTGAGGTCGAATTCCGTCCGTATAGACTTCGGTAAAGACGATGTTCATCTCATTCAACCCAAGACTGTGCAATTTCCAGCAAAATATAGTCACGGCACTGCAGAACGAAGAATGCTGCCAATTATATTATGTTGGGCTTGCACAGTACACAAAATTCAGGGTAGTACTGTCGACCATGCCGTTGTATACTTAGGTTCGAAGCTCTTTGCTGCTGGTGAAGCATACGCGGCCTTAAGTGGGGTAAAATCATTAGAAGGTCTCCTTATTGAAGAGCTAGACTATTCGAAATTAACCGGCAAACGACCTTGCAACAATGATGCGTTGAATGAGATGAACAGACTGAGAAACCTGTCCAGCGATAACTAAAAAGTAAAAAATAAATTAAAAGTAAAAAAACTTTTTTAAAAACAAGCTTTTATTTAAATGCGCTAAAAAGAATAAAATAAACTTTTCTTTTAAAACTTTTTCTATCAACTTATAACGTCATTACACAATTTATATGATATTAAAGCTTGTCGCGAGATTTACCTGTGTAAATAAACAAGTAAATTAAATAACTTGATCCGATTGATTTTAATTTTTAAAATTTTCAAACTAAGTAAATACGAGTATACTTAAATCTCGCGACAAGCTTTTATATCATATAAATTGTGTAATGACGTTATAAGTTGATAGAAAAAGTTTTAAAAGAAAAGTTTATTTTATTCTTTTTAGCGCATTTAAATAAAAGCTTGTTTTTAAAAAAGTTTTTTTACTTTTAATTTTTTTTTTTCAATTTTAGAATTATTACGAAAATTAGAAACAATAAATTTTGAAGTGTAAATATTTAGTATAAATTTGCACTGTTACGAAAGTCTCGAACAATTAAATTTTAAAAATTTTGACTAATCAAGGAACTTCAAATATGGATAAATTGATCTTCTTCGTTTAATTGTCATTAGCTCCACCAAAATATCCATATTGATGGAAATAAAAAGTTTTTGAAATAAAATGCTTACCATAACGTATCATGCTTTAAGCATGTTGACAAAAATACAAAACCGATCAGTATAATGTTTTTTTATATGAACCTAAGAACGGAAAACATTCAAATTTTGAGAAGTCTAAATTTTACAGTGTAGTCCGTAGACATTGACACTCTTTATGATTGCGATAATACTCTCGAGATATGCAAATTAAACTTTCCAAAGATCAAATGAATTTCAATGTTTTGTGTTGGATTTTAATTATAGTTCCCATTAATGGACTTTTAAGATTATAAGATTAAAAAATACATATTATTACATACATGTACAATACACCACTTCACCTAATAATTTTATTTCCAAAATATATAGAATGATCTTTTTGGAAATTCGATAACCCTTTTCTTCCAAAAGCTTTTCTTTAGTAAACTTATGTTAAACTCAAAATTATATCATTAAAAAACAAGATATTTTCAAAAGAATATACGAGGACTTCGGCATTTAATTTCGTAGTTTAATTAACTTCCACTACAGTTTAAAACAACACACATACCCACATTTATTATATAATATAAATTTTAAGAAGCAGTAACAAAATAGACACCGGAAGACTAAGTAAATACCAATCAAAAAATAAAGAAAGATTTTGGTCATCCAAAAAAAGCTTTCCAATCTTTAATATCAGAGAATATAATTGAAAATATGAAAAATTCAAAACAAAATGTCTGAGAGTTTTTGAATTGACATGTGAACTCACCACAAATCATGTCAATAAACTTAGGAGCAGACAGTCTGACCTTGCTTCTAATGGCAATACATTGGAATTTCGGTCTTTTCATTTATAAATAGAATCCCCGCCATATGGCGTTCTGCCGTGGTTACAGTCGGAAAGAGATTTGATTTCCCAGCTTCCTCCCATCCTATTGCGGTAGGTGATAATTGATGAGACAATTTTGTTGTAAGTTCATTCATTCCATTGAACTCAGCATTTTCGCGGTGTTCTATATCGCGATTCAGGTTAAGGTCCTCTAATCAGTGAAATTTTAGGAATGCAAGTTGTTAAAATTAAATATGAAAACAGTGTAAGCAATTTTTTTAAATGCATAAAAATTTCAAATAAAAATAAATTAATAAATTAAATGGCTGAAAGTAATTGTCATGCTATGAACTATAGATATGTACACTAGTAACATCAGGTAGTTTTTTCATGGTGTTATCCTACACTTTCTGAATTGGTGCTAATGCATTAAAAAAAAGTAAAATTTTTAAATGAATAAATGTATGTGAGCTCCCTGTATTTGTTTTTCAACAAAACAAACATTCATGCTAACATCCATTTTTGTGTATACTTCATAATTGAAACTTTTAGCGAAAATATAACAGTTGAGAATTAGATGCCAAGAATTTAGATTATACTATCTTACAGATCGTATCTCCGCTTATTCGTAACTACGGATTTGGAAAGGTCTCTCTTACAATAGACAAATCCAAAAAATTCATTTCTTCTTCTTCCATTTTTGACGATTAACATTAATTAAAATTGAAGAGTTGATGAATAGACCTTTAAAGGTAAATTGTTTAGCTATTATAAAAAATATTCTTATATAAAACTTTTACCATAAAATTATCAAATTGATTAAATTGAGTTCAAAATCCTGGAAAAAGATCGAAGTTTGCTGGCGAAAGTGTACAGTTTAAGAGTTAAACTTATTGGATATATATACTTAAATAGATAATTTTTTTAATATATCTTTGATAAATAGGGAAGCTCTTGGAATGTTAACAAGCCGAACATATTTGAAAAAAAAAATGTATGCAAAGTAGAGATTTATTTCAAAAACAGTTCTCAAATTTTACATGCCTTTGAATACAAACCTCTTTGTAATTTTCTAGTATTTTTAAGAAACAGAAATCAATTAAATAACCATAAAACAAATGGCACAAAGTGAATAGCAGATAAATTTATTAAAAAATCTCCATATAAATAAATATTTACGTCGTGTTAAGAAGCACGCCTTAGAAAGTGGACATTGATCGAATTTGATTCAAGTTAATGTCTCTCTTCAAATTATCATTCTCTTATCATGCCCGCAAGCTTTGCTACTAATTAATGATATTAAAATTTTCTACAATTTGTTTTAGGCTATGATATTTTTTCGCAACCGGGAAGAAATTCGTCATTATAAATTCCTGGTTGAATTTTTATGCGTTTATTTTCTGAAAGAATTGTCGTTTTTCACAAGATTGCGCCCCTAAAATTTGATTGTTACGATTATGCTGATTTTGTTTTGCTCACTTTACTTTTTTTAAAAAAAAAATGTTGCTATGCGCATTATAGCAAAATAATCAAAAGTTTTATTGACGACGGAAGGAAAGAAACTAGATTACGCATGGAGAGACGACAAATATTTGAAAGTTATCTTAAAAATTCTATTACCATCAAAATATGAGTTTTATTGGTATACTTAATAATAAGTAGCACAATAATCCGCGCTACATCTAAAGAACCGCGCAGCAGATGTTATTCTCTTAACCAATTTATTAGAGTCATAATTGATAAATCGAACCAGTTTTGTTCAGATAAGGTTTCATTAATTGAATTATTTTTATAATATACATACAATGTGAATTATAGAAAATTAATTCATAAAATGCATACATAAGCGGAAACGTTATTTCAATAATAAGTCTAGTAGGCATCCGTAGCATAAAAGTTTATTTAGCTATTCTATTTTTATGTACGCAAAATTAATGTTACCTACCGTTAAGTGACGTTGCCAATTTACATAATAAAAGTACTAATGGTACTAACAATCTCTTTGGTGCAGTAATTTATTAGGAACAGAACAGATACCGTAACTTCGGTGTACTTTGCCCCAAATTTATTTTCATCTGAGTACTTTTTCACTTCGATTTATGATCTACATACACTATGTAAGCTATGTAAGCTAATTCATTAGCATGTGTTAAAAATAAAATTAAGTGACAAGTTATTAGTACTTGAAGATTTCTGATCCAGAACTTCCTATTACACTTTAAGTTCTGGATCAGAAATCTTCAAGTACTAATAACTTGTCACTTAATTTTATTTTTAACACATACATACATAGATAATAAGAATTTTTTTCTTATTCTGTATCTTAGTTAACACTTTTGACAATTTGTTTAAAACCTAAGCCTTTTAGTTCATGAACCAGAATAGTACTGTAATAGTTTTTAAAATGATACCTTTTTAATCTAAATATTAAATGTGTCTATTTACGAAGTTGCACTCGATTGACCTTCGTTATTCTAACTGTTCCGATTTTTAATTATTCAAAAAAAAATTTTCAAACACTTTATGACAAAAACAAAATTTAAATACCAACTATTCTAGCCTTCTCTAGGACATTATTTGTTTTGTGGTCAAAATCGCAAATTTTAGATCGAAAAAAAAATCCTAGGTTTCGAATTCGTAATATATGGAAAAAATTCTATTGAATTTATCTATCACTTTCTCTGTGACAACGAACATTAAAAATGCTGATCAGTACAACAATTAACTTAAAAAAAAAGAAACTATTTTTGTAGTTTAATTAAACCGAGTAAACTTTTTTCGTTGGCACATATGCGCCCAAATGAAGCACAGGCTCAAAGGCACAAACTTGCCCAAACCTAGCCCATATAGTGAACAAATACACCCGTGAAAGGTATGAAAATAGTTAAAGCAGGCCCGAAAATTTAAAAATACGCCCTTTCGAAGGCACATACATACATAGATATGTATGCGCCCAAAGCAATCATAAACATTTAAAAATACGTCCTTTTGCAGGCACATACGCACCCAAAGCAAGCACGAAAATTTCGAAATGCGCCCGTTCTGCAGGCTGTCGAAATATACGTACGCTCATGTGTTTACTGCACGAAAATTGCTCCTCAGAGTATTTTTTAGCCAATCCAACAGCGCGGTGTGCGTATCTTGCATCATTTGGCGCACTGTACCTCATTTGGGTATAGAACGGGCTTGCCGAGGCTCTTTTGGGCTACGTTTGGGCCTGATAAATTTTTATTTTGGAAGTCAAATAACGAAAAATTTGATAGTCATATGCTAGTTTACTGGATTTTTTTAAGTATGTACTTATGTAGTAGGTACATATATAACTTTTTGGTACCCCACAACTCTGACATTTTAGTTTTTATATAATTAGCCTCGGAATACTTTTTTAGTCAGGTAAAATTTAAATATAAAATGTTTGCGTAGTCATTCAAAAGATATGAAAATACAAAGTGCAAATTGGGTTGAAAAAAATTCTCCGAAAATTTACTAATGTCCTAGTGTGAATTAGATAACAAAATTCGAAAGAATAATGACATCAAAAATTCGCATAATTGCGAAGCCCTAGAGTTCAAGGGAATATGTTTCCAAAGAATATTTACTTTTTCTAGCCCCGATAGGCGCACTTTGATAAGAGAACAATTGTAGAGCGCCTTGGAACACCTGAGGTGACATGATAAGATCTCCGAAGGTGTTTAAAATCAAATTGTGGAGTGGACATCGAACAGTCGGAGTCGGAGTGATTTACAAGAGAAAATTTACACGACTGCTGAGCCGCTGTTCGGTGGGTTGGATACATCTTGAGGCAGCATATCAAAAGATTTTCGAAGCAATCATGTGCCGGCTATGTACCATAAGTCAGGGGAACCGACTCCCGGAGGCTGAGATAGTGTTCTTATATCATAATTTTCCCCGACTTTCTTGCACACAGAGGAGCATTAAAGTGTTATATCAGCTGGCTCGGGAGCATAAGTGCGGCGAGCCAAAGTTAACAGCGCCGCCGGCCGAGCCGATTCCCTATTTCGTTTAAACCACCCAGACCAGGCCCAAGACGCTGGCTAGCGCAGCGGAGCCACTTAAGTAGTCATCATCTTAGCTAAGAAAACTCAGGCGGCAAGTCGACCGCGAAGGCAAGACTCAAAAGTCTCGAAGTAAGCGCAGCACCAGCAGCACGTACAGAGCTACTTCAGTTCAGATTCAGATACGGAGTGTCTTTCTTGGAGGGGATACTGTTACTGTTAAAATACATTCGTTCTGCAAGTTTCAGTTAGTCCTTAAATACGAAGCAACAAGTAAGTATCGGTCATTGAGAATCTTAGAGACAGACTGCTCAGATTCTACTTGCACAGAGTGAACACTTACTTGCACGAAGTTAAACACAATCGAAACGATCTTGAGCTTGAGAAAAACGCTGACAATTCGCCAAAGTGAAACTTAGTGTTGCAGCGCCGAGCCGCCTAAATCAGATCGCATGTGGTCCACTTTTTCGTCGCGAAATTTGAATTAATTGTGAATCCAGTGATAATTGTACTACTCCTTCCCGCGAATCGCGGAGACAGAAATTCTACTTAAAATCGCGGTGATAACGGTGCCAAGATAGTAAAAGTATCACTTAAGGCAGGCCAATATAATACTTAAATAATTCCCAACGATTTTAACTGTGTCGCGCCGCCAGACTAAGCCTTTTATCGCAGTCTTCCCAGAATACTTGAAATATTTGAATCCGGCTACCGGAAGTCTAGTTCCTCACAAGACACTTCCGGCTCTTGTGTCGCCCTACAGTAGAAAGTCCAGGAAACCGTCTTGAATTGAAGGTTTTTGGCGCCAAAATCAAAGCGACACTAATTTTGACCCGCAGCGACACAAATCCGACACCTTAAGATCTATAGTGAGTGATATGTTTTTTGACTACTGCAGCAAGATGTCAGTAATAAAGTAATTCGCCCGCACACCGCACTCTAGAGCCAACTCGAAGCACCTATTTTCTGTGTTGTGTTAGTTGTTCTATATGTTCTGTTCTATAAATGTACCTATAGACCTATAGGAGGTCTCTGCACTTGTGACTTTTATTTTAACGCTCGCTGACTCTCGCTGGTTGATGTTGTTGATCTTCTTTTTTTGAATTTTGCAACCTCTACTTTCCATATTGTTTGGTTCCGTTCATAAACTTATTATTTCAATTGAGTGGATACTTCTGGCTCCTGACTTCTTTTCTAAATGTAAGTATCTTAACTTTCGCCTCACTTGTGGGCTTGAATTTATTTGACTTTTTTTATATTTCTTTTATTTTTAGTGCGTTAGTTTTAATTTTAGTAGTTTGCATGAGATATTGCATCAGCCATTAAGTTCGATACTTTCACTAGTTTTCAAGGTAAATCAACGAAAAATACCTCTTCACTTAGCAAAAGTATTAAAAAATCATTCGTGTAATTTCTATCAATTATATAATTACTTTAGTTACACTATAATCTAATATACAGCATTTTTAAAGCAAGGCAATCGATAAAATGCTTATGCTAATCCTACTAGCAAAGCTATGACTGTAATTACATAAGTATATAAGTATATCGAACTCTAAATTATAGTAACTATCACTGAAAATAACCGTTTTATAGATATAATCGAAAACTGTTGACCATTATTTTGCTGAAATATTTAGCTGAATTTAAACAAATAAAAATTCTTATAAAAATGTTATACTATATTATACGAATTTTTGTTGCATGAGTTTTCGGACTCACTGATTGCTAATTAGTTATATAATATTTTTGAAATTCAAAATATAAGACAATCAAGTTTGTTTAAAGTAACCCCGTAATAAACATTATTAGTAAATATTTTATAGTTATTTAATTTTATTGGGTTATATTGTCATAGTAGTTTTGACTAGTTCAAAGATCAATTGAAAATTAAAAAGAACCCAAATTTTCAAATATACAAAGAAATCCAATATAGTACAAAGAATATGACTCCTTTAATTAAAAAACATAGAATGAAAGTTGTCAGTTTCTGTATTAGTATTTATAACCCGAAAAGCCCATATTTTTATAAAAAAAAAATGCATATGTTAACTTCAGTAAATAAACGCAAGAGAGTACTTAGTTAAATTTGTTAACTCCTTTTAAAAATGTTTTCACATTAAATAAGTTATTAACTACCAACCATTTTAAGAGCTAACAAACAATAAAATAATGTATGCTCATATAAATAGTCATAAACAAAAATGTCACAATGTGATGATTTGTACAGAAAATAAATCTTTCGTTTATGTAAATATAATATATTTTAGTAACATTAATTTGAACTTCTAAGAAACTTGCGCACTCAAACTGTGTACTTTGCGCAAATTTCATTTAAAAGAAATAATTACATATATTAACTTAAATAATTGTCAATTATTTTTTCACTAGTTAAACAGCGTACAGAAGATCTTATCAGGTCATCATATTTACATTCCAAATATAAGAAATTTTTGCGGCATATGACTCAGTAGGTCGTTCGACGCCAGTGAATCCAAAACTGTGCTAACACTTGATTACTACGAGGCTTATCTACCAGAAAATTCAACGTGTCACCTCAGGCCCAGATATATGAAAGTACACACTTCGTTATCTGAACGCTGGATTCAAATCAAAAAGAGAAATACCTTAGTAATTACAGTACCTACCACCTAACTAACCACCAATCAAGCAAATTACTAAGCGAAAGGCTGTTGCAATATTCAGCTAAACTAGCCGCAGGTAAAAGAGCGCAGCGTTTTTTACCCTTAAAGATTTTGCGATCGGGACAGGATCTCAAGAAAACGTTGCGCGAGTGGATTACAAATGACGCAATGATCGCTCCCAGTTACATGACGCACTTGAGGCCTCTTCTAAGCAATGACCGAAATTGCTGATCGTGAAAACCCAAAGAACTTAACACTTCGCTGCTAATGAGTGATGCCAATGTGCTTCAGCCGGCTATTTTTGGCACACCTAAATTAAATTACATTAAATACAGGTGTTTGATGCCTTCCTTTACGTAGGCGACTGTATTAAAATTTAAAAGGGTCGCAGTCTTGTGATCTTGGGGTCTCTGCGCAGTTAAATATTATCAGATACATAGTAGCAGTTGCTTTTTACCAATTCATACTGTTTGGTTTTATTTCGTAAATTCATACATTTTCTCATTTCTATCCATCCCAGATTAACTTCATTATGCAATTATAATGCAATCTCTACAATTTTATGAGATTTTTTCAAAAGTACCTTCATAAAGCCGTTTTAAGAAACCTGCGCCCAGTATCCGATTTATTAATTGGAAGTAGCCATAAACTTATTATACCTACGCTCATAGCATTATTCATTGAAAGGCTTTCTGAGTGGCATAAAAAAGTTATGACCAGTTTATTGTAGTAATAAAGCTAATTAATTAATTCAGATGAAATTCTAATTGATTTCTTGTAGCTTCACTTTACTGTACTATTATGTTAGAATGGTCAGAAGTTTACGACTATTTGGTGTAAATGACCCTTAAATCTTTATGTGCAATTATTTACCAATCATACTTCATTTTTTATTTTTTTTTATATTTAATTATTATAGATTAATCTCATTTTGGTACATTTTATCATTGACTTTTGCCATAAAAATCATACATAGATTCTACTTACATAAAGGATATGTTGTATGAGACCAAATCAATCGCTTTTGTCATTGCATTTTATGAACGTCTCTGGAGTTATCTCATCAGCAACTGAACGTATAGTTTTTTGTTAGATAGTTGATTTCGCAATTTTCAGCTTATCGCGGTGGCTAGACAATATTGGCATTTTACAAGATAATTTGTTTATGTAATGAAACGTTCACTTTTACAATTGTTAATAATATTTAAAACAAGGGCTTGAATTACCGATTTCTCTGTCCTTGAAATCGATCTAATAAACTGAAGGTATTTTAGCCTCGGTAATTGTGATAACTTAAAAAAAATTAGTAAATTTGATATATAATAAATACTTTTTTATTTTATATAAAATTTATAAATTGTAGAAGAAGTGGCAATTTTTACAATATAATATTCTCTCATACGTATAACATATAGCTGTATACATATAAACTCAACATTTTAGATTTTTTTCTACTTTTCAAAAATGTATAAACTAACATGCCAGGCTCAATAAACTAATAACGACAAAAGTGTGTTTAAACTTAATGGGATTAAAACACATTTTTGTCATTATCCGTCTATTGAGCCTGACATGATACTTTATGTAGTTTTGTGAAAAATTATAAATCTTGTATCGTTTTTCTGAACGTCCATATGTAAAGGTGATTTTATATAAATTATGCAACATATCAATAAATCTATGGCGAATAAAAGAAGCCGAAAAGCTGTTCGAATTGCGTCTCACGGAGTCATTGAAACACGATCACGAAGTGTCTTTAATGTGCCAAAATCCCAATTTTTTTTTTTTTTTTGTTGAATTCTACAGACGACGAGACCGCTAATGTTGAATTTCTCCTTATGGAACAGAAACAAGTGCTGAATACTGAAATTATCTTGTCCGGCGGAGTGTGATCATTAAGAGATGTTCGATTTATAAGAAAATTTTGCATGCAGACCAGGTGCCTCTTTCTTACTCATGAATGTTCATTGTCAATCTGACGACATTGCGTCTAGAAATGCGCTTTCAAAATTCAACTACATACCCGGCGCACGTTAATCCTTGCGGCATATGACGGTATTTCTAAATATTTCTATTATCTATATTCCCAGGTATGTTGCGACTTACTTTGGGGACAATAAATGGTAATAAATTTGCGAATTCTTCTGAAGTGATAGTGTAAGAACTAAACTTGGATAGTGACTATTGAAGCTAATGTTTATTTGTTTGTCTTTTACGCGTAATAGATTTTTGAGAAATAATTCTCCTTCATCAGTGAGTAAGGTGATAACTTCGTCATTTTCGTGATACGTTTCACTATTCAATTGTCACCTTTAAGGAATAATACCGCTGAGAGGAAAATTTTTCTTAGGAAAATTCCGCCGAAGGTGCAATGCATCTTAATTATAAAACTTGTATGTTACATTATATACATATACTACTGCATTGTAAGTGTTCAGATCACCAATACAAATTAATTTCTGATTATCTAACGTAACCATCAATCTTTTCCATGCTACGAAATAGCGAGAGATGGAGGTGATGCAGAAAATGAATTGCACTAAATTCTTTTCACTGCGTGCATCTAACTATGATTCACTATCATTTCTGTTTATGCAACAAATTGCATCACACGGCATCTCTGGCCATTGCAATTCCCGTAGAATTCGAATTATTCTTGACTTTTTCTTCGTTTTTATTTTGGAACTTTTAAAGTTCGTTCAATACAAATTATTGCGCTTTTAATTGCTTCTTTGAACGCAATTAAAGTACGGTCGATTGCCGATAGATAAGACATGTAACTAACAATTAACATCATTAACGCTCGTATATAGAGTCTGAGTGCGCAAAATTAGACAGAATTGCGAGCAATTTTCAAACGTGATGCTTAAGAAAATCTTTACGTTACGCCGATTTGGTGTGTTGTTGGAAAATACCATTACTAAAATTATAGGGATATTTTTAGAAAAAATTCAGGACAGGTGTATAAAGCGTATAAACCTTTCACCAGCATCATCATAAATTGTAAAATTGATAGACACTGGAAACGTTAATTTTATCACTATTTAGCGAAATCCCATAATAAGTAATATATTTTAACTAATAGTTATATGCATGAATTTACATAAGCCACAAACATCAAACAATCATTAATGTATCTTAATTGATAGGTATGAGATATTTTTATTATTATGGTAAGGTGATGATCAATTAATTCTAGTAATTGGTAATTTATGACAACAATTAACAGGTCGTAATGTTTGTCATAAAAATCAGTACATTACGTTATAGCGGTTTTAAGTTGACGATCACTTAGTGCATACGATTGAGACTGCAAAGTTTAAAAATAGATTTATACTTTTAACTTTCATCGGTTTCAATTTCAACAAGGTATTTTTGTAACGAAGTCGCTGGATACAAAATTGATAGTATCTATACATATTAGAATTTTTATGAATTCATTTTGTTAAAACCGATCAAGTTCGACCTTTACACTTGGATAGGTGGTTCCGCTTCTACACTAAAGAAAAAAAAGACGGACAAGTGCAAGTAGAACTCACGCCTTGAGGGTTCCGTATCGTTATACTTTATAATTATCTATTAAATTTGAATTATAAAACAAGCCACGCCCCGCGCGACTTATAATTATTAGATATTTACTTAGGCACCTATTACAGATTTATTATTAGAAAATAATGGTTCACGGTTTATGCATAAGGTTTATGTTTATGAAATTAAATGTTTTTTTTTTTTTTATATTTGAGTTGATTGAATGAAAGCTAAATTGCGGTTTACGATTTATGACGTTTTAAAAAAAAACTACTTACTAGATCTCGTTCAAACCAATTTTCGGTGGAAGTTTGCATGGTAATTTTTTGAGTTTCAGTTCTAAGTATGGGGAACCCCCAAAATTTATTGTTTTTTTTCTATTTTTGTGTGAAAATTTTAATGCGGTTCACAGAATACATCTACTTACCAAGTTTCAACAGTATAGTTCTTATAGTTTCGGAAAAAAGTGGCTGTGACATACGGACGGACAGACAGACAGACACATGACGAATCCATAAGGGTTCCGTTTTTTGCCATTTGGCTACGGAACCCTAAAAATCATCCAGTTCTACCACTTAAAAGTAAAAATTTGTTATTAATATTGGATTGTTTAAAATTTGAGAATATCAGTAATAGATTATAGAGACTCGATCTTGAAACCGTGTAGGTATTCTTCTCCATAAATAATCCTCATTTTAGCTATTGGTGAATGCTACATATTTTTGTTATTTAACTAGATCTGGAATTTAACTAAAACCTGTGAAAAACATTTGAAAACTCTAGGACATATATGTGTGTATACAATATTTTAACCTATGTCTTGAACTGTATGCAGAACCCTGAAAAAACTTCTGAAAAAGAGGATTTAAAGATTGAACATTTTAATTTTGAAAACCTAGAAATACATTTTTACTAAGTAGTCCTTTAATTGATTTTTTTAATAAGCTCGTCCTGTTCATGCCTTTTAAATTATAGTTCTGCTCACTGTCTTCCCCAAAAGAAAAATAATTTTAAGTAATTTTTGCCTAGATCAATTGCGGTATAAAATAAAGAGTCCTTAATCGAATTACGTGATTTGGAATTGATATCACATCTATTCCTTGCAAATGTAATAGCATTGGGAATAATTTATAAAATTTGCTGCTTTGTGTTTAGCCTTACTTAAAAGACACTATATAAGTGACAAATTTTGATATAAGATTTGTGGAGGACAGTGGGTATAGCATTAATTACAGTCAGATCTTCAAAAAGTACTAACATATCGGAAGATAAAAAAAAGAATTGTTGAAAGTGTGAATAGTCAATGAATAGCATTTCTAGAAATACACAATATCATGTCTAATTTTACATTTCATTTAAATAATTAGATACCTTTAATTGTTTCCCGCTGTTCGATTTTTTTGTTCAACTTTTGTATCATTCTTCTCATTCATTACGCCCACGCGAAAATCTATTTTGAGTGCAATTCACTCTCATCAGTGGCGCAAAAATGAAATAGACCAATTACCATGACCTTAATATTTCACCTACATGTTTTACGAATCCTACAAATGCGCCACTCTTGACTTGTGCTCCCTCCGATCAGAAAAACAAAAGTAACCCCGAATTATAGCATCTAATCGAAATCCCCAAGCCTCGGGGAGCCTCCAAATGAGATGATGAACCCATGACTCAATGGCGGATGTTTTCGACCGGAATGTGTTTATTCTTGTTATTACCATCGCGGTTTGCACAACAATTTTTGGTAAATTTGAAAAAAGAATAAGAAATTCATTTTTGAGAAAAACGTGCAGAATTTTGGTTGAAGTTGAAAGATGCAATGAAACTAATAATAAAATTGAGTCCACCATATGATTAGTCAAGGCGCTCTGCTGCAATTTAACGGGATTAACTCCCTCACATCGGACTAATAAATAAAATGCCTGAGATCTGGTCCAGTAAATATTTTGTTAGCCCGCGGAATGTGGCAAATTAAAAGTTACAATCCTTGCGATGATTATTTAGCGTTCCACGAATGTTATAAAATTCAATCTTAATTTATTTTACGGCGCCATGTGTACCTTGAGTACAAGGAATTTTTTTCTGTTTGAAGTGCAAAGTAATTCGTACGTTTACAAAAATCCTAAAGTGACGAAGAGTTGATTCTACGAAAATTATTTTTATATAGTCCAGAGTAAGAGGAGTGGAATCTTCCCAAGATACTCAGAAATTAATGGCGATAGCTAACTTCTTCCGCTCAATCTTGAATGCTTTAATTGCATTGAAGAAATAAATTAAGTAGCCGGAAGTAGATAAGCACCTCTCCGGGCGCACATCCCTTATCTTGTTGTAGACCTCGAGGTCTTGTCCCGGCTCGATCGCGGCTTCATCAGTGCCCCACTGTACGTTTATTTTTGTGCGAATTTAAAAGAAGCCCAAAGCATTTGAGAAAGCAGTTTATTTATAAATCGATTGGAATGCGAATAAAACTGTCCGCATTGAGCCTTAATTGGCTTCAAATGGCAAATTTATAGCTATGATTGCTTCCTACATCCAAACGCCGCACCACCACGATAAGTGAAAATTTTTCATGGAACCGTCACCCGGCTGTCTGAAGCGAGAGCCGGGCTCCGCTAAGCCGGGGGCTCGGCGACACGGCGACTTCTGTGCCACTGACGTCTGCAATGTTTCAGTTTCAATTACCAACACGACCAGCTCCACATTGTTTACTTAAATATCAATTGAGACGGAGTTAACCCATCAATAAAATTCGAGGTTTCCTATATAATTCCGGCTAAGGTTCGCGCGCACTTGTCCGCACGGACCCCCGTGTGTTACACAATGTGCAAGTCGCTGCGTTTCAGATAAGACCCCCAATCCGAAAGTAATACCATGACGCAAACAGCTGCGGACTTGTTATAATTTCAGTTTTTATTTTATTAATTCTCATAATCTTTACTGGGCCGCAGAAACTCACTTATGCTTATGAGCATCTGGTCTCAACCGGTCAAAGCCAGAAAGCACCTTTTCGGATTTTATGATTTCCTAGTAGACAAGTTTTCGTACAACCGATTAATTTATCAGGAAACGTCTCAAAACGTGCATTAAACTAACCCAATAAATTAAGCAAAAAAATTAATTTTCCCACAGTATGCACTTAAAAGTTCAAGTGATAAACTACAGTGTCTGTGATTAGATTTTCGTTGTAGATTTTAATTCCCGCCTAAACGAAGTGAGTATTTCATTTGTTTATTTGATAATTTGTTTGTGCGTATGTTATCTTACAACTTCAAAATACATGTACTAATTTTGATGTAATCTCCTGTAAAGATTCGACAAGTGTCATGAGAAATTTCTGATTCATTAAATCTGCAATAACATTTTTCTTTGTATATTAAGTTTATACAAATTAGTCCCCGACGTTGACATATGTAAGATAGAAAAACGTAGATTTCCGGAAAGTTTTGTTACATCAGGTATCCCACAAGGTTTTGATATTATTTGGGTCCTTTTTTACTTATTTATTTTATCTATTAATACAAAGCTTGTAAAATTTTAAGTTCAAAGATATTTAGACACATTCCATTCGTAGCATTTTCACTACCCTTCTTTTATGAAGATGGTTAATTACACAGAAAGTTACATGGCAACTCACCTGTGACCCGTTGTAAAAGTTGATGTTTTAAATTGGCTACAAATGAAAAATTACACATTTTGAAAATTTGAGTTTATTAATACAGTGAAGGGTATTTAGAACTAATATCTTAATCAATCAAAATATTTATATCACGAATTGAAAATTAAGCCTCCATCTATGGTGGATGAGCTTTACACTAAGCGAAATGAGTGATTGGTTTTTCCTGGTGCTTCATAGACTTCAAATGATCGTAACCATTCGGTGAATTAGAATATGTGAAATCAGACAAACATAAGATACGTTCAAATTTATTTTTTTAGAAAATGCCTTTGTAACGCATTAAATATTTTGAACCAATGCTTCGTGTACAAAAACTTTTAAAGATAATTCCATGACTTAAGTTAGCCGGGTTACTTAATATTAATTTGTCTCCAATATGTTCCTGAAATTTCATCTTGATAGAACTAAATCTCAAAATGCACGATTTTCTACCGTAATCTACTGCGTTAATTTTCCAATTTTCTTTAAAATAGATTTTGATTTGGAAATTTTTATTTTATTTTCCAAAAGTGCCCTTAAAGTAATTTGAACCGATGTTTTTTTAGAGGGTAAAAAGGAGGAGAAATTCTGGTTTTTCATAAATATTTCGAAAATTATCAATTTTTCGGG
This sequence comes from Eutolmus rufibarbis, assembly GCA_963920795.1. Lineage (NCBI taxonomy): Eukaryota > Metazoa > Arthropoda > Insecta > Diptera > Asilidae > Eutolmus > Eutolmus rufibarbis. The sequence goes on from OY987205.1 coordinate 33,384,325, forward strand.
GAAAATAGGTAGTGTGCGCAATTTCTGATCGGACATAATTATTCACCAATTTCACCCAGAAAAAATCACCGGTCCAAATCAAGGGTACAATTATTCATCAATTTCACCCAGAAAAAAGCACCGGTCCGAATTAAGGGTACTTTTGGGGATATCGTTTGGACAACGAAATAAAGGTCTCCACAAAAATTCAGCTAGTTCGAAATATTTTCGTTTAACCCTTTTTGTGTTCTTTATTTCCTGATGACTTAAAATTATGGCGGCCTTATTATAAAGAATCAAGTAATAAAAAGCAAGTCATGAACCTTAGCTGAGACGCCCTAATCAAAACTGTATGAATTAGCTTGTAATCACAAGGCGAAATGAATTGAATAGTACCTAGTTCAATATTATTCTACGAAATTAAAAATAAATCCTGAAACATAATTTCGAATGTATTTGAAAATACACCAGAAATCCCGCAAAGTGGTTCTACAGACGCAGACTGGACCTTTCCATGCTGCCGTCTGCTAATATAAATCACATGCTCCATGCTCTCTCTATAATCACTGAATACCGCCGGGCCGTGACTGCGAGTGCTCCGTAGAAAACGATAAGGAAAATTTCAAATCGTAAACGCAATGACTCAACAGAAAAAGAGAAATCAGAAGATTTCGTTGGGCCGAGAGGAGCACCGCGAACACACGGCAATTAACATCGGCGGCTCTAAATAGCTTTGGGATAGTATCAGGAAATTGTCCGGAGACATGCAGCAGAAATAATCGCAATCGTAATCGTCCCGCCGCTAGTGTCCCGGTCTCTGCGGCGAAATTGCATAAAATTATGCCGCGATCATGGCACTTGGATTAGATGTAGAAACCGCGCGCATGCCGATCGTACTGATTACCGCCGCCCGTCCTGAGGAGGCTAATTACAGAGAGATCCAAATGCACCCGAAATTTAAATTATGTTCTATGCGCAGGTCTCCGCTCCGCAGCCGGTCCGATCCGCGGGTACAGACAGTTTGGAACCGCGGTGGCCAGAGCCGCACTCAGTGATCGCGACCGCGGAGATCAGCCGCCAGATGAGCCACCGACTACCACACGATGATCCGCACTTAACGCGGATTAGCACCAAGCGCTCACCTGCACACATGTGTGGATCACAGCGAAACGCACACTGATGAGTTTTAGGAATGGACAAGATCTTTGCTATCTCCGCCTCGAGCGATCCCCGGTGCATTTTAGTGTATTTTATGCGTAAGGAAAATGCATTTAATGGATGAACGCAATTTACTTTGCGCGCCAACATTGCGCCGCCGCCACTGATAAAATCTTTGTCACACCGGGGAACGCTGTAAGTTAATGTTAAAGCACTGCGCGCGCATTGTTGGACCGTGTAATTAAAAGTCGTTTTATTGGCGTGCAGTGCAAATACGCTTGTCACGCTGCATCTGTGCACCTCTAGCAACTCCGGGGAGATGGAACTCTTATTTATTTTGTATTATAAATATTGTTACGATTAAACCGAGCTCCCGACTGATAATTGCGGTGAAAATTTCCACTTAACGGATTGTTGCACTCATGGACACAACAGTACTTTCAATATACATATATATGTAATATTTACATAAACCTATCATTTACCCAATTAGAGTAGTTTTACTAAAAGAGAAAAGTGTTGATTGGGTATGTTGTATTGCTTTTTTAGTTTATTTTAATTAAAAATACTTCAGCCAGTTTAGGTTAATTAAAACCTTTATAAATGTTACAGTCTTATTCATACATATTCACTTAAAACTGGAAATCGGCAGATTGATTTACGATTAAAATTACAGAGCAATAACTAGTAATATAAGCATTGTTAGCGGTAAGCGATAGTACGTACAATTAACGCCTACTTTTTTACTGTGATTCTCAGAGACATTCTGCTTGAATCATCAAATTGAAAAACTATAAATTTTTTATACTGTCCTACTCAAACATACCTTCGACAATATATCTTTAAATTTTTACCGAGATATACCCAATATTTTCAAAGTTATAGAAATATATGTCTTAAGTACTTCTTTCTTTTTACCTGTACTTACTTATACAAAAGTTCGATAATTCCCGTTTTTCTAAAAACTATAATACTTTTTTGATCAATTCCACATATCTCTGACTATTGAATTGACCTCGAGTTGATGCGTTATGATATCGTTTCTTTTCAAGAGTTTTTATACAAACACACTGATTACCTTATAACCTATGCTAACTTATCCTAAAATATTACAATATATCAAACTATGATAAAACTGTAAATATTTACACAATAAAGTATAAAGTAAAAAATATCGATATCAAAGTATTTACATATGTATGTGAGTAAAAGTATCGATCGCAAAGTATCGATTAAAGAAAAGTATCGGTATCAAATACAAAGTACCTGGTCATCGAAAAATATCGATACTTTTTCGTGTCCCTAAAGAACCTCGCATGATTTAATACATCAGTTAATTTATAAAATTTTTGAAAGTTAACGATTTAAAAATTGTACACACAAAATATTTCTCCATGGTTGATGCAATGGCGCTTTACATGCTTGTATGATTTTCAAAGAATTATTTTAAGGAATGTAATCGCGTCCGCTAGTGAACGCAGTTTTTGAAGGCGGTTTCGCGACAAAAATTCATATAAATTAACTAAACATCAGAAAATTTATGCTTATACGTTATTTATAATACATATTAATAAAATTCTACTAAAAAAACTAATTTTTCACATATCTGGCAATTTGGAATCTCTCTTTTCTTATATGACCTACTCAAATATTTTACATACTTGTCAAATAAATTTATCAATTTCTTTTTTTATACATATGCACATATCTACGCAGGAAGTCTCTATCAACAGACTACTCTAATGTAACATGATAAAGTGTTAATTTGATTTGACAGTTCCATTAATAGACCGTATTTCAAATTGAGATTTCTAAAACGCAATCGAAATCGACGTCAATGAAAGTGTCAATTATAATTAGAAGATTACGCATATGAAAAATGTTGATTTTCAATGATTCTTCATCTCACCACCTATGGTCACCTTAAATATTTGGTAAATAAAAAAACGATAATTTTTAAGTCTTTATTTGCGTCGTTTTATATTTTAGTAAACTTACCAAATGGATTTGGACCTATTAACCTTTTGTACTCGAAGCTTTTTTTCACCAACGTTAATTTATACATTGGTGTGGTGACTGAGACGCATCTTTCGAGTGCAAAGGGTTAAAAATCTAAATAGAAGATCTAAATTATACGTTATCTCAAAATATAGACAAAATTAAAATTTAAATTTAAAAAATTATCTACGTCCTTCAATAATTTCTGTTGAAGTTAATTTTAGGAAGAATAAAGCAGGATTATAGAGAAATTCCCGAGGCAACTATCACTGACCTTAATATTATTTACTGATGTCACATGATTAATTTTTAATAGGTATCATAAAGCGGTTAAGCTGCTTAAAAATTCTGAGAGTGACGCAGATATTTAAAAGCAACGTTCAATAATCGCTTAACGTGGGAAAGCACCGAGTTAACATTCAACAAGCTTAGTTAAATAATTTAACGCGAACACTTGTTCAAGGTTCGAGCAGTGACCACAGAGTTTCGATTAAAAACAAAATAAAAATATAAAATTAAAATACTTCGTTAGTTTAAATTTATTGAAACTTTAAGAAATGCTTAAAAGATTGGGATACCCTTAAATCACTTTTTCTACCTTATGTTTATTTTAAACACGATTCCTAAGATTGAGCAGTAACATCGTTAAAATTTGGCAAAAGAAAAAATTACAAAACATATAAGATTGTAAAATGATTTCCGATTTTATACCTAAAAAATTTAGAGACCATAAAATGATCTTAAAAAGGACTGCACATTCGAGACGGAATTTAAATTTAAGTAACTGGTTTGGCGCCATTTGGGGCCAAGGGTCTGCGAATTTATATTAATGCCTTTTCTAAAATTAAATAAATCTATTCTGCGCTTTGCGTCAATTATCTTATTTTGGAATTAATTGAAAAATTTATCGCCCTGTTGATTTCTATCAAAAATTAAATGGAAAAATTGTTTGTTGTCAAAATGTTTCAAAACTCTTAATAATTTGATTTAATTTGGAAAAATACAAAATTTCGGTATAGAGAAGTACAATTGATTACAGTACACAATTATATTAAAGCTTTTAATTTAAGATCATTTATTAAAAAATTATATAAAATAAATTTAAAAATAAGCTTAATTGATTTCCGTAGCTCAATGGAAACCGAATTCCAGTATCAAGCAAAAGTCCTAAGCTTGGTTTTATGACATTTAATTATTTCATTCAATTTTTACTGCGAATAGTGTCAAAAATATAAAGGAATGCAGAAATATGAAGATTAATATACAAAAAATGCATTTATCTACACACATTCAGACTGTATGCCTTAGTAGTTTCCTATAAATTGAACATTAAGATGTTACCAGAATCGGTTGCATGACAACAACGTAGCGTGCATCTCGTGGTATTGAAATTCATATATGTGAAGATTTTGACCCAATTTAATTGCTTCCACGCAATTCTGTTGGTTGCAATTGATAAAGTATTTCGTTTTGAAAGTCCATCGGGTCTATCAATTTCATTTGATCAATTGCTGCGCTACGAATATGTGTCGGTATTATGCTCTGCGCCACACACAGTAAAGGGTTTTTGAACTTTAAACATGTTTCAAGGCTCGAAGCGATGCAGTTTTACGCAAAGCTGCGCAATAGGTCTTGAAATGCGTGTCTTGAGTTAATAAAAATGTCACAGCTTCAGCAGCGCTCGCGAGCACGCCAACAGGAGACCACCTGCTAGCTATGATTAATGGAATAAATTGACAAGTTTAAGGGGCTTGTCAGATTCTATTAGTATGTTAGTCACTTGCCAGCCTAATGAAATTTATGTTCCACCGCTCCGGTATTCTGGCGAGCGGACTGGTGACAAACTGTCTACAGAGAAACTCGTCTACGTAATTACCACCTATGCTTATGAAATAAAACTTAAAGGGTAATTTTATGAAGCATGTTGATCGCAGCTAGATAATGAAAGCTGACAATTATTGGCTAATTGTTCCTAGTAACGACTTACGGGTAATTGCGTCAAAGAATATAAAAAATCGAAATAAATGAGATCGCGCAGTTACTAATTGTTTTCAGGACCAGTTATTGGTGATCATTTGCCAGAATGGTAATGATCAATAGGGAGTGATGATGATCAATGTTTGACGCACTGAATTCGGTGTCTTCAATTGATCTCATAGAGTCGTTGAGGGAATACAAATTGGGATCGATGGATTGAAGAAAAATTGCTGTGTGTAATACTTCAATGAATCAGCAGTTGTTTTGATTGATTGTATGATGCTTATCTTTTAACTTTAACTGAATCATTCATTAAAAGCTACTTTTTTGCGACTAATTTCGAAGAAAGGATTTTTTTCGCAGAATAGGAGTCGATAGACGCAGAAACATCTTACATAAATACGCAATGATCATGAATTACGCCAGATCGTCTTACTCATACCTTTTCCCTATTTTTTTTTTTTTCATGTTGTGTGGCAAATATATCGATTATTCGCAATGTTACCGCTATGTAGCGGTTATGCTCAGTTGAACGAACTGTATATTATCTTTAGATTAATGCTTTCGTTATTGGACAAATTTATGCTTCCAGTTCGATGACATGTGGTGTGTCTACTGTTGGGTTAGAGTTGTAGAAAAATCAGATTTTGGTATAAAAACGGGCCATGAACATTTTTCAAAATTTCACATGCTAATTCACAAATCGTATATTGAGAAGAAAAGGCATATAATGAATTCTTATCGCAATGGAACAATAATGTAGCTACTTAATTAAATCATAAATCCCTGTTGAATTAAACTAACTGCAGCTTGTGAAATAATTGATAGCACAGCATATGTAAGTACCATAGAGGAAACTGAATTCACAATCAACTATCACTTATGAAATATTAATTAATCAAATTACTAACGTGCTTGGAGCTGAACAAATTATACCAAGAACTTCTCCTGTTATGTTTTGAAGCATTCAAGAACCTTTTTCTAAAGGATTTGGACAAAATTGTGTGGGATTTGGTCAGTACTAATCTGTTAATTCTAAATGAGAATCTTTTATTTTTTTTTATATTAATATCCTGAATATGAAGAAAATTCTGCTCGTGCAAATGGCTCCTAAAAGCATTGGTTTACGATTGGGTGCCTGATCTGAGGCATTCCAGAGGTGCTCATTCAAAGTCTCTTTGACCAGTAAATATACCAAAGTATCCAATGTCCCTAACGTAATCTTATAATATTAGCGTATGTATCTTTCCGTGAATTATAGAAAAATACGATATTTTGTGATTTTACTTATTTTTGGTATGTAATTAATGCGGATTTATCTACATATATAATATGAATAGAAGAAAGTTTTTTTATGATTATTTTGAACCATATGAAATTAATTTGAAATATTTATTCTCTGTTGAAAAAAAGGTAGTTAGGTAGGTAGGAAAATATGTAGTTCAAAATTCTAAATTTTCTTCTTTAAATTCTGAACTATTTTTCATCGACAAGAAGTTGGTTATCACCTCACTTTCCGTGACGTGACTGCTTATGGCTAAATTGCCTGTTTTATCACGTCACGGGAAGTGACGTGATAACCAAAATCAAGCTCCTTGATTGATGATGAATGGATCGAATTTTTCCACACTCTAGTTTCCACGATTTAGTTTTAAGGAATGCAACGCCGTTTTATACAAACATCGAAAACAAAATAAATTGATTAGCAAGTATCATTTTACCGCCCTCGGTCTAATTTTTCTGATCGAACTCAAGGTTTTTTTCCGATAGGGATTCTGATCGAAATAAAATTAAGTATTCACATCAATTAAACTGACAATCTGTGAGAGACTGACTAGTCTATATCTACTCTATATATTATCAGTCTTTGTCTTTATGATTGAAGGTAATAAATTTCAATGTTATTAGTATATAAAAATATAAAATTATATTGAATATGAGTATTGTAACTAAAATCTTCCTTGTCGGCTGTCGCAGAGGATGCATAAGTCATTGAAATGTATGAGCCGCATGTACCAGACAACAAGTTTAATTTAGTCGTTTTGTCTAAAAATAGTAGACAAGTTAACCTTAAAACTTGTAAGAAAAGATTAAAGCCGAAAATTTCGAACGTATCTGAAGATGTCTATTTATAGAATGTGATTCTGAATGAAAAGTCGCCTTGAAAGTCACATTCACGGCACTCTTCTCAGACGAAGAAGAGGTAGTAAAAAAGGGAAATAAACTGCTCGTACCGCCAGCATAGTTCTTTGCTTCGCTGGCTGCGTTCGTATACTCGCACAAAAATATATTCAGGAGAAATACGTGAATAAATTATGTTCTTATGAGCGTGCACACCTGTTGAAGATCGGCAGCCATTCTGTCTCGGGCACCCGGACAGTGGTAGTCGGCATGCAAAATTATAACAGCAAAAAAATATATAAAATAAAATAAATAATAATAAAAAATTGCATTTACCGCGATCCCAAGATAAGTGGCCGCACCGGCAGTCGGACAGTTTTAGCGGCAAGAGTTTCTTAAATTAATTTCATTAAAAAACCTGATATTATCAACTGAATTGCCATCGGGACAAGGCTCGTCATCGGTCCACCATCGTCATTACAGCGGCTTGCAATTATGCAGAATAAAAAATAAAAAGCGGCTCAACAAGGGCCAGGTACAGGCTTTTCGCGGCATGTCCGCGCAATGGCTCAAACTCTGCACATACATAAAATAATCGGTCCGGAGCACGTCAACATCACTGGAAGCTGGACCTGGAGGCTGCGCTGGCTGCTCATACGCGTAGAGAGCCGCATCTTATCTCTATTAAATCTGCGCACGCAGTTCATACTTCATTAAATAACCGGTGTCCACTTTTGATCTTTTTAACGATCGCCGCCTCGATTTGCCCCCCTGACCACTGATCGCTCTCTGTTCCGATCCCAGATCTGTGCGTTAAGTGACATATAATAATTTAATAATTTATGGTACGCGGCAGGCTGGAAAAATATGGAAACGTCCACCGTTCACAGATTTGCTTTTCTCACATCCACGGAAGTCTATAAATAATTCTTGGCAAATAAATTATTAAATTCGATTGACTTTCTGTAACTTCGTTTCCTACTATAGAGCTCTCTGTGTGCAAAGCTTCTCGATTAATTGAGTTGATAATCGATTTAATTATGCAGCCACAGCACCACAACCGCTATTATTAGTCGACTAAATGCGCTACGAGAGTAGAAAGTCCGGGAAAAGTGCCTATGTGTAATTGCTTTCGGATTAAACATTTTAATTAATTTTATAGGCTTGGTAAAAACGGCTTTTACTTGATATTTTATTGGGTTAGAAAATGTAAAGGTGCGAGAGCACCAGCTAAACTATTTAACGGTCTTTATATGTACACACCTCCTAAAGATCTCTTCTAAAAGACCCCAAGAATGATTTTAACCGATCATAAATAATTATAAGAGAAGATAAATCACCACAGATCGTAAATAATGTTTCTATTCGGATTACAAAGTAATTATAAAGCTATGACCGTAGTAATGTTGTTCATCGCAAGAAAGTATGTTATGCTTAACGTAAAATTGTAAATCATTTTATAACTCCCATTAATTGATCGTAACTTTGAATCAACTCAATTACAATTTATTTTGCAAGCATATGAGGACGCATATTGCCGTTTATCTTTCATTAAATTTGAAGTCCCGCTGGGTTCTATATTTGGACCGTTTCTTTTTTCGTGTGTATTGGCAGAAGAATATGTTTGTTGTATACATCTGGAAAATTTCTTGACCCCTGTTCCACTTTAATTAAAAGCTGTTCAGTTAATGACTACATCTATAGCTCTAACAATTAATTTTAAAGAAGGTTGATTACTCCCAGTTAAATAATTTACTAATAATTTGGAACAATGCGTTTCTTGAACGGAACATCGATTTTGCTTTTCCGCGGTAATATTAATTCCATAAATTTTAAATAATTTGGCCATTTCATCATGTTATTTGTTATTTAATTAATTTTTCTGTTAGATGTATTTTCACTGGCGTTTTTGTTCCAAAAATCTTAAGTCTTAATTTAACTTAAGATCACGACGATATGCTCAGTTTTGTAATTTCTCTATAGATCTCCTTTTAAAAAACTATTTGCGGAAAGGTTAATCTTATTATTTTTATAATTCTGAATCGTGTCGTATCTCTACGAAAATAAAATGTTATAGTGAATCAGATAAAAAGGATCTCCTTTACTGACCTCAAACTATCTTTCTTAAATTTGCAGATGTGTTCCCGCAACTTGAAGATCTCGGTGGTGCTGATTCTCATTTTGGTTCCCTTAATTGCTGCCAAACCTTCACACAGTTTGACAAAGCGCAGTACATTTTTCGACTTAGGATGTAAAGGAATGTACAACAAATCTTTCTTCTACCGGCTGGACCGCATCTGCGAGGATTGCTATCAGCTCTTCAGAGAAACCACAGTGCATCGCTTATGCAAGTAAGTTGCAATGATCATGCTGATTTTTTTTCCAAATTGAAGGTTCCTTATATGCTTGCTTACAGTTGAGGAATTTTAATCGGTTCTCTAATAATAGGAAATGCACGACTAGCCGTGGAGCGTAACCTTAAAATGTTAAATTGCATTTCGTAATAAATGGAAAGATACAATTGATAATGCAGTAAAAAAATATCATTCATAACTTTACTGCATGATGTTATGTCACTCATACCGATCATAACTTTTTTAATTATTATATTACCTTCTGTCTCTGCAGGTTAAATTTTTAATCTTTAATTAAATATAGAACTGAAATTAAAAAATTCCAAGTAAAGTAAACTTGTTATTAAATTAGCAGTAATTGGAAGCCCGTAGGGTTAATTACTTCGTTCGTTGCACGCATAATTTTGCTTTTTAATCTTTAATGATTCGAATAACTCAAATTCTTATCATTCAATGAAAACTCACTTGTAAAAAAAAACTACAGCCGTCTATCACTGTTAGCTGACGTAAAATACCTAATACATGTTATTGTGATAGAAATTAAGAATGATTACAAGATTAGAAGTAGAATTAGAAGACTATCGGATTTATGTATATGTAGATTTTGAATACATTACTCTTTAATCGAGATCTCTTTATTACAAATATGTGAGAATAATTATTTTTATATTTCAATTAATAAAACTTTTGGGAAGTTCTTGAAGGATTTATGAACTTTATCCAAATATTAAGTCTGCCCTACGAGTTGATCGGATCATTTTATTGGATCACAATTTTAGATTTTTTACTTCTGATTTTTGTTTGTAGCTAACTATTTCAAAAGAAAATATTTTAAAATCCCAAGTTTTAGATAATGTGTGTAACACAAGATCCTAAACACAAAGGGTTGGAATTAATTACAACAATCATTTAATAAAATTGTTGTGTTGAAGCCATCCTTAAAATGGATTACAAAACATGTATTACTTCAAAGTTTCGAGCTATGTATGTATATACATACAAATTACTTTGGATCAATACGATAAATAAAAATTAAAAAAACACAAACTATCCAAAGTGCGCAAAATCCCCACAACCGATCGGCGGCAATCGATGCAATCAGCGATCACCGATCGATGAACGGACAGCCGGCGGTCACCTCACCGAGTGAATTGTGCGATAGGTTGCTCGATCGCCTTCAAGAAAACTATCGATCTGTATCATAAATTTTAATTTTGTCGGTCTCCTACTGGGAGTGCCTAATTGGCGGCAGCATACACTCAAATACCAGTTCCTCTGGCACGGAGCACAGACGCTGTGTCTGCCAGGTTCACGCCGCACGCCATCGATCGTATTATTACACATCTGTTGCAATTTTATCATTTTGAACCAGCATCTTTGCGTCTTTACGTCTCGGCGTCGAACCAGTTCTGTCTGAAAGCGAGGCACACCATCTTTGTGTAAATCTTTCATCACGGCAGTTTCTCGATCATGGGAAATCTCTAATAAAAACAGACAAAATCGGCAGAGAGATCTTCTTGCAAGATTGTTGTTTATATTATGTATTGCCGCCTGTACGAGATGTTCGCGCGGCTCACAGATTTCAATAAATCTTTCGTTTTGAACGTTCAAAATTGCGGAACCATACACGCGCCGCCGCGCCATGCACTCAGGGGCATTTCGCCGACAGTGATTTTTTTTTCTTATTATTTTTTATTTTTACTTTACACTGTCTTAATTCGCATTCTCCCATAAAGTATCTTTGCTAAAAATACTTAAATGTATTTATGTTCGACTACATATCCGGTGAATAAATTACGCCGGTGCTGACAATATTCCTCTAATGCTTTTCCGGATAGCGAGTTGTTAAATTGTGAAAAATCGTTTAATTTATTTCAAGATTAGTCACATTTAGCGGAACACGGGTGTTTTTATAACATATTACCTCAACGAATTTGAAATGTGGTTAAATAATTTATGAGCGGCACTATACAAGTTGACATGGTTTATGTTTTATAGGCGCTAAAGCAATTTTAAATGTTATTCGCAGTGCGACCTCCAGTTACTATTTAATGGTTTTGTGGAAATTTGGCTGCCAAGTGTCAAGTATAAAATGTTGCCTTTTTTTTAAGGTTCAAGTATATTTTAAGAGCAAATATTTTTGGCTTTAAATTTTAACAATAATCATCATTTTATTCAAAATTCGGTTATCCAAATTATAACCGATCTCCGAGATGGCCTTTTAAAAAATCTATGTATTTACCATGATCAAGATATTTCCGAACTACATAGATCAAATTCAAATCAAAACAACCAAAATGTTAGTTTATTAGTTATTTTAGTACTTAATCGAAAAAATAGGTATAATTTTAATTGATTTAGAAAGAATCTAACGATTAAATACTATTAAATTATGTTGAAAGAGCAGCTAAAATTTTGAAAGGGTTAATTTAGCAACTCTCAAGATATAAATATAACCCAAAAATGCTCAAAAGTTTTGAATGCTTTGATTTAAAGTAACTAACTTGAACTTAAACTAACTTTTAAACATACGGGCTCTAGCTCTCTAATATGTTATTTCATAATATAATAATATAATTCTGCTTTAAAATAAATGCTGAAAAATGTATGGAAAAATGCAGACCTTATTTCATCTACAAACTCTGAATACACCTTGTCTTGCAGGGATAAATTTAATTCCAAAAATCCAAACACATATATTGAACACATTTGTCTACATCTCAGAATTTAAGAAATATTGCTACAACATTTAGCAAGCGTTCGCCTAAAATTTCAGAAAATTGCCATCATCTACGATGTGAAGTATTTGTTTCATGAAAAAAATTAATTCTACGTCTGTGCCCAGAAAAAGATTTTCTTTGTGGCTGAAACGTTTTTAAGAGCGTGCTCTATTTTGCCGTGGAATTCGGACGGCCGGCCTAGACATCGCGGCTGCATCTGGATACAAATGTTTGTCGGAGCGAAATTTTCTTGGAATTTTCAAAATAAAAAAGAAACTAACTTACAAGAGGCGGCAAAAATGCTTTTATCATTCCGATTTTTTGTCAGCTATGCATGTTTGTTGAACTTAACATGAAAAATATTCTGAGACTTTAATTGTTCGCCTTAGTCAGACCGATTTATATATTTTTTGTTATTATTAGTTAAATTACGTCATACATATTAAATGTTTGAATCATATTGAGTTTTGTGTTTTTCAATTTAAAATTTAATATTCATTTTAGGTTTTAAAGCGCAATATATGGGTTATTTATTATAACAATTACGACAACATCAACTTGTTTTGAAGTAATGTTTATTTTTCTTCAACTTTTTTAAGTTGTATTTTAAAAGCATTCTAATTTTGTGGCTTGATGATAGCTCACTCAAGCCATGAGGGTTTATAACATTCTTAAGTTAAAGCAAGCATATACATATATGTAAATCAATTTTTAAATCTTTACTAATTTAGTTATAAATATTTTACTGATTTTATTATGATTTTCTAGGCATCAGTGTTTTACAACCCAGTACTTTAAGGGGTGCGTGGATGTGCTTCATTTAAACGACGAAATTGATGAGTTTAAAGTATTCATTAAAGTGCTAAACGGTGCACAAATACCGACAACACCCTCATCTTCGTCATCATAATCGTGCCGCATAGAAGTTATTTATGAAATTTGAAAGCTATATGTTAATAAATTATACAAAAAGAAAAAAAGAAAATTCTAGACACAATGTCCATATAATAAAACAAATCTCTTAAAGTAAAAAAAAATCTCGAGAAATGAAATTATTTGATTGATTGAGAAGGAAACGAATTTTGTTGATATTTTAATATTGAATATTTGTTGTTAATTTATTTATTTCCTGTTGTTTATATAAGAGAAAAACTGATAGCTTTTAGAGAGGGTCGGTAGTATTAACTTATAGAGAAAAAAATAAATAAATAAATAAAGTTGCAAAAAAAGCACATCCCCAAAACGTTTATCAACAAAATAACAAGACGAGGCAGCCACAACACCAACTCCATATCATCACTTACTTGGTTATTTTTTCGTTTGTGGTATGTTTGAGTTTTTATTTTTTTATTTAAGAACTTTTTTTTTAAATTACAAATGGTATTTTAAATTATTTTTAAAACAATTGGTTTGTTGAAATAATATTTTGAATTTAAATTTGTTTTAAATTTTGTTTTTGATTTTTACAACTTTTCATCGTTCTGTATTTTTGTGTTAAAAATATTAATTTTTGGCAACATTTTTAAAAAAATTTTTAATATCAGCATTTTTGAAAAACAGCGAAAATAACAATTTTTGAAACAGTTTTTGAATAAATTTTTGAGATTTTGAAATTTCCTTAAATTAACTTTGACGACTTTCTAAATAGTATTTTATTTTCACAGGGAAGAATGCTTTGGAACGGAGTACTTTATAGCTTGCATTGAAGCCCTGCAGCTGGAGAATGAAATCGAGGACTTCCTTGGCATGCGAGAAATAGTTGGTAAAAAGTAAAATGCATCTCATCCCGTTGGAGTCCGGACCATTACCACACCACAGCAACACCGAATAAATATGTAAATATGTAGGAATGGAAATATCCAGAAAATCTACTCAACTTCATTGCCACGATCAGTAATCGTGGAGAAACATCTTCTTCGGGGAAAAATGTGAACCGTTCGAACTCAGTTTATCCTACAACTGCACTAGTATTATGTAGAACATAATTACGCAACAAATCTCCTTAACTAGCGTGTAACGTTCAGGTTTTATGTTAATGCCAACTTGTATGTTCTTCTAATTTTTATTTTAACTTTAACTTAATATAAGGACGAAAAAAGTATTTGCATTTAAACCAACTTAAGAACAATCCAGAGTGCGTATTATTTTGTTTGTATTGTATCTCAGAATTAATGTTTTGTAAAATATTTAAATTAGTTGGACCGCAGCGCTATCATGTTTGTATATAATTGCACAATTTTTGAAGAATACTTTTACACAATATATAATTTTGGATCTAGTCGTTAAATTAACTATTAATTTTTTTCACAAGTTTTGTATTTAATTTCATCGAAGATATATTTTTTTTAATTATTTATTCTTCCCCCTAAGATATAATTTTATTATTATTATTATTATTCTTTTTTTTTTTTTTTGTAATAATATCGAAAAGTTCTCAGTATCTGATACCAGTTTCAGTATATACACTTTTTTTTAACAGTTTATTTTAATTTCATTTTTGCGAAAAGAAACCAGTGGTTACATTTGCATAATAAGCTTAATTCAAACAAATCTTTTACTGTGTTTAAAATACTTAAAATTAATAATTATAATAATCTCTTTTTTGGCAGTGGACTCGTTAATGCATTCCTTTGAGTAAACTCGAATTGTACTCTTAACGACACATACACATAAACCCACACACTTTTTACTCCCCCCGGCTAAATTATATCTCAGCTCACTTTTTGCCAACTTACTCTCTATTATAGCACTAGCCAGGCATTGATTAACTTTTAAGTATTTATTTTTATATGAAGCAGATCGGTCTCATCTTACCATCAATCACTTTTTTATATAAAATCTATTTCCGTGTAAATAATTCTGTAAACATAAATACGGGGAAAATATAAAAAGTGTATATGAGCAATTTGATGTTTTATTTTTAATTTACAATTTATTTTTTAGATTTCAACATAAAAGGTATATCCGTAGACTTCTTATGGTCATGCATAACATATATTCCTTAAAAATTCTTGTTTAAAATATTTGTGCCAGGAAAACCCAAATACACATCTTAAAGTATCAAGTACGTAGGTTTTTTGTGACTGACTAAAATGATCATACTTTGTGGCCTCGTTTTTCTTTGAACTGTTTAAAATACTCTCCTGTTAGATCTGGTGTTGTACAAAATCAAAAATAACTAGAGCAAATCAGGGCAGAACAGCATAACTAAGATCTACAAAATAGTAATTTGCTCAAAATCTTTAGATTATTAAATAAGATTAAATAATTTAAAGTATATTGTACCTTGTGGGTTCCTAAAAATAACATATTTAATACAATTTTGTTTGTTTATACACAGAGTTATGATCGCAACTTAAAGATTACAGTTTAGGAAGCTTTAAATGTTCATAAAAATAAATTATTTACTATTTTTAAGTGTTTATATAAACATTGAACTTCCCCATCCCAATTTTAATTTTAAATCAACTAAGACTGTGTGCCTATTTTTAAAATTTCCAGATAATTGTATGATTACGTATTCTATGACTTGGTTTAAATTTTTAACTTCTTACGAGGAAAACATTAATGAAATCAAAATATACTGGACTTTTAAAAATACACAAAAAAAGTTCTAGGTAGTCCCAGTCTTCATTTTTCTCAATCAAATCGCATGTGAAATGGTGACTAACAAACTAGGTTAAAAAATGGTAATAATTATGATCTCTGATTCACGGAATAAAACAATATATCAAAAACATATTTTCAATTTTCTAAAATAACAGTAATCAACATTTTTACGATTGTTTATGTAACAAGTAATAGATAAATTTAACAAAAGTTTTTCTGCAGATAACGAATTGAAGTGGAAACTAGCTCAAATAAACTCTTGAACCTTAAACTATTTTCATAAAATGCGAGAAGTTTCGAAATTTTACACTTGCCTTAAATTTTTTCCGTAACCTATAAAACATTTTAAACTGTAACGGAATTGATCCTGAATTGAGTCGTTACAAAGTTTTAAAAAAAAATCATTTCCTTCATTTTGAAGATTACTGTACCGAAGTTAATACTCTCAGAAGAAATGTTCAACAATCTGCAGAAAGCGCCATCTCGAGTTCGATAGAGTTACTTAAGAAACGTCAGTTTGGTGCCTGTTTGATTTTTAATTTTTGTTGTGAAATTTCAGTCAGCTGTGATTGCTTTGGTTTTTCTTAATTTTTATAACTTGTGGTTATTATTTAATTCGTTTGGGATTACCGAGAGCGTTCGTTTTTTTTTTTTATAGAAAAGGTAACGAATAGCTAATAATTTTTGGTTTTTGTAGATTAGAAGAAACGCGAAATCAATTCAAAAAGAGGTCACTTAAAAACAGGCTTCATAACTTTCAGAGTTCGATAAGCTAGCAAAGTCCAGCAATGTTTTTGCGGTATTGATCTTGTTTATTGTTACATGTGTAGGAACTATTCAGCGTCACTAAAACTATTCAATATCACGTTATAATGAGATCATTAGGTAAAGCGAAAGGCTGCGGGATGCGTGTGCAACCCGCTAGACCTTTTGTGGAGGCGTTTCCCGAACCAACACCTGAACTTGCTAGAAGATCGCAATTGCAGACAAACTTAATCAAGAAGTATATTACAAATTGGAAAGAACAAAACAATCATTCCTAATGATAATGTCTTCTATGAACGAACCTTTCGCATGGCTTTGTACGCATTCAAATTAGATCGAAAAGTTAAACCATACCACCTCAACTATTTTTTTTATATGCCGCTTGAGATACGACCGTAAACTGCTGGCCTACCGTGGAAAAAAAAATCGTACAAGAGGTGATGTAGTGAATGACCCTGCTTGCCGTAACTCAATTCGAAGGTTTTGGCATTATATTAAGAAATCGCAATAGAAGCAGCCGCCAGATGGCAAAGTTTTATACCATGCGCAACTAGAAAAAGAATGCAAGTCTCGAATCCGCGCTGTTTATGGTTATCCTACAACTATAACGCTTGGTGAAGCGCAGTTTGCAGTCCCTCTAATCGAAGCCTATAAACAACATCCAGTCATGAGATTTCAATACGATAAGACTAACGGTGGTGCCTGCAGATTACGAAAAGACCTACAGCGCTATAAAAGGTATCTATGTACCGACTTCTGTAAAATAGAGATTCAAAAAGAGAAAAAAAAAGTCGCAAAATAAGTAAATGGATACTTCAAAATTTTCCCTCGCGGGAGATCGAGGCGAGGAGCAAGATAGTAATAAGATCATGTTAACAAGCAAAATTATATTTTATTCCGTGCCTTTAATAAAAACATTTCATATATACAGGCGATTTTTAAGATCTAGGAAGGTCGCGCATCACGGGCTGTACGTGTCACTGTCGGCACCTGAAAATCAAAGGAAACACATGTGAGCATTTTACTCGGACGTACACAACCGCGCCGAAACCGGATCATAGGAGGACAAAATCGTCTTTTTAAACACAATTAGGAGGAGGTGCACTGCGTGTCTTAGCAAAGTGAGGTGAAACACCAACCTCACTACGTCTCGACATCCCCCAAACCAAGGGACTGGGAAGTTAAACCGCTCGCCCGTCCTCCCGATCTGGCCCGGTGCAACCAACCTTTCGGGTGTCAACCGAGGAGAGACACCATCCTCGGACGGAGACCTTCAAGCTCTCAACCTTAGAAACTAATCACTCAAAAACAACTCCATGATCCAACGACTTCGTCGCCACACGGCACAGGTTTTCTTCACACGCCCACGCACACACCCCAACTTACCCCCCAATTAAATCATCTGCACAGCCTCGGGAAATTATATTATTTTTATCAAATTTCAGGCATCACCTTACACATATGCAGTAAAACGCTCAGTGATTTTACTCACCCTCTGTACTCCGCTCTGTAAAAATAATTTTTTTAGGAATTTTCACTCAAATGTAACAACTTATTCACTCCACGGAAGCACAACTAGAAATGAGCCCCTTGTTAAGGGAAACCTGGAGATCGAGGTATCCCTCGGATGCGCATGCACAAACAAGCCTTCTACCTACTCATGCAGTTTTACAACATCCTACAACCAATCTAACCAAATGAGCTGCGCGCTTTCATTAGACAAGGCGCGGTACCCCGGCCCCTAGGCATTGTCTCGCCAGGACCGAGTGCGTGCCATCACAGCTAACCCGAAGCTGTTTGTTCAGGTGGCGAGGAACACGAATGCGCTGCGCTTCTTGAAACTAATGCGCCGTTCCTTTAGACCTAAGCGCGCTCTTATTTTTAAATCTAAAAACCTGTAAATATTATATGGGGGACCAACCTTTCTTTACACTTCTCTGAGTTTGACAAAACAGTACCAAAGAAATTGATTTATGATGTCAAACGTTGATTTTACAGAATATCAATGAGGTGTTCCGGACACACGGGACTTACTCAGACAGAAGAAAACTTTCAAAATGGATGTCACTCGAAGTTTTGAGCTAAATCTGGCAAAACATATCTCGTGACACCATGCGTATGATATCCAAGGACTACAACTTGATGACATTAAGAAAGAAAGAACCGCCCTCAGTCTGTGACTGGTTTTTCTGAATTTTTATATTATAGTTATCCTTTGATTCATTTGGGACTACAGAGAGTGCTGTTTTTTATAGAAAAGGAACAAATAGCTCATAAAACTAAACTTGCAAAATAAACTTCATAAAAGTTATTTTTTCTTTTCTTTGAAACAAGCTTCATAATTTTACGAGTTTGAAATGCTAACAAAGTTCGTTAATGTTTTTGCGGTATTGATCTTGTTTATTGTTACATGTTTGGGAAACATTATTTCAGTAACAATCGGGGTCTTTTTAAATGTTTAGAACCTTTTTCTAACTGCTCATGTTATATCTTTTGAATATGATGAAATCCACAAATTTTATGAAATAAAAAATAAGTGTTAATTTCATTAATTCAAGAAGAGAACTGGGAATAAAGCTGAATTAACAAAACATTGAGTACTTTTCTTAAGTAACTATTTGGTTTTTTTAGAAGAAACATAATGATCTTTAATATTCTTGGAAAGGACATTTTATTAGTAATTTTTAGGGTTCCGCAACAAAGTGGTACAAAAGGAACCCTTATGGGTGCGACTTCGTCCGTCGGTCTGTCTGTCTATCAAAGCTGTTTTTTGGTATCGGTTATTTCAAAATCGGATACAAATTTTAATTCAGCTACTCTAAAAACCTCAGCGTTGCTACATGGTGCATAGAAAGCAGAACATTTATCACTTTCTTTTCACTTTATCCCTCTGCTGTAAAATTTAAGGTTGTTTTCAATTTTAATGGATTATTCAATCAATAAAAAACGATGAGAGACTAGTACGCCCAGATACTTTTATATTTGTTTTTATGCATGTAAATACTTATTAAAAAAGAAAGAAAATATCAAGTTTTTTTTTTGTTTTCAAAATTAGAGACGTACTAAATTTTTAGAGTGTACGTACTTTTAATTTTAGATGTTAATTACCATCCAACATGGCCTTATGGAAGCAGCTACATATCCAGGCTGCAAAAAATCATCAGTCATTTTCAACAACGGAATAATTTTTACTTCAGCCACTATTTTGGAACCGTATTTTGATAAAAGTTCTACTTTAACAACCACTGAATTGAATCAAATAGCAAAAAAATTGAGAAGCAATGAAGTTGTTGATTCAAGTAGCGAAGAATTCCAATGCTTACATAAAATAACGTTTGGAATAGTCTTCGACCGAGCGAGAATAGCAAATAAAACAAAATACTTAATAAAATACAAGGCAAAATTGCTTTACATCTTCAATTCAGATGGAATTTTTACGTGTATGTCCAGTATCATCGATAGACTTCTAGCGTTTGAAGAGACTGGAAAAGAATCCTTGCTCCCTTTAGATATTTTAAAGTTGCTTTTGTCCAGCGTAGCTGTTTTTCAAATAACTGAAGAAACAAAGCCTATAAATTTCGCACTATTCCTAAAAAGCATGACTGCCTACATACAATTCCTCGAGCCCGTGAATAAACTGGACGAAACTTTGACTATAAGCACGCCGTTCGGTTTGGAGAACTTTTATAAGACTGTTAATTTTGGAAAAGTATCAAATGTGCTTGGTCGCCTGAATTGCGTTTTTTCACTTTCAAATTCGCTCGCGGAAGGGTGTGAAGGAGCAGCAGTCTTCAACAATAAATTGTAATAATAGAACCTTTAAAAAAAGGTCATATTTTTAAAAGTTTATTTTTTATAGGAGGCTGATTGGAATGGTTTCCTTCACAACGCTTCGTCGGGGAGCTCAAAATGTGAACCTTACGTTAGTAAGCAGTTTCCAGTATATTGTTAGAGAGTTTCTGCGGCAGATTGGCGGGAAGGATGATTTCTGTAGATTTTGGAAATACTCGTCTCCTATTTGTAAGTTGGACAATTTTAGATAAAGATATTATGAAAACTGCAACATTTTTGTTTAGGGGAAAAGAGCATTGTTTTGATAAATAATGAGGATGAGCAAGGAACAGGGATACTGACGAAAATCGGCGATAAACGATATATTCTAACATGCTCGCATATTGTTCATGAGGTACGAATTAATAATTATGTAGATATCCAGGGTCCTTAAATTTTCTAAAAACAAAAAAACCGACCTGGAAACGATCTTTATTAATATGTGTAGACTCCAAAAACTTCCTTTTTTTCATGCTATAACTTGAAACCAAATTTAAGTCCTTTTATATTTTATTTTGTTAGAATATTTTTCTATAAGATATTTGTATTTTTCACAATTTCTGAATTGTTATTTCACTATTGCACAGCTAGATACAACTCAATGTCGCTACGTGGATGGGAATATCGAGTGCAATGTTTTATGGAAGAACCCCAAGATTGATCAGCCATACGACATTGCTTTGCTCGACGCTCCTGCTTCAATTCCAGAAAGCTACTTCGTTAGGATATCTTCGAGTCAACCACGACTTGGTCAGCTGATTTATAATGCCGGATTTCCATTTTTTACAAATTTAGGAAGTGATACCTTCGCTCCCAGCATTTTCGAAGGACGAATAATCAAACGCTCGCCTGGACTCATAATGTCGGATGCATCACTGCAGGCTGGACAAAGTGGAGGTCCAATGTTTGATGAGAATGGAGGAATAGTCGGTGTCTGCGTCTGCAACATCAAAGCTGATGAAAAAATTTACCCCGACATCAATATCGCAGTTCCTCTGTGGGAAATCAAAACGATCTTAGAGAGATATTCAAAATCAGAAGGTGAATAATTAATAATTACATAAGTTGATGAAAGATTGATCTTTTGTTGCTTTAGATATCAAAGTGCTAGACAACTTAATTGCTGAACCGAAAATAAAAAGTATTTGGAATATGGAACTGCCTTGGCTAGAAAGTAAACTTTAGAGATATGTTTGGAAAACAATAAAGTTACCTTCCTATTTTGTAATAAGATTTTAATTGTAAATAAATAATTTAAAAAGGATATATTAATACTAAATACTTCATGGATTTCTCTATTGCCTTATCTTTTTTGTTTTTAATTCTTTGATCTGGATGATCAGAAAATTCTAAATTCTAATACAAAACGTTTGCGACATTGCAGATTAAATTTGCTATAGAAGTTTGAAAGGAATGCCATAAAAGTCGACACTCAGTGCTTTTAAGATACTGATTTCAAGAGTTGATGAATCAATGTTTGTTCCAAAATTTCTAAAAATCGTTAACCCTTTTTTTCAGGAAGGGCTTTATGTATCGAGTTGAAATTCATAGCAGATACTAAAGTCTACAACCTTTAAAAGTTTTAAATTACCAACTCAATGGATTAAAAGTATCTGAAAATTTGGAATGAAAGAAGAACTTATAGTACAAGTAAAGAAAAAAAACCGAAAATCTTTTCCAATTCTACTCCCTATATAACGATATAGAACTCTCAGGACGTGAGTCCTACTCGTACTTGCCTGCCTTTTTTGTTATTTTATGGTTCAAACGGAAAAAAACTTCATTGAGGAATTTTTGTTTACAGTCAACTGCTTAATTCAACTTAGAGAACAAAACATGCCTCCTTACAGGTAGAGTTATGCAATTTTAAACAAAAAATAAAAGTTTTCCTCGCCCAAACCATTAAGAAAAAATAAACAAAATAGGAAGAAATTACATTTTCCAATTATTTTAAGACAAACTTAGAATTATATTATATCTGTATCAAAATTAACTTAACGAGTTCCATTTTTTTTTCATCTGTTTTGTAGTTTTGATTAGAGAATAATATAATAATCGCTTTTTGTATTCAAAAGTCAAAAAATATAATGCTTTAATATTAGGTCGTAATTAACCCAGCCCATTAGTTAAAAATCTTTAATTTATAAAACTTTTATCATCATTTAACTTCATTGGGAAAATATTAAACTGAGTTTTTTGTTCCAGAATCTAAAAAGGTTCGTTGGTTCAAAATTCGTTAATTAATAGAATCACACTGTGACGGACTCAAAAAAGCGCTTTTTTTGTGATTTTTAAACAAAGTTATTGGATTAAAATTGAGCATCTATAAGAAAATAGTGGTCTAACGTAAATCTGAGAAAAAATCAAGATAGATGTTAAAAACAGAATTTAATTTCAATATGATTTTTATTTCTTTTCGAGGAGAAAAAAAAGATTGTAATTTTTAAAGTAAAATAAAATCGTTTAAACTTAATTTTAGCTGCTCTAGCTAGAAATTGTTAATCCCGCTAGATAGACAAAAACATAATTAAAAATGTTCAAGTACGTTCTACTACCATATAAAGGGCTATAAATTTGACATTTTGCTCAACTTTCAACTTAACATGCATTTTATATATTTTTAAATTAGATATACTTTCAAAAACGTTTAAAATTGATTGATTTTTATCCGTTACTATGAGTTTTGTTTTAAAATAATTATTTATTTGCTGGGTAAAATCGAGAGGTATTTTAGTTATTTATTGTATTAAGAAAACTGTTTATTACCCTGAGGATAAACGCTTTTATAATATTAAAATATATTTTTATGTCGAATTTTTTTAATTTTGGTGCTTCCTCAGTTTGATTTCGAAAAGCACACATGTGATCGGGGAGGAGGACGAGAATCCCGCGACCGAATATAACCAAAAAGTAGATGGCGACGTGTGTATAAGAGTGGCAGCACCAAAAATTTCGATTGAGTCAGTCAAGCAGAGTGCAAGATTGTGAGGAAGCGATTTCGTAGAGTTTTGTACTGCAATAATTTTAAGTAAAAAGTTTTAAATTTCGAACAACTGCTTAATTTAAACGATGGCTGATCCCAAGAAGTAAGTACTCCCGGCAAAAGAACCACCGAAAGGGCCCCAATCACTGAGCAGTTTCGTGTTTTGTGCAAGCCGACAAAGCGAACCACCTTCAATTTTGCTTGTCATGTTCGTGAAATTTTGTGAAATTATCGGAACCGCTCCGGTTTTTGGCTCTTATTCTATGAAATTTTGTGCAAATAATGGATAAACGGGCTGCGGCAGCGGATTTGGGGTGATTTACCCCGCGGGATTGACTCTTCCGATAATCGGACGATGCTCCGGTGTTTCGTAAACACTTTGCTCTTCAGTTAAATGGCGCACGGAGGTCGGCGCGAAAGCACTTTGCTTTTTGCCAAAAAAATTTTTCGGAAAGGCATAGCCTGCTTGGCGAGTGTCGTGCGATTTTTTCAGAAAACTGTGAAATTGTCAGATCGTTGATTGGAAGACAAGAGCGCTGCATAAATCGAACAAAATTGCTCAGCGAAAATGGCATTCAAGAGTCCAAGCCCCCGACCCCAGCCCGAGCACAGGTTGACCTGTTCGCGAAATCATTAATAAACTTTCTTGACCTTATTCTTTTAGTGATGATTTGGCCACTGCTATTTTGAAGAGGAAAGATCGCCCTAACCGATTAATCGTCGACGAGGCCGTGAATGATGACAACTCTGTCGTTTCCCTGTCCCAGGTAAGAATTTGTACAGCTCCTTTTCGGATATTTTCCTCTTATCCCTCGGGGAAAGGGGACGGGAGCCAACAGGCTTTGTTTTTATAATTTAGGGCAGGTTCTGAACGTGTTATATTTTCATGTTTCTCATCGACAAAACGAGGAAAAAGGAGTTCTTTTGTTTGCCTTACAATTGAACATCTGCTTTTTCACCATTTTATTTTTATTAAATAATTAGCTTCGCTTAGTTTTAAATTACAAAATACAATAATTTTCATGTTCAACTCCTTATACACTTTTCACCGAACAATCAGATTTAAGACTGATTTTAAATTGCGTCCAATGTGCAAAAAGTTGTATCGAATAAGAAGTAATTTCTTTTTCTTGACAAGTTATTTAAAATATTCTAAATCAAATTTCCAATTAATTAATTCGGAACAAGTTTACAATAAGGAAAAGTCACAAATTTCTTGCAAAATTGCATCAAAATCGGTGACTTTTCCTTATAAACTTGAGCCATTAAATCTACCATAAATTCGATACAAATACTGCTTTACATCATTTTGTGG
The DNA here is from genome assembly GCA_963920795.1 of Eutolmus rufibarbis. Lineage (NCBI taxonomy): Eukaryota > Metazoa > Arthropoda > Insecta > Diptera > Asilidae > Eutolmus > Eutolmus rufibarbis. The sequence goes on from OY987205.1 coordinate 33,409,135, forward strand.
TAGAAATGTTGTTGCCTTATATTTTGAAAGTGAATTTCATCATTGCACCTTTTGTGAATTGCATGCCAATTTTCTTATATATATACGAATTGTATGCAATTTAATTTTGCCACAACAAACGAAACAAATTATTTGATGTTGAGCACAACGTCACTAAAACATAACACTAAGCAAATGAGTCATAATGTGCCCAAAATGACCATGGTCATCATCATCAAGCACTTCTCATATCGATGATGCATCAAAAATACTGAACCTCACTTTCGTATCTCGTTCCGGAAACTCGCTTTTAAAACAATGCAATTTTAGAATGAAGGAAACAAAATTATAATACTATCTTTGTTTTATAAAAGAACGAATTTTCTAAATAGCATTGTACCTTAGAATTAAATTAGGTAAGTTTTGAAAAAATTGTAGTGGCAATTTTATTTATAACGTAGTATTGGTTATTTATTGAGATCCAAAAAGGGGCCCTTTAGACTTGTACACTTAGAAAATTTATTAAGAATCTCATTCCCACTATCGCTCAATTTAAGAAAGGGGTTTATGCTAAACTAATATATAAAAAAGGCCTATCTCGATTTGTTAGTTGTTTTACTGGATAAAAAGTTAATATTATTCCTTATACATACTACAATCCAATAATATGGCTTAAAAAAAAACAATTATTGAAAAAATAAACAAAACATCATTTGTGCGCGTTATTTATGTATGTTACTTATCAGTTCACATCAATAATTTACTTCGTATAAAGCGAACATGCTTTAATTGAACTAGAATTTATTAGAATAAAATATTCTTATCTGCAACTTAATCTAGCACGAGTGTGTTTGATAAAATTGTTTGGCTGACGGAGGAATCCCACAGTGTGATTTGGAAAGGAGAGCGGGCGGTTTTGATCAAGTATCGATCAAACTATTTTTATATAAATGATACGCCCAGGAAACAAATAAAGTGGTTACGAATTTTGCCTACCGGTCGGTAACGGTTGGACACGTTATTTAAAATGGAAGCAGATTTACACTTTAGATAGACATTTTTCTTTCTCTATAGGAACAGACACGAGTTTCAAAGGGTTAGGAGATTTATATATTTGCTTCTTAAAAGAGAATGAAATATAAATAGAAAAAACAAACGTAGACAAATATGAATTCATCTAAACTAAATTGGAGAGTATAGATAGAGGTTAAATATTTAAAGTTCCCCACCTCTTTGTTGTTAGTTTCTTAGTAAAAATAGGATGATTTATTTTCGTAAACAAGTAATATTTCACTATTTAGTTCGATTTCTAAAAAACTATATATGTACGTAGTTGAAGAGTTACACTACATAAAAATTCAGTACTTGTTCTCAATTCCCCTTCTACTAGAAATACATGACTTTTCTTACTATACCACTTTTGTGTGATTTTATTCCTCATATTTGAACAGGCAAAAATGGATGAGCTGCAACTCTTCCGCGGAGACACGGTTTTGTTGAAGGGAAAGCGTCGTAAAGAAACTGTCTGCATTGTTCTTTCGGATGAAAATTGTCCAGATGAGAAAATTAGAATGAATCGTGTTGTAAGTAAACGTGTTTACCCCTTCCACCTAGTGTAAAAATAACAAAAAAAAATCATATCATAAGGTGAGGAACAATCTGTGTGTCCACTTGTCGGACGTTGTCTCAGTTCAATCTTGCCCAGATGTTATGTATGGAAAGCGAATAAGAATTCTTCCAATTGACGACACCGTCGAGGGCGTTACTGGGTACGTGAAAATGAAGAAATTCTTACTCTATGGGTACATGAAATCATTTTATTACTTTTAATCGCAGAAATCTTTTTGAGGTTTATTTGAAACCGTACTTCCTAGAAGCATACAGACCTATTCACATGGGGGACAATTTCATAGTTCGTGGAGGCATGCGCGCAATCGAGTTCAAAGTTGTGCTAACTGATCCAGAGCCTTACTGCATTGTGGCACCAGATACTGTGATTTTCTGTGACGGAGATCCTATAAAACGTGAGGTAGGTTTGGGATCAGCTTAAATGGCCTGTAAGTAATTAGTAAAAATAATTGTGTTTTGTTAGGAGGAGGAAGAATCTTTAAATGCTGTTGGTTACGATGACATTGGAGGTTGCCGTAAACAACTTGCCCAGATTAAGGAGATGGTTGAGCTTCCTTTAAGACATCCATCCCTTTTCAAGGCGATTGGTGTTAAGCCCCCAAGAGGTATTTTAATGTATGGCCCTCCTGGAACAGGTAAGAGTTTCTTCTATTAGAAATTAGTTCTTATTTTCACTGTGCGATTGGTTGTTAGGCAAAACTCTTATTGCTCGTGCGGTGGCTAACGAAACTGGCGCGTTCTTCTTCCTGATCAATGGACCAGAAATTATGTCGAAACTTGCTGGCGAGTCTGAGTCCAATTTGCGGAAAGCATTCGAGGAAGCAGAGAAGAATGCTCCAGCAATTATTTTCATTGATGAAATTGATGCGATTGCACCAAAGAGGGAGAAAACTCATGGAGAGGTCGAACGTCGTATTGTATCGCAGCTGCTTACACTTATGGACGGCATGAAAAAGAGCTCACACTTGATCGTTATGGCAGCCACAAACAGGCCCAACTCAATCGATCCAGCCTTACGTCGCTTCGGTCGTTTTGATCGAGAAATCGATATTGGAATCCCCGATGCAATTGGTCGTTTGGAAATTCTTCGTATTCATACCAAAAATATGCGTCTAGCTGATGATGTCGATCTTGAGCAAATTGCAGCCGAATCTCATGGTCATGTCGGTGCTGATTTGGCATCTTTGTGCTCTGAGGCTGCTCTTCAGCAAATCAGGGAAAAGATGGAATTAATCGATCTTGAAGATGATAAGATTGAAGCTGAGGTACTCAACTCACTTGCTGTAACGATGGACAACTTTAGATACGCCATGACCAAGTCGAGCCCGTCTGCCCTCAGGGAGACAGTGGTCGAAGTACCAAGCGTTAATTGGTCTGATATTGGTGGTTTGGAGAATGTTAAGAAAGAGCTCCAGGAACTTGTACAGTACCCAGTCGAGCATCCAGATAAATTCTTAAAGTTCGGCATGCAGCCCAGCCGTGGTGTGCTCTTCTACGGCCCGCCTGGATGCGGTAAAACTCTCCTTGCAAAGGCTATTGCCAATGAATGCCAGGCTAATTTTATCTCGGTGAAAGGCCCCGAACTGCTTACTATGTGGTTTGGTGAGTCGGAGGCTAATGTCCGCGACATTTTCGATAAGGCAAGATCGGCCTCACCCTGCGTACTATTCTTTGATGAGTTGGACAGTATTGCGAAATCGCGTGGAGGGAACGTTGGAGATGCGGGTGGCGCAGCAGATCGTGTCATCAACCAGATTCTCACTGAAATGGACGGTATGGGAGCGAAGAAAAATGTTTTCATCATTGGCGCCACCAATCGTCCCGATATTATTGATCCAGCAATTTTGCGCCCTGGTCGTTTAGATCAGCTTATTTATATTCCACTTCCCGACGAGAAATCGCGTGAAGCCATTCTTAAGGCAAATCTGAGAAAGTCTCCTTTGGCTAAGGAGGTCGATCTTGGATACATTGCTAAGGTAACTCAAGGATTTTCAGGTGCTGATCTTACTGAGATTTGCCAGAGAGCTTGCAAATTGGCGATCAGGCAAGCCATTGAGGCAGAAATTAAAAGAGAAAAGGAACGGGCTGAAAAACAGAATTCCGCTATGGATGTAAGTCGCAATATGCTTTAATTATTTCTTGATTTTTACGGTATTTCTTCTTTTTTTTTTTTTTTTTATAATCAGATGGATGAAGACGATCCAGTGCCAGAAATTACCCGGCAGCACTTTGAAGAAGCGATGAAATTCGCGAGACGTTCAGTGTCGGATAACGACATCAGAAAGTACGAAATGTTTGCACAGACATTGCAACAATCCCGAGGATTTGGTTCAAACTTCAGGTAAAAGAAATAACGATTATTAAGACTTGTTCAGTAGATTAAAATTAATATTTAATGCAGATTCCCTTCAAATCCTGGCTCATCTTCGCAAGGTTCCGGCTCGAATCAACCCATAAACCCACCAGGAGATAATGGGGATGACGATCTCTACAGTTAGATTTTTAGTTTACGTTCATTTAAACGAAAGAAATCAGTAACAAATTATACACCACTGATATACATTAAAAGAAAAAGGCTCTTAATTGGTCGCTAGCGTTACCCTCACAATCTGTGGAAGTTCAATACAAGTGGAAATTGGAAAGATATTAAATGTTTTTAGTTTCATCTTTTCGTTACAGCAGATTCCGCAGTTTAAAAATTATGATTTCGCCTCGTTTCACCCATATCCCTTTTAGTTATAGATTTTCTATAGAATTCGTGTAATTTTGATTTAAAAATAAAACAAAGCACATGTGCTTTAAATTTTTGTTCATGCAAACATCTTTCTGCAGAGCGTCAATTCAAATAAGGACGTTTTGGATCAACTGTATAAGGAAGACAATTTTTTTTAAATCAATTGTAATTGGATACTGCACATTTCAATGTTTATATATATATTAAAGAAGTTAGTCATAGGGCTTATTCATATATTAAATCTTTGGGCGGGAGTGTGTAAGTAGTATTAGTTAAGTCGAAGCGATTTTTAATAGCTGAATTAAAGTTATTGGTAGGAAAATTCGTAGATTTCATGAGAAATTTTGAACCGTTTGTTCTAGGCACTGACATTCAGAATAACTTCGGTGCATCGAATATCGTTAAGATTCATAAAATTTCACTGTAGTGCTTAATTTTAGTTAAATGAAATGGTATAAGAGAAGAGTGGATCAGTTAAGCTGGTTTCAATTTAGGGGTGGGTTAGTTCAAATTATTTCAGTTGTAAAAAATAGATTACGAGACCAAGCACAGCAACATTGAAGAATGCGATCATATTCCTCAAATTCTTAACCTTATTGGAATTGGAATTTTTTACTGAATTATGTGTAAATTGCTAAAGAAATCTCTCCCTTCTAGGGATTTACTTGAATAAGGTTTACAGATTTCCATTTTAACGTAATTCAAATTTGGAGTGAACTGATAAAATATGGAACAAAAATCGGACAGAACAGATAATTTATTATATTGTAGATAATTAATTACTATTAAACGCTTAGTGACACCTGAAGTTAGAAAATATCCTTGTCGCCTCGCCCGAAAATGTGAAATTTCGGTGGATTGTGAGATTACTATGAAAATAACACGGGATTTTTTTAGCCGCTGACAAAGTGGTTATCAAAATTTGAAAATTCACAATCCAAGACCTAATTTATATTTATACGATTGAACTTTCGTCGTTTGAGACGGGCAGTGGGCGGTAGGACTTACTTACTTCAAAATAAAGTGGAATCGACGGTAGGGCCGAACAAAAGGTCGATGGTTTAAATGGGGTCCAATATAGCTAGTAAAAGTTCTCATCTTCAAAGGATTTAAGTTAAAAAGTAAGTACAAACGGGTTTTCGGAATCGCTGATTTTGAATCATCAACTTTAATGAGAACCAGTATACAGAGACTGTTAGGATTTTTAATTTAGAATTCGCTATTAAAATTTGAGATGACCGCTTCAATATTTCAATCGATAATGGTCAAAATTTGAGGAATGCCTATTTCGAATCTGCATACTTTTGAGATCTTGGAACTCAATATACCGTCAAAAATTCCAGAATTTGCATGAACACAGGCACAAATATGGAAAATAAAATGAAATAACCAAGTTTAAATCTCGAGTAAAGGTGGTATATTTTATAATTTACCAAACTGCCCTGTACATCAAGTTCAGAAATAATATTTTAAAAACTATGATAAAGAAAAAGAAAATTATGGCAATAACAGATCCGTAGCAAGCACTTGGGGACGAGCTTCTTAACTTCTTTTGGTCACTCATTTAATTTATATTGAGGTTTGAACCCAGCAGATTTTTCCTAGAAGAATTGTTGAATTGCTTTTTGAAAGCCTGTAATAATAATAAAAGTCAGGCAGGAACATGACTACTATAGGGAAAATTACGAAGTGCATTTCATTTCTGTAAATTATTCCAAAATTAAGTTTAAGTAGCGAAAAACCGGGAAAATTGGCACAAGAAAATAACAAAATTAAGAATATTTTTTATTAATTAAAACAACCCAAAAATTTATCTTACATTCACTTTATTAACAAGAATTAAGGAATGATTTTTAGTTAGAATGACATTCATTAAAACTTGCGTTCTATACAAAACATTTGCACTAAGTCTTAACCTTCTGCACTCCTAAAACAACATATATATATGTATATATATTTTTTTTTTTCTTTTCGATAGTGTGTTTCTCTCCAACGGAAACAGAAAGATCGAAAATAAAAATTGAAAGAAAAACAGACTCGTTAAAAAAGGAATCTCGGCGTCATCCTCGTGTATAAAAATATCCCTCTTATCGTTTATTAATATGCTTGCAGTCAATCGCATCGACGATCAGGTGCGTGTGTATGAAAATACCTAATTGTTATAGTATTGTTTGTATCGCTCAATAATCTTAAAATTTTCATTATTATTTATTTTGATGAAGTTGTCGTGCTTCACTCGAAAATCCCCGCTGCATCGGTCGAGGTGGCTATTTCTTCTTCAACAAATAAAATCGTTGATGTCTGCTTATTTACTTTAAAGCTTATTATGCGTTCAGGCTTAACTAGTCTATGGAATGCTACTGTCGATGAAACCACTTTCTGTGTAGAGGTTATCGTCCAAATCATTTCTGGTTTCGCTTCCCAGCAAGGATTCGGTATCCTCGTCCATGTGCCGAATTGGATAACTGATCCCATCTCCGAAGCTGAGTGAAAAAAGTTGGATTTTTGTTAAAAATTTATGAAATTTTCTTTTGTGCAGTGGAATAAAAACGCTTCACACACAAAGCAAACAACGTTTGAACTAATAGTTTCGAATTGTACTGCTGGCTAAGGATTCATTAAATAACGAGAACACTACTTGCGAGCCCGAAGCACCTTAAATTGGTAAATACAACTTAATCAAATAAACAAATCCTTTGGTGACTTTATTCTAAGTGGTACCTTAGTGTCCGATAGACCTAAAAATACTATTTATTTTTATACTTATCTTTATCTGAAATACAACACAAACAAAAACTTGGGCCCTAATTATATTATATAAATGATTTGCAAACAAATTAACATTATCATAAATTTGTTTTTCTTGACCGTGAAACAATTTAGCCTTTCGCATGAAAATATTAAAAAGTCCCAAAAATTAACAAACAAACAGGTTTTTTTTTCGTTTATGGATATGTCGTGGATTTATGAATAAAATTGCTACGCATTTAAGAACTGAAAATACAAAAGAGATTTTAGAGAAATTATAAATCTTCGAAAAGTAGCTCAATTTTCCTTTTAAATTGTATACTCATTTAAATTTACGAAAAATTTCATAAAAATATTCTATTAAATTTAAAACCTTACAACCTCTGAAGAAGACTATTAAAATTCATCCAAAATTCCGTCTACCATTATTACAGCGTTTAGTATGGACGATTCTCTTTTACGCTTAAAAGTAGGTAATTTTTAAAATCGGCATAGTTTACCTAGATGAAGTACACATTTTACAGCTCAATAATGAGGCCTAGTTGTTTCGAAGCTCCTATTTATAAGAGATTTGCGGACATTAGTTTACAGTCAATGCCAGTCGCTGTCGGAGCATGGTAATGTATTTTTGTCGGTTCTATTGGAGGATATGGATATTGAGAATCCTCGATTTCAACAAGCCAGTGCCACGGCTCACACAACAACCATTTACAACAAAATTTCCAGCGCATCTACAGGAGTCATGGCGGTAATTTTGTATTATATAAATATCTTTGATATGTTTATAATTATATTAAATGGAATTAAATTAGTAACTCTATCCACGTTTCAGCTTATATTTACAATGAAAATCAATTGTTCAATTGAACGAGGTCGGCGAATTACCTACTTTGCATAAAGCAGTGTTAGAATGGCTTTTTTAATTTTATAAATTCAAAGCAGTAACGGTTTGGGAAATAACAGATTAATTGGGTAAATCCGAAAGAAATAAAACATCTTCACCTCATGTATTATCTAAACCTAAATATGTACATACATACATATACATGTATATGTAATTTTCTTATTTTTTTATCTTTAAAAATTGTCAACCATGTTAAAAAAATATCACAAGCAAGCAAAGCATGAAATAATCAATAAAGACATTGGTGCGCTTAAATAGAATTAATAATCAATTTTTTAAATCCATTAAGAAATTACTATTCAAAGTGATTTTTAATATCACGTTTTCTGAGCAAAAGTTTAACTAATAGAACTAACTTTTGACTCTAATAAAGAATTTATTGAAATGATTGAGCTTAAACAGATAATTCTAAGAAACATATTCAGCTCGCATCATGCTCGCAACAAATTAGAAAAATGTTTTACGATATCAGTAAAAGTAACTATTTTAAATAAATCCTAATCTAATATTTCTAATAATTACTGTAGCAACCATAGCACCATTAGCAATAAGGGATTCACAGGCAGAGGGAAGCGAGTAGTTTAATAGCAAACTTGGCAAATTAAAAACAGTTTTTCAAATTTTTGTCAAATTACTTTAATAAACGATTTTTATAAAACAAATATATAAATAAAAAAAACAAGGACAATTTACAGCATATGTATTCTATAAAATATGTCTACAATATTACAGTACAATCTTTTTCTACAAGCTAGTTACATGCTAAGCTCTCAGTATTATCATCGAAACGGGGGAGAAAAACACGCGAATGTTAAAAACGTTCTCTTGTGTCCGATTTTTTATTAATTTTTTTTTTTATCTCAATGAACCAGTATTCTTGAGCTGAAGGAGGGTAAGTGACTTTTAGTTTGATATGTAAAATGCAGTTAAATTAAAAATACAAACAATAGTCAAATTCTCATAATTCAATCAAACATTTAAAAATAATATTCGTTAACAGCCGATGCTAACATATTAATTGCAAAATTCTGCACACGAATTGCATATTGTTCATTCGCCGTAGAGGATTTTTTTGAGCAGCTTTCTGTTTGCATTAAATACTATTTACTATACGAATTAAAATGCCCATTAAGACGACGGCGTGTTTGGTCTTAAAAGTGCCATTTTGGAAACCAAATTATTTATGAATCGCAATATCTAATTTTTTTTTATTAAATTCAACTTTTCGTTCAAAATTCTTAGTTAAGGGGGTACTCTAGATACTGTTAAAAAAATTTTTTTCGATTTTTTGTTTTTTACATAAATCGATAGATTAGTATCTCAAGAATGAATGTTCCAAATATTATATTGATATCTTCTTTCGTTTTTATTCTATGGGCATTTTTCGGAGCGCGCGTCGAGTGGTATATGTATGTATATCGATTTTCTCGAAACGTGTTTTTTTGGTGCGCGGGGTAGCACACAGAAAAATCTAGTGAACCGATTTAGCTAAAAATTTTTTTGCAAACTTATATAACAATTCTCGATGGCACTAACCTAAATTTAGCCTAAAATATCCAATTTTGGTTATTCGGGAGCACTGTTTTCAATGCAAAATATGGTAAAATTCGAGTACGCTAAGTTCAAACACTTGCCAAATAGCGAAAATATCCATATTTATGGCTTAATTTAGGTTAGTGCCATAGGTTGGCATTCCAACTAAAGAAAAATTTTTGATAAATTGATTACACATCACCTGGACGACCTGGGCAGTACCCCGCGCAAATGGGGCTTTTTGCGAGCGCGCGCTCCATCAACTCGCTGCAGAAGCCGCCATTTTTGTTTTTTTTAATTTATAACAACTGATTTTTAATATTTTGACCTTAGTAAAGAATTACACAAAATTTCATAAAGATATCTTTAATAGTTTTTTTTTTAATAGCAGTTTTAAAACGATACTGCTTTTTACCCATTTAACAGAAGAGTACCCCCTTAATATAATACATTTTTCTTAATTCCTCAGCTAAGGAATATGGCAAGTTATAGGGCCTGATTCTGGTTGTCACCTCACTTTCCGTGACGTGACAGCTTATGGCTGAATTACCTGTTTTGTTTCTTATAAGAAAAATTCTTCGTTACTCAGCCATAAGCTGTCACGTCACGGAAAGTGAGGTGACAACCAGAATCAGGCCCATACAATAATTAGCTTTCAGAAATTTGCATTTCATCCTTGTGGAGTTCAGTATTTTATTTGATCTGTTTGAATGCTTTATATGAAAAGTATTCAATCATCATAGTATTACATCTAAACTGCCTATACTCAACACACAACTCATACCTAAAATTTTAGTACATATTTGTATTTCAAAAATGAATCCACAAAACATCGCTATTTCTTAAAATCGATGAAAAATTGGTTAAATTAAATTAGAAAATGAAGGAAGTGCAATGGGATTTAAAAGGTGGTGAAATTAATCAAATTCAGCTCGATTTAACGACTCCGTAAGAATCAAAATTTGAAAATACATCCACAAACACCGAAGGAGCCCTTCAGATGATCCTGAAGGATCAATATAACTTTGCAGCAGAATTTAGGAAAAGTTCCGTCATTACTCAAAGGTCTCTTCTTCTCAAAAGTCTCTTCTGCACACTTCACACTTTACTACAAATTTGGTAAATTTTCCAAAAAACTTGAGATACATTAGAAGTAACTTATTAATATTCGAATTCATATTAGTTATTATCAATGCTTAGCACCCTGACCACCGTCTTAGGCCTCATTTTACCAAAAATGATGCTTATTGTGTAAATACTATTCCAAAAAGATGCAAACGTCTATTATTTACCAAGGTAATCATTATGTTCCTACTTATGTCTTCAGTTTTTGAGTCACCTTAAAGTTTTTATTCAATTTAATCTCCTGTAAGCCCTGTAGAGTCACAAAACCCCAACAAATTTTAATTTTTGTTAAAAGACTGTAATTTAGTATTTTTTTAAATTTTGATTTATGCATATATAACACGCTTACTTATTTATATAGGTAACTGCGAATACATATTACTATGACTTTTAAAAAATTTATATTCATTCACAATTTTATACGCGGACATGCTAACCTAAGCCCACTGGACTTATACAAGTGTAAACGGCTATACTTGTTACTTAATGAAGTTACAGAGCAAAATAGCCTTGAAGCTCTAAACTCTTTCTTTTCAAAATTGAAATTTTTATTTTGGTGATGTAAATATCTCGCAACTGACTTCATCTATTTTATTTCTTAACTTGCACTTTTAAAACGCATGTGCGTTAAGCATTTTTATTGCAGTTAAGTCAATCATGCTATTACTTTGCAACTGTTAATAGATTATATTATTCATTTATCTAACTACAATAATCTCATATAAGAGAACCTGCTTTAAAAATTGATTAAAAACTCTCCTCAGTAGCTAGTTAAATAGTTAATCTCAATTGAAACCTCTTCAGTATTCAAATATTTGTTCTATATATTCTGCGTTCTTATAAATTCCTCTTATCTATTTCATGTTTGATTCATTTTAATAACTGGATTTTATTAATTTTATTCGCTTAATATAACTAAAATATTCCTAAGGTCGATTTTTAAATTCATGCGTAATACTTAGAATGTGTCATTTAAGGAAAATCGAAATGTTCTGAATTCTTTGTACAATTTCATTTCGAGTTCTTGTGCGTTTTTGGCATTAATTCGATTTAATATTTTAATAAATTAGTCGACTCGACTGAAAATCGACTTTCACGATAGACCTCGTAATTTCTGTACGTTTATTTTTTTCGCATTCTCTCGGAAATCTGCGTTTTTAACCTAATGTTTTAGTTACCCAAAAGAGTAAACGATTACTTTTCAAGCAGTATGCCCCATAGTTTGCTTCCATAAATTGGGAACGATGGCATGAACCCAAATTCGCAAAAGGGTAGTATTTTTAAAAATCGTAATCTTATTTTTTATCAAAATAACTCTTTGTAAGGTATATTAAATCAGAAAAGCAATCATTTAAGCGTTTTAGTAGCTCTCTAAAATAACGCAAATAGAACAATTTCATTTTCTAGCCAAATCAAGTTGTTTGTTAAAGTCACATAGAAAACTACCATTTGACATTTTTATACATACCGAAAGATGTTACAATTTAAATAATTTAAATCCAATAACATTCATATTCTTTCTTTTAAACCTACGAGGGAGTAAATTACTCCGATGCAATCTGTGTGCAGTTAAAATATTTTAAACACAGTAAAAATAATGAGAAATTTTGGCTTTACAAAGATTTATAAAAAGAAACTCTGATTGAACAATATTCCAAAACTAGATAGAAAAAGTGCGTAATTTCGTTGATTCTTATATAAAAGAGGCCTTAAAAGTTCCAAAAATCCTGCTAGTAAAATAAAACGAATTGAAAGTAGAATGAATATAAAAAAAAAATTGCTTTAATCTTAAACTATCGGTCAAAACAATTACAACCTTAGAATAGGAGTTAGTACTGAAGGTAATTGGTGTTATGCTTAGGGTGTATTGTGAGCAATCAGTAATCATAATAAGTGTTTTCACAAATTGCAGAAAATTAGCGCGCTAGCTAGCACTTAATGAGCAACTTTAATGTTTTCATGCTTCAGGTGATTTTCATAAACAAACTTACAAATCCCTGATACGAGGTTCAGAAAAGGAAGTTAAATCATAGTTAAAACAATTTTGATTATTTTCCAGAAAGAAAAAGTAAACTAAGGGCTTAATCTCGGTGGTATTTTTAACGCATGAAAAACTTCCAGCTTCCTCTGTCTGAACTCCATAAAGCAAGCAAATTATAAATCATTCTCTTAACTATCACGGCAGTAGCACTAAAAACGTTTGAGCGAAAAAAAAACCAATAAGAAAAAAGTGATTAAAGTAATTCACGAAGAATAAGCAGCGATTAAACATTAACAACACTAGCGGAATGATTGTTCCTCTCCGAATTATTTATGCTAGGTGTCGCCCAAGCAGTATCAACGTTTGTACTGCCAGTCGCATTACACTGATTGTTAGTAAACGAATCAAAATGAATAACTGTAGCATCATCAGTAGCAGAAGTAACAGAACTATCTAGAAATTTATCGGTAGAGTCATCTAACCTTGTTGGCGTATCGCCCATCGACTCGTACGAGGTACTTTGATGTTGTGATTGCATTGCGTACGTCAAACCGTCACCGCGACTAGAAACAAAATTTTTAAAAATAATAAACAATAATAAAAGAACAGAACCAGGAAAGTTTTAAAGTAAAATTTGTGTAACTCTCTAGTTAACTGGATTAATCTCCCTATTTAGGACCAAATGATTCTTACTTTTAATTTGCCAAATTTCGGGCTACTTCGCATGCTATTTGCCCGCAAGCAAGTAATGGTGAACTAAAGATTGTGGTGAGCGATATCGCATGATCCTAATGATTGAGCTACTTACGCTAATTAATATTATCAGATTCATTACCTTGTGTACATTGGAAGAAACCACAACTTCCAATTGTCTCCGAAAACTTCTTGAAAATTCGCGTACCGCCCTAAATTGTACCCGTTTTTGTCCTGGCCTCCAACTCGGAATATTGGTGCTCTAAAGGCCTCTGAAACAAATAATTTAAATATTGTTAACTTACTACACTCTTATTAACATATATGTTGCTACTTTCTACTCACCTAATGTTGTTCTGTTAACGAGCACTAAATATATATGGTACCCAAATAAACTAACTAAACTGATTGCAAACATCACAGCCACAAAAAATAGAAAAAGAATGTGAAACTTTCCCATACCTCCATCTAGTTCTCCCTAAAAAAATATTTAATTAAGACCTTTTTTAAAAAACCACCAAAGAAGAACACTCACCTCCCAAAATTTAATAAAATATTGGAGCGTTGTAAGTGCTATGTATATGCAGTATAAAAGTGCATATCCTAGGAATAGTACAAAATATTTGTAATTGGTGAAATTGACGCAATTATTCACCCAGGGGCAGTGATGATCCATTTTCAGAACGCACACACCGCATACGCTGCAATGGTGCGCTCTGTCTGGTTTTATTATCTGGCATTTATCGCAAAATCTCACGGCGCCGTTTACGGTTCTATTCGGAAAGTCTCTATTTAAAATCGAACTGATACGAATCAATGTAAACTTACCGATTGTTAACTGGTAAATCTTTTGCAAAATGTTCTAAAATTCTCTTTTGTTGTTCTTGTGTTTCAGCGTGAAAAAGTTTTCCTATTTCGCTTTCAGGAATCCGCCACTGTAAGGAAATATATGTACAATTTTATTTTTTTAATGTTATATGTGCAAAAAATTCTGCTGATTATAAATTTTATGCTGCTTGAAAAGTTGTCGGCAAAATGTAGAGCATGGCCCCATTTTGTGCATTTCAAGTTCTAATTACTTTCGAATTCTTTTTGAGAGATGAGATCGAAGTAAAGCTCATGAGGACGAGCAAAAAAGTTCTAATCAAAGTTCTCGAGCTCATGAGCGATCCGAGATTTCCAATCACTCGAAATATTGACAACAAATATTTCATTCAGCTTCTGGCAACGCGAATAACCAGTATTAAACTACCCTACTCAAAACAGTAAAACGGGTTTAGCAGTAGAGCCCGCAACTACGCTTAAAAAGACTTAAATTGCAATACTATTAACAAGAATAAAATAAGAGGATACAAGTGTTCAGATTACAGCTGGGATATAATAAAAATCGAATAGCCCGTTTTTGAATACTCAATGTTAGAGACTTCTTTAAGCGTATTTGGAAGTTTGTTATGTGTATATATCGAAGTTGCACTGCGCTGCTCTCTAAGGATGATTTTCTCAAAATAATAATTAATAAAATTTTTAAACTTTTAGGTAGGATATGATACAATTTCAAAACATCGATTTGAATATCTATCAAAATCGCATTACTATCTGCATTTGCCTCGTCTATCCAGCAGATTTTGCTTAGTTTTGAAATACATAAATCGTTAAGGGGTCACCAGAATGCATCGAAAATGAACGTTATTTTAAGAATTTATTCCAAAAATAGTTTTTCTCGAAAAGCTAAAATATTCCATAGAACAGAGAAACCTCGTCCTTGGAATTACTCAATTGAAGCATACGAACAACCAGGCTTACTAATTTTCCCCTACCTTATAGGTAATTCGTCAACAAGGTTGTCTCTTCTTTAGATTTCACTTCAATAAATTCTGGACTTAAAATAGCGATAAAATTTTATGGTTGAACATGCAGAATAATTCCCTAAGGTCATTAAGACTTTAAAGACTTGTTCGGAAGGGAACTAATTTGCTTTGTCTTACAAGACTTAGAGCAGTTCTTCTCCGCTCAATAGAAGTGGGTATGATAAATAACTGTGACCAGCAGAGATTATGCAAATCGCACTTGACCTCAAGGTGATTCTCTGACTTTTAGCATGAATTTGATGCACCCTACACGCCTATGAAGACGGGTGAAACTGTTGTATAATTGAATTCGACAGAAACTTGATTATAAAACTATAAACATCCAAAAAGCGATTATAGTTTACGACCGCTGGCATTTTTGCGGTATCAGCGCCTTTGTTTTGCCTCGCGAAGTCCGCTGTTTACGGCGATGATAAAACATAAATTCCCTTTTTTTATCTTATCGCCGATAAGATTAATCACCGCCGGTCTGCGGGGTATTGAATTACCTTTGGTGGCACCGTCCCGATCGGGGTGAAGACAGTGTTCCAGTAGGACCAGAAAAACAGGACACAAACAGCGTGGTAGAACAGGAGGAAGATTATCTTCTCAAATGTACTCTCGACGGACACTGGAAAGAGTGGGTTTCATTAATACGGTCTAGCCGGGGGGCCCCGAAAGCTTACAAATGCACAGCTGAATGACATAGGCGTAATACGACCAGACGATGATTGAGACGATAAATAAAACTGGGATCCACTTGAGGGCCCGCATGCAGCCAGCGCATGGTGTGTTGTTATGCCTATCACAGTTGCCCATGGTAGAAACTTGTTGGATTTTTTAATTCTCCGAAGGTTTTTTTTTACTCTTTACTAACCAATTTCGCGAATTTTTTCATTTTTGTTGAGAAAGTGACAATACCCGACTTTGATGTTGTACACTTGAGATCACTGTGGGAAGTTGGATGCAGTTGATGGACAGGTTTTTGATAGGTGAAAAAGGGCTGGCGAATGTATAAAATTATAAATGATTAGATAGAATTATTATCATCTTTATTTTGCAAAATTTGAAGAGAATAAAACATTTTCTAGTTATAAGTGGAAAATTAAAAGGGTTTTTTTAATTAATATTATTAGTATTTGCACATTAAGGATCAAAATATTTGATTACGATTATCGTAAACAATATTTTGCAGTCCGAAAACGTTAATTGTAAGTTTTTATTACATTTTCATTTATGTTAAAGAGATGCATGATTCAAATTAGCTTAATTTCTTTGAATTAAACGGGTTTATATATTTATAAATTGAAAATTAGTTCAAAAATCGTTTGAATCTGGCAATGCTTGTCCTACTCCAATTGGACTGGTTTCCTGGAACGTCGAAGTTATCAATTTCGACCACTGGTCCCGTTGTTCGGTACGTTCCGAGAAGAGGCCGTTCGACTTTTGACAGCCCATTGAACTTTATCCGCCATATTGTTTTAAGTGGAGAGAGCGGACGTTCGGTTCGTGTCGCGAATTTTAACCACACACGGGGGTCCGTTTTCACCCGAGTTTCAATTAAAAAATTCTAAAATAAGCGCAAAAAACGCAGAAAAAAATATCCTCTCGCCGGAATCGTAACGTGACGCGGTCAAGGCTTAACCCTAGAGCGAATGCAATTTTCAAATTTTGACCTCCGTCGAGCCGCTCAGATGCGCCCGTTTTCCAATCGGATTCAATTGCAGTGAGAGCTTTCTTCGGTCCTTGTGCCTCTGTCCTGCTGCTTGTGGGGCCCACGGGAAAAGTCAAGGAAGCTAAATTAAATTTGGCCAACTTTGAAGCTTAATAAATCGAGTTAGGAGATAAGAATTGTGCTGTGGTGCAGTGGAGGCAAGTTTGTGTTACGAAAAGGGAAAAATCCGAGTGAGAAGTGAGCGGAGTCAAGGCCTGGGCTTAAGGATCAATATTGCGGCGCTGAACGAGCCAACGAGAAACTGTGAGTCCTCTTTGAGCCTTTTTGTTGGTGTGCTGGGTCCTGCCGCTCTGGCTGGGGGGATGCCTTTGCTTCGGAGCTGGCAGCGATCAAGGGGCAGTGAGTGATAACAGTGGCCCGCCGCCACCTGATAAGCGACGGGAATGAGGCTGCAAAAGTTCAACAGGACTATCCTCTTTCTCGCCCCCAATTGTCCGTTTTAAAATCGTATAACGCCGCTGTTCTTGTCAATTATCGATTTGTAATTTTGTGATCCCTACTTTCACCACCTGATCCCTGCACAGGTAGCTCCTCGTCGGGGCCCGTGCAGAGCACACTCCGCCTGGCCGGAGCAAAACCCTAAAAGGTCTGCGCCCCATTCCGTCCCCTGCCAACATGGATTTCTTTTTTTTTTTCTTTTTTAGCCGATGGGCCATCAGCATGTCGTTTTATTTGGCCATAAAACCCTCATATTCCGAGGATACGTTTCGCCCTAAAACGAATTTGTTGCTGCGTTGGTTTCGGTTGCTGTTCACGGCCTTCAGGGGTTCCCTTCGACCGATGTCGGCTTCGCAAGGCCGTCCGGCAGGAAAAAATGTTCGAGAAAAAAAGGAAAATGTGCATATTCTACATCAGGGTGGGATGTTTTATTTTCTAGAAATGGGGACACACAATCGGGAGGCAATTAGCCGTCGTCCTCTTCGTCCGGTGTGGCGAGCTCGGGATTTCCTCTGAAGGCCCTTCGAAATGCAACAGGACCCCGTGCTAATCTCGGGCTTTTCTCCCTGTCCTCGCTCCGGATACTTTACACCAATAAATATTTAAACAAATTCCATTTATTTACAATGCTCATGCTCCAATGGGATTTTCGGCGGTGGTTCAATTTATGAGGCGAACCTTTTTTTCGCTCTCAGACTGGGATTAACTGGAAGCGTGTTCGAGCGGTCAGGGATGGTGCACTTTCTTTAAAAAGCACCCGCTCCCGACCACTTCCAAGTGGAACTGATCGGAATTCTAAATATACGGACAGACGAAGCTCTTGGTTGCTCCTCCTTGAATCAAAGACGGGCCACTGTTGCTACTTTTCGATTAATTAATATTTTTGTGCTTCGTTCATCTGCTTAATTGAACACATTTCTCGGAAAGCTAGTGCCCCGGGCTAGAGGCAATTTTTGGAAATTTAGTCAGGTAATTTCTGTAGAGCTCTGCTTTTAGCTTCTGCTGGTCCACACAAAGCTTTGAAGGGAGGGAATTTGGACTTGATGGACAGGAGCCCCGCTCGCCGCAGTCTGCTTGGGCACAGGCTCCTTAAGGAATGAATGTGATGAAAGGTACAAATGCTACTTTGGAGGCTACAACAATCCAATGGGACTCCCTTGAGTGAAAACATTGCTTAAATGTTAGATAAGACGTCTGTCCAGTAATTGCTGCTACGAATTGAATCTGTTATTCGTTGCGGAAAAATTATGCTTTTTAAAGAGGAAGTATTACGAAAAAACGAGATATGAAAATTTGTTGCTTAATTGTGTGTGTTCCTGCTTACCTACATATGTACGTATATTCGAACACAGCCTTGTTTTTCACAAGATTTTTAACTATTAAATCGAATTTCTCAATATTCATTTAAAAAAAAAGGTATATAGTGGCAAAAAAAAAAATAACCGATATTTTACCAAGTAAAGTTAGACAATATCTAAAATATTAAACTAAAAATATATGAAACCCTAAAAGCTTCAATCATCATCTAAAACTGGAAGACTAAAAACACACTTCTGAAAGTAAATTTCATGATTCTGAATTTCGACCAGTAATTATGCGAAAAAAACTACGACAGAAATTAACCTCTTCGAGCTGGTTCTAATTAAAAAAACTTTATATTCTCATAATATGAAAAGGTGCTGATTTACAAGGTTATCCAAGGTTACCAAAACTAAAATTTGTCCAGTCGTTCTCGAGACACCAAACATTAAAAAAGACAGAAAAGTTTCTAATGAATAATTATTAAAGTAAACTTGACCTAGATTTCAGCTGCTTTCATTTGGAGAAAACTTTTTATAGTTTATTTCAGCGGATTAGAGGTTTAGTTGTCGCTAATTTTAAATCTTCAACCAATAATTTGAAAATCCAATATAATGAAAAAAATGTCTAAACTTTACGGGGTTACAAAATAAAATACGCCAGTCCAGTATCTAAATATTTTTATTTTATGTATTTTGTTTGTTTGTTTAAAAGGTATTTTTATACATTTTATAAGGTTTACACTTCATACATCGATATTAATTCGAACCTTAAAACCCTTTTTCCAAACTAGGTTTCTTAAAGTGGTGAGAAATGTAATGATTTCAAATTAAACTAATTGTAAGTTAAAAACTATAACATCAATTTTTCCGGGGCGGTTTGTTCGAAGGATATTGTAGAAACTTTTTCAAGAATTTGCCTTTTTCTGTTATTTGCTTGGAGGAAAAATTAAAACATGTTTTACTTAATTGTCTAATGTAATCTTCAAAAAAGTTCTCTCATTGCTGACGTAGAAAATTAAGAGCAAACCCCATATTTTGATATATAGAAATAAAATACTCAAACAGAACTTTGGTTCTTTACATTGAAAATATCAAAATTTAGAAAAACTGTTGATAGCTTCTGTTAATAATAACCCCACCAAAAACATGCATGTAAAAAAACCGACCAACTTCTCCTCAGGAGTATATGTCCTAAAATCTCGTTAGGAATATGTGTTCTAAAATGTAGAAATTATTCCAAATTCCTTGTTTAAACTTTATATTAGCAGTGTTTTGACAAGTTCAGATTTACAGATTAAACTTGGCAAGTTTTCATTAAATAACTGAGCAACATTAAGACCCTTGAAAACTTGTCAAGTTTGGATTTTTATTGATTTTTAATTTTTCTTGTAATTGCTAGCTTAAACACTATCTGTGTTCCATAATTAAAAATTCTAGTTTGATTGGAAGTACCCTGATTTATGATGATTTATCAGTCAGTCAGTGAGTCAGTGAATGCCCAAAATTGTGGTTTTTGGACGCTTACAACTATTCCATCTAAACGTATGAAATTTGGAATATATCGCCTATTTTTGATAACCTTAACCCCACGGAAAAAAAGTCAGCCCTATGACGTAACTATCTTTGGAGATCGGAAAGGGCTGGAAATGGTTTGTATAAATACTGCAAAATGCGAATGTAGGGATTTGTTAAAAAAGAAACTGAAAATCGCTAAAATGATTAAGATTAATTTTTAGTACATAAGAACAAAATAGAAAATAATTTCATTGTTCCGATTTAGCAAGCATAAACAGAAAGTTCCTGAAATTCTTCATTATTGTTCTAGTTTTCCGGCGTTTCGGATTGTTTTTATAAAAAAAAAAAAAAAAAAAAAAAAATATCGTGCCTGGTGAATTATTTTTATTTTTGGATTTCATAACTACAAGAGAGCCTCTTATTTTTAGCCTGTCTTTCCACACCAGCAGCGAAAAGCTGTTGGAAATGTCGCGGATATTTCACCGAGTTCGGCTCACGACACGCAATTTAAGAGACGCACCGAAGATTTCTTAGCTTCCTGGTAATTTCCTATCAATCTTATTTGTACTCGTTTTATTTTCCTCTCAGAAATGACGTACACCCGCCAAGAAAACAAATTTTTAGTGGCCGTCCGGCGTAAACAGCTTGACTCGCGGCGGCGGAGTTTAGGAAAAGCACAGGTATAAATTATTTACCTTCTCAATCAGCTCACTCCCTGGAAGTCGTACTGATTTTTGAGATACTTCCAAATTACTTGCGGAAAGTGGAGCATACTCCAAGTTTATGCTCCCCAGAAATAATTTTGCCTATTCGGCCGGGTTGTTTATAAGTCGAGAGGTTGTAAAAAGCTAAAAGTTCTAGTAAGAGGCTGTGAACGAGATCGCGGTAATGGACCAATCGAGGTGAATTCCGCGCGCTCCGGATCTCGTCTTTTGGCTGAAGCGTCAGCGCTGAATTTCTTCCAGTTTATCTCAGCATCAAATTGCCACAATTTCTGCAAAATTGTTTATTGCACAGCCCCCGAACGCGTTGCGCGCTCGCAGTGCACCCCGAGGAGGCCGACGTTGTGCGGCACAAAGCGGGGCAATTACGTAACTTCTAAAGGGGCTTGACGTGTCCCGTGGGCGTAGACGACATTAACCAGCCCGTATCGCGGTGACAAACAATTTCTTGAGCCGTTTCTACGCTCAATTTTTGAATATTTAAGCGCGGGGCCGAATTAAATGCTTGCTCGCGCTTAAAACGCTCATAGGCTGATTTCTTGATGGACTGGTGGAATCAATGAGTTCGTTTACCGTCAGAATTTATAGGCAGTCCAGAAATAAAGACGAGTATTTTTCTCAGAGGTATTTTTAAGAATTTCTGGGTATTTTCAAGGGATTCACCACGTTCGTTGCAATTAGGTGCCCACTGAAACTTATTTCGAATTTGTCCTTACACTTGCCCTTTCATTTCGACGAATGAATTGCGACACTGATTGCACGCACCCTCAAGTTACACTATCAACAAAATGTTTAATGCTGACACACGAGGTACGAGCAACTCATTTTCAGTATTAATTAATTTATCTCTAAAATTAATCTAAGGTATCGTTTTCCAGCTCGAAACCTAAGATAGATTTTGAAGGCTGAAATTTAAGGCAATCAGCTCAATCAAACTGAACGACATTCTTGAAAAGTTTGAAATATGTATGTTGTTGCAATTGAAATAGAAATGATCTTTATTAAGGTTTAATAAATTTTCAAATTCGTGTCGATTATGGATTATGGTCCGTTTGGTCCGTCGGATTCAATAATCGTCATGATTATCTTTATTATTATAGAATAGATAGAATGAAATATAATTGTACATAAGTTTTATGTAGGTTTATCTAGTACATAAAAAATTCAACTTTCGGAGTAACTCTTAATAGCTATCAGGAGTAAATTTCGTGGCATAGGGTTCCGTAGTCATAAGGAACTCTGCTATAATTGAGTTTCATTATTCATTTTTCAAGATTTTAACGAATTTTAACAGAAGATGCCTGTAGTATTTTTATTTAAAGTAGTGTAAAACAATTTTTAAATTGTGGTCATTGGTCAAAATAAAAATTGCAAAAAATATTAAATGAACGCTCAATGAGCGCTTCACGCTTTTATTGTTAGTCCTATTATAGAAAATCATGTTTATAAGAATTTTCGTTTAGATTTCAAAGAAGAAAGATCATTTGTGTGTTTAACCGATTTAATGTCAATCTGCTCCGCAGTCACAAAAATACCGAAAAAGCACTATACTTTAGATTAGACTTTAACGCCATCGGCTGCAGAAATCATTCTATTAGAGATATACCTGAGTGTTCTTGGTCTCATTTCAAATTTAAAAAAGAACTATCTTAAAAAATACAAAAATTAAGAATATATTTTACTACTTGCTGAGTAGCTCGGTTTCATCCGGTTTATCATAAGTACTATTTAAAGACTTCTCAAATGTTCAAATTTTATACTTCACCTAGTTTAGCAGTGTTACTAAAATATGGGGACGTGATGTAGAACTATCCTACAAATTCATTTTACTCCACGTCTGAAGGGTTTTTTACCACTTCATGATAGAAATATCTTCTACTTAAACATGATGCCAAACATCTACATGCTCAATAAGTAATTGGGTATTAAATGAATATATTCCAATACATTATCTAATGGACCTAATAATTCAACTCGTGGTCCGTGGAGAATTTATGTACTTGGGTTCCGTTTTAAACGCTCGATGGTACTTAATTCGATTACAATTTATTAGAATAAGAATTCAAGATTACAAGTTACTGTACACGCGATGTTGTTGGTTCAGTGGCTGGTACGCATCTATTCCCAGGATAGGAGTACAAGAGACGTGAGTAGCCGTATGGTGTGGTCAAATTTCAGTTCGTTATTGTGGCGATAGCGAATGAGAGCCACAACAGTTGCCATATTATATTTGCCAAATTTTGTTTTAAAATTTTTATATAATGTATGAAAACCCTTTATTTAATTTTCATAGAAATGCTTTCAATTAGTAAACGAGAAATTTGTTCGCCTTACATAAATTCATTGAATTTTCAAAAACTTTGGTTGCCATATTGGGTCCGCCATCTAAAATGTCATAAATTTTGAAAGCCAATTCACAATCAGCATCTCCAAAATTCCCCAAATACCAATTTTCAAGGAAATGCCTTGGAATATGCAATTGTATACTCTATATTTTATGCGCAGGGATATATAGGGATAGGGATTTTCATGACTTCCTTAATAAATTACGAAACTAGAATTTTATGAACCCGATGATTACTTATCACACAATATAAAAAAATTCATGATTAGCTTGTTTTACACGCATGAAAAAAATAACCCTAAAAATCGCAAATTTCGGAATTCAGGTAGTTCCATAAACATTTCATTATTTTATCTAGTGCGGAAAATATGTAGGTAATGTTTTTTCATACAAGCAACTGGTCGAATGGGAATTTTATATTGCATGATAGGTGGTCGTGGCCTCCACAAAAAAATAGCTTAGCTGGAAATGTGGAAATCTGAAAATCGTAAAAAACATTTATAAAACATTGTATTTTCATGACGCTGACATTCATAGAAAGAAAACATATAACTGCTTGGAATAGATTCATATTTTTATAGTTTTTTAATATTTCAAATTTTTACATAATATGCAAAATCAACTAACTGGACCGAACTAACCATCGCATCGGTGCGCATCGTAACTATGTTAAATATACTTACTTAAATTGAAAAAGTAGAATAACAGCGATTCCAAATAAATCAATATTAGTTAATATATCATATAAAAATAAGCATCGTGCCATCATGTAGTCGTAGACTTTCGACGTAAATGAAAACAATCAGAACTTCTGCGCACGGAGAATGGCTAACGAGGCATAATGAAGCACATGCTCCTTATTAAAATAAGTGATTTCTAGCATTCATCTCGTTAAAAGCATAATTCTCCGGGCGGTTGTGGGCAGCAGTCATCAAAATCAAATCAATAGTTTTTTTTGCAGTCATGCGAGGTCACAGCATTCGAATAAATTCAAGTATATCGCGCGATTTAGCTGAAATCAAGATGTTCATCAATTACTTTGAAGTGCTCCGGTTGTTCGCACGTCAAGATTCGTCGTTTGAGACTGTTGACCTCATTGTCGCGATTTTTCAATCACTGCGGCGATTGGCATATGAGGAAAAGGTTACTTTTTGCTTTGGAGTATTCCGAAACAAGCAAAAAAAATGAGTCCTTAAGTTGTTTGAATTTGATGCAGAGGAAAATAAAAAGATAAGAAGCTTATTTTTTACTTTACTATTTTACCTTTTTATTAAGATAGATGTGTGGTTTTACCCATTTTTATGGGTCTAAGTCTGCAGAGTCTTGCCTACTCAAAATCCATGCTTCAGTCAAAATAAAAATTTTCAGTTTTAATATTATAGTATGAACTATTTGTTCAATTTGTGGATTTTCGTGTCTACAAAAGAACGTTATTTTTAATATACTTTACAAAAAGAAGAGCCCGACTAGCATTTTCTTTCGGCTAGAATCCGGTCCGGATTCGACTTTCTCTAGAATTGATCAAGGCCGGATCAGATAATCTAACCAGGCCCTGATCAGGAATTAACGTCTCCGGACCGGATCAGGCAATCGGACCAGAGTAGGATCAAGCAATTACTATTGAAAGCTTGGCTTTTTATTATATTATACATAAGTGTTATTGTTTATGATAATATTAATTTGGCAATATCACACTTTTTTTAGAAATTCACATTTCTTCAGTAAAATGTAATAAATTTTTTTATTCGAGAAAATAACTCATTAAAATTTGACTTAACTAATCGAGAGTTGAATTAATTTACAAATGCATTTTAGAGTTGCTAAAATAAAAAATAATTAAAATTTAATAATTATAATATTATATTTAAATGTCCTCTTAATGTAGTTATGGATAACATTTTGAATGCAAAAGTTAATATAAAGCAATAACATCGTGGACAGATAGGTTTAAATGGGGCATTTCGTAAAAAGGTTGGAATAGGGCGTCGTTGTCAGGGCCAGATTAGTTCAAATAAGGTATGCCGTAATAAGGCTGACATAAGGCAGACCTATTTATACCTGATCAGATGAAACAGGGCAGATCAGGTCAAATAAGGCATATCTCAAGAGGGAATTCATATACGATTTTTAATCAGGGCCTTATGTGAAATACTCTATTACGGCTTGCCCTAACGTACCCTGATCAGGCACGGATCATATTAGGGCTGGCTTGAACAAAATGCTAGTCGGGAATTTATCAATTGAATTTGTATGAATTTGAAACGCGTAAACGTAATTTCGACGACCCTTTTTCTTATTGAAAAGCTTGAGTTCGTCGAAGGGTACAATGATGATGAGTATGAGCGCTGAATTTAAATTTAATGTTCGATTTTGAAAATTCAAAATGGCGGATCTAGAATTGCGGCATTTTGACACTTAATTGTTCAAAAAACTCATAAAAATTATATATATATATATATATTCGATCTAAAGCGTAGTATTGCTGTGTGAAATAAAAATTTAAAAAAAAATAGAACCAACTTCGGCACGAAAACTTGACTGACATAAATTCCCTAAATCATCGACAATCCCTTTGACTTTGCAGCCATTTCAAATATGTAGATATCTAATAAACTCTGAGGATGGTTATGTTGTAAGTACTAACGGAGAAGACCAAAGTGAACAGGACTTCTGATATTTTGTATAAAAGTTATTAATTTACCTAACTCTTTCAGTACTCTCAATTTGATTCGTGGGTTTGTTATTAGGGCGTGCGGAGAGGAGTAAAATCTTAGTTTTTTGCCTCGACAACTATAAATTTTTCAGAAAAATAGTTCAGAAACATTTAGCTCATAAAATTCTCGACAAGTTTATAGTTTTAAATGATGAATGGCAAAAATTTGATATCTACTTTCTAGGATTTCATTAACGCATTTAATTTACGGTCGCCACAAACATTCACTTTGCAAACAAAAATAAGAAGCACAGAATTACATACAAAAGCTTAGTTTTGCTATCGTATATAAATATATAATAATAAGGCATAACGGCTAATTTAAGTCACTTATTTTTTGACAGTTTATTTAAATAATTAATTTTTTACACTATAACAAATCATAAGCTACAACTGAGATTAGTAAAACCAAATTTTAAAAGAATTGAGTTAATGTTTAATGAAGTTCGTCTAAACCTAGTTGTTCAGTCGAAAACAAAAATTAAAAGAAAATTTATATATTATGTATATGTAAAAGTCATTGATTGAAATTATTTCCAAAATTGTAACTTATCCAACTAATTTATTTAAACTAAAAGTTCGTGAATATTATTAAAAAATCCTCTTCTTACCTACGTCTATACTCTATAGTAATCAAAATTTATCATGGAGAATTTTTCCTCGCATATTTTCAATTATCAGGAAAATACGTAATACACTTTGTCGCAATCTAAACAGTTTTCGCGATAAAAACTCTTTTAAAACATGATCAATCGCATAAAACATGAAAAGATAAGATTATCATTTGCGGTGCTGTGGGATTTTAATTTTAGATGATGGGTAAGAATGTTTTCAATGTTTTAGGTAATTTTGAATTTAATTTTGAAATACATAATCACATTTTTTGAATGCGCATGATTCTAATCTAAAGCAACTTTTTAAATGTTTGAATTACTTGATTGCTACGAATCGTTTCTTTTTTTTTCCATGTTGGGTCTAGCTATTTCGATGATACAGAAAAATGGCTTTTAGTCGAAAAATGCCTTAAAAGAGAATAATACATTTTTTATTCGCTACGAGCAGGTGACCAGAAAATTGAAGGGAATAAAGTGGCAATTTGGTATACTTTTGACACAGCTCTTAACATTGAGTACGAAAACGAATCGATAAAATGCGTGTTCTTTGAATTTGGTCAGAACAAAGGGAATGCATTAAAATGGAATTAAACATCGGCTTTTGGAGAAATTACATAAAATGTATATAGAGGATAATTATCAGTCTTAATTTTATCGTTTGACTCAATGTACTTTTATACTTACACTTGCAGGAATGAAATATTACAATAACGCTTAATGTTGGATCATTTGTGTTCACTTCAAGTCTTTTGTGTGTAATAACCAATTTTATAAAATATTTTTGAAAAATAAATAAATGCATTTCCCGTCTAGATAGTAGAAAGTTGAAATAAGAATCATGATTTTCTTTTAGAATTTTTGAAGCACAATTAAAATATTTTTATCCATTAGTTTGAAAGTATAAAAAATTGGAATAGACTTCTTGCTTTCAGGGTTAATATAAAGAGGACCTGTGATTTGAAATTTTGTATCATAATAGTACCTATCTAAAATGGATTTAATCTTAAAAATATCGTCAATTTTTGGAAAAAGGCGTTTCAAAATTTGGATTTTTCAGAATTGGAAAATTTAGTTATTCTCTATAAAAAATAAAGCGATATAAATATAGTATCTCTTATTTTGGGTTTTTTATTAATGAATTTTGTATTCTTTACACTAATTTTCGATTTGAATTGTCTTTCAAAATCGTTTGTACATACATACATATATCTGTATTTTGATGAAATATAAACTGATATAAGTACACTGTTAAATTTTTTCAATTAGAGAAAACATTACAACACAACTAGAATTGGGCTCCTATAGCTTTTCTAATTAGAACTCTGAAAATTCTTAGAAATCTAAGTGGGAAATTTCTGACTTCTTAAGATAAACATTGCAAATTTGTCCTATTTTAGCTATGTTTCTTTTCGTATATCTAGAACAAAAGGAGATTTTGCTTAGATTTGAAATTTATCACGAATGACTTATAAGGAAAATTTAATTATTTCTAAAAAAAACACCATATTGCAATGACTTTTATCCGCTTTTAAGTCAAAAATTAATCTGAAAATTGTTCAGTTCACGATTTTTCATGATTAAAATCATGGTACATATTTTGATATTGATGATGAAAACTGATAATCCTTATTCTGAGGAACTATTAATAAACTTCAGTTTAATATAAAATTTTCTATAGTTCTGGAGATACGAAAAGAACACAGCTATGCCTGATTTTTCCATGAAAATAACGCAAAAGATTCAATCTGATAAATTAAATTGTCGTATAAGCATTTTTCAGTTTTAAATTATAAGTGTCATTGTCAAAGGAAGTTTAAAGTGGAATAAACAGACATTTTTAAATTTGCACCTTTTTCTCTAATACAGAAAAAATACGATGACTTTGAAATTAAATAATCGTAATTTTTAACCAATATTTAATCAGTTATCTTTTAGTTCAATTGACGATAACTTTGCTTTCTAACGTCATTAAACCTTCCAAAAAACTATACTACAAATTCTCGAAGTTTGTAAAATAGGGATTTACGTTAATGTCCTTTTCATTTAATGCGAATATTTTCCGACCCATATCATTATTCGAAGTGGAAAGAAACCGAAAGCGGCCCAGTTTCGAGGGGTACGGTGAATAAAGAAGCGATTCGTAAGCAATTCACCAATCGATTATTCGTAAGCAATTCACCAATCGATTTTATGCAAATAAACAAACTTGTTTAGTTTCTGTTAGACAGATTTATTTATAGTTTTGGGAACATATTATAGGTGATTTGGCTCAGTTATCATATTTTATCCCAAAAATTGCTAGCTATAATATTTTACTCCTTCATATCTTTAATTACCGAACTTGCTAAAAACTTTTCCCAACCGATGACTGATAGGAGCAGAACTAATCAATTCATTATTCACGAACAGTCCTTGTAAAGACCTTTCACCGCAGGCCCAACATCGGAGTAATCCGTTATAATTAAAAGTAAATGAAAGCCCTCAAATATAAGCTCAACCCCTTCATCCCCGGAGAGTTGAGTTGGAAAAAATAAATTGGAATTTTGAAACTTGCCCGAGTGCTGCTTCTGCTGTGGGATGTGCGCACCCACGCATAGGCACGTAAATGCAGCCTATCAAGCAAATAATTGTATGTAACATTAAACGCAATTTTCGTGCAGAGCTTGCCGCCAAGTACCTTTTTAAGTGCGCTCCCAAGGAGCAAAACGGATCGATTTTGAAACATGTTAAATTTGCGCTTCATAAAGCACTTTGCAGGAGATGTTTTTCTAACTTTTTCAATTATTTCAACTTGTGACATCGGTCATTGGGTTCGCAAACCATTAAGTTGGTTTTAGAAAGTTTTCTATTGGTACATGAGTCGGACCCCCTCAATATTGCCTCTCATCGATTTTTTAGTTCTGAGTCATGTAGAACCTACTCAACTAATAATTTTACTCAGTTTATGGTTGCGTTGGTTATTTACTTTCATTGCCTCTGTTGAAATATTCGAATCGGTAAAATACGAGAGTGCCTAATGGATATTTGCGGAATTCAGGATTATGAGGATGATATGTATCTCAAATAAGCGGATTTCGGTGCCTTCAGCTGGAAAAATTACATTGAATTCCACTCAGAACGAGAAACTGAGGAGTGTTTCTGAACAATTTGTTGGTTAGTGGAACTTTGAACTACGTAAGTACATGTTTGGCGAAAACAATCCGATTATGAAGCTATTCATATATTCCAAACATCTTATCCTATCATCTTAGCTCTTACTGGAAATTTTTTTATGTTCAAAATTTAATAAGGTAAATTTAATACATTTAAAGTATGTACGTATAATATAAGGATACAGTTTAAAACAGTTTTAATACAATACAATTCTCACGTACTTAACTACTTAAGTCTGCTTTTTTTCCAGAAAGATTTAAATAACATATTTGAAATTAGTGATTGTGGTGTCTACTAATTTTTATAAAATACCTACTTTTAAATATATATTTACAAACATCCTACATTTACCTGACAACTGGTATAAAAAGTTTTTGCAGATTTGCAAAATATTTCTAAATTTCAATAAGGAATCCAAAATCGGCGATTTTCGTGAAAATGTATTCCAATATCCATGATTTTCATGGACATTTTAATGTTAATTTGTCGTCACTATAATATTGCATAAAATTTGAATATTTAGGACTAGTGACATTTTGAATTCTCAACCCTTTGTTTGTTTTATATTTTTTGTTTTCGAAAAATTTTTATAAAACTTGGTGCATAGGCATTTTTTTAGATCGCCGATTACAATTTTCAAATCATATATTCAAAATGGTGGAAGTTATGTTTCAAGCTATTTGTTTCTATATGAAAATTTATATCGTTTAGTTGTTTGAATGGTTGATGAGATTAGAAATTTGCTCTCGTATTATTCATATTTTTATTCAAATTAATGTGAGGCAAATTTATAAATTCGTTACAATTTCCACTATTTTAAATTTTAGAAATCTATGCTCGAAACGACGTGGTGAATGTCAAATTTATCGTTCTCCATGTTGGATCTGAATTATTTCTGAAAAAAGCGGAAATTCTTTCTTCTTTGTTTATTTACAAAATGTTTGCAAAATCATAAAATAAATATTTTAACTATTTTGTTATGTTCTCTTATATTAATTCAATAAAAAATGTGTGACCCAAATCCGTAAATAGAAAACTATCAACGAAAATTTAAAGCAACAACCATTTTATAGCATTTATACCATTTCTTTTTTTTTCTTTTTTAAGAAATGTCTTTATAGAATTTTAATTAAAATCAGCCAGACTTTATACATAAATATATTAAGTAGGTAGTTGCATACTTCATTAAGGTTTGAAATTAATCAGATTTACTGATTTAAAAAAAGAATATTTAATAATTTTTACACAATAATCGTGCATAAGACACACAGTACCTTTTAATTTAATTCTACTTAGCAGTTGGTAACTAAAGTTACAAATAAAAGCAAAACTGTATATTTGATATTTACATGTCTTTGTCTATCTTTGCTTATAGCTTTTTAAGAAAAAATTCCAGCAATTTTATTGCTCCCAAATCAATTTAATGATACTTAGCGATTTGAAGAAAACTTTATATTAAAATCGATATCGCCTTGATAAAAATTTTCTGAAAGTTGTTCCTACACTTGAAAATCGGTTCGGTGCGCAAAGCTTATCGGTTCTGAGGCGCTTTAAATTTCTAAGATATTTTATTTGTCAGTAATTAAAACTTCCTCGGTATTTGCTAGCCTCTTAAATTGCATCGATTCAAACTTAATATCTTCCATTCCAGGTTAATGAAATTCGACGAGTATTTGAGTTATTTTGAAGACTGTTTATTCGAATAAATTTAAAAACACATTCACCAGTTGCGCACATCGTTCG
This sequence comes from Eutolmus rufibarbis, assembly GCA_963920795.1. Lineage (NCBI taxonomy): Eukaryota > Metazoa > Arthropoda > Insecta > Diptera > Asilidae > Eutolmus > Eutolmus rufibarbis. Next base: position 33,440,586 of record OY987205.1, read on the forward strand.
TTCCTTATCTAAACGTGTTTTATCTGAATTAAATCAAGGGTTTCGGGAAGGTAAAGAGGTTTGCTTTTGCGCAAAACCCACAATCGATAGGTTTTTTTTCTTTCTTTTAAGTGTTAGCACAATTCTCGGTTAAGAGCCGAGCTGTTGGACCTGGTCGATCCGGGGCAAAAGAAAATTTTGCTGGCACAGTCCATTTTCCAGGTGAGGAAAATCGATAAGTGGTAGGAATTTCAGTTCTTACGTTAAATGCCCTTCTCCATTATAATTGCTTGTGAAAATGCGACCAAACGTGGTATAAAGCTTCATCCACTGCATTCGGCAGCACTTACCACGAACTCTGAGTTGCGTGAATTGAATGAAATGAGGGCAATTACCTGCACTCGAGCCAACGAACATGCCCGGACAAACCTACAAACTTCCGTAGAATTGGCCGGGCAGGTGAGTACCTGTAATCAATGTGCTTCGGGGACATTTACTTTTGTTTGCTTCCCTTTTTTCTGGCTAAATAATAATCCTTGGAGGGCTTAAGCTCATTTAAATTCTAATGTTGTTTGACAACATTGTTCAATTGTCGTGTGAAGAGGTATTAGGGATTACAAACATAACACGCCGCTCTGCTTGCATAGAAAGCGCAGTTTAACGCTCGCATAAAGCCCCATTGTTCTAAGGGATGTTGTTTGCCCCTAATAAATTAAGCAATTAACGCGGCTTTTGTTGCTAATTGATTGCTGATTTATTAGTCAGCAAAAATCGTCGCTTTAGCAAACAATTCAACTTATGCTGATATATACGATTTTTGTAATAAAGTGGATTAAATATTAATTGAATTGGAGCTCTCTATAGAATTTAAATACTAATTTCGAGTATTTATATCATTCAGAAAATACTTATAGTAATTTTATTTCCACCGGAATAATGACAGAGGAATAAAACACAAATCTAGCAACTTAAAAAGTATGAGAAATAATTTTGAATTAATATATACATAATTGGATATTTGTATTGTAGTGTTTCTAACGGGTTTCAGTGGGTGCTCGGGAAGTAAAACACGTTTAATCTCATTGAATGTTTATTATCAACTAACTCGGCTTGATCTATTGAAGCCGCCAGAAGCTGACGGTCTCGATCTAGTACATTCTAAAGCCATGGTCTCATTTTACACTTCTTACAGATTCGACCATCCTGATAAATAATCGACCCGATTATACAATTTGAAATTTCGTTTCTAGCCTAAATCTCAGAGCCAGCTTTTACAAAATCGAAATAAGAATAAACAAGGTAGGTATCTGAAAGATTAACTCTACAAGAGAAACTACTAGTTATAGCTATCTATTGGTAAGACATCGTGGAATACATTGTACATACATCGTTGAATACATTGTACTTACATACCCATGACTGAATTCTAGAAATTGAGTCATTTACATATTTTCATAACAACGATAATAACAAACATATGTATCACTTGATCGGGATTCGCAAATTCTAATTAATATCTTAATTTACTGAGGTAAAACGTATCGAACAGTTAATAAAAGAAACTAAGCGCCGTTAATAGTCACGTACGGCTTCATATTGGCAGGAGAACAAACTCCTTTGTACGGCAATCTCGTCAGCTGCATACCTTCTACATCTTCTATGATATACCTATCCTTATCTAATACCTTAGTAATTTCGTAGGGTCCTCGAAATTTAGGTAACAATTTCTTATTAACCCCTGGAGTCGTTATGACATTTCTGATCAAAACATAATCGCCAATTTTGTACTTACGAGGAGGCTTATGTGTCTTGTCGTAGTAAGACTTATTATAAGTTTGTGATCTAACGATAGCATTAGAAGCGTCTGTTCTGATTTTATCCAAGTCGCGTGTACCCGATTCCCCTTCATCACGGTGAAGATATTCAAGAACCTTGTCACAATGTTCGCCTTTCTGGTTCATACCGAACAACAACATACTTGGTGTAGTACCTATACTGCGGTTAGTTGTATTATTTAGGGCATACTCTAGTTTCGACAACTTTTCTCCCCAATTCCCCGTAGATTCCGCATCCGTTTCTTTTGCCAACATGGGAGTTATTATTCTGTTTAAGCGCTCTGCTTGGCCGTTAGATTGAGGGGAACACGTGGCTATTTTAACATGCTGAATGTTATGGTCCTTAAGGAAGTTCGAAAATTCTTTTGATACAAAACCCGTTCCCCTGTCCGACACAATCTTGTCAGGCCTACTATATGTACAGAAATAGGAATTCAGACACTTAAGAACCTCTCCCGATCCCGTACTGGCCACTGGATACAATTTAACGAACTTTGTGAACCCGTCAACTACCACTAAAATGTGCTTTTTCCTTGTTTTTGTAGGAGCTAACGGCCCAAGGTGGTCTATATGTAACACGTCAAAAGGCTTGTTACCTTTGGGTATATTATTAAGTACTCCTTCAACTTTCCCCGAACCTGTGCTGTAAAAAGCACACTTTAGACAATTTCCGATATATGCTTTTATCTTGTCCCTCATATCCGGGAACCAATAGGACTTTTTTAAGTGGTCATAGCATTTTGCAGTTCCAAGGTGACACATAGACTCGTGATGAGTCCGAATAACCTGGGTCTCCATTTGTTGCGGAACGTAAAACATTACATCCCCACCCCGTTTTCTATAAACTAATCCGTTAATGAGCTCGTACATTTGGCTTTCTTGCTGATCCAGTTCAGACGCAATTTTTTGAATAACAGGATCATGACGTTGCGCCGCAGCTAGTGCAAATTCAAAAGTACCCTCCTCCACTATTAATATCTCCGAACGCCTGCTAAGGGCATCAACATGCGCCATTCTGCTACCTGACCTATGCTCAATCCTATAATCATAGTTTTGCAGTTCCAAGGCCCATCGCGATATTCGTGGATTTAGCAGTTTCCTATTCAGGGTTAGCGTAAGAGCCTGACAATCAGTAATGATCTTAAACGGAATGCCTATAAGGTACACACTAAATCTTCGAAGAGCGTAAATAATGGCTAGTGTTTCAAGCTCATAGCTATGATACTTGGACTCAGCATCCGTAGCTCTCTTGGAGAAATAAAAAATGGGGTGAAACTTGTCGTCGCTCTGCCGCTGCATCAAGATAGCACCGAAGCCAATGCTACTTGCATCACAATGCAACTCAGTTTCATTACTAGGACTATAAACAGACAGAATTGGGGATTCCAACAATTTTGTTTTCAGGGTTTCAAAAGACTTGAGTTCAGCGTCACCAAACTGAAAGGTAGAATTTTTCTTCAGAAGGCCATAGAGAGGTCCAGCCAGGGTTGCAAAGTCTCTAATGAATTTACGGAAGTAGGAACAAAGGCCAACAAAACTTTGCACATCTTTGGCCGATTTCGGAAGCGGAAAGTCACTAACTGACCGCAGGTTATTTGGGTTTGGACGTATTCCATCCATATTTATGATGTATCCCAAATAATCTATCTCCCTATAGAAGAATTTACATTTTTCATACCTTAACTCCAAGGCATTTATAGAGACCAATTCCATAACCCGCTCTAAAACTCTCAAATGATCCTCCATCGTTTCACTAGCAATCAAGAGGTCATCCATATACACAAACAACTTATCGGATTCTATTAATTCTTTAAAAATATTCTGGATATACCTCTGAAAGATGCACGGGGCATTTTTTAACCCGAAGGGCATTCTGAGATATTCATACTGCCAAAGCGGTGTCACAAAAGATGTATATTTTATGGATTCCGGGGCAATTCGGACGTGATGAAATCCACTGCGCAAATCAAGAACCGAGAAATACTGCTTATTGCGGAGCCTATCCAAAAGATCATCAATCAAGGGCAACGGAAAATTGTCACGCGCTGTATACTTGTTCAGTTCCCGATAATCGATACACATTCTCAATTCCCGGTTTCTCTTCTGAACTAAAACTATAGGGGAAGCGTAAGGTGAACTGCTTTCCCGAATTATACCTCGCTTCAGTAAATCGTCTATAATTTCTTTTAATTTAATTTTTTGCGTATAGGGCAATCTTCGCGGGGTACAATAAAAAGGAACATCCTTCGTAAGCCTTATTTGCATTTCGAAGGTATCGTTAATACCCGGGTGTGGACCGTCGGATTTTTTCTCCACTGCTCCATGGATAATATCAGAAACTTTCTGTGTAATATTAAACGGTAGCTCCTCGTTAATATTAAGGCAAATGTCCCGATCAGCAATATCCTCGAAAATGTCAATGTTTAAAATTTCCTTATCAAAGTTATCACCTGGTTCAGCTAAATTTTGAGGACTCATCTGATCCAGAGGATCTTTCGTCTGTTTATCAATTTCCATATGTACACTCAAAACAAAATTACCTTTTTTCAAAAAATCTCTACCCAAAATTGCGGGTTTTTGCATGCTAAAATCTTTAACTACAAATATACTTGAACTAGTAGAGACAGAATCTACACTAACCTTACATTCAGTCAGACCTACGATTATCAAAGGGCTATCGTTGATTCCACAAAATTTGAATTCATCTGGGTTGACGGTCTTCACAAAGTAAGCAGGAACATAACGCTGTTGTATCAGGCTAACAGGGCTTCCAGAGTCTAGTTGGGTTACCAAGGAGCAATCGAATGTTTCGGCATCTACAGTCTTCGTAAACGTGTACCTAGCAATGCATTCAAAATTTGAATTGTTATTAGGAACATATTTATGTTGTAGATCCTCATGTAAACTCCCTGAGCCATCACCAGCAGAGATGTTTTGAACTTGTCCGGCCGGTTGTGATACACACTCTCGCTGACGATGACCTGGCTGTCCGCACTTGAAGCAGGTATTTGCAGCTCGTTTAGGCTTAGGGCATTTACTGCTCTCGTGTCCATATTGGTTACAGTTGAAACATTTCGTTCTCGCCATACGGGTACCGCTACCTGTACTTGCTTTAGCTTCCACTGGATGAACTTTGGCATGTTCACTCGCCGCCGCGTAGCTCGCCTTCATTTTCTCATATTTTCGCAATGCAAGTTTGAGTTCCGCCAAAGAATTTGCATTATATAAAAGCATTTTGTTGATTTGTGAATCTTGGATACCGTTGACAATATATAGGATTAAATCGCTTTCATCAATTTCAGATAATAACGCAATTTCTTGCATACAAAACACATATTGTTGGTAATTTTCTTCTCTTTTCTTTTTCCGGGTTCTTAACTGGTTATGAATATCGGCGGTAGAAACGTTTCGAGAAAATTCTCTCAAAAGAACCGTTTTCAAGTCAGGCCATGATTTTACAGTTATGGTCCTGAGAAACATCTTAGCGGTACCGACCATTAATCGTCTAGCATAAACAAAACGCATTCTGGTGTTCCATGACATTACATCGGCACATTCCTCAAAATTCTCCAACCACCTCCGAAAGCACAAATTATCGTCACCAGAAAAAGTCATGAGCGACTCCTCGACATCTCGAAAATTAAAAGTTCTTAAACTTACGGTTTCTTCGGGATCGCCTAACTCCGATATTTGCTTCTTCAGTCTGGCTATTTCCTTTTTTTTCTCTAGCTTTTTCCGCAAAATATCTAATTGTGCGTCCAATCCCTCGTCGGTGTTGTCTTCAACCATGGTTTCACTTGAGTCCTCCAAATTTGTATGTGCTGGTCCGGGTGTCAGTAACGTGCGGTTGGCAGGAAAATGATGCTCGATCTCTAATGGAGATAGCTTACGTACAGCTTCTTCAAGTCTCAGGGCTAGGATCGCTTTTACTCCTATAGTTGATTGTCCCAGGAGCTCCAGTTTTTCTTTAAGCTGGTTGCACGTGGCGTTCTGTATGTATCGTTCTACGTGAGCCTCCATGCTGACACTTCCGTTTAAAATTATTCACCCACTGAATTGCTAAAAGTTTTTTACTTTATTGCGAGTCGAGCACTTCGCATATCGCAAATCGGAAAAAAAAATCCAGGATGAAATGCCGTGGTACAGATCTCACTTCTGATTAACTGTAGTGTTTCTAACGGGTTTCAGTGGGTGCTCGGGAAGTAAAACACGTTTAATCTCATTGAATGTTTATTACCAACTAACTCGGCTTGATCTATTGAAGCCGCCAGAAGCTGACGGTCTCGATCTAGTACATTCTAAAGCCATGGTCTCATTTTACACTTCTTACAGTATAATAATTGCAAATGTGCATTGTATGCATTTAAAATCGTGAACAGTTAGTGTCTTAATACAAATTTATTTAAACTTTATTCCAGTAATTTTGTTACAAAAAAATTACTAACATATCTTTGAAAAATGACTACCATCCTTATGATCCTCCTTTTTAGGTGCATTGCGGTGATGGGAGCTAGTTTATGCAAAATAAAAATCGAGGGGTTTATTGGAAAAATTAAACTTTTAACAAAATATTATTATTATTACTAAAATATAACTTTTAAAATATTAAAAAGTGTTTTATGAAATTCGAAGTGTAGACTTTTGTAATTAAATTATAACACGTGTATCTTCCATATATGTATATGTATGGATGTATGCAAGTATAAAACTGTGTAAAACGTATATGTCTCCGGACGATAATGTGTTAATAAACTCACTGATTGAAAAATTTTGGGTTTAAGAAAAACTTGTAACCCGGCAATTTCATTGAAATTAACATAGAATTTCAAACATTTATTTTTGAGCAGTTGTAGTTTATGAAAGTTAAGACAACAAAAAATGCGATTAACATGATCAGAACGGAATTTCAAATAAATTACGGTTGGTGGTCTGATTAATTAGTTAAGATTTATTCCATGTATTCATGTACCGTACATAAATTACATCTAATAATTCAATGGTTAAATTTTTATTTGTCACATACCTACTCGCTTTTCTCTGCAGACATTCGGTATTTTCACTATATGAAATACATCTACATATGTATGTCATCATTAAATTAAGATTTTATGTCTTTTCTTGTTAATTTTGTCTCAATCGAACTGCTAGTTGTTAACCAAGTCCAGTTGAAGGTGGAAAATTCTGCAAAAATCGTGATCTTTTCTGGACACAAATTGTCAGTTTACATAAAGCAACATAACTTGGAGGCTCTAATTGAGAAAATTAAAAGAAATTAGGGATATACATATGTACATACGCGGTCTTTAATTCAAATAAGAGAAAAGGCAATTCTTGTTTGATTAATTTTAATTCTGAGTGTCATTTTACTTTAGTTATATCCCGGTTTTGTCTAGTTTTCATTTACGTCAGTTGCAGATGCCGATTTCACAATCCAGTGGCGTAGCGTGGGTGTCAGCCGCCCGGGTCGGAAGAAAATTTTGCCGCACTCTTATTTTTTGAATTAAGAAAAAAAATAAAACGAAACGTTTGCCCACGATCGGACCGGTCTCAAAAATTCTTATATTTATCAAAGTTTTTTTTATAATTTTTTCAAAAAAATCGAAGGGGCATACATTTCGGAAATCAAGTTTTTTTGAATTAAACTAAAAATAAACGATGAGGGCTAAAATTTTTCATAAATTCGTATTTTTTTCCTTAAAGAGCATTTAAAAAGCTGAATTTAAAAAAAAACAACGACCCGATTGGTGCATTTTTCGCAAAGTTATGAGCTTTTGAAAAAAAAACTCGAATTTTGAAAAAAATTCATAAATGGATGATCAAAAAAATTTGAAAAAATTCATGAATGCGTTTCCTATCAGTCTCAAAAACATATAAAATTTTGAACAAAATCGGAGGGGGTGACCGAAAAAAGTGGCCGATTTGATATGGAATACCCCATTGTATGTATATGTTTTACAATATAATAATCACATTTATTACAAAAATTCTTACCCGTATGCCACTTACATTGATATAACAGGTATAGAATACTTATGATTATACCTTGACGATCAACAAGGTTAAGTTATTAGCGAATTGAATATAAAACGTAAATCGACTTCCAATTAGAATTAGAACGATACTGTTGATATTTATATTTTTATTGAAAAATAATATAGTTGTTAGAATTAAAAACAAAACTTCTGTCTTTAACTAAAACTTTATTCGTCTACTTTTTTTAAGAGCAAAGTCTTTTATTGCACTATCAATGTCTATAGCATCACACACCTCTTGCTCAATAGACAAGATAGCCAGATTGGTTAGCCTTAAAGTACACATTGTTGATCTTAAATAATTTTTGATCAATTTCAATTTTGAAAAACTTCTCTCACAGCTGACATTGCTTATGATAATTGTGAAAAATATTCGGAGCATTGTTATAATATTGGGCAGAGTATCTTCCAGCTCATTTCAATCGGTCCAAATCGTAGGTGCGACAAAAATATGAAATGGTTCAAATATTTACAAGATATTATTATTATTTATTGTAAAATTTTGCCTCCCCCTAACGGTGCCGCCCGGGGCGGGCCGCCCCTGCCGCCCCCACTACTACTACTACTACAGTTTACGTGGAACATTTCTTATGGCATATCCCTTTATCCCTATATATGTATATATAAAATCGAAAGTTTGTTTGTTGCTCAATCACATCTAAACGCTGGGTCCGATTACTTTCATTTTTTGAGTGAAGATGCTACGTATCCCGGCCTAACATATAGGCTACTTTTTATTCATGAGTTTCAAAATGGCGGACCCAAAATGGCGGCCAAAAATTGTAAATTTCAAGGCATTGCCATGAACTTCAACGAATTCAATTGAAAATTAGTACTATGGGTACCTACTTTGAGGCCACTAATTTGGAATCTGCTATCAAAATTTCGAAATTCAAAATGGCGGACCCTATATGTTTGTTCCTTAATCACGCCTTAACACTTGGTCCAATCATTTTCATTTATTGAGAAGGCACTGCATATTCCGACTTAACACATAGGCTACTTTTTATTCACGGATTTCAAAATGGCGGCCAAAAATTGTAACTTTTAAGGGATTGCCATGAACATTCGTATTCGGGGGTTCTTGGAGGTCCTGATTGCGAATCTCCGTTCGAAATTTGGAAATTCGAGATGGCGGATCCAATATGGCGACCAAAGATTTTTGAACTTCAATAAATTCAATTGAAAATTAGTCCTATGGGTACTTCGAGGCTACTAATTTCGAATCTACTATCAGGATTTGGAAATTCAAAATGGCCGACCCAATATGTGTGTTTGTTTTTTGCTTAATCACGCTTTAACGCTTGGTCCGATCATTTTCATTTTTTGAGCGAAGGCTTTACAAATTTCTGCTTAACATATAGGCTGCTTTTTATTCACGGGTTTCAAAATGGCGGACCCAAGATGGCGTCCAAAGATTGTAAATTTCAAGGGATTGCCGTGAAAATTGGTATTTAGGGGTTTTTGGAGGTCCTGATTACGAATCTACACTCGAAATTTAGAAATTCAAGAAGGCGGATCCAATATGGCGACCAAACATTTTCGGACTTCAACGAATTTAATTGAAAATTAGTATTATGGGTATTTTGAGGCCACTAATTTCAAATCTGCTATCAAAATGTGGAAATTCAAAATAGCAGAACCAATATGACGACAACAATTTTTGGAATTCTATGAATTTAAGTCAGGTAACGATGAAATAGTAAAAATAATACCTTTATTTATTTATTTAACACCTAACAATGAAAAAATATAAGTACAGAATAGGTTATTAGCACTTCTGATATAGACGATGGTAGCAAAATGAGTTTTGGACGGTTCTATACCACATTTATAGATTTTAGTAATACTTCTAAACTTCCTAATCTGGTTGTAGTACCAACATTTCAGAAGTATTTCACTAATTAATATTTTTGATACCGGGTGAAACCGGGTTACTCAGCTAGTAGTTAATAAATTTCATTTTATTGAACTAGGTTTTTGTTTAGGACTGGTGGAAGTACTTAGCGTATACCAGCCTATCTCATTGGCGATTCTGGGCTCACAATTTTAAGATATTGTACATCAGGAAAATAAAAACGGATCGAAAAGTTACTTTTATGAAAATAAAAGATTGAAGCTTTGTTTCGGATAATTTCTTCAAGAGTTGTGCTCCCATCAGAAATTATGAGAACTTATATATTTTGTAAATTTCAATTAAGTTTATCACCGTAATTCCACGTAGAATTAGAAATTAATGATTTTCGGATATTTTCTTTTACTTGTGATATGAAACCATCCTTCGTGCCAAATTTCAAATTTCTAGGACAACGGGAACTAGGTACCCTATAGATTTTGCTTATCAGTCAGTGAGTCATTCTGTTACCTGAGATAAAATTGTTCAGTGTCCCAGACTATTTCGACGAGGGACGCACGTCTCCGTCTTTCATGGAGAATTCCGCATGTCATTAGGGAACCGTTTGCAAAATCCTTTCAGCACCTCTGTATCACGCTAATATTCTAAAGAGAGATTCATTCAAGAAATATTATAAGTTTGAGGAATTTTCTAAGTCCGGAAAATATTCAAGATTTCAGAGATTCCAGTATTTCTACGACATTTTATTATAATATGAAAGTTTCTAATTCGGAAGACTCGAATATTCCTATGGAAGACTTAAGTATTCCAATACGAAACTAAAGTATTCTTCTGAAAGTCTCAGGTATTGCCGAAATACGCTGAGAAACGACCTAGAATACTATGAGGATCGATGGAATACACTGGGAGACACAAGGAATATTCGAGGGATGCTGAAAATTTTATCTTGGGTAGTAGGTATCAAAATACACTTTAAACGGCGATATCTTTATTATTGCATTGAGGTTTACCTGAGAAAAAGTATCTTGACGGACAAAGTGATTCTATAAGGATTACGTCTTTCCATTTCGAGGTACGAAATTACAAATTAAATATAATTTTTTGTTTTTTTCTTTTCAAAAGATGCAGTGGCGTTATCCCAGCGGCACACCAACCGAAATTTAGAATTCCAAGCGCATTCAATTTCATAATATTACTGTATTGCTTTGAAATTAAAGTCTTTATGTCTAAATCTCTTTTAATGGAATATTCGTCTGATTTTTGTTTTAAGAAATTCAAAGGTGATATGATATAAGTACATACCTATTTCTGAAATTGAGGATACTTGAAATTTTAAATTTCGGTTGGTAGGTCTCTGGTATTACCTTTGTAGAATTTGTTTTTCTAGTGAGAAAATCGTACCTGTTGAGGTAGCGAGCTGCACGTGTAAGCGGTTATTCCAGAGTCTGAAACATTTCTAACTCTTGGCCCTAATGTTTGCCTGTATCAAACACAACAAACAAAACGTACCTAATCACCGGCCTACGCCTATCAAAATATACGAGTCCCTCCGGAGTACCCTTGGAAGCCATATGTGCCTCACGGCTATTTCGCACCTGCAGCACCTGTTGTGTTTTCCATACTTCATTAGTGTTTAGTCACCAGTGAAATTCAACCAGTTCCCATTCCGTCCAGGTCAGAACAGACCAAAAATAAACTTCTCAAGTCTCCCGATAAATCTTTCCCGCACGTGAAATTTAACCTCCTTGCTTGTGGGAGGACGGAAACTTTCCGGTAGTGTCTTTCTGGGCACGAATTTTCGCCCCATTTTGCCACATTATGCGAGCGATAACATGTGGCGAGCTAAATAAATCTCCATAATATGTGCCAAACGATTTGGAAAATAATTCAGAGTCCCAAGAGAGCCTAAACAATGCGGTGGGGGATTCGATTCATGGTCGATCGTATTCGATTACTCTCGCTAAATTATTGGTCTGGTTTGAATTTTTTTCTGGAAATGCGATTTTTTTCCACCTTCAAGGAAGTATTGTCTTACCACAGGAGCCCAATAAGCGTTAAACTTAAAGAAAATTTTTATTGCTTTCGCCGATCACGTTTCTTAAATTTCTTATATAACAACCATGGCCTTGGATATTAAGACTGATATAAAAATCAATAGTTTGGATGGTGATGATCTACTACTTTAAGTAAGGCGAATAAAAATGTTTTTTAATTTTTTTTCCTTTTTAAAGTTCGGAACTTCAAAAATTAAAATACCAAATCAAAAATGCTGAACCATCAGAAAACTTGTGATAACTATGGGCAATTTTATAATAGTTATTAAATAGAATATTTACTCTTCGCATTTTTGCACTTAACTTATTAAACTGAAATTTCATAACAGAAAGAACATAAAATTTCTTGATGAAATGATTTTGCAACAATTTTAACAACAAAATCAACACAAGCATCGCCTGTTCGTCTTTACTCATTCATGAGATATCACCTGAATAAATAGAAGTTAGCCGACAGTTCGCATTTATTGAAAATTTTGTATGTTATGTTACATCTGGATTTGTTTCATGAAATTTTATTATTTAAAAACTTTTATTTGGAATTTTCTTGTAAAGAAGGTTAAATTTAAAATGAAAGAATATGCTTTTTTTTAAACCTCTCCCATAAGGATCATATCAACATCATAGCAAAAGTGATAAACTTTAATATTAAATCCTGATTCCCAAAATTATGTATAAAAAGATGAAAAACATAGTTATGATTCGGATTGCTTAGAAATAGGAGCAATAATATTTCATTTAAAAGGAAACGTTGTTTAGTTATCCAATAGCAATTAAATGTTGAAAACATCATAAACACATGCTACATAATTCTCGTAGAAATTGAAATGGAGTCAAAATGTTAATTTTTATTAATTTTACAGCCTTTCAAATAATAAAAAATATAGCAAAACGGCGTCATTTTGTTTCTTTCCGATATTTTTTCTTTATTTTACTATCAAACGACAGCTATAAACAGCAGAAATCGTACCGCAGAGACATGTCCTTGTAGTTATTGTTGCGCAAAACTTATTTTATAAAATAAAACAATAAAACAGTTTTGAAATATGCTCCATATGTGTATAAATGTATAAGAAACCCCGATATAAACTTAGATAATTTTCCACGACAAAATCGTAAAGTTACATCAACAAGTGGCATCCTGACAGGAATCGTTGAAATTTAAAAAATTCGCTCTCCGCATCACGCCAAAAATTTTAAAGAACTTAATTTAATATTCTCAAAATAATTTTTTCTAAACGAGTTATCTGAAATCAAAACCCAATAAAATTCTGTTGTAATGTGTTATCATCTTATGTACAGCCTGAACGAAGGTTTTGTTAAATTTTTAATTTTACAAAAACTTATTATATTTTTAGCGAAGAGTTAATTTTTCGAGGTGTTCAAATTTCAGTTGTTTGCAATAAAAAAAAAATAACGTAATCAACTCTTCATTAAGTAAAATAAACTTTCACTTCAAAATTTTCTCAACTACGATTGCTGTTTTATAAATTTGCAACTTTTAAATTAAAGCTTGATGCAAATAATTTTAAGTAGCTAATTGAAAAGCGTACAGCGATTGCTTGTGAGTAATGGAAAACCAACATCCTAAAAAGTAAATCTATTTCGACAACTAACTAAAGGTGTATCTAGTGTCGAAGGGCACCTGACAATTTAATTAAATGTGCCATTAGTTGACTTCTTAATATCGTCTCGTTAATGCTGAGCAGCTAAAGAGAGCATTTTGGAGAGGATCGAGTGAATCAATCAAGCGTCGCTGTCCCGCCCTAAGAAATCACTAAGAAAGTGACATCGTGGCGCGGTCTTGATGTTTTGGGGCTCCGTCATATGGAAGAAATCAATTTACACAATCTGGGTGACTTTCTTGCGTGCCGCGGATAATTTGATTCAAATGTGATATTGGTTTTCCGTCAGCTTATGCGGACTATGCCAACAGCAAGTTCCTTGTGGTTAGAAGCTAAGTCAAGAATAGAAACTCACACCATTTGAAAAGGAGCTCTTTTGTCACCCGGTTTGCTGTTTTCTGTTGCAAAATTTTTGTATGGAATTCATTTTGTTCAAATAGTTACGTCATGTTGTTGAAGGTTTTGTTTTAGAATGTCTGGTTGAGAGCGTGCATAAATTGCATATTTGGGCTGTTTATAGGAGTTTTTAAAACTTCTATAAATAGTTCGGACGTGCTAAATAATTTGTATTACTCCATTTGGAGTTATATAAAGTTGTGAAACATCTGAAATACATGCCGTAACTGTTTTCTTCTAAAAGCCATAAAATTTAGTGCCTCTCGAGAGTTGGGAGTAGGTTCTATTTATTCCAGAACAAAAGAAGACCATTAAACACAAGTGACACACTTTTGTTAAAACATTTCCCACATAAACCTGACAATAAAAAGAAGAGTTAAAGCAAAACGACAGTTAAATAAATGAACAACAAATCGAGGCTAATTATGCGCTGTGTGCCTTATTGTTTCAGGTAAGATAAGCCCGAGAAGGTAACAAACGCTCCTCGGTTATAGGGGCTCTATCAAGCTTTGGCAGTCAATTAAAGCCCTTGCCTTTCTCGCTTTACTATTTTGATATTACATTTTAAGTGACAGACCGCCTTCAGTGCCTTATCAATATTCTCTCCGATATGCCGGGCGAAACACGGAAGAGGGTGAACAAAATTAAAGAGCAGCACCGGAACAAACAATTGCATAAGACCCACTCGTCTGTGTGTAATTTCGATTTATTAATTCTTAATCGATTTTTTATGGAGGGAACTTGAGCTAATCGATGCAAATTGCCACACAATGGTAATGTGGTTTCGTTATTTCGGTGAATCCTCCAATTTTTAAGTAATTTTTGTCTTTAATCATTGAAGCCACCGTGGCTGGACTGAATGTATTCCAGAATTCTGAAATTTGCATACCCTAATTAGGGAAATGTGTACGCCTCCATTTCCAAAAAAAGAAAAAACGTTAATCAATATTATTGCGTAAACTGGATTTTACTCGATTTGAATTTTTCGTATTTCGAAAACTTAGTTTCCATGTACGCTTACCTACCTGTTTTGGGCAAAACAAGTTAATAATAAACATCAAACGTTTTCAAATATCTGTTGATATAAGTATTGTTTAAAAAAGTTTCAAATATAATCTTCCAGATTCATTCTTCTGAATCGACTTTAAATACTTTTAAAAAAAACAAAAAATAAAAAGGCTATTTTAAGCTACATGTAGGTACTCTTCATATTATTTTATAAAGCTAGGAAGTAAACTTGTGGTTTTTGTTTTCTAAACATTTTTTGAGGATATTTCAGTTTTGAAAGATATTATTATTATACATATATGTGTAAAATCGAAACATTTTCAATGTATACGCATCAAAATCATTTTTGTTACATTTGTTACGTTATTTTTTAGGCAATCTAGTGGATTAAAGATTTCCACCCGAAAAAATAATTTCCCGTAGTCATCAATTACACTAGAATGTATAAAAGTGAATTAAAATTTGTTACAAAAATGAAATAAAACGACAGTCGGATTTTGATGTGAGGGCTGAACACTGCACGTCTCAGATACAGATCTAAATGTTAAAAATAAATTTTCTGTATAAAATGTCTGTTTGTTTACTTGCTATACAAATCTATACCGCTGCTCCGATTGCCATCAAAATTTGCATACTCTTAAAACCCAAACAAAGGTTTTTATGTCTGTTTGATGAGATGATTTCGATGAGACTTCAACTGGAAGGTAGAGGATTTTGGCAGGCATGATTTAGGATATTTTTTTTTTAAATTCTGACTATTTGTCTGTTTGCTTGCTCACTATACAAATTTACACCGCGTGCTCCGTTTGCGATCAAAATTTGCATACATATTTTAGGGGACGCTGGAAAAATCATTGCATTCAAAAATTCAAAATGGTTGTTTTAAATATTCAACTTTAAGCGATTTCCATGATACATATACATATTTATGTGGTAATCACAAATGTTCAGCTATAGGGTTTTGAATAGAAATAGGGATTTAGAGTTTCTCAAATTTGCACAAATCCTTTTCGGATAGTAGCCACCCTTTTAATAGGGTTCACTATTCTGTGTTTTACTTGATATTTTAATATTTTATATACATAAACTGCGAATAACCCGGGCAACGAAAGTATTTTTATTAGAAATGCCAATTTAAAATTGTACCTTTAAAAGTAAACCTTTGAAAAATCGCCTGTTTGCCAATATGTGTAAAAAGGGCTATAGAGTTAGATTGTATTCGATATTCCTGGATAAGGATTTAGGCTTTTATTTAAACCACGTTATAAACTTCTATGATTAACGTTTATTTTTTTAATGATTTTTCAAAAATGATCAAAATGTGGTCTCTTTAACTCTATTTTTTCCCGAAAACTTATGCTGGTTGATCTACGGATAAAATCTGCCATTTGTTTTGAAATATAAAAAAAAAATATTAAATTTGTTGAACAGTGTAATTTGAGTGAAAACTTGTTAAGTGGAGTGTCGCTCGGACAAATTTTAATGAACAATAAACGGAGTGGCTGAGCATTTTATAGGTAAAATATAGATCTTGACAAATTACGCTCGTGTCACACCTCAATTAAATATGCGAAAGGTCACGCATATATGTGCATTGCGTGCCAAAAGGTCAGCGACTTTGCGTTTCTGTGATCGTTTTCTCGCACGCACCCAATCTCGGGGAGTTCGTTTTTTTTTTTATTATTATTATTTCTGATGATATTATTTCAATTTCAAATGAAGCTGTGGTCACAGCTAATCAAAAGCAATTAAATGGTAAAATGTCATGAAAAAACCGCACAGATTTTGCAATTGAGTTTGCAGTTTGCACGAACTGGCGCGACGGAGCTCCACTGATTCTCTCCGCCAGGTGAAAAAAGTGCGCTTAGATATTCCGGTCAGGTGTTTGGAGTCGAGCCGAGGCATATCAAATTAAACGGCCGAAGGAAACCAAAATATACGAAAGGCAGATTTCTCCAAATACGGCGGCAAAAAAAATACAAAGGAGTCGATTTGGTCAGAGCCAGGTTTCGCGCTCCAAATCGAGCTCACAGACTTGCGATGAGCTAATTAGTTGACATCTCGAGATCGAAGAACTGAAAATGACGGCGATTTGTTAACTGGGTTAGCACCGCCTTATCTGCCTTAATTACCGCGCTAAATGGAGAGAACGCTACGACGGACGGGATTTTTTACACGTCCGTTCACACTTGCCCTAATCGGCGAACGATTTATTTTTTAGCGAAGTTTTGATAGTGCGTTATCACAAACCCAAAAATCGTAAATTCACTAAAAGCACCTCTAGACTCAAACAGGAACAATACAAGTTGACGGCAACTACTTTGAGGCAGGGAAACCTTTCCAAGGAGGAGTAATACCCGAAGTTTTTGACCTTCCGCAATATTTTAGGCGAATTAAGTTTGGAATCCCCCCTGAAAGGGTTCTGCATGTCATGGAACAATAAAAAAGCCTGGGAACGCACCGCAGTGACGCTCAGTGCCTTTTGGGTCTAGGTACGTGGCTAATTTCGAGGAAGCACATTCGACGATAAACAAAAGTTGGGCTTTTCGAGCTGAAATCCGCCCTTTGTTTATATAATGTCTCATAAAACGGTGTTCCTTTTGTGCCACTGAATAGGTCACGTCTTGGAGCGATTGCTCAATCACATGAAATTGGTAACAAAATTTACTGATACCAAAATAAATACATACACTCTCCAATTTCTATAACTGCTGACTAAAATCATTAAATCTTTCTAAAAGAAAAAAAACCTAGAATTCAGTATGAGAGTCATATTTCGAAGATAAGCCAACTATAAATTGAGTAGATTGGGAATCAAATTGAGGATTTTGAGAAGTTCGTTCGAATTTACTTTCGAATGTACGAAATTCAGAACAGGAGGGCTGTAGTTATTATAATTTAATTTATTGAAATCATTGAAATGTTAAATTTTATGGTTGGAATATAATTATGATGATTAGTACATTATATTGTTTAAATTTTGAGTAAATTTCCTAGAGTGGGTTAAATTTTTAAATAATACGTATGTATGTGTAAACAGCCCAAACGCTTAAGGCGATTAGATATATCTATCTTAAAAATTTTATGTTGAGATTTGAATTAGTTTAGATTTTATACCAAGTTTGGGTTGAACGCCATTGCCTTCGCTTCATATATCTAATGCAAACTCTAAACGCATTATTTTCTAAACATGATTTTTAGATGTGAGGCACATAATCCTAAGGGACTTAATAATCCATGGAATTGACAAAAATTGGGTAGGATTTTCTATAATTATTATCTTTTTTAAACGTTTTCCTAATCCACAACAATTGATTCAATTCCATAGGAAATTAAAATGAATTCGATATCTGATGAATTTAGGTGCTGCGTGGAGTGTGCTGTATTTATGCAATAATATAAATAAATAATTATTATTTTTACCAAGAAGAGTCGTCAGATCTTCCAATAGACGCCTTTTGGAAGCAATTTCATTTTTCATTACTTTCGATTCAAATTATACGTATAAAAAGAAGTGCACAGAAATTAAAGGCGGTTCCATTTTTATACTTTCCTCTTGTATTTAGCTTGATATACCTACTTATATTCTGAATAATTAAAATAAACTTGAGAAAAGCGATTACAAAAGATTTGCATTCCTTCCTTTTGGACTAAATATATGATGCCCTCTAAATAGCTTCTAACAAATCTAACGAGGTAAGAATACAAAACCTTCTGTATTTCTTTGTTCCGCAAACTTGCCTACATGTATATTAAAAAAATATGAGAGGATCCGAAAGGTCATGCATTTTCCGCTTCCAGAGAAAACTCCCATTATGCACTCTGTTTCCCGGTGGGCTGGTTATGTTTTAGGCCATATACAGTATAAAAATTCGGATGAATTATTTCTTCGCGTAGTTTCCACTTAACATCAAAATTTTTTGAGTTTGTTCAACCAAGTTTGAGACCATAATTTAGATCTATCAACATCGCCATTAATGGTGAAACATTCCATTCAACAGCGAGTCCACTCCAAAGTTCGATGAAATGCAACAATTTCAATATATTTGATTCATCATAAATTCTATGGTTATGAATATTACAACACTTTTCGATATAAAAAAAGAAATTGTTGAATCGTTGAATTTTATGCGATGTAATAAAAACTTCATTCAACTAATTAATTCGCCCAAAAAAATCTAAGTATAAGAGGGAAGTGCAGTGCTTGCTAAAAATCAATTACTAGGACGCCGTTTATAGCTCAGTCGGGGAGGTATCTCTATCATGATTTTCCTTATTACTTAATTTGCAATTAAAATGCACTCCTTCATCCAGGAAGTGGTGCGCGGATGATGTTAGTTTTAAAATTAGTTCCCAGAGGAGCTCAAAGAGCCGGGGCGGTTCTCCTTATTTCTTATTCAAACAAGTGTCCTCAGTGGCAGCTTCGTTCTTCGGTGTCTTGTTGCAATCCGCTTCGCAAACACGATAATTCCCACAGCGAATGGTCTTGGTCTTGAAGATGTTTTTAGCATTTGGGAACATTATGAACTCCGGCTTTGAGAACACCTTTTTTGGCGAAAGTGGTGATAATTAAATGTTATTGTGCTTGCTTCTTTCGTTAGCATAGCAGCGTTAAAGAGGAGGTGCTGTTTAGAGACCCGAAACGAAATCATAACATAATGGAACTTTTAGATCCTACTTAGACTAAATTATAAGAGTAAAGATAAATAAAGTGGAGGATAATTGAGTTATTAATGGTGCATTCTACAGCAAAAACTCTCTTCCGCAATCTCGTACAAATGATGTTGGAAATAATATAATTAGGGCTGAGACAAATAAACCTCGTTATTTTTCAAAAATCGACATATAAAAATGTATTCTTTTTTTAATTTTAGAAGCAAATGTAGTAAAGCTTATAATCAAATTGGGTATAAGAATTTCTAAATCAATACGATTGCTTAGGTAATTAAGATTAAAAAAAAAATTACGAAAACTTAACTTAAATAACCTAATTTAACATGATCTCATTAAAAAACTGACTTAGCAACATTTGCAAAAAAAACGCTAATTTTTTACGCATAACACATAATTGCGACTAGCAACAATACCGATTTAAAAACTGTGTAAACAAATCACAAGTTGTAACTTGGAGACTTTTGTAGTCATTGAACTTGTCAAGAACAGGTTTATTTGTTTTGAGGCTCTTTAATATTAAATAAACAAAAACCGGGCATTGCCTGGGTTGCCTGAATAAAATAGTTTTCACGTATAAAACTCTTATAAGATGGGAGAGGTAATGAAAATGACCTTATATAAATTTCGAGAAGACCTTCGTGTGAAAGTTTCATTATCATCAGTATAAGTTTTACCAAGCGTGAACTAAACCTAGTTTAGTCTTAGCCTATAAGTCTGACTCAAATCGATCTAACTATGGTTCAAGTTGAATTAAGTTTCAATTCAAATTTTTGGTATTAAATCTTTTTAAAAATTGTAAAATTTTTGGATTATTCAAAGTATACCCTCTCAAATCCGATTGTTTAAAAATAAGGATTTTTTTTCGATATTTAGATGATTCCTTAACTTTGAATGTCAGTGCATATAAATACATCTATGTTTATACCATAATACCATTTATATACACATTTTTTGATATGTATTTTCTAATGCGCTACTTAATAAAAGGTACACGTACAAGTATTTAAATTTGTCTGTAATTAATTCCTTTAATACTACTAACAATTTTATATTAATAATTTTGTATACATAAATCAAAACAAATTAGGGGTTGTAATTTGCCATTCGGTGAAGTCGTTTAAAATATAAAAATGCCATTTTCGAGTGCATCTGAAATGTAAATTCAAGTTTATGTATAATTGGATACTTCATCCGTCCCGAAAGATTGTACAGAAGAATATTTTTGTTTTCCTCATTTTGTGTCTGCCCCAAAGCTAAGCTAGCTCAATTTCCCTATTCCCCAGAGTTTTGCTTAAGTGAATCATGCCAATGAAATTCAGCTCATGAAAGTTTAATTAAACAAAAATGAAAAAGTCTGAATTAATTTGTCCTGTTTTAAACTTAGCGGTCTTAGTATTTACCCCTCATATGTGGCCCCGAAAAATGCTTCTTTTGCCTGATGATATTTTAACTCACTTCCCATTCAGGAAAATAACATTATGCAAATAAACAGGAAGAGAAGACGCGGACATAGGCTGGTTGTCTGAGGCCACATTGGAGCGGTCGATGATGGAATAAAATAAGTAATTCTTTTAAGTCGAAATTTTCTTCTTTTATGTTGGCAGGTATGTACTAAGGCTTTAATAATCTTTGCAGTCAACAAAACTACAAAAGATAAATTCGCTCACCCTTCTCGAGATACGGTCGGTTGTCTATCAGACCATTTCATGAAAACATAAATCAGATCAGAGGTGGGTCAGCCTAATTCTATTATCTGTGAATGAAATTTAAGAAAAGTGGAAAAAGACTGAAAGGCTAAAATCCTTTGAGGTTAAGGATAAAACCGAATTAAATATTTGAAGACCTCTCCAGTTCAAGCTCCTGAAAAACATGTAATATTTTGAAGAATTCTTAAAAATTATTTAATCCAATGGAATTTTTATTAATTCTATTAATGAAAATGTTTTGATTTATAATTTATATTAATAGAATTCCTACCGCCCCGCCACTAGTATACTCATCAACAAAAATTAAACTTTATTTAGTTATCAAACAAATTAGAAGATATGTAGGATACTTTTAGATACATTTGAAGGCATAACTTTTAAAGTTAAAACTACGTATTTTTGTTAATACATATTGCAATACGAAAAGAAATTCATTTTGTGGTCTTTATATTTAGATTCTAACGTTATTTTGAAATATTTAGTACTTAAAACTCATACGTAGTTTAACGACTCCTAAGACACCCTCCTTTTACTTTCGTATGCAAATCACGTAACATTTATCAATTTAAATTCAGTTTATCACTTTATCCTACTCCATCTTTCTCCGCTCATGAACATTTATGATATTTATCTTCGTACCTTTTCAGAGGGCCTACGCTGCACAATAAAAAACAATCATTCAAATTGGTCCATACGTTACAAAGTTATGTGGAAAAATGAATAACAAATTCTTAGGGTTCAGACTGACAAATTGATCATTTTAAATTGAAGTTGACTAAAATGCAATAATCTTCACGGAAGAGATTGAGTTTGAAGTTCTTTAATTTTTGATGAAATGCTGGTAAAGTGTTTATCAAAAAAATTCGTTAACATTTTTTAAAATTCCATTAATTTGAAGATGTTTCTACATTTTCATTTAAATAAATTTCGGAAAGAATCCTCGAAATAAGCGAAATAAAGGCAAATAAATAACTCAGAGACAAGGAAAAACAAACTGAAAGAAATCGAAAGTTTTATTTAATTATCGAAATTTTAAAGTTATTATATTCGTCACTTTTGACCTCAAGATCTATGAGAATAAATCAAACTCAATTTAAGCCTTCATTTAATTAATTTTGCTACAATATTTCTCTCAATGTATGCATCTGTTGAAAAATAGGGATTATTTACTTTAATTCTGTGTTTATATTATGTAGATAATACAGGATTGCTGTAATGTAATTCGATTAATGCCTTAATAAATTAATTATCATTTCAATCAATCATCCAAACTATAGCACGGGAGACCATATCAATTTTTATATATTTATTTTATTTCGTCCTTTCCGAAAATGAAAATGTTCGACGTTGCGATGATGTTCTTTTTCATCTCAATTTTTATAAAAAGGTAATCTGCATGCAATACTTCCACTTTCAATATATAACCAATAAATTTGGAAAACAAAAATAATATGGCATGAGATCTACATATAACCTGAAGGTTATTAAGTTAGTATCAACCATCGCAAGATATAAGCAAATTCAATTCAGATTTTGCTATGTACGTGTAAAAGTTAGAAGTGAATTATCTAACAAACGAGCACCCTTTTGCCAAGCAATAAATTTTAGATCTGCTCTAAATCGTCATCCGCCTTCAGGGTTAAAGGGAAGGGTATTTAGGGTAGAAAGTGTTTCATGCAATATTTAAAAGGACATTTAAAATTCTGGTTTCCCTTGAGGGAGCGGACAGTTTTCTTACCAAATATTTCCTTCAAGTCTATCGGTTGCTCTGTCCTGAAGCCTATCAATTTGCCTTCTGACGAATACTTTGGCATACCAATGAGGTTTCATTTGTTTTAGAATTTACCAACAGTAATATTAAGAAATCTTCTAATACTGCTTTTAGAAGCGCAATTACTTAAGTATTACTTTTATCTTTTCAGATTCTTAAACAATGTCAGCTCATCAACAAAAGCAACGTATTCAAGTTCCGGATGGTCTTCGTGATGTCCTCTTAGAATTTTCAATAGCATATCTGTTAGAACAGCCGGGTGATGTTATAGATTACGCTGTTGAATTCTTCACAAAACTTCAAGAAAATCGGAAAGCTACATCCGAACCAACTGATCTACCATCGCCAGATGAAAGCATCATTTCACAAGATGAAGGTACGTTCACATACAAGTCCTTCGTTTTAACGACCCATTAAAGAGCATAAAATTTGAAAACCTTTCGCTTCCGAATTAAATGCATTTCGTCTGGGAAAAAGCTTCCTTTAGAAATCCTTGTGTAAGGGAAAATTTCGTTGTTCTGGAGATAGTTCGTGTGCTTCGAATATTATTTTTTTCTTCACGATTTTCTCAAGTTTATGTTTAGTGAAAAAGTTTTGATGTTGGCTTCTGTGGCGGAAGCAGAAGTAGAACATTGAACTATACATCCATACATACATGCAAAGTGGTGTTCTTGTGGATAAAATCAGGTTTATCCAATTTTTGTTGTTTTTGGCTTGATATTCCTCTATTTCATACTATGTAGTATCGTCTGGGGTCGAAATTCGACCATCAAACCACAATCATAGCTAACAAAATTCATTGGAATTATATTCAATTGGCACTTTATACGAAATTCAAATTCTTATGATCCAAATGGAAGATTAAAAAATATTAATATTTTACTCTTGAAATTTTCAAAAAAAAAAAAATTTTGTAATGAAAAATCCGACTGATATCATTTATACCTCGATGGATAGAACCAATTAGAACCTACATTTGACTTTTTATTTAATCAAGAAAAACCTCATTTTAAATTGAAAAATTGTTTATCTTGACCAAATCCATAATTGTCATTTATCGATATATAGATCATTTTTTTTTCATCAAGATAATTCTTATGGTTTGGTCAGAATATGTAAAAAAGTCAGGGAAAGTCAATGATTACAAGATAGACACATTTTGAGGGAAATATTTCAAATTTCTCAAGCTTTTCTAAAATGAATTATCTATACAACGAACTTTGTCCCCGTTTAAATCGATTTATCCGCACAACTATAAATAATTTCAACTCTGAGCAAGGAAAAATCATCCCCCATATTTTTTTACTGCTGTAGGGTGACACTTTTTCCAATCCGTTCTTTCCAATGGGAAATTTTTCCGCAAATTCTTTTCCCCAATTCTTTTTTCCAATAGGTGTTTTTCCTTTTACAAATTACCTACTGACTGAAGATTTTCCTTTTACAAATTGTCTATTGACTGAATATTTTCCTTTTACAAATTGCCTATTGAATTGACTGAAGATTTTCCTTTTACAAATTGGCTATTTACTGAAGATTACTGTGGAAAAATAGTGCTTTGGTAAACTTTTCCGACGGAAAAAAACTATTGGCAAAACTGTCTATTGGAAAATTCGGACTGGAAAATGCATTGCAAAAAAGAATTGGTAAAAGTGTCTACCAATATTTCCAATTCTCAAAAATAATTTCAAAGTATCGAGATCAGGACCTATCTTTTTAAAGAGAAACAAAAAATTCTCGAAACGGAAAGAATCTACACAGTTTGCGCTGTATTTGAAAATCGCCAGAAAGTTGCTGGGCCAAATTTAAACTTCTACATTATATGTATTTGATTTAAAAGAGTACAATAAATCCTAATAACCCGAAAACAAACAAATCGGAAAAAATTTCAAACAATATTCGGTCTATAAAACTTATAAATAGCTCATTTATGATAAATTTGCAAACAAAAATCTAAGGTAAGAATACGACACATTTTAGTAGATATGTATGTAATAAAACAGACAGTATAGGAAATTTAACCCAAACGATATAAAGAAATCGTGTTTAACTTAGGTATTATAAGTTCTTAGATTTGAATGAAGTAGATAACATTTGCCATTGTTATTTCGCAATATTTTTTGCGTTATTTAGATATGAAAACAATATTCCAATTTTCATTTACGAATATACATACATATCTGCAATGATCTGCAATACACGAGAAATAGTCATTCACTGACGCAGTAAAAATGCGAAAATAAAATTAATTCGCGAATCTAAAGTGAATTTGCTGGGAGACTTAGTTCGTTGTGCACATTGTCAGAGTGGATTGTTGGCCCTTTGAATCTGAATGCTCTTCACTTCTCGTTTCGTAAGGAGCCCTAATAGAGCGCCGAAAGTACTGACGTCAAAGGCAGGAAGAAGTCCTTTGCAAGGTATTGATTCCCTTAGCACAGCTAAATCAAGTCATATAAGCATAATAGAAATGAAATTGCATTATGAAAGTTAATTGAGTGGACTTTCAGGGTATCAACAATGTCTTTTTTCCCTGTTTTGGAAAATAAAGAATTCTTTGTAAATAAAAGAGTTGAAAGGCAGATTCAACTGTTGAATGTTGCACTTATAGTTATGCTTAATGTTATAATACAATTATAATAATTTTTAAATATCAGTGTTTTTATGATGACATAGCCTCGCAATTATATTATACATTTAGTAATTTTACTTCAAGTTTAGTGTTCCTCGCAATGGTTCCTTAATAGGGTAGTTAATCTTCATGTTATAGAAAATATGCCGGTTAAAATATATATACATATACCAGTATGTCATTTTTCCCAACAAATGCGTGCTTGTCGTCGTTGATGAATCGAAAAACATTTTAACATAACATAATATAATTAGAATCATACCAAAAGTTAATATGAAAAGTAAAATAAGGCTCATAAAATATTAATAAATCATTTTTGACTTTTTTCTACCCTAAACAATTAAAATTGAAATTGAAGGTTTGGCTTTCATTTTGCAGGGATCAATTTCGATTGAACTGACATGATACAATTGTTTATGACCATTTTACACTAACTATTAAACTATGACAAAAAAATATCAGAGAAATTTTCTACATGATTTTGTCTGTAGTCATTGGCGCTATTTTTTTTTTTTTTTTAAATAAAAACTTTTTAAACAATTGCAAATGTCAAATGAATAAACACGGGTAATTTTGTTTTCGGCTATGGCAATGGATTCGACTTGGATTTCAAAGGGTTAATAAATTTAGTGCAACTTTCTCGTTTCATATATATAATGTACATAGAAAGTGTCTTTTCGAAACTTCGGGCATTATTAAAGCATTATTAAATTATCGAAAAGCGAACAACGAATCAAATCAAATGAGATTTTTCTTTTACAAAATGTCTATTGACTGAGAATTTTACTTATATAAAGTGCAGTATATACATATGTATGTAGTAATAAGAATGGTTTAAATTAATTTCCATATATTTTTTATTTTAAAAGCAGCTGGTCAACGCTGAAGATTATTAAAATAGCATTTTATATATAAGACGAAAAAGATGCACTATTTTCGTTAATATTTCGTAAACAATACAAGATGGATTTTTTCGTTATTTTGTCCTTCTCTGCTAGAAAATGCTGTAGAAACCGCTCTAAAATCGAAGAAACTTCAGAAATGATGAGACGTTCCCCGTGCGATGTAACGAACGTCGATCGTAAACACAATTTCACTTCAAAATTTAATTCATTACATCACGCTAACACTTGAGAACATTTTAATATTTCGTTATCTTTAATGTATAACCACAGGCGGCCTTACGCTACAAGCTACCACCAGTGTTTATTCGCATATTTTCTGATAACGCTGTTAAAACAATAAGCTCACGTGTTTATAGGGCGATATAGAAATCCCAGGTTTATTGCATAATGAAGTTACGGCACTCTGCTTGAGTCTAGCCTTAGTAGAAATCCCCGAACACACCCACATCTTGTACCAGATATCCTCCGGCTTGATAAACCGATAAACCACACAGATCTTGTTGTATCCAGCAGCGTGGCAGCATAAACCGATAATAAAATTGGGTTAATTATATCATGTGAAGTTTATTCCTCCGACAATCAATAAAATGACGACATCGATGATAACGAATCCATTCTCACGCATAATTCACTTACACCTTAAAAGTGTGCCGCGAAAACACCTGAACTGTGTGCACCTCAAAGGGGGTGCCAATATTAAAAGTTCTTTTATTGCAGATTAGCTGTTTTCCTAAGATAAATGGAGCAGATCGGGGGTGCTCGAGTGTGTAATATATTCGTCGCCACCCACCCACCACTCCATTCAGCCGGGATTGACAACCAATTACAAAATGATACTCCCGGCGACGGCTTATTGCTTTTGTGTAAGCAGTAAATAATGACTGATTCCGGTGATTTAGCAAAATATCTCAGATTGATTCTTTTATATTTCATCATCTTATAACAAATGTTTGGGGGTGTATCGGAAATATTGTTGTGGTTTTATAAAGGCTTTTAGGGAACGCTCTGTAACCTAAATTCTTTAGGTCTTAGAAAAAATTCTATTCATTCCTTTAATGGTTTCTGCTACAGGTCTTGTTTATTTTTGTGGGCCCATAACTGATGACGATATAGCGTAAAATCATTTACAGGACTTTATTCACGCCCCTAAAATATCCCCCCATCAACGTTGTAAGATCCCTCCGCAATCAAAACAAAGTGAAAATAGTAAGCCCATCAACTTATATAAAGATGTCTTAAAAGGCATTATATTTCGCATTTAATTTAAACAACATGTCCTTTCATGTCTCTTGTCTATTAAGATTGAAGTTAAAACAGGTCGTATTAAACAAATTGTCTTATTCGAAAAAAATCTGTAAGGGTCTGTTTAAAAAGTAATTCAGTATACATGCCCAACGATGTGCTACAATAAAGTAGGGTACCTCATCCATCTCCAATTCCTAGTAATTGCATTTAACATCAATAAAACATCCACGGATCAAGAGTATTATTGATGAATGGTGAAACATGATAAACATTTTGTTACCTACATCGAGACATAATGGGCCCCTCTTAGAACGAGTGTAGTGTGGGCAGACCCTTAACCAGACAGGGGACAATATGCGAGGAAGAAACGTGTCTCCGGGCTCTCTCCCCACTCAGGACGCCAATACACACTTGACGCTTTTTCAAGTTTACTAATGAACCCGAGAAAACTTTTGTTCGAGGTCACTTGACCTTTCTGACCCTTGTCTGTAACATACTTTGATTGTTATCTATTCTTTTGTACGTCAAGATTAAAGCGTAAAATTGAATTGATTTTGCTCCAAATGTATACAACACATATATAAATACATATATTTTCATAGTAACCCAGCGAGAAATGGAAGTATTCTAGAACACAATTGCGAATGCTTCTGTCGATGTAATGTATGCATGAACTCTCCTTTCAAACTTAGCTTCTTTTAACATTACGCTGTCATTGGGAGGAAGCATTGACGCGAGCAAAAAAAAAAATCGGTTCTTAAAGCCTTCGCTAGAAGTGTACCATAAGCCCGAAATGCTTCCACGTCCCTTCTCGTGAAAGCGATAAATAATGCTTCTTCATGAAGCACTTCTTAAATTTCTCGCTGGGAAATACTAAAAGGCTTTTGCGGGCAAGTACATAGGCACTTTTGCACCTTCTTGAATACCAAACAAAAGTTGCAACCTTTAAAAGTGGGTGAAACTCCGACTGTGGTCAAATGTTTGTTTCAAAATTTACTTCCAGGTTTATGGATGGCCAAGTTAATTAAAGTAAGTTTAAGCCGTTTCCCCTTAAAAGTAAACATCTGCTTTTGAGGTGAATAAAAAGTTCGGCTTTTACGTACCTATACTTCAACTTTCAGACAATTTTGTAAATTAAATTTTAAACTAGTTTCTCGGGAAGAACTTTAACTTCAAGTAAATACTTTAAATTGGTCAAGTAAACACCGGTCGTAGTTTACGAATATGACGTGGAATACTAAAAATTCCTTTTAGATTGCGTGCGAAAAACTTTAAAACACAGTTTCTCTTTTAAAGATATAGCAAAGGATTTTATATTTTGAAAGACAATGTAAATTATAGTCCGCATAGTAAGAATAGCTAAAAAAATAAAAAATTATATTAATGTAGTTAAAAGTTCCATAAAACTATTCTTTATTACAGCATTTATGTGTTATATGATCACATTAATTTGGTTTTATTATATTATCGTCTTAATTTGTCCTTAAATGGACAACAATTCCG
Source organism: Eutolmus rufibarbis (assembly GCA_963920795.1). Classification (NCBI taxonomy): domain Eukaryota; kingdom Metazoa; phylum Arthropoda; class Insecta; order Diptera; family Asilidae; genus Eutolmus; species Eutolmus rufibarbis. The sequence continues at coordinate 33,469,800 of OY987205.1, forward strand.
TAAATTTGTCTCCTTGGAGAGGTTTACTTCATTCGTGGGTTGGAAACAAGTCGCAGCGGTTTTCTAAAATAAAATGCCTTTATTAGGGCTCCATACCCAAAAAGTCCATAAGGATCTATAAATATTTTGCTTTTCCAATTCTGGCATCGAACACTAACAATTAATTAGCATAATAAAATAGCAGCAGTTATTAATAAATTTTAGTTAACGTACTTCTTGATATCATATTAATAAAATTGAAGTGTCTACCTGTTATTTAAAAATTACTGTCTTTTTATTAAATTCTTTTATTTAACATACACTACGTGTCGTCAAATCTTGCAATGCAAAATTTTTTATACTTAAACTTTATCAATCTTAATGAAAATTGGAACACATGTTCAGCTCCGGTGACAATACAAGTTAGTGGTGTATTTTTTTTGTTTTTTTTTTTTTTTTTTTTTGGAAATGTAACATAATTAATTTAAAAGACTAAAAAGAAAAAAAGAAAAAAAATATAAAAAAAAATTTTTTAAAAAAATTCTTTTATTTAACTTAAAAAAAATGATAGAAACGTTAAAAACTAACTAAAAAGTAAAAAATAAAAAATATTAACCAAATAAAATTAATAAAATATGTAAACACTATGACAACAAAATAAAATTCCTACTTATTTTAAACAGTTAAATAAGAGAATGACGCATTTTTATCACTTCGTCATATTGACCGTTAGGTATTCTATAAGATAATGATTCCTAAATTTAAAGTATAATCAAATATTGTCTGATCGGTCAATATGACGAAGTGATAAAAATGCGTCATTCTTTTATTTAACTGTTTAAGATAAGTAGGAATTTTATTTTGTTGTCATAGTGTTTACATATTTTATTAATTTTATTTGGTTAATATTTTTTATTTTTTACTTTTTAGTTAGTTTTTAATGTTTCTATCATTTTTTTTAAGTTAAATAAAAGAATTTTTTTAAAAAAATTTTTTTTATATTTTTTTTTTATAAGCTTATGTGCTTATTGGCATGATATAAAAAGCTACAATTTTAGTCTGTTTGTCCGGGTTAATTTTGGGAACGGCTAAATTAATTTGGATGGGACTTTCACTGGAAGGATCTAGCCGGGCTTGATTTAGGATATTATTTTAAAATTTTGTCTGTCTGTCTGTTTATTTGTTCGCTATACAAATCTACACCACTACTCCCATCGCGATCAAAATCTGCATACATATTCTTGATCTGTATAATATATACATACTCTAAAAAACTTATGTATAGGTATGTACTTAAAATATGGACAAGATGGCTTCAAGTTTTCAACTTTAAGCGATTTTCATGAAAATCTATTCTGTCTCCTGAATCTATTGTATCAATATGACGATCACAAGATTTCACTTAAAAGCATTTTGAATTGAAATATGGATTTTGAGGGTGATTGGTTTAAATTAATTAAGGTGATAGACAACTATAACAGGCCTAAAAGATTGGGCTTTTTGAGGGTAAAGAACTTTTTAACCTTTGACTAGAGACATGATAATAGTTAATAGTGTATAACACTAGCAGTGACATGGAATCTCACAGACTCCTATATGTTAACGCTAATGAGTCTATTACTATAATTCAGTAGAATGCGTAAAAGATATATTATATTAGATATTATCGAGCGACGCAATCTCCTCCCATTCCGCTCACTTTGCAACTTAGAAGCTACTGCGCCGCTGGGTCGTGGGAGGCGCGGGGAATTATGTGATCCTCAGAAATTAAAATAGGCAGGAGTCTCACAGACTCCACGTCACTAGTTAAAGGTAAACAATTGATATGATATTAATCAAATTTTTATTGCTAAGCAAGAACATCATTAGAAATATTTTCCACTGTGAATCAATTTTTTTTTTCTTTGAAGATTTCTGCACAACACTTGTAAGAATTCAAAAGACATGACAACAAAAGTCCATAATTATAAAAATTCTAAAAGCATTTTTAATTATTTCTTTGTATAAAAGTCTACAAAATTAGTAACTATGATCTGTTTGAAACAGAAATTTAATTTTTAATACAATAACCTTTGGTTTGACGGATGACTTTACATCTCAATTAAATTCTTGCATAATTTTAGATCTGAATTTGCCACTTTTTGTTACAATGCCCATCAGTTCGAAAAATTATGTTGGAAGAAAAATCTTTTTAAAGTTTTTATTTTTATAATATTGTAGAATAAGGTTATTTAGTAAACATCTGTAGTTTATCATTCTTTCTACAAAATATAATACTTAATAATACAATAAACAAGATATAACAATTACAAATGACTATGAGGGTCAACCAAAATGCTTAATAAAATAGGTTTTGCAAAAAAAATTCACTGTCCTTTTCGTCTTGCAGTTATATGTAAGTGTCGGAACAGCTTACCCTTAGCCTCGATTCCACTGTTTAATTTTATGGTAGTTAAACAAAAGCTACCTGCCTGCGACTGTTGTTCATTGGTCTAAGGGAATCATTTTTAGATGTGAAAATCCCACTCGTTATTCTTTGCACCTGGGCAAATCCTGATGAAAAATAGTCAGTTGTGCTGTGGGGTGGTGGTAGTTGAGAGAAGGGATTAAAAGCACATTTTTTAGACGAACCCTTTCTCATTAATTTTCAGTCGAAATTAAAAATTTCAATTTGTCTCGTATGTCATTGTTGTACATGAAAATATAACAAAATATGGAAATGCCTTAAAGCACTGTCGTGCTGAAATCAATTGAAGTTTCTATTCAAACGAGAGCAAGGAGCCGGCGGCATGCATTGTTAATAAATTGATTTTCACAGCACATCCCCGGCGATTACTTTAACCGTCCGAAGAAACATGAACGAATTCCGCCCAACCCAATTTCCTCTTTCGACCCGATTTCGTCCTCTATTCGCCGACTGAATTGCAACAAGTGATGGATATTGGAATTTTTCCGATTCTCCTCCTCTCTGTGGCGGAAAACAAAGAACCAGAGGCCGACCAGCATCCTTTGTACCATCCTTGTGCTTTGGCAAATCCTGTCTTCAATTTCCGCCATTCAGAACCTCTACCCAGGCGGAAGTAGTTCATCAAAGCAGAACTTTTATACCCATGAGTATCAGACAAAGTTGCCAGCTGAGTGGGCATGGGTGCTGAACCCGGGCCCCAAACCCGACCAGGGAAGTCTCAGGGCGTTCGGCTTGTCTTTTTGCATCGGAAGCATATTCAAAAGGTGAAAACAAAGGCCGGAAACTCGATGAATGTATAAAGGTGAGGTCCAGCGTTTAGTCACATCTCCTGAGGGACCGGGCTGGAGGACTCTTCAGTGCCGTCGGGAAGAGGCTCGCTCTGGAGTAGCTTTTAATTATCGGCCTCAAAGGCGACGGAGCTGAGGGAAAGGAGTCGGCCTCTCTCAGTTTCTCGAGATCTTTTCGCATAAGAGCCGGCCTCATACTTCATAGTCGTCTTGGCGTTCGCTTTCGCTGTATCTAATTTTGTTTAAATTTTCCAAACCGTTTAATATTTCCGAGTCGTGTACTCTAATAGTCGAGAAATTGAAGGTATAAATCGACTTTCGGTGGCATTCGAGCTTCGGTGTACTTCGCACAAAATTTTATCCTTCGGATCCTCCCACACCAGGATAGGGAAACATAATTTTTTCCGACTATTTGCCATCGGAAGCAAAATAGGCGCGGATTTATTGTGCACTTTTCCGAAAATCCAAAGTTTTAGCGCTCGGAATGTTGGCGTGCGAGCATTGCTCGAAGATAGCTCTTTCCTCATGGGCTGTTGTGATGATATTTTAATAGTCACGAGGCCTCCTTTCTTGGCAGAAGTCACATATTTAGGACCGGGCCTGTGCTGAATTTTTTTCGGTGATTTATTACTCGTTCGAAGTGACGAGCAAAATGCTGAACAGGCCCCGCGTCGTACACCATTGTGATGTATGACGTCGGTATGTTTCAGAGTTTGGGTCGCCCAGAAAATGAATTTTATTTTTGTGATTAGAATAGGTGCGGCGCTCGTTTTGTACGAACGTTTTACGATAATTAGAAAAGTGCGCATCGTAACTGAGCTGTGTCACGGTTCGGTTGGTTCGTCTCTTCAGTTTCGTTGCTAATGGTCTCCCGGAGCATACGCGAATTCTGAACTCGACCTATAGGACTTTTGTGCCTTTTTCGATTTTATCGAATTATTAAATACTACTTTTTGGATATTTGCCATATAAGTGCAAGTACAATTTCGACATTCTACTAGTGAAGTGTTTGTGCGAAACTTAATTAAAATTATTTAACAGTGTTTTTGAAAATTTCATATTCATCAAAAATATACAGAAAAACCAGAGTATCAGCAGTCAGATAGAAAACGTTTTTTTTTAAAGTCAATACTTTTGCAACACTTCGTTTTTATTCTCCCAAAATCAATTTTTTTTCCTTCAAATTTCATTGAAACCACAAGTACAATTTGAATCAGGTTAAAAGTGCAATTTCTTTGACATTTTTATTTATCTGCAATTTTCAGTATAAGTCTCTACCACAAATTTTATGAAATTTGGAAAATCTTCGAAACTATGTAGGTTTACACAAAATTTGGAACTTTAAACACTTTTCTTCTTAAAAATCTACTCTTTTTGAAACATTCCCCACGATATCTCAAAAACTATTATATAATATTATAATTTACCAATTTAGCCACGCTCGTTAAGGTTTATATTGTAATGAACATTTAACAAATTTATACTATAAAAACAAAAGTCTTTAAGATTTCGCAAATTTACCTATTTTGTATTGCTTTCCGAAAAATACTTCCCCCAAAAAATGTATCGTTTATTGATATTTTTGAGAAAATTTAAAAAACTTATTATGAATCTTTTCAAATCGCTTTAAAGGTTAATTTCAAATTTCATAGAACAATTTGCGAAAATGCAAATTCATTACATGTTAATGATGTTTTTCTGTCACAAATGTAAAATACTCCATCACATTAAATCACGTTTTCTATGAAAAGCATAACTGAAAAAATCGTCTATGTTTTACATGGATCCTATAACTAATAAAATCTTTTGCGTTTTTTATGAAACAGTGAATTTCACGGAATATTTCATAAGAGTTTTTGAGCTAGATATATAAGAGTTGTACTAACAACCCCATAAAACACTTTTAATTATAGTGGTTTTAACCATCCAATAATTTTACAAGGAATGGTAATTCCTGTCTTTAAACAACCTATAATTTTTATTTTTCTTATAAATGACAATCAGGAGGGTTGTTTTCGTCTCCTTTGAAAAAACGCTGTATTTATAAAGATTTCCATTTGAAATATCCCATTAAATCTACAATTAAGCCATGCATGTTAGTTGTATACTGAGAATTTCTTAGAGTCTAATTGACGCCAACGTGACCTTTAAAACAAATAAAACTTATTATAATGAATGCATTTAATGAAATTTTTTACTCCCCCACGCATACCAGACTCTGTTCTGCTTCAGACACACGCTGCTATAAAATCTCGAACTAAACCAGGTACATCATATTTTCCAGGAAAATAGCTGGAACTTTATTTGAACTGGTTTTACTCCTAATGAGGAAAATTTCTTTTTAGTACCTACACGTGCGTTTAAAAATAGTTGTGCAAATATCAAGGACTTTAATTTTAGTATATTTCAATCTTTGCTATGTGAGGTTATTTTTAATTTTTTTTTTATTAAAAAACCTAAGACTCTCTCATAAATCATTATTCCTTCACTCCCAAATTAGCCTTTTCAAACGATACCCCAATGATACAAAACATAATTTTTTTTCGACGGCCAAATTAATCATCATTAATTATTATTAAATAATAACCAAATATGTAACCTTATTTCGGCTTACATTTTTATGTAAGCTTTCTGCACCTAAATTCCGATATTTTATAACAATCAGTCAAACTGCGATCTTTGAGAAAACTGTTGATTGATTTAGAAAAATTTAAAGAATATAAATTTTGTAAGAAATCCTCATGAACATAACTCATATGTACCTAAGTGTATACAAAATTTAATATCAATTTAAACCTGTTCAAGAAAAATCCAAAATTCTTACATTATTATTAACATTTTCAAGAAAATTAAATCTGAAGTTTACGTTTTTTAGGTTCCTAAACAGCTCTATTGTTTGCAAAATATGTTATGCTTATGTAAACTAAAAAACAAAACTTAATTTATTGAACTCAATTTTCAAAAATTTGAAATTAAATGGATAGAAGATGTCGTTGTACGAAAACAATTCTGTCTTCCCGCATGAGTAAAGGTATTAAATTATGCGACTTACTTAGTTGATCGCAAAATCGAATATATTTTGTTATTAGTTGTGGCATTGAAATCGTAGTATCAAAAATCAAGTTCCGAACGTCTTTGGTCGATATGGATTTCTATTACTTGTTTCAGCAGAACGTTGCTACCTGCCATACTATAGAAGTTGACTTGATTACTATTATAATTCCATTACGCGAAGCGTTCCCATAAATTGGCAATCAAAATCGTACGTTTAATGTGGTTTTGTGTAATCTGACCACAAACAATTTTCGAGTTCAAGGTTGAGAATGTAACGCGTGATTGCTGCAATTGAGCTGCACATCTACGCTAATGTAATCAAAATTGTCATCAAAAGAATGCAAATGTAAAATCCATTAAAAAAGCTGATTTTAATATTTAACCCCTTCGCGCAAACTTTTATTTTTATAAGACATGGTATATAGGGGAAGACTGCTTTTCAAAACTAAAAGTGGCGAATCCAATATAGCGGAGGTTAAATTTGAAGCTTTTGTATTTTTATTAATTGTAATTTTGTCAAACAATAACATGGTAAGCGTCATTATCAACTGATTTCTTTCTTTCGTCTTTTTTTCCCACAAATGTTTGCAGTGCATAACCCAAACTAAAATATCAAATTGAAATCTTGGTATTAAAACAACAAGCAGTTTTAAATGTTTATAAAATAAATTATTTTTTGTGGAGGTATATGACGGCGGTTGTTACTTTTAATAAAACCCGATAACGAATGTAATCGTCTAACCGGAAGATAATTCATCTGAGAATGATTTATCGCGACCTCTGAAATTCTTACTGAAAAAGCAATTACTAAACTTATTTTTTAATTGAATGTATGACATTCAGCTGCTGCATTTCAGCTTGGTTTAAATGGACCACGAGACAATTGAATTCTTGTGAAAGAATTTAATTTCTAAAAACAGTGACGATGACAGCTATAATTCCATCTGCAACGAACATAAACCATGCACCATCACCACCCGAACAGAATGCACCTAAATGACGAATGTGGTCCTGATTGCTTTGGAATTTACTTTGACAAATGAATGCGGTCTCTGGACGTGACCATATTTTTCCGCTCTCTTGAAGCCCTCGTCTTTAATTGAAGCTGTCCAATATTCTTCTACAAGGTGCGGCATTGTGAAAATTCAACTTCAATAAATTGCTTTGGAGATCAATATTCTCTTTTTTAGATATCTAACTTAATAACAATTTATTGTTACATGCTCAGTTTTACGCCAGTTTAGGAAAAAATTATTGGTAGCAATCCATTTAAAAGAGAGATTTTTCAAAATTGTTTTTTATTAGCTCGGTGGATTTTAAAAGTCAACCTGCATTGTCCTTTTTAAATTTGTATTGCTAAATTCAATTTTCTTATTTAAATACAAACAATGAAATGTTAATGGTTTGTTATAATATCATATGCCCCTTTTGGTGGTGCTACAAACAAAATAATATAAGATTGTATATTACAATCGAATTACAATATTATATATGTATGTATATTTTTTAAGATGTTTTATATAATGATCTTGTCTGAAAATTATTTTATGAAAAATTTGTGTTGAAAATAAAATACCACATTACTCTATCAACAGTACTATATGGTAAAAAAATATATTTCCTAATTAAATATTTTTATGAAATAAAACTTAAAAACTTAGAGATACCGTAAAGATATATTTTTTTATAATAAAAACTACCGAATTTCTGCTGCATCGAGGTGATCACTCCTATTTTATTTTAGTTAATATAATTCATCAAATTATTCCAATTAGTTTCCATTTGTTTTTAGAGAACTAAAATAACTTTTTTCAACAAAAACAAAAATTCTTCGTTTAAGCGATAGTTTCTCTTATCTAGATGTACAGCAAATTTGGGGTAAATTGATACATTTAGCTTTTGAGATCCACAAGATTGATTTTGAGAAAAACGCATTTAAAGATTTAAGACCATTTTACAAATTACTTGACACACCAGTAAAATCAACGTTATAACTTCACACATTTTTGTCGGATCTGTTTAATACTACTCAACGATTTCAAAATTATACTTGATCTCTTAATTGATATTATACACTGTTTCAAAACTATTATGTGATATTTTTTAATTGGTTTTAGTAAGAAATTTTTACAATAATGGAACAATGTTTTTGACAAATTTTTTAAAATCTAATTTACAGAGATAAATTATCTAGAATATTAGACAATCTTGAGTGCCACTACATATTTTGAGAAAACGGAAAATTTCAAATTCGTTTAGGTAGGGTTAATCTTATTATTTTATTTAAATGAAGCAAGTTTTTATTTTGCAGCAGTAATTCGTAATTTTTTGAGGAAAAAACAATAATTAAAAAGTAATCAATCGCGTTTACTTAATTCCGGTCAATTTGATCGTATTCTCCTGCTAAGTCAAGCGAGATGCTGAACAGATGTTCGGTTAAGATCGTCTCAAGTCTCAAGGCTTGCGATCATGACCTGCGCCAACCGACCTCCTCCTCCAGCGCTTAAATCTTGCGATGCCTAAAAAAGCCATATTGGCGAATGTAGAACAATTTAATTAACATGGGCGGGTGGTGGTGGAGTGTGTTTTGGAGCGAATCTGTATGCATCGGCAATTAAATTTCCTCCCACAACGGAGGACTTTCCTAGTGGAAAACAGACGGAGCGTGCTGGCTGAGCCGCGAGCTAGCCGTGCTAACTATTTTCAATTAATGCCTTTCGCGCTAAAACTCCATCCAACTGCTGGTACTCGAGGAACGTCGCCAGCAAGTCGAGCTGGAGCAAGTGTGCAATTTAAATCGATCTTGTCTGCTTTAAGCTCGGCTAAATTTTACCATTTTTACATATTCGCGACGTAGTGCTGTGCCGAAGCACGGTTTTATAGTGTACCTAGTGCGGACCAGGACTCAGGAGTCGCAGTGCTTAGGGTATTTTATTAAAGGTTCGTTTTAGCGGAGTACAAAGGACTTTCTAGATGACTTCGTGCACAGCAGCCAGGATGGATTCAACCGACTCGGATTTGCTGTCTGCTGGTAAGAGTTTTGGATTCCCTCATTACTCCAGAGGTATTCAAAGAACGCTAAAAGGGGGCATAATAAAAAACACTCCTCACTCGGCGGATTGCAATTACGTTATGGAACACAGCACCCCCACCGGCCTCAAAGTCAATTTTTGTGTAATATTAAATGCTTGTGACACTCCAAGGAGCTTTCTAAATCACTTTTGTTTCCAGAAGGAATTTTTAACGGCAAAGCGCGTTCTTAAGTCCCCTTTGTTTCAAAATTATGAGGAAGAGGAAAATTATTTAATTTTGAAATACATATAAATAAGACTTATCTAAGCCGTTGGGCTCTTGGAGCTTATGTATAATAAACAAAATCCAGTATTAATTGGTCTAACACACCAGATGTTAAATAATGAAGAACTTGCCGCAATGATGGCATCTACATAAAATTAGCGATGATTAGTAATTTGCGTATGCATACAAACACTTTAAATTAACAATTGGTACTTTTCCGTAATACGCTTATTAATCGTTTAAAAAACTACGATATTTTAAATTGGAATAGAAACCTTCGACTTCGTATTCGATGGTAACCAACATATATACAGAATATCTAAAATCGTATACGCAATCTGCTCCACATGTATTTTCAACTATTTAGAAGTGGGCATGGTTCAGTAATAATTTAGTCATAATCACAGTTTTTTCATGTTCTTGTAGTATTTCCTACTATTACGAAGTTTATATTAATATTAAGGTTAATATTATTTATCTTTATGAAAAATAAATCTTTAACTAGGAGTTTTTTCCGCGCAACCTTAACTCTTTTGCAGGACCGGTTACATTTTCTGGTTATCCTACCAATTTCTTGGTATTCCGATGCCGTGTTAATTTCTGCACCGATTCTAGTGCGATTCTAGTTTCGAGCGTAAACATTCGAAACTACGTCTCGTCTGAGAAATACATTGCTAAATGATATGATATATGACATTTAGATAACACAAATTAGTGGTATATTCCGGAAGCATATATTTTCACATACCAAAGTATCGTGTATAAAGTTTCAGCCGCATCAAGACAAATCAAATCTCCAAATTGGCAAATACATATGTGTAGACAGACACTACTTTATGATATTGAAAAAATAAGGTTGAACTGGAATATCAGTTAGTAATTCATAATGAAGGAAAATAATCTGAGCTAGTTTACTTACAATCAATGATATCAATTTTAATAGAGGAAAACAAACTAAGCAAAACAGATCAAACTCTACATAGAGAGACAGTAGACTATTCAATTCTTGGTAGCTTTGAAATCTCTCATTTTTTACTTCAAAAATTGTTTGAAATTTTATCATAAATTTTCATTTAGACTCCACATCAAATAATGAAAATCTTTTGAACCTCACATCAATTAGCACTATTTTGGTTTGTAAGATAGCATTATATAGTACAGTAAAAATTTTCAAATTGTGCTTGGAAAACTCAATTTTATAATTAAATTGTTCGGAGAAACTCAGTAGTATTGAAAATTCGAAATAGGAATTGCAGAAATCTATCATTACATATTCAAGGAAATTGTACGACGAGATAATCAAAAGATCTTAATTTGAATACAAGTTTTCTACGCATCAAAGTAAGATATAACTGCAACGTTCTAATTAAATCCAGTGCAATAGGATGCATAGAATTTAATCCCTTTTTAATACTGACGACTGCCAAGACTAGTTGAAGCCAACCAAAAAGATTTGTCGCACTTTCGAAGTAGAGCACAAAAGTTCTTCTCACACTCACACTCACTTTTGGCACTATACCAAACTTAAATTAAAGTAGATGTTAGCTGGTAGATGCTGTCTTTATAGATATCATCTTAAGGATATGATATAGTTGGTCATTAGTGGGAATTATGGAGAAATGTTGGGCAAGGCCAAAGCAGCAGACAAATCCTCTAAGTTTTGCGAACTAAAATGAAACTGAAGACTGCCTAAGACTGAAACTTATCAAAACGGTCCAACAACAATATTAAATTATGCTGAGTGAGCTAAGTCAGAGCCTTAACAGAACAAAATACAAGACGGCACGCCGACATAGTGTCTGCAGGGCTCCTTAGAGAATAATTGAAAGTCTTCTTCCGTCTTAAGCGTCACAGTCAAGAAATAGTTTGTTTAGGTGCCTTTAAGGAAACTAATTGCAATAACTTCAGAGTATTAATAATTTTCAAGAGAATATCACTTACGATTGACTTTGAGATTAACGTTTCTTTGGTAAACAAAATCACAATTTTCTTTAAGTTCATAGACACACAAAATTTCAACTATGTACATATATGGGTCGTTCTACTTTTCTACCGACAATGACGTGTCTCCTCTTGAAAAAAAATCGGTATTCGTCCAAAATTGCAATTTCTCAAATTTTATTTTCACAAGATTTTTTTGGACCATACAGAGATTATAATAATACTAAAATCCCATTTTTATTTTTTTTTATATCTTTTGTATAGAAATTGTTGATAATGTTCGAAAGAAGATTAGTTTGTGTTTCTTGACAAAAATTTGAAAGCCAACACGAAGTACTCCTTTAAGGTTTGGCTCTCAACTCTGCTTATTAAATTCTTATGTCGTTAATATTCTCTTAAGTATCATAACTAAAATATAAAATATAATAAAGAAAAAGTAAATTATATTTTTAAGGTCACATTGTGTACTATTTATAGAAACGGTATGTTTCAATTGAAATAAATAAGTTTTGTTGATAGTAATGAAAATGCAACCTATGAGTTTTGAACCTGTTTTTTAGTTTAGCGTTAAATATAACTCGATATTTAAAACAAATGGGTACAAATTTGAGTCGTTGCTTATATCTGGAAGTATGTTTTAGTGTTACATTAAATGCAATTTACAATGTTAATTATATATTAACTTTTCTCTTTTCAGAGCCTGTTGTACAAAGATTCACCGGAAGGCGTAAATCTGTATTCGCTGAGGCATACGATCCTGAAAATGATCCTGACGAAGATGAGGGTGCGACTGCAATTTTCCCTAAAACAGATGAGCAGCGAACACGTCTCATCGAATCAGTACGAAATATCCTCTTATTTAGATCTTTAGATAAAGAACAGGTGAGTTGCAGGATTTTATATGATTGCATTAAGTTTTGAGACCCTTATTTTATTATTAGATGAACCAAGTGCTGGATGCCATGTTTGAGAAAAAAGTTCAACCTAATGAATACATTATTCGGCAAGGCGATGATGGTGATAATTTCTACGTCATTGAGTCGTAAGTATCGTTCTATATTTCTGTACTTTAAAATCTGTTCACGTACTTTTGATGAAATTGGCACATTACATTTTAAAGAGGCTAAAAATGTAATAGCCCAATTCTTGTGGTTCTTCATAATGATCCTTTTACGCTCCAATTTTTAAAAATAAAGAGGAAATGTATTCGCAGCGCTTGGATTTTCAACTAAAGAAAAGACCTCGTTATTACTCTAGCCTCATTCTTCGGTTCATTAGGCGTCCTTGTGTCGAAAGGATACTTTAAATTGACCATACTCCCACCCTCTTGCTCGATTTGGGAAGGATGGAGCCTTTGGCGGGTTTGCACAAAAGTGCTCCCACATTTTTCATAAGTGGCCTCTCTATTGATTGATTGCCTTAAAATGGTGAAAAACCAATATTAAAAAGCGCATTGCATTGCATCCCCTTTTTACTTCTATATATGCAGTTTCATAAAGAGAAATGTGTATATTATATGCATATGGGTAAAAAATTAAAAATCACCAGATTTATGTGTACTTACACCTTACTTCGGATTTAGGTGCATTACTTGCAGACCAATAATTTAAGGTACAGTGATAAAATCTTTGCGGTGTAATAACTAATAACAAATAACTCAAACTCACTCGTTTAAATTTCGTACTTATGCAAAATCTATTTCCTTGCAATAAAATTGCAATTAATATTTATCAAGTAATTTAAAATCGTTATAACAAGAGCTCAATGATTAATTAACGCATATTAAGTGTATATCTTGGTTACGATAAGCATATTTATTATTTGATTAATTTATTTACAGCATTGCTCTTTATTTTAGTAATAATTAGTTCTTGATATTTGTATTTTCGAAATACATAGTTAAAACAATTATTCGCAATTAGCTCAAGCGTGTTCATGATATTTGCAAAACTAAATAACTGCAGCCATGTTTTTCCGTTATAGTAGAAAAATTAATATAACTCGCACAATTACAGAAAATTATAATTAAAACAAAATGGAAAATGTCAGGTAATCATAAGGTTTCGAAAAATCTGAATCTCTCGAACATGCTCTGCGTTCCAATTTGGAACAGGGCCTACTCTGACGTCGAACTCCACGCTGTATTGGAAACGCTGCTTAAAATGTTTGGTCTTCGTCTTCGGCCTGTCACTTTGAAACCCTATATTTTTTACCAATATATGTACAGAAAAGATTTATATTTTTGCTGTGTACTATTGTCCTTCCCCTAATTCTTTCATTAAGAGGGATGGTCTTAATGCCTTTAATTTAATTTTATGATTTTTGTTTTTGAATTTTAAATCTCCCTGTTGTTCGAAATTAAAATACAATTACCAAATTGAAATTGGGATTTTGTATTGATTCAAACACTGTTTGATTAATTGGAAATTAACTTTTACCTTGAAACAGTACCACGTGCCGAACAAAGTAATTAATTTCAAAATCAAATTATCGTTTTCAGAGGTTCATATAAAGCCTTTGTAGGAGACAAGCATATTCACACATATAACAACAGCGGGAGCTTCGGTGAATTGGCGCTACTGTATAATATGCCAAGGTAAAGCAAACTTTTCAATGAGCTTTGAATACCATCAGATAATATAAATTGATTTAACTCTCGAACAGAGCTGCTACCATTCAAGCGGAAACGGAGGGGCAACTGTGGGCAATGGACCGGCAGACGTTTAGACGCATCCTCCTGAAATCTGCGTTCAAAAAGCGAAAAATGTACGAGTCACTGCTGGACAGTGTTCCTATGCTGAAAGCACTGCAGGTACTATACTTTCTTTCAATTTAATAAAAAAAAAAAAACATTATCTCCCACTGGTTGGCTGGTCAGTGGTTAATAAAACCAGAAGCTTCTCATAAGCTTCGACTCAACCTTTTACCACAAAGAAACATTTTCCTTTAACATCCTTTTTTCTAATGGGGACGTCTATTTTTAGAACTACGAGCGCATGAACCTGGCCGATGCTCTCATATCAAAGAGCTACGCAAAGGGTGAACGGATAATTAAACAAGGTGAGCGATTTTTTATATTTTTTTCGCAATTTTTTTTCACGTGCCGCGCAAATTATCAAGTTTGTTGCTGCAAATGTTTAACACACCACTGAAGTTATTATACAGAAAACAGAGGTATGCAAACTAAATCTGCACGTGTACACAAATGAATTCATTTTCCTAAGTAATTGGATTCTAGATCAATTCATATTTTATTTTTCATCCAAGCCAAATGCCTCTAGGGTATTTCCGAAATTAAAGAAAAAATAAGTTAAAGGTCAATTAGTGGATTCTTCTTAAATCTTGAAGATTTTACGTAATGTCTAAGTATCTACTAAGTTGGGAATGCTCTTGATTGGGTTTAGTTTAGATACACTTAGTCGATATTACATTCTGAGGAACTAATTTGTTGCGGATCAATGGACATGTTTCAGTCCATTTATGACACATACGGCAAATACTGCAATTTATGAAAAGAAATCTTCCAACTACTAAAATTTGTTATGACAACTTAAAAGGTAAATTAGTTGCTGATCTCATAATAATTTAATTCCTTTTTATACTACATAATTAGTCGTTGCAATATGTGTTATATTACTAGAAGTTTTACAAGTATGTACGTATTGTCAAAAATTCTAAAATTTCATAACAATATTATAACTATTATAAATAAATATGAATTATATTTGATGGTTTTGATTTTGATATGAAAACGTGTTTATATGTATTTTTGACTAGAACTACAATTAAATTAATTCCATGACTACGTTTATACGATAATCAAAATCGGCCTAGTGTAGGTCAATTCCAGTACAAGAAATATAATTAGTTTTTTCCTTCATTTTATTTAGTGGAAAATAGAAAGCTATATCCTATTTTTCTCTTTTCATGAAATATTACAAATAGTTGATTTCACAACAATTTTACAATTCAATTTAATTAAAATAATTCAAATAACTTCGATACCTACACGTTAGTGTGCAAAACTAAAGCAACCTTTTAGTTGCTTCGCTAGTACTTCGTAGAGGTAGTCTTTATTTTGAATAACCTCAGCACACCTTTGTGGCATAGACGCTATTAAATTCATAATAGTAGATTGAATTTGGTAATTGAGCCGACCAATCAAGAACTTGAATCCAATTGTCATTTACCAGGTTGTATGTGTGCTTCGGGTCATTTTCATGCTGAAACATCCATCATGGTCGACACGATTTCTATAGTACAAGATTTGTAAAGTAATGTCATTATAGTCTCTCGATCAAAATTTTTGAATTTTGAAAAAATATAAAAATTATGACATTTAATTAAAAGAAAACTCATTTTTCATGAGAAACTTCGCTCTTGTATGATATAAATATTAATACTCTTAAAAATAAAAAAATTCAAAACAACGGCTCCATAGACTAGAAAGAATTTAGTTCTGAAGTTTAAAAAAAAAAAGGAAACTAATGAAACTCTTCGAGTTATCGTGCTCATCCTATTGAAAAACATAGTCCGGAGAGATCTGTTTTTTTTTAACGTTTTTATTTAGCTTGGGTCAAACCTTGCAACATAACATTTTTATATTTCTATCTTACCAAAAGTTATGAAACTTTGCACATATGCTTAACTTCGATGACAATGCAATGTGGTCGTGGTTGTAGGTGGATTCCACCCACGCATGCCCCCACTATTTATCCACGCTATTAAAAGCGTTTCCTAAAAGAATTTTCGTTTTCATTTCTCTTATTTTTAATTCTACAGGTAATGTATGCCTTTAAGGAAATATACCACATTGAAAGTTTGAAAAAAAAAAAAAATTGTGTGTTGATATGATATAGCTTAAAGTTTTAATAATTTGAGTGAATGATAACTCAAAAAATTCTAACAATTATAATAAGCAGAATGTTATGCTTCAGATTCTTCTTTGGTAGTGTTTTTTTTTTCAATATACATATATTTACGACTTATATAACTTCGTTCGTAAATAATGGTAATAAGTAAATGTTTTTATGGAATAGTTGGGTAAAACAATACTTTAATTTGGATACATTTTCTAATGGTTCAACCGCTTAAAAATTAGAACTTCTATAAAGTATGAAAGTTCTCAAGAATTAAACTCGACGAATTAAGACTTGGCTTAATGAAGTATCGCGAGCATTAACAGAACCTAAATACAAAAATTAATTTAAAAAAAAATTGTGAATCACTGTGATACTCTGAAGTCAACAAAGTTAAACTTGTAAAAGCCAAATCAGTTATTTACCGCAAATCTTTCTGATAATATCAAAATATGCGATTACGTACGTGATAAATGAAATTATCCCTTATCTATGTGTAGTTCATTTAGTTCTTAATCGCTGGATCTCGCGTGTATTGATCGCAGAAAATGGTTCTTAACATCTAAAACGGTGCCAAGGTCGATGATCTACGCTGAAAAGAAAGCCAGAACCTATTCTACGAGACGAGACGATGAAAAAACTTAATTTATTCTATGATATGAATCTCTCCAGCAGGCGTATTATTTCCATTTATTATTTAAATTCATAAGCAACTACAATTGTCTTAATAGGACCAAATTAAGCTCATATTCTCCCAAAAATTGAGTATCTGCTAGTATCTGCTAGATAACTAACTCATATCTTTTTGTGTCGCTTAAGGTGATGAAGAAACTTACATAACAATATTTTTAATCATTCAACAGGTGATGTCGCCGACGGCATGTACTTCCTTGAAGATGGTACAGTATCCATTAGATTAGAACAAGACGGTGGTGAAGTCGAAATCTCGGTGCTCGGAAAAGGTCAATATTTCGGGGAATTGGCGCTTGTCACGCACAGACCCCGGGCGGCATCGGCTTATGCAGTTGATGACGTCAAAGTTGCATGTAAGTTTTGTTGAAAAGTTTTAAAAACCAATTTCTTTCCTCCATGTACTAATCTAATTTCACACATTTTGTTTTAATTTTCTTTTTAACTTCGCTTGATCATACACAAATTTTAAATTCCTTCCTTTCACTAAAAGTTTTAGAAACTGGATGCTTTGAAAGACTTATGGGCAATGCAATTAATTTAATTAAGCGGGGCATTCGCAATTACAAGTACTTAGATGACGACTTGCGCTTGGATATTGCTAATAATCGTTTTTAGAGAGACATCAATCTCTATGTGCTTTTTGTTTTAAGTTCAAATTGACATTGTTTAAGTAGTTACTAATTATTTGTAATGTTTTTAATGTAGTTATTGTTATCATTTTTTACCATCCAACTCAGAATGTCACAAAAGTCGTATTTTTTTTTTAAAGCTATTATTTAGATTTATAAACGTTTTGTTTTAACTTTCCAACTAATACTAGTCATTTTTAAGTGTTTGTTTAAATGATAAGAACAATTTTTTTTCACTTTTGTGAAACATTGTATAGTATTTAACAGATCTCTTTTTTCCAAAAATTCAATTAACACGCCCACATTTCTACTAAATTTGGTAGATTCGTTTTGTAACACATCACCATGTTACAATTGAACCATCCTTCACATAAATAACAACATCCGCTGAATGTGGACAACATAAGTGAAGCTGGTCTCGTGCAGAGAATTACTGCAATTGCTACAATTGACTACCAAAAATCAAATGATTTATGACGACTTAAATAAGTACTTAAACATTCACTGGGTGGGTGCTTTAATATTTTAACAGATTTTGTAATTATAAATGCAATATTTTTTCAGGAAATTTGTTTCCAAATTATTCTTGGATAGAAACCCCATAAAATACTTTTCATGATTTATTGAGAATTCCTGAAAGTTATTTTCGTTTCAAAGAGTATAATTTAAAACCACTTCCAGTTTATTTCTCTGCCAAAAGTATAGACGTTAAATGTGAGACAAATGGATCGAACTTTATGCGAAAAGTTTATCGACTGTAAATGTAATTCGGCTTAAAATATAGCTTCATTTTACTAAAATAGAACACATCTAGAAAGTAATGTTAATTATCATGCTGTTGATCAGAATAGGAAATTTAAACTTTGCTTTGTGCTGGAAATACAAAAAAATCAAGTTAATTTGAATTCTCGAATTGCTTCCGCCAGTGAAGTAAATTGAAAACCTAATTTAACGTTCTATGGTTTTAAAGCGAACATGTGAGTTTAGTCACGTAACTAATTTCCTAAAATATGCTGTAGAATTCGAAATTACAACAACTAAATATAAATATGTGCCAACATTTTTATTTAAAAAAAGAGCTCGTAAATCTATAAATCTTTGTTGTTGTTTAATTTGCCACGAGGGCGTTACCAAGGGTGACTGTATGATCACGGCAATTTGAGCCACATTGTCCAATGACTTCAGTTCGGCTCCAATCAAATTATAAGAAGTTTTTTGAAGGGGCTAATGCTATAGAGCCAGCATACATCTTTTTGTTGTAGTTTTTTTACTCTTCACTTTAAGTTCTCTCAGGACTTTACTACTATCCTTAGTCGTCACCACAAGCTTAATTAGGATATTAACGGATAGAAATATACAAACGTTTTAAAAGTTCTTACTTGCCAGCAAAGTGAGCCTGGTTTACAGCAAGAGTGTTGGATGATGGTGCATGCGTATTTAAAGAAAAATTTAATACATTTAGACACTTGCTAAAAAACTTACCCTACCTAATCTAAAACAAGTACCTAATGGCACTTTATCAAGAAAATATTTCACTGACTGACTGAATCAAAGACCTGACTCAATCTTTTCCTCAAGGAATTACATTGAACTTACAAACATTACAAGTAACCTCATTTTATTAAATAGTATTTCAAATTCCACAGGCAGAGATTCACCAGTGCAAAAAATTTACAGGCGTCAAAACAACGCGAGCACATTAAAGCTCATCACCACTTATACCACTATCAACACATTTTCACCCGGCCGGGTGTTTTCTAGCATGATAGAGACCTGTGATGATTGTATTGAATTTTTCTAGCAGTTCCACTCTTAGTGTATCGTCGAAAAAATGCAAATTGAAAATGAAAAAAAAATAAATAAAAAAATAATAAAAACCAAAGGAATAAGGCAAGGTAATTAAATAAAATACTCGATTTGGGCAAAATACAAAACGTATATTTTACCCGAAAAAAATGGAGAGAAAAGCCCAAGGCATAAAAACTCTCTGAAGAATGTTATTATAAAATTAGATTACAAAAGAAACAAAAAGGGAACGAATTTACCGAATATTACGGAGAAGCACGCTGAGACTACCTGATATGTAATATGTGTAATTGATGATTTGCGATTTTTTAGACGATCGTCAAGACGGAGAGAGCCACGTTTGGCCTCCGTTGATGATTTGCGATTTTTTAGACGATCGTCAAGACGGAGAGAGCCACGTTTGGCCTCCGTTGATGATTTGCGATTTTTTAGACGATCGTCAAGACGGAGAGAGCCACGTTTGGCCTCCGTTGATGATTTGCGATTTTTTAGACGATCGTCAAGACGGAGAGAGCCACGTTTGGCCTCCGTTGATGATTTGCGATTTTTTAGACGATCGTCAAGACGGAGAGAGCCACGTTTGGCCTCCGTTGGGACGTTTGTTGTTAACAGAATCACCTAGGCGCGCGATTGACGGAGCGAGTCACCTTGACCTCCGTTAAAACGATTGAAAACGATTGAACTCGGTGCACTCGAGTATAGCTTAATTGGTTTGCACTAGGAGTGCAACTCTCAAGGAGAGCACGCCCACCCCGTGATCACTTCCGCGTTCGCGTAAATATTAATTTAAACGCGATATTGAATTGAGACAACAAAACGCAACAAGACACAACAAAATGATTGAATTCAATCCCCGATTATTAATTAAAACAATGACAAATTCAATTTAACCAACGAAGCGAACGATTTAAATATTGAGCGAATTTCAGAGCAAAATAAACTACAAGCGTCTCGATTGAGAAAACCTGGTAGAATGACCGCATCGGTCTTGATGAGTTGAAAATTAAGATGGGTTTTTTCCTCTCTCGTCCTTCTCACCACGCGACCTCCGCCCTGAGGCCTTCTATGCAACGATGCATCGCCGCGATAGAGAGAGAGAGGAATGAAGAATGTAAAAAAAATGGGAATTATCATATATATGTCCCCTGGTTTCGCATGAAACAATATATACCCCGGTTTCGCATGAAACAATATATACCCCGGTTTCGCATGAAACATACTCCCCCCGGCTGCGAATGAGAATGAGCTGAAAATGTTGTGAATGAGTGTAGCAAGACAGGTAACTCAGCGCGCGTACATAAATTGAGTTTAAATAATTGATTTAATATTCATGTTTCCACTGGCAATGGACAGAGTGAAGTAGCATTTCGCATGTAGATCCCCCTGGACGTTTTGACCTTGACCACTCGACTGATCCCATCAGATCCAGGATAGACCTCAAGGACAATACCCAATGGCCATTTCATGCAGGGAGTCAGCTTGTCAATGAAAACCACGACTGTCCCTTCCTTCACGTCGCTCTCACCAGCAAACCACTTTTGCCGCTTCTGGAGCTCACTTAGGTATTCGAGATGCCAACGTCTCCAAAAGTCCTGACGGGCTCGAGTTATGAACTTCCAAACGGTGAGCCGGTTATCTGGAACATTAAGATAATTATTTTCCGGCAGTTTATTGAGAGGACGACCGATAAGAATGTGCGCGGGGGTTAAAGCGATTGGATCATTCGGATCAGTAGACAAAGAACATAAGGGTCTTGAATTAAGTATCGCTTCGATTTCAACGGCTAATGTACTTAATTCTTCGAAAGTTAGAAGTTTATCCCCCAACACGCGCTTAAGATGATGTTTAAAAGACTTTACCGCAGCCTCCCAACTGCCGCCGAAATGTGGGGATTCTGGCGGATTAAAATGCCAAACGACGTTATTTGACGCAGCGAAAGCCTCCACCCCTTCCCGAAATTGTTTATCGGATAGAAGAGCATATAGTTCGCGTAATTGATTGTTTGCACCCACGAAATTTTTTCCGTTGTCAGAATTGACGTTAGAGGGAATTCCCCTACGACCAATGAATCGTTTAAAAGTTGCTAAAAAGCTATCCGTGCTCAGGTCACTCGCGATTTCTATGTGAACAGCTCTGGTGGCCATGCAAATGTATACGCATCCGTAAGATTTAATTTTAGTACGATTTCGAAATTTTTTCTCTTTGATATAAACCGGACCGAAAAAATCAACTCCCGTGTTTTGAAATGCAGCCGATGCTTGAACTCGAGATTTTGGTAAATCTGCCATCTTATATTGAATCGCGACGGGTTTATGTCGAATGCAAGTAACACAATTGCGTGTGATCTTCCGGACCTGATTTCTACCGTCCAAAAGCCAAAATCGCTGCCGAAGTGAACATAACGTGCTCTGAATACCGGAATGATAGTTTTGTAAATGCGCGTCTCTAATAATCAAGTCTGTAACATGATGGTATGAAGGTAATAAACACGGATATTTTTGTTCGTTGGACAAACTAGAATTTTTTAAACGACCGCCAACTCGTAATAAACCGTCTTTATCCAAAAATGGATCGAGTGCAGCTAATTTATGACTTTTAATAAGTTTACCTTGTGACAAAGCTTCTATTTCGTTATAAAAGAATTCTTTTTGAATGATACTCAAAACTCGTTTTTCGGCATTGATTTTAATTGATGTATAAACGCGGCCCAAGATGCGCTTAGCTCCTGCGTAATTGGTTCGTCCCATCCGGTCTTTAGCCTCCAACATTCTTGCATAATAAGTTTCGCGCTCATAATTATTGGCCCTAGTAGACCCAAAGGATCAAAGATTTTTGCGATTTCGGACAACACGTTGCGTTTAGCAAATTGAATTGTGTAATTAATTGTTTTTGAAGTGTAAATTAATTTATCGTTATTTGAGTTCCATGCAATCCCGAGTGTCTTAGAGACTTCGTTTTGTTCAACTGCGTTGTCCGACCCAAAAATCTTTTCATGAATATTATCTAACGCGTGACTATGATTTGACGCCCACTGACGGATATTGAATTTACCCCGTTTTAATATTTCAATGATTTCGTCGCGAATTTTTAGTACTTCGCTCAAAGTGTCAGCCCCCGTAAGCAGATCATCGACGCACAAATCGCGCTTTAAAATTGCACTAGCGCGTGGGAATTCGTGTGACTCGTCGTCCGCAAGCTTGTGTATTGTTCGTATTGCAAGAAAAGGAGCAGACGAAACACCGAAAGTTACTGTATTTAAATTGAATACGCGAATTTTATTGTCGTTATACCAAAAAACCCGTTGATATTTACGATCATCCGGATGAATAAGTACTTGTCTATACATTTTTTCTATGTCCGCGGTCAAAACGTAAACATGTGTACGAAATCTAAACAAATGTTCAAACAGTTTATCTTGAATCGTCGGACCGATCATCAAAGTTTGATTAAGAGAAATCCCGTTAGAAGTTTTAGCCGACGCGTCAAAGACAACCCGGAGTTTAGTTGTGGCGCTCGTGGCCCTTTGAACAGCATGATGTGGCATATAATAACCTTGCGATAAATCATCCGAAGCTAATGACATGTGTCCCAAATCTAGATATTGTTGCATTACTTTATGATATTCATCCTTAAGCCGAGGGTTGGAATTTAAAGTTTTTTGCAAAGACTGAAATCTCCGAAATGCTTGCGCACGAGACTCACCGAATTCGACGTTATTGTGCCGGAAGGGCAGTCGTACCATGTATTGACCGGTTTCAGTTCGCGCGGTATTTTCAACGTAATGTTTTTCGCATAACGGTTCTTCCGATGCTGTTCCAATTCCCGCGCCGATTTCTTTGATATTCCAAAATTTTTCTATTTGTTTATGTAATGTAGTTAAATGACAAGAAGCTGCGCGTACATTTTTACCAGTTTCAAAACCGCCAACAACAACCCATCCTAATCGCGTTTTTTGTATAAACAAATCAGAACCCGTTTTCGATACATGAATTAATCCCGATTGCAACAAAGACATTGTAGCGCCGCTATTAATTAAAATATCTACTGGTCGCGGTAAATGAAATTGAGAATCAGCTAACGGCAAATTAGGTGGCAAATCTACGTCTTCTCGCGGAAAAACATCTTGAGGCTCAAATTCGGATATTACGGAAACAATTAAACAAGTTAATGATTTTTCAAAATTATTGTGAATAGATTGAATGTAAATATCGAATTTACCGTTTGAAAAAGAATTCATATTATTGACAGCACCGACCGCTATGGAACATTTACGTATAGGAAGTCCGAGTTTACGAACAAAACCGCTGCTAATCAAGTTGGTAGTCGCGCAAGTATCGAGCAAAATTCGAGCGTTGACGAGAATGTCATCCTTGCCCCGGACACGGGCAACCGCGCTCATCATCAGCGGCGATGACGATTCATCGGCAAGCACTTTAAATACACCTGCAGATAGTCATGCCGAGGGACGGCCGCCCGTAGCCGTTGCAGCCTCCCTTCCCGTGGCCCCGCCTTGGGAATTACGCCCTTGATCAGAATGAAGACAAGTATGATGGGGTTTTTGACACTTCTTACAACGCCCGGATGTACATTGACCCGAGTGTTTTCGAAGACAATTGTAACATAAATTATTAGCCCTAGCCGCGTTCCAACGAGCAGAAACAGGTAAAGCTTCAAATTTAGCGCACCTGTACGTCGGATGATCCTCGGAACAATAGCCGCACGCGCACGATGGTGTCATGAACGTTTTCTCAACCCTTCCTCCCCTGCGGGTTTTCATCGGATGAGGCGCGACCGAAGCTGGAGCTCCCTTTCGTTTATTCGAACTTTTACCGTCCGAATCAGACTTTGAATGCAAGCGATCCACGGTTTCCCTGATAAAGGAAAAGAATTCGTCGAAAGTCGGCAATTCTTCCATACTTTTAAATGTTCTTTCCCAATCGTCGCGAATTTCATCGGGTAAATTTAAAATTAAATGACGAAGCATACACGTATCTGGTTTAACACCGAGAGATTCCAATGCGCTAATTGTTTGCCGAACCACATCGACCAACCCCTCGAGTGCTTTATCCGTCGCCACGGTGAGTTTAGGTAACTTGATTATCGAATCGATATGTTGGTATACGATAATACGCCTTTTCTCATACGAATCTTTTAGAAGCTTCCACGCGGCCCCGTAGCTTTCCGCACAGACAGCAAAATGCGCTACTTTGTCCTTAGCGGCATCTCGCATACAGCTCTTCAAATATTGAAATTTAACAACATCGTCGATGTCTTGACGCGAATCTATCACGGATTTAAAGGTGTTAGAAAAATCAAGCCATTCTTTATAATCACCGTAAAATTTAGGAAGTTCGTTTATGGGAAGTTTAGATAATTTCTGCCTTTCAATAAAAGTCGACGTGCCTATCGGACCCATTGAGACATCAGAATTACGCGGCGCGGTTATATTTTGGGTACTTTGAACATTAGCAGCGACTCTATAATAAGTATTTTGAATTTCATTCATTTGCGCGATACCGGCGTCATTTGGGTCGAGGGTTTTTAATTCGTCATGCAAATCTTCGTAATTATAAAAGAGCGTAGTCAAACGATCGACTCGCAACCTTGATTCCACTGGAGATATGCTACCGACGACTAAGGCGCTCTCAAGAGCCGCAGCTCGTTCAAGAAGCGTTTTCCGTTTTTCGGTTATAAATTCAATTCGCTTTCTCACGTCAGCCATTTTGAAATCAAATTAAATCTAAAAAATCAATCAAAAATCAAATCAAATTAAGACCAATCCAATTTAAATAAAATAAACCCGAATTTTTTAATATAATTCAAATAATGTAAAATTAATCTCCGCGAACAATTACAATTTATCAAAATTAAGTCAATTCAAATTGCAAATGTACGATTACCCAGTTCAGAAAAAATTCAAATTATGGCCCGAACCAATTCAACGAAAGACAAGAAGGCACACGAGCGGTAAATCAATTCCGCGAAGTCGTATGTTTACGTTTGCTAACGGCGCGAACAATGTACGCCGGTTCCGCCCTTATATGCGCGCACGATGAGATCCGTTCCGCGAATTTAGGGTCGTTCGTGCACGTGCACGACAAAAGACCGTTGAACACGCGAACACAGCTGTATGCGAGTTGACGCAACAATACCACGCGCACTGATTTTTCTTCCTTGTATATTATACACACTATTCAACAAAATATATATGGTAAATATAAAAAATAAAAAAGGTAACTTAGTTGTAAACCAGCTGACGTCAATGTCCCGATGATGAACTCCAGAAGCGGCCCAAGGACAGATGACAAAGCAGAATGCACGCTATTTCCCCGAACGATCTCGTGCTCGTTTCCCCTGTTTTGTTTTAGGCAAAAGGCAAATCTCAAGCGTGCTCAATCCTCACAGGAGGCACCAATTTTTGTATCGTCGAAAAAATGCAAATTGAAAATGAAAAAAAAATAAATAAAAAAATAATAAAAACCAAAGGAATAAGGCAAGGTAATTAAATAAAATACTCGATTTGGGCAAAATACAAAACGTATATTTTACCCGAAAAAAATGGAGAGAAAAGCCCAAGGCATAAAAACTCTCTGAAGAATGTTATTATAAAATTAGATTACAAAAGAAACAAAAAGGGAACGAATTTACCGAATATTACGGAGAAGCACGCTGAGACTACCTGATATGTAATATGTGTAATTGATGATTTGCGATTTTTTAGACGATCGTCAAGACGGAGAGAGCCACGTTTGGCCTCCGTTGATGATTTGCGATTTTTTAGACGATCGTCAAGACGGAGAGAGCCACGTTTGGCCTCCGTTGATGATTTGCGATTTTTTAGACGATCGTCAAGACGGAGAGAGCCACGTTTGGCCTCCGTTGATGATTTGCGATTTTTTAGACGATCGTCAAGACGGAGAGAGCCACGTTTGGCCTCCGTTGATGATTTGCGATTTTTTAGACGATCGTCAAGACGGAGAGAGCCACGTTTGGCCTCCGTTGGGACGTTTGTTGTTAACAGAATCACCTAGGCGCGCGATTGACGGAGCGAGTCACCTTGACCTCCGTTAAAACGATTGAAAACGATTGAACTCGGTGCACTCGAGTATAGCTTAATTGGTTTGCACTAGGAGTGCAACTCTCAAGGAGAGCACGCCCACCCCGTGATCACTTCCGCGTTCGCGTAAATATTAATTTAAACGCGATATTGAATTGAGACAACAAAACGCAACAAGACACAACAAAATGATTGAATTCAATCCCCGATTATTAATTAAAACAATGACAAATTCAATTTAACCAACGAAGCGAACGATTTAAATATTGAGCGAATTTCAGAGCAAAATAAACTACAAGCGTCTCGATTGAGAAAACCTGGTAGAATGACCGCATCGGTCTTGATGAGTTGAAAATTAAGATGGGTTTTTTCCTCTCTCGTCCTTCTCACCACGCGACCTCCGCCCTGAGGCCTTCTATGCAACGATGCATCGCCGCGATAGAGAGAGAGAGGAATGAAGAATGTAAAAAAAATGGGAATTATCATATATATGTCCCCTGGTTTCGCATGAAACAATATATACCCCGGTTTCGCATGAAACAATATATACCCCGGTTTCGCATGAAACACTTAGTTTTCATGCTTTCTTCAATAAATACATCTCTACCTTTCTCTTTCTATTCCTTTACTGCTTTTATTGCTTTTTTTTTCCCTTTAATGATGACTATCTTTATCTGTAGTATTTGAGCATTAAAAGCCATAACCGGTTCCAGTTTGATTTATGATTTAATCTTTCCTATTTGTGATTGTGTTACCCCTGTTTATATTGAAGACCGCGGCCTAGGAGTATTACTACTTCTGGTCACTTTAAGGGAGATCTCTTCTAAACAATATTCGAACATTTGGATTTCCAAACTTGGTTTCATATATGCTAACATCAACGATAATTTGAAGTAATTTATGATAAACGGGATCATGCATGTAATCTACAATATTTCGAAGGAGTATTTTGACCGCATTAAGCTGTTCTTTACTAACGATCGCAGTTCCATTATGCCCGTCTGCTCTATTCTCTCTAAACCCCAAAGATACCTTGAAGAGAGACCTGATCCGACGGTAAGAGCCAGGTCTCTCTTAACAACAGGCAAATTACACCACTTTTAGTTATACATATACACTTCTAGCTTATCAATGATCGGCTTCAAGCTCTGACTGTTCCTCTCAAATATCTTCAATGAGAATACATTGTTTCCTTTTCAACATTAACCGTCTTAATATTTGCTGCAGTTTTTATCAACGAGATCATCATTCTGACTATTTCATCATGAGGTTTTGAATTTTCTCCCAGAAGTTCTATTATTGTTCTGGTGTCAACCAGATAATCCTTAATCTGTGGAATCGTTCTTACTTTAAGGAACTCTAAATATTTCTGAACACCATCACCACCAGGACATATCTCATGCTTGCTTTTACAGTCTCTTGCTAGATGACCAAATCTCTGACATTCATAACATCTTACTGTTCTCGGAACATATTCTAGAAGTTTTAAGAGTAGATATAAATTTTTACTTTTTTCTTTAGTACCTTTCTTACCTCACCATTTTCTCTTATAACTCTCATTTTTCTGAAAACTTTTGATCTCCTGATTTCCCTCCTCCAACATCCACTCCTTTCAGCAGACCCACCCTGGCCACAGCCCCCAGCGGAATATAGACCCTATAACTGTCATCCAATTTATGATTTTTTTCAAATTCATTTGCAGTCTTTCCATTTCCAAACTCAATCAAACACTTTTCAAATGCGACTCTTCCATTGCATTTTAAATCTTCAGCCAGATCCTCACTTAATCTATAAATCTAATTTTATCAACAGAGCGAAAACTCACTCTATTAGTGAAGTTGTTCAACTAAATTTTTTTTTTTTCGCAATTTTATAACTTAATCAATTGCGGTGAAATTAATATGTTCTCCCCACTCCTGAAAAAGCAATACAAATTTGAATAAAACAACCATTATTTTTCGAGATTTTGAACAAAATACGTCACGCAAAATTAGTTAATTAAATCAATGTTAATGTTCAAATATTGCAAGATATTTCATATTGCAAATCATTCGATTTCATTCCCGCTGGAAAAACCAAAACCTAGAATATATTATGGGTTTTAACAATTATTATAATTATTAAAAAATGACGAACTTCCATACAAGCTTTCATCTCCTATTTAACCCCTTTAGGGGATGAATTTTCAAAAATCCTTTTTTAGTGCTCACTTACGTTATATAATACAAGCCGTCTCGGAGGACAACCCTTACCACTTAGGGGTATGAAAAATACCCTATGTTACTCGTGGATAATGTAGCTTTCGAATGGTGAAAGAATTTTTAAAAACGGTTCAGTAGTTTTTGAGCCTATTCATTACAACCAAACAAACATACAAACAAAGTTTTCCTCTTTATAATATTAGTATAGATAAGGAACACCTGTGCAAAATTTCATGCTTGTAGACTCACCGGTTTAGGCTGAGCGTTGTCTGTCAGTCAGCCAGTTTTAGAGTTTTATTAAGTAGATATATTTCCGAATCCATAAAGTTGTCATTTGAACAATTAACTGACTTAAATTGCAAAATCAAATTATCCTTACATTTTAATAGTACTTTGTGTGGCTTCTTTTACACGAATGATTTCGTCTACCCTTCGTGGCATGAATTGAATTAAATTTTTGACATTTGGAATCTGGGATTTTGATCCCAAACTCTACCCTATTCAGCAGCTAATTTGATGTTCGCCAATCCCCCGATTATGTCGCTATTTCTCTCTTTGACTCAAACCAAACCTGTTCAATTCAATTGCGGTTGGAAGACTGTGGAGATCAATCAAAAACCTGAAATCTATGGTTTTGAATCAGTGAGCTTTGTATTTCGGATCATTATCTTGCTGGAAGATATAATAACGTCCGAGACATTTTAGTCCCAGTGGTTCTGCTTTCCAAGGAAATTGTCCTGAAGGATCGCAATATAGTTTTTTATATAGTCATTTTACGAACGATCTTTTGTAACATCCCAACCGCCCGGAAGTTCGGGAGTTACCTTTACTATAATATTAAATTTGCTTAAATTGAAGGACAGGTCAGCATTGTCGCAAGCACCTGTTGTATTTAATCATAAGATTATTCCATCTCTAATTAATGGAGTTGAGACTGCTATTCTTTCTGAATTTTATTTATCTTCGTACATTGATCTATTAATTATACGCTTTAGGTAATCTTAATTCACTTAAAATGTATAATGTTTTTACAAAACTTAGCTATTTTGGTAAAGATTACTAACGTTAACTTTTTAAACTCAATTAATTGTTCAAATGACTTGCGAGGGATCAAAACAAATTTATACCGTAATTCAGTAACAATGATGATTCTGGTTCCAGTCACTCGTATATGCGAACAAAAAATTAGGTCACTGTGCACCTGAAAAGTTCTAAACATTATCGCTTTATGAGTATTGCCAATGTAATTATGATTCCAATTAAGGAAGTATGAAATTGTATTTCCTTATGAAAACGAGTTATCTAGGAATTAAGAACTAATTTTAATTATTTTACACTTAAAACGTTTTCAAATAAAAATTACACACAAATTTGTTAATTGTTATATTTATGTTAATTTAAAATTGGCTTAGTAAAAAAAATATTATATCACTCTCTTCATTTCAGCATTATATTGGTTTTTTTTAAATAAATCCCGAATTCATCTATTATCCGCGAAATATGTGGTTAAGTTCTTTTGAAGGATTTATACATATTTTGATATTTTGGGGATTCTATTATAATTTCTGTTGTTAAATATTTAGCGATTTTTGTGACAATACTGCCTCATTACATTGCATTTAAATCAATTTTTAAATTATATTACATATTCATACTCTTTGAAGTAGAGCCTTGTTATCTTAGTAGTAGTTGTAGGACATAATATTGCTTTTTGATCTTGCATGAGTAGTAAATTACTCCGTAGTATTACTCATAAGTATTACAGTAGAAATAGTAGTTAGTAAATTAATACAATTTTAGCTTTACTCCTATTATAGACTTCGAAATCGTATATTTTCTGCTGTTTTACCTAAATGCTTTAATAAACAATTCTTTACTATAATTGACTTGTTTTGCTTATTTATTCCTCTTTTCTAATTCTATTTCAATTGGCTTTCCGTTTCGTTTCTAAATTTATACCTTATTTGCATATGGAAGAGTTTTATTCTGCTTAAAAACTAAATTAAATTCATTTGAAGATATTTGGAATGTAAATTACTAATCAATCTTATAAAACTGAGTTAAGAGGTACACAAAGTGGACAATTTTTGAATCAGGTAATCTTAAATGAAATAAAGTAAATTCAGTATTTTTTCGTATTTTTCTAAGATATTATGTACTAAAATTGGTCATTACACAAACAATAACTAATCATACAAATGTATATTTCATTGGCAGACATTTAATTTGCATATTGGCGTATATTCCTATATTCAAATTATTTAACATCTACACACAGTTTAGAGTGGTACTTTTTATAGTCAACTTAATTATCACATGAATAACATGACGCAATAAACGCTCAATTTATCTAAGAACATCGGCGGCTTTCAGCTCATGTGTAGAATCCTCTCTATTGTTAATTAATGGGCTTTAATACGAATTGCAAAGAGCTTTTACACCTCCGAATACCCTCGCGACACTTGAGTTAGCATGCAGGAAAGTGCTGCTGTAATTAGTGACAACCGTATTAATAAATTAGTTTAATTAATTAGTTCTATGTACATGCAATTTTGATACTTTTATGTGTTAGTAAGGTTTTTAGGAAAATGTTAAATTATAAGAATTGCTTTCTGCTTAAAGTTCATTATAAAGTAGACAAATTTGTTTGTAAAACGTTTTTTTAATTGTTCTTGCACATTTACGTTATGTTTAAAGGGGTCTAGGCCATTATTGTCAAATTTCAATAATATTCAAACAGACAAACACAACAGTGATCTTATGAGAATTGGTCTTATTAGTAAGAGTGAGCTCATAAATTAAAACGAAAATATTTATTTTTTAACCACCAAAACGACACTCCATATTATAAAAATACCAATAGGATAAAAATCTCACAGCTTTTAACTGGTATAGTTTAAGATTAGTCTAGGGCAGTTAGACGTAAAAAATAAAAAACCTTATGAAGTCTTTGGTGAACGGATTTTTATAAGATTTTAATAAGTAGTTAAAATTTTAGTCTTTAAAGATTAAAAATGATGGCTTATGATTATTCTTAGTCATTGATAATGTAATATTAGAATATAGCAACTTTAAATTTTAAATGGGAATTTAGCTTTAAAGTATATTTATTTATTTTCACAATATCCCTTTCTCACAGAGCACGGGCCAATTAAAAGTTAAAAATGTCAAGGTTTATCGTTCAGTAATAAAACTTACTCAAAATGTAGGCAAATAATTAACATACCACAACAAAGCTTTTACAATTTAAATTTTTTCATTGCTGTTCAATCTCTGTACAATTTTAGCAATTGAAGATGTTTATTTTCAGCTCTGTGTTATTTCGTTGATTAATATTTCGCTCAATTGACTTTTCAACCCGCAAATTGCGAGCAAAAATTTCACTTTCATATTTTTGTTATAAATTACTAATAATAGCCAAACAAAATTAAAATCACTAATAGGATTGTTATATATAATCTGAATGATGTTTATATAATCTGAAGTATAATATGTATGTATTTCAATTTTTCAATCCAATTATTGAATGACGCAATCCGATTATTTTATGGTTTAATTCTAGGTATTCAGCTTTTAACAATTGTTTGAATTTTTCTTTTGTATTTTTATTCCAATCGCTTTTTTAGCTTTGAACATACATGCTCTCATTTATCAGAAGATTAAACATTTACATTATTATTTATTTATGATGACAAAGCAAATTTTTAAAGATTTATAAAACCCATACGTTTCTTCTAATAAGTTTTAAAGGGGTTAAGGGGAACACCACTGTGATGATTTGAAACTTCTTCTCGAATATATTTTGGTAACTAGATTATTTATTTATGATTTGGGAAGAAGGTATGTTATTAAGCACAATTAAACTTATGTTATGTAAATATTTGTATAAAAAAATTGAAAATTAGCAAGGTTATTAAATTATAATTGAGGCTCTGCAGAATAATAATGGCTCAACGGCCGGAAAGCTTCTGCGAGAATGGTTATATTTCTATTTAGGGAGTTCAAAAAATAATTTTTTAAATAATAATAAACGGCTACGCGCAACCTTTGCCACAGCGACTACAAACATTTTCGTTATTTAAATTTTAAAGTTGACCAATTGTAGCTAGAGTTGTGAATACAGCCAAGTCCTCAAAGTCGTTTGCAGAAAAGTTAAAATTTATGTACATGTTAACTGCGATCAAAATGTTACAGCATCGCAATTTTTACGAGCCACGACTCAAAAATTTGTGTACATATTTTTAAAGGTATATACTTTGGTAAAATGCAAACAAAATTTGGATTCATCACAGTGTTGTTTCCTCTTAATGGTTCCTCAGAAAAAATCAAATTACGTGGATAAGATAGAGGCTAGTCGCATCTCTAAACAAATAATAATATGAATGTTGGTTGAATTTTGAAACAAATATAGAAAATTGTTTTTTTTTGGAGATGGCAATTATTAATTAAATGAATGCAATAATTGATAAATTTGATTTGATTTTTTAAATATTTTTCCCTTTTATTTTGAAAAATATAACATACCTAAATACTTTCTATATTTGTGCGATATGTCCCATTAAGGAAACGACAAAGTGTGTTAATTTTAATGGGCTAAAAAAAGGTCAACACATTCCGCGCTTCGGATTAATAATTACCTCTTTTGTGTTAAAAATATTGTGCTCCACTTACGATTAATCAAATCCCATATTAATTGATTATTTCTTTACAATAATCGGGATGCAATTATTCCGTCTGGATTAATTTCAAAATTTTGCCACTTATAACTGTATAAACAAAATAAGATAAAAAAATATATCTATCGCAAACACAATTGATTTTCTTACAATAATCGTAAAGTTCGTTTATAATTAATAACGAATTTTATTTTTTTAATATAAAACCTTATAATTTCAGTTCTTGAAACGGACTCATTTACACGGTTACTGGGAAGTTTGCTGGAAATCATGAAAAGAAATATTCAAGTCTACGATTTTCAAATTCAGCAAATTTTATTGAAGAAAACCCACTGTTAATGGAGGAAAAGTGAAAATTGCGAAGAAACATTTACTCTATTGATATTTGTCTTAACTTTTGAATAAATTCCATTACAATTTTATTAGCAATTTCTATTTTAACTGAAATATTGTGGCCATAATTCAGGGTAATTTCATTTAGAAATTATCAGTGGTTTCTAAGCTGAACATGTAATGGTAATTTTACTAAGGGAATTGTCAGCTATTTCTTGGATCTTCTAGCATAAAGTTAATTTGATGAACGCATTGATTTTGGTATGCCCCAGAAATTCTTGCGAGCAACCTCAAAGATATTGCTCCTTCAAGAATTGAGCATTTTAATTAAAATAACCTCTCACTTCCCATTAACAGAGTTATGAGGCACTAGAGATAATTTAAGGACAAATAAAATACACATTTGTATTTAAGGAGGAACTTTTTACGAGTTTTCTGATGGAAAATTCACAAATTCGTTTAATCTGTTACGCTTTAAGAAAGTATATTCTGATAGTGTGGAGTAATTGCCTTAATAATTTCAATTTTAGTTTGTATCTTTGTGCTAAAATACAAATCTTAATATTATTAAAATAATCTCAGATGTGCGCTAAAAAATAACCGCTTTTATTCTTAATCGTCATAGCAGCTGCTGATTAAAGAGCTCCCGCAACCAAGTAATCCTAAAGCTTATAGAAAATTTTGTTGGTAAAACAATCCCATCGTTCTGCACTAATTAAATTGAAATCTCAAATGTTTTTAAGTATACTTAACTTCTTGAACATTTTGCATGTGATAAATATAATTTCGTTCGGTTTTCTGTTAAAGTCACATTTGTGTGTGGAATGTGCCACTTGCACAAGCCTTGTAAGTACCCACCCTCAGCCCAAAAGGTCATCTCTTGTTTTAAAAGCAGCATGATTTCATTAAAACAGTTTTGCAGTAATCGATTTTTTGCTATTTCAGTCCTGGACGTGGATGCTTTTGAACGTCTCCTGGGTCCTTGCATGGAAATTATGAAGCGCAACATTGACGATTATGAAAGTCAGCTTATTCGAATTTTCGGAAGCAAAAACAACATAACGGACACACGATAAAAAGGCTGATTTATTTAAAACATAATTACATAAAATGAAGCAACACAAACAGCACACACACAAAAACAAACACACACAGACACAAATCTATATAAACTCAATCAAGCAGAAGTAGATAAATATTGTTTAAATTATTTAATGTAATACGGATTCGATGCCATGTTTAAGTGAAAAAGTGTTAAATATATTTACAAGGTAACTTAGGTAAATTATTGACTATTAAAGTAAAATGTGTTTTTATTTTGTATTTTTAATTGTAAACACACATCCTCCATCACAAGTCGTCGTCTTGGCTTAGAGTCATCCGCAGTCTCAGCGTGTAGATTATAAAATATAAATTAAAAAAAAATAATAATAATGAAATATTTAAAAAAAATGTTTGAGTGAAATGAGTTTTAAGCGTTTCTGTACAAACACACTTTGTCACAACTTTGCTAATTTAAGCCTAGAATTTTTTATAGTAATTTATACTGTAATTTATAGCTAAAAAGTTTTAAAATCAAAATGAAGCCAATTCACGCATTTTGTCACAACCCTATTAACGTATTGCTGGATTCTTTCAATGATTTTTGTCCCTAATCCTTGATATTCTTTATAGAACTTAAAGTGAGGAAAAAGAAGAAAATATCCAGAAAAGGATAAATCAACGAATTAAATGAAATTCAATGTAAATCGACAGTGATTTTATTTTTCGTCGTTTTTGCCGAACTATACAGTGAATCTATCGAGCAATCATTTAAACAAAGAATATTTACTGAAAATGCGCATTTTTAACTTTGATTAATTTATTTAGGGATTTATTACTGCACATTACATGAATAATCTTAAATTCTATTTGCGCAAAAATAGTTTCAATTTAGTCAATAATCGACACAAATTGGGCTTAAAGAAAGTGCATTAGTAGTGCAAAAGTTTTTTAATTGTTCTTTCCTTTTTATTTTGATATAAGGACTATTATAAAATATTATGAAAAATGCAAACACTTTTTAAAATTTATATAAACAGCAATTGTAAATGGGTTGTGACACGTATAAGAATTTAGTTTAAAATTTACTATTTGCGAGTATTTTTTCTACGGATATTTCAGAAGGAAAAAAAAATTAACACTTGTTTACTAGTTAATGTACGCGTGTTTATATTAAAAATAAATAAAGCAATTATTAGAAACCAGAAAGCAGAATTGCAACTGGCAAAGTGCTCTACTCTAAGTAATACTTCTAAGGAGATCTTGTACACATGCTAATTTCCAATTCTAAAACGTCCATCGTCTTCGTAGGTGTCCCTTATTTGTAATTTAAATAGCATTAAAAAAAAATGTTTATTTATTATTTATTTTCTTTTTAAATAGTTTCGCAACTGTTGTCATAAAAATCACAGCTCAAATCGTTAAAGAGAACCAAATATTATTTATTGTTATTACGATGTTTCGCTGGAATACGCATTTTCCACCGGGAATAGCAACTATTTGTACATTTCAGACACATATATATATATATTAGTAAATATTGTTAATACTAGCGACTGTGTTTCCTTTATTGAGTGTCTTTTATTAGAAGGCTTATTCTTTCCAGACTGCGATAAATCTTTATGTAGATGTTTATCTTGAAAAACGGTCGAAGATTTTTGCTGTCCGACTTTTCCCTGGTAACGCAGCTTACCGCTAAAATAGTTATTCCATTTCAATTAGGAATTATTCAAAATAATAAAGTATGAAAGCATAGTTCCTTAAAAAAAATAATAATTTGAAATTATCTGAAAGAACATTTGCTTTATTTTAAATAAAAGACGGATAGAAGGAAAAATAATAATTAAATTATAGTAATCATTACTAATTAAAAAGTAATGAAGGAATTGACATTTTATACCGCTTTCTTTATTTATTTGTCATAACGATGCATTAAGTATAATAATAATTTTAACTTGTTATAAACTTTTAAATAGGAAAATTGAAATTGACGTTGAGGCTAGAAAAATATCAAATTGAAGAAAAATTAAGTTGTTCACCTCATTTAACAATATTTTCCCATATTTCTGCATAACAAAAAGCTTCGCAATGTAAAAACGTTTTATGAAATAAGAGTTAAGAGCTATAAACTGAATTATTAGCCCACCACAAAATTCCTAGCTAAGTGCAAGGCATCTACATAAAACTTTATCGCCAATAGTCAACGTGCTTGTTCTGGTAGGTTATACAAATAAATAGATTTATTTATTCATTGCGCCGCATGAGAGAAATCATTTTGGTAAGGGGACCAACGACAGAATATTTACCTATATAAACATGCATTTATATTATTTTATAGCTTGCATAATTATTTTACAAGTGGCAAATCTCAAATACAATGATCTCTTCGGTAACATGAATGAATATTTTTCGAGATATATTGCATATTTCCGATAAACAGCAAAATAAAAAATACTTGTGTAACCTACCAATTTTTTGGCTGTTTCTAAAAATTGTAATAAAAGCAATTAAAAGCAGTAGAAGTGTGTTAATAATTTGAAATTGTAACTAATGCATGATTGGCTGCAGAAGCAGAAAAATGTTTTTTAAGGTTTTAAGGTAAAAAAACAGTACAAGCATTTACGATATGTATAATGTATAATTTATGTTGCAATCCGTCTTAACTTTCCAAAACACGATTTCAAACTCTCAATTGACAATCAAATTTAGCAAAACAAAATAAATTTTATTTTTTGTTGACCAAAATATCCAGTGTCGTTTGATTCGATCTGACTTATTTTAAATTGCATAATATTTTGATGGTTTTATCTGAAGGAAATAAATTGAAAATTAAAATAAGAATTTCAACCAATTTGCAATTTTTGCAACTTTTAACCTTAAAGGCTGAAATTTAGCGTAAACTCATTTAACGAAACGTAGCAATATTCGAAAATCCTGTGTTCGAGAATTCGGTTTTTGCAGTCAACTGCTCAATTCAGCGATTGTTTTCTTAAGATGAATTGAACAATCGACTGCAAAAGCTGGATTTTTTGAAAAACTTTCTAGAATGAGTATAATGACAAAAATTGTGAATATTTAGAACAATGTAAACATTGATGACAAAATATCAGTACTTCTGAAAATGACACTAAACTAAAAAAACGTACAGTGTACGGATTATTATGGAATATTAGTGAGAGGGTTTAGACAAATTTTGAATACATAATACATCTTTAAGATCAGACTTTTTATATCCAAGGAAATAAAACCAGTAGATCTAAGTAAGCCCAAGTATTGGCAAGACTGGATTCTTAAAAGTTAAACTCTTACGCAAAAAGGAATTGGATCAGTAATTGTGTATGGTACTATTTTCGCTATGCCGCTTAATTTGAAAATTTATTTCTCGCAGCAGTAAGAATCGTTACCATTATGTGTAATAAATGAAAAAACGCTAATTTAATTATTGAGTAATAATTCACCATTACCGTATAATAATCATTAATCAAAATTACTTGAAGTAATGATTGTATACATGACTCTAAATAAGTAATATTGATTAATAATTATTTATTCAGAGCATTTATTAGAAATATTTAATAATGCTCAGTAAGACCGAATAGTTCTATAAATACGGTAATGGAAAGAAATGAACTTTAGTTCTAAAAACACACAAAAATTCCGTCAAAATATTATGCAGAACAGTTTAAAGAAAATGTGACTAGCTTTATAGTAAACACTACCCTTAACAAAGAGCTTATACATATAAAACTAAAACGATTAGGACAATATGTGTGGATTGTTTAAGCACGTGTATCCTTTCGAGTTTCGTTAAAAAACTGTTTGCGGATACTTTTTACGAGTAGAATTTATTTACGGCATTGAAGATGCGCACCTTTATAAGAATCAATTAATAATAAAAGAAAGCAGTGTTTTTAGCATAATAAGAAGATTAATTAGAGTAAGCTAAGTAAGAGGAATGAATTTCTTATCGTGTAGGTAGTGTGAGGTGAGAAGATGCAGGCCATTTTCATCATTAGCTACTCTCTGTGGTTATATCATTTTGTGATACAATTCATCGTTTTTTAGCTGTAAGAAATGTTTCCTTTGTTGTGGTCTTGTGAATTTAATGAATAACTAATAAAAGAATTCCATGCGCGATATACTACTGAATTGTAATCGTTTATTTCCAGTTCTGTACAGTTTGGTGCTAATTTGAATTCTTGAACAACAAAAAATATTAATAATAGTATATAAAAAGCAGGCGCAGGTAGCTATTTTTAGTTTTCACGTTTAAATGCAAAGTTCCTTAGTTGCTAAACTACTTTTGAAACCTATTTCCGAAATAGAAGAAAAGAGAAATAAATATTTACTGTACTGTAGGAATAAAATATTTTTGAGAGAAATTGATATGAAATAAAGGCAAAGAATTGACTTTTCCCATCAGCATAAATATGAAATCTAAGAAACTGCCATATGCTGTCCGCACACCTAGTTAATTTGTGTACTGTGTAAGGGAATCTATCGCTATTGCAAAAACTGATGAACTGAAAATATACAAAAGATCTTCTACAAAATGTCTAAAAATTCTTCAAACGACATATCCTTCGACCTTCTTGAGCCCTTTCGTTCAGCTCATTCTCTGCACCCACATTTTTCACTAGAAAATCCCCACCTCGTTGCGCTGCCTCATTGCCCATCTGTTAAAAAAAAAAAACAAAAAACATTGTAATTTCCATACATAGCACGCGATAGAAGTCTGTAATGCAAATATCAAAAATAATAACATAAAAGCTCTAATTAATGGGGGGAATCATTAGACGTTGAAGACTACAACCGCTTTAGTTAAGAACGTAAAATTAAAAAATACTCCTGTCGTGTCATACTAATTGAAGTGTTAATGAAATATTTTAGGATAAGAACAACACAAGAAAAACAAGCAAATGTATGGAAAGCTTAAGGACAACAATTCGGAATAAGAATAATAAATGTATTTGTAAATTAACTAATCTTTTATTGTAACGCCTTTATCTTCTCTTTTAAAACACCAAAATATTTCTATTTTTACATATTTCAGCGCGCAGCAGTGATAGATGGATAGCATCAAAAAACTCTAGCGGAATCCAATTTTGTCCGAAATGTAGGTTTAAAAGCAATTTGGCACTTTTGAAATAGACGATGTCTGTCTTTTCCTTTATAAAATGCAAAGTTAAATTACAAATTTGAAACTACATATGATGCATATTTTTATTTTATTTCCACGTTGATATGTTAGGTATAAATTTCTAATTTGAAGCTCTACCCCTTCTTTGGTTTGTTCTGGTTTAAATAGCTCCTTGGCTCGTTTACTTAAAACTCCAATTTTACGATTGCAATTAGTGATCAGAATAACTTTAAGGCTTATGATCTTCTCTTTCGATATCCGAATTTTTGGGCTTAATAAAACGCATTACATTCAGAACCACTCGTTGTATTTGTAAAAAATATCTCAAATAATAAATCTTACTTACTTAATACCATCTACATTTTTCATCACTTGGTATCACTTTACTTTGCCTGAATGTTTGCAACTCTCCGCCAATTCGACAGATTTGAAATTATCTAAATTTAAGTAGGTAACACAATTTTTGCTTAATTTTTAAAACAAAGTGAATATCGACTAAAAGACGAGAGCTGTTTAAATTCCTTGATGCGTTTTAGATACCATCAATCTCAACTTCGTTGTTGTACACATCCATGATGTGTTCGATGATTTCCCAATGTTTGTCCTTAGATAAATCTTTAACAAAAACCTGTAGAAGTAAATAATTTAAATCACTTCATCTATTTTCTTAAAAAAAAATTCACTTACGTGGTACCAAGTGGAAGAATCGTCGTTTTCGTCAGTCAAGGGCACTTGTGCTCCGTAAGTCTGAAGAGCCAAAGAAAGACACGAAATAGCCACATGCGAAGGTTTGTAATTTAAAATCGCTGCACTGTGATGAAAGTCCTAAAAGTTTATAATTTTTAGTCATTGCTTTTACAAATCTTATTTGTGAGACCAAACCTGCAAAAATGCTGCAGCTGTTTTCGCAATTGGCATTGCGTTCCAAGTGGTAGGGCCAAACCAGTCTTGTAGAGATTTCATGTAGTAAAGCATGTACTAACGGAGCGAATTAAAATTTTAATACCAAACTATTTTTAGTTAAACAATAATTACTCACTTTGTGCGGGTGAGTGAAATTCAGCTCAAACTTCAGCATTCTAGTTATCAGCAATTCAGCCTGAACGATTGCATCTCTCATTGACCAATATTCATCGCCTAATTCGAGCGGTCCTGAACCCCGATTGAGGGTGCTATGCGCGACATTGATAACGTCCCGGATCTTCACTGGATCATCCTTTATTTTGCCAGCCAAATACAGACAGGCTGACGATATTAGCTGAAAATATGAAAGCGTATCTTCAGCTACAATGCTACTGTAGAAATATTTTTAATACACATACAAACTCGTCACAGTTTCCGCTGTCAACTTCCTTGTAAAACCTGTGGAAGATTACAGCAGCAGTTGCAGAGGTAAGTGGTTTAACATTCAATTTTGCGGCACATTCAAACAGGAACCGTGCTGCTAGTCCCTTCCCAGACTTTTTCCTAAAGAAATTTAGTTATACAATAGGTTTTTTTAAATACATTGAGCTCTTCTTTACCTGTAATCAGTTGTAATTGCCTTCTGAACTTTTACTGTACTATCGCGTTGTTGGATAGACATAACGTCAGTCCCAGATTTCATAACAAAATTTTAAAATTCTGAAATATATTTAAGCACTTAATATTCGCATTCACTTTATTTTCAAGACAATATTATTCACGAAAAACACAGAATACAAATCGCTACTAAAATGTTTTAGGTTTCTTATAATTTATAAAGTGTAGTCTACTATTTAATCTTTTAATAATTATTAAGAATCACTTCGAAGAGAAACAAAAAAGGTTAAAACCTTTCAAAACTGCTTCTGTATGACGTGATTCATCATATTTTGTAAATCTTTAACCTCTTCTCAAGCAGTCTATTTGATTTAAAGGTACACAATCTATGAACAGGTTTGAACAGATTAATATCACTTTTTTCGGTGGACAGGTTTCTAGCGATTTATATTATAAAATATTCGAGTTTGCTTTAATACCGTCAGAGATTTAGCTTGAAACATTTTTATAAATGTTCTTTTTCTCGGTATGAGTTTATAATGTCTTATATTAATTATTTACGTACTTAAATATGAATTCCTAAAATATTATAGCTTGTGGTTTAAATATTTTTATATGATCTTACTTACACATTAAATATCAATTTTAAAATTCCAAATTACGAATTAAACGTAATTAGCACGATTTAACCAAGGCAATACCAACAAAAAGTGATATATCATTTCTATAAGATATTTTCCGTAGATTAGGAATTCACAAACGAAAACGTCCCATCACGACGAAAAATATACTTGAAGAGTAAACAACATCGTATCCGTTAACCAATTACTTCATATAATTGATAGTGCATGAAAATCACAATTAGAGCACGCTCAATACTCGTAGGTAAATAAAAAATGCTATCATGTTTGCATAAATAATAACTTAAATCTCTTCAAAGTTCCCTTGCTCTATAAATCTAAGAAATGTCCATTATTCGTTTGTAGGTAGTTCTCATGGTTAATCGGTTCCTTTCTTTTAAAAACTTGTTATTGGAAATTTTAAATTCCTATATGTTACCTATACTTCTTTCTCCAAGTTCTACAGATAAGGGGTTTCCTAGTTTAATTTTCAATCTTCAAAATTAGGAGCAATGCCCTTTCTGGGATTTTTTTTTAATTGTTTATAATTTAAGTATGTAAAATATATTGCTTGAGATTAGATAAGTGTATTAATAGGCATTAAAATCTAAAGGTTTTGGTGGTGATTAATAAAATGAGCATTTAGATATCGGACATTAGCGACTCAAATTGATAAGTTATATTATATTTTTAATAAACCAACTACTGAAATGCATTAGCTATTTGGGGAAATTAGAAGTTATATCAAAACATTAGTTTTTGGGGTGCTTTCAATTTCGTACTGCAGTTTCCTAGAGGGGC
This sequence comes from Eutolmus rufibarbis, assembly GCA_963920795.1. NCBI lineage: Eukaryota > Metazoa > Arthropoda > Insecta > Diptera > Asilidae > Eutolmus > Eutolmus rufibarbis. The sequence continues at coordinate 33,512,703 of OY987205.1, forward strand.
ATTTTTGGAGCACAATTTAAGATAGGTATTCTGAATTTGGCATGCAATCGGAGATGACCAGCACGCATCGTGGAGCAAAGTTTCGATGCAATGCCAATACTTAATTTGCATCACCACAGATACCACGTTCGAAACGTGGACCCCTTTCTTTTTTTTAACTGGAAACGATCGTGGGCGCACCTCAGCATTGTGCTAGCAGCTAGACTGGCACTAGACAGCTGAGGAGTCATTTGACCCACATTGGGCAATATTGGCGAAATCACGTTTCTTAAACATGATTGGGATGAAACAGGTTCTCGTGCGAAATGCGATATGCAAATTTCTCCGATTGTACGCACTTTGCCTTCACTAAACCGCCCCCAGCTGACTGCAACGACTGAAACCGGCCGGTCCACGAAAACCTCTTCTGCGTAGTTAAATTACGATTGCTTTCGAATTGATTAAGATTTTGAGAATGTCTCCTAAATAAATAGTACAACAAAGCTAGAAATTTTGTATTCAAGAAAAGTACCTTTTTCGGCTGCAAAATCGTCGCGGGTCTCAGTTGGAATTGCTAAAAGGAATGCTGCAGCTGCAATATCATCTAAAATAAATGTTTCGGGTCCCTAAGCGGAGTACTTGAGTCAGAATTAGCACAAAATTCGAGTTGTAAACTATTCAGCACGACACTTCGACGCCATAACAAATGTTTTCTCGCCACATGTTCGAGCTGGCGGATAAAATGAACCCGGGTGAACTTTTGTTCACTCCCTGACACAAGCAAAATAAACACAGTTGTCGTTGCGATGGAGAGGGAGCATAATTAGAAGGAAAGGGAAGTTAACCGGTAAAAATCAGCTGAGTGAGGCACTGCCAGAGAGACACAAATTTCGAAAGTGTCTTGTCTTGAAAGAGACTACTGCGAATTCGTTATTTATAGTTACAAATCACGTACAAATTATAAATTCTTAAAAAAGAAAAAAGTTTCATTATTAAATAAAGCTAATTTGATTTCTTCAATTTTTGTATGTATAAACATTTTTTAACCATTTAACCAGAGCTAATTTTGAAATCGTCAGACAAATTTATTCACCAAAGAAAATCAGTTCAACAATCTACTGGATATAAATAATTTTTCTCACAACCAAGTTGATTTTTTATTTAAAGAATAAAGTTATCAGTCTATTGCAAAACTAGTGCTAAAAGAATTTATTTATTTCTCAATGACTTGAACAATCTTGTAAAATTTGAACCTTAGCAGATTGATCATTACATTTGAAAATCTTGTGCAACTGCTTGCTTCCTTTTTTTGATCTAGTAAAAGAATTGATTTGAATTCCTCCCGCAGAATGTTCTTTAAAATATATATTACAAAAAATCGATGAGAAAGATATCTTAAATTTTTCATCTCATAGATATTATTTTGACAAATTCTAAAAGTTATCTGAAAAAAGATATCTCACAGTATATTTTAGAACTTGATGCTGTGTGGGTTGACATTTCAACTGAAATTTAAATTAAATCCTTCTAAAAATTGAAAAGTTTTCAGTTTCAAGTTTCCTTTATCAACTCATTCACCCCAATTCAAATTTCACTTGAAGATAGGGTGGAAAAATCAATTATTAGACTTTTTTTAAAGCACCCTTAAGTCACATTACAAATCGAATTTTAATTTTTAAGTATTAATTTAAATCATTTACAATATTGAATTTTATAATGAAGAAAGGTAATTCGTGTAATAAAACATCTATCCTATATTTATTTTTATTACTCAATATTAAAAGAACAAAAATTTTACAAATGAATTTTCAAATAAGTTTTCAGTAGTTAAATAAATTTAATTATTTCAAACCTTTATTATCTTAGCCAAATTAGATATATTAGAAAATTGTAGATAAACTAATATATATAATTTATATAACGTTTGATTTGTTTACATTATTCATATAAATATTTAAAATTTACATGCGATCTATAGAAAGTTTGAATTCCTTTAAAAGTTTTACATAATAGCGTCAAGTTCGGTTTAATATTAAATTAATACAATTAACTAAATTATAATAACAATTTATGAAAATATATTAAACATTTCAATGTATATTTTAACGCCAGATCTGAAATAATATCACTTAACTGGTAATAATTCCTGGAATTGCGAAAATATGTAGTATTTGTAAGCTTTAATTTAATTTTATTTATTTTTTAATTAAATCTGTTTATTTAGAATATGCTTTTGCAGTTTTACTTCAAATTAAGCGCCAAACCTTCGGATCAACCCCAACTCTCTTTTCGACTATTGATTTTTCATCCCCGTTTGTCACTCCAGCTCCAGACTAGACAGACGGGTTGTGGTCCACCCGATGCTTTTGCATTGCGGTTCGGTAATTGTGTAATTAAGTGAAAATTTGGTTAATAAAAATCCGTTTGGCAGAACTAAATAGAGTAATCCAGGTAAGTTTTAGCCAAAATTCTAATACTAAAGATATTTATATCTTAAATTAGAAAAAAGTCTTCGAAGAATTGAATTAGTTCTCATAAAATGCAGAATATATCGTTACTATAAACGTTACTTTAATCAATTAAAGTAGTAGTAATTAAGTATACACAGTTTACACAATTCGTTAACCAAAAATATCCTCGTGCTTAACCTTGAACTATTTAATTCTGCTATGTAAATTTGTTTACCTGTGGTTCTGTCGACCATGCGTTTTGAGGAAGTTTACACCTCATTTCTCATTCCATGTTCCGTTGTTGATATAATATACCTAAATATTTTTTAGGTTTTGTATTTTCGTGAACGCTAAAATCATTTTTCCCAAAATTTGATTATTAATTATTATACTTAGTACCTACTCATGCAGTTTAAAAAATTCGGGATAGTCCAAGAACTATAAAGAATATGTGGGTAAACAAACAATGGGACGTATGTACATATGTATGTATTTATGTATATATATTCAATGTCAATATATATATATAAATTTATATGAAGTGTGAACACATACTTGTATAAGATAAAATGCACTTTAATATTTTTCCCGATTTTAAACTGAAGGAACTTTGGCTGATTTCCAAATAAAACAACATTTTTTCTTTTATCTTAAGATTATGTTAGGTAAAATTAAAACATAAAAATAACATAGAACTAGAATATTAAATTCCTATTATGAAAAACAATAAACGGTGTTATTTGTACATATGTCGCTTAAATAGGTGTTGCAAAAATAAGGTAAGTTGTTTTCACTTGCTGGACCTGAATTTATTTTTTTTATATTCTATCTAGATAATTTCTTATTTTATTCTACTTAAACAATATACTAAACGACCTGAAAAGTTTGCACAAATGCAGTAACATTGCTTTTAATGTTCAACGTCACACTGTGCAAATCGTAAAGCATTAAAGCACTTTTTAATTAGTTTTACAATTCGTGAATTTAAAAAACAGGTGAAAAACAGAATTGCTACTCCTTGCAGTGCATTCATTGCATTCCTGAAGCAATATCTAGAAGTTTTCTGCCCACGCACTCGTGGCATAGTGGGAGCCGACCACAATAGGCAACAATTTTGCTCCCTTCTTCACTATTTCTTGGTTAAGCAAAGCAAGTGGATTTATTTTTTTTTGTTTCATCACGAGCTGGTCTCAAGCAGGAAAACTGTAGGGAAAACATATTTCCGCTTTTCCCGTACTTCAGCGCATAAAATTCTTCTTAACGATGTAAAATTCAATAAATGCAACACACTTGTGAGATTTTGGGAAGGTGATCTTTACTTTATGAATCTTATAGTAATTTTCGTTAAGTTTTAAAAAATTTTAAAAGGAAACACTACACTGAAATTGGAAAAATGGAATTATCACCGTCTATCTACATATCACTGCATATTTTTAGATCACGCTGAATTTTAATATAAATAAAATGCTATTTTAAATTTTCATTTTGGGGTTAAATTAAACATTTGTCGTCTTTAACTCTATTTTGTGGGATATAAAAGGAAAGCTGACTAAATTAACATTCAAAAAATATAATTTTCAATTCTATACAGGACGACTAAAACAAAGAACTCTTTTTAAAAACGTTTAAATAAATTGGTTCGCTTAATACCCTATATTCATACTTATTCAATCAACTTATCTTGCAATAATCTCAAAACTTGCATATGTAACATCTAAGTAAATCGACGTGGTTTATGAACTAAAGGACTTGGTACTGTTCAGAGGATCATAGAATTAGATGAATATTTTTGGCCTAATGCCACTGAAAGTAAAGTAAACAAAACCATTCTTAATATACGTAAAGTTTGTACATATGTATATAGACTTACTCAAACTCATAAATTTCCTGCTCAAACTGCTGGAACTGGAAACTTAAAATTTGAACAGTGTATTACTTTAAAGACATGGATAATTTTTTTTAAATTCAAACCCTAAGAGGGTAAGAATGGGTTCGAGAATTCAAGTTATATAGAAAGGTGTCCAGGCAAATTAATTATGATAAAATTGAATCATTGATCTCCCAGGTTAGACCAGGTAATATCTAGAAATAAAGGAAACGAACAAATGAGGTACCTACATACCTGCAATAAAAATTAATTTTTCAGATCTCTTCGTAACTTTTGGAGTACCCCGTGAAATGTAGGTATCCAAAAAACTTATGGTTTCTTGAGTGTTACGAAAGTGGATTTATTCAAATATTTTCTTAGATATCTGCCTGTTTTGAATAAAGTTTTAGCACCTAAAGAAACTCAAGTTTGCTTCAATATTTTTGGCGACCAAAACATAAGACGAAAGAATTACAGTGGACCATGCTAAACAAAAGTATGTTAGGGATCTCCTCAGTGATGTGAATAAGTAGGTGCACTATTTCGTGAATGATACATGCCTTCTCCTAGAGGCGGCACAGTTTCGCGGCCCTAAAGCAAACGTAAATAAATTACTGCACTTCGGACATGCTAGAAATATTCCGGTTCATCAAAAATTTTTATGTGCATCCACAGCATCCGCAACTGCTCTGTGGTGCACGCCAATTTCTCTGTACGCAGCATCTCGCGATATTGCCCTGAAAAGCTCCAATAATCCGCTGAAGAAATCTTTCTTCGCGACAGAGAGCGCGAAGCAGTCGCAGAAATAAGCTTGACCCGTTCGAACGAGAAATCCAAACTTTGTAAGACCCGCCAAGTCAGAAAATTCTAATAATAATAGCGTACTTTTCCCATAACTAAGATTCGATTTTGTGCATATTTCCATGCATTTTTTTCCGAAATCCGGGGCTTAATGGAGCCGGTCGAATAATTTTTCACCTTTCTCCCAGATGTTGTGATTAAGTGAAATTTAAATTATATATATTTTTGTGTGATTTTATAGTGGACCGGTGTGAGGTGTATTTTTGAAGCTGAAAAATTTAAACTGGTTTTGTGTCTAGGAATTAAAAGGAGTACCCCATGCCACTGAAGAGTAAACGAAATCTCGGTAACATTTGTCCTCCCAATAGAGCAATTGCAAAAATCGACAATTGGAGAAACGACGCGCTAAAAATAAAATTTCAGGACTTGCTAATTTTATGTAATTATAACGCTGTTAACATAAATAGAAAATGTGTTTTAGTTCTAATTAGGCGCCTCGGTTCTATTTGCATTTTTGTACCTTTGGTGACTTTGTATCTTGGGAAAGAAATTCATGTACGTTGCGGCGATAATGTGCAGAAAAGCAATTCAATTTTTTTTTAATGTCAATGTCTTGTATGCAAAAATTTAAAAAAGAAAAATATTTCTAAAAATAAAGCCCGTTTTGTAAAAGTGTGTTATCCACTGGCGTAATCTCTTATACATCAATAAGACGTTGTGAGACTTCGCTTCAGATAAAATTAAAGCGTTATAAGTGGAGGCAAATGATGTGCTGAATGGCTAACTCTCAGCCCCCAAAAATAAAGTATTTTTAATTTTGAAGCCTGTCATCAACGGCAATTTTCGATATTTTTTACTCACTACTGGATTCCAATATTAGGCTTTTGTAACCATGTCTTCTTGCAGCCACGTGAGGAAGGCTTTATTTATTAGTTCTTCTGATTGACGACTAGAATTAGACGGGCGTAAACTATTTCAAAATAAGTGAACACGTTTAAAAATTCGAAAAATATTTTAAAAATATTTTAAGATTGCAATTTCCGCGTTATCGTTCACAAGGCTTTTTCATTATTTAACAGGCTGTGTCATGTCATATCTATTGGAAAATATTGCAGTTTAGGATTTATGTACCTTATTTGAATGCGCGTCCTTGTTGTCTTTTACAAGTTTTAACCATTGCATTTACATAACAAAGAACTAGTAGTTCTTTTAATCCTATTGTATGTAGTTTCTAACAAATAAAATTATATATACTCTATTTCAAAATGAATATGAACAAATAACCACTTGAAACCTTATGGTAGGTAGCCACATTTTAATCAAATTTTAACATTGAATTCTTTAAACTTAAAATGACCCTACTACATGAATTACCTTAAATTTTAATATCCACATTTGGTCTATGCTTCACTGTATTTTTCTCTATACCTACATCTAATAGTCTGAGAAGACGTTGTGACAGACAATCTATCTAAAATGATTGAGGGTTGTTTTAAATTCTAAACTAACTAACTTTCCATCAAATAGAAATAATATCTAATTGTAAGTGTTAAGCTATTCATTACTTTGTAAATCTGATCTGAAGTATATTTTCAATGTATAATATTATTAGAAATTATAGTTATAAATAATAGGTGCAAAGTTTAAACGATCATTCCTGAGCTATTCTTACATAGAAATAAAAAAAAAATTAAGAAAAGAAATCTATTCAGTCGCGGATCACTACTTTTAGGGAGAGATTTTGTTTTCTGATTTTTTAAAAGAAAATTATATATTTTGCAAAACAGACAATAAAGGTATTTGAACAGAATTTGTATTACAGTTATTGTCATAAAAAAATTCCAAAATGAATTTTTTAGTTGTCTTTAAAACATAATTCTGGCTCACCCCTTAATACATCTATTATATGTGTTTAGTCAAATATTTGATAAAATAGTGGGATATACATACATATGTCTGTAATAAATATATTTCTTCTATTTATTTTTATCGAAATGAAAATCTAATTTCACATAGTTGAGAACCTCATAAAATTTTGTTCTAAACAAACGTTTGTTTGCATCAACTGAATGCAAGTATGTATAAAAATTTTATAGCTAAAGCAATTTTTGCCAAAAAAATAAGTGCAGAAAGAAATCTCATGAACATTTTTTGTTTATCAAAAATGAGGTGTGCTGAAATTCTGGTCATTAAATTATTTATTACTTGCGAATTAGGTATACACTGTTCGCTTACCAAAAAAAAAATTTGCCTGAAAAAATATTTTATAACATGCAAATAAATCAAGTGTTTAAAGCAAATATTTGCTTATATAAATATTCCACTATTTAGTTTACATCGTTGGATGTTTAACTCTGATTTTGATTATTTATGGTAAACGATTGTTTAAAAATTTGAAAAAAAAATTTACAGTGAATTATCTTATACATCGCCTTCTATATGTATAATATAACTCCAAAAATAATTCACCAAATTTTTCATCCGATTTGTTTAATTTGAGATTCATCATCCTTGACTGACCTTTTCTGAAAAATCTAAATCAAATTTCTGTCCGTTCTAATTGACTTACAACGTCAACAGATCTCCATATGTAAATTGTAAACAATACAAAGTCGACCTTGACTTCTTAATTCAAGTTTTCACGCCAACGCTGAAGAGAGTAGATAAAAAGCGCCGCCAACAAAAGCTTTTACACCCCCGGGCCGGGTCCATGTGAACCCTTTTCTTACGACAGCATCCCAAAAGAGGTCAATTCAACCGACTTGCCCGTTTCAATTCGGCGAAACCCAGTTGTCCTCCGTGGAATGATGGCGTGTAAAACAATTTAAAAATATCCAACAATGATGAACCACCATCGTGCCGATTTAGCCCCGGCTTCCTACAGCCAAACTACACAAAAAATTTATTTTCAGAAATGACGAGGGCGACTCTCACTCACGTATATGTTCATTGGATAAGATCAAAAGTTTACGCGATTTTTCGCCTGCATATTGAAAAATTATTGGCTGCGGCAGTAAACAACTTTACAAATAAGTCGAAGAGACTGGCGAGTTCTTACATCATTTAATTCTTATTAGTTGTAGTTTGCTTAATTTTCCGAGTCAGTTGGATTTACTAATTTTGAAATAGGTTTATCTTCGTAGACATGATAAAGAGTCATTTCACATCACTCACCAGCAAATGAATTGTGCTCGATTTTTGTCGAAACTCATGTGATCAATGGTGCATCACAAATCTGGAGCATTTATACAACAACTTAAATTTAGAAGAAATTAAGCAAGAAGTCAAAATTTTAGACTAGCTAGTGAAAGATCTTTCTACAAGTCTACTAGTACATTTGCATGTATCGACCTGAGATTTGTTTATTTACATTTCTACTGAATGAAAATAACTTAAAAATTATTGGATCTGCAGGAGATCCATTTGCAGTTTCTTGGTGGCCTTGATCACCTGTCTGACGTATTCAGAATTTTTGTACTGTTCAAAATATCTCTTTTTACTTCACCTTTTGACGAAAGTCGTGCACGTGAGTCATTTGTGCGGCAGAATATACGTCAATACATATATTATAATATTTTGAGATTTACAATTCTTTCAACATAAAACAAAACCGGTGGTACGTTGTGACCCTTGTCCAAAAGTTTTCACATTGTAAAATTTCAGACAATGCTAATGAAAAATAAACAACAAAATGATGCAATTTAAATATTAATATTGCTGGCAAATAATCAAATAAAATTTGTCTTCAACTTGTTTAAAACAATTATTATGTATAAATAGCATAGTATACATATTTTTGTACCGCAGTTCCGGCATCAAAATAGCTCAAATTCAAATAAATGTATCAATAGTCACATAAAAAGAATGATATGCTGATACATCGAGACTTAAAACCACTTTATTAGTATTCAGTTAAATATTGCACAAAACCTTGAAAGAAACTGCGACTTCAAATTAACAAACATTTACATAATAATCAGACTGCTGTATAATATTTTATTATTGAATGTCACTGTTTTCGGGTTCTAATTCTAGTCTTTCAATTATGAAAATAGAGGTCTTAATAACATTTCTCAAACCCACTCAGCCAATATTGGATATTCTTCAAATTTAATTTATTATACGTTTCGGTCGATTAAAGCTTTCTTTTTGTTCAAAAACAAATTAATGCTGAATTTTATGAATCATGTTCGTCGCCGAAATTGGAAATTGTCAAGGCACGCGAAGCTAACTTTTAAATAACCTTACAATGATTGAAATAAGAATTGCATGAGAATTGCATCGAAGATAATTATTGTTTAGAATTGGAATAATTACAAATTTTCAATAAACATGCCTTCGCTTTTCCTCCAGTAAGAATTTAAAGACGTAACAAATCGTCCTAACATTAATAAGATTAATAGTTACCTACCTGTAATAATCAACTGTCTAAATGCAGTTTAATTTCAAAATAATATAATAATAAAAGATTTTCTTTTAATTTCAGATTAATTCATCGATTTTTATATTAAAAATGATGAACATATAAAGGAGAAAAGCGAAACTAATAACCACTAGGCTTAGATGTAGGATAACATTTTAAAAATTTTATTTGAAAACAGCTCAATCGGTTGCTCAAAATAAAACAAAACAAAAAATTAATAAATAACCAAGATGAGGAACTATCCAAATGTTGCCCAAACCGAAAGCCAAGGAGGCATTGGCCCCCGTAAAACACTATTTATTATGGTGACAGTAGTGGGATGCATCGCCATCCTTTGGCCAAAGGTATTCTACCCCATGATGTTCGGAGCAACCCCTAAACAGAGTGTTACAAAGGAGCATCGTGGAACTGGTAAGTATATTTAATTATTATATATCATCCACGTCTTTAGTTCTGAAAAAAATGGAAATTATCAAATATCAATATTGTATATGCAGTTTTAAAAATTTTATTTTCAAAAGTGCATTTACTCTTCAAATAAATATTATATTCAAATTATTCAAACTCAAAGCAATTATTTTTATTAAAATATTATAGAACTATGACTCTAAAAATTTTAAATTTTTATATTTAATTTGCTAAACCTGTTTGGGAACTAAGAAACGTGCCAACTTCTGTTATATCTTTTAAAATATTATTTATTTAATTTAAATGTTGTATTACTACATGTATTATATTATTTCCGTCATCAAGCATGCTGCGATGTTGTGTTAGATCGCGAATCTTTCATGAATGCCACAAAAGCAGAAATTGGACCGCAGTTGTACCGAAAGCGACTTAATCTTTTTACTGGCGAAATGAGTAGGTTTATCATTCGGCTAACATCCGAGTGAATAAGCGTTGCAATCTTGCTTTCAGTGAATGCATTTCTGCGTGTTTTCCTTTTGAGTGAAATTCTTTCTAATAACAAATCATTAAAATTGTCTTGATCTACTTACTGCTTTTTACTCGGAAACAAAATCAACTGTGTGTACAGCAACTCCAATAATAATTTAATTTGGCAGAAAGTGAAAACCAAGTTTCATGTCTTGGTATCTTGTATCTGGTTGAATTATCCATTGCCTTACACGTTATAATTTAAGTGTAAAGCAATAGAGTTGTGGAAAAATTAATTTTCCGGTTAGTTACCTCGATAATTTATGTGTAACAGATCAAAAATGTGTGGAGAATCATATTTTTTTCAAAATTTTTAAACTTGGGTTTTTACACTTAAATAAAATTACCTAAGCAAAGCAATAAACGAGGACTTTTTGCAAACAGTTTTCGTTTTTGCAGTAAATCAAAATGGTGGGACGAATTTTTATATATAAATTAATTAAGATGTGTAAAAAATCTGAACACGGAACTAAAATCAACGACTGCCTTTAAAAGATAATGTTTATGAGTTAACTTTTATTCAACAAGTATTGTAAATTGAAATACAGAGTTGTACAAACAATTTCAGATTTGGGACCTCAACCTCTCAGCGGACAATTGCTTAAAAAATATATCTAATTATGTTCTACATTTAAATTGAATAAAAATTTCTCCACTCGTGTAATTGCCGACTTCTTAGCACAAAAGGGTGCTAAATCAATGATCAAATTGTGATTTTTGTTATAGTGTAATATTAACCTGTGATGTAAATTTATAATGACAATATTGGGCAAATATTATATTAATAATATATAGTTCCTATTAAAATTATATTCATCTAGACTAGAGTCTAGAAGGATAGAGCATGTGGAAATTATAACGCCTTTTGTTATTTTGGTTGCTTACTAAAATTTACTAAAGCTCTTTAAAATATTTAAATATATCATAATAAAATCGATTATTTCTCAGGTTTACGACAAGAAAGGCCGCCACATCTTCGACCAGATGCAATTCATCCCGCGATGCGTGAGAGAGGTCGCGCAATTCCTTCGACTCCAACAGTTCCGATCGTCGAAAGGTCGAAGTCGTCTCCTCCTCCTCGGATTGTGGAGGGAAGGGTAAGTAAAATTCCACAAGATTTAGACCATTCTTGACCTCCCGCCAATCTTCAAGCACTTGACTGATCTCTGAGCCTAATGCCTGCTAATTGATGATCGATTTTGGCTCTTAAATTAATTGGGACTAACCCCGCGTTTTCTAAGTCGCAAGATGCTTCACTCTTGCTCCATTTGCATATTTTCTCTTCATTGTCAGAGACAATTCAAGAAAATGTATTTACCGGTTAAATTCTATTTTTGTATTTTGAATGAACGCCAAATCTCTGCTGGATGTGTTTGGCTGCTATGGGAAAATTGCTATTTTATTGAGGAAAATAAAATGACTTCTTTCATTTGCCGTATTTTATGACTTAGTATTTCTAGACTAGGAGAATTTTCATTGTTTTGCCTTGCAGGAAAGATTAGTTTCGTTCTGTGAAGAAATAGTAAAATATTGAAAAACTAATTTGCAATTTTAGGTTGTTACGATATATTTGTCAAAACTATAATGCACTGTCGCCATTATTTATTAAATTTTAAATTTTTGCATTTGAATTGTATTACTGTAAGCAGATCGGATTTATCGATAGGTCCACTAACAAGGAAAGGTTCCGGGGTGTCTCATTGATTTCGATTTGAGAATGCAGGAATGTTCTAGATAATGGTAAAAATTCATTTTGTAAATTGCTAGCCCTATCTTATCTTTAAAAAAGAAAATGGTATAATATGAAAATACATATTTGAAAATGACTACAACGTTAAAGATTTTTTTAACATTTTTATTTCGAAAGATGGTAAATATTACCATTTTTTTAACGCAAACATAGGGCTTGCAATTTACAGATTGAGTTTTTGACATCATCTACAACATTTCTGCACAGATCTCAAATCGAATTCGATGAGACATCCCGGGTCCTTTCTTTATAAGTGAGACATGCCTCAAATCGATATAATAAAAAATAAAATAGATCTCAAGAACTCCTATACTAAAGTGCGTTGACATTTTCAAAAATGTTCTAAAAAGGCGAGCAGAAATTAAATAAATATCTCTAAACATAGAATAACCATATTAAAAAGATACGTACATACATTATATACATAGATGATTCAATCCAAAGTAAAACCTACGCCTTACAAATTCGAAAAGAATCCGAATTACTTCATTTGGCGTATTTTATTGGTATAAACAAGTTCTAAATATTGCGATGCAACATGTTTATAAAGATATTTTTAGAAAATACACGGTCCTAGTCCAGTCGCTCAAAGTGAAATATTTGTGGTCAAAAGCCCCATCTGCTGAGGTATAAATTACTTCATTGCGATTTTAGTGTCGTCATTAATTCCAGGTTTAGAGCTTCTAAAAGAGGTCTCATCACTTCCTCAAAAATTGCAATCTATTCACGCAAGTTTATTTTGGAAAATCAATGACATAAATATTTTCCTAAATAGAATTTGTCTATTTTACTAATGAACATGATGTTTATGTATGTTTTGAGATTTTATCAAGGATCTTCTAGTCACTAGAATCACTAGAAGATAAATTTCCGGAAGTTATTTGAAAATTTTATGAGTCACTCTTTAAAACAACTTTAGTAGTAGAATCATTAAGACTCAAAATTAAAGGAGTGAATTTTTGTTGTTACCTGTATAGTTTTCAAAAATAAATAAATATTATAATATTTTTTTGGTTAAAACATATTTTTGAATCACTTATTAATTTATCATGCTCTTTAAAGTCAAAAACTTCGCTTTGCTTATAATGATAAAAGATTTTTTCCCTTATTAAGCAGTTCATAAAATTCATTTAAATATTTATTTCAGCCTGGACCTATTCCAGGGATGAGGCCGCCGCTTGGTGCTGGGTCAGTGCACCAAGCACAACCCAAATCAGGAAGTATGGGTTTCATAATGCCTCTGTATACAGTAGGAATAATAGCGTTTTTTATCTACACAATAATGAAGGTATGTTTATTCCCATAAATTTTATTTTATTTAACCTCTTTTCGTCGGTTCAGATATTGTTCAAAAAGCCAGTTCCGAATGCCCCTTACGGACCCGCCCCGGCAGATCCAAATTTCAGGAAAGAGGTGTTCGGTCAAAATAATTCCGGAAGACGAACTGAAGAATCCTGTGGCCCGAAAATAGGTAAGCACGAATTAAAAATTTTTCCACAAAACAATCAAATTAAGCAATTCGAAATACTACAATAACTTTTCTCCTCTGCTCACATATAATAAGGGTGGAATGAACACGCGGCAAGTACGACTAATATGTTTCTTTCAACGTATTCCACCTTTTGCGTTTATATTCTCTAATAAACAATTTTTAAAATATGTCCTTTCGATATGTCTTTCGAACAGACTTCATTCTTTTCTACACTATTGGTTTTTTGGCTTGTTTAACAATTTTTCGTAAACTGAAAGTCCTTTTCGATTAATCGTTACGTTTATCCTGTGTACAATATGTAGTTCTAATATTATAGACAAAACTTGTTCTACTTTCTTGTTTATAAATATTTTAGAAATGTACGATATATACCAACATATACAATCAGCCGAGAGCTATATTAGGCTTGAATTATTTTATTAAATTCATCGCAAATTGTTAGTTTATTTTCGAAATTTAAATAAAATTTCTGATTTCTTAAAAGTAACGAATAACACATTAACATAGGTATACTCACTTACTAATTTATTAAAGCAATATTACTCGTGTACTGTATATATTGAAAAATAATAATGGGTTGACTTTTTGGGGCATAAAATATTTCATAACCGAATATAAAGGTTAGTGTGTACCAACAATTTAAGAATTTGCCTTTTAGGAGAACCCGGACATCACATACATAATTTTTCAAAAAGTTTTATCATTAATCATCTGAGAAGTTCATCTGCGATCATGTATTATACAGGGAGTAAGAATTTCTTCTAAAATATATTTTAACTCTGTTTTAATTCAAATTAGTAGAAAATGATCTTGCATTTTATAAGACAGCATTTAAATTATATTAAATCTACGTCTCCTTTGCCCTGAATTATATAGAAAGCATGCAGGAATAATAAATTAATATTCCAAAACAGCACTTAATTTTAATGCAACTTGCGCACAGCCTCTTGAATCTTATTTTAGAAAAAAATGGTGAGATATATACTTAAAAGTGGCTTTATTATACCACTTGTATTTTGAAAGTGCAGAATTTTACATAGAACTAGTTTCGACAAAATTTAGTAGGTACATAGATGAGGTCTGGTGTATTCGTAGATATGCATAAATGCATAAGTAATAATATTATTAGTTAGTAGGTAATTAAAATAAAAACATTGCTCCCGAAATTCTTATTTATTATTGATATACATATGTATGATGCGAAGATGCACTTCTTCATATTACAACAATTTGCAAAAGCTACTTAAAATCAGTTTCGTATAATGCGAGAAATAAAAAAATTGCAAAATTATGCTATAGCTTTTACTATATACATATGTACATATATATGTATTTCAAATTGAGTTCTAAATCCTTTCTCTTATTAATTCTTATATTATTATTAATGAAGCTATTAAACTTAGTGGCAAGGAAATATTTGTACTGTCAGGGAAAATCAAAATACTAACGTGGAAAAAATCAGTTTATTTGATCATTAAACTTTAAATTTAGTTTTGTTTGCAATAGGAAACGTTCATGTTTTATTAACTTTTCAGAATCCATATCCATTTGAGAAGTTTCAGGATTATCTCAGAAACTGAATGCAAAACCGGTTTTTTTTTTTGTCAGGGCGAGTTTGTCTACTATTTTGGATTTTTTATAAAAGCAGTGGTAAACTATAATTATGTGTGCACACGGGTAAATTAAACAATATTCTAAATAGTGGTGTTAACTCTAAAGTTCATTTTAACTATGAGTTGGAGTTAAAAATATCTGTCTTCTGTTTCCTCATTTAACATTAAAAATAATGGTCCTACTTTTCATCATTGGAAGCCTAAATTTTCTCATATTTGTCATTATAATGCTATACATCATCATCTTCATATGGATGGTATAAAAACTTTTTACCATGCATACTACCGGATCCCTGGGTGTTGTGGATCCTCTTTTTGACTTTAATTTATTTTTCTGACCTACTTTTAATCAATAAAAATAGTATACATCGTTATTAAAGAAAATCTACGTTCATTTATTTCATTTGTAAATCAAGAAGTATAATCTTTCGAGTACTTATTAACCGTAGTTCTTTCACAAATTATTCTTAATTACAAACTTTCTGCACATCTAAACTCTTCTTCTGTGTTATGTGAAATGCTTAAATTTTACTCATACTTCTGTTTTGATTAAAGCCATGCTCAAGGCTTTTGTTCTTAATGCGGCTGGCGAATATTGCGGCAATGTTTACATAATATACTACAATTACTAAAAAATAAAGTAGAGAAAAATTATATTCGAATGTAGATGTATAAAAGGCATGTTTAAAATTAACATTCATGTTGCAACATTATTTTCGTTGTTATTTTGTACCAACAAAACAACTTTTAGGATGTAATCACCAACATGTGCACGATTCTCGTAACTGTGGTCAAAAGCATGCAAATGGTGACATCTCATCCACTAGTTATAGCAATCGCTCGGCTCAGCAGTGCATTGCAAAAGCTACTACTAACGGAATGAATGGAATCAGTGGGCCGGGCCGCCTCGAACATGGCCAGGAACGGGAACAGTTGATGGAAATCGAAAAGTTGAGGAAAAAACTCGAGGAAACTGAAAAAGCAATGGCCCGATTAATCGCTGAAATGAATTGTGATCGCTATAAAGCAAAGGTTAGAGCAACATTAATTTATTAAATAATTTTACCTTAAAAATATAATTCACTTAGGTGTTCTAAAAATATTAATATCAATATATCGATTCTGCTTTTATTTTCATCTCATTCATTTTTTGTCATTTTAGTTTATTTTCTGTTTTTTAAACTTATCTCTTCATTTAAACAAGGTTTTACATTTTATATTCCTTAAAAATTAATTACAAGAAATAATACTTACATTTAAAAACAATATTTAAATTTTCAGAGACATTTGGTAAAGTGATTGCTCGTCGCACTTCTTAATTTGAAGCTCAGTCTTCAAAATTGAAGAAGGTTGTTTAAAAAACAGATTCCGCCTATTTTAAAAAGTAAATTTATCAGAGATCAAAATACTTCGTAAAAAAAAATTGGTAGAGTTACTGCGATTATTCTAATTTAATTTATTTACACAAGTGCGGTACTATTTCAGAAAATTATTGTAGTTGATCGTCGTAATTTCTGAATTAGTGGTGGTTTATTTATTACAGAAAAAAGGCTTGTTTACCCTTTGTACTGTGTGTAGTGTGTTCTTTAATTTTCAAAACAAATTAATTTTCAAACCATTTTGATATATATACCAACTACGATAACGTTATTCTGTATGGCTAGGTCTTAAACAAAGTTTGACCTATTGATCTAAAAACTATCATAAGCCAGTATAAAAAAAAACTTGTTTCTTCAAATAAAAAATTTATCGTTCATCACTCAATGTCAACTTCCAAGAACTTGTCTTGTTTGCAGTCACTTACATTTTCATTTAAAAATAACATGTAGACGACGAAATTGATATGGAAACGTTTCGCCTGGTTTCATACATTTTTATTCAGTGATGACTTTTACGCTCATTACCCAAAGTTCATATTACCTGCATAATGTCGAACAATTCAAAGTACACGTGTAAGGTTTTAATTATGATACCTTAGACTTAGACGGATACGCTTGAAAGAATAGAAGCAACCGTTTCTAATCTTGGATAATGCCCGCTAATTTTACGTCTGAAGACCTGCGGGATATTTTTTATTTGTTATTAATGAAGTGAAAACATATACTATGCCCATACGTTATGAAGGTATACATTTTTTCGTAATATGTGAAGAAATGTTTATTCAAAGTGTTCGGCTACAATTTGCATTGACTCTTAAATGACATACCACTTTGGATTTAAATAAATTCTTAAATTTCGCAATCATCTTAAAATTTGAGTATAGATACAGCGAACAAATATCATTTAAGGGTTAATTCTTCACCATACAAACAAAAACTATCTTTTACTCAAATATATATCGCTGATGTATTTTGACTATTAACGTTTAATTTATAATTTTAAGATGATCGTCATGAACTTTCTAAGACAACGTCCGATAATGGCAACTGAATCGACGACAAAATTTCTGCCAACGTCTCCTTTTATAAACTGAGTATATGTTTGTCTTTAATTTATGTAAATCCTTCTTCCTCATACTATAGTATTTCTTAGTTTTCCATATTCCACTGTGTGATTTCAGAAAAGAAAATATTGATGTGTACTTTTCTGCATGTTTTTACATTTTAATAATTTAAATGCACATAACTCAGTGTTTTTACTTGCAACACAAAGCAAAATAAAAAATATAATTGTTATTGTATATGTTCTAAATAAGTATCTAAATTTGAGTAATAGCTCAATTCAAAATATGATAATAAATATGTTTAACAGGAAGTCATGTCGTAAGTCGGAACTATAAAATTACTTTTATTTAATAATACGTATATATCATAGGTATGAATTAAATATAAAAAAAAATCTGCTGAAAATGTAAATCAATCAACGAAAAATTCAATTTTTTCCTTCCCAGCATAAAAAGAAGGTTTACAGAATAAATAGTGCAGTTCGATGAATTTTGGGACTCTTTCTACAAGGATTGACGATAAATCAGGCTTGCAAAATTTAGGTGACGAAAAGCTGCATCAGATTCAAAAATTCTAATGTATTTTTTAAGATGCTGAACACGAATCTACAGAAACAAAAATATTCAATTTATGTTTTTGAAAATATGTAAACAAGCAATGTAATATTATAAGAACTTACAACGAACGTTAAATTAAAGTTTGAATCTTAAACTACATATTATAGTATAGAAAATCTGAAAACTTTAAAAACTCGTTTAGGTATTCCGCAAAAACACGGCGTTTCCATTTTTTGAATCGAACATTAAACATTTTGATATTATGCCGGAATAAACCTACAAACTATAAAATTTAGAATGTTATAATATTAAAGATTACGCCTTTAACTACTATTTTTGTTTTAACGAAAAATTATTTCTATTAAAAATTAGTCATATTGGTACCGTAAGTTTGAAACATTATTTCGAGAATAATATACGTTTAAAATCGAACATCTTGCTACTTAAATTATGGCATTTATTTGTTCAAACAAAAATAATTTTTAATTGGGTTTATTATATTCAAATTAAAAACGAATTTTCTGCGAATGGGGTTTTATTAGATAACATTAAAATTCAACAATGCGCTCTGTGCTCAACAACGTTCATCATTACAGAAAACTAAAACTATAAATGTACCTACCATTAAAAAGTTGGGTTTTGTGGAATACGTACCAAAATATTAGCCTTTGTTTTTGTTATCTTCTTAATTACGGGTTACGTTCACCCCTGTAATTAGTAAATATACGTTAACATTTTGATAAAATTGAATATTCATTTTTACTTGATAAAAATTAATTTAAAAGTTACCTAGGGTTTAGGTAGCTCCAGTGTAAGACCTTCAGGTTAGCAAAACTCTAGGACCTAGACTTAATAATCTGCTGGCCCATAACATTTGGAGATAACGGGAAGGAAGAGCCATTTATGAGCAATATTTTTGTTCATACCAAAAACTAAGATAAAAACCTAAAGCAAAAACAGTAGAATATATGAACAATTAAATTTCAAATGACATCATACAGACAGACAGACAAGAAATCCTTTCGGCTTCTAAGCTTCAATGAATTTTGGTTTTGCAATAACTTTACAAAATTTGAGAAAAAAAAGTTTATGTTAGCCGCTAATATAACTTTATCGTACGTCGAAAAAAACAAAAAAACAATAAGATTTTACTTTCCTTCAAACGACCTATCCTATTCTTTGCAACACCTAATTAAAGAAATTTACACTTTCTACGAAACGAAATCGATTGTTTTCCATTTGATCCCACCGTTTAACGTAACAATCCGATTTCTCTAGTCGATTTTTGAATATATTTTGAATGCATGATTTGATGAGCACCTGGTTTTGAAGCATGCCACAAGTACATGGAGGACATATTTTAAAATCCTAAAGTTCGATTCATTCTTCTCTTCCATATTTTTTTTTAAATGTTTGAAGTTACATACATAAAAATTAATGCCATCTCAATTTCATACACTCAGTCGTGACTGCAATTCAGGGCTTAATCGATGCTGCTGACGAACATTTAAAACATCGAGAAAACTCTTCAGACCTAAGCAAGGTTAGAGCTTTGGGTGATTTTATGTTTCTAACTCATTTGTCTAAGCTTTGCCACTAATCCCAAATGCGTGATATAGGCAATAATAATAAAATAATAGCGTTTCTTAATTAAGTGTTTGCTTCCTTAAAAACGTTATTTTTGTGAAAAAGGAACACTCGAAACATTAACACTTATTGTTGTTTATTTTAAATTATTTTTAAGTTTTTGTCCATAATTTTTAATTTATTTAACATCAAAATTTCGAAATATACTTAAAAAGCATGCAACAAGTTATTCAATCAAAACTCGGAATTAAAGTGTTTTTTAATGTATTTCAGGAAACAGACAATGCACCTCAAAATGGAAACATTTCAAATGGACATGCTAAGGGCGCTGACAGTACTGAACCAAATATAAAATTATCTGAAAAAACTTCACAAGACATTAAAAAAGAAACTGAAGAACTGATCAAGAGCGAACAAAATGTGGAAGAGCCCCAAAAGAAGAAGAGGGAAGAAAGTGTGGAACGAACCGTTAAGGTAACTAATTGAAAAAATGTTGATATTATACAAAATGCAAAAATTGTAAAATTTGCTACTTTTACACAAAAGCGCTCTTTGAATAAATTCGGCACAATTTTCGATACTACTGCGGCTGTAATCTTCATCAAGCCCCAATTTTTTACAATTTTAATTGAATTTATTTTCATTCCATACACACACATAGGAAAATTTACTAATTTTTGTAAACAACACATGCATACATACATATACATACTTTCTAATAACACTGAACAATATTTTTTATGTTTATTTATTTCACAGAACAAGTAATAGGTAACTTCAATAGAATTTTTTTAGTCGATTACAGAACCGAAAATTAAAATTTTCTATCACGCGAGTGTTTGAGAAAAATTGGGTTAAAACCTAAAAGAGTTCATATTTTGAGTACTTATGATGATTAAAAAAACAATAATGGAACGTGAAAAACGTTCGCAACATTTTGGGAAACTAATTTTTCGTGAGCGTTCGCTAGTTGTGATTATCATGCACTATACCAATTGTTCTCCTATAAGAATCCGTTATTTTGTAACGAATTTTTAAAAATGTCGAAAATACAATATTTTATACTCTTCAAACCTATTTTTCTACAAAACTTGACGTGTTAGGACATTTTCGTTCACGAATTCGTAATCTGCGAAAAAAGCCTTACAGAAATGATCACTTGTTTTGTGACAAAATTTTGTTGACCAGTGTAATTTTTGATAATTTTTTGAAAACACATACAATTTTTGATTTAATAAATCATTAGGTTCTTGGCATGGAATTGACAGCCAGTTGTGAGGGTGGTCAAAAGTGGAATCGCCCTCCAACTCCTGTTTTCATCTCTCATCCCGAACATGTAAGTGCTTTGGGCTGACTAATAATAATTTTTTTAATCGTTACTAATACGTGGCATTTCCAAATTAATAATTCAAACGTTGGCTGCAAAAACAGTTCCGAAGCAGAAACAATTTTCATGTATTAAACTAATCTAGCCAAATTACTTTACTTTATTTTAATTTATTAATACTAATAAAAACAATCAGTAACATTAATAATCGTCCGTTCGTTAGATATTTGATAACGATTTTCTCGGAATCCGCTTAACCAGTTGGCATGAAACCATTTTGCAAAACTCTCTATGAACCGAGGAAAGTTTTAACATAAAATCAAAAACTCTCAATATTTAAGGTACTAAAATTTTGATTGAATGAAATTTAGGGCGTTGATATGAAAAAACACTACATGTATATATATATATATGTATATATGTATGTATGTATCGTATGTATATAAGGCAAAGATCCAAACATATGGTAGACGGAATAAATTTAAATTTTTGATCAAGAGCTTATGTATCTACACAAACAACAATTTGTTCAAATTCTTTGCCAACCTTATTTTTGTTACTAATAAAGTTGTTAACTCATATTATGTGTATATTTTTCGAATAATTTAATTCAAAGCTCTCAATTGTTTCCATTGCAGTCCAATGATGATGCAGAACAACCTGAACCCCAATCGATTTACCTCGAAGGATCCTTACCTCATGAATCACAGATTTTAGTTGCAGATTCAGAAATTCGGACAGAAAATGTTATCGATAAGGAGCTCAATGGCACACCGGAAGAACCAGCCGTAAGATAGATAATTTTTAAAACAAAAACCTCGGGATGCAATTTTAAATCAAATTATTTTTAAGGTGGTGCTGAGCAGTAAAATGACTCTATCCCTGATAAACCTGAGTTCATCAGAGGACAGCGAGGACAAACCCAAGGAGTCCACAAGTGATCAAGATGAAAGTCCTCTTGACGAGGACATGGAGATTATAAACGGCGAAGAAAAAGAAGTAGTTTTTAAAAAAAGTTGTACAAAATTTAAAAATTAACTTCTGTATCTTTCCAGGAAAAGACTACCGAGGAGTAACTGCGAGAATGAATTAGTTTTGAAAAGAGATGATGATGATGATGCTCAATATCGACTGATTATCCAGATTTATCGGTTATTGCCAAATTTTCTATATTTACTGCTAATTTTATTGATCGGACACTTTCGGCCAAGAGACGATGCCAAACATTTTGAATAATTAGAGCTAGATCCAGAAAACATCAGACTTCTGCTCACCGTGTCCAACTTTTAACTTTGTAACTTATAAATGTACCCTCTGAGGATATTTTATTAACAGTCCGAGGATGGTTTTGAATGTAATTTGTCCAGAATTAGCATTTTCGTATGAAATGTTTTCTATTTTGCTTAGGTGTTGATTTACTTCAATCGAATTCACTCGTTTAGCCTCCCGCATCCATTCAGTCTAGTCACAGGATATTTTATAACTAGTTTACTCATAGCCTAGAACTAAGGCATACGTTACGCTGCCTGCACGCATATGTGCTCGCGACGAGTTTGTAATTAAGGAGACATCATAATTTAGAAATAAAGTGATTACCAAGAAATTGAGAAGGGTTTCATTTCCTCAAAATTACATAACACACATTGTTATATGGATTTGGTATTCTGATGTAGGACATCATTATGGTGAGTACAAATTCTCGTTTCTTGAAAGGGACCTTGATTTCTAAGTTAAATTTCGGTTTTTCGATATTCTTTTTATTTATGTGTCCTTAACATCAGACTAAAAGAAACTTCGGAATGTAAGCAACTCGCGGATTTCAAACAAGACGCCCTTAATTTGGGATAACATCTGAGGCTTCTCAATTTATCTTTTGATTAACGATGATGTCTACAAATAGGAATATAAAGTAAAAGAATTTACAAGATAGGTATTAATAAGCTTATTCCAGTATTTTTCTTTTAAAATCTGGAGATTGGGTTAAAATTTCCTATATTTTAATTTTATGTTAAAATAATTAAAATGTTGGAACTTTTTTAAACTATACAATTTTTAAACAAAGTGTTTAGTTGACTTGAGTCAGTGAACTTCTTGAAACCGTGTTTATCTCTTTAAATATATTCAGAGCAATTGTCGAGAGGTATTTTCATGATTTGTACTTTAAATTTTTACACGCTTTATATTAGCTTCACTTGTAACTAACTATGTATGTAAGAAAATCTTGGAATGTTAATTTGACCCACTTCCCGGTCTTCGATTAGGATGAAATTTTGCACACGCTCTGAGTTCTGATGACAATACATGACTAGCTAAGAAACATCATTACAAATCCAATATGGCGGCCTCCCCAAGATATGAGATGAGAAACTACATTTTTCAGTGAAGTAAGCATGGAGAAAGCTGTCTTATTTCCCTGACGATATTCGACTTCAAAATCATAATGCTGAAGGAAGGCCCTTTTGTAATTTTTAGTGCGTGCTAAAAGCGTGTTTTTTAGTTTTTTAAACTATTATATTATTATTCCTAATAAAAATTCTCGCGCTTCTAAATGAAAATCAAAAATGATACTAAACTCCTCCGACTAACTTATATTTTAAATAGAATATGAAAATTCCGAATTAGCAGAATTTATAAATTTTAAACAGAGAATATGTTAGAGCCGTAACCGTCGAAAAATATTTAAATTCAGTAAGGCAATGTTCAAAAAATGTTTTTGAATGAAATAATCAAGAGGCGCAGTTTCAACAGAAAAATGCAAATACAAATTTATCTTCCATTTTTGTATTAAAGATTCAGCAAAACCAGAAGGAAAATATTTTTCACAGACTTTTTTTAAATTTGTGAATGATCTGCGCAACAAGAATTATTTAATTAATATACTATATTTTAATTCAAAACAATCTTATCTTAATATCTAAAATGTGCAAAATGTCGTTGTGCTTACGGTAGAAAATATAATTAAACAGGAAATTAAATGAGAAACGGAAAGTTAAATAAAGGTTTTATTATTTTATAAAGTAGGAAAATGGTTTTAACAATTTTTTTTTTCAAAAAAATTCCACATATCACTCTGATTTAGGCCTTTTGCTTCGTAAAAAATGAGTAAAAAATATCAAATGCGGCTATCTTCAGAGTCAAAGCTCTGCTACTTCAGTTCACAGCTGTTTCTGCAAACTGAACGCACCCTCATTTGACAATTGTCAATGTCAACTGTCGTCACCTGGAAGTCAAAACAGTGCCGGATTACGTAAATATAATTCTCTGGTATTTTGCAGTTAATTATTATAACTCATTTCCAGTAAATGTAGATTTAGCACATTCGTCAACAGCTCCATTCAACTAGTTGACATCTCCATTAGTTTATAGGTCTTTTACCAAGAAAAGGTTGTTTCAACTTTGGTCCGAAACTCAATCTTATTTAACAATTTGCAGGTCAGGATGAATTTAAATGCAAAATACTACGACCACCCCGAGGGCGAGGATGCCTTCGGTAAAATGGTTGCAACAAACAAATACGCGCTGACAGCTGGAGTCGCTTGGTCCACGGTCGAAATCTTGATGATTTCCAAGCCGAAGGGTTACCTGCCCACTTTGGCTCGGTACGCCTATTTCACGGGGCCCTTCATGGGGATGGCGTCCGCCTTCACGATGGGAACCTTCATCATGACCAATTTACGCAAGAAAGACGACCGGGTCAACTATATCGTCGGAGGATTGTGTGCAGGAGCAGTCTACGGCTCGTGGAAGCGATCAGTCATCGCCGGCGTCTCGACTGGATTGATTTTCGGTGAGCCTTCTGATTTCGAAGATTAATTCAGCACTAATATCGGTTTTATTGCAGCTATCGCCGCTACGGTTAAGAAAATTTCCAAGCAAGAGGGCTGGGAATTCTTCCCCAAAATGCCCACTCACGAAATGGGGACCCTCAGAGGCGTGAAGCACGATTTTACGATTATGCATAACCCTCCAAAAGGCTGGACTAATGGAAAGGAGTAGGGATTTTTCTTGTTAGATTCTTTTTTAAAGTTAAACATTGTCAGTTAAAACTCTGAATAATCAAGTAGAGTGAGTAAAAATTATCAAAATGTGTTTGTTATTTGATATGATGATACATATCGAAGTTGCCGGCAACCACTCCAAGGTAAAGTTTTATGATCTTTCGATCGAACAATGTTGAACTAGTCTTGATTCATCCCAAATTCAAATGTAATATACAATCAGTACCTCAACATCAAAAACAAATTAATTTTACAATGTGTTAGGCATATTCGTTAAATCTCTTGTCTTACAGAAAAATGAAATATTTTAGTATTATCGGAATTAAATTCAAAATTAATTTTCTGCCTCTCGGATTCGCTCGTACTTCGATCAGTCCGTGAAATTAAGCAGATAATATAATTTACTTACCCCCGACCCAAAAGAGGAGTGTTATAAGTTTGAAGCCTTTGCCTGTGTATCAGGCTGTGGTGTCTTAGCTCCGATTCATACATCACTTTGTTGTATAAGATAAGATAAGAGCTTAAAATAAAAAAGCTTAAGAGAAATTGAATAGCTTAAGTTATATACACATTTTATTACTTGCATAAAATTTGTACATTATAATATTGTTAACCTTTAAACAAACACGTTGACCTATGCGACTAATTATGGGATAGAATATTTAAATGGAGATGCACCAAATAATTCTGAAGGACACAACTGCAAAAAAACAGTAACCTATAGGAAAATTCAAAATTCGAAATCTCCCTGTTTATGAAAACTGCGCGTATTCGAGGTTTTTAATTTATAACATTTTATAATTTGATCCAAATATCAGTATCGTTAAGACCTAGGTTTATCGAATAGTCACTTTCAGTTTTAACTAACTCTTTCCAATAAATTGCAGGCTGTATTTTCTGCAAATATCTTTATATTCATTTTTTTCGATGCCTCTTCAACGTTGGTTTTAAACAAGAATGTAAATTATGCTGTGACTAAAGTCTGAAACAGTAATTACTAACAAGAATTTATATTCAATTTCGAATTTGCGGCGATTTCATCGAATATTGAAAATTAGCGAAATATTTTTTAAGCTTTCTTCAATAACAATATTAAACAGACATTCTTTCCAACTCATTTAAACTTATACCAATTAATTGGACATTTGTTTTAAATAAATTAAACTTCAACACATTTCAGAAAACCTTTATTTCATTACAATTCGAATTCTTTGAAATAAAGAGACTTTATTCCAAATAAATAAAAACCGAATTTTTCTAATAATTTTTTTTTCTTGCTGTATTTGCATTACCAAAGAAAAGGTAGGTAAAATCAAATCTTACAATTAAAAATAATCAAGTCAAATATGATTGAAAAACAAACATTAATTCACTTATACTCTTCACAAGCGATAATGATCCATAAAAGAGTAATAAAACTTTTCGTTGCGGAAAATAAGTGAATTTTATTATAATTTACCTCAAAATATTTTGTATTTATTTATTTAAGTGTAAGTTATGCCTAAACCTTTAAATTACTTCTAACAATGATTTTAAATCACTCTCTGATGTGTAACAATCACAATCTGTACCTTGCCTCCATATTTCAATATGTGCACGTGAGATCCTCGTTATTTCCGGTCCAAGATCATCAAGACCTCCCAAAGATCAGTACACCGCTCCGGTTGATTTGAAAGATCGTATCTTTTGAGAGTAAGGTAACCTCATTTCGAAAAGAAGAAAGGTTTAGATCGAGTTCTTTCCGAATTCTTAAAAAAGAAAATATTGAAGTGTGGACCTTTTCCTATCCTACCTGCGGTTTCTTGGAAAATAAACTTTGAGTACCTTCATTTGTTCTTATTTTCATTTTGAGATGAATTTTGCAAGTGTGAATGGAAGAACGAATTTACGATTTTGGCTCTTGTGATGAGCTGACTATAAACAGAGACGCCGCAAATAGATATAGGATAAAATTTCTTTGGAAGTGGTACTGATTTGACCTCGGAGGTGCATGACCCCTAGTATGAAGTGAAGTTAGATTGGAAGTAAAATAATAAGTGTGTTTCAACTATACATTTTTAACATATTCAAGATATAAAGCCCTTTAACATAAAGTCCTTTCTATAAATCACTGCGAAACGTAATCTGCAAAATAAGAAAATGGGAATTTGCCACGTCATTTCCAATTGCAATAAAGCCAGTCGCCAGAATCAGGGATATCGTGATCAAAAATGATTAATTCCAAACGTAAATTACTTACGGAGACAAGGGCTCTAGACGCCACCGCACAGTCGTACGAGAGGGCATTTATCTGCGCAGACACTTATATCAGATTTAAGTACGCTAGCATAGAATTCCTCTCTCAGCTGCCGCGCTTCTGAATAGTGTCGGTAATTAATTTTGTCTCGCGGATCGTCTTCTGGTAGTCTTTTTTTATTGTGGGCCCCAGTCTGCACATACTTTTTTTTCTTATTCTACATACGATGCGATCGTTCGAAAGAAGAGCAAGCGAAATATCTGTGCGGCACACTGAACCTGGACGAGTAATTTTTATGTTGTATTCAGACGAAAGAAATTTTGCGCTACTTTTTTTTTGCACTTTTAGTGTGAGTAGTTCCGGAAGAAGCTCGAATTTTTAAAGAATAACCGTCAGCCTCTTCTATAAAAGTTTCAAGATTATGCTCTAGACTGCATATTAACAGGAATTCGATTTTTTGATTTGTTATTAAAATTACTTTCAATTATGAACTTATACCAAAGAGCTTTTGTCTAATTGCAAGAAAGTATTCTCATGAAAATATTTGCAAGATCCAGACAAATTACTTATTGTAATGTAGGTACTACAGACAATTTTCGTCTTATGATTTGTTCCGATTTTTATTGCTACTCTTTCAAAAATTGTTTGAAGTCAATTTTTAATATATGAATGAATGCTATATTTTTGTAATGTTTATACAATGAAATTTTGTTTGATATCCGAACGATGGAGTTGGGAAAAAAAAAATTTAACACTAACACAAGAAAATAAACTGGGACAAATGCCCTAATGAGTTCGTAAGCATTGCGTTGTTCCAATTTTTAAAATGATCTTTAAAAAAGTTAATTAATCATTCTTTTGTGACACCAAATCTATCTTAAACAATTAATTTTCAGTAAAAAGTATTAATAATCGTAAGTGATAACGAAGCATAAAGTGGAAGAGAAAATTGTCGTTATGTCCCAAGTTAAGTAGACTAAAGAATATTACATAGACTTATTAAATTTTTTTTATAAATGTGCACTTCACCCGAGCGCTTGACTACAGACTACTCATAAAATTTCGGTGTAATGAAAGTGTAAAATGTTGGTTTCGTTATTTTTTGTCCAGATTCATGAGGACAACCAAAATCTTTTTTTTAGATAATTTAGTAGAATAAACAGAATTAATAAAAAGTGAATCACGATTCACGATAGATTTTATGTACTTATTTTATTTTAATTTAAAAGTTGAATAATAATATTTATTCAATCGTCTTTCGCTATTATAAGTATCTTAAAACTTAAATGCAACTGGCGAGCTCAAAATCAACACGTCCATTGAAAGACTTAAAACAATTATTGGGTGACGCTGACAATGAGGTGCAACCAGAATTGTTAAGAGAATTTATTCAGTTTATTAATTGCGACCGACAAAATCATAATTGAAGTCGCTGAAAGAATTTGTCACAGGAAATTCCTTTAACACTTAACTGAATTTTGAATCAGCAAAGCTTCTAAAAGAGGTAGCGCAAAGACTTCACCCACAATACCGCTCATTGCTGCGTTAGTTTTGTTTGTTCAAATATGCAAATATGGAGTCAGTGAGAAAAGAAGGGTTTCTTTTAAAAATTTCAATCTTTTCTTTCTCTATGTTGATTTGGTTACCGTAAAATATGAGTTTCATTATATCTTTGAGTTTCTTTGTAATTCTTACTTTTCTTATTTAGCACCTTTTGAATATTTTTGAATAAAACATTATTTATGTGAGACTTCCTTGAAGTCTTATTTTTATAAGATGTAGGCCTATAACCAAAAATACGTCTAAAATATTGGTCGATTATAGAGCAAGTTATTAATTAACTAATAGGAAGTTATTAACTTTATCAACGTGTTCAACCCACACGTAACTCATTGAACATTAATTAGGATTTAAAACGCCTACGCTACGCACTAGGTGAGATGAGTTTTCAATATTATTCATTTATTTTTATTTATTTATGCGTATCGTTAGATCGATTAGAATTAATGGCCAACTTGAATACAAGTTGTATTTGCATCATCAGATCATCGTATGAATAAAAATGTGTTCCGGTGGCGCCGCTCGGGAGAAAATTTAGAATCCAATGAAACGTTTATGAATAATCAACGACTCACTACGTAACATGAAAACTCAATATAATATATTTAATAAATTAATTGTGATACAAGACGCAGGTGTTTCTCAGCAAAAATAATTTGCTACATTTCGCGATTTGATTTCCTTTCAACCGCTTTTAATGAGTTTCCTCAAATGAATACTAATGAAACAAATATCTTAATTAATTTAAAATACGCATTCAGCAACTTTTGTAAGAATGCACCGATATTTGTTTTTTCCTAAAAGAACGCTTTTATGAGCAATTCAGATCTATTAATTTTAGTGGCAATCGATATACAATTCTCATGATACTAAGAACATGGGGTTTTCGGTATTGCTAACTTGATTATGGAACAAGTCAGGTATGCATACACAGCGAAAACTATCATTTATTCTCAAACAGATCCCTACATTTAGCTCTTTTATTAAGATTTTACATTGCCTTTCTTATTAAAATATCTTTATAAAGATGAAGAGATAGACGTTTTAAAATATAAAATCCATATGATTTTTTATTGTTTTTAATTGGAGCTTTATATGAAATTGAGTTATTAATATTTAAATCACCTTACTTGATGATTTCAGAAGGGAAATTAATTTTGAATGACCATTTTTAATATGACCGCCATAAAAAAAAATAGGAAAAACACGTAAAAGCATGTTGGACTTAGAATCCTGAAAATCCAAGTTCAATCTCCAGCCTAAGCGAACATTTCTACAATTCGGAAAGTTAAAAGAAAGGTAAAGAGATAGAGTAAAAATTGTCTTACCTAATTTGGAAGATTTTCAATATGTGAAACGAATCTCTGCTGAAAAGCATAAATGGTTATTTTTTTAGATGAAATCCTTACGAATCACAGATGTACTAGCACGATAAACAGAAAAAAACGGAAGATAGAATGACACGAAATTTTGATGAAGGGCTACCACAGGAGGTCATTGGAAAGTATGTTTTATTTCTACAAAAATGAATAGCCAGAATTATACAGACTTGCTGGACGGCGTTTTTTTAAATATTGGTTCAATGAACTAGAAGGTAATTGGATTTTTCATCATGACAATGCCGAGTACATTCATCGAATGCTGCCATAGAATTCTTAAGCCATAATGTATCTGTTTTGCATTGGATCACTTGCACCCCGATTATAATACGCTTAATAAATTCAATGCCTCGGCGACTTTAACATGTCATACTACATCGCGGATCCTCATATCAGTAAATATTAATTTTCATTTTTTATTATGTTAAGGGCATGTTCTCATTTTTTGATAAATTTTAATTTTTAATCCCCATTACTCCTACATTTGGAAGTGGATCCAAGTGAGGTATCGTTGGAAAGATACCTTTATCCTCCTTTAAATGAGTCTCCGCTCGATGTCCTTACAATAAGGACTTAATCAAGCGCACCTTTTAAAAAAATTTTGCATAGATTTTATGGGGCAGGGATTGATTTTGAGAAGGGGATCAAGAATAAAAGTTTGATTAAGGAATCGATTGGTATAACGTTTCCTACGTAGAATCCGAACACCCTGTATATATACATATATGTATATAGTAATATCTCCGAAACGGCTTCGAATTTTTATTTAAAAGTTTGGGTACATATTCTGGTCATACATATGTATGTATCTTGGATCAGAAATATTCAAAAAAAAATTAAATTTTTAAATAGCTTTTATTCGTTCCAAATGAAACTGTTTTTTTTTTAACAAAATACTTAATAGACTAAAAATTGTTTAATGAAAAATAAATTACTGTACTTAATACTTCGAATGTTGGCTATAATACGCAGCATAAGAATTATTTTAATTTTGGAATTATCATTACTTTGTGGGGAGTATGTATATGGATGCTCCATTGAAAATAGTTAAATTTTTGAAAGATTTTCTCTACTGTTTTAACTCAATGTCGTTCTTGTATGAAAAGCAGAGGTAATTCTTTTGGTTTTCTTGCTTTTTAAGTGAATTTTTTTCTTAGTGTGGTTCGCCATACATCTTGGATCGTTAATTTATTTTGTATCATTCATAATTTATGCTGTGGAGGTTTAAATTCCGTTCTTTGAACTCCTTATAGCCGCTTGCACACTTCCATGCGATTTTACTAGTGAGATAAAGATTCATTTAAGTGCATATTTCTTTATTTATTGCTGCTAATAAGGCCTACATGCCCGTTTCCGTTATGCCTACACACGTCTTTTAGCCCCAGACGTTCGATGGGACCCATTCAAACCCATGCAGAAAAAGTGAATCTAAATGGCAGAGCGGATTATAAAATTTTTGAATTCCACAACGACGGTTTGGCCGGTGCCGCGAAGACCGGCCTCTACCTGCCCGGTTCCCGTGTCGGAGTTTCATAACACTGACACGGTTGCCGACTGCTCCTCACTATGTGCATATTTAAGAAAATCGTAGAATATCTCAGCCGGCGGCGTCAGCTTATGAATAAATCATCAGGGTGTGGGCCTAGCGAGGCAAAATTCAAAAATTGATTTTTTCCCACGCGCGCCCGTTGTCTTCTCGATCATTTCCCTTTTTTCCCTTAAAAATAAAAACGACCGGAAAAAGATTCCTCTCCGCACTGATGATAAGTGAGAAAAAGGTTAAGGTTTATTGCCGCACACCGTGGCGACCAAAGTCAAGTTTATTTAGCGAATTTCAAGTCGTCTTCCTGGTGAAAACCACTTAACCGCAGAAATGCGGTTGCGAATCATTTTCTTCATCAGCCAAGCTCTCCGCGGCCTCTTGGGTGTGTGTGGGGCTCCTCTCCTCGGGCTCGATGGGGCCGCGAAGGGCACTCGAGAAGAAAGCCATTCCGCTCACTTCTGGAAAAACGGTCCCGAATGGTTTCCATGCAAATAAGCGAGCGATTTTGTCACAAATGCCACGAGCCGCCCACACATGCAACGCTCCCGGGAATACCTAAGATGCATTCGAGAAACTTAAGAAACACCCAAGAAGCCGAAAGTTGCCGCTAAAGTCGATTTAAGGCGGCCGAACCGGTTCTATGCAAAACCGTGGCACAAAGCGACTTCAACCAGGTCATCCGCCCCACAAAGTCTGCATTTGACCATTTCATTCATCCGGAAAACTAGCCTCTGGTCGCGGTCGCTGCAGCCCCGACTAACCGGGCCGGCTTGGGGCTTAGGTTCGGTTTTTATCCACTCGACTGGACCCAGGCTGACTCAGGTAATTTGCATTTGAAAATGATAAATTTATCGCGGTATTCGGCGCCGCCGCCGCTTGAATCTGCGCCTTCCGACTTCGAATTGTTTTCTTCGACCGCAAAGTGGCACAGCGGTCTTTCGAGGAGCTGCAGGCGGACAGCGCTCGAGAAAAGTGCTCCTTCCTTCCCTTCCGCCGACCGACGACGTCTAAGTCTAAGTCGACGGCGGCCAGGTCAGCGGAGAGTTCATCGCGGCACACCGTTTCATTAGTCACGACGCCAATAAAAATATTATGCTCCTTTTAATATCGAGCCAAAGGCCCTCCATGATTTCTTGAAATTGGAAATTGGCCGACTCTTGCAGTGCGCGCCAGATGTTTTGGCCGCTTATGCTTTGTAACCGATGTAACCGGGAACGAAATTGTTTGCGCTGAATTACCGTGATTGCAAGACTCTCCGCAAGACCACAGTAATTGTGTAGCATAACGGTTTTCCATTGGAAAGAAAAAATCTCGACTTTCCAATTATTATGTTTATGCTTCGGAACGTAGTCACCATGTCTAGTTATGGACAATTTCCAAAATATTCAATGAGCGGGTAAATCGCGACACAAAACTTTCCGTTCTACTTCCATAGCAGACCTCTTAAAAATCAGACTTCTTATGTTTTAATAAAGTGAAAGCATAGCTCTAGACGTTGTCTTCATTACTTTTTACAATTTTATAAACTAAAAAAATACATTCATGTATAATATGTTCCCAGCATACAAAATAAACTCGAGTTTAACATTTTGTTCTAGCATATTAACTTATTAAATGAAGGATGAGATTAGATGTGAGCTTAGAATTTATACATAAATCTATGTATTAAAATCTAAAACTCTGCTAAATATTGCATATTTATTAGAGACCGACGGAAAATAGATTTCTAGCCGAAAATGAAACTGAATTTCGGCTTCTTTTATAGTTTCGACCTTATAATTATATTATATACATTACAAAACAATGCTGTTTGGAAAAAAAACAACAAATTCAATTGTTAAAAAAAACAGGCTATCCTAACCCTAATAATCATAATTGAAGAGTCTTATATTATAGTATTCTAAAAAGATAGTTTTTCAACATTTTCGCCAAGTAAATTATTACGACGATCAGCATAAATTTGTTCGGCGGCGCTAAACATCTGCACGCTGGGAACGCTATTTTAAAACTGTCTTTTCCTTAGAGAAGAATATGAAGAGAAGTTCCAATATTCGTTGTAACCGTGGCTCAGATAGATAACACTGGATTGCTTCTTTAAATACTGATACTTGGTCTTGAGATTCAATTTTAGGGTAATTTCTCTGACCCAGAACACCACGTTGTTTCTACAAATAAAATGCTTGCAAACTTTAAAATAAATTTAATTTTTCGTAAATAAAGTCAATAAGATTAGAAAATACCACGAGATCGCGTTCAATGAGAACTGTCACTGCTCTTTTCTGATATAAATTGATCCTAATAGGAAAGCTCAGAAAAAAGCAGCAACAGTTCTCATCGAACGAGGATCTTGAGATCTTTTCTAATTTAGATCGATCTAGATCAGTGAGCGTGTATTGCAAAACATTGAAATTTTAAACCTATTAAGTACTAAGTGTTAATAATACTCAATATTGAAAATCTGTTGATATTGAGAAACTTGGTTAAGTGCGAATAGAACTCGCGCGCCGACGGCTCCATACTAATTGCTAAATTTAAAAAAAAAAAATTGTAATCACAGACTACGTTTTATTTTTCCTGTAATATTTACCAACCATGATATTAAAAGAAAAGGTTTTTAATTTCTGATTTACTAATTTTTGGATTTGCGCCTTTACTTGTGCTATGAGACCTTACTTCACACCAAATTTCAAAATTCTAGGTTAACTCCTTATAGCCTTATAGGTTTTGATGATAAGTGAATAAGGTTTTGGCTTGGCGGACAAACAGACGGAAAATAATAGTGATCCCATAAATGCAAGGGTTCGTTTTTTTTATTTCGAAGTACCGAATTGTGCAAATAATAAATACACGACAATTTGCAAAATTCATGATATGTATTATAACTTGCCTTAAAACCAAGTTAGATCTAAAATTATAAAATTGAAAGCAGTAAGCAATTAAATCATTTAAATATATTTAAATTAAAAAGTAATGTCTACTGCTAAATCATTCTTGGGAACATGGAACATGTTCTATGTTTTTCGGTAGGTACCTGATTATGGTACGCTACACATCATGTTTTTTTCCAAAGCAGAGGATTCCTAATCTGCACAAGTAAGCAAATCTTTGCTAGGCACTAAAGAATCAAGCCGGAAAAGTAGCCGTAATCTTTCATTTAAACTATTTTAACCTTAAAAATAAAACTTAAATGTTACAAAGTTATTTGGTTTTAAAAAAAAACTGTATATTATTATTATTTGTTCCCATTCAACCTTACAGAAATCGTATAATTTAGTGCTAGAATCTAAAATTCATTCATAACTATATTATTGCTAGATTTGAATAAGCAAATAAATATTTAAAAACATATATGTATTACTTTTGGGGAAAATTTTTTATTCAAAAACCAAAAATATTAACATTCACAAAATTTCCTAAAAATCTTAACCGTATTAATCAGATATAATTTTTATTTCTTTAATAACATTCATGCTCATTTTATTTTTGTTATTACCAATGCATAGTTACACAGTAGGGTGGAGTGAAAATGTATGGAGAATTTTTCTTTTGTTATTTTGTAATAGCATAGTGGTAAAAAGCTGCCTATGGATGAGCAAATGAAGTATGTTAAATATCATTTATGTATTATAATGATTTGAGGTGCCCCAAAACGAAAGAATTTTGAAAAAAAGTATAATTTCATTCATTTTTGACAGCCTCATTCAGATGTACATATATAAACCTTAATACTGTATCGGAATAGTATTTTTCATGTTGTTTAAAGCCTATATTTTTATGTAATAATAAAACTATATATAAAAGTTTGGGATTTATGGTGCCCCAAAACCTCTTAAAACAAAAATAAATCAAGAATTTTGCATTAAAACTTTATATTCATATTTATGAAACATTTATGAGAAAAATGTTACAAAATAGCCAATTAAGTAGAAAATTCGCGTTTAGTATTATAAAAAGGCATCATCTGACGTGATGACAGTCTGACCTTGATAAAACCATCATTTTATGAAGTTTAGCATTTGGTTTTTATCGAACATTGAAAAGTTTCTGATTTTTTTTCAAAACTTTGTCCCAACGGGGACACCTCTAAATATGTATAAACCAAGACAAAAATATTTTCGCTTTTGCTTATTGTGCCTATCACGCAGCTTTTTGCGGGTATGCCATAGTAAATATATAAAAAAAAAAATTTCACTCCACCCTATTACACAGGTTAACATATGAAAATATCAAGAAATTATTTTCTTTGATAGTATGGTGCCTTATTTTAAATTTTGGGTTATTCAACATTGCTTAAATCAATAACGCAAATTAAAAACAGTTCGTAGCGTAATTCAAATCAAAACCTAAATCCTCTCCTAGGTTCTATAAAATATCATTTTTCTATAGCATTGCACTAGCTCTTGTATAAAGTTATTGTGGAAAAAAAGTCTCTCGTATATCGATATTAACACTAAAGATCAAACTTTTATTTGAGTCAAAATACAATTTCTGAACTTTTCCAACCAAATATATTTTTTCAAAAACATGATGTGATGCGACTACCACTTATTTTGTCGCGAATTTATTGCTCATCTGCGTTATTTTATGCTAAAAAATACTGACAATGATTAAATATTAGTCCTGATTCGGTGTCTTCTTTCTTATTGGTACTAATTCTCAATTTTTAATTGATTTTTGTTGTTTGTAATAGTATTACGTTTCCAAAATATCCTTTAGAATTTTTTAAGTCGATTTGAATTTTAGATTTAAAATCATTCAAATCGGAGCAGAAGTGATCACCACAAAACAGCTTTTTGCAAAAGAAGTTTGGCAAAATGTCCATATCAATTAGAATCATATTAGCAAATAACATTTAAAAGCATACATCATTAAGTTATTAAATATTATTTATAAAAGACATATGGTCAAAAAAGGCCTTACCCTACTCTTGGCGCATCTTTTAACTAAAATAACAAAACTGCTTATTTTGATTTGATCCACCAATTCGAAAATTACCGATTGAGGCTCTTAAAAGACCATACTAAAAATTACCACTAACATAAAGACTCTTAATGACTTTATTAGCTTAGTAGTAACTAGCAAACACTATATGTTAAAAATGAAACTTTTATGATACAATGATGCTGTTTTGCTTTTAGGTACTACCTGTGTTTGAACATAACCCAAACCAATAAAAACATAATTAAATATATGTAGTAGTCAAAATTTCAATTGCATCAATTATTTCATGTTCGTTTACTCTGTCCACCGTCAAAGAAAATTACGTTAAGTGGTTTATCTAGAAAAATGATGACAGGAACGTATGAAAATTACTGTCGTAACATTAAAATTCGATAAAGTCGTCAAGGTATCTTAATCCAGTCCCAGGTCTACCTATGGTGGATTAGCATAAAATCCTCGAGATGAGTTCGTGTCGGAGGGGACTCCGGAGTTCGGGAGGAGACGTGTCCAGACTCGGACATTTTTCCCGCATTCATTAAAAATGAGTCACAGCACCTTCGAGCGGAATGGAAGCCTCAGCGCATTTTTTTAATTTTAATACCTTCGCCTGCAGGCCGCGGTGCATAAACAGCCAGCTCGCGATAACCTGAACCAAGTTCATGCTTTCTGGGGACAGCATTGGCCGCGTATGACATCACGCTGGGCACGGTCTGAATCACTGGCCAGGCTCTGGGCCGGCGAGACGTTCGCGGGAAAAAGTATATATCAAGTTCTGACCTTTTCGGACAGCTACAAATTAATTTTGGACACAGCCAAAGTAATGAGATTTTGCAGCAGCAAGAAAAGCGCTAAAATTTTGCAACGTTGTATGAATGGCACCTTAATTATGAATGTTCGTATACACCCTTTTGAATACGTAATTACTCCAGTCAGTCCCATTGGAGGCGTTTTCAGAATGCGAACCTGGAGCTCCAGGAATTTTGTGATATGTGATAGTCATAAAATATGCTAAACACGAGCTGCTTATCTACGGTTACATCAAAAAGTATTCCTGGGAGAGATAATTTGTCGGTCAGTCAAGGACAAGATTTACGAGGTCCTTGGATAATTAGCCTGGGATAGTGTGACACAAATACGCGGGTCACGAGAGCACATCGGAAGTAGGCAGGGTTCACTACTTCATGGAAACGTTTATACAAATTTACTATTCAGCAATTCCATTAGTCGCCCATATGTCCCATTTTGGAGCCTCTTCCCTGTTTTTTAATAGTGCAAAAATTGTGGTAAAATAGGTCAAAGTAATGATCGGCACGAAACCCTTAAATAAACCAGCCGCCCCGTTGAGATAAGCAACAAGTCTAGTGCGATCCAGGGAGAAATTATGTCGCGCTATTTGCATTAATGGCCCATTCTGCAACTACCAGGACGTCCCTTTTTTTTCGACGTCCTGCGTCTAGTCCTTGCCCACCCTTGGGCTACTGTCGCTACACAAATTAGTTAAATTAGCCGGGCATTCATCAGAAAAAACACGCGACTCCTGTGACGCTTATTCACCTCTCAAGTTGATTTATTTTTTGAATCAGAACACTTTCACCAGGATATGAACCCGGCGCGCACAACCCTCCGAAGTCAACTTGCGAAGTACACACATTTCTGCCTGTGGCCCTGTGGGGACAGCTCAGATTGCTGGGGTTCAACGAATTTGTCCTCTTTATTTGCCCTTTAGGACCGGAGAGTTGACTCCTGTCAAAGGGTTGCAGCTTCCTCCTAAACTCGTGTTTTGATGCTAGAAACAGAAAAGGCCGCAGGGTTTGTGTAATCCAAGCGGTGCAACCAGGCATAAATAGGAAAGAATTATTCAATTTGCATATCTAAACAGGAGGGTCGAAAGCAGCATTAAAGAGGGGCTCAGCAGCAAAATCACTGCTACGGACATTATTTGTTAGTGATTAATCGCTGGAAATGCTGAGTTTGTAGACGGAAGGGCAAACAACCAGCAACATATCCAAAATTTATGAAGCACTGGTTTGAGGAACAGAGTGACTTGCAGTAGGCAGTATTAAAGCAAATTAAGAGTCTAATAATTTTGTTGGCAGCTGGTACTGCTTGAATATATGTACGTATGTATAACAATATATTATATTATACATATTTTATGCAATGACAAGAAATTATGCTGTTATTATTACGAAAGTTAATTTAACCAACACAGCAATTTAAGGGTGTAGTCTAGTTGGTAACTTTCAAAAAATCAATTTTGTTTTTACATTTTTCAAATGTATACGTATCTAAGAATATTGTATACAAATTTAGGAAGGATTCGAGCAGTATCGAAACGTTGGTATCATGGCTAAAGGTACAGGTAGGAATCCGAATAGAAGCAAGAAATGGAAATTAAAAAAACTTTAAACGCATTTTTCACAAAACAACGTTTTTTCGGACGCTCCCCCACGATTTCTCTGGAACCCATAGGCCGATCCTTCTGAAATTGTAACAACATTTTCTACACATAAGTACTCACAAAATGGACTATTATCATGCTAAAATTTTAATATTTACTATATTTTTTTTTACAAAACACAGCGGAAAAAAACATTTTTTCCAATGTTTTTGGTTTTTGTTAAGTTTAAAATTAACAAAATTTGTTAAAAATTAATATCCATAGTTGATTTTGTAACCATTGTCGTACCGAATCCAAAAAACTTCGGTTTTTTAGTTTCAGATAAGACGTTGCCGAGATATCGTGGGGGAGCCGATCTGCCTCCACATTATGGCGTTACGTTCAACTACGGAAAAAAAATCTTTTTTTGGTATTTTAAGACTTGATTTATCATACCTAACAATTTTTTTACTCATATCTCCCATAGCATGCTCAAAAAAAATTCCCGAAAATAGCCTATTTTTTTAGCCTACGAACTAGACTACACCCTTAAGCTAAATAATATACATATTTTACCTTCGAAATTGTAATCTAAACTTAAATCGTGTAATTCGGTGTCGAACAAAAATTATTGTCGGTGTAACTCGATATACCGAGAAACATAGTGTTTGAAGAGCTATAAAAGTGGTCTCAACTTATTTATTATTACATATCATATTTTGATAGAACCACTATCGAGCATCGAGTTACCTACATGATTTGGGCCAGCCGTATTTTGTCGAAATGACTGCCAGAATGCTCGAGGGGTGGTTAAAATGTTCTAGACCTAGAATAGCGGAGATAAAAATCTTATTTTTCTACATATTTTTCACACCTTTTATAAAGAGATTGTAACCCACTGAAAAAATAGGTTGGATATTTGCCTTCAAAATGTTCTTCTAATCATACAATCGCCTTTAATTCATCTTATCAAACTTTCGGTCTAGTAAGTCATTTCTAAAATTACTAAAAACGTAGTAATTTCTGGGAAACAGGTAAGCACTGTAGGATGGCTTGTTAATTTCTCCGAAGTCAGTATGTCCAAAGTGTTTCTTGCAAAAGCAAAATTTCTTCAATTTTAGAGCCACATGACATGATGATTTTTGCGGTTAAACTATTCAAAGTGTAATGAAGTTAAATGCACCAAATTATCCGTATATAAATACCAATTAAATGTCGCGGAATTAGTTCATTAACGGACGAGTAATTTAAATAAAAGATAGAAGATTTTGCTTTCTTTATGTACGTTTAAATTTCGATCTAAGGATAAATTGTAAGCGGTAGATGAATTTCCTACTACCCACCTTATCTGGTAATTCAATTCATAAATCAAACATTAGAAGTATAATTAATATTTTCCCTTTTTCATTTACTAGGCAGGAAAACTCGGTATGCGTATGAACAATTTTAAACTTACCTGAATTAAATTTTTAACTTCAGTTGAAATGCTTCCGCGATATTTTCCTGACCGTTTTTCGTTCCACACAATTTTAGCTGGCTTGAAGAAATCCGCACTACTGGTTAGCTTTCAGCTACGTCTAGCTAATGGCCAGAAGAACAAAATGTTCATTGAACCTGAAAAGAATTTTCTGATTTTCAAGTTTAAGAAGTTACCAATAGATTACGATCGCAAAACATTAACGGGCGTATTCATAAAAATAGCTCTTAAGCGTTCATTACTTAAAACACTCTTTAAGACTAATCGGCGTTTTAAATACGAGCTATTCATAAACGCGCTGTAAACACTCTGCAACTAAAATTGAATTAAAGTGGGTTTGAGCGTTAAGTTGCAAAAATGTGTCAATGTGTCAAATTCAAACCGTCCGGCAGGTGGCAGTTAGCGATACTAGGCTATTGCAAATTTTGAAATGGAGTGCAAAAGATCTCTTCACAGCTTCCAAGTTAATAACGAAAAAAACGGGCTAGGAATCTTGATCTAGAATATGAAGTTTTAAGAGAAAAACTGCAATTTTATAAAAGAAAAAATCAAGAATTAGGTATGTGCTTATTATTACTATTATTAAATTTAAAAGTTATTTTAAATAAAACTCCTAAGAATACAATTGGCCCGCCTTTCATGTTGTTGGTTCAGGTTCAGCACACTACCCTCTTGTTGATTGCCAACTTCCAACGGCTCATTTACAAGGTTCACAATATACCGAACACTGTCTTTAGAAAACCGATATTTTTTTGAACTCATCGTCACCAAGAACTAAAAACGGATCAACTCTTGTTTGATAAATTTTTTGCCGACGGCCACTGGACTCTTCAATAGTGTCTATTAAATCGATTGTCACTGTGAATCCATTAGTGCAATATAAATTATAAATAATTTATTGTCCTGGTCCTGTGATTCACGCGATTGTCATAACCAGAGCTTTACAATAGGTTTAAAGTAGGTGTGAGCCTTCTGTAAATTCTCTCAATTTTTAAAGCTGTTGTAAGAGTATTTTAACGATATTGGACGTTTATGAATAACGCTTTTTGGAACTTTCATTGTAAAGGCTTTATAAGTCATTTTTAAGTTTTTATGAATACGGCTGTAATTCTTTAGAACTTTTGCAGTCTGCAGTATTCAAATGTAACAGAGGACGGTAATTAGACTCATGGTTTTCCGTCGCCAACTCCGATGAAAGAAACAACACATATTATAAAAATTATAAATTCAATGGAAATTTCATCATCCGACTATTTTGAATAACGCACATAACTTGTTGCTGACTCTACTTGCTCAGAAAAGTTAATTTAAATTTGAAGACTTAAAAAATTAAACACTTTTGTAGCGCCACGTATGTAGCTTCCCCAAAAAATATGATTATATGCTAGATAAAATCAAAATTAATGATCTATCCATTTTGAGCCTAAACTTACCTTGATGTCGGAATGGAAGAATATGAATAATGAACTTATTTTCTCTGTTTTTATACCAATTGCTTACTTTAAAAACATTAGAAGATAAATGTTTAGTCGATTTGAGATTTTCTAGTTTTGTTGGTATTTAAAAAGCAATCGAGAAAATTACTTCAATATGAAAGACTTTTATTTAACCAAATGGCCAAGAGTGAGTTAAATCGCTGGATTTCAACAATTTTGAAATCGTTTCGTTCAGATCTGACTTATCGAAGAGGATTAAAATCTTATTAAATTAATGTTATAGGAAAAACAAAAATTTTTTCTTAAAATGTAGGTTTGTAGACTTTAATCAACGAAATTTTCATTCGAGTTATTCTAACTGATATTTATCACCTTTAAAAACTATATTCTATCAACGAACTTAATTTAATTTCAGTATTATTTGAAAAGTCGGAGAATATTATGCTGCCCATAGCTTTGAAAATTACTTACCTTAACGATGATCACCTTATCGGTCAAGAAAGCGAACATAAAATACAAAATTGTAAATCGTCAAAAACCGGATCCCAATTAGTTTCAAATTGTTTATAACCATTGCTGATTTATTGCAAATGAAAGTGGAGGGCTTAAATAAAACACGGTAGTTATTGTTTAATAAAAATATAATACAGCGCTCTTTCTGAAAACCAATTCCAGGAACATTTTGTAAAAATTAAAATTGTGTATAAAAGCAATAAAAATGGAAATACAATGTAATTAGAGTTCAACTAATTTACCAAAGCTAAAAAATAATAAAACCTACAAAAACATCACGCTCATGTCCTTAACCTAAAAATTGTATCTTACCCTAGAAATACAGAAATCCACCT
This sequence comes from Eutolmus rufibarbis, assembly GCA_963920795.1. Taxonomy (NCBI): domain Eukaryota; kingdom Metazoa; phylum Arthropoda; class Insecta; order Diptera; family Asilidae; genus Eutolmus; species Eutolmus rufibarbis. Next base: position 33,555,727 of record OY987205.1, read on the forward strand.
TCTTTTCATTCTTTATACTTAAAGTAGAATATGCGAACGGCTAATTGTAGATGTAAGGCAGTCCCTCTCGGGTTATTGTAAGTCAATGTAAAATATTCATTTATTTTCTCAATATGTCTTTTCTCCTGGGTGACCCTCTTTATACGATATATAAAATATAAAATCGTTTGCTTACATTGCTACGCTACCTACGCATAGTAAAAAACACGCTTACTGCCATATCCAACAGTTTAAGTTATAATAAATATACAAAAAAAAAGTCTTTTGATGATTTCATTTTGATTTTAAAAATTTCCTTAACTCTATGTGTTTCGCTTAGAAAATTATTACATTTATATTTATAAGATTTGTACACGAGTAACAATTTTAATATAAATATTATCATCTTTTCGCATTATTTATGGAATTCTTTTTTTTCTCGTAATCGCTTTTTTTTAATAAGTTTTTTTAAGGAAAAGCGCTCGTTATTTTTCTGGCATCGAGAATCGTTTTTAGACACTTTATTTATTAATACATATTAGAAGGACCTAGAAAATTACAGTTCATGTGATATTAATAAATATTTTGTGGAAGGAAATGTTTTGTGACGGTGAACAGTGCTTTAGTGCTAATGCTTTGGAATTTTGCATTCATTTGTGTTTGCATGTGAGTCATTTTCTTCAAATATATTTTCAACTGATTCTAGTAAAGTTTATTCATCGCACTTTTATACTTTAGAAACTTTTCTGATCAAAATCGCAAAGAAAGGGTTTTAAACGATTTTTTCTTGTGAAATTTATTGTTAGTCTTTTCAAATTAGATCAACTTAATAAAAATTAAAACTGAGGCTATTTCTTGAACTACATTCGTCGTAAACAAACATAATTGCAACTGGTTGTTTTCAAATTTTGAACAAATCAATAGCACCTATTATTTATGCTAAAAGTTGTTTAATAATGTAAAATAATTAACCGAGGAGCAATAGTATAGAATTACAGAATGTAGTAATCGAAAATTAATTTTATTACTGAAACGAATTATATTTCCATCTCGAGCTTGTTTCTATTTAGTAATTGCAAAAATTAGTCTTGAAAACAATTTCAGTCTATTGTAAAAATAATTTGTGTATAATGCTATGAAGGTAAAAAAAGCGAAACGATACTCTCAGCAAGTTTTATCTACTACAGGGAGAGTTATTCCAAAAGTGAGTAAAAGTAATTATAACTTAATACTTCCGTCCATCACTTTGTATCGTTTCAGGGAGTTTCTCTTCATATGCACAGCACATGGCTCATAACTCTGCAGGAAAAAATATGTAATTACGAAGAATATGACTCAATGCAGAAAAGTGTTTTTGTGAATTAATGTAATGGAATTGAAATGACACAAAACAATTTTTCCTTTATCTCTGGCACATTTCATTTTATAACTTAATAGACAAATTCACCACACAATAAATACTTTTATTTGTTTTAGAGAAAATTTCCGTGGGTGGGAATAAAGCTGCCGTATGGAAAAACAGCAAAGAAATTTTAAAAAAATTTCATATTTCCATTTATTATAACTCTTACATTTGTATAACATCTAAAAAATGTATTTTTTGTATACTGTAAAGGTGTATAAAAAATGCAAGTTACAAAAATGGAAATTATTCAGAATAATTCATTTGCTGGTTACACAAAAATAACTTCATAAACAGTATACATATAAAAATTAAAAGGAAAATATTTTTACATTAAATTATCTTTTAGCTATTTTCTTTTGTTCTGTTTTCTTTAAATAATAATGTGATTTTCCATTAAATTATATTATTTTACCTAGTTTAACTTAAGTTGGTCCATGATACACTTAACCTGCTAAACTACCTGGAGAGATCATGATATACCCACCAAACTCGCGATATGTGCTATGTTTCAAGTGTTAATGATGGAAGCTTTTAACGATGACTTGTTATAACAACAACTTTTCTCTTTTCCATGGGAAAGAATCTAAAAATGTAAAGAAAAAATACATTAGGAATGAAGTAAATTAGTTGTTATTAACTTGTTTAAAGATTAAATTAAAAAACACCACTTTGGTATGTACTATAATTACTCAATTGGCATTGAGTAAAGATTAATTAAAAACAAATCATGATAGTGCAGATTCAGAATAGTCAACATTTTCTTTAAACCAATAGTATTGTTATTTAGATAGACGATACTCCTTTTAGAGAGAAGCAAATTACTGATTATAAAATAAATATAACCTAGTTATGCTCTTCCTTATACTAAAAAAAAAAAAGGCAAATGTTAGAAATTGGAATATGTCTTTAGGCCCTTAAGATCAATTCATACAAATACTAAGAGTTGAAGGCCAACCGAAGATCTTCGTAACATTTTGTTACTTGGACTTTGGTTACACACGAAAAGGCCTTTATTTCAGAATTGAATTAGACCTTTAAGTCTATGTTCAACTACACTCCGCTTTATGTAGATTTGAAAAAACCAATGATTAGAGAAAAAGCTTCACATTATTAAAATAGTTACTATCTATTCTATTTTAAGGATCAACTTATATTGAAATTTTATGAAACGGATTGTTATGAATATCTTTTTTACTTGCTCAAATAATCAGTTGCTGGATGAAACGATTCGCAAATAAGTCGTTGTACTGCAATAAACAAGCAATGAACCGTTTTGCTGTTCTAATTCCAATTAAATGGTTTAACTATATCTATTATCGATGATATCTCAGAAAAAAAATATACACGCTTTCCGATATCATGATGGATGCATATAAATATATAGCTTTTGTAATAAATATTCTTGAGAATTTCTGACAAAGGTTCCCTATTTCTGCGAATGACCCTAATAAGTTTGAGGAACTTAAATTTCATAGAAAATATAACGATCTTTACTTCCACCAGACCGCAAACTTAGAATTTTTCTCTTTACTTAACTTTATTAGTTTACTTTCTTTAGCATTTTAGCAAAAATTAATTGAGTGAGCAAATATGCAAGTACACTCGATTTTAACTAAACTATAAAAACTTATATTTAGTTAAAAGTAAAATTAGCATGGCTATGGCTGACTTTTAAGAACAACAAATCGCTTTACGTAACCCACTATTTAAAAATTCAATCCAAGTTACAGATATCTTTCATATTTATCTGATTTAAAATAGCCGATCAAATCAAACAGAAAGATCATAGAAACAAATCTCTTTTGTCTTCCTAGGTAGCTGCCATAAAATACGTGAAAGGCAAGTCTTGTTAAGGCTATAAAATCGAATCTTTTAATCTTTGATTTATACGACCCTCAGGGTTCAAATAAATAAAAAAAAAAATAGCAAACAAAGTGGAGCAAATTCAGTGAGCAAACCACGACGTCCTTGATTCAGCTGTCTCATCTGACTATGCGCGAACCAATTAGAAGCCGAGGAATTTTAATTGAACCGCTTAGCGCAGTAATATTACGATACGACAGATATGCAACATCTGATTTCCATTCTTCAGAGTTTCCACTCAGTACCCATTTAGATGGCCCAAGCAGCCGGAGCACACGGTGTAATTTTCTAAAAAGAAATAAAGTAAAAGGAGGCCCTAATTAAGTAAAATGACAGAATAATTGAAGGCGACTCAGTTCAGTCAACGGCCTCTCAAGACTCCGCTAAGAAAGCGAGTCAACCAGGCTAATCGCCTTCGCGTTTGAGTACCAGTGGCTGGGCTCAGACAAAAGCCGGGTTTCGTGAGTGTCACGTCATCATCCCGACTGTTTGTCAGGTTTTGTAAATACTTTGACGAATATTCTCGCCGGTTTTCTTATAGCGCTTAATGACGCGACGTGCTGTCGCTCAATATAACAAAAAAAAAAAAAAAAAAGCAAAAAACCGACTGCCGTCCCTTCTTCTAAGCTAGACTCAAAAACACAAATAACGTCTTAAGTCTGCTAACAAAAAAAGTTAAGACGCCAGAGGTCTGTTTGGTCAATGACACTAAGCGGAGTATTGAGATTTGAATCCCTATGGAGTCAGTCAATTCTCTTCTTGCTTATAAATTGATATTGTCCATAAAATCGCTATAAATACCCTTTCTTCCAGAAATATTGTTAATTTCCGGAAGTTTCAATAAAAATTCATATCTCTGCTTTGTCTTTATCGCCACCATACAGACAATCGATTCGTTCGCGTGCAAATTTGCAATCGATTGCAAAAGGAACGAACCGAGCCTGACTTATTTATGGGCTTATCGTACAATTAAGGCTGTCGGTTTCGAAGTGAGTTATTCGCCCTAAACAACATATGATTCCAGCATATTTGCGCAAATATGCTGTTTACGGAAGAAAACGAGTCGTTTCGCTATGTTGTGATGTCTAAAAGGCAAAAACTCATTTCACCGGACGTTGGCGGAATTTTAGATGATAAGAATCACAATTTGAGCCCGCGAACACAATGCTGCTTTTGTAAACATACGAATTTATCTTCCCGCGGATAATCTCAGATTACAACAGTTTTGCACGGGACTCATTTTTCCGGTGAGAAGGTGTACGTAAGCATATTTGAAGAATATTTTATTTAAACTGAAGACTGTTGCTCTTTAACACTCCTTTCAATGGAAGTCGTCTTATCTTCGAACATTCGCCTTATTTTGCTAGTACGACAAATTGTTCAAATTTTTTAGTGTAAAACATTTCGGTAATTGTAACCGTCGAAACAAATTTTTCAGAAATATTAGAATATCTATTTCATAAGTTCTGGAAACAATTGCTAGTTAAAAGCATTTTGTCACCTATAGATTATAAAAATCTTTAAACGAATTTTTAAAACCAAAATTATGTCAAAATAGTCGTTTTTTTAAAATGGAAAAATCTCAATTTCGAGACTCGTAATAGTTATGTAAACGAAATTATATAAAAATTATGTTTCCATAGTCAGTGAAACATTTCAATGCACCTACTTATTTTTGTAGAACATACATATGTACATTAACTATGTCTACTTCTGACTAATTTCAGAACACAATTAACTTTACTAAAGCACGAAACAGTTCATTTAAAAATTTTAACTTTTAACCAATTATTTAATCTGCCTTGTCCCATTTTGCAGTAACCTAATAAATAAATCCAAATATTGTTTTTTTTGCAGGGTTTTGCGCCGATTTTTGAAACGATAATCGGTTGACAAAAATCTTTTATTTTTGAAACCTTATTGCCTATTGCGAAAAATTTCTCATTCTTAAGAAAATAAGATAATTTGTAAATACTTAAAAATATTAGGAAAATCATATAGAAGTAAATGTTGTTTAATATACATTTATTTTCAGAAGGAGGATTGATCATTCATACGATTTCCCGATGGTTTAGTTCAAAGCATAGTGTTCCTTGTGACATACGTACATACATATGTATGTACGGAACTTCTGTTTTTGAACATTAAAACATAAGACTTCGTTTGTAGTTAAACAAATTAATTTAATTCAGCCCGTTTAAAAACTACTAAGTTATCTATAACGAACTTGATACCCAAACAGCCCGTATATATTTATATTTTAATTTCAAATCATTTTCTTCAGTGGATAGTTGCGTGCAAGTGAACTCTAATCAAGATATATAGGACAAAAAAATTTGCTCATTTAAAAAAATTTCGGAAGCAGCTGCATCGCATTTAGATCCCAGGGAAAACACGATAAGGGGACCATCATGATTTGTGGCTACTTTCAGTGTTTGCACGCAATAATTCCCGCACGAACACTGATGAATTTTTATACAATGTAACGTAGTTCAACCCTACGAGAAAAAATGCAGATGTTTTTATCTCGAAATCAAAAAATTTTAAACAATGACCCAAAACAAGTATCCAAAAAGATGTATGCGTTGCTACAGTTTCTATTATTATTAATTTGTTTTTTTCAGAAGTAAGGGAATCTTTAAAGGCGAATCATATTAAGTATTAGGATTTGAATTTTCTCATACTAGTAACTAGATGCTTAGAAAGTTCAATATTCGATCAAAATCTCTAAAATCGCTACTTCAAGCTCAAAATTAAAACTGAAATCGCTTTTGACTTCAAGAGATTCAGTTGAAAATGAATAAATAACGACTTTTGAGGTCGCTGCTTTAAAAACAAAATGGTGATTTTCAATTATTCAAATAATTTTCATTTCAGCTTTAAAGCTCCTTTCTTGACAGATGGCTGTTTGTTCCCAATTTTTAAAAATAGTTAGCCATTTTTAATGGAAAACATCCTATACATGCATTTTTCTTAGTCAGGTGTGGCATATATTCGAAGAAAAAAAAGAAGAAATAAAGTAATTCATGATATTATGACTCATATCATATCTGAGAATTTGTCATATTGCATGATAGCGTTATCACCCTTTCCATGAACGAATACTCCAAATATATAATCTGTTAGCGATAAAACTTGAGCTCAAGGGAAATATCTATTACTAAGGTATTAAAATAAAATTCATTTAAGCGAAAATATTACGATTTTATAACCGCGTCTTGCCCTAAGGTATTAAATTGTACCTTAAAATCAAATAAGAATTTAGTATTTAAATATTGCAGCTCTTCGCTATACCTCAGTTGTAAATCTGTGGCACTCGAGATGCATTCCTTTTAAATTTTACTTCCCCATGTTTGCTACTTTGCTGTGAAACGAAGTTTCATCAATATCGCTTAATAGAGTCTTTGTTAACAAACAAAACATTCAGCTCGTGCTGTGAGCTGATGTTAGCGATAAAAATGGCACTTTATGCAGCTTAGGTGACACTAAAACAATTCCATCTACCTTCGACTAAAAATAGCAATCCCCTTATCAAGATTCTACCAACAATTAGAGACAGTGTGGGAGAAAACGAGGCGAAAAGAAAAGCAAGCCACGACTGTATGCTTCGAATAAAACCGTCATTCGCGACGCTCAACCAAATGTTCCATAAATTTGAAAGACTTGAATAGCCTCAGCCATAAAAGCAGATTACCATCATAACCAGACAAAACTGTTTGAACCAACAAAGCCAGAGAGAACTCCTTCACTAAACTTTGACCTTATTTTTAGACATGAGCGTCAGAACAGTTCGGACTGGACGTGTTTGTCTTGCCACTTCTTTAGAGCTAAGGTCAAGTAGCCTTTTATTTTTAACTACGAAAAAATCAATGATTCATGCTAAGGAAAAAATGGTAAACACTTCTGGGAAAATACAATTTGTATTGCAACACTAGACCATATTAATTACTTTTGCGGTTAATAGGAAAACTCTCAACAAATAGGGTGACCATATTTTTTTTACGATTTCCAAAAATTAGTTGGCCTCTTCATCATACAAAGACGTCTCATTGGGAAAAAAGTGTTGTGGTTTTTACACCAATAAAAAAAACTTGGTCTATTTAATTCTCTTCTGTCTGCGGTTTTATAAAATTTCTAAAACGGATTTGTTATATTTTCATTATGCGTTACTTTGTAGAACTGGCTACTAAATAATTGTTTGTTCTTAAACTAGATTTAAAAGATATAAAAGTGCAATATTACTATTAATATCGTTAGTCCCTAATTTTGTACAATTTTACATAAGTTATTTACACTGGCCGAAATCAAATACATATTATAAGATAAAATTAATGAAAAAGTTTGCTTTACATAATTCTGTTTCATCTATTCTCTTTTGTCTAAAGTTCATATCAAACACATTACGCACATTACAATATAATACATAATTCATAATTTATTTAAACAAAACAAAAAAAAACAAAAAAGGTTTTTAAAAATGGGCAGTCCAGCTATTTTTTAGAATACAGTGAAACTTCGTTATAACGCTCTTGAGCGGATTGAACAAAAAAAGCACTATAAACGGGATAGCGTAATAGGCGGGAAATGAATATGAGATATTTTTTTTTCTAAAAACAAGTTATTTATAAATATTAAATTAATAAACATAAATTATCTACAGTTTTACAGCTTGTTAATAACATATACATTTTTTTGTTGTAAAAAACTGTTTAATCGAGGTTTGGTGAAGACGGGTTGACATTAAAATTGCACTTTTGGTAGTATTTAAATAATGAAAAATTTCTGTCGCGATTTTATTCTTCAGTTGTAAGAAGATTGTCATCAAACGTAGCATATTCTTCAAAACTTGCATGCTACGCATTCACACTTTCCCAGTCTTCATCAAGCTCAATTCTCGAGTTGGAAGGGAAGAGTAGATCTCAGGTATTAATTGGCAAAGTCATAAAGAAATATAACGCCAGACGTGGGAAAACCCAATCGCCAACATGGAAAAACCCCGTCGCCAAGCATGGGCAATTTTGCGGTTGTAAATTTTGTCTACAATGCCGGAAAAAAGCATTTCGAGAATCTAAAGCAAGCAATTTTCGCACACTATAAGCGGGATCTGTGAGCGTTAAAAACGGGACTATTTGTGTGTTAATGTGCATATTAGGGCTGGGACCAAGAAAAAAGCACGTTATACACGGGAAAGCACTACAAATGGGAGCGTTATATCGAAGTTTCACTGTAACTACAAATACCCTCGCATCGATAGAACCAGACTTTTAGACTCATCTAAAATTGAACTCCAGGCTGCTGTTATACCGCATTTAAACTCATTGACAGTGTAATATTATCATCCATTTCTACTAATACACTATGCAAAAATTCCCCACAAATTTTCTATTCCATTTTCTACATCGTAGCAGTATTTTTTGATTGAAACCATTCAGTCACTTTCTTTACAGTGCGTACGGTGGCATTGTTTTGTTGGAAAATGAAATCTTCATATTTTGCTTGTTTCAGCATGATGTTTTCTAACGCGTCATCATTAACTTCCGCATTCATTTTAACGGCTAAGACCAGTTTAATGTTTCCATTGGCACTGAATCCATCCCGCCTCCAATGAAATTACAACTCATCCTGTATTCTCCTGCACTCTTGCCACGTTAATAAAATGAAAATCCAACTGAGTCATCAACTATTTTTCCATAAAAATTTTCGAAGACTTTTCTTTCATTGTATTTATTTTAATACATTTTAAACAAATATTGAATTCTTGGATACACTTCGACGTTAAATAGCAACATGTTTCCTTTTTTGTTTTTTTCCATTGGATTTTTCTTAAAACTTGCATTTTATCTTAAATTGTATTGCGAAAAGTAAAATTCGTTTGCTAGGTTAGCATAAAAATATTAAGTATTAATAAATTAACTTACAATTTGGCTCGAACATTGTATGTACTTATATATACCAGTAAATAGAAAAAAAATTAGTTAAGTCTTTTTTCAAAACCTAATTATTAATTTAAGGGAATGAATAGAGCAATATCTTTTTCAAAAACAGTGATGCAAATCATGGCGTTATCTCAGAAATCCCTGTTTTCACAATATTATAAGCGTAGGGTTCAAAATCTACTTTTCCTCGACAAAGCCACGCATGTAAAATATGTAGATTACGATAAAGCAGAGTCTCCGCCAGTGGCGACAAAGACCCCACACGCTGAAAGAGTTTTCGGAGCGACGGACGACAAGCGACAAGAATAGTTTCTTTGAAGGGAGAACAGCCGACAGGCATTCACCTTTACGGCGTGACTAAAGCTCTGACTGATATGAAAATTAGCCACGGAGGTCTATCAGAACATTTCAAACAAAAGTTATAGCTTCCTGTTCGAGAAAACTCGATTATAAATGCTTTTCAAACGAGTAGGAGCTTTGCCTAATTTTTCGACACACGTTGGAAGCATTGCGCCTAAACGACTCTGGTGAATTTCGGAAAGAGCAGAAGGAAGTCAAATCTGTCATGCATGCAGCCGCGCTCCTCCCATGCAATTCAAGCGTGACGAATGTGTGTCATGGGTCGCGCAGAAGGGCACCCAGGGCTACTACAAATAAGGAAAAGATAGCCGAGTCGATGGCTCTGAGAGGAAATGTGGGAAACGCACGGTGAAACGCACCGATGCTATTCACAATTTTTTCGTATTTCCGATTTCTGCACTCCGAAAGGCCGGGGGTCATTGAATATTCCGCACCGCGGCCGTGGAGTGTGCGTGGGAAGTTCACATCGATGGCTGCTTTCTATTGATAAATTTGTTAGTTCATCTCACACGCCGGCTCCAGCAGAACTAGCCTGGCTAATCTATCATCAGACGCAGACTGATGATGAATGGGGCTACTGAAGTGCATTCGTAAATTGATAGCGAGTTATCGATGCGACCAACTTCCAAAAGGAGCATCGAACTGGAAAAATTGTTTCCTTTATTTCTGTTATTAATTTATAGAACTTATCTGAAGTTAGAAAAAAAAACTACGAATTAAGGGTGTATTAGAGATATTCCTTCCGCGCCTTATCCAAAAGTGGACAAGTAATAGCGATAATGATGATTGATGTCGAAATAAATATGTTAAACAACTGAAAAAGTCGAAGTGCTCGCTACGAATTCACTTTTGGTTCTTGACTGGGTGTGAAACATTTGAACAAGAATAATTTTATGGTATTATTGAACGTAGAATGATGGTTATCTTAATCTTTATAGAGGTGTGAGCACAAATATGGTGGGCAATAAAAGTTTTACAAATTAAAGAGTTGTATAATGATAACATTTCAATTTTTTGTTAAAATAAAGATTTAGAAGAAAATAGATAAATCTCCTTGTAATTGAAATGCAAATAATACCGCCAATATTCTTATTTATTATCTTAAACAACGGCATTCTTTTATTTTTCTGTATTAGTTTAAATTTTCTTTAAAAAATAATATCATTAATAATATGTAGCTGAGATTCCCGAATTTATTTCGAGTTTTACAAATTGCACGAATAAACTACAATAAAATATGATAGATTCCATGTGGAAATTAAAAATTTGGAGTTTTCATATCAAATACATAATTCTAAAATTCAAAATTCAAAAATCAATATAAAAGAATACCTTGGACTCAGGTTAAATAGCTAAATTTCCATTTAAGCCTTAATTTCCTTCCTAATCCCTAGCTATAATTTAATAATAGGCGATTTTGGGTACATTGCGAATCCGGAAACAAAAATGCTCTAATATATCGTACGTTTTGAAAAAAATGGAATCGATAAGTAAAAAACTTCTATTTTTAGTACAAGCGATCACCCAAAATATTGAGCAGTGTAATCAAACGCTAACTTGGAAGAAAATTAAGATTAATTAAGTTTAGACTTGACAACATTTTCAAACACAAAATTGTGCTCTAAGTGTGTAGCATCAACAATAAAAAATACTTTATAACTAAATTTTGCACTGGAAATTCTGCTGAAGCTTGGGCAAAAATAAAGAACCAATACTTGGCAACAATATCTTCTATTATAGAACTGGACAAAATTTAAAAAAATATATCATACTATAAAAGCTTATAAAAATTATTATTGTCTTCTTACAAATTACCTACTCTAAAATGTCATCATTAGCGAAAGTTGTCTTCGTAGAATTATATCTATAATCAAAATTCGGCTGATATATTTATTACTTCACATTTATTTCAATCATTCTTCGCATCTGAATAAGCGCCTGAAAAAACCAAATCAAAGTTGGATGCATTTAACCGAATTAAACTGGAAAATTGAAGAATACTGATCAGCGGGCACACGAATTAAGTCTGATTTACATGAGAGGGGAACGTACAGGCTTAAGGGCGTTAATAAAATGATTTTCTACGCTGTTTGGTAGAGCCATCATCCCGTAGAGTCTGAGGCTGAGTGACTCTAGAAGAAAGTTCAAGGGCCTCAGTGAAATGTATCTGAAACGGCCTAAGTGCCCGATCTATTATGCAGGCTCACTCAGATTCAGATTTGATTCAATCATGACAAATGTTCCTTAATGAAGCGTTTTTATGACCGCTATATCGATCATGGGAAGCTTATGTTTTACGCGAGTAGTGCTTTGAATCATCCGACAATGTGTGATTGAATCTTCAGATTCCAAAAAATATTTTTAATTGCTTCGATGGATTTTAATTGTTAGCTACTGAATAAGGCTATTTGTCCAATATTTACAATATAAGGTATTGAACAATATTGGATTTTGTACTTTTTAAGATAAACCTTCGACATGGTTTCCAAATTTAGAAATATGTATGAAGGTACCGTCCAAAAAGTTTAGCATGGCCCACTCCCTTCACATAAAAACCAGAGCAGACGTACATCACTGACCACTTCAAATCCATTTTAAGTTCGTGGAAAAATCGGGTCAATCACCAAAGTTGAATGAATCATTTACCACGCAAACGCGTTCTGTGAATCGATCAAAAACTTAATGGAAATCCATTGATGGCCCAAAATACCTGGGCGAGGCTCCCGCTCGATTTTTCTCAGCGAGTAGAGCTGCCACTGATTGAAATCTTATCAAAACAGAATTGGCACTAAACAATGAAAAATGAGAAAGCCGGCCGAACACTGCGACCCGTAGAAGTGACTTACGCAAACGCAGTGTCGCACACCAGGAGGAGCAATTGGACCAGAATTTAACTAGACGATGACGTAAGCCTTCCGCGGTTCTCTACGAATTCTATTTCATTCGCACGGACGTGCAAAGTTATGCTTCTAGGCTGAGATCCGAGCAAAAGATATGGACTAGTTCTGCTAAGCAAGCTCTAACGGACACCAAAGTTCAACTGCATATTAACGTGGTTTTGAGCTATGACACGGTTTAATATTCAAGACTTTCGCAGTCCGCGGATCGGGCGAATGTTTCGCTAATTAGTTTTTCCAGGGGAAAACGCTGAATATATTCCGCGAGGGAATTTAGGGAAACAATGAAAATGTTGTTTGGCTACGGTTTGTGGGTTTTTATGTAATTGCCACCAAGATGTCATTATGCTTTTTTCAGAGCATGTAATTTGGAGTAAAAACAGCATTTCTAATTGGCAATATCTCCCTATTTCAAAAATTCATGAGATCTGCAGAGTTTTGCTAAAAATAATCGCAGCTTCACACCGGCCTTCAGATATTTAAGAATAATTATATAACTTGTTTTGAATGAGACCAATAAGGCCATTTCATTTTCATAATTGCCGCATTCCATTAGACTGGGTGGAGTACCCCCGAGCACTTCCATCTTATAGTCGTAAAATACTCTTATGCACGATCTTGTCTAATTGTGAGACGGTAATACTTACATAGATTGCTAATTCTTGACCTATAGTGAAGCAAATTTTAACTTTCATTTCTCTTTACATTTATGAGTTCAATTGCACAGATTTTCTCGATCATGTAAAGTAGCTTTAATTTTTCGAATTATGAAAAACTAAAAAAGCCTTGTACATCTATCAATTTTGAAGAAGAATAGCTCTGCAGTTTGGAAAGGATATTTTTAACAAAACTCGAATACTTATTTAATTACTTAACTTTTACTTGTTTGTATTGATGATTCAGGAACACTAGCTCTAGCACAAAGTTATTTTAACTTAAAAAAGAAATATATATTACTTACATATATACTCTAGATTGAATTCAGGCCTCAGAGAATATTTCTTAGAATTTCTTTTCAGATTTTTATGTATATATTTCGAGATAAATAGAAGTAAGGACATCGATTTTTAGTAATATTTTTAAAAAGGTTGTTCAGTAATGTTATTGGTACATAATATACCTAAATTAATGTTATATTGTTAGAATGTTCGTTTGATCGTCTTTTCTTTGATACCCCACACAACGGGCTTAATAACAAAAATTGGATGACCCAAACAATACCTTTAAATTATAAATTAATAAAGTATTTTATTTTTTGAAAACATTGCACAATAGCTCTAAAATTTAGAATTGGATTTTCGATTCTAAGGCTATTTGTCGTTACCGTCGTTCTGAAACAAAATATTCAATAGAAATTGAGATTATTCTTGCTTCGATAAAACCGCAGATTCTATAAGCATTTTAAAGATAACACGGGACCGGGTCTCTAAGCTTAATTCAACTAAGCAACCGCATAGAAGTAAAACAATATTGAAAATAAAAAATGCTTACTTTGGATAAAACGACAAGTGTTTTATAGCGGCCCCTGCAAAATGAGGTAATCGCGCTCGGTAGTAAAGTGGGCAACTTCCGTGTGACTCGGCTCGAAATGGTGACTATATTAATATAAAGTTGTTTACTGTTTACAAATGTCTTTAGAGTTCATAAGAATAAGTGAAATAAAATTTAAATTCGAATTTTTAGATGATCAGATCACAATAATTTCTGCACTATTAGTCATTTTAAAAAAATTTATTTACCAACAGTTAATATGCTGATAACAACATATAGAAATCAATATATTTTTATCACCGTTTTACGTTTATTAGTTTTGTTCATGAGAATTTTCATAAATTAGATTACATGAACAGAAGTAAAAATGTTTGTAGATATTCTTAAGAAACTAATTGTGAAATATTTTAGATGATATGGAGTTTTGAAATTTATTTTCAAATAGTCAGGAGTTGCCTCTTAATAAAATGTTCATTTCTTGAAGTTGTAGTTCAACTTTAATTATCTAATCTATTTAAAAAACTTAGCAGTTTTCTATGGAAAATGTTAGTCCACAAACTAAATAATAACAGATATTTCTATACGAATTTCAAGAATTGTAGATTTATGAAAAATTTTAATGAAAAAATCTACATTATTTTTACTCGTCTTGAGGTCGTCTATTTACCCTAATCAAGACCTATACTGGATTTGATCAGAAAGAACTAATACCACTTAATTTTTTGCCGGATCTGGCTATCCTGTTCAAGTTCTAACGAAATTCTAATCAGGAAATCCCAATACTGTTTAATATTTTTGAAGGTCTAGATATCTTATTTCAATCCAAACTCGGTCCCAGCTAGGAAAAGCTCGTTACTGAGGAGATCTTGATAAAGTCTTGGTGTTCAAAGAACCCCAATGTATGCAATGCCGTAAGTTTAATCCACTGCATTACAAAATTCGCTGTTTTTAGCTGAAGCTTGACTTAAACTGGACAAGCTTGGCTTAAACCTGGTTCAAACTTGATTAATATATAATATAAAGCAAATCTTTTGACCAGTAGTCCTCTATGTATGTGGACAAAACTTCATTGATATAGTTTAAGATGTTCAAAAGTTATGACGTAACAGATAGAAAAAACATCTACAGCTTTTTATCAGGGACAGCTTCGATATCTTTATTATGTGGCAATTATCTTCAAATTACTGGTATATTCTGCAAAACGATTAGTACCTAAGCAGCACTTTTATTTTCCATTTCACATAAAATACCTTACATCAAAATGACACAGCATTTCGCAACAAACTGTAATATAACCTTCAGAAATCAAAATATAGCATCATACCGCGATTCGAATAGTTGAATACTTTGCGGATTATAAAAAGAAGGCGAATTTTTAATGTGAGCACGAACTCAGAGTGAATCACCCACCCAGGGTTCAAGTCATTGCGCTGGAATTCTATTACGAAACCGATTTAGTGTAATAACTTGCGGTTATCCGGTCAGAAGTAATCGCTGACGCGATAAATTGCCTTTCAGACAGGGCAAGACGATGGCGATTTTCCGTGTAACCATTTCCACGGGAGAAGTAACCTACTTGTGGACAGAAAATTGATGACATTAGGTAGTCGCGGTCTCAAATTTCCAATGGGATTACCTAAAGCCCTGGCGAAAATTCATTGAAAACTCACCAGCCGGACAGAGCACGCTGACCACTGTCCAGTACCCGGTATCGATTCGAAAAGGTTCAGGGCAACTTGTGCATGTTTTTCCTCGACCCCACGGGAATCACAGGGGCCCCTTAAACGAATTCAAATTTACACCTGAAATGCATTTTGCAGTTCCCCTGATCAAACAGTGCTCATATTAACAAATCCCATCATCCTCTTAGCACAGAAAGCAATTTCAAAACACCGCTTGGGGCTCAGGTGGCGCAAAATAGTAATTAAGTGTCAGCTGGAATGTTGCAATAATTCTTGGTATTTATTCGACTTTTCACTTTAGAACAATGGCAAGAAACGTGATTCGACTTCAGACTCACCTTGAGATGTCTTCGTGTCGAATCTCCGCCACTATTTCGCAGGTGTGCTTCACCGATATCCGACTTTGGCGACTATAAAAGGGAACTGACTCTCGATTTGGTCCGTTCACGTTAATAATTTTAAATTTAGCAGACAGACCGCTGCAGCATTAATCATTGTTTGGGAAATGTGTGGGCCAAAGCCCTCTTCGCAAAATAGCCATTATTTCTGTGTTTCGACAGCCGATATGTGTTTTCATCGAAATTATATGGTGTGGGAAAAGTAATTGAACTTAACAGACCCCACCGCAGCAAGGCGGGATTTCTGGAGGAATCGAAATTGCACCCTGATAAGGGAAATATCCCCAAATCGTGCACGTGCTCTTCTTATTTACGAGCACTTTGGTCACACCCTCGTTCCTTGTTAGCGATCAATGTGAAATTGAACATTTTTCAAGTAGGTCGAGATGGCCACCAGGAACATAAAGGAGCCATTGTGTCGGCTACAAATGAAATGGAAACCAACATTTGGAAAAGAAGTTGGCAGGGGAGCGCAGTTGAGGGCGTGATGTCTATGAAGATTTTATGAGTAAGCAAGGAAAAGCAAGTGCATCATTTCCCTATCCAATAAAGATAATAAATTTTATTTCTTATTGTTCATTAAGATCCTAAAATTGCACATAAGCAAAACGAAAAACAATTATGTCGACAAGGATTTATTACCTCATATATGTATGTAATTAAAATAAAATAATGAAAATGTGAACGAAACATATGTAATCTAACAAAAATTCGCCCTATCTTAAAAGAATCTTGTTACATCAGAGCAAAAATATTTGACTAACATTTTAATTTGAACAATTCTTATTTTCTAAAGCCTTCTAAAATTTCCTTGATTATTTTCGTCTAAACTATTGTAATTTGAATTTTTAAGATTAATTATTTGTTTTCTTTATTACATACATTCACACACTTTTTTAGATTTTTTTATATAGCCCCATTAGTTGACCAAATAAAAACTATGTTCTCATTATAGAATCAATTTTTTTCCAAAACTATTGAAGCTACACTATTGTAAATATGTTTTGTAGCTTTCTCAATCGTATATGTTACTAGAATTCCGAAACAAAATTTATTTAACTTCATACCAGACTTAAAAATAATTTTTAAAAAGCAAAAAAGAGTATACTTGTATTTGAACAGGTCACACCAGCAATTTATCGAAAATGTTAACCACTATTCAAGCAATATATTTATTTTTATACCATTAAATTTTTAACATGTAACCATCAACTACTGGTGCCATCACTCTATATAAAAATAAATTAGCGTGTTTTTTACACAGATCATGACAACGGAAACAAAAGTGTTTCTACATACGGTTTTTAAAAAGTCAATGGGATCAAAAGGTTTAAATTCAACAAATACAAGTTCAAAATATTTCGTACTTCAGGGAAAAATGTAAGTTATATCTTCTCTTTAAGTTTTACTAATTTTATATGTTTAAGGTTGAATAAAACTTACTTAGGACGTTATTCGTTTTGCCGAATTTGTTCAAAAACCTGACGTTCTATAAAATTTTATACCGCATTCGGACTGAGCCAAATTCTCAAAATTCGTATAAATTTTGCTATTGGCCTGTGGGTTATTTGACTCTTAACTTAACTGACAAAATAACACCAAACGTAGACATATGAGCCGAGACCTGGAAGCATACATACAGGAAAAGATTGCAGGTAATATTCCAACTTAGTATTTAAATGCTAAAATAAAAAATTAGCTGTTCTTCCATAATTTGGAAAAAACTTAAAAATTGAAATGACTGCAAATACATACATAGGTCCGACTTTAACTTTAAAATACAATTTTTGAATTTTGGTAGTTTATTCTTTTTACAATTGTATAATTTTCATTTTAGACTATTTATGCAAACTTTCCAAATTTCCAATTTCGAGACCTCAAACAATTGAGAAAAATTTAACAAAATTAACCGTATTTATTATTTATTGCTATCACATTATCTAATAATTGATTATTCCAACATTTTGTACTAAAGTCAAAAAGAACATCAGTACTATATAGATGATCAACATTTTATACCAATAATCACCAAATAACTATAAACTGGCTCCTTTATATCGCACCAACTGCAATTTATTGAACTGGTAAATTGAAGTTCGATAATTTGCGAAGGTAACGCAGGTCCAATATTTTATGGCTACCCTGTGTGCATTAAGCCAATCTCCTTAGGTTACATGTGGGCAGATGTTCCAACAAATTTTCAAAAGTGCGTCAACACTCGCGAGGCCAGGTAATATAAATGCATAGGTATAAAAGTGCCAGTAAAGGTAAGATCAGGATTGCGGCTGGTGACTCGTGGTTGCTGTAAAAAGCTGAAAAATGGAAGAAACTCACGCAAACGTGCGGAGAGGGATCCAAGAATGTATAAGTTGCAGAGGAGCAGATTGCAGAAACAGCAGCAGCAGGAAGTTCAACATCTGGCGAATTTCATGAGAAGAACCTCGAGGCCCTGCAAATTGAGTTTTTCTGGTTTTCTTTTTATATTTCGAAAAAGCAGATCTCTTGAACGGAAGAAATCCCCCGAGTCTGGGGGAGAGTAGTCTCGTTAAAAGGTTGGGACTTGCCTTCAATAAATTTTGATTAAGAAGTAACGATACATCTTCCCCAATAGGCAAGAAAGACGTCTTTCGGAAACCAGTTTTCCCAATTAGCCCTCCTCTAATAAGCAATCCATGAACTTGGGACGCTAATTATCGAACAAACGCACTCGAAAACGCGGTGGTTACCGAAATCATAACAACACTCGCCACGCGGAGCTAAATGCGTTTGGCGTGGTTCGATTCAATTTGGACTCTAGACGCTAGAGGCTGATTGGAGGCAGAGTCTGCCCCGAATGCCTCGTGTTTGCGCTGCACCGCGAGATATATCGGGGTCATATTTCACTTAAAGGGCTTCCCTCGGCGGCACTGCACTTCGCCCGCACCTCTTCCCGCCGACGTCGTCGTTTGCACGCCACACCAAGGCGGCCGCTCCTTTGTGTAGCCGGGCTGCGCGGCGTCCCCGGGAGCCCGAGCCCCGGTACCTCGCCCCCGTCGCGTATTGGCAATTGAAGCCCATTCCCTTCCCCGAGTGCATCGGGACGGGCTCATCATCAATCAGCTGTCTGCAGCGGCATTCCTCCTCATTTGTTTAATGGGACCGCGTCGCATTCCGGCCCTCCGACTATAAATATTATATTTTCGGGGAATTGCATTACTTCTTAGGGGTCAAGTTCTAGGATAAATATGAGCTTGCAATTTGGGGGTGGTGTGATTCATGGGACAGGGTCGCACCGTGTTCAGGTTGAGGCTCTTATTTATGAACTTCGGTTCCCCAACACTGTTCCTAAAGAGGGTAAATTCGCCAGACCTTCTGCGGGAAAGGCATTAAGATACTATCTACAAAAGTCATTACAGGGTAGACTTGTGAACCCTTTTGCTTTTGTAATGCAAAAAAATCATATGCTTTGTCTTTGTCAATTTTGAAAATTAAAGGAGAATGTCAAAACATTTGCATTTACTGAAAGTACATACTCTATTAGAATTAACGTCAACAAATCCTTAGAATATATCACGACCTTTTAAGGGATTTGTAAAACATGCCACTAAATGTATCCTTCTCAGGAACAAGTCAGGTCCAGAAGACCATCATGAGGTATTTGTACTTATGTAACTTCGTGTATGGACTATTATAAGATACCCAGACCGTTAAAAATACTAAATAGCCAGGCTTTCCCGATTAGAACCACCTTAGGACCAAAATAGAATACCTACACGGAGAGAAGAGGTTTATAGAAAAATTCCCTTGCTAGTTACCCAAAGTGAATGCAAATGGTCAGCCAAGGAAATTTTATTTGACTTAAAATGGAAAAATTGCTTGTATAAATGGAAAAATTGCTTGTATACAAGCAAGCCAAATAAAATTTCCTTAGCTGACCATTTGCATTCACTTTGGGTAACTAGTAAGGGAATTTTTCTATAAACTCTTCTCTCCGTGTATTCAAAACGTTGAAAAAACTAAGAAACTACAAGCTTTCCTGATTAGCACGAAAATAGTCATCCAGATCGTTAAAAATATTGTAAAATTTTCCTTCGCTTATAATTCACACTTGGTATTGCAGTCTAGTAAATATATAAGGATTGCCGTTGAATCCATGCGTTCGAGTGGGACACTAAGCTGTAACCACACTGATGAGAAAGTATTTTCAGTTCCAAATCATAACCTGAGTAATCTTCTGCGTTACACGCCTTACATTATCCTCATCGGGCATGCCCTACTTGTTCTAAATTAAATTCAGGCACATTTTTTTAGTCTAGGATATTTTCAAAAACAACATTTAAAATAAATATCTAAGTAGTACTACTCTTCGTGATCTTGATATTTTTCAACAACAATAATTGCTCTAATCGCAGTAGTTACTTACATATGTATAACGAATGTATTACATTACATAAATACATTTTACGTTAATGTAAAAAAAGGATCAAAATTTTACTTTTATATTTTTAATTAAGTAAAAGTGCCGAGCATTTAGTGCGCGAGTTTAAGTAATCTTAAAAACTTAAAAATTAAATTACAAATTTCAAAATATTCTTTTTATATTATTTAACATAGTGGAAAGAATTCAAAAAGTAAAGAAAATCGGCGAGGATCTTAAAGTTGGTCTGGTCTGTGTAATTTAAACTTGTCTTAAACTAAATGCTGGTTTACAGAAGATTTACGTGAACTCAATAAAATGCCTATTCACCGACAATTTCCCTTATACAAAACAACTTTTGTAACATTACAAAATATTGTGTACAATGATGCGGGTCGATCAACTGGACGATTAAATTAAAAGTAATGAATGCGTGCTTGTCTACGTGCAATGCATCACAAAAGAACGCACTAGTGCCTTTAATCAATGTATTTTGTCTTTTTATATCAAAAACGAAAAAAACATTAAAGTGGTTTAAACAACTCACTTTAGGAAAAGATTGGTTCCCTCCCTTTTCCGAAATTTAATATCCAATTTCGCTTTTTACGGTATCATCTCAATTTTACCTATGAATATTAGAACCTTCATTATTATTTGACATGTAAATTTTCATAAACCCGCCTAACTCAACCTACGATTTTTTATGAATCATACTTTTCTGCGTCCCCTTTGTTTTAACGTTTGCATACAACATATAACGATTATATACACTTTATATAGGAACTGTATTTATAAAAGCGATGAGATGAGAAGTCCGACTGTGATATTTTTCCAACTATCGACTATACTTCAAGTGGCTATTTTCTGTTTGATATTGAAAACGATAAATCAAACACTACTTTGTATTTCTTTGGCGTTCCAATTTGGACTTATATTAATCCGTTTATAGAAATTCAATTTTTCTCATCACCTTCCATGCGATTGAGCATTTCAGGAAAGCGTTTTTAGAGGGTGCGGCCCCTATCAAATCGGACTATTTGCCAAGATAAGATATGCTCAAGCTGCCGTGAGTTAAAGGGCATTAAACGGCGAGTGCTCGCACAATGCTCCGCCATTGGAGCGTCAATCATAATTGGGAGAGGATCAAATTTCTCAATAAATCCAATATTTTTACAATCGAACGAATTTCCTATAAGCACGCATTTGTAATTGGCGGCAATGTGCACGAATCGTAAACATTGAAAGTGAGGGGTGCAGACTAAACCAGGAAAACTATTGAAAGGGAGCAGCTGGCGTTATTCTTTTCAGGCATTTGTTGCGGTGGCGAAAAGCAAAACAAAGCGCGAAGCGCTTTTTTAGAGCCCCGGAGCCCCAAGCCTCGTTTGAACTGAAAAGCAGCGACTCCGTTGGCTCATCGTAGGGTTCGGCTTAGTTTACCCACGGCTACAGGTGAGCTCTAAGACAAAATATCGCAACGACCCGTCACCGGGCCAGTGAACGTGACTTAGCAGTGGCCGGCGTTCATTGGGACCGCCAGAAAATGAACCGAGCCACCGGAAAATCGTGTTTTCACAATGGCCGAGTACAATGGCTGAATTGCGTCTGGCACGTCTGAGAACATGTTTTTTAACTGAATTAACTCCCGGCTGCGTCGAGATCCCCAAACGAAATCATCACTTCGAGTTGATGATGACAGCAGCGAATTTCTGTTTGGGTCATGCATTCGTCATCCAAGACGAATGAGTCTTTTCGCCTTTTCTTAGTCACTAGCGAATTGACCTTCTTCAAGTAGTTAATGGATTTGGTCACGTCGTGATTTCTAAAAATGCCACACTTTTTACGCAAACTCCTGCGAATTGGTGAAGATTTTGCGATTTTGTGGATGCTTACTTTCTGATGACACGTACGCTTGTGAAAGTATCATATTTTACAAACTAAATAAACAATACCTCTAGTCTAGACATATCAATAAGTTAATTGAAAAGATCTTCATTATTTTAAAAAATATTATCATAATTTTAAGATAGTTATCAGTCTGTCTATGTATTTGTTATATAAATCAGAACCACTCTAATAAATTTTGGTCCAATTTTCACTTCACTGATTTTGATGTGATGAATGAATGATTTTTTTATCCTGAACAAGTGATATATCATTTAATTTTTATATAGAGTTATTTCCGCAAATTACGAATTCACAAACGATTTCGTCACATTTTCGTTTAAAAAAACAATAGAATTGAATGGTATAAAAATATAATATAATACATTACGAAATAAAGTGTTCTTGTAGAAACTTGTAATGCTATTATATCAAAATACTAGAGGCTTTAACACAAAAATGCCAAAAATATGATTTGTTAAGGTTACTGCCACAAAATGAAAAAACGAAACCTTTATAGTATCACTTTGCTGTTTGTTAAGACCCATTTTCTTAAGAACGGCTAGAGGTATCAAGTTGAAATTAATATTAAATAATAAAATCTCATGGTCATGTAAAAAATTCAATTTTTAAACTGATGATATAAAAAGATACGACCCTTTTAATTCTGAGAGAAACAAAAACGAAAAAAATTTAAATGTGCATCTAATATATGTATATAAATTATCGCTATATTTGAGCCAATTAAAAAAATTTTAAGAGTTTTCTTTATCCACAAAATATTCACAGAAACATTTAAATTGAAGTTTAATTTTCAATTGATTGAACGACTCGACTGCTGAAAGCCAACAATGAGATTCCGTCTCTTCTCAAACTAAGGCATCGAAATTAGCAGCAAAGTAGTCCAAGTCTGCCGTTTTTATGAGCCCACTAATTGATTAATGATCCAAACTCCACAAAGGAAATCGACTCTTTTTATACCCAATAATGGCTAATTTATGAATCAAAATTTTAAATTATATCTTGTTATCGAACAAAATTTTGAGTTAATAGGTTGACTTTGAGTTGACGAGCGGTTAGCGCTAAACTATTTCTACAGTCGTTAATTGATTTTTTTAATTGACTGTGAACATTTTTACGCAATCTTTGGAGTCGTTAATTCGTATTTATAGGACCAACAAACTAAAATTTCATACATGTTTAAATTAAAAATATGAATGTCAAGAACCCAATGAATTTTAGAACTTACTGTCTCCTTCACCTTGAGCATTGATTTCACAGTCAACATTATATTGAATGAGTGATAGCTCTATATAGTCTTATTTGTAATTTTATTTAAAACTAAATACATACAATTTTTCTAAACTGATTTATATTTTTCATGTTTTCAGTTTTCTAAATATTTTCAGTAATACCTTGTCAACATTTTTCATACATTAACAAAAAGGTTAATAATTTTCAAAATATAGAATGTGATTACGCAGGTCAACATTTTCGCTTCGGACAAGTGAAACACATATGTATGTATGTATAATGCCTGCGTGTTGTTCGTAGATTAAGAATCCAAAATTGAAAATATTTTATCACATCATATTTTTAAGAAAAATAATGCCGAAAAGTAAGAACATTTTTATTTTGGTCATTTTCGACCTTTGTTACTTGTTAACATTGTTTCTTCTCGGATCCAAGTTTAGCAGTCGAAAATATACATAGAGCACAAAGATTTCCATAAGGTAAATCTCGCAAACCTGTGTTGTTAATACATGCATACATACAGTTCAATACATGTATACTCATATTTCGAGCACAAAAATAAAAGTGTTTTTCGACGACAGCTATTTTATTTTTTTAAATATAAGAATAAGTCAAAAAATAAAAAGTACTTACAAGTCTTTGGTGGTGCTGGTTAAATGCTGGTAGACCGTCGAACGCAAACACACCAATTATTACGCCACGGGATTAAATCCGCCAGCCCTGATCGTCATCGACATTTGAATCTGTATCGGAGGGCTCTTCTCCGTACATATCGGCTAATTTTCTAAACCGTGGTCCAAAATTGGACAGGTAGTCGAAGTTAAGATCTCCCTCGTCCGTACAGGATGCTAGACTCGATAAGCTGCCAGTACTGTTCCCGTCCCCCTCATAGGCATAGTGCCTTACATCATCTGTAGGGTAAGCACCTTGATCTTTGTCACAGCTTTCTTTTTTATCCCCTAAAAATCCTCCAATATCGGGGACCTCATGAGGGTCTTTCATTGTAAGATTGTCCTTGTAAGGCTTATCCTCATAAAACGGAGGGGACCGCAGGACATTTAAATCATAGTCTGTATCTCTTTCGCCACCTCCCTCGTCCTCGTAATTGATGATAGTTTCTCTGATATCATCCATGTCCTTTTCATGCCATCCATTTTGAGACCTCTTCTGAACCACGACGGCTAGAAGGAGGATGAGCAGGACAGCTATGCAGACGAGGATTGCTATGAGGAAATTTCTGTCTATTCCGAAGGAAACTGCCACAGCAATCGCTTTCTGGCAGCCGGGATCAATGTTATTATACAGGGAAGGCTGGCCTACATTGTAAGTTATTCCGTTGATAGTAAGGTTCTTAATGCACCCATTATATCCAATATTACGTGGTACATGGGTCCAGTTGAAATTCAGGGATAAGCGATCGATATCTATTGGAGTTCCTCCCAGTTGAAGAGGAGCGTTTACGTTAAGGAATTCGTTGGGACCCTGTGGAGCTCCTAAGCTCATACATGTTGATAACTTGCAGTTGTCCACAGTCATTTCTATGCTGCTCTTTTGCAATAAAACCTCGACTGTGTAGGTGTTGCTACTAACAAATTTTATATGCTTATGCTCAATTCGCACCGTGCCTGTTCCATAGTCCACAGTTAGCACGGGGTAGCCCTTCACGAGTTCGAGGGCAAGAAAATCGGATATGGGCAAAAGTGGATTAAAGGTCATGGGTCCTATATACATAACCAAACCGTCTTCGAGTTGCGGCTCCAAAGCCATTGTGATTCTCGTATTATCGCATGTGTCGATCGGTGGATACATCGCGTAACCGGTACCATGAAAACCGATCCCAATTAGTTCGCAGTGCGGTCCGCTAAAACCATCGATGCACTCGCAAGTATCATCAAACGGGGTGCCGCCATTCAAACAGTAGTGCGATTGTTTCGCCTCACAGATGCACTCTGCTTGGATGAACGCGTTTACGCCGACAAAAGATGTTACATTCGAGTAGACCAGAAGAGGCACATTCGATTTCTGTAAGACGTTCGTGCACGAGGCTTCACACTTGTTTTTCTCGATCAGGCACTCATCGATATTTACCATCAAAATTTGAATACCCAGCTCCCTCTCGAGCTGTTCCTGGTTGAGAGAAACTATGCCATTTAATCGTTCTGGGGCATAGTAGGGACTTCCATGGGCAGAGAACCGAACATCCAAATTAGGGGCATTAAAATTCAGGACAGTAAATACATCCACATTTTCATAGGAGGTATTAAACAGATCCGCCAGTTTCTTTTGCAACTGATCTTTCATACTAAGCGTGCTCGGATCCGCATATCTGGGTATATGGATAAATTCCTCAGCAGTTATATTATACAGCCGAATTGAACCACTTCTATTGACAGCCTCCTCCGGGATCTCTTTTACCGTGACTGTAACATGGGCATCTACAGTATGCCGCATGATCAACAGAGACTCTTCAGTAACAACGAATGATAGATGATACTCTCCCTCAGGAGTTCCTTCCAACATTGTGATCATGCCATCGTCCGGATTAAGCTGGAACTGATCGTGACGCATACCATCCTTCCAGCCGAATTCCTTGTCGCCTAAATCCCAGTCATCGGGATCATTTACGTATACTCTACCAATATTTGTTGCTGGGGCTTCACCCTTATAGTTATACACAAATATTCTGCTAGATCCCTCCTCCATAGCGTTGTCGTTTACATCGCCAATGATTAGGTGAAGGTAGCTCACATTGCTCATTCGCGGTGTTCCTGAATCACTGATCCTTATAGGAATGAAATACTGCTTCTGTTCCTCTCGATCAAACTGAACGTTTGCGTACAGATAGTCGTTATCAATCGAGAACTTCTCCCTGATATCATAGTCAGCGTCCGCGTCGATGCTATACGTGAAAGGTGGTCCATTCTGCTGCTCATCGTAGTCATTCGCCTGCAGTTGTACGATAGGTCCTGGGTTGCTGTTCTCATTCCAGATTACAGGCATTTTTATAGTTAGGAACGGAGCATTATCGTTGATATCTAGCAGTGTTATAGTAACATCAGTTACCGATTTTAATCCATTTCCCTCCTCATCGATAGCAGCTATGTACACCTGCCAGTGCTTGTGACCATTGGGAAGATCACGATCTAGTGGCTGAATTAGCTTTAAACATCCAGAGTCATCGATTTTAAGAAGGTTCTGTTGCTCAGCTTTAACAACGAAAAACTTGATCAATTGATCAGCACTTCTATTTTTAATATCGGGATCATAGGCTTCGATGACGAGAATGCAGTGATCCAGAACAATCTCTTCCTGGATGGTGGTGTTGTACTGCTCCTTAAAAACAGGAGGATTATCGTTAACGTCCTCGATCTTGATCGTAACCGTTGCATAATCGTCGTATATACCATCAAATGCCCTTATCTTCAAAGTATATTCCGTGATGGTTTCATAGTCCAGCGGCTTATTAACTTTTATCATTCCAGTCAGTCCCTGAATCTTGAACGCATCCCCGACATTTCCGCTCTCTATCGTGTAAATTATTTGCGAAGCATTGTCTTCATCAAGGGCAGTCACCTCGATAACTAAGAAGTTTACATTGGCGTCTTCGGGCAACTTCTCCGCGATATACTCGTCCATCTGGAAATGAGGCTTGTGATCGTTCTTATCAGCGATTTCTATGCGAAACACTTGTTGACCCCGGTTCGGTTCCCCCGTGCTGAAGAGACTCGACGGTGAATTATCGGTCGCAGTCACTTTCACGTTGTAAAAGTCTCGCTCCTCTCGATCAAAAGTCGTGAGGGCGGTTATCTCCCCAGTGGTCCTATCGATATCGAAAAACTCGGTGTTATCGGCCAATTCATAAGACACGATGTTATTGGCTTCGGTACCGTCCATGTCGAACGCCCGCACTTGGACCACTGGAGTCCCAGCCGGCTCGTTTTCAGATATCGTCCCAGTCTTCACTTCTGTAAAGTAAGGAATGTTATCGTTGACGTCCTCCACTTTTATTTTGACCACTTTCTCAGCTACAAGATCATAAGTATTCCTTACACTCATGGTTAACATGTAGTCAGTGATAGCCTCATAATCGAGCGACTTTCCGAGAAAGATGCTCACGGAATCCTTATTCTGATTAAGCACGAACGTCTTCTTGCTATTTGTTTGCTCCGTCCTTCCTGTAAGGAGCTCAAAAATAAGCTCTGGCTTATCGGGCACATTAGACACAGCCTTAAGTGTAACTATAGGACTAGAGTAATCGCTGAAATTTTCCTTAAGGTGAATGAACTCATCTTTGGGATCGATGACCGTGAACGAGGGTAACTTTTTGTTCGACTCAATCACCCGGATTCTAACTTCAATTTGGGCATCTTGGGGATAGTCTGGCACAATGTTGTAAGCCCGGACATTTATTGTATAGTACTGTCCAGGTCGTCTGTCGATCGGCCTGTTAAGGTATATGAAGCCGTTTTTCTCGTCAATTCGGAAATATTGATAATCCCGCTCCGGAAGTATTTCAAATTCAATAATATTATTGTTGCCGTCGTCTAAGTCTGTTGCTGCAATTAGCATAACAGTTTCGTGAACCTGTGGAAACAGATAAAATATGATATTAATACTTTGTAATATGTATGTAGCTAAAACTAGAAGTACAATTAAGAGTCAGAGCAAAAGCCCCTTTAAAAAAACAACCACAACAAATTCAATAAATCAGTTTAGTAAATGGCGCATTTAGTAACCAACTTTTCTTTTATTCCTCCCTTAAATCTGAAAATGCGATTCTTAAGGGCAGAAAAGTACTTCCACCTCCGTTTGAGAATTTTCCGACCAGGAAACATGACTCGTTTAAAGCAGCATTTGCCTCGTTGCCTCTGCGCCCCGCACGCACTTGGAGAAACATTCCAAGAATATTACGAGCACGCAAAACGCATTATCAACTTATTACGGAAAAATCGAAGTGAAATATTGCACTTCAAAGTGGCGCTGCCTTCTCCCCTATTTGGGGGGATTGAGGACGTGGAAGCAGTTTATTCAAGATTTGGGGCATCGATTCGACTTAACTAAGACGGCGTTAAGCCCGAAATTCGAGAATTGATTTGGTTGTTAGTTGCCAAGGCTGAGGGGCCTAGCCAAACAAATCATAGAGCGTGGAAAAATTCGTTCATTTTTTAAGTGAGTTATTATTTATTTATTTATGAAGCAAATGCTATATAATAATTTTAATGATCGCATAACACCTTAGGGTAAAAGAATATTCTAAGAAACAAATTCACAAACTTCAACAATAATTCAAATTTGAAAGTTATGCTAAGTTACAATGTTGGATCTGGGATTTTATATTTCAAGGAAATACCATGAAAATTTGAACTAGAAGGTTTTTGGGATCGCTGATTTCAAATACGACCAAAATGGTTTGAATTGAAAATAGCGGACCATATATAACGACCAAAATTTTTAAACTTCCATAGACTGCCATTGAAATGAGCACATATTTGAGGATCTTCAAGGTCACTGATTTGTCGGTTTATTTAAACCCAAAATTTCTTTCTAAATGGAACATGTGTTATAAAATTTTTGCATTCGAAAATTTATGTCAAGCGAAGAATTAATTAGTTTAAAGAGAAAAATGTTCGCGGCTTCTAAGAAAAGTAAGTTTATAAATAAATTTTCCTTTCGGTGTAATAAGAGATGAATGATTTTAGGCGGGAAAAAAAAGGTCGAGCTTCTAAATAAATACCAGCAACGGATTTTCTTTTACACTTTTATTTTGATTTGATTTTAGTCATTGCAAATTTGTTTATCAGAAAATTCTCTATAAAAAAGGTCTTATAACAATTTTCCGCACGGTCAATAGGTTTTCAGATAACGAAATCTACACATTTTGAGTAAAACATCGAGGGTAATCCTTCCATACTTTGTTAACATTGAGCATATTACACTGAATTTCTAATTAAATCTTCGTTGTTTTATTATACTAAAACCATTTTTTTATTTTATCTAGTGACGCTTACAATAACTTTACTTGGAAATTTAATATGGACGGTTTTTAACAAACAATTTATAAATTCTGTCCGACACATTTGAGTGCGAATTCATAATAAGCGACCCCAAAAACTCTATATCAATCAATTTTTGTAAATGTACAAATAATTTCAAATTTAACGACCGCCGTATTGGATCGGGCAATTTGAACTTGAATTGAATTTGAATTCAGAGTTGTAATCAGCGATCCAGAAAACCCGCTAGTCAGTTTTATAAAAAAAAATTACAAGTGGCTATCGGAACAGGTAAAAAATAGGATTCCGTAGCTATCGAAAAGCTAATTAATGTTCAATTGGATTTGGTCGAGAATTAAACTTTGATTTTATGTAATAACTATCCTTTGAACATGTTTATACCAGTTGATGAAAACAATGTTAATTGATTTCTTAAAGATCGTGCCTAAATATCTTATTGATTGTTTCAGCGATTTTGGAGAAATGATCAATGACGTGGAAAACGATTTTTTTACCCGAATGATAAAAAATAATGTTTTAAAAGTTTCAAGAAGTGCAATTCATGTATCGAAAAATTATCAATTGTTGTTTAACTTCCTAGAAAACGATATTACTTCTCGATATAATTTTAGAGACACAGGGAAACATCAACATAATTTTGAATATTTTTGTATAATCAGCATAAAGGCATTCACATCCGAGATAATTGGGAAGATCATATAATTGTTATTTATGCATTACGACTATAGAAGCTTTTTTAGTGGTTAAAATCTGTCGAGCTCATAAAATTGTAATCCAAGGTAATAGTAGGAACGATAAATTTCAAGCAGCGAGACAAGCAGATAAAGATAGATAATTAGTTACAATCGCCATTAATAGCATATTGCAAAGCGAAGGCTAAACCCCGCTGAATCATCCACCGGTTCTCGAGTGATCGTGGAAGCAAAGTGGCAACGGGCGTGGCTTTAAAATTTAGTATAAATACAGACTGCTTGAGAAAACAGCTCTGCTTGCGTTACATTTTTTGTTATTTTTAAACGTTTATTTTTCCAAAAACCAAGGAAACCAATTTCAACCACTTTCCCTCGGATTTTTTATCATCCTTGTTGTGTGATGTTTACTTTTTCGGAAGTCTTTGCAGTTTAGGCAAAAAATTAGTCTATTTATTTCCTCGGAAAATTCCGGGTGGTCGAGCCTTCACAATGAGATATGTAATTGAATTAAGAAAAGACCGGGAAGAAAATGAAATATTAAGAGCTTAGACTATAACAAATATTTGGTTTTAGTAGTAGTTGGATTTATACAATAGAAGCAAGGTTTCAAAATTGTCAATTCTTAAATTTCAGAAGATTACAAGCACCAAAAGCACGCACATATTGCGGAATTTCGACAAAAACACAGCTTTTAGAGGTTTTCGGATCCATAATTCCAAGATACAATATAAAACTTTGTGGATATACCGGTTGCAAATGTGTGATTTTTATTAAGTTGTAATTTAAATTGGTAAAGCGCCACAGAGAACAATTTTTCTTGAAAACACTTAAGTTTAATATTTATTTCAAAGTACTTGATAGTGTTCTCTATAACAAATTCTCACGGGAATCATAGAAAGTGAAAGTTTGCCTTTTTCTCAAACTAAGGGTACTTTTTAAGATTTCGTTAGAATATGGAAGATTTCCACAAATATTCAACTTGGTAACTAAGTAGCTATGCATAAAAAATTCTAACTATTTTATTTGTATGAAGTTTCCCTACTGAGTCTTAATACATATGATTGGGCCGAGGAATTCTTATTTCACGCACCATCAATTTATAACCAATGTCCGTACTTAATGAAGCTTTCTGTAATTTATAAAAAGCAATCAAAGGTACTGAACTCCGCACAACACCAATAGAACTGAGCTGACTCCAGCTGAAGGATTTATTTTTATTTCGGAGTGCTTTTGAGCGCAATTTGCTAATAATTCGAAGCATATAGAGCTCTCGAAGAAATGGACATGAACCAGGCACTGCACCAAATAGCCCCCATTTCAGGGGACACAGCCATGAATTGCCCGGCTGTTGGCAATTAGTTAGCACCTTCTGTCCGCATTTTGCAAATCGTTACTTGCGGAGCTCGTTAGATCCAGTCGCAGCAGCACGAGATGCTTATTGCCAGGCAGTGCTCCGCCCTTGGATATTTTTAACTCGTCGGCATTCCCAGATCGCTGCAATTAAACATTTGAAAAGGATTGATTTGCATAACTCGCACGAAACGCGTCTGAGTCACTTTCAGCGAATTCTGTGAATATCACCCATGCCTGGCCGCGCCTCCCCGCTCCGAGTGCAACAAGTGTACCTGTTCAATTGTTGAATAATCCAGTTATGGTAATTCCCTGCCTCTCGGAGCTCTGAGCCACTTTCCAGCGAATCAAGCTGAACTGACCCGCAGAAATTGACCGCGATGGTTCGAGCTCGTCGGGGCCGCGGTGCTCACTAAAATTATAAATAAAGACCATTTCTAGAGACTCGGTAGTAGGGAGCAGGGCACCGCTAGCATCCGAAAAAGGCTCATTTGTTTTACTTTTCAGCTTTTCGTGCAGAATGCGGCGCCATTTGGCGGAGTCGCGGAGATAAGAAGGTAAGACGACAGCAGCGGCGGCGACATGGAGAGAATTAAAATTAGCCATGCCCGCGGCGCATTCCAGCGACCGGGGACGGGACAGGCCGAGGCCCCACAACTCACCTGAGTGTCTTCCGACATTGACTTGTCGTACTTGGCTTTATTGAAAACCGGGGGATTGTCGTTGATGTCTTCGATTTTAACTTTAAACGTGCAGACGTCGCCCAGAGGCGGTCGCCCGTTGTCGGTCGCCTGAACGGTCACATAAACCTCCTTTTCGTGGATCGGCTCGTCACGGTCGAAGGTATGAGCGGTCACAATGACGCCCGTTTTTGAGTCAATTCGAAACTTGGGCCGCTCCGAGGGCGAAGCGACAAAGCTGTACTTGATGGTGTTGTCCTCGTCGGGGTCCTCCGCCTGAACCTGGATGACGAACGTGTTTTGGGGCTGCTCCTCCTTAACAGTCGGAGCGTACATCGAGCAGTTCTTGAACGCCGGTTTCCGATTATCCTTGGGCTGCCACTCGGCCGCGTTGATGGACATGAGATCTCGAGGGGGCCGGTGGCGCAGGCTCACCGTCGCCTTCGCCTTCGCCTCCGCGGGGCCCGCACTAAACCCTGGTGACGTTGCGCACACAGAAACCACTGAACTCACAACTGCAACGATCACGAGCACTGCAATAGCGGCCCTCATTCCGGCCGCCTTCTTCATTTTAAAGAATTTTCACACACCTCACAGGTAGGCTCCAGCCTGGCCAACGTACTGACTTCAGGTAGAGCGGCACAAACGCATTTTTTTTCTTATTTCACCGAACACCGATTGCCCGGCAATCGCGACAAATATTCCGACGCCCGAATATTTATTAATTATATCGTTTTCTTGCTGGCACAGATAAGGCTAACTTCGGCAGGTAACTGCGGCCATTCAGCGGAAACCAAAACGAGGTAAAAAGTAAAAGCAACGGGCAACTCAAGAACGCGAACTGAACGCCGCCGACCGATCCAACTCGACTCTTTCGAAGAAGAACGCCACCGTCACCGTTGGGTTCAATTTCGGTCGTTGCGTCGCGACTCGCGAGAGTTCCGTGCACCTTTCTTTGTCCGTGTTGAGCGGCGGGAGAGGAAATGTCAAGGAGGAAAACGTAAACACAAACACCACCACGCGGCCGCCTGTCGCTACGCGGAATGCAACAGATTTTTTTTGAGGACCGCGTGTAAATTACCACCAACACAAGCCCGTCGCGGCGCTGTGTTAACACTTGTTGCTCTTCTTGTTCCCTTCCGACGAATTCGAACTCGTTAAATTCCAGTTAACTCTCTCCTCCGACTTCCTCGAACTTCGAAGGCGCCGTTGCCACTGCGAGCCGCTCGCTTTTCGTTTTTCGCCGAGCAGCAGAAGAAATCCAAAGCCAGGCCTCAGCTCCGCTCGTGACGTCGCCGCAATTCGATTCAGTTTCCAATTTCCAAGCTCTCGCGCTCAGCCAACGCCGCAAGCAAGATCCAACTTCGAACTGAAACCGGTTTTCGTTTGGAGCCGCCGTCGGTCGCTGGCCTGCGGTTTGCTGCCCGGATAAGTTTCTTAGATTTTCTCACCTTTCCTGCGGCGGTGTGTGCGTGGAGGTGTTCCCTCTCTTCGGCGAATGCACTTCGTTCCGTTTCCCGAACTCCACTCCCCGCAAATGGAAGTCTTGTCAGATTCGCTTTATTTTGAGTAAAAAGAATCTATGTTTAAGAATTTAACTAGATAAAATAAACTCCTCAACATAAAAATAACGAAATTTGTTTAAAATTAAAATATTTAAACTCGTCCAGAAATTATTACATACTACCTGATCCGGCAGACGTTGTCCTGTCCAAATTTCAATAAATTTGTTTGTGTTCGCTTTGTGAATTTGTGAAAAGCTATCGTTTTTGCAGCTTTTCCGAATTTTCCGATTTTTTTTTGTAATTGTCCTCACTTTTTTTTTTTACTAACAATTTTTTCCGGGACTATAACGAACAAAACAAAACAAAAATTACGCATATCCATCGTTCGAATCGTGAGTTGTCTTGAGTTCATACAAAAATCTCAGCAAAAAAGCATTTTCGATTTTTACCAATTTTCTGGGCAACTTTTCAAATTTTTCTTTCCCTAAAAACCTCATTCGGAATATTAAAAATTAACGAACATTAAAAAAAGCAGGAAGAATTTTAGAGGTAAATAGCAGGCGATATATTTTTAAAAATAAATAAGAAAACATAAAAAATTTAGTTCCTGACAGAATTTGAAATGTGAACTGTGTTTACATTTGAAGAAAAATAATTAAAATAATTTAAAAAATAATAAATATGGATCGTCATTCCTTTTTTGGTGACCCAGACAACCGTAGTCTAAAACGGCGTCAAACTTTTTTCACCGTATACTTTGACCGGTTAAGTAAGATATTTTCTTTTATATTCGATTTCTACAATTCAACTAATTAAATGCGATTAAACTTTTAAAAAAATATATCTCAGAAGTATATTCAAGTCGTTTAATTGAAAATAATAATTTAGACAAAAACTCAAAGATTAATTTAGAAAGAAGCACTGTAATACAAAATAAGTAGGTACTCCTTTAATATTATTAGAAGGATTAGAATTGGAATTACTGACATAATAATAACGGACTGCTTCATCAAATAGTCTTACACAATTAACAAATTAACTGAAGGTTTTAATTATTATGAAATTAATATTTGTAGCATTTCTCAATTTTAATGACATAGCCCCATTAAGAATTTGCAACTTAAGACCCTTAAAAATAAGTAAATAATTAAAAAAATAATAATAATAATAATAACTGAAAATAGAAAAACAAACTCTAAAATCTAGAATTCTGCTTGAGAATATAATTATAACTTGAATGTTAATAGATATCGCAGCCGGTACAAGCAAAAGTTACAACATATTTTTGTTATTAAAAATTTTATAGGTATTTTTCATTTTTGGGGGCAATTTTTCCTCCCATTGCAGAAGCAGTTTTCTACCCTATGTAGTGGATTTTACTCTTCAACCTATTGAGACCTTATTTTCTACACAAATCACCAACTAGAAACAATTTTCAGATTTTTTTTAGAATTATTAAGGTTTTTATATTTTTGGTGGGCCCTCTATTGCGAGGGTGATTTATAACCCGCTTTTACGATTTCAATTTTTAGCCAATTGAGAGTTTATTTCCTGCACAAAAATCACAAAACAGAAGCGTTTGCTAGATTTTTTAATTTTTTTTAAAATTATTTAGGTTTTTTATTAATCTTGCGGATGATTTTTTCCCTTTTTTAAGCAATGGTTTGAAATTTGGACGGTCTGCAACTTTTTTAATTTCAGATTTGTGTTCAGGGCACAATTTTACATAAGAATATCATTGTCACAGTAACGTTTTAAACCCGTTTTGAGGGAAAATTCGAAAAAATAACTTTATAGGGTAAAACAAAATATCTTTCATCAATACTAACGTTTCGCAACGTGCAACAGTTTTTAAAATATCCCGACCTGGACAACTATATCCAAGCTATCGTAGAATTCCCTATCTATATTTTTATTTGTTTGTATTTTTCAATGAATAATATTGAAAAATGAATAATATTTTTGTAAATTATAATACATATAGCGTATGTTAAACAGGGAATTTTTTCAAATTTGTTTTATTTATTTTTATTTATTATTTCTACCAATAGAACGTTTAAATATTTTATAGTACACAGAAAAGGGATATTTAAAAATGATTTTCCAACCTCAATTAATAAAAGTAAGAAAATCGTCGTAGGACTTTGGTCTGCTAGAAAAAGCATTCAAAACATTGTATACTAACTTGAATCAATAATTAATTAAAAACATTCTTGCGACAATTAAATCCATTTCAATCGAATAAAATAGTTTATTGCAGGAAAATGGAAAGAATTATTGTTTTGAAACTTTGTACACTTTTTTATAGTACTTTTAAGAATACAATGAAATTTATTGTGTTTCAAAATTTAACTTATACATGTACACCTAATTCTCTTTTTACACGATATATACGTTCCCAAAAAATTCGTGTAAAAAAAGCTATTGGCTAAATGGAAAAATGGTAGATTGGTTCCAAACTTAAAAAAGTAACTGAAAAGTACAATAAACAATATTAAAAAATTCTTGTTAGAGTTCACTTAACATTCGTGCTTACACATTTTAATTCATTAAATATATTATAAATAATAAATTACAAGTACTTTGAAAAAAAGAAAAAAATATCTGAAATTCATTAATATGAAAAAAAAAAAAAATATATAGACATAACAAAATTGCGTAAAAAATACATTCCGTCTTTACACTATGCATAATTCGGGGAATCCCACTCATATACGCATATAATCGACATAATCTAACTGAATTGCAAAAAATATAACGGGAAGTTACAATGCATGCAATGTGAGGTTTGAGGAGTGAGAATGAAAAAATTCATAGAAGCATAAAAAAAAATTCACAAGAAAAATTCATCAGAAAAATTCATAGAATATTGAAAATCGTGTTAAAACAAAACAATTCGTGTAAAAAGAGAATTTTGTTTTCTATTCAACTTGTGTTAAATCAAATTCGTGTAAAAAGAGAATTAGGTGTAACATATGTATATACATTTTTAATTATCAAACTAATTTGTTATTGATGTACTAATAAATACCTATGTAATAAAGAAACTTACACCATTTTATGAAAAAAGTGCAATTTTTTGGAATTTTCAACCTCCTTTGTTTGTGTACCTTTATCGTTTTTAGAATTTGTTTAAAAATTGAAGATTAATTCGATTTTAAAAAATTAAGAAAATTCGACGAGTTTGTTTCACTTTAACGGAAAATTATTTATTCGAGACACGTACCATTGGCGACCACTTAGGACTGCAATTATCCAACTACAGCATTTGTACATCCGGTCGCAGGGGGAATATTTTAGAATAAGTTCTTCTTAAAAAATAAAAATTTACGTGAAGATACCCGCCGAATAATCACAGAAACCCTTTGGATCTAAAAACAGTTTCCCACCTGTCCATTAGCTCTTTTGGCGCATTCCTTGCTGGCCAAGAAGAAGACCGGACATGAATCATTCCTTAATCTAGTACTGCACTCCAGTGCTCGTTCAGTGAAACGTATCGTCATCGCCGAGGAAATTACTTTGAGCCATTTGACAGCTGAGGTCGCAAGTCTCTGGCGATTAATTGGGTGTAATTCTTGAGAATTTAGCGAATCGAAGACATGGAGGACTCAATTAGCGACCAGGAGAAGGTGAGGATCGTCTCCGACTTCATTTTGCATGCTCCGCCGGGCGAGTTCAACGAGGTGTTCAACGACGTCCGGGAGCTCCTCAAGAACGATGCCCTCCTCAAAGAAGGGGCCAGCGCTGCCTTCGCCCAGTACAACAAGGACCAACTCACCCCGGTGAAGATCGAGGGCAGCGAGCACAACGCGCTCATCACAGAATTCAACGATCTGGGTGAGTCTGGTCTTTCACAGTTTTTCCACAGCAAGTTCACGCCGTCTCGTCTTCGGCCCAAAAGTTGTTTTCAATTGGGGGGAAAATTCCACACCGAGCAAAATGCCCGCCCAGTTCTTATCGCGGCGGACAGATAAAAATCCTTTGTGAGGCCTTCCCTGAACTTTCATTTTACTTTCCTTCGGGGCGAGTGGATTTCGTGCCCGATCACCTGCTCAATATTTGATACGTTGCTCCATTGATCGGCTCATTCTCTTCCAAATAAAGCCACTCGGGCTAGCAAGCCTTATATCTTTTTTTTGCGGCCGAGCGATAAGGCGAGGCAAGCGACAAGATCAAAGATTCGTGCCTGAAGTTTTCACTGCGAAATTTCCAAAAGCACATAAGTTACACACAAACACAACGCATCTGCTGCTTTTCGCAATTATTAGAAACAATTTATACCTTTTTTTTTAGTAATAATGAAATTTATATATTTTTTACTGATGAATTGGTAATCTGCACAAACCTGCCATAATTTAATTTAATTTAACTCGCCTGCAAATGTTTCTTATTTTAAATCCTAGAGCTTCCTTGTACACTTTAATGCAGCTAGATCTAATCGTTTCCCTAGTGCTAGTATAAATACAATATATATTTTCTAGAATATTCGAAATGGCGACGGAATGATCCTAATTTCAAATTAGTAAACAAAAATCATTACGTAACTATTCTTATTTAGTCTTAAGAGGTCGCTATTTTGAATTCGACTTTTTAAAATATCAAAATTTAGTGCCCTGATTTCGAGGTCGACGACCCCAAAAATCTCCATGTAGTTATTTTGTATACAAGTCAAGAACATTTATTAATTTTATTCTTCTTTATACCTTTTCTGCGGTTTTTGCACTTTAATTTAAGCAAAATTTCTATAGGATTTATTCGACGCAACCCCGACCAAAAATGAAAAACAAAATATTCCATTTTAGAATTAAAAACTACTTTCAAATTTTACAATTACATTTAAAATACTCTAAAAAACCATTGCCATTCTAGAGTAGAATATTTTAATTATATGGCGATATAACGATATTATTTAAACAAATTTGAATTTATTACTGTTGCATTTTCTGTAACTAAACGTTATAAAATTAATATATTTTTTGAATTGACTCTAAGTTTCAAAATTAACTTGACTAATTGAGCCAAAATTATGCATATAACTTACTTACATACTATGTCGAAATACCGTTTTTGTTTTCGAGTTTAAGAAACAGACATTTTCCCTTACGATGAATAGAACTGGCGCTGTTATGGGAGCCACAAGGACACTTACTTTACAAAATATATGTTTAAAGATATCCACAATTACCCTTTAAGATTTTTTTTTTTATAAATAACAAATTGAAAACAGTATACGCATAAAAAACATATGTATATATTTTACATATTAATATAAATTAAAAGTCCACAAAGAAGTTCTTGCCGATTCAAAAGTGAAACAAAACAACGTAGGCTTATTTTTCTTGTTTTCTAATAGTTGGTGAACTTTTTATTATTTATTTATTGATTTATTCAACATTAATTAAGTTAAAAGTTATAGATCAAGAGTTATGTCCTGAAATTTATATTGATTTGTTTTATCCGATAACTTTTCTTGATGAAATAGGAAATAAAAACACGTAGGCACTTCAAAAAGTTGTAAGGAAAATTAATTGTTTTATATTTTGTCTTATCATATTTAAATTTTTGGCACAAAGTCTCTCTTGGATCACAAGATCTCTTGGATGAAGGATAGTAATCCAAATATTCTGCTTTAGGTGGCGGCCGATTCTACGATCCTCGCACTAAGCAATCGTTTAAGTACGATCATCTTCGTAAGGAAGCTAGTGACTATCATAACTACGATATCGACGCAAACGCCGAATCGTGGCGCTCGGCTCTAGATATAGAAACTTTAGCTTACACTGCCAACCATTATAGACATGGGGTAAGATTGCTCTATACGTAATTGTAATATATTTTATTAATGCTCTACTTTATTCAGGTATGTTCGGTGTTTGGGAAATCACAAGGTAGTCAAATTACCCTTACTATTTGTATTGAGGATCATCAGTTCCAGCCGAAAAATTACTGGAACGGCCGATGGAGATCGCAGTGGCATGTTACTCTTCAACCCGGCAGCGGAGTGACCGAACTGAAGGGCGTTCTTAAAGTGCAGGTATTTATTTATAAGGATTTTTAGGATTCGTGGATTTAAAATATGAAATTACATTTGTATCCTAAGGTTCACTACTATGAAGATGGCAATGTCCAATTAGTTTCATCAAAAGAATGCCGCGAATCGCTGGTAGTATCTAATGAGCAGCAAACTGCCAAGGAGATGATCCGAATAATTGAGGAAGCCGAAAATGAGTATCAGGCGGCCATTTCAGAAAATTATCAAACAATGTCGGATACAACATTTAAGGCCCTTCGAAGGCAACTACCCGTGACGCGTACAAAAATCGACTGGAGCAAGATCATATCGTACAGCATTGGCAAGGAGCTGAAGACGCAGTAAGGCACTTCGCCCGCAAAAGTAATTGAGAGAACACTTAAGGGAAAGCGAAAGGAGCGGACACCACTAACGAAGGAAAGGGACACCCACTATTAAATATGTAGATATTTTATCAATACAACAATAGTTTTATAAGTTCATCTGTTTTTCTCCCAATCAAAAAAAATAAATCAATCAAAACACGACAAGCAGTGAAACCACGACTTCTCTCCGTTAAGGTTTAGCATTTATAGAAAAGTATTAAAAAAAAAAGCATATAGATCGAAATCCATGCATGTTCGAACGGTTTTAATAGATAGCTAGATGATATTAATGTTGTTAAGGATAGTTGAAAGTCGCGATCGTTTGCCAACAAGCGCGCCATTCTTCAATCTCAGAATGCTATTTAATGCGAACGCGGTAATCACATGCAGACAATTTATGTCGTTTTAAGAAAATTCAAATTATTGCTTCGAGC
Organism: Eutolmus rufibarbis; assembly: GCA_963920795.1. NCBI lineage: Eukaryota > Metazoa > Arthropoda > Insecta > Diptera > Asilidae > Eutolmus > Eutolmus rufibarbis. The sequence goes on from OY987205.1 coordinate 33,596,340, forward strand.
GTAAACCATCACTATGTACCCATTACACACGCATTTACTAAAATAAATTCATTTCAGTATTTATGTGGCGCAACAATTTCTTGATAGCTACATTTTTTATGTTTATAAAATTTGAGCAATTGTTAAGTAATCATTTCATTTGTTTTAAAAAACTTTAATTTACCTTTGATTTCATATCTACATAAACGAGATTTCTTGTTTTATACAAACGAGCGGTATCATTACAAGTGATTGTAAAATCGTAGACCATTTTTCAAGGTGAACCATATTTTAGCGGAATTACTTGATTCAATTTTGAATTTCTTAACGAGTTTTTTATATTTCAAAGCTAAGTGGTTGGATTTGTAAAAGGTTAGAATTACGGCAATATAATAAAATCCAAATAAAATGTTCCTAATTGTGAAATTTTTTATAATTTTCTAAACTCACTTTCCATTGTTGCTTAGTGAGTTGTATTTTATTTCCATCCACACTTTTTCTTCTTCATATTTGTTAAAATATACAAATACGCTTTATTGCTCAGATTGTTAAGATTATTTTTGCTTTGTTCTTGAGATGAGACAATCTTTTGAATGATCACTAAATTCTCTTAATTTGAGTGCCAAAAGATCAACAGTTTATTATAAAAAAAAACCGAGATCTAATACTGTATCTGGCAGCATTGTTATGAAAATAACCATCCGAATTAATAATTTTGAAACCAAAGTATTTGAATATTGAATTTATATTCCGCCCTTTTTTTTTTGAATATTTTAAGACATCTACACTAATATATTGTTTTTATCAAACTATTTTTTACAAGTCATGCATAAAAAATTTATCATAAAATCATTCACATTGCTCGCAATATCATGAAAGCTAAAAGAGGCAATTAATTTTTTTATATGTATAATCTCCCTCCTTCATAATTTAATCGATCACATTTAAATATTTTAATTAAAGTGCACAAGAGATTGTTGCAAGCCTGAAGCCATTGCTTATAAAAAAAAGTCTATGAGAAATGCTTTGGTAAAAGTAACATTCGACGGGAAATCCTTTTTTCAGTTACGAGAGGATAGTTTCACGTGAAAATACACAGTTAAAAAAAAAATACAGTTTGAAAGAAAATATGCTTACAGATAGCGAAGTCGTCAATTTGTTAAAACATTTTACTAACATAGACGTTACCCTCGATTTCAGCAAACAACTTAAAAGATAAGAAGCAACAAACTAAAATACTAAAAAAAAAAAAATTAAAAATTGTAAATAAAAGTGAAAGAGAAACACAAAAATAAATTGTTGAGTAAATATAAGTAGTTATAATGACACCAATCCCCATCTTCGCGGTTCGGTTAATTTTGTTGAGATTTTCTGGTTCGAGAATTTTTGAGACGCTGATAAAACTTTGCTCGAAATTTGTTCTTTTTGTATAACTGCAAAGCTGTTTCGATATTCAAATTTAGCACCTTAGTTTTATACTTTTCTAAGTATTGTAATGTAATCACGCATCGCGCGCCTTTATTCAAACTTTAAACGTATTCTGATTATTATTGATAACAGGAGAGTAGCCAAGGTATTTAAGAATTTGTATCGTTTGTTTCGAATAAAATTATACATTTATTTGGAAATATTTAATTTGAATAAATCACTTCTATGATCTTTTGTATTCGATTCCTTTTCGCTGAAAAAAATTTGTGAGTGTTGATAATCAAAATGAGCATATTCTGGTAAGTGGGTCAAATCAAAGCCCTTTTCCATATTAAAAAAAAAAAAAAAGTTCTATTAGTAGAATGAAATCAAGCAGCGACTATTGAAAAACTTTTCTACGACCTTTTTATTCCAGAGATATGGCCGTGTAAGCAAGGAACAATGAATAGACTATGAATAAAAATTCCCAACTCTTTTTCAGAGGTGCTGAATCCGGTCCTTAGGTTATCTTTCACATAGAGTGAAAGTAGAAGGCGGTTTTATAAAATATTATTAATAAAAACAAATTGCATATTGCCTAAAATATGTTAAATTCATGCAGGTCACACCAACGATTAACCCCCGAACGATGGTGTGGGGTGCTACGAAGCCCTTAGCTAAGTTTCTGAACCTTAAGACCTATTTTAGCTAACCTTAATATTAATTTGGTACAAATTCTTAACAGTCTTTTCTCGAAACTGGCTCGGCTCGTGTTTTTAAAATTGATGTTATTTATGTTCAAAAATGTTAAGATGGAAATTTAATGTTTTTACTTTTCAAGTGATATTCATTACTGGTCAATAATAATTTTGGTTATTTTGTCCAAATAAAAGAACAAATTATATAAAAAGCTTCATTGTAATGAAGTAATGTTTTTTCAAACCGGGTTTTTAAGTTTTAAAAAGTTCATGTTAAAAGAAAAAATTTTTCAGAGGATTCAAAACAATTTTTGGTGGCTCTTTATAGCCAATTTTACATAAACGTTACTATATAAAAATTGAAAAGCAATTGTTTGTTATAAAATGTTATTTTTGTTATCAATATTTTTCTAACCAATAAGAAAAATAGATACTCTATAAAAAAAAATGGCATTTTAATTATTTTAGGAAGAAGGTAAAACTATAATTCTGTAAAAAGTGCGTAAAAACAAGTTTTGCAATTTTGGATGAATCTATTTTTTAAGGTATTTGGAGTGCTCCTTCACTTTACAAAGGTAAGAGTAAGAAATGCTAAAATACAAGTTTTAGAGACACTAGCGTCTATTGCGTTGCATAAAACCGATAATATAGAACTAAATAACAAATACTAGGTTTCAAATTTAAAGAGCAATTTATAAATAAAACAAGTTTAATAAGGTCTGATCAGCTTCACGAAATACTTTCGACTTTTTGTTGTGAATCGTCTTTTTTTACGAGAAATCGTTTGTCCGGCTGAGATTTAACTTCTAACTCCAATTTCTTTAGCAACCAGCCGTCTTCAGAACGATCAGCCCAGAAAAACATAGTGCCTGAGAGGGAAGAAATCGAATTAATCGACTTACAATTTTTAATTACAAAGTTAATGTAAGGTGCAGAGGTACCTTGGTCTTTTGGTCCCTTCACGGGCACTTCAAATCTGGCTATTTGTCCATCGCAGAAGTTCTTCTCTTCGTCCCCTAGGTCAAATCCGTACTCCTTGATGGGCTCCCCCAGCAAGTCAACAGCTCCTGGAAAGTGGGAAATTTTTATTTTGCTAAACACCTGGGATTGAATTCTTACCTGGGTTCGTGCGTAGCGTCTTAAACGCTTGCCGGTAATATTCCTGGTTTCGTATTCTGTCTTGGATTTTGAATCTCACGTACATCACCGCAGAAATGCACCCCACAGCCCCGTAGACTGCGATTTTCGCTAGAGTTTTGTTGGCCGGGAGTCGGAACATTTCAGATTATGTATTTGCTTAATCAAAAATAGATTACACTTTGATATTTGTGAAGATAATGCACGTTAATGATTTAAACTAACCCAATTATATTTGTTTTAAGGTGGTGTTTAGTCAGGAAGACAGAAAAAATCCACTTACTTTTTCTGAAGCAAGAAATTGTCGCCACTGGCCTTCCCGTCAACCGGCAACTTGTAAATAAAGTCCGCTGTAATTTAACTGGAAATGTCAAAATTTAACCTCAAACGAACAGATGCTTTTGACAGCGAGTGGGGGTGCGTGAATATTTTGCAGTTCAAATCAAGACAAGAGTCAGGATGAATCTTCCTAAATTGTCGTTTGCAGTGGATTTATTAAGAAGAGGCGTTTTGCAGAATGTCTGGCAACGAGGATATGCGAAAGCACGTAAGAAGATAAAATTTATGTATTGAAAACTAATTTGTATTACCGGTTTCTAACCCTCAAAACGTAAGGACCTAGGGATAAATCTCCAAAATAAGAAAATAATTGTATTGAAATGGTAGGAAGAATTATGAATAGTAAAAGAGCAGCATTCCCTAAAGACGCAACAATATCGTGACCGACGATTCGATGGCTGAGGTTGTTGAGGCGAGGTTCTGGGGATAGTACTGCCGGTTATTAAAATTTTGCTGAGATACTGATCCTTGTTTGTGTCCACGCTCTCTGCACACTAAGAACCTTGGAAAAGCGAAAGTATAATGTATAGTGGCGATTTACAATACAATAGTATTTCCTTATTGATAGACTACAAAAGTTACAGAATAGAGCTATGAGAATTATTCTTAAGTTTAGTAGACGAACTTCTATAAAGTCTATGCTTGAAAAATTACAATGGATGAGTGTTAGACAAAGAATAGTGTATTTCGTACTATTGACGGTATTTGAAACGAAATAGAGCTTAATGCCAGCATATTTCATAAATAATTTACCCACACGAGGATTGAGAATACAAAACCACATTACTCACCGAGGCCTACAAATGTTTAACGAATTATCCAACGAAATAAAAATCGAAAGGAATATAGGGGAAACTAGGGGGATTTGACCCAATTTTTAATTTTTGATTTTTCGTAATTTTTCTATATATATTATATATTTGTAAAGAGCATAAAAAATTGTCTGTTCTTTTGTACACACAATGGTAAAAAATAAAAGCAAAATTCTGACTGGAAGTTGTGTAAACAAAATACTTTGTCAAGTCTACAAATGGGTCAAGTGTCCCTAAGTCTAGGGACCTGACTCAACACTAAGGGAGACTTGACCCAACTTTTAAAGTAAGGAGATTCTTCGGCATTTGAATGAAATACACATGTTTTATGGTTTGAAAGCAATCTAGTTTTAATTAGCATAATTTTGTTAATGAACATACAACTTTTTCATGTATTAGACAAAGTGTTTTAGGTTTAGTTTTGGTTTTCTTTAAGAATGATAACGATGGTTTTGGTTAAGAATGATAACTGAGGAAAAAACTTACCCTAGAAGAAATTAGGTAGGCCCTAGTCAAAACATTTAGCATTTATAAAATAATGCACTATTTTAGATTAATATTGAGCTTAGTGAAGAAGGAAGGGGAAGCTCTCCATAAATATATTGCAGTATTTTGTAATTTATTTTTTATAACCTTTTCTAATATTAAATGTTTTAGTTATTTAATATATAAAATAACCAAGAAAAATAATACGATGTTGATAAAGAGTGCTAAGGAGACTTGACCCGTCAGGTCAAGTCTCCCTAGCAGTTTAAGGTCAAGTCTCCCTAGTTAGCATTGCTGTCTTAACCTCAACTTCTGGTTTACTTACATAAAAGATATATCAAACTACTATATACCAATATTTAGCTTAAGAAAAGACAAAAAATAAGTACATATTACATTGAAATTCACTTTCCTCAGAACTGGAGGTTCAATTCCAAGAAGTTCGCAAACTACCAGAATTTACTTTTAGTCTACATAATGAATCAACATTAAACTGCTTCAAAGCTACTGACTTTTCTTTAATGGCTGTTCCCTCTAAAACACTACAGGGTGGTTGGCCAATCCGTGATGCCAGCCAAATTTCCCTTTCATGAAAAAATTCCCTTGGGACAAGTTTCCCCACTTGCCCCTACATATGTACATATAGCAATATAAAAAACGATAATAAAACATTCAACATTGTAAAGAAAAATATTAAATAAGTGCATGTATTTATAAATTAGTAAAATAATCAACTAAAGTAACTCCTTATGTTTGTAAATCTTATTGATGTATCTACATATAAAGTTAGTACTAATAAAGTTCAAATTCGATTCAGTTGAAATAGTGATCACTGACAGCTTCATTTGCTCCCACAAGGAAATAATAAAGAGTTGCTGGGCTGACACCGTAGCTGAAGGGGCTAGACGGTGTGGTGAGGCATGGGTGTGGGTTCTCGGGCAAGATGGGATCAACTGGTCAATAGGGTTATCACTGGTCACTCCTGTGCTAAGACCTAAGAGTCATCTAGCTAGGTGGAGGTGAGTTCACAGGTGTTGTGCGAGACGTCAAGGAAAGGAGAATGAGGAATGTCTAATTGTACGATGCACGAAACACAATAAACCCAGATAGATGTGCTCCAGTTTGAGGGGTCTGGCGACCATCATAGAGGCTCTGACTCCACTAGCCAATAACAGAATCAATCTAATATCTTTTTTGTGTTGATATAATTTTATATCCATATTAGTTATTTTTCTTGCATATCTAAATCTTAAGCTCAGCTCACTTGTGTTCGTTTTCAATTTACTGACTTGGCTTGGCTTCGTTTGTTTTTTTGCTTGCTTGCTTGCTTGAGACGAGAATTAAAGGACAACGCTACTGGCCCTGAGAGGATTCTTCCTGGTTTGGACTGGCCCTCAATATTTATAAATATGGATAAACGGCTAATACAGCTATGGTTAATGGTTAGGTAGCCTAGGTTGTCGTGACCAAATAAACCACCTACATATGTGACGCCTTCGTTGAAGGTAATTAAAAAACAAAAACAGCAAAGGGGCCATTATTTTATTTTGGTACCCATAACAGGTCTCTCTCAAACAAAAATAATTATTATTAAAGCAAACAACGATTTCTAAAATAAAAACACTATTAGTACGTTAGCGATAATATACCCGTCTAAGAGAATTACAATAAATTAACAGAATAAGTTATATTGTTTCTTAAATCACGGTAACTCAATTGTATTTCTGAGAAACGCAGGTGTATTCCCTACAAAATTTCGCTGTCCCTATAAGCAACTCACTTCAAATACACTAAAATTACTTAAAAAGTCTTCAAGACGCTATTAAATTTGAATATCTATAGTAATTAGCAGTTGTTTGAACTTTACTACAACACTATAATAAGTATCATTTCCCTTTGGAATTTTCTAATTTACGAAACCGCTGCGTTACGGGTGATGAACGGTGAGTTTTTTAGATATTTGATAATTTTATTAAATTCATCTGTATGAGAATGTGTACATTTTTGAATGGCATTAAAAAATATTTTTAATTCATTACTATATGGCCGAAACGTTAGAATAAGTAACGCAGGTGTAGCTATAGTAACGCAGTGGTTAAGACTTAAGGTTTTTACTTATTATTTAATAATTTTATATTTAAAAACGAATTAATTTTAGATTGATTGCTGTAATATATACTTAAAACAATAATTATGTTATATCAGTATAAAAAAGTAACAAAAAATAACATACTTCAAATTATATTTTGTTTTCATATTTATTCATTCTGAAGTTTTTTTTATTTTCGTTTAGGAAAATTATTGACTGCTGACTGCTACATTACTAATAGCAATTACATTAGAAATGCGTTCTTCTCCTCAAAATTGGTGTTATCTTTAAAACTATTTTGTTCAAGGCAAAAAGTATCCATTTCAAAATTACTAGTATTTTAGTTAAAAACAATCGATTTAAAGTGTCTTAAGGTAATGGTCCACTTATACACTTTTTTAGTGAAAGTCTAGAGTTACAGTTGCTGAATGTAAATGTACACGTGGAAACAAATTACATTCTACTCTCTACACTTAAGTTTATGCAATTTTATAGTCTACACTTTCATACGTGGAGTGTATAATTGAAAACACTATCTACATTTTTTCGTCTACATCTCAAAAAGCGGAAAGAAAAAAATGTAGCCTTACACTTTGAACTCGGTGGAGTTCTAAATAAATTCACGTGTGTAAACTAGTTGTACACTTCCACTAAATTCCACTCAAAAATGTATGCAAAATTTTCCCCACCTCTTAAAAAAATTCTTGTAAAATTTAAAAGCGTTGTCTCATTTAGTTTTAAATGACCCTTGGTGGAGGTTTACGCTATTTTCCTCTGTAAATGTAGTTTTCTACATAGTTATCTTTGCCTTATCTTTCCCACTGCGCCGTCCTTCCTGCGGAAACTCGTACTATTGACCATTGCCACATATTACACCATCTACCTGCTCTACCCGAGTATTATTTAGTTCAGACATCTACACCCTGTACGTAATTAATAAAGCATAATTAATAATTATGCAAAAAGCAAAAAATCAATTAAGCTATTTTATAAAATCAGTTACTTGAATCATTCGAAGATTGAATGAATCACGGTAAAAAACCTACCACACGAGATTAAAAAATTATTTATTTCAGCTTAAATTAATCGCTCCCTAATTTTCGTATTTAAATAGTGTTAATAAATTCAATAAACTGAAAGTATCTTTTTATATATTTTTAAGTATATCGCATTATCACCTAAAATGTTGAAATTTCTGCTTCCTTTTTCCTAAAAGAGGAATCTGATATACCCGCAATTGAAATATTTTTTCTGTTTTTTTCAGCCGGTCCTTCAGGGATGCTTAAAAAGAAAAAGTTAGGTAAACTGGGTCCGATAATGGAGAAAAAGGAAATCCCCGTAGAAACTGATGTAAATAAATTGGTAAATTATGTTTGCGGTAGTAATTTAAATAAAACTGGCCAGGATATAAAGGTAAGTGCACATTTTCTGCGAAAACGCAATAAACCAGATGTAATGCTATTTAGTTACAACCTGACTCGGAATATCCCGAGTGGCTCTGGACCCTAAACACTGAACGGATTATTCCTCTGGATGAGCTTGATCCGAACACCAAACATTATTGGAGACGATTGAGGTCAATGGCTCTTAGGAGAAACAACCAATTAGCTAAACTGAAAAAGTTTTAATGTTCTAAAGTTACTAGTAGAAAATAAAAATAAGTAAATTGTAATAATTGCCTTTTGTTTTTGTTTTTAAAATATTTGAAAGAATGGTTTGTAATAACTTTAAAAGGAAAAATGTTTAGTGGTTAATTTAGTAAAAGTTAGGATATTAAATGGGGTTTATACTTTGTTGCGTCCACAATTTCTAATTTTTTTTCATTACGTTTTTTGAAAGGTTGTAATACTTAAAATGTTGATTTGAATTTTGTATAAATGGACAAAATATTTCAAATTGCAACCAATTTGGTTTTATTGTTCTGAAAAATAGCCAGTTTTTAAACCTAAAAAATACCTTCCTTAAGAAACGAAATCATCAAATTTTAATTTCTGGAATTTAAATCATTTTAAAATTGTAAAGAAGAAAACACATTCAATTTGGTACATTAAAAATCTACACTTTTACTAAATTAAAGTACTAATAATATTTATATAAAAAAATTATCAAGATATACTAAAACTTTCTTTAACACTGAACCTTTTCTGGGAAATCGCAAATTTGTAGTTTTGGGTTAAACATCAGGTTAGCTGGGCAATTGAAGTTGTAACGAGTTCCGGAAATGCAGGTGTAGAAACCGGAGCAATTCTTTGGATCGCGGAAAGTTCCATCGACCTTGCAACCTTCTGCTGGTGGTTGAGTGGTTCCAGGTTTGGTGGGTGGTCCGACTGGAGGTACGGTTGGTGGCGCAGGTGTGGACACTGGGGGCTTATAGTCTGGAACATTTCGTCCGAGGAGAGAATTGATTTTGCTCAACAACGGGTATCTTGGACCACAAACACCTCTAAAGTCATCAGTTTCAATGGACCAAACCATGATACCTCCCAAATTGTAATCGTTTGCGAATTTCACTTTATACTCAATACTCTTCAAGTCATCGTAGCCAATCCATTGGTTTCCGCGGAAGGCGTAGGGTACCTTCTGGGCGTCATCCCAGTGCACGGTCCAATCTTCGGTTTTGAATTTTTCGCAGAGTTCGTTGTAGCCGATCATTCCGGGCTCGTTGGAGTATTGTCCGGGTTGTCCAGGTCCTACAATTGGGGATCCAACTGCGGTTTGACTGGCACTTGCTAGAGTGAAGGTTCGTCCGTACAGTGGCACTCCAAGAATAATTTTATCAGCAGGAGCACCTAGGAATCATAAAATATTATTCAAATTTATAGAATTTTAGGAGATTTTCCTTTTTGAATAGAAAATTTTCAAAATTTTTTCTTGAAAATGTATATGTGGGGTTTTTTTGGACTCACTGATTTTAAACTTGGTATTAAAAATTATAAAATTCAAAATGGCTTATCATTGAAATTAATTTTTTAGAGTTTTCGATAATGAATTGCTTCTCATACTGTGCGAGTACTATTGAACTTATGATTTTTTTTTATTTGTATTTTAAACGTTACCTTGACTTAACCAGTAATTAATACTAGCGTTGGTGTTAAGTTGTTTTTGTTGGGGAGTCACGTCAACGGGGCTTTCGAACAGAGGTGAATTTATTCCTGTGGTTTTGTCCCAGGCTCCGTGTAAATCGTAGGCCATCACATTGATGAAGTCAAGATATTTCGCTACTTCGCGGATGTCGTAAGATTTGCTTGAAGAGAATTCGGCGGATGCAACGGCGGCAGTAAGGAGGAGATTGTGCTTAGAATATCTGTAAGAATTTTCGCGTTATTAGTACAGAAAACAGTATTTTAGAAATATATCTAAACGTACTCCTCCTTGAGTTCTCTGATGAAGATCGCATGATTCTTCTTATCAACTTGAGGATCACCGTCTCTTTGAGCAGGATATTCCCAATCCATGTCCAATCCGTCGAAACCATGTTTTTTCATAAATTCAACTGAGCTCTGAATGAACCGACGACGTTTAGCAGGATCCTTGGCAACTTGTGAAAATTTATATGATCCCTCGTTCCATCCGCCAACGGCGGCAATTGTTTTAAGTTGAGGATTGACATTTTTCAAATCATTGAACTTTTTGATATTTCCTAAATTGGGTTCGAGTTTAAGAAGGACTTAGAAATTTGAGTATAAGAAATGAATTCACCTCTCCCCCAGTTTTCAACAAGATCAAGATATGGATCGATTACTCTCAGGTCTCCATTTTCGTTAATTCCAAAGAAGGAGTAGATTAAATGCGTGCACAGGTGTGGATTGATGTTGGGAACCTCAAATTTTCCACTGGAGTGCCTGTAAACAGCCCAGGTACCGTGGTAACACACGACTTTTTCTGAAATAGTTGTAAGCATTTTTTAGACATTTCCTTTTAGTTTTTAAATAAAATGTCGCCTTTGGTATTTAACACAATTTTTGGCAAAATTCTTAAAACAAATAATCCTACTGTACAAGAGAAAGAAACAGGTGCAGTATTTAAAAATAATACACCAATCATTTAAAAATCAAAACAAAACAGGATTTTATTCGATATTATCAGTAGTAGGGAATATAATAAACACCGAGATCTTTTATGTAATCAAATTTAAGTTTTTTCCGAGATTTCATTTTTGGTAAGTTATGCCAATCATATTTACTTGTTATTATTTAAAAATTGCCCCAAATATTAAGTTGTGAAAAATAGTTCCGAAGTTAGTAAAATTTTCCTTTTCACTTTATTTGTATTATTATTACGATTCGTGTTCAAGTTAATAATTAATTAATGATAATTTTATGAGAGCTATTTTATATTACCCAATTGACAGATTTTAAAATATGTATATTGGAATTGTTTAGTTATCTGGATTGGTTTTGTTTCTATAAAACAGATTTAACACAATTAAGCATATTGAAAAATTTGAGGAATATTTTCCTTGTTTAACTCATTTTAAGACAACTTTTTAAAACTATAATTTTAAATGCTGGTATTTTCAAGACAAAAATACTCCACATGAATCAAAATTTTTTAGACTCTTTAAAGCTTATATCTAACGACCTCATTTTATCACAAAGTAGTTTTGAAAATAATACTAGTAAATTTGATAAAAAGAGATAATAAAAGACATAAAAGATTAAAGTAAGTAGATGAAATCAATTTCAAGAGTTCAATTAGGTAATCAAAGCAATCAAATCAGAATCAATTATCTGCAAGATTGCGAATTCCGAACACTGTTTTTGCACTGAGAAGATCTTAATTAATTAACCACTTGAATTATTCAAAATACTTAAAACTGACGTACTTTTGGCGACTACCACCGAAACGACGGCCACAAGCAATGCAAATGCAAATAGTAACTTCATTATTTTGTCGCGTTTGTGTTACTTTAGTGTTACACAATTTCTAAAACTTTAGCTAGAAACGAATGCGGTTGAAGTTGAGCGAAAACTGAATTTTCACCATTCTGGCCATCGCATTTATTTAAGAATGGGCTAAAGTGATAAGGATTTTTACTACTTTTCAGATATGAATGACAATATTTATGCAGAAGTATTGATAACATCAGTTAACAAACATTTCTATCGATGTGCCGATTGTGACAATTTTTCCATATTCCATTGCAACATATTGGGGATTATAAATTTAGTCTTTAATAATAGAATGCAACATGGTTTATTTTTAAAGATTAAAATATCTCCTTTTCTGAGAAAGAAAGCGAATTATAGTGCAATTTTTCTAGTTCCGACAAATTGGAAAAAAATTGATTTTAATGCTGCAATTTTTTACTTTTTTGTTTAAACTTATATGTACATCAGTTTTGAAATCCTCTCCACTCCGCAAGAAGAGTTATTATATGTTTGTATTTGGAACTAATTAATTTTTTATGAAACAAGGAGTGTGTATGTTAGTAGCAGATTCAATAATTTAATTTGTAATAAGTTAAGTTTTAAAAAAGGAAATCGTGCATAGAAATCTTGAGGAGTGTTTCAAATCATGTGATCTGAAATATGATTAATTGGAGGCTAATTATTTTAACTTATTAATTGATTTCCAAATATCTCGAAACAGTTTCGCTGCACCAAACGTTTTTGGAACCTTCTCGCCTATCATTATGCAAAAATACATCTCGATTTTATAGTTTAATAGTTTTGGTTGGAATGGCATAGTAAAAATCTAGAAACGAAAGAAAGAAGTGGTTTAATATAATCATATAAAAAAAAATAAAACCGTCTAAATAAATTGCCACTCTTATTCTGCTTTTAACAATATATGAATATTTGATATTTGGGAATGGTGTGCAGTGGTGTTTTATTTAATATATCTAAATAAATTTCTCAATTTTATACATTTTGTAATTTTGCAGGAATTAAACACTTTAGCAGCGATTATTGTTATTATTGTTGAATTCACGAATTTTAAAAGTGTCTCATAAAATTTTATAGTATGTTTATTTAGCTATACGTTTTTTTATTATTGTTGTAAAAACGTTTTCGGAAAGTTTTAGTCCTTATCAAAAAAAAATTTCCGAAAAGTACGTACTTTTACACAAAATCTTGTTATTAAAGAAATATGTACTTATTATAAATGAAATAAAAGTGTAATATTCCATAAATACCACTACTCAAAAATTATTAAATGGATCAGTGGAAACTGAAGTAGTTTTGCTTACCTTTGCCATGCAAATTTGCCGAAAGGGGAAATGCCTTTTTATAGCTTTTATCAATACTTTACGAGACTTTTTCATGGAATTATTGTTTTATTGCTTGAAGCAAGATAAAAATTTCAGTTTAAGCAAAATGAAATTGTTTTCAGTGTTAAAAAGATATTTTAAAAACGATAATCTCCTGAAAGGATTGAACAAAAAAAATATGGCTAAAAAACACAAATCTTTCGTGTTGTTTTAGAGCTGAGTATATTTATACAATTGCAAAATATTTTTATTTCTTCAAGATTCAAATTTAGAGGAATGACACATGAATAGTTTGTTATTTTACTATCAGTAGTTCGTCTATCAAAGTAAAACAAAAGCTCATCGATGATATAGACGTAATTAATCGTAGTATAGTTTCACCACTATCATATCTTGAGTTATCTTTCTATCAGCTGCTGGTTAAATTACCTACTAAATTTCTCATTTTCTGGATAACAAAACACATAGGGTATAGGTAAAAAGTTAGCAAACTCCACTTTTGTTAATTTCACAAAAATTGATAATCCCTCAAGACACAGTTAATTAACCATTATGAAAATATCATAATTTAACATCTTAGTAACAACATGAACTTCCGAAAAGTTGAAAAGAGTATACTTCAAATGGATACTTAATTTGTAAACATAAATACTTACATACATCAGTTTTGTAGAATAAGTATGTATTTATTAGTTTTTTTTTACTAAATTTGTTATGAATTCGTTCTCTTACAATATGTGTTCAAAATAAAACAGTCAATCTCCAAAAACGAATGCTATCTTTATTATATGTAATTGTTGCTTAAATAAAATAGAAACTTTCAATAACTACAACTAACAATGGCATTATTTGTTTACTTTGTGAAAAAGTGGAGTTGATATCTTTGTTTCTAAATCTATCAGTTTAGGCTTATGGTCTAATATCATCTTACCAAAATTATTATTACGAAGTTTTAAAGTAAAACCGCATTAATCATCATTAAGAATTGTATGAATTGATTTATTGATGGTATGCATTTATTTGCTTTAGAAGCTTTTTTTATAAAGTAATCGTTACAAATGAATGAGCCATAAATTAACAACATCGGAAATTATTCTGGAAAACATAAACTTTTAAGAACCAATCACTAGCTTGGAAAAACCAAACATTGATCATCATTCTGAATCATTTCGATAACATAAAAATTTTTCCAACTTATCTTCCTAAGAAAATGCGACACGTAAGATGAACGGCGGTATCTTTTATCTTTTTTTTTTGAAGTTACAAAGTAATTAGTGCTTATAATTTGTCACTCCACTTAAATTTGAATAGGCCTTTTGTAGTAGGCTTTATCAGATTGGCAATTTTTCTTCCATAAAAAATGTTCTGTGATTATCAGAAAAATTCTTATACAATAGAGGTAAATAATTTACTAGAATCTTGCACAATCGAAGCTTAAGTTTAAGCCCAATTGGGTAATTGGGTTTAAGCTTATATTCGAAAAGAATGGCTTGAATTGGTTGATTCAGAGTTTAAGTGCTTAACATGAAAGGCCACTTATTATTTAAAACGCATTGTTTGTTTATCGACTGATAGTGGATTTAAAGATCCGCATCAAATGTCATTTTTATTTATAGAGTTAAATCAAAATAGCACTAATGCTGGCAATAAAAATCCGTAGGTAAAAATATGAAATTCGCTATAGGGCTAGTTTTTTCACGTTAAATAAACAGGCATGTTTTTATAAAATTGATCTTTTTCGTGTAAAATTATTGTTTTGTATAGAGGCAACGAAGTATTTTATTATCCGAAACAACATTATGCCGAAAAGTGTTTTAAAATATCCTGATATTTTCGATATACATATATAGTGTTGAATCATTGGAGACTTTTTTAAATCGTGACCTGATGTCAGATTGAACTTTTTCGGATGCTGAATCCGATAACCGGATTTTTTCCTTTATTCGAGAATATTGTTTTCGTTTATTTAAGCCGGATTGAATTCTGATTATATCGGATTTCGTTTTTTTAGAAGAGCCACAGGAGAGTAAAGTTTCTTTTCAGATAAAAATTCGATCTTCCCATATAAAAAAACGACAGGACGAAGGGCCAAATTAACATTTTGGTCATTGAAATGGCCATTGTGGAAATTTAACGTGATACATATCTCTTTCTTGTTTGCTGACGGATTCGGTCACAAGAGGTAACTTTAAAAGTATTGTAAGACTCAGCTTTCTATCAAACTATCAAAATCCTATGATGTCCCTGAAAGAACTTATAGAGCATTTTCAGGGTTCACCTCCTCCAAATTTTCTATTACGATTTTAATGGTAAAGGATTTATTTTAGGGGGATGTCTCCGAACAAACGTTGATAGGAGACCATGTAGAATCGTTTCTGTTCAGATCTTAACGAAACGCCCTGTAATGTGCATCCTATATTCATATAATTTAATGATGCGAATAACACTTGATGCACTAATGCCTAGCCTACCTCCGAAGTGTTTAAAAAAGTTTATAAAATCAGCGAGATTAAATTCTATGATCTAAGAAACCAAGTCTCCTAAAGGACTCAATAAATTCAATTATTATTTCTCGAGATATTCTCAATTTTTTGAAGTTTTATAATACAATACATATTATTGCAGAATATTCGTTGATCCATTTCTTATAATTCGAATAAAAATATTGCTTAGTATCTATTATGATATATGTAAGTTGTATTTTCAAACTGAACATCTTGATTGATTTTTTGGATGTTTTATGTGTGGCACAACAAAGCAAGAATTCAAGATCCTCTTCGAAGAGATCCGTGAAGATAGTGATGAGCGAAACAAGATCAAGACGAGGACCAAGACTATGATAGACTTAGTAATGATCTTGGTTCTTGCACACTCGGTATATTGGGCTTGGTCTTGCATCAATAGATTTAGTCTTTTAGTCTTTATTTCTTTTGCAAGACTTTTGCAGTCTTGCATTTTTATACTTAAATATTTTGGATAAATGTAAGTTTTTCGACTGATCCTGGCACTTTTAGATCTGGAGTTTCCTACGCTTACCACTGCGCTATTTCGATAAAATTATTTATAACAGAAACAAGTCCAATCATCTTTTTTGATTTGGATCACCAAATAGATAGAAACAAACAAGTTTCTAGGGTTTAATTTACCCCGGATGCAATGTTTGTATTTTAATTTTTCAAAGTGCATCATATTATTTTGAAAAGCTTGGTTCAAAGGACTATTTTGCTTTTGATCAAGTCTTGCATGGTCTTGATCTTGGTTTTGGTCTCGGACTTTCTACAATATCGAGACTAAGACCAATTCTCCTCATCACTAGTGAAAAAAAGGTATATTATATACATTGGAAAACATAATAACAGAAACGTTTTGTTTATTAGTTTTTCACGTAAAAACAGCTTATTCGATTAACACGGAACTTTCACCATATTAATAATTATTGTATTTATAGAATTTCAGTGAAAATGCAACCTGTTAAAAATCGAAAAGTTTTAGTAAAGCAAACATATCGTTTTTGCCTCGTCGGAAATATGTTTTTTACGTTATAGTATAAGAACTACAATAGTATAGATACTGACTTTAATGAAACGTAAAAACATAAAAATCTTCTAATAAATCTAAGATAAAAGTAGGAATTCGTGACAAAGATTTTATTTAAATCAAATAATAAGTAACTTGGGAAACGTCGTTTCTGGGCATTCTAATGGGAAATAAAAAGGAAAAATATTTCTTCTAAAAGTTATAATCTTTATTTTTCATGACATTTACACATTTTATATATGTATCATTTCCTTCTTTATGCTCTTAAAATTTACTAGTCGTGTTACAAAGTCCGGTAAACTGACGAAAATACAATCGGGTCAGTTTCGTAAAAATAAATAAAGTTTCAGTTTTTTTTTGTATATTCATTTTTTTCTTAATATCCCTCAAAATAATTGCATCTCCTCTTAAATATATTCAATATCATTTGTATATTTCTATAACACTTAATCTTCAACAAGTTACCATCCCTCGTCATCCATCATTCAGTTGCGCACATCAGCGATCCTTTGCATGTATTTCTACTTGTGGTTTTGTATGTAAATATATGTGTGACTCATTAATATATGTATCATCTTATCATAGATCCTTTGTCTGTATTCTACTTTTGTAAGTTTTCCATAATTGAGGTGCGTTTTCACAGTTGTAATACTTTCTTTAGGTTCTCTAAGACCATTTCTACTACCCTTGCAAAATTCTTCAAGACCGTCCCTAGTTCAGTTTGGAGGTTCTCGGGTACATTTAAGATTTTCTTAGTCTAGTGAACAATTAGGGGAAAGGACGTTCAAACAGGGAGTATACAATTAGTAACGCTATTTGTGTGTTTTTTTTATATAATTTTTTTTTTTGTTTTATGTTGTTAGAGAACATTCAAAGAGTCCAATTTTGACCACCGCTTTAAACACATTGTCTTATTCACATTTATAGTTCTTAACAATTCTATGTTTACTTGTACATATAACATATTAAGATATCCAGCTGCAACATATCTTAGCCTCACAATGAATACCTTACGCTGCAATTTAATTATTAAAATGTACTCCTTACTTTTCTGAGTTTCTGCTGCCTATTTTAACAGTGAATAGAAATCAATTTTAACACACTTCAATTTTATACATCTTTACATAAAAACAGACAACATATGAGTCAATTATCTCGATTAATATTTACTTGGAGACTTTAATCCTGTCTGAAGGATTTCAACAGTTGTGCTATGTTTTTTTTTTTTTGCATTTTATCTTTTTGGTTTATAAAGAGGGGAATAAAACAATGAGCCTATTTTCATCCTTTTTACACTTTACCTAGTCTCTTATTAGGTACTATTTTTTTTTTAACTAACTGCCATTAATATTTACATTACAAAATTTTTAAAGTTGCTCTTGCTATATAACTATAGGATAGTATTAGATAACGAAAATTAAAAATAAAAGTTTTATATAATATATTATAGGCATATTAGGTGTATAGCATCGAAGTGTTAACTAATTAATATTTAGTAAACATATACAAATAACAAACCATATACCTTCATATTTCTTATTACAGTACAAATGTTTTACATTCAGATTAAAAACATAATTAAAACTAAGAACATATAATATTAAAAATTTCCGTTTCTGTTTTGTTAAAATATAACCACCATAAAAATATTTCTGATATTTTCAAATTTATAATTTATTTCACCTTGTTTCGGCGAATGGAATTTCTAATAAAATCCCTTATCGCTTCTTATTTTCAATGTAACAATGTAAAGATTTTCTAGTAATTGTTTATTAATCACCAGTGGCGAATTTGAAATTTGGGCGTTCTAAACTATAAAAACTATACTAAACAATGCCTGGAGATTAATGAAAGACAAGTTTAAAATTTATTTGAAATGTGAACTTATTTATACAATTATAGATATTGGACTGAATTTTGTAATCCGTTCGAATTGAATCGAAAGGAGGTTACGAAAGCCATTTTTGGATAAAAATACCTAATAAAGTTCATAAAATTCTCACAAATTCATTTTAGTTAGGTATCTTTGATTTCGATTTTTCTATCGAATTATTTTAACACTTTGAACGGAGGAATTGAATGAAGTCGAAGGTTTCTGAAATGATTCTATGAAAATTTTAGTATAACTTTATTAAGGAGTTTTTTATCCAAAAAGGACTTTTGTAAGCTCCTCTCGATTAGGTTCGAACGCTTTACATAATCAAGCTCAAAATCTCCGCCGTTGAGGATGAGCCAGTCAAAATATCAAAATTTTAAAATTTGTATATTTTGATGTAATGTTTTTGTTATTTTAAAATCGCTAACTTTTGTCATGAAAAAGCACTTTTAAGAAGCCGTATTTATAAAAACTTGGAATCGTTGGAAATTATTCTGCCTAATTATGATTATATGGTGTTCATAGGGCGCACGCTTCAAGTACAGGGTGATTCATAAATTATTACATTATTAAGTTGATAGATTGGTGTAGGTTTGCCCAAATTCGATGGTGGCATATTGTTTTTTGCTTTTTAATATTGAGGATTTTTCCTTTTTATTAGAAAATAATTATTTAGGTTTAGAAATAATAGAAATTTCTTTTAACTTCACCAATTATATTATTTTAAATTTAATTTAAATGATAATCCTGAAAGTAAATGTACTTGGCTTGAGCAATAAAGAAATAATGGAATTGTTTGAATAAAATGAAATCGATTTTGAATAAGTATTGTGATAATA
Source organism: Eutolmus rufibarbis (assembly GCA_963920795.1). Classification (NCBI taxonomy): domain Eukaryota; kingdom Metazoa; phylum Arthropoda; class Insecta; order Diptera; family Asilidae; genus Eutolmus; species Eutolmus rufibarbis. Next base: position 33,615,753 of record OY987205.1, read on the forward strand.
TTATCAGAGTTATACCACAAGAGCAAACCTCCCGGTGTGATTAATTTAATGACAGTTTTCTTATTATTAATTGTATTCTTTTCACCAGCAGTTTTATGTTAATTACATTTTTCTTGTCAGTTGTTTGTTTTTTGTTAATTCATACGAAGACATACAAATACTCCTATAAATATCTCTTCTTTCTTCACTCAGGAAATTCCTTTCTCCTTTAAGACGTTAAAATATATATAATTTTTTTTTTTTGTTTTTTTTTCTGTGTTTCTTCATATTTTCATTTTTACATTAATAGGCACTGTGTTTAAGGCATCTACAGAGTGGAGGTAATTAACATTTAAATGACATTTCATGTGTAAATACAATTTTCAGTAATTTTTGGATTATATTCCATTTACGTTTTTGTTTTGTCAATAAGAATTATGCGATATTGTTTATTACATTCAAAAGTGAAGTTTGACTTTTTCAGGCGGTTGTAATAAAAATGTTTGGGTTATTTTTAACTTGCATCATATACAAATTTGTTTCGATCTTGGTTTTCAAGGATATCGATCTATGATTTGGTAACTTAGCAGTTAAGGGACTTAGAGAATCCCAAAAGTCGAAATACATTATTCAAGCGAATAGAAGCGGACTTCAGTGGATTTATGTTCCGAAAAGGCTAATCAATTGGATTTACTCAGGTGTACGAATTTTTGCTGCCAAAGATCTCATTCAAAAGTTTGTACGTAAAATGTAATTCTCTGGAAATGCAGTTTCACTGCTCAATCGGAAGGTTAAGAGGGCAAAAGGCATTTTTTACTTCTAGAAATAGTCGAAACCTTTGTGCACAGCTAATTTGGTTATCGTTCATTTTTACACTTATATTACAAATTTGTTTCTTAATTTAAAACAATTAAGATATTACATTCAGCCATGCAAGGTGAGATAACTTTGCCTTCGAAATCGTTTAACTGGCTCGTCTTAGATCATTTACACTTAAACTACACCGCAGGTAGTGGTTTTGGGCTTTTACTAGCTACAAACATAGTTAATATATTTACAACAGTTTCATGAATGTCACAAATATCCTTTTTTTTAAATTTTATTTTATTATATTTTGTTTTAGTTTTATATTTTATTTAATGCCACAGAGTACTTTGCTAAGCTCATTTAGTAAAAGATGTACACTTTAAAAGTGCATCCTAACAGGTGTTTCAGAAGCTCATTTCATTTTACAAACCATTCTACAAAGTTTGGAAGTTCACAATTTATCCTTAATTGTTATATACATATTAAAGCGAAAAAGAAGCAACGTTTATCAGAAAACAATTTATTTTTGAAAAATAAATTTAACAACGCCTTTTTTCATAATGAAATTAAAAATCTCATAACAAGCAAAGGCAGAAGCAGCAAAACTCTTTGCTGTTAAATAAGCTCGTAGTTCTTGTGTGACTTTCTTTTAACAATGTTTGGTCATTTTGTTTCATTCTAAATTTACATGAAAAGTTACTTACAAGACACGAAATTTTATAGAGGGCTAAAAATTAACAGAGTTTGGTTAAAGATTTCCCAGTAACAAAGTATTTGCTTATAAAACTTTAACAGAATTGCAATTTATTCTATTAATCTATTTAGTGATTGTTTAGACAATCAAAATTAACAAGAAGATTACACCAAAAAATAGTAACAAACTTGCTTATAAAATCACTACTTTCTCTAGGAAGTTGGAGTCCGCGAAATATTAAACAAAAATATTAATTTTTACGAAACGAGTTTAAGACATGCGTAAACAAAGCGCGTTTGTATCAAACGCCTTAAAATTACGCCTTTCTTAAGTTTATAAAGTAAAACGAATTTCCTTATTATTTCTTTCAGATCCACTTCCAATAAAACAATGGATATTAAAATAAAATATTGTTAAAAACTAAATAATAGTAACAGTTTTTTATTTTTAAAACAATGGATAAAACAAATGAACAAACTGAATTTGAATTGTAAAATAACATGTGAGTTAAGCCGTAATCATTCGTTTAAAACTTTAATGGAATTGTAATTGATATGTTGAGTTTTAGTACTGCAAGTGGTAATGATCAATTCCTAAGCAATGGACTCCGAATCATTTGTCAATTCTATTTGTAATTGCATTTGTCTGCAATTCAACAAGGTATTGCAAACTGATTCTAAAAACAAAAATTTTAATTTCTTATGTTTAAATTTTTAGAAATCATCCAGGAAGAACTGAGTATTTTAAGACGCTGTGCTTTAAAAAAAAGTAAAGAATTAAATTTTTTTTTTGGGAATGATCATATAGTAATGGAGACAAACGAAATTACAACCAATTCCTTCTTACAGAATTGGGAAAATTTAGGTACATTACTAATTAACAATTACAGTTTCTCCTAATGTAATTGAAAGCTTTTTCAAGTCCAGTACTAAAGAATTCAACATATTAATTACAAATTACAATCCAAGAGAATTTTTATGTAGTGGATAAAATTATTTATAAGGTAATTATAATTTTCATAGAAGATTTTTCATTTTCAAATTTTGATGAGGCATCTTCGATTAATTCAAGTTTTTAAAATAATTTAGTTCAAACGGAATGAAAAATTCTTATTTTAGTTATCATAAATCCATTGCTCAATTTTTGTCTAGTTTTAAATAATTAAGATACGTATGTATGTGTTTAAAATCAATTTTGGAATTTATGTTGGATATTTTCAATTTTGTTTGAAATAATTAAGACTTTTCGCGATATGTTAATATTTTTCTTTGAAAAATTTCCCTTTGTACAGCTCAAACTACGAGACATGTGAAAAATCTGTCTGGTCATGTGATTTTTTAACACAAAAATTTTATATGAAAATATACCGATGGGAATTCTTTGCTAAATAGCCTGATATGTATTTGACTTTTTATTTATGAATAACTAACTAAATGAAAATAATATGGCCTCAGGCTGTAAAATTACTGGGATATTATAAGAATTGGTGTGTAACAATCATATAAACAAATTAAAAAACATTAAGAAATCAACTAATATTTATTATAAAACTGAAGCATACGCATCTAAATTCTTCTAATAACCTTATAAAAACTAATTCATTTCGTAAACTTACCAATCAATAACAAGTGATATAAAAGGAAAATAAAATAAGGCTTCAAGCAAAAGAAAACATGTCTTTATTTTAAAAACAAAAAAAAAATATCTTAAACAAACGACTGTTATCGTACTAATATTGATTAAAATTACTGAGTATCAAATTAGATTTAAAAACGTAAATAAACCTATTCAAAGTTTTACCTATGACGACCAGAAAACGTGTGCAACACAAAATTGTTCGCCGTAAGCGTGTTTTCGATAGCTCCATGTAAAAAAGATGTAACTCACTGAAATTCACACACTTCGGCTGCACAAAAGAAGCTAACACACCAACTAAAATTACTGCCATGCTAAAACTAACTGCTAAGAGAACCACCCTGTGCTCCTCGAAAACAAGCAAACGAAGGCATTACCTGCCGGCAATGTTGTGCTATTTCATTTGAGTTGTAATTTTAAAACTGACTAAATCATGACTAAGATGAAAAATAATTAACTGACGCATCGTGGGAAACAGCCGAAATTGCTACTTCTGGTTCTGTTAATATTTAGCTTACCTCTTATAAGTACTCACGCACAATGCTCACGTTACTCTTTGCTGTAGAATTTACATTAAACATTTAACTTTTTTACATAGTGCTTTAGTCTGCTTTACAACAATTTGGGTACAGAAAAACTTTCCTTTACACTATTTTCAATATTTTCTGTATTTTTCTATTTTACACTTTTTTATTTCGGCTCGGAATATGAAGAGCTTTTGCGTATTTACCTTACAAACATATATTTTTTTTTTTTTAATTTTTACCTAGTTGCTTTTTTACAAAATACCACCACAATTGGTTCCGATGATGTCGAACAGTTTTATAGTTCGTAGATTACTTTGGCTTTGAAGGGAAGAGGGCAATCATTTTTATATCAAACTAACTTTTAGTTCCTAACCTTTCTTTCAAAACTTTCTGAGTATTAGGTAAACATTTTTAAACACTTTCATTTGGATGACAAGATTTTTCAAAAACTTAAAAACAATTTTAGAATTTTATTATTCAGGAGATTTGGGCATACGCATCCTTGAAATTACAAAGTTAATTTATATAACGCAACAATCATAGAAATCATCTCAAAACATCTCTGCTTCTCTTCGATATAATTTTATCAAGATATTATATATCAATTTTACCTACACTGAAAGAAATTTTTAACTATATTATATTCTGGCAGACCCATAAATATTTTTCGATGGATTATATTTTACGGATACCAGAATTATTAAACTATATTCTCTCATTTATCTTAAGGATGCCAGACCTATAACTATAAAGTCTTGCACTATATTGCAAAAATTATTTATATCATGACCATTTTATTGCTCTCAAATCCATAAAAATTTTTCTCAGTGTATGTATTTTTTACGCATTTGAATTAATAAGTTAGATGTTTTACAAAACGTGCAGTCAGCTCTTTCCAGCTGATTGAGAAAACTTGTGCTAATATTTGATATAAGAAAAATAATGAACATCTGTTTCGATTGAAAATTGTGTTGAATAGCCAAAAGGCATTTAAATGTTGTTTAAGGCAATATTTTTGAAAACGTAAAATCGACTTAGGTAAATATAATTTTAATTTATTTTTCGTCAATTGTTAGGGTCACATATGGTAAAATTTAAGTAGATAAATTGGCTGATTGTTATTTAAATTGTTAACAGACCTCCTCTTTTAATAATTTGTATCATTTTAGCAAGTAGGATTTTAAGGATGAAGTATAAATTTATAAATATGTAGATGACAAATTAATTTTTGATGAGATTTTGAATGAATAGTTGGTCATGTGATACTTTCTTCGAGTGGAAGGAACACAAAAATATTTTATTTATATTATAGAAATTCAGTTCTTCTTCTAAATTATTTATCTCTACGACCACATCGCCGGTTTTTATATGGTTGAACTGAGATTGAAATTTATGTTCTTCAAACGGATCGAAAGTTTGGAAGTGTGAGAATTAATTAAGAAAATGCGCTTAGACTATTACGAGGAAAAAGTGTTCTTAAAGTTCTGTAGAGTGGCGCAAGGACGAAGAATTTTAAGAATCTAAGAATTCTTCTTAGCGTATATGAAACACACCTTAAACAAATTCGTTGCTTTGTAGAGAAAATAAGGGTCAATTTAGGAAAAAATATACGTTTGTGTGAAAAACACTTTACTTTTACTTTCTTATAATAAGAAATCATTAAGATATAGTATTTTATGTTTTATGCAAAATTAAAAACCCATCATTTTACCATTATTCCAAACTTTATCAAAATTTATGGTTAAATTAGGACAACTTGTTTTTGGGCCAAGTTAATAAATGTCTCTATATTTTATGATCGTTGAACAGATGTAACAACATCGTCTTTAAACACAGCTGGGCATTGTCTTTCAGGATGGAACATTTGCGTCGAGGCAAATAAAACGGATGCCAAGTGTCATGTTCGAAGATTGCATGACCTGATCTACCTTTTAAATGTTTAGTCATCTTTGTGAAGAAAGTAGGAAGCTAGAAAGACATCTACGTCAATTTGCTTAATATGAGCAAATATTTAATTACATCGCTGATTTCTTAGACGTATGCAAACATCTAAGCAGAGCAAACTGTAGGTATTGTCAAAGTTGTCTAGCATAAAAGTTTTATTCAATTTTAAATTTAATTAATTTATTTTCTTAAATTAGGACAATGGTGATCGATGAACTTCTCCTCTGAATGCCAAAAGTTCAAATTTGAGCGATTTTGTACGGTTCAATTTGTTTTCAATGATTGTTGGTTATCTTTGTAATTATATAAGTATTGTATGTTAAAATTAATTATGTTCAAGTTTTGGCAAAACTATGTTTAGGAAAACACTCTACATTTGGCTTTATTAAATAAAAATAAAATTGGATTTTAAAAAGAATTACAGTAAATTGTACAAAAATGCATTACTACAATGTGCAAGTAGTTGAATTATTGATTTTAGTAATTCAAAGTCATTATATTCATACAACCGAATAAATCAACATTTTTCATGAATTATAATTACTGGATACATCTCAGCATTATTTGGCTTTATTCTGAATTAAGTTTTATTAATAAATACCACCTCAGTAGTGCGAAGTAATGCTGAGTGATTCATAGTAATGCTTGCACACTTTAATGGTATTTAATTGGTAATGCTTCCTTTTAAACTTTGCCTACAAAATAAATCACATAAATAAATTGACTAAGCACTTGGCTTATGGTGTTTAATCCGGAAAAAATACCCTTTTAAAATTGAAAATAAAAATAAAATGTTTAGTTTGAAATTTTGAGCCCTGTTGCGATTCAGATTAAACTAAGTTGGTATTTGGTTCTAAAGTGAATTCAAATACAAGGTGTTCCAAAAGTCATGGTCTAATGAAACGCGGCGATAAAGCAGTTATTTCTATGTAAATGATCTGATTTTTTTATTGTTATTTAGTTACTTACTTTTAACTTATGATTTTAGTACACTAGAAAAACTATTACTGTATTGGATTTAGCATTAAATGTAAAATTTTATTAGGAGTAGCCAAACTTTGTGTAGAGTATTTCTAGTTTAATTAACGCAATAGTGTAAGTAATTTTACTTTACTTTTTATCATTTTATAATAGCATTGGTGAAATCAAAATAAGGCTTACTGTATTATACAGAAGTTCTAACTTTGTTAAAAAGGTTATAAAATGTTTTGTGTTTTATGAAAATATATCTACTTATTTAAAAAGTTGTTGAAACAAAGTAAGAAATGGTAACAACTTTTGAATAATAAAGAATTGAATAATCTCAAATGCATAATTACTTTGGTTAAAAATGTCCTACTTTATCGCCTGAGCTATAAACCACTAATTTTGGGACATCTTGGGGATTTGGAGGTATACGAATTATTTTTATGAAAGTCTTCATTTAATGTTGAAATGTTAATATCGGAATATTATTCGTGCTCTCTTCTCTGGTTACATAACCATATGCGATCTGCGGCGCTTGCATTAAGAAATTAATAAAAAAAAAAACGAAAATCTAGTTAAATGGCACTTTTGTGGCTTTGAAAATATATCATTATAGTGTTTTTTATCTAAAGTTAATTATAAGCAATGTATTTGTCCTATTCAGTTTCTCTTTGTTCCCCAAAAACACCAATTATTTATTTATTTATTAACTCCAAGCTTTGTGATCACAATATTTGCACAACGATTTTAATGCAATCGTGTTGTGTGCTTTGTGTGTTTCATTTTTAAACTGCTTATACGACAAAAAGTAAATTCTTTACTGAAACATAATATCGTCATTTTCTATGGAGATACAAAATAAAAATTCCTCGCGAAATTCCAATATTACGAATATTTCATTAAAACGGAAGAAGAATGGGACAAAAATGAAAACGTCGGAAATAAATTAACTCAGAAAATATTTTTGTTTACCTAAAAAGCAAAAATATAGGATCCAACAGGCATTTTAAGCTTGTACATTTTTCAAAATAACGAAAATTCTTCAACGCCGGTTGTTGTTTGTGTGAAAAATAATAAATTGCAGCAAGAAATAGTGAAAGCAATGTTTAGCTCAATCTCAGGAATTCCTGAAGATGTCTAAACTCTCCACATTTTTGATTAAATTCAAATTCGTAACACCAAAGCAGAAATAACAATTCATTTATTCATTGTTGAATTCCCTCCGAATTCCTTTATTTTATATAACGAATTTTTGCGATGCCACCAATTGTTCAATTTTTAATTCATTGCGTGGCACCATAATTATTTGCGGTAGTCAAAATCTTTTTGTAAACACTGAAAACTTAAGAGACTTTTAGAACAATAATCAACAAATATGTAGATCGATTTTAAGTATTTGCAGCTTAAATTACAACCTCGTATTTTTTGTTTCGTATATTTGCTTGCGAAAAAAAGAAGGATTTTAGTAGTATTGTACACGCAGAATTTTTTAATAATTTAAGAATCATCGAACAAATTTTCCATAATTTATGGAATTGTTAAACGTAAATGAAAGCCAATAAAAAGAAGAAATGCTGCCAACTGTTTAAAATGTTAATACTTTGCATAGATTCTGTGCTCGCACCACCGTAAATATAAAGAATTAAAAATTTTCCACTTTTGCGCTGGCATCAGAATTATTATTTTACATCATTAGCTATTTTTTTTCCAAAATCGAATTGAACATAAGAAAATTAAAATATATCGAATTTCTCGTTCAGAAGCATCAAATTCGTGCCTTCAATTAAATAAATTCAGCACCAATTAAAGCAAGAAACTGTTTCAATAGGCATAACTTTTATTATGTCGTGTTATATTCCATTCGATTGTATTCAGAAATATTATCATTCAAAATATTGAGATTCAGCAAAAAGTTTTTCATTTCATCCCTTAAAATGTGTTAATCTTGGCTGTACAATTCATACAACTTGAAATTTAGTTGCAACTACTTATTTGTTTAGCAGGCATTAAATTTAAAGAGAAGTTGCACCATCAGTAAGGCTTTTAGTTATCTCATTCCAGAATGCAACAAATATAGAAAATGACTTTCTCATAAATTGGCTGTAGGGCAGGCAGTTGAATTTTATAATCCTCTTTTCTTGGGGATCGCATAGATGAATTTCAGGTTGGAAGTCGGCTTCAAATATCAGATTAATATTTATTAAATATAAACAATTGCAATTGGCATTTTGATTAGATATGACGATATTATGAAACAGCAAAGGTCTTGAAGGATTTTTGCTATCCATTTTAATGAACAGCTAAATTACGACAGAAGAAATAAATGAAATCATTTTAAAAATAAATAAAATAAAGTGAGGTTTCATTATAAATTTTTTTCACTCAAAATTTTAAATATAACACTAACACGATTGCATTAATGTGTGCTTTAACAATTACTTATTCCCAAAACTTTCTCTCAATAATTTTAACACAAAAAAAAATTATCTCGAGGACGTCTTAAGCTAGGCTAATGTAAAATCGCATAAAATTATGACTCTGCAATAGAATTAATTGCACTAAATGTTTGTTTTTAAATAACTGCGTAAAGTAGAGTAGATCTAGAAACAATTCTAACAGATAGGTATCTTCAATGAAAGTAGACATAACCATTAATAACTAATATTAATCTGTTGTATATATAAAAAACAAACAATGCTTCTGTACCTGGTATTTACTATGTACACAAGGATTATATCATATAAAGTGGTTTGTGTTGTCTTATTACCTAATTTAACTTTTACATAGATATGACACGATTGTTTCCAACAATTATCATTACCCTATCTCTCTTGTAAACTGCAAAAAATAGATGACTTTCTAGGAATAATCAATCAACACACTTATTCCAGGTTTCAACATCTTCTCCGATCGACGGCTCCTCTTAGATTAGAGTTAGAAAATAAAAACAATCAGCGACCCCGGCTCACTTGAGGACGATGACGCTGCTGCAGGCCCCGCTCTCCTGGCTGTTCCCACAATTCTGCACCCTTCGCTGCAGGTGGTACGGATAAGTGTTGGACAGGTGGTGGTAGCCCGGGGTCGGCTATGTCGACCATCCCTCCGAGATGCGGGGCCGCTTGTGGGGCTGGCTCGGGGAGTCGTAGTCCGGCAGCTGGGAGCTCGAGGAGTGCCTCAGGTCGCTGCTCGGCGAGGGGATGTTCGTCGGCGTCACTGTCCCTAGGGGAGATATTAAGAAATCTGTTAATTATTAGAATGATGTTCCAAAAGCAAATGATTTTTTAGGTGACTGAGTCTCATGCAAATTCGCAAGGCAACAAACTTTTTGTTAGAAATGCTGGTTTTAGCGCTCCTGGAATGTGAGAATAAAACATGTCTATGCGAAATTTTCGTATAGCTTTTTTTTTCATTTGCTGGAACGTGTAGTCGTATGCCACATATTTACACATTAAATTAAAAAAATGTTGAATATATCACAAAGTACGTCTAAATGAGACTGCTAGAAGATGACCACAAATGAAACGAAAGCATGCACCTTTCATCAATATGTAAATTTTTGATCGATTTATGTATTTAAATTCCTACTAGATCTTGTTGCAGCAATATTGTTCTCTACAACGAAAGGACAAAATAACTACCATTATACCCACTCACATCGAATGTGAATGAATTAATAATGTTATAGCTTAATTCAATTCAAAATGATGCGAGGGTACTTCTACTCTGGGTTTAAAGTTTTTGATAAGATAAGCATCTCATGTACATGTTGAAATAGCAAAAAAGTAATAATCGATTAATCGAAATTCTATAATTGTATCATAATAAAATCGATAAAATATTCGATCGATTATTAATTAAATCACGCAGTACTTGCCAAAATTTGGCGTAAAACTTAAAGGGGTAAGGGTAATCAGCTTTTTAAAAAGATCGACTTTTTAGTTTTTTCATTTTCTTAAAGTATAATATTTTAAAAATATTCTGTGAAAATTACAAGAAGATCCAATTCCAATGAGTACTTTTAATTAATTAATATTGCAGGACGTTCGTACTATAGACGTCAGTTATTGTGAAATTTTGGATGCGTTTTTCTGTATATTAAAAACTACTCAACGGATCTAAAAGAAATTTATACCTATAGCATATTCTAGACATGAAAAACTAGTGTTTGTTTTAAGGATTTTTTTTCTAAATAAATAATAAGTAAGCACTTTTTTATTTTAAAACTCATATACCATATGTATCATGAAATTTACTTTAAATATAGTGTAAATACTTGAAATAATATTACAAATCAAAAACATTATACGAGTATAACTACTAAACAAAATTAAAAAAGCAATGCCTAATTTTTCACAGATTTGACTACCACTAACAACTTAAAAAGCATAACTAAAACCAAGAAGAGCGAAGAAATCATTGCGCCATTGTAATTTGCAGGGACTTTGGTTGAATAGTTGAAGCATTATTTAAAGATAGTAGTGATCTTTTAATTCGTTGTTATTAAATCGGTACCTAGATTTTGAAAAAAATTAATCACCGAACGTTTTGGTGCAATAGTTATCGCTGTATATTTCCAAATGAAAAGCTGTGATTTTTTTCTTATTTATTGAAACAAAATTGAGTCCTTACTTCCAACTTCCAATTTAGTAAAGTCATTGACTGATAACCCCAAAGAGTGTATTCCTAAAAGATAGCTAGTCTATTAAATAAGTTTTTCCATTTTGGAATTATAGGCTTTTAAATATGAAAAATTGAATTTTTGACAATTATAGAGAAGTTATTGAATACTTATTTGAAATTTTAGGTCCCCACAGGGATTTTGATAAAACGTTGTAAGAACATTCATCCGTGCGAAGACCGCAGTAAAAATATTAAACTTAACTTCAGAACAGGTAACCGTGATATATGGGCATATGTATATGAAAGGATTAAAAAGAATTATGTCGCTTGATTATTAAACATGATGCAAGCAAAATGTGACAATGGATACCATTCAGACTTTTTATTTTAAAATTCTTTGTTTTTCTAATTACACACAAAATTTCAAATTGAATCACGCATTTATTCAAAAGTTATTGCAACAGTAAAGTTCGGATCCCATTATTTTAGACGATTGTAGTTTTTCAATTCAAATAAATTTTTAAACCTCTTTAGTCCCCCCTAAAGTGAAGCAGGTCCCACAAATAGTTTTAATACTAGCGTAGAGTAAGGATTTAAATCAAAATATGTAAAATATATTAATAAATAACTAATAAAAATTATTAATGTAGTAATTACAATTCGAAGAACGAATACGTTGCTATAAATCCTTCATATATTCCATCAGAACCCATTAAAATTGCGACTCAATTTTAGTTCTTAATTCTAATATTTTGATAATCTTGTTAATTGAATTAATTTTAAAAAGAGTGATTATTTTACAAGTCTTGTTCTTATTGCACACGACCGACCGACCGACCTTTATAAAAATTTATATATGGGATTATTCTTTATTCTTCATTTTATTTTTAAAGTTTGTAATGTTCTTCAACGATGGAGTGAGTGCATACTTCAAATAAATTTAATGACAAAATTTCCGTCTAGTGAGGACTAAGAATTTCCTGATGCTATGTATCAAGCCTAAAATATTCTGTTCGAGACTCTCTACCAGAAACATATGTTTTGGGATTTTAGAAATTTCCTGTGACCACCATATGGTGCCACATTGTTGATTTTAAGAAATAAGCTTCATTATTTCAGTATATAACATTTATATGGGATTGCCGATTTTAAAATAAATTTTGTATATTAATAACTCGTTGATGACGGTAGAAACATGGCAAAAAATTCACAGTAATGATTTATGGAAAATGTGTGATACCAGAAGACACTTTGTGACTACAATAACTTTTATTTGTTAGGAAAAAATATAGTTGCAGACTGATCAGTTTCGGTGTCACGACTAAAGGGCGCCTTGGACATGAATTTTGAATTTTTAATTTGAAGAAAGGTTTGAGAACGAACCCGAAGAAACTGATCAATTTGCAGAGGTTGCATGCGTGTACACTTCATGAAAACAACGCGGAAATATTTTCACTGCCAAGCAAATCAGGCAAATATTTCAATGAAATGACCACACTAAGTTTTTAATAAAATAATTAACAGCTGATTTACCGGTGAGACTCCATATTTTGGTAGAGCTGAGCGGTAACCGGTAATAGTCATCATACTTGTCTAAAACTTAATTATCGTTAATAAAGTTATGCAACTATTTGACAAATTGTTTAAATAAAAGAGTGGCAAAGAAGCACAGAAAGCGAGAGCGTCACACGGAGGATGAAGGTAGATGGATAGCAGCAGAGGTTCAGCCAGAATTGCTCAATGCTCAGCTGAGTGAGGTTTGCGTTCTTTGGTTAATTAAATTTTTCTTTTCCAATCTATCCGATTGCATTCGATTCGATTCGATTCGATTCGACTCAATTCGATTCGATTCGATTCGTTCTAAACGGCCGACATTGAAGAGCTCTGGACGATAACGCAAGTTGAGTCGGAGCACTCACCTGGCGTGGGCGTCAGGTGCCCCGTCGAGGAGGGCCGCGAGGTCATGACCAGGTGCTGCGGGTGGCTCAGGACGCTCAGGTTGGCTGAACTCGACTGGTTGCTCCCCGCTATCACCGCGGCGGTGTTCATCGTGGTGACGGAGAGGCCCCCGCTCGACGCCTGGCTGATTAGAGAGTTCCCATGCTGGTGGCCGGAGTGGTCCCGCGGCGGGGACACGGGCTCCGACTTGACCTTCACTGACAGGGGCGACGTCGAAGGCGGGGGCGTACTATTCGAAACGGCTAAATGAGGCAGGCTGCTGAAAGGAAAACAAAAGCCACCTTAACAAACGCAAACCTTAAACAATTTTTAATTTAAAAGAATCAAGCAAATTCTAATTATATTCTCTGCGAAATATGAAGAAAAGTGGTTGGTTGTCGTCTGTACAATTCTCACAAAAATAATAATACTTGGGAGTTTCGGAATCGCTGTTAACCTATGTAAAATAATGTTTTTGTAACTCGCATCGGTTGTTACTGAAATATACTTCCACATACCAGTGGACACTATTTATGGGATTTTAATAAAAGGAGGCATTTTCGTAGATCCCTAATTTTATAAGGGGTAAGATTACACTATCAGATAAAACGAAAGAAACTTAATTCCAAAATTAAGAAAAATAAGAAAGTAAATAATTTTTAAATGAATAAGTATTTAATTTAAATATTACCACTCTAAAGAAAAGTATAAAAAAATTAAAAATGTACCATATTAAACGATATCTTATATTAAGACTGAACAAAACTAAAGAAAGCAATACTTTAAAATTAACTTAACACAGGAATCCTTTAACTAAAACGATTAATTGGTTCCGTGTTATTGTAAACCAATATTTTATACAATATTGGAGGTTATGTTCTGTATTAAAGGGTTGTGGCTGTGTTACTCGCGACTTCCGTTCTATTCCAGGAATATATATTTTGTGTAGTTCCTTTCCTTTTATAAAACTGCTTTTGGCATCGTTTAAGAATAGATTTATTAAAATTCTTAACGAGTGCTTGATGAATTTTAGCTAATTCGACCCAATTTTTTTATATTTGCAGCTATATACCTCGGATCATTATCTTGCTGATATTTCCAGAGAAGCATCTTGTCGTCCTCAACATACCACACGGCAGGATGGGATTTTCTAAAATATTATAAAAATCGCAGTGTTCTTTTAAAAAGGAAGCCTAAACAAAATGTAATTTGATTTACTTTTTGTAATTTAACATTTATAAGAAAATTAAATGCAGTTTTGGAATATATTCTCAAACATTCAAATTTTATGGATTTTAAAGAGTGCTGCTCCTAAAGTACAGGGTTATACTTTGGAACAATTTTTTGTTTTTTCTAGCTCTATTTTTAAATTTTCGTTGGTATTGTTTTAGTTTTGTCGCTTTGTAAAATGTGATAACGTTAAAAATGTCCACGCCTAGTACCTTAAAAAACATTTAAAACTTTTGTTTCCTCAAAATACCTCAAAACTATTATTAACTATGAATGCTTTTGTTACTATTTTATAAAATATATAAATATACTGTTTTGTACCCTTTTCATATACCTATCAAATTAACTTTTATAATAATAATCGGTTGCATGAGAAAGATATCCTTAAAAGTCGCCTCGATAATATAATACCTTCGCAAATAATTTTATAATATTTTAGAGCGGTTAAAATTCAATTTTCCAGATTTATTTTGGAAATTACATAATATATATACACATACATATATTTCATAAAATTTTTCTATCGATTCGAACACGAAGGGAATAGAAACCTATGATTTTGAAAATGATCAGTCAGCTAGTTTAATTATTACAAAGAATTATCTGATAGTAAGAGGTGACTAAAGCATTTGCGGGGTTTGCACTTTTTCTCTTATCATAAATTCGTATATTTTTTAGGAAAGAAACACAATTTTTAGTTAATTAGGATTTTTACCTCGTGTGCTGCACTGTTGTTAAACTTTGATGTGTTGTCCACGAAGGTAGACCCATTACATCTGAAGAGCTCATAGAAAAATCCTGGGCGAAAGAACTTAAAGGATAACTAGCCAGTCCGGGTATTGGAGTTTGTAGCGTAACTACGGGTGTATTAAGCGTAGACTGATTTTGGCGCGCCTGCTGTTGCTGCGGGAGAGAAATGGAGCCGTAAACCACAGGGCCATAAATTGAAATTAAAAACTGAATAATTCACATCATCGCTAAAGCACAATTTTTCATTCGCTAAATAACTTAAAGGACCACAAAGGATAGAGGGGACTTGGAGGACTTGGACTCATTTGCGGAAGACGAGACCTAAAAGCAAGTCGTCCCTTTGTGAGCCGCACTCCGCTGCACCTTTGGCGGGAGGCACTCGCCTTCTTTATTCATGCAGCACATGACAAAGCAGCGATGGGTAAATTTAATATTTCAGGGACTGCCTCCATTAGGGCCACCCTTT
Source organism: Eutolmus rufibarbis (assembly GCA_963920795.1). Classification (NCBI taxonomy): domain Eukaryota; kingdom Metazoa; phylum Arthropoda; class Insecta; order Diptera; family Asilidae; genus Eutolmus; species Eutolmus rufibarbis. The sequence goes on from OY987205.1 coordinate 33,631,309, forward strand.
TAATAATTGAACTTACATCGCCGTAAGTGACGTCGTCAGGTGCTGACATATTGGGCGCCATCGGTGTCGGAATCACTACCCTCAGATTGGAGCTTCGACCGCTCTGTCCGCTTGCTGGTGAGTGCTGTTTGTGTGTTATGTGATGTGTAGCTGGAAAACAATTGCCCAACGGGGAAAAGTCAGTTTCATGTAGCTTCTCAAATTAATTGAATGGGGCGTAAATCATCATAAAATACATAAGTCAGGTTAAATTGCATGCCGACAGCAAAAATAGGGAATTCCAAAAAATTCTGGTCGGAGAGGGATATTTATTAAAATATTGCTAACATTTATCTTTCGTGGAATGTTAAATATTTTACAGTATTTAATTGGGCTTCTCAAAAACTACCGTACCTACTCATTATATGGACATAAATACGCAAGTATAGGACTTGTCATGTATAATACAAAATAATAAATAAATAGCAAAACTAAATTTTCTAACTACTACAACATGCGCATACTTCTTCTTGAGTTTGAATTAAACTTGACCAATTTTTTTGATACCACAATAAAAAATATTTCGTTTATTCTACTTCTACTAAAGAACGCAACGATGCATCCAATGGTATATACCAAGTAATCAAAACCGATAAATAAGACATATTCTTAAAAGCATTTAGCAAAGTGTATACTCCTCTCAAAAAATTATAGCCCTTAAAGTAGATAAACACGGTTTAAAACATTTTTATTACTAAGAAAAGCATATTTTACAGGGTTTGAGACATGCAAATTTAATTATTCCAATGCAATGTCATTTCTGGATTGCGTACAGTTTGTGGTATAAAATAAATTAGATGATTGTAACGAAATTTAACAAAAATAACTTAGAGACTGCTGTTATGTACAAAACTAAAATATAAATATAGGCCGAACTTTCAAATATAACACCGGGAGATTCTATGTTTTCAATAAAAGGATATGATTTTTAAATGCGCGCAAATTTTCAAGTATTCTTATTATAACTAAGTTTAATCGTTTTTTTTCAGAATTTTGTTACCATTTTCTTTAGATCTATTCGTCGTTTTGTTGTGGTATGTACTAAAGTATAAAAGTAAGAATACTTTTTAAAACATAAATTTTATTATGTGCAGCAATACAAAAGACCTGAATATCAAATAACACCGAACATAAACCTAAACCATTTTTTTTTTTGTATTGCATCTATTCAGAAAATTATTATACGAAAGAAAGAATAACAAAAAAATATATGTACTTCTGAACAAACCATACAAAAATTAACGAGATAAACTTCGTTGAATATAGCTCCATAAAAAACGAGGAATCCGAGGGTATTAAATTACGACATAACAAAATAATGAATACAATTTCACCGGATAATTATTGGAAAAATATTTCAATTGAGAAATTCACAATGCAATTTATTTGAGTAAAAGATGTGATGCGATGCGATTTTAAAAAATATCCTGGTAAAATTATATAGACGTTCAAGGTTGCTCGTTATTCGATTTTCGGATAAAATAATCGAGAACGACAAAGGAGATATTTTATCCTAATTACATAATTGCGTTTTTCGCTTTAATGTAGTTGTTTAAGTGCAATCTTGTTCGATTCACGGTTTATAGAGAGGAAAATCAGATATAAAACTTATGATGATCCTTACTAATATTATAATATAAATTGTTTGTTTCTTCCAGCCTCACGTAGTCACTAGTCAACCGATAAGGGACATAGCATACTTTTTATCCCGATGCATAATTATTATTTGATATAAATACGATAGCTTTTTCTTCGCATATACGATATTAGTTCAGACGTTTGAAACCGATCATACGAGCTGGCAATCCATTATTTTATAAATTATTCCATGATATTGGATATAAATGATGACACAGATGATTTTCGATTACAAAGCTACCTATGTTTCTTCGTCTACTCAAGGTATAACATTTTACGTTATAGGCCATTATTAAAAGCGACGAAAGGGCAGGAGCAAACATCTTAAAATATAATATATATTTTTAAAGATTAAAAACACGAAGACTGCTGCGAGGTATACTCTCTCTCTATACCTATTAAAAACTGAATTGCCATTCAAATTCTTTCGTGTCACTTAAATGTTGTTTTTAATCCAGTTAAATTTGACTCAGGGACTCATCATTTTATTTCTTTTTAATTAAGAAAATATTATGGATCTGTGATCCTAAAATTCTCCAAACATTCGCATTTTGTTATATTTTTGTGAAATTTTTTAGTCATTAATAAAAAAATCATTTGAAATTTTGTAATTGGGTACTAAATTTAAAATTAGCCATCAGTGAGATTTTATAATGAATTTGTACTGGCAAGTTTGAATTTTCTGATAATACTAAAATTATTAAATTGATTATATTTTAAGATTATATTATTTAACTGAAGGAAGTTGTTCTATGTGTATTTTTATCCTAAGTATTAACAATCCTCCAAAAATCCTTTGCAGTTTCTTTATTTGTTTTTTGTTAATTAATTTATCACATTCAAAACTGAACGGCTAGGACATTTTATAAGCACTTAGAAGGCATTTTAAATTTGAGAAAATGTTTTTTAATGGATCACATAGAAAGACTACTTCTCGCAAAGAGCACAAATGTGTCTAAATGCGTTAAATAAAATAATTGTAAAAGATAAGCAAAAGGGGGAATTAGTGAAGTTAGTGCAGCATGCTTACATTTATTGTTTTGATGCCCACCTAAACCCGGACTCGGCCCAGGACTGGGTGAACCGCCTAAGGGAGACGTTGAGTGGGGGTACCCGTTCGACATTTCGAGCATAGAACCTGACGGATATACTGAAACAAGAAATGTAGCAAAGGCGCTTCAGATGGATCTCAAATTGATTATTACCTGAGTCCGTCTCAGAACTAGAAGGACGTGGACTGATGTTGGTATGCGCCATCTGCGGACTTGCTTGGAGCATTCCGCTCTCGCTGTAGCTCCCGGCGACAGGCACGGTCACGGGCAGGGTGTAGTTGGTCCCAGTCATACTAACTCTAGATCCGGCAGTCATTTGGTTCCTCTGCATCATCAACTGGAAATCCTCGTCAATTTTATTGTATTTGGCTTCGGTCCTTGGCGTCAGGGTGTAGTCAGCTTCCGGTTCCGGCGACTCTGGAGACATGACCCCGTTCTTATTCTCCTTCTTTGTAAGTGCCTGCAAGTGTCAGTGGACAGAGCTCACAACGTAATGGCAAAATTTATATAAGAATGGTGGGGTTTGGGCACAGCAACTCTCAGCAAATCATTTTTATTCGCCTTCCTTTCAATCCACAAAACGAATTGTTAGTCATCTGAATTCACTTAATTAATTCTTGCACACATCTCAAACAAAACTTAAAGGAGGTATCTAGGGGTAAAGTAAGGGGGTGGAAAACTTAGAAGCAACAATGTGAGGTTTTCGACTTTATGGGCATAAAAAAAATATTTTTCATTTTAGGCAATTTAATTTTAAAACTAAAACGTAAAACTCGATTATTTCACAAACGAAAATATATGTAAAACACACGTGCTGGGTTGACCAAATAACATTTCGAGCTAAAGCTTGTCATCGTCTTAATGTCTCCTATAAAAAAAAAAAAAAAATTTCCTTTTGATGCCTGCGATGTATTACTTACTTTTGCGGTATAACGCTAAATTACAAATTTAATACAAATTTGTAATTTGTGGGTAAATTTTTTACTATTGAGTGATGAACCATAAGCGATAAGTGCTTAAACTATCGTAATTACATACAATTGAAAAGTTCAGTCTACCACTTAAGTTAACCTTTTTTTCTTTAGGTATTCATCAATTCCTTTCTTTGGGTCGCTGATTTCGAGTCCAATGTTAAATTTCTATAATTCAACATAGTGGATTCGAATTTTAAATATTTGCGTGTGAGTTCATAAATTAAATTTTGTTGAGCTTTTATTATTTTGAATTTTGATCAGCGATCCGAAAAATCGCTATACACCAATTTTTATTAAAAAAATGTTCAAAGCGAAGCGCTCACATCTTTCCGATGCGAATAAATTCATTTCAAATAAAGCAATCACGCAAATTCGCTTACAGTCTATCGCTCACCTCTCATCGCAGGAAAATATCGACTTTAGGAAATTTTTGCCATTTATAGCTGAAATCGGGGTATAATTACAATTAATTTGGTTAGACAAAAAAAAAAAAGCTTTAGTTATATACTTAGCATCACTGCCATCAAAAACGAAATTTTAAGGAGATATTAAGCTTGTTTCAAGACTTGTTAATAACAAATGTACAAATTGCCTTTATTTTTATTGTGTTTTTAAAAAACGCAAAAAACATGGAGGGGATTCGTATAACCAGCACATTGCCGCTCAACATAATGTACCTCTATAATGTTCTTGTTGGTAAGTGATTCATGAGGCTCGTTGTACTCGGTGTACTTGAGGAGCACTTTATCCATATCTGTACTAGCATATTGGTACAATTTGTTGCTCGACGAAAATATAATCAAAGCGATTTCGCAGTCGCACAGCACCGACAACTCGTAGGCCTTCTTCATTACACCAAATTTACGTTTGTTAAAAGTCACCTGGAACGAGACGAAAAAGGGGAATATAAAAATAATTCAATAATAACATACAGAAGCTGAAAAATAAGTGATATCGATACAGTGGCGATTTTCGAGAAACGCTAAAGACATCAATGTACAACCAAGCAACAAGCCGATTAGAGGTTCATCAATTATGGATAATTCTATGAAATGTATCCTGAATGCGCCCCATTTGATGCCCCTGTCGTTGAGTGGTGCACGCCACTGTCTCATTAACTGACGAAATTTAATGAACTCCTGCAGAGTTATCCTCTGAAGCTAAGCGAATGGATTTTGTTTGTCCTGTAGATCTTAATTAGGAAAGATAAAAACCTACTCAGTATAAATGGCTTCGGAAGTTGATTCGTTTTTGTGCATTTGTGGGGCATAATTAGGAACAAATGCCTGAAAGAAGGCATACCGTAAATTGACTGAAGTGGATATTGTGACGTAGGTAGAATGATTGAAAAATATATATGCTAAATAAAGTTATCCCTGAAATGGTGTATTTCACGACCTTTAGACTGATAAGAAGTTCTTATAAATCATTGAGTAAATCAATAAACAGCAAATTTTTAAAGGGAATGCGGAACTCAGTCAAGCTTTTGCTAATTGGAAACAAATAATTTTAATAATCATGAATTAAAGTAGGTAATAACAGAAAATAAATTATGATTTAAAATAAGAAATAACGTTATTTCGAAAATAAACGTAAATATGCATTGAAAATGCGTACAAAAGAAAAGTAGATATTTTCAAAAATATTAGACTTGTAAAATAAAAACATATTGTTCACGCTATGTCATCCTTCTGTCTGTCATCGATCGCTACAAATAATTTTTCAAATAAAATAAAACCAAAGAAGCATTTGGTGAAAATTATAGAAAATATATTTCACAATTTGATTTGAACATTTTCATATTTATAAAATATTCCAAAATGCAGACAATTTTCAATACTTTAGTAATTTTCATCTCTATATGTTTTAGGTGTTTTTTCAACTTTTTTTCCAATATTATAAATAATTTTAAAATTTTTTTTAATTTGTTCTAAAACGAAGATAACTACCTTTTTAATACTCCACTTATAGATTTAAATTATACAAATTTTCATCTGATACAGCACTTTGTGGTATTTAAAAAAAGTGTTAATTTTTGATAGTTTGTGTCTGTCTAGTCCAAAACTTTCAGATTCTTTTTTTTTTATAAATTGTAATTCGTACAAAATTTTCATATTCCAAAGTGCCAACTTGTAGTAAAGCATTAGAATCTTTCGCACTAGTTGATAAATTGATAGCGATATTTTAGGAGATAAAGTGAAAATTGCCATGCATATGATATATGTATTTATGAAAATAAACAACAATTTGCGCATTCGAAAGCAATCGCTAATTGAAAGGTAATCCCTAGGAATGGATATTTTTTAGCACACGCGAATCGGTTTCACCATATCCTACTCAAATGATGGATTTGGTGCACCACGGGTTAGATTGCACTACTGACGCAATCGATGCTTCTCTGGTCACGAATGGACTAATAGCGAATATTCACAGGATTATTTTCGCACATGGGAGGAACAAATTGCGAGCTCATCTTCCTATGTAATTGCGTAAGTTTATGCATGTGAATTAGGTTGTCCGCAACTACTAAATGGGATGATACAATAAATATTGTATTATCTTCAAAATATTATTCAAATTCAGTTCATTCATTGAGGGGTTCAAACAATTTAAATTTTAATTACTTTTTTATTGAAACGAATATCCAAAATGCACACCGTTGCATTCGTACCTAACAATTTTTTTTTTATTTGCTGTATTTTTGTTGATTCTATATAATTTCGGAAATATACTGTGAAAAGTTATTGTCTAGGAGATTCTCAATATTTTAGCTTTTATTCGCATTAATAAGTTGAGCTAAAGGTTTAAAACTCAAAAATTCTGCTGACGGCGACACTCATACTAATAAATAATGAATTTTTGGGCTTATTTGTTAAGGACAAATAATAGAAATTATAGATAATAGATGTTCAACTATCCAGTGCTGCCGTGCTAAGGAAAAAAGTGGTTAACTCCAATCGAAGTGATTTCGAGAAAAATGAAAAACAGTTTGGAGTTAAGAAAATCATAGTTAAAAACATTATTTTTTTATGAAAATTAATATGTTCATTAATAATGATATTCTCTATCTGAATATTAAAAAAAAATTGCAAATTTTTATTAAAATCTATGCAAAAAAGTACATAAGGTTTTTTTGCCTTTCCAAATACAAATCCAAAAGACCCGTAAAGAACCTCAGTAGCTATCAATTTGTAATTAACATAGCATAGAGTAAGTCGTGCTTTACAAATCAAGAAAAGTGTTAAAAACCAATGGAGCGCTTAATATAAGGAACGTAAAAGTCGCTATTATAAAATAATTCCATAACTTAGTAGCATACAAAAAGTGTACACTGCTTGCCGGTATATAAAATTATTATTATAAATTATAAACCTGTAGAGTTTAAAATCGCAAAATCATTAGTTTGTCAGCATGATTTTTTTTTATCCTCATATCAAAAATTGTACTTAAAGCTGTTTAGTTTTGTTTTCAAGCGCTCCAAAACAAGAAAACCTTAAGTACTTACGGTTTTTCTATTTTGTATGCTTCTTAATTATGCGGGATATTTAAAGTAAAAAAAAAACCGTAAAAGCCTTTACGGTCTTTTGTTTTTGTATTCAAACCTCGAACCGCTTCTCTTTTCAATTTTTCGAGTTATGTACTTAGCATCTTTTTTTATCTACATCAGATTTTTTAGTCATTTTGTTTTCAAATAAATATTGTTATAAAACAAAATTGAATCGTGATAAAAATGTTATTGAAGATAAATTAAATAGAGAATTTCCGGACGAATCAAATGATACCAAAAACTCAATTTTGAAAAATGTGGCGCTTAACAACTTTTTTCCTTGGCACGGCAGAGTGGTGGTTGAGAAATGCTTTTGTATACCATAATATTAAAAAATCTTGTCTTAATAAATGAATCAACTTCATTCTGGGAATGGAAAGTGAAATACACTTAAACTCACCTGTCTATTCCGTTCATCCGTAATTCGGGAAATTTGAATTTTCTTTCTACCCATGGCCGCAATCTTGGCTAATTTAAAATTTTAACACGTAGATAAAATTTACGTTGTAAGAGTTAATTGCGAATATCAGGGTTAAGGTTTTGACCACGACGTCTACCGCTCGTTGTCGCCACCTTGTTTTATGTTGAATACAATCAGTGTTCAGTCAAATCTCGTTGCCGAACACAGCAACCATTCAAAAATAATCCTTCGGCGAGGACGGGAAGCAAAATGGCATCCAGTTTACTCGCAATATTTTCCCTCCTCCTCAATAAATCTCTGTGGGCTCAATAAGAAGAATTGGACGGCAAAAGTCTACGTCTATCTGGTTGATGTCCCTCCAATAAGGCTCAGTTTGTTCTGCTCCTGAAAAAAATAGATGAACCATCGATTAGGACAAGCTCTTAAAAATTTGTCTAACAAAGCATGAATTTAAAATATGAAAAATTGTTGGCTCTGCATAAGGAGCCTTTCGACCAATAAATGCTAATATTGTTTTATTAGTGGTTCGCTTATTAAGGGCCTTGTTGTTTACTTAGCGGTGGTGTGCATGCATAATCTGGTGTCAGTCTCCGGATTTCAAGCGAAAGATATTGGCTGAGACGTTTATTAAGAGGGTGCGAAAATAGCAAGTGGCTTAAAAACGATTGTCTCTTAAGCTTGCTCCTAAGTTTGAGTCATTAGGGAGGCGTTATTATATCCCTCGAACTGCCTCGTAAACGCCCGTACTGAGGGTATTCAGCAAGAAATAATGGCAACCTTGAGATCGAATTTAGGGTGCACTAAACTTAATTTTAAGGGCTTTAAGGGGATTTCGATCGCTTATGTCTCAACTACTATAATAAGGGGATTTTTCGTCAGCTTTTTACATGTTTTTCGTAAAATTACGTGAGTATACTACATTCCGAAATTATAGCCTCTACTTTACGTCGAAAAAAAAAAATTGACGTTCACTTGATAATTTGAATTTTTACCGAAACAGGGATGATTTTGGTATCTTATCTTCGAAGAAACACACCCTTTTACCAACTTCAAATGATTTTCGTTAAAATTCTAATTCAAAAGAGATAGTGTACTTATTATATAAAAAATGTGCAATATTTGATCAACAACATTTTCGGTTTGTACTTTATACGCATAAACTTTGAAAATAAAAATAAAACCATGTATTAATTTAATAATGCATAATTTAAAAAAAAAAACATGTTTCCACGCAGAATTCTGAGAAATTGGGGAATGCCTGAAGGCTGGACAACATTCAGGTAACAAGATTCAAGCACCAAGCAACATTAACCTGTTAACCGGGGAACTAACTTTTGTTCAACTCGTTTCAATACGGCTACTTTTACTGCGCATCTTAAGTAATACAAGAAAACCGTTTTTCAATTACTGATTATATTTATTTCGACAACAATGTGTTAGCTTATGCTCACGCTAGGATTTAATGAATGAGAAACACGTAAAATATAATGCGTTCAACGTATTATGTTCAAAAATTTCCATGACGAAAAATTTCGTCATACCCGGTTAACAGGTTAAGAGAGTATTAATTCTCGAATATTAAACTGAATTAATACTTTTATTAGCATTCTAAAAATTGCTGTTTAGTCTATTTTTATATACTTGTCGAATTAATATTAATTTACTTCATAAATTCAAGTATTCTATCTTGTAATTCGAGATTTCAAAGTTGACAGTATACGCGGTAATTATCAAAATGTAAAATTCAAAAATTTCTAATCTGATCATTTGCTTTATAATTTGAATTTGTTACTTAGAACTTGGACTTTAAAACTGGATTCAATAATACTTTTGCTTTCACTTTTAGTTAAAAGCTCTATTCTGAGATTATAGATCATATCGCAAGTAGATAAGATTTCTTATTTTACATCGATAAATCTAGCAAAGCAGTTAAAGATTCATTTTATGAAAGTCAGTATATGCGGCATATAAGCTAAAATGGAAAAGCGTCAAGGGCATTAATAAAACTCTATAAATAAAAAAATAATAACTACATAAGATTCAACCAACTTTTAATAAAACTCAACTTTGGAGTTAAAAAAGAAAGTTTCTATATAAAAGAGGTAATAAAACTCGATGGAACGCCAAAAACGTTAATTATTCCTTCTCGACGGAAAATATATCTACGTATTTCACTATTTCGTAGGGCTTCTAACTAATTACGTGATGGCGCTGTGGTTTTCAAGGTGATGAAAGGCATCTTTGGGGGTAGGTAAGGGCTGGGCTAATTACTGCCCTGCAGCTCCGCGAAATGGATTCAATTAAACTTGTTTTTGAAAACCCTTGGAGCCGGGAGTAATGAGAGAACAAAATTAAAAAACATATTGAATGCCTCTAAATTAGAGGAAGACACTTGGAAAAACGTAAATCCACGCAATCCACCTCTAAAGGGGTTATTCGTTTTGTGCCTTTTACAACCCACCCTGTGCCCATGCTGCGCCACCAGTGTTTGGGTTTTCCTTTCTTTTTGAAGAAAGCCCCGATATCAGCCTCGGCTTTGTGGGTGCCTGGTGACCTGTTTCTTAGCATCGATCGCACTTTTGTGTAGTGGTTGGCACTTGTTTATCAAGGCCAATGAAGCAGCAACAAAGCGAGGAAAAAGATACGTCAAAGCGGCCGCTTTTCAACTCGAGTAATGGTAATTCCCGACAATGGTGAATAGCTTTCCACGTCTCACCCACCGCCCTTATATGTGGTATAAGCCATGGTATGCACTTGCCCTAAACCGCCCCGGTACCCGAGTCTGCATAGGGCAAATATGGGTTTTTGCACCATAACTCCTATTTCCGACGGACCATCCAGACAGCCGTCGTCGCACTCATGCAGTCCAGCGGCGCTGCAGCGCTCCTTCCTTTTTTATTTTTAATTCTATGCACTTCCTGTTTTCCTGGGGCAGCTGAGGCGCCTCTAGAACGAATCCCCCTCAGGTAAACTTCCAGGTAACATCATTAATTCTGCGGCTTACGTCAACGGGATGTCTTGATTTTGTGGTTTTTCCCTATCTACCCCTTTTCTATTCATTCAAGACGGGCGCAGGGAGTAGAACAGAATGGCCCTTCGCAGTTCTGCTTTTAGTCGATAGGGCGGCGTAGTCGACCGATGACCTTGACCCGGTCCTGACAATTAACATGAGCTGGTGTCGGTTACATCCCACCTGAGAAAACTTTTTTCCTGATTTCAATTCATTTAGGGCAGGAGGCAATTTAATTGCTAACATTTCAATAAAATAAGGGCGGCTGGCAACAATTCAGGAGGAGCACACACGCACACCTGCATGCACACATACACACAGTAGCTGCAAAGGAATTCATGTTACGACCCATGCTGATGCAATAAATTTTCAACCCTACTCTTTAGGGCCGGGGCCAGGACGGACGGTTGAACACCAGCAATCTCGTCCCTTGGAATTTCACTGAAATGAATATTCATAAAGAAAGTCTAACTTTTGCATTCGGCCCTACAGAGAAGGGCCTATTTGGAATTCAGTTTTAAAGAAGTGGCTATTGAAAACGAATGTTCCTTGAAGGATCTTTCAGGAGAAGATTAATTTTCATATAGAATAGAGTAAATTCCCCAAAAACACTATGACATTTGAGATATAGGATTAAAAAACTTAAATGGAAAGTTCTGAGATGTAATAATTAAATAATTATTGATTATTGTTGAAAAACGTGTCAAAAAATTCGTTAGTCGATTCCATTAATAACAGAGATCATACAGTCTATTGTTTCTGTCATTATCACTATCACTCGAGATTTCAAACACGTGTATCTTAGAACATAGTTTTTGAAATTGGTGAGTAAACTAAACATAATTAACAGATGTTCAAACTTTTCTTTATTTTATTCGTTATAGGTATATTTCTGTGGGCATTAAACTAGACTAAACGGGATCGAATTATTTTTGCAATTTTTACACGTATAGTGTTAAAATTTTCTTCATTTAATTTTTTTTTTTTTTTTTCAAAATAAAATTTTCTTAATTTTTAATATTTTTCTTATATCCTAGTTCATTGCAAAGGAAATGTTTATATACATATAATTTTATTTAATTTTAACGATTTTTCTAATCATTATTTATTTTTATCTTTGCGAAAATCTAATTATAATTACAAACAAGAAAAGGTATTTTTAGATGATTCTTTTCTCATGAATTTTAAGTGCTAAAATATAAATTTAGAGTATTTAATATCAAAACAGTATATATTTAAGAGTGGACAAAACCTTTATCTAAAACTATGAAAGAAAACATAAAATCCATCGGTCAGTCTCTATATAATTTTGTTAGAAATAAAACTGCTAAAATTTCAAGTTAATCAATTTTAAAGTAACTGATTTAAAAACCCCAGTTTTAAGAAGAGTGCGTTGAAAGTTTCTTACAAACACGTTCAACTTAATCATTTTGGTTATACAATTTTAAACAAACAGGTTTTTGAGCTTCATGACTTTATTTGTCGGTATAATAAATATTAGATTTTATATATACCTAAAAGTCGTAGAATAATTTTCGTTGAAACAGTAGATCTAAACTGCATTTTTATAAGCGGTCTATAGAAAAGAAAATTGTTTTAACATATTACAAATTGTAGATAATTATAGATGAATTTCCATGACACTCGATGTTCGTAACCATATATGTAATTAACAACTTAGATTCTATATTTAACTAATAAGTTCTGGTTTGCGAGTTAGAATATAAGTTTAACTTTCGCTCTATATGAAAAAATGCCGCAATTATTTGATAAATTAATTTATCGACTACGAAATAAAATTTAATTCATCAGTTGAATATCTTCATTACTTTACCGTCCGTCACGCGCAACAGTTCTGCTCCTAAAAGTTCAAAATACTGCGGATCAAAAGCGATTTTCCTTCTAAGAATTGAGTTTCTACGGATTCTTTAAGGGGCACACATAATGTGATTGCCTAAAAAAAGGTGATTATTGGGAATTTTTTTAAAGAAAACTACCGGATGAAATGTTTTAAAATTCCGAGGATATATTTATACATAATTAATAAACGTGCACTAAAAATTTAAAAAAAAAAAAATTAAGTTTTAGCGAGTTGTTTACGATTTCGTAAGTTACTAAAAAAAAACGTCCTAAACGGCTGCAGTGATTGCGGCCTTCCCCGCGACTGAAAACAAATAAATAAAAAAGATTATCAATCTGAAAGGTATTTCCTATACAATGACCCTCGATCGTTAAAAAAAATTGAAATTTAACAAAATGGCAGATTTTGAAAGAAAAAGTGTCCAATTTTGCTCTAAAATGTAATGATTTTCGGCTCGCCAAAATTACATTTTTCATACAATCGTAAAACTGGAGGGTCATGGTACAGAGAAATATGTACAAAATAAGCAGAAAAAAAAATCATAGCGATCGGATGATTTGTCTTCGAGTGACAACTGCAGCCAATTTGGAAAATGTAGTTTCGAGAAAAACGCGTTTAAAGCTAAAATGATTGATTTGATTGTTTTCAATAGATCTGAATATATCTGGCTCCGCAAACATGTGACGTAGTTATAAACGAAGAAATTCCGCAAGGATAATCCTATGTATACATTTCTGTATATCTGAAGGACAACAATAGAAACCGTAAAAATATTATTATGGGTTGCCATGGCCACAGGGCCCTAACAATAACTCTGGTTGGGCCCGTAGCAAAGGAAACTTTCTAATACCTGAGCGGCTACACTTTAGAAGGCTAAACTCAAAAACTATTTGAAATATTCATTCAAAATTTTAGTATGTTATTTTTAAAGGTAATAGACTATCGAAATATGCAAAAAAAATCGATTTTTTTTTTAAAAATTTCACACTAGGTGTGCCCCTTAAGTGAAGGTTACTCGTAATTACGTATGCAGAAAAACGAATTTAAAATCGTTTTCTATGAAACATTTGCGCAATTGAAATTATGTGAACATGTTAGGGACAAACAATAACCTGGTTAAAAAACTAACTGTAATATGTTTTACGCAAAACAATTTTTTCGAATATTGAAGCGATTTTAAAACGTCTGCTTGCTTTCTATTCTTTCAAATGTTTATGGAGCAAAAATAATCCAACCGAAAACAAATGTTTTTACTGCACTATCACCAAAAGAAATGGGATAAAAAGTTACAAGTGCTAGTTCAAGGTAAGTTTCCGATGTTAATGAAAATTCATGCAACTGATGGCAATCTCTTTAAATTTATTCCACATCCGAGAGCTAAGTACGAACTAAGCAAAAAGATGTGTGGGGAGATACAAAATTCTTTACTTGTGGAGGAATTTGGTGGTTGCTTTTGATACGTAATCAATGCCAAAAAGGAGGATTATAATTTCATTAATGGTCTGACTGGTCCAATCTTAATAGTTGCTTTAATTAGATGCCCCATTGTTTGCACAGTAATTTTGCGTCGGTTTTCAGTAAACAATAATTTCTTCATTATATAGATATGTATCTTTTTTGTTTACCCAAAAAGGGTACGAAAGTTTCGGCAACCTTACAAAGGGCAATGAGAAACAGTCTGTTTAGGCTGTAATATTTTAATATGATTTTAAGTTCCTTACGAACATAAAATAAAAATCTGTTACCGTTTAACCGATCTGGGAAAGAGAGAAATAAAAGTTTTCATATTTGTAAACATACAGAAATGAAATTCAAAATACTTTTTGGAGAATCAAGCAGTCTACGAGTGTATTAAGATTTTTGTTCACGAACTACTTATTAATAATAATTCGTAGAATTTATCCTTACTTATAATAAAATTGTAGTTGTTTGTTGTTTATTATTTCATAACTTTTAAGCTCCTTACTCGATTTTAATAAATGTATCGTCTGACTTAATCCAAGCTTAAGCCAATGTTGAGCCAGGCTTAGGTTGTTGGGCTGAGCTTAGTCTGTCTCATCCGATTTCAACGAAATTTTATTACACATTACATAGAGGACTGCTGGTCAAAGGTTAAAGGTCCAGACGCTTTAAGCTAGACTTATGTAGGTTAGTTTGAGCCAAGCATGAGCTAAGCTAAGCTTAAGCCAGGTTTGAAAAATTGTTGCTATTAATTCACAAATTACTACTATTCAATGGCTCAGCTGATACATGAGAGTGTATTTTAAATTGCAGACTTTAAAAAAGCCTTTACTTATCATAACTTGTGGGCACAGACTGTTTGTTTGATACGAAAATACATTTGCTAGATAATTATAAAAATTCTTCTTATTGAACACACGCCTGTAGGAGCAGGGGAGGATTTGTGCTAGGAGCAGTTGTCTTCATTAACCTTCTCTCCTGCCGCGGCGGTGGTGTGGCGGATGGATTCCGAATGACGTCAACAATTTCCGATGGTAAAAGCAAATGAAGATAGAACGAACACACCCCACGACGGGATCAGATGATAGGAAAAGAAACAATTGCCAGCAGAGATCTCTTTATTTGCTCGAAGGCAAAATAAGATTTAGGTGTTGTCTTAAAGAAAGAAAAAAGCATCAAAATAAATTTT
Source organism: Eutolmus rufibarbis (assembly GCA_963920795.1). Lineage (NCBI taxonomy): Eukaryota > Metazoa > Arthropoda > Insecta > Diptera > Asilidae > Eutolmus > Eutolmus rufibarbis. The sequence continues at coordinate 33,646,501 of OY987205.1, forward strand.
GTGAGAGCGATGATGACAAAGCAAAGTGTTTGGCACGTGGATGGTGGAGAAAATCATTTAATGAAAGGAAATAAAACAATTAATGCTTAGTACATAATGAGTCCGGTGCCGGAAATTTTCTCCGAAACTTTTGATACATCTTTTAATTTTGCTAATTATCAATGAGGAGAAGACTGGTAGTGGGAGTTGACGAAAATTACATTGACTTCAGACAACTTTTCATTTTATAGAAATTTTCCCTTTAACCATTTTGTGATTATTCTTATTATCCTTGAAAAACTTCTTGACGAAAATCATTTTCAGTCATTTTTACGCAGAATTTTCATATTTTTACTGTTGTTGTAGCATATATTTTCATGAGCAGTAGCAAAACATGCTTGTTGTGTATTCAAACAATTATGAATATTCAAAAGCTGGGAATTTTCAAGGAAATTATTTCGTTGAATTTTAATTGAGTGGGTAGTATGTATATTTGTTTAGTTAATATTCAAGGAATAAATGATTTTGAGCAGTATTTTCAATATGGATGTTGGTATACTAAACTTACAAACGGAATGAGTTTTTGTCACAACAATATTTTTTCCCAAAAGTTTTGAATTAAGAAAGTTATGTTAAAATCTACATAGAAAAAATATTTAATCCGTTTTTGGGCTTTGTTCTAATTTTCGTACAAAACGAAAAGCTTTTCAATTTCACAAATTACATTTTAGCTGCCTTCGATTTCTATTAGTTTTTCCGCATATAACGTTAAAATATTTCGATTGGATTTTTCTACCGAATTACTTTAAACACTTTGAATAGCAAAATTAATTCAAGTCGAATATAACTGATATTCATTTGTTATAAATGTAAGAATTCTATTATGGAATTTTTATACAAGAAGAGACTTTTTGTAAGCTCTTTTCGATTCGTTTCGTACGAAAGTTAGAACAGGGCCCTTAGAAATTTTGATTCAATTGAATCGAATTTTGGAATAAAAATTATGTTTTACCCTGTACATTTTGTAGGTATTAAGTTACTAATTATAACACGAATAATTATACAAACTTATCTTATTTTTAAACGGTGTCAACAATTTTCTTTTTGACTAATCTACTTAAAATTTTGTGTATCAAATTAAAAGGTTACTATAACTACAGTAAAATCTCGTTATAACAAATTGTAAGAGACCGAGAAAACGGCTGCTCATTATATTTGAATTCGTTGTAATCAAGGAGTATTAACTCTTTTTTTCTACTGAATAGACCCATAATTTTGATTGTTATAACGATGTTTTAGTAATAAATGAGTTCGTCATAACGAGGTTTTACTGTATATCGAAAAATAAATTGGAAAGCAAAGACTTGACTTACGGAATAGCCGTCGTATTTGTAAATAGACATCCTTTAACCCTATAGCAATGGCTGGATGGTTGTCTAGAAAATGTCTATCAGTTATCCAGAATAATTTTTGAAATGGGTAATCATTTTTTGTTTTGGGGTGTAAGTGCTTATGTTATTCAACAATCCATTCTATTATATTTCCAGACGTATTACAGAATTTGAGAAAACATATTTTAAAATATACTTGTACTAATGTTGTTCTACATAATTTAGGAAATTAAAAGCAGGGGACTAAATTGGATATTAAAATGTAAATAGATAGCAAAACTGAGCCATTTCATTTAAATTTGCTAATTATAAAAACTCATATTTTATTCAGAAAGTTACAAAAATCCATAGAAATGTCTTTTTTCGTTATAAACTTATAAACACATTAGCAACTGTCATCAGGACGTTTTACGCCAACACAAAGTTGAAAAAAACCGGGAATTTTTAATGAACCCGTCCCGAAGTATTTTTGAAATTCTATGAAAGTTTGCGGTCGTCCCATCCCCAAAAAATGAGGACATATAGTCCAATGTAAAGCCCACACGTTCGGAGCAAATTAGCGAAACTATTGTCGAGTTCTATGCAGCTTCAAAACGTCACTCATCCTGGCAGACATTCATAGAAAATAGGTTTCATTGCTAACATCTCGCATTTTGCCCGGATTTCAAATAGGATAAGGTCCAATTAGCCGTTACGACGGCAGCGGTTGAAGGGCCGCCCCCGCAAAAGGTAGCTGCACGCCCCCGCCGGAGCCTCTTGTCCTCCTTGGGAAGTGTGTTGCATCAACCACATCTCATTCAGCGCGGGGACATCCGTTTTACTTTATTTCCGCATTGTGACCAAAGACGTAATGGGACGGAGTCAAGTTGTTGAGTTGTTTTCCTAGGGAAGTAGGGTTCATCCTTTTCCCTGTTTTAATGAGACTGTCACTAAGGACGCCGTGTGGGGGTGGCATATGTCACACCCAATTTAGCAGCTTAAAAAGTTGAATAGATGGCTGAACGAGTGCTGCTCTGACGAAAGGGTTGAAGTGATATGTGTACGCCCTCCAGGACGGGGCAGAATGTGCCAGTCTTCATGAAAAAGCTATCATTGAGGGAACGGGGTTGAAATCAGTTCTCGTTTCCAACCCCCTTCATTTGCCGAGATTAGGTCAAATGGAAAACTGATTTAGTAAGAAAACAGGGTCACACCAACTCCTCGGGGTATTCGCAGTGGTGATTTCACTTCACCGATATGAGATTAAGGAATAATGCGATTATTAGTTAGCTGATTCCGCCCGTATGTCCGCTTTACTCAGAATACAAAGCCATATCATAGCAGTTTTCTTGGCTTTATTTTGAAACCTATTGATTGTATTTGTTTTCTCATATTTTCCTCAATTTCGATAGAATATATTTTGAAATCAGAGTCTACAAGACAAATGCGATAATTTTGCGAATAGCCATGAAAATTGATATTTGGGAGGTTTTTGGAGATCATGAATCTAAATATGGCGTCTAAAAATTTCCGATATTAAACGAATTGAAATTAAATTAAGTACTAAGGGCATTTTGAGGCCACTAATTTCGAATCTACTATCAAAGTTTGGAAATGTAAAATGGCGGACTCAATATGACAAATTCAAGAGATTTTACTGAAAATTAGTGCAGAAATAATTCGGCAACACTAATTTCGAATCTACTTTCGAATCTATTTTTAAGATAAGGGGTCGAAATACCACACGATGATTAGAATAAAATACATAACTATGTATTATAAGTTTTGAGTATAGTGACATAACACATGATTTAATTAATATTTAAAGTTTATTAACCACTATCATCGTAAGCGAACATTTTTACGTAAAATCATGTTTGTATCATATAAAAAACTATGCTGTAACGTCACAGATGCTCTTTGTCATTTATGATGTGTTTATAATTATTATTTACAAAAAGGATTATTCAACCTGATTATAATTTACAATTGAATCGTTACGTTTGAAAACGGATAACGATTAAACTGAAATTTGATAAAAGCTTATGTCTAAATAATCAAAAACTATAAACGCAATATTTTGAAAAATGTAATTTGAAAACAAGATCAGGGCTAATTTGGGGTTCGAATATAAGGAAAGGTAAGAAGGGCTTACTTTGGGAGACTGTGTTGAGATTTAAGGGATTTTAGTAAGTTAACCAATTTTCAGTAGATTTTCAAAAATCTTACTTAAAGCTGGAAAATCTTAATTCGTAATTTAAAAGATAAAAACTTAGGGTTTTAAGGGGGTCAATAAAGTTTTTTGTTTGCAACTCCATCGTGTGGGGAATCAAATGAAAGCTGATTGAATGAACAATTCAGAAATATACATAAAACTCAAAATTCCATCTTTAGGGGCATGATATCGTATCAAAAGTATCAAGCAAAACAGTATCATTATCGAATATAACGTATTCGATTCCGGCCAGTATCGATGAAAAATAAATTATGAGATATGCTCTACATTAAAGCAGTACTAAAAAGTCAGTTCTATGTACGATTGAATTGACTTGACAGAAAGTATCGAACGAAACGAGAGAAATTTTGACTTCTCCTTCATCATGTCAAATGGTAATCCCTGTTGTTAATAATCGGATCAATCGATTTAAGAGTGAAATTTATATAATCCCACCAATTTTTGGCAGTATCGATACTGTTCATTCGTATTATACGTTGCAAACAGTGAAATGCTGCAAGAAATCAATTAATCCGAATGTATCTATGTACTTCTGGTGATGTTATGCATGACAATAATGTCCCGACTAGAAATTATATGTAGTGGAGCATGCCCAAAATAAAATGCGGCCCACAAGGGGCATTTCTGGGGTTGCCTAAGTTAGGTAATCCTAATGTAGATACCACATGAGGCCCTCATATCTAAAAAAGAGGTAAATTTAATTTAGTTTCAACTGGTGTCTGCGTTATGAGGCCCTAATATTAAAGAAAAGTGGCACGGAATCCACATGGACAAATCCAAATGAGGGCCTCGTGTCTAAAGATAGAGACATTCTTAAAGTTGTATTTTTGGTACACAATTGATAATATGAGATTTATACTATCATAAAGAGTAGTTTTTACAGATTTCTCTTAACACATTGTTGTCGGGACACGTAAAAATACGTTTTTCGCTAACTGTGAGTAGAGCGCGGGCCACGTAGTTCTACGTTTTTTATAGATGGGTGGTAGAATGAGGGAAATAAAGCTATACGGGTTCTAATGTTTGTTGTTCACCTTTCTCATACATTAATCTTCATTATTTACTTCATTTCATAATTTGTGGATTAAAATTTTCCTTTTTAATTTTTTTCTTTTTTCGGGTAAATAACATATTCTGTACTCAGTTATACAGAAAGTGCATTTATTTTTTATAATAACGATGAAGAATATATTCTAAGACAAGAATATAAAAGTTTAATAAAAAAATTCAAAGCATTTTTAAATTTATAGTGATTTCTTTGAAACAATAAAATTCACGCACATTTTTCAATAAATTGCCCGCTCCAGCCATAATGCACCGGTACAAAACGGCCGATCACAATGTGTATTCAATAGTTGAAATTATAGATATTAATCATTATGAAAATCGCAAAATTCACGCTGTATTCAAGGTCATAAATTTGGTTTGTATTTATGAGTATTAAAGCAAAAACGTGCTGCATAGGGTGGAAAGAGGATACTCCCAAGTCAAAAATATCCTTTTGGAGTCAATACTTATTGTATGTATATAATGTCGCTACAAAATAGCGTCCGAATTACTTCAGACCCGTTCATGAAGGCTAATATTTTTCGTCAAATTTTTCCATCATTTGAAAACATTCGGACAATGATACGGGCTATTTAAAAAACCGCGAGCTAACACATTAATTTACATACATTAAAAATTAGTTTAAATTTTATATTAAGTTAATTTAAAAAGAAATATTCTATATAAATTTTATTATGCTTTCGCTATTAATAGCTGGATGACAAATTAGGTGGTCGTTAGGTGCCTAATATTTAGGTATAGTTGGGGTAAAGTTATAATATATGTATGTATATATTCTTCTTATATTCTTGCCTAACGTGGTAAATCATAGTTTGATCCGAATGGACCAAAGCGTTATATTTTAAATTTGGGTCAAACGTCGATCCCGCATGAGACCCTAATATTATGCTTAGGCAAACCTAATGTGGCCCGAACAAAATATTTCTAGTCGGGGTGATTACAGAGTTAATACAATAACGAACTGAAGGAACAGGTTAATTTCATTAACTGCTGGTCGCCGCGGTATTTTCCGAGCAACCATCCCCAAAGTGATATCGTAAATATTTACTTTTGATAAAGCGAAGTACTGCAGCTCTTCATTATCACATAGAAGCTATCGCTGAATTGTTGGCCGGGCCGCGGTTGTGTTGAGCTCGAAAAGACGTGCAAATTGAAATCAGAAGCTCAACCCGGCGGGCTTCTGGTCGTCTCAATGGAGCGCGGTATGACACAATATTTCGCGGCTACCGGCGAACTGCGACTGGATCAAGGAGGCGGGGGTCGGTAGATTGGCGGGAAGAGATTTGGATTGAGGCAGGCCCCACTGCAGTTCTGTAAGGCCCTAGTTCCTTAGCTGATTGTCTTTTTCTTTTCCCGTCCCCGCCCCCGAGGCGGCCGACCATCGCACGATTTCAATATTTCAGTAATATTGAGCCGACGACGTCAAGGGCCTGGCCATTATCCGCCCCCACGTTACGCGTATCGATCAAGCGGATATGTGGGCCAGGAGGGAGCTAAGAAGCGATTCTTAAGGAGTCGAATAGTTTCTAGTTTGATAGGTCGTTCGGCCTGATAACGCTCGACTGCGCCAGCGTCTCGTCTCGTGCCGCAGGCCTTTAGTGCGGGCAATATCTTTAATGAAAATGAGAGTTCCTCCAGTATATTGCCGTCTAACAGACTTATTAAATTTTCGCTAGTCCTCCTATCTTATCTGGTCGTATCAGGGGCCTTATAAGACTTTTGTTTGCCAATTTCTTATCGGCTTTGGGTTCATGATTTTTCGGGCACGCAACTCAAGGCCTAGTTTTGCCTAGTCCTCGAGTCGAATGTGTAATTTGCGATAATTTGAACAATTATTGCTAAAACTACAAATTAAACGATAAAATCGAAATCATTTTACTGGAAAGATAAACTTTTCGCTTCCAGTTGTTTTTAACTTCGCTCTTTTTATGCTTTTGAGGAGTGATAGTGATAAAACTGTTCGAAGAATACAAAGATACTGTGAAAAAGAGCAGGAAATTGTTATTTTTTTTTCTTATCAAACTGGAGAGACCAGGAATCATTTTGAGGAGAGGAAAGAGAAAATCTCAAGCTTTAATTGGCGGCATTTTCGTAAAAAACTTCTTTTAATTGTATGCTCATAATACCAAAATTAGAGCTTTGAATGTAACTAAAATTAAGTTTCATATCTTCTCTTTGCGCATAAAATCTTCTTCTCATTATTTATATTTTGAATTAGATGGTTTTAAATGAAAACAAATACTATAAATTAGAGATAACGAATATGTCTCGATTATGTGATGTAAACAAGACACATTTTGCTAAAGTTTTATATTGTGTATAAAGTAGTATAATAATTAAAGTTTAAAACCGATACTTAAATGTTTTATGACAAATATGTATTCAAAGTGAAAGTACAAAATTCCAGATAGTAATATAAAAAGTAACACACTTTACAAAATTTTGAAAATTCAACACGTCGAAATTTTGTTAGTATAATACATTTATCTACCTCAAAAAGGTGCGTGATGTTTGTGCAAAAATATAGACAATAAAGCAAAACGTTATATTGGCAACATTAAACGAAGAATTTGATGGAAACTTGATAGCTATAGATTTCTACCGAAGATTGTTTAGTAAAAATTAAAAATTTAGCGAAAATGTAAAAAAACAGGATATACCTGAATTTATCTTTGTATGAAAAGTAAAAAGGTATCACACTGTCATATATTTATAAACCTGTTTATTTTTTAAAGTCGAATTGAGGCATCAGAATGATTAATAATATAATATTGTCATAAATTTCTTCAATAGGAAATTAAAGGTTTGCTAAATATATTTTCATTTTGCAATTGCAGCAGAGACATGTGACGTAACGCAGCGCTACAATAGCAAAAATTCAGGGAATTATCACAGTTATGGTTCGTGTTAATAAGTAAGCATATTCAGAATTTGTTAAAAACCACCTGAAGATTTATTAGCATTGGATCGGTTATTTTGATATGCTAATTTCCATCGTCACATCGAACTGGAAACCAATTAACTCTTGCTTTTCCTCGTCCGTTACCATTATAACTTTAAAATGTACTTATTTTTGGAATTTTGATCAAGAACGATTTTTGTTTAAACCTTACAAAGTTAAATATTTCACTTGAAAATACTACACGTACTTATATTTTATTTTATGCCGAAGTTTAACTACACATGAATGTTGCACGAAGGCGGCAGGTTGTGACAAGTTAAATTGCAAGAATAATTTCTTAATTCTACTCAATAAACGTACATTATTTTTGAGATTGTATTTTAATTAAAAGAATATTAGAAGAATGCCTGAACATTTGTTCATACATACACATCTCATAATGTCTATTCAAAAAGTATTGTCTCATGACGTGTTACAAGCTGTTTAAACTTATACTTCACATAATTCTTGAAGCACAGACTTTTCAGCAAAATAATGGTACAAAAAAAATAATTAATTTCCAAAAATTGTGTTGTTTTAAATTGAATGTGTACGAACAATTTATCCTTTGAATTAGTCATTTTTATTACGATGCGAAATATTTTGAATGTGAAGAATCGCAATTGTCACTTAATTACGATCATTAAAGAATATGAAAGAAAAATTTGAAGGAAAATTTATTTAAATGTGATAATAGGCTTCCATTTCCACTTAAACAACCATTACAGTCTGTTACTAAGTTTCCATTTCAACTTAAACACACATTGCAGTCTGTTACTAAGTTATATGGAGCGCGGTGTTTTGCGGTACAAACTGATTCAACTAACTTAAGACAGTTTCACAACTGCCAAAGTTGATCTCAAAATCTTACAAAATTAAACCTTAAATTATTTGCATCAGAATATCTACGTAAAACTGCTTTTGATATTCTTTGGTTTTTCAATTTTTTTGTTTTACTTATCTAATGAAAATTTCGCAAAGAAATACCATCATATATCAACTCTTTTGTTAATCGTGTTGTTGGTGTTGAACATAGCAATTTTACCAGTGTCGTTGCTGGCCTAAGGGTTTTGCGATAAAAAAAAAAAAGGATAAAACCATATGGTTGATACAAATTTGCTTTTTCTGCTTTTGTATTTTGCAATTGTTCGTTACTTTCATTGGCATTATCTGGTCTCTACATCACTGGCAAATATTTGAACACATTTTTTAAAACCGCTACCAGAACTACTGCCCCTACAACGCGTAATTTCCATATGCATTTTAGATACTGAATTTTCGGAAATCACCATAGCAATAGCATTAACATTTAAATATCAGTTTTTAGACGTTGCCATTTAATGACTTATACTAGACATTCTTTTAGCAATATATGACCGATGTTAGTTATATTTAAAAAAAAAGAAGAAAGAAATCATGACGTTATTAAATAAGTAATAATAAGCAGGTTTAATGACATCGTATACATTAAACATACGCGTATTAATTTGATATGAAAAATTAATTTGAGTTAAATGGTTCAGTTTAAAAGTTTATTTACTCACATACATAAAGTATGTAGCAGTTTTTTTCTATAAATGCTTTAAAGACTGAAACAAAATTTCCATTGTTTTTGAAAATTGTTCATTTCCAAGAACCACAATATCTACTAAAAATGTTTGATTCTCAAAATGCCTGACTATAAGACATCTGACTTTAACAATTTCAGGTTTTGTAGTAAAAAAAAGATAAGTTAATGGTCTTGAAAAGCAAACGACAAAGACATCGTTTTAGTACTTCGGAAATCATAAGGAATTTGATGATTGAATTCTTAGTTTCTATAGTCGTTTGGTCAATTCAGCATAAGAAAAGCATTCGCTGAATTGATCAATTAAATACAAAAACTAAATTCTCGAACACTGGGTACGTCAACAGCAGCTATTCGAATCTGGTATATGCATGTTGCGACAGTAAAACGAGATCTGAAGGATGTTGGTCAGATGAAAAGACTACTTACAAGAGAGTCCTTTGTTCTGGAGGACAATAGGAGAAAGGATCTGAATCGGGTGAACAGCCAGAAACTTTGGAGGAAATAATAGAAAAAATATGAAGAATTTGTAAAACAGTCTTTAACCCATTCGAGACCAATTGCACACCGTGTGTGCAAATGCATTTCCGAGCTTAAGAGACCGACTGCACACCGTGTGTGCAATGATCTTGAATTGCACTTATCAGTCAGTATATGGAAGAAGCGGCCGTTAGAACAAGGCTGGTTTAAAACAAAAATTATCCTAGAAGTGTGTAAAAATAAAATTTGATGTTGGTTTCAATTTAGCCCCTAAAATGAGTGACCCAAAGCCAGGACCATCAGGAATGCAGATAATGAGTAGTGATAGTGAAAGTGATGATTTATTGTACAAAGGAAGTTACAAAGCGACGGATTTCTATTGCTAACATGTTTTTTATCAATAATGCCCAATATAAAGCAAAAAAAAATTTTGGATTCTGGGGATGGTCTCCGAAAAAATGCGCCATCTCGAATGGGTTAAGGCAAATATTGAATATATGGATGAACATGTTCGTTATTATTTTTCTTATCCGATTAATTAAAAAAAAAAATTGTTCTTTCAAAAATCCGATTAAATAAGTATGAGTGGTACGTCAAGAATCCTATTTAAGAGGATACTTTCATTTTTAGACAACTATTCTAGATTAAGTACGTTAAAGATTGGTCTTAGCCAAAACTAATCGCTTTTTAAAAATTACGTTTTATGGTTCCATGATATCTAGACAATTAGTGCACAGATTCCAAACGATTTCTAATTGCATTTTTAAAGTTCTTATCAAAATTATAATCAATCATTAATTAAATCAAAGTTAAAATATCATGGCAAATATCGGTTTTTTAAAAAATTGATATGTTACTGTGTTCTGCAAAAAATTTTTATTAATTGCAAATATCATTGATTATTCGATATATTGTGACAATATGAGTAATAACTGAAATGTGAAGCAATTGTAGGCGCAATAATATTTTAAATTATGTTTATTGTACATCATTGTACTATAAAAGCTTTGTAATATTGAAGTATTATTACCCCTACGCTTATTTTCTTTTTAAATAATTTAGGCCGCTTAAGGCGATTAAAAATGTAATTCAGTAGCGTTCCATTTTTGAGACAGCAACTGCAGATCAGGGCATTTTGCCAAAAATCATATTTAAGTCAAACGCAGTTGGGCATGTCCGCATTCTTAAGAAATTTTTCGTCGATTGCAACCGTTGCACTAAGGCCAGCTTAAGTTATGACCTCGCTCATCCCTGTAACGTTCTTTTCTAAAATACTGTTTACCATCGATATTCCCCCAAAGAAGCAATAATTTTTATTAATTCGATTAAGGAGCCAAATCTTCTGCGTCACAATCATTAATACGCCATGACCACCTAGAAAATTTGGAAGGCAGCCAACTAAAGACAGCCCACCTTTCTGTGCAAACGCCTCGAGAAGTCCATCGCAGAGTTATTTCACGGGCCTAAGTAAACCCTGTTGCTTCACGGGTTATTTACAAATCGATAGTCGGGAGGAGTTCTTACGTTTTTCTTTTTTTTTCGGGAAGGTAACACAAGGGTCATTTCGAAAATACATAAAGCAAAACGCAGCCTAACAATCCAAAAGCAGAGTATCTTTGTAATCAGGGTAGAATCGTCGGAATTGATCCGGCACAAGGCCCCGCAGAAGGCCTCTACGCCGCCCTACGTCTCCCTCTGTTTGCACAACTCGGTCTAACGATATTAATGAAAAATAATCATCGAATTGGGTGTCGTGCGGCCGCAGGGCAGCCACCAAGAAACACCGGCGAGATAGAGAAGTCAAGGTTAAGCGCTATCGCAATGGTGAAATTTTCGATAGCCCGCCGAATGGTGCTTGAATCTTCGGTGGAAACGTAGAAAGATCGCTCGGGGTGGCTTCTACGGCGGGCCTATACAAAATTATTTATTGCCATCAACGCAGAGAAGGCTCCTGTCCACTGCCAAAGAGTTGAAACGAGAAACCCGCCCCGGGTGGTGGAGTCTTGGTTTTTTGAACTCCTGGAATTAGAAACTGAACGTGGCAGCTGCTGGGCCCCTGGGAAAAAACCAATAATTATTCATAGGTTCGGGGCTGTGCAGACAGCTTCAAATTAATTTTATTAAACGGTATGCCCCCTGGAAATTTTATATTTTCCAAATATTTTTGGTTGATTTCCATGAATGAATTAAAGGGATTTGGAGGGAGGGATAACAGCGAAATTACTGAAGGCGGTAAAACGTTGTACCAACATTTTCATCTTTAATTTCGTTTTATTTCGTACTTTCTACACTTTATACATCACATGCTTTAGGTAAAAACATAAAAAGCCGCAATTACCACAGGATTTCCAAAAAGAACAATTTAACAGGGAGTAGATAATTTTTAAAATAGCTTATTGCCTTAACTCCTGCATAAATATTTATATACCACTATCAATTTGCAAAAAATACTGAAAGATTATAATATTTAAGAGGTTAGGCATAGCCAGAAGTTTACAAAAATGTTATTATTTTATTTTTAGGTTTCCAAATATTTGAACTTTTCGAGATAAGTAAAAAAATTACTCAAGAATCACTCAATCGAATTAGGTGAAATTTATATATTATCTTTTACATATAAGAAGAAATATCATACTTTATTATAAAATTCGTAAGTCACTGTCATAAGATAGAAATACGTCCTAAAAAATAGTTATAACTTCGTCAATAATTTTAAACATTCCTAAATCGACTGTAAAAAAAACGAGTGCAACAAATCCTTCAAATTTTCATTTATTCTTTTCCAACATTTTTGGTATTTGAAAATTTGTGAATCAAGTGAAAATAATAACGCAAAAGGCAGACTTTTAAAATTTAAAGAGATATATAGCCTTCAAAATTGTCTTGTTGTTGCTAAGACAATTAACTAAAGTAAAATGTCTTCGCAATAAATCTTATTTGCACAACTTTTCACCATCGTTTTATAACCAGACGTAACATATGGTTATCCAAATGATGCAAGATTTGAATACACTTAATTATCACATTTTCAGAATTTAGAAGTAGTTATAATAGTTGGTAGTTACTAAATTGGATGTTGTGATTTAAAGTTATAATGCCATACATTTGGAAGCACTGTATCAATCAACAAGAGCATTTAAATTTGTAGTTAACTAAGAATGTTAAGATAGTTAAGTTATGCAAAATTATGCGATCACAAAGAAACATAATTCTTTAGAATGAAGCAAAAAACTTTAATCAACATAAAATATTCCATTTGAATTTATGTAGCTTTCATACTTATATTTGCGTGTTTTCATCACCTTACTTAAACTTGTGACGTATGCATACGAATTCATTCTTAAAAACCCAGACTGTCTAAACGTTCAAATGACGGAAAATGTGCTACCACAATCAAGATAAAATATTTTGAAAACAACGAGAGATGACGTTTTTATAAAAGCATACAATCAGCAGTTGGCAAAAAGCTAATACGTACGTGAATAATTCAATAAGTTCACAACATTTTGACGTAAATTGACGTCATTATTTTGGAGTACGCAAACATTTTGGGTAAATTTACCTTTTTAATACATCCATTGAGAATTTCGGATTATATTATGAGAAATAGTGTCCCTTATTTTGCAAAAAATGGTACATTTTTTCGAAGATTATTACAAAATAATCACTCTGAAGAATTTTAAATTCAGTTGAAGATCAAAATATAAAAGCCGGCAAAACAGTTTTAAAAAAGTCAATAATATTAAACCGTATATTTTAATTGACTGCACAAAACACTCTGACGAATTTAATTTCTATATATATAACCTTTATAAACGTTTTCAGTATACCCAGAAAGTATTAAAACCAGTACAAAAATGCATATAATTTACAACCAATTAATCAAAAATAAAACCGATTCCTAATTAATGACGGCTATTAGAATTAATAAAAATGAATTGAAGCTTTCTGTATCGATTTGTTTTTTATTTTCGAAATTATTTCTAAAATGATTATGTAGCCATTTGACAGTCGATGCTTTTAACGGTTTGTATCGATTTTGTGATAATCTCATTTACTTACTTATTAAAGAGGTAATAAATAGGGTTTTGGCCTCTACAAAGAAAGCTTTTGATAATTCCTTTGTGACTAATTACAATTTTGCAATAAAGTCTACAAAAAATTTGTGTTGTACAGTTGAATTTAACCACTTACTCTATTTTATGTCAATTCAATTTCAATAGTAGAAAATGTTTTAAACGACTTAAAAGCGCTATCTCATTTTAAGTGATTTTATCAAAAAATTATTTCGAGCTGCGCGATTAGGAAAGTTTTTATCGACTATTTTGGTTAGCGGATTTGATTGAATATTATCGAAGGCATATAAATAATTCGCTTCACTTATTGAGTGCAACTGAATGAATTTGTTCGATTTCTCAAACCGCTTAGCAAACAATCGAAACAATCGATAAGAAACTATCTCGATAAGAAATTATTCGATTACTGGAAGTATTTGTAATTGAACATATCTACATTTTTGTTTTCAATTAAATGAGAGAGATGGCAGAAGTTTGTTGCAAGTACAATTCCATTAATGTGGTAAGTAGGTGTTTATCTATCACAACAGTCCGTACACGTAAATATGGAAGTAAAAGCAGCCGACATTGTTGAATTGTCGAATCTTATCTAACGATAGCGGCAAATGTCGATCACATGCAAAAGTACATTGCAAAATGCTTTGAATGTTGCAAAAAATAAAGTTCATAAGTTATCTCAAGAAACAGAAAAAAAAAATTGATTAACTAATAGATGTTATCATATTTTTTTCGATAGTTTGCTAGTTCTGAAAAATATAAGTGATAGCAAAAATGTTACAAATATTAGGTTAGTTAAGAAAGAAAGAATTAAATTGAAGAATTGAATTAAAATTCAGGGACCGCGGAAGTACTTTTTGACAGGGGGGGCTCGTTCTACGACAAACATAACCATCCTCTCTTGCACCGGATAATTATTAGTTTTTATTTAATTTAAGATTTTTGTCTATATGTAAATTAAGTCAAAAGACTGTTAGGTGTAGGGGAAGCGATTGCATTAAACATTCAAAATCCGACCCCCAAGTGATGGACTAGAAAGGCCGATACCCCGAGAGGAATTCATCATATTCTTAATCTTTTTGGTTGTTATAATAATTAAAACATTTTTTGAAAGCGTCTGCTTATATTGTCTCATTTTTTTATTAAAATAATAATATAATAATTTTTGTTATTATAATATAATAATGTTTTAAAAAGTCCATAATTTTCTTTGGTTCTTAATACTCGTACATACGACATTAATTAAAGCGTTACAAGTTGTAGATAGCAAGAAAAAAAACTAAATTATTTAAAAAACAAAAAACCCGACTGCAGTAAAAATATCAACTGAAAAGCGAAAAACAAGCTCTACTTATAATCTATAGAAAATTGTAAGAGCAATGTCCTTACATATAAGTAATGCACCATGCAATTATTTTTTGTTCGATACCTCGTTAACAAATAATACAATTTATACTATTATTTAAATATAACTTAAATATTGGAAAAGGTATTACAGGCGGGGACCAATTAGTCCAAATGTTACTTTTTTTCAAGAAATATGTTTTGTCGTTCATTGCTTGTCCCCGCCTGCAATACCTTTTCCAATATTTAAGTTATATTTAAATAATAGTATAAATTGTATTATTTGTTAACGAGGTACCGAACAAAAAATAATTGCATGGTGCATTACTTATAAGGACATTGCTCTTACAATTTTCTATAGATTATAGAGCTTGTTTTTCGCTTTTCAGTTGATATTTTTACTGCAGTCGGGTTTATTGTTTTTTAAATAATTTAGTTTATTTCACATTTTTTTTTGATTTTCCTGTCAAAATGGTAGCATCAAAGTGTTATAACGTATATATATTTGTAATGGGCTATTTATTAGCTTTCATTTGAGACCCATATTGTTATAATAAAAAAAACTTTTTTTTTATTCTCCTCATTTTTTTTTTTCGCGGTAGCCATATTGAAATATTATATACCATATAGCACTCCGACAATTAAGACGAATCGAATGACACCTTATATGTTAAAATCCGTTAAGCCGTTTAGGCTGCAGAGCGACACAACGGAACAGACATACATACATACATACGCTCGAAAAACATAACCCTCCTTCGGCAGTCGGGTAAAAAATGAATTTTATCCTAATGTGAGACAATTCCAAAGACATTGCGCCTCTCGGACGTTTTTAAAATGAATTCATAATAAAAAACGATCGTAATAAACAAAATTCAATACTAACACAAAAAAAACTTTAACTTTAAAGCTCTATTTTACAAAGATTTCTATCATCGAATTGTCAGCTTAATGCGATGACAAATAAACCAATTAACCCAATTCTATTAAATTTTTCTATTACTATTGTAAATATACCAGAGATTAGCTCAGGTTGACTGTAGCAGCACTATCGTGCAATATTGCTCAAGTTCGATAACAAGTAATTATGCGAAATATAATTGAAAATTGAATCTGATTGCTGATAAATTTTAGAGTATTCAATGCCTTTTCAATCAATATTAAATTTTGCAATCATGGAGGAGTTTAGGTGCATAAGATAATTTTTTGTTTTTGATATAACATTCAAATGAGCATTCACTTTAAGAAAAGTGTTTATTTTTCGGACTAGGAGAATTAAAAAAAAGAGAAGTCCTTTTCTGGGTTTTCATGACTTCCTGTCTACATTTTTTTTGGGAATATCTTCTTTCGAGTTTGTTGACTTTGTAATTCGATATTTTTCCGATTCTCCTTTGAATTTTTAATGTTTGGTCGGATAATGTGAATTCTATGAGAAATGTTTTTTGATGTAGTTACTTTTTTTACAACCTTCTAAAGACAACTATAGGTGTTGCTTGCTTGTAGATTTTCTTATATACATTGAAGTATTTCAACAGAATAAGGTTTTCGATTTTGTTCACCCATACGAAATTCAGACATTATAAACTTTCTATAAAATTTTATTCGGATTGAAACAAATGCGTACCGTACGTTATTACGCAGTAGAAATTAGGATAGTGTACCACCGGCTTAATATTACAACTTAGATGCATCAATTTAATAGAAACTTCGATTGTTGGCTGTTCCTTTTTACCTTATCGGTTTTTAAAAATATAGCCGTACACTTTTAATAAATTCTAATTTTTTTTTTGTTAAAATCTTAATGTTATATTTGTAGGATACACCAACCTTCATTTACTTTTGAGGATGTTATTAATAAAATAAAACGGATGAGTGCCTTTATCCGGTAATTGGGTGCTTGAGAGACTGAAAACCGGAAATTTTATTTAAGATCCTTTCGAAATAATGAGAACTTCCTTTTCGAACAATTTATAGGACAAATTATGTTAAAGCGGGATTTTTATAAATTTTTGATAATCTCTAAGATAAATTAAATAATATATATATAATTTGCCGAAACATTTGATATCCGTACATGTCTATAAATTAAATAACGTGTAGCAGCCATTAAACATACTTAAAATATAAATTATTTATACAATTTGTTTTACAAATAATTTTGATGCTGCTTCAAACAAAAATAGTTAGTTTGAATTTGGATAATGGAACAGGCAAACCATATAGGTAATACGATCCTAACGAAATTAACTCTTAAATGAATTTGGATGGTTATTAAATTATAGTTGAACTTGTTGCTTTTATAAATATTTCAGTTCTTTACTTAACTATAGTCTCTTAATGAAAGTTGAAATTATATTGATTTGACTTCGGTTATTTTTCTAAATGAACTTTGATATTGTTTAAGATACTTGATATAATATCAGAATAAGTTGCTCGAAGCAGTCTAGAATTATTGAAGACTAGTAGCTTAAGTTTAAAACGTATAGAATCGAAAAGAATAAGAATTTAGCAAACCTTTTTTTGTGCAAGAAAAATCACTCCAAGGCGGTTAAAACACACTCCACACTATCAATTTTTACACTTTCTCCATCGGCAACCGATGGAAGTTATCAAAACAATTTTTTTATTTTTGTGTGTGATTGTCGCTGGCCTGGCTAATGACAAAACTTTTCAACACCATTCAGCTTTTTAGCATAATTTTGCAAAATTTCATCGCTAAGAGTGCACATTTTACCAAAAAAATAAGGAAAAATTATGGGAAAAAACGAATATTTTATCACAAATTCACAGTCGCACTCCGTCCGCGCACAGCCTCTGCCGCTCTAACGAAGCCGAATCTTATTGGTAACAATTGAAATTCCCCATAAACACTCACTGGCAATGTTTATAATCGTGTTCATTTATTCATCCGCGAACATTACTTTGTTTATGCCCATCTGTTTGGCGTGGCACTTGGCTCCTCCAGCTGCGGGGAAATTACTTGTCCGCAAGATTACGTACGCGACACACAGAGCGACTGATATGCATTAAGCTCCGAATTGACATTGTCTTAATGTGGTGGAACGAGAGATTCCCTTTATCAGCAGCATTGGCGGTGTGCAGTTTAAAGATATCCGAAATATAAAGTTTTGAATAAATATCTCTCGGATTAATAAGGCAAGGCGATTTCTGACTGAGCCGCCGAACTAATTTTCACTGATAATAAATATTCGCGCGCGGGCTAAATTTATTTTTTTATTATTTTTTTTTTTTATATATATATTATTATTATTATTATTTTTTTTTTGTGGAAGGAAAAAGAACGAAACACCTCGGCACTACTGAATTTTAAAAACTGAGCCCCCGGGCCTTTAGTGCTTCGTCGATGTTCACACCGTTCCGTATGCAACGAAAGAAAGGTCTTCGGTTCTGTTCTGAGTCGCTGAAAATTTCGACGTAAGATCGAAAGCAAAAGTACAAACACGAGCGAACTGCAGAACGAAAAGAGAGATACTTAGATATACTACAATACAAATGCAAAATAGTCTCGTCTCGTGTTCGGATGAAAATTTTCGAACTTTTTACAGACTTGTAGTAGAAGTGCGCCTATCACTAACTAAAGCTCCGCCACAGACTTCGAAAGTTCCCAGAGCATCTACTCGGCCCCAGAGCCCCACAGACCGAGAACTGCGTATGCGCACTCTTGCTTACGGTATACTGGCGGGTATACTATACCAAAATCTCGCGGAACACTGCCACATATGTATAATATAACGGACACGGGCACTCTTCTGAGGCCTATATAAAGCGATAGTAAACACTATGGCTCCGGAGAATCTTTTCAAAATCACCCGAGAGCGACTTTATGCGGGCCAGAATAAGATAGACTGATTGAAATTTTCTCTAAGTGTCTGCTAAGACGGAATATTCTGAAAAAGTTAACACATGGCTAACATGCCCAAGAAAAATACTAAGAAGGCTCGCATATGTTCGACTCTTGGTTCGGCGGCGGCAGCTACTACAGAGCGCTACCTCCACTTACATTATCACCCTGTGAAGCTTGCCGTACAGTCGGCACTGATGGAAAACACATGGTTATTTGGGCACTTTTTCTCAGTCCCATTTGGTTTCCATCTTTTGTTCTTTCGTGAAAATCACGACCATAAAAAAGCAACAATTGTAAAAATTCCAATAAGATGCCAACTTTCTTAACAAACACTCGCAAATAATTTTTTTATCATCTCCATTAAACCCAGAGAATCGACAGCTCTTTTGCCAGGACATTCGACAACTGTCTTTTATGGCTACTTTTCGATTTTGATTGGACTCACCTGAAGACGGTGCCCGAACCAGAAAAAAAAAAGGAAAAAAAAAACGGCTGTTATATAGTCAATATCTATGGAATATAGAAACTTCGGTGCACAGTCTCAGTTATTCGCCGATTTTATGAATGAGACAGCTGACTTTCTATATACAAGTAGTATCTGCTCTATCTAGGGGACTATCGAGCGTGCTATTTTCAGATTTTGACACTTTTAAGCGCAGCTCTAGAGCGGATTTCTCCCGATTCCTTTATGCCCTATTACGTGTCTAATAACGCAGGATCAATATCTCCCGAGATTATATCAAAAAGAATGAATTTTCGTGGGCCTCGGGCTCGCCTCAATGAACTAAAGCACCCCCTGACAGAATGCGTAGGCAGTGGGCTTGCCTAAATAACATACCACATCTAGGGAATCCGCCTGTCACACACTACAATCTAAACAAATAATTCAGGCGTACTGATGCGCACTGGATGACGTCCTCCGTAGAAAGGAGCAATAGGGACGTAGGGTACATCTCCCTGGCAATCCCAGTTCCATTCCTCTTCTAGGTTCAACAGGGTGAAATTTGGTATTTATCTACTAAAATTTCAGCATGTATCATCGCAAATGACAAATAGCTACAAGAATTTCTGCAATTTCAATTCAATTTCCTGAAGTCGCACTTCTCTGAGAGATTTATTTATTAGTAAATTAATTTTTATCATCCAGGTAAAATGTTTATAAACGAAATATCAACACCTTATTAAACACCCTCTCAATTAAAACGAATCATTGTTACTATGTATTGAAGAAACTAAACTACTTATATAAAAATAAGATTGCCGATTTGAGCAAGCATTATTTAGTTGTAAAAAAAAATTTAAACATATATCGATTTGTACCTACCATGTAAAACTCTGGGGAATTACGCCTATATACGCAAAATTTGTTAGATTACGAGTTATTTTTGTTTTAGTCTATTTTTAGATAAACTTTAGTTTTGATCACAAAATTTCATTATTATGGCTAAACGATTTTCTGATTATATCGGCCCGATAGTTTTGATGAATATGTGATACCTCAATAATGAGCCTATCATACTGAATCATAATATCTTTATTACATCTAAAAGTATTTGGATAAAATCATTTTTTTTTTACCAAAAATCTTAGAAAAAGTATGGGGGAAATTCAATTTACTAACTACATAATATATTATAATTAATACTTTAATACTTATTTGACTATGCTATTCTACTATATCATGTAGGGCTGATTAACAGATTGAAAATTTTATTAAATTGCAAAATTTATCCCCTAACTTTAAATCGCCCAAGCTAGAAAAAACATTTTGGGATTCATCCAATCTTTACCTCGTTGGAAATCAGCGCTAATATTTAGATTTTAGGTCCATTAAATAACATTGGAAAATTCATTTTTAATAGTAAAGTAGATAGAGAAACAGAAAAACGTTTAAATACATATTTCATGTACCTATGTTATGTATAACATACATACATATATTGCATGGAAAATTGTGTGTTGATTATAAATTGCAATTATTAATCAAAATTTCTAATTGAAATTCTCCAAATCATTACACATGTAATTTTCATGCTACAGAGACTGAATTTAATCAACGACATATTGAATATTATACCATTACGCCATAAAATCTTTATCAGTAACATATCACATTTAGAACGTTTCCGCTTGTGTAGTGGTATTTTGGTGGTAATTTTGTGATCTACAGATTAATATTTATCAGATTAATGTTAATCCTCAAGAAGCACACTGAGTTATGGCAACAGATTTGTTTTAAGATAGGTATTTCTTTTTGAATAAAAGAAAGTATGAAGACTTTTAAGAATCTTTAAGTCGATAATCCTCTAAGGGTCCTCCAATTCAAATAACGCAGGTTAATAACGGTTTAGGCCCCAATAAATTCTACAGATTTCAAATCCGAAAAAGAAAACGATTCCGTTTTCAAGAATAATTGATTTTAAAAATAAAAATGTTGGATTTTTAAAATATTATAAAAGTTTAATACTAAGCTAAATCCTAATAATATAAATATGTACCATTATTCGAGGGAATATGAATCTGAAAATCCATAATTTTCAAAAGTGGTCAAAATACTTTTTGTGTACTTTTACAACTACTATGTGGCTCAAAAACGAGAGCTAGTAGAAAATTTCCGGTCTCGGATCTGTAATCTACTGAGAAATACACTACTTTGTTTTTATTAAAAAATAGTCATTATTTACTTATTTACCTCTAATAACTGACATGATACTAATAACTAAATTGCTAAAAATATACAAAAGTAATTATAATTATATGTATATGTACATATGTACAAATATAAATTAATAAACATTTCTCTATTTTTCTTTTTTGGCTAATATTGTACATAAGTATATGGTCATACTCGTATAATATATAAAAATATATTTGAACTTCTGGAAGTTGAAAGCTTATTTCACGTGTACTCGTATGTGCCTAAATTTCAGCTTAAATGTTTCGATAGTTTTATTTTTAGTAACAATTTTAATGAGAGTTATGAAGTTTCCATTTTTGACCAGTTCACTTGTTCCGGTCTCAATTTCAAGGAGCCTGAGAAATTTAACTACGGAAATCGGCGGCAAATCATAATTTTTGTATTATACACTATTAAGTGCGCTAAGGTTTTTAAATTTTTAATTTAGTTGTTTTAAGGTTTCAGAATGGATCGGCGAATAAAAATAATTCGATAATTATGTCAAACTTCATTTTATTTCCAATGACGTAAAAGTAATAATCTTCTACGTAGCCAGCATTTGGATCCTCCCTGAATGCTAAAGATTAATTCATGAACTTCGAGAAGAAAGCGTATGTACGGGGCCCCAGGGCCTCGATATTGAAGGCAAACTCAATAAATTTTAAATGAACCTCTGCAATTGGCTTCCCATCCATGAAAGTCTATTATTTAATTACCCTCATACAATATTGACAATAGAATTTCTAGGAGATTAATTCTTACCTAACAGACACTGGGAGTGGGCCTTATCATCGGGGCGGCCGGTGGGACGCACGTCCAATTCGGCTATATTGAAAAAATTGGAGGAGTGTATTCGACTTTCAATTGAAAGTAATCTGAGCAAAGTTTCACTTTCTCCTCACCAGTCCCAGTGCAGGACTACTCCCACTGACCTCCCCACGGATCTTCGGTGGATCCGGCGGAGCAGGAGCAGCAGAAGCGTCAAGACACGGCGCTCGATTCTCAAGAAATCGCCTTTCCGCATGAAACCGAAAGAACTTCTCTAATGGAGTTATCTAAGAAATTACCTAATAGCATTCGGGGCAGAAGTCACCGTGGTCGGCTTATGTAATTGGCTTGGTTTGTCGGTCGTTATTCGAGTCAGGAGGCATTCCCGATTTTCGCACGTTCATATCCAGTTAAGTTATTGAGGGATATGATTCAATTAACGCGTTTTCTACCTTTATTTAGCCCCTACATGCAAACGGCACACCTTCGTCGAATTTTAGATTTTTCAGATTGAACCACTGCTTTCTTGAACAAGCTCTTAATAATTCTCATTAGAGTTTCGTAAAAATTCTTAAATCAAACAAATTTCAAATGAAATCTCAAAACGAATTGTTGGGTGAGTTTTGCAACAATAAAGTAAAGTAAAGTAAACTTTCGATTAGGTAATTGTTGCATATCAAGTTATAATCTATTTTCCTTTATACGTTTAAAACATGCCTTAGCACAAGCCTTAGGAAAGTTCTAAATTCCCTAAAAGTTTAAGCCTTTACTCGAAGCAAGATGCGCAAGTTCAGATATAATTTGTTTTTATTTTTCACAAATTTGAAATTCTTTCACAATTTTATTAATTCTTTCACAATTTTATAACTCATCAGTTTAATCTTACAAACTTAACTTATTTTAGTAGTTGAAACAGAATTTCTTGAATTACAATACATTTACGTATGTTATATTCAATATTCTTTTGTTTTTATACATGTCTTGCGAAATATTGAGGTTTCGATTTCAGATCATTCGAAATTTTTGAAATTCAAAATGATAGTATAGCTTTATAATACTAAATTTTACTAAACACAAAAACGGGTCGGAAAGGTTTTTTTTAGATCTGCGATTGCATTATTGGGCGTTCAAATTTTATAAATTCAATATATTTCGTCCTTCTTATCTTATTATATCATGAATAAATTGTAATTTATGTGAAATAAAAACTTTTCTTAAAACAATAGAGCCACCTTTAAACATCAAAATTCCTAGAAATTAAAAAAAAAAATTATTTTCATTTCGGAATTCTACGCTGCTATTACAATAAAAAATCTTAAGATTTCACCAGATATTTGAAATCGATGGTCATATAAACCAAAATATTGCACAGTAATTTGACTGGACTTAAAAAACAGCTGAGAACATTGCAACACTAGTCATTAAACATAATTTAAAACTTATTATCCTTATTGAATTACCTTTTTACACAATTAAATAGTCATATTTTTTAACTTTTTTGATTTGAAAAAAAAAACCTGTTAATTGTTTTGATTTATGTACTTGTTAGTGGTATTTCTTTAAATAACGCACCGTTCCCTTAATAACAAATAAGTCAAACAAACCAACATTTGGTTAGGAAAAAGATAGATTGAGAAAATCTAACAAAAACGTGTAAAATGAGCTTAAAATGGTATCGAAGTTACAAATAAACATTTCAATTTTATTTAAATGTATCAAATAAGCTTCAATTACTCTTTAAATCTCCATTATTTATTACTTACAATAATCTGGAGACGACACAATCATTAAGGGAACGCGTGTTAATCGAAGAACATTTCTTGATGAAGTTTTTATTAAACTAATGCATTAGTGGTAAAAGTATCCGCCATTTTGGGTATTGGTATTTTCAATGTCAATGAACAGTGGATTGCAATAGTTTTAGGTATCATGTTACGGCTATTCATAATAATAAAACGATTAAATTCTCTTAATCATACTGTATTGAGGTACGGTGTTTAACCATTGAATCAAATCATAAAAATTATGTCAGACAAAAGTGATTGACGGCCATTTAAATACTGAATTATCTCACATATAATAAAAGCAAGCTTACTTTATCTAGAACTGTTCGTAGAAACTTTTTTATTTCGTTATGGTTCCGTTTACTGTTGTGATGCGTTCATTTGCTTACAAATCTTTTAATAATTATGCAAATGGGATAAATTATGTTGTTAATGCCAGTTAAAAATATAGTTTTCTAGAACATTGAAGTGAAGAGCGTAAAATTATTGTTTTCTTCACGTACGTACAGGTTGCTTTTATTTTCGAATTAGTATATGTTTTCTTGACAACGTTTGTTACTTATTTTAATTTCTTATCCCTTAGACTGTTATGTAAACTTTCATAGGCATGAATGAATTTCATGAACGTGACATCACAACTGGTAGTCATAAGCCAAATAGTTTCTGAGGCCGCTTGATGCATGCCCCTGAACGAAAATTAAATGGGGAAGAAATAAAAGAAAAATTTGTAAACAAATGTTCATGTAATTTCATATTTAGGCCGAACGTCAGCGAGAAACATCGCAAAAATGTCGATTTCAATGCTTCAATGTATGATTCTCTGATTTTGACAACTCGGCTCATAATGCAATTTTTATGATAGAAAGCGCTCATGAAATTGACTCGTGTCTATGACAGTGTAAATGCGGCTTTAAATTATTTAATTTTAAAGTAAATTAATGTTAACCGAACAATAAGATAAATTTGAAGTATTTAGTTTTAAGAATAAAAAATATTTTTATCATTTTATGAGCTTCCTGTGGTCACAATAATTCAAAAACTATTAATATACAATCAATCAAATTCAATCAATTCAATTTTTGTATGATTGTTTGTTATGATAAAAAGTTTTTTATTGCAACAACAAAAAAACAAATTTGAGCACCCCGCTAAATGAAAAATGTTATGTCTTTTGAAAATTTAAATTTTAACAAATGCTTCGATCAGGCCCTTTATTTCATAAGTTGATAACACTAACATAGTCAACTTGGTTTTTGGATTCAAAAGTAACCGTCACCATCGCAAGTGATGCCGAAAAAAGACGATGCCGGAGATTGGTTGTATTTCGGTGTAGGTACTTTCAATATTTTTGAATACAAACATTTTTACAAATACCTTAAGACATCCCGACTAGAAAAATTGAAGTGAATCTAGTAAGGAAGTATTAGTAAATATATTTTTCACATTACGTATTTCAGATTTAGATTAAGGTTTAGAGTTTTCCGCACCTATTTCAACATATAATGAAAAGCATTATTCTCAAAATCAGTAGGACAACAGCTTTCCAAACCGAATTAAACTTGTACCAGACCCGATTATACTCAGCCAATAACTCCTTTTGATTTTTGTTGATTGGTACTTACATTTTTCGTAAGAAAACAATTTTAAATTATTTATATGCATAACTATTTTATTGGTGTAACTTATATTTTGCTGCTAATTTTGACTGCACAATTAATAGAATGTAATTCAGTCGAATAAAATTTACTCGACGATTAAATTCTAAGTCGAACCAATTTTACATGACACCACTACCTGGTCGATTCAACTTTCATGAAATCACCTCTGATTTGGAACTAATCAGGTTCATCTGACCAGGAATACTTTAGCGCAATTGATAAATTTTTGTGACCAGAAATAGAATATTTTATCCAGTATTCTCCAAGGCAAACGAGTCGAAAAGTTGGTGGGCATTTCGGTCCAGAACACCAGGCCGATCTCATCAGTGTGTCTACGGCTTAGTGTCCCTGGCATAAACACCCGAATACATGAATCGGTCGATCGCCAATCCCTATGTCTAGTTAGCAGCAATACCAAGTGTGAATTATAAGAGAAGGGAAATTTGTAACAGTATTTTGAACAGTCTGATGCTTGATGCTATTTAGTATTTTTAACGGACTGGATATTATATTTTGGACCATAGTCGTACCTAAGTAGAAAAACCTCATGGTGTTAAGACTAAGGTTATCATACTCTGGATCTGACTTGTTCTTGAGAAGGCATACGTTTAGTGGCCAAACGCCTTAATGGATCTTGATATATTCTAAGGATTTCTTGAGGTTGATTCTAGTCGGGATGTACTTTCGGAAATCTTTATTGGATTATTATCAGTTATTTATTGCAGTCTCTAAAAAAAACCATGAAAATCACATTAATTTTACCAGGTCAGGCTTTAAAACAATTTATTTTCAGAAAATACTTGACTTTTATTCACTTGTTCCAATAGGAAGAGTTTTTTTTAAAAGACTGCCTTAAATTGTGATAAAATTAAAATTAAATTAATGCACTTCCATTCCACCACATACGGAAAAGGTGCAGAGCACCTGGCCATTTTCCTCTCCGATTCAAAAGCTCCTGGGGCCCTTGGGGGCAGGAATGCGAAGCCGTTCGGGGCTCTGCTGGAGCGTGATAGTTCAGCCGCTCGGGCAAGGCCACCGCGCGAGCACCACCACGATTTTGAGCTCCTGCATAATAAATCGGCCCAACGATGACGCAAAAGAAACGGCTCCAAACATAAATTTGCAAGAGCGGAAAGCAAACACTCGCATAACCCCGACGCGGCCCGTCGGGTGGCGGAGCACTCAAGCAGCCCCGGCAAGAAAAGCCCAGAAACGTGCGGAGGCGGGAACGCGTCTTCGGAGAAAATCGGGAGCTCAATGCCGGGGCTCAACGCCACTAATCCGCCGTTTGTTGCTTCTTCGCATCGCGGCCCCCCGCCCGCCGCGAGTCGTCGTGTTGACAACAAGCGGCACCACGTGCAATTGTTCTGCTTTTATTAGCGCATTCCATCGTCCCTGCCGCCGTCGCCGCCACTGAGCTTTTTTGCCGCCCAACGCCCACGCATACGACCCCCCGAGCTTATTTACAGCGGCTCGCAAATTCCTGCTGACCCGATCGGGTCGGTTTCGCGGCCGCGTCGCTAGGGGTCTTTACTACTTTATCCCCGGAATGCAAATAATTTTATTACAAACGCAAATTTTTGATAATGGAGGCCTAAGCCCCGCGCCGTCGGCCCGGCGAGTTGCCTGGTCACTCGGGTTTAGTCACTTAGCATAAATTGTGGCAGTGTTGCCACCTCCCCGTCGCCGCCGCATTACGCAACTCGATTATGCAAATTTTTGCCAAAAACTGGAATTCGCTTAATGTCTAGTATTTCTCGCGCAGGGTTACCTTGTTATCGCTTATTGACGTGGTAATTTGTTTAATCAGCTTGCACAGAACAAGAAAATAATTAAGCCGCTGGCTGGCCGGGTTCTGGCGTGTTTTAGCGACTCTGTTACTTCCCAGTCACTCCGGCTTATTATTATTTATTTATTTATTTTCTTTCTGTGCTTTTCTTTTATAAATTTTACTATTCGAATTTATTCACAGCCACTCGTATTAAGATGCGAAAAATTTGGAATAAAATAAAATTATAAATGGCTGGGTTATTGGGCATTGGCCTTCCAAACATAGGCTGACTAAAAATGACAAGGAATTGTAACGTATTCTTCGAAAAACTATTTTACTAATGGTAAGTATATTTTATTGCGCGACGACTTTAATTTGCCAATTGTTTTCAAATGTATGTATGTTTTTTTGCCAAATTAATTAGATGTCAATTCAGCGTTAATGTATAGAACTTTTTTATTGTCGTATATGTAAAAGAGAAAAAAATGTTTAAGTGTTACCAGATTTTCAGCTGATTTAAAAAAAAAAAAATTGAACACATCCAAAGATCTATTAAACTCAACACTTTTAAATTTTTGAATGAATCACTGTGAAAGTTTTCCTCCTTTTGGCTTTGCCTCGGGAATTAATTATTATTTTAGTCTAAAAGGCTCAAAATTAGATATTTTGTTTCAGATTACTGAAGATGTAAGAATAATTTCAGAAAAAAATATTTAATAGTAATAAAATAAGTAACGCAATAGTTCAAATTAATGTTGAACTTTCAGTATATTGGGCTCGGACTGCAGGCATCAAAAATTTTTTTTTTAATTATTGCGTTACTTATTAAGTAAGTAGAGATGAAAAAGACATTTTTGATTTTTTTTACCGAAAAATACAATATCTATAATCTTACTGATCGCGAAGTACTTAAAAAATAAACGACCTTAATGTAATTTCAGCTAAATCGACATTTTGTATTTTTTATTCCAACGAAAAATTGTTTTTATCGACGAATATACTTACAAAATAAACTCTTAAAATTTCATTTCAATTGCTTTTTTAGTTTTCTCAAAAATCATTAAAAAAAAAGGGTAATTTCTAGGTTTTAAGTTTTGACAATATTTTCACAATTTTTTTATACATCTATATTTTAAGAATCCTTTCATTTAACCCTTCGCAAATTATCTCCAATTGCATTATAACAACCAACAAACAACATTTTATTTTGTACCTTTTTAATTTTTTTTAAAAACTATTTAATAATTTTATGGTATGATACAATTTTATTCATATTTTGTATTACGGGAAAAAATATAAAACTAAATAGTTCTGTTAAAAAGCAATGTTAAATTATGGTACTTAAACATTGTTTATAAACTAATTCATCTTGGTTGTTAAAGATTCTGTTAAAGATTCCTTCCAAAATTATTTGTGTCAGTTTATTGCTCAAACCTTGATATTGATATAATTTTTAACAATTATTTACTGCATTTATTGACTATACAGTAAAAACTACTATAATATATTATTTAAAAAAGTTTATTCTGGATTCTGTCAGAATCGAATAAAAAAAAGGTTAAATAACCCTTTTATGATACCTACATCTAAAATCCTTTATAATATTCTTTAAGTTGATAAAAATTCATTTAGATATTTACCTGTGATTTCAGATAATTCTCCTAAAAAAAAAGTCCAAAATTTTATCTGCCTTTTTCTACCAGACTAAGTTCCCTGTGAAAGGAAAAATTAATTTCTAAAAATATTAAGAATATTATTAGAACTTCTAATAAAAATAGGGAATTATATAAATTTTTTCTCGATTTCTCTCAAACAGAATTTAAAATAAAGATTAACATAACAAAAGAAAATTGTAAACTGAGCTAATTTTGCAACCAAATGTTTAATGAAACTTCGTCAGTTCTTTAAAATTACAAACTTAAGTAAAATATCTTGCTTGCTGCGATCTAATAAAATTACTATACTTAGATAAGACAACCAATTGTCTACCCTTAAGCAGTAAAAACGTTTTAATATGTAGTTTAAACCAGATTTGGGGCTATCAAAGGTCACGCTTTCTCCAGAAATTGATCTATCACTGCCGGAATTTTATAAATTTTTTACTATTACAAACCCTTGTCGATGTGTATCTCATAAATGTATTTCAAAATATGAATGTATTTCATCGGCTATTATTTTAGGCAGACATGAACTTTTTTTTTAATAACACAGAATAAAATAATTGATATCCCTTACTGCTAAACTAAAACAATATTTTTTACGTCGTAATCTCAAAATTGAATTAGGTAACCTGAAAGTATAAACAATGGATAAATGATATGTATATATAGTGTTTTTTTTTTGGCACTTCCGCATCTATATGAATAAATTATGCTACTCTGCTATATTTTACTAACAAAACAAAATAATTCGACGGTCAAATTCCTGAGCAGTTCTTGTAGTGGCGTTTCTGGGGTTATCACGAAAATACTTATCAAATTGTTCAATGACTTAGTGACAGCGTAATCTTTGCCCAGCCTTAAATGCCCGGTGGTTACCTTCGAAACCAATGAAATAATCTAAGCTTTTTATCTTTCTTGCGAAAACGATAAGTAAAGGTACGTACATATGTAAATAAATAATGTTGAAAAGGATTCAGTGACGTACGCGTGCCTTCCAACATTTTAAACGAAAAACTAAGTATGATTTAAAACTTTGATTATGTCATTTTACTTTCCCGGATGCAAAAGTAAACCTCATTTGTGCTATTTGCTTTTCTGCTTCTTTAATAAATTATCGATCGATATGTTTATTTCTGCGTAAGTTCTAAAACCACTCAATCGATTTTACCACCAACTAGTTAAAAGTTCTTTTCAACTTAGGGCAGATTTTTCAATCGGCTGATAACTTTATTCTTCAGATAAAAAATCAACTTGGCTGTGAGAAAAAATTATTTTTCACTCAATTTGTCAAAAT
Organism: Eutolmus rufibarbis; assembly: GCA_963920795.1. NCBI lineage: Eukaryota > Metazoa > Arthropoda > Insecta > Diptera > Asilidae > Eutolmus > Eutolmus rufibarbis. Next base: position 33,677,037 of record OY987205.1, read on the forward strand.
TAACCGAAGGATAACAATCAAATCTGCCGGTTTAAGGAGCGAATAAGTTTTATCGATCTGATAGCTATTTTAAATCAAAGTCAAGTTGATTATTGGGTCCATTTTATTCGACGAATAAATCCATTTGACGAATGAAAAATTGGCCCTTAGTGAGATTTACATATTACAAAATAAATGATACATCGAGTAAATTTGTATTTTAATTTGCTAAACTTTTACCTAAGACATATGATATGTATGCAGGTGTAGTAAATTGGCATCATTTTTGCAATTGCCATAATTGTGGTTCGTTTAAATTAAAGAAATAAAAAAAACGATGTAATTTTGTGAATGATCAGACAAACTAAGGATTATTTCGATTTTAAAATTTCAGAATGTTTTTGCATATTTTTTTTTCGATACTTTTTGAGGTACATATGGGGCATTCCATGTCAAATCATTGAGGCCGTGACCCGACCCCTTTTAATTTTCCTAATTTTTTGGTATTATGTAGTACCCATCTAGAGTAGCTTTCATGAATTTTTTTAAATTTTTATTTCAACCCCCCAACAAGCTATTAGCATTTAAATATTTCGCGTAAAAAAGTTTCAAATACCTGTAACTTGGCAAAAAGTAGAAATATCATAAATTTTTTTTTTCATTTTATTCCTTTTGAGATGTCGTTTTATAAAAAAAATGTAAAAATAATACGTTTTTAGTTTTTCTAGGTTTTTTTTGATTTTTAAACCAAAAAAGGGCTTTTTGAAAAAGAGTGGCGTTATGAATTTTTTTCGAAACATTCTCAAACATTTCTTTGTTCAATATGCATATTTATGAGACAAATTTTGGAGTGGGATCTGGCTTTGTTCTATTTTTTTCCGAATTTCAAAAATTTTTTTTTTTTTTTGGTATTTTAATTTTTTACAAAAAAGGATTATTGGCACTGAAAAACTTCATTGCGTCATTCCAGACACTGATGGTACACTAATTATAAAAGATTATTCTAATTCTACAGTCACTGAAACGTGTAAAATATTTAAACGTGTCAGAAAATAAATAGCTTTCACATTATTAAAAATGGTTGTTTTCTTTTTCGTAAATGTTGTTTCTAAATACAAATGGTCAAAAATATCACAAGTATAATAGCATTAAGCAAAACAAACTTTTTAATATGAAAAAAAAAAGTGGAATATTTAGTTCATGATAATTTAGATATTTAGTAGTGACAAAAATAAAATAAGTACCTAGTCTTGAAAATGTGGTATTTTCGATAATTAGTCACTGCGATTAACTTCTATAATAAAATTTGGCTTGAAAGCGTACATTATTTGTAAAAAATTAAAATACCGAAAAAAAAAAAAAATTTTTTAAATTCGAAAAAAAATAGAACAAAGCCAGATCCCACTCCAAAATTTGTCTCATAAATATGCATATTGAACAAAGAAATGTTTGAGAATGTTTCGAAAAAAATTCATAACGCCACTTTTTCAAAAAGCCCTTTTTTGGTTTAAAAATCAAAGAAAACCTAGAAAAACTAAAAACGTATTATTTTTACATTTTTTTTATAAAACGACATCTCAAAAGGAATAAAATGAAAAAAAACATTTATGATATTTCTACTTTTTGCCAAGTTACAGGTATTTGAAAATTTTTTACCCGAAATATTTAAATGCTAATAGCTTGTTGGGGGATTGAAATAAAAATTTAAAAAAATTCATGAAAGCTACTCTAGATGGGTACTACATAATACCAAAAAATTAGGAAAATTAAAAGGGGTCGGGTCACGGCCTCAGTGATTTGACATGGAATGCCCCATATACAAGGTACATATATATACGTGATATACCTTAAGATACAGATCGAAACTTCAAATGCGTTTTTATCTAAACTAAATTTTCAAAGCCGGTGACCATTATAATTTTGAAGAGTCGCTCAACCGATTTAAATGATAGGTACTTTACGTAGGAATCCAGAGCGTTAAAAATTCTTAGTAGCATCAGGCTTTCCTGATTAGGACCAAAGTAGTAATCGGGATCATTAAAAATACGTAGAAGTTATTCCTGATCAGATGAACTTGATTAGTTTCAAATCAGGCAATCCTGGCCAGGAAATCTTTTTCAGTTTCACATTTAGCATTCCTTATTAGTTCCTGAGTATTTTTTCGCGTTATATGACCGACCTGCGGGCCTACCATTCGAATAAATCCGTGGACGAAAATTTTCGTACGCTCCTTTTCGAATGATTAATTTTTGGCGTATTCCTGAATCTAATCGAATTCGTTCAGATATATTTTCACCACATGCGATTCACGATACGAATGTGCTGATTTTTTACCGCTTGCAGCACTTTCCATTTTCAATCTAAACACATAATTCTTTTTATTAAAGCTAAACTCACATATGATAAACCAAGCATAAAGTTCATAATTTTATGAAATTAAATAAGTAATTCACTTAAATATGATTTGAAATTAAAAAAAAAACAACTTTATTTTGGTTAATAAATATATCCATTACTTACATTTGTTAACTGGGAGTTTAAAAAATATTACACCACCTATCGTTTTTGACAGTTTTTAACTGCTCAGAACCATTTGAAAATTTCAGAATATTTTTCATACGAGAAAACTCGTGCATGATTTTGAGAATACGCTTTAACTCTTCAATTCCCAGTGTCACTTAGAGGTGACCGAAGTTTAATATTTTTTTTCTACCACAAGGAGATTTTATTTTTGAAATCTATAGATGGTATACCATTATTGTAGCAAAGCCAATAAGTAACACTATCAATTGTTTTTTTTCTGGCAACACTAGCAATACGTCATGGGTCAAATTCTCCTTCACAGTCTTAACTACACAATGCCCAGTGTCACCTGTGGGTGACACGCCCATACAAAAAAATGGGGGTAGTTTATTTACATTTAATATATTTTTTTTGTAATAACTACATGTTTGTAAGCTATGTTAACTAAAAAGAAAAAAAAAATCTTTATTAACTTTGACATGGGAATTGAAGAGTTAAGGTAAAACCATTCGAATGTACTGAATTTTCGCACACGGATTTATTCGAATGGTTTCAGGAATAGACCCCTGTTCTTAATTAGGTTCAGCCATATTTTTCTAGTTTGGATTAAATACTCCTATAGTCATCAATTTCCTTTTAAGACGTAGAAAATGCATCCAATGCCATTAATTACAGATTTTTATATTACTTTGAAATCGTTATAGCGATACCTTTTCAACGATACCCCACTCGAATGGTTTATGAATGGAAAGTATTTTTTAAGATTTGATACTATTTTTAGTAAGAGTGGGATCATATTTCAGATGTTACATCCCCTGCCGTGTGCGCCTTAAAATGCGAAAAATGACAGGTATTATTAATTATTTCTTGCCTTTCGCCCACGCATCAAAGTGTCGTGGAGCTCCCAGAAATGCGACTATCATTATTAACTAAATTATGCATTGCCCGAATTATCCCGATACGAGCCAGCAGAGGGCGCCCGTGTCGCCCGCGCAAATCGATCCGTGTAAAGCGAACTCACGCCTCCGATTTGTAGTTCATGTCTGTTCTGCTCTATGTTATATGCAGTGCATGTTTTTTACATGAGACCAAGCAATCCTCAATGATACAATTGAATTGTAGCGAACGACATTTGATGTGAATAAATCATTTCATTCTGCTGCCTTCCATCACGAACGAATCTTTGGTGTTCCTGGCGGTGTCCTTGCCGCCCTCCGTTCCCAGCTCCTGGCTCCGGGCTCCAGGACGACGAGCGATACACTTGCCAGTCCCGTCCCGGGCCCCGAGAATCGTCAGGCCCACCCACGCTCTGGTGCCGCCCCCGCAACTCACCTGGGCGAATTACAGCGGAGCTGGTAGGTGTGCAGGGCTAAGAAATTTTCACGTGTACGAGGGTGGCTCGATCAATATTTATAGATTTTAATCCCCGTTTATTATGACTACTTTAGGTGCTTTCCGGCGAAGCCGAGTTTCTTTTCTTTTAATTTGTCTTCTGTTGACAGACAGGAGCATTTTCATAAGAGTGACTCGGTGTCAGTCGCTCCTCCCCCGCGGCTAATGTTATCTAATCGAAATGCAAAACACTTTTACACGCAAATGACATATCTCGTGCCGTCTTACGCCTGGTGTCAATTTTTCTCATCGTTAACCTCCCCGTGAACCCTAAAATCCTTAGAGGGCTCCTCGCCTGCTCCGCTATTTTATATCGCGTCCCAATTATTCGCGCATATTTGGCGGAGCGATGACGACGACGAGGACGACTCGTGTGCGGAAGAAATTTGCGATCGCGAGCGCGAAACGAGCTAAACGGGCTCAAGAGTCGCACGGGGGTTCGATGGGCCGATGGGATTAGGGCCTAAGGACTTGTAACCGAAGGGCCAATAAACAATTCGAAGGCGTTAATTTCACACGTAATGGCATCGTGCCACCTGGCACAATCGAACACCCGCCTTGACGGGGAATGGCAAAGAGTGGCATCGTTATCCTTAGAAACGACATTTTGCAATTATTGCAAGACCCCATTAAAAAGGTCATGCGTTTCATTTCAAACAAGAATGAAATCCATTACTCAAAGCCAAGAACTAAATAAATTCGAATATGTGCGAGTTAACGACATGCAATTAAATAGACACACTCCATTCAGTACGAAACGAATTGGTGTGCCCTACTTAAATACAATCGAAAATTATATCACTAAAAAAAGGAATATCTAAAAAATTTTCTTCAAAAAATTTAAGGGGGCAGACCCAGATAGAATTTTGAGAAATTCTATTTTTTTTTTTTGCATTTTCTCAAAGTAGAATATTTCAAAAGTATTCTCTAAAAATTTCAGACAAATCGGACCGTTATTTATGGAATAGACGATTCAGTGTAAGTTCCAAAATAAATTTTTTATGTGCATTCAAATCGTACTCAAAACTTTAAACGCGTTTTTCTTGAAACCATGTTTTCGAAGTCGGTGATCACTGTAACTTGAGAACGGCTTTGCCGATCGGTATCAAATTTTTCTCACTTATTCTATACATAATTGTACTCGGGATGGACGAAGAATTTTTTTTTGGACGATTATTTTTTTTTTTGATAGCCGAAAATGCGAGTGAAATTTTAGTCGAATGAAGAATTTTGATTTTCAACATCCGCCATTTTGTGAAAATTCAAAATTTTTCAAATTCCTTCGTCCATCCACAGCATTATGTCATTAGCTAATGATCCCTTTTGTTTTTTTTTTTATTTCGGATAATCCAGTGACGAGCAGCAGTGATCACGGCAAAACACTTTTTGTTTTTGGACCCCTGCCAAATTTGCTGTATCCTACTAATTTTTTCAATATTTTGCCATAATAAAAATTAGAATATTTTCTGTAAACACATATCTTTCATGTGGAAAAACATTTGTTGTTAATTATTTTAATGCGTGGTAAAAAAAAAACCTAAAAAGCGGCTTTTTTTGGAAGTTCCAACTGGGTCTGCCCCCTTAAATAAAAAAAAATTTACCTTTCAGTATGTGTTTTAAATAAAACCTTGGTTTAAATATTTTTTTGTTTACACCTTTTTTGTTTTTTATACTTTTTGGTCTGGGTTTTATAACACTATTTGCTCTCGTCAAACTTTTCGATTTGATACCCATATCAAGTTATGAAGAACAAAGTAGTTCGCAATCTTGAGGCGTCCGCCATATTGGATTTAGAATGACTTCACATAGCTTATAGAATTCTACTGTAAAACCTTTTTATTTGATACTTAGATCAAAGGGTTTGATACCCATATCAAGGGGGCTGTGCAGAAAAAACAAATCCGCCATGTTTATTTTAATTTAGATTCAAATGTTATATCAAAAAAATAAGTGTCGGACCACGCCTAGGGTCGAGTTCCGCAGTCAGTGCGGTAATATTTAAGTAATTTGTGTGTATAGAGTTTGTATGAACTTTTTATAAACCCAACTACATGTCATAAGTCGACTATGACTTGTAAACTAGTAGAGCCTACTTGATAATTATCCTTTTAATTTCGTCATGTGTACTACATTTTGAATACTTTTCAGATATTCCAAATAGAGGTTTAGCTGATAGGGGTGCAGACACAACTCTAACAAAAATTACCACTCTAAAGCTTAATTTTTCGTAAACAGATCCTTTTATCGCAAAAGTGTTCATGACATACCCCCAGTATTTCGAAAGACCTATTCAACCTTATACAATGGGATATGCGAATAAAAAGAAAAAATTATCCCTACTTTACATGTAGGACAGGTATCGTAAGGAAATTTGCTTAATACATTTTTTCATAACTTTGTAGGTGTGATAAATAAATGAACAAATAATTTCTATAGTCTCTTAAAAATAGGAATTAAATATCTTTTTGATTTTACTGCTGAATTAGCATCTCAGTCAGCTCAGTTTTAAAATGTTTTGAATTTTAAAGTGTCTTATCAGTAAGAAATGTGGTTCTTGAGAAAATGAGCTTTAACATGCAAACAAACTTTGCTTTAATATGCAAACTTGTTTTAATGTATAGAATCCTAAAAACAATAATTGTCAAATGTCTCTTGTCAAACAATACAGACCGAAAAATACTAATAAATACTTGAAGTTTTTATGTAGAATTTTTAATTATATTGGTTTTTCATATAAAAAATTTGGGCGATTGTGTTTCTTTTTGCTTTAAAATATGAACAAAATCTCAAATACTTTTCAAGATAAGAGTTTAAAGAAAAAACGTAACAACGTCAATACGAAAAATTCCTTCAATTTTTCGGGAAATCTTTCTTATTTCAGTTTAGAGTTTAAGATGAAAAATCTTTATACAAAATAATGTATATCAAAATGGTTTTTACAAGGGTCTTTAGGACTGCTTTTGATGACTTATTATATCTATGTTTGTAGGAATTAAAATTTATTAAATATGTTCTACATATGAAACGCAGCTAAACATCGATTTTAAATATTTTAAAAAACGTACTCTTTGGTGACAACTTTGATACAATGAATTAAAGACAAAATATTTGCTTATAATATTAACTTAAACTGACTTTAACCTTCATATACTCAGAAATGCCTGAAAATTAATTTTTTTCAGTGCTACTCAACTTTTAAAATAATTAAGTACTTTTCCAATGGTAGAATCGAATAGTTTAATTAAATATTCCAATTTCCTATACTTATTCTGTAACTACTTGATGAAACATTTTTCCAAAACTAAAGAGAGCATTTAAATAATGAATTTGCGTACATTTATAAGTTACAAAAAATCTATAAAATTGAATAGACCGAACCCATAACCTTTCCTTTTTGCTAAGCATTCAAAAGGAATTCGCAATTTTATTCTACTACAGAAGGGTTCCTTTTGATAAAAAATTTAGATATTAAAGATGTTTTATTTGTAATTCTTTATACTTTCACCCACTCTTACCCAAGCAACTCTAGCCAGTCGCAATTTTATCAATGAAACAAAAATCAAATCGAGATTTTCTCCGAACGTAATTTCCGGTTACTGCAAACGATATTTTTCCACAAAATATCATTTCCCTCTCAAGACTCAAAGACAAAAAATAAAAGTTTTAAATGTCAGTGGGATGCTGTGAGCGTGCGACTGGAATCAGCACGTGCCTATTTCTACAGGGTAAGCCTTAAATATCCAAGGGGTGGGCTTTAGATTCCAGGGACAGGGCGTGTGTTTACGGTGATGGGGCCGAGATTATACAGATTTTGTTTACTTCCTCCCGAAGACGAAGACTGATTGCTTGCTTACATTGATAGAGTCCAGAAATTAGTCGGGAGCATGTACACGGAATGCATCAAAACAAACGAACACTTATGCGTTTATGCGTTTATGTAAACAAGACTACTTACGTGCTGATAAATGTTCGGTAACCGAAGTCCAAATCCTGAAAGAAGACATGGGGAAAAGATTAAAAATTTTCTTCATGGGTTATAAGATAAGCAGAAGGTAGCACATATCGATGCAATAGACCAAAAAAGTAAACATACACCCTGAAATTCGCGATTTCCCATTATAAGTTGCATACAGCCGTTTTAATTTTAGAAGGGCGACCACCTCGTTGCCTTTACACAATAAAGAAAATATAAAGACAGATAGGAAAATTATTTTGTAAGACTGCGAAAGTTATAAATTGATCTAACTGAATAACCTTGTTAAAACTACTAATTTTCAGGTTATTTCAACAAATATTCGTATTGATTTTGACCTACCACGAATTCTAGTAATATTGAACAGATAAAATAGCTATACATATTTCAAATTAAAAAAGGTATAGGTACATAAACGATTGCGAATATCATTATTTTTTTTTTATTCTCGTATATTGATTTCTTCAATGTTTATAAATAAATTTGCAAATGATAAAACTCAACAAAATAAAAAGTTTGTTTTTCGAGTCTGGATTATTAGTTATATTGTTTTTCAATTTTGTCCAAAACGAAGGACATTGGCTTGAATTTCTTTGGTAAATATTTCCTGAATTGTTTCTGATATTTTTTCCAAAAGTAAATTTTATTCTCACTTACCAATTATTATTATCTATTAATTTAAGGGTTTTCAGGTTGGCTAATATACTACTTAAATTTAAAAACTCAGTCCTGCAGATCTTTTATAATGATTAAAAATTTAAAACATGTCCACTTCTAAAGAATTTCTATGGAAATACGAGTTTTAATAATCAAAAATCTTGTAAACTTTTGTAATATAAAAGTTATTTCCAAAGCCCTGATAAATTCGAAAATTAAAAAAAATAAATCTGTAGACGTTTTTTTTTTTATTGCTAAAATAATTAAGTTGCAAATTTCTTGTTTAAGAAATTGTTCAAACCTGAATTTTATGTAACACTTTATAGATTATTGAACCTGATGAAAAGGTTCAATTGAACTAATTGGAATTAAAAAAGGTAACTCTAATGTATTTTCTTGTAAAAGAAAAATAAACGAAAACTCTGGAGAAATTAAATATGAAAAATAAAGCAAAAAGTTATAAGCTTATCATTTTAGCTAAAAACCCAAATCAGTTGCCGGGGCCGGTATTTTGCCCGTCCCGCTAAAAGCAGCGCATTCCCTTAGATTTTCGAAAATGTAGGAAATTTCTTCTTTTCCGACTTATCAAGGTCAGGCTAAGTACCTTCGACAGGAGCTTAGTCGAATTCACATATCCCATTCAATCAATCATTCAATTTGAAACTCAAAAAGGCATGGAATAGGGCTCGTTCGAATTGCCTATTGAGAGGCGGACTTATGGCGTCACAGATTTCGTGAATATGACAGCGCGTTGCCGGAACCTGAAGGCATTTAGACAAATGTATCTAGCTACCGAACGTACCTGGGCCGCCCTCCCACACTTCCGCCGACCGTTCGGGAACGAAGTGTCTTTCTATAATACATGAGTAGCAATATCCTGCCATAACTCGCATTTATAAAATCAGAAACTTCTCGGCAAACCGACAGAGGTGTAAGTATCTAGGCAACATCCTCCAGGACGCGTGGGCGGTCTTTCTGGAAAAGTTGCGATCTTTGGGCTGACTCCTTGATATGGGCACAAATCATTCGAGGATAAAAGGCAATGCCACGATGGAAGTGTAATTGGCATTTCATGTTCACTGATTTCTCTTAATAAAAAAGCTGCTTTCTCTGTTTCCTTCTTGGCAACTTTATTTTTTTTTTTTCTATAGCAAAAGGAATGAAAAGTTGGAGTATAGAATTATGTAGGTGAAAATTGCGAGATTAATAAGGGGGCGTCTTCAACAAAGGACTTTTCCAATTTGTGAAAAATTTGCAAAATTTCTACGGATTTAGCACTTTTTCTTCTTAGATATTCTATAATTAAGGTTCGCAAGTGTACCAAATTGGAGCACCTACTATAAGATCATAGGCATCCTTCATATGTCCTTATCACCTATTGACTATGTATTTTTAACATTTTTGAAACAATTTTAAACCACTATGAGTTCAGAAATCAAAGATATTTATTTTGCAACAAATACGATAAAGCAAAATTAACTTTTCTAACAGCAAAATCTAGACATTTTTGATATCAAGATTGGTGCTTTTTCCTTTTTAAAAATTCGGTTTAAATGCAAAAAGGTACAGTGGGAAAAGAAAATATTTGAGAAAAATATATCTTTTCTTTGTTTGCAGTAAGTAGAGAAAGAAATTACGACAAAAGTAGTTATCGAAGAAATGTATCTCAATCTCGTCATGATTACTTCATAATATCTTTGAGTGATAAAGAAAAATGGATGTAATCTTTAATTTGCAAAATGTGGCGAAATGTTTAGAGTCTGTACGAATTCAAATCTTCGTCTTGTTATAACATTTCGTGACAACACACCGAGCTAAGTTTTGTTCGAATTCGTGTCTATGCTGTGAGCTTAGATACATACGTAGTATATAACAGTTTAAATTTTTTAGCTTGATGAGCGAGTCAAGGCTTGCGTTAACTTCGTGAGACGGAAGGAGAAAAACTGTAGGTAGTATTCCTTGAATACTGTCGAATTGTGCATTTTTGGCTTATTTTGTTTATTTTAAGGGGGTATGCTGGTCTAGAGGCACAAATTTTAGGGTGTTTTTCAATTGCGATAAAAAACAAAACAATAAACATTATTATTAACGTATTATTGCTCAATATTTATTTACAATTTAAGGATATACAAAACAATTTTACAAAAAAAAAATCAAATCTCTAAAAATTACAAAGTGGGTGGTTGAAAAAAAAAGGGTGCGTCCTTATTGACACGATTTCAACTCTTCTAGTCATCCGAAACAAAAAAAAAAGATAAGTAATGAGTAAAGAGGTTGTTATAGCCCCTACCTCAGAGAAACAAAACAAATGTTTTTTCGCAAAATGGCGACTATTTAAAAAAAAATTTTTGTTTTTTACATATTTTTTCACGGTTTTTAATTTTTTTAAAATAGTAAAAAATATCTTTTTACAAAACTCTTGGTAGGGACGTTAGAGCGTTATATGAAGAAGATGTGTACCAAATTTCAAGTAAATCGGTTCATTAGAACTTGAGATATCGTATCAATAGTGTTAAAAAAAGTAGTTTCGAGAAAAACGCGTTCAACGATTTGAGCATAGTCTAGATCATATAGACCGGTCTAGTTGCCGCGTCACTAAAGCAGCTATGACTCCGTAAATAATTGGAATTTAAAAATTTCCTTTGGAGGGTACTTATATTTTTTTTTGCATATAACTTTGATATACATATATGCAAAAAAAATCGATTTTTTCAAAATTCTAGGCCGGAATACCCCCTTAAAATATCAAATATCGAGCTAAGCAAACGAATTCGAACAACTTAGCTTTGTCTTCGCTTTATTAGGTGTATTTTTTTCTTCTATCCAGAACAAAAGAAGATTTTGCTTAGATTTAAAATTTATCACGAATAACCTATAAGAAAGATTTAATATTTTCGAAAAAAAAAACATCAAATCGCAATGACTTTTATCCGCTTTTATGCCAAAAATTGTTCAGTTCACGATTTGATGTTTTGCATGAATTAAAAACATGGAAATTTGATGTATTGATGATACAAACTGATAATCCTTATTCTGAGGAACTATTAGTAAACTTCAGTTGAATATAAACTTTTCTATAGTTCTGGAGATACGAAAAGAACAAAGCTATTGTAATACTAGTTCAGTTTGTTTGCTGACGTGACGTCATAAACTGTAATAACAAGACGAAGACGAAGAGTTGGATTCGATATAAAGACTAACTTTTATGTTGAGTTCTTGAATATTTTTATGTTTCTCTTTATAAGTGTTCTTAATGTTGATAAACCAATAAAATATTAACTAAATTACTTACCTAATTTACTTTTGAAGTGGATTGACTAAATTCCAACGTTTATAAAATGTAGGATCTGATGTTACAAAAAAAAAAAGTATAAATAAGATTTTTGTGTGTATTTCCATCTCTGCAGAAAAATCTTAATTTTAATATTTTCGCTAAAGAGGTTTACATAGCTTTCTCAAATTTTTAAATGGTTTATTATTATAGGATAATATTACGACGTTAATCTGATTCCTAAAATAAGTTGTTTAAAAGTTGAATTGTATCAGGACTGATTTGATAAAGGCTTGAAAGCGAATAAGAAACATTCTTGGTTTTCCCAAAAATTTCTCATTCACGTTCATTTTAACACAAAACATAAAAAATTCGTTGCACTTGTGATTTTTCGCTATATTTTTATTGCACCCAGAAAGATCAGCGACCAACCTTGTCACTGCGACAGCAGCCGGCATACCGCGTTGATGCGTTGGTCTCGAATTTGTTGCCGCTGCAGACAGAAAATTATCGAGAAGTCCCCTGCAAATTTTACAGCGAGTCAAATGTCCAACAGATTTTTTGTTTGTGGGAAAAAATCTCCCGCATGGACGGTGTAAGTTTTCTTACAATTTGTTTTTCCACTTCCCCGCAAAGAAGGCAGTAAGCCACAAATGGTGAGCACATTCGGGCGAAATAAAGAAGCCGAGTGGCGGAGGCCTTCTCGAGGAGCATCACTTGAACATAGCGAAGAAATTCATTGCTTGTGGCTTTGGGTGACGAACCGACCAGCAGACATTCAGACAATTTTCGAGTTCACCAGAAGACAGAGTCCTCGGTCGAGATTGTGACTGTTTGAGGAAATATACTAGTTGCATATAGCACAATTTCCTAAAGACATATTTTATAAAATTATATTCTAATATCCTAACGAATTTCAGCAAGAAACCATTCTTAAGACACCCCAACAAATAATAACTTAGTTATTAAAACATCCTATCGCTGATTAAATTTTGTATCATATTTATACTATCCTATACTATCGAGCTTCAAAAACTAGTCTTGACTTGTTGAAAAACCTTTTTTTAAACACATATAAAAATAGTCTTACAATACTAAATCTCCTAGTTGGTATTCCATCCTGCTGATGTTCGATTATTCTCTAATGCTTTTTCACAAGTAGGTACTATTATGAAGAAGTATTATTCAAAAATTTCATGAAAAAAGAATCTAGAATTTAAATCCATCCCGAACTAAGAAAATAAAGTATTACCCGACGGAATTGATAACATACATACTCATACATATATACAATTTGGTGGATGAAATTCTTTACATATTCTAGTCCTTGAAACGAAATCTTCGCAAATAAATACCCTCAAATTGAAGATTGCAAAATCAATAATTTGAAAACATATACAACAACAAGGACAACTTCACTTTGTCTAGTACTTTAATGGAAAATTTATTTTATTTATTTTTGTCCGAAAAATAAATAAGTTGTTTTTCAAAAGAATCAAAATAAGCGGATTAGAAAAGACATTTATTTAACATTTATTATTTCTGGTATCGAATTTTAGGCAATTAAGAAATCTTTGAAGTCATTTTTTTATCTTTCAAATTTAACTTATCATACGAATTTCAAATATAACTACAATGCATATGTATACTCAACTCTTTTACTGAAATTTACTTTAGAGAAAACATTTTGAGGTTCAAAGGTAATGCTTCATAAATTTTAACATTAATTTTAGTCTTATGGTACTTTGAAATGCTTCTATATTAACCTTAGTCTCCGAAGTTCAAAGACGGATTAAGACGGATTTTTCCTCAAATAAAATCTCAAATATCTAGGGATGTGCGTAAAACGTCTTCCAGTTTCTGTGGGCGTATTTTACACATATGACGAACAAAAACTTTTCAATCGCAAATTAAAGAAAGTGGCGTCGCTCTTGTCACAAAATACTGCCCAAAGTCAACGTGGAAAGTGTAATTTAGAAAGTTTAGTTTTTCACACATTGCCGACTAATGGTGACCACCTCGTTCTATCCCACTTAAACCCTTTTACACTGCAAAACTCCGAAGAGAACCCCGGGGGTAAATCATGATTGACGATGCAATTACAGTCGGATCGACTATCTGAATTTCTAATAGACATGTATATCAGAGTTTTCAATAGAGTTTTTCACAAAAGTTTTATATTTGGCCGACTCAAGGAGGAGTATAGAAGCGAAAAAAACCTTCTTCACTTTTGTAAATTTTACAGAGACTGATAAAAATGTTCTTCTCTAAAGATATACATATTAATTTAATTTTGAGGTTAAATACCAAGAATGCATAAAAACGCTGGAAAAATGAAAATATGGGAATAGTACATGAAGAAATAAAATGAGCAAAAGTTGTAGGAGACTGAAATTTATATTTTTTTAATAAAATGCACTGTTCAATCTTAGTCAATTTTATCCGTTTAGTGTGAAATCAAATGCAAATCTGCTTATAAGAAATAGTTTTGATTATTCGATAATTATTCTTATTAAGCAGGGTTATTCCACTATCATCATTAGACCACCCAATCAAATTGAGCTGGAGGTGCCCATCATAACTTAAAATGAAAATATCCAATTAAATCTTTAAATATATGAGTATTTTTCTCGCCTTATCCAATATCCATAATTATAAATTTTTATTCATTTCATTCATTTTATTGATTCATTTTTCGAATCCAACTTTGAGTTCGTTTAAAAAGTTATCAAATTTATTTTTTGCGTTGATCACCCGCACGGAAAATCTTATACAGTAATACCCCGCTTAACGCGGGGGATACGTTCCATCAAAGTAGAACGTAATGCGAAACAGCGCTAAACGAGGCTATCTTAACATGTAAATATGTAATGGGGTTAGGGGAAGATGGATAGAAAATTGGTTAGGTATTAAATTTAATAATTATGTTTTTTTTAATAAAAATAAAACCAAACATTTATTTCTTACAAAAATAAAAACAATATAAACGAATATACTTATAAAAACAAATAAAATTCTAAGTCAGTCAGATCATTCAGTCTATTCTGTGTTTCCAATTTTCTGCCTTTTTGTCAAGAAGGCATCTAATGTAGTTTGCGTTTTCCTTTTGCGTTCTGTTAGAAGTTGTTGATAAGTGGTTAAAGCATTTATAACACCCCGGATATGTTATGTACATATTTGGAAACCTAGCGCTGCGCACAATTTCGGGGAATCCCCGGGTTGAAATAAAAGAGCGCTAAACCGAAACAGCGCTAAACGAAACAGCGTTAAGCGGGGTCTTACTGTACTTGAAATATCATATATACATATGTGGTTTATTTTTTTATAATAGTTGATATAATTATAAGAAAGACTTTCTCCAATAAGTGTAGCCGGAAGAGGAAGGCAAAGACTTCAATAAGTCTTGAACAGCATCCATTATAGGCTGAATTTAATATTTTTGGGGGCAGCACAAAAACAAAATTCAGTTTTTCTTCGACCTATTCCGGAGCTACTTAAAAATATTATAAACTATGAAGTTTATTTTATCAGTGCACGGAATAAAATATATTTATTAATATAAAAGATATATTTAGTTTATATGTTAAATATGTGTATTGGCCTTACTTTTGGTATATGTATGTAAAATATGTACAGTACATAATGCTGCAAGATTGGCTTGGTGTTCCGGATCGAAACGCCAACATTTTTTGAATTCGTCTGCCTCAGCGGACGAGCAATAATTTTTAAGAAAATTTTAAAAAGTGTGCCTATATCGGCAAATTTGGCAAAACAAAATATACATGCAATATATTCTATATTTTTTAATATATTTTAAATATACGGAAAGCGGCAAAATCCATATATTTTATGTGTACCCGAAAATACCTAAAAATATATTTCAGACGTATATATTTTGTTTTATATTTTCGCATACATATTTTTCCATGCAGGCATGATTAGGGTGATAAATAACTATACTCTTATATTTAAAGATTTCCTTGGATTTTTTCATCTTAAACAATTCTGTCATCAGGTACTTAGTCTTATGAAGAAAATGGTATATCTCTATTTAAGACTGATAATTATGTAATTATAAATATTATTTTTCACACTCAAAGTGTGTACAATCAACCCCAAAATGATTTGTTCAATCACTTTATATAATACAACTGAAAAAAAGGCATTAAAAGCGTGAAATTTCGAAGCTCGGGG
The DNA here is from genome assembly GCA_963920795.1 of Eutolmus rufibarbis. Classification (NCBI taxonomy): domain Eukaryota; kingdom Metazoa; phylum Arthropoda; class Insecta; order Diptera; family Asilidae; genus Eutolmus; species Eutolmus rufibarbis. The sequence goes on from OY987205.1 coordinate 33,693,026, forward strand.
TTCAGAATCCGATGTGGTTTTTTCAAAAAAATGTCTGTGTTAGGACAATTTCAAATAAAGGCAGTTAATTATTATTATAGTTTACTAATACTCTTCGATTAAAATAAAATAATATAATTTTCACAAAAAAATGCGTCCCTGTAGCATTACAAAATGTTAGGGGATACATTTAGCAAAGTCTACAGTAAATTCGTAATTTTACAATGTTTAGAAATAGTTTAGACCTGAAATATTTTCTTTTGAATTATTGCTTATGGAGGAAAATTTCATAAATTAAAAAATTCCAGAGAATTATGTACTTGCCAGGTGGGTAACATTTTGGTGAGTTTTTCGATAAAAAAAAAATTAAGAAATACCAAGATATAAATTTAAAAATACAGTTACATAAAAAAAAATATGATAGTACACACTGTGTCCCATTATGAAATATTGACCCTTGAAGATTTTGATTAATTTAAACCATAAAAGTTGCGTGATCGATACTCTATAGTAAAAAAGTCTTCATTAAATCTTGGGATTTAATTAACTTGAGGTAGAACACCACTTGCTTTGCAAGATGCATTTACGAAAGTTACATTGACTGTGACTGACTTCCTTTTGTAGTGCAGCACAGCTGTGCAGCCTTGCGCCTCAAACCAAGCGACAAAGGGTGCGCAAAAATCATGTGTCGATCGTTTTTCCAGCACATGTGCTCAAAATGCACGCACCCTCGCTGCTGCAGCCTTCTGCAAGCGCATTGCGCGCCCTTCTTGAGATGAAATGCTTCCGCTTGCCGCCGGTCCTCGTCTTAATTGCGAGACAACAGTTTTATGGTAAGACGCAGAACGGTGCCTAACATCGTCCCGAAACGGCTCAATGTTTTTTTTATTCACCTTGGTGCCATAAAATCAAACGTTCTACGTGCAAGGCACCGGTTTCATCGGCCGGAGAGACATCGGCGCAAAGATGGCTTCGCTGGAACTACGCAAGACTTGCGAGGTTTCGAGGAGGACTTTGTCTTAACCAACGGCGGCAGGCTCGCTGAGGACAGCTGGAACCGAATGTAAACACCTCCCTCGCGTGACTCGAGTTTCTTGGGCATATTTACAGAGATTGTGATTATGTGACAATGGCAAAGGTTGGAAACCCTGAAGGACTTTTCCTCCTTCCTGCTTTTTCCCGTACTTTGAACGCAATTTTTTTTCCCGATATGTGTTCATTTGTGTCGCTTAAGTGGACTATAATAAAAGGATAGGCAACTCACTTCCACCTCGATCGGGTATGATAAAATCAAAGAGTTAATTAAGAGGGTAAAATCTACTTTGACATATTTATTTTCCAGAATCTTCCCCAAATATGGCCTTTTTCATAAATGCATGATTGCGTTACATTGACGATTGCATATGTTTCATAATTGCATACATCCAAACATCAGAGTTTTAAAACGCAGCATGCGCCGCAATTAAAAAGGAGAACTAGATTTTGACATTTATTTTAAGTACGGCGCTAGCATTGGAGCTGTTTTCCATAATCGTGTTAAACGCGTAATCAATAATACCATCCATCCCTTTTGATTTGCTCCTTTTCAACCTCAATCCCAGTTCTCTGACATGACAAGCTCAAATGCCAATACAAATAGCTGAAAGCGTTTATTAATGCATGTACAACAACATGTGCAATAGGTTTACCTGATGTTAATCTAATTGCAAGTTTAACGTTACAATTGCATGTAACCATGCATTTATGAAAGAGTCCTATGTCATTAAATAATTCGAATTATTTTCGATTCTACATAGCCAAACCGTCGGCAACTAACGCAGCAGGCCTATTCTATTCTAAACTTGAAACGCGTTTATCTCAGACCGCTTTTTTTCTACCTGGCGTTAATGCTAAAGACAAAATATTTGACCAATCTCTCTTAAATTTGTATCAGTGACTGTAGCCCGTAGTAAAATTATTATTTTTTATAAATAATTTCATATTTTTTAGGGTTCCGCCAACTCTTATAGCATCACTTTGTTGTCCCGTCCGTCTGTCCATCAAGACTCATTTTTTCAGGAACTAAGATAAGAATTACCGAGTCTACGACCTCATAGTCCTATAAAAAAATTCTACTTTCTAACTCAATACAATAAAAAGATACGGCCTTTCAAAATCTATTTTCATAGCGACAGACAAAACTCACTGACTAACACATCAAAATCTAGGTATATAGGATACATTTCTTTCACCTATAGAATCTTGAAATTTGGCAGCAAAACTCTCATATCAAGACTAAAGGGAAAACTCCGAAAATCATTAATTTCTATTATAATTCTATTTGGAATTTTCTTTTTATATAAGTCAAAATGATAGGCCTACTATGAGACAAACTTATATATTTTTTTCTGATTCAAATTTAATACATATTTCTAAAGTAATTACTGATTCAGATTTACGGCAATAACTATAACGACAAGGAACTCTTAATAATAATAATCTTGAGTTATTATCAACTTCAGCAGAAAGGAAATTTTCAAGGGCTCCGATTCAGCGCCATCTACCGTAGTATTATGTATTTTTTTTATTAAACGGTTTTATTAAGGACAATGCTTATAAATAAAATAGTAGATAATATTTCAAATTACCCTACGAACTGATATCTCTTTCCGTCAATTAACAGTCACACATGAATATTCGTTTAAAGACGTTGTTAAAAATTTTCTATTTTTAATTTTGCTACTAATATCGAGTTAAAAAGAGGATATGCCAAAATATGAATCGGATTTTCTTCAGTAGATTGGTAAATTATCAAATATGTACATATGCTTTCAACAATCATGGAATGCCAATGAAGTAAATAGACATTATATTGTTAATTGACTTTCAAGAATTCCATGTCTTAAATTTTATTAGCACAGACTTAAACGACCCTTATAATCTTATTCAAATCAGGAAAAAAGCATTCCAAAATAGGAATAGCCGGAAAACCCAGATTCCGTTGATTGTTTACATGCGTTCATCGCCGCCATCTAAAATATGCTTTAACACTATAAATACGTTTACGAATTGATATTTTTGATGCCATAAAAATAAAATTTCTAATTTAAAATCAAAATAATTCTAAGTTTAGGATACGGGAAAGTTCAATTCTATTTATTCCTGCTTTCGAGTACATCGAGGGGAAGTGTAAGCCATGACGATTCTTGTCAGTTCTGTTCTTTTCTTTGGGTCGCTCGGGAGGCTCGTCAAAAATACTGAGCCAGAAGGTACTGTACACCAGGTTTTACTTATAGTAGCACTTAAATAAATTAAATTTTTGTGTGTTTTGCACGACTTTTTTCAATAAAGTGATTTCATCGTCGTCTGAGTGCTTTCTTAGAAATTACCGACGGCAATCGTTTGTGAAAAATTACACTTATTACTTACACAAAAATTCAGAAAAGCAGTATTGAAAAATTTTGGAAATTTAAAGAAAAGGACTTACAGAGACCGAATGCATCCCATTCACGGAAAAGTCGAGATTCCGTTTCCGAAATAAGCACCTTTGACCTGCTGAACAGAAATACTTATAAACAAACAAAACTTCGGATATTTTCGGTTGTAAAACATCCGATTTTAGATTTTTGGTCAAAATTATCCTTTTAGTTATGTTTATAACTAATAACGTTCTGAATCGGTGTTGTATTTTTGAACTTTCTAAAAAAAACTCACCGACTTTCACATAAAGAGCGGGGTAAAATCCGACTGATTTTCAGTTTTTCTCGTCGCTATTTTGTGCTAAATTAAGAACTGAAAATTATTGTTTTCTTGGTGGTGGTTGGTTATGGGGAGTACTGCTGGCTGTAGAGGTGCCTTCGTTTCTAATTGGGCGGCCAAGTGGAGCTGCGTTTATTCGTCTTATGTAAAATCAGCGAATTTCTACAATTGTGTACATCCGGCAAAATTCGTATATAGAAATGACGCTTCGCACTGTATTTAAGCGATATATATGTGAAACTGATCGTGCACCTTAGACGCCATTTTTGTTCCTTTCTTCTTCTAACGTAGTCTTAAGAAACTTTAGTGGATTTCAAAATGACTTTAGATTTTTTCTTAAATAATGATTACGCTTTATAATAAGATCGAAAAGGGCATAGAGCAAGAAAACTGAGATAGGAGATTTTAATTAATTAATTAAAGAAAATATTTTAATCCTTTATCGAAAATTAAAATATAACCAGTCGTTCTTTATATATTAGTATCTTAAAAACAAAATGTATATAGTAGTTTAATATTTGGGAATTAATGAGCCAAAAGTCGCAACAATATACGCCTTCGACAAGACGGTGCCACTTGGCACACAGCAAATGTAACAATTAATAATTTGGAGGGAGTGATTTTGCGACCGAATTAAAGTAGGCGTCTAGACCGTGTAGTACGACGACTTTGTATCATTCGCCTTTTACTAGATATTTTCTAGATACTGATTTTTTCAATTTGATCAAAATCACATTAGTTTAATTGTATTCTACAGCTAATGCCAGAAATATGAAATTATAATGATTTTACAACAGAAATATTTTGCAAACTAAAATTCATAAATTTCATTTTAAATACAAATTGTAAAAGGAAAAGCTACGTGGTTTTTATAGTTGGAGGTCATTCTAGGTATATCAGGCGGTATAGGATATAAAACCTGATGGGGCTATAAGGATTAAATTCATTCGAAAATTTAACAATCATTATAAAAATTCAAAGATTTAAAATGTTTCCTACTAAAAAAGAAATTGGTATGGCGTTTCATCGCTCATCGCAGCGTAAAATATTTCCGTGAAAATATTAGTAGGGGGTAGATAACAAAATGAAAAACTTCATAACTCTTCCTCGGGCTAAGTGCCATTCGCAATTCAAAAGAAATAAAATTCAAAATATTTTCGAGGAAAATGTTTACAAGTAATTACGTCGTTCTTTATCGACCTTGCTGCATGCAGAGCAGAGAGAAGCTGTTGATTCAAAAGTCGATGTCGGCGGCATTGCTTGGCTGCTACACAACGACGACTACACCCAGAAAAGTATGCAGCCAAATATCTTGCGATTGTCTCGACAATTTCCACTGATCGACAGCAACAGTATTGGAAAATTTGCCAAGTGCTAGTTGAAGTCGGTTCAGTTTACAGCCATTTTCTTTTTGAATTTTCCTTTTTTTCCCATCATACAGGCGTCCCTGTTAATCTGCCTAGCGATCGCGGATAGAGCAAGCTGCATGATGCGCAAAAGTCCAAACGAATTAATCCACACAGCGAAATTTCTTGGACTTGTGCCAATGAAAATTCTGCACGAGCTTCTTAAATTTCAGCATCAAAAAAAAAAAAAAAGGAATTTGAAAAAGTTGTAAAGGTTGTGAAAAGCCTTAACAACTGTTTCACTTGTTTGCTTTAGGATTAAGACTTTAATTATACACGGCCTAAGCGATTAGTTGAAAGTTTCCTGGACTTGAACTTTTGTATTTTCAAAAATATTTTTAAGTATAACATTTCTGAAAAATGTTGGAATGTGAATTTGAATGGTCTTTATTTTATTACAAGATCCTCATAACATTCGTTTTTCAAGATTATGCATAAATAAGGGATCACCCTAACACTGGTGTCATGCAATTTTCATCATTTTAAACCCCTTCATAAGACAATATTAAAAATATGTATAATCAGAATAAAAACAAGGTTCATTATTCTAAAGCTATTTAGTTAGATGAGCAATTGCGTATACTAAATCGACGGGTCCTATTAAGAGCGAACTAAGTATTTTGTGTTTCCTGAAAGGAATCTAAGTATTTTGCGTATCCTGAAAGGGATCTAAGTTTTTACTGTCTCCTAAAACGGATCTATCTTTAATTTGTAGTTTAAGAAAGTTCTAAATCCGCGGCGCCAAAAAAAATCATTGAGAAACACTGCTCCCTGTAAGACAGTGCTATCTCCACCCTGTCATGAAAGAAAGTGCTATGTTCATTTTTTGGTAAAAGAGAGTGCTATCTTTAAAATTCAAAGAAGATAGATGTAAGTCAGCTTAATTATTTATGGTTATAAAAATAAATGTGATGTGTGTGTAGTTCGAATGATAGTTTAAGCATCATATTTTAGACAGTCATTACTGGGGTATTTAAAACAAAAACCAAGAGCGATTTCATTTCGAAGACATACTAAAATGATAATTTTTAACGATTTATTATTATTTTGACGATTGCGACATTCTCACCCCAGTAAAAATATATAGACCCAAAACGAGCGCATCATACGCCCGGAATTAAAGAAGCTTCCGATATACGCCCGAATCGGGCCCGTAGTATTTTTTAAGAGAAATAAGTAGAGACACCTGCAACACGCTTCTTTAAAATAAAAATAAAAATAAAAATTTAAAATTCGGATGTTATCAAAGCAATATGTAACTCTTTTTATCTGGCTTTCTTTAGCTGAATATGTATAGAAACTCTGAGCTTGTTGCAGGCGTATTTGTAACAATTCGAGCCAGTTGCAGGCGCAGTTTACAAAATTTTGGGCCTGTTGCAGGCGCACGATGCAGGCTTGATGCAGATGTGATTGTTCGACAACCGTGAGCTTGAAAAATAAAAAATTTTTGGATCTACATCGGACGCGTTGAGGTCGTACAAAAAGAATTTAAATATGTATATATTTACTCGCGGCACTAAGTTTAAATTTTTTTCTGACGAGCCAAAATGGAGCAACTACCTACGAAATAAACTGAAAGTTAGTTCTTTCGAAAAAATCTTTTATAATTAGACTATTTATAAAATATTTGTAATTTGTAAAATTTTATTTAGTTTTTATTTTTTTTTTCAGACAATGAAGTCTTATAAGCGTTAAATATGTTTAAGTTACTGCTAGTTACCGCGGAAGACATACAAAAATGTTTAAGAGGTCAATTTCATAATTTTGAAAAAGCGACTTATTTTCGTCGATTTAAGTCGATTCGAAATTTAGAAAATTATTTTTCTTTGTGCTTTTGTGTTCTTATAATTCAACAATAATAACGCAAATTAGAACAGGAGTGGTCACTAGAAAACACCTTTTTGCAAAAGCGATCTGGCAAAACGTCCATATAAATTTAAAATTTATAATATTTTGTGATTATTTTTTTCAAAAATCTTGAAAACACTACGTTAGGCAAAAACCGGAACAAATACGATTTAAACAGCGGGAGATGTACAAAATAATTGGCAGATACTCCAAGCTGAGCCTCCACTGTAAACACCTCATCTATCAAAGTATAATTAAACCTAATGAACATATGGAATCCACCTCTGGGATTGGACTAAACAATCAAATCGGGCAATTATTTAAAGAAGTTAAAATAAATTTCTACGTGCAATTACTGGTGCTTACAGCTATGTAAGTAACGCAGAACTACAGGAAGACCTTAGTATTAAATCGATTAACGAAATAATAAAGGAATATGCTGTTAACCACGAAATATTGAAGTCATACTGCTCTTGGATATAATCAATGAGTTAAGACACCTCAAAAAAATTAAATCTTGTACTCTCGAACGCACTAGAAACTAGCAGCAAATTGGTAATAAATTATCTTATGATAAGATTGTTCTAAGCATATTTAATAAAGGATGTTGTAATAAAAAAAAAAAACTGCCTTTCTAAAATCGGATATAATTTCGTTTCAGTCTTTTCCAATCCTTATTCTATGGTCTAACATTGTTAATGCAGTGGGCTAATAAATCTTAGTGATTTCATAGAACATTTTATGAAGCTGGTATAGTGTTTCAATTCATAATTAAATTTTATTTCAAGCGAAAACTACAAGTCTATTAGTATTATTCTAGTATTATAATTTTATGAAATATAGGTCCGTGGGCTTGTTTGTTTTACTGAGACAACTATTTCGATAGTAAAATTAACTGCCATCCATCTGCTTTGGAGACTTATAATAACAATACTCTGTATTAGTTGGAAAATGATGCTTTATGTAGTAAAATAAAACATAACACTTTAATTAGTAGTAGATATGAAAAAAATAATCAGTTTAGTCGAATTCAATGAATGTAGAAAATGGTGGTGAAATATGGGGTTAAATTAAGTGATAAATATTACTTTCAAATTTTTATGCGCACTCGCGCTGTACGCAACCTTAAAGTTATACCAGGCGCAAACTGAAACGACGTAAACCTAAAACTTTACGTGCTTTTGACAATATTACGTTTACGTTTACGTCTTTTGTGCAATCTCCCTAACATAAAAGAAACACTTCAAGGGATTTTTTATGAATCATTGCCAGAATACCTCCTATAAAAGCAGTCCGAATGGCAAATTCCAGTAATGAACCACTGATTTTGAAAGTGGTACATAATCAGTCCACTTTTTTAACACACATACATATTGTGGCTGACTCAACTGGGAGGAGGGTAAATGTGGCCGGTTTGTTCAAAATATGAGTCATCTTTGGGATGAAAACCAAAAAAAATTACAAGAAATTTTAATTATTAATTTTTTGTCTTCGGGGAAGTAACTTATAACGCATTCTTAATGTTAAATAATAATTAAAATGTTATTTAAGCATAATCATTTCTTTGTTTAAATAATTTATTTTAAAATTATATGATCTTAGAACCTATAATAACATTTCAACAGCTTCTCCAGTTAAATCTTAGCGTGTAGACTTAGAGATTTAGCATTTTTGAAGAGAAATAAGTAAAGACACCTGCAAGACGCCTGTTTAAAATAAAAATAAATATTGAAAGTTCAGATGTTATCAAAACAATAGATATAGACTCTTTCTATCTGCCTTTCTTTAGGAGAATATAACTAGAGAAGGATTCCATACTATGAAGAATTAATATTCAAATTATATTTTTGCAAAATAATTTATTTATGTGTTTCGGGCCTGTTGCAGGCGCGTTTGGGCCTGTTGCGGGCGTATTTTAGGAAATGTGGGCTTGATACAGGCTTGTTGAAGAATTTAGATATTTTTAGTCGGGCTCATGTGAATTTTTCAAAAATAATGATTTAAAAAATCATCTTAGAAGTCCTCGTCGCAAGCACATCGCGATACAAAAACAATTATTGTCGGCCTTTATAATTAATGGTGTGCAGAGCTTGCCCTCTAAAAAAGCTGAGGAGGAAGTCGTGTAAAAATGATAATATATTTCGAGTCACTGACACGAGCATAACATGAAATGAAGAAAAATACCTTCCTTCACCCTGGATTTTGCTCCCAAATCGCCCACGCCGACAGCCATCGTCCATCATCGGGCCGGGGCAGGCGGGCAGGAGCCCCATCCCGGAGGATACTAACTAACATCCATTTCAAAGTATCGCACTTAATTAGTAGCTCGCGACCGGGCGAAATGAAAGAAACACGAAATTAGAGTGCCAGCGGATGAGGAAACGTGAAAGGCCTCCTCGCAAGTCGCAGGCACTCACCTCGGAGACAAATTGTAAGGAGAAGACGCTCCGAAGAAGACGGGGGCGGGCACCATCTTCCCTGAAATCCCCCTAACCCGGACGGCGCGGGGTGCGTGATGTTCCCGGGCAGATGCAAAATCTTCGTAATTCGATCAGCTGCGCCGCTTTCGAGAGTTCGCGACTCCAGCCGCAGCATCAGCAGCACGCACTCGGCCACTTCGCCTGGGCCGTGCTCCGTCTTGGGTGATCTCAAGTTGCAGCTTCGCTTGCAGGCTGCAGCCGCCCGGGCGGGTCGTAAAACCACCTCCCACACCTGCCGAAAGCGAATGCATTGCACGGATGCAGGGAACGCTGCATATTTTTCTAACGAAGTGCGCTCCGGAGTCCGCGTGCCGTGCCGTGCGCGGGCTGCGATTTGATAGCTTTCGAAGCGCTGCATGGCGTAACATCGCCGTAAAAAGTATTTTTAGTCTTCTGGAACGCGCCTGCACCTTTGGCGGCTGCTCCCGATGAGATGAGCTGGAGCGTTACTTAACATCGCGAGACGAAACATCGGGCCCTGGCTAAGCAGAACGGCTAAGGAGCAGCGTGTGCGGCATTCTTGAACTCTTTCGATAAGTGGACAGATATCAGCAGGATGGAAGATTTTTTTAATGTTCCCCACTGAAAGCATTCGCTTTCTATCCATCCACTTAAGAAAAACTGAATACCGGCTGCACAGACTGTTCCTAGCAATAGAATACCTAAGCCTAAGCAGGAAAAATCATAATTACTGACATGCATAAAATTTAAAAAAAAAATAGTATATAAGTTGAAGTAAGACGATTTACCTCATTTACATAGGTAGACATAGCCGGTATAATGAAACTTTTCAGAATCACTAAACTCATTTCTAGCAATACTGTGCTATATAGTGTAGGGTTTAATTAAAGGGATGAAAATAATTTGATGATTCCCAAAAACCTACTCTGACAATAAAAATATCGAGTATTTTTATTAACTATGTTCATACTAGTTTTATTCCTTGACTGTTGTATCCATGTACATATTATTGTATGCATCATGTGAAAATTCTCATTTATGCTGATGACGTTAAAATTTTTAGAAAAATAACCTGCCGTGACGATTGTAACTTGCTTCCAGATGATTTGAATTGTTTCATCTACTGGTGTGATTTTAATTATTTATTCTTAAATATTAACAAGTGTCCTGTCATGCCATTTTCTCGTAAGGTTGTGGATTTTAGTCTTAACTATTGTCTGTTTAATTCGCTTTTATCTTATAATGACCACTTTTCTGATCTCGTTGTTCTTCGTGACAACAAATTCGACTTCGGATTTCATATTGATTCTCTAATAAATAAAAGTAATTCTGTTTTAGGCTTCATTAGACGGTGGTTTAAGGAATTATGCGACGCTTACGTTTTAAAGTCTTTATATGTTGGATTAGTAAGACCTATTCTAGAATATGCTAGTGTGGTATGATATGGTCTCCCTATTATGCGTGCCACATTTTTCGAATTGAAGCAGTACAAAAACGTTGCCTTCGTTTCGCCTTGCGAAGTTTGCCGTAGGGCAATTCTCAGGAACTACTAGGCTCAAATGATTGAATTTACAGACATTGGAGCACCGATGTGAGATTTTTAATGCTCTATTTATGCATCAAGTGTTGATTGGTGAAATTTAAATTCCCGAGTTGCTTTCTTCCCTTAACATTAACACTAAACCTTATAATCTCCGAAGAACCAACATTTTACAAAATCTGACTCATCGAACCTAACTCTCTACAACAGATATATTATTGTTTGCTACATTTTAATGTAAATAAACAACAAATTAAAAAATAGGTTTAAAAATAACTAATATGTGCTTCTGTTTCTTTACATTTTAAGATTTTATTGTATTCTGGTTTGTTGTCATATGACACATATATATATGTATACATATACATATACTATTGTACAGTCAGGGCGGTTGTATATTGGCTAAATAAATGAATAAATAAATATACCACTTTAAACAGCTTCGTCATTGAACTATTTTAAGACTCATTCAATTCATTCACAAAATTTTAATAAAAATATTTTTTATAATATACTCCTAAAATGGATATGAACTCCTAGTGCATTGAATTAAGATCACTCACAATTCGTAATATTTTAATAACATATTTCCTAATTGACAAATGCATGAAAGAAATATGATATAAAAAGGAAAGTATAGTTTTTGGATAGTTTATTTGTTTATTATTAATAACATAAATATAAATGAACAATAGTATGTAACAAACGATCAGGTGCGCCATCATAAACTAAACTATAGTATATTTGAACGAATGGTAGTTAACGCCATTGGTTATGGTCTAGCAGAAGAAGAAGAAGCATGAGCTGGCTATGAAAACAAGTTCTGTTTGGAGTAATTTTTTTTAAAATGAATGTTGTATACTCACCGAATATTAGCAGTATCATACATCAGTAGATCATTTTCATTAAACTGATTGTTTCATCAATATCTCCTGACAATTTGACTAGTATAATTAAACAGTTTGAAGATGTCTCTGTACTTATTTGCTATTTTTTACGTAACGTATTATACGTTAACGAAGTACTGTCCATAATTTTCCCTTAAAAAACTCTTAATGTCCGTTGTTTATCTTATATAAAATCTTTAGACGAAAATTCAAAATTCACACAAAAACAAAAATAAGCCAGCTGTGAGAGAGTTGACAGAGCTGTTTCTTCTTCTCTACCTTTAATTGTATTTGTTAACCATGACTGACTATACTAAACGAGTACGGTTAAAATTAAACTACGACGTAGTTACTACAATAGTTTATGAACGGCAAAAAGTTATGCTCGTGGTTATGTTGTGGTTAACCTACGGGTTTTTGAATGACAAATATTTATTAACCATAGTTAACTATGGTTAACTATAAGTGAAGCTTTTGAGCACGCTTCAGTAGTCAATATCCTCGTTCAACTTGCCAATTATACAGACCCTAAAAACGGTAAGGGGTTGGTGGTGTTTTAAAAATTTCATATTCTGTTTCCAACTATAATGGCAATGAGATGAAAATATTATACATATGGTTGGAAAATCCCTCATTTTTATTACGTTTACGGGTAGGAATTTCAGAAAAATTATAAAAATTGATAGTGGTCCTAATTCGATGAACAGGGACTGTATAATTCATCAGTGATGTCGCATAGTCCAAATTGATTCATTTTTGTGAGTAACCGTAAGAAGAAATTGATTTTAACCATTTTGTGACTATTTTTCTTGATTGAAACACAGCTTAACAAAACAGTATAAAAATGTTTTTTAATTAATTAAATGTAGTTTAGGGTAACAACAAAAACATAGTTATATTAAATACTTTTTAAAAGTTTTTTTTTTTTTTAATTTTTATTAAAAAATTACTACTTTTTAAGAGTTTCTTCAAACAAAAATTACAATTCTATTGAGACACATATTTTTTATATTTGGCAAATAAACGCTTTTAAGGACTGTAATGATCCCCATAATAACTTTGTTAGTAAATTTTAAAAGAAAATGGTTGAATTCAACAATGTTTCGATTCTTTTTCCATTCACATCTGCAAATAATTAGGTAAACGTAAAGAGCATAGCATTTTATAAAACATTATTTTAAATAAACTTAAATTTTGGTTTTTGATTGTCGAACGGATGGTTGAAATTGGTAATATTTCTGTTTTTAAGTTTTTATTTCAAGCTTTTTAGTAGATACTAGCTTTGAAAAATTATTATTCGAAATCAGTGGACTTCAAAGAACCCTCCCGTATCCATTTTGTTTACATATTTTATTCATATTATAACTATAAAGCACTCTTCCCTTCTTTGGAATGAGAAAGACTAAGCTCTGGGAGGACTCCATGAGTCAACGCCAAATATAAATACAAAATTTAGGGGATGAATTGTGTTCAAAATATGACGCTAACAGCAGAAATAGCAGCCTCTTCATGCTTACGCCTCTGCACTCTGCAGGATGGTGGGAATTCGTCAGAAACTACCTAACCTACATAGCAAATAATGTTATCTTGCCCAAACAATTCTGCAATTTGAAATTTTTAGGGAAGTATTCATGGTCTCAATCCATTGTTATCTTTAGTCCTAATCCCACAATGTTCTACTAATCTTTTGTGTTTTAAATATCTCCCAGGTAAGCATGTTGGATTAAATTTCCAACCAAAATTCGTCTTATGGAACTGGATATAATAGACGGCGCATTTATAAAGGCGTGGGCTTACAATTAAAATGTAATATAAGCCAATTTCCTGCATTTTTAGGAAATAGTTGTTAGTTTTGCGTTAGTAGTTTTGTATGTTGGTATTGTGGGAGGTACTACTTTCTAAAATGTATGTACATAGTTTGAAGATGCAGCTATGCCGCAGCATAAAATCGCTTCAGCATCATTCGTAAGGCATTGGGAGCATCAAATCTCCATCTCGCCGTTCATGCGTTTGTAGGTTCTAAGAATAGTCCAGGACACGTGCTACGTTTACAGACATCGCCGGGAATTCAGACCACATACAGTTCGGAACGTGAACAGTGTTGCTGGTGGCGGCAACTAAACCCGGAATATATGCACACATATAATCGTGTTTACGTAAATGTATCTGGAACCCAGACGCAAGCACATTTACTCTTTAAATAGATTTTATCGGTGAAATGGTGGATTTTCTAAAGGTACATCTTTGAAACTGCTCGCTGCCCACCGATTGCTGCCTCACCCCATTAATTCGGGTTATACACTCTTTTTGTGATTAAAACCGCATAAATTTAGGACGTCTAAATTCAATTAACGATGGCCGGGAAATGAAGATGTCTTTTGATTTTTTCGCGGAAAACCAAAATGTAATATGACACCTTCTTTTGAAAATTGTTCATAAAAGGAAGATAAATTTCTGAATCATTGTAAAAACCTTTTTGCGTTCTAAGAATTCTAAGAACACATTTAGGCATTTATAAAAATAGTAAATCTAAAACTCAGCTGAACTTTAATATTTAGTCAAATCTTGTCTCAGAATAAATTATCCCCAAGAAATTCAAAACAAAAATTTGAAAATGCATCTAGCACGTGACTAATAAATGGATTTAAATAATTATTTACATAAAAAAAAAATAAAAAACTCTTAATTGTATTTTATGGAAACGTGTTTTATAAATTTATAAGTTAGCAAGGATTTCCGGAACAGCTCTTTTTATTATCTTCTTTAACATTCCATTTATCAGACATTAAGAAAACAAACTTATGTTTGTAGTAGTTTTTCCAATTAATGGTGGTAACTATGAGTTTAGTCTACATTATAAAACTTTACTTTAGTTTAAAATTTACATAAAATAAATATGGAAAAATTGATAACATCCACATTATAACTTTTCTTTTTTTCATATTCGAGGCGAAGAATAATTATCGGTCTTTCAAAAATACTACGCTTGCCGGTATAAACAAGTATTTATTTTTGGATCCTCATATTTAAGTCTTCCAAAAGTGGAAAGAAATAGATTTTTAAGACATCGACCCTGGACTATTTGCGAAATATCGAGCTCCATTTATTATTAGGGTATTAAAGTTTTGAAGACAGATATTCCATAAAATAAATTATAAGATAAAAACATTTTTCTGAAACAACAAAATGACGTTGAAACTTTTGGCAAATCATTTTTGAATATGTATGTAGTAGTAATCAAAAATGTTTTTATATTTTTAAATACAATTAAATATTAGAATGTTGCAAATTTTGCACGTTTTTGACATCGATGTCATTTTAAATAAGTTTAGAACTGGAAATAATTAGCTAATAAAAATCTGCCAACAAAAAAAAAATGCTAGTCAAGAGTTTTAGTGAACTTACCACTGCGCGAAAGTCGAACGTTTTTCTCTCCGTCTCCGCCTCGTCTTCTTCTGATGACTACAGCCAGTTTGGCCACGTGCCAGCAACCTGAAAAAATCAAATAGAAGAAAACGTAAGCGGTGAATTTTCGAAAAGAAGCCACGGGAAAAACAAGACTATAAAGAAAATTCTTTGAGTAGACAGGGGAAAATAAAGTGAGCGAACATTAGACTGACTGTTCCTTGCCATCTTCTTAGCCAAGTCTGAAGCGTATCGAAAGATGATGGGATTCCGCTCTGACTTTGGCCAGGAAATTTATGGGCGACAACTGTTGAAATGGATTTCCACCCGCCTCCGTAAGTTTACACCCTCGACAGAGTAAAGTCATTGAAACGGCTAATTAGCAATCATGGCTTTTACCGGACAAATATTATTTTAAGTGTATCAATCAAATTTGGATGAGGCAGCGACGGTAACGATCATATTTAACAAGCTAAATTTGGATCTTGTAAACGAAAAATTGATAACAAACTTCCACGCTTTAACAAAGTTTGAGTTGAAATCTCATTCAATTGAAAATAAAATTTATTATTTAAGAAATACAATTTTAATCAATCAATTTCAGTTTTATTCTACAATTTACGATAGTAATCGATATAACTTTTCCGAAATTTCGAACGTTCCAAAATGTAAAAGGTCAAACCTTACGGTGGCAGGCACTACGTTAAGAATCGACTACTTTTCTTATTTAAAAAATCATAAGATGCTATTATTATCTGAGGAGATGGGATTGCAATAAGTTAAATTACGAAAACGTTTTAAAAATTTTAAATAAATCTTCATTTCACACTATCGATTATTGCTTCTGTTTAAAATTAATAATAACGACGAATCGAACAATTAGCAAGGAAAGTATTCTCCACTTCAAGTGAAAATCTACAATATTGAATTTAAAATAAAAAGTTTTAGCCAACAAGTTTTTGTTTTTACTTTATATATACAATAAAGGAATTCATTTGAAGAAAATTTCAAAAATCTTATAGCAGGGATAACTTTAGAACTTATTACGCAATGAAAACGTTGACCTATAACTTCTTTGATGCTAAATTTTAAAGCCTATTTAATGAATGAAGTTAAAGAATTGAAAGGTTTCAAGTTAGAGTTGTATTTACATTTTATTAGCCCCTTGTACTATGATTGAATCTGTCTCGTGTGGTTCGTGCAACGTTATTTTCAGTACTTTGATCTCACGTCTTGAACACGTGACTCTCATTTAACTTCACAAAGGGTATCACGTCTCCCACACGTTATTATAGTACAAGGAGTTAATAGCTCAAATTTTGAAAGAAAACATTTATTTGAAAAACTACGTTTATAAAAAAAAAAAAAATCAGTACAAAATTATATTTTTTACCGACTTTTGTACAAAATCGACGATTATTAACATTTTAAGTTATTAACAAATACGTGACTTTGGCAGAATTTCTTATAATAATAGAAAATATTTTACACATTTTGAAAAGGGATAAGTTTGTGTTTTCTTATCTACAATGAGAATTTTGCTGATTTACAGTCTCGAAAATGTTAGATGAATGCGAAAAATAACTTGAAAAATGGTAAAAAACTTAAGGTACACAAGATAGGAAGTACGAGGCTGGGGTCAATCTGATCCCTAGGTGCCAGCTAAGGGTTAATGGTTCTAAATAGATTATGAATAAAATAAATATTGATTTGAAGGGAATGCATGTTAAGAAGGAGGCATCGACAAGCATAATGACCCTTTTCGACGTAAATATACCTATGTATGTACGTATAATTTTCAGGGAATTTTTTAAAAAAAGATACGCTTCATGTACTTTTTGTAATACTTTGAGAAATTTTTCTATAAAAACATTTGCTGTATGTAGAAAAATTCACGCAGTTTTCCAGAAATAGCTCGATAATTTCATAAAATCTGATATGACTCCTCGTCCATAACTCGTGGACGTATGTGCGGAAGGTGTATTACTATGGCAATTTTGATCTGGAAGAAAGATTAAAATCGCGAATTTACGAAGTATCAGTGGGCAACGTTGGGGATATTTGCGTCACTGCAGCAAGCACTCGAAAAATTTGAAACGACGACGGGTAGGAAATCCATTTCAGAAATTCTTGAGAGCAGCCAACCCGACGAATCGGGCCAATCCGGGTGAGTCGGGTGCCGGGAACCAGCGGCATCCGTCGCCCATTGTTTTCCCTTCGCCGGGCATTTGTTTGCGCGTTCGGGGCGCGTTTATTTGCGTATTCAGGAAGAAAATTTTTGTTTGATGTGCCCCCATTGGGGCCATATGACGGCGGTGCTGTTCGGCGTATTTGCGGCGTCTAAGGAAACGGCGGCGTCTTATGAATCACCAAGACGCGGAGCGGACCCCCGGCGGGACTGTGCCCACGGCCTGTGATACAGACGGGCGATTTCGCGGGGCGGGAACTGCCGAGCGTTAATTAAGCATTTTCGCTGCCGCCGAACGTGCGCGCCCGCTCCGACTAATGGGAGCAGCAATTTTTGCACTTTGTTCACAGCCAATTTATTCCTACGGCTCGGCCGGGCAGGTGCTGGTTAATCATGAAAATTTAATTGATGTGCAACGTTGAAATCTTACCGTGCGAAAAATACGCGGCGACACACAGGAGGCCGGGCCCGAATTGCACTTAAGTGGGGAAACCGATGCAAGTGCCTCTGTGCTCAAGGAGTCGCATCATCTCAAAAGTCTAAGTACTTGCCAACGAAATAACACTCTCAAATGCCAATTTGTACACCTAATCGGTGTGATTTGCTAAACATGCCACCAATTTAAACAAAAAAAAAATAAGGAAGCACAATCCAAAAATAAATAGATCTTTCATATTCAATCATGTTAGCATTACCCAAATTTGGAGGAAAATCAAATTATGTATATGGTAACATCCCCAAATAAGTCCCATCTACATGGTTGTTAAACCTAAAAAAATCAAAGAATAACAATATAAAAAATCTAGTTCATTAGAATTATTTAGGACCTTATCGCTAAAGCCTTACTTTAAATCGACTTAAGTCGATAAGTTGCAGTACCGCGAGAGTCGATTTCCAGGATAATTTTTCTACTTCGTAAACTTATCAAGCCTACTCTAGTTTAGGTTTCATAAAATGATGGTATGTAAAAGTTATATTTTTAAATATTTAATCTCTCCTGGAGTCATTTGATCAGATCAACGTTAGTTTGACAAATTTCCACTGGAAGTTTTTATTTTAAAATTGGAAGATTCGATCGCTTTACGAGATACCATGACTTTTCCTGTTGGAATCGAAAAACGTCGAGTCGATTCTACTGATATCTACCATACTCTCGCGATATTTCGAAACTACATATTTTTGGGACTAATCATGGATATTTGCGTTATATGATAAATGTTCACGGCGTCCACAAAGCCTTAGTTTATTAGATTCAACAGAAAACGTGTTAAAACTATCTAAAAATAAAAGAAAGGTTGTCAAAACATATCTAATACAACGATTTTGAAAACCAATGATAACAGAGTCTAAAAATCACAGTTTGTTTTAATGTTTTGGATATACATACATATGTAGTTGTGTATTGGAAAAGACGCGTATCAAAAGTAAATGACAGTGCCTTTGCAGCGTTCTTTGATATTTAAACGAAGATACAGAGTTTTATCTAAACTAAAAACTAATTACATAAAATTAAATATTTCAGGAGGGACAAAAAGCTGAATGACGTAGGTACTTAGATACAATGAACTTTTAACGTGGTTTTTTTATTTTCCCATATAGTGATTGTGATTCTATTTGATATACGTTAAATCCAATCTCCTATCTCTAACAAAACAGAAGATATTTAAATCTTTTTAATTTGGAATTATGTCGTTTAGTTTGCGACTAGGTGGAATTGTTACGTTCTGATAGCCACTTGATTGCATCTACCTGAACTTACTATAAAAGTACAAAAATTCAAAAATGAAACGATATCTCATACTTATTTGTATGAAAATTATTCCATTTTGAAAGAAAACACACCCGCTCGAAACTGTTAAAACTTTACTTTTTACCGAAATCGTGAACTTCTGACTCGATTTTGACACACTTTCAGGACGTTTTAATCGAAAACGAGTACAAAATTAAGTTCACGGCTTTATGAACAGCCAGATTTTAAAAAAAAAAAAGTTCTTTTGACCAAAAGTGTAGATTATTTGTTCGCCAGCTCCTCAAATGGTACTGTATACAATTTAAATTATTGAAAATGTTTAATGTGTCTGAGAATGTGTATCAATTAAATTAAATTAAATTCGATTTTTCCATATAAAAAAAATGCATCCCACATACTCCATAGTTTTCAAAAAAAAGAAAAGTTAAGTTTGATCCATGCTGCACAACGGAAGCATTTCAATTTTGAACGTTAAATCTCTCAAAATACTAAGAGGCGGTTCTCTTTGAACTTTCAAGGATTAAAATTTTCACACTCTATAAAGATGTTTCTACTTCAGCTTGAAGTTAAATGAACTTTTGCTTAATTCCCCATCAGTTGATTTTAATCCTGTTCTGCATTTTCTCTTTAACATCGAGCTAAAGTTGTCTAAATTTATTTTTCCTAACTATTTATCTTGTAATTCACTTAATATTGAGCAATTAACCACCATCTGGTTTAGAGCTAATTAGCTCTTATTTTAATGGGCTTGGGTACTTACAAAGTATAATAGTAAATTTGCAACTTTTTCTAGAATTGGTAATACACCTCTTTTATGATCGGAATTAATTTGCACTTTAATAAATTAGGTAATGATTGATTTTTTTTAATCTCGAAAAGAAATATTCTTGATAGAGAGTTATTACAAAGTTCAAGATGCTGACGACGACTCATCCATAAAATTTCTCTGCGCATCGTGTTACAGGAAATTGTCGCGTCTCTGCGTCACAACCTTCTGAGCTGCGGGAGTATGCGCAGAACGCACTTTGGTCATAAATTCACCTATTCAGTGAGCTTTGTGACAAAGTGTTCATTAAATTGGAAATTCTAATAAAATGGATTAGTCGACAACAATTTTTTGAAAGTTTTATATTGCCGTGGACCTCTACTGAGATTTTTTGGGTCGCCTTGCTCGACTTCGCCGGGCTCCCTAAGGCCGCAGCGGGATCATAGCTGGCGTTTATCACTCCCGGACGGTGGGGCATGATAGTGTAAAATAGAGCCGCGCCCAGGGACGAGGCGGCATGCAGTGGAAATGTTTGTGTCACACACGACGAGGTGATTTTCTTGATTTTTCAAGACGTTTTTCTTCGCGGTTGTTGTCGTTAATGTCTCCTTGGCTCCTTTCCAAGGGAGGATGATATATTGCCGACGACTGATTCATAGACTAGGGTTAAAGCATGTGATCGAAATTTTTTAGTGACTTTGCTGTTAGCCTTGTGGTGCTCTACGACGACCAAGAAGACGAAGACGACGACGACAACAACGACAACGACGAAATGGTACAAAGTATCCGTGCAGACATTTTTGGCATGGCCAAGTGAACTTCTCGTCGGACATACCTCCGATTTTATTTTGACATATCAAAAACGGTTGGGATGTGGAAATAACGCCCTAAAGTGCCAACTGGTGCGAGCGGGCCGTTCATGTTTATGTAACGCTTTAATTGGCTTAGATTTCTACCGTCTGCCGTCGTCGTCTTCGATGCCATGAACCATTTTCATTTTCACGACTCTCCCCTGCCAAGTAGGAGCTCTGAAGCGCCGAAGAAGATTCTTAAGACGCATTAATTTTCCGGTGTACGTGTGCTCTTCTTATGTACCACATGTGTTGCCATGTCTTCATCCTTCAACATAAACATCTTCCGTCGGGCCCGCTGGATCGGTCGCCCCTTGAGGTGAACTCTATGGACAAAAACGAAATTTTCTTTTCAGCCGGAGAAATGGTTTTTGTCGTTTTCACTGCAGCAGCCGCTGTGCGAGAATTATCTTCCTTTATCTGAGCAGGGGTGCTCCGCTCATCCAGCTGGATCATGTGATCCTACATGGCGAAATCCTTGGATTTAGTTAGACAAGACTAGACGACTCCGTTGCAAATCTTCTCCCGGCGGCCGTCGAACGGAGCAAGGAACGCTCTTCCTACTGCGGCTGGGGTCAACAGACTTAGACGTCTTTCGGTAACATAAGACATCTGCGGTGCTCGTTCGGCGCACGTATGGGCTTCATGATCCGTAAAGTTGAGGATGACAAAGAAAAACTAGCATCCCGTCATATATGTCATAAGGGCTCCCGTAATCGGAGGAAATAATTAAAACCCATTTAGGGAGGAAGCCGGTTTTGTCGGCGCTTTTAATTCGACAAAACGGAAATGGGTGCCATGCGTCTTCATTTCGTCGATCGTTCGCCTTACGCAAGGTTGCTCGAGAACGGATTTATCTTTTAGGACTTTTAGAACAAGATTCCGTCAATTGCCAGGGAAATAATAACTTGAATTTGGGAGGTATGTACCTACTTAACGAATAATTGTTTTGATTGAATGACAATGGTATTATGTGTACAAATATTTTAAGGGCCTAGAATCAGAACACTGTCTCAGCATAATCGTTTTAAGGACTCCATACCAATGCTACTCCGTAAATATGACCATGCCTCACCTTTTACCAATAGAATGGGTCTGACTTTGGAACAACATCTTAATTTACGTAAATACATACATATACGAGTACATTAGGGTATTTTGTTTTCATGTTCGGTCCCATAAGCCAAAGCTTTAGCTCTAGGTCTAACACTAATCGTTCCGAAATTTCAGACTCCTGGATCAAACCTGTGAATGGCACAAACAGAGTTAACTTTCCCATACAATTTGTATGGGAAAAATACTGTTTTAGAAAAACGTTAATTACTCGTTAGAAAACAAAAATTTAAAAAAATTGTCATACCAGCATTTTCTAGAGAATTGAATTTACTACTACTACTAGTACTTAATCATTACTTTTTATGGAGGAAGCAACTATTTACAACTTCTTTTAAGGGGTTGTTATATTATACAAAATTAGCTTTTTTTTTATTATATTCAGAAAGTATATGCTTTTATAAAAGTCTAATTAAAAAATCGCATTGTTTTAGATTCTGCAAAGCCAAGATGGTCGGAAACTAATAGGTCTATTCTACTTTATTGCAAACACGTTGACTTCAGAAAGGTTTTTTTTTTACCTGGCGTTAATGGTAAATAAGAATATACTGGACCAATCCCTCTCAAATTTGCATATCAGTGGCTATAGTCCGTAGTAACATTATTGTTTTTTCAAGTTTTTTCAAGTCTTGTAATAAATATAATATTAATTTTCATTTTAAATTAATGAATTTATTACGGCTATAGCTGCAACCCTTTTTATTATTTTAAAGCGAGGTACCAATCTCATAGACATTTACTAGGTTAAAACAAAATTTGGAGCTTTATGGTGATGTCAAACATTTTTGCGTACCTTATTTTAACTAAACTGATCATTCTTTTTAGTAATTGTAAAATTAGATTGGTTTAGCACCAACATAATCCAAACTTAAACCAGATTTATAAGCTAAATTTGATTTAAGTTTAATTTAGGCTAGAGCCAATGGCAATCTTAAACTAACCTTTACCACCTCAACAACTTAAACTCGTGTTTTACGGTGCAAGCAGAACTGCATATTACAGGTAGTAGCTGATAAAAATAAAACGTTTGATTAGGGTTACAGGTTTGAAAAACGGCAAAGAAAATATTTGTTTACTATCCTAAATTAAATATTGAGCATATCTATACATAGTATTTATTTGGTCTTTTTCGTTCACCAACATCAATTGTTAAAATTAAAATAGCAAATTTTCGAATGTATGTAGTTCAATTCAAAGATCATGTGGGCAAAAACAGCTTGAAATACACTTTTTGAAATTCCAGAAATTATCACAATTACAAAAATATGCTGGGCTATTAAATTTTGTCGCACAATAATTTCTTTGATACTTTAAAAGTATTACAACAATATGTCTGTCGTCCCCTAAGGTTTTTTTTCTCTTCTATCCCATTATTTTAATGTTTTCGACTAATAATAGTTAACATAATTTAAAATGTATAACAAAAACGAAAACTCGCTGCCTATAGTATTTTCTGATGAGTAAACATTCATCTTTAAAATAGCACATCCTCTTAAATTCGCATAAAATTAAATTTAGTAGGCACTTTAGTCATAAGCGGTATTTCAACTAGTTCTATTGATCCTGTATTATACATTAAAATGCTTTATAGATGCATTATGATGTTTATTTGCATTTTCGAGAGTAAACATGAAAATTTGTGAGTAGTAGAGGCCTTCAAGATATTCGACAGAATAATACCTTAAAGTTACCCACATTGTGATGATTGATAAACGCGTTCATTTTATTCAGAATGATAAATTGATCCCTAACGTTAAAAGCTTAATCGAATGATGTTGCTGCGCAACTTAAAGTGGACGCCAAGTCGTTGAACGTATTTTTGGAACATTTCCAATTTTCCCGACTGCTTCTTGTTTTTTTAATTTCCCTGACGTTCATGCTTTTAATGAGCAAATGGATAGGTGTGCGTTCTTATGGCGGGGTTCTTCGAATGTGGTTGAAAGTCAGCGGGACCGCAGCGAATAAGAAAATCACCTATCCTATGTAATGGGCACCGCACCAGGAAAAATTATTATGAAACAGAAAATGTCTGGACTGATTATTTTTTCTGTGGTTCTTACTTTTAAATATGGACTGCGTATTCCTTTAAAATAGGCCAAATAATTTTATTTTGTTCCCAAAAGCATTCAACAGTAAGATACTTGAATATGCTGCACGTGAATTCAGGTTTGATGTAAAATCCATAAGTGATAAATATTTTTACGTGTTTCTTAAAAATTTCCCATGGTCATCAAAATATAAATCATACTCTTTTCCAATAAAAAGAAGAAAATTAAGATACTTTTTTCTTTTCCTTATAATAAACAATTTTGTGTACATCTTAGTATATAAACAATTTCTGTAGAAAAATTAAGTATAAACATACATATGTATACATATACTATATAGATAGATATATAATGCATAATGCCTATTCTGTTCTCCAAATGGGTAATAAAATCATAGAATTATATTTTTGAATTTATTGTTTTTCAGAAAACTTCTTAATCTATATATATAAAACACAAAAAATGTTTCTACCTATGTCCGTTAAATACTTTGAAACCACCCAACCGATGTGCCCCAAAGCGGTTTCATTTGAAAGGTAATAATGAGAAGATGGTTTTAGATCACTAAAACAATGCATTAGGCATATTCGGTCCAGTCATGAAGTCGATTTTCTTTTCCCATACAAAAATTTTCAACCTCATCAAGGGTGCCGTTACTCGCAAATAAATTAAAAATATTAGTGTAAAGTTGGCGCATAATCTGTCATTTAATAATAGTAAAAAAATATTTCATTGTTGACAAAAAAAAAATAAAAAATTTAAGCGTAGTAGCACACGCCGGGTTTCCGCTAGTAAGTAATAAACGGTAAACTGCCATTTATTATAAAAACTTGCCTCATATAACTAAGTTTCCAAAACAAAATGAAACTCTTCCAACTTAAGGCTATTTTTCCTCTATTTATCTTTCCGCTACTTATTGTTATTATTATTATTTATTTATTTTTTTGCTTCCAAGTGTATTGACGTATAGAAATAATCGAACTTTGACCTTCTGAATTCTAAGTCCAATATGTTCTTCTCTAGAGTAGAACATTTCTTCCTTCTCGATTTTATTGGCTAATATACATATAATATTAAATTTTGACTTCGGCAACTAATCGCGTTATAATTTTGGACATTGGACAATCTGCGGAGAAGAAGTGATCATACAAAAAAACCGTCAGTACACTCGTAACCACGAAAACTTCAAGTATATTTTATGAATGTAATTTGCTTATATTGAATTTTGTTAACACTAATTAAAATATGCTTATATATTGGAAATTTTATCTTATAGGGCTTACTAAATGCCGGAGGAATATATTAAATTTTTAAATATTAAATATGTACATATGTCTTTGAACAATATTTAAAGTAAAATGGTGCCAAAGTGCTTTCAACGTTCCCCAACTTGTCCCTCTTACCCTTCTATCGCAACAAAAATTCAAAACTTCGCTGCACCATTTAAGGTGCTTCCAATGGCACATTTTTTTTCTTCAAAAGTTCACTATTGAATTGTAAATTTTTTTCGGTTGAATAATCACCTTGACTTTGACAGGAGAGAAAATGTTTTCCGGGGTATACCTGGCTCATGGGACCTTTACCGACTTTTTAGTTTTCTTCTTTTCGTTAAATTCCTTCTGTGCGATAACTGATAAGAGTAAAGTCACAACAGCAGCTTCAAAGCACAATGACAGAGACGTCTGTTGTTACGAGATAAAAATCATCTGCATCTTCATGGCTTTAGATAATGTATGCAAATTTTTCGGTGGCAGCATGAACAGCGTCTAAGCATGTTTGAAAATTCTTAAAATTGTACGGAATTACGACTGCGAGACGCAAAATTTCATCTTCTCCTGATTCCATTAAGCTGTGCTTTTAATTGTTGAGATTCCTGGCATTTCGCCATATTTTCGGTTCGCGACACCATCGAGTTTGGAATTGAACCAACATACAAATAATAATTTTCGTATTGCCTGGCCGTTCAGACGCATCCAATTGTTGCTGTAGGACATTAAAGGTTTAGTTTCTTAAAATAGAGGGTTTGAAAAACTCGTTCAAATATCTTGGAATTTGACAAAGATTTTCTATGACTCAATTTAAAATCATGGGGGCGTGATTTATGCACATTGTTGAGTCTATACAAATTATTCGACCGGCAAGTGCCGCTGCACACACATTTGGCGTGCGAAATTTTCATGATGACGCGTGTGGCACTCACGCATCTCCGTGAAGGCTGAGAGCTGTCGAATACGACACCATCGTCGGAAAAAAAATGTGTTCCATATTTTCCGAAAACTTTTGACTCATATGATGAAGCTTCCATTTGACACCACATTCATCAAAACCGGCAGGCACCTATTTTTGGCGATTGAAACTCGATCCTAATTAAGACACCTTTTCCCAATAAACTAGCAAAGGTTCGGCACTTTTTATCTTGCCACAGTTGAAAAAATCCGCGCCCGCCAACTGGCGTTGACAAGTGTATTGACTCATGCCCGGGAGGGATCACGTCTTGAGATGCCCAAAAATTCGCGCAGTCATCTTCTAGACATTAAAAAATAAAAAATTTTGAAAAAATGAAAACTTTAAATTTTTCAATCTGGCGCAGACAGAGCATCTGGCGCTCACATTGAATGCCTTTTGAGAATTCTAGCCTTCTGCGGCTCAGAATATGCAGACAAATCTGAAACGATCTTTGGGTGGCTCCCGAATTATTTATTGCTTAAAGCTTTGGTCCATTAAGTTCTCAATTTATCAATATGAAATTTATAAACACTTTTTTTATTAGTAGTCATATCACTCAAAAGTTGGACAGTTTCTAATCCGAGATGTAGTTTGTTGTTATCAATTTAAATTTGAGAACTTAAATATCGCGACAATAAATACTGAAACTTGTATAAAATCCTTTAGAACAATTTCAATTTATTTACAATTCTCCCACCAACTTAAAATCTTTCATTCAAAAGTGACCAGTATTGTTAAATAATCCCATTCCAAAATTATATCGTTTAGAGTTGCTTAGAATTACTCCGTATTACTTGAAATTATTCAGAATTACTTTTAATACTTACTTAGCATAATTCGACCTTATTTAACATTACTGAGCATTACTAAGAAATGCACTAAAACTATACCTGAAATTATCAGAGATGCTAGACATGTATCGTAGTTCCAAATCGATTAAATCGATCTCAAAATTAGTTTTTTTTTGTTTAAAAGCTGGTATTTGCAAGATGGTTCTTAGTAATGTTTGGTGCAAATCTGGTATGCCATTTCGAAGATTTTCAGGCTTCAGCAGAGCCTATATAGCTCTAATATTTATAAGGCCAAACCCTTCAAGACTCCTCACGAGGATCGGGTTTCTTTAATTTCTAATAGAAATTAAAATTAATCTAACCGTATCATGTGCGTATCATGCAAAATATCGAGTAAGGAAAGCGTCTTCAGACCACACCATCAGATATTTACACCAATTCTGACTGATAAAGGCATGGACAACTTTTGCTTACAACAGGACGGCGCCACAGCTCTCACAGCCCGAGCCACGATCGCTTTATTGCGTCCTTTGTTCCTCGGTCGCCTAATTTCGAAAAATTGATTTTGATTGGTGATTTTGACTGGCCTCTGCAATCGCTCGACTTAACGCCACCGGATTTCTTCCTGTGGGGTTATTTAAAATCCAAAGTTCATGTCAACAAGCCATGGACCCTTACAAATTTCGTCATATCCCATACACAAAAAAGTTTGGTCTGATAATATTTTCATGAAGACCATGATGGCTATGGAGATAGAGAAACATTCTCAATGAATAAATGTCCTCCACTTGCGAGTCTATATCTTTCGAGATTGTCATTTTATTTACTTTTTATTGATTCTATATAATGCTCCGCTGGTCAATTGAGAGCTTCGCAAACTTCAATATCTAAAATGCCAGTTAAAATTGAAAATTAATATAATAAAACTGAAAACAAAAAGCTTATTACTATGCTGTAGAAACCTAGCTTTAGAATTGGAGGATATTTTCTGTTTCCTTCCTTCCAACTTCCTCCTTCTAGTTGAGATCCCACGTGTGCCCTGAATCAATGAGCATTCACTTTTGGAGGCCATAATCCACTCATCAAAAAAATATTAAGATCCCTTTCAAGCAGCGAAGTGGCATCGGAATGGCTCTTTCATCTTTCAGGCAAAGGGCATCAGTAACAGTTCTAAATTACTTAATTATTCCAGGTGAATGATGTCTCATAATAATTTGTAGGACGCATCTGTTTCTTCTTTTTTGAATCTACAAAGTACGTATAATTCGAAAAGCTTAAGGAAATCAGATGCTTACGCCCTCAAAATCTTTCAATTAACCCTTTCTGTTGTCCTTCTACTCGTATGGAATTAATTTACCCTTTTTGATCAAGTCTCTGTGCATCTTAACAGGGACCCACGACAAAAGGAAATGAAAGGATTAAATGGATTCATATTATCTAACAATTTAATTAGATTACTTTGGGTGGATTTCGGGTTCCTAAGAATGGAAAAGAAGTTATGGATTTTTTTCTTTTATTATTCACAATCTTAATATTTAATGTACCTCTTTTCTATTACATAGTGTATATAATTTTACTTAAAATTTCTGGTACTATAAGTTCATATAAAATTAAATATCTTAGTTGTTTCCATGACGATTCGGGATTTTTTACGTCTGTAATCTCGTTCTTGAAGCCGATTTTAATAAAATTTATCTCACATTTGTTTTCATTTTTTTATTTTATGTTATTTATATAAGCATTGAAAATAATTAAACTTAAAATACGGGTATAATATTCTGTTCGAAAAAAAGATGAATATACAGCCTTGGCCAAAAGTGTCAAGCCACCCTAATTTATTATCATTCTATGAAAACTAAGGACAAAAATACCTCGTTATCACTTTTATTGCTTCCGTCGCAGGTAGGAAGTCAGAATAAGGTAATAAATATTATTCGGAAGAGGATGCAAAATAACCATTTAGCCTTAATGGGTAATTAAGGATTTCTCAATAAATGCATTAGGTACAGTTTAAAAGGCCTTAAATTCTGAGGTGAATTCGAAAATGTGGTTAGTTGTCGGTGAAGTGTTGAGAAGAGTTCTTGTGAAATAAAAATGCCAAAAACAAGTGAGTTGACATTGCTTCAAAGGAGCAGGATCCAGTTTTTACACGAGGAGGGTAAATCGCAGAGGGAGATTGCGAGGATCGTAAAGTGTTCACGTGGCGCTGTTGAGCACACTCTCAAACGATTTGCGGCTACTGGTTCTCATGAAAACAGGCCGAAATCGAGCAGAAAAAGGGTGTCTACGTCTCGTGAGGATCGAAATTTAATTCGATCCTCTCTACGAAATCGGAAAAAAAACCTCGTCTGAGTTGGCTGCTGAAACATCGGAGGACACTGGACGACAAATATCGGCAAGGACTGTCAGAAGAAGACTTTTGGAAGCTGGATTAAGAGGGTGCAAAGCGAGGAAAAAGCCATGGCTTTCCAAAAAGAATATTAAAAAACGGCTAGAATGGGCTCAACGCTATAAGGACTTCACAGAAGAAGATTGGTCAAAGGTGGTCTGGTCTGATTAGTCAAATTTTCAAGTAAGTTGTTGCTTAATAAGAAAAAAAAATCAATTTGACACATTTCAAAGTTATTAGGCCTCATTACGGTATTTAATCCACAACCTCATTTTTTTAGATATTTGGAACTCCTGGTGCAACGTTTGTACGAAGACGCGTGGGCGAGGAATACAACCCAGAATGTATTGTGCCCACTGTGAAACACGGAGGAGGCAGCATCATGGTCTGGGGCTGTATGGCGGCTAACGGCGTGGGCGAAATGTTCATTTGTGAGGGTCGCATGAATAGTCAGCAATATATAAATGTTCTAGAGTCCTGCCTTCAGCCGTCGTTTCGGAGGATATTTGGTGACGGGGATTACAACGACGTCATATTTCAACAGGACAATGCTCTCTGCCACACATCTCGGACAACAAGACAATGGATGGAAGAAAACAACATTCGGCTTTTAGATTGGCCCGCTCAATCACCAGACTTAAATCCGATTGAGCATTTGTGGTCTACTTTAAAGGCTAGGATCAGGAATCATCAAATAACAACAAAGGACAGCCTGAAGACAGCTCTACGCGAAGAATGGAACAAAATTAACGCAGAAGATTGTAGGAAATTAGTTTGTAGTTTACCAAATAGAATAGATGCTGTAATAAGGGCAAGGGGGGAGGGGGGGGGGGGGGGGCCTACAAAATATTAATAAATTTGATGTATAATACTTGTCTATAAGTACGTATAACTTAATTTTATTCCCACTCTATATTTATTTAAGAAATCCAACATTTAGTAGGTGGCTTGACACTTTTGGCCAAGGCTGTACATATGTATGTACATTTTACTACAACAAGGAAATAATACAAAACTGGCCTTCATACTCCACACACGTGGCAAATCTAAAACAGCACATGGAATGTATTAATTTACCATAGCGTTTTAAATTCGCAAAAAATTTTTAATTAAAAATTTCACAAAAGGATGAAGGCATCTTTTGTTGTAGACCTCCATGAAATTTGATAAAACCAATTTGTTGGTCGTCCAATTTTAATTGATTTTAACAAAAAATATGGAAAGTGTGCATTCTGTAAAATGTCCGCTTTCGGTAACGTAAACCAATATGAATTGAACCATTAAAAATTGACATTTTCCTT
This sequence comes from Eutolmus rufibarbis, assembly GCA_963920795.1. NCBI lineage: Eukaryota > Metazoa > Arthropoda > Insecta > Diptera > Asilidae > Eutolmus > Eutolmus rufibarbis. The sequence goes on from OY987205.1 coordinate 33,723,693, forward strand.
TCAAATTTTAATTTCAGGTTAAACCAATTTAAACGATACGAAATAAATTTAAGGACAAGTTAAAAAAATTTTTTTAAATAATTGATTAACCCAAGACACTTTTTAACTCCGTCGCACGAGTTTATCGGTTTGTGTTTTGCATCTGTCTTTTTATGGTTTTATGGAAGTTCAAGTTCTTCTTTTTCAAAATCGGATCATGGCTTCTAAGATCATTAAGATTTCTTACAGTTTGTGAAAGGATTTTAACCATAGTAAAAGTACAATAGTTGAAAACCTTGAACTCAAATATTGAGTTTATGAACCAACCCAAACATACCCATACTTTTTAGGATTCTCTTATTTTACTTTTTGAAAAAAAATGGTTCTTTTTTTAGTATTTACAAATTTCTAGTTTTTATTATCTTTTTCCAGTAACCAGTTCTGAATCACTTTTTTCCGTTCATCCTTGGTAGTATACATTTTTAAGGGATAATATTTTTTTTAAGTTGTAATATGTACGCATTTAAATCGGTGCAACACAAAATGTAATATGATCTTCATATACTTACAAAGATACAAGAAATTGATTTCTAGAATCACCTCGATATCTTTCGTTTTGAAAAGAAAAATATTGTACCTAAATTTATTTATTAATAAATCGTACCCTATAAGTTTTGATGTCAGTCAGTCAGTGAGTTATGCTATCAGTATAAAAATACACTTTGAAAGACCGTATTTTTTATATACATATATATTTTTATTACATTGATTTCGGAACGTAGAATTTTTACAGAACTTTGAAGGCGTTGATTTTAATATTTGGTATTAATTTCAATTCGATACCTCCAGCCGTACCTGAGTAAAGAGGTCTTAGACGGACAACAAAGTGATTCTATAAGAGTTCCCGGAACCCTAATAACGTATAAGAAAAGAAGTGAAAAACCCTTCAGATGTGAACCGTGGTAAAAAACTGCTAGACTGGGTGCAGTATCAAACTTGAGCAATCTTTAACTAAATACAAAACATACTTTGAAGTATCCGGTCATAGCCTTCCTTCAATATTTAAATAATTTGTTAAGTAATTTAAAAACTTTGTGAAACGAGCATTCGTTGGGCCCACCACCAAATTATACCCTGAGACTTTGTCCAACCCTACGCACCAAAAACTTTTCTTAAGTACACGGCTTTTATCCGAGCTGCGAACCGTTCGTAAGAAGGAAATACGGAAAAAAACTTACAGCGCTTCTCGCAGTCGGCCATCTGGACTTCCGTAGACGAAGCTGTTTTCACCTGAGATCCTGCTAAGATCGCTCCGTGGAAAGCTGCCACAGGACGGCAGCACACACCACTAGAAAACGCATTTTATTTTCAGATTTAAGATCATGAAACTTTGAACAACAAAAAAACACATGCGCCGAAGCGATTGCAACCGTTTAAGATTATTCTATTTAAAATTTGATTCAAAAATAAACACATATTTCCTATTCACGAGATTTCCACCAATTAATCACTTCCTTAAAATATAAACTTTAGGATATCAAAAGCGATAACTTTAGTGCACTACAATTAAAAACAATAATAAAGAAAACACACCGGTTATGTTTGCACCACTAATGTTTAATTCGACTGGGCAAAATTATACTGAAAACGAAACTGCACGAAATTGAGTGATTGCCTTCATTTTTGCGGCTCAAATGAAGCACTTTCGGAAACTTTCTTTATCGTATAATATAAATAAACTTCGTTATAAATAAATTTCTGTAAATATACCAGTTTGCACCTCCTTGGTCGATTTGGTGTAGATCACTGAAGGAGACTTACACAAAAAGCGATTTTATTCGATTTTAGGTATTTTTAGGAGAATTTCATAAATAGCCAGGCCTGAGGGCGAAATATGTGCGAGAGTACAATGAAATCACTGCGTGCAATGTCATTCATGGTTTGAACCCGATGCGGTTTGCTAAATAGCTTCCTATTTTTTATGTCAACTAGGTTCTATTAAGTCTTATATCAGGCTTTTACCAAACAGCTAAAATGCTTATTATATCACAGGTAATTTAAAAGTATTTTGATATCAGGTGAAATGTAGACAAATGTGGTTGTGAGGCATTATATTAAGATATTGAAAATTGCGAGAAAGTATTAAAAGTACTAAAATAGTTTATTTTAGAAAAATATTGCCTAAATGCTCTGAAATCGACAATATTTTACGGTGTAAGAATTATCTTTTAGTCGTCAATGATATAAAGAACTTGGCCTGAAACCTTACCGCGTCCGATTCACACAAAAATCGAAAATTGTATTATACAATCTGTGAACCATTTACGATGTTTACTACAAACCTCACTATGGCGTTATTTCATAAATAAAACAACCTTTCACCTCAACGAATTCTTAAATTCATCTACATCGTTCTTCTACCATAAGCCATATTTCAAACTTTGTTAAGTTTCGTTATAATTTCAAATTTAAATATTAAATTTACTTAGTTTTTTAATTTACAAGATAAACTTAGAGCTTTTTCCTACATTTTTCTAACTTGTACAAGTCTTTCAAAAGTAAGAAAGTAGCACTGAAATAATTAAATTTGTTGAAGTCGATACGTATTTCGAGGTCCAGTAGTTATTTGAAGAATAGCTCTATAGGAACATTCTTTAAAGAGTTCAAATTTTATTGATCAGAAGCAGAGATAGATTCATGATCAAAAATACTTACTAAAATTATAAAATATAACAATCCGTAAAACATTCTAAATATCTACAATAATATAGAAGAGGAGAGGGAAATCTGGGTGCCATTAACCAAAAAAACTCTCATAATTTCATTTATAGTTGCTTAATATTCGTTTTCCAGAATGCGAAATACAGCAATAAATAGCTGTACGAAATGAAAATAAAATTTAACAAAATAACGAATTAAATGATTTATGCCAGGAATAATGTTCCACATACATATGTATGTAGCGTTTTGTATATGAATAAAAATTGTTCGCTAAATAGAAAAGTTCATAATATAGAACTTTTGTAATAAGGGTATTCGATTGTAGATATATTTTGAGGTTATGAAATAATAATAATAGTATTAGATACAATATTTCAAAAATTTGAAAACAATTACTCGTATACTATATGTATGTATATATCAAAAAATTTAATATTTACTAGATGATTGCAATCTGATACAATTATTTGCAGCTGCATGTCAATTTAAAATCTCAACCGAAAATGCTCTTATAAAGAACATAAATCCCTGCACACCTGAACCCACTTAGCCTATAATCAGCGAATTTGAAATATTATGTAAACTGTTTAAGACTATTAACAAATAATTGAATTTTAAATCGCCTCAACCACACGAACCACAAAACTGATCAAAATCGCACACTTGATGACGCCGCTCCACAATGCAAGCTTTCACTTGTTTACGAGACACAAAAACAAAAATAAAAACACCTCACGACGATAATCCTGCGAATTAAAAGCGATGATCACTTGATCGCGAAATTACCGCGACACCGGGAAATAATGGACCCTTCCGGGGGAATGCGGCAGTGAGTCAAGCTTACGGCAGCTTTTCGCGCGGCATTTATTCAACAACAACCGGTCGAAGATGCTGCGACGGGAGCTGAAAACGCAACGCAGCTTCTTAGACGCGATCTTTTCCTAAAACTGTGCGGATGTCATATCCGATCCATGGCTGTGCCGCGGCAGTGTTGGCGGCAGCGTGGTAGCGTTCATGATCTCAAAATAAGACTTTTATTTTCAGTTTCAGCTCTAAGTTAAGAAGATATTCAAGCACCCAACTACTCTTGTACGATCGCCTGGCTATTATACTTCAAATTTAAAATAACTTGTAAACTAAGTCGGGAGATGGTGTCAAGGAATCGCCGCCGCGCACGCCCTCGTCCTCATGCGTCCGCTCGATTTTTTGTTTTAAATTTAAAATGCACAAAAACAGGGATTTCTCGAAAACGTATCATTGGACCCGATCGAGGTATATCGCCTATAAATAAGAGGATCTTCCCCTTAAACGTACCGAAATAGCGAATATGTTTATGGCAAATAAAAATGAACGAGCGATCATTGTACAAACGAATTGCACCGGAAAGTGAAGCATCAGCAACCTCGCTACAGTGCAGGCTGTTTGTTTAGAACGCAGTAGAACCCGGCCGCGCAGGAGCGTCCTAATTGTGGAACTCTGTGGAGAGTTCCAAAACTGATACAATTTTCTTTCGTTTCGGCTCTCCTTGGGCAGATTCCTTTTGCGCGGGTCTATTGAATTTGGATTTTTCATTAATCACTAAATATAGATTGCCTATAAATAAGTTTTTCGCAAAGTAGACAAAGCGAGAAAGAGAAAGTCAGCCACGATCTCTAAAATAATTCAATTCTTCAGCATGGTCTCATTTGGCTATATTTAATTTTAATAAGCATTAAAACCAACTTTTATTGCTCTTCTCTTCACCGAAATACAAATTGTGTTTACTTCACAATGAAAACAATTATTACAAAATATCCATATCATGGAATTCAACAAAATCTCACATATGAATATTTAATCCTTTCAACCGTTTCATACGTCCCCGCTAAAATCAATTTTCTGGGCAGCATAACCTCAAATTTGGTTATACCATAATCTCGGAATATTAACCCACCTTATTGTAATAGAAAAAAAAGTAGTCAATTCTCACTTTATTAGGTATATAGGTACTTCTTACTTCTTTAACAATTTCTGAATTTAAACTATATCCATGAAAATGGGTACTTAGAGCTTCTCTGGACAACTGATTTTTAATTTGCAAATTTTTAAACACAAAATTCATAAAAGTTAAAGCTTGAAATTAGTTTTAAAGTTCTATGTAGATAAAATAGCAATATGTCCAATTTTAACCTTTAAGAGAAATTTTTTTGAAAATTCTTGGGGTAGCATTTTCTCGAGAAATTGTTAAATATAAAATAAAATATACATATATGTATATCATTTAGCTACCGCTTTTCACAATGAACTCAATTTTCTTTTCATATGACTAATACTTACTTTACTAAACTTCTATGTTAAAATGGATTTAAAAAAATGTCCTATAAATAAAACTAGGAGATGACAGAATCATTGTATTATTATTAAGACTTGTTAATCAGCATTCCGAGAATGTATTTTAAAATTCCATTCTATATCTATTTTTTTAAATAGCAACTGCCAACAAATCGAAAAAATGGAATCTTAAGAAAGTTGAGAAAATTGTGCGTCAACTAGAATTCGCTGGAATACTACAACTCTAAAAACTTTTGAAAATTAAATTAATTATATTATAAATAAAACAAATGATCTTTTGAATTCTCATTTTATCACTTTGAATAATTTTCCTTTTGAAAAATAATTTTATATTAAGTTATTTCGTTATTTAATTCAGTTCGCTTTTGTGTATGGCTACTATTTTTAGGTTTCCTCTACTATTTATTTATATCAAACTAATTAAGGCAAATATTAAACTAATTAAGTTTTTACTATATGCATCTTAAAAATGTCTGCAGCGATGAAAATTAAAGTATACTTATCATTTTTCATCTATTAATATGTAAATCTTTAATATAGTTATGTCCAATAAGCTTGTGAAATTAATGGCCAAGTCAGAGAAGTTTTGTGTGATTGCAACAATTCAAGAATGATAATTAAAAAAAAAATTTTTTTTTTGTGAAGTTTGTATTCACTCAAATAAATTCTGTATAAAATTAAAAACGAAATATTGCGCAATAGAACATAGAAAGATAGATAAACTGGAATTATCATTTATGCGAACGAGAAGTATTCTGCGACGTAAACAAGTTTATTAACAAGGAAAACATTTTATAATTTCATTGAGTTCTAGAGTCCCTTAATAAAACAAATAGGGGAGAAGGTGCCAGTTTAAGACAGGGACGATCTGAACAATACTTGATAAGTAGTTTAAACTTCTATTTTCTCAAATTTAGATAGTAATTCATAATACATATTGTTCTTCCAACTTTAAAAGCTCCTATTGCCAGGTTCTAAATGGACAAAATTAGCCTGATAATTCGAAATACACTTATCATAAAAAGACAAAATAAAAACAATTTTGTAAGAATTTATGTAGTAAGCAAAATAAAATCGAGACTCAATTTTATAAAAACATACATACAACTTTGCACAACATCGTAAGAAAAACGGTAGAGTGCGAGAAAAACTCGCATAATGTTCAGTGTTTTAGTATCAAATTTGTTTTCTTAACGTTATGATTTGTTTAAAATTTTATTAATATTTAAAAGACACAACTTACCAAAGGTAAAATATACGGTGTAACGATAAAAGTAGACCACACCTGAAAACAATAATAATAAAAATTAGTTGTAAAAATACAATAGTAAAATATAAAAAAATTACTGACATTCTTGAAATAATACAGGCAGTGTTGCTATATTTGGTAACCAATTTTTTATGGTATCCTAATTTTAATTTGACATTGGATCGGTTGGTGCTTTTGTAATGGGGAAAAAATATTTTTTTTATAAGACATCCTTCATCGAAATTATTTATTTCTAAATTTAAAAATAACGTACTAAGAATGCAGAAAGTAGAAAATATTTTGAAAGATTGCAAAATTCTGAAAGAACAAAATCAATATTCAACAAAAATATTAAATTAATTATGTCTTATATAATTTTTGGAAATTTAAAAATTATTACCCCCTGAAGGGCTAACGAAAAGCAACAGTCTACTTTACCGACCAAGATCGTGTATGAGCCACAGAAATACATATTTTCATAACATCTAGTATTTACATTTTAAAAATTAGCTCAATTTAACCTTTGTTTAAATGAAACAAAGTTAAATTGCTTTTGCTGTAAATATTAAGTTTTGATCAATGTTATTTATTACAAAATATTTCCTTGAGATATAGATTTGTTTAAAATTTAAAATTGAAATTTGAATTATTCAGGTTTAATAAGAGTCAGTCGTTTTTCTCGAAACACGATATTTCAACACAATATTTCAACACGATATTTCAACACAGACACTATTCATGATCGGATCAACTTTTTCCTTTTTGAGAGGATAATAATACACCACAAATAATTGACCACAATTTTATAAAATGTTCAAGTATGTACAATTAGAGGCCTTTTTTGCCTATTTATTTATCAATTTTAAATCTTATAAATATGAGAAGAATCCTTTATTTTTGGACGTTAAACAAAAGACTGTCCTCTTAAAAAAGAAGACCCAAATTTATGACCGCGTAATTTATATTCTTCAAAATCAAACTTGTTAAAGCTAAAATCATCACAAAGCTTAAAAAACACTTTAAATAACTCTGATTTTCCCGGCATTGTACCTAGTATCTGGTGTCCTTAAAATTCGGACTGTTTTATTTAAAAAATCATCACTGGATCGGATGAAGAAATTTATGGGAAGCGTAGAAATAGATACGGATATTTCATTGTCAACCATTTGATTATGTTGAAGTGTGCAGCCATGCTCATGTTCATGATTTTTATCGATTATTTGCGACACTCGTGAAAAGCAACAACTTTTAATCTCAGGCAACAGGTTTACAGCGAGTGCCCTCGTTCTCCAATTTATCACCTTAGCTACCTGCCCGGGATTGCGGTATGAAACTCAAACTTTAACATTTTCAACCTAAAATCAGAAGGGCGTTAAACACGAAAACCAGTGTATGGACGAGTATACTTACATTGGTATAGACTGTCCATGAATCCTAGCTATGTAGATCGGATTCGAACTTCTCCGAGCTGGAAGTGCACTGATTTAACAAACGAATATTTCGATGGGTGTGGAATAGTGACGAAAACGCATATCGTAACGTATTAAGTGGATATCACTCACGTTTTTTTGCACGTGTAAGCTTAATCTACGAGGTTTCTAATGGTAGCGATTGGTCGTAGGATGGTATAGAGCTGGAGCGACGGGATGTCCTGCCAATGTAATACTAAATTCACGTTACTTAAAGTTGATGCTACTTTCCTAGCAAGATTTGTGAAAATTACTTGCCCTTTAAAAATAAGCTGGCTTTAAATTGGACACATAGGTAAACTCCTTAAAATAGCTACATAGTTGAATTCAATTTCAGGCGTACGTCACGAAAGCCAGAGTGAAGTCCATTCAGCATGGATAGGATGTACGACAATTGCAGACGTCATGAAAGCAGAGCAGGTCTATTTATGACAGGTGAGAAGAAAATACCCATCTATATGTGTTAATTAAGTGCGTTGTTATGATTTTCCTCCTCCTTCTTTATCACCACAGCTGCAGAGGATACGTCCATGCAAAAGGTCAGGGATCGATTCGAGGGCACAAGGACTAATTGCACCACTTCCTCTTCTGCCTGGCTATTTCATCTTTGTCCAGTGAAGATTCAATTGGCAAAAGTGTGTAGGTGCGAAGGTACTCACCCATATGATGGATGTTCTTCTCTTAAATGAAATGTGTACTACTTAATTCATGACTCAATACAAAAAGCTCAAAGTATATCACCGAATTTAGTGCAATTAGAAGATCGAGTTCATTAGCTTTAATTAGAGGCAAATAGCCGAAGGGGCAAAGGCTTCGTAAGATCATTAGCGAAGTTTCTTTAGTTCTTTAGTTTGGCTACCTTTAAGCTCAACTAAACTATCAACATATCCTCAAGGCATCTTTAACAATACAAAAACTTCCAAAACTTCGAACAGAAATGTTGTTTTAAATCTTAAACTAATTTTAACAACAATGCTAAATCATGCTGATAATTTAGATATTCCATTTTGATAAATAAATAAAAATACAGAAACCCTAATAGCTAAACACTAATACTATACTAAAATTAGCACTGGTTAATGTCTCAAATTGACAGCCCATAAAATTAACCATACCTACTAATTTTAGTTATTACTTATTAAAATAGTGGACATAGACACGAGGTTTAGGAATATCTTTGAATTTTTTTTTATATCAAAGTTCCAATAATAAACTTAAATAGAAATGTTGAATCAACTCTTTATTTATATTTGTTGTTCCTTTTTTTCCAACTGAAACTTTAATTGCGAATATTTTAAATATTAGTTACTTCTTCTTATGAATGTCAGCAAGTATACGTAAGTAATTAAACGAAATTTTTATCTTCCCCAATTCCCCTTTTAATCGCAAAAGGAGGTAAAAAGGAACAAATTTCTATGCCCCTGTCTTTAATTTAAACGCCTGGAATGCCTCAGAAGTGTAGCTAATTCCATTCTACATGCTTACACTAAGCAGATGATAATTATTTTTAAAATTTCTAAATTTGTGAAAACGATTCATGTACACATGTTCTTCAGACCAAAATAAAATTACGCAGCTCTTGATGTTCTTCAATCGGATCAGGCTGAAAACTAAACACTAAGGAACTGATGCTTTTGTGATATTTGTGGAATCAACACAATATGCAGTAAAATGGTTAAATTTATATTCAACAGTATATACATTGGATAGTAGGGTATTCATTTTACCTTTGATTATTCTCAAAAATAACTCGATTATTCAAAATATTCCTATGAATACATTTTCAGGAATTCTGTATTCAAAACTACTTAATGTATTTTAAAATAAATAAGTTATACCTATTTCCTCCTTTTTTTTAATTTTATTTATTCACTGCAAAACTGCACACAGTTCGAATTTTCATCAAAATATTCCAAATAAAGTTTATGAAAGGGGCATAATTCTGTACGTGGGAGATTTTTCTGATTTGGTTTGCATTTGTTTCAATGACTAAAATGGGTTTTTATGTCCACGCATCGATTAAAAGGACGTGTAATTTATTATAATTTTAACGAGTTTGCCTGACTTTTATTTAAATTTAAAATTAGATACTTTGCATACAACAAACCTTTTTATAGATTGTGAGTAATAAAATCGTACTTTCAGAATAGGCGTTTTCAAAAATGGAAAATTTTAGAAACAGACCAAAAAGTCATCTTTGTCGAACAAATCAATTCCACATCGAATTATTTAAATGCTAATTTTTATGTGAGCTACTCGAATAAGATTGACATTAAGAATCATATTGTAAACAATCATAACAAAGTATTATTAGCATAATAACTCATAAAGTATTGTACATTATCACAATCATAAAAGAGTTACGACTGTTAGATTTTAGACATTAATTATACTCCTACAATTGATTGATTGATTACCTTTAACGAAGACAAATAAGATTTATGATGAATTATGTTAAGACAGCCTAAATTTAATGATTGTAACAAATTGTTGATTATATGTAGGTATTAAGTTAATTTTATATTGTATTAAGCGAAATAAATAAATAGAAAACAAACTTTATACACTAACCCAACTTGAATAACATTTTAAATTTGCCATTGCCATTGATTATTTTGCAAGACAGAAACGGATTGAGTTTGAGGTCTCCTCACGAATTTTGATAAAACTTTGTAGCAGTTTTCATTTGCAGTCCAAAGTGATAAATATGCAAACAAAATTTGTCGGTCAGTTGTACTTTCCGAGATATTTAACTTTGAAATTTCGAAAATTGACATTTTGCTTCTAAGCTATTTTGCATATTCCCACAAAGTTTCGTTGAAAATTGAATAAATAATTTAAATTAAGGACATTTCCAACTTTTCATCCTAAAAAAATTCTTCAAGAAATTTTTTAAATTAACGAAAATAAATATCATTTTCGATTTATCGACGGTGACGAGCACGCATTTGTTTTATCAAATGATAAATCGAAATAAAGTAAAGATTTGCCATAATTTTCACTAAAAGATTGCGGAAGTTAAATTTAAATATCTCAACAAATATAAGCGAACGACAATTTTTTTTTTTTTTTCATATCCGTCACTTTTGACTGTAAATAAACATTCCTACAAAATTTCATCAAAATCCGTGAAGATACCTCAAACTCAATTTATGCCAAAAGTATTTATCATACGATTTTTGACATATTTCAGTTACCCAACTATTTCAGTGTTATTTAGGGTCTGCGTGAATTTTGACAAAAATTTAGAAAGATTGCGACTACATCATTCTCGAATTTTATTCAAATTGACAATTATTGCTAATATAATTAACGATATCTGAGTGCTTTTCTGACCACACTAAATGTTAATCATTTCATTTGCCAAAAATATATTTAAAATTCTATCTATATATATAAAAATGAATGTTTGTTTGTATGTCCTTTATAGAATCGTAAACGGCTGGACCGATTTGGCTGAAAATTGGTGGGGAGGTAGCTTAGAACCAGGAGACGAAGATAGGACACTTTTTATCCCGTTCCCGTGGATAGGACACTTTTTATCCCGTTCCCGTGGAACGTGACATAAAACGTAGTATAAAAAACGCAACTGACAGCAAAACGAAAAATTTATCAGTCTAGCCGTTGAAAATTTGACAATTTCAAATTTTGAAGTTGACCGGGAATTTACGAATTCAAGATGGTGGACTGTCAAACTTTGAAGTTTATGCGATTTCCACCAAAATTCGTACTTGGGGGTTTTCGGGGTCGCTGATTTCAACCCGACTGTCAGAATTTACAAATTCAGGATGGCGGACTGTCAAATTTTGAAGTTTATGCGTTTTCCACCAAAATTGGTACTTTTGCGTTTTCGGGGTCGCTGATTTCAACTCGACTGTCAGAATTTACGAATTCAAGATGGCGGACTGTCAACTTCAAAATTTGTGTAATGTCTTTCCTTCAAATGTATTTTAGTTGGTGGCGTAGCAATGCGCGCAGGGTACAGCTAGTTAGAATATATAAACAATAGCAGTTATTTTATCCATACCACCTGTTTGAACCAAACTCCAAGAGCTTTGTCTATTGTAGTTGGCTTTAAGTAAATACTTAATAATAGTAAATTTTTGATGTAACCAAATTATTTACACAATGGTTCATTCAAAGTTATGTAGGTTTAAGTTACTTTAGTCTTGTACATAGTTGCCATCGAGTTTGTCGGGTCGTTTATCCAAGCGAAGTATTTACATCCTAATATCAGGTTTATCAAAGTTGGAGAAGACTTCCCGTCGCCCAATTTAAGCTCCAAACAAAAAGCATTCTTGTGTGAGGTTTAAAAATTAATAAATTTCGTCCTTTGGCGGGTCCAACTCCTAGGTCTTCGGGGATCGATATCTTATAATCTGTTCGCGTCAAACATCCGAAGCCCGGGCCGCAGCTCTTTTTAGGAGGAGCAATGCCACCCCCGTCAGTACACTTTCTACTTGGATTCATTTTCGCCCTTTTGCATGTGCACAGGTTTCCAGTTCATTAAGCCACCCATTATAATTTTAATCAGTCAGAAGATCAGAGGAACGCACGGTGCCAGTTCAGTGGATGGGGAGCCCCGCAATTGCAGGTCTCCCGCATATTTGAGCCACATTGTATCAGCCGGGCGTTTCTTAAGCAATAAATTGCGGATGGCAGTCGGGTTAATGAAAGTAAGTGGAATGTAAAGTAATCAATGAAGTTGGTGCTTCAGATGATTGTCGAACTGTCGGTGAGTACGTGGGCGGATAATGGAGCACACTCGCCCATTCGGAAGGTTTCGAAGCTCAATGAAAATCGATTATACCTGCGGTTGCTTTCGATTGACCTCTCTTTGAGCGCGAGTGGTGGATGAGGACGACACAGCGAGTTTGTGCGTTGCGTCACTGAATACATAGTAGAGAACGGAGTTAAAATTAAACATAAATAGTAAATACTTGGAAGAGAACAAATTAAAGTAAGAGATATATGTATATTAATACGATATTTTCAGTTGTAGGCTCTAAAAGTGTCTAAAAACACTAAATTTTAAATATATCTCTAACTTTTATAAATAAAACCATTACTTAATGATACCAAACACAATAAACTTTAAATTTCATAGCTTGGCAATTCTAAAAGCTCTGTGTCAATTTTGTGCAAACTTGACACTAGGTCCTATGATGTTATTTTATTAACTGATTTCATTTTAATATGACTGAATTAAAGACAATTTATTATAATTCTGTTTTATATATAATATATATCTAAAATATTTTGAAAACACTTAATGTAAATCCTATTTTACTATGTATAGGTACACAGCCCATGTAAAAAAAACAGGCCGACGGAAAATAAGACAATTTCGCTGCTTTTTAGGTCTATATATGTTAAATGCTAGAAAAGGCTGAAAATACGCCGAAAACAAGCCAAGGTAGTGAACAAAAGTGCGAAAAAACGCCGATAAAAAGCCGAAAATAGGCCGAAACTCGGTGTCTTTCTGGTCTATGTTTTTGTCCCCGCTTTTTTTTGGCCTCTGATAAATTATGGGTGCTTTATCGGCCTAAAATTGGCCTGACTTCGAATTTCAGGCTGCTTTCGGCATTTTTTAGGCGTCTTCTCGGCCTCTGATAATTCGGTGTATATTCGGCGTAAAATGGGCCTAAAATTGAATTTTAAGCCCTTTTGGGCATTTTTCGACCTGTTTTTTTCACTCGGGAAGGTTTTCTTTTCAAAATTATAATAAATAAATATTGTAATTTACACACCTTTTCTCCTATTACATAAATAGATTAAAACAGAGAATAATATTCTAAATTTTAAAGAATTCATGACTTGCAATTAATTTCGGATCAGATAAAAATTGCAATACTAACGAAAAAGTACCACTGTACGGTGGTCTACGTTTTTATTATAAAATTATTGTTTTTGATCATAAATTACTTCATATTCCTCAAATTAATTATAACAAAATGGACCACATAAGTCACATAAAGTCACGTCGGTTTGTTTACAAATTATATAGGATTTATCTAAACCATTATACGCCCTAACTTCGACTGATCCAACAAGGCTTAAAAATCATCATCATGAATTCCTCATATTAATTTCTTCCTTTTTCCAAGACGATTTAAATTAATGATTGTAACACCAAACCAGAGGGAGTGATTTTTATATTTAACTACCAACAATTTAAAGCAAATAATTTTTGTAATGTCTAAAATTTGCGTACAACCAATAGAAAGCGAGATATTCGTGAAAGTAAGTTTTTCGACCCTGGACCTTAAATAATTCGCGTAAGGCACAAAGTTTTAAAATGAACTTCTCATACTCTATTTGTAATATAAAAATAAAGGTGTACCTACACAAAAAATCACTCCAACAATATTTATTTAGAAATAAATTTCTTAAATTACTATATGTACTTCACTATACTATATGTAGGTATATATATGCATTTTATTTTAATCAACATTTTTTTTTATTATAAAATTTTTCAATTTCTAAGTCACATTGCAGTATATTAACACGAATGATTGCGTTGATTTAATTAGGTGTTCAAAAATATCATATAAGCTACTCTTGAAGTATTCCTAATTGTGACAAATTTGAAAAAAGGTTTTCAAAATTTGAAAAAACCTGATTTGCCGCTAATGATCAATGTTTAAAATAACAAGATACACAATATGCTTGATGAACAAATAAATAAGTATTATATTTATGATATCCAAATGTAAAGTGGCATGAGTGTAGTAAGCATACGTAGTCAAACCATGCGGTACAACCTATCAGCACACCCATAAATACTGAGATAAGCTTGTGCAATTCACGATAATGCGTCTAATGCAAACCGGAAAGAAACCCTTAGCTCTTTTACGTCGCGTTTCACCTTTACATTGCAGTACTAACCCGCAGTAATTCTCCCTATAAATTAAGCGAAAGGAGAATTACTTCAGAAGCGTCGTAATCTTCGCACCTTTGCTCACAGTTTCTCAGGCCCACATGAGCTAATTTAGTGTTTGTTGGAGCATAAGTTATCCCTTCGTGGCACCTAATCGTTTCAACTGGGTTAAGAATTCCCAACATGAAATTCCATGCGGGATTCAGTGCCGACACGCAATGTTATAACAACTCACCTGAAGGCCTTTATCTTAAACATTTAAATAATTTTATGCCCAACTCTTTTAAGAAATTCTCGCCCCAACTTTTAACCGTCCGCCCTTTGCTCCTGGAAAAATACTGATTAAGTGCAGCCCTAGGGAAGAAATGTTGCAAACGTTGCACCCTTTAACTAATAAGTGGTGTGATTTTGCGGCATTTTTATTACTGTTTTAATGGACAACTTGTATGCAACTTTCCATTGAAAATCGCAATAAATCTCACTCACTTTTATACCACAGAATGATTGCATTTGTTTTTCTGGTTTCGTGTTTATGATTTGTACTCGTATACTAAATTGAAATCGTTAATCGTGTTGATTTAACTGCATCTTACAAATGAATTTTAAGGGTTTAAAATGCGATCATAAAAACAAGAATAACAATTGCTAACCTATAAATCAAATACAGTTGTATAATTCTTACACATTTTACTAACTATATACTCTCATAATAAATAAAGTAAAAAACTATTTTTGTAAATAGTGAGAACATTTTTAGTTTTGAAACTTGTATTTACGTTAGACTATACAAAATAAGAAAAATATAACGCGTCTTTTTCATCCTATAATATGTGTATACATAGTTCTAAAAGTTTTATTCTATACTATTCTATTATATCCGGTCGTTGAGGATTGATGCCAAAAGTATTAAGATCGAAGCAACCTAAATATTAAAACAGAGATACAAACATACGTACAGACAACACCTCCACGTCCTAAGCAACTAGTAACTAATACTCTGCTTTTCGTAATATCAAAAAAAAAAAAGGCTACCAAGTTTGCATTATTATTCAAATCCAAATTATTTATATTCTAAAGAGCTTTTTAAATAATTAAATTTTCAGAACAAGCATGGTAGATAATATCCACCACGCCAACATAACCCAAGTTATAAATAATACGAAAACATTTTAAGTTTGTAAAACGTGACTAGCTATTCAACATTTATAAAATAAATAAACTATGTCGAGATCTAGAAATATCACATGATCGCATAAAGTAATCTCATTAGTCAAAATGTGATTTGCATATCTACCTATAGTATACCAGTACCACTCAGTCAATATTTGGACGCCCATAAACAAGTAAAACAAGTCGATAAGGTTGAGGTAGGTTAAAGAACCGATTAACCGAACCATATTTTATGAGTGTACAGTAAAGTGTTGGAAAAAACGTGTGCAATCTTCGTTTCGATATAAATTCTAGCTAAATTGGCAGATATCATAGTAGTCTTGTAGAAACCACTTTAAAAGCTAACATAATGAATTAATGTTAAGACGTGAAACAATTCATAAACTCCTTACATCTAAAGTCATGTAAAGCTGGGAGTTCCAGTGCCAGTCCTATAATAGCTAAAACGCGAAACACGCAAATATTATCCCTAAGGCTCCTCCACATATCGCCTTGCCACAGGAATTGCCGCTTAAACCTTAAAGGGTTCCAAGCCACATATGGGCACAAAGTGCTTTTGTTTCGCCTGCACGCACCTCCGTCTGAAGTATTAATAACCGCGCCATAAAGCACGCTTTGCTTCATTTTAAATTCGAACTTTTATGGACCGACTTAGTACGTTTTTCTGGTTATTTATGGAAAGTCCTTCTATCGTGACAAAGATAGATTTCACGGCACTTGTTGGGAAAAAATTGCATTAGCCCGCACCAGGAGGAACTCGTGTGCCAACGATGCATGCATGTTATACTTCAATTGATATACAGAATTGTTCCAATGGGTTTTCTCCTGGTATTTTTCGTAATTGCCAAGCTTTATATCCCGATTTGTCGAATAATTTTCCACTTTGCTCTAAAAGAGCTATTATGGTACAAAATACCTGGAATTTTCCCATTTCCAATTCAAAAGGAATTGCTTGTTGGCAATAGAGGAATTATACATCGTTGTAAGGAAATAATAAGAAAAATACCTGCTCTTTATTTTATATTTGCTTTGTATATACCTAACATTAATCTATATTTATATTATATTACATTATATTAATTCAAAATTCATCAAATACACTGATTACTACATATTTTAAGCAAACCTTAGTAAACTAACCCTTTAACTGACCTTTAGTTAAGTTAAAGTCAATATTGTGAAAGTGCGAATTAAACAGGCATGACATTGACGAAGTCGGCTCATTCAAACCATAATTTGTATTGTGAAAAGGAACAAAAAGAAAATCGTTATTCCTCAAGGAGCGAGAACGGATTGATATTTTAAAAATATGTAAAAGTTCCGGAGAATTAATCGTACCCTGATTGCAGTCAAATGCAAAAACTGTTCTGGAGATGCTTCGTCTTTGCTCGAGGGACTAAAATGATAAAAATTTAAGACTATCAGTATAAGGCAGTAATGAATTAGGATTAACCCAGTGGATGCCACGAAGAGCAAAATGCAAAAATCTCCGCTGAACAGCCTCAATACGATGAGGGCAGGCGTGCTCAAGTATTGGGCGAACAAATGTACAAACGATTATTTTAGTAACATGCGGATCGTCAAATTCCTTGGACATTTTTTAACAAACCCCAAGGTAGCACTAGCTTTGGCTACAATAGCGTCAAACGTAAGAGGATAACCATTCAAGGAGTAAGTAGGTGAAGTTCAGGAGAACCCTCCTACGAGAAAAAGACATACTAGTACACTTACTAATATTAAGATAGTGGAAATTAATAGAACACCATTTATAAAAGATGCCTAAATCAGTATTTAAAAGTTCAGAGTCCATCTCACTGGATACAAGTAGAAAAATGTTGGCGTCGGCACAGGATCCCCGAGTTGCTTAAAATCAAAGATACATCATTGATGTAAATAATGAAGAGCAAGGGCCCCAGAAGTGTGCCCTGAGAGACAATAGAAGTATTTTTTATTTCGCCAGAAAGAGCTTCGCAAAATTTAACTCGCTGCGTTCGACGAGACAGATAAGAGTTAATCCAAAATTAACAAAAACAGTGGAAAACCAAGAACAGATAACTTATAAATAGGTGGACTTTGATTAATTGTTGTCAAATGCTTTACTAAAGTCGTTAAAAATACAGTCGACTTACATTCCGGCTTCAATAGCGATAGATAGACAATAATTAGTAAATTCAATTAAATTAGTTGTAATCAATTTACCTTTGACGAAACCGTGTTGGAAGGAATGGAGACGAGGTTTGCAATGAAAATATAAGCCATTGCAAACAAGCGCTTCGAATATTTTGGCGATAGCAGGTGAATTTGCAATAGGGCGATAATTAGAAATATCACACTTATTACCCTTTTTATATAAAGAAATAATAATGGGGGTTTCCACTGTTTATAATCATAATTGCAACCATTATATGTATATACAATCATCCATTGATGTATATGGTAGACATTTCGTTCCACGAAAAATAGTGTAAATCGAAACCGTGTAAAAGGATATTCAGTGAGCACATAAAAGAAGTAAGACAGATTCAACTAAACCGTGTAAATGTAAAAGAATTTGCACAGAATTAACTAGTTACTAATAAAAATAAATAGTCTCTATTTTATAAGTTTCGTATACTTAAAAAATAAAAGAGGAACCGATGTACATATATAAGTATTTAGTTCCCTCATGTGTCCTTCTATTCATCTGTTCATTTGTCACAGACTTTTAGCTTTTAAATTGTTAAGTAGACTTATTATCTTGAAATTTTTTACAAGGATAGAAAATCATGGCGCGCATATATAGTTCCGAAATCATATTAATATTTGATTAAAATCTATTTTACTATATATCATTGGAACAAAATCTCCATTTGAGGATGGATATATTTATATCCATCATAATAAACAATTACTTAAATGTTGAATGTTTGGACCAACTTCCTCAATTTTCCTCCAATCGTATAACTTTGTTTTCTTATTGTAGTACCGATACCACGTGTCACGGAAAACATATTAAGCCAAAGGAAGGCAAGGGAAATGAAAACAAAGGAAGAATATCTACAATATTAAATTTACTGCACTAAAAAGGAAACTCAATAAGGAAATACAACAAACTAAGGAAGTTACTCCGTCAGAATTTTTAATAAAACTAAAAAAAAAAACAAGTATTTTTCAAAATGTTCTTGGCTTTTAAAACTTTACCATTATCGATCGAAAATTTGTTAACTTCATTAGGAAGGTATTGTTCGTGCACACGCAATGTAAGGCATTTATTTCCTTGCATGTAATAGTCATAAGGACAAAATCGGAAGATCCATAAACAGCGCCGGTAGCCTAAGAAATTAAAATTACGAAAGTTGTCGTCAATTTTAAAACGAGACAGCTAAAAATAGTTGCTTGCTGCCGTATTCATTTACAATTCAGAACTGGAAAATAAGCCTACTGACATTGAAAGGATAAGCTGGAAGTAAACCATGGGGTAAGTTCATTACCAAGGCATAAGTAAATTAATACGTTATGCGGTGCATACTAAAGGCCCACTATTAATAGCTGCGGCACGGCAGCACACATTCACCTGCAATAGGCTTAAAGCTAGAGCATATATGGGCTAACTAATGCATGCTAAAGTTATGGATCCATCAGCATTCATCAGCATACTTTTCAAGTGCAATAAAAAGGATCCCTGGCTGTCCACACGTCTGCTATGCACCAAGAATTAAGCCGCCTGCAAAACACATTTGCAACAATTTCCGCTGAATTTTAATTCACTCGCTGTGTCGTCCTTGAGCCAACAGAGTTTTCCAACGTGCTGTTTTCCTCCGAACATGGACATGCTAACCAGGTCTGCAAAAGAACTCCAAGAATGTTCGCCTTGCGTTTACTCGAGCCTGGTCGGCACGACTCCCTTTGCCTTATTTTGATGTGGTTTTAAATTTACTATGTCATAGTTAGACAAGCATAACAGCTCGGCTAGCTGGTCACAGCAGGAAATACAGATTTTTGAATGCAGGTAGTGCCAACTAGCAGCTAGTTTTGTACTTTACAAAGGGCTCAAAAAAAGGAGTATATTGTTGACATTTGAATAAATTAAATACGTAACGTGTACTTGCAAGCATTTCTAATTTTAGGTATAGGTATCATATTTTCAAAATATTACTATAAAAGAGCAGGTATCTAGAATTTGATTTCAGGGTGTACAACGTTCAAATGTCTATTCCTGAGCATATGAAAATAAGGTCCGTGCACAGTACGAAAATCGCAGTTACTATTACAGTCTTTCACAGAAAAGAAAAATATTAGTTAATATTTTTACAACATGTACGAAAATTGAGGTTATGAAAGGCTTCCAACTTGATGATCGACCTAATTTCTGTAATATAAATCAATGAATCCGATTTAATTTCAAAAAGACTCTTGTGAAGTAATATTGTTATTAGGTATAGTCTGCCAAGCCAAATTGTTGAATTTCGAATATATAAAGGAATATGACATTTTAAAAACAAAGCTAATTTTTCATCACAAATTTCATCCTTTTATGATATAACATATTAAAACTCTTAGTTCGAAAAACCATAAAGAATTTAGTTGTGAAAATTTTAGAAAAACAAATGTTCAAAACTATTGAAAACTCTTCGAGTTATCGTATCGAAAAACATAGTATCGAGAACAAAGCGTTTAAAGTTTGCCAAATTTACAATTTATAATTTCGTTACTAAATGAAATTTTTCAATAATTTTTGGAGGTACGTAGGTATGTACTAAATTAATGGGAAATATTTCTAAACTACATATGAAAATTCGAAGTCGTTTGATTTGCCAGTTATCCCTAACGAGCATCAGAAATAAATAAATAAAATTAACGTAAAACATCGGTATTGAATAAAGCGCCAAAACGGTGTTCGATTGAATCCATCTCTTTTCGCTGGCTTTTTAACACTTGTATAAGGGTGTATTTTATTAATCCCTCTCCAAAAACTTGTAAGATATTTAATCTGAACGAAAAGGCAGTCATGCATATTACTATTGCAGGTTCAATGAATTAAAAACAATTCGAAATATTTGTATTATATGTTCGAAATGATAATAACAATAACTTATTACATTCTGTGTACTTTATTACATTTACTTTTCAAGAGTAATCTAAAAGCAATTTATTGTATGAATGAATTTTATAATCTACTAAATGGTATACGTTAACACTATGACACTATATAATCTATTAGATGGTATACGTTAACATCATACAATATATGTATGTATTAGATGTATTATATAATCATTTATGTACATATATCTACCAGTTTAGACGTAAAAAGAAATATCGTTTATTCATATGCAAAGGAATAAAAGAGTAGTCCATTACAAACTTTTGGCAGTTCAGAATTAACAATTGCAGTGACTTGTCACTAATTTTTGTAACATTATACTGATAGTAAATTAAAAGTAAAAAAACTTTTTTAAAAACAAGCTTTTATTTAAATGCGCTAAAAAGAATAAAATAAACTTTTCCTTTAAAACTTTTACTATCAACTTATAACGTCATTAAACAATTTATATGATATAAAAGCTTGTCGCGAGATTCAAGTACACGTATTTACTTAATTTGAAAATTTTAAAAATTAAAATCAATCAGAACAAGTTATTTAATTTACTTGTTTATCACACAGGTAAATCTTGCGACAAGCTTTTATATCATATAAATTGTGTAATGACGTTATAAGTTGATAGTAAGAGTTTTAAAGGAAAAGTTTATTTTATTCTTTTTAGCGCATTCAAATAAAAGCTTGTTTTTAAAAAAGATTTTTTACTTTTAATTTATTTTTTACATTTTAGTTATCGCTGGACAGGTTTCTCAGTCTGTTCATCTCATTCAACGCATCATTGTTGCAAGGTCGTTTGCCGGTTAATTTCGAATAGTCTAGCTCTTCAATAAGGAGATCTTCTAATGATTTTACCCTACTTAAGGTCAGGTATGCTTGACCAGCAGCAAAGAGCTTCGAGCCTAAGTATACAACGGCATGGTCGACAGTACTACCCTGCATTTTGTGTACTGTGCAAGCCCAACATAATATAATTGGCAGCATTCTTCGTTCTGCAGTTCCGTGACTATATTTTGCTGGAAATTGCATAGTCTTGGGTTGAATGAGATGGCCACCGTCTTTACCGAAGTCTATGCAGACAGAATTCGACCTAAATATCATAATCGAGGACTCCAAAAACCCCAGTACACAATAATTTCAGACGGATTGGAGCAACGGAGTTTATGATCACCATCTTATTTTTTTTTTTAACTCGCATTCGTATTCTCAGCAAGTCCTTTCATTTGATACCCATTATTGTAGAAAAGCATAAAAAACTTAGTCCGCCATCTTTAGAAGCCCGCCATATTGGATTTAGAGTGACGTCACTTTATTTTTCGAATTATTCTTAGCAAGCCCTTTCATTTGATACCCATATTGTAAGAGTGCATTAAAAACTAGTCCGCCATCTTGGGTGTTCCGCCATGTTGGATTTAGTATGACGTCACACAGCTAACCATGCATTGTCATCCAAACTAAACGTGTATACAAAATTTCAGCTCAATCGGTTGCAGATATCTGCTTCAAAATTGAGTTGCAAGATTCCACCCGAACAAACATAGTTACATACATACATACATACATTGCAAGTTAAATAAAAGCTTTTAAAAACAGTAAAAATGTTCATAATCCGGTTTAAAATTGATTTTTTATCATAATTTAACCCTTAACGGTCCGGCAGTATTTCAAGTTTACTTCCCACCAGGTCCAATCTATTTTTCATACGAAGAGAAACTGTGTACTAAACATTTTTAAATCAAGTATAGAGAAGAAAATATTTTTATTTTAGTGAAAATTTATTAATATATATTCAGGGTAATAGGATAACAATATGATTTAAATTTTATATTTTTTTAGAATATGGTACTTTTCGAAGCACTCTCCAATATGTATCCCTGGTTTGCGGGTGCAAGTATCGCAATAAAATCTTGTTTCTCGTCTTCCCCTTGAAACCTTACGATCCGAGCATATTATTCTTTCAGAGTTCCCGGCCATATTTTACGGTTTTATTAACAAACCAAAATATAATATACTCAACTATGTAAAATAACTCCTGCAACGCGCACACTTTCTTGAAAAATCAAAACAAGACTGAATTTGCATGCGAATAACACAAGAGCGCACGTACACAAAAACGTTAAAAGATAACAGAATATAGATAGCAAGCAGAAACAAATTCACAGAAAGGACATGGCATTACTAGTAAATATAACAACAATAACAGTAATAAAAATAGTAAAATGTTTATTGCCGCCATATACGCGGCATTGGACCCAGTAAGTAAAAGTGCCATGCCACTTATATGGCGGCATTGGTCCGTTAAGGGTTAAAATTAAAAGAACAACTTTTGAGTAATCCATTAGAAACATTTTGAGGAGAACACTTTAAACATTTCAATTTTTACTTCGAAAACTAAAAGATTCAAAAACCCGAAAGTGCAAGCTTTCAAATGAAGTTCATTCAATCCATTTAAATCCGTTCATTTTTCGCGGATATATATGTTATAATGATTCAAAAATCACTAAAATTTTTAGATTAGGGTGATCCTCTTTAATTTTTTTGAGAAATATCACACTTTCTATTATAAACAGCACTTAAATAGCACAATTGACTCGTAAATGGCTTGTTCAAAATTATTGAATAATTTTAAAATTAAAAGCATTTAAGTTTGTATCCATTCACAAACGATGCTTCATCAACTGTTTCATTTGCTTTAGACTTAATCAAGGACTTCTTTTGCAGTATGCATACTACCAACATATTCTTCAAATAATTCTCCTAAATTACATTTTTAAAAGTATAAAAATCCGTGTTGAAGATATTTGTACAATTTTGTTCGTTATTTTGCCTGGTAAGGCGACCGTGAACCTTATCGCAGCTCGGAGTTTTCTTTTGATATCTGTAACAAATTCGTTCTATAATTTAAGATTTAGAATAAATTCTTCGACGAACTGAACTTTATATTCCGATGTGGATATCGTCTGAACACTGCCTGTCCAGTGTCCACTCGGGTTGTAATCCCGGCTGAAAAAGCCAACTGACCAGCCAAAAACAAGATAAGACGTGGCGAATGTTTAATTTGGTCTCCGAGAGTCGGCAAAGAAAGTTGAAGAAAGTTCGGTCTCCTTCACAGTGAATATTTTGCTATTTTTAAACGGCAATTTTCGTAGGTCAAGAACGATGTTTGCACTATCAAAACAAACAGCGCGGCTGTATCCAGCTCATCTCAGGTAAGTGAATATAATTTTCTACGTTATTCGACTCCAGGAAATCAAAAATTAAAAACGTGAATTTTGTAATTTTACGAATTTTTGGAAATGCGCATTTCGAATATTTCAGATATGCGAAGATGAGCATTTCACAACTTGGGAAGGCGGGGAAAGGACCGGGCAAGGGTGTTGTTGTCGGCGGATTTATCCGCGACGCTGAAACACCTTTCGGGAAAAAAGAAGCGGCCAAGGAAGAGGAGTACTTTTACAAACAGGTAATTTGGGTTCGAGGATTTTGCGTTATTATAAAATTAACCGGCCCAATTTCTTAGCAACGAGAGCTTCTTTATAAAATGAAGAACGAGCAGATCGGCCAGGTCGAGTTTCACAGGAAGCAAATCAACGAACTTGAGCAAGCTGTACAACGCCACAAGGAGTCCTTGGGAAAGTTGGGATTTGCAAAATAATCTTGCGGCGCATCTTCTTTAAGTAGAGAGGAAGAAAGTGCAAATTAGAAGAGAGGGAAGAGGGCATTTAAATCACATTTTGATATTGTGTGGAAAGTTTTCTTTTTTTTTAATTATTTATAATCTTCACTGTGGTGTGTATTTATAAATATCTCGCTAAATAATGGCGCAATATTTCTTCACGACCTTTTGCTCCATGAAGGAGGTTATATGAAATGAAAAACAAGTATTTAAACGAAGAGATAAAAATAAATTCGATTATGTCAAAAAATAAATTAACTTGATCAAACTAAACATAATACCTTATATGTACATACATATATTCAATATAGTAACTAAAATAAGTCATGATCATGACAAATCTAAAATCTGAACCTAAAAGGTTTAATCATCAATTCTTGGATAGTAAGAACCTATAACATTTTTTTCTTCATAATTGTTTATTTTGATATTGTTAAAAATAGAAAACAAAATATTTTGTTTATTTTGAGAAAATAAATAAATGTACGACATTTTATTGTATATTTTTATATAACTCCGAAATAAGTGTACCAATTTTTTTTAAAGTTGTATTCTCTCAAAAGAAAATAAAACACGTTTACACTTATGAGTAGCAACTATTATGCATACATATATCCATATAAAAGTTTGTAATATAATTATTATAGGTATGTATAAGTACAAATTACAGACATGTAACTTATTTTTAACTTTCAGTTGCATTTGCATAGTCCGAATTTATTTTTAACTTTTTATTTCATTTCAATCCTTTCAGTTATCATTGACATATTCTGTTTCCAATTTATGACGGTCAAAAATCAAAAACCTTTTTCACTCTTTAAGACTTGCATGATTTAAATGAATCGTGTTAGTTGATTACGATGTATGAAATCAATTTCATTACAGCATAAGGTACTTAAATAAATAGGTAGAAAGTATTCAATCATGTCAGGTTTTCAAGAAAAAATTGGATTATAGGATTTTTCTATTAGAGAAGAATTAAGTTAAATTTGGACAATATTATTATATTTATTGAAATCGATTTGTGAAAACAACACGAGCATATTAGGTACTTTATTACATAAACACCTACTTTAGTCTATTTTTATTTTAAACCTGTCGACTATTAGGTATATTCAATCTGAATTGACAAAATTTTGGTTGCACTCTATTTTTAATTTATAATTAATAGATACTGTTTCGAATGTCTCAACATAATATTCAATCTGAAAGTAAGCGTCCTTATTCACGAATTCGAATCGTTAAAAATCTGACTCGAATCCGAATTCATTGTATTCATGAATTCCATACGTGTCGAAATGTGTGTCGCTCGATGTTTATCGAAAATGCATTCGGTGACATCTCTGTGTCATATCTCCTTCATCGAGGTTGGTTTTTACGATGTTCTTCAATAAAATGTAAGTATAATAATTTATTCTTTAAAAAGAATTTCTTACTTTTCTTATAACCACCACCAATAGATTCGATCGAATTCGTGAATACGAAATTTTAGTTCGATCGAAACTAAAAATCGAATCGTTTTCTTGTTTGAATCGAGTTCATGAATAAGGCCCAAGGGCAATTGCTCCAAATCGAAATTATTTGATAAATTACAATCAAATAATAAGTACTAAATTTATTTAAACAAAGGACGGAAGAATAAGTTGGAGTTTATTTTATAATTAATTTAATTTAATATTACCCGGAAATATATTTTTCTAATATTATTACATACATAGATTCATATATATATGTATTTAACCTTCCGAAAATTATTAGTAAGAATTTTCTATAGAATATTATATTTTGGCAATTCGTTTCGTTTTCCATATTGGTATTGGTACAATACTCTAATAACTAAAAATAGAATTGAGATACTAATGTAAAAATGTTCCTGTCTAAAATGAATTTATGGTTAACCATAAGAAAAAATAATTTAATAAAGATATGTACTTTTTATTGAGCCATAAAATTTAAAATCCAAAAAAATTGCAACTGTTCCAATACTACTGTGATTGCGTTGTACTTGTGGACATGTTCACGTCATCGGAATACTAAATACAAATAATTTACTTTCATTGGATATATGCACGATTACGTACAAATTTATGGGCTCGACTATCGCAGCTAATTTCCCAAGCAATCAGATCACACTTTGAAATGTGTTGACCGCATGTGCGAATTTTGTGAAATGAAGCGGATGCGCTTTCAAAGTGAGCTTGTCGTAAAACACTTTTACTGTAAGAATAAGTCTGATTTATTTTCGAAGGACTGATTATCATCGTTTGTCCGATTAATCAGCATTTATGTGTGAAACATATCAGAAAAACAGCCTCTCATTAGATAGATGAATACCGCTGTCACGATAGTCGTTAAGTTTAGAACGGGATTGTCGCTGCAGATTACGCAGGTATGATTCGCCAAAAGGTTTTAATTGGCGGATTTAGCAATCCGCCGCCAAAACTGAATGAGTGCGACGCGAGCTCACCGGCGACGGCGCAGCTAAAAACTCACCTTGAGCCACCTCACGGCGACAGAGCCACTTGGAAGAAGTGTTCAAGACAAGAGCCGCGATCTGGAGACCGAAGTCACCGAGGCATTCCGCAACGGACAAGATCACGAACTCGCATTAGGCTAGGTTATGAGCTGTGAAAAACTCGAGCCCACAAAAGCAGTTAGCATTGGTCGCTCGATCCATTGTTGGTTGAGTGGTTGCCGGTGCGGCGTTAGATCGAGCATGATTTTCGCTAGTATGAGGCCATTATGCTCCCTGACTTGGAACTGATGACGGAAGGTAAAGTTTTCCACTCAATGTCAACTGTGGCCGTGGGCTCGAAGTAGTGGTGCTTGCCGATCTAAAGTTCTGCCCACAGATGCAATTGGCTACCAATGATCGATCAATTGTTTCACGATCTACCGCAGATTGCTACTGAGGTGGCGAAGTACTTCCGCCTCAAAAGGTTCTGGCCGCTCTACCATTTAGATCAGAACATACGACTATACGATTATCCCGCTCGATTTTAGTTAACTGATTATTTAGACTTGTTCTTAACCAGGTCTGCTGTTATTCTATCTGACTTGTAGGCAACTATGAAAAAGTTGATCTTGTAGTCATAACTACTCAAATGCCATGGTCAGGATGTTCTGAGAAGTAGTAATGGACTTAATCTTCATAAGTTCCTGCTATTACCAAATTTACAAACTAGAACAAGACTTCTGGTTTTTTAGAACTTGAAATTTTTCATTGAAGAAAAGAATTGGTGAACAAGTGAACGGATGGATTCGTTCAAATCAAATATGATAATTATTTACTGTTCTATCAAGTTACCTCGTATATCAAGTAGAAGAATTCTTTTCAAAAATATCCATTCAAAGTTATTGCCTTAAAAAAAAAATAATAATAAACAAAAATATGTTTTGAACGTAGCAAGAAAAAATGTAGGTTAGATAAAATTAAGATTAGGTTAGATTAAGGTAGGCGAGTATTAGGTGTAAAGTAAGTTTAAAACAAAAAATATATTAGGTGTACAACTTTGCTCCCGCCGTTTTTTTTTTGTAATTTTGAGGCTTTATTAAAAAAAAAAAGTTACATATTTATGTTTCAAAATATTGTCCATCGCTTGACACTACTTTCGCCCCTCTTTCGGGTAGCATACGAATCCCGCGCCGGAAAAACTCCTCATCCTTTGATGAAATCCATTCGTTCTTAACCGTTCTTAAAACGTTGAAACCACTCGCGACACGTTCTTTCACTCATTACACCGTCACCATAAGTATTTGAAAGCATTCGAAATGCCTCAGCAGCAGATTTTTTTGAATTAAAAAAAAAAAGTAACACTTCCCGCAAATGTCGAGAATTTGGCGTATAATCTGACATTTTGAAAAAATAAAAATATTATGATCAACTCCGAAATCGGCATAAAATTAGATCAACACCCGCAAAGGATTAATAGTGATAGGTATTAATAAAGAAACATGGTTTTAAGCCATTTTGTATGCTAGACCTACATATACTAATAAACCCCGACTAATATTCCTAAATTCCAATTTTCTTTAAAAAAACAAGAGTGATCCAAAGTTTTTGGGATATATGTATGTATATACATATGTATGTCTATTTCAAAATTTTTATTAAAAAAAAAAACAAAAATGTAGGCCTCAAACAAAAGTTTTCAAATATATCTACGTCTATGGATCAATTCACTCCGCATTACCTAAAATCAATTTTGATTTCACTAATTTTTTAGTATATTGATACACCTTCCAAAATAAATGTCCATCAATAAAAGCAATAAAATCTCAATAGTATAATTTTTCATTAAGTTATGACAATTTCAATTTTTCATAAAATGTATAGCAAACGATTGCGTTAAAATTAAAAAACAAAAACCGTAGGATTCATAACTGATTTTATTCTATTTCTAAACTTCCTTTCTATTTTAAAGTAATAGTGATCTCTTCGAAAATCATGTAACTTTCTCTAACGATATCAAGAATACATTTAACATACAATATTTAACATTTTATCAAACTTGTACATGTCGTAGGTCATTAGGAAAATCAGACCGTCAGCTAAAAGCCTAGGCGCACAATATACCTTTCGTGCGCAGAAAAGCACGCATTTGTGAAGTGTATCGTTTTTTTTTTAAATAACACATATTTATATGCATATACCTACGTACTCCAAAATGCATGCTTGTCTGCGCGCGAAAAGTGCATAGTGCGCCTAGGCTTTTAGCTAACAGCCTAATTTTCCTAATGGCCTACGACATATGTACATACATACGTATACATTTTTTAACAAAAAGTTTGACAGAATTTAATTTTTGCCGTAAATAACAAAGGCAGTCGAGATATCTAAAAATGCTTGAATAAGCTACATTTGATATAAAATTATAAAAGCTTTTCAATTAAAAGAAAAATTGTCAGTTTTCCATTAAATATTTATCTGAAATTGTATTTCAAATCCAACTTGTTTTTACCCGATGTCAAGCTATCACGTTATATTAGGATTATAAAGCAGCTTCAAATGTTTACTTTCATACACCTCATATACGTATTATTAATTATTTATGCCTGACACGGGTATTCACTTAGCGCCCCATCGATTTTGTATCAAAGGGCAAGAAAAGCATTTTATTTTTAGTTCCGCGGAAATTTTCTACGTCCGTTTGTTTCAACACTCTCACTCGAACCGCGCGTACCTTCATAAATAATATTTGTCAATTTCAAAAACAGAAATAGGAAAACAATTCTATTTTTGCTTAAAGAAGAGAAAGTGCCATATTTTTACGTGCTTTTCCTTAAGGCCAGGTCAAGGTAAAGGACATGCTCGTAATGCTTCGATTAAAGGAATAATGATTTATTCATATGTACAAAGCCGGTTCCGGCCAAAATTTTAATATTGATAACGCATACTGTTCGTCTTTTCGGGTATTTACGATGCGTAAGTATACTTTTCCTTTCATGTAGGAAGCAATTTTATGTGTCCATGAAACTACTGGGACCGGGTGAGTTGCCCAAGAAACGAAGAGTGGAAATATTTACATTATACAAGGATGACAAATAAATTGCTCAAGTTGAAGGAATAATGAAAGGACAACGGCTACTAATAACTTAGAAGTCGATCTTTCAATGCGAAGGAGTAATTTAATGCCCAATGTTACGGATATGAGGACTGCTTTGAATAAGTGGCTTTATTGGACGAGTTATATTTATACCATAATTTCCAAAATTGATGGAATTGTCTTTGAGTTTTATACGTATACAACGGCCGTAAAACTCGCATATATGTATGAGCCAAATCAGATACGGCAATCAATCGAATAATAATAGTACATTTTTGTTGTAAATTGCGACTTTTATTTTACTTTAAATTAAGAAACATACATGACCTTATAAAGAGTTATGGATCTCACTGACCCGGACAAAAATAACAACTGCCTGATATTTAAAGAATATCGAATTTAGCAATATTCAAAAGTAGGCTAAGACGCCGGAGTTATCGTTCGCTACTTTTCGAAGAGCAAGTGATGTTAAAGTTTCGTCTGACTTTAAATTTCTAAATCTTAATTATTTTCTTTTTTGGCTGTTTTCGCCCACAAAATATAAACAAAAATCACAAACAAATTTATAAATATAACCACTTTAAAAAAAAAACTTATTTTTATAAAAATGGACTCAGAACCTTGTTTTGATGTTATGTATACAGTGGTGGAGAAAATAATAGGTACATTAGCTAAACATTCTAAATTTGATCTGGCAATGCCTTCAATTAACGAGTTAGAATAAATTAATCTTTGTACATTTAGTGTAGAATGCTAACAAAAGTTAAAATATATTTTTATTTATTATATATTTTATTGTGAACTTATACATTTGTTAGTTTATTTATCACACCTATTATTTCTTGCACCACTGTATATACAATACATAGTAAGAAACAAATTTCGTCTTTAATCTCGTTGTAATTAGTTTGCATAGAATATATAAATGGTATCAAGGCAACAAAAGTAGTCTTAATTTTTCGATTCCTCGGTATGAAAGTACAAAAAAGAAATAAGTGAGTGTCCCGGGATTAGCTTTAATTATCGTGCCCCATTTTTTGAAACATTATAATAAAATATTTCTCATACAACTTACCTGATGAACCAGCATCCAAACAATTTTTAATTTACAAGCTAATGAAATGGTGTGATTCTGAAACGGAAATAAAAGAATATATTAATGAAAGCAACCCAAATTCAATTTAGCTTCTAATAATAATTTTGAATGTAAATATATATTTATTGTGTCAACCAACTTTAAACAAATTAATTGCTGTACCTATGTTGTATAGCTCAAAAGAAGGTCTTGTACTGTAATATTAACATTTCAACGGTTTCTAAAACGTATCCTAGAGCATAATTAAAAAATTATCGATAATATGTATTTATTTCCTTAACTTCCACAAAATAAGGTTATGTACATATGTTGTCGTCTTATTTTTTTGCCTAAGTTTATCTTACTAAGCATCATACTAAATTTGGCTCTAAAATTTCTATAAAACTCGTATATGTATGTCTGTACATATTTACGGTTACAAATCAGTTATTCTTCTAAAATTAATGATACGGTCTTCGAATTATTTTATTATTTATCTGTGATACAGTTTTATTTCTATTTTTACTTCTAACATCCAATTTAATACCCATCGTTTTAATACTTATTTCGTTCGAATTTAGCAAAATAAATCCACCATATTGCATTCCTGCTAAACAGGAATATAACAACCTCCAATTTAGCAAAATAATTAGAGGAGTGTAGACTGCAGGTACAGGAATAATATCAAATAAAATGAGAATGAGAACTCGAAAGCAACAAGCTAGAAACAGACAGGAATCGATTATATGACCTTCGAATTAGCACTCCAATGCTTGGACCACTGATTTACCGTGCCCAACTACTGCGACTTCGAATAATTCGGAATTCTAATGAGAGAATTCTGATGAGAAATGTGACCATTCCCATAGTCGGACATTCTGAACTTGAATCGAACCTGTTACCTTCGAATACCCCCGATGCTCTGACCGCTAATTCTAATTCTATACTTGGTACATCCTGAATTTGTATTTAGCCTAAAATCAACCCAACAGCACACAGTACTTTAATTTGCTTCGCCATAGTCGGGTAAAAATAAGGGCTACTGTTCAAAACAATATGATATTTTTGAAACTATAAATAGTAAATGGAAGAGATTAAATAATGAGTGTTTTAAAATCACTTCTTCCATGCTATTTTTCGGCAATCCCCAACTATTATCTGGCATAATGAATAAAAGAAATAGTATAAAGTGGATGTGACATTTTAATTTGATCTTCCTTATCAGCTTAACCTCTGTAAGTTATCAATGAACTACAGCTTTATAAGTCATTTACCTCAAAATTATCATTTTTATATCATGACACCCTGACCTGCACCTATGCAACTCTTTAAAAGGTAAGTGCATAAATATGTATATATTTATTAATATTACGCACATTTCTATTTTTAATAGCTAGTTTAATTTTAATTAAAGAGAACAGATAGAAGCATTTGAGAAAATGCCAACGTTGTCGGAAATCTGTGGAAGTATTTAAAAAAAATGATAAAAAAAGTAAAAGCAAAGGGTAATACCTTCTCAAAACGATACTTTAGAACATAATTTGTCTGTAAACAATGTTGTTTGACAAAAAACGTTAAAAACACGATGATGTGCAGCTTTGATGAAGATTAAAAAAAAAAGCGACTTGCACGAAAGCGCCGAAATCCTTGAAGAGAGCGCAAGAATCAATTACGAAATATCGTTTTACTTGAGTCACTTGAGTCATTGCAATTATTCAAAGTCTCAGGTTGGTCGGATTGTCTCCGCAAAGTTGGCTAGACGTGTTATTGAATCCGAGCGAGCCACATTTAACTGGTTTCGCACTGACGTGATAACTTGCGCCGCGAGCTAGCCGAGCTTTTTTGCAACGGCCGATGCGATGTAATGGAATCTGGGGACACCGCAACAACCCCAAGATTGCTCGGCGTGCTCCGATATTTGCATATGCTTCTTAACTCATATCTCGTTACCGCATAATGCAGAAGAAATTTCAAATACTAATTGTCCCGCGACATCCGCGAATCGACCGTTACGCAATTGGGGAAGAGGGTTAACACTTTTCGTGGTGCGCCACGCAGAGAAGAGACCCTCTGGTTTTTTTTTTAGCGAAGCCACACTACGTAGAAGCGATTAATGCAAATCAATTTTTTTATCGCTATTCGATGATGTCATATCAGAAGTACATAATGACATCACAGGCGGGCACACACTCAAACCGCTCGACAATCCGAAGATTTTCGAAATTTGATAAGAAAAACTTTGTAAGCCAGCAGCGGAGAGCGGCTCGCCTTCTTATCGCACAGAAAAGCCGATCTTTTCGGTTTAGTAACTCTTCGCACACAAGCGAAACGGCCGTCGTCGTCGTTGTGCGATTCGAATTCAACACGCCCGCAAAATCATTAACGATTCAATGGCGGTTCTGCAAGGGTTATCAACATTAGCATTACTTGCGCTTTCGCGCCGAGTTTTGTTAATTTTATGTTCGTTTTTGCAGAAGATCCACACATTTTAATTCCGAAAAGGTAGAAAAACAAGTAATTTAACAAGTTAACTGACGCGGAGCATCTTCAAACTAAATTACACTGCTTATTGTTTTTAATAGCCATAGCAAACCTGTTTGAAAGCCAAAGTTTTGGCAAATTATTACCTTTCCTACTGGCTTTCGTAATTTTTTTAAAAAAATAATCATAACTTTATGATTTTTAATTTATTTTTTTTATTTTTTACATAAGTTTAATTTATTTTTACAATTTATTTTCCAATCATTATTTATTAGATACATTTTTAATTGAGCGAGGGTGTTATAGATATCTGAATTCTGATTATGTTGTCTATTAAAATGACAGTTCTTACGTAATTTATCTGGGTACCACTTTCACTATCTTTCGGTTCAGAAGTCCTAAACATTCCCAAATATGTACCAATGTTTTGGTTACTTTATTTTATTATAGTTTTGCAACGACTCTTTTTAAATTTGTCATCATTCTTTAGAATTCCGCACAAAATATGGAAATCTATCTATTCTAAATCAAATAATGTATCATATGAAAGATCATTTCTTTACACATTCCAAAATGTTTTGCTCGAATTTAAGGAGATCCTACCCCTAACTCTTAATTAAATAACTCTAAACATTATCCTTAATTGAAGTATGTAGTCAATATTAACCCATAACTATGTAAGCGTTTTTTTCAGAGATAGGCATGGGAGAAACTTAGCCATGATTGCATGAAAAAAATGTATAGAAGCTCGCATGGTACACAGCCCCAGTCAATGGAAATGAAATACATGTAGTGGATAATGTTACATTATTTTATTAACCAGTTATCCTTATGATCTAATAGAAAGTATCATTCTACTTTAGGATTGAACGTCCGAGGTTTATTATTCATAAATATTAGAACTCCTACTACACCAACACAAAACACCAGAATTCAACAAATTATCTTAATCTTGATTTCGGATGATTGCCTGTACACGAATTCATTGTGGTCATACTTATGTGTAATTATGGTATCCAATAGCAATATGTAGTATAACTATACTTCATTCATATCTTTGTGCGGTTAGACCGATTTTGATGAAACTGGTTTTCATATGATTAACGAAATAAACAATATTTTGATTGTTTTTCAAATAATAGGTATCACAGGCAACACAGTGTCTGTGTAATCTAGTCAATGATAATAAGAAAATAAATATAACTAATTATGCTAACAAGAATTCGAAGAGTTCTATTAAAAAACGGATTTGAACAATTTTTTTAGTACTGTCATCATCACCTCACCACCAATCATTTTCGGTACCGTCCTGTAGCATAAGTTAGACAATTAAGACAAGATTGTTCATGTTAAATATTATATAGGAAGTCGATGATGCGTTTACGTCCTGCTTTTCTGAAACTGCAAAATATTAGACAATTTATTTTTCACTCGTAGAAAATCAACTGGAGCGGACAAGGTCAGAGAAATTCAGATAATGCTGCGGATCTCTACTAATTCAGCCGAATTTTTTGAATATAACACGAGACGTGAACTTGATAAGCTCGACAACATTTTTAGGCAAATACCGCCAAAAGGAGGATAATGTTTTTAATACAAATTGAAATTGAAATCGATTGCTAGTAGGTAGTCTGACTTCCATTTAATTGAAATTAGCATCTCTTTTCAAAATTAGGTAACTTACATAGTATGGCAATAATTAAATTCATTTGGCCATAATGAAATCTGATTGTCTTGAAAATTCTTTAATCAGAAATGTTTTCATTTTCTGGCTTTTTAGTCTAAGTATATCTAGATTCTGAATGCTTAGCAGCTTCAGCTGTAATGTTATGAGGCAAAATTTTTTCATTAATATATGTATGTAGCTATATTTAGATGAACAGCTAATTACGAAAAACACACGATAAAAAGGTTGGAATTTGCACATGTCAACATGGAATATAGATCGTCAATGGAATACTGTAATAATAAAATTATTTTATGGACATTGGACTCAATTTTCAGAGCTTAAGGAGGGCACCTAGTGTAACAGCTCAAAAAACACGCTTATTTCAAACATTTTATTTTTATACTAACTATATTTTTATGATATTTTAATGATTTAGGCCTTATAGACCATCTTCTAAAGTTGTTAAAAAAATTTTGTATTAATACTTTCGGTACAAAATGGTGCCACCTTAAAAGGACGATTTCATATAGCATTTGCGACAATCCTTCCAATCTTGTTAACAGCATGAAAAACTGCGTTTTTGAATTAATTGCTAAAAAGGGAGAACCTATAAATACTGTTTATTTTATGTCAACTCAACGGGCTTCCGAACAAAAAACACTTTTTTTCTTTTTGAATGGACCTATAATTATGGGGATTATCTAATAAAATTGAGAAACGTCTTCAAGATTTACCTTATACCAATTTTGTAAAAGCGTTTGATCCTGTTAATTTAGACCTTATTATCATAAAACGTAAAAATTAATCTGCTTCAATTTCTACGTTCAAAATGCTTTCTGGTTTCCCCAGGGTAGTAACTTGGGTTCGCTCTTTTTATTAATTATTTTTATTAATGATGAGGTTAGTAATTTCATATTTTCTCACTGTTGGATGTATGCGGATGACTTAAAACTATTCTCTTCTATAAGGAGCCCAGCTGATGTTTCATTGTTGCAATTGAATTTCACGTGGAATGGTCTTGCTTTAAATTTTGGGTTTTATTTTATCCTAAATTAGGTAGTGGCATGTGGGCTATATTTGTAACAGAACCTTTAAAATGAGTAAGTATTATTCATTTTAATTTTACTATTTTTGCTTGCCTTATGGACTACCGGATTATAATGGGAGATATAAACTTTTAGGTTTTCTCTTGAAGTACGGAGGACAATTGGAGCCATAATGTTTGTTATAAAATTTGTTATTTATTTATCTGAGATGTCTCATACATATAAATCGAAATGTTTGCTATATATTTCATTATCACAGAACTTCCTACGTATTGTTCTAATTATGATTTTAATGTTGATTTAACAATTAATCGTGCCCAAATTAAGGAACTTGTAATTTTTTACAATTCTACATGAATTTGCTGGTTTAGATATTTATTTTATAAGAAAAAGGTTTGTTTTCCAAAATTTTACGAAAAGATGCATGCGTAATTTTTAACTTAATTATTGGGAATGACGCAATAATTCTTGAGGTTCGAACAGGCCTTATAGACCGCGAGCCAGGGACAAATTTTGTCAGTCATTTCCCCCAGGCGATAATTTATAAAATGCTTCAGAGAGTTATTTCATGAAACTCCGTGAACGTCAGCTTCGGCTCCGTGGCCGGGTTAAGCAGCGGTAACCACCCACACACGTTAAACAAAAATTGATTTTCAATTATTTCCTCCCGATTGAAAATTTATCAACTTATAGCTAACCCAATATCTTGAAGAAAAAAAAAAGTTAGCTGACTATAAAGTGGTGGATAATACGTCAGCTGGTCACTCGAACATGAAAAGCAAATATACCGCGTGCTCCAAAAGTATGGAAACCCCTGAATAACTCGTCAGGGATGCTTTTTTTGGAAAAATGTAACATACAAAAGTTTCAGGAGTTTTTCCTAGCTGTTCGATGGCGACCTTGGATTTGACCTTGACCTTGACCTTAATTTCAAGGTCAAGGTTTTTTTTTCAAATGGGAACCCCTATTTTTTATTGCGGATTTGGAAAGAGCAGGCAATTTTACGTTTCGTTGAAAAAACTGAAAAAACAACTTTGACCTCGGAATGACCTTGAAGGTCGTGGTCAAGGACATGGTCAAGAACATATTTGAACGGCCACGGAGCCAGAGCTGACGTTCACGGAGTTCCTGAAATAACTCTCTGAAGCATTTTATAAATTATCGCCCGAGGGCGAATTGGTCATGAAAATCTGTTGCTGGCTCGCGGTCTTAACTAAACAAAAAGAGCAGGACATTGCCTATTATTTTGCAAACTACAAATAAGCGTGCGCAATTCAGAAAAGGGACAACGCGGTGATAAATATGGAAATGAGGTTCATAGGCTCGTCCAACTGACGACAATACCATGCGTGGATTTGTGCAGCGATGCACCACTTTTCCCATTTATAGGTAAAAATAATCATTTATGATGTCATACAACCTATGCGTTGTTTTCTAAGAATGAAATAAAGGAAGGGATCATAATAAAAATTATGACGAAAATTTTAGTCAGTCACAAGATATTCAAAGGTGAAAAAGTGTGTTTTGTTTTAAAAGTGAGTCAGAGAAATTCAGTTTTCACTAACTGTTTTGGCATAGGATAAATGAGTAAAATGGATTTATGTATTTATTTGTTACTTTTTAAAGTGATCCGATATTTTCTAATTGATTGTTTGTTAGACATTTTTGGGTCAAAACAGGCAATTTAGACTTTAAAGCAATTTGAGGATGATTCTCCTCTCCATTGTTCCTGAGGATGTTGTACCCTGAGTTAATTTTTGTGTTGGGGTTTAATATGTCAAGGTCGGCTCTCCACTTTTTGTACGGAAATGGTACCCTATTTATTTGAGTTACTGCTTTTGCACCATCTGTGAAATTCCATTGTTGGTGATTTGATCCTCAAATGCCTGCATTTTTCCTAAAGATTCTTATAAATATAAATTCTATTGGTTATATGATTGTGCAGCACTCACAAAGGTTTTTTTATGTTTATTTATATATATTATATATACCGGATGTTTTATCAACACTACGGAATTTTACTGAATTTTTTTGAAATTATTTATTTGAACGACCAATAGAGTAAAACTACTAATTACCGGACACCTTGCAATTACCGGACAAATTTAACAAAATCTCTTTTATTTCCAATATACAGAAATAAAAATATATGTACTTTTCTTCCCTTTATATAGGACTTTCATATCTCTTTGTTAGAAAAGAATCGAAATAAGAAAGGTTAACAGTGTAAAAGTAATTTCCGACAATGAGTTGAACTTTACGCAAAAGGTCCTTTTCTCCCAAAAATCCTAACACTAAGACCAAACTTTGAAGCCTTGATTTTCGTTAAATTGTGGTTAGCATGAGTAGTTTTTGGAGAAGATAGATTTGAATACCCTTACTTTTGCTAAATTCGTATTTACTATAGTTATTCAAATATTTATTATCTCAAACAAAAAATGTTGGTAAATCTTGCGCATATGTATATATATCCTCGTTTTGGTTTTTTCAGAATTATTCCCATTTCCTCAGTTAATTTTTAGAAGTTATGGCAATCAGTTGCTTCCAAATTTTTTTGAATTACCTTTATAATAATAATAATAAGTTTTAATTTAAAGAATTTGTTAACAATTTCTTAAAACGTCCTGTCCAGTGATTAGGTAAAGTTTTACCGATGATTTCCATTTACTGGACACTGGTCAACTCTTATTTAAAAACTCCCTAAGTCGATTTTCTTAATTTTAACTGAAATTATAGTTTCATATGATTTAATTTAAAAGAAATTATAGTAACAATGACCTGCAGAAAGCCCTACAACATATGAAAAAAAAAAGGTTTACTGTAAGAAAAGCATCTGAGCAGTATAACATACCAAAATCCACACTACACGATAAAATAATTGGTGAAGAATCGGAATATTTAGCAAGACCGTGCACCAGCACAGTTCTTACTGCGGAAAAACAAAAACCCCTTGTAGAATGGTGCATACATATGTATGTCTTGAAAATTGTGAATTTCCTTGCAAACAAACTGTTTCAAAAATAATCAAAGACGATGGACAACAAACTATGTATGTATGTTTAAGGCCGAACGCTGCGGCATGCTGTGAGATCCTGCCGCCCTATGCTAAAGAATTTGATTTTGTTATTTGATAATTTTATCGAAATAATTTCATGTTATTTGTATAAGAACATGCTCTAGATATTAAAAAAAGGAAAACATTTTTGTTTTTTAAAGAGTTATGATCTTTAAACCAACGCTGTTAGGAACTGTCCGGAAATTGGTGTAAAAGTCTCTGATTATTTATTAGGCAAACTTGTCCGGTTATTAAAAAAATCAGTATTTTTCATCTTTTTCTACATTCTTGTCTTTCGCTGTGCATTGTACGTTTGTGTCTTTTCTTTCTACTTTAGGTACACAATTTAACTTAATATAATTAGATGAAAAAAAGCTCCGTATTGCGACAATTCACTTTTGAAGTAAGAAAAAACGTTAAGTGTCCGGTAATTGGTGGTTTTATTCTACATTCTACATGAATTTACAATCCTGAACTTTACTAACAGCTTTTAAATATGTCGTTAATTTTAATTTTCCTACAAGATATTGATCAATTCAATGGTCTGTGAAAATTGGTGCATGGGGGTTTTTAAAGTTGCTGATTTTAAATTTTTTTGAAAGTGGGTGCAGGCGGATTGTTAGGGTCGCACAATGAAACATTGGTAATATTAGTTTATAACGCTTTTTGGGAAAAACTTTAGGGAATCGACTAAACAATAAAATGGTCCTGAATAATAGGAAAGATGAAAGCATGGTTCAGCTGAGAGCTGAGTCTGAGAACATCCGCAGAAACCGGTGTGGCAACACTTGCGGTTGTTGATATTGCTGGTAGTCATGAGGCAGCTCCGCGACCTTGATAAACATAAGCAAAGCGCGATACATAACAAAATTCGAACACAGCGGAGAGCCGGAGTAATCCTTTTACCTCACCGCGCGGCGACGCTGTGTGCGTGCAGAAAGCAACAAGTATGCAAATAAATTAGCAGAAAACAAGATGCGGGATAGGGCAGCACCTAGCAACCGCAGCGCCAGCAGAGCTTCCGTTTCACTCCGCTGCGGTGGCACGCCGGCGGCCAGAGAGGGACCAGTGCCGCGGCGCTCGCACTCGAGTCGGGCTCCAGCAGCAGTGGGAACCGGACGGCGGCCAGGAGGATCAATAACAAACAGAAGAAGAAAACAGCGGATACCCGGAGCACAGTGCGACGAGTGCTGATTAGCTTTGATAGGGAGCCGTGGAAACAAATAATAAAAAAGGAAAATAAACTGTGATAAGGGAGATGCTTCCCCGACGCGCCGCGAGGGCGCTGCGAGCGCCGAGCGGCAGCTATTTGGCGAATTCCGATTTACTCTGATCGATTTGCCACCGCTGTTCTGCTTCAGTTGAGGTGTTTATTTACAAACCTGGGAGTCGAGACGTGTTTTTTCGCCCTCAGTTGACGACATCGAACCAATCAATATGCTTGTCCTGTCTTTTTCCTCTCTTTTCTGTTGTGTGTTCGCACTTTCTGGAAACTTTTATCAATTGAAGAAAACAACAACTGGCAAAAGAAAAGAGACCGCTGCATAAATGCAGTTTTCGCCTATTATTTTTTTTTTTTGCTATTTCCCTTTAATCGCTTTTTGCGGCTCGTCACTGCAACTGAAAACTGCTCTCTGACCGCTTGAGGGGGTGTTGTAGGGAGCAGGAACAGAATTTCTAGCACTCAAAACACTTAAAAAATAACAAACATTTGCCAAAAAATGTAAACAGCCAAACACGGAACGATTTTATACACGAACAAGAACAACTTTCGATTTTTATTTTTTATTTCGAATTCTTCAACGAGCGGCTTTTTAGCGATTTTCTTGCGATTCGCCCCAACTTGCCCGCGTACATAACTCGTTACAGCGCCACCTTGTGTGTGTTGGTGTCGTTAACGAACTTGCTGGCGACACGAATCCGTCACACAGAACTTGTCAATGCGAGTAACTTTTGTCAACGTTTTTTCCCCTCGGATTGTTCTCGCGCAGCCATGCGATTCGCTTTCTGCTAATTTTTGAGGCGCCTTTAATCACTGTTTTATCGGATAATTGTAAAAACATCAAAAGGTATGCGATTACACTTCAGTTTCTAAATACGAATCATGGACAAGTGGTTGCAGTGCTGGAACGAAACGAAAACATGTCTTATAATTTTTCTTTTTTGGGTTTCTCCGCTTCTATTCGTCAAATTCTCATGATTAAAAATCGTTCGCTTGAAACTGTACGCGCGCACCCGCACTAATTAAGTGTCTCCGATTAATATTCAGGGAGTGTTACAATCGCGGAATATCTCTGCACGAATTTTTTCCAGCTTTCCGTACTAAACGCAACGACAACTTGTACCATGGCCTTCATGTCACTTTTTATTTCGAATAAGCAACAGCAGCACACTGATTGCGGCTCGCATACTGACACTTGGGAGTGCGCGCGCTTAGCAGATCTTCGCTTATTTTAACACAATTCGCACACAGAGAGGCTCCCCTGGCAGCGCCTCATTCGATGTAAAACAGCGCCCGTTCGGATGGATACCAGCCTGCGGTTGTGTGGGGCTCCCTCTGCTCGCCGTTTTATTAATATTAGTTTAATCGGGGCTCCGTCCGCTTGTTTGTCTCCTGACTGTCCGCCGACCGTCACTGTCTGAGAACGATAGTGGAGCTTATCGCTATGTGCTTGTTATTGTTTATTTAGTAAGAGCCTCTATTTATTAAGAGCCTAATAACCGAGGAGTGCTGTGTCCAGCGGCACAGACAACCTCCATCCGAGCGAACACCAGTTGGAGGCCTGGACTTCTATGTACAAACGCAGCGCGGTGCATGTTCGATTTTCCTATTGTCCAGCTCATTACCCGGCCTGCAGCAACAATTACTTT
The DNA here is from genome assembly GCA_963920795.1 of Eutolmus rufibarbis. NCBI lineage: Eukaryota > Metazoa > Arthropoda > Insecta > Diptera > Asilidae > Eutolmus > Eutolmus rufibarbis. The sequence continues at coordinate 33,765,991 of OY987205.1, forward strand.
AATTCGGATGAATATTATCAATTAATCGAAGAAACTACACTTCTAACCGTTCGTCTAGCAGTCGCTTCAACCACCCGTGCACATAGGCAAAGAGCAACATATTCGTCCGTGTGGATTCTGGAATAATCATTAATTTCTGATTTTTTTTCAACATATGTTGCCTTACTTTACAAAGCAATTAATTGCTATGAAATTGTACGGCCTACCACAACCAACAACACAACGACGGACAGTGTTGCGAATCGTTAAAGAGTTAGCCAAAAGTAAGAAAAAAAAACGGAAGTTAGAACAAAAGTAATATCACAGGGCGATTCAGAAAGACTTGATTCGTTCGAAAATTTAAACCTTTCAAAAATACTGTTTTTTAAGACCGAAAAATCATGACTCAAAGCACATAAGAAATGGTGGTTTTTGTATTTTCGAGGAGATTGGGGGTTGAGTAATAAATTCGTCATTCTTTCGCAGCTTCTTTACACCAAAAACAGGCTAAAAATTGACGAACAACACTTCCATCTCCTGCTGAGTCGATATTCATGATAAAAGAGGAGATAAAACCACCGTTTTTAAAAAACTCAACTTCCTTCCAATCGAATCGAAACTTGTCCAATGGCAAAGTTCGTAAAAAACTGAACTTTTTGATGCCGGAGGAAGAAAAAACGTACACACCTTGCCGCGTTAGTTTACCGCTTGAGAAGTTGGTGCATTTTTTGATTTTTCGCATGCACCTGAATTTCCGGTTGCAGCAAGAGCACTTCCGGTCGGACCAAGTACAGTTGAAGTCGACACTTCAACCTTTAATTTGCGATGAATAAAATTGCTAACTACCCATTATCAACCAAGTTACATGACGTTGAGAATCACGTTTTTTTAATAAAAAATAAGTGGTGCGTTTTGTTTGGTGATTAGTGTACATTTTTGGCACGAAACATTTTTGTGCTCTAAGTTTTAATACGTTTGAACTGATTTGAACTGAATGTCAACATGTTGTTCTTTTGATTACACCATAATAATGTTTAAATTCTACGACGGTTAAAGCGTGACGTCACTTGCAATTAAAAATAAATTAATTTTTATATATAACCCCATTGCGATAAATACAGCGATTCCTCTTTAACTATGGTATAAGAATCAGCTGAGACAAAATGCACGAGCGCTTTTATAAATAACTAAGGAAAACTTCCACAACTTATAGTACCGTAAAACTTAGTAAGTAGTTATTTTATAATTTCAATTAAATTTGAATTGTAGAAGAAAAAAAAATAATTTTTTTTGTGATGTAACTACAAATTTAAAAATTAATATCTCCTAAAATATTGGTCGTAGAATGGCCATTGCGGGCTCATTTTTTTAGTTAAATATTTATCTACAAACCTATTCAACAAAACTTAACATTGGAGTTGAAAAACATATTCTCCCATACATTCCAACTGCAAATGTAAGTTTGTGCGCACAATAATGAAAGATTTACCATGTTATTTTCAGACCATAGACTTCTTATAGGTTTTCCTGTAATCTATAAGTAAAGAACTATTTTCTGTATGTATTTTTTTCAAAGTTTGAGGCTCAGTAGTTTTGGAGATAGGGAGGGAATGGTCAATTTTCATCTATTTTCTTAAATAACTTTGAAACTATTTATTTTAAATTTATAAAAAAAAATCTATTTGAGATCCTTACAACAAGCCCTTTCACTTGATATGTCACACGGTACAGTTTGCAAAACTTTTTTTTTTAATTTTCTAATTTGGCCCCAAAAGTGACCCCATATTCAGATTTCGTCTATTCTCGTCACACCTCTGGTTTGGGTCAGAGAAATTGATATGTGTACCAAATTTTAACTTAATCGATTTGGTAGATTCGGAGAAAATTGACTGTGACGGACGAACAGACACGCGAGTGATCCTATAAGGGTTCTATTTTTCCTTTTTAGGTACGGAACCCTAAAAACGACTTTGGAATTAACGATCCTGAAAACTCGATATACTGAGTTCCAAAAATTTCTGATAAAATTTATAATTTTGGCCAACTGTGCGACGATTTACATAAATTGTTTAGGAACAGTGTCCTTATTTTCAGCATGTGAATCGATAGATTAACCTCAAGACACAGTAATTTAACACGAGTTTGTCAATTTACAAGCAACTACTGTAGCTGATATTTAAATGTAGACAGATTTTTATTATAAGAAAAGATAATTTATCAATAAAGTTTATCTATAAAACTATTCTCGAAAGTAAGAATTAGTGTCAGAAGTGGGATTTAATTAAAGCCATATTCTTGAAATATTTTCATATTTTTCGTAGTTGTAAAAAGAGTTCAAGGTTAGAGACTCCAGGTAAAACTACATTCGAATAATTTTTTAACATTTTAAAATGTAGTACCACGTAATCCGATTTTATGTAGATTGATTTGTCTCTAGACTGACATATGGATCTTCTACGACAGTAGAAAAAAGCAAGATCTTCCAAATCTCAACCGTGAAAATATTGCTAGAGTTGCGACGGTGTAGTCAGGTCACTGGCCCTTAGGGGAACAAACACAAAGGTAAACTGCGGAACCCTTTCAAAAGTCCTCCAAGCTAAATAATAAATATGGACCGAATACGATTGTTAACAAAACACAGCTAATGCCTAAATAAGGTTCTTTCAAAACTTTAAAAAATATAAATACCGCTATGAAATATTGGGCTTTCTTATAATATTTAAAATTCTTATGGTAAAAAACGAAGAATTCGTTCAAGGACATTTTAAAACTCCGAAAGATAGATACAAATAAGTTCAGTTTGATATGGGCTAAAATTATAAGAGAACTCAGTCTGCTGCGGTCAATTATACGCGATATAAATTGCGCATTACTTAATAAATAAATTTAGTAAGTTAGTTTTGAGCTGGGTACAAAGATTATATTATATTTTTAAAAATAATGCAAGCAAACCATATCTGAATCTCGTACAGGTGCTAGTCCAAAAACGAAAAAGTAATCAAACTATTATATTTGAAGAAAATATTTAGTGATATGCTTAAAGCAAAACCGTATTGATTGAGATTGAATTAAATAGGAACAGATAATAAATACTTATTAGTTATTCAGTAGATGCTGCTAGAATACGTTTTTGTATATAAAGTGGGCTAATTAATTAATGCTTACCTGAAAACTTTTAAATGTCGAAACTGACTAGGGAAGAACGGCGCTTAAATTTGTAATTCGTGTCTCAAAAGCTGTGTTTTAGCATATTTTCAAATTCGACGATTATTTTTCCATACATTTTGTTCCAATTTGGTAATCTTAAGATGCTGTAAAATACATCAATGTATTACCTTGATACATACACATAAGCTTGAAATATCTCTATAATTTTTGCTCGACAGGGTTTTAAAAGGTATATTGAATGTCCAATTTTTCAGAAAAAGGAATCAATTTGAAATTTTTATTAATATAATTTTCAATAATTGAAATCTTAAACACAGATATTTCCATCATTTATGGACGGATCTACTTTCCAAATTCTTACTGTTATTGTAGCGATTATTATTAGTGTGCACATAAAATGAAAAATATTAATTTACAAAATATTAACAAAATCTTTAGGAAGGGTTGGTTATTTTGATGTAATAACTAAAGGTTCAAACTTTTAATTGAGCTACATAATAATAATTGGTTGTTTTTCACTGTACAAATGCACGAAATAAAAAAAGTTTATTTAAGGATTTACTTTTCGTATTTTATTTAAATGTAGTAGCTGAATTTCCGATCTTTCATTTTAGCAACATTAAAGCTTAACTATTACATTTCGATATTTGTTAAAAAAATTCCCAAAATTTGTACAAAAATGACGTCTTACCTCTTAACATTATTTTTCTTAAAATCGTGATATGATTTTTGATTCGTATTTAACACTAATATCTAATATGAAATTTATAAAACTAATCTGAAAACTTTTTCCTAAGCCAAATATTATAATTTTACGAATTTAAACCTAATTGACTTCCGATTATAGGCATAAAATCTAATATTAAAAATTGTGTTAATTATTAGATCAATGGGCTGAAATAGAAATCTCTTTAAGATTGCTCTCTTCTAAAAGATTGATAGATTGAATAAAGAAAAGGATATTTAATTGCATGTCGAAATCAAAAGATAATATAATAAAGTAAGAAAATTTATTTAAAGCTAAAATTCATACAAAATATTTTTATCCTAAAAGCGGAAGATTTGCCCTTATTCCAGCCATCTCCTTGGGGCTAAGCGGCTTCAAATCGGAACCCCTGAAGGGCGAAATATGCTCCAAATCTCGATGCTTGTTGACCAACTGTTTCTGGTCAGATCTAATCTTATTTATCTCAGCATCGATTTGTACTTGGTCTATGAAATATATACAGACATCACATAAAATAGTTTCATTAGAACCCAGCAGCAGTACCTTTTCTGAGCAGCTCCAGAGCTTTCTCCCGCTTCACTTTAACAAGGAGGGTTCCAACTGTTATCCAAACCTTTTTCTCATCCGTTTTTTCAACCTCTTTTATTGCCAGTCTCGCATCCTGGCGCCGTTTGTCTAAAGCGACTATTTCTTGCTTATGAACTAAAATCTCATCAGCCACTTTCTCGGTATTGAAGAGGACCTCCATAGTTTTCTCGATGCTTGACTTCGACATTTTTTATGATGTGTCTGAAAATAGTTATTTCGTCGAATTAAACCAGTGAGACGGGAGGATTTTGCAAGGAGGGTTATGTTTGACTAGCAGACTCTAACTAGAGGAAAGATTTTTCAATATTTTTTCTCTAGTGTGTCATCTTAGATAAGATATTTAATTAGAGGCCGTTCTCGTTTAGCTGTACCTTTATGTGGAAGGAATCAAGTATAATTTAGCTAAGTTCCTTTCTATAAAACATCTCTTTGCGCCAGTCTCGTCTCTGGTCACGCTTGAGCTCCTTCCGCGTCTTGTCACGGGGCGGAGGCCTATATTTCACAGCGGCCAAATCGAACGGCTTAAAGTGGGTCACTTTGGGATCATTTTGCTTGATCCCCAGCCCCGTACGCTGCTTCCTTATAACCGTTTTGATGGGATAAAGCTGCCCGGTGTTTGTTGGTCCAAGTCCACTGTTACGGTCCCAACCTTGCTTCAGCATCAATTTCAATCCGCGATTCTCCTCGGGTACGTTGAAACGCCTCCTAAAGGTGTTTTCAGACTTTACATTAAAACGGTGCAACGTTGATGTTTCGTGCTCTTTAAGAGTTGCTTCCTTGAAGTAGCGGTTGCAAAGTTTGCAATAAAACGCTTCTCTACGGGTAGGTGTGTATTCTTCCTCTATTTCGGTACTTGTAGAATCTTTTTCAAGGCTTTGGATTATTTCAACTATTTCTGAGAAGCCTTTTCTTTCGGCTAGAGATGAAACTGAATTGCCTTTGCCATCAGTTTTACTTAGGTCAGCGCCTATTTCTAGCAGGTAGCAGAGAGAGTCCAAAGCGCCGTCGCATGCAGCCATCATTAGGCCAGTCCACCCAAAATTATCTGTTGCGTCTACATCTCCTTTTTTATAGATGAAGGCCCGGAGGGTTCCCACATCGTTCGTCATTGCTGCTCTGAAAAACTTGTTTTTATCGAATGCCTGCTTCCTTACGACTTGAGCTGGAGGGGGCCTTTTAATCGGAGTTTTTTTTCTGGACTTTCTTGGAGCATGATCTGTTTTTAACGTCTCCTCGTAGAATTCTCTTGCTTCCGTCCCCGATATATTCGCAATTTCATAACTTTGCTTGATGCTTTCTTGCTGGGTGCTAGCACTTTCAGAGACAAACCTCTTTAGGGGAAAATGCACAGTGGCTAAAGCTCTCCAGTTTGGATGCAAGTGGGCAGTGTCCATTTTTATAAACTTTGTGCATCAACTATTAAATACGAACCTTGTATTCAATCAATAAAGTCCGAAATATTCCTGAATCGCGAAACCTCCTCCACGATTTTAATGACAGCGAATGAATGACAAATAGCGTAGTTTTCATACAGCGGTTGGTATGTTTGGATACATTCGGCTAAGCGATTTACCGCTGTTGCACATGTTGCAAAGAAAATTTTGCTTACAAGTTGACATTTCCCAAGTTGTTTACGGTGTGAATTGTCAAAAATGTTTTGGAATGATTTCGACGAGGAAAAGTTAAAGGTTCTTCTTACAAATTCTCTTTTAGTTATCCGGCAATTCGATTGGCTTATCGACTCATATGTTTTGGTAAATATATGCAGCATATTGTCCATAAATTCTAAATTTCCACAGAGCGATGAAAGAAGTAAAACCATTTGAATTGGATATTTATTTTGATTTTTAAACAATATTTAATTATTTAAGACATATGTAAGGTATCAAAAACTATCGTATAGCTCTTCCCTTAGACAAAATCATGTCTCGGGTGCAAACAAGAAAATTAGTCTGATCTTTTTTATTAGTTTGAATTTTAAGCCGGCCTTGATTCGAGGCATTGTATCTCATTTGAATATGCCAATATTTCCAAATTATTTAATTGTTCTAGCCAAAGTTGCTTCATGGACATCGGAAAGGATGGATGGATGGTTTAATAAACAATTAAGGTTTCCATAAAATTGTACTATGAGTCAAACATTAAAGTTCCTTGCGAAAACGATAAACCTGAAAATCGCTAAAATTTCTGGAAAGAATTTACACATTATTCCTTCGGAGGAATATGGTTTTTTTGTTTTTTGAAGAATACGATAATGGTTTAGTTATTAAGATTTAAAAAACAAATGTCAATTAATGTTCTTTTTTCCACTTAATGATTTTTTTTACGAAGTTCTCTTCGAGAAAACAAAAAAAGATCCTTATTAAACAATTTTTACAAAAGGGCACTCAGCATTCGAAACTAAAGTTTCTAAGCTTTAATTTGAGCCCCCACATATCCCTTTAGGTTGCGTCAATTCTTGAACCGAGGGGCCCGCTTTCAAAAGAAAGACCGATATACATATATGAGTCGTTTATTTTGGAAGTAATCCAAGTCCAAAATGCAAAGATTTTTCTATACTCTTTTAAGGTAAAATCGTCCTTATGATATTTTGGTCTTGGTGCATTTTAAAAATAAACGGCTCATATCATATTAGTATATGTTTTTATCGGCTCCATAGGCTAATGTTTTAGCTGCTAATCGAACACATCCTCCTGAAATTTAATACCGTAGATCAAGCCTGTGAACGATGCAGAGTTTTATTCATATTTAATTAACATGGAAAACATAACTCTCTCTCTCATAATTGTGAACCAAGGATATATTTATTTGAACATTACCGTAGAAATTGATATTGGCAGATTTTGACCTTGAAACTAGTTGATTTACAAATTTAAGGAGGGCAACCAGTTTAGGAGGTCGAAATTTTAGTGTTTTTCGTGAATTTTTTTAACAGGGAAGAAATAATCAGAATTTGTTTAAACTTGGAGGATATTTTATTAATGTTTTGAAGTACACATTGTAATTCTTTCAAGTAATTTCCGCTGGAAATAGTGAAGTTAGAAGCTGCTGTCCATGGACGGTCGCCATCAGAGTTTGCTGCTCATGGGAAATCCGGAAGTCACAATTTTTATCTGGAATCATTGCAATTTTGTTTTTTCGTTAGCAACATATTTTCTAAGAATATGAACTAAACTTTGATCAAAAAAGTTGAAAATTGCATGTTTTTGAGGTGTTTAAACAAAATGTCATGTTTTTATACCACATTTTTTCACCTTTTTTGCAAAAAAAAAAATAAATAAATATTTTAGATAATAATATCATCCCAGAGTTTTGTTTATATGGATTGTAATTGAATAAAGAATATTCACACAAATTTTCAGAACGATTGGTCAATAACTCTTCGAGCTAGAATTCCCAATTTCGGCCTCCTAAACTGGTTGTCCCCCTTAATACTAAGAAACGTTTTTGTAGCATATTTAATTCTCAACAATGCAATGAGAAAGTTTTATTAAATTGTTTTATGTTTTTTGGTTTTAAGGGGGGCACCTAGTGTAACAGCTCAAAAAAAAAAATTTTTTTTAAAACATTTTATTTTTAGACTAACTATATTTTTATGATATTTTAATGAATTAGGCCTTATAGAACATCTTTTAAAGTTGTTAAAAAAATTTTTTTTATTAATTTTTTCAGTACTAAATGTCGGCGTGATAAGCATTTCTATCAGACCTCATTTTCGAAGTTTGTGGGCGTAATATCTCAAAAACTATTAAAGATTTTGGGCTGAAATTTTTACCAGATATAAAAAACAACTTTTGTTCGTAGTTGAACCTACGTTTTTGGTAAATTACTGGCATACATTTTATTTATAAAGTTTATAGGTCAACATTTTATGCGAAAAATCGAGAAATTTTTTCTAATTTCAAATTAAATACTTTCAATTTTTTTTATATTTTATAGGTTTAACTATGAATTACGAATGTTATTAACAAGAAATTCTTCGAATGGATGTTCTAGATTCATTCTAAGGGCTGTACTTACGCCCACAAATTGGACGTCGCAACTGCAACGCGTCTGATAAAAATGTGGATCACTCGGTAAATCGTCGTTAAAAAAAATCTCCGGGCAAACTTAAGTTTGCTTCATATACCAATTCGACAGGCTTACATCTCAAGTCCTTTTTATATGATGTCCTTAACCTTGACGTTGGGTGTAGTTGTTAATTTGTAATTTAAGTTGTAGTTTTAATGACGTCACCAAGCATATCGTAACCATATCAAAACCCTTTTTTTTATACCCGTATCAAGGGGGTTGTGAAGGAAAAGGTAATCCGTCATCTTAGAGGTGTCCGTTGTATTGAATTTACAATGACCCGAATTATCCCAAACGTATTAAGGTTCGTGTTAGTAAAACAGAATGAAAAATAAAGCTCTAAGTGTTATAAAATAGAGAATAACGAGGTTTTATTATCTGCATTAGAAAGAAATACGAAACTTAAAATAAGACTACGATTTATTGAGACAAATTTTTTTATTCTATAATTCAGTGTTAAGTGTTCATTTTGAAACGTTTGGTAAATCTTTCGATTTATACTTAGGATTTGTATTTCTTCTTTCTTTCTTAGGATTTTTATTCAGAAAACCATTGGAGTAAACTTCCATTAAGTTGGAAAAACACATTTGCTACGTTAAGCCCCGAAGTATTTTCGGAGCTGTTGCGGGGTCATCAACGTTCAACAGTTTGGCCACTTTCACTTCTTTGTTTAAAATCACTCTTTAAGGAGCTCTGTATTCCTCGCGAAAGTGATAACGAAAAGGTAAAATTTAAATAAAACAAATGTCTTTTATAACAATTACACTTTCTCCAGCTAGATTGGAGTAATGCTCCGTTGAAGTCTTGTTTGGATCGTCCAAAATTAAGGAATATTTTTTCGAAATGTGTAAAACCAAAGAAACGTCACGAAATTGCGAATATGGCTGAAGTGTGCCACCAGAGTTCCCGAGAGACTTCGACGAAATACGTTGTTGATTTTGGAGCAGGACTAGGACACCTAGCGAGAGTAATCGCCTATGGGTATGGACTTAGTGTGTTTTGCCCTGAAATGCAACAAGAACTGAATAGTCAAGCCGAGTAAGAAGCATAGCAATTTTTGTTGGTTTTTAAAAATATATACCGAATATTTTTAGAGTAATTGATCAACAGCTGGAAATCACTGCTGCTAAACACCTCTCTACGGAGGAAATGAGTTCCTACAAACGTCCGATCCATAAAACATTGAAACTTACCAGGGACATATCTGCCGAATATTTTTTACGAAATCTTAAATCTGCCTTTGATATTAAAGATGAAGAAGATTTCTCTTTTGGGATAATTGGACTCCATCCATGCGGCAACTTAGCTCCAATTTTGATGAAACTATTCTTAGATTGTCCTGAGGCCAAATTCCTAAACTTAGTCGGCTGTTGTTACATGAAACTCACAACCGACAATGGTCCCGATGAGAAGGGCTATCCATTGAGTAATTTTTTGAAATCGTCGAACAAGAGCTTCCATTGTCTTTCCTATGAATCACGCGAAATTTCCTGCCATGCGATTGAAATGTACGAAGAGAGATTGCGCCTGGGCAATTATGAAGACCTTAGGGTTCACTCATACCGCGCAGCCCTTGAGCGGATCATTGTTAGATATTGGCCCGATTTGAAGCGTTGCGGATTGCGCAGTGTAAAGCACTCCAACTCTTTAACATTTGAAGAGTAAGCTGTACTATTTTAATTTCTATTGCTTTACTAAGTAATTTCTTACCATTCTTTCAGATACTGTCAAAGAGCCACAAAAAATCTAGGGAAGCTCATTCCTATAGAGGACATCCTTTCTGAACAGACGGCTGAAGATTTGAGGCAGTGGAAGCAAGTTGTCATCTTCTACACGTTACGTTTGATGTTTGCTCCTCTTATTGAAAGTGTTCTGCTCTATGACCGGATGTTGTGCCTTTTGGAAAATGGTTAGTTTAAAAATTGACTCATTTTGAAATCAGAACCCCTACTTTTTATTACATATTCTGATTCTTAACGATATTCGATACCGATTTTTTTTCTCCGATAACTCGATATCAATACTTTTACTCATATGAGGCTTCAATATCAATGCAGATATAATTGCATACTTCGATCCCGATAATTCTTTCACAGATATTTAAAACTTTGTCTACACTTTTATTTACATGAATATTTCGTAGTTGTATTTTGGTATCGTATGTTTTAAAAAGATCTCAGCCATTTTAAGGTTTCGTGTTATCAAAAATTATAAAATTTTTAAAAATCAATATTTTCTGAGGGAATAAAAAAAACACTCGGAACTATATGTATTTAGAAAGAATTTTGTTGATCTTGATTTTTCTGAGTTTTCCAAAGTATCTCTTGTTTCTAGTGCTGCCTGCCTCCCGGAATTTTTTCAAAGACCGTTCACACCATAAATTCAGTATATAATTCTTCGATTCCGCGTTTTCGTTCTTGGAATTTAAGAAAATATTCCCGTAAAAAGATTTTTTTATTTCAACCTTTTTAAATTTTATTTATAATATATTATATTTTTTATTGAACTTAAGGTATTCTTAATTTTTCAGGTTGCCGCATAAATATAAATGCAATATTTGATCCCAGGATTTCACCAAGAAACCACATAACCACTGCCATTAAAAGATAACATAAAATCAAGTCAAACAGCCATTTTTGGTCCGCACCTGAAGCTTTTAATTTATCACAAAATCAGATATGAAGATGTATTTACAAAGTTACAAAATAGGAAATTTATACATAAAGTAAATAAAAGAACGGCTATTTACAGGGGTAGAATGTTAAAAGAAACGTGCCCGAGTAAACGATAATTATCCTAAGCAAATTGGGCACTTGATAGCATATTCGTGGATGCGTCTGGCTCCTCATCGCTTGCGTTCTGATCAAGTTTTTCAAATCCTCGTTTTCGGTCGAGCAAGTTGCCCAGCTTAAATCCGTCTGTTTTTACAGTTGGAAAATCCCATGCATGCCTTCTATTTCGGACTCCAAACGGATAGCAGCCTTTTATAAATAAAATTATACCTTTTTTTAATGAAGCTTTAAATTGAAATCGAAATATGTAGTACCATATAGACAAAAATTGTACACGATTGCAAATAAAAACCAGAAATTTACTTTATGTGTTTATTTTATTACATAAAATATTACAAATACATAAATAGAAAATTTGTGACAAAATAATAAACATTAAATAAAATATGGAAGGTTAAAAAGATAGCTGAAATTTTTTGAGCAAAACTCATACATAATAACTAGAATCACATTTTATGAAATGAAAAAAGATTAGCACATCAAAAATTGCTTTGATAAAAGGTAAATTCAAATATTCATCAAAACCGTTCCGGTGCACAGTTCAGCTCTAGAGACTACTACGCTGAATTGAGCATAAATGCGGTTTTAATGCATTTTTGAATTAACCAAAAAGTTTAGTTCAATGCGTACTTATACCTAACAAAATAAGGTCAATATCAACGGGCGAAGGATTTAAATTTCAAAGAAATTCCATGAAAATTGGTAATCGGGGATTTTATGATCGCTGATTGCGGATATACTATTGAATTTCAACGGATTACCATTAATATTGTTACATTTTAAAAATGTAAGTAAAGGGTTTTCCAATAGGGACTTGACAACTTTGAATTCAATTTGTGAACGCACCCTTTCACTAATCACCGAACTGTCACTGTCAATTTATTCAGTAAACTTAACATTTTCATCATGGTAAAGTACACGAACGAACAACGTCTGCAAATTATAAAAATTTACTACAGAAATTCGGAGTCGGTGATCGCTACTTTAAGAGCGTTAACTCAGATTTTCGGTCGTAATTCTCGCCCTAGTAGACAGGCAGTAACAAGTTTAGTGCAAAAATTTGAGTCTACATATTCGTTGTGTGATGTTGCCGTGCCAGTGAGACAACGGGTTGGTCGAAGTGTCGAAAATATCGCTGCCGTTGAAACGTCCGTAGCAAATGATCCAAATCAGTCAATTCCACGGCGTTCTCAAGAGTTGGGCATCGCCCAGACCACTTTATGGCGAATTTTACGTAAGGATCTTGGTTTACACCCATACAAGATCAAGCTGACTCAAGAATTGAAGCCGATGGACCATTTGAAGCGACGTACGTTCTCCGATTGGGCTCTGGAAAAGATGCGCCAAGATGATCAATTTCATCGCAAAATCATCTTCAGTGACGAAGCTCATTTTTGGCTCAATGGGTTCGTCAATAAGCAAAATATGCGTTATTTGTCGCGTGAAAATCCACATGTGCTTCATGAAACACCACTTCATCCACAAAAAATAACCGTTTGGTGCGGTTTGCATGCCGGCGGCGTCATAGGGCCATATTTTTTCGTCGACGATAATGATCGTCACGTTACTGTGAATGGTAATCGTTATCGCGCCATGATTACCGATTATTTTTGGCCCGAATTGGAAGATATGGACTTGGACAACATGTGGTTTCAACAGGACGGTGCCACAAGCCACACAGCACACGTTACAATCGATTTATTGAAGAGTAAGTTTGATGAGCGTGTTATCTCAAGAAATGGACCAGTCGATTGGCCGCCTCGTTCGTGCGATTTAACGCCTCTGGACTTTTTTCTTTGGGGCTACGTCAAGTCATTGGTCTATGCCAACAAGCCGACGACGTTGGAAGAGCTCAGAGCCAACATTGAACACGAAATAGCAGCCGTTTCGGCCGAAATGTGTGGCCGAGTCATCGAAAATTGGGTCCAACGAATCGACCGCTGCAAACGTGCCCGCGGTGGCCATATGAACGAAGTCGAGTTCCATTCATAAATGTTTGGATTGTACTTCAACCCGATAATAAAGTTTTTGAAATATCTCAAATGGTTTGCATTTTATTTTGAAAAAAAGTTGTCAAGTCCTTATTGGAAAACCCTATATAATGACGAGGATTTTATGTTGAATTTATATTAAAACGATGCAATAAAAGGTGCATTGAATATGAATCAAGCGCACAGCTTCTAGCTTCCACAATCAAAAACAAAATCAATTAAAATATTATGCATAGTCTTTTAATCTTCTCTCAATATTTAGAAACAAATAGCTAAATTAGAACATACATAGTAATCTAAATTAAGTAGCTAAATTAGTCTTATATTTATTATTATTATTTAGTATTTTTTTCCTTTTCACAGTAAGGGAACCAGTGTTGGGTGGCCTCACTTACTGCAATAGAATGAAATGTTTTAGCGAAGGAAGTGATCAAGCTAACAACTCTGTTGGGAACCTGAGAAGACGAGTTATGGTGTAAAAGAAAAGAAATGCCTCGTGAAGTTCTAAATAATAACTGCTTTATTCGTAATAATGACCTATTTAAGTAGTAACTTATTTCTATTATAAAAAAAAAATTTAGCTCCAGAGAACAAATTTTAGAAAATTAACATTTACTAATGAACGGCATGCACGAAAAATAATTTCTGTAGGCCAAAGTATGATACAATAAATGTTGTACTGCCATTATAGTAGCCAACCCTTTGAATATATAGTAAAGGAACGGCTACATATATGTATGTACCGTGTACGTGTAGTCTGTGTGAATGAAGCATCATCGGTGGGGAAAATTGCAAGGGAAGTGACAACATAAAATGTTTTCACTTAAAGCAAAATCACGGAATTTCTTTTCACCGATAAGCTAAAATATGAAATCATTTTGCAGAAGTGCTTCTTAGATCCAAGGTTTCTAGTGTTCTTCATGCATTAAGCATGTTATTACAGTTAAAGTAAAATTTTAAAGATTTAAAAATGTTTTGGTAATTGTCAGCCGAAAACAATCATGCGTAATTCCGATGCGCCCTGACACAGAGAAGTCGTTAAATATTTTTAGATAGTGATATGAAGCAAATAATAGGCTTGTTCATTGAGCAATCTAAATCAGGAAAGATCAGGAGATTCCCGTTCGCTGAGAACTGTCGCTGCTCTTTTCTCATCAAATTCATCTTAATAGGATCAGTTTTGTTGAAAAAAGAGCAGTGACAGTTCTCATCGAACACGGATTTCCTGCCCTGAGATTCTAAAATTAGAGTACTTTACGATTCCCTAACAAAAAATTGTCTAAGTTAGAGCCAGTTTAACAAGCTCTAAGTTAGAGCAAAATGCGACAGTGGCGCTAATTTTCTGTAAATAGCTAAATTAAATAAATGTAATCGATCACTCTAAATTTAGAGCAATATTGAGATTCTCTAAACAATTTGTCTTTAACTTAAAGATCAAGTTAGTGTTTAAGGTACTATTCTACTCTAGAGCGTCCAAAAAAGGCTTTTTTCAAACTTTTATTTCTCAGCCGCTTTATTAAGTATTGGGATGAAACTTTCACAAAATGTAAATGGACCCTTTTCATATACAAACAAATTTTTATTTTTGGCATATTATTATTATTATTATTAAATAGAGGGCGCCAAAGTTAAGTGTCAAAAAAAAGATGGTTCCATGGCTGCATGTTAATCTCCGAACTGGCATGTCTGAAACAAAAAATTCGAATGGGGTTTTAAAAAGGAAGGTTCCTTACGTGCCAATTCACCACCGTTAGTCAAAAATTCCAACAACAAAAAAAAATGGCAAATGTTTGAAAAAAAGTTAGAAAAAATGACATTTTTTTTACCTTATATCTTCCGCCATTTTTTTTCTTTTATATTTTTATGCAAAAATGTGGTGAATTGGCATAGATGACACTTTAATAAACAAAACGCACTAAGGTTTATTGAAATCGGATCAGTAGATCCGGAGATTAACCTGCAGCCAACTTGAAAAATGTCATTTCGAGAAAAACGCGTTTAAAGTTTTGGTAAAGGCCGAGTTCTCTCACGCGGCTATATGTATATAGTGCTATAACTTTTTTTCTAATCTGAATTTCTCTAAAAATATTTGAGAGGTCATTTTTGAAGACGTAAGGATTCGAAGAATGCAAAAAAAAAAATTTCGATTTTGTGAGAACTCTAGAGTAGAATAGTACCTTAAAAAATTGTACAAAACCTTTGTAATTCTGAAGAGTTCTTTAAACCTGATAAGTAAAAGTTAAAACGCCCTATGTCAAAAAAATAATGTAGAATCATTTTTCGGGCATACTAAGAGGATCTCTTAAATGTTTCCTTAAATTTGTGAAATTTCGCGTCTCCAGTAATATTCTTCTCATTTGAAACAATACAATGACTTGTTTACGTTTATTCGGAAATGTCACACGAAACTTCACCACCATTTTTCATGTAAAAATGTAATATTTTGTCCGATAATTTAGTACATCTCTCTAAGTGGTTTAAAGAATTCCAACTTCCTCTAAGTTAGAAAACTTGTGTGAGTTAGAGAAGCTCTAAATTGTTACGGAATCCCAGTGCTGATCTTTTCTTCTACATAGATCGATCTAGATCACTCAACGAATAGGCCTAATATCTATTATATACGAAGTAATACTAGTCACGTTTTCCCTTATCTAATTTCGACCTTGGTACATATGTACACCTGTGTGCAAAAAAATAGTAGTGCGCCCATGCGGTAACTTTGCTGTTCTAGAAACTCTATTATATCTACTTGCTTCGACCGAAATACATCGCAGTTGCATTCTTAGCAAGCTGCTGAATAATATTAGAATCAAAACAAGCCGATGAAGTTTAGGGCATTTCCTGCAGTAGTAGATTACATATAGAAGTGCGCTGTGCAAAATAATAGAAGCGAACGAGACATTTGTCAATATTTCCACATAATATCAGTAAATTTAATTTTGCTTTTATATTTGTTTAACGGTAAGTCAGGATTATTCAATTTATGTGGAAATAAGTTTTGAATTCGAAGTGTTTTTAGCATAAATGGTTCGAGGAAAACATTGCACCGAGGAACAAAGAAAAATAATAATAAATTTACTGTCCCAAGGAAAAACTTATAAATTTATACAGGAAACTGTTGGTTGTTCCCCTACCGTTATAGCTAATGCAAAAAAGTGGTCCTGGAAGCCAGAGAACCGAGGACGAAAAAAAAAACTTAGTCCCAGAGCAATAAGAGATATAACCAAAATGGCTAAAATTGATCCTTTTACGACGTCTATAAAGATAAAACAACAACTTAATCTTAATGTTGACACCTCTACTATCAGAAGAAGGCTAATTGATGCTCAACTTTTTGGAAGAAGTCCGAGAAAGGCACCACTCCTAACAAAACGCCATATCCAAAACCGAAAGAAATTTGCGCTTGAGCATAAGAGTTGGCCAGAGAGCAAATGGCGCAATATTCTTTGGACGGACGAGACCAAAATTGTTCTCTTTGGTTCTCCAGGACGTAGGTAGTATATAAGAAGACCAGAAAATGCAGCTTATAATTCGCGATACACCATCAAGACAGTAAAGCATGGAGGAGCTAAAATAATGGCATGGGGCTGCTTTTCTTATTATGGTACTGGGCCTATATTTTGGATTAAAAATAGGATGGATGCCAAAGTTTATATCAATATTATGTAGACCGTCATGCTACCTTATGCGCAGGAAGAAATGCCACTGGAATGGATCATGATGCAAGATAATGATCCAAAACACACGAGCAAATTAGCAAAAACTTGGTTTTCCTCAAATCGGGTTAAGCTTCTGGAGTGGATGTTACTGTTTTTGTTGAATTGATGTATATTTTTCATTTTGCTGAATTATTATAATACTAAATATGTCTTGCTACTATTTTTTTGCACACGAACCTTTTGTATCTTTTTTATAACCTTATTAATTTCTACAAATCAAAAGTGATAATAAAATAAAGATAATCCCTTCCACAAAAGGCAACATCAGGCAGTTTTAGAATCTGATCAAAAAATAAAAAAAAAAATAATAATTTATAAGCAGTGATTAGGAGTGTTGTCGGACGAGAACACATGCACTACTATTTTTTTGCACACAGGTGTACATACATAGTTACCCAAACGAACTTGAAGATTTTGCAAGAAGTATGTGCAAGTAAAGGATAAAAGTTTTGGAGGAAATGAAACGATAATTGAAACATTTCTACAGTGTGCCTCTTTATTTTTTGCAAATTTTTTATAAACTCATCTAATTATAATGTTAAAACAAACAAAATTTTGTTATTATCTTATGGAATTTGTATAAGGAATGGTAAGCAAAGCAATAGTTCTTTGTTGCCTTATCTAAAGGGACACTTTTCTCGATCTCGTTTCCGGAATTGGATTTGGCTTAGAGCTTTGAGGTGGTAAAGAGAGTGTCACTTCTTATCGAAGCATATTCTTTGATATGACCACCAAAATATTCATCAAATAAAGAATGTCAAAAGCGCTCTTTAAATTTATCTCACTTTTTGCAACTGCACTGATCAATTTTCTATGTAGTGGCAAGCTTAGTTTTTATTCGTGAAATGCTTCACTTTCAGTGGCTTATGTCCCTTTCTTTACTTATTCATAGAGCCAAACATATAATTTCTGTGAATGCCATAATAATTATGCAAAGGCAATATTTTGTAGTCAAAGTTTCTATAAATTTAGCTAAATTAAATTACAATAATAAAAAGTGTAGGTTACCACACAAATAAAAAGAACTAAACGTAAATTGCATATATCGTTACAAATGTGCGTAGCATACGCGTAGCAAATTCTCCTTCACAAAATAGATTAGATGCAAAATCTTCTATATTAAGTCGTGAAGTGGTCCGGCGCACGCACACATCGAAAGGACAAAGTGGTTTTAGTCTCCAAATAAATTACGTTCAGTTTTATGAGCGACAATATAAACATGGAAAACAAATTCGCTGCAGGATGCAAACTAAAGCTCATATCCAAAGGTGATTTTCATTCAGGATTAACTTGAGACTTTTTATCACTTCTTAACAAAATATGTAAAATTTATTAATTCAAATCCAACTCAACCGTAAACACTTGCAAAGTACGGCGGGAGGAAATCTTGGCACTGAAAAACAGAAAAGTTGTCGCACTTCAAAAATTCATATGTTTGGTTCATATATAAAATTATCTTAGGTTTTAATTTTTTTAAAGTCTAAAAAATGTGATTAAATATAATTTACCGTGGAGATTTCATTTAACGGCCATAAGAATCAATAAAAAATTTTCAAAGTTTTCGACCACTGACGTAAAAATGCAAAAGACCAGGTTCACGAGTTGTTAATATAGATGTCATAGATTTAACAGAAATATCCAAACAATTTATCAGAACTACAAGTATTCGATCAATGATAGAAAACTCAAGTTACAAAGTTAAGCGCAAATTATCATAACGAGAACTTAACTATCCGATTTTTTAGCTGCCTCAAAAAGCATATTTTTTATTTCATTATTTCCCGGGAGTTTTGCATAGCTAAAAACTAAAAGTTGTCCGATAATTGCCACAAAATAACATTGCTTCTTATGGTGGTACCTTATAAATTCCGCTCTACTCGATGGAGCTGCTAAACTATCACTTTTAAGAGAAATTGTGTTGCTAATTGTAACAATAGCAATGCTTTAGATCACATTTAACGATGTGATATGTGAACTTTTTAGTTTTTAACCATTCACAAAACAGTTTACTTTAAAGTGTATGTTAAGTGCTATTTCCACCGAAAAGAAAATTGTGCCCTTCTTCTGCAAATCTTCTTTTTTTTGAAATTGTTGTAAAGTGCAAGTGAATTCTGAACTTTTGACAGCAGTTTTCAAATATACAAACAGACTTTTTATTCCTATGGTGGCGAATCACTTTGATTGGAGTCACTTATAAATAAGACAAAATCTTCTTTTTTAAATTAAATTCGCACACAGGTGATGTGGTCAATAATAAAAATATTTTATCAATACTGAATTTCACAACCCTTTGGTTATAGTTTGCATGAGCATCAATAAAAAATATATTATTGGCTGTATTGTCGAAAATCAAAACAAATTTTGATGTGCGCTCTACCGTACTAACATGATTAGTCTAAATATAAAAAGTACTTTGCCATACAACCTTTGCACATAACTTAAAACTAAAATCTTACCAAGCTGGAAAAGGTGTGCAACCATGTAATACTTATAAGCACAGCGCACAGTGATTTAAATAATACGAATATCGCAAAATTAAAAATAAAGAAATAATTCCTAACATTCATCATTTCTCGAAACAAGTTTACTATATTCTAACTGACTACCAACAACTGCAGTTAATTTACCTCGTTTTCGGCGTCTTGATACAAGCAGCGCTAGACCGAAAGTTACCAGTGCAAAAATTATTACGATTATGATGACTAGAAGGATTGTAGATCCTGGTTGAGCCTTTAATACAACTTTCGCTTGAGGGACATCTGTCGAATCTCCAACAGTTGCTGTTGGCTTGGCTGCCAATAATGGTGTAGACTTGACTAAGTTTTTACTGACAAATTTATGTATTTTTGTTGGATTTAATTCCGCCACAAAGATTTCATTCCCGTCCGGAGTTACAGCAATATCGTGGGGGTTAGAAAATTGTAGATTATTTGGTCCAAACTTAGATAAAACTTGCTTAGTTTTCATATCAATTACGTATCCTCTAACTTCGTTGAGATCATTTTTTGAACCAAATTCAGCTACTGGTCCATTAACAACAAATAATTGTCCACCTAGTAAAAAAAATACAAATTTTTCTTAAAATTTTCAACCTATTAGAGACGGCAGATAAGGGAGAGGAATTGCCTTTTAGAAAGATATCAGATATCAGAATATAAAGTGATTACTTATTGCTGCACACAGAATTTTCTTTTCCACTATTTTCTATCGAAATATAGAAAAAAATAAAATGCAAAACATATTTTTGAAAATTTGTATCTTACCGGTAAAATGCGAGTGGAACTATCGCATCAATCATAAGCAAGCGAAAAGCAAGAGTAACGCAATTTCGACGCAGCAATTACATTATATAATAATAATATTTAGTCTATTATCTTTGTTTTTATGTATATTAATGTAAATTGTGCTGTCCACGTTAATATTTTCATTATTTCGGAATAACCAATAAGCGGAGAAAAGGTGAATTAATTGAGATTTTTTAATATAAGTGTTATTAAAGATGTCATTCTATTATTCCTGTAATTTAAAATAAATTCAAACTGCATGAGCCACAAACTCTGAAGACGAGGACAACGTACATTTTTGCTAAAGTATCTATTAAAAATTAAAGATTTTAAATTTTTAGAATATGTAAAGAATTACTTTTTATGTGATGCCTTGATCTAATGCTATGAAAAACTTTCCTCACAGTCAAGCTGATTTCTTACTTGAAGAATAAATTTATCATTGTTTTGAAAAATCGGCTCTACATAAAAGAAAATCTTCTATAAGGAAAAAATTGTCATTAAAATATTAAATTAAAAAACACAGCCAAGTCTCTTTTCGGTTATAACTTTTGTATCTTTCTGGTGGCAATATTCAAATATTTATTTATTTAATTTAATAATGATAATAATAGTTTAAGTGGCTTACCTTGGGCAGGTGCATAATCGACACTGAACAATCTGTCGCCGACAATTTGATTATGATATTGTGAATGGAACGTTCCGTCAGTTGTGTTGAAACACTGAACTCTTCCATTTTCTCTATCAGCCACACAGAGAAGACCTTTATCTTTTGCATAAGTCAGGGCATGAGGGATAGCGAAAAAGTTCTTCGGTGCAACATCATACGAGTCTCCTGCAATTGAAATTTATAAAAACATTTATCTTCAAAATTATATTAATTTTATACCCTGAAAAGTCCTTTTGCCCCAGTTTAGTAAAAATTCCCCGTCTTTAGAATATTTTAAGATTCTAGCGTTGCAATATCCATCAGCGACAAAGAAATCACCATTTGGTAATACAGCAACCGATGTAGGCTTACAGAAAGTATTTTTGCTTTGGCCTGGAACAAACTCTGTCCCCAGAACCATGAGAGGCTTGTCTTTACTTCCTTTCGGGCCAAATTTCATAACTTGATGCAGAGCAACATCCGTGACCCACGCGTTATTTTCATGATCGATTGTCAATCCATGGGGCATATAAAATCTAAAAGTATAGAAATTAGAATAATTCTAAAAGCAGAGTTTCTCATTTACATATTTTTTCCCCATTCATAGATAATCTTCCCACTCACTCTATCAAAAGCAATGACAGTGTTCTCGGATATTGCGCTCTTGCTTCGTTCTGTATAATGATTTGTATAGTTGAATGTTTCCATTCCCCAAACCCGATCAACTCTGTGGAAGATCACTACATTTCCTTCAGTATCAAATGTTACTGCACTCACAGCCCCTAATTTTTTTGAGCTGTCTGGCCAGTTGGGTTGAGAGGCATAAGCTGAAAAATTGAGTTGTACTTTAAATATTTCCTTATTTAACAAGAATTTACTTTACCAATATTTAGCTTTTCCAATTCTGTTTTGACATCGACAGTATCGCTTTTTATTTTTGGGTCTTTCCATCTTAAATCGGGACCTTGAAGTATTTGCTGAAATCTTTGGTTGTTGTTCAGAATATCTTCATTTGGGATTGGGTAATGGTGCAAGTTGAGATTCTATATATATATATTATAAATTTAATAAATACGAAATATTTTGTTTGCAACTGTATATTAAAAACTGTGAAAGAAATGAAAAGTTTAAGGGAATTGGGTGAAAATATATATTCCGCAGTTTTCTGAGTCGCTGATTTAAAATTTGCTATGGAAATTTAAAAAATCTAATTTACAAATGAAAACTCTCATCTTCAGAAGTTTCTATAAATATGATTACATAGGGTATTTCGTAACCAAATATTTCAATATGTGCTTCCTATCTTTTTGAAAAATCGGAAATAATATTTATGTTTGTTTTGATGCCGTGACACACGTTGGAATTTTAAACTTAATATAGTCGCTACTTTGAAAAAAATGATCCTGAAGAATTTTTATTATTATCATATTAAATTATTCATGATACATTATGTACGTCACATAAAATGACTTAGAAATTTGTCTACCCAAAATTTTACGCTATTTTAGAAAATGGCAACAAAATTCGTGTCCAAGTGTTTCGAATGCTATTAACTTTTCTGGTTTCAGGTGGCAACTCAAAACAACCCTGTGGAGTAGTGGGACTAAGTTTAAGACCACTTTGAAAATTAATCAATCTGATGTCTTACGATCTCCATATCCACCACATTTGCAATAGAATTCAAATTAAATTTGGCACGCAGGAAATTGATTTCAATAGAGCATTTGTGGGCAAGATTACAAGAATCTGTATTCCACGGCTCACAAATCGCGAGAATTTGATAGCCAACTGCGGAACGGGTCAGCATAACACAAGTATAAATTTTTTGTCATTGCGAAAGTTTTAAGATTAGGATAAAGGAGTGTAAAGAAGGAAGTGGACACCATACGTCCTACTAATAAAAGTTTTTTGAAAACAAGCAATGTATTTTATTATTATTAAAAAAAAAGAACGTTTTCCTTATATTTTCCGGAAAAAAATTGTATTTTCATGAAAAATAAATGGAGCAAAATTTTCCGCTCACCCTGTATATATGTAAATATTATAGCTACAGACTTCATTTTATTTTTCCTGTAACCTTTACCCATTGAGATATCTATATAAAACAACTACAATAATTTGAAATGTTTGGGCCGAGGAACTTCGGAAATAAGGGGGTGATTAACTTTTTCTAATCCGTTGATGATGAAAACTAAAGTACAACAAATAAAACAACAATTACTCGTCCGAGTAAAATATAAATTAAACTATTATATATTTATATTAATATTAATTTGTTTTCCAAATTTTTTAAAACTAAAAGTGCATTGATGAGTTTTAGTCTTTAATTTAAATTTTTAAATGAAGCAAACGAAAAATTTCATTGGTGAATGTTAGTTAAAACAGCAAACTCAGTTTTATATTTTATAAAGTGCAAAAAAGAAAAATTTTAAATGAGTTAAAAATCAAAATCAAACTATTTAATGTCAAACCGAGACCGACATATAAAACTTATAATCAGACTGTTATTTAGTGAATAAATTCTTAAAACATATCTTATAAGTCTTTTAAATTCCTGCACTAAATTTACTTTTCAATCCTGGGCACAAAAAAGGTTAAGGTGTAGCTTTTTTCTGTACTTTTAGCTATGCTTGACAAAAATTGGTTCAGCTGTTTCTTTAGCTCTCATTGCAATGAGTGGGCATTTCAGGTACTATTACATCTATACTTTGAGAACTTGAACTCTTAATATTAATTACAGTGAAGCAATCACGGCAGATATGTTTTCATTTTTATTGTTTTTGAATACAACTACGAAAAATTAAACAGCCAAATGATCAAGAATACTATGTTCAAAAAATGCATTAAGATGTTGCGATTTCAAACAGAGAGCAAAACTGAGTCTGAGAAATATTTCAAACTTTTTTCCGTTTTAAAAACACACTTTGTGACTACTTTAACAAAATTACTCTGCAGATAATGATGCCAACTTAAATAGGTAGAAAAGTTTTATATGCTAAAACAAAGTCGGCCAAGACGAGTAGAATTGGCGCCCTGAGAGTTCCGTATCGTTATGTACGGTGTAGAATTAGAAATTAATGATTTTCAGATTTTGTCCTTTACTTGTATTACCTTCCTTCATACTAAATTTGAGTTTTTTAGAGGACAATGGGTCGTATGCGAAAAGTTTTATCTCAATCTCAAATTTCATTTTTTATAGCTTACTCAGTTTCGTATGCAATATATGCGAAAAATCCAACTGTGGGTCAATGAAGTTAGATTTACCTTATAAAAAATTGAGACTGATTTTACTAGCAGTAATCGAGATAAAGAATTTCAAAGTCTTTACCTATATATTCTAAATCAAGTAAATTGAATAACAGATTATTTTCTTGTAGGAATGTAGAATTTCGAAAAGATGCATTAGGAAAGGTTACCAGGGTGATAATTTTTTTTTAAACTTTTTGGCAACCGTGGATTTCAAATTGGCATAGGAAGCGCGGAAGAAATTGAAGAAGCAAGTGTTACGTGGAAAATCTAGGTTTAGATTTTTATATTTTTTTTAGAAATTCGTTTGAGTAGACTTTACTTTCTACTTTTTTTTTTTATAGGTCGCTTATTAAATGTACAAGCTACTTATAATGCTGTGGAATAGTTATTAGCGTAGATGTATCATGACCAGGGTCGTAGAACCTTTTAAAATTCTACTATATTAACCTGAGATTGGTGCCCTGCTCTCATTTTCGTTCGAAACCGAATTCGTATAATAGTGGTGTTACTATCCTCCTACATGAATAAAATTCTAACAGCTATGAGCATGACGTGCCATGATCTATGCTAAATTTATAAATTTAGAAACCAGCGTTCTTCAAAAGAGTTAAAAACACTTAATCATTTTCATTCGAAAATGCATTTCGCACGAATACGAAAATTAGTATAGGTTCCTAGGTTGAACTATTGAGACTTAGGTTTTGCGTACCATTTCAAGCTTTGTATTAAAATGTTGTCTCAATCTCTTTATCTTCCTCTCGGTTTCAGATATTACCGCAGTGAGACTGTGAGATAAAGTTTTTCGCATACGACCCAATGAGTCTGTATTTTTTATTTGAGGCACGGAACTCTTAAAATAATATGAGGTAAAAGTGCTATGCCCACGACTAGGCATTTATTTTTTTTCCTTTAAAAGTACATATTTATATAAAAAAAATGGAATGTACAATTCAACGGGATTGTTAAGAGGCTTTGAATTAAG
Source organism: Eutolmus rufibarbis (assembly GCA_963920795.1). Taxonomy (NCBI): domain Eukaryota; kingdom Metazoa; phylum Arthropoda; class Insecta; order Diptera; family Asilidae; genus Eutolmus; species Eutolmus rufibarbis. Next base: position 33,791,190 of record OY987205.1, read on the forward strand.
TGGAGACACCAGTAGGTTTGGGAGATATTCTGTAAAAATAACGCATTTAAAGGAAAATTTGTTTCTTTCTACCGCACATTGCATAAAGAAATACACAAGGCAGTTAAGGAAGGACACCTCTTGTAAAGAAATGCGCACGGAAAATAAAACAAAGTTAACACTTCTTCCCAGCAAAAGAAAAATCTTGAGGATCGAAGACTAGAGGCAGGCAATCGATTACGGATGCGACCATATGTTTGAAGGGAGTTTAACTTACTTCATTGGAGGCCGACTTTGATACGCAAACCGACAAAAACACCGCCGAAGTAACAAGGTAACGAACCGGCAGCATTGCTCCGTCGCCAGAGGTTGCAGAATTATCTAAATTTTTAAGCACTTTTTCCAGGGTTCAGGATACGTGTACCAACAGCCAGCGCAGAGGCTGCGTTAAGCGGCTTTTTAGAACCAGATGCACTTGTTCTTTAGATTACATTTAGCAGCAACTATCAACAGTCCAAAAAGCCAACGCGATTCACACTAAATACAAACTTTAAACTAAACGAAAAGGTACATTAGCCTTTGTATACTCTGATCACTTCGATTGTCGTCTGTCACTGTCACGTCAAAATGTCAACTGACGCGACGACTCTTCTTTGTTCCATTTTCCCCTTGTTCCCTACATAAACTCCAATTTGTTTCTGAGATGGCGCTAAAAATTCGGCTACTTTCTGTTAATAAATTATAACACATTTTCCATAAGTCGCCATTTTTTATAAAAATTAATCAGCTAATCAGCTCATTACTAAGCAAATTCTCAATTGGTTGTACAAATGAGAAATATTTATTGACATTTTATTAATAAATGTAAACAATTTATTTGTGTTTTAATTAAAGAATTTGTAAATAAAAATTCATTATTGTAAACTTTTAAATCTATATAGTATGTATGTATTATATTATTTATTCCCTATTTATTGTATGAACTAAATTCGTTTATGAAAAAAAAATTAATTTCAACGAATTGTCGTAAGAGTTCCCAAGTTTTTCGTATTTTTAATGGTTAAAATGAAAGTCCACAGTTTTATTTAGTCGTAAATAGGCTCCTATTATGCTCTGATATTTTATAAAATGCTTTTCAAAAATCGACAAGATATTACTTTATTTTTTCGCTTCGCTATTTTTCTTGAAAAATTGATGTGATAGAACATTATTAAGCTTTCCAAAATTTGCATAAAACAATTGTTAAAACTGATAATGGTTTCAATGAACCAAATTTCGCAGTAATTATATTAATATAAAGAACAGATAGTGTAGGATTGCACACACGAGAGTGTGGAGAATGAGCTTCGTATACATTTAAAAATTTATATTGGTAAACTGATTTGAATGAAATTGTAAAATATTCTTAGCTTTTATTTTCAATTAAGTATTAGTCTTCTTTTCAAAGGTCGATGCAGCACAAAATAAAATGGAATGCCTAAATTCTAATCAATATTTTAATGGAGCGACTACCACAAACGCTTCCACTGAAAATATTTCTGATGTACATATATGCGCCCAGTAAGTCTAAGCGATTAAGCCTACAAAACCAATATTTAAAAAAAGAAGTATGTAGGAGACATACAATGATTTCAAATAACGAAAATTTGATTGCCGAATTGAGATCCAAAAATATTATAAATGAAAAAGTAACAAGGTTTTCCTCCTCAGAATGGAGGGAAACTATCAGGAATAATATTAAACGAAATTGATTAAATCTTATATTTTATATATGCCACATATTCATCTCCTCGTTTCTACATAATATAATGGAATTTTATTTACAGAAATATCCATATAAAAAATTAATGTTTTTATAGAATTTTTTAAATTTTGAGGTAGAAAATTTAAACCGATTTATGAAAGTAATTAGTAAAAAAGGCAAACAGCTCTCAATTCTTATCAGGAATCAGAAGATATTATAATTCGCGTTGGAACTCAATTGCATATTGTAGTTTTCTTGATGTTCTGCACAACCAAAATGCATTTAATTTCGTCAAAGCGAACATCGGTTTTGAAAACTAAAGCAAACAAAAATCAGATTTGGAATTCATTCTAATATTCTCAATGTAACTTCCCTTCTCTGAGAGTCCTGATTAAAATAAATTCATCAATTAATAAATAATCTCACTTTTTCGCACTGAAATTTCAATTGTAGCAATTAAACTTTTTGCACCGCAGGTTTTTTTTAACGACTTTCTCATCGAACAGACCTAATAGCTTCACGTTCTGTATTTTATCACTTCTAGATATTGCGTTTCTGAAGTTTTTTTTTCTGCTCTTTTTATTATTAGCCTCTTGAAAACTTCAGGCAATGACATTTTCAAAACTATCAATATATGCAATTAAATATTTTTCTTGAATAATTGTTCGTTTTTATTATACCTATATATTTTATATCGCTGAATTCATAGTCAAGTTGGATCTTGTGTATGGATATCCACGGAGTAAATGATAAAACCTATTATTTCTTAAATTCTACAATAACAATGCTTTGATATTATGAATAAGATTTTGGCGAATGTTATTTAATTCCATTTTTACTACATTCGGTATAAAAATAGTTGAGAAAAGTCTATTTCTTGGACCTCTTTCACAGTGACCGTTAAATTGAATTGAAAAGTTTCAAAGGTAGCCCCGTTCCGCTTTAGATTCAACAATTTTTCATTTGAGTACTTTTGCAGCGGTTTGGTTAAAACGCCCATTCATCAGCTGTTTAATGCCAAAGATCATCGGCTTTTCTTTTTAAAAGTACAGTTTTGGAGTGGAAGTGTTTGGTCTTAGCTTTTCTTCGTAGTCTCCCTGTTTATTTGTTTGAAACTCGCAATACATTAAGAGGTTAGTGTAAAACCCTATTAAATATGACAGAAAGTAAGATAAAAGTTATAATCTACATTGCCCGGAATAGAAATAAAATCATGGCTTTGAAATATCGGGCCTGATTTCTGTAATCCTTTCGAATCAAATCGAAAGGAGCTTACACAAGCCATTTTTGGATAAAAAATACTTATACAGGATGTTTTCTTTAGAGGTATACAAATTTAAAATGAAATAAAACACGTAAAAATAATTTAAAATTAACTTTTTATGTATATATAACTCTTTCAAAACAATTAAAATATGACACTTGAAATATTAAATGAAATCGCGCTACATAGAAAAATTTTTAAATCACATTCTAAATTTTAAATTTTGGGTAAATGAAAACATGTTATAAGCTCCTTTCGGTCTGTTCAAAAGGGGTTATTTGCACCTTATGATCATTAAAAATTTGTTTGACTAATTCCTCTACTAACCTAACATCCTACATAAAACTGTCTTTACTCAAAAGTGTCTAGTTTCTTAGAAATATTAGCCTTAGTTTTTGGTCCCAATCAAAAGATGTTGTTTCCTTACATTGACTCATGCAATTCAACTACATTTAATATTTTTCATCAAAAAGTGTTGTTTCCAATATTGGCATGGCTTAGTAAAGTTTGCTATTTCCTGCGTTCGTTTGTTTAACATTTCTATTGGCTTGGAATAATTATTAACTATTATTTTGAATAATTGCTAACAATTATTATTGAAGTTTATTTATAAAATTGTGTTTTCTTTTGTATTCAATTTATTTATAGTATGTTCAGAAATTTAAAAGATAAACCAAAGGATAGTTGCCGTGAAATAGAGTCTTTATACAATGGACCAATTAAAAGGAGTCAGCCGAATTCTGCAAGGTATAGTCAAAATTTGGATTTTTCACACTTCCCACTTTTATGCGAAACGATCTGGAAAAAATTGATGGAAGCAGATTGTGCTCTCCGAAAGCGAATGCCGTACTGTATCTTTTTACATGCTATGAACGAGTATTTAAATGCATATCTAATAGATGTCAACAGATATGAGGGCGTATCAGTTGGGCTGGACAATTTCGACAGTCTATTACAGTCTATAGAAGCTTCCCTGAACTTAATACCTACTCAGATTTTTAAATATATCGATGGAATTGGCAAGGTGAAGACAACAACTGGATCGAATGTTTATTTTAATTTGCCGGTTGGAGGAACTCCTCAAGGGCCATTAGATGCGACAGATGATGAAGCCGCGATGGAATCCGGCTCATTTGGTAGTTGTACTGCTGAAACGCATAATTCCTACGAGTGCTACGTGAGCCCCTTTGTCACTAGGAAGCTAATAGAACGGACCCTTTATGCCAACACGACCACAGACCCAGACAGATTTGGTGATTGGTCACCGTTATCAAAAGGCCGATACCCAGAAAATGGTATTGCTACTATTAATTTACTTGGATACCAAAAGCCAGAAAAGTTGGACGCTGATGGTGTCGCCGCATTAAGGGATCTATACTTCTGCAACAATGATACACCAATTGGACGAATTTCTCACTGTAGCAAAGTGCTGTCAAGAGTTACAGCCACCCTTTCCCGCTTTCACCAAATAATCGAAATCTCGAATGCCCATTTCTATTTGCCACAGGTCAATTCCCCAGCAAAAGATAATTCAGCCGTTTTTATTTATAATTGTTCAAGTGGATACAGCGATCTAGGTCGAGGTACAAGTGTACTAACTAATGGCAATTTAATATCACCAGAACGATTTGACAGAAATACAGGCGATAAAGCTAAATTCTCTAAATACAAAAGGAGAAGGTGTCTCGGGCTCATTGATCCATGCTACACTGTGGATGGTAAAGTGCCTAAAGGATGGCTGACAACTCGAAATGATAATTTCAACATGCTTGGAACTTTTGCTCCTAGATCAGGACTGTGCGACAAGGCCAGCTTACGCTCTGATGGTTTCCAATATAGGGTAAGATATTTCAGAATTAAATAAATATATACAATACATACACGGTTAAACTATTTAGAAGAGACATAAAAGATGATTAATCTGCTATGAAAGAAACCAGAAACCAAACCAATAAATCTTACGCGAATGAATTGCGTAACAAACTACAGAACTACTTCAATATTTATTTATTTATTTAATTATTTATAAAGTTAATCCGATAGTACAACAGACTTAGTCTAATAACAGAGCTACCGCTAAGATTTATACAGGCAAAAATATTATAGGAATAAAAGGGAGAAGAATGCAGGGCAGAAATTAAATAAAGAGGAAATATAAGTATGTATATGCATATGTATATAATGCGTGTTACAAATTTTTTTTCATTAATTACGCTACTTGAGAGGGAGAGAAAAAACGAAATATCAAGGAGAGAGAAGAGAAAGAGTGATTACTAATAACAGAAATGTCTGATTTCATTCAGCAATTGTCTTCTGAATGCGAGGAGGCCGGTACCAAAAATATGTATTTATGAAGCTGAATTTGATGTTATGAGATTTTTTTTCAAATTAGATATGCAGGAAGGTAGCCAGAAGGATTGAGCGCTCCTAGATAAACGAGAAGGAGCATTGAAATCTATTCTTTCCAAAAAACTAGGGTAGTAAAATAAAGAGTTAACTAGTTTAAAGAGAAAGATATTGTTAAGATAGATTCTGCGATTGGCTAAGAAAAGTAAATTGAAGTAACCAAGCCTTTCAGCGCACTCAAGTGAGATGTTGCTAAATCTAAACAATAAAATCCGCGTGAATGTCCTCTGGACCGATCAAATCTACTCATAGTACATATGTGGAATAAAAAGGATTCCATACTTGATAGGCATATTCCAATGAACTTCGAATTAATGAATTGTAGAGTAAAATATAAGGTCAAGGATTACTAAATGGTTTAAAAATGTGAAAAATAAATCCGATTAACCTGAAAGCGTTAGATACAATGAATGCTACATATGTGCAAAGAAAAGGTTAGTTTCGAGTCAAAAACGTTCTGCCACCGAGATTTTTTACCTCGGAAACGCGATATATATAATAGAATTATTATTAATTGTATTATATAATTGAAATTAAATAAAACACAGCTTTCTGGAAAATTATATCACCTTACATTTGTTAACATTGATTTTCAAAAAATGTTCTAAACAAGAAGACTCGAGCCTTACAATCACTATGTTTATAAGGGCTTTTAACTCCAGAAATAAAATTTCGATCTAGAGCGAAAGTCCCTTATAAACGGGGAGTGAAATTCTCAGTTCGATCCCTATCCAAGATGCGGATCGAAGTTCCACTCTCGAAGATAAAAGCTCTTTTAAACGGAGACTTTTTTGATGAAATGTTTTAAGAAGAAAATCCTCTGATGTTGTCGCCATTCTTTCAAAATACTAAAATAAAAGATTTTCAACAAGCATATTAATTTAAATGTTTATTTAATACTTTTGTCCTTTTGGAAAGTTCGCAGAAATTTAGTTTGTTTGTCAGTTGTCAATAATCTATCACTTTGAACCTTGGATTGAAACTCTCGGTGTTTGGTTTACTTATAAACACAGCAAGTTCACTTCGGGAGTTTCAATGCGCATTATAAACGTAGTAAATATCGTTTTGACGACACAAAAATCGTCAATACTCCGAATAGTTAATATTTTTGCGTCATCAGCATAAAGAAGGCGTTCGCATTCGAGATAATTAATAAGATCATTGATGCAAACTAAAAGATAAGAGGGCATTGTTCCTTGAGGACCAGCAGAAGGCTGTATGTAAAAGTGAGAATGAAAACCAGTAAATGCCACAGTACTACGTCTACTAACTAGAAAGGAAAAAAACCAAGCGGTTGTCCTATTATGAAGATATTTTTAACTAAAGCATTTTCATGATTTATATTGTCAAAAGCCTTGGAGAAGTCAGTGTAGATAGCATCACCTTGAGTATCGTTATCAAGATCAGAGGGTATAATGTCAGTGAAAAGGACCAGATTAGTATTAAATTTAGTATAACATCCAGGAAAGAAGTCAGGTTGTTGGTTCAAAATAAAAACATTGATTTGCTGGTTATGAATAATTATTTCAAAAACAAGGGAATTGCAATTAGAAATCGATATTGGACGATAATTAGTAATGAGTGTTGGATTACTTGATTTACGAAACAGTACTTTAATGTACGAGGATAAGTACAAGTAGTAATGAATAAATTAAACAAATCACAAATTTTTAGTGGAAAGCGTTTGTGCACAGTCTCTGAGTAACAAATTTCGTACTTCATCAGGGCCAGTATTTTTACTACAGTCTAAATTACTAAGGATATCAAGGACACTAGCTACGGAGACTGGTGCTAAATTTATTGATTCATTATTAAGAAAAGTAGAGGCAAAATTACAGTGGGAACGACATAGAATACACAGAGGCAAAATATGTTGCAAACAATTCATGACTATAAGATTTTACGTTATGGATATGCCATTCCTTTAGGATATATATTAGATTTTTGAGCCCACAACAGTTTCGACCATTTATGAATAATCATTAAAAAATAATGAATTAATTTAAAAGTTGATAATGTGAATTAAATAAAAGTTATTATATAAAAATCTAAAAAGTTTTAAAACTTGTTCGCCAAGTTGTTTCGAAAAATCTATAAATATATGTAAGTGAAATTTTATATTTCTTAATTAGGATTAAGGCTTTCAATTGAGACATGTTGCCAACTTGTATAGTATAAAAAACTTTTATTTCGTAATTTTCTCGAAAAAGGGAACTAATTTAGAACTTCTTCATAATCTGTAGAAAAAATGTTAGAGAAAGGATCTGACTTATTCTGCCGCTAACAAAAATGTTTTTTTTCTGTGTTATATTCAAAGCGACATAACAAAACTGAGCGGAACCTACTGTAAAATAAAGACAACTTAGAATTACATCTTAGAACCCTTCAATGAAAGATTTCATTGAAAATAATCTTATACAGCTTTCATACATCAAACATACAATCGCTAGGTAACATGTTGGGTTGGAGTTTCACGGAACACAATCAATGAGTTCCGTAAAAGTATGTTTGGAAACTATCGCCCTAATGAATACGAATAACCGGTAGTATAAATACGGCACGTGGTTTGAATTATAATCCACACAGTTTAAAAACATCATACAAAAAATACTACATTTTAAATTTTGTCTTTATCTTTACTTCCAGAGTAGCGTAATAAAGTTCAGAAGGAGGATACAAATTTCCGCCCGTATCTTTCGGTGTACTACCACTGCCTTAAGACAAACTTTTGATTTTTCAACTTTCCCGCTTTTATGCGAAAAGACATGGGAGCTATTCGAGTTAGAAGATCGCGATCTCCGGAAACGAATGCCGTACTGTCTTTTTTTACACGCTATGACCGAGATTTTGAACACTACTATAAAAACTCCTGGAACCGATCGCATACTTAGGGACATTCGGGTATACATACCCTCTGTTATTTATGAGTACATAGCCGGAATCGGGAGTGTGAAGACAGCAACAGGATTGGATGTGTATTTTAATTTGCCGATTGGAGGAACTCCTCAAGGGCCATTAGACGCGACGGATGATGAAGCCGAGATGGAATCCGGCTCATTTGGTAGTTGTACTGCGGAAACGCATAATTCCTATGAGTGCTATGTGAGCCCCTTTGTCACTAGGAAGCTAATAGAACGGACCCTTTATGCCAACACGACCACAGACCCAGACAGATATGGTGATTGGTCGCCATTGCCCAAAGGGAGATACCCAGAAAATGGTATTGCTAATAGAAATCTGCTTGGATACCAAAAGCCAGAAAAGTTGGACGCTGATGGTGTCGCAGCATTAACGGATCTAGATTTCTGCAATGATACCACCTACGGATGGATTTGTCACTCTAAAAAAGCGCTGAAAAGGGTTTCAGATACTCTCCTTCGATTGTCGCAAAAATTCGATATGGTGAATATGTGTACAAGTCCGAATATAAATGGCCAAGCAAAACACAAATCTGCAGCTTTTATCTGCCTAAACTTTCGAGGGACTATTGCGCCTGGAGACAGACTTGCACCACATGTAGATATTTTAATGTCTCCAGAATCATTTCGCGAAACAACAGCTAATAAGGCCTATTACTTTGGATACAAAAGGAAACGAAGTCCAGGCTCAGTTGGACCATGCTACACTGTGGGCGGTGCAGTGCCTGAAGGATGGGAGGAAACTCGAAACGACAACTACAACATGCTTGGAACTTATGTTAGTAACTATGATAAGGTTAACTGGTGCGATGATGATCATATTAGTTTTATAAAATCTAACCGCGAATCTGATATTTCAACATGGTTGAGCTGCTATTTCTGGAAGTTGCGTCTTAAGAAAATGAAAGAAGAAAAAAAAGAAGAAAAACAAAGAATTGCAATATTGCAATATAACTCTACTCGTTATAATTAAATAAATAAATAAGAATCTAAATGTTAACATGAATAAATTTCATTGTATGTTTGAATTGTCTTAAAGTAGGAGTAGGGAGTAACTCTATGGTAACTTTTATTTGAAACATATTTTTCAATTCGTTACAGGGTGTGCGGGTGAGGAGGTTGTTCGGTCACAAAAAAGTTCCGGGACAGTAGAATATCTCGAGAAATACACATCGGATCTAATGACAGCAAATTTGACCCTATACCTCCACCTGCGGGTGGGACGCGGAGAAACAGGTGTGGGGGTATGGAGTCGAGTTTGGTGTCCTTGGATAATTTTTCAAAAAATATTTTACATGTCTTTTCTGAAAGTTGAAAGTTTTACACATAAAGAATAGTATATTGTTTACCAAGGGAGCTTAGGGCTCGGGAGGCAATTTTACACCTGGCTAAAAATGTCCTATTTTGTTCCCGAGGTGAACATACTTATTTTTTCTATACCACCGCCGAAAGTTCGAATTTTTTTCCTGTTTTAAGGGAGCAATAAGGCACCTTTTAGCCCGAGGGAACTAAATAAGACATTTTTAACCATTCCCGAGGTAAAAAAGTAGCATTTTGCTCCCGCAAAACAAGGCAAACATTTAAACTTTCGGCGGTGGTATGGGAAAAAAATATTTGCGTCTAGCCGAGTGAGTGAGTAGTTATAGAATAGAGGAAAATTTTAAAGAATAATGAAATGAGTCTAAGGTCTAAATAAAAATATGCGTTTTGGTAGCCTACCCGGAATTGGATTGTATTGGATGCATATTTCCAATGCAAAAATGTTGGCTTATCCAAAAAAGCTAGCCGACTAGAATTAACCCTCAGGAAAAACCTTAGAATATACCAAAGCCTGTTAAGGCGTTTAAAACAATCAGGTCAAACAAATCAGGTCCAGAGTATGGTAACCTAATCTTAGTATCATGAGGTTTTTCTACTAGGTCCGAGTATGGACCCAAATAGGATATCAGGTTATCAGGTATCAGTATTAGGTTTTCCCCGATTATATTCGGGTCAGAACCGTAACAGGATAACCGTATCCTACAAAATGTTTATTTACCAGTTAACTGTTAAATAAGTGTAAACTGGTAACTAGTTAACTGTTAAATTTATTTAATGTAGCAAAACTAATCTATTAAAGATTTATTTGTAATCTTAGTAATAGTAGTGATATTCGTGCCAAAATGGAGATAATGTCATTTCTGCAATTAATTCTATCCAATTTAGGTCTGATTATGTTCAAATTTGTCTAATCGTTCACAAAAAAATAAAAAATTTCGTCAAAATGTGCTACTACATTCATTGTATCTAGCATAAGATCTTTTCCACTTTTTACAACTATACTTTAGCAAATTCCACAAAACGTTAATACTTTGTTTCCTTAACATAATCTTAAGTTGTTAGTCTCTCTAAGAGTTCAATTCATCTGCCAAAAAATTTTTAATTCTTTCCTCTGAATGTAATTTTTCCTCATTTTGATTGGTTCGCAAATTAAAATTCTATCAAAATGTTACTTCTTCATTGTTTTTTTAACTGATCAATTGTCTGTTTTTTCCTTCTCCCAATCTGTGCAGAGTTTGAATCTTAAATAAGTCTTGGTCGTTGGTAAATTCATCCAGAAAGGTAAGTATGCTTCTTAATGATCTTTCAAACAAAAAAAGTTTCACGTTATTATGTAGTCATTCAAAATTATTAACATTAAAGTGGTGATATATTACAGTAATTTCTCTAAATTCTTAAAATCGGTGGACTACTTTTGATCCCACAGGACACTTCATAAGATCGATTAGTATTTGTATGTATGCTGGAACACTATTTCTGATTAGCCCTGTATATGAATAAGATTTGGCGATTAGGGCTTTGAATTTTTATACATTTTTCCTCCATCAATTACACGGTGTATTGTTGAAATTTTTGTAATTCGGTTTTAAATACTTTTTCTTTGGATGCAATTATAACATATAATCACACTTGTTTTTTTAAGCTGTAATTCTGGTGAATTTCGTTGAAAAATATTAACAAATCGGTCATTCCATAAATAATTCCACACTTTTTTGATTTTTTGCCGATGTTTTTGATTTTTATATATTATTTAGTGTATGTCCAGAGCTAATTTTTGTGGTTACTAAAAATGTGATAATATGTTTTTTTAAGTTTATGAGCTTTTCTTACATATTATATATATTATTATATCTTACATTTATTCTAAAAATCATAGCATAATTCTTTTTCGGCGCGATTTGATTGCCATTTCATTCTAAATGTATTCTCAAATGTTTCTCATTATTACTTAGTCCAAGTGTTAATTGTTATAAATTAAAGAATTAGCAAAGTTTAGTTTATACTTTTATTGATCCCATAGGGAAAGGAAGAATTGTTCCCTGCAAAACTTTCAGGTTTTTACTTTTACAGGACAGTTCTCTGGATTTTGCAATTATTTTTTAGTAATTTGCTTATCTAGTTAGTATTAGTTATGTATATGTATAATGCGTTTACCTACTGAGGATAAATGAAGGTTTCGCAATTTAAAATAAAAGAGTAAGTGGAGGTATTAAAGACCTCAACGAGGTCTCCAAGTCAAGAAATCTATCAACCAATAACTGGTTAATAAGTCCATTAAAAAATGCATCTATTATTTATTTCCCTTTTTACTAAATTCGGAATAAAAACAGTTGAAAAAATGCTACTTCTTGGAGTCTTTCACAGTGGCCGTTAAAGCGATTTGAATTGATTTTGAAACGTTTCAAAAGTAGCCCTGTTCCGCTGTTGATTCAACAATTGGTTCATCAATTTCTGGAGTACTTTTGCAGCGGTTTGGTAAACCATTCAACCACTGACTGTCAGTGCATTCAATACAGCAGTTGTTTGATGCTGAAGATCATCGGCTTTTCTTCCTAAAAATAGCAGTCTTGGAGAAGTGTTTGGTTTTGGATTTGCTTCGTTGTTGCCCTATTTAGTTGTTTGAGCTTCGCAAAACATTAAGAGGTAAGTGTAAAAACTCATTGAATACAGCAGCAAGCAGGATAAAATCTTTAAATTGTAGTCTCTTGTTTCGGAGTAGGAATAAATTCTCATTTGCATGTTTACTGCCGTGGCAATCTGATGACAATTTTTAGGGCGGTTGGTAGGAAAAGAAAGATTATGATTACAATTTATCTTAATTTGCGCATCGTAAAGTAAAAGCGTCGGGCCATGCGCAAAGCCTAGGAAGAATATTTCCGGGGGAATGAGGACGATTTCTGGTAGGCGCGGATTTTTAAGGGGTCACTTATAATCTCTCCAGAGGGAGTTTACTTTTTTTATTAATTTAGTATATACATTAAACGCTATATCAATTGATTCTTTAGGATTTCCAGAGCGAACATCTGTTCTTGACCCCTCCCCTCTAAAATTAATTCTTCCCTCAAAATCGACCAAATCGAATTTCAGATCGATACGACAATTAGAAGTGGGTGAAAACTAAGCTGTAAGATTTTGTTTTACAATAATACGAGGTTAGGAAGTTACAAGTCAAGGTAATTTTGTAAAAACATAATGATTTCATCGTTGTGTTATAACGCAGGCGGGAATCCATTAATAAAGTTTTAAATCCATTTAAATATGTTGCCTTGAAATTAAAGTGCAATTGTCAAAATATTTGACGGAATGTTCGATAATGATAACATACTTACATATATTTTAAGGAGGTGACTATTTTCACCTTAAAACGTGAAACCAGAAACCAGAAACCAGAAAAAATAAATTCACAGTAAAAGGAAAATCTTTATTTAGTAGGCATTTTGTAAAAGGAAAATCTTTAGTTAGTAGGCATTTTGTAAAAGGAAAATCTTTAGTTAATAGGCATTTTGTAATTTGAATGAATTTATTTTTTCTGGTTTCTGCCTTCTGGTTTCTGGTTTCACGTTTTTTAAGGTGAAAATAGTCACTCTCATATTTTAAAAACATAGTACGGACAAAATTTGAATTATTTATAAAAAGAATATTGATAAAAAAAAAAAAACTCCTTTGATTAAGCAATAGTTTTTTGCATTTAGAATATATGCTGCATAAATTTGACTCAGATTCTTCGAGTGGTTTTTAAAACGTTTAGGTTTATTTAATAACTACCTCATCCGCCATGCGTTGCTATGGTATTTTGTAAATAAAATAAATTAAAATTTAATTTATGGAAAGTAAATCATGTACTGTTACAAAATGTTCCTTCGTTGTAATTCACACTTGAAATTTTAATCAAGTGGATATGGGGACCGGCGCCTGTGGCAGGGGCACTGGCCATCAGCCACACTGATGAGATCTGGCTAGTGCCCCGGATCGAAACGTCGACCACTTTTTGGGCACATCTGCCTCGGCCTTCTCATAAAGAACCTTTAAAAAGTGTGGGGACGGACATCGAATTACAGCGAGGAATTTTGTCAGCCAGCCGCTCGGCGGACAAAATTTTAACAATATGTACATAATCCGGCCATAAGTTCTGTCCCTCGTATAAAGTCGTTCAATTTAATGAAAAACAGTATAAATCGAAATGTTGTAAATTATATTAATTCTTTATTTATAAAAAACTTCATAATATAAAAATTATTTAAATAAAGATTTAATGTAATTTACAACTCGATTTGTCTTGTTTTTCTTTAAATTACATGACTTTATACAAGAAGGAACTTATAGTAAATCATTCAAATCGGCTGTAGAAAAATTGTTCTTAAATGCTCTTATTAGTTATTGCTAGAGATTTCAATGCACGCAATGGTCGCTGGGGCGACACTTTTACGAATACGAAAGGTGAAATTCGATATGAAATAGCCACTGAATATGGCTTTCGATGTTTGGAGACTTCACATGCATTTAAAAAAACCACAATCCCACTAAAAGTGTGGTGAACTTAACGTTCATCAACTTTAGTGGTATCAAAGCGAAATGGTCAACACTGAATGCATCATTTGGTGGTACCCCTCACATACCTAATTTGATTGAGCTGGAGATATTAATGAAAGTAAAAAATCGAAAAATTATTGCCAGGAACTACCTTAGCAAGGAATTAGGACATCTTGAGCATGTAACATGAGTTGTCGATTATGGAAAAAATTAAGCGAGAGATTAAGAAAGCTCCATACACTGTTAGAAAGAAAGGAAAGAATTTCACACTAAAAAAATGGTGGAATGGGGAGCAGGACAGACTTCAGACTAAAGAGCAATGCCCTCGCCAAATTCAACAAGACTGAGAAAACCAGATATTTGTTAGAACACAACAAGTTGTGTGGTGTGATTGAGGACGAGGAGCATTAATGAGATGTCCGAAATATAGAGCCGCCAGAAATGGTTGTCCGAGATTGTGTGGGGATGCCTCATTGGCTGAAATCCTGTCTCCACTCACCGGGGACGTAATTGATGAGTTAGTATTAATTTTGACCAAATCAGGTGTTGAGTTGTAGTGCGCTTGCGTTGTGCTGAGGCCTAGGAAATTTTTTACACTGGGAAATCTCTGCCTGTGCAGTTGGAATCTATTTATTTATTTTCTACATAGTATCATGTAATTTATATATCTGTTTACAAGTATAATATAGGATAATGGCTGAAAGACTAGATCTACATATACATATGTTGATAAGATTTAAATGTGATGAGTAAGGGATACTGTAAAAATTATTAAATCAAAATAGACGAACAAATCCCTTTGGGATAACTACAAAGGATTAAACAGTATTTTTCTTTGTATTTTTGGCTTAACGAATAAATTTTTAAACACATATACAATCATCCAACATTGCTATAAACCAGGTTCTTAGTTGAATCTAGTTTTTTAGAATTTTTGTACACCTTTATATGTAAACCGTGATGTCCCAATCAAGTTTGTGGTGAAAGATAAGCAGGCTGAAAAAAATTAAGAGATAACTTCAGCTGTATTAAGGAAGATGAAAAAAGAAAATATACTTGCTTGACTTGCTTGACTGGTGGAGAAAGGTATTTGCCGGCACTAGATTGGCCCAAAAAACAAAATTCAAACAATTTGATTGGAACCCAAAAGAAAACCACAAAGTCACGCCTCGTGACGCCATTAGGGCAAACTAAACAAACAAACACGATATTTTACTACTTTTTATACGCGAAGGTTTACTTGTATGATAAAAACTTCGATTATTACTAGCACCGAATTTTTATCTGCAACACACAAATTTCTAACAACAAATGAAACTTCATTTGGCATTTAGCAGCTCAGAAAAATACCAAGTGGTGTTCAATGAGCAAACCTGCTTCTTTCTGATCTGTTTTGCTCCGACAACTTCTCTTAGCTGAGCTGCTTTGCTCTGCTCTGGTTTCCTTCATGGTCATTAAACAGACCTATTATGTCCCAGGGCTTCAATTCTTTCTTCGATTTCCGTCTACGCACCCATTTTTAATTTTAGCAACTTTCTGGTGCTCTCTTTTGCGTCTATGGTAGCCACGTGGGCTCTATAAGGGACTTTAAAGTCACCTTTATTTCGGGCGTCCAGTTGCCTGATCACTCTCTATAAAATCCTCCAAATCGTTATTCTATATTTTATTTTAATCATATTCTTTTACCTGCCTCGGACTCGTATTGCTGTCCATGTTTTTTAAATGTATTTTGGGCTTAACCTTTTGTTGCATACATTTTTCCTTTGGTTCAATGTGCTTGAAATTTGTTACTCGGGGGTTTTTGGGGTCGCTGATGAAAAATCTGAGCTCAGAATTTCAAAATTCAAAATGGCGGATCCAATATGGCGGACAAAGGTGCAACAAGTCGCTTAATGAATCTTCTTCACAAAGCGCCGCACTCAGTCAAATCCAGAGACACGAACGTGGACGTGGCGGTTGTCTCTATTTTTTGTTTTTTTTTTGTATTTTGTTTTTTTTGCCCAGTTTTTCTAAATCAGTGCTAAACTATCGTGTGGTTTTCAGATTTGGTTATAATTTCTAAGTTCGCCATATTGGATTCGCCATCTTGATTTTTAGAAATCTGACCACGGATTCGTAATCTGCGACCCGAAAAACCACCAGATATACATTTTTTGGATCCGCCATTTTGAGTCCGCCATCTTGAATTTTGAAAATCTGACGACGGATTCGTAATCAGCGACCCGCAAAACCCTGGGGAAGTGACTTTCATCCAAAAAGTTCGAAAAGTTTCTGAGATAATGAATTATTTCTGGAAAAACGTCTATTTTTCAACATTTGTTTATTTGTATAAACAAATTCACTGTTAATTTCGAACTATTGCACATCAATTCTTATTCTTGAATATATAACTGATGCGAAAACACAGAAAACCGCTCGAAAATACAGCGAAAACTACCCGAAATATTCAGGAAAAAGTGATAAAAAAGGTGGGACAGCATAAGTCCCACCGTGCAGTAAAGGGTTAAGTTTACAATAAGGAAAAATCGCCGATTTCGATGAAATTTTGCAAGAAGCTTCCATTTGCCCTAAAACGAAAGAATCTGAAAGGGATTTTTTGTGGGTCGGCTATAGTTTCTGAGATATTTAAGTTTTAATTTTGAAAAACTCAAAATTAAAAATTGCTATTTCTACCGTTAAATTCCTTCCCACTTGCAAAATTTTATGAAAATCAGTGACAATACATATAATTAAAAACACTTTATTGTGCACCTTTAACACATTATTATCCATTAAGAAACCTAGGATCCTGAAAAGCAACAATATTAAAAGGAAAATGCAAAATCTGCAAATTCTCTCACTTTTCTGCCATCCATGTCATTTGACTTTTATATCTTTTTGAGATCTTTTGAACTGCTAGTCTGCGCGCGAAAAAAACTTTTATTAAAATGTCTTTTTTTGTTTTTTGATATATTCGACATATTTGGCGTTACAGGAAAGCTTGGCATCTTTGATACGTGGACTTGACGAGACGCTGGCACATACTAACTATTCCTGCAATTTTGATCCGAAATTCTAGATTTTACCTCCTTCTAATGGTTCTCTTTTGGATTGATGTCCGGCGATTGGGCCGGGCAATCCAGTAGTCGTACTTTATTTTCTTGGTACCAATGCTTTGCCTTTTTTAAGTGTGCTTCGGGTCGTTATTTTTTGGAAGCAACATAAGATAGGTATTTTTTCCTTGGCATAAGGTAGTATGATGTCCTGGAGGATTTTAACGTATACTTCCTGCGTCATAGTTTCTGGAACCCTGAACCCCAAGTACAGTGAAATCGACACTGCTACTTATTCTCTAGCTAGGCGCTTACGCACTGTTCCGCCAGTTTAGAAGATAGCATTGAGAGTAGCATTGCTTTTCTTATTTGTTAACTCTTCTAGAGTGAAGCATGCCTTCAAAATCATTAGTACTTCCGACTGGAAAACACTGCTATGGTCGGTAAGACAGAAGAACTTTTCTACCATCAGCGCACTCGAGAAAATTACGGCGTCTACTCCCTTCTCAATTTTGGAGTCATCTGTGAAAATCAGTATGTGTTGTAGTATTTGTGGGAAACCTTAATCTGAAATTCCTCCTAGAAACCTGTTTGAAATTTTTTGCATTCTAACCATTTTTATGTAGACATGTTAGAGAAAATTAAGTACATTAGTAAGATTTGAGAGAGGTCAAAATATACTAATTAATTCATTGCGTTATTGGTCATTGCTAAAGTTATGATTGGGTTTATTGCTGTTTACATATTAGTTAATTTATGCACAAGCAACTTTTTGAAACATTGCTTAACAAAAATATATACTTTTTTTTCGAGATGTGTATTACTTTTTAAAGCTTTTGAGATAAGGTTTAAATATTTTGTTAATAATTAAGCGTACTAGGAAATGTTATTTCTATATTATTTTTATTCGATTTATTTATAGTATGTCCAGAAATAAGTCAAAAGGTAATTGTGCAGAGAAGCTACAACTTATTTACGATGGACAAACCAGGGGTAGTATTCAGGACTTGACGTACAGTCAAAACTGGGACTTGTCAACTTTTCCGCTTTTATGTGAAAAGACATACGATGTTATAATTTCAGAAAAAAGTAAGCTCGACTCGATGCCGTACTGTATGTTTTTACATGCAATGAACGAATATTTAAATGCATATTTGTTATGCAACTCTTCTTTCTGTACTGAATTTGAGTATATGAGAATGTACATACCTACTCCAATTTTTGAGTACATAAATGGAATCGGGACGGTGAAAACAGCATCTGGTTTGGAGGTACATTTTAATTTGCCGATTGGAGGAACTCTTCAAGGGCCATTAGACGCGACGGATGATGAAGCCGCGATGGAATCCGGCTCATTTGGTAGTTGTACTGCGGAAACGCATAATTCCTATGAGTGCTACGTGAGCCCCTTTGTCACTAGGAAGCTAATAGAACGGACCCTTTATGCCAACACGACCACAGACCCAGACAGATATGGTGATTGGTCTCCATTGCCCAAAGGGAGATACCCAGAAAATGGTATTGCTACTATAAATTTACTGGGATACCAAAAGCCAGAAAAGTTGGGCGCTGAGGGTGTCGCAGCATTAAGGAAATTAGACTTCTGCAATGATAACACCGGATTTGGAAGGATTTGTCACTCTAATAAAGTACTGAATACGGTTTCAGATGTCCTCTCTCGATTGTCCCATCAAATCGCAATGACAGAGATAAATTTTTGTACGCGCAGCTGTAAGCTAAAGGAAAATTCTGCTGCTTTTATCTATTTAGATTATTCAAAGCAGATAGAGCAGCCTGAAAAAAGGCTTGCAGAATATGTAGATATTTTATCGTCGCCAGAATCGTTCGATAGCCATGCAGCTACTAAGGCCTATTACTTTGGATACAAAAGGAAACGAAGTCCTGGATCTATTGGACCATGCTACATTGTGGGTGGTGAAGTGCCTAAAGGATGGGGGGAAACTCGAAATAATAATTTCAACATGATTGGAAGATTTGCCTCTAATGGGAACGGCAGGGACGCAGCAATCTTGCGCAATAATAATCATATAGTTGATCAAATATCAGAACGTAGTTACGATATTTATGATTGGTTGCATCGTTTTATAATAAAGAGAGTATATACTTGAAAACAAAATTGAAGAAAAAAAGTATGTGCTCTTTAGATGTTGCACTTTTTATTATAAAATCGATTTATTAAATGTTTTTGACGGGATAGTTCCCATAACTGCTCACAGGTATTCCATTAAATGTCGTCGTGCCATTATACAAACAGAGTCTGGAGGTATAGGCTGAAATAAAAATTATACTTTAACATTAAATACATTATTATTATTCAATTTTTACGTATTTTAACCTTTAACTGAGGACATGGAGTCTCACAGGCGTTGCGCGTTTTGCAAATTCGTCTCGTGTCAATTAAGGTTGTAAAGTACCACTGATTGTTATACTGTTTATTTTTAATATTTGATAATAAAAGCTGGTTAAGTGTACTTAATGTTTTTTATTACATACCAATGGTGAAATATCAACACAATTTTAAAACATCCAAATTGATTTTTATAAGAAAAATTGACTTTGAAAGTAGTAGCCTGTGAGACGTCATGTCCCCAGTTAAAGATTAACATCAACACCTCGACACTGGATTTTGGCTCCCTATACCTAATATTGGAGTTTGCTGAAGTCTTGGGTTTAAGTTAGAATCCTGATTAACGTTTGTTCCGAGACGAGCGATATGAGCGTAATGAAGAATTTGGTATATTCCTGTCCACTTAATTCAAGGGAGCAACTGCTTGAAAAAATAATTTCGGTCTGTGGGAAAATAAGGGAGAATACAAATTTAGGCGCCAATATTCACACAACCTTGATTCGACGGGCAAGGAGTTGTATTCGTGAAATTGGTGGGCAGGTAGAACATCTCCGCTAAATTACTGAGAAACCGCTGCTTTCTGATCTTGTGGGATCAGAAAGCATGAGAAAATATTTCTTGATCGACTGTACATTTATGCGATAATTTATTTTTTTTGCTTGGAATGCAACATTTTTTTTTTTTTTAAGTAAATCCTTTATATGTAGGTGAAATTTCGCAGGAAGAAGGCCGAAATATGAATTTTCAAAAAGTGAGATGGTGAGTAGCTTTGGCGTACTCGCACTCACCATTCACCACACTCACCACTGACCCTTACGACCAAAAATATCTTCGAATTTCGTAGTTTGGGCAAAAATCCACGGAAAAAATCGTAACTTGTAAATTAATAAGCAAAATTGCGTAACGTACATGGGGACTTGGACTTGGTGGTTTTCGAGTTCGCTGATTATAAACCGGCTTTTATGATTTAAGATGGTGAACTATCAAATTTTAGCTCGGTGTGCAATTCACATGGAATTTCGTGAATCCGAACAAGCTCGATCATCCAGGCATATATTTATGTATCTTTAATTGTATTGAAGATATTGGGATGAAAATTTCGGGTTATATACAGGTAACCCTCCTAGCACGGTTTTACTCTTATACGTTAATGAAAATTGCGGAAACCCTCGTATAGCACGGCAACCTACAACACGATTTACAAAATTAAGGTGCTATCTCATAGTGTATAGTGCACAATAACCACGTATTTAACCATAGAAGCCCAATCTAGGTCAATTTTACCTACACGCAAACGTATTTTTGCTGTATCTTTCGCGCGTTTCGTTCGATCGCCGTGATTCACCAAACCAACTTAGTGCCCGCCAAGAGCTAACAGGAGACGGTCGTATCGCTTTGGTAAGTATCGTCATTTTGTAGTTATCGCAATGTTATGTGTCATTTTGGGCTTTGTGTAACTTTTGGATTCGTGCATAAAGTGAAAATAATATACTAAAACTGTTAATATTATTATGAAAAGTTGATTAGTTAGTCGTAAAAAGAACTATTATTTGATTTTTTAACTATAATATAGCATTTTAATATAAAACCGAAAAAATCTCATTTTGTACCAATTTTATGTGTCCTTACTTAAAGTTTTCATTTTTATAGTTTAATAAATAAATATTACTCTAATTTTCCTTTTTCTCATTTAACAACAAAAGAACATAACTGTGCATTATCAAAAAATAATAGATATAATATAATAAACTGA
Organism: Eutolmus rufibarbis; assembly: GCA_963920795.1. Classification (NCBI taxonomy): domain Eukaryota; kingdom Metazoa; phylum Arthropoda; class Insecta; order Diptera; family Asilidae; genus Eutolmus; species Eutolmus rufibarbis. The sequence goes on from OY987205.1 coordinate 33,812,504, forward strand.
GTCACGAGTATATTTATTCGTGTAGGTAAATTTGATCTATGTTTGGGCTTTATAGCTAGTAAAATATGATTGGGCTTCTAGGGTTAAACATACAAAAATTAAATAATAACCTGGGAATAACCGCATTTTCTAACATTGAGATTCTTTGAAATTGAGTCGTGCCCATCATTTACAAGTATGAATTTTGTGTTCCAAGCGTTTAGTTGGTGGATTGCATAAATTGCGTAATTGTAATTTTGGAAGAAACTTTTTTAAAAAACCTTTGGGTATGTGTTGCTGATTAGCTTTGTCGTTTTTAGGAGTAATTTTATTTCAAAATGCAGTTCTTACCAATGTCTGAAAGTAAGAAAACAACTTTTAAAAGAAAAGGCATCTCACTTTGGAAAAAGTCTAAATTTAAATGAGGCAACGTTGCAAACTATTAAAAAATTTTGTTTTTCAATAATTTCCGGAACGCATTCCTTCATTTTGTATTAACTCTTAGTCTCGTATAACACGGTTTCACACAACACGGTATTTTCTAGGAACCTATCTACCGCGTTATATAATAGTTACCTGTAGTTTAAAGCTGTTTCGTGTGGCATCGTTGATTTTTAATTACTTTGAAATCTTCAATTTTTTCTCGTAAGATGAATTTAGATAATAGAATTTTTTTTTTAGTACATATGAATATTTATGTAGGTGGTTTTACATATAGAAGAAAAATAAATGTTCTGGATTCGTCATCCAGTTCCAAATCAATATTTGCCATATCTACAAAAGTATTAATTTTTGATTCTGATTACAAATATCCAAATATATAGTAATATATATTATTAAGACAAAAGTTGATAATAAAATATTAATTTTTATGAAACTAAAAAAGTTCATAGTTCCGGTACACTGTCCTCAATTGGGTCAACAAAAATAAAGATTTATCCACTTACTTCGAAACTAATGAAAGTGGCTACGCAGAGTGTTTTCTAACTGTATAGTGGATTTTTCAAGGGGTAATAGAAACCCCAAAATTGCGCCTCCTTTGTGTAATTCTTAAAAACAGAATTGTTATCGACTCATTTTGGATCAGTATATTTGTCAAGTGTTAATTTGAATTGCACAACTGACCTGTCTGTCTGCGCACACGGAAAATAACTTTGAAACGGTGTTAATGAGGAGCTTAATAATAGACTAAAATATCTAAACAAAACACCATATTTATGTATGTAGTTAACAAATGTCAAGTATTAAAATTATTTCTATATTCGGTCTATTTATAGTATGTCCAGAAACTCGAAAAATAAGGTAACAGGCAGTTTTGGAAAGCAGGAATTATTCGATGAACGCCTACGCTGTAGCAGAGTTAAATCCTTTGAAAAAATCAGTCAAAATTTTGACTTTTCAAATTTCCCACTTTTATGCGAAAAGGTATATGAGCTATTGGAATTGGATGACCCTTATTTGCGAAGGCAGATGCCGTACTGTATCTTTTTACATGCTATGAACGAGTATTTAAATGCCAATTTGTTACATAATAACATGCCTGACGACTTACCTACTTACGAAAGTGCATTACATTCTATAGATGCTGCTACTAAACTAATCCCAACTCCAATTTTTGAGTACATAAATGGAATCAAGAGCATGAAAACAGCATCTGGTTTGGAGGTGGATTTCAATTTGCCGATTGGAGGAACTCCTCAAGGGCCATTAGACGCGACGGATGATGAAGCCGCGATGGAATCCGGCTCATTTGGTAGTTGTACTGCGGAAACGCATAATTCCTACGAGTGCTACATGAGCCCCTATGTCACTAGGAAGCTAATAGAACGGACCCTTTATGCCAATACCAGCACAGACCCAGACAGATTTGGTGATTGGTCACCGTTGCCTGAAGGGCGATATCCACGAAATGGTATTGCTAATAGAAATCTACTTGGGTATCAAAAGCCAGAGACCTTGCACTATGATAGTATATCATTACTTAGAAACCTACATTTCCACACCGGCAATACTGGACTTGGAAGGATTTGTCATTCTAATGAAGTGCTGACAAGAGTGTCGCTTGTTCTCTCATTCTTTTCCCAAAAATTTCATATGTCGCTCGCCAAGTTCCCCTTGACCCCGTCGTACCCAACAAAACACAATCCTTCAGCTTTAATCTATCTACTAAATTTTGAAGATGTTATCCCACCTGGGGCAAGAGTTGCAGAGTGTCTAGATACTTTGATGTCACCAGAATCGTTTGATGAAAAGGCAGCTAATAAGGCCAATTACTTTGGTTACAAAAAAAAAAGAAATCTTGAATCAATCGGATCATGTTACACTGTGGATGGTGAAGTGCTTGCAGGATGGAAGGAAACTGGAAACGACAACTTCGACATGATTGGATCTTTTGCTCCTAGACCAAAACAGAAAAACATGGCAGATTTGCGCGACGGATATCATAAAAGTTATACAGTAGGTTGCCGTGACTATGAAATATCGCAATGGTTGAGCCGACATTTCCGGAAGGGGGAATGAGCGGATCTTCATCATATCTACACTATCTAAATGCAAAGAATTTATACAAACTTGTAACAATGAGCTCTTTGGAAATGTACATTTTGTATGGAATAATGGAGTAGTCTAAAGAGGTAAATTGAAATACATTTAATTAACAAGAAATATATGAATAATATTAAATTTTTATAGCATTTTAACATCAACGCCTTGTCCTGAATTTTGGTTGGCGAGCGAGTGTTTTCTATGTAAAGCTTTGGGCTAAATTAAAATAACTTTTGTTTGATATTTGTAATGCCAGCCAGCATTTAAAATTTTAATAAAGTAAACACATAGTTTTTGAAAACGTTTATTTTAATTTAGGGTCATAGCTTATAACTTATAATGTAAGCAAAATTGAGATGATCGTATGGGTTGAAGGAAAAATATTGTAGTACAAATTATTATACAAGGTGTTTGTTATAATAATGTTTTAAACTTAGCTTGGCTCATTTGAAAAATAATTAACCAGTACTAAATATAACTTAGGTATTTGTACATACCATTATTCAATTTTTTAAAACTTTTGTACTTTTCAAAATATTACCTCACTTAGAATTTATTTTGAAAACTGCTAATATTTTCTTGCTGGCGCGATTTTCATTTCCGTTGGATCACAATTCTAAAAACGTCCACACTCTACGGCTGCTGGAGAGGAAGTGTTTAAATATTTGCCATTTTTTATAAATTTTCCTGGTGAGAAAATTTATCGAAGTCACAACTCACTTCTCACCATTTACCGCAACCACTTCGGCAGTTGAAAGGTGAGTGGCTTCGCATTCTCCACTGATCAAAATTCCGGCCCAAGTTCTGTTTCGTAGTTCCGTTACGTTCCGTCGCTAAGCAGCGAAGCAAAATTTTATTTACAGTGGTTTGTATCATCAGCTGTTAAATGTCAAATTTTTAGCTCTAGGCTCTAAAAGTCAAGCCTAGTTTATGGGGGGCTCCAGTTATCGTAGAGCAGAGCACCAAGGTGACGGATGAGCTTAAATTTTTGGAGTGGTGGAGAAGGTTTCACAGTCGCTGCGTTATTGCGATTAAAACAGGTTTGGGGAGCTCCTCGGCTGTGCCTCGTAGTCTAGTGTTTTTGTGGTCACTAAAGTCGTCCGTCAGAAGTCGTCTTCCTGGTCTCTTCCGCTCCGTGGACATCGGTGGTGTTTAGAAAGAGCTACTTTTATAAACATTTAAAACATTTTAAAATACAATATGCCAACAGAAAAGTGTAAAGTTAATCCAGATTTGGCCCGAGAGAGGCAGCGATGTTCGTTCAATATTGAGGAGTTCGCCAAGTGGTGGAATGGTGGAGCAACGAAGCTGGAAGAGAAACGTTTCCTAGGTGAGCCGCTTATAGCAAATAAATAAATAAATAAATCAATCGAATTCGAGAAAGTTTTTGAGCAACTGGGAGCGAAGTTCCAGTAATGGGACTTTGACCGAAATCTAATTATCGGAGGTTTAGCAAAAGCCACGGTCAGAGAACAAGTCCAGATAAGAAATCCTCAATCGACGGTCTTCGGCTCCGGTGATGATGCACAACGCATTTTTGCAAATCATCTAGGGCTCAGCGCAATTATTAGAAGCTCGGTTGTTACAGTTTATTTTGAAAACTCATTGAATGAGTTAGTCAGCTGATTTGAATATGCGCAACTTACCGTTTAGATTTTCATTCACTTTTTAAAATACTATGGCCTAGGAAACCTACCTAATTATTTTAGGAGTTTAAAAATAAACTACCACGGCGGTAGTTTAGAATTAGGAATTTGAAAACATTGTATTTATGTTATGAAAGGACATTTTTATTTATATTCAAGCTACAATCAGAAAAAATTTAATTCACAAAAAATTTAAAATTGTAGATTTATCCTTCTTTCTCGTGATATCCATGATAACTCATCACGTAATTATTTTAAAAAGAAAAACCATATTATGTTATAATCAGGATGAACAAAGGACCATAAAAAACTTGACAATAATTTTGATTTTATACTGCTCTAAAAAATGAAAATACATTGAGTTTTTTGTTACTAGTCTATACGATAAAGTCTTTGAAGACGAAAGAGCGAAATCCGTCGAGTAGTTTTTGAGATATCGCCTGTACTAGTAATAAGAACATAGTTAACTTAACACTCAATTTAAATTCTCTGTAACTTCTAAAATTTTGGGAATATTTGAAAAATTCAAAATTTAAAGAAACCGACGTTTTTCAATATCGTGATTGAAAATCGCAGAGTAACTAATAGAAATAAACACTTTGGACACTTGGCTCTTTCTAATGATATCCCAAACCCTGCAACCTGCTTTCAAACAAAAGACAAATTTCAGAGATGTGGTATCATCAGAAGTACAGCTATTTGGAGCAAAATATGTGGAAAAATGAACTTGGTTTTTTTTTTTAAAGAAAAATATGGCAAAGTATTGCTTTTGAGGGACCAATTAAAAATTAGAATCCGGTCCTCCCTAATTTTCCCAGTTTTCTCTATAACGAGATTAAAAAAAATTTCAGATAAGCTTAACGAATCGCCCCGTAGTTTTTAGAATACAGTTTACCCATCATCTGATAGAACACTCTGCACTGAGTGCTAAATCACTGCTGTAAACTTATTTACTGCTGCGTAGAAAGCCCTTAAATATAATAGATGGATTTTTAGATCTTAGTTTTTCGAAAATTATACATAATTGGATATTGGGCCCTATTCTTGTATCCGTTCAAAGCGGATCGAAAACAGTTTACAAAAGCCCTTTTTGGACAAAAATTCCTTAATAAAGTTGCTAAAATTTTCATAAATTCATTTTAGTTACGTTTGACTTCAATTAAGTTTTTCGCACATAACGTCAAAATAATTCAATTGGATTTTTCTATTCGACTATTTGAACCACTTGAACGAACAAATTAATTGAAGCCAAACGAAACTAAAATGAATTTGTTAAAAATTTAGGAACTTTATTAAGGAATTTCAATTGAAAGGTGCTTTTATTAGCTCTTTTCGATCCGATTCGAACGGATACAAGAATAGGGCCGTTTATGGATGTAAATGTTTGCGATCGTCCCTACTGGCAACCTAAAATATTGTAAAAAAATGTGTAATAAAAGTGTTTTATATCTAACCAGAAGTCTATTGCCAAATTCAATGAAATTGAAAAGTAGATAGTTTTGAGGTGTCTACCCTACGAAAAAGAACTAAAATATCACCTGCAGAACAGAGGCGAATGAAAAAGTAAGAAATTTTTATAAGATATTTTTATTGTCATGAAAATTATAAAGTTTTCGAAGAAATTTTATGAGTTCAATAAGTGGAAATCATAATTCACTGCATGGTGAATGACAGTGCAAAACTACAAGAAAAATTCAGATAGTGTTTACAATGTTGATTATGATCATGAGTTTGCGAATGAAAAAATGGCTTTGTGAAATATGGAATTAACTGACCATTATTCGCTAAACATTTATTGAAACAAAGGTTGTGATTAAAAAAAAAAATAACAGTAATATTAAACAGACTTTCGCAAGCTATGCCCCTTGTAATAATTTAAAATATGTCCCAGTTTTCTCCTCTCCTTTGCAAATCATTCGTTATATTCAATGAAGCGACGTTCTGTAACATCCGATACTTTAACCTTTTTAATTCAGCAGTAAGCTTAGAGAATAGATAGAACAATTTGTTAGTTATGAAAATAAAATGAATAAAACACTTGAGATTTACTAATGAATTGTCATTTTCACAGTCATTCTCATAGCGATGTTCAACACGATCATTTAAATTGTAGATTTGTTTAGGTCACATAATAAAAACGAAAATAATGAACATTTTCATGGTAAATGAAATTTTATATAAGTTCACGATATAGGCCATGCTCTGGTACGGCAGTAAAGTTGTAAAGCAAAGCAAATTGTTATTGATTATGAAAATACTTTTATCTATTTTATATTTTTTGTTAAAAAAAAAAACATTTGCAATTCGAATTGTTAGACATACAAAATGTAAATTAAAATGTTTAAGCCCGCTGAAGTGAAAAATTGCTATTGAAAGTTAAATGTTTTTGCTGATAATGTAAACTTTGTTTAATTTGGTTTTCTATTTATTCCTCATTTGATTTGGTTAATTTGGTCAGAGATAAATTTGGATTCGTTGTTCTTGTTGTTGATTGTAGCTTTTTAAAGTGCAAATGAAACTTAAAAAATATTGGTGAGGTCATCGGCTTCAATATTTATTTCCTTATTTGTATTCGGCTTCATGCAATTATGGTGATTAAATGCTACAATTTACAAATAAAAACAGAATAATTTTAGAATTAAATAATTATTTTAAGACATTTTTTACTAATCGTGATCATTCGAACTGTTTTTATTTTTTGGGTTTGTTTATTTATAGGCTTTAATATGATAACTCACTCCAACTGTTTTCTAGGAGAAAAAAAATATGTATTTATAATATAGCAACACGAACTATTTTTTAGCTTTTTAAGCAAGTAATAGGTATGTACCTACTTATTGCAGCCCTATCTTACCTCTAAGAGTCCTCAAATAGGAATTTCGGTTTTCATTTATTCTATTTTTGGTATCGCAAAAGTATCAAGTTCCTTTCCTAAAAATACTTTATATTATATAATTTTATAGTGCCTATATTATTTCAGCTTTAAAATAATGTTTCCCCAAAGCTTCTTAGCTTAATAGCATCAAAGTTTTAATGATTTGCAAAATGCTTGAGCTCGTTTCCTAAGTATTTCGAAATTTCATTAATTTTTTTCCAATAATTCAAAGAATCCTTCCGGTTTGAAAAGTGGCAAATAGTTGGTACATTTAGAAAGTAAATATTTTTAAGAATATGAGTTTGCTGCTGTGCGAAGAACAGCGAAACCGTAAAGGGGTTTTTTCGAAGCAACTTTCTTCGCCTGACGTGAATGAATAAAAAAAAATTATAGACTCGATTCTCTACCAGATGTCTCCTTGTATTTTAAAAATTTCATGTTTAAAGAAATAAAATAGTTTAAAAAACACAAAAAATTCCCGGCTATATTTTTAAGATTATATAAAACGTACATTAGTTGAACTATTCTTTCATTGGGAAAAAATCCCAAGTATTAGATATTCTTCGGGCGTCTAAACTAGAATGTTGCCAAACAAATTTGGAACCTTAATAATTAATTAATTCCCAAATTATCTCTGGAAGAAATTGAATTACACCAAAAAATAATCTTCTTCGAATTCTATGATGCATGTGTAGGTGAATAATTTCGTTTGTACTATTATTTCTTTGTTGATTTTCTTGTACTTATTCAAACTTAAAAGGGTCCCTTAAATAAAGATTTATTTTGAATTATTTTTCCAGAGAACTATTTCTTGCAGGATCCCGAGCTTCAAGATGAAACTCCAATTGCTTACCTTTCTCACAAGGAGTTGTATGAAAACTCGGTGAAAAAGGCAGTTAAAATGATTTACAAAATACGAGAATTGCAATTACAAGGAAGGAATGGAATCGATAGCTACATGTAGGCTATAAATTTAGTATTTAAATCTATTTAAATATTGATAAAAATTTACAGGACTCTTTTAGGAGGAATGCTAGGATCAGGTGTTGCTCGAGAAGGAAATCCATTAGCAGTTCATTTTGTAATGTTTTTGCCGACCATTTTTGGGCAGGGAACCGTGGAGCAGCAAACGAAGTGGTTACCCAGAGCTTGGACTTGTGAAATAGTCGGCACATATGCTCAGACCGAGCTCGGACACGGAACATTTATAAGAGGTTTGGAAACGCGAGCAGACTACGATCCGAAAACACAAGAGTTCGTTTTAAATAGTCCATCGCTGACCGCTTACAAGTGGTGGCCTGGAGGACGTGGGTTAATAATAATCATTTTAATTACGCAGAAATAAAATGCCTTATAATTTTAGTTGGTCATACTGCAAACTATGCTGTGGTCTTAGCTCAGCTATATACTAAAGGAAAATGTCACGGCATTCAACCATTTATAGTCCAACTCAGAGATGATGAGACTTTTATGCCTATGCCTGGCATAGAAATTGGTGAAATCGGGACTAAATTGGGAATGAAATCAGTGAACAATGGTTTTCTTGGTTTCAAAAATGTGCGGGTCCCTCGAGAAAATATGCTTATGAAAAATGCCCAAGTATTGGAAGATGGAACATTTATTAAGCCACCAGCTTCCGTATTAACTTATGGAACTATGATGTTTGTTCGGGTGGTGATCATCAGAGACACCGTGAATCATCTAACAAAAGCAGCAACCATTGCAACTCGGTACGCAGCTGTAAGGAGGCAAAGTCCAATAGATCCAAAGTAAGTGCAGGACCTTGGCTTTTTGCATTCAGGATTTCGTTGAACTCAAGGAGTTTCCATTTACATAAAAATCTCTTTAATAATTTGTAGTCCCCATATTTGATTTATGATTTTGAATTTTAAAATTTCTATGCATTTCTAAACAAAAGTGCAAATCTACGAAACTTCAAAGGAAATTCTTCGAATTGTGATTTTTTGATCTCTATAGTGGATGATGGATTAAAAAATTTTGATAGCTCATTCGTTTTTAACGATTTAAAAAACATCTAAATTACAATTTTAATGACGTTCCTTTAAAATTTGAAATTGTTAAAAGTCAGCTATTAAACTGATGAAATAAAGTTTAGTTTATTGACTAAAAGTGGGTAAGATTGAGTTTCCTAGCCGTATTAAACGCATTTCTAGATTACACCGCAAACAAAAGTGATTTGTATCATATCTCCATAAATTCTAGATCAGTGATTTAGAAAGCCACTAAGTACTAAAAAAATTGTTACTTTGTTGAAATTAAAACTTCTCGGTCGTCATTCTGAGTCCCGCCAATTGAATTGAAAAGAACAAACAAAATGATAACTTTTTCCTTTAACGCTTTAACTGTTTATGTCGAGTATACTCGTCATGTTGAAACGATAATTTTTCGCATAATGTCGAGTATACTCGTTTTGAAGGTAAAGAAAAATACATTCGTATTATAAATCAAAGAATCAACTATAATTGTTTTTCTTGAAGAAGGGCAAATAGAGAGTTTGTAAAAAATATACATTTAAAAATATTCTGTTAGTCTGTCAACTTTGTTTATTAATTAACAGTAGCTTGTTTTAAGCTGAGATAACAAACTCTGTGGGAAGTACTATTTCAAAATGGTTTTTTCAAATGAACAAGCATTTCGTATGCATTTCTCTATTAATTGTGTTCTGAAAGGTATAATAAACTTGTGAATTTTATTGTCAGGAAATATAATAGTAAAAATTTTTATACCTTTGAGGAATAAAATTGTGAAATAAATTTTGCTTGTTAAAAAAGACGGACAGGTGCGAGTAGAACTCACACCCTGAGGGTTCCGTACCGTTATATTACCGTAAAACTTAGTAAGTAGTTATTTTATATTTTCAATTAAAATTGTATCATAGAAGAAAAAAAAAATATATTTTTTTGTGATGTAAGTACAAATTTACGGTTTTCGAATCTTTCTCTTTACTTGTGCTATTAAGACATTGCTTCTTGCCAAATTTGATGATTCTAAGTCAACGGAAATTACCCTATAGGTTTTGATTCCCTTACGAGTGTCACAATATGTGGCATAAACGCTGTATCTTTTGATTGCGTTGACTTAGAAGTTTGATTTTATTTATATTAATTTCAACTTGATACCTCTACGCGTTCCTGAAAAAAGGGTCTTGACAGACAGACAGACGGACAACGAAGTGAACCTATAAGAGTTCCTTTTTTACACGCTTTATATTAGCTTCACTTGTAATTAACTATGTATGTAAGAAAATCTTGGAATGTTAATTTGACCCACTTCCCGGTCTTCGATTAGGATGAAATTTTGCACACGCTTTGAGTTCTGATGACAATACATGACTAGCTAAGAAACATCATTACAAATCCAATATGGCGGCCTCCCCAAGATATGAGATGAGAAACTACATTTTTCAGTGAAGTAAGCATGGAGAAAGCTGTCTTATTTCCCTGACGATATTCGACTTCAAAATCATAATGCTGAAGGAAGGCCCTTTTGTAATTTTTAGTGCGTGCTAAAAGCGTGTTTTTTAGTTTTTTAAACTATTATATTATTATTGTTGAGGTACGGAACCCTAAAAATGAATAAAAATTACATTTTCTAAAAAACCAACAGGACACGTTTAATTGTTTGTCATAATTAGTTAATTTTACAGCACAAAAATTGTACTCTGTTTTCGTCGAGTATACTCGTCTTCGCTGCGAAATAATTAAGCAGGCAGAAAGAATTTTTCGAGAAAAAAAAACAGTTAAAGGGTTAATAAAATATTTACTTTTATATTATTTTGCCTTTTCAAAACATAGTGAGGTTGAGTCGAGTTTCCAACACCCACGAATACGGAACGACATTTTAAAAGTTTTAATTTTTGCACCCTAGGCAGTTGTAGTTTTGTATATTGAATTCTGATTTGTACTATTGAATTCTGATTAGTATTTTTTTAAACTTTTTTTCAGTAAACCAGAAGTGCAAATTATTGACCATGTAACCCAGCAGCTAAAGCTATTTCCTCAAATAGCTAAAGCCATGACCTTTAAAGTGACAGCGGACTATATTTGGAATTTATACAACCAAGTCACATCCGAGATTGACAAGGGGAACTTGGATAGACTTCCTGAACTTCACGCTTTGTCTTGCTGTCTCAAAGCAGTTTGCACTGCTGATGCTGCTGCTGGCGTGGAAACACTCCGTCTATCTTGTGGCGGTCATGGGTACATGGACAGTTCTGGCTTCCCCAATTTATACGGCGTTGCTACAGCAGCCTGTACTTATGAAGGGGAGAACACCGTAATGCTCCTACAAACAGCTCGGTATTTGCTCAAAGCCTGGAACCAAGCCCTGAGGGGCGAAAAGCTTGTCCCCACGGTAGCCTACCTATCTGAAGCCATAAAGTATAAAGACTTTGTTGGCTGGGATGGCACCATTCCGTCCATAATTCGGGCATTGCAATTTACAGCTGCGCAGTGAGTTTGCCTCAATTTTTATTTATAAATATAACTATAAATATATGTGGTTATTTTAACATTAGCAAAATTCGTTTGGCTTATCAACACGTGGAAGAAAGGAAACAAAGAGGTCTTGGACAGGAAGATGCTGCTAACCAAACTGCAATAGGATTGTCACAGGCGGCTGAAGTAAGTTGCAATTTGTGTACTTACGTACTTCGTCATTTCGGATAGCAAGTTTTGCTTAAGGGGGCAATCGCTTTCATAACTGAGAAAAAAAGTACATTTTCAAGATTTTTTTTTGAAAAAAACTATTATATTTATTTAAAAAATTCGTTTTGGACACTATTCTTTGAATATTGAAGACTACAACAATATTTTTTATTTTTAGTTTTAGTAAGTTTTGGCGGCGGCAGATGGTGTCTTGCAAAAGTCTCATTTTAGCTGGTACGCATCACTTGGGACTTTCGGGAAAAGATAAATGAAATATTCAAAATGGGTTCTGTTCTTTAAGGTTTTTCCTAGGTACTAAACCTAAAAAAATTAAGTTTTTAATTTTTTTAAATTGTTTTATCACTGTTTATCGAAAAACATAAAAAATCGGCCATGTTTTTGCGGAAAACTAACTCTATAAAAAAAAACAAGGGGTACTTTTATGCATTTTTATAGGTTTAGTACCTAGTATTTATGTCAACGAATCATATGCTCTTTGATTTTTTTTAATTTCATTGAGTAGAACTTGAGATATGGTGTGTACGAGTTAAAAAAAAGTAGTTTTGAGAAAATCGCGTTTAAAGTTTTTTTACAATAATTTTTACTTGTAAAACCGTGTATAGATAATTTATTTGGGTTTATTACCACTAATCAGCCATCCTAATTTTTCAAAACGGTTTTGGGAGATGATTTCTATAATGTTAAGGAACACTTTTATGTAAAAAAAAAATCGATTTTTGTTCACTTTTGAAAGCGATTGCCCCCTGAAATCCCAGCTTTCTTTTACAACTTTATGAATTTTTTAAACTTACAATCTAAAAAATATTGGTGATTGAATTGTCAAGTCCAATACATTTACAATTGCCATTACCAGCAATTGAAACAGATTTTCATTACTATTATTAAATTGTAATGAAGTTTTGCGTTTCATTACTCTTTTTCCCCACCGAAAGGTAACAATATAAAATCTGTTTCAATTATTCGCAGCGGTGATGGCAACGAAAGTAATCAATTATTTTACAAGTTTAATGTTTATATTATTATTCATTTATTATATATGACGTTTTTAAATTTTCAGTTACATTGCCGAGCATTTTTGGTTCAATGCTGTTACGAAGAAACCCAAATTCACGTGAGACAAGTATCACCTGCTTTGGAGCGGGTAATTTTGCAGCTGACGGAGCTGTACGCTATTGAAACATGTTTCCGTTGCATGGGTGATTTGCTTAGGGTAAGAAAATGCATTATTAAAATTATCCTAAATGATTTAATTGATTTAATCCGCTGTTTTCAGTTTGTTCAATTAAATGACGAAGATATAAACAAGCTGCAAACAAGGCTTGAAAACATTTTGACCAAACTGCGACCGGATGCGGTTGGAATCGTAGATGGATACGACATTCCCGATAAGATTTTAGGATCTGCACTTGGAGTTTACAATGGAAACGTTTATGAAAAACTGTTTGAGGAAGCAAAGAAGAGTCCGTTAAACCAAGAGCCTGTAAATAAATCATTCCACATGTATTTGAAACCTTTGATGAAGTCCAATCTTTAATAGAAATGAATTTAGGCAAAAATGTATTGTGAAATGACCATTTTGTAGTAATTTTAGGATAAACCATTTTGTATTGTAAATTTTGTATTATTTTGACTGTTATTTATGGGAATTTTTTGATATCATTTTACCCACAATTTGGTGCTAGAATATTTTTTTAGGGTGAAAATAAAATGCTGAAAGCAACGAAAAATGTAACTATGATAGCTTTTATTGATTTTTAATTTTAGTATTTATAATAAGAGGAATGGTAAACAAAATTAATTGGCTAATTTATTCGTCAATTATTTTAAGGTAAATCAAAATGAATGCATGAATAGCGGGAAAACAAGATAAGGAATTTTTCTCAATTAACTCAATATTTGGGACATATTTTTGGCCCTAAAATATTGGGCATTTAAGTATTTTAATTTTCTAACTGATTAAAAAGCGATACGGAATATACACCATTATTATTAAAATATTGAAGTTCCTACCAAAGTCGTACAAAATTTTGTGCAAGATATTATTTTTTGAATGTGTTTACTGCCACAAGAAAAATTGTGGTGAAAAACGAAACTGCTATTTGCTATTGAAAATCTTTTGTACATAGAAAAACGTTTGTCCGAGAACAAACAAAATTGTTGAGCTATTGCGTTCGAGCTTTGTATATAGTAAATATAATTTCTAGTACAAATATTTTATTCCCGAAGTGTTTATCTCAATGATTTTTAGGGTTATAATTCAGATTAGTCTTACCAATTTTTGTGTTCAGTGTCAAAACAAAATGAATCCTGTTGAAACACGCAAAAGTATATTTTCGTAAAGTTCCCAGGAAAAATCTAAAATGACTTGATTCGTTTATATCTCAATTATAAATGTCATTATATGCTTTAAATAATTTTATTTGAACGCGTTTAATAAGTTCTAACAGCGACGGTCTGAAATTACTCTAAAGATTAATAATTCGAGAATACGACGTCAAAATAAAAACTGGTGAAATGTGAGTACCTCGCATGGGCTGCGTACTTAATACATATTTGTTAATTTTTTAAAAACTGTGATAGTCAGACTTTTTTAATATTCTTGTAATCTTCACCACACGGTGATATCCAAAAAGGAAGCAGTACACGAGGTAGGATTTTTAGAAGGCAAGGAAAGAGGGGCGTATATTTTTTCGTGGATACTCAACGAATCCAGAATATAAAGGCTGCTGTCGTCTACATTTTTGGTGCGCAACTTTTAGGATTGATATATTCAGTTAAGGGTAGGTTACAGATTAGAAGGCCAAAAAAATTACAATTTTCAAGATATTTTTTCTAAGCTACTTTATTAGATATCTACGTGAAACTTTTTGTAAAACATTTTTAATTCCTTCAAGTATGCAAACAAATTTATTTTTTTTATTTTGATGTTTCCTTCTACATGATAGAAGGCGCCCAAGTCGAGCCCTTAAAAAAATCTTGTTTGATTGCGGACAGTTAATCTCGGAACTGGCACATCTGAAGCAAAAAAAAAAACAAATTGCATCTGAAAGAGGAAGGTATCTTACATGGGAATTCACCACATTTAGTTAAAAAATCGATTTAGAAAAAAAATGGCGGACGTTAAAAAAAAAAAATGGAAAAATCGACCTTTTTTTCAGGCTTTGTCTGTTGCTAAAAAATAAATTTAAAAGATTTTTTGGGTATATTGTGGTGAATTCCCGTACAGGATATGTTAATAAACAAAACGCAGAAAGATTCATCAAAATCGGTTCAGTAGATCCGGAGATTAACTGTCCGCCATTTCAAAAAATAGTGTTTCGAGAAAACCACGTTTAAAGTTTTAGGACCATTTATTTACGGGAGGGAGCTCGAAAACGCGCCTGGATAAAAACCGGTGTATTTCCGGTTTTATTACGAATTTCTCAAAAAAATTATAGGAGATGATTCCCAAGACTGAGGTTTCGAAATCAAAAAAAAAAACAAAAATCGATTTTTTGAAAATTCTAATTTGTAACCTACCCTTAAAAAGACCTATTCAATGATGCCAATTAGATAGTAGTTATTAGACGAAATAAATTTATTATTTATAGGTTGCAACGATTACAGATTTACGAGGGTGTGACGTGATCCCCTACATTTTAAATTGCGGTTGCAGAATCTGGAATACATGATTTCATTTAAATTGGTTTACGATACCTATTGCAAAATGCTGGTATAAGCAAAAGTATCGATATCAAAGTAATCATTTAGTAAGTAAAATTATCGGCCGCAAAATATTGGTATCGAATGCAAAGTACTCGAAAAGTATCGACACTTTTTACGGTTCTCCCAAATCATTGAGTAAGAGCAAGATATAATTTGACATGATTTCAGGAGTGATGAGCTAATATTTGTGATAATTTTATACCTAAGAGTTGTGAAATTATAGGGCTTAATTTGTTTGTTGGTCATTAGCTGTTTTTACCACTTCGAGCCGCTTCGTAAATAGTGATCAAAAAGTTGAATTCTATAGCTCTTGAAATATTTAGTCCTCAGGTACAAAATAACCTCAGAAATGCATAGCAGGATTTTTAATTTGGAGTTGGATTTTTTGTCAAGTTAGTTTTATTATAAGATAGTATACCTTGGGCTTAAATGAAGGAAAAGCGTCTTTAGAATTAAAAATATTTCTTAGAGCGGTATTTAAAAACACTCAGACATTTTAAGTTAATTTATTTCGAATAGAGTTCGTCAGATCCTAAAATGTGTATCGCATTTTTTAACCCTTTAACTGTTTATGTCGAGTATGCTTGTCACGACGAAACGATGATTTTTCGCATAATGTTGAGTATACTCGTCTTGAAGGTAAAGAAAAATACATTCGTATTATAAATCAAAGAATCAACTATAATTGTTTTTCTTGAAGAAGGGCAAATACAGAGCTTTTAAAAAATATACATTTAAAAATATTCTGTTAGCCTGGTAACTTTCTTTATTAATTAACAGTAGCTTGTTTTAAGCTGAGATAACAAAATCTGTGAGAAGTACTATTTCAAAATTGTTTTTTTCAAATGAACAAGCATTTCGTATGCATTTCTCTATTGATTCTGTTCTGAAAGGTATAATAAACTAGTGAATTTTATTGTCAGGAAATATAATAGTAACAATTTTTATACCTTTGAGGAATAAAATTGTGAAATAAATTTTGTTTGTTAAAAAAGACGGACAAGTACGAGTAGAACTCACACCCTGAGGGTTCCGTACCGTTATATTACCGTAAAACTTAGTAAGTAGTTATTTTATATTTTCAATTAAAATTGAATCATAGAACAAGAAAAAAAATTTTTTTTTTTTGATGTAACTACTTTACGGTTTTCAAATCTATCCCTTTACAAGACATTGCTTCTTACCAAATTTCATGGTTCTAAGTCAACGGGAAATATCCTATAGGTTTTGATTCCCTTACGGGTGTCAAATATGTGGCATAAACGCTGTACCTTTTGATTGCGTTGACTTAGAAGTTTGATTTTTTCACAGCTCCAAGGGATTGCAGACCTGAGTATTTGATATTAATTTCAACTTGATATCTCCACGCGTTCCTGAAAAAAGGGTCTTGACAGACAGACAGACGGACAACGAAGTGATCCTATAAGAGTTCCTTTTTTATTTTTGAGGTACGGAACCCTAAAAATGAATAAAAATTACATTTCCTAAAAAACCAACAGGACATTCTTGATTTTTTGTCATAATTAGTTAATTTTACAGCACAAAAATTTTACTCTGTTTTTGTCGTCTTCGCTGCGAAATAATTAAGCAGGCAGAAAGAATTTTTCGAAAAAAAATTAAACAGTTAAATGGTTAAAGCATATTATTCATCGCCTGGTTCCGTATTTGGTATCTCAACTTGTTATCGATTTCTACTGATATCGATCATATTGAAGTCGATTGTTATCGATAATATTTGTGTTATCGTTAATAAATAAACACGTAACTTGCCTAGATAGAATCTAACAAGGGGACGGCACGACCTTGGGGAAACGGATTTGAAGGAAATTTCGGGTAGTGGTAGTATACCATGTGGGTACTACCACTGTAAAATATTTCCGTCCAATGCCCAGTAGGAGCTGAGAAAAACGCATACAAAGTTCAGCCCGCACTTTATGTAAAAGTTACATTAAATTTCGTTCGAGCGTACCGTAGCGTAAGCGGTAATGCTTTAGACTCGTACTCCCACCTATACAGGTTCAAGTCTAGCTAGTTGACCTTTTTTTTTCCTTTTTTTTTTTTTTTTATATATAAAGTATAAAAATAATTTATCAAATAAACTATATAAATTATTTATCATATAAGTGTAGCGCAAAATGTATATTTGTTCTGGACATAACAATAGAATAGGGTTGGGAACTATTACAATGTGAACTACCTATTTGAGCTCTGTGCAGCAGTTCGTTTCTGAATTTCATCACGAGCAGACGTATTTGTGAAGTGAAATTTACTTTGAAAAATCATTTTTCAATTAACAAAATGGCATCAACTGAAGAAGCAAGTTGTGCACACAGTGTCGGGCTGAACTTTGTATGCGTTTTTCTCAGCTCCTACTGGGCATTGGATGGAAATATTTTACAGTGGTAGTACCCACATGGTATACTACCACTATACGAAATTTCGTTCAAATCCGTTTCCCCAAGGTCGTGCCGTCCCCTTGTAAGTAAACCCCATTATTTCAATAGTCATATTTTCCGGATGCAAAGGAATTCGATTCGATGAATCGTCGAATTTATAACACTGAACAACATTTTTTATGTTTTTATGTAACAGAACAAGTAGTAGGTAACTTCAATAGAATTTTTTCTGTAGATTAAAAAACCAAAAATTAAAATTTTTTATCACGCGTCTTGTTTGAGAAAAATAGGGTTAAAACCTAGAACAGTTCGAATTTTGAGTACTTTTGAAGGTTATAAAAACAATAATGGAACGTGAAAAGAGTTCGCAACGTAGCTTAAATGAAACCCTAAATCCTTATATCGATGTATGAAATATCCCATTCCATAGCTCTTACTAAGTATATTGGGAAACAAATGTTTCGTGAGAGCTCGCTAGTTGTGATCATCATGCACTATACCAATTGTATCAAGTAATCGGTTAACAGAAAAAATTGAAATTCATAGAGTATTCCGGAAAGTCTCATAGACTTCAGTACTTCAGCGCTGTGCAAAAAAATAGGTGTGAACTTAAAAAACGTTAATTTTTGTATCACAGTTATGTTTTTATATATAAAGCCAACGAAATTAGTTTTTCTATTTATTTTATGTAATATGTATTTGTGATACAAAAATTAACGTTTTTTAAGTTCACACCTATTTTTTTGCACAGCGCTGTAATAGCTAAAGGTTCAAACTTTAATTTGACCCACAATTCAATCTCCTATAAGAATCCGTTATTTTGTAACGAATGTTTAAAAATGTCGAAAATACGATATTTTTAGGGTTCCGTACCTCGAAAGGAAAAAACGGAACCCTTATAGGATCACTTTGTTGTCCGTCCGTCCGTCTGTCTGTCTGTCAAGACCCTTTTTCTCAGGAACGCGTGGAGGTATCAAGCTGGAATTTATATCAAATACTCAGGTGTACTGTCCCTTGGAGCTGTGAAAAAATCAAACTTCTAAGCCATCGCAATCAAAAGATACAGCCGTTTATGCCGCAAATTTCCGCAAATTTTCGACACTCGCAAGGGAATCAAAACCTACAGGGTACTTCCCGTGAACTCAGAATCTTGAAATTTGGTACGAAGCAACGTCTTATAGCACAGATAAAGGAAAAATTGCGAAAACCGTAAATGTTTAGTTACATCATATAATAAAAATATTTTTAATACTTTTAAACTTACTACCCCATTCCTCATGAACGCGTAGAGGTATTAAATTGAAATTCATATCAAATACTCAGGTCTATAATACCTTTAAGCTGTAACAAAATCAAATTTCTATGTCAACGCAATCAAAAGAAACAGCAATTTAAGCCGCATATTTTCAAACTCGCAACTACTCGCAAGGGAATCAAAACCTAAAGGGTACTTCCAGTCGACCTAGAATCTTGAAATTTGGCATGAAGCAATGTTTTATAGCACATATAAAGGAAAAATTCCGAAAACCTTAAATTTTTAGTTACATCACATATTTTTTTATAATTCAAATTTAATAGATAATTATAAAGTATAACGATACGGAACCCTCAAGGCGTGAGTTCTACTCGCACTTGTCCGTCTTTTTTTACTCTTCAAACCTATTTTTCTCCAAAACTTGACGTGTTAGGACATTTTCGTTCATAAATTCGTAATCTACGGAAAAAGTCTTATAGAAATGATATATCACTTGTTCTGTGTCAAAATTTTGTTCACCAGTGTAATATGTTATACCAAAAAATGTTCCTAGAATGAAGGTAGATTACATTAAAACAGTTCGAAAAATGGCTAAAATTTGTTTATTACTTTAATTTAAATACAAAGAAAGCATGATTAGAACAGATGAAATTACAACAGGAAGTAACTGAAAGGGCTGAATAGGGAAACAGAGAGTTGTATTATTACAAAAATAAAATAAAAATAAAACGGAGCTACATTAACTGCCATCTACATAGCACAATGAACTAAATATAACAGAACAGTAACGAGGAGGATAACATATCCTCCTAGGACACGACTCTATCCCCGCTGTTTATTTGATAAATCTCGCTTCCTCTTTGTTACATTAGCTTAGTCGAAGTTTATTATTTATTATTACTTTACTCACTAGAAACTAATTACGCCTTATTTGTTCCAATTTTAGTAGGAGTAAAAATTAATCTAGAAATGAATCTGGCGACCCGAAAACAGTCGGGCCCTTTTTACACTCAGACGGCTGGAAACTAATCCCGGAGCTGACGTTGAGACTGATGCGATGAAATTAGAGCTTCTCTTAAAAATAGTAAAAAATTATAAAATTTGTTTCATTTCTAAATTATCTTCATCGTTTACAAGTTGCTCTCTCACATTTTACATATAAATTTATCCTTTTTTTTTTTTTTGTTTTGTTTTGCTTATTCTCGAAATCCCTACGTCTGCGCTATGAACCTATACAGTTGGATTGTTTTGCTTGTCTCAGTTTACAAATTTCTTGATACTTCACCTAAACTTTACATTTTCTTACACGCTTTAGCTGCTCTTACAACATAAGATTTAGTCCCCCCTAAGTTTTGTTTTTCTTTGAAGATAAAATTTGTGTCCAAATCACCTCAGCTGCGAGTCTAAAAGTGTTTTCAGGCATAGAACTCCCGGTTGTTGGCGTTCTTCGCATACGAATTGACGGCGGGGGATCTCTTTGGCTCGTCCAGGGCGTAGGATCCTTCGTCCTTTTTCCTCATTCGATATACAATAAACATTACGACTAAGATGGCACACAGGAGCCCGACAACTGCTCCGCCGATAACAGCTGAAATTGAATTAAATAGAAGTTAAGTAAGCACATTTTGGTATCTATAAAAAATAATAAATTAATATAATTAGTATATCAATTTTTGTTTTCATATTAAAAATTCGAGAGACTAATTAAAGGGAAGAACATTTCTAAAAAAAATATTTCACATAAAACAGGGGTATCAAAATTAGGAATGCTTTAACAAGTTCATGTGATAGCCTATTTTGATATAATTTTGTATGTAGATCAAGAATCTGGAAACAAAATTTCTTTAAAAATTAACGAAAGTTCATAGAAAACGATAACGCATTTTAAATCGAAACTTAAATGTAAAATAAATCCATTTTTAATACCGATTTTATAATTTTAAATATATTCAAAAAATAACTAAAAATAGTTCTTTTACTTTTCTATCCCTTATTTGCTTAAAAAAACGAGTAATCAAGAAAATTTTAGTTTCTACATTCGGAAATAAAATCTATCAACTTGTTCTGTCATATAAACGAAAATAATTTGATCAGTTTAATCTGTCTAGATTGCCAAAATTTATTTTTTGTGAGTTTTAATCTAATTTCGTTTCCAATATTTAGGCATTTTAAAATATAACTGCTTTTTTTCTTATTATAATTAAAATTTGTTTAAGATTTACACTGCAAAAATTATTAATTTTAAACCGATCAGGAACAAGTGAAATATTAATAATCGAGAACTCATAATAAAGGTTAGAACTAAGTAGTCTCATTGGAAATGCTAATCTAGTTTACCCTGAAGATTCAAGACAGATGCTGCTCAAAATCTAACTCAGTGTTCAATTGGATCTGATAGAGTTATAATAGATGTTTTGGATCAATCTTGGCCTAAGCTTAGCTTAGGCTTGTCCTAAATCTGGCTCAAGTCGTAGTAAGTTTAATTTAAACTGGGCTAACTAAATTTAGTTGACTAGTAATCTACAAACATACGGGCAGAAGCATTCCTTTTTGGCCAGGAATTCTAGTAGAAAGTTAGGTTTTATGTGTAATATAAAAACTATGAGGTGAAGTCACCTCAATTTATAGCCCTATAAATTCCTCACCTGCCAGGATTCCCGGCTGAGCGAAGAAGCTCGCCGTCCTGTCATCGTTTTTCGCATTCATTATTGAGACGCCGCTGCCGCCTTCCACGAATGTGCCGCCGGTTGGCAGATTTCTTGAGTGCTCCAATTCTAAATCGATTCCGTTGTTTGTTTTGGATATGTCTTTGTTATTCACTGTTTCTCCAGCTAAAATGTTTAGAAAAATATTTTTCAGTTAATTGAAACAGAAAGTTTGGGGAGTTATGTGTATTAATTTGTGTAATGTTTCATTATTTTTATCCGAAAAGGCTTAGCCTAATTTGCTTTTCAATGCTAATAAGTTGATATAACGAGGAATTGCATGCGGATGAAAATTTTTCGGCAATATTTCACCTATCTTACGACGGGTGGCATAATTTAAAAAAATATTTATATGTATATGTACATTATGTATATTCGTGGAAAAAAAAAATAATGTAATAATAATTGAGATAAATTTGTTCTTTAAACTGTTAAACATATACATATATGTATAAAAATTAATTCTTAAAAATAAATTTGTTCATTTTCTTATTTCTTAAAAAAGTCAGATTAATAAAGTTATATTTTAGATCGTTTTATTATCAAAGATGGAAAAATTCCTTCGTATAAATTTTTGGTGTTTGCCTTACTACATATGTATGATTTACCCATTTAGGGATGAGGAATAGATTATTTAACCCTAATTAGTCACACTGGGTAAAATCCACCCCAGCCTTTTTTGACCTGAAATACGAACGACCCATTAAATTAGACAAAATGGGACTTATGCCGTCATCTAAAGGTTAAATTTTTGACAGTCGTTTGAAGTGTAACGTCCGAAATTGTGGGGTGGATATTATCCAGTTTGACAATAATAATCAAATTCATTGAAAAGCATATCATTTCAGGTTTAAGAAACCATTTTTATTTTTACCATAGCTTGAAAAATCTTTTGTAAGTAATTTTTTGGATTTTTTTTGCAACATTTTTTTTAGCATATGTAAAATTAAATTTTTAATTTTATATCCACATGTTTTTGTAACGAAGGGTTTGAAAAGTAACACATTATTTTTTTATATTTTTTTATTTCTATTCTACAATTCTTTATCGCGGCGCAAAGGTGCTGGGGTGGATTTTACCCAGTATGATGACTATTACGTAATTTTCTATTTTCTATTTTTTTTTGTGTATTTACGAAAAGCTTTCTCAAAAATTAGGATTTATCGATTTTTGAACGATAAACTTCCAAAAATATTATATTTCTTTGAAAAACACAGAACAGCTATGTTGTGTAGAATTGAAATCTATATTTAATTCACTACTTGCATATTGAATTCCTCCTCAAGAGACAAAACTATGTTATTTTTAAATAACATTTAATACATTAAAAGATGCATATTTGAAAATGTACGTTCAAGGACTAGTTTTTTTTTTATGAAGAAAATGCCCGCACATTTTGGGTAGAATAACATTTATTATAATTACGAAAATTCCAAATTTTTCAAAGATATTCTTGAAAGGTAATACTATTAGTAACTAAA
Source organism: Eutolmus rufibarbis (assembly GCA_963920795.1). Classification (NCBI taxonomy): domain Eukaryota; kingdom Metazoa; phylum Arthropoda; class Insecta; order Diptera; family Asilidae; genus Eutolmus; species Eutolmus rufibarbis. Next base: position 33,835,778 of record OY987205.1, read on the forward strand.
AAAAAATCGAGTTTTTCAAAATTACGATAGAACAATCGATTAGGTACTGCTGTAATTGCTTACGACGATTACTCTTCTGGCTATTAACTGCCCCATATTAAATTTTATGTGATATCATATAATAACTCACAATAAAGGGATTAAGACAAATTTATAATATATGTAGTATAGTATACAATTTGTCCATACGAATCACAGATTATTCGGTTCACCTACCAAATTTGTGTATTTAGCTTCTGGTTCATGGATAACTAAGTTTACAATTCGTATGCTTTAGCAGCTACATAATTTAGCCTAAGAAAACTTTAGAGTCAATAAACAATTTAATAATTCTCTCCATTCCGTACCCTCTCTAAGGTTATGATCTAACAATATTTCTATTAGGCAGAATATCTCAGAGCTTGAATTTAATAATCGCCTTAACCTGTTGAGATTCCAAATGGCATTAACGCTCCCTTGTGTTGGGGTAGTTCTGCCCAGTTATTACTTGAACGAATTGCTCACAAAATATGCGAGTCTTCGTACTGGACTAATATTCATAATTCCTTATAGCCACTACAGAATCTGCTCAATTGTGTGCGCCTGACTTCGAGGAAGTTTTACATACACGAGAGAATGTTGTGGAAATACTTAGGGCTGCATTATGTTTATTTGGTCCCACAAGGACAATCTGTTAATGGCATAAACTTGTTCCATCACGCCTGCACATACATATCATCCCCAACATATCGCTTCGCACCCTCGGGCTATGGGGAGGCACTGGGGCGGAGAATTTGTTTTCCTCTTTGGTGCTTTCTAATTTTCCATAAGATATGCAGAAAAATTTATCTTACGGCGATGGTACCCCATTAAAGCATGAATCTCTTCTGGACGGCATTAAGCTTGAAACTCTCGAGAAATGCTATATATATTTTTGGAATGTCATTAACACAGGAGTGATGAACGCCTTTTGAAATGATTTTATCTCATCTCCCATGCAGTTTTACAGCACAGGGTGATAAAATCCAGAAGAGAGGGTGGTTATACTTGAAACAACAGCAAGTTTCCCAAAAATGAGGACAGTATCTACTACATTTTATATAAGTTGCAAGAGTCTGGCCGTTGAGAGCATAAACTGCTTTCTGAATTATTAATGGCACTTTTATTATTGCAAGGCGCATAAAACGGATCCGAAAGTAGTCCTAATCTGGTTTTAGAGTACACCCCAAAAGATATTTTCAGGGCAGCATTATGTCTCACACGTGATGTATGTAAGGACCATAAAGGGCAGGGGGCGGTTGTATTTTTCCCATACGACGTACAATTATGTTCAGTCAAAGAAACTTAACTCGGCAAAAAAAAAAATTTAATTTAAAACTGACGTGACTGGGCTATTTGCGCTTTTTATTGCTGACGACGTTTTCACTTCGCTCCCCGAATTTCTGAAATCAGCCCTTGTATAATACAAACACGTACCCAAACTGCCATTAGGGGGGTTTTTTCCTCTAAATGACTGCTTTACTTGGCACAAGAATGCTAAGTGTTTTAATTTGGATACAATGTGTCCGGTCCTCACGTAATTATGTAACTTTTTTTAAACATTCTTTTTCATTAAAGATTTTAGTAGATCTTATGTCTACATGTCTAAAATACAAATTTTTGAATTCTTTTAAATATAATGACAATTGTACCAGTGGACTACACTTTAGACGGACTAAAAATTGTAGAATTTATTATGTATAAATAAAAACTAACACAAAGCAGCAAGCCGTTGAGGTAAAAAAATTCTTTCTGAATATCTGTGAGTCTATATTTTAAACCTCTTTCAATTTAAGCCTTATTTATTTTTATTTCGCATCTGTTTTGTTAATTATGCATTGAACTAAGAAACCAATACTTTTTTTTTTTTGAATTGATTAATTACGGATAAAAAATACATAGGCACTGGGTTTCGGCATTTCGGGACCCTGGGCTCGTGCATTCCATGTCCTTAGGGTAAAAACGGAACTGATCATGACTTTGTTCAAAACCTTTTGTTTAAGTTTTTATAAAAATCTCATAAAGTTGTTCAATTCTAGGTCATCGATTCAGTCATTGCTCAGAGATTGTGAAAAAATAAATTAAATTGATTAGCAATTAAAATGTTGACGTTTGTATAAAAAGTAGTAGAGTTTCATTATTTTTGATTTCAGAAAAGACTCTAAAGGATCGGGCAGCATTCTCCTTAAAGCTTTTGTTCTTTACCTTGAGTATTTCTAATGTTTATGAAATAAGATCATATTAAATAGCATAAATTGAATAGCAATTAAATAATGCACTACTTTGCCACCGTGGACGTAGCGGGGGGTGGCAAAACAAGTTTCATCGGGGGCATTTCAAGCTGAAAGAACCCCTCAATTGCCTCAAACCCTCTCGCATTGTCCTCAATTATAATAATTCATGTTGATTCGAACAATGCGCACTTGCCGCACCGAGCTCTCATCCACGCATGAGATCGACACAATATAACTCGAACATGTTTGCTCGACAAGACCTAGAACAATGGCTAAATTAAAAACCATAACTACGTGCAGCACCACTGCATAAAAATTAACCTTTAGAAATTGGCGGGAACAATGCAGCTAAATCGTAGGACTGCATCCCTCGCCGAAAGCCCTGCCAGAGCTCGTAAATAAATTCCCAGAGTTTTGCCATTTAATTAGAGAAAGTGGCACATTGCGGATTAATAACTTTGGAGACAATGACATACGACAGTTTAGAAAAAGGTTAGAGCAATATTTATGTTGTTGCATAAATTTATTGCTTGCAGCTGTGGCTAATATATGAGAATGCAATTTTGGTAAACTGGCTGTGTGCCGCAATCCTTGTAATTAATTCCACCGAATTCTATTGAGTCTGACTACATGGACCCACATTAGCGCAAACATTACATCCAGAACGACGAGGATGCTGGTCTGGCTCCCTAATTCAAATTCCAGCCAGCTCTATTTGCGCTGCCATTCCAATTATAAACTTTATTAATTAGTATCAATGGGGCTGACACCGCCCCGTCGCTGCATGTCCTGCTGGTGCCCGAAGCAGAGAAAGCCACTTTGAATGTCATAATTTCAAATACGTAATTAGTGGGAATGATTGGAGAAATGAAAGGGGAAAGCAGAAGTTCAAGCATTGAATAACGTATTCCGCATAATTTTTTCAGATTAATTACATAAGGGAATGAAAGGACCGCCCTAATTAAAAAGTTCACTTATGCAGTCAGATTGAGCGGTAATATTTCGAATAGCATTTAGATCCGCTCGATTACCTGGTGACATAGTTCGACACTCAGAAATGGTAATTTTGTAATTATTGTATTTCAGTGAAATCATTTTGAATTTATAAAAAATTCGGTAAAGTATTAGTACTTTTTGCCAAATGTAATAAATTTTTCTATTGAAATTTAACTATTATAGATACTTATATCTTAATTGTTTTCTAGTAAATTTTTCTGAAAATACCGGAATATTATTCCATTAAAACTGCACATTATCAGAAAATCTGATATTTTAGTAGCATCCAACTGCAATTCTAGTGAGATTCATTGCATAATCTGGAAGTTGCTTATGACGCTGAAACTAGCAGCCGATGCGCGAAATCAGTCCGATCAGTCGAAATAGAGCTAAACGGTCATAAAAATGATCATAATGTCATAAGACTATAAGGAAAGAATAATTCCGGTCTTAGAACAAAATTAGTTAATAATTGATCTAATTAATTACCTACTTATTTTTTGTCGGGCAAAATGGCAAATGGAGTATAAAAATTGAAAAATCATTTAAAATCAAATTAACATTGTAAAACTTGGCATGAAATATAATATGTTTATTGCTAATACGATGAGCAAAGAATTGTGAGGGAGCAAGATTTTTTTCTATTTTTTATTAACAATCAAAAATATAGACACACATATACGAAATTTTCATTTTTTAAACATATCCTACCTAAACCTTCCTACATTACCTAAAATCATTTAATTCTAGTACAATAATAAATAATTCAAATATCAAACGAAAATTAATAAGTTCTTTTAAATTTTTCAACCCTGAACTCTGAAAAATAAACCGCATTCCATTTCTTGGATTTAAATTGTTAATTTTACTCATTGCATCGACAATAAACAGAAGAAGCTTCAGGGCTAGTTTCATCTTCCTAGCTTGGTTTTACGTAACCTTTTCGTCAAAAAATCTTTTCATATGTGTCTATATTTTTGATTATTAATAAAAAATAAAAATAAATCTTGCTCCGTCACAATTAATCTTATGACATTGTGATCATTTTTATGACCGATAGCTTTATTTCGACTAATCGGACTGGTTTCGTGCATCGGTTGCTAGGTTGCGGCTGCTAGCTTCAGCCTCATAAATCGTTTTATGGGTCACAATATTTACTGAAATTTCCTTTAACTTAATTGAAATTCTAGCGATATTCGTACACGATCGTATCTCCTAGTTGTATACCGCTGGAATTCTAGGAGTAGGCGATTGCACAACTTCATCAGTGCATGTTTAACTCATTTCGTATTCGATAGTTTGTCATTCAACTTTGACCTCTTGAAAAGGTGAGCTGTGATGTCTTGTGTTCAATAATGAAATGTTGCGATTGCAAACAAATTGTATAATAAATACTTAGTTGGGTTTATCTAAGTTCATAAGTCTTTAAATACTACGATGTTTACATGGATACATTAAGTTGGACAACTAAGTGTGATGGAGTCGCCCTATCATATTTTGTCGAATTCTCATCATCCACTTATAAGTTACTGCAATACAGTTGCCCGATATGACGTATTTTTGGGGAAATTTATTAAATTTCTAGCAAAACTGACCAGAACTTAGCGCTAGATACATCAGTAAATCTTGCAAGCAAAAATCCGTCTTTCTAGTTACATTTCCTAGAAATACAGGAAATTATTACAATAGAATTCTAGTCATTCGTTTTTCACTATATTTTGAATAGCATCTAGGAAACCAAATTTAGTAGAGATTCACTCTAATCTAGTGAGAAAAAATTTATTTTGAACAATTTTTAGTACTTATAAAAACATTTTGTTTGATCCTCATTACATTCGGATAAATTTGAATGATTAAAGCTGAAGAAATTATTTTTTCAAAAATACATATGTACATATTTGTTTATTAAGAAGGTATCAAAAACCCCAGGAGCTTAAATTGCAATAGAGGTGGAGTAGTACGCGATATTTGAAAAACTTCTTTACAATCTTCCAATCTAAATTTATCGTGGTGCAATTGATCCTCGAAATGCGATGAGTATAAAATATTTTTAAATATTGTACATCAAAAACGAATTTCACTATACATCAAGTAACTATACTCTTTTTCATCTTTCTAAATCACTTTGAATTTTATTTTTTAACGCAATATGTAAAATCAAAGATACAGTATGTTAAAGAAAAATCTCAAACACTCATTCTTTTGATCTTAAACTTCCATTTTTATCTCTAATAACTTTCATAATTTAAACGTAAACTGGATACCTTTTAACACTCATAAAAGCGGTGAAGATAGCGGCGGTAGTTTTACCAAAAATGTTTTAAGAACACTTAGTTCACTTTTGTGGTAGTTTTATACTTCAGGATTGATGAGGAGGTTCAAATAGAGAGGAAAATTTCGTGATATTAACCGAGAATAATTATAGATATGCATTTCATTTCATACGATTTCTTCACTTTATGACTTTTCCAATTTATAACTGTTTACTTTACACTTATAAACTTATATATCCACAAACTATTAAGGGGTCATTCTATTTTGAATGTTTGAAAGAACGCAGAGACACGAGTGTTGGTTTCGAACCTCCAAAACAATAAAATACCAATTCAATATATTTCAATTGGTTGTAATTTTATCAGTTTTGCAAAAGCATCTTTTAATGGGTCATAATATATAATAACGATACTCTTCCTTGACTACCGAAAATATTTATAAAAATGTTCAGGTAAAATATTACATTATATTGAATTGAGGGGGTTCCCAAAAAAATTAATTTCTTACAATCATCTTGGAAGGTTATGAAAGCACAGAAATAATCCGTCTACAAATCCTACGACCAAAATTAAACATAAATATCAGAATTTCAAGAGCCAATATCTACAAATTTAGTACAGCAAGGGGTACTGAAATTTTGTCCCACGTGTAAAGAACATTAACAAGAATGTGTATGTATGATATATAAATTTCCAAAATGCTAAGAAATTCAGTTTTTGGATAATGTCATTTAGAGTAAATACTAAGAGCTTTTAAAATGATTCAACTTTCTTGGTATTGTCTCACTTCAATTTACTTTTTGTATAAATTGTGATCACGATCGGGGATCATCCTTATTCTAAAGAAAAACCCAAAGTAGTTTGTCCTTTGAGGGATATATCCGAATAAAATCTTGTTCCAAAACTCAACCCATTAAAGTTAGGTCTCAGAAATCCCCAACAACGCCAGGGCAACACGTCCCCCCGATCGGGTTCTTTTCTTGCCTTTACACTCCCTAAGCAAGGAATCGTTTCGAAGAAAATCACTCTTCCGTTAAGAGACAGCGGGGGTGGAGCGAGCTGCTCTCACGTTGGAACTTTTTTATTTTATTGAAACGTCCATTCAATGACGGAATATTTCAGGAAGATTTAAGAATTCAATTTCGGTAATATGATCCCGGGGAACAGCATCACTAATGGGGGCAATTAAGAATTTGAAAAAAAATCACAAGGACTGATTTGATGAAAATAAATTCCAGTTGCCTCGGGAAAAGTTGGAATTACCTTCAAGAAATTTTCCACGGAGTCCTCACGTAGTTAGCCTCAGAGGGACCGTTCCCTTTGTCCTTATGGTTGAGGCTTTAAAAGAGAATTTATGGGAGGCAGGACCGCAACAAGGGAGTAAATTTCCAAAATAAAAAATATTTTCAACCAAAAGTATAGTGGAGAAGGTCGACAACGGCGTCGAAAATAAATTTCAAAATCTGATTAAGAATTATTTACTGACCTCTCCCGAAAATTGTAGAGCCTCTAGAAAGGTGAACCGCTGTAATTGCTCTGTGGAGACCAGCAGTTTACCATAAAACAAAAAAGTTGAACAGAGCAAAAGGATAGAACCGAAGCAATTATGGCACTGGTTTTTCTGCTCTCGGGATAATGTTGGGTTTTGGCAAAATACATAAATTTTCCCCGGCCGGTTGGGCCCGCCTTCGGGCGAGAGTGAAGGCGGGTATTCCTGAAAGCTTTAATAAACGCGCTTAAACCATCAAAAAAGAATTAGAGTCCTTCTACTCCCGAGAGCTTCCTACATAATTTGAATCACTCCGTCGACTTCCCTTTTTGTCTGGATGAATCTCTGGAACATTCTCCCAGAGGAATTGAATCCCTGCCCAAAGTCTGGGACTCAGTTTATTTTTCTTGCCCGACAGCAAAAAGTTTTTATCTTATGCACGTTCCCCACAGCCAAATAAAGTCCTTAAACACGTACAACCGCCGCCAGGACGAGTGAAAGTTTTCGTCTGTCGCAAAACCCAAGAACCCTCAACCTATTGTCATTTATCTTTATTCCACCCTTTTTTTAACGTCACATTCCTCTGTCGGAAAGCCCTCAATCAATTGCGCTTGACATGTTTTAAAATTATTCGATTAGTTGCCGCACTAGCGACTAGTGGCTCTGATGGATGGCACTCACCTCCCAGACCCGTGTTTCTAGATTCTAGAACTATGCGACCGCTTTTTATAGGTCGCACTCGTACGGCGGCCAGACAGCGCAGGGTCGGCTCTGCGGATAAATAATAAAGATTGACCTCTCTGTCCAGAAAAATAGGAGTGTTGGCAAGAAGGAAAAGGTTAAATTTTGTTTAAAAGGGCGAATGACATCACCGTTTATCAAAGGCGGGACCGACCTTTTCTGTATTCTCGTAACTTTGTGAGATATACAAATCTTTAATAATACCCTTTTATTGGCTTTGAAATATTTAAATTAATTTTATTATTAGTCGCAGCGTCGATGTAGAGATTCACCTGCCAAGTAGTTAATACACCTTCAAAATTTCAAGTTTTACTAAATATATTTTTTATTTTTTTTTTTTAGAAAATATCGACTTTCTTATTTGTCCGTAGTTTTCATGTTACATTGTTTAAAAATGTTTAGATTTTAGAGTAAACACTCGTCCTTTATGCTTGTCCTAACCTTAAAAGCGTTTTTCAAATTTTATATAAGATTCTTTGGCCCAAGGAATGGTGGTGCCCGAAATTTGTTTAGAATAGTTTCCCAACATCACTACATTTCTCTATTTGAAAATAATGATTTTATATTTATATAATACTTAAAAGATACACAAAAAACGTGTAAAACGAATTTTTCAATATGTATTAAAGTTTTTTCTAAATAAATTCTCAAAAATTATTCATCCGAATTTTCATCTTAAACATTTTTCTCTGTATCGTTCCAATTTTAGTATGCATATGTTCTGCCGAATCAAGAACGAAACATTTTTCGTTTTTATTCCTTTCTTTAAAGCAAACTGTAGATATGACAAATTTTAAATTATTTTATCACCAGTATTTGTGTGTATTTCTGTTATTTTACTGAAGAAAAAAAAAATAGTTTTTTTTTTAAAATTAAGATATGTGTTTAAAAATACATTTCAACATAATCCTCTTATATATTTTATGTTTTGAAAACTAGGATACTTTAGTTTTCAGACACTATTTTTAGTATGGAAAACATTTCTAACATTTTTAGTTTTAAACTGTAGTAGGAAGGTTTGAAATTGCGGTTTTTTTAACTTTTTGGTTTGGGCTTTAAACTTATGGGATTTGCTTATTTTAAACATTTGAAAGTTTTCTGTTTAAAATTAAGACCATGGTTATTAGCTTTTCATCACTCTGGATCGGCTAGGAAAGTGGCAGCGGCTGCTTGTAACGCTGTGTGCAAAATGCGACTAACTTGCTAAGTGACTATTGCGATTTAGGTTATAGTTTTAGGAAATTTTCAAGCAACTTAAATTGCTAAAATTGACATTATCTTATAATGGAAAAACTAATTATTTATGGATTCGACTCAAGTAGTAGAAGAAGAACTTTAAAGTGTAAACTCTCGCAAAAAGAGTTTTCATTAATTAAGTCTTCAAATGTTTTTGTTGTTTTATAGAAACCTTGTTTAAAAATTCGGTTTCTGGATTTTCCCACATTCTTTAAGTAATTTCAAGTACATACATCAATTTGAAAACAATTTCCTAAAATGTGAAATTTAAGCACTAATTGGCAAAGTTATAAATATCTCGACCAAACAATTTATATTTTTCTTTTCATAATAAAGAAAAGAGTTTCTTCTGAATAAGATGCTTGCTCTTGCTAACTACGCTACACACTACTTGACCACGAATATGACTGTTCGAACTTTTATTATGTAGTTTTTAATATTTTTTTTAAAAATAAAAATTTAACTGATATTTTACTAAAAAAATAAATGTAATGTACTTTCAAATAAAGTTGAAAAAGTTGTTTGCAAAAGCTTCTCTGATTAAAATTGAGTTACGTTCAATTTAAATTTAACAAAAAAAATATGTTTTTGTTAAAAATATTACGGGTCAACAAGCCGAGTGGTTTTTATTAATTTTAAGTAGATTTTATGTTTTTAATAAAATTATTAAAAAAAGTACGAGTATGCCAACCCAAATAACGTTGGTAAACAAATGATTTCAATATCTAAAGTAAGTCCTTAAGTTGGTAAAAAGTTGAAAATAATTAATTTATTCTGGATATTATACATATTTCCCCAAAAAACGTGAACAAAGAGGAGGGATCAATTATTTGTTGAAATTGTGCAGAGAACCAGAAATATGTGCAGTAAATTGTAATCCATGCCAAATATTTGTCTCTCTGTAATAAAATATAAAAACGTTTAACCAACCGGAAAATATATTTGACACCACTTATGGAAATTGCGGTAAAATATTGCCGATTAATTGAATTATGAGAGAAAAACGATAAAAAAAAACACAAGTAAATAACAACTAGCGATATAACACTGAATAAATTCACGAACATTTAAATGTTTTTGCACCTAAAGTGACGGGAAAAAAATGATATAGTTTCAAAAAGTTATTCAAAAATATAGCTAAAAGCATTGTCCATCCAACGAGATTACATTAATATTCAAATTACTTTAAAACTAGCTGACTTCAAAAATAAATTTTGTCCAGATAACTTTGTTAAGTCTGGTTATTTTGCTCTCGTACTGAGCGGGCATGCAACTCTCTGTTTCATCTCACTTACTCGCTTCGCTTAGCCTTTATTAATTTTAATGTTAGAACTTAAAAGTTTGATGAAGTCTGATTGGTTTAGAACGCTTTGTGCGGGCGAGGATATTTTTTCGACTTATTTAATTATAGGCACAGCGGGAACTTGTTTTCCCGAACAATTAGCAGAAATCGGGCTTAAGAATTCAAATCAGAACAGATACATATTTAAACTTCCCGATTTAATGTCTAGCTTGCTGAGAAGGAAGGTCCAGGACATTCCTGTTTCGGCAATGTACATATATTAAACATTCCATGACTGTTGAAGCATATACATTGACTGTCGGGGTTATATCTCCATAGTGATTCAAGAATTTAATGTAATTTAATTTGATAAAACTATTCGGTTTGCTTTGAAACGATTTATGTACATAAATTTAATGTAATGAAAGTATTTATGTAGGTACATATTTCAAAAGCATATATGCGTGATAGATTGATAACATCATTGAATCTACCATTTTGATTTCAAAAACTGACAGATTCGTAATCAGCGACCCTAAAAACTTATGTATACCAATTTTCATACAATTTCGATAAATAGAAAAAGTTTGGCAGTTAATAATTCATATGGGTAGTATTAAATTTTTTTTTGCGGTAATTAAATTAATTATGATAGTAAAATGTAACCAAAATAGAATTTGAATAGTTATTTAATCCCACAGCGGCAGTACAAAACTTAACCGAGCCGTGGATTAAATAAACGTCCTGTGTAATTATTATTTGAGCGGTAAAATGAGTATTCTAGAAGTAGGCATACTAAATAACTATTTACTGACGATTTTTCTTTTACGAAAGTTATAGAACTACTTAATCGAAAATTTCTAGCGGACCAATTTTGATTTAGTAACTGCTCACGAATTTTCACTCATTCAAATAGGTACTTATTGAGCTACTCATTTCAAGATTTTTATTTGTTTCCATGTTTTTATCGTCCCTTAGGTTATTGAACATACAATTTGTATTTTTATACTGATTGAAACTGTAACATATTACCGCCCCATTAAATAGCCATAAAAAAATAGTTGAGTCACAAAAACATTTTGAAATATCATCTCTTTTAGAAAGTTTCAAACTTATGTAACCTTTAAACTTTTTAGTTCATTAATTTTTATATCATAGGGAAATTTAAAATATATGCATCTACTAACTTTTGCTATAAAAATATGAATGAAGACGTATGATTGAAAATTTTGTAACCTGACATTAAAGTAGTTTTGCTTCGGTAAATCGAAATTTGAGTGAGAAAAAACGAGAAACAATTTATTCTACTTAAAAAAGTAAGTTTTCTGATTTTACTTCAAGTCAGTTTATTCCAAACTTTGCATATTTGAGAAAAAGTTATTATATGCAATCTGATCTTAGGTAATATATAGGTACCCTGCTTTAAATGGAATATTATGTCAACAAACTCGCTTTTCTTGAAGTAATGGTTTCAAAACTTCCATGCAGTTTTACAATAAAATCTTACAATAAGTACCTAGATTTTAAGTAATTTTGCTATTATAATTTTCAAGAGATACAGTTTATTTTCTCATCTCGTTTCAATAATTAAAAGTTTCGAAGGACTTCGAAAATTGCTTTATGAAATAATAAATATACATAAAAGAGAACATTTGCTGATACTGATATTTTCAAAAACTTCTAATTTTGTAATAATTCACGAAAACGGGGATTTAAATATCCAAAGCTCGATATTATTAATGCATACGACTAATGGTCTCCCAACTGGACCATCTGTACTCTGTATTTTGCGAATATATCTATAGTATCATATGATTTATAAATCTTTGAAGCTCTATTAACAACTCGATCCTCAAGGATTTGGTTTTTAAAAATTTCAGTGTTGTTTTAAAGGTTGCACTAAAAGCATATTATATTGTCATCCGATAATAAAATTTTTGAACTGCAGGATACATAAAATGACTTGAGGATATTTCACCTCACCCACATTTAGCAACTCTAAACCATCAGAAGTGACTACACCGGCATATAACTGCCAACTTAGTCAATCAAATATGAAATGAAACTTAAAAATAATAGGAATAAAAATAAAATACAAAGCCATGCACTGACATCTATCGGGTATACGATCGTGGTGGTGTTTGTTTGGAACAGTGATATCTGTGTAAATTTCTTCATTGTCATCATGTTCTTTATCATCTTCGCTCTTTTCATTTTCATCATCATGATCATAGTCTAATGGTCGACTATTATCGTGATCATTATCATTGTCATCATCATCATCTTCGTGATTGATATCATCATCTTCATCATCAGAATCTCCATCACCTGAACCTGAATCGTATTCAGTAACTCGTGTTGTATCCTTCCGATTTGTTGAATCTTGGCGATTATTTATTAAATTTGTATTCGTTCCACTCGTCCCAGATGAACCTGTAGACGAATGATGTGATGTACTGCTATGGTGTGTAGAGGATGAATCTTCGTCATCTGGTCCGAAACCAGATCCAGAGTAATCTGGTTCTTTTTCTAAATCATCGTGGATCTGAAAAATAATTAAGAAAATATCATTGATGCATTATTATGAAAGAAAGGGGTAGTAGTAAAAATTAAATCTGAAACTTTCGACTTATAGTTTTAAATCGTTATTTTTTAAAACGGTGATAGAGTTTCACGTAGACATTTTAAATCGAAATCTACGTAATATTATTATTATAAAATAAAAAATTTAATAGTCTTGATAATGTGTTAACAATAGCGACGTGATCGGTGCCTTTTTGCGAAGTTCATAAGGAAATGAAAAACGTTCTTAATTTAAGTAAAATGTGCCTATTTTAAGAGAAGTAGCTGCAAACTAGAAAAGACTAATTTAAAAAGTGAAACCAATGGATCTAAGTGACTGAGCATACAGCGCGTCGGGGTTTAGAACTCAAAGATCACAAGCTTGATGCCCAAAACTTAACTCAATATTCTAAACATTGAATAATTTGAGAGAAAGTAGGGAAGAAAGATAGGTAAATCGTGTTTAAAAGTGGTGTCGCATTTGTGCTTTTTGGAAGCGTTTATTATTTTAAGTACACTAGTCATCGGACAGTAATACTTTTTTTTTCTATTACATTTAAAAAGCAGAAAGTATCTCGGATGTTTCTGAGTTTTTAGATATTTTAAGATTCCAAGTGTTCGTATCGCAGATTTAGTTAGACTGTACTAACTTTTAGGGATATGCTTTTTTACACATCAAAATAAAGCTGCCCACAAAAATCCAGCTAGTTCTGAATTTCTTCGAAGTCAGTCTTTATTTCCTCGCCTCCTAGCTCATATTTTTGTATTCCACAAATTTGCCCATATTATTTTAGTATTCCACTCAAATTATAATATTGTATTTATGAAAAGAAGAAACAGCTCTAATATCGACATGCCGAAATAATTTGATTTCCTAATAAAGACATGTCGGATGTCATCGTTTGACCCCAATTTCATAAAATTTTTAGATTAGAAGCATATGGGTATGGGATAACTTGTATTTTTGATCACGTATATCTTGGCCTCTAATCAATAAAATTTAAGCTTCCTTTCTTTAATCGACACGTCATTTGGTGTAGGAAAAGAATGTGGTAATGAAAAAGTTAAAGATTTATAATTATTTAAGATATAAAAAAAATAAGGACTTCAAAGTCCTTTAAAAATATTCAAGTATGAGGTCTATGATAGGTCCTCTGTCCTTTCCCTGAGTGTTCAATAAGAAGTTAGTTATAGAGTATAATATGACTATTTTTAAAATTTAATTGACTTTCATTTAGGGGCGAGCATATCTATTTAAAAGCAATTATAACACAGGTCAACAATAAAGGCCCCGAACCAATAGCAAAATCATTTCAATAGGATTTTTTCCGTAAATTACGAATTCGCAAATAAAAATACTCAATTTTCTTCCGTTTTCAGTAAAAATAGGGTAAAACAGTTCAAAAGGTCGTATTTCTACCATTTACAAAAAATCATTAAAAAATAACGTATTGTTCTAGAAGCTAGTAACATAACTTAAATAAAAGCTTGAATGTTAAATTATTATATAATATAAAAAAACACAAAAGGCTTTAAAACATTTTGAAGTAATCCATGAATTTGACTCTTTTCCCTAAACTGATTATTTCATACAATAGATGGCGATTAAAGAACATGCGCAAGCGCACACTCATGAAAAACTTGTTTGCCAAGATGTTTAAAATGGAATATTGAGATAAACGGCATTAGCTATTCCTACATAGACTAGGACTTAGGCTTTCATTTAAGTAAAGTTTTAAACTTGTACGATGAATCTTTATTTTTAATGATTAGTCAAAAATCGTCAAAATCAATATTATTTTTACCAATACTATAATACAAAAGCAAACTTTAAGGAGGGTGTCAGTATTTCTTCATTGTTTTAATACATGGCAAATACAAAAATGATGAAATAAGCCGAAACTCAAGAAATTTGTTTTGTAGACCGGTGAATATTCATAGCATTCAAATTTTTTACTGAATTTTGAAGGGATGTTCTGCAGAGTTTTAACCCATATATAATAAAATCATTTCTTTAGAATTTGTACATATAGGATTACACCAATGCGATTCAGAGAAAGTAACAAAATTAATTGACATTGCGTATAAAAATAATCATAATAAACTGAGGCGATTTCCTGGCCATTAAATCTCAACGAGGGTATTCAACTGCTTTTCGAGTTCATCTTTTGAAATGCAAATTTTACTTCAGAGCTGTAATTTCTGGTTGGAAATCGCTGGAAGCATTTTTTATTTCGAGTGTTGCCTGTTTGTCTTTAGTCTGCGGTATTATCATATCGTTAAAGTAATAAATTTCGAAATCTGCGGATAAGTGGCTATCCTTTTTTTCCAGTGTTCGCCGTGGCACTGAAGGCAATCCGATTCCATAACGAACTTTTATATCCTCCTGCCGCACGGTTAAAACGTTTATTTCAATTACAAACGACCATTTCAAATCATCACTGATAAGATGAGCTGCCTCTGGCAACCCAAGGCGTGGAGCCTGGCGAGCAAAGGACGAATTTAATTACAGCCTTGGAGAAAGGGCAAACATCAAAAGCCTCGTCTTACGGAAAAAAGAGAAAAGTGAATCGTTTTGATTGCCCGAGGTGAAATAATGTTTTGAGTTGAGCTCCATCAGCATTTCGTTTTGTCTTAGCATATCTCCTCCAATTGTATCTGGTGCGCCAAATTAATCTCACTTTTGTTGGGACTACCGCGCATAACTCACCAGCAGAGATCAAGCACATAAAATAAACCAAAACTCTGAAACGCCACTGCTTATGAGCTCCTTGATGGAATCCAGAATTTCAGCCCTCAGCACCCCAAGTCATTTCTGGGAAACATTGCTTTTGCTGAAGTGGCGCATTTATCGCCTCTTTAATTAGAAACGATAACGTGAACCTGGAGGTCAACCCAAGCACTTTTGCGGGTGAGGACCATTAAAACAAGTTTTTGATTATACTTATTTTCCTTTTGCATGCTTCAATGGCTGTTGCTATGTAGTGCTTCAAAGGTAAACCCTTTTACGTTGAATTATCGATGAGACTTTAAATTATTATAGCACCAGAGGTATAAATACAATTCGATTTAAATAGACTGTATCAAAGACCATTGATTTAGTAACAGTAGTATAATAGTACCAAAGATCATTAATTAAAAGTTAAATCAGATGAGAAGAGGAGACGTTCTGCATATGTCAACTTTATGGATCTTTAAACTATCAATGATAAAAGAAAATTATAATAATAATAACTCAAATAGTGAAATTCTGTCTTTTAACTAGAGAATATACAAGTTCGACATATTATGATTTCAGAATTCAATAACATAATATGTAGTAACATTTTTTTTAAAGAGAATTGATAAAAAGATTAGTTTGAAGTAATGGACTTTTGTAATCGTAATACGGAGAAAGAGAAAACTACTAGTCTTATGTTTCAACTGATTTTAGATATTTAAACAGAACTGAATGTAGAGCATGAGAGTGAAGGTTTTTAATAATAATAATAATTAATAAAATTTTAATTTTCATAGACAGTTAGAATTCCACAATTTCGATATAATAAAAAGATTTAAATTCAATAATTGGAAATTCTATGCATTGTTTTGGATTCTTGTCCTGATTGATTGTAAAAGTTGTCCGATGGACTCTTAAATTTTAAACATTATAAACTTTCATGAAAATTAGTACTTGTTTCTAAACGTTTTAATTTAAATATAGTTAATTGAATTTATTTAAAAAATTTTGCTTCCTCCTTTTTCCATTTTATATCGGGCGAATATTTTATACTGGGGTACAGAGCCTGGACATTACTTTTTTTGAATAAGGTCTCATAATCTATGTATTTTTGAAATTTCAGATTTATTCAATTAGTTGTGTTCTTTGAAAGGCAGATAAGATAGCAAATACTTCGTTGAATTAAATTTGTTTATCAAGATTTTAAAGGTTGAGAAAAGTGTACCTTTCAAATTACCATGACATTTACCAATCCAAATTTCAAACCTTGAACCGGATAAATTTTTGGATAAAGTTTTTGACACAAAGTGGGTATGTAAGTTCACGTAATTTGATTTTATTTTCGCGAAATAAAAAATGTTTGATATGGATATAAATTTTTAGATCCGCACCCGATGTGAAAAGAACACAGCTATTGTTACGTAAAAGTTTACATCTTTTGTTGTACAGAATAAGTCAAATTCAGGAAACAAAATTAATAAGAAACTGATTGCGAATTAACAAGAGAAAAATAAAAAACAAAAAAAATAAAGAAAATAATCTTCTGATATGCAAATCATGTTCTTTTAAGGCGTTAGGCCACTCTAGCATTTTCAAAAAATCGTTTTTTTTTATTGCTTTCAATGATCCCTTAGGATCTCAAAAATGATATCCCAAAAGATTATGGCCGGGAAATATCTCGAAGTACTTGTTTTTCAAAGTATAATACAAGGCCGCCAGGTAGGCAGCCTTATAACTTAAAATTTTAAACGCGTTTATCTCAAAACTGCATTTTTCAAGTTGGTCGCTCTTTTTCAATTTTTACCATGATATTTAAAGTTTCTAACACTTTTACTTGAAGAATATGCATTAATAGTTTTGGAATTTATGTTAATAAGCAAGTTATTTAATTCCTCATAGGGCAGTGTCGCCATCTTGAAATATAATGATATCGGCTAATATTACAATTTATTTTTAATGATTATATTATGAAAAAGTTTTAAAAATGAAAAATTGTAGTTGTTTCAATAAATTTCTGGTTTTCGGGCGGAATTTGGATTGAAGTGCTTTATGAAATATACAAAATTTAGAAATGTTTACCTATTTGTTCTTTTAATACTCTATGTATAAAATTTTGTTGAAACGTTCAATACATAATTTCTTTCTCTGTTGTATATACTGCAATTTATCTTAATTTCAAAATAAGATCAGCATTAAATTAAAGGAAGGAATTCTTGTTTACATTTTTGTTAAGAAATTCCGACTCTGTAATCGAGATGAAGCAAATGCCTTTTTGATGAAAGCATTCGAACAACATGCATTAACAAAATGCGTAGCATCTAACGTAAACAGAGCTTCTAAATAAGCCCCTCAAATTAATTTACACCCACGCCTAATCCTCCCGGAAGTGTTGCAAGGGTCATTGGCCCTGATCCAAGAAATTGTGGGATCACTTGTCCTTCTCAGCGTCAATTAAATTAATTTCCCCATTTATTTATGACCAAACAAGTCTTACTGGGGCCTTAGCTACTCGAGTCGACTGCTCGAATGTGATTCGCATTTTCCGAAAACTTCCATTGCTCTTCAATTCGCCCTGGATGAAATATTCAGGGGCAGGGCAAGGGCTGGCTCGGAACGGTTTAACGCTCATTTTCGCCTCGACAATAATTCGGAACGACCCATCACTCCAGCTGATTAAGTTGTCTTGTCCTGAATAAACAAATTAAGTCGATTACAATTCCCAGCTATCAGGGCCGCCGCCCTCGCAGCCCGCCAGCCCACGGCACCGAAACGGGGCAATTGTTCGCGGGGCCCGGCCCCAACAAGGGCGCCATGCACCGCGGCTGAATCTGCAGAGGCAGTGGCGCCCCAATTGTAATAAGCGGGTGTAATTTGAATTTAATTAGTCCGCCTCCGAGTGACGCCTGCCGGATCACCTGCTCGGCTGTGCCGCACCCGATCCGAGGGTGGGCAGGATATCAATAAAATTATTACCTTCCCGGCTATCGGGCATCAGTCAATCGGAGTGGAAAGCGTAAGATTGCGCCACTTGGAGGTATCACTTCCAGCTGAAGGGCCCCTAATGGGTGCCACCGCCGAACCTTCGTCCTCCGCTGACGGGCTTAGGCCGGTGGTGATTAATTACATTTGTAGTGACCCTTACAGGAAGCATAATCGCATGGAATGTCACATTTGCATATTTCCATGCACTAGAACTGGAGTTAGGGTCGGGGGCGCGAAGGGGCCTTCAGTGCCAGAGGGCTAATTTATTATCCTCGATAGTGCACTTGGGAAAAATGATTCAGAGCCGAGTGTTCGCTGCGGAACGCCGCTGGGCGGGTGAATGGCAATGTCTACAACTCGGGTGTTAATAGCGATGTGAAAAGGGAGCTCAGGGGCCGTCATAATTTCCATTTTTCACACGTTCGAGCCTACGTAATCCCAGCCAAGGAGGCAAAGCTATTTTAATTGCGGCTTTAAGGCCATAATTAAGGAGCCAGAAAGAAGTGGAGAAATTACATTTGCCACATTATCAGGTCAAGAGCTTAACCCCTCGCCCCATCTCAAAAAGTTTTTCCCCATCTCAGCCACCTTTAATTTGAACGTGCCCGGAGTCCTGAAATGTGAACAAGGATTTCTTGTGGCATAAGTACTGCACAACGACAGCCTTCTAGAACCACAGAGGACTTAAATCGAGAAAAAGATGGATACCAGACCTACTAAATATAGAATAAGAATTGACTCGCGACAGTAACGCTAAGAAACAAAAGCATTAATTAATTAGGTACTAACTGATCCTCACCTAGTACTCGAGCAACTTTATTTTAATTAAAACGTAATATTCAAGAACATAGTGCAGAAAAATAAGGACGCGAGTTTGTCACTTAGAATTTCGTTTGTAAACATTTTTTATTGTTTTGGGCAGTATTTAGAATCATGAACAGACTATCTGCGGGTAACAGCGTGAGCTTAACTCAGTGAAGTATTAAAAAAATGCAATTTTTAGAAAACAAGTAATATCTTCAAAACAAATATGTAGTAGGATTTCAATGAAATTTGGAAAATATAATAGATAGCATATAGGATTTCAAAGATATGGATAAGAACGATTGGAAAGAATTTCATTAAAAAAAAAAAAACACCAATTAATCATTAAAGAAAAGGACTTTGAAAAATTTTCTATAATAAAGAAATAATAACTCAATACATTACATTTGATTTCTTTCTATCTTAAAACTCATTTAGTGCTTAATAAAATGCATATGCGTAGCTGGATTATTTTCTTAGGAAGAAGAGTAAGAAAGGGATCTACGGCTTGCCAAAACAACTTGAAAATTGCTTACAAAGATTTGTGCAAAACAAAATATTCATTAAATGAAAAAAAAAAATTTTCGGCGACAGCCAGAAAGAAGAAGTAAATTTCAATATCGATTCACCTTATTTGCGAACATATGTAGCTACGATATTGCCACGAAGAATAATCAAAATCAATTTAGAAATATACAAAGTTGGATCAAAATCAATTTAGAAATGCGACAGCTCTCGCGGTAACAAAATCACTTTTAGAAACTGATGTAGCCTCTCACCCCTGTGACCGATTACCTTCATTTTGTAACACGAATTAGAATTACATGCTGTCAATATGCGTGTTAACTTTGGTCAATAGAGGTTAAGAAATACGAACGATTTGGGGTCCAAACCATTTTTATATAACTTACGTAGCCCCTATATCCCCACCCCTTTGACTGATTCCTCCCATTTACGAACTTAGCCGAGATATTGGCGTGGTGAACGTATAGACAAAGTTTGGTTAAAATCGATTAAGAAAAACAGCCTCTTTCGTGTCTACAAGTTTCGTTATATCGTATATACATACATATATACAAATAAATTTTATTTTTGAAGCCTACGACCCCTAAAACGAGTTTTGGTATCAGTCTTTTTCCGAAATCTTTTCATCAGATATGTTGCAATAGGTAGTATTTCATATGAAATCTACTTAAAAAACAAGAATTGGTATATGTGCGTTACTAACGTATGTCCTGCATAAAAGGTATTAACACCCGACCCACCGATTGACGCCCATCTGCGAAAAAGGCAGTAATAATCTTCCTGCAGACAGTGTGTTAAATTCATAAGCCTAAGCGTTACAAACTGATTTTCTATCACTTTAATCTTTATACACTTTTTCTTCAATATACGTATGACGAAAATATCTTTTAAATTTAATTACATATTAAGTGGCAGAGACTAAAAAACAACTCTAATGTACTAAGATATATAAATTGTTAGTAACTCGTCAAAACTTTCAATTAAATGGTACCTATTAATTGGATAATTTATTTAGAAAAATTATTACTTTAAAAAAAAATTGATAACAAATTACAATTTTTTAAATATGGATACTTCAAATAAAAGTTCAAGAGATTAATACACATATATGTATGTACATGTATGTGACTAGCTACAAAGTTTCTTTAAATCCACGAAAACAAATTTCCGGGAAGGAAAGGACAAGAGAAAATAATCAATGTCCATGTGTCTTCATTTCCTGAATTATAAACTTCTGATTTATCAACAGTGATTACATAGAGGTGTAATTTATTGACGAAGTGTATGTTTGATTTCATAACAAGAAAGCTACCGTGTTATATGCCATACCTTTATTTATTTACCCTATTAACAGGTTGGAATTAAACAACTCATTTGCATACATTATGATTGTCAGATCAATCGAATAATAATAAACGATATTAAGCCCAAACCAGCATTTTATAAATAGAATTTTTGTCTGTTTTCTGTTGGGCTGAGTTCGTATTACACAAAACCCATCACCCATCGGACTGATTCTTATTAAGCCTGGCAGTTCTTTATCCGAGTTAGGGGCTAGGCAACATCTGCGATAAAAATCTTTTGCAAATTTCTTATAAAAGTTGAGCAGTAAGAACATTATCTATCATTACTAACTTTTTTGAAGCCACTCAGCGTATTTTTGAACTGTTATAACTTTTGTCTGGATAATACTTGAGAACTAAAATTTTTAGGATAGGATGTAGTCGCCAGACTAATGAAATCCAAATTTACTCACTCACTCACTGATGATCATCAACATTTTAGGGTACTTTCCGAAGTTTTAGAAAGCTGAAATTTGATATGCAGGCTGTATGTTAAAAATGTAGCAAAGACTCGCAACCTTTTTACTCTTAAAAAGTTGTTATCCCATATAGGACCAAGCCCTAAGTAAAGTCCATGTCTACATCATGCTGAGAGAAAGTTATAAGGCTTGGGCATTTCACGGAACTATGGCAAATAAGACTTTGGCAAATGGCAATTGTAGGTAATAAATTAAGTTCCTTAAAGATTTCAAGTAAAATTTTACATTTTTAATTTGTAGTTACTATATTTATTACAAATATCTAATTCCTCGGTAGCGTCAGAAGAGTGTCTGTTCAAAAGAAGCTATTTACACCATAAGCAAACTTTAACAAAACCGATAAAAACATTTAATGAAGGCGATAATTTTTTGACAACTACTTTGAATTTCAGTATTATTATTAACAAACAAAATAATAAACAATCAAAAATGGAAATAGCAGATCAGACATTTTGCAATTCCCATGGAAATAGCACCCTTTTGATTGGTATTTACTCAAATTACGCTTAGGATATGTAAGTAAATAAAAGATAAATTCAATAACAATTAACACACACAAAAACGTTCAGAAATCAAACCTTCTTCGGTATGAACTTTTTCTAAATCTTCCAATTTTTAATGAAAAATGTTCAAAGTCAATAGAAATAGTTCTCCTTAGAGTGGAAATAGCACCTTTTTATTGGGACAATTAAAATAAGGCTACTATTAGTAAGGAACTAGGCACTTTTGATTAAAAGTAATAACAGATTTATGTAGGATCTTACATTAAAAGTGGAATTAGTATCTCCTTTTGAAGGGACACTCCTCACAAGTTCTCAATCAAAAAATCTGCAATTGTCTATAGAGCGTGAGCTATGAAAAATTAGCTGCTCACATTATTTTTATTTGACATAGTTTTGCGAATAGGCCAAGTTGTAGTTTAACGATAAAGACGACAAAGATAAATTAACAATTATTACAAATGCGTATTGAAATCTTTTCTTCATTATTATGTCCACGTGGACGTAGTTGCAGATAACAGGCAGTTATTAATAAATTAAACTTTTTTAATATTTCAAATTTTAATAGAACCAATGTCTATTAAATTTTCCGCCAAAGGTCAAGTTAATAAATGTTTTGTATAAAAAGCAATTTTTTGAGACATTATAAGAATATCAATATGGATATTGCATCTTCTTGTACATTATTAAAACATTTGGGATATAAAAGGTATTATACCTATAAAGGTGTGAACGGAAGGTATATGGCGATTGATCGAAATCGTCCGCCATAAATACATCGAAAAAACGCTCAAGGGACACCAGGTGAGAGTGCTAAATGTATCCCTTCTCTTAAATATGTTAAACTCACGTCTTAACATTTTCCTGATAGCCGTAATTCAAAGTGATATCACTTTCAAAATGCTTCTTAATTTACTTGAGGGATTGGCATCGTCAATCATACCATTTTTTTTTTCAAGTTTATGCCTCCGCAAGAACACATTGTGGAAATCCATTATTATACCTGAATCCACCCCCGCAATCTTCTGCTCCGGATTGGGAATTTTTTTTCTTAGAATGCTAAGCGTTGCCTGTTTAAAAGTCGCGTTTTTACAACCCATCGCACACTTCATATGGTAATAAATTTTGAACGTTAGGTGGCATACGCGCCACTTTGGGAATCCTGAAATTTAGCAGAATGTAAACCAAAGAGCGATAAGAAACGATTATGGAACAGGAGTAGAGAGGTCTTAAAGACACAATTTTTATCTTGCAATAATTCGTGCGGTTCGTGTGCGATGTATGCTCCAACGCACGAGGAAGCCATTCTTCTTTCAGCTGCTTTCACGCGGCGACGTAACGAGGTTTTATGGTTCCCTAAAAAATAAAAAAATAAAATACCAGAAAATAATCCATAAAAGAGCTGTGGCCGGGCAAAAGTCCAGTAAGCTCAATTTTCTACAAAATTCAGGTATTAAGGAGGTTTTGGGAAATTTCCTTTAACCGAAAGGAAGTAACACGTCGGTTGGCAGGCAAATTTCCTGCTCACCGGCAGAGGGTATGCCACGTGTAAAATGAAGAGGGCGGTACCCAGGACTGGCTCCACTTAGTGCCCTCAGGAAGCCATTCATTCTTATTTCAGGAGCGTTCCAACCTAAGAATGGATAAAATTATCTGAGAGTTTATGTATAAATAAGTTGGTGTGCAGCGAGCCCATATTTCCCGAAGCACCATGTTTATCCAAAACTTTCATTACACCCTGTTCAGGAACTTTCAAGGACTTCCGTCTTCTGAGGGCTTCCTTTTGTAGGTGGGTCGTATCGTCTGCACCGGGGGCTCCCCCCACCGTCGTGCTGCATCAGCAAGGAAGCCGTAATCGCGAAACCAGATTAGCAAAACTGCAAAGGTAACGTTGCAGATCTGTTTAAGGGTTGAATTCAGTTGACAGTCGACTTAAAAATTAATCCATTCAGCGAGAGCACGCAAACGAGTTACAGGGCCTTTTCTCCTGCCCTTTGCGAGGCCAAAACGTTTTTAGCATGATAGTGGAATAAAATTTAGAAGAGTGAAATAATTGGCGAAGATGAAGTTACCTGCCAATTTACCATCTTATTATTGTACGACTCTAAAGGGCTTGCATCCGGCTCGGCCCCGCAGCACCTCCCACTCGAGGAGCCCTGGATAAAGAGTGAATGCAAAGAAAATAGGGAAGATGAATGCGAGGAGCTTTCCAAAGCTCTGTACAAAAGCCGGAGTGGGGCTCCGCACAGAGAAAACAGGAGGCGGCGAGCATTTTCTGGAGCATCAGACTGCAGGTCGAAAATGGTGCATTGCTGTTTCGTCATTAGTTCCTTGGCGGGGGAAAAAAATTTTCATGTCTACGACGACTATGACGACAGACAGCATGGGACCCAGCTGCACCAGGAGGAGTAGTCCCGTATTACCTAAATAAAATTTTCGCCGGAACGGAGGAAGGGCATGAGGAGCGGTATTCCGTACGGGTGAAAAACAAAGCCGTTGAGATATGTTTATGGAAATTTATGCGCCAAGTTTACTTCATTTTTGTCCAACGAGCACAGGCAAATTCGAAACATTTCTGGATTTCTGGACTCCGCCGCTGATCTCCAAGTCGACGGAGTGCCTAGAGATTTATTGAAATGGGCCCGGGCGCTGCATTGACCGAGCCCCGCTGGCAGTCGGTTTTCATATAACCGAAGGGATTTTTCTTTGCGCGAAGCAAAAGGGCCTCATTCTCCTGTTTGTTTTTTGCTCGTCCTTTTTTTTTAATTCACCTAAAAACTATGTTCATGTTGTCGAGCAGGCACGGCGGCGAACGGCCGCCAGAAAAGACCTTTATTGAATTTCAGTCCAAAATGTTGGATACATTCCAAGGACAAACATTTGGGTTATGCCTTAGAAATTTACAAAGGGCTGAAGCCCTGGAACAATTGAAAATTTTCTAAAGCATGGTAAAGGTGGAGTCGCCGCTGCCGTGCATAAAGAGGGACGCTTCTGCTCGCAGTGTTCTTTCACAAAATAGACATGGACTTTTTCATATTTGGGAGCATTGCAGAGTAATGCGGGAATTCGGTTAATGTAGCTTTTCCGGGCGCTGCGAAGTGCTTTCTGGGGATTTATTATTTTTTATTTTTATATATGTATAGTTTTATGTTTTATACATACGATGCAGTTGGGACTTTTGTGCTATCTATTAACGCCGCAAAGGTAACTGATAAAAAAAAAGGGCACTTTTCAACTATTTCCCGAAATTGGACGTGTTTTAGAGCAAAAAATTTTAAAAACGAATCTTTTCACTGGCACACGTACATGAATCACGCAAAACGTATGGAATTCAACTACAAAATTTAATCAATATTTATGCTCTTATTCAGAATTATTTCGGAAACGCCAACAGATAGAGAGAAAATGTATGGTTTAAAATTAATAAACAAAGAGTCAACTCACTTTACTTCAGAACTTTCCAGCCCATTGAATGTTGAACAAGCAAAAATAAATCATGAAACGTTTACATGCCACAGAAAAAACTTAAAATTTATAGGTACTATTATATATACGTATAACAGAATAGGTTTAGGGTTAAATTACACCGCCTTTAGTTATATTATTTACATTTATTTTAGGTATATAAGTCAATACAGAGTAAGTCAAGGACGAAGAAATCAGAATGCTAGAAAGTATCAAAAACTTGAAGCTAAAAATTACAACTGAAGATTCGTCTTCGAGAGCAATCTAAAGTAGGACACAAAATGTTTTTCTCGTTCCAACCAAAATAGAAAACGGAAAAGGTCTGATAGTTTAAAATCATGAACAAGGAAATAGCAGATAAAATATAGCAACAGAGAATTACATATGTGTAAATTTTAAGAGAATTCCATTGAAATTGGCACGTTGGCAAACTGAAAATCGCAAAGATTCGCTTATGTAAATTCAAGAAATTGAAGATGGCGAAACAAATGTCAAAGCGAGTTTGTCATCACCTATATTTTCCTTTTCTTCAATTGTTGTGTATTAGTTTCCTGTTTTTTCGGATTCTTGCTCCTTTTTACAAGCTTTTATTTAGTTTCACCTGTCCCAGTGTCTGTAATGAAATCATGCAAGTTAAATTTGATCCACTTCCCGGTTTCCGATTGAGCTGAAATTTTGCATGCATATGTATATCGCGTGACAATGCAATATTATGATGAAATGGAGCTGATCTGATGCTGGAGCTGGAAGGTGGCCATAGGAACTCCGCAATAAAAAGACACAACCTCATCGAGTTTGGGCTCGTTTGATTCGTATTGACGAGTACTTTGATCCTAGATAATACCCGTATCAATCCCATCAAATTTGGGAAGCACGTGCCGAACACGTTATCGCGAGACACTAAAAACTCACGAGTAATATTTAAATTCCCCAGATGCTCTGTAACAACCACTATCCCACAGTTATCTAGGGAAATTTCCTCAGATTGATGCGGTTACAGTGGAAAGATATACAATTTCTATTTATTGACGAAATATCAATGGTCCCGTATGCAATGTATGTATTTCTCCTGCCATCAAAATGTAACACGCTTTTATTTAAATAATTAAGATTGTGATAACAATGAAAGGATTTAATACATGGTATAAAGTTTTAGGGTTTAATAATATATAATTATGTACGTTCTGAGATTATTTTGACGTAGACGAAAAAAGTTAATGATCGCTAAAGGTTATGTATCTATAAAATGGTATATTTCTTATCACAATTAAATTATTTTTAACTTTTTAACTCGTTTTATTAACAAGTAATAATAAAAGCTTGTTCTTAAAAAATTTTTTTTTTCTTTTAATTTTTTTCTGTTTTTTTTGAAGTTTGAATTAGATACTTAATATTTCATTTAATTCTTCATTAGGAATTTTTATTCTTTTCTGAAAATAAACAGAAGAAACAATGTATTTACAATTGAATAT
This sequence comes from Eutolmus rufibarbis, assembly GCA_963920795.1. NCBI lineage: Eukaryota > Metazoa > Arthropoda > Insecta > Diptera > Asilidae > Eutolmus > Eutolmus rufibarbis. The sequence goes on from OY987205.1 coordinate 33,862,898, forward strand.
TAAGAATTGTAGCTACAAAGTATTTAATGCGATCATTTTTATCGGGAAAATTATTATTATTGTAAAAATCGTGTTCGCCAACAAAAGAGTCTTCTATGACGGCAACCTCTAAAACGATTTTCAAATCAATGAAACTGGTTATAACCAACTGATTTAATAATAATATTCCTTGATTAAAATTATCCAAAACTACCAATATAAAATTTCTGTAGTGTTACGATAGAATAAGTTTTCATATATGGTATACCATCTGGTGGTACATTTGGTTGCATTTTTTAGCAATAAAGGTTTGAAGACCATATGCTTCTGATGCCCTTAAGAGTCATTCCTAAATATATAAATCTATATAACCGTTCCTAGTCATCATCTCAAATTTGGTCCAGAGCTAATTTTGCCTCTCTTGCCCATGGGTTTTGCCAGCTAATTATCATTGGGCAAAGCGATAAAATGTACATTAATTATTTTGAGATGGGATGCGGGATGCTGTGCTCTGGTACCAACTAAGGCAGCTGAACACGAGCACAACAAGTTGACTTTAATAAAACCTCAAAGGGATGGAGATGTGGGTAAGCTTGCTACTAAGAATTGTTTTCAAAAACTCGTTTACTTCAATGGTACTAAAGGGCAGATGCTTTCCTCTATGCTGAACATGAATTTTGTAAATATTCTATTGGATGATGGTGAAACGTAAAAACGAACTTTCATCATCGAAGTACTACTTTCTTTCATAGTCCTCTTCCCAGTGGTACTGGAAATGATATTTTTCATTCGCTTTTTCACGTTTTCCTTTTAAGATCCAAAAGACTTTTACAAAATAGCATACTTTTTTGTTGTTGGATTATACATATACAAAATTTTATGTTTTTAGAGACTTCAAGAAGAGGAAGTGGAAGTACGCTTCGCTTCCCTCCAAATGCAATTTTAAATGTTTAAAAAGAGAAAATTCAGGACGCAGATTAACACGGGTCCTGATGGAGAACATTTAATTATTAAATACTTTTTGAGACGGTTAAAAAATGCAGAAGTAGGAAGAAAATAAATGTGAAGCTCTTTCCAGCTTACAACGATGCGACGTGGCATGGTTCGGTACTTCTAGACAATCAACGTAAAATAGATGCGCTGAACTTTCTTCCTTTTACGTAACTTTTATAGAGATCCGCCCCGTGCCTTGCGGTTAGATTGCCTCTCGACTGGCTGTTTGCTTTTCGAAAATAGTTCGACGTAAATTCGCTTTTGGGAACAAGATGAACGCGGGGGCTGCAGTGAACTAATCCTCCAGAATCTTAACCCGAATTCGCAGAATAGCAGAGCCGTGCCAGGAGGGAAAATATGTGCCGCGTATTACACTTTCCATCTTGACTGACATACAATAAACCGAAGAACGGAGTGGAATGAATTCCCATTTATTCAGGGAACCTCTCAGGGAAGCTACTTGTCCCAGTTATCGACGTGGACGTGTTCAAAGATGAATGCGATTCCTTTTCTCGAGCAATATGATTATGAAAACTTTGAACTACTTTTTGCCCTCGAGCACTCCTAAGCCTGATAGATAATTCCTCAAGCGGAGGCTTTGTCTTTTCGATACTCCCACTGTGCTACTCGTTGAATAAAAGATACTATGTTGCATTCACGAACCAGGTGAAAAATTCGCGACATCTGACACCTATTCAGGTGAAGTGCACAAATTGTGCAGCCAAACCTTAGTTTCTTAAGAGGGGATTCTGAACGAGGGCTAAGTGCGTTCATAAAAGAGTTCCCTGTGTTACATCCATGCCTTGAGTGCATTTTTTGTGCGCTTCTGTTTCGAAGGTGGGAGAGCTCTAGTCAAGTTCCCTCAAATCTAAATGATAACATAATAATAGAGAAGAAATCAATAATAATAATTGCAAAAGAAACTAGGACAAAATCAATTCTTCGATTCATAACTTGGAAAAAACACTTTCAATAGTGTGCGCATAAATTTTAGAATTTTTGTGAAGTTATTTGAGATTTCAAACAAAAGCAATATTAATATCTAAGTAAGTTTTGCAGAGGGTTCGCTCATTTATATTTTAATTCTTAAACTGTATTATACAATCAAAATAATCAATTAATCAATATGTAACATATGAAACAATACATGTAAACAAAATCTAGGTACCTATAGATGCTTTTCCAAAATTTTCCTTTTTTGGAAAATTATATCTATTTTAATCTATACATTTAAGAAAAAAAGTTAGTCAGACAGAGAAAACGAAAAGCTGGTGAAGTAAGGAGGATGGAAGTTCTTTGCTTCTTCTTATTTCTTCTTAAGCTTCAAGCTTACTGTTTTTAATCTTCTTTTATATTTTCATACTTTTATTTTTATATGATTATTCTATATATTTTAATAGAACTGAAAATCAAAGATTATTTTTACAACATGTCAGTTTTACAATCATTCGCGAACTAACTACATTTCTATTGTTTTAAAACAATACTTATCCAGTTTTATATTCTTTGCAGTATTCTACTTTGCTAAAATTTACCTGTGTTTCCAATTGTCACCATAACTACCAAAAAGCAAATACTAAACTACTATGTACGTCACAGATTTCCTCTTATATAAATGATACATATATGAGAAATGCCCATGTTCGTAGATTAGGGATCCAAAATTGAACTTTTGACGCGTTTTCGAGAAAGTAACACCAGAGATAACATCTCTGGTAACACTATATTAGAAAATGCATCTTTGGACCAATTTTGAAAGTTTTTTCAAAATCCGAAAGAACCCAAAACGAAATTCATATGAAATTTTGTACCCTCAGCAACAGTAACTAAATATGATTACACTTTCCCTTAAAAAATTGACAATTTTCGGAAAGTAATTTAATAAAGAAAGAGTGTACAATCATTTTCAACTTTTGAGGCATTTTTATTGAAGGTCTTTGCTAATGAAAGACAGTTTTTTTTCGAAAATTTCATTTTGTCTATGGTAGCGCTGTTGCTATTGAACTGAAATACATAGGTCAAACAAATTTTGTTTTATTATATTTTTTGCATGAATATCTACAATATGAATGGAAAAATAATGATATTGGTCGATTATTTTGTAAATTACAACAAATTAAAACAAAGCTACTTTTATGAGATCTTTGTTTTGCATAAACAAATTATTGCAAAACGCTCATTGAATAACTTTCCATTCATATGTTGCGGATAATTATAAAGAATATTTCTTCCAATTTTGAGCTTGATGGAACGAATAGAGCTCGAATTATCCGGGACAAACCGGCGAAAAACGTCATTTTGAGTAATGCGATTAAAGGTTTGACGCGACGCCCGGCTAGCGCGAGACACGAATAGACTCAATATATCAAAACAACATTTTCAGGGCATGTTCTCAACATCTTAGAAGAGAATCATTTTGTGTAAAAGAAATCGATTTTTTCAACCCGGAAAAGTGTAAAGCCCCCTTCATGTGCAAATCTCTTCTTTAGCTAATTTTCTGCAGTAATCTTTATCGATTGGGATATTTTTGGTTAATGAATAAAAGTGGTCAAGTGTGAATCGAATACTTACTTTCAATTAATTCCAGACTTTCAAGATTTCGGCTGTAGTTTTCCTGTACTAGAATTAACTACAGTATTCCTTCAAAAGTTTTTGAAATGTGTGTATTTGTTATTATTTTAAAAAATTGAGCGTTTGTTGAAACATTTCGTACAATTCTAGTAAGAATTACAGTAGACTCGCGATATAGTGAACACAAAAAAACCAGGGGTGTTCACTTTTTCGAAATGTTCACTTTTTCGAGAGGATATGTTGGATGTGTTAAATAAGTAAGTACATAGTAAAAAATCTTATAAATAACAAAAATACCTTGCTTTTTAAATAATATATATTAAAAATAAAATCCAAGTTCTTGGGAATAAACATTTAGGTAAATAGGTATACGAATTTATGAAGGATAGTACCTCATCCTTCATAAATCCCTCCAAACGTATAGGTATCTATAATTATTACTGTTCACTCCATCGGATTTTTCACTGGACCGAATGTTCACACTATCGCGAGTCTACTGTATTTACATTTTTCGTTTAGAGCGAATGTTTCGATTTAGAGTGAATTTAATTTTGAGGTTATTCAAAACAACACGCGAAGGGGGTGAAAACCAAAGAAATTGTTACACCTTTACAGGTGGTAGGTATGTGGAAATTGTGCAGCCAAACCTTCTTTTCTGAAAAGAGGATTTCTGATGGTGCTATACAAGAACGTGAGTTAAGCGCGTTCATAGAAGAGTCCCTTACGTTACACCCTGTACTTTAAGTGCATTCCTTGTGCAGTGTGCACGTCGCTTATGTATGAAGGTGGCCGAACTCTTGAATAATGAGTAAAGTTCCCTCAAACGAATCCCCTAAGTTTAGAACGCGAATGTTCTTTAAAATCATTCTCGTCACCGGGTAGTGTTATGTCTGTTTGTCTGTCTATTTATGCTGACGACTCGTTCGCGACCCCTCGTTCTTCTCTCTTTGCAATGAGTTTTATATAGTAATATCCACCGTCCCATGATGATTTTGTAGTATAGCGACATTTTCCCAACAGTCGTCACAAAAACGTACTCAACTAAAGATTGAAAATTCTTCACAAAGTGAAGTGCACCGCTTCCCTATCCTGCTCCGAGCAAGAGGTATCTTTGTAACATTCTTTAATTATCTTAAAGAAATCTGGAAGAAAAATTTCTTAAAACCATCAGCACGGAAGTCCTCCACTTGGGTGTTTCGTTTCTTTGTGAGAAATAAAAAAAAAAAAAAAAAAAGTTTTCCTGATCTAGAAAATAATTCCTTCGCTCTGCACAGTTGGCTAAGTCAAACAGTGGTCTCAGCTCCGCAGTACTAATTAATGCTCGTCCTAATTTCAAGATACGAAGGGTCTTTCATTTTGCTAGAAGCGCTGGAGCTGGAGTAGAAGGTGAAGGTAAGAACAGTCGTAGGCTAGCAGAATTCTCGTTGAGGAGCAAGTTTTGAGTGGTCCTCAAGAGGGCCGCTAATAAGTGGTAAACTTTGGTAATTTCTAGCAATTCCAGGTCGACGTCATGGCGCACTCAGAGGTGTATCTTAGGTCCTGGCTGGGGGTGGGTTCGGAAGGGAGTTTCAACTGAAAATACAGTCGCCAACTGGGACCATATTAGGGAGCTTGTTTTGCCCTGCAAGGTTCCTAAAGAGGAGTGAGCGAGCTCACTGTACCACTCAAAGACGTTCGAAGGAGTAAAAAAAGATGCTAACTAACCCCGCCCCCGCTCATTCAGCCCCATGCATCTTTATACCCTGTCTGCAATGAAGCGCTCAAATTAGCCAGCACATGAACTTGCCGATTGTCTGCAGCAGACAAAATTGAATCTGTCGGAAAGTTTGTAGGAGCGGAGCATTGAAATGGCAGGCAATTTTGAATAACGCTTGATTTCATACCCCCGTCTCGTCCTTCGCACAGTTTTGATCCCTACTTGCCCTTCTTACTTTGCAAGCAAAACCATCGCAAATTATGAAAGAGCCGAGTAAATGCAGCAAAATTCCACCAATGACCTTCTGAAGTGGGTTATTAAAAGTTGAATTGCGTCTTACTTTCCTCCGAAAAGGCGTGGGACTTTGCCGGAAGTTGGAGAAAAGGGCTAAGGCCGCCCGGAGATGCAAGTGACTTTAAGGTTTGCAGTACAAGGCTCTTGCTTTTGGGGATGGCACTTGCTCCAAACTTGGAAGGGAAGAGGAGAGGGGATTTATATATGTATTTTGTTTAGTGCAAACAGTAATCGATGTCTGCTTACAGACTGAAAAGATAAAATGTTCCCTTTCGAGGCCTTGGAAATTGCAGCTTTTTATCAACTGATGGCATCACTAACTAAAGCAATTATTAATTTTAAAAGAGCTTTTAGGGTTTTACAGTAAAATACCAAAAATTTAAATTAAATACGTCACGTTAAAGTTTTTTCGCATGGGGTCAAGAACAAAAGTTTGGTCTGGACACCCCAAGAAATTGATTACATATAGCGTTTCTTACGTAAAATCCGAACACCCTGTATATAGAGTAAGGAACAATTATTTCGAACACTGAAAAAGCATGTTAAAAAATATGTTTACTACACTATTTATAAATCACAAAATTAAACCAAAAACTGAAATAGCGAAAAACTATTATACCTATAATATATGTATTAATACTATGTGAAATAATTTAATAAGCCATCTTGTGGGTCAATAGCTAACCTTGAATGATTGAGTAAGGTTGCATTAATAAGCTTTTTCATCATTATTTTTATAGGTTTTTCATTATCTTCACACATTTCATTTAAATTCAACTCGTTTTGAACGTCCATAAGTCCTTTTAAAGGACCGTAAATTAAATTTTAGGAAATTATTTTAATTTAAAATGCATTTAATAAAAGTAATTAATAAGATGTGTAAAGTTAGCAGAACCAAAATTTTAATACAAAAAATTAAACGGCTCATTACAAGCTAATTAAGTGCCCAACTGCCAATTTGATTGCTCTTATATATTTTTTAAAGAGCGTACATTTAAAGTCCGTTAAAATTAACAATAAGTTCCCTATATCATTACAATGATTAAAGGCTAATTAAATGCTTTCGAAAAATAACAATTTCTTTTTATCTGACCAAGTTTTGCAATCATTCATAGCGTTTTCGAGTGACAGCTTTCGAAGCGCTCCCAAAGAATTTTTTTCCTTCGTTTCTTTTTAATTAGAAATAGAAGAAAGTGCTCTTACAATGCACGGAAGCAGCCACTCGAAAATTTAAATCGCTATTTGATGGTTAATTTCTGGTGTTAGACTTATTCGCGACGTTAGTAGACGAGTCTGTTGTGATAGTTTGGAAACAAAAAGCGCCTTGACACAGCATCTCAGTCGACAGTTTGAAGCGTCACAAGATACGAAGCCGTCAAAATATTTATCTTGAATTATTATTATTATATTTTTCAAATCGTATATTATCAATAGAATTCATTTGCGCAGGCAAAAAAATATTTTTTGCAGCACTTATGTAATTAGTCTTTAATCAATCCAATTATACAGAGGACTTATTGTTATTTTTGAAGGACTTTTGAAAAAGTTAGCAGAACATGAATTTTTACAAAAAATATAAGAGCAATTAAATTGACAATTGGGCACTTAATAACTTAATTAGCCAGTAATGAACCTTTTAATTTTTTATATTAAAATTTTGGTTCTGTTCATTTTGTTCTGCTAACTTTACACAACTTAATTAATACGAGCTATACATATACATAAAAAAGATATTATCGACATTTTTAAAACTTTAATTTTTAAGTAAACTTTAACCTCACAGTGCAAAAAAAAAAGAAGCTAATACATATTTGTTTGAATTTCTTTTTTGAATAATAATCATATTTTAGGTTTTGTTTAGCCATTGTTAGAATTACATCGACCTGATATTAAGGAAATTTTTCGAGTTTTTGGCTTCATTCTACTTATGTATGTATGTATCCGTAAAACTTTAGTTTAAATGTGAGCAATTTGGTTTTCTAGGGATTCTGTGAAACGGAAAAAGAGACCCAACCGGCTTCAGTTAATTTGTTTATTCTGTGTAAGTAAACCAACCAGAAATTCAAGTAGAGCATTTCTAAGAAGTCCTTTGCGATTCAGTCTAAACTCAAAATCGTTTGAAAGAGCACAACCATTCAAATTCAACCATCGATTTTTTCAGGTTAAAATCATTTCTAAATCTGCAAACATCTTTTGCAGCAGCTGTTGCCAATATTAATCTCCCTAAAAGCAGAATAATCCGAAGAATTATATATTGAGCTTTTCCGTTTCCGAGGCCGCCTAGGGGCAAGAGTACCTAATAAAACATGCAAAATGCTACTCAATCGTTGGGCGTTTTAATAAATTCTTTGAATAGGACGAAGGGCGATTTTATTTACATTTCACGAAATATGTAAATATTCTGTTGAAAAGACGGTTGCGGATGTTATGTGGATATAAATTCCCCGTCAGGAGCATCCACAACGAAACGTTTTCCATTTTCCCTGTCATTAAAAACGAAGACATCTCGAAATGAATTTCAATATTTCAGCAACAAATATTATACGTAACTCGGGAGGGAAAGACGCTTACATTGCACAACTAGAAAATGATATCCTTCGTCGTCCGTGGCTCTTTTTAGGGGTATACAAAAGACGTATATAAATAAATATCTTAGTCGGGGGAGCCTGGGACTATCCACAATCAAAGTGAATTATTGAGTAGCTCAGTCACGACGGAACGATATTAAAAATTAACCAGACCCCCAATCTATCTTGGGACGGGCTTGTTGTCATCGTCGGCGGTGCAGGGGCAAATTTCCAATAGAAGACAATCAAATTTCTGCGGGTACCCACAGTTTCGGGGTCCCCGAGCCGGGGCTCCGGGTAATGGGTTGGAGTGGTTCATTGTGAAAGTAAGGGCATTTCATCCTGTACATAACGACCATGGAGGATCCATTTGACATGAGTCGACCGGAAATATACCGAGGGATAAAATCACGGAGATTCTTAAAATTCCAGGATACTCTCTTGGCAATTTTAATAAGGAACACAGTTGTTGTTTTCTCGACTCCCTGAATCGAAATTAAGGAAGGTCTGCTTGTACAGCGCTGAAAGGATTTTTGTTTTTGCCTTTATGTTTCAGATATGCACACCAAGAAGTGCTTTCTCACAATGTTGGTAATAAAGCTGTCGCCAGAAAATGAGGCGCTCTTTATATTATTTTTTTATTATGTTAAAATATCTTCCAAAAGCTCGACAATGGAAATCGCAGACAACAGAACTGAAGTGTGAATAAGTAAATTAGGTATTATAAGAGAATTACAAAACCACATCCATAAATTCTACAGTTTTGTGTTCTTATTATGTGCGTTTTAAAATATTGAATATGAAAACCTTTATTATGATCTATTACGCCAATTTTTATATAACATAGCTTACAAACTAAAATTGTACTTTTACTTTAGTTTCTATACAAATTTATTATGTCTTTTATTATATTTGAATTTGAGTTCTCCAATTCCCAATTCCATGTAAGTATGAAATCGTCAGAAATTCTAATTTTTGCAAAGAATCTCATTAAATTCATTAAATTATTCAATATATATAAATATAAAGTAAAATGTTTGTAGCTGCAGTTGAATAGTAAAATTAATGTTCTTGTCTAGAGATATTATCTTACAAATGAGGAAATAAAAACCAACACCTAAAATTATTAAATTAAGTTGTTTGAAGTACCCTTTAAGGGGGGAAGTCCCTGTAAAAATTTCACAAAATCGAAATTTTTTTTTTTCCATAATCTGAAAATATAGTATGTTGAGCGTGTACTGACGAGAGGAAAATAAAAAATATTGAATATTTACGAAGTTATAGGTAATATAACAGAGCGCGCCGGAGTGCGTATCGTAAAGAAGCGTATCGTAAAGTAGCGACTGTAAGTACTAAATCTTTAAACGCGATTATGTCGAAACTATGTTTTGAAAAACTGCTCGTGTTGTAACTCAAAAAGTTATTGACCGATTTGTCTGACATTTTGAGAGGTCGTTCTCTACATTATTATCGGAAGGATAGACCTAAAATTTCAGATATTTTGCATTAATTAAATACTTTTTGGGGGAAAAAATGTCGAAAAATCAGCCCAAAATGCTGCATTTTTTTTCAAAGGCTTATTTTGTATTGAATTTTATTTTTTTTTTTTTAATTTTATAGGTCTATCCTTCCCGTTAATATGTTATAAAAAGAAAACAATTTCATTTGTTTGTTTTAGATCAATGGTTAATGTGTGAGAAATGGAGCACTTTTGGACCTCGCGTCAGAGATGACAGACAAAAAATTATCCTGAGCCGCCATTTTGGAAGGAAAAAAAAAATTTCTTTTTTTTTATACTTTAGAAAAGTTAGATAACATTATGTTAAAAATTTAAAACAATAACATTATTTTATCACCTTCTAAAACACTTTTAAAATATGACTGATTTTGAGGCGTTTACAGGGACTTCCCCCCTTAAAAGGAAAGAAAAGTAAAACTCAAAAGAAAAGAAAGTTTTTCTAATTAAAGTACTTTTTCAATTGAGGTGCATTTAATTTCTCAAACATACTAGAAAAAAATATTACTGTAGAAAGGGAACGTCTGCTTTAACCATTAGAACACTTTACCACATCTTTTCAATATTTCTGAAAAGCCATAAGCAGTCATTATATGCAGGTATATATGAATGTTCAAAACATAAATGCACTAAGCTTCCAGTAACATTTAATTGATAAGAGTTATATTTACGTGAATGAATGAATAATATTTTGGCATGGTTTCGAACCATAAAATTATTTTTATTTTAAAATTAGAAAAACGGCGTACTTATGGAAGTTCTACGATTTCTTTTTATTTGTTCATCTGTCAGTTTATTTTTTAACGTAGAGATCTTAATTTGCAATTGTATACACGGGTTTTTGAGGACGCTGATTATGAATTTGCTATTCGATTTTTAAAATTCAAAATGGCGGATCTAATATATCAATTTTTCGATCCAATAGGAGAGCAAACAAGAAAACAAATTTCCACCATTTTGAATTTTGGAAATCTGACCGCAATCAGCGATCCCGAAATCCCTTGCATATGTTTGTATATAAATACAGCAAATTCTAGATCTTGTTATTAATTTATTTTAACCAATTTTTTTTGTTTTTTGTTTTTTACTATTAACAATAATTACTTCAATATTAGGATCTTAGGAATTAGAAAATAAAAAACTCTAACGAAATCGATCATAATATTTTGTTCAGAAATAATAAAAAAAAGCGGGATGTCTGAGTGACCGGCTGTGCTTCAAAGATTTAAGGGGTAAATTGAGAGGGTTGAGAGGATCACTAAAATTTTAATTAGGTAGATTACATAGACATAGTTTAACATTTTTTTAAAGAATTTTGTTTAGACACTTGGCATATTGAATGAAGACAACTTGTGACATGTCAAGTGAAGTTGACGTGTTATGCGGCAACATCCGTGAAGTGACTCCAGGATTTATGATATCCTTTCGTGCTTTGAAATTTCTACACCGATTGCTTTGAAGTTGGATATATTAAATGAAGACGTGATTTAATAACACGTTTGCCAAAATCTCTGCCCTGATTTCGCTTAACCAGAATAATTTTGGTATAGAGCGGGTCCCAAAAGGATTTTACATGCTACTCAAACTCAGACATAACAGATGAGCATAAATAAATCACTTCAAAATTGAAATACCGTGCTACCAACTACGGTGACACTCTCCGCAGATATGTTGCAAGATGAAGCGAGTCATGGTGTCTCGGATATCTTCATCTTCGTACCCTAACAAATAATGAATCTGCTCAGCAAGACGTGGAGCATATTTCAAAGGGCATCTCGTATCGCGCCAACATATCAAAAACCTGGGCCCTGCTCAGTCCTCCCACATGTGTTTAACCACCTGCATATGTGAACGCCCCTCCCGAGTAGGGGGGAGGGGCAAACATGTGATCCGAGGACATTTCTCTGCCGAGAATGCGAACGATGCCCTACAGGGCGCCTTTTTGTGACGCTTTTAATTCATTACCAGACGTTTAAGCTATAAAGAAGCCGAGCTGGCGCTTTACCCCTCCCCCCTTGTATTCTACAGACGTCCCTCTGTCACTATTTCGTAGACGCCCGCCGAACTAGGGCAGAAATATGATGAATGTTGACTAATTTGTGCCATTTATTCCGGGCGACATAATGAGAAAAAGCCCTTTTCCCGGGGCGCTGCCTCGCCCTGTCTCGCCCATGCCCATGCCCTGCCCAAAATCCAAAGCAATTGATCTGGGCCAAAGCTGGCACTCGACAACACGACCGGAATGCAAATATTCCTTGTTCTAGGTGGGCGGGAGCATTTGCATATTTTTTTTTCGTAGTAAGCATGGAAAATATTGTTTAATAAAAGTAACATGAGAAACGGAAGAACTGCTCAGGCACTCACCTCTCCACGTCCTCCAGATCCTTCCAGACCTTCGTCATCGATGTAAATATTTTCATCCTTCGGTGTTAAACTGCTCGCTGCTGCTGCTGGCTGTACAGATTTCTGGAAAAGAAAGAATTCGTTAAAAAAATTATATACAATTTATGCAGAGCGAGTGCGGTAATTTGCTTTATTGAATTTTAAAAAAATAAAAAATAAAACATATCCGCAAGATTTGATTGCAAATGTGATGGCAGTCGCGCCAAAAAGCCCAACTGGCGTGGCGGCGTTTATTAATTGCGCTGAATTTTTCACTAGAGAGAGGATGCTAGAACCATTCGTCCCGCTGGGATGAACTTTGGTATATTGTGGATTTATTGTAAATTACATACGCGACCTGACTCTGGCATGACTCAATTTTTTTCCTTTTAGAATTCGGGGAAAAAAAAAACAATCACAGCAGCGAAAAATCCCTTTGCCCTCAATTTCGGGGGGCGGTGAAATATTCATGCGCCAAAAGTGGTGAAACAGCAGAATTTTCCCTTTCCCAAATGATAAATTATCTTGTTGAAAAATTGGGTGGCTCCCCGGTTGCCAGATTCATAGGCTTCTGGCTGGGGAACTCACATTGCAAAGGTTTCTAAAACTCATTGCCCCTTGAAAAGGGCTGCACTGAATATTTTTGAAAACAAATTGCCAGGGCAGAGCAACACGCGCGAAAAGGGGCGGAAGGGGGATTTGTAGATTTAGTGTAATTTAAAACACCTCGATATTGTCGGTTAGAATATTAATCAGAAAAGCTCGCAACCTATAGAAATCTTTTGATCTTTTTTGATAGTGTGCCACAGGAATTTTCATGAATATTTAAATGAATGATAATAAAACAAGTATTTTGGTAGAAAAATATATGAATACTGAATATTTTCATGTATACCTACTTTGTAGCAGCTGTCTGACCACATTACTGTTTTCCGATTGAAAAAGGTATTCATTTATTCCATACAAAATACTTATAGGAGTATTAAAATGCAAAAAAAAAGCTTAGGGTTGTAATCACATAAATTGTATGTAGATATAAAAAGTTTATAAAAACTTAAAAAAGTATTTAATTTATTCAATACAACTATTAAAATATAAAAACTTTTATAATCTTCTTTTAAAAGTTTATATTAATGCCTTTATTTGTAAAGTAAAAATTATTTCTTTTATTAACAAAAAGATAACATGAATGCATGTAACACATTTAGAAAAATTATTGAAGTAGATATAAAACATTATTGGAAATTCCTGGTCTCAGTTAATTAATGTTTATCGTGTTTTTAACATATTGCCAGCTCAATTGTATCCATAGCTACGAGGCAGAACAGTCAGAAGTGAAACAATTAAACAAATTTAAGCATTCAATTTAGTTTTGTGAAATATATGAAAAATGTTATGATTGCACTCCTCATGAAGAAATTCCAGACTACAGAACTGCATAAAAAATATTCGTTTTAGCATAACATATTAATTAAAAAAATATTTTACTGGAAGCTGTGAATGCTGATGGGGTAATTGTAAATACTCTCATTATTTTTTCCTACTTTTTTTTTATAACTATAATATTATATGTACTTGAAATTTATTAAGGATAAAAAGTATGAAACTAATTTCACTGTTGACTTTTCTAATTAAATTCATATTTTATCTCTATATGGGAAAAGTAAAATTAATCCAATATGACAAACATTGTGCGATTTTGAATAAAATGGCTGTATGTAGTGATTTTTGGGGCTTAGGAGTGCTATTAAAATCTGTGAGTATTACCTATATGGAGCCATAATTCAAAATTCTATTTTGCTACTACAGTCCATATCTGAAGAGTTTGTGTGTTTGTGGTCTCATAATACCTTTAGTACTAATTTTCATTTAAATTCGTCCCAAAAATTTCCACAAATGTTGGTCACCATATTGGGCGATTGTATACATATATGATGATCGAGATGAAATCGAAAACGAATATAATCCTAGGTATTTAAATACCTACTAAATATAAAAATATTTAAAATATCACATCTCTCGAAACAGATTGACTTTGAAGTCTCCTTATAGAATTCGATTATATGTAATTTGTATAAATAATATTAATAACTTTTTCAATTTCATGTTTTACACATTAAAATTTTATTGTAAGAGTTGTTATAATATATATTGTAAAAAAGTGCATATTTGTATGTAATACTATTTTAAAAAATAACGATTCACATTATTAGTGACTTTTAACATACTACCACTAGTTAATATTGAGTAATATGCTCGAATCTTTTAATTAGCGACTCTAAATTAGATTATCATTTTTTTAAAGCTTGTTTTAAAGTGTTATCCTACTTAAAAACTAGTTTTCTAATATCGTACGCTTTATATCTCATGTTTGGATTGATAAATTTACTTCAAATTTTGCAGATATGTAAAATAATATAGTAGTTATATGGGATCCGCAACAGTAATTTGTCGATAAATTTATTTGTTTACAAAATATTAATTAATAATTATAAAAGGTATACATCATGAAAATACAAGAAAAGAAAAACAAGAAAATTGTTTGTATAAAAAATTTTTTTTATAATTTTTGATCGTAATAGAGTAAGTTCGGGTATTGTGGTATAGGCGGCTAATGTGGTACAGGCAGTTTTATTGAAAACTAAGTAACCTCTGCAAGGCCTGCTCACTTTAACAGCTGTCTATATCAAGGAAACGAGCAGTGCGTGTTCTTACAGGATCAAATTCAGTTTTGTTTTCAATCAAATGTATGAAAAGCGCGATACGGTGCACTTGACTTTGTTCACTGATACGACAAGAAGTGTTTGTGCGTAGCCGGATTTATTTGTGAAGTTTTAATTAATAACAAATTCAATAAGTAATTATTGTGTTTTGGTGTACGTGATGTAAGTATTGCTCTAATTGCCTATTTTTATTTTTTGTAAATATTTATATGGAAAAAGGCAAAATCGGTTAATGTGGTATAGTTGCCATCGGCTATTTTGGTATAGTATACCACATTACCCACTATTAATTTGTTTGAACTTATTATCTATTAGTTTTTTAATTTTTTTGTTCAGACTAATTTTTAAACATGCCGAAAAAAGGGCAAATCAGAAAATGGAACCCAGAAAACATGGAGAAGGCTATTAGAGCCGTACGAACTGGTGCAATGGGCATTCTCCTGGCTTCTAAAACATTTGAAGTCCCCCACACCACACTGCAGCGCATGGCGAGAAGCGAAAAACCAGTGCAGGATCTTTTGTCAACTAAATTAGGCCGGAAGCCCACTTTCAACGAAGCAATTGAAAGTGATCTCGTAAGATACATCGTGGAAATGGAGTCTAGACTTTGGGGCCTAACTAGAATGGACATTCGATCCTTAGCATATCAAATAGCTAAGAGAAATGACATTCCAAATAAATTTTCAATTATGAAGGAATGTGCCGGAAAGGATTGGCTGTATGGTTTCTGCAAACGCCACAAAAATATATTGAGTCTTCGCACACCGACCGGCACATCTTTCGACCGTGCTAGAGGTTTTACCCGAGATAATGTCCAAAGATTCTTCAACTTACTGGAACAAGAATATTGCAAACATAATTTTCCAGCAAGTCGCGTCTGGATTTATACTTTCGCTATAATTACCCGAATAGAAACATGTATACCACAATACCCGAAGTTCCTCTACCATACTCACAACATTAAAATAACAACATCAATTTCTTTTTCAAACCGAAGCAATATACGAAATTTGAAACACCATTCATTCAACTCTTAATGCAGCACATAACTTCCAGAGTTTGTAATATTCATCTTTCCAATATTTATCTATTAAATATAAAATAACATGTCCTGACTGATTCATCAACGCCGAGCCGAAACTGCTGAAGCTAATTACATAAAATTTGGACAGTAAGTTTCTTTTGTGAAGTAAGCACCCACTAAGAAAGGGGATGTAAGTTTGTATGAAAATCCTTCATTTTTTAAGAAAAATTCATGAAAATTGGTATTTGGCCTTTAAGTTAGAAATTAAAAAAAAAAAGTATTATTGATATTTATTCCTTAAGGGGATAATATGGGTAATAGGGGATAAAAGTTTGTATGGGAGTACCGTTATTTTTTTAGTTAAAACCATGAAAATTAGTACTTTGCCTTGTGATTAGAAATTACGAATGACGTGTTTCAGCCTTTTTGGAAAATCATACTCTAAGAGGGTAAAATAGGGTTGAAAAAGTTTATATGAGAATTCTATCATTTCTAAGTTTAAAACCATGAAAATTGATACTGGTCAAGGGTTTATTTACCTTAAATCCTGAAATATAGGTACCTACTTAATTTCAAACCAGTAATTGTAATGATTATGATCAAAAAATATAAATTACAAAATAACGATTATCAAGGAATTTTCATTTTTCGATCACCCCATAATGGTTAAGAATTAATTTTTATTTTTTGATTGTTCGAAAAAAAAAATCATTTGATTATTTTCCTTCCTTTAAGGGATGGAAAAATACAAAAAAAAAAGGTAGATACGAATCGGAATGGTAGCCTCTTCTTTTTTTTAAGTCGATTAAAAATCGTTTGTTATTATTATTTATAAAAATTAATTATTATTTGGTCGTTATCAAGCAATCGAAAAATAAAAATCACTTGAAAATCGTTATAGAGCGATCGAAAAATAATAATTAGCCAAAAAAAATTAAACCTTTCATGTAAAATATTATTGAATGTAAGTAAGACAACAAATTAAATTATTGATTTTACGTTAATATAAAGTGATAATTTTTTTGTTTTAAATTTGAGAAATAATAATTATTCTCGGTCCCTGTTTCAAACCAATAGTATAAATATCAAATGACACGTCTGTCACTTTTAAAATGACGGACTTTTATACAAACGTTTATCCTATATTTTAACCCTATTCTGTTTCTATTTCTATTTATTTCGAGATCCACGAGGACGGAGTCACGGGGACAAAGCTAATAATTTATATATATTGATATGTATTATATGTAACATCTTAAAATAAGTGGTTTTGGAGAAACTAATTATTTAAAAATGTCAGTATAAAGTAGAATAACCCTTTAACCAGAAAAATTAATTTGCCTTGAAATGTTCTGTCTTAGAGATGTTAGAAAAAAAGCATAGATTTATTGTGCAGATGTGTTTTTTTTAGAAGCGGCACATTTTTTTAAAAAACCTGTATAATTAAATTACCCGAAGGGATTTTGGACGTCCAATTATAAAACTTAATTAGTCCGGCAAGGACTCGTTGGGGCTCCACATGTATGGCTCACGTAGCGTAACTACGGCAGGTGCTTTCTCAAAAGGACAAAGTGAATTCAATTAGCAAAGGGAATATGTGGTAAAGTGCAGGAGCTTTGCGTTAAGACTTTTGCGTAAGGTGAAAGTAGGTCTGCATGCTTCGATGAGCCACTTTATACATGTTTTTTTTCCTCCTTTTTTCCCGAGCTGCCCGAGAAGCGCATTGGAAGGAATGGTCGCGTATAAATAAATCCTGTCTGATTTTCAGTACAAATAAGTAAAGTCTGTTTACTTTTCTCTGCTTGCAGGACTGGAAATTTGCTATAGTGGATTTAAACCAGGACAAAAATGGTTTAACGAGTGCAAGACTGCTTTTCCCTGGGAGAGGGGAGATAATGCGAAAATTTATGGATCCGAAAGGGTTGGTGTTTTGAAAAAAAAAAAAAAAAACATAAAAAAAAATATTCTCAAAAAGCATCCCTGGAAACAACGCTGCTTGGAGCATTTGAAACAAAAACCCCCCCAGCTGCGAAAGAGAATATATTTTTTCCCGATTTTTCCGCCTCGGATGGCTGCTGCGGGTGACGGGTTTCCTTTATTGTCCCGGCGAGGAACAAGCGAGTCGAGTCGTCAGCGCCAAATGATTTTATTGCTTGCATTATTGACTGACTAGTCATCGCCAGCGGCTGGGCTGACGACTAGCTGCAGGGGCGGGGGTGGAAATGAGGCTGCGGGTAAAATATGGAATTAGTCCGCGCACATGAACAGCCCCACTCCCGGGCTAAAGATAGGATGGAATCAGTAATTTTGACGTTGATATTCCGAGATAAGTCACGTCACAATCCCCGTCTATCTGCTCCTCCAGTGCCCCCGGAGAGGGGGTGCAGAACCGCCAGGCGACCTAATTGCAGTGGCGCTTTTATCCCAGGGATGCATAATGAAACGAAAAAAAAAAAAATAAAAAAAATTGTCGAGTGGAGTGGTGTGTGGGCGGGGTGAAATGACACGGCGATTTTCGGGTGAGCGAAACGAGCTCCCGGTTGCCGGGTCCCACTTAATGGTTCCCGGAAAAAGTGCTTCACACCTATTTTCTGGTGCTGGGGCGTCATCGTGCCACCCACTCGACGAGAAGCCGCCGCTTTCTCTGTTTACCTCTCGAGACGTAGTCCAGGGGCAAGACGACCACAGAGACATCTGCAGAAAATGAGAGCGAAACTTACGGCAGTGCGGCCCTTCAAAGAGGTCTTTCGACAAATTTAACAAAATGTCACAGTATAAATAACCTCGAAAATATGTAGGTATTTATAGAAAATTCAGAAAAATTTATCTACAGAAAATTTTTCAAATTTCAGTCCTTTATCCCTTATATCTACATATGTACATCAATATATTATATACAAAATCGAAAGTTTATTTGTTTGTTGCTCAACCACACCTAAACATTTGATGCAATTATTTTAAATTTTTGACTGAAAGTACTTCATATTCCAACTTAACATATAGGCTAATTTTTATTCGCGGGCTTTAAAATGACGGACCCAAAATGGTGACCTAAAAGTGTAAACTTTGAAAGATTATCATGAAAATGGGTATTTGGGTTTTTTTGAAGATATAATGATTGCGAAATTAAAGATGAAAATTCATTAAGATAACCAGAATTTCTCTAATTGAAAAGATTTCAATGAAAATTATTACTGAGGGTATTTTGCGGAAACTATACACGAATTTACTATCAAAATTTCGAAATTCAAAATGGCGGAACCAATATGGTGAACCAATTTTTCAATTTCTAATCGAAAAAAAATGTATATAAAGGGTTTTCGTATTTAACTCTTAAAAGGCGTTCTGGGTACGAGATAGTTTTAAACATGCAAAATAAGTATTTCATAAACTCATACATACTAAAAAACCGTATCGTAAAATGCATACGACCACTAAATACAATTAGTAAAAATCAAGAAAATTGAGTAAATGTGCGCATAATGCTAGTGAATTTAATAATGTTTCTTAAAATTACTTTCTAGATATTAAAATTAAATTCTAGTATTTAAAATTTAATTTAATTTATTTAATATCGACAAATTATTGCAATTGCATCGACTTCAAACATCTATTATATAATAGTAAATTCTTAGGATGTTATATTGTAAGTAGCATAGCAACAGAGAATCCCAAAGTGAAAATAATTTTGTATCTTTCAGGGCGGCTGATTTATTGAAAGCTGTTCACTTTAATTAAAAAAAACTTTTATTGCAAACTTTTTATTGCTTCAAATAATGAGGTTAAAAGGACGCTATTTTGAGTCCAACGAATTGAATTTTAAAAATTCAATGTTATATGAAATGTGTGTCTCCAAAAGCTCTTTCGTATCGATTTTTGTGTAATTTTAATACGTATTTCAAAAACCTACTACGTATTTTAGATTTAACATTTTGAATTATATTGGAAATGAGCGATTTACAAATCGGTTCAATCGTTTCAAAATTGAAAGATTCTTTGAGGTCGCTGATTTTGAATTTTTTTTTAAATGTAAAAATTCAAGATGGCGGATTTAATATAATTCCACGAAATTAAATATATTGATTTTAGGAAAATTGATTAGTTCCCTAGTATCTTAAAAATGTTTTGAAACAAAAAAAAATGCACTTAAATAAACATTGTTGCCACATTGTTGTCTTCGTAATCGGTGGTTGCGTATCGATTCCACAATTTTGAATACACCATTTCAAATTTCGAAATAGGCAATTTTAAAGACCCCTAAATACCCATTTTCATGAAAATCTCTTATAGTTAAGAACTTTTATTTCCAAATTTGAATTTCAAATTCGAAGTCAGCGACTTCCAGAATCCTTAGGTTTCTATTTTTATGCAAATCTGTTTAACTTTGGTAATAAAAAATATGAATGTATGAAATGAAAAATTCTACAACTATAAGGCAGATATAAAAAAGGCTATTTACATGATTTTTTATCTCATAACACTGTTCCTGTTTAGAGACAAATTTTAGCGGAGCACTGTAATTAATTTTATAACAGTTTGGCAAATTGACGACTTTTGTTTACTTCCTTCAATATCTTCTTGGATGGAGGAGGGTTTTCCTTCTTCATGGAACGGGGCCAACTAGGGCTCCCAGTTTCCCTATCTAGTTCACTTGACTGCCGCAGCAAATGAGAGGCAGCGCCGCCGACTGGGGCGTAATGAGCAGAAGGACATTCAGTTTCAGGTGCGCTACACACCTTTGTTTACTAATTGAATTATTTATCGCCTCGTCCCTGGGAAGCGCAGGAAGACGGGCCGGCCGGGCATGGCGGCCGACAGGAGCCAGAACCTGAGTTATTGCCAATTAGACGCCACAAGTCAGGTCGTGTATGCAGATTATATCAAATTAGGACGTTGCCGCAGACAACATTTAGCGCACCTTCGCCGCTCTTGTTCATGTTCGAGGGCTCCTCCGACGCGCGGGGGCGGCAAGACTTTCGACTTCTCTGTCTGGGGCAACTTACGACGAGCGCCCCGGGCCCCTTTTGAGCCAGTAGTGCACCCACTTCATGCATCGTGCACCTCGAGCGCAGTGGGAGGACGCGGGGGCGGACTGGGGAGCGTGTGTATAGCATACACCCCCGCAAAGTAGACAGGAAGAAGCGAAACATTTTCGAATGTTTGTAATTTTCCACTTTGACTTCTGAAAAATATTTTTTTTCTCAACAACAATAGACGACTGGGCAGAAAGGAAAAAAAATTTATATATATTGAAACAACAATGCCCTCCACCCCCGCACCTAAATAATCCCCGGAGGGGTAGTACATGGGGATCGGAGTGTGTCGCGGATATATATAATATATTATATACATAAATATATATACTTATATGCATATATTTTATGCGTGGAGCACATCCTCATACCTTCCTTTTTGCATTATTTTGCCATAAATTGCGCTGCAACTTTCTCGGAGGCGACTCGTCCCAAGCCCGTCACCGTACCGTGGACGTGCTGGGACAAATGATAATCACTGTGCCGTGTGTCTGAAGCGCAAGAATCTTTTTTCTACTTCGTTTGTTAGGGAAAACAACATTAGCGATAATGATGACGTGAATGCACGTCTATTGTGCTGTCCGGGCGCGGAGGCATACACCCGCACCTCTGACGGTTTCTTTCCTTCAGTGAAAGAGGCCTATCTCGACATTTTAGCCTATGATAAAGCGGGGAAGGAGCAGAGGCAGGGGAGCGGCAATCGTATGCAGAATATACCTGAACCACGGATAGCAGCAGTTCCAAGGGGAAAAATCAATTCCTCAAATGTTCGAAAACACCACTTGTAACACCTTAAAATCGACTCTCCCCCCCCGCAAGTATTATTTCCGATTGAAAGTGGTCAGTTCGCGAAAACTGGACAAACCGCACTCGAGCCACTAGTCCTAGTCCTTTTATCTTTTCAGTAGCACCACATAAAAAAATTTCAACTCAAATATTTACAGACGAAAACTCGCCAGGACATCAACTGACTATTGACTTAGCACGCTAAAGTAGACGGGTCCACACTGAGAGCTCTGCCAACTTGGCACACTATTTGACGATACTACCACATCGCATTGGGGCGCCGCAGCGACGTAGTGAGGACGAACGAAAACTACTAAGCGACGGGAGCAGCTCTATCTTGAAATGGGGCCTCCCGTCCAAATATGGAAAAATGGGAGGACGCCGCAGAGAACGTCAGCAGGACTCCTCTGTGGCTCTGCGGAGAGAAAAAGCTCCACGATCCTGAGGACCGCCCGACCCCCCTGGAAGGAGCTCTGTTGACTGGCTCAGAAGGGTCCCTCCCGCTGATGACGTTCAATTAGCAGACCCAGAACCAAAGATGGAGCTAGCTACTAACTGCCAGGAACGCCGTTTATGTAACACTTTTGACTAAGAGATTTCAAGGCCGGTCTCGGGGAATGTGCTTTTGGGCTCCTCTCCCGGCGCATTTTTTCGCTAAAAAAGATGCGAAAGCTCCCAGCTTTAGGGGGAATACCCGAAGTGGTCTAAACCTTAGTGTTACCACTTGCTTAATCTCGAAAATTACTTCATTCTTTTTTAATAACAAACACATTTCTAAAAACCCCTTTCAATCTGCACACTATCTGAATTTGAATATTTTGAAGAAATCACTGAAAACATCTGAAAAAATATCGATCAGTATCAAATCTTTTGTATCTGATATCAATATTTTTAGGGTTCCGTACGTCCGAATGAAAAAACGGAACCCATTACAGGATCACTCGTGTTTCTGTCTGTCTGTCCGTCTGTCACAGCCAATTTGCTCCGAATGTACTGGACTGATTAAATTGAAATTTGGTGCACATACATATGAATTTCTGTGACCCAAAAACGGACGTGTAACGTAAATAAATTGAATTTTGAATATAGGGGTCACTTTTAGGGGGCAAATTAGAAAATTAGTTAAAAAAAACTTTTGAAGACTATATCGTGTGACATATCAAATGAAAGGGCTTGTTGTGAGGGTCTAAAATATATTTTTTTTTATAATTTCAAAATAAAAAGTTTCAAAGTTATTTAAGAAAATAGATGAAAATTTACCATCCTCCCCTTATCTTCGAAACCACTGAGCCTAAAATTTTGAAAAAAGTACATAAAATAGTTCTTTACTTAGGTATAGATTACAGGAAAACCTATAAGAAGTCTATGGCCTTAAAATAACATGGTAAATCTCTCAATATTGCGCGTACAAATTTACATTTGCAGTTGGAATGTATGGGAGAATATGTTTTTTTCTATAATTCAAATTTAATAGATAATTATAAAAAAGCAACTACTTACTAAGCTGTACGGTAATATGTATAACAGTGCGGAACCCTCAAAGCATGAGTGCTACTCGCACTTGTCCGTCTTTTTTTTATTCAGTGCTTTGTGCTCGATAATTTTACTCTTATGGATACTTTCCAGTAGGTGTTAAAGTCTGCAGGAGTAATTACGCTAGTATTAATCGGAACCATAGGGGAATATTGGTACATATATAGCTACGAGTATTAAATTATTAGAGTTTACTAGTAATAACATGTTTCCATCTCTCCAAAATCTCGAGAATTTGTGAGATTTCGCGAAATCCATATAAGTATGTACATTATGTCAATCTATTGGATTTCCCATAGAAGTAGGCGATTTTGAAATCTTGAAAATTTTGAGAGAATTTCAATCAAGTAGTTACAAAGAAAAGAAAATATAAACAAGTGAAAATAATTAAAATATGACACTTAACTTGAATTCAAACATCAAAGGAAATCGTGCTACTATGATGGAAATACTTGTAAATCACTTATTCTAAGTCCCAAGATTTTTTAAAAATAGTAGTATATTGAAAATCCCGAGATATCTGATATTCAGCGTTCACATCAGTATTATTACGCAGAGCAAATTTTTTAATAGGCTGATGCTAACTTTATTTTTCAGATAAAAAATCAACTTGGTTGTGAGGAAAATTATTTTTCACTCTATTTGTCGCTTTAAGGACTGAGGACCTGTCCGAATCCAAGTCTATGTCTACGTCTTCGTCTCGTTATA
Source organism: Eutolmus rufibarbis (assembly GCA_963920795.1). NCBI lineage: Eukaryota > Metazoa > Arthropoda > Insecta > Diptera > Asilidae > Eutolmus > Eutolmus rufibarbis. The sequence continues at coordinate 33,886,703 of OY987205.1, forward strand.
ACAGTTCGTGACGTCACACCGAGCTAAGCTCCGTCCGAATTCATGTCTATGGTTGTGAACTTAGCTACGTAGTATAACAGTTAAGTCAATTGCTTAGCTTGATGAGCGAGTCAAGGCTCGCGTTGACTTCGTAAAGTAGATAACGTGCAATTGTTTGTAAAATATGACTTTTTTAAGAAAAATTAAAAATGTCAGTTACAAAATGTAAGTAAAATGAATTGCAATTGTTGTAGACATGTTCTGAAGAACAATGTTTTTATTGTAGGGACTAATAGCTTAGGTTAGGTTAACTTCAAACGTAAAATTTCAAGCTAAGCAAACCAATTCGGACACGTTAGCTTTGCCTTCGTCTTAATTGTTATAATAGCTCAGCTTGTTCGCTGACATCATAAACTGTCATAACGAGACGAAGACGTAGACATAGACTTGGATTCGGACAGGCCCTGAGTAAGTTTTATTCATCTGATAGCTATTATAAATCACACGGACGATTTTATTCGACGAATAAATTTATCTGATGATTGAAAAAATGGCTCTTAATCAATTAAATTTTTAACATTTATGCAATATTCGGTCTTCCTGTGCACAGTGACACGACAATAAACTATTTATGAATTAAAAGTGATGACTTCTAAAGTTGCCAAAAATTTAAGTAAGGTAGAAATAGTTCTTTTAAACGATATTATAATTAGAAAAATTTGAAATTTTCAAGAAAAAAAACTAACTCTAGTTATTTTGCTTTTCGCATTCTTTTAAAGTTTATGCTAAAAAAATTCGATTTAGATAAAAATTTAATAGCACATTTTGATATGTAATTTTTTGATATTTCTGAAGCCGATATAGAGTCAAATACATCACTGGAGTATAATTTCAGAACTAAGATCAAAGCTTTTCACAATATTTTTTTTAAAAGTTATATAAGGAATATTTTGCTTTAATGTTTGCATGTTTCAGCTTTTGGAATAGGGGATTTCGCAATTTTCAACAAAGACTTGTAAAGTAATGTTGCTGTTTTACTCATCCACGTTTTATACGAATTTAATTTCCAAACCATAAATAATTTGATTCATTTAGAAATTACCTTTTTTTCAGAACTGCTTTAACACAGTTGTATTTGGTATATTTATTTATTTATTTATTTATTCATCTAAAAGTTTACAAGCAAAATACGTAGCGAATATGAATAGATATCTGTAAACCCTACTGAGATATAGAAAATATCTGGGTGTAGGCTTGGGTACTTATAGGATTCAGAAATTAATTTTTTCAGTGTATCGAAAAAATCCGAGCACATAAACAACAGTAGCTTTAAGGACTATAGTGTTTGAAACTTTGTACTTCTACAAAACTTTCTCCTAAAGCTTTTAAGGATTTGTATGAGAAAATGTCCTTTTAAAGCTCCGGGGGTAATATTTTTCTGAAGCTCACAAGCTTCACAAAGCTTCGAAGTTATCGAGAATTAGCTCCAAACCTATTTTTGTATGATTCCAAATTTAGCTTAATCCAATAATCCACCACCCAAGATTAGGTATCCACAGTAAGTAAAATGTTAAAAGCTCTCTACAGTTTTGGATTTCCTCAACTGCTAACGTATTTCGTGGGTTAAGCATTTGAAGCAACATGACAGCAGCTTTTTCTTGCGATGAACCAAAATAAATTGTTGGTGAGAATTACAACTAGATAATCGCTTTATCTCCAGCTGGAGCTGAACCTCGAAAGGTTGCTTCTTCAGTTATTTTATCTACTTTAAAAAAGGAGATTAGGATTAACTTACTTTCCATTTCATCAATTCATTTTCAATAGTGAAAGAAATAACAATATACGATTCAAAATGGAGAATTCAAATCATGAGCTTAGCATTTGTCAGATTAAATTTTGAATTACAAAGTGGATCATGATAACCTTTTTTTTGCTGGGTAGATTGGGTCATATTAATATTATTTTTAGAGATATTTTAATGGGAAAACACATAACACATACACATGTTTGAAGTGAAATCCTGTAATATCTCAAAATGAAGATTTGTTTTTTCTTTAATTAATATTAAGGGCAGACAAAGGTTTCAAAATTATAATATACCTCTTTTTACACCGGAGATTAAAAAAAAAAAAAAAAAACTAAGGACACAAGAATTTTAAAATATTTGTAAGGACAATTCAGAATTTGTTTTTAAATTGGATAAAATATATCTGCGCCACAATTGCCTTAAATAAGTCTCCTAATTTTATGTAAGGGACGACGAGAGGATTTTTATTATAGTTTTTACCCTGTACCAAACGAAAATTTTTATTTAAATATGTACCAATGTTACAAATTTCATTTTTGAATAGTTAAAATGCGCCGCGCGGATTGTTGAGAAACTAAAAAAGTGATTAAAAATATTAATGGAAAATTTCAAGTTAATTATTAAAACTGAGCCAGCTACAACACTCACCAACTTTAAATACTTGGTTTCGAGAAAAACGCTTTTAACGTTGCTTAAAATTTCAAAACGTGTCGTTTGAATTTCGACTTGAAATTTTGCGGCCTAACTCCTTAAGAGTTAATGTTAGTTTTACAATTTGTTTGACAATTTGAAATCTTTCTTAAAATTATCTTAATATCTTGCCATTAAAAACGTTGATTACGTTCCTCCTAGTGCACGTTGAATCGAAAGCCTCAATTTTTAAGTTGGTTAAAAATAGGATTGAAACTGTGTTACAAAGGCAAAAATCGTTCTTTACTGGAAAAAGTTTTGTGGGTGTTAATTTGCGCTTTGGGTATATTTTTTACAAGATCTGCAAATTGATAGTTCTGTGGAAATTGATGCGCTACTGGAATAAAGAGAAAAAGGGAAATAACCACTCAGCGGCTAGCAGTGCAGGTTGGAAAATGCGCGTCGACTTGTTTCCCAGTTGCACCTACGATGCACAGAAACCACTCACCTGCAGCATCGGAACAGGTAAATTCCTGTAAGCCTAGAAGCGATAGGCCAGCAGGCACTGGCCATCTCGGAAAATAATTGAATCGAATGAGCACGTAAAATAAAAAGCGAACCACTGGAGCATATTAAATCCAATACAGCTGTATGCTAGTCCGAGGTCGCTCATACGGCTTCAAGGGGCTCCCGAGGGATTCGGAGCGCCAGAGTTGCATGCAAGAAGGAAATCCTTCGATTGAAAACTGATGACTTCGACATATGCACCCGAAGCCATCAATTTGCATATGCTTTGACATCAATGGCAAATGAATTCCAGTGCCGCGGGGAAAGATGAGCCTCCATCACAGCATCCGACCGTGGATCTGGCCACAGAGCTAGCTGGACTTGGCATATCTTGTTGATGGAAACCGAATTCGCAGCCCGGTCCAGAGGAGCACTTGTGGCGGATGCTCTTCAAGGATTTATGTCAATGCGTTTGCGGGGAGGTGGTCCAGCCCCAGCAGCCTCCGTCGACGGACCAAGATACTGTGGCACAAGCGGACGGAAGTTCGCTGGAGCCCGGCCAGCACGGGGCGTCTAGACGAGGACATCATGCGAAAGTAGTTCAATCAGGGGCTCAAATTGATTACAAATGCAATGCAATGCAGACGCATTAATTTGGTTCTGTTGGTCCAGCGGACGGCCGCTGTAGCCGCCCTCCTGACGTCTGGAGCCCTGCAGAGCCCCCGACTATCGGGCGTGTTTAATTGGCTCTTGCCGGCCGACCTGGACTCAGCTTCAGCGCCAGATTTATCTTATTAATCACTTTGCATGCGGCCGGGATGCGTCGATAAGGACTAATATGTTTTGGAATCCAAAAGCGCACACGTTGCCTTATCATCGGAATTTGCGGGCGGGGAATCTTGTCCAAAACTCGAAAAAAACCATGAATATGTAGGTGGTAGGGAATCCACAGAATTTACACAATCAAATCGAAACTGTGATTTAGCATAGATACATTTTTTTTGAATTTATGCATTACCAAAAATTCTCGAAAATACATCCTGTTTCAAAACATGAAACGAATTTGAAATTTTCTGTTACAATACAATCGAATACAATCTATGATAGACGGTTTATAGAATATGTATACTCAAGACTGTTCTAATGGACTAGGTAACTTGTGTTCAATAAATTGGCATAAAACTTTAGTTTCATTATTATAAACGAGTATTAATTATTAGGACAAATATTCAGCATTTGATGATTCCGCAAATATTTCCCATTACCTCGCTTAGCTTTTTGGATATTGATTTCCAATATAGCCGATATTCTCTTTGATGGTACTTTTTAACTCATTGATGATATTGAAATGTTGGTTATTGCGCATACCTTGTACAAATGTTTTCTTTCCAAGGGGACGTACGCAGGAAGAGCCAGGCGGGCAGCCTGGTACTTGGAAATTAATTAAGTGTACCGATTTATGAAGCTTATTCCATCTGATTTTGCCCTCGTGTGTTTGATTTCTGAACTTTTACTGCCACTATTAATATATTTAATGTCTCCATCTATTTCGTGTTTGCCAATAGAATACTCCCAGCAAATCAAACGATTCTTAAATGAATAGTAAAAGAATTATTTTAAGCGAATATAACGTTGATTAACGTTATTGTAAAAGAATTGAAAATTAATTAGCTACCGGACTATTTGGATTTTCGCTATTGAATCATTTTAAACGATTCTTTACTAAGTCGTAAAAGTCTTGGGGAAAAACGAAATAAATTCTTGTTATTTACTCGCGGAAATGAATTATCTACTTACGAACCAAAATTTAACTCGCTTAAGATTTAGTTTTCGCGAATACATAAGAAGAAGAATTACATTATTTTTTTTCGAAAGATTCACGAATCAGTAAGGAAATGTTTAAAATGACTCATTTACGAATGTCCAAATAGTCTGACAGCTGATTCATTTTCTCTTCTTTTTCTATGTATTTAGTTTTAATACCGCGGATACTGATGTTTATTTAAACTGGAAATTAAGAATGTGTCAAAATATAATAATATACATATGTACATATGCATACATATTTTTCTAATGCAGAGAAACCCTGTTGACTGTAAGTACGAAGAAGTTAAATGTCAAATTTTAAGCATATTGGTAAAATATTACTGTTTTCTCAATGGACTAAGTAAATTTTTGCAAAAAAAATTGTATTATATACGTACTCATACATGTATTCACATACTTCAAGTTGTTACCAAAATATAAAAGTATAATATTAGAATAATGGCTTATAAATGAAATCGTTGTTAGCTAATAATTTTATTATAATAAACAGACTAAGTCATTTTGTTAAAACAAACATAGCAAATCCTTATCTCCAAATTTAATTTCATAATACTACTTTCAGAAGCTCAATTTCAATTTTTTACTGAAATGCTTAAAAAATTTAGATATCAACGATTTATCGATTTCTATAATATGAAGAAAGATGGAGATTGCTAACTTTGCTTCTATACTCGTCGTTTGATAAAGTACATGAAGTACATACATTTGTATGTAGGCTCTTTGAAGTTTTTTGATTTCAAACAAAAATTTTCCTTATAAGAGTGTTTTTTTTAGAGGTTTAGTTTTTAAATTGGCAACACTGTTTCTACTGACTGTCAATTTGACAGTTGACTGTTGATTTGTGGTCAGTACGTTTTGCCATTTCACCAAGAATAGACTTACTTCAGAACAACGCTTGCGAATGGGCCGAAAACAATACCCAGCTTGATCCTCTTTTTCAACGTAAAATTTTGTTCAGCGATGAGGCTCATTTTTGGTTGAACGGCTAAGTCAATAAGCAGAATTACCGAATTTGGATTGGAGAAAACCCAGAAGCCTTTGTTGGGACATCCTTACATCCATTAAAAGTTACTATTTGGTGTGCTTTATGAGCATCTTTAAAGATGATGCTGGCCAGAATGTTACCGTCAATGGAGAGCGCTATAGAGCCATGATTGCTAACTTCTTCGTTCCTCAGTTGAATGGTATTGATGTGGCAGAGCTTTGGTTTCAACAAGATGGCGCAACATGCCACACAGCGCGCGACACCATCAATTTATTGCAGGAGCATTCGATGAGCGCATAATTTCGCGTAATGGACCTGTGAACTGGCCTCCACGATCGTGTGATCTCACACCTATGGATAACTTTCTTTGGGGATATGTGAAGTCACTCGTCTACGCTGATAAACCGCAGATGTTGGACCACTTGGAAGTCAACATTCGCCGCGCTATTGCCGATATACGGCCTCAATTGCTCGATAAAGTGGTCGAAAATTGGACTTCCCGATTACGCTTCATTCGAACCAGCTGTGGCGCCCATATGCCCGAAATAATGTTTAAACACTAATGGCATAAAAATATCTTTTAAATAAAGTCAACACCAAGGCCATTAACATTATTTTTACGTGTTTTATTTCATTTTAAATTTGTATACCTCTAAAAAAAACACCCTATACATACCCTATAAATTGTACTTAATAACCCTTTAAAGGAAAATTGTAGAGTTTTTATGAAATCAATTGCATATAAGGTGAGAAATCAACAAACTTTCTTGACTTAAAGTGTATGCTATATTGGATTTTTCAAATAATCATATAATCATGCTTTACTAAGTTATACGGGTCGAATTGATAACTTCCTCTTTTTGAAGTTGTTTTAAAAAGGACACAAGGCACCGTGATGATCTAACTTTCGCTGCAGTCGGCACCATATTTGTCCCAGACAATTTCCGACTAAAGGGGAAATTTGCAATTTGCAGAACTAATTATGAGCGCAGCACTTCGCTTCGAAATTAATTTGAAAGTTTTCTCCTTATACATCTTTAGCAATTACAAGTTTCTGCAGGTCCTCTGGAGAAAAAATTGTCTGTGACCGCCCGAACGGGGGAAAGGGCGGTTTGTGCAAAAAGTTTTTGGGACGAATGTCTCCCCACCCGGATATTATCACCGCCACCACCTTTCATAAATTTTCAGAAACTCGGAGACTACAATTAAGTGGGAGTAGCATTTTTTTTTTACAGTGGGACGGAAGTGTAATTGGGTGTGGTACCAAGACGGGTTCATAACTTTCCCCCGGAATCCGTTCTGACTGATGGGACAGCTTCAGAACTTTTATGCTTTATGGGGATTCTTTCACAAACTCAATTATGTACGCTATGAAAAATTATGGCATCCAATTGCAAAAATTTGATTTGTTTCAAAATTACAACTTCGTTGATATTAGTCAGTGCATGAGCAAGAAGATGTAAGATACAAGTTTAATCTGTTTTCATTTATTTTTAGAATATACTATACTTTTGCCTGTTGATCAATTATGACAACATATAGTACACAGCAGGATGTGCGAATATACAATATAATAATAATAATTATAATATACTAAACCTTTATTCATAGTTGTTATTATGTAATTTTGTATGTCTTTATCTATTAAGATACATATGTAAAAATACTTTTAGATACACTCTGAAATACCATAATTTTTCTAGACATGTTACAATTAAAAATGCATATTTCATCTAAACAATTTAAAGTAAATATATACAAAATTGTAAAGTCGCGAGTTTAATTTTTCAATATTCTAAATATTCAATATTCAAACACAGACATTGTGTAAAATAAAAACACATCAGATTAGGATAATCGCAGCAAATTTGAATGCTGATTATTTCATAAACAACATATCAGTTGTATTCTACTGTAGAATTCCAACCAAAGAGAAGCTTTAACTGGTGTTGAAATGTGTCATGTTGTAATACATATATTAACGATTAATTATCGATCTACATATGTTAATCTATAAGAATTTGTTATTTTAGTACCTATTTATAATTAATTAATGTAAAAAGCGCGCATAGTTACGGCGTCATTTAATTTCGTCATTCGAGAAGTAAATATTGAAGTGCTTTTAGGAAAGCTTTTCGTTATTTGGAATTTTCCATTATTACATATTATAACGAATTCTAATTTTTTTAATTAAGCTACAGTCTTGCAAGATTATTTTTTTATACAAGTTTAATATCTACAAAAATCAGTAAAAATAATGTTCAATATTTGTGTAAAGGGCAATACAATATTCTTTTGCAACGATGCTTCTTCCTTTTTCTAAGCTCTAATATTGAATTATTCATTTTCTATAGATCTTAATTTTTCTAATTTTGTTTTAAATTCCTAAAGTAAGTTTTGTTATAAAAAAGTGCTAAATAACTACATACTTTGTTTTATGTTGATAACTAAAATTTTAAGTGAATCCGTTGAACAATTTTCGAGGAATTTCGGTTACGTTTACGAAAATTTTCGTAAAAATTACATAGTTAGTTGTGTATTTATGCGATTACCAAACATTTTTTATATTTTTATACGAGTCAAATCAAACCACTGTTATTATATTAGAAACTGAAAATGATAATTGAAAATTGGTGTTATTTATAGTCAGTAAATTGTTAAAATTCGTATTTAAAATAATTAACAAAATTAATATCAGTATAATATATCGTTTCTAAAATTACTTAGTAACACTTAACATAATTAATTAAATACAGTACATATTTTCTCTAGATAAATTCGCTCTACGATGATATGCAGATCATTTTCAAATGTCGATACGAAAGTTTATGCACTGCAAAATCCTGCCGCTGTAATGCCACATGAAGTCTTTATTACTAATACCTCTGCTTATGGTTGAAATTCAAAGAGATTATTGTGCAAAATGAAATTGCTTCTGGTATGAAAGCTTTTTTCTGTAAAGTAAAGGGGCGGAATATATCCAAAATATGCACTGCAACGCTATCCAACGCCCTTAAAGTTAAGTTAATCTTAAATTTTAGTCGTAAAGTCGAAGTAATGGTGCGCATATTTTTGCAGGCGAAAGTCAACAATGAGCATCCGAAAGGAGCCCATAAACGACACAAATTGAACTTTCCCCATGGCAGAAGGATAAAACGTTTAAGCTGAGCGGCAATAAATTTCGTTTTATTGCTCATTTTATTCCAATTCCGGGGCAACGTCATATTTACATGAATCTGTGGAAACGTATTGGCAGAATTCTATCGCTAGAACTGAAGGACAGCAAACTTATGAAAACAGAGTTGCGCGTCGTGTGTCGAATAATGGGAAAGCAAACAAGCGAACGCAAACAGCGCACGACAAGTTAATTTATTTCGAAAATGAAGAGAAATCGATCCGGCACCACCACGCCACTTGCTTATGTTTCGTTGTTCCACTGCAGCTAATAAAGCTCATACAACTCATATTTTTATGCTAGAGACAATTAACTGGAGTTGGAGTTCCTCCTTGCATTTTATTTGCTTTTCTTAATTAACCTATCCTATGTCCAAAAGAAGGTGATTGATTAGATTTATATCTTGGACGAGGTATAAATACATAATTATATAATTTAGTATTAAAACCAATTAGTATTAAAATGGAAGTGACGTAAAAGATAGTAAACATATTGGCAATTACGAATACCTGCCATAGTTTGCGATTTTTGCAAACAATTAAGGTGTATCCTGGAATTTTATCCAAATGTATTATGCATGTATGAATATAAGTCGTGATCTTTATTATCTCTAACTTAAAAGCTCAACATTAAACTTACAAAAGCTAATATTGATGGAAATAAATTCTAACTAAAATGAATAAAACAAGACTACATATTTAGTATCGGCATTAGTTTATTTCGAAAAAAAAAAAATCTTTGTAATTTTAATATGCTGGTTTTCTTATAATATGCAATGCTTCAGAATTTTCATCTAGTGCTAATGGGATGTTTTCATTTTATGAATCTGAAAATTAGGCTATTTTTAAAAAGTCTTAGTTGGGGAACTAAAAAAATATACTAATGAAAAATTTGTTGAAGTAGGTCAGCAGGTCAAGAAAGCTGATTGAATTCAATTGCGTTTCTACTACTTTAACTCGTTACATCTTCATAAATATTTACCATACCTACATATTTTTAGCAATAGTAAAAGAAAAAACAAAGACTTTTTTAAATTGACAAAGTAGAAAACGGAAGTACATACACATTTTGAAATTTTACGAATTTTGAAAAATCGTAAAAGAAATGAAAAAGAGGCAACTTTTAATCCAAATCATGGAAATTCCCTTTAAAATAGGAAATAAATTTAAATACTTACCGCGATAGTTGAATTTAATCAATCCATTTATTTTAAAAGGAGTTACTCACCTGAAAATAAAAAAATATATATATTTAACTATCAATTACAAACAAATATCATAGTTAGTGAGACTATAAAAATACAATAAAGCAATTCATGAAAAAGATTCTTTAAATTTTATAATATTTTGTTAAGGATAAAGGGTTAACATCCTTAAAGTATTCCAAGAATTCAGAGGACATAAACAGGAAATTACCATTTAATGAGGTATGCTGTACTGAAACAACCCATCTTTAAATTTTCCAATCTTTTCCTTGATAAAGTTATTTACGAGGCCTTTTGTTTTTCATTCATCGGTGGCTCGTTTTGCTAGGCAAGAATTAAGTTAATCGGCAGGCGTGATAGATACATCGAATCGAAGGCATCTTGGTAATGGCATTTTTTCCAAATCATAAAATCCCTTTTACTTCTCCCTCGTTATGATGCTACATAATTGGGTAAGGCCCTTATCAGGGGTATTAAGGGCGAGTAATGGAAATCGTAAGTTGCCACTATCGAAACCAGCTCGATGGCTGGACCCGTTTTTATTATTCATGAGATAGCGTCATCTCGCTGGTTAGTTTTTTCATCGTCATTAGAATCAAGCGAACAACGTTCTGCTCTCGACGAGTTTATTAATGGCGCTCTTGCTACACCATTAAGACATAATTACTGCTAAGTTCGCCACTGTTTGATTTAATCTTGTAATGTACGGAAACTTTGTCGCGCCACCAAGGGGACTTCGGCGGGTTCCGAAAGTCGTTCCGGAAAACCTCTTTAGGGTATCTTCCAAAGGCTTCGGTAAAAATCGATTAAGGGATTGTCATGTTAGTGGATTAAAATCGACCGCGTGGAAGGAGAGGATAAGGCGCATTGGCGTTTTTCACGCCAATTGTGCGGAAAATATTTCTAAATCGGGTGGATTAGTAATGGAAGGCCCCAAAGAAACAACGATTATTTCTTTAATTTGTTATGGAAACTTTGTGTAGATGCTGGTAAGAATTTATAATTCAATAAAAGTCGCAAATTTGGGAAAGTTTTCTCATAGAATATGCCATTATCAAACTGTTCATTCGAATACATTCTCTACCTAGGCTAGATCACATAATAGAGTATGTAAATAGAATATGAAAGTGATTGAAAGTGATTAAATTGTACAAAATAGGTGTTAACTTCCACCAGAATGATATGAAATAGAATGTAATAGAAGTAATTGCAATTACTTCTTTACAACTTTAATTGCAATGGATAATGGTAATGGAAGCTTAATTATTAGTTTATTACAATGAAGTAATTGACTGCATTTCATTGTAATGGTAATCGTAGCGCTAATTATTTTAAAAGTTTTTAATTCTGGACCAAGTTATCTGCCGAATTATTGAACGCTCTTTTACAAGTAGTGCTTTGCGGTGATCATCTATACCTCAGTGGTTTATTTAAAAACATTAAAATAACAAAAACATTCATCAATGAAACACTAGATCTTCTAAATCCGTCGAGTGGTTTCTAAAATACATATAGTGGTCACCGTCTATGAAAATATAGTTTTGAGCAAAACGCATCTAAAGTATCAATAGTAAGAAGATCCTACGCTACAAAATATTATACTTTAAGAAAATGCAAAACCCAAAAAAAAAATGGATTTTTGGAAAAAGTTGACTACACCTAAACTTTTAATATCCAAAATTGAGCAATTAAAGCATGATAAGAAAATCGATAAATTAATTTAAAAAGTTTTGTTCTTTATACATAAAAATATAATTTTAATTTGCAATTCGATTCGATTCGATTGTTATCTAAACTTAACTAGGTTCATAGCTTCATAAAATGTTTGGTTAATGTTCATACTTCATGTAAGTACACTAGCAAAATTTAGCAGCCATGCTTATAAAGAAACTACTTATATTTAAAGTTAATGAAAGTACATATGTTCATTTATTGAAAAGTATGCTCGAAATTAAATTATTTAAATATAACTCTAGAACATTAAAAAGGATGTTTTCGAACTTGAATCACATTGAGCACGGACTGAATAAGTTCTGAAATCCGAAGCAATTAAAACTAAAACTAACAAATTTCGACTGAAAGCACATGCACTCAATGGTTTTTGGCAAGAGTTCATTTGCAAGGTCACATTCACATGAATGACTAAAGCGATTTGTTCGCCAAAAGTCACATATTGAGCCACTCCCATTTGAAAATCTAATTAAAGAGAACAACCGAAAGCAATCAATTTGGAAGGAATTGGAAAATGCTTCTTGCGGGAAAATGCTAAATGTTGAAGCCATTTTTTTGGCGGATATCCTAATGAAGATAATTTATTGAAACGTTTCAAAAAAAAAAATATATTCAGCTGAACTTTTCGACTACACTCCTTCACCCGCCCGCTGGACTTTTATTGTTCGATGCGAGGGTCCAGTGTAATAAATCAAAGGAAGGCTGACGAATGACAAAGCAATTTTTTTTCTGTTTTGGTTCGCTGGCATAATCGCGAAAAATATGCTAGGAGGGCAAGCGGAGCTGGTAAAAGGACAAAAAGTGAAAAATCGTGTCCTAAGTCCTAAATTGAGAGAGATGATGTCCGATTCGCAAGAAAAACTTCGCACGGAGGACACAAAAGTTTGAATCTCGACCGGTCCATAGCTGGGCAGTTGGAAGAATGAGAGTATGCAAATTTAGGGAAGTTTCCGGCTCTTCCGTTCTTCTAAATTGCTAATTTGCGATTCGGTTGCGAATTTCGTAGGGCGAGGGTGGACATGAGCCCGCGTGGTTTTCATCCCCAACAAGCGAACTTAGTGGCCATCGATTTTCACCAGGCCAGGGGATGACTTCAATTAGTTCCAACAGGCAAGTGTAATTCACGTCCGATTTTTTCTGCCATTTAAGACTCTTGGTGTGCATTGGTATTATTTGCGGATCTTCACAAAACCATTGATCCGCGCGATTTTTGGTGGTCAATATTTTACAAATATAAGTAAATTTGGGTAAGTAGTCGCTGCGTAACTGAACTGCACTGAACAAACAAAAATTGAAGAAAAGGACATTTTTAGGGTTCGGTACCAAAATGGTAAAAAAGGAACCCTTATCGTGCCTTTCGTTCGTCTGTCTGTCTGTTACAGCTGTTTATCTCAGAAAAACTACATAAACTAAAGACTTGATATTTGGCATAGTTATAGAACTTGCTTACCCACATTCATCACAGTAGAAAGAGTTATGAAAATACTTTTAGTTTTTTTGAAAATGGGGCTCGAAAGGGTCATATAAAAGGGCTTTATTTACACGTTTAAACATAAATTTCGTTTTATTTTTAAGCCATATAGTTTTTGACTTATGACCAAAAAAGTGCGAAAAGTGGCAATTCTCCCTCTCTTAGTTACGAAATATACAAAGTGAAAAATCTAAAATAATAATAATAGTGTAAATATTACAGGGAAAATAAAACGATGCTTGCCAACTAACACAGCTTTAGAGAAATCCGCCATAAACTTTTGCAAGCAAACTTAGTTTTGCGGTCCGAAAAATTAACTTTATGAAATATTCAGGACACTTACCTACACACATGAAATTGATAGAGGAGAAGGGAAGGAATCCACCACGCGCGAGTCAGACTCTCACTTGTCCGGTTTTTTTTCTGTCTCCTATTTTTTAGAATTTATTCATGATTTAGCTTATGATAGTGTCTATGTCAACAATTTTTTTTTTTTTCCATAAACCAGCGGCGCTAAGACAAGCAAACGAGCGCGGCACTACCGTACCTTTTCTTGAAGGGATTCAACGTATTTTTGGTCTGGATAATACTTGAGAGCTCAAATTTTTAGGATAGGATTTAGTAGTCAGACTAATGAAATTTGCAAATATACATACACATATTATGTGCAAATTTGTAGGTTATTAATTAAAAGGATCTAGATCCCACCGTAGAATAGAATGATGATAGCGCTATTATTATTATAAAAAAAAGTAAAGTAAAGAACAGTCCTCCAGACCCTATCCTTGGTTACGAGCAACATTCAAAAAGAATTAACATTTAAAAAAGTTAAAATGTTAAAAATGAAGCCAAGACCCTTTTAATCTTAAAAAGTTATGAGATCTCATGTACAGGATTTGGCAAATGGCAATTTTACTAAATAAATATATTTCTCGAAGATTTCAAATATAATTTTACTTCTTAACAATTTGAATTATTGAGCTTGAAGAACATCTTCTTAAAAATAATTTCTGGAAACTTCGGTTTGATGCAATCAAATCGGTTAACAATTTATGATACACCTACCATACGTAAATAGCCTATCTTACCAAGTTCTTTTCTAAATACCCTCCTGGGTGGCATAAGCTATAGAAACACTTCAAGCGACTAATTTCAGTTAATGAGTTTGATATTTATTATGGATTGTATAGTCCGCATTAATTTTAAATTTCTGAGTCAGTTGTGAGTTTTGCCAAAATATCTACATTTTCATTAAAAACATTCAAACATTTTATATTTAGAAGTATTGGTAAAAAATACACAAAATCACTATATTATGGAATATTACTTTATAAAATTGAGATCATAGACTGAACTCAAATTTAAATTGGTTAATTAGGTTGAAATTTGCTTTAGAAACTGATTACGGATTCACAAAGTTCGAGTTTTAATGTTGAGTCTCAGACAATATAAACCTTACTTAATTTAACATTTCCAAGCTTAAAGACGTTGTGACAAATAGACATAAAAAAATTCAAATATAAATTGTTTACGTGAATTTTCTTCCTTATTTTCAAACACGGGATCCTTTAATAAATTAGTCTTTAGGGGTTGAATGTTTATTGATCAATCATTCACGTGTGAGGTCTACCTACTGCAACGTATCACCTCGTAGCTAATTTATTGGGCCTACAATTAGGCAAATGGCTAACATTTCAATAGTCTTCCTTGCCTACTTTGGTGTTGTCTGAAGATAGACTGTCTTTTCATAATAAAAGACAAAGACACGCAATATGAGTGCCTAGATTCTAAGAAGGACACATAAGGACGAGTTTCCCAGGGAGCAAAAAAGGAGTTTCCTCGTAGCGTGCTTAGTTGTAAATGGCCCTACTGATGCCAAGAACAGAGCAATTTTTCCCAGTGAATTGAAGTTTATCAAACGAGTCACAAAAAAGCGTCCTTTTGACTTTGATGTCGAACATCATTATGTCGGAGCATTCTATACATTTTTTGTTGAACGGAATTTTTTTCTGGCATGTCTGGCATCCAAAAGATAGCTTCCCTTTCAGCTGTGCATGTCACGGTCGTATGACAACCCACATACAGGTCATCAGTGGCTGCCTTTGCGATTTCCACCTCGGCAAGCGAATGATATACCTGTTCTGGAGTCTGGTCAGATACAAAACATCTCTAGATATCTGCTTCTGATCTCTCTGACCCTCAAGTGCAGCCCCACCCACAAAACCCTTTGCATTTCGGATCCTGTGACGTTTAAAACAAACAACGAAGGAGCTGTAAACAATGGGAAGCAAATAAATTACTTCATGATGACTCTGTGGAGGTGTTGACTTGCAAAATATTGAAATTTTATCGAATCATGGCAGGAAAATGCATCGCCGACAACACAGGGGCGGTCTCATTAAACCATCGAAGGACGACGATGTTTCGTCCCGAAGGATGGGAGGGGATAGTGGTTGCTGTGGTGGCAACTCCTGGCTATGATTGGCCATTAAAAAGCTTTAATAGTGCTACCTAATGGGTCTATTAAGATGTCAGCTCCTGATAGTCGGGAGCAAAAACCTTTCATGTAAAGCAATGAGGGCCTGCTACCAAACCAACGTGATTTGGATTCAGATGGGCGTCGTCTGATATGCAACAAAGCAGACGATATCCGTTGGGCGGATTAAATTGCTCCTTCGACGATTGTCTAAACAGCAAATTTTGCTGGCACTGTCCTGTAACGACAGACATTTATCTTTGCACAGGACCTTTAGTCCTGATAGCGTTAAGCTGAGAAGGTTTTGTTCATGTTCCATATTTGCACTTGACTTAGCTTCCAAGATACACTCAACGTGTCCGTGCGATCTGAGTCGTTGGTTTTTCTTCAAAACACTGTTGAAAAACCAATAAATTTTGAAACAATGCTGCATATGCTTAACATTAGTAGATAAAATAGAAGAACATAACGAAAAACACGCAATAGCGTGGAATTTCATCAGAAAATTAAAAAGAAACATTTTCAGAAAAATTATTCATACCTCGATATGCCGACATACATTGTGTTTTTCTACTTGGCACATTTTAAGCCGACATAGTTTTATTAAAAGTTAAATTAGAAAATGCTAACGTTGAATACTGAGACCAAAGACTTGAAAAGTTGCACGAAATTTGTTGTTCCTAGCAATCTACATAGATGGCAATTCTTGGAATGGAAATCTCGTTTTTGATTTCACAATGTTCATTGGCTATTGATTTTATTACAATAAGGGAGGGGTTGCTGATATGCCTTACCCGCTCTACGTTTTTTCAAAATCAATAAAGCTTTGGTTTAAATTAACATTTCTAAAAACAACCACAACTTTCGAAAAAATGTTCAAAATTGGTCAAAATACGGTCAAAATTGGTCTAAATCTCATTTTTTGCTCGTATTTTTTTCGAAAACGTGATGTGACGGAATATTTTCAATTTCGGATTCTCAATATACGAAAAATTTGTATACATTATGCATATGTATGTATATATAATACCAAATGAGATATGCCTAGGGGAAACTGTCTTTGACTTACGCAACTTATGAAACTTATGTATTATCATTATTTTTATTATTTTTAAAAGAACAATAATTTTCTTCCCCTCTGTAGAAATCGTAGCGAGAACTAAGAGACGTCACTTGTCGACTATAAATAAAAGCCAATCGATGAAAAATCATCGACTTTAAAGTAGTCTAACAATTTCACGCCTTTTAACCTTCAGCCAGGTTTTCATTACTCTAAGACTGATGATTGCTGAACGATGTTGCGAACAAGTCTTTAACGCTTGTCCAAAAGTATTGTGTTTGACGAGCGAACACCCGAAAGAAAGCGTGAACTTGAAATTATCCCCTAAAACGATAATGTCTGTAAATCCATGGATATGGTTCACTGCTCTGATTGCTAGTCCTCGTGATTTTAAAAGCGACTGGTCTTCGAAATATTATCGACAGCTCTTCGGATGATTGAGTGACATTAATGATTCTGAAGAGGGGCCCTGTGGCAATATTTGCTCTGAATGAAGCAAGACGACAGAGCTTTTCATTAGGTGATGAATTATTGTTGACTTTTTGCCACACTCGAGAGGGGGCGTGTTTTTAAGGTTAAGTATTTGGGATGTATACATTTTGAATAAAAAAGGATGCTAACGGACGGGAATTTGAAATATAAAGCATATATCAAAGTACAAAATAGGATAATATATTTTCTTCAAAATTGTTGTATTTAATGGATATGAACAGGAAACAATTTTACTAAAAATCAATGTGCAACCGCACTTTAAGGATAGTTTATTTTTGTAGTTTCATTGTGGAATGTTATACCAGCAGTCTGCGTTATTTCTAATATTAAATACGGATCTTTAAAACTGCATGGTAGACACACACAGCTTACAATATAACGTAAATGATTCAAAGAATTCTTTGAGGTTTCTCGCATTTGGACGGTCTTTACAAGAGAAGTATGAATTTGAGGAGAAAATTTACACCAAATTTTCTTTGTAGAGGAGTTTATTTGCTTTTAACGTTTTGCATAAATATTTTGGCCGCAAAAATTGACAAAAACTAATGACCAATGACGAATATTATAATTCTGATTCTTGTAGATTTTTAGATTCTTACAACACAAATACAGAATTGTACTGGACAGATTCTTTTCTAGACCTTTTAGGACAATTAAAAATAAGTATAAGATGGACAAGCTGTGCAATTTAAAGCAACATTTACTTTTTAAATTGGATATTTTATTATCGACTATTAATCAAATTTTAATAACTACGTAGGTATATGAGTTCTTACGCATTTGATAAAGTTTTAAATCGACATATAGATATTTGTGAATTTCTTAAAATAAAGAATTTCAAAAACATCTGGCAGACGAATTATTTATCGAGTGTTACATTATATTACAGTATTAAAATATATTATATAATATTCAAAGCTATGTATGAAAAATGTAAACTAAAACATAAGCATAATTAATTCAATCGACTGATTCATATTGTAACCGGATTGAAATCCAAAGTATGCCACTAAAACATAAAATAGTAAAATCGTGATTTGCTGAGAAACAAAGCAACGAATTAATCCGATATTAAAAATTCAAAATTTATTGAAACCTTAAAAGTGATAGAAAACTAAGAAATATCACATAAAATTAATATAAACTGATTAGTTAAAATTATTTTTAAAGAAAATTGCGTAGAATTCAGTGGTGTGAATGACTCTTTTACATAATGTATATTTGCCGGCTCCCAGAATCGATATTTAGCGATATCTACGAGTATCTTATATTATTGGTACTACACTGATAAAAAAACATTGGTAAAAAGAGCCAAAAATTAAGTTTACAATTACTTGGCAGGATTTCATTCTACCGCAATTTTGGTTATAATAAACAAATTGATTTTGTTAATTTAAACTCAACTTTCGTTTAAAGGCCATGAATAAGCCTAATTTTTAAAATTTTAATTTTAATAGAAAGGAAACCCTCCAGCGATTTAAGGAAACATCAAAATCAACTTAAAATTAACCAATTCCTTTTTTTTTTCAAATAATCCGTTTTTATGGCTTTGTTGAAGGAGCTTGTCGTTTTGGTTGCTCCAACCTAATTTTAACAACAGGCCAGTTTTGTTCAATTTACCATTACGTTTTTTCTCAGTTTATAGTTATATTAAAGCTTTTAATTTAACAAATTTATTTTGGTTTATTTTTGCAGGTACTTTACCAATTAGTAATCCTTCATAAAACAAAATACCTATAAGCATAATTTCGTTAAGTTCAACGTAAATTATTTTGCAGTATACCTTTTCAACAAAAGTAATTTTTCAAAAAAAGAGAAAGTGAAGAAGGGCATAGGTTCAAAACCGTTTTGAAGGTATAAATTTTCCAAGTATATTTATTGCTTTATTTCCCCTTTACAAAATGGGAAAAAACAAGAGCAATTTTCTCCCACCGCAAAATTTTTATTGAGCGTCCCTTTTTCATCTTTGGTACAAAATTCCAATGTTTTTCTGCAATTGTTACTATAAGAAAGGTGGTTGGTTTCCCTCAGGATCTCGACGCTGACACCGCTCTCCTACAAAAAGGGAGCTCTTGGAGCAAACGACTCCGAAGACAGGCAGAACACTTTTCGTGTCATATATAAATGCGTTGGCATTTGTTACGTTCCGACGTGGATACCTGCTCACGTTCGTGCCCTCTGACCATCTCCACTTTTTTTTTTTTCTACCCATATATTGTACAATTCCAGGAAAATCCCGAAACTGGCATTGTCATCCCACTCCTGGTCCTGGGAGTAAGATAACAAATAGATTTGCTCTCCTGGACAAGGGTCGCCGGTGGGGAGTGATGTTAGCAAGGGCATATTAGATACAGAACAACGCTTAACTTATTTGCGACAATTCGAACCAGAATCCAGAATCTAGAATCCGGCCTTGTTTTTGTGTTATCTCGGCCGGTGCAGCCGGTCCTCGAGAGTTCTCGTTCGCTATTTTTTTTTCCTTTTTTTTTTTTGTCCGACAGACCAGGAAAAATGCCCCAATGGCGCCACATTTCCAGAGTCGTTCTGTATTCGGAGTTAATTCCAGCGAACATCAACAATATCCGCAAAAAGTGGTAGCGCAGAGCCACTCCCTTTCTAGCCCTAGCTCTGTCTACGTCAGCGCCAGGGGGACAAGATGGGTCCGCTGAAATTGAAATCCATCCATTAAAAATGAGTTTAAATCACCGGATGGGCAAAGATTACAGACGGGTTAGGGTTAGTGTGCCCGTGATAGCGGCTCTAGCCGACGTTCGCCAGACCCTAGTCCCTGCTATAAAGGGCCTCAGCCCCATTCGGCCAAATTTAAAGCCTTCATTATGCCAGACGGAGCGCATAATGTCGGCGCACGAGAATTACTTCCGTGCCATAAAGCGAGCTTATTTTCGCCATGAAACTTCCTCGGCCCGTGCACAGGTAAAAATATGCAAAATGGGCGGCTGACACCTTTTTAATCATGTAATATCGGCCTATATTGCACCTCCGCCCTCGAGGTTGCGGCGCATGATGGTGTCTTTATAGCCTGCTCTGAGGGTTTGAGGGTTTGAGGGTTTTGCGGGTTTTGCGAATGGCACCGTATCTAGCATCAGGTGACAATGAACGATGAAGAGCTCTTCCCTTTCCGCGATAGTTCGGGTCGGAAGGGAGTGCCGGGGGACGCATTCACCGGCGGTAGTTTTCAGTTTGCACTACCGCCAGGGCTCCGCTTTCCAGCCCCCATTGAAGCGATTCCTCCGACCGCCGAACAACAAGTGCTTAATGAAGGCGACATGCAGGCTGCACATTCGAGGAGTGCGCTCCTTCGCCAGGGTGATCGCACTTTCCCACGGGAACCCTGCAACCGTCTGGCCCAGAGCTTTGAAAGTGAAGAAAGAAAAAAGTAAATTGGAGGCATTTGGCTCCTTTTCTGGGCCATTTTTTTTTTTATTAAAAAGCCCTCATCTCATCGTTGCAATTCATTTTTCAATGAAGCGGGTACAGAGGCACGAATTTCTCATTAATTGCAAGTTTCTTTAAATAAAATTAGGCCGCAGTCCTGCTTACTAGTTTCGTTTTGAAAGGGTATTCATTTTGCTCTATATACGACTCTTATTATAGGTCAAACTTTTTTTTACTACTGGTTACTTTAAATATATTATTAATCAGCGCAATAATAGACATTTTCTCATGACAGAAAATAGCAAAAATCTACAACCATTTCAAACAGAGCTGTAAAAATAGCATTATCAGTAACATGCACTACCATTAGAAGTAATGTTATATAAATAAAATTACATAATATAATAAAAAAATATTTTTTTAAAAAAAAACTTTTATTTAACAATAAGGTCTAAGTTTATCAATTTTGGACCTAAAATATATTTCTGAAGATGGACGACAATACCACGACATTCCGACCTTGAAAACGGCAATTTTAAATCCAAGGGCTAGGGTCAGTTGTACTGATATTGAAAATTTCATAAATTCGATGCCTAATCGGATTTTCGGTACAATTACTAACGGAGGAGGTCATACCAAGTATTAAAAATAACTTTAATTTATTACCACTTTTCTTGTTTTTCTTATCTTTAGAAAATTCAAATGTGCGTATAATTGAATTTCGCACCTATTTTTTGTTAAAACTAGTTAATTATTTGTTTGTTATTATGCGAATAAATAAATATTTTACAAACAAGCTGTACTTTTGGTCTTTAGCAATTACCTTAAATAAGTTTTATAAATACTTTCCGTAATATCCTGAAACCAAAAAAAATTGAGGTGCGTATAAATGAATTTCGCTGACTGTACATACAAGTGAAGTCAAATAAAAGCTTTTAAAATAGATTACCAGTACCATTACTAATAATAATTCAAAAAATCGAATTGCCATCAAAATTACTTTTAATATTACTGGGCATTACCAGTATTACTTACTCCCATGAGCATTACTTAGCATTACCTACCAATACTAATATTAGGTACTTATTACTCGCAGTAGTACTCAGCTTTCTTCAAAATTATTGCATTACACAGTTTTAATGAATATTTATTAATAGAGGTATTCACTTCATGTTGTAAAGTTACTTGGGCTCGTATAATGACGTGAATGTACATTTTAGCAATTCTCGTAAACGCGCATATTAGTAACTTGCACTATCAATTTCTGACAAATTGGGATTTGGCGATGTCGAACGACTCAGGTAAAATTGCTTCCTTATTTTTAGGTTTTAGAATTGAAACACTCCATATTTCCACATTCCATCTTTCAATTAAAAATTTTGAGCGATTGACAAAAATATCCTACAGATCCAGTTGAGCAAATTAGCTGTTCTTTGTTAGAAATACGAGGCAAAAATCTACGAGGGTAAATTTGCGCGTACTTATTACGCGATTTTGGCCAGTTACGAGACATACGAAGCCTATGAGAACATGAAGTGAATACCCCTAATATCCAGAGTTATTACCCATCTAAAATTTCATTACGAAAATTTACTGAAATATAGAAAATGAAACAATCATATTTATATGTATTATAGAATGTAAAAGCAGACTTTTATCATACAAATGTCTGAGTACTTAAAAAAAGCATCCAAAAGTCTCCTCGGAGTTGAAGGTAGTATAGCGAAAGAAAAGTGGCTTCTTACTTTATTTATTCTGAGTAATCCGAAGTAAAACCGCGTAATGCTAAACAAAAAGTTATTATTTTGTTAGTCCTCATTCTCTAAAAAAACAACATTTCTCCCTAAACTTTATCTTGATATCCAAACTTCTAAATAAT
The DNA here is from genome assembly GCA_963920795.1 of Eutolmus rufibarbis. Lineage (NCBI taxonomy): Eukaryota > Metazoa > Arthropoda > Insecta > Diptera > Asilidae > Eutolmus > Eutolmus rufibarbis. The sequence goes on from OY987205.1 coordinate 33,909,322, forward strand.
TGCCTAATAGCAAATTCAGTTAATTCCACGAAACTCGAAACGAATAAAAATTATTAGTTAAATATCAGGTATATTACGTATGTATGTTAACTCTATAGTTTTTACCTGAAGGTATAACAGATAAGAGCTTTTTACTTGAAAATGTCTGTTAACTTGACGGAAGAGTCAAATTGAGGAGTGTATGTATTTAAGAGAGGGACTGTCCTTCCATGAAAATTGACCCTAAAATTTGCTAGCTATGAAAAAAATTATTTTAAAATGCATGGCCTAAATATCTATACCAAAACGAAATACTTTTCGAAGTAATTTCATGGCTACATTTTGTTTTCAAAATTATAGTATTTACATTATATAACTACCTATACTAATAAAACTTTTATGAATTCAGGGTCAGTTTAAATCGAAAGTGGCTATTTACAAATTGGTTTGTAACAAAAGTGTCTATTTGCTTTGGCATGTATTAAAACTGTCTATTTACAAATTTTGATTTGCGAAAACTACATAGTTATGAAAACACATTAAAACCAAAGTAAGTTTCTGAATTAAAAAAATAAATTACTCTGTTGTTTTAAAGATTTGGACCATTTTTGAAAAAAAAAAAAAAAGGTTCATCATGTAAATAAACTGAGCTTTTGATATTACTAGCTTTTACTCATGCAGCTCAGCGAGTAAATTTGGGTTAAATTACCATCAATCATTTTATATCTTACTATACAATTAATTAATCTGACATTTGTCGGCAACGATTCAGCTGAATAATTATATAATAGTAAGTAGAAGTAAGTAAAAAACATTTTAAACAAAATACAGAATAGAACTAGATGTCTTCAGTAAATGAAATAAATAAATGTTTTTCTCTGATTTTTGGATAATAAAAATTTACGCACATAAGCAAGACTTTGATAGTTTATCCAATTTTTACTTGATCGTTTAGTAACTTTTGATAAACATCCCCACTATCATATGAAACTTTATATCAGATTTTTAATTCAGTAGTTCCACGAAATTTGGGTAACTTTCAAGTAAATATCGTACTAAATTATAAATTAAGTGCGAAATTGTGTTTTTATTATTAAAATGTTATAAGTTTTCATATCCTGCTACATTTTTGGACAACTGCAGTTAGCCACAAGGTAGAAATATTCAAAAATGGAAAATCTTTGGCTGAATTTTTAAATCTTAATGTCGCATAAGGGAATAATTGGGGAAAGTGGATTCAATTTTTTATGGAAAATTAAAATATTAATTAAGCAATTTCACAATGAGTTAGGTTTGTATATATAAATAAAGTGTTATATTGAAAAATGACATGCATAACAACAATTTTCTTGATGTATTACTAGGCATTTGTGGAACGAACCATACAAATTTGGTAATTATTCATGACTATCAATATGTCTAAACTTTAAGGAATTTTAATGAAAATCAATGCCTATGTATGTATATTGGGATTTTTAAGTACACTGTTCAATCAAAAATATATTTCTTTGAAGGTATTTTATATGTACAATTAAAATCTGGTATCGGATAAAATTTTCCAGATCAAATAACAAGTAACCCAGTCAACGACAATTAAAATAAAAATCTAAAAAGGTATTACGATTTTTTTCAAGAAGGTACTCGCGTGGGGCTTTCCCTATAGAAGAAAGCAAAGAAAGTTAAGTACATTGTTTTGCTTATGTAAAACCTGAGCAGCCTCGAAAAGTAAATTTGTTAAATGTATCCTTAAAGCGTCTGTGTTTCGCTTAAATTTGTGTTTCTGACTGGCACGTTCTTTTCGGTATTTACAGCCTTCCCTGTAATTAACTTCCTATTTCGAGTTCTCCAAAGAGTGGAAAGACTCAACTCAAATCCCCGCGAGCCCCGCGCCCTCAGCCACCACTGAAATTTATTTACATACAGTCGGGGGAAATAAAACTCGCTGTTCATTTCAAAACTTCGTCGTTAGGACTTCCGCAACCCTCGGGCGCAAAAAGGGAATTTCTTTCCCTTTTTTTTCCCTGCATTTTCCTTAGAGAGATTTTGTCCAGCTTTCTCCTCAGTCTGGGTCGAAGATATTTAAATCCGGGAGGGGCGGTGCGGGGCGAGTGCATCCACCGAGGCCTGAAACAACTCCATCCCTGGCCGGTCAGCGGGAGCGCTCCTTTGAGAAAATGTCCAGGCGACAGGCAAATGTACACTTCTTCAGCTCGGCAGCGTATAATTATGAAAAATTATGGAAATTAATTCATTTGCATAAATATATACCGCCCAAAGCTTCTTGCCGCCGTGTCGTTTTCTCGGTTCCTGGGCCACTTAATTCCGGAGCCCCTTTGCTTGTGGTGTGGTCGCGACATTCCCGTTATTGTGCAATTCATTAGGGCTCCGCGGAATTGCACAGCGGCGCGGCGTCTCACTGTTAATTAGCCAAACATTCTTCAGAGTTAAAATGGAAAAAGTCGGGCAAATTTAGCCATTTGGATTTTGTTTTGTTTTTATCTTGTGCCCTCTGGTTTCGTATCTTTTATTTGGACCCGACTGAGGCTAAGGACTTTTCGCCTCGCGATCCACAGGTAGCCCCGCAGATACTTTTTATAGCCGAGATTAAACTTTGCATTGCCTCATCCACGCTGTCGCTTCGGAGTCTTCTTCCCGACGGAGGGACTCCACTGAATTTTAAAAGGGCTGCTCCTGTAAGCAATCTGCGACGTGCAAGGAATGCACATCGGTTACCGTGACAGCGAAATCGTTTGCACAGGAATAAAGAATAAATAAAATCTGGAGGTGTGGGATGACAGATTCAAGCTGTTCTACAGCTTCTCTAAACATTTCTAGCAAACAAAGGATCTTAGAAGTAGTCTAGCATTTGCTAATTGCATATTAAGTTGCCTGCATTGTCCCGCCCCCTAGAATCTCGACTCGAGGAGGAAAATTATCTAAGTTTCTTCGTCTTATCTAACTTCAGAGCTATTTCAATTCATTTATCACAGCCTCTTTGATTTCGACTTCTTGAGGAAGACTCCCTTTCGACCTCCGGCTGTCGCCCTGCATCGAGGGCTCGAGACGGAAACGTTCACAGCACTCACCCGGGAGTAAATGAAAACAAGATGCAAAGTTTTAAGTCACTTCTTGTCTTTGAATTTCAGTTTCGCACCAGCCCCCCTGGACGTCTCCTTCTGCCTTCTCAAGCTGGATGAGGAATTAAACTTTCTTGACTAAATTCTTCTTCTTATTCTTCTTCTTCTTCGTCTTCTTCTAAGAAACTGAAATTGCTCTTGATATTTGCCAGAGATCTTGATTCTGTCGCCAGGCTTAAGATGTTTTCTAGTTTAGTTTTCTACAAGAGAACGAGAACGAGGGTGTTTTTGAAACGTAATTACAGTTGTACCTCTGAAGTTATTCAGGAAATAATTCCAACAATGGCGCCTTATAAACGTGATTTCTGCTGAGTTATTACAGCAAATTAAAACCAAATTGCTAAAACAAATTTTCCTTTTAAACCATTCGATTATCAGGTTCCACGAAGTTCCCAACAAATTTACTGAGTCGTCGAGAATTTCAACTACTTTTCGCATTGTGAGCATATTGTAATTAGACACAGTTGGGAAATTCATTATTTTTACAATTTGCATAAATTCAATATCATAAACTGTTGCAGAGTTTCGCTTGAAACGTTTAAAACGTAACGTCTGTTAGTCTCGTACTTAGTCTGTACTCGGTTTATAACTCAACATCTGGTAGACGGATTTTAATGCGGTTTGCAAGGTGGAGTCGTATATTGAGAAAGGTTTCAACTTTTGCTAAATTAAGTCAAATTTTATTTGACTTGAGCCAGGCTTAAGCTTCAGATAGGCCTAGACCAAACGTGAGGCAAGCTTGTATTCAGCTTGACCCACGCTTGAGTCATGCATGAAGCAAGTTTAAAGTTGGATAAAAAATAATCGAATAACGATTACGAATAAAAAGTTATTCATTATTCGCAACTGACGAATAACTTAAGTTAATTAGTAAAATTTATTCGAATAAATAAATTGAGTTGTATTCACATAAACCTTATTCGCGGAACGAGTAAAGTTTATTTGAAACTTCATGTAATTAAAACAAAAACCAACGTTGGGGGATTTTTGGGGATGCTGATTCTGAACCTGCTATGAAAATTAGCAAATTCAATATGGCGGCCGATATTCTTTGGCTTTAAGAAATTTTCACATAAATGAATATGACGGTTTTCGGGCTAATAATTTTTAATCTATCGAAATTAAAAATGTCGGAACCAAAATGGCTACCAAAATTTTTAAATTCCGAGTGATTACCAAGAAATTATACAGGTACTAGGAGGATTTCCGGGTTATACTGACTTCGAATTTAGTAAGAAAATGTTTAAATCCAAAATAGAGGATTTAATATGACAGCTATAAAAACGAGTGTACAAATAATAATATTTCGACGATAGTAATGAAAATCTAATAGTCAACAAAGACTGCAAATGAGATTTAACAGGACGAAGTATCCTTAAATCAATACTGGGTATAAACCAAAAATAAATTCAGATTGTCTATATAAGTGTAGTCATATATTTCCATACCAGATTCTGTTGTAGAGTTTAACTTAAGTATAACAAAATAGCTAAGAGATAACAAACTATATAAACATAGTCGGGCTTATTTTAGTACCTAATCGTGGCGTCCACTGAATATTCATTATCACTAGACTGTAATTCATGCTAAGTTCACTATCACTAAACTGGGTAGTGGGCCTAGTGATAGTGCATATCTTAATTAAAAAAAAATTAATAGGCTTTTCTTCTTTTTCCTGTACTCTCATATCTTAGGTCAACTGTTTTAATGCCAAATATGTGATAGATCCGTATTTTTTCTACAGATGATTCTGATGTACGAAGAGCATGTTCGTTTTCAACAGTTAAATAATTAAATAGCAAGTGGATAATGTAAGTTAACCTCTCTTTCGACTTTTTTAAATAATTATTGGAATTACAATCAAATTTGTGTTTTGGACCAATAGATATACACTCTAAAAAATGTTGGTGTAATTTTACCTTATTTTTGGAGGAAATTGAATTCCTTCCATAATGGTAGTAAAATTACACTAATGTCTGTGCAAATATCCATTTTTGTTGTGTAAAAATATTACACATAACGGCGGAAAATTAAACATAAATGATGTGAAGTTTGTTTTCAATTGATGATATTTATACGTACATATGTTTACACCAACTTGGTGTAAAATCACACAAAATTTACAAAATTGATTGAATATTACATCGAAAATTTAAAATTGATGTAATTTTACAATTTTTTGTTGGATTAAACCAAAAAAGTGTACTTTTACGATTGTGCTAAATTTGTCCACACAAAAGAATATAAAATTACTCTTACGATTAGGGCAAATTTACGCTCAATTTTTAGAGTGTAGGTTTGGAGGTAATAACTATTGAAATAATTTTTGTAACAAACATTGTTGCAAAGTTATAACCTAAATATAAAATGGGAATCTACGTAATCACTCTTTCCTCTATATTGAAAAAATAAAGTGGAATCACCACGTAAAACATGTTCTAAAAAGATACACGTTTTATCCAACCCAGATCTCGAAAATAATTAATTCGTCAACTGAAAACGGTGGGAAGCACAAAAATTCGCCAGATAAAAATTGTTTGAATCGCAAAATGAATTTGTGGACAACAACTAGTTCTATGGAGTGTTGCTGCATTTCGGTAGTAAATGAACTTGTGCATCCCTAAAAAAAAATTCCATCAAGTTTCCCTTCACTTTGATGACCATCGTGTCAACGGTATTCAAATTAAACCAAAAGTGAATTTTTTCCCCGTAAATGCCCAATTTGAAAGTGTTGTGGCACAATGGTTTAATTGCGTTTATTTTCGGGAGAATTTTAGTTGTGAATGCAAAAATTTTCGCCGGTTGAGTTTGGTTTATGTTAGTCCGTTGCAGAGAAAGTCGACATGCCGCGGGGATTTTTGTGCACTGGCCCGTCCAGCACTCCGTAAATAAATTCCATGGGAAAATGATTTTTATGGGGCTCCGCACTCCTTCTATAAATAAAATTCAATTTTCCTCCCGTGAAAATTCAATCAGGGAAATCTATGGAGGATAATTTGGTATCGAAATGTGTCGATTGTCGACTGGGAAATTAAGTGCGGGGGTGGCCGCCGAGTTGAGTCCATTTCGAAATCGAAGTCGAGGCGAGCGGCCAGCGAAGCGCCCGTGTGTCGCTGAGCCTACGCCCATCGGTTCCTCGAAATTTATGGGCCCCCGTTCGCCGTGAAGAGTCACGGGGCCCCATAATAAAAATATTGCACACCTCTGAGATGAATGCACGACCTGCCGTTCACTGTGCAGGAGCACGGGGCCCCTTTGCTCTTGCCCTTTCACCTGGTCGGCAGCAAGTGGGCGTCCGCGTTATTTCGCTCCGGGCCGGGCTCTTGCCAGAAAATTAGCAAAGGCTGCTCCGTTGGCTCTGAATGGGGCCCTGCTGGGGCCGTGCCTTACCGCCTTCGTCTGCACTCCGCAGCCGCGGGGGGGCGACAGAAAACGCTTCATGCCGCCACTGTGTCCACTTGTCGAACCGGAAAAGGGCAGCCCGGAATGCACGAGCCCCACGGGCCCCGGAGCGCCGGCGGTGCGGTCTGGTCGTGGGGCGCCGCAACCTCTGAAATTACGTACTTTTCCAATTCCAGTTTCGTGCGGGTCTCTTGGAGACTCCTGGAACAACACTCATCATTTTGGCGTGGTTACGTGCGAATAATGGCCACTGGGAACTGCGGCAGTGATTTTATTAAGGTGATAACGCCACTTTGTGGCAAGTGGGGCTTGGCCCGGGGGATTTAATACACTTAGCAACTCCGGGATTCCGTGCGCCTTTAATTCGTCCTTATTGATAATTCAGGGAGAGTGGGCCTGATTCACTTCTGGGGATTTCCCTTTTTGGCGGCTGAAATCTACTGAAAAATCGCTTCGGTCGACTGTTCCAGATTTTGAAAATTATACGCCTTCAAATCAAAACTACGAGCAAGGAAAAATCGGATATGGTGGTCACATTTTATTTTTGGGCTATACCTAATATTTAATGGAGGGGAAAACTATAAAATTTAAATATAACATTCGAAAGATAATGTCCATAAAAACCCGAACAAAATTATTCGATTGGGTTTAAAAACAAAATTTTACAGGAAATTTTGCGAAGGGCAAATTTGAGAGAGACACCTCGTAAAAACTATTAAAAATGTGGAAAAACTTATTTTTATTTATTTCAGTCTACTGACTCGTATATTTATTAAAAAAAGTTATTATCTTTAAGATAGGTTCATTTTTACCATAATTTGTTATATGACAAGACTTAATTAACAAATTCCTTGAACGTATTTGACGACTAGCAGAATATAGATTAAATTTAGCAAGTAATTCGGGGCCATCTATGTTCCCAGTCAGAATGTCGAAAGTAAATATAGCACAAGTAGCATTACGAGTCTCTTTAGGGTAGTAAATCCAAATAACAAATACCTAGTTCTATAAGAAGGGCAATCACTCCAAAGACTCAGTTTCCCAGCCATAAATCTGGTAATTAAACGACCTTTGGACAGACTCTAGACTCTTGAGTCTTGATATAAGAGTTATAGTTTGGGACCACACAACCATCGCATACTCTAAAAAAAATCGAACTTAAGAAATGTACAGAGTCTTAAATGTAAAAGGGTTCGTTAAAATCAGATGTATTTCTGTTAAAGGCGCCAATAACTTTAACAGACTTTGTAAATATACATATGTATATTTGATATATAACGAAAAAGTTAATTTTTAAACTTAAACATAAGTCCGTAAAATATTCGGATACATCGCTTATAAGCAGTAAGAATAGTACTGGAGCACAATAGAACACCTGAGTTGGCATTTATTGGCGATTGGTAAGGCATGATTTGAACCAAGATAGTAAGGATGTATACCCTATAAAAGACTTCTGCAAAATTGGTAAATATGAAGTCAACTTAGGTTCCCTCTTCAATTCCTGAGATGCAAAAGTTTATGACTTAAATTCGTAGTAATGGATCCATGCGATGAGAAGCCATGCTGTTGCGAAATAATAAACTTAGCCATAATTTTCTAATATGAAGCAAACAAGTCAGAATTTCAATGCTTATTTGACACTAAGACTACTAGCATTTAATAGATACATACATATTTACTTAATTTTACCAAATCTGTCAAATTGGCTTACTTTATGTAAATAAAATAATATAATATAGCAATTGTAAATAAACAATAAATAAAATAATTTCTATTTGCATTATCAAAGTCTGAAATATCAGATTGATTTTTCACGAAAGATATATCTAAAGTCATCATTACTTGAATTAGGGTCCGAACAGTCTTCATTTATAGTATAACAAGTTTTTCAAATTCTTGCAATAAAAATATAATGCACTTATCAACAAGTATACTGATGATTGTGGCCAAAAATTTTAAATTTCAAGGGATTGCCATGAAAATTGGTAGTTAGGGGTTTTTGGAGATTGCGAATCTACTTTAGTAATTTAAAAATTCAAGATGTCGGATCAAATACGGCGTCCAAAACTTTTCGAAATTCAACGAACTTAAGTGGAAATTAGTACTAATTGTACTTTGAGGCCACTAAATTCGAATCTTCTATTAAAATTTCGAAATTCATAATGGCGGATCCAATATGGCGATAGATTTTTTGGGAATTGAAAGGATTTTAATGTAAATTAATGGAAAGGAAAATCGGTGACACTAATTTTGAATCTACTACCAAAATTTGGAAATTCAAAATGGCGTACCCAATGTGGCGACCAACATTTTTGGAATTCTACGAATTTAAGTGAAATTTCGTACTAAGATACCACTGATTTTGAATCCATTTATATTTTATAATTATTCATTTATTGTTTTGGTTTATTTGGATGTTTGTTGCTCAATTACGCCGAAACGGTTGGTTTGATATTTTTCATTTTGTGTCTGGAGGTGCTATATCCTTCAACTTAACATATAGACTATTTTTATAGACATAAAATTAAGAGTTTCAAAATGGCGGACTTAAGATGGCGGCCAGCAATTCTAAATTTCAATGGATTGCCATGAATATTAGTATTTGGAGTTTTTGGATATGCTGATTACGAATCAGCTTTCAAAATTTAGAAATCAAGATAGTGGACCTAATATGGCAAACAAAAAATTTTCCACGCTTCAAAACAATATCATGAGAAAATAAATTAGAATGTTTGATTTAATATCCAATAATTTAATATTGAACATTTACATGTATAACGAAAAGTTTAGGTAGACAATAATTTCTGTAACGAATAGGCAATCAACATAAGGTTTGCAGTTTTAATGTTTTACAATAAGGCAACGATCAAATAGCGAAAAAAAAATAATACCCGTATTAATTAATTTAACACTTAACAATGGAAACTCAGACGTATAGAGTAGATAATGAGTCTTTCTTGTATGGACCGTGGTAGCAAAATGAGTTTTGGACGGTTCTATACCACATGCACAGACTTTAGTAACGAACCTAAACTTCCTAATCTGGGTGAAGTACCAAAATTGAGCATTTCAGAACTATTTAACTAAGTAGTATTTATGATACACAGGTTAAACCGAGTTACTCGGCTAATTTTTCACAATCTTTGAGTATCGAAAAATGTGCGTATCACAAATACATACCTAACATTCTGCCGAATTTCAAATTCCTACATCACGTCAGTTTCGAGAAAAACGGCTATGACAGACAGACGGTCGAATGCAATAGTAATCTTATAATGGTTTACTTTTTTTTGTTTTAAGGTACAAACCCTAAAAACAAAGTTCAGAAAAACATACCTACATCGTACCTGCTTGAGGAAAAATTTTGGATTCAGTTTACCGAGTGATTGTATTAAATAATTAAGTTTCAGTTTTGGATTGCGGGAATCTCCTCGTCAGCTGTCGGAGTTTGTTAAATTTTAATAACTCATCTTTCGCTACCCCAGTTTTCGAGCTCACCAAGCGGCGCGATGGCACACAAAAATGCTCCCCACAGAGGAGGAAGTACTTCAGTCCGGGCTGAGCTGCTAAAAATAAACGAAAAGAAACCATCCTAAGAACTTATTCAAGCGGGGGAGCACTGCTAAGGCTAGAGTAACATCCTTTAATTCGCTGAGTATACCCAGACTAGTCCGGCACTAGGAGCAAATCTAAAAGGACAACAAATGTAGTCTAGAATTTTTCAGTGCTTTTGTTCGGCGACAATGTCTGCAGGAGCCCTGAAAAAGCGACGGAGGGGCCGGAGCCCCCGGTTGAGCCCAAATAGAATGTGCAGAAATGTTAGATAAGCCGGAGCCATGAGACCTCGTGGGGCTCGTAGTTGCTGAAGTAAATCAAACAAAAGAGAGTCAGCCACTACGACTAGATGAATTAATTATTAACGAGACGCTGCAGCGGGCGGGCGTGAAACGCGGGGGTTGCCTACACCCCCGCGGGTCCAGGTAAGTGGGTGATGGCAGCATCTATGACACTCTTGCACCCCGCTCTCCAAGGGAAGTATTAGTTAAAGGCTTCAAGAATGCACGCCAAGAGGAGCCCCGGGCCTCCGTCGGGCTCTGCACTTCTTCTTCTGAACTGAATGCACTCGGAGAATTTGTTCTTTTTATGAAATCCGTCTTAGTGCAAACCTTCTGAATTTCTTATCAACATTTGCTGCAAATGACGAACTCTGCTGGACGACTGTTGTATGTGGTGCGGTGGCTCCGAGCTTTGGAACAACTGCGGTTGCACAGAATACACAAGGACAAAAATCCTTCCTAGCCTAAAATCCTGATTTTGTGCAAAACTTTTGATTATTATTGTTTGCAGTTTCCCTCGGGACATTCATAATATGTACTGTGCAAACATAAATCCTAGCTGCATATTCTGAGGACAGTGAACTTTCATAATTTTCTGTTTTCCAAGTTGAAAATCTACAATAGCTCGAGGCGCATTCTTTATATCATGGAATTTCATTTAGGTATGAATTTATCATATTTACCCCGGCGGATGATTTGACTTTTTCATATTGACTTCCTTCGTACGATGTTTCATTTCAATTCGAGTATTGATGATCCCACAATGATAGTCCTAATTTTATTTGAAAGCTTTTCTTTAGAACATTACTATAGTTATTTTTGTTTCCTTGTGGTTGAGGCATTTTATATCTATTGATTTATATAAAAACTGTTTTCTCTATTACAAAATGTTAAAATGTAATCTAATTTGTTGGTATCAATTAATTTAATTACTAGACACAGATTTGAAATATTGCTTTTATTTATTAACAAAATTATATGCTATAACATTAATTGCAATGGTATGAATTATGACAATGATAGTGATTTGTTCTGGTAACTTAACGATCAGCTCAAAAAACCGGCAATTTCTAAAAATTAGATAAAATGACATCACCCTAGACAGACGGGTACGATTGAGTGAACATTCACGAAAAATGTTCGTTGCTGTGTCGTCTGTCACCAAGAATGAAGTTTCAATGAACATTTATAACTACATTCTCGTCGTCGTCAACGAAGTTCCAAAAACTTCATTCTCTGAGAATGAGCATGGAAATCCTGGAAAAAATAGCTGATTTCCAGTATCAAATTATGAATTGACAGCTGTTTGGCTAAACTGCTGCAGATTATATGGTTTAAAATGATTCTTGCCTTTTTAATAATCAAGCGTTTAATAGTTTGCGAACGTGTTTGTAAACTTAAAATCGTATCCATTTCTGAGCTGTGAAAAATTCTCGACTTGAATGAAGTTCGCCGTCTGTCATGCATTCAATGAATGTAAATCGGATTGAACGATCATTCGTCGAACGTTTATTCAGCCATGTTCGTCTTTCTAGGGTATTACATTGGATGAAAAGAAGATATTACTAAAAATTCTTTGAGAACAAAAAAATGTTAAAGGATTTGCTCGAACAAAATGTATTTTATTATATAGGACCTAAATTGATTTTTCACCAGTTTTATTTATTTATTGTAATTGCTTATTCTTGCTTAAAAGAGATTTGCATAAATCAGCCTTTTTATTTGATTTTCTAGAAAATAACATTTTGCATGTTTCTATTTGATTTCTCCTATTGAAATATTACAATCGATTTTGGCACTCTTTTCATAACCCGAATAAGGTGGAATTTATTTTAAAATATGGTGGTTTCGACGACAATACAATAATAATTTTTTGATTGATACTTGTTTTCTGTCAAACCTACTTAAAGCTATTCATATGTCAAGGGTCTCGATTATTTGCACGTCACACGCGTTTATCACCTTAAGATTTGAAGAAATTTTCTCATAACTTCTTCTTTGTATTGCTTAAATGCTTTTAAGTATAGCTTCGTTGACTGAATTTCTATAAATTTATGCAAAACACAAGAAAGGTTAGAATCCAAATCTATTTTCATTAAAAGAACAAATTGATGATGCAATTTTAAGTCTGGCTCATAAAATAATTACAAACTGAGTTGCAAAACCAGCCATATTAAGTCAATGTCTAAGACTCTTTTGTTGTTGCTTGCCTTGTAAACTTTTGATATTAGCCTATACAGATAAAAATTAACTGCTTAAATAGGCTGTTATCAAAAGTTTACCATATTCAAAGTTATGTAATCATCAAGTTGTGTTTCTTCATGGTATTTTACATATGAATCGCCTATGGATCTCAAGAATTTAAGATGAGGCTGAGGAGAACTGGCGCTTTACACTAATTTTATTTTTTTCTTGCAAGATTTTGAATTTATTTGAAATTTAGATAGATTTTATTTTCAATTAAAATATTCACAAAGCTACTGGTTCGATTTTAAAGTGCATTTACTGAAGTGAATATGATTTAAACATTCTGAGATGGATGAATATTTTGTTGATCTCTAACAATTTAATACATTAGCAAGTAAAGAAAGGAATTAAATTTTGTTGTTGTTAATTGATCTGTAAACTTTGCTTTTGAGATCAATTTTATTTACGATAATGTTTTGGATTTGTACAGATATTCCTCAAAAGTAACGATTAAACAAGAAAAGGAAGTCCAAAAACTAAAAACCAACTATAACTAAAAGCATTCTTTAAAAAATAGAAAAGATGGAAAATCAAAATATGAAATTGTGCCTATATTTAATTCGAGTTATTTACATTTCGTTGTGATCAAATGGGGAGAATATTAGAAATATACATTCTTATAAATACATATATATACTATGTTTGGAATGAGCTCGTGAAGACCTTTTATTTGATCTCAAATTAAAATTAAAATTGACTTTAAATTGTTAATCACAAGTGAATTTGTATTTAATATTCGCCATATTTGTTTTAAGATGACGTCATATAGTTTATGACACGAGGAATATCGAAGGATGCCTTACTTGTTAAAATTCGGAAAGTACGAACAATTTTATACTTGAAATATGTATGTGATCTATTTTTGTATATTTTTCATATACGAGACCTATTAATAAACTAATATATATTTTCATAATTCGTGTATGACAATTATAAGCAAAAGATACGTAAAATGTACGCGAGACATATGTCATTTATAATTTGGCATATAAAATTGAAATACAGCGGGTAGCACAAAAACAAAATCCAGTTTTTCTTCGACGTATTCCAGATCTACTTAAAAATACTATAAACTATGAAGTTTATTTTATCGGTGCACGGAATAAAATAGATTTATTAATATAAAAGATATATTCATTTTTATAAGTTAAATATGTGTATTGGTCTAACTTTTCGTATATGTAAAACATATACATAATGCTGCAAGATTTTCCTTACTTATGATTGACACTTAAGAGTTTGAATCGAGTGAAAATAAGAGAATGGCGTTCGTGGGGTTTGTGGACGAGCAATAATTTTTAACAAAATTTTAAAAAGTGTCCCTATATCGGCAAAGTTGGCAACAAAATATAGATGCATAGATATATTTTTCATATATTTTAAATGTACGAAAAGCGGCAAAATCCATATATTTTATGTATACACAAAAATATATGAAAATATATTTCGGATGTATATTTTGTTTTTATATTTTCGCGTATAAATTTTTTCGTACGAGGCTGCTAAAACTATTAAGCCTTTTTTGGCTTTGCCGTAGTCGTAGTTATGAGTTAAATTAAATTAAATCTTAACATTTTTAAATAAAATTAAGTTTGTAAGATAATCTAGTTAAAAATACAAATTGGTGCCGGTACAAAAGTAAATAGTGGAAACGAATAAACAGTTCGAGTTTAAATGAAAGATGGCTTCCAATGAATAATTTCTCGACTGGCAATGTAAACGAATGTCATTCTGTGGTTAAGCCGCATTTACAATTGGCGTTCGAATTCACTCGTGTTTTCGATTTTCCTGACTGTAGACCAATTGGATCCAATAATTAACTAACAAAGTTATGCTCGCACCTGCCGGTTTTCTTTTTTCACGGACACTCGACAGGCACCGAATTTAATTGAACGAGCAATGCAACGTCCAACAATTGCCGGCAATGAGTTTAATTGTCGACCTGAATATTTGAGTGCATTTGATCGCGTTCTGCCGCCCCCGCACCCGCCTGCAGATGCACGTCTAATGGGAAAATTGTCGTTCAAAGAAGACCATTAAAATTTACAAATCGTTATGGTGCTCCATTAAGCGTCTCGCTGGCTCGAAAAGCATTTTTTGTTTATTATTCATAAGTTGGATCCTCGCTGCTCGGGGGAAGCCCGAGCAGCCAATTTTCCGCAAGAGTTCCGCCCTGGTTCAAATAATAACTATTCTGCTCCGTTGTACCCATTAAATGTATCTCAATAGCTTCGTAATAAACATTGATTGCCTTTATAGCTCCATTTACCAAGCGCTGCTCGCAAGTGGCTGCGCTTTATGTTCTGCAGTCTTCGAGCCCCAGAGCACGCTCGAAATCGAATTGGAAAGTGTATAAAAAGAGGGAGCTCCCTCGTCCCGTTTCGATATCGCATAATTGGGGCTCCGGGAGCCCCAGCTCCTTCCAAGAAATGATGCTGCGCTTATCGCAACGGCGGCGGCGAGCACCCCCTCGACTTGAATGCATGTGGCAATCATTTGCCCACGTGACTGATTCAATTAAATTCACGTAAAACTCGCAAACTGCATTAGTGAAGGTGAATGCAAGGTGCCGGGGGGAGCTACTTTCTGAACGACATTAGCCCTCAGAAAACCGTCTTCGCGGAGACTGACATCTTCCACGACAAATCTGATCAATTTTCGAGATAGAGCTCCGGTAAATTGACAAGGAATTGTCGATTTTACAATGGCACTTTCAAACCATAGTTTTGGAGGTCGTTCGCTGCAAGGAGCCAGCATAAGTCTTGGTGGTTCAGCACGATGCTCCCGAAGAGTTGAGTGGTGCCCACCCGTAATGAGATTCACCATCAAAAACTCCTTCAATCGCTGTCGCTCTGCAACTGAAGTAATTTTACATCGAACTCAGTTCCATTTTGTCTTAAAATTGTGGCTGCATTTCCACCCCCGGCCCGACAGCATCGCTGCCATTGCCATCAACTTCATTTCCTGGGAACATCCCACTCACTGACATTGCGGCAGAGTCCTCATGCACAAGAGACTCCTCTTCAAAGGTGGTCCTTAGCAGTGGTTGGCAGGAGCAGAAACCACTAATAAGGTAGGACTTTTCCAGTTCGTTTCCCTTTTATATGGAATGACTGAAGGCTCAAAAGAAAATTTTTTTCCTTTTTTTTTTCCCCGAACAAAACCGGCAAACTTACAAATGGACGAAGGTGGTTCTTCCACGGGAAATATGTCAAGTAGCAGGCCAGACCAGACCGGCTTATTGATTTCCCAGAACGAGATCAATTTCAGTTCAGCTCAGGATTTTTTATCGGGGGTTCCTCAGCTGTTGATTGGAGGTTTTCACAGGTCCATCTATAATGCGATGGTGCAGGCTCCATGTAATCGGGCCACTCCTGGCAGAATTCAACTAGACAGCTTCTTTACGTTTTCAAAACTTTTTCCAATAGTTTTAGGTCATGACTATGGTCGGTGTTATGAATAGTGACTCGAAAACTACACATAAAGGCATCTTAGATTCTATGCTGTCTCTCCTCTTTCTCTATCTCTGAGAGTTTACATTTTATTTAGAACTACTTTATTTCTGTCACGTTCTAGATTGCATCTGCACAGTTGAGGGATGGAAATAAATGACGAATACCTAACTGAAAAAAAAAAACAATTGTACCCTATATGTTTTTTGTATGTATTCAGTCTGATAAACGAATTAAAAGTTTACTGAGTTCGCCTAAACACTTCGAGTGAGATTATGTTGAAAATTTTTGTAAAAAGTAACTACATATATGCATGTAGGTAGGTACTACTTATACATAGTAGGAAAGACTAAAAAACAAAAATAAAGAAAATATATTTTTATTTTACCACCCTGAAGTTTAATTTGGAATATATGTATGTAGGGGTTTATTGCATTGAACTTAGTTATTTCAAATAATTTAACTTCATTTTGTTTCTGAATACGTTGGTAAATCCCTCTTAGCAGCTACATATTTTTTTTTACACATATAAAAGAAGAAGAAAATTGTTCATTTGGATTTGAAATATAAGTAGTATTTCTTGTTTAACAAAATATTCGAGAACATTAGCATACATTGAAAAAAAGTTAGCATTCTTACAATTTCCTTCATCCGGATGTAACCGACTGACACTTAAACTTTTTAACTATTTTGATATTTGTCGGTTATTTTTATTTATCAAAGAAACTTTCTTTTTGTTTTAAAAATTGCAACGCGGAAATTGAATAAATGTTTACTGAATAATGAATCCTGAGACTTGTAGCCAAAATCATTTTATTTGTCCATTTGTGCTATACACAGCAATAGTATTTTAGCTTTTATAATACATTGGCTTAAATTACGTGATATAACATCTCACAAATGATATCATATAACTTTTATTGATGAAAACCTTTTCTAAAGACTCCTAAGATATAAATCAATAAGCCTCTATTTTAAAAATTAAAATAAAAAAAAATTTGTTTGTACCTTAAGACATGTGTGATAAATCCTCAAAACCGTATAACGATCGCTTCATTAGCAGAGACACAGCAAAAACACCAGTTTTAAGGTGCAATCCTCCTTAAGTAATTTATGGAATACGAAAGCAGACCCTGTCCCAAAATTCTACCAAGAAATATTAAAACTGAAAATTTTATTTTGCGGTAGGGGCTAGAATTTGCTGCAAAAACTGAGTACTGCACACTTATAACAAAAAGAAGTGATACAAATCAGTGAAATCGAATCATCATGAAATTTAGTATTTATTAACCTGTTCAGTCTAGCGTCCAGCTCGATGGAAAAGTTCATCTTTCTAATATGAACCTTAATTTATAGTGTATCTAATTTTTTCCACCTGTGTAACACAACGAACATTGCATAAAATAACGTAAAATACATTACCCAATTGTATACATGTAGATAATGTTTTACATTTTAATAATAACTCGTTGTTAGACACCTTTGAAGAACGTTAATTAGGGTGTGGGAGGGTTGGTGGGTCTATTCTGGATCTATTCTCAAGCTGAAGCGTAAAGGAACGCATCTTTCCTCACCACAGAATTTGTTTGTAATTTTGCGAATGTACTTCAAATATGTCAAGGATGATTAAGTTGGCATCAAGCGATCAAACCGCAAATTAGACTAAATTATTTGATTATGTATGGGCGGGTATGTTGGGTATTTGACCAACATTTAATTTTCTGTCCATTACAGACTCAAATAATGTGTGAGTTAAAGGGTTGGGGGTAGCGTTTACAATTCAATTTGCCTTACTCACCTTATATAAAACAACAAGCCGTGATTAAGTTGTGGTTGATTTGTGTTGGAAATCCGTGGGAATAAACATGCCCTCGAATCTGATTTTCGAATTTCATTTAATTTGAATTTGTTGAAATCTTTGCCGCAAATTCGCGGCCTGCAGGGCTTGCCACAAGCTGTGATTGGAGCCGAATGTAGTGGATAACTAATCAAGTCCGGTTCGTGTATTTTAGTTTCCACTGAACATAAAATGTTGGCTTTATAGACGCTGTTACCTTAATTATGCGGCAAGTGCTTCGGAGCAACTGTTCCGCTGAACCTTTCTATCGCTCAACCCCGCTCCAATTAATAAAACCCCGCATAAAAACTGGGATCCCTCGCCAGTGATCTCTTCAAACCCTCCGGAACCTTTCCTGCGCTTCAAGACGACTGGTTATTTCAGATAATGTGCAAGATAAGCATTTAAGGAAACGTAACGCCGGAATCCACGTCGTTATGGCTGAACTTAACCTTTGTGGGATTTTATAAGTCTAATAACGCCCGGAAGGGGTAGCTTTAAATGTTATGGGTCAGAAGTGCCCCGACAACTGGTGGAATTTTCTTTTGGTTTTCGCCAAGCATTTCTTCTTCTCATTGTTCTTTCCGGCAGAGCTTCCTCCGTCAGCTGGCACTTGTTTATTTATTGTGTTCCTTAAATGTTTTAATTCCATTTCGCGCACTTACTTCCAATTGTTAGAGCAGCTAAAATGTTAAATTAGCTAATTTGTTCCTAGATTCCTGCCACGTAGGTAAATCAGTTAAACTTACGCATTTAAGTTATTATATTTATTTATTCAATAATGTAATACAATTATCAAAGAAAGAGGTCTTTAAAGAAGATGGTTGTAATTTTGACTGTACTAGAACCGTAGGTCATAATTTAACCTAAAAAAAATTGACTACATTCAACTAAAAATAATATTCTATAGACAATTTTGAAACGGTAACGATTATCAGAAAATTATATTTACCTAACCAAGAATTGCCATACTTATTTAAAGTCGTATTTCTTTATATAACAATCTTTTTACAAGCTTTTATTTAGTTTCACCTGTTCCGGTGTCTGTAATGAAATCTTGCAAGTTAAATTTGACCCACTTCCCGGTTTCCGATTGAGCTGAAAATTTGTATGCATATGTACATATGTATATTGCGTGACAATGCAATATTATGATGACATGGAGCTGATCTGATGCTGGAGCTGGAAGGTGGTCATAGGAGTTCCGCAATAAAACGACACAACCCCATCGAGTTTGGGCTCGTTTGATTCGTCTTGATGAGTACTTTGGTCCTAGATAATATCCGTATGCAACCCCATCAAATTTGGGAAGCACGTGCCGAACACGTTATCGCGAGACACTGAAAACTCACGAGTAATATTTATTTTAACTTCATCTGAATTTTGGACCAGTTTTCGTAATGGCAAAAAGATGAAATTTGATACCTACACTTATATAAATCCGAAGACAATGCAATATAGTATATTTAATATCGTTGTAAATCCAAAATGGCGGACACCCCAATATGACGGCTTACCTTTATCATCGCAACCCCCTTGACATGGGTATCAAAATAAAAGGGTTGAACGAGTAGAAAACGATAAAAGCTTGTTTTTAAAAATTTGTTTTTAAATTAAGGACTTATTTATTTATTATTTATGTTATTAGTATGATTGAGCTACCTTGAAAATGTGTAACAAATGGTTTTCCGCATGACGTCTGTCCGTCTGTGTCTGTCTTTCGAATTTTTTTTTGGTCATGACAACTTTTGTAAAAATCGTATAAGTAATTTTTATTTAAGATGCCAAACTGTTAAACCAGTCACTAATTTCAAGTTGTTTGTCAAAATTAATGAGATCAAGATGTCAATTTGCTATATTCCAAATTTTGTACGATTTCTGTGAAGAAGGACATCTACAAAATACTATTTACCTACAATATTTACTAACTTTTGTACTATGATTAGAATGTTTTCTATGACTCCTAAGCCTAAACTACTCAACCGATTTCAATATTCGTTTTGATCCAGAATCTAGAATACAGTCTATATGACGTCACAGAAAATTGAATATAGCGCACGATAGACGTCACGATGTGAAATCGTGGGTGCAAAAACGTACTCACTTATTGCCATAGCATAAAAGAGACAATCCTGGACATATGGTAGGATTTTCTTACTCCTGGTAACACTGTTTATAAGTTTTTCCGTCATTTTAGCTAAAGTTAGAGAGGAACGCCTTTTAAATTATGTCATGATAATACTTACATATCCACCCTATATACAATATTATATGAAACTAAAATTTCGTAAATAAAAATTAAAGCTTTAAAAAAAACTAAAACCCGACAATGAAATAATCCTTGCCTGAAATTATAGACTGAAATTCCCTTCCAGACTTAGGAAATTTAGTGTTCCGAAAAACTATTTAATAATTCACCATCTTAATAGAGAATTCAAATCGACAAATAGGCACAGTGATGTTCAAAATATATCCGTGGTCGCACGCCGTAATAATAACTTATTTATGTTCAATATTTAAGTAGACACTCATACAGCAAATTTCTCATAACAATATTTTTCTAGATGAGGTTCAACCCGCTTCTGCTTTAGAGCTGAACTGAATAGTAAACATGTTTGTGATAAACTTACACGAAGTCATAGTGTACGTAATCAAACGAGAAAAACAGGAAAACATAATCTCGTTACTAGTAATTGCTTCTGAAACTTATCAAACGAAGTATAACTAAGAGTGCTCGTCTCTAAGAGAAAGCCCTTCGAGCTTTACAGGCAGCACTTTTATATAGTGTTTTCCTTAAGCGCTCTATTTCTTATTTGATAGTACCAAATAATTCCTACTAAATAAGTTATGACTACAGGAATTGGCAATATCTGTATTATGACAACTAAATATATATGTGTTTCTTTAATGATAGTCATAAAAACTTGATAAATAACGACGTTAGCTGGTGTAATCAACGACACTACAACTCAATTAAATGCACGATTTGTTTTCATTATTTTACTCCTTGAAGTCTATGATTTAAAATTTTTTTTATACTCGTACCCCTGCCACGAAGATGTAATAAGGGTTTTTGGCAGTTATATAAGGGATCTTAAGAATGTCGACTTGCAATCCCTTAATTTGGCCTAGTTATAAAGAAAAAAAAAAAAGTTGGTCACTGCAGCACCTGTCCACCGAATGCTCGTAGAGATAAATCAGCCAAAAGGACTAAAGGTGTACCTACAAATTGCTTCCTCCTTAATTAAGTTCAGGAGGTTTTCCAGAAAGTTTTTCTCGAAAATATGCGCCCATATCCCTGAGAGTTTCGGTAACATTGACTGGCAGCTGGGCTGCAGGCATTTTAATTAAATTTTCACCTTGCGAATTAATTTAGTCAGCGCTCGCCGTTCTAATGGCTTCTTGTATTAATAAATTAGGCCTTTGACAGCATCGAAATTTGCTTAATGACTATAAAACGCTGCACCGGCTCTCATTTCGGCGTATCTTATCACTTTAATGGGTGGCAATGAATTACAATTCGAAATCGGTCAGACATACCCTGCTCCGCTAAATCATGATAATTTACAAATTTCCATAAACTGGGATTTCAAAGCCTTTGGTTTTGCCCCTACTCGGCCGAACCGCGCCAACTGAGGTTTGGGACTACCGACGATTTTGAAATATTATCCCACTGTCCGGGGCGGGTTTGTCTGCTTTCGGCGGACATGGATCCCAGTATTTATATATATATTTTTTTTGGGCGGGTTTTCATCAAACTTTTCGGAAAAATACCTGCCGAAAGGGGTGGTATGCCTGCAAGTGATAGGAAACCGAGAGTCGGACCCGCCCTTAATTGCTTCAATGAAATGATTTACGAACTTTTAATGACCCGGGTCATTTTCGTGTTCTAAGGCGCGCAAAAAGGGACCCATAAATTCTCAGCTGCAATTTTTCTTTTGTCTGAGGCGGTAATCACCACTCCCACCCTTCTGACCCTTTTGTTCATTAGCTCGACCCAATATTCGCCAATTTAGCGAGTAGAAGGTTCTTCGAGAAAAATACTCACGATTTTACCCAGATCTAGGAAAAGAGCTGACTCACCTGGAAAGAGAAAAGAAAATAATTAGTTTCACCTTTGGTTGCGTATTTAACAAACGGAGTGTATTTTCCGCGAAATTTTTAATTAAAGAACGCGATAAGGAGTCATTAAAAATAAAAAAAATAGAAAAATATAAAACTTGAGAGGGCGGTCACATGTTCAGTTCAGCACTATGTCACCCAATTGCGAACAGTTTTCTACGGTGACAAGAAACTTTTCAGATATAATTTTTCTGAAAAGAAAAGTGCGGGGTTGGTTACTGACAGGGCAGCTGCTCCTTGGCATGGTTAAAATACGGGCCGCGGCAGATTTCGCGTTGTCTTCCCTTTCTGCGGAATTCAATTCCCGTCTTTAATGCGCGCTCGCTGGCCCTTCATTCCTTAATTGGAGCAATTATGAGAAGAAGGAGCGCTAGATTAAATCCTTCAAAGCGACGTGGAAAATTTAATGTCACTTATTCCCTGGAGCACGTTTTCGGATTAAAATGAGAATTCTAGATAGTGAAGAAAACTGAAACGCTTTTTTGCGGGATCGTGAGGAAATGAGTTTCCTTTCCATCAGTTTGTTATACTACCCAAACGCAAAATAATTCGTCCACTCATTACTTTTCGACTTTTTCGGAACAGGAATCTTTGTCAGTGGCTTAAGATGAAGCAGATAAATAAAAGACAATATACTTTAGATTCCTTACATTGTTTACTAATAATATTAATACAAAAATCAATTCCAACAAAAACAATAACGGTAAAAATTCAACTTAAACAAATCAGTTCAAATGCAAAATAGTTCGTCTAGTAGCTTTGAAATGCAAAATAGTTCGTCTAGTAGCTTTGAAATGCAAAATATTAGTACATTTACCACTTTGTCACTTCTCCTCTGTTCTTAAGAAGTTCTTGAATTCGTCGCGGAACTTTACTCACAAGATCAGCACAGAGCTGAGGTGTGAAATTATCCCAAATTTGTTGAAGCCGAACACGCAATTCATCCGTAGCCCTGACGGGATTTGCTCGCAATTTCTGCTTCATTTTTTGCCACAAATTTCCAACTGGCGACAAATCTGGACTATTAGGGGGCCATTCCAAGACAGGGATCTCTATTGCTTCCAGCCACGTTGTAGTGGATTTGGACTTATGGCAAGCTGCCCCGTCTTGTTCGAAAATATACTCGCCATAAGGGGACTGAAGCGATGGTATGGACGGTAGTAAATAGTTCTCAAGGATATTTTGGTACTTAGCAGAGTTAACTATACCATTAATAAATGCAAGTTTACCAACTCCTTGCGTGGACATGCATCCCCAAACCATTACGGATGCTGGAAATTTGATGGATCGTTTTAAACAGTCATTATGGAATACTTCATCCTTGGTTCTTATAACTCTCCCACGATTGTCACCCACACATACACCACAAACCTGGACTCGACACTCCAAATCACAGCATCCCATTGCCTCTGAGTCCAATTTTGATGTTCTCTAGCATACTTAAGACGTTTTTGTTTGTGTATATTGGTCAACAATGGTTTTTTCTTTGCCTTGAGAGTTATGATACTTTATGGAATGCACACTTTCAAACTAAATTTTGAAATATTATTACCTTATAAGATCTGTAACCCAATTTGTGCATATGTCTTTTACATGTGTCGACAGAGATATCCTTTCCTATTCAGTTTCTCCATTCAACAGTGATTGCTGCTGCGGTACTCCGGCGATTTTTCTTCAGAATCCTCTAAGATCATGCCGATTTGCTATCGGAGGGCGACCAGTTTTGGGCATAGGTATCACATTTCCAGTGTTTTTGTAGAGATCTATTATAGTTTGTACTAAACTTCTTGTTAAATTAACAATCTCCGTGATTTTGTATGCCGATTTACCGCTTTTAAAATAATTTATTATAATATTTCTGACTGGAACGGGTATAGGCTTACCACGAGCCATTTTCAGCACTTTAAACAAGTTACTAAATTTTAGTGCATTGATAGTGTGGTGCTCTTCAATAACTCCGGTCAAAATTACCGTTACTAGTTTCATGTACACAAGAATTACCCAACTATTTTTACTGGACGTACTATTTTGCGTTTGAAATCTGCTGGACGAACTATTTTGCACTTGAATTGATATTTTTAAACTGAACTTTTACCGTTACCGTTTCAGTTGGAATTTATTTTTGTTTTGGTTTTATTAGTCAACACTCTAAAGAATCGAATACATACTACCTGTTTTACATCTGCTTCATCTTAAGACCATAATAAAGATTCAAATTCGGAAAAAAGTCTAAAAGCAACAACTGGACGAACTCTTTTGCGTTTGGGTAGTAGCATTCTTAAAAGTAGAAGCAAGTGTGCGCCTCTCCTCACGATGGTAGGTCTTACTAGATCATCAGAATAAAAATTGCATTTCAATTTGCATAAAACTTTTTTTAATTGTTTCATCAACCACCTTGTTTTATTTTAAAATCTCCATCAAAATTTCCTAAAACAAGATTTCTTTAGAATTGTACAAGGAGAAACGACGATAAAGTACGAACAACTTCAGGCAGCAAACTATAGTCGAAATTTTTAAACTTTTCCAATGAGTCTAGTGGCTTCAGTCTGAAGATATGCAGAAATTTAAAGTAGGCGCAACATTTTTCTAAATTGCTAGAATTGTGGGGCGAAGATTCATATAAATTGGATTTTTGGGTGCTCCTCGATCTCAAGAATAATTTTGTTGAGTTTGTCAATGCATTTTAAAGTTTTTCAACATTTTTATTAAGAGGATTTCTCTCTTTATTTTTCTATATAGCTACTCAATTTTTATCAATTTAAAGCTAACCAAGCTAAATGTATCTTTTAAAATTAAAGAGTTCTACGGTACCAAGCCTAAGAGTCTTTCCAGATTCGTAATAAAACTAAAATCTAAATCTAGTTAATACTAAATACATAGGCTAGTATCTGACTTTCTATCCAAAAAAATTATTATACAATAATTACTTTTGGAATTATTATGAGAATAACTACACATTTTTTTAAATTAATTTGTGTAGATTCAAAAGGGGTTATTGATTTTAATAATACCAAATTAAATAGAATAGTTCCATATGTTTCCGATAATTTTTTAATCTCGTTATTTATGTCGTATTTACGCTCAAAGCCATATCTAGGATGCCAGCCTATATGGACTTGTACCGCAACACAAAACTGTCTAAACAATTTTAATAGACATGAATCTCAACTTTGAGTACTTGTTTTTTAAGGTCTTCATATCAGTTCAAATTAGTACAAACAATTATAATAGATACAATATTCAGTAAAGCCCATAGAACAAAACATATTTCATCATATATTATAAATTCATTATCTTCTAAATATAAATAGGTATTGTATAACTTTCTATAATTTAATAACAAACTTTAAATGTTTCTTTTTATGTTTTTAGTTAAAAAAGTGCCTTAATATGCGATTTTTGAGGTTTAATTTAAAACAGGTAATTAATGAGGAATCATATGTCCATGTTACATAACTGGAATTATTATTAGATAAACAATTTTTATTATTACTTAAAATGTAATAAAATTTCTGTCTTTGAATTTATTGGAATTTAATTTGAATGGATAATCCGGATAGCAAATTCGTTGCTGTGAATTTGTTTGTTTGGCTATCATAATATTTCTGCGATTTTCTCGTGCTATTTCAGATCAAGCAACCTGCTTTACAGGGTGACTTCTCTTCACCTGCATGCGAAGAGGTTGCAATTCATTAACCTCTGCGAAAGCACAATACGCCCTCAGTGCAGCAAATCAAATGCAGACGGCTTGGACAGAGCTGAATTGTTTCAAGTCTTGTTGTCAAGAGTTACCAAGATCATCAGCAGTAATTCGCCTGCAATTTCTGGTCTGTCTGTAGCCACCGGTCGGTTGGGGTTCGTCTGCTCGAGCACTGCAAATTGAATGAAATCACCTGAAATTTATCTGTTTGTTCACCACACTCGTGAATACACCTGCAACGTAAACCAATTGCCCATTATAAGGGCTGTACTTTGGAATCTGCAGGAAATTACTCTCAGACGGATAATGAATTCATGAAGTGCTCGAAGATTTCCCATTTTATTCTAGATTCGTACGAATTGCAAATATACTTGGGGCAGAAACATTGGTGTAAACGTCGTTGTTTTGTTGAGGTTTGTCTGGTTCGTTCTGGGGGTAAAACCTACATATAGCCTTTAAAATCGTCCGCGGATTTGTTGCTCTCATTCCTACGTACCAAAATAATTTAATTTTTAACCGACTTAAGGGGTTAGATCACCTCGACTTTTAAAAACAAATTTTTTTTGATTGTGTTATATAACGTAAAGTTATAAGATTAATTTAAGTTATCATTCATTAAAAATTCTCGAAAACTATTCAATAGATTTAATTTGAATTTCGCACGCATATGTTTTCAACAACATCTTCTTTTATGTAACGTAAAAATAAAATTTTTCCCATACCACCGCCGAAAGTTCGAATTTTTGCCATGTTTTGCGGGAGAAAATTCGAACTTTCGGCGGTGGTATGGTAAAAATACCTAAGTATGTTCCCCTCGGGAAAAAAATAGGATATTTTTACCTTGTTGTTTGCCACCCTCGCCTATGGCTCGAGAGCCAATTCTACACCCGGGTACAAATGTCCTATTTTGCTCCCCTGGTGAACAATATACCATTTTAAATTGCATTTTTTTTATAGTAAAATAAATTTGTTACTTCAAATTGCTTTAATTTGTTTAGAAAATTTGTTCATTAGACAATATATTACTTAATGAAAAAAGACGGACAAGTGCGAACAGAACTTGCGCCCTGAGGGTTCCGTACACATAAAACTTTTTTCCAACTAGAATGCAACTAGAGTTGAATTCCTAGGATTTCCAGTAAGTAATCTGTTGAAAATAAAGATACTAGAAATCTGTTGACATATTTTAACTAGAATTCTACCTAAATATACTAGAACTGCAGATATATGCGGTAGTTTCATACAAGAGATTTATTCACCAAATAAGAGTCGGAACAGCGATGTTTTTTTTTCAGAAGTGCACTAGAATTTCAGTGTTGCCAATAGATTTTTAGGTTTTTTTTACTAGATCTAGAGGAAATTTTGTTTTTTCTAGATTTCAATGAAATTTTAAAAGAAACTCAGTCAAAATAACTTATTTTGTAGTGAACAGCACTATAAATCTAGCGAAACTCAACACTAGATACAGTCTAGTAACATTTTCCTAGAAATAAGATTTAGAGTGTACATGTTTATAATTATTTATTATTATAAATTTGAATCATAGAAGAAAAAAAATTAAGTTTATCGCTTAATAAGTCTATCATTTTTATTTAAATAAAACGAGAATTCCACATAGAATTATGAATGATTTTCGGATTTATTCCTTCCCTTCATCAAATTTCAAGATTATAGGTCGCTGGGAAGTAAGTACCCTATAGGTTTTGATAATGACGCAGGTAGTGGGTATCAAAATACGATTTGAAAGGTCGGTATCTTTTTATTACGTTAGACTAGAAACTTTTATTTGCTTTTATTATATTAATATTTTACAGCAGTATGACGCTATAGACCTTAGTATTCAATATT
Source organism: Eutolmus rufibarbis (assembly GCA_963920795.1). Taxonomy (NCBI): domain Eukaryota; kingdom Metazoa; phylum Arthropoda; class Insecta; order Diptera; family Asilidae; genus Eutolmus; species Eutolmus rufibarbis. The sequence goes on from OY987205.1 coordinate 33,936,882, forward strand.
AATTTCAATTTGATACTCTCAATCTGAGAAAAATTTCCTTGACCAGACAAACTGACAGACAGACAACAAAGTGATGCTATATAATATGTACCTATAAGGATTCCGTTTTTCCTTTATGAGGTACGGAAACCTAAAAATCATTTGTTTATTTATTCGAGATTTTGGCAACGCTTCTCACTCCACTATCTGTGCGTGTCACGGTAAAGGTGCTTACGACGCATAGCTTCGTCATTTTCTAATATGTTTTAATTTATAGATTGTAATTAATATATACTACAATATATATCTATAAAAAAAAACTTTTTAAACTTAGACTGACTCAAATCTAGCCGATGAGGCACCAATTTCCTCGGTTTCCTCAGTTTTATTGAAGAATTAAATAATTCTCTTTAAATCAACTTCCACAATTAATGAGTGACTTTTTCAATAACAATTAGTTTTAGCCTCGTCGCCTACCTAAAACAATTCCTTGTGATGTTAATACTCCGCCAAATGAGCTGGAATCCAGCCCCAGGAAACAAGATTACAAATAAATCTTCGTCTGCTCAAAAGTTATCCACAAGCAATGAATTTCATATGCCTTGTATTTCTCAAGTACGCAGTTTATCGACATTTACGAAATGAGATTCTCATCTTCAAGAAACCAGGACTCCAAACAGCTTACAATGATTCCCCACGCTCCTAAAAATGTTGAAACAGGCAGGTGTATCTACCTATTCACGTTTTGTATTTATCCGGCGGTGCTGTTTTCCCACCAGGCCAAAGGATACCACTAGAGAAAAGATTTCCATTAGGAATGGGACAGATTCTTTCATGGGGACCTTAGGGTTAACGTTTTTATTACTTTTCCTTGTAACAAAACAAGGATTTCCCTCCCGTATTTGTCCTTTCATCTTAATATTTGTTTGAATTATCCTTTCTTTAAAGAAGACGGTTTTTCTTTTTTGTTGAAAGTTAATGTCACTATTCGAGTCTAAAGGAGAACTCTTTCAAATTAAGTTATAGAAAGAGCTACCGCTTGACCCTTTTTACTTTCAGATTCTTAAGAAATAATGAAATAATGATAATTTTTAAGTCTTTTGACATAGTAAAAATCTTTGAAATACCTATACATATATAACAATTTTGGAAATGTCGTAATCTTAGATTCGCCTTAATGGAAATTTCTAACAGCTATTTGTTTAAATGTTTAAATTTTACGTAAATTGGATTCACTCTTAACGATAAGATTTTTTATACTTTGATGAAAATTAGTAACAATTTTGTACACTTTTGAAGTATTAAAATGAAGGAACGAATCACTTAGTTTCATTTGTATAGCAGAATTATAGCATTAACACGTATATATGTACATATGTATGCGTGTCATCAGCGCGAAAAGTGTCATCAGCACAAAAAACTTCATCATAAAGACAGTGTAATAAGGACGAAAAATTACCATACTTATTTCGATAAGCACAAAGTACTACTATCTATATTTGGATAGAATAATTAGAAGCCATCTTTTGTAAAATTAGAGAAATAAAATTTGGCATTCTATGAATTGAATTTAAATTTGTGTTTTGACGTCAAGTCTCTGGCTTCTGAAAAAAATATTATTAAAAATTAGTTTAAAAATACTACACATACTCATACATATGTATGTATGAGTATGTGTCACCCCATCATTCGATTTTTTGTGCTAATGACACTTTTCGTGCTGATGACGGGTTTATGTGTCAATGCTATTAAACGTTATAATTTTAATAAGAATTTTACCTGAAATTCAACTAAAATAAATTAGATGAAGCATATCGTTTCGTTTCTCATAACAAGACTTCACGTTTTTTATTTTCAATTTCTCGATTCAATTGTGATTAATCGAATAACACCAACAACAACAAATAAATGCTATTTTACTTGTTTTGTAGTCCACTAAATAATTTATCAAAAGCATCTTACTTATTTAAGCTCGTGAGCTAAACCCATAACTAAATTCAAAAAGTTTAATTCTTTCTAGAAATGACCCATTTTTAAACTGTATTGAGAAAAAAATTTGCTTAAACTGAAAAAAAAAAACAGTGTGAATTTCCCCATATTTTTCATCCAAAAAGGACACTGAGTTAAAAATGTTGCCATTTTCAATGGGATACGCATGTATACAGAATTAAAAAGAAAATAATGCAAATAGTATCAGATGAAATAAGATGAAGATTTAAAATGAAAATCTTAACGATAAAAAGAAAACTTCTTCAGTTGCATCCACGTTCAGAAATATTGGGGATTCGTCATAAATGACTCAATTTTATATTAAGCTGTAGTTAAAAATAATATTATATTAGATTCTTAAACTGTATATTTTTATTCTTTTATAACTAGAGAACTTTTAATAAGAAAGTCACATAACTCTATGTGTTTAATGTAAAATCTTAGTAAACAAGCTTAAGGTGAAGATCTATCTTAAAAGAAATTATATTTTTCGCTGTATCGGGGCTTTAAACCTTGAATAAATATTTATTAAAAAAACATTTCTAGCTTAGAGGTTTTTTTACTCCAAATATGAATTTAAGTGTGTCCGGTGGCTAAATACACAATGTGAAAAATTTTATTTTTCTGTTTAAACTGAAAATCTCCGCAATATCTATAAATTACATTACAAAGTATTGATTTAATTTAGAAATCGTCTTTATAGGCTTCCATGCAGTCGCTGCAGGAGTCGCTGAAAACTCAAAAATTTATTCAGACTGATTAAAAGCGTCATACAAATCATTTTAATGAGGTTTAAAAAAATTGATGTTGGATTTTTAGGAAAATACTGTCCAAACCATGGATACATATAATGTGTTCAGTTCATCGTATTTGCACTGGTATTAATATGCAAATATTTTCCCGATTAGCGTACCTACTAATTGCCATTTTACCATGGTCGAGTTTATTTGCTGTTGAGCTAGATAGTGGTTTCCACCACACGTGCTTTTAGAATTAGAATTTGTTATTAATTTGTTCCTCGGCACAAGTAACCACTTACCAAGTTGAAACATTAACTTTTAGTAGCAAAAATATTCCTCTTGAAAGCAATGACCCTGCATAATCCCTCTGTTGTACAAAATAACATGAGTAAGCTCCGAGGACTACAAGGACTCACGTAAGCCCTTGCATTTGGCGAAATTTGCAATGCGGCTTTGGGCCTTGCACCCCTGTTGCACTTGTTAGTGCACCACTGCGATTCGCCGCGTTTTCGGGTTTGCAATGCAAAACTGGTGCACTCTTAATCTGGTAACGTCGCACAAAAGGGTGGAGAAAGGACCAATTGCATGGAAAATTCAACGTTTACTAACACGACCAGGTATTTCCTTTTTTTTTCAGGTAGGAATACAAAGATCCATCGGTGCGTTCACAGTCTCTAGAATTTGGGTAGAGAGCTATTCGAGTTTATCTGTATTTTTTTTTCCATTAATGCACTGACCGATTTCACCTGGATTAAGCCTGGATCGATTAAACCGACCGTGAAGGACACACATTTCCCCAAAGACCAGGTATATGATCACGGTCCATGTCAATGGAGTTCAACTCACCCGAGAAGATGATTTGGAATTTTTCAGGGGATTTTGTTTTCCATTTAACTGAGTTTTTTTTTCCAAAAAAAACTTCCCGTCCTCCTCCGACACTGTAGCTGCCGGGTCGTGGAGTCCCTCTGTCCCACAGGAGCTCCTCAGCATTTATTTCAAAGTTTCCAGTGCGCTAGGTTGGCGCAAGTAATTCTTCTCAGCAAATTTTTGGCTTTATGACTAGTTCTTGAGGGAGGTCTAGTGCTCCTGACGAGGGGCGCACATCTACTTACACAATGTTCGCAGTATCGCGGTGCTCCGAGTTAGGGTAAAGGGGGTTTAAAAAAAAAAGTTGCATGGGCCCCATAAAGCTGGCGGAGCACCCATTTAAATGGGGCTTGAATAAAGCCGCCAGACTGCTGTTTTTAATGTTTTCATGCACTCAGTGGCATGTAATAATTGAAAATTTCTAACGCTTGAGCAAATCCGAAAAATTCTGAGATAATTTTCTCTAATTGCGGTCGGAATTCGGGCAATTGTTTCCAGTTGTCTGTAGCCAGCCAAGAACAATGAAAAATATTTGAATGCATTCTCAACCCATTTTTGGGGCGTTACTCTAGCGGCAAATATTTGTCTGGCGAGGAAATTCGTATTTCTCCAGAGTTGAGAGTGTAAAATGCGTTATTTTGCTAAAGTTGGTTTCAGCTACGTTCACTTTTATGAAAGTTTTGATTATACATATTCATTTATAAAGAAATATTATTAAGGGAACTCGGAAATTAATAAATGTTAATCATCCTTTTTTATAATCCGAAATCTACTTTAATTTCTTTACCTTTAAATTTAAACCCTAAAAGTTACAGACATTCCTTTTTCGTTCAGATATCGCGTGTTGGGAATTTCTTGCCATCTGTGATCCTAAGTTCCGTCAATTTGTTCAAATTAACTTAGTCATTAATATTATATTAATATATTTTATTTTATCCCATCTATCCAGAGCTGTTTCTATCGATATTTTCTAAGCTTTCAAACTGAAAAATTGAAAATACAAAATATTTTAATTTAAGGGGGCAATCGCTTTCAGAAATGAACACAAATCGATTTTTTGTTTTTTACATAAAAGTGTTCCTTAATATTATAGAAATCATCTCCCAAAACCGTTTTGAAAAATTAGGATGGCTGATTGGTGGTAATAAACCCCAATAAATTATCTATACACGGTTTTACAAGTAAAAATTATTGTAAAAAAACTTTAAACGCGATTTTCTCGAAACTACTTTTTTTTAACTGGTACTCACCATATCTCAAGTTCTACTCAATGGAATTAAAAAAAATCAAAGAGCATATGATTCGTTGACATAAATACTAGGTCCTAAACCTATAAAAATGCATAAAAGTACCCCTTGTTTTTTTTTATAGATATAGTTTTCCGCAAAAACATTGCCGATTTTTAATTTTTTTCGAAAAACAGTGATAAAACAATTTAAAAAAATTAAAGAATTAATTTTTTTAGGTTTAGAACCTAGGAAAAAGCTTAAAGAACAGAAAACATTTTGAATTTTTCATTTATCTTTTGCCAGAACTCCAACGTGATGCGTACCACCTAAAATGAGACTTTTGCAAGACACCCTCTGCCGCCGCCAAAACTTAATAAAAATTAAAAAAAAAAATATTGTTGTATTCTTCAATATTGAAAGAATAGTGCCCAAAAAGAATTTTTTAAATAAATATAATAGTTTATTCAAAAAAAAATCTTGAAAATGTGCTTTTTTTCTCAGTTATAAAAGCGATTGCCCCCTTAAAGAAAATTTATGATTAGAATGATTTTAGTAGCATATAGAAATATTCTGTCAATTTTGTATAGTTACAAATTATGTTGTTTCAATTTTAATAGTTACAAATTATTGATTTTTTTCCCATTTAAAATGTGACCTATATGACATTTCAGAATCTCAAAAAGTAGAAATATCAACTTGTGACTTCTCAGTGCTTTTGTGATATTTTATTGTTCAATGATCTTTTTAAAATAAAACTAACATCAAAATCTTCCGCAGAAGATATGGCTTTACCATTATTTTATATACTATAGGGTAGACCGAGGCGAATCGGATCACTTTTTCTTTGAGGTTGAGCAAATCATACTAAAGAGTTATATAATGTTATTTTTATTGATAAAAACGTAAGAAGTAACAATCAGCTCTGAAATAAACATTTGAAAACTTAAATCATACATATATTCTTTTAATTAGCTATTAAAAACTAAAAAAAGAAAAATATCCGAATCGCCCCAATTTTCGGGGTGAATCGGATCGTACACAACATGTAACAAAATTTTAAGTTTCTTAACACTATAGCTTTGGAATCAGTAAAAAATTAATAATGAGGTCAATTTTAATTATCGGCACATAATTCACATATATATGGTCCTTTTTTCTCCCCCCATATCAGCACATTTTTCGTGGGACCATTCTTCGCAGGCATTGCACTGAATCCAATCCTCTGATGGTGGATGAACGAATATTTCGGAACAGTAAATGCAGTGCCACTCTCTCTGTTTTGCAGATGAACTCTTAATATGAATCAATAACCTCAAACATGTAATAAATCAGTTTAAAAGTGTGATCCAATTCGCCCCTGACGATATGATCCGATTAGCCCCATAATCAAGACTTTTGAAATAAATATTTTAGACTTTAATCTCTAAGATCATACTTAAAAGCGAATTGGTTCTCTAATATAGACACCTTGCTTAACAATATAAACCAATGTAGTTGAGTTTTAACACAAATCCGTAATATGACACAAAGAAATCGTAAGTACGTACCTTAGATGAGCGCCAAAATTGCGACACACACAAACGACCGAGTCGCTGACGAGCGGCGTCGCCACTGATACACAAGCGCGATCGAAATACTGACTATGTCGGGCGGTGCGGGGTGAGAGGAGAGACGCAAAACGCCGGTTGAGTGCGTTCTATGTGAATGCGATATTTGAATTATTAAGAGATTTCTTATTTTGATCCGATTCGCCCTGTGATCCGATTCGCCTCGGTCTACCCTACATATAAACTAGGTAGGTATATTTGATCAGAAGCCATTGGAAACTAAAATTGTTCATTTAAGTTCAAAAACTCCTCCAACAAACTTAAACATATTAAAGATTCAGTCGAACACTTAAATGAAAGTGTTATTAATTTAACAAAGAATGCATTTTCTTCCTTTTGTTGGAAAAGTAAGAGTACGAAAAGTGTGCGTAACTAACTATACCAATTATAATCTGAGCGTAATTTCGCCACAAAGTGTTGATGTCATACAGTCGAAAAGACTCCAAAAATTCGTAAGGTGCTAATTCGGAGGTCAGGACGGTGTCATCAAAGCTTCTTTTTAACTAATTACAAGCAATGCGTCAAGTTGCGGCAGGCTCATACCGCCAAAAATCTAAAACCTTCCGTTCTTTGCCCTTTACTTGTAACCTGTCTGTATAACGTGCACTATCAAGGGTTCAGGAAACAAAATCGATACCCCCTGAAACTTTTTCCTCAGCTGCGAAGTCGGAGGAAGAAATTCACGTGGGGCGTGTGGGTGTTAAAGGTAGAAGTAGACGCTAGACTCTAGACTGACTGCTCTCGTCGAATTAAACGCACTGGAAAAGTTTTACGTCCTCTGCTTTGTTAGGAGGCTTTTCCTTCTCTCGTAGGCGCAATAAATTTTCCTCGTTTCATTTATTTTTTCCCTTTTTTGTCAGATTTATAAACATTTGTACGGTCGACACCATTCCCAGACCAAACCCTCCGTCCCCCTCATACCACCTCATATTGTATTTGTTAAGATGAATTGCTTCCTCTGCTGACTCGATCTCCGCAGTGCTCCGCCGTTGTATTCACTTAGGCTTTGACAGGATTTCTTTGGTTCGCTGTCAACTTATTACTCCATCGTTTGTTCGAGCATAATAGGATAAGGGACATCACTTAGTTTATAAAGGAAAGGTTTCTTTGATTGTGGGCTTCACAATATAAATCAAGTGAGGGCTTACTGAACGATGAAAGTTAAGCCCATGCCAGCGGTCTCCACGTCTTCTACAAAGGTTTTTTCCCAATGATTTCTAATTTTTACATAATTTTTTAGATTTTTAATGCGACCCATACACTTAACGCATATCTAGTGGATCTGCGTATATGCGACATATTTTTATAAACGACATACGGATGGTAGATATATTAATTGACTCAACGTCGAAAAACGTAATTAACTTGGTAGATCTTAAGCGGTAATGCTGGCCTAGAATTTTCCAAAAATGTATCTTATTGTTAATATATTATAATATACCTAAGGATGTTAGAAATAAGGTATAATACCTGAGTTTTATTAACGTAAAAAGGTTTGTAATACTTATTTTATCAAACATTTAAATGAAATAATACGACACCAAACTTCAAATGCGTACCTACCATTTTTACAAATTTGGGTTTTTTTCTTCAAAGTCAAGGTTTCGTTTGATAAGCTGTGACGCCAACATTTAAAAAAAAAAATTAAGCAAACAATTTTGTTTACACTCATAAAAGCAATAAACTCTTTTAAAGAGATTTTGTATTAGAATTGTTATATATTATTTCCTTTTTGTTTGAGCCGCTGGAGTGGCATTACAACTTAAACAATGAGCGTTTTGGGTTTATGTAAAACCGATTTGGAAATTTTTAGTACCTATATCGTTTTACATTAAGAGTAAATATGTGTATATAGAATAAATAATCGAACCTTAAGGACAACTGAATGTAGTTAAATATTAAGAAAAAATTTGGATTTCTAATTAATTAAATCAAATGTTTGGTTCAGTTCAAAATTCTTAGCTTAGGTCAAGCTTAGCTTAAACCTAGCTCAACCTATGCTTAAGTCTAATAATTATGGTCAATTCTTTAACCAATAATTCCCTTTGTATGTTCTCCAATATGCTTTTATTAGCCTGTAACTTAACTTCCTAACATTGTAATCAAATCTTACAACTCACCCTTCACTCACTTCTAATTTAGGAGTGTCTGTTCAAAAGAAGCTATTTACACCATAAGCAAACTTTACAAAAACTGACAAAAACGTTTATGAAGGCGATACTTGTTTGTACATCTAATTTGATTTTCAGTATTACTATTAACAAACAAAATAATAAACAATCAAAATGGAAATAGCACCTTTTGATCAGTATTTACACAAATTACGCTTAAGATATGTATGTAAGTAAATAAAAGATAAATTCAATAAAAATGGACACACACAAAAACGTTCAGAAATCAAACCTTCTTCGATATGAACTTATTCTAAATCTTCCAATTTTTTATGAAAAATGTTCAAAGCCAATATTAATAGCTCTCCTTGGAGTGGAAATAGCACCTTTTGATTGAGAAAATAAAAATAAGGCTACTATTAGTAAGAAACTAGGCACTTTTGATCAAAAGTAGTGACAGATTTATGTAGAATCTTAGATTAAAAGTGGAATTAGTAAAAAAAAACGTTGAATGACCAAAAGTGTAAATAACTCGTTTTTAACAGACACTTCTCAATTATCATATCGATTTGAAACTTTACAAACTTTTGGAATAATATGGTAATATTGAGCTTGCATGTGTGTTTTTAACATTTAAGAGCATTTTTCTAGTTTTTTTAAATACTTTAACATATTCAAATTTATCTTTAGATTTCTTTAGAAAATACAGACGAATATACTCCTTCAACATATAATTAGAACATAAGAAATTAAATAAATATTTAGAAACCATTTCCACATATGTATGTATGTATGTGCTTAACCTATTATCTACAATATTTCTACATAATGTCATTTTTTGGTTACTGCACCACGATTTTAATTAGCCTAATACCTTAATAATTAATAACATATTGCACTTAAGAGCATGCATTGTTAAGGCCGAGCGATCATAATCCTGATTCACCTTACGTGAATTTCGTCGCAAGTGTGTTTTAATGCAGTGCTGTGGACCGCATATGTCTTCTGTCCTCCGCATCTCTAATAGGATGCAACCTGGTCCAGCCATTAATAGAAATTGTTTATGCTTATCACTCTGGTGCAGAGCCAGTCGCATAATTGCAGACCAGGTGGCCATCAATCAGTAATAAACGCTTCCTTCGGCGCTCATTAATAGCCACTCACCCGCAGTGCTCCGAGCCGGCTTTTGTTAATTGCGTCCCACATGCCCGGGCCCGGGCCCTTTTCAATGGGTGGGCGGTAACCCGGGAAGATCTCCCGACAGGAGACGCCAGAATCACATGTGCCCCAGCCTCAATCGAATTCGTCAAATTTATGGCCTCGACGTGTTGCCCAGGTGGAGAAGCGATGTTTGTGCCGATGTACGGCAAGTACGTCTTAAGCCACTGCAGACTGAAACGAGGCGCAAATATTTATGTTGGGAAGACGACAGGCAGATAATCCTGGCCTGGAACTTTTAGCAATGACTTTTGGTCCACGGTCGACATCGTTTCGGGTTTACACCTTCCGACCGACACACACTCGACTTGACTTATCGAATCCCAACTTTGGATCTAATTGGAGCGAGTTGTGTCTACTTAAATTTGATTTGAGCAGATCACACTTCTCTGTTCGAAGGTACAAGCTAAAAGATAGTAAACTAATCTCCGAAAACAAATAACTTCTCGACTTAAATTCAATATGATAATTTTCATACATAAAAACTATTTCTTCGACATTTTTAAACCTGACGGACACTTTTCAAAATACCTCTTTTTTGAATATATTTTTATAAATCCCCCCTGTAATTTTCATACTATTAGAAACACTTTATTCAATAGTCGATATTTTAAAATTTTTTCTCATTGCTCTCTTCCTATCTCTTTCGTTCAAAAATTAAGACATAAATAGAGACCTTGTGGCCCTTTTTATAATCTGAAAATAACGATTTTTTTTAAAAGGCACTCAAAACTTTAAGTTTCACATTTTCGAGTCGGTTAAGCAATCAGCGCAAGACCCAAATTCAGTCTATAAACTTATTTATGAAACTAAACTCAAAAGAGTACGAACTCAAAATTTCTATATACCAAAAAACGCTGCCATTAAATCAAATTTTTATTTTCTCGCTCAGAAATAGGGCAAATTTTGGTCGCCATATTTGAAGAAAATAAAAATGTTGAAAATGTTGTACCCTCACTTAAAGATAGATAGATGGTTGTTAAATAAAATATCGTTGTACCTATTCAATACATAGCGTGCTTTCCTGATACATTAATCTTAAAATTAGTATCTTTAGCCAATTACAAAATTAAAAATTCTCAGAAGTGGGTTTATAAAGAATGTTTTTTTGGAGTAATAAAACTTCCGATAGGCATAAACCGTCAAAGAGCTGTCAGCGGTGAAAGTTAGGTAACGGTTCTTGTTCATTATATTTGACCATTTCAACGCTTTCAGACGCTTTCAAATTATTAAAATTTACTTCGAAAATCAGTGTTCAATTCGTGAAACACATAGAAAATTACGTGAATTTTATGGTCGGCATAATCGTCCGTCTGAGCAAGCAGTTCGTCGTACAGTTGACAAATTTCGTACCACATTTACCCTTCTTGATGCTAACAGGTACTGGAACCACCATTGCATCAACATCGCTGGATTATTTGGCGATCTGGAAGCCAACATTGAACGAGTTATAACAGAGATGAAGATTGCGAGATTGCTCCAAAAAGTTGTGAGAAATTGGACTGACAGATTGCAGCACGTCCAGAACAGCCGAGGTGGGCATATGCCCGAAATCATCATCAAACATTAATGACATAAAATAAACTTTTAAATAAAACTAATTTTTTGAATAAAATTAATCATTTTGTATTTATTTATTTTTATTTTTAAAGTTCTGACCCTCTTAAAAAACCACCCTATATATAACGATTAAAGAATGTCTGGTCTGTTCAAAAGGGGCTACTTCCATTGAAAGTTTTTTAGCTTTTGAATTAGCTTTTAAGAAATATGCAAGCCAAACGAGTTCACTGAATTCAGCCATTTTGGTTCCCAGAAACTTCTGAAAGAGGTGAAAACTGAACTTCATCCCCTACCTCAGGTTTATTTATTGCTTGCTGAGTTCAAGGAATTGCGACCCCACAAAGAGTAATCCGATGCCAATAAAAATAATTCCTCGGACCCCAGGAAGGATCGTCTCGTCCGTCCACAAAGGGTTAAAAGAGCAACCCAGAAATGGTGGCTTAATATATCACTCCATTGAGGAGCGCCGATCTCGCCCCTTTTTTGCATTTTAACAATTCATCCCGCTCAATACATCTTTATACCCTATTCTGTGGGAGGCACCGGATATTTTCATCCTCGACAAGGGGAGAGAAGGAAGTGCAACTGCAGACACTTCAACCCCCAACCACGTTGAATATCGTTTGCACTGAACGCAAGATTTTATGCGCTTTAAAATGCATTTCTGCTAGGATACCAAACGGAGGCGAAAAATTTCTGCGACGAACTTTGCTAGACGTAAATCATCGCGCTCGAGGAGAAGGCGAAATCTAAGTGCACGGAGGATTTGTAGACAGACCACGACATGTGAACTAACATTCGGAGGTGAATCGAAATGCGAGGACATCAGCTGTCTCCGAGGAAGGTACTTGGCGTTTATTGGGATTTATTTATGTTTTATGGACATGTTGTTCGGAATCAGCGAGATTGGCTCGGGCGACGGGGTCCAGTGATTTACTGATTAAACTGGGACTCCCTTAATGGCGTCCATAAATTTTATTGATGAGAGTTAGTCGACTAACAGTCGATGGGATCGTTTGAATGACAAGAGGAGTAATTTCATTGGTATTTGATTTCCGTCTCAAATTGGTAGAATGCCTCCTTTAACGTCACTTTGCTTCGTTACTTATGACCTCTAAATCTTTGGCCCAAATATTCCACTTAAATCGACTCAGTCATATACATCATATCTTTGCAATGCAAATTAAATTTAACGAAATTTTAAGTTGGTTAATCTAATCGGTTTTCGAATGAATTCGCCAGATCTGTGATAACCGGAAATAAAAACTAAATTGAAATAGGCTACTGTAAAACTTTTAAGCAAGCTGCGTCATTTAGTTTGTGTTTGACAGCCATTGAAAGCAGACAACCTCGTGAATTTTAATGAAAATGGAAAAAAGTGAATTTCGTGTGCTGATTAAGCATTATTTTTCCATTTTTCCATTTATCCATAAATTGGGCTACGAACTGCTACCCCATCCAGCATATTCTCCAGATTTAGCCCCCTACGACTATTTCCTGTTTCCAAACTTGAAGAAATGGGTGAGTGGTAAGAGATTTGGGTCGAATGAAGAGGTCATCACTGAAACAAACGCCTATTTTGAGGGCCTCGAGTAAACCTATTATTTAGAAGGAATAAAAAAATTGGAAAAACGCTGGACTAAATGTATAGGGCTAAAAAGAGACTATGTTGACAAATAAAACGCTTATTTGGCGAAAAAAAATATCTTTTATTCAAAAAGTCACTGACTTATCCAACTGCCTACGTATTTACAATTGAAACTTGTTCAAACAAATCTTAGAATGAAAAACAACCAAGAATACGAGAAACAAAGAGAGCAATTTTTAAAGTACGGACAAATTAAATTTCTAAAGGACAATCCTTAAAAAAAAACCAGAGCGAACAGATAAAGGATGTAGCTATGAATTTTACTGATTTTTTCATCTAAGAAATATCTTTGATTTAGGTATACAGATGATGTAAAACTCCTCCTGCATCTATGGGAAGAGCACTTTGGGAAGTTGAGCTCATGCACATAATTAGCATCATATATTATTTGGGATGGGCCAGACAAGAACCCACATTTGTATACTCCGCTCTTTTTTAGATAATGTCACAGTAGATGTAGATAATGTGTAAAGTTTTTATAAATTCATTTTATGTTACTTCAAACGATGTTTTCATTATGCAACCCAAAATGGTTACTGATGAATCTTTTTAATGACGAAATATTTATCTTAAATGTATTTATTTTATACTTATTATTAAACCACGAAGATGAACTGCATTCCAAGTGCAAGCCAACTGCACGGTCGTAGCAATTGGCCCGACTGCAAATGTTTGTTTTCATTTAAATCTTCTATTTTGGTAATAAAAGTGTAATAACACTATTGAAAAATATATTTACATCGTCAGGTATACCAAAATCGAAGATATCTTAAAGATGAAAAAAATCACACCTGGTGAAAAACAAATTGCAATATCACATATTTAGCCATCGAATCTTATAGTAAAATATTTACAGAATTATATCACTAAAACTAAAATTCTGAGCTACATCCTTCGCTCTGGGTTTTATTTTTTCATACTTGGAGAGCATTCTTCTTTAAGAAGGCAAATATTAATGGGAAAAACAACAAGAAAATTCTTCAATTTAAGACAACTTTCTCTTTTCACTTCTTTATTTTACGTTCTTAACTTTAAGTGCGTTAAGAAGTATTTAATTAAAGGTTTGGGGAAAGAACTTGGGTCCTTTGGGTTCTAAGTCCAACACGCTTCTCGCCCAAACACGAAGATCGATTGCACAGAGAAAAATATAATAGAACCACATAAAATCAGTAAGTTTGCCATATTGAGCAATTTCACTATGGACAATGATTAAAAGCAGCATTAATAATACATACATATATGATTTTTCCATAAAGAAATCTCTATAACTTTACAAAGGACATCTTTTTAAACATTTAAAGAGATTTCCATATTACTTTGCATCACATTAATTGAAATGAATAATAATGATATCGTTATTAATGAAGTTAGTTAAGAAGTAAAACGATTTAAATGATGGGCCAATTAATTTGAGTTTATATCTTTTTTTTTAAACTGAATTCAAAGAAGATATTAAAATTACCGACCATCTATTCATTTTTTTTAATTATGGACTTAAGGCAATTCAACAGAAAAAATATCGGAATTAATTTGGAATTTGTTTCAAAATTTTGTTTGCTGGTTTGTTTTGAAGTTATTTTTATTTATTTCATGTATTGATGATTGTAGTCATTTATTTTAATAAAAGAAATCGTAAGGCGATTTTTCAAGCATTTAAATAAGATTTCATATAAAATAATGCCCTTTGCCATCTTAAATTATAATAAGATTATTTTCATTTCGAAAATAGGCTCGCATCAATTATGAATAAGATTTATAGTAGGGGAGCCCAAGCGGGGATTTTGCGAGTTACTCGAGCGCGTCAGAAAATCATATGGGGAGAAACCTTGCACCCTGTAATGTACTCCTACCATATATGAACCCTTAATGTAGTGGGGTACGTTGAGGGCAACCCGTCAGATTAGTAAAAAAAAATCGATCCTCAGAAAAACTCGAGCGCGTCAGATTAAGAGAAGATAAGTTAAATACATCCAGAAAAGTGTATATGGGTGAATATACGCTATTTGAATTCCAATGGTCCATAGCCAAATTTTATGTTAAACTTATTATATTATTGTTTCTGTATGCTTAAACATTAAAGAATATGGTCTTTTATTTGGTCCACAAAGTCTATTCACGATAACTGTTTAATTTAAGGCATTAATAGTTGAAAATAGTCATAAATGTATACTCCCCTGGCCTCCCCATTACTAGATTTTAATGATTTTATGGCCAGATACTTTAAATACGTATGCCATTATGTTTTTTTAAAATATGATCATATGCTTTTATAAACATCGAAACATATGTTATCAAAATACACTGTAAAAATATTTATTAATATAAAGAAAAATAACTTATTTTCATGTCATGTTACAATAATGTCACTTCATCTGGCGTAACTCAAAGAAGTAAAATTTAACTTAAAACCGCAAAGGTTTGTTTTTGTCCTTGAACTACGCGCGTACAAAGTGTGAAGTTAGAAGCAAGCTAACGACGTTGAGCAAAACTCCAATAATATTGCGTCAGTTTGCGATTCACTATAGGAAAGCATGTTTGTGCCAGTCGTTGGTGTATTTCCCCTGGTAAGTCTATGTTTTTGTATTTTATAGTTACGAAATTGTATACTTGCACAATGCAATGTTTATTGTGTGTAGATGTCATGTATTACGTTAAACGGTGATCAGAAAAGCGAGTGATGTTGTTTTTGTAGGTTTTGTGCGATTTTGTCACTTCTCTGGCGTCACTCCTCTGGCATATTTCATAATTTATATATGTTTTATTTGATATGTGTCAACTTTCTTAGCTAATAATCAATGGCCTGTTAGTTCCCTGCTTTAATTTGTAACTACTCCGCCAATAGTCTCACTCCCCTGGTAATACATTTTCCTCTGGTGCTATAAAACTCAAAAAAAAAGAAAAATCGTCTGGCCCTCATCATTACAAATTTAAAAATAGTGTCAATATAGAGAAATTATCAATATTGAATGGAACAGATTACATTTCCTTCAGGGACACAAAAAACTCAAATACCGTATATTCACCCATATTTCAATAATCTGACAATTTGAGCGTGACATAAGGAAATAGGCGAGTCACAAAGATGTAAAAAAAAACCGACACCTTGAAATACTCGAGCGCGATTGACTTTTTTTTAATTTTGAAGGTAATCCTATCAGGATTACGGAAAACATATAATCTGACAGTTTTCATGGGGCTATTTAGGTAAGTATCATAACCATTCTTGCTTACAGAAGTACGAGATGACGAGGAAGTTCAGGGAGTCGAAGAAGTGGAAACCAACTTCGAAGAAGAATCCAGTGAGGATGAAGATTAACTTTTTTATTAATATTTTGTATCTACTTTTATAATAATAAATGATCGAATTTTGTATATGTATATGTGTACATATTTGTTTTATTACATCCAGTAATAAAAAATAGAAACGACAAAAAATTGGTACTTTAAAATTGTCAGATCAACAGTACCCCTCCATATAATTGTCAGATTATCATCCTGGAGGACGAAGACATCAAGTTGATCCCTCTGCATAAAAATCTGACGCGCTCGAGTATCTCAAGGTCACATTTTTTTTTTACATTTTTAAAAATCAGCCATGACTTTTGGTCACGTTTAAATCGTCAGTCATTTAAATAGGACACTTTTTTGAGTTCACTTTACATTAACCTTGAATATCTGACACGCTCGAATAACTTTTTTTTTTTTTGTTTTTCCACCTCTCTATACGCCCATCTCCCTTTAGTTAAACGTCAGATTTATATCTATCGGTTATCAGAAAGACAAAGCGCGTATACTCTATGAATTTCTGACGCGCACGAGTATTTTTATGTGACTGTTATTTTTTACATTTTTGAAAATTCTTACACGCTCTTTCCCCCACTAAAATGGAAAACTTGACATAAACTTTTTTTCGTTTTAGAACGTAAACTTCACAATCCAATAAGTCCCCATGACGCTTTAGTAACTGCAAATTTAGCATCCCGGGCTCCCCTACTATTATTTTTGAATCAAGAAGATTCTCGTTTATTTTCCAATTCCATTTCTTTATTATTACAAGAAAAAAACCATACTAAAATTTGTGTGATTCTTGTATTTATGTAATCTTTTTAATATTTTAATAAGCTTCTCTCTGTAGTTTTGATGCGACTTTGTTCTGGGATAAAAACCATAGAAAAATCTTATTATTCTTCTTCTAAGTATTTTATGTGATTGTTTTGATTTTGTATATTTATAAAACGTTTTTGAAATTATTATTGAAAAATTAGAAGGCACAGCTAAATAATACTTAATAGCAAAAATCGACATACATACGTGTGATTCCATAAAACTGTCAATCAGAGTGGATCAATACGATTTGAAAAGTCACTTTAGACAATCCTTATATCATACTGCCGAAATACAAATGAGTAATTGCAAATAAATTAAAAAAATGTTCGCATTAAAATCTCCTGCATCTGATGCCGAAAAACAAAGGAAACGGGGGAGGAAAACGCAATCGAAGTTAAATTAACCAAAACACATGCCCATCTGAATAATTCCCTTCCCGGCAGCTCTGCAGCCTCCATTTCTCGGAGGGAAGCACGTAAATTAAGTAAATTTTATATTTAATTAATGGACGAGACGGAGAACAGGTGCTTCGCCCTCTGCGTACATTGCGGCTAGGTGGGTCCCGAGTCTCGCCAGAGGACATGTAATCAATTAGCATGACTTCGGGGACGTATTTGGTTGAGTGACTTTCGCCTACGTGATGTATTTGGCAGCAAGGACATTACAAAACTGAAATGGTTTACAATTAAACCGAGGAGCGCTTCTGCTGGAGCTGCCATCCATTAATGCCATCCTCGAATATGCCAATGATTAGTGGAGTGCAGAATGCTAAAATCTGTATTTGATCGACCGAACGCTCACTGAAGTGCTAATTGAGTAGCTCTGAGGCAGATGAATTACCCCGCGTTATTCAATTATGTCGATGGACATCATGACCCCTTACTTGATTAATTTCCGAATTATCTGGCAAATTAATTGATATATGGGACCGGCAAGAGTGTCCCGCAGTTTAACAAATTTTGCAACACTTATCTGCCTATCGATCAGTTGAGGCTTACTATCCAACTTAAGGGGACCCGGTGGTCTAGAAACTGAAAATTGTATGATTTTTTGCAATTTTTTTTTATATCTAAATAACAATCAAATCTTTTGAAATTTTAAGGGACTATTTTATTGTTATTCAAGTATACAAAAATCATTACAACTAAGAAAAAAAATTATTCTAAACATTTCAAAGATGGCGCTGAAGTTAGCCTCTTAAAAAAAAGGACCCAGGCGGCGCAGGTTGATTTAGCTCTTCTATGGGTCTGAAGTGAAAAACAAAAATAGATTTTTAATGAGTACAAATATATCTATCGCAGGAACTAAAATAAAAAAAAAAAATTTTTTTTTGAAGAAGTGGCACGTTGTTGAAACTTGTAGTCCGAAAATTACATTTATTTTATTCACATTTTGCATGTGAAAAAATAGAAATATTCAACGCAAACATTTTAGTCTAGTTCCTGCGATAGCTGTTAGTGTATTAAATAACATATTTAAATTCGAAACCAATCGACCGAATAGTTTATTTTTTTCCCCCTGCGCCAGGCAAAAAAAAGTAGTTTCGAGATAAACGCGTTTAAAGTTTTAGTCAAAGAAATTCTCAATAAAATTAGGTTTGAACATATACTTACGATTAAGAGCTGTGGAGACTTAATCAAATTTTACCATTTTGAAAGAGCGCAAACATTTTTATAAGACTTAAAAGCAAACACGTATCTTCTTAAAATACATATAAATGTTTAAAATATACGAATGTCCCTCAAAATGAGAAAAAAAACGCATAACTTTAAAAACTTGAAAAACTATGAAAAATATTCTGTTAAAGCTTTAATGCTCTAGTTGGTTTATAAAGCTATAATAAAATCATATTAAAAAACGAAATTTTTTTTAGATTGCTCTTTTTTACCCGGTGAAGCCAAAAGGAAGTCATGTGGATTTAGAAATCCACCTATCAAAATGGAATTTCAATTCGCTAGACTACTAAATTTTAATTCAAAATTGAGAAAATGCGTTTTTTCGGTCCATTAAGTAGAGTATTAAATAAAAGAAAAATTTGTGGCGATTTCGAAAATGTATAGTAGTTTATATCGAAAAAATCGAAAACATTAAGTTTTTTAAACATAATTTCAAAATTAATACATAAAACTTAAATAAGAAAATACTATAGGCTATACTTATTTGGAAGCTTTAAAATGTTAGTATAACATCTTAAGAATACATCACCAAAGTTTTAACTAAATTCAAGGTACTTTTTTACTTCTGATGATATAGCCTATGAATGAATGATTGGTTTTGCTTGGAATTTTCATTTAACTACCCGAACTTTAAAAGTATTTTTCTCAAAACTATATTTATAAAATTGGTGTAAGCGATAACTTAAAAAGTTCTTTATCGATCTTGCTGAAATTTTATACATATTTTTACAACAATATTACTTTGTAAGATCATGTTACTCTTGGAGGAAGTTAGTTAAATCGATAAACAAACGAGCTCCATATCCGCAAAAATAATAATTCTACTTACTCATGGAAGGAACAAGAGATTTTCGTTGATTGAAGTTAAAAGTTTTAAAAAAGAACATGAAAATATAATTTATTGAAACAAAAAATATTTGAAAAATTTAGTTCACGCACATTATATAATGTTTATAATAATACAGAAATCTCCCTGTCTGTTTTAGATCAATACAACAGCGGCTAGAGCTTACGCCATTCAACAATTTTCGCCCCAACCTTCCCGGAAGACATCACTATAATTCCTCCATTTTTAATTATTATATAAAACAAAACAAAAATTTGAATAGCTAAAAGTATCACTAAACAATAACCAAAATTGCAAAAATATGAAATAAACCATTCTTTAAAAAACAAATCATAAATATAAACTTATATTCACCAGTCTGAAAGAACGATCTTCTCTGTCAGCAGATTAATCAGTCACCCCGAATACCCCTTTAAACGCAAATTCATTGAGGTTAAAACTTTCAGGTTTGCTATATTAGACCTATTGGGTATAAAATAATTTATCCCTTACGTTTTATGTTTGTAACAAGTTTTATAAAAATTTTAAGTGGAGCAGACAGATAGACAAATTGAGAACAAATTCTATTAATTTGGTTGAAATAATTATACTTTTTAGTGTGCACCATTTTTAAAATACAAAAAATACACTTTGCACAAATTGCATATACAAGGCAACAATTAGAAGATAAATACAATTGCTTTCAATTGTGTTTAGTGCCTAAAGAATGAATTTGATACAAAATTGAGGAAAATAATAAGTGAACCTATGTCAAATTTTCGAAATTGTGACATTAACTAACTGGGATAATTAGACCCTTGTAGAGCAGGGCTCGCGACCACCTCCTTCTACCTTTGGCAGATTTATTTGTCAAAATTTTCTCGCTACAAAAGCGCCAGCCACACACGGTATAATAATCGTGAAACAGCCCTCGTTCAGCTAGGGCCAACCCTTTTTGTGGCAATTAGGAAACTGCTCAATTAATATAGTTTACATGAAGTAGGTGCCCTTTTCCCCCCGATTTAGGCCGCATGACATATAATTAGAGACGTAGAGGCCCTCGAACGGGAGCTGAAGTGTAGGAAGGCCCTTCCGAACCGAAGGTATCCAAATGTCTGCCTTCTCATTAATAAGGAATGGCAAACAAATGGGCTACCTCCAGCCCATGTCGTGCAATTAAAACGAAGCTCCAGAGAGCTCTAAAACGGTTTTGAGGCTGCCGAGCGCATTAATCTTCCAGCGGCCCTTTGCCAGGGCTTCATTGCCTCCCCGAAACCACCTTTGACGGGCAGGCTGCGTTTATGGTCATTAGAGAAATCCAAGGAAATGACACGGCTGGGATCGTAAAACTTAAGGGCCGCATCCTCGCCGCCACCCACCGCCTCAGTTCGGCTTATTGATTATTGGTGGGAATGCGGTCGCTCCTTAGGGCCCTTCGCCTCCGACGTGCCTCCTCAGCGGAGCCCTACAGCACCGAAATGGCCGGCGTGGCCTTTTGGTTCTTTCAACAAAAATTGCTCATCCACTTTAGCCATTCATACAGAGCGGGGCCTGCTTCTTGCTACGCGCGCTACGTGCATCCATTATCGACCCTTGGCGGCACTGCGGACCACAAGGCCGAGGGCTCACCACATCAGAGGAGCCCCAAAGCCGCCTATTAGAGACTTTTTCGAGTAAAAACTTTCCTCGGTGGAATTAAACGTTGCACCGCCCCGGCCCGGCACGGCGCACGAGAGCCAGCAGTGGGGTTGACCCGGGTCTTCAGATAAAATTTTGCAAAATTTAAATTTGCATGTCAGATGCATGTGGGCATCATGGTGCCCGGCTCTGTGGCAAACAAAGCAGCCGGAGCAGTTTTTATTTGCATTCGAGCGCGATAAAATTGTTAGCGAAGCCTCGTCGACATGCCATCGGATGCGGACGCTCTCGCTCTATTAAGCGGGGCTTATCGAAAAATAACGAGAGCTTATTAAAACGGATTCGTAGCGGCAATGCACGAGTACTTAGCGGACCATCAAGCGCTTCATAGGCCATTTTATGCTGATTGATTTGAGTAAATTGCCTCATTATGTGACTTGGACAATGCTCTCATTAAGGGATTAATTCCATTCGTGCGAAATTAATTGAAAAATGTTTCGTGGCCGGCGACTCCATCGACCGAAAATTATGCTTCGGGCTATTAAATGCCACGCATTCGTGTTTTGTCTCATAATGAAAACAATGAAATTTCACATTTAAATCGAAATTCATTGCGAGTTCGTTTTTTTTGCAAATTTTTTAATTAATCCCTTTAACTGGACCGCTTTACAATGAGTGTTTACTTCCCAGATTATTCAAAAATGGGCAAGGACGCACCCAGAAAATGGACAATTTTTTTTCAGAGAGTGCGCAAAAGCTGACCAAATATATTTACTTTATAATCGACAAGTTTTATATAAATTACATATTTTATATACACTGAGAAAATAATAAAATGGAGAAAGTTGTAGGAACCATAAATTGTTCATCGAAAACAAAAATTAGTTAAAGCAATCAAAATTTGTTAGATGGTTATTAACAAATTTTGATTGCTTTAACTAATTTTTGTTTTCGATGAACAATTTATGGTTCCTACAACTTTCTCCAGATTTTATTATTTTCTCAGTGTACATATACATAAGTCCTATGTTAAGCAAAGGACTCAAAATCTAAGGAACTAGTGTCCAATATTTCTTCTAGTCTGGTTAGAAAAAGGCTGTCAAAAAAAGGCTTAAGGGGACTTTCTCATGCTAAATTGAAAAAAATTACTCTTTTTAAATTTTTTTTGTGGAAAAACTACTTTATGTAGATACATAATTCTTTTGTATATTGTAGGGAATAGTTTGAAATGGGCTTCCTGTAACAGATAGAGTAAAAATTCAAACGAGGTTCTACTCCTGAGACTCAAAACTAGACAATAAACCTTGAAAATATTTTATTTTTTATGTTTTGCTTATTTTATAAACGTTTTCCAAAAAAATAAGAAAAAAACCTTTTTTTTGGGGTAGTTTACCCGAATTTAGAAAGGGATAGGGAGGTATTTTATGACTTTTCAGAGGTTTATTGTCTAGTAATTTTTCTATAGAATCTAAAAAATTTTGGTTTGTACAAATCGCTTGAGTAGATTTTGAGAAAAACGTCGCACCAGTTTGAAAGACATGATATCGAGATAAACGCGTTTAAAGTTTTTATACTACAAATTCACTAGTTATATAAATACGCTGAGGTGCCGTTACATATATATATATATAACTTCTTTTCTATTATGAATAATAAAATTTTGAGAGAGTATTTCTATGGTGCTAAGGAACAGTTTTATGTAAAAAAAAAAAAAAATACGATTTTTTGAAAATGTTGCATGAGAGGATCCCCTTAAGTGCTCGTCGCCCACTTAAAAAAAGCAAGATCTGACGCAAACTCACATGATGAAAACGTTTTTTCATGGGCCCGAGAACACTTTTCATCAACAGAGAACATGTTGAACCATATGAATTCAAATTCAAATTGCTTGTCAGCGTTGAGAGATAGCTAGTTATTTTTCAACAGGATAATGCTACCTGTCATATGGCTAAAAAGGTAAAAATAGTTTTTTATATAAACTAAATGAAAGTTATATCTTTGGAACGACCATTTAAGAAGCTTTTATTTTATACGTCTTTGTTTAGCTCAATATTAAGTTAAGTTAAATTACGTTAGTTATAAATTTATGCATGATTTTGAGATAATATGAGATAGCAGACACAGACACGTAGATACCAGTTTTTCAAAAAATATAAAATCAGACCATGGACAAATGTTTGTAACATTAACATTGCAAAAAATCACAACACTGACGAAATCTATATTTTTAATGAGTTCCGTCAATCTTTACAAACTTTTCACTGGAAATTTTTGTAATTTATACATTAAGTAATCCTACACTCATCTTCTCAATTATGCAAGTAATTTTATGGCATTTTTATTTTCTTCTTACCAACGAAAAATTTATATATTTATGGAAGGTTTTTAAATACTTGTATGTACTCCTCCATACATTGGTTCGGTGTGAATAAGTGAGCAGTTTTAATTACCCGCCTCCAAGCCACGAAAAATTGTTGCATGCCACTTTCGTTACAAATAATTGAAATAATTTAAGCCTTAAGCCAAACTCTAATTAATATGTGATTTTGAATAAGTAATAAATATATAGGAGGCATTTTAATATTTAAAATAGGTAAGCAAAATATTGCATGTTCCAAAAGGCTCGATTCGATTGGCATACCCTTTATCTTCCAATTTGAAAATTGGAACAGTTTCTGATTTTATTCTTCACACAGTCCTAAGATAATATCATGAAGACAATAAAAGAGCTATCGTCTCTAAACATGATAATGACATTTTTATCTGGCATTCAATATATTTGAAAAAGTCTCACGTTTCCAATTAAGCTATCTTAAACATTTCTTTTCAAGAACATTGAGGATTTTTAGGATGAAGGTGTGAGATTATGTGTCACAATTTAATATTTTTAGCATTATTAATTATAATAATTCAAAGCTTATAGTTAATTTAAGAAAAACATGAAAAAATCATATTTTATATTACAGCATAAGTAAATATGCGGATATGTCTATGTACATACATACATATTAAATAAGATTCGTTATAGAACAAGGAAATGTTATTTATGTAATTATAAATGTTCCATATAAAATGCGCCAAATCAAAATAATTCTTATTTTTTGCATTTTTAACTTTTAATCAAAATCAACAATTGGTCTTTTTGTTATTTTTATTCTGCTGGTAGAATGAAGGGCAATTTTTGTGGAGGTTTTGCCAAGGTAAACTTTACTTGTATTTTCAAAGAAAAAATAACAGTTTTAAAGCTTCTGTACAACAAAATGGTAGCTAGCAGAGAGTCTAAATTGTGGCAAAAACAAAATTCCCTTTTGTTTCATAAATTGTCAACCTTACGCGCGAACAAAAAAGCCCAATACTTCAAAGAAAATGGAAGAAATTGAGGAACAATATCCCTCCCAGCGACCAATTTCCCTCTCAGCCAGTGTTCCGGAGTGTTTTTGTTTTCTCCAAGTGGCAATCGGTGCGATGCAAACATTCGCACTTCGTAAACTGGATACCCCAGTTTTCGCCAGAAAGTTTTCAATTAAACGGAAAATCGCACGAGTCATCCTCGTCGGCGGCGCTTGCAGAAAAAGCAAAAGTTTGTCTGCACTGCGAGGTGCAGCAGCATCCGCCCATCCAATAACCAATTCGAGTGGTCCAGATCGATACACCTGGAGGAGTTGAAACAATCGAGGAATTCTGCCGCCTTTTATCTTGCGCCTAATGAGAGCTTCCCTGGCGCTCCACGACTGGGGCTCCTTCAAAGGCAGACTTTTGCTGGGTATCGAGCGAAAATCGCTGTTTGCTTGGAAAAAAAAATATTCGAGCGCGTTTGAACAAAGCGCTTTTGGGGCGGAAAGCGATCCCCACGCGGGACTAAGGGACTTCGTTCTCCTGCGACTCATTCAACGCAAATACGTCGCGACAGGAAGCGGAAAAAGGTCGCTTCATTCGCCCTGCCATCGATCGATTTGACGAAAGCATTAAATGTTGAAAATTTCGATTTTTTTTCCATAGGATGATAGTTTTGGGTATGTAGAACAACCTTGGCCAATATAATATGTTTATATAAAATACATGGTAAAAATGTTGAAGTTAACTGTAGGTAGATCATAACGAGCTCAGAAATAAAAGAGAACTTTAAAACATCCTGCGAATTGTTTAATGTCTTAAAATTTCATACTACCACACCATGGATTCGACGCGGATTCACTATGAATTTGTAGGCATGACTGAGTGCAATTAACAATCATTGTAAAGCTAATTAATTAAGTACATACAAATGTTGTAAGCTTTATATAGAAACCTTCGAAGGACAGGACGAAAATTAATTGAAATAAAATAAAATTCAAGTATACTTTTTAAAGCTAATGTAAAAAAATCCTTCAATATAAAAAACTCTTAGGTATATACATATGTATGTATACCTAAAGGAATAAGAGTCAAACAGCAAAATTCAAATCGTCGAAATACCAATCCTTTTAAATTCAACCTTCTTCAGCAACAAACAGGCATGAAGTGAATTAAAATCCTCCTGACTTCTGCTTCGAAGTTCTGATTCCGAGTTCGGGGTTCTCACGTCCTTTCCTAGAATTTTATTAGCTGAGTGCCGATGCCGGCAGCCAAAGGCACCCCGACGCATATTCGGAACACCGCGACGCATGAGCCCATAACAATAACATTGCGCGCCCGAACCTCTCTGCGTTGCTGGCTGGCGCAGCAACGCATGGTGGAGGCATCGCTGTGGAGGCATCAGAAATTTTCGGTCACACTTCGGTTGTTCGAAGCGGGCCATCTTTATATTTATTTGTCTATGCTATAAGTTACAAGATTTAACTCGTTTAAAGTTAAGATTTGATCTCTTCGTAATAATTGCTACTACGTAAGAAAAGCGTTAAAGTGCCAGGTTCGGAAATTATGCGAATAATTTTAATTAAATTAAAATGTTGTACATTTTGTATGATCTTTTTCGCGTTACGTAGATATATGAAAAGAAAACGTTCAAAGTAGAAATCTCACGGCTGTGCCAACTGAAGCATAGTGCAGTAATATTCATGTATAATTAAACCCTGTAAATAGACATCGCCCGGGAGACGAGCGCTACACCTTTAGTCCCAATTATGCGCTGGAGGCGGAACTCAGCAGTCAGCACTCAGTAGCAGCAAGAGATAATTGAAATTCCCATTTAATTAAAAATTTTCAAATTTCTCGTCACGAACTTTGGCTCGTTTGGAAAGTACCCGGATCCTCTTTCTTCAGCTGATGCTTAAGAAAACACGGACTACGCCCCTAATCAATTTTCCGAGGGTGAAACTTTCACAGTCCGACAGTAGAGACAGTAAAACTTCCACGAAAAGTAATTCGAACTCGATACTTTGGAAGGTGAAAAATTAATAACGCGAAGTTCCATCAAATTGGCGACGAAGGGCAGAGCCGTTTCGAACAACCTCGAAAAAGTAATCTTGTGCAAAATTTCCTTTCGCCTTCACGCCCAAATTGAAATGCCGACGAGCCCACATGGGCGAGATAAGCGCGACAGGGGCGAACATTTACCACAGGTCCGGATGAAGGGATGAAGATGCTGCGAACTTGTCCCAGCATCCCCCTAGATCGAGTCGGCAACTCCACGGAGCATAGGTTGAGCAATTCTGACCAGATACTTGGATGAAACATTCAGGTTCTGCTGAGGAAGCTTAATTTCAAATTCTGTGCCAGGATATCGTCCCGGAAGACAGCCAGACGAAATCAGCAGATACCGCAGGTTATGGTCCCGGTTAGGAGGACACATCCAGAGCCATCCACGGCAGCGCTCCGTCGTGGAAAAAACTCCTTAAATTTCCAAAGACATTCGGTCGATGCATCTGGCAATTCAGTTCGCCCTGTAAGTGCCTGTACTAACCGCCAAGTGGATTATGTTGGTTTAGCAATCAGAGGAGCACTGGAGCCCCAAGTGGGCTCCCGAGCACCAGCAGTGGCCAAGGCTGGCAGAGAACCGAGTCTGCAGTAAAAAAATTCTCTTCACTTTTTTCCCCGACTACGACAAGGCCGAAACGAGGGTTATGATTTTGGCACTTTATGTATAAAAAAAAGTATGTAGGTTAGGCACATATGTATGTATTATTAGAGCCGCTCGTAAAAATAACGGGCTATGACGTATTCCATAAATTTCATATACTAGTTTTTAATCAAGAAAAACCTTTTAATATGCACGTTTTATCATAAGAGCTTTTACTAGCTTTAAGTAAAAACAAACTGTTGAACAATTCATTCATCACCGTGAAGCACCAAACTTTTATAAACCAAAAATGGTTTTAATCTAAACCTAGTCATAGGTACTCTTATGGCATCAAATAAAGAACTTAAAAAAACGATATCAAAAATATAGGTCACATTGAAAAAAATTTATGTTAATTTAAATTCAGAAATTTAAAAGTATTCCAAAAATTAAGTATCTCTTAAAAATTCGTAATTATATTGGAATATTTACAAAACAAAATCATATTATTTCCAACCTTTTAACTTTTTATATTGAACATTTTAGAAAAGCCATATATTGCTGCTTTGTCTTTCTATCTAAGTTAAGTTTCAGGTACGAGTAGGTTGAAACTGATTTTAGCTTTCATGCAATCCCAGTAGGAAAAGTGAGATTCATTCCTTTCAAATTACTTCCATAATTGATTGAAAAGGGGATTGAATCATTTTTACATTCTTTCGAATATAGAGAAGAATCAGTTGTCTCAGAATGCAATTTATGGACATTTTTATTATTGATTCCGGAGAAATTCATTACCTTCTATGACACCCTGGTGTTGAAGTAATAAATTCTCTGCCTTGTTTGTTATCTGAAGTGGAATGAAATGTGAATGATTTGAATGCATTGCGAATTCATTCAAAATGCATTTTATTGATGCTGTTAGTGAGCAGTAAACCGTTTGTATAGCAATGCAGTATACCGATTTTGTCAAATATCAAATGGGAATTCAGTTAAAAACCATTAAATTTAATTTAAATAAAAAAAAAATACGCAAACATAGTCGTAGTAACAAATCGTAGTTTTTTATTATCAATAGCCTGAGATTTCAATACCGAAATTCTTTACTTCCTGAACATGCATCCAGCGGTTAGCAGTTGCTGGGCTAATGGCTGAGGCTTTCCGCGGGAACCTTCATCAAAAGTAAATTGAAAATAAAAAGGATACCTACGTAACATTTAGCTCTTCTTTGTACTGCATTTATAAGGTCAAACTAATTAAAATAATAAGTCGCGCTATTTTCAATTAACAAAATAACAAGAGCTGGTTTTAATCAGTTTAAATCTAGAGAAACTTCTCTCCGCAGAAGCAGCTGTTTCTGTTGTGGTGGCAATAATCTTCAAAGAAGGAAATTGTATGTTACATTTTAATGTCGTTCGTTGAAAATTTCGAAACTTTCGATAAATTTTGAATAACTCTTACATTTGGAAACGGATTCAAACAAGTGAGGTACCATTGGAAAGGTACTTTTATCTTCTTTTGAATGAGCCCCCACTCGATGTCCTTATATGGCTGGCGCAGCAACGCATGGTGGAGGCATCGCTGTGGAGGCATCAGAAATTTTCGGTCACACTTCGGTTGTTCGAAGCGGGCCATCTTTATATTTATTTGTCTATGCTTATAGTCAGAAATTTTGCAAAATATATTTTTGCTTTTCCTCATTTTTATAAGTAGACATTCTAAACATATGTACCAACAAAATTCAAGTTGATTGGATGAAAGTTATTGATTGTACTATAAACAACACTTGTGGAAGCACCACGGTGTTTATCTGTCTATCCACATTTTTTTTCATTCAAACTTAGTTGAACGAACTGAATAACATGACATAAAATGAATCAGTTTAGCAAACACTTCTCAAGGAGAAACATTATTTGAAAAACTTATTTTACGACGCTCTAGACTCTAGCTAGAGAAATATTTTTTTACTTTAGGAGATATATTAAAGTTGTTTCTGGGATTACTTTTTACTTAGGAATAAGAGGAATAAAAACAAAGCTGATAGTATTTCGAAAATAACCGAAGATGCACATCGTTAATCTAACACCAAATGTCTATAAGCGAAAAAGATATTATTAGGAAGAAAAAAATGCCGGATCCTTTAGCGTAAAGTTCTTTATCAAATAGTATTATAGTAAGTAGTATAGTAGTAAAATTGACACTTACGTGATTATAGAATACTAACGATATCGTTAAATATGTTTTCGAGAGCTTTAAGTCCATTTTTGCGGTTACTGTTTACGTAAGAACATTGTTTTTCGCAAAAATAGGAAAGCAATTTCATTTTTTCTATTGTCTAAAACCATAGTTAACCAAAATCTCTGCTTGGCTGATAATTAAATAATAATAATAAAGAAAATTGAAAAAATGGTAAAAGATTTTTGAAGTATTTTTTACTTTACTTTTTTTCACCAGGTTCATCTTCTTCTTTTTCCTCCGTTTATTGACTCACTATTTCTCGCTTTCAAAAGGAAAAAAAAACTTTCGATACTCGTAACGATACTCGTTATCATCTAAGTATAATCTGAGATAGTTTAGCGGTATATTTTCTGAATTGTACCTCATAAAAGGGGAATATTTAAAGTACTTAATTTCGCAAATAACCCATTGACCAATATTCCGGGTATATTTCGGGAAACAATTTCAGTAAGTTCAGAGCACTCAAAAATTTCAGTAATAATGTATAAAGTGAATTAATAAATTAATTCTAATAAAAATGCTATGTTTTTCTTTATGATAGTTGGAGATAAAGTTCAGAATTGATTAGACAATGTCATGAAATGTTTTTGGAAGGTTAAGTAGTAATTATCTTGTGTTCTGTCGAAAATTAGAGTGAAATACTACGGATCATATAACTCTTGTTCCAAGGAACCACAATGACCGGGAGTGCAGTAAACTCATTTGTCTTGCATATTTTTGCGGAACTAATTTCGATGAAGAGGGATTTCGAAGGCGAGGGTTCCGTCGCGACGACAGAGGTGAACGCCCACAGGAGAAATAAGAAAATCATTGGGAAGGGAAAGTTCATAAACTAAACGAGGGAAGTTCGTAAATTACAAGGATGCATCATTAGTGACGCCTGACAGTTCAAATTACACCCCCGCTTCCTGTCAGTAATTATTTTCGCCAAGATTGCGACAGCGGCGGCGGCTTATTCCCCGCACGTAGCCATTTCCTTTGAAGACAAATGTCCTCGCATTAGAAACACACCAGAAGTAGATTGCAGACCAAACACTGCACACAATGCCCTCGGGGAGATAAATTGATTTTGCGGGTGGGTGCCGGGGCGGGCCGGCCACCGAGCGCTTCAATTTGTTCTGCACACATCGAATTTATCGAGCATCCGAGTGTCTGTGTATTGGCAACCCTCGAACTGCAGCTCCAGCATTCCTTTCGAGATGAACACTCGATAAGATGCGGGGGTGGCCCTTCGGCGCGGCGCGGGCATCGATCGACGTCATGAGATGCGCATATCACTGATAACCAGCGACATGTGATTACTTTCATTTCCATTACTTTTCCACACCAACAAAGAGCTAGGTGAATTAGAATTTCTAGGGCAAACTACGATAACTCGCCGTCTGTCTGTCTGTCCAACTGTCTGCTCACCATGTGGTGTCGGAGCAAAACCATAGAATTTTTATTTTCTCTAACAATGAACGAATGACTCTAAATGCCTTTAAAAGCCATTTTGTCGGATATTACGCGGCACGCATTTTCATTCAAAATACGTCGTACTTGACAGCAACAAATTCATGCTTTTGTAGGAAACATTTTGCTCCTCCACCTATGTACATTCCAAGTCTAATAATTTTTGATTGTACCTACCGGAGAATAACAACTTATCGCACAATGCGGAATAAAACATGCGTCCCTTAATTGCCATCGACACGAAGGGCATGTGCTTTCATCTACATCTAGATCTAGATCTACGACAGAATGGCCTTCGTTTAATTAAAGACATTAGACCCAAGTATGTGGAGCGGCTTTTACATGTATGCATATAGTGCAATTGATTTTCATATAGAAAGGTAAATTAGACCAATTTACCAAAATAGCGTGGTTATGTTGCATGCATTTTTGCTCAACATTCTTGTACGAATATTACAATTAAAAACATTTATTCACGGAGTTAGATTAAATTCGAGAGTGTTTACAGAAGAAACAGGAATTTTCTTCATTGAAATGTTCATATTTTTGGCTTGTTTAATCGTACAAAATAAAGCAAATTTTCTCTTGTTTGGAATTCCTATGAACCCTTCCATTTCATGCTTTAATTCCAGAGGCTGAATTTTTACATATTTGAATTGTCCATATGAATGTCTATCCGTCCGTCCACAGCATATTTTTAATACTGCTGACTGGATTGAGCTAGTATTTAGATTAAATATTTAAAATTACATACCCTTTCAGCGATATTACGATTAAATATGAAATATTTTCACGGATTTTGATCAAACGTTGTAAAAATGTTAATTTGCCTTGCGATTTTCAGGATATTACCAAAACGTTTAATTAGAAAGAAAAATGTTGAGGAAGATAAATATTTCGTGACTTTTGACTTGCACATACATAATATCTTATAAAATTGGCACGATATCAAAGAGGATTTTTAGCAAATAAAACCTAATATTACTGAACTGGACTAGTATCAATATCACCAGTTTTTCATAAAGTAAAATTGTGTAAAATAAAATAAGTCTACATATCCAGTGGGGTTATAGCAAAAAAATCCACCGTGGTTTCGTAATCAAAACCGAGCTTTTTTTTAAAGAATACTTTTAAAAGGGTATTTAACTATTAAAAGGTACATTTCAAGGTACTAAGTGCTTATATAAATCGGTTTTGTGTTTGAGTGTTTAAAATATACACCTACACGCACTAATTTATTATTAATTAGCTATCAAAGCTATAAATACAAATAATCAGCTTTAAAATATAATATAATATAAATCATGAGAGTAAAATAATATTTGCTCCTATCATAATAAAATCTTCATTTTAAATATTACAAATCCAAAATTGGAAACTATAGTTTATCTTTCTATATCTGTTTATGATGATTCTCCTATATAAAGTTTTCAAAAAAGCAATTTTTCTTTTATTTTTGCTAGTATACTATACATTCTTTAAAATTACTTTTAATAGTTTAGATTTTACGAGCTGAACACGGAGTGCTTATGTGAAATGTTAAGTAGTTTACCTTAAAATTTTCAAATTACTTTTTTTAAGAATTGAAAAAATAAAACTTTTTGGAAAATGATTGTTAGAAGTCCTCTTAATTTAACTTAATAAAATACGCCAGACACTCCTATGTTAGTTTGTAAAAACGTAACTGAAAGTGTAACGTAAAATCGAAATATAAACTTGGGTAATACGAAAAAGCTGCATAGACAAAGTGAAATTGAATTAAAAATTGTTGCCAAAAAGTATGGATATTTCGAAATCAATTAGAAGCGGTGCGCAATTACCATCTGAGGGTATGAGTCGTCCAAATAAAGCCTCTCGCGACCGTTCATAATTTATGCCGCTGGTTTAATGTAAGCTTTTGATCTGCATGGGTCGTATTGGTTGTCACCCATCACAAATTCATATTTTGCTCTTTTGCCCGAGGAAAACTGATGAATTTTTCATGGCGATCGCATTATTTCATTTCGCATGGCAGTGCATATTATATAAATTTACATTTAGCAGACAGGTTTGTGTGTTCTCCGGCCCGAATTCTGGCAGTGCTGTCGCTCTTATTTCCGCAGCCCTAAAGCATATCACACACGCTCTACCCGGACTGCGACCCGCCCAACTAATGTGAAGAGAGCAAAGGCGGCAAACCATCCGAAAAGCTTTCTTTCCCGGATTTTTGTGTTAAATATTTATGGAGCCCTATCACATTAAGGCGTATAAAAACTATAGTGAGACTATGAGGACACGTATCCACCCCCGAACGAGGAAGACTTTCGCCTGAATTTGCGATGTGCGAAATGCAATATTGAGCAGAGATATAAGATAAGCCGTACTTATTCATCCCGGCCCCGGCCCGGAATAGGGCCGGGACATAATACGAGTATTTTGTGCCATTGTTGGCGGATTTCCCCATTATTCCCTTTCTTAATGACTCCTGCCCCCGCGTTCCAGTCCATCTACCGCCGTCCCTGGCGCCGTGGATAGGTATTCATGAAACTATGAATATTTTGTGGAAAGACGAATAAAACGTCGTGGCGGAGTGGAAAAACAAAAGAAAAGCTGAGGGCTCGTCTACCCGAGGTAAATAAGGCTTCAATTTTAGGTTTAATAGAAAAACGTCCCCCCGGCATGGCGCAGGCTGAGTGACAAGTTCAATGTTTTTGCCAGGTAACAGCAGCCGCCGAAGGTCCCTGAACTGAGAGCTGGGTACGGGAATATGAAAAGGGACTGTAGGGACTATGCCGACTATACACAGACTGTCCCGGATATGCGAGAATTATCCAACTGCGGGCATAAATGGGAGTGGAAGCGCCTCACGGGAACTCGAGTAATAGTGCCACTGCTTATACCTGTCCCATAGAGCTCTAGAGTTGGAAAAGTCTACTCCGCATTATTCATGAGATGCGCCCTCCAACAATTGGAGATCACAACAAATCGAAATCAATAATAAAAAGAAATCAATAGTTTTTCAGATTTCGAATGGAAACCCACTTACTTTTCTCGCATGCAGCACAGTCATCGAGTGCATCACAATGTGCTGTTCTGCCCTGCACCGTATTGCGATTTGCATACGAGTGAAATTGATTGCACCATTCAATGGAGGGAAAAAAGTTCAATTCTTAAGCTAAGCATTTCCAATAAATTGATACACCCCCACTACTCACTGGTCTCTATATCTCAAGTCGGCTGCAATTCGATAGACAATAGACTTCGTCTTCTCTCTGATGAAGGCGGCAATATTCCTAAGGGATAAACTATAAATGAATCTGCCGGACGCTAAGGATGGTCTGAAGCCGAATCTAGTATTGGCTAATGGAGTGTAGCCTACTGAGTAAATTGCTGGTTTAGTTGAAGGCGAATTTATCATTTGCGTAATTCACAAAGTTATGACTCATTTCTGTTAAACTAGATTTACACGGAATAAGTAATCTTTGCTTAGACTTTAAACCGATTTAGTTTCAAAGCAGATTTAGCAAATATCAACCAAAGTGATTTCAAATTCAAATATTTACTGCTATAGCTTTAAAATACATTTAGTCTTATATTTAGTTTCGAGCAGTGTTCCACAAGGTTCTTTAGTGGATCAATTGTTGTTATCCTCATTAAAAGGTTTTACAAAGCAAGGCGAAGTCACAAGATCTTTGCTCTCATTTTGTTTTATAATTTTATACATTTTTATCTTTGGTTGTTTACTTGCTTCTTTTTTATTAATTCTTAATTGAGCATAAATTATAACCCCTTAACCATCCACAACCGCTTAAAGTACAATCCGGCATCGGTCTGGATTAATCGACTTTATCTTATTTAATTTATTCGGGTTTAGATTAAAAGAGATAATAAAAAATGTAAAAAGGTCTAAAATCTAAAATTGCTTAACCAGTAAGTAATTAAGCTATGCAAGGTATGAAAAAAACGCTAGTTATTTCAAAATTGTTTTCTCTATGTTGCATGACTTTTGAAAGAATATGCTGTAGCAAACATACACTATAAAGATTTTATAAATGTTCCCTTTTTTTAATTTTGATACGGAACACAATATAAAAGTCGTATTTTGGCCATTTTTAAATATTAGTAAAAAAAATAAAGGTAAAACATGAAAATTCTAAAAGCATACAACTTCTTAATAAATATTCTGTAGAAATAACTCTTTTCATGAGCAGACGTTTTCATGTGATAACGACTTTGGATTTTTAATTTACAGACAGAATTTTTATAGAAATGTCCTGTGTAATATGTGTTGAATTTATATCTCTAGTTTAGGTCCGTTCAGTTAGATTGGAGGCTTTCATTTTCCAGAATAAATACCTTTTTTTCGAATGAGCATTATAGGACTATTTTAAGTGCCATATTTCAAAAATATTCAGGTAAAATTTTAAGTAAAAATATCAAGAACTTAAAAGCTTTAGAGTGGAAAAACTCATTTTTAAATTTGTTTTTTCAAACAGATTTTAAATATGAACTTTAAATTTCAAAAGGTTTCATAACACTTTTGTTCTTAAAGTAGACAGATAAAACATCATTCAGTGGTTTTTTGTAAAAAATATTTAATACTATCAGCACAGCACATATTTAAATACCCTTGGGTGCCAAATACCCAGTTTGCTCTTTATATTACATATATAATTTTACGGAAGTATACGCTTTAAAGGATAAGAAACGAAAGCGTAAAACCTACATTACTTATTTATTAATTTTATTGCTTTCTCATAAATATCGATTTCTGTTCCCCGTCATTATATTTCGTCTGAAAATATTAAATTGAAAGCAATTTCAGAAAAAAAAAACTAAGGAAATGTGCAAAATAAAATGCCTCGTTGGATGACTGTGTGTACACATCCCGGATAAGCCCGTTAATGAGAAAAAGTGAAAGGGTTAATTTTAAAATTTTTATAAATAATATTTACCAGGCACATGAAGTTAATGAAAATCACGGAAGAAAGGCTTTTCACCAGCTCATTTCCACCGGATCAATTTTTAATTATACGTCCAAGTGCGCTCCGCCAAATATTCGAAATCTGCTCTCAATGAATATTAATGGGTAATCCTGTGGAATTTGTTCCTCGTTCGATCTAACGTGCCTCAGCCGACATCCTTATTTTTCCCAGATTTTGGTTCATAAATAAGCAGGATAACATCTCCATGACTCTCACAAATTGTTAATGTACTCGAGCCCCAGGTAACCTGCTTAATCTTGAAGCAATCCTATTTTTGAGGTAGAAAAACAGGGCCTACCGGCCCACCTCGAGCGATCGACCCCTTCGATTTAGTTCGAGCCGGGTTCTTATAGATGGCAACCAATTGATTTCTCGTCAGGATGATATGCAAATGCTCCGTGTAGAACGGCGTTCAATCGGCCGCATATGGATCGAATGGATGGCAGCAATAAGACTTTGGAGCCCGTGTTAATACGTGCAAAACGGGACCACCCCCAATTTGGGGCGCACTCAGCTGAGTAAGGAGAGGACCTTGTCCCCGGGTGCCAAGCAGCCGGTGGAATTGATCTAATCTAATTTCAGGACGTTACCTGCACTTACCCTTGTCGCCCCGTCAATAATAATAGCATGCTTAGAACAGACCCGGCCGAGGTGCGGGGGGCGGAAAATTTTCTGATAAGTTCATTTGTGTGCAAATTCCCGGCACACACCCCCAATGCCATTCGGTCTTCGATTAAACGTGGGAAGGCTTTTAGTATTCCGACCAGCTCCTTATGGGGAACGACTTAACGAGGGTTTTACATACTTTCCTTGTTTCTTGATTGTCATCCCGGTAAGGGCTTTTCCCACTCCCCCGCCCCCGCCCCCGGCGTTCCTGCCCGGCGAGCTCCTGCCAAGGCCAGAGAAAGTTCAAAGGACGACGTAAAAGGCATATAAAAGATGATGTGTGCCATAATCTACGAGTACGTCCGTGATCTATTTTGATGGTACTTTGCGACCTCGTCTCTGATAACTAGGAAATTTTCGAGGCCGGAAGTACCTACGACTTGTGTGCGTTGTGCTTGGGCCCCAAACCACCCCCGGCGCTGTTGGCATAAGGAAGGAAAATTCCTTGACAAGGGAACGAACGGTGCGCTGGGTGCTCTCAATTTCAGGACCCTCAAAATTTATGACACATTTCCTTCGAGATACCGAGTCCTTCTCTACCCTAAACTCTCCCTCACCCGCACAGCTTCAAGTTAGTAGAATTGGGGGTCTTATCACCCACTTCAAGGAGAAGTTATCGCCTTATGTGCGTGCAGATTGATAATCTAATGTACCTTCGGATTTGGCTAACTTTTCCAGGTATTTTTATTAAATTTCCATTCAACCTATGGATCACTGACTCCCTCCCCCACCCCCAACGTCTTCTTTTTTAAACTGCTCGTTTGTCCCCGCCTGATTTATTTGTAAGACAATTTTCCCATCATCTTCAAGATCACAGAGGCGGAGGTGGAGCAGGGCGAATTTCTTCTTCTGCGGTTTATGCGCAAGGCCCTTCACAGGGACGGTGACGGCAGCGGTGTGTGGGTGGACCTGATCTAGGCATTTCGGAAATGCTTCAGGCAATGGGCGGAGAGGTGCAGATAAATGGGTTCCACTCCCCCGCTTTGTTCCAGTAGGCTTTTTCCAGGAAACAGGATCTTTACCTTTTATTACGTCGTAGTCGTTCACTTGAATCATTAGGTGATTTAAGTTCTTCTCGAAATGTTTTCGCATAAAGTCGAAACTCCGCAGCGCAATTCTTCAGTTCGTTTATTGTCTATTCATCTGTTCAATGGCTCGTTTTCAACAATAAAGCAAAAGGATTTTCAGAAATTGGCGGATTGAAATCACGTTTATGAGATACCAGCAAGAACAAAGTTTAAACTAAAATTGTTTTGAATGATTCCTTTACTCTATTCTCGAAATCAAAAGAGAGCTTAGAAAAGCATGAATAATAAATGCTCAGAAGTTACTAAAACAAACTTATTCGTATAAATTAATTAGTCTTAAACAACCGTATTTATTCCTTTAATTTGACGCCATAACATAACTTTTGAAATCAAACTGAACAGAATATTTATTAAATTGGTATCAACAGGTACGATAAATACAAGTCTAAGATTTCCTGTTACTATTCAAATTACTTTAATCTTTAGGCTGGACATTCTGTATCTATGTATTTTTTTCTATAAAAGTATTAATTGAAAATTTGCTGCGAGTTGAATGAAAATAGTGAAATAAACTTCATTTCGTGAAATCTGGAACATTATTTTTCTTAAAACGTTTCGCCTCATTTTTCCTATATACCTATACAGAAAAGTCTTGCACATTGAATACAAAAAGCCTACTACTACTTTTTGAATTTGAATTTTGTTTCTTCTTAACTTACTTAAAAATGCAATTTGAAATCAATCTGATATAATTTTTTTTTCAAAGTTTTTAATTTTGCTTCCAAATCAAAAGGAAATACATTTTAAAATTATTAACAAACAATTTTTCTCTACAAAAACAAATTAGTAAAAAATACTCAAAGTTGTAAATTCGTAATTTACTACTAAATTTTCGTGTTTTAACTTTCAATATTCAATCGAAAAGTGAATCTTGAAATGCTTGAAAATTTAATGTAAAAGAGTTTTACTATTACATATTAGTGTTTTTGGAATAAATTTGAATTTTCTTAATTATATCATAAATTAGTGGTATACATAAAAAAGGTCAAGGGTTCTATTTATTATAACCAAAAATCGAACTATGTATTTTCCTTTAGTTTTTTTGTAGACGTGGTAGGTTTAATTAAAAATATGAGCTGATCACAATATGTATAAAATAAACCGAGCTGCTGTTATACTTTTGTGATTATGCTCTATATAGGAGTATTATTGCAATGCAAAAAAAATAAATCTGCATTCCAATATATCAATATGACACCTTTCGTATGAGTACTTTAAATTTCTTGCCATATAATCTTACTCTTTTCCAAATTCCCTTATTCAATCGAGTAATATTTCTGCAAGTACAAAATGTAAATCAGTTGATGAATATTTATGTTTGGAATTTAAAATTTAAAAAATGAATCCCTTTTTAATTTTGATCTATTCTTAAGTAAGAGAAATTGAACATAAAAATTGCGTGTTTGATTACTATAACTTGAAATTTACCTTTAACCTCAATTTTGGTCTTAAAATAAGTGATCCACTTCAACATTTGGTGCAAGAATATTTTAAAAACTATTTTATTTTTTTGGCTTTAAATATAATAGATGCGTAAAATTCATACGAAATTGTTGGAAAAGATATCTGAAATATGAGTAATTACATCCAAATATTTTTATAACAATAAATTAATTTTTAGTTATATTTCTCTGGTAAAACTGTTGAACAAAAGCGAATTTTGAAAGTCCTTTGTTATGACTGCCTGTATAAACCAAAGAATTCCTGGAAGCTCAACAACAACAGAAAATTGTTCATCAAAAGGGTATTCAGCAATTTGACCATTCAGTGTTTACAGGACTTGTTGAAACAATAAAAGGGATTCGACTCGACGGAAACGACTGAAAAAATTCATTTTTGTGGAAGTAAACAAAAACCTGCTGCATTCAACCTTCCTGACTTTATTCATCAATTCCATTTTTATACGACAACATATCACGGACATAGTGCTCCGGCGGCCGGGGAAATCCCCGCACTGCTCTCATGCATCTTGATCCATCATCAATCCTCCAGCGGCACCCGTGGAATTTATGTCGAGCAATATTAAGGGCAATAAAGTTCCAGTGTTGTTAACTTTTATGCCATTCTGGAGCAGACAACCGAGCAACAAAAATTCCATCGAATCCCAGATACTAATGTAAATGTTGTGAGTAGGACGTCTGCAATTCCGCGCAACCCGGGCAGCCCCAGGAGCCCCACCCGGCTCAGCCTGCTCCCCCGCTTCCCCGGGGAGCTGTGGATCGATGTTAGTTTTAGTTAAGTCCCGGCCAAATGATGCGAGAAAGATGAATTGGAGCCATTTTTCATTCGGGACTGCTGCTGCTGTTGTTACTACCATGATTTTTCTGGGAAATTTATATAAAAGTTTTCCTCTCACAATCATAATTTCCCCCGGCTGCGGCCGCCACGGCGCGGCCCCAGTAGCCTGTTCTTCGCTCCAACAACGACCGAAATCCTTTAAAATTTTTTTTATTTAGCTCAAAAGAGTGCTCCGGCTGTTTCGCGTCCATAGTGCTCCGGCTTGGGTTTATGTTCTGTCGGCATAAAATTTTTGCCACATGAAACCTTCCATTTGCTTCCCGAAAGTTTTTGGGGAGCAAAATCAATTTGGCGTGCGCCACTCGAGCCACGTTTTATAGTGTGCTGCACATGTGAAGGCGCCTTTAAACCCGTGGTATCTACCACCGAAAAATTCCGCGGTATGCAGACAATTTCCGAGATTAGGAAGGAATTTATAGCCCAAAATAGTTGGCACACTTTCGACCGCCACGTCTATTTGAAAAACAAAATTGTGGCTACGGAAAATTGTGTTATGATTGTCACGGTGCAATCGCAGGAATCACTTGAAAGGGTTCAGAATCTCGAAAATTTCATTTTCTTAATATTTGGTGCGTGTTCTCACAGTAATTTTATCGAATTCCAAAATTGTCTAGCAATAAG
Source organism: Eutolmus rufibarbis (assembly GCA_963920795.1). Taxonomy (NCBI): domain Eukaryota; kingdom Metazoa; phylum Arthropoda; class Insecta; order Diptera; family Asilidae; genus Eutolmus; species Eutolmus rufibarbis. The sequence goes on from OY987205.1 coordinate 33,977,378, forward strand.
CCAGGCACACAGACAGCTCCCCATTTATTTAACATTTACGATTCCAGCAAACAAAGAAGCTGACTCCACCAAATAAATGTTGCCTTAATGGCCTCCCTTTCAAGGCAAACCACATTAAATGGGTTATTTACGATCAGGCTTGTTCGACAAGAAGTAATTGAACCTGAGAACAAAAAGGGCTTTTGCCACGAAAATAACTCCCTTTGTGTCCTTGGTCGCTAGTTAAAGCGTCATGTGTGCTTCTAACCAACCATCGACTGGGGCGGGTCCTGAAAATCATTCGGGGCACTTCAAGGCTGCGGCTCTCGAATAAATCGAATCACTCCTACCTAAGGACTGGTGTCAAATTAGAAGTCCATCGATACTCTAATCATTACGAGTATTGAAGATTCGGGTTACAAAATATCAAATGAAATGTATCAATACCACAAAATGTTTGATGACTTTTACTTGATTACGAGGATTAATAAATATAATACTGTAGGTATAAGTTCTAAATACAATTCTTATAACATAAATAATTGATTTATTGAAAATGATTCATTTAAATGTTGTAAAAAAATACACAAAATAAGAGTACGTAAATTTTAACTATTCAAATTCAATAAAACATATAGGAATTTCGAAAAGTGTGTACTTTTGGGCTTACGCTCAATCACTGCCAACTTTTATTATAATAGTATACATAATTTATTGAGTCATACCTTTTTCGTGTACTGTCTATCGATTGCAAAAGACAAAAGTTAAATGTAATATTAAAATTTTCTCATATTAATTGCGAATCTTAATTCTTGGTATCAAAATTTAAAATTCTATTTACCTAATTCTTTTTGTTGTATTCACGATGAATATTTAAATTCTGAATCGAAAGTCGAGAATAAGGCAATGATTCTGTTGTCAACTTAAATGTTTTATTTCACTGTCTGTAACTGAATTAATTAAAATTTTCATTCACAGTGTTAAAATAAGATAGAAAAATGCAGCGGTTGTTTATGTCTTAAGAAAATTTAACAGAAATCAAGGGTAACTAAATTGAAATAAATATTTTGAAAAATTAAGTCCATTCTATTCAAAAAGATTTTTAAGCTTACCTATTTCTATTTCCAGCTAACCAGCATACACTTTATGTATACCAATTTAAATATACTCTTTATAGAATAGCTTTTAAAAATAAAATGGTTTGTCTCTAAAATTTCCAATACTATGGTATAGATGCTATTCCCTTATCAGGAAGTTAGTTTAAAAATAAATTAGAAATTCATGTCGTTTATGCATTACAAATAAGTTGTAGAACTGAAAGTATCGAGCATAAAACACAATGAATCTGAAAATGTTGTTCTATATTCATTTACCGCACAAATGAGAAAACGTGGCATGAATGTATAAAATTAATTCAAAGTTTCCTGAGAAGCTGTACACATTGAAATGCTTTTCCGCAGTTACTGAATAATGACAAAAATTATTTAACACTATATCATTTATAATGGCAAAATTAAGAATCATAATAGTGAAACAAAAATTATACTGCAGTCGTTACTCATTCTCAATTTTAAATATGATATCACACAGAATTAATTTGGGAGAACACGAACTCATAATTTAATCACTTGATGAATATTCATTTAATTGTTTGCTGGGACATTGCGTGCGAGCACAAATTAACAAGATTGTAAATTCGTTAGTATTTTTGGAAAATGAAACGAGGCATCTATCTGTATGTAATCAAATCAAGAAGCCTGATCTTTAAAAAAAAAGGAATTTTATTTAATGCATTATGACCATTGTATGTATGTAAACTTACTACTCAAAAATGACTTGTTAAATAAACATAATGAAAAAAGCAATAAGTAGCATAATACTAATACTGGTTTAGAAATTTTTCAATATGAAAAGAAAACATTTTACGTCTAGCAATTTTCCTAATTGTTATAGTGAGAAGAATTCTAAGTTGAAAAAGTTGACATTAATCAATAGTTAATCCTGCATTATTGTATGTTGTATCTCAATTCATCCTTCACTTTTTGAAGCGTAGTTCAAGCCTTGCTACTTACGAGTACTCCACGGTGATACCATGAGTCACGGTAGACGATGTAGGCATCCACTTTTGCACCATATGTGACGCAATATAGGGTGGGAATCTTTCGCAATGACACCATATGGTGCCACGAGACAAGATTTAAGGTTTGCCATGTGGCACCATATGGTGCCATAGGCGATCAACATATTGAAATGTTTATTAAGAAATTTTATTTACCTAATCATAAGTAGAAGGTATTAGAGAACAATTAAATACTAAAGCATCTAATTAAAATATATATTGTTGTACAATTTTGGTCTCTATCCTCATTTCGAGAAGAACACTTTAAAAGTATAGTTAAGAAGAATTTACGACCGCTTTAAAAGGAAGTAGTTTGAGCTTGGGATTCTCCTCAGGGAAAGTTTTCCGCTTGAGGAAGGAGATGGTTGAGCAGATGCTCCAGTCATCGATCCGAAGAAGTGTGCCCCAATTATTGCCTCCTACGCACATTTCTTATTTAGATGAGAGCTCAGAACGCAGCGCAGTCTCGCACTGCCGGTCCCCAGCTTCCAGCCTCAGAGGGGCCGGAGGCGGATTATTCCTGCATTCCTCCACGGTTTTGGGTCGCTCTTTGAATAATGCGACGCCGTTTTAATTATGAAAACTTACCTTTGAGCCGTCAGCGGAGAAGAGCCTCCGCATGCGGCACAATTTTCGTGTCAACGCGATGTGTGTGCACGCTGTTGCAGCGCTCTTCCGGCACGGCGGTGGCGGCACAAAAAACAATCATCCGCCACCGCCGGCAAAATTAGGCTCGCGTTCCGCCGCTCCGGCAGCCAGAACCGGAAGGGCGTGTTGACGGAGCAAACAAACACGTGCTTGGGTTCACCTAAAGCGCCCCTGTACGTGGCCTAAATGGAAACACTGCGGAAGATCGTAAAATTTTAATTAAGACCCCCCGGTCGCTGCTCCGCCAATGGATTCTCGGTGCGCCCCATGCACAAATGGATCCAAGATCGGCGGGGGCAGCATATGGCCGCGGCCTTTTCGGCGGCGTCGTCACGCCATGCCCATGAAGGGATTCAATTTAATAGAAATTCATAAATTTAATTTTGTTCACATCTAAAATGGGGTTGGTTAACCTTTGGATTGTAAATTTTGAATGTTGTTTCTTATTAATCTATACCCGGGGTGTAAGGTATTGGATTTTCTTGAATTAGTACAATATGAATGAAAATAATTAAAAACACTTTCTGTTGCATGATCCTTGTTGTGTTGGAACTTACCGTTTCTGTAGTTAATTTCTGGAAAAAAGAACATAACAATTAATTAAGAATTTTCTAAAATATCAACATTTAGTATGCATAGTAAAACCGAATATATACACTAATGAGCAAAACATTAACACCATTCCTAATTGCAAATTACGAGTACATAAATGTGCTACAATGGCTTTATTAATCCGTCCTTACTCTATAATTGCCAAAAATGTCATAACATTGCATTCATTCGTTAGCAAGTTTAATAAACGAAATTGCTCTAGAAGTCCGTAAAACACTTGTTTCTTTAACAATTCGTGTCACTTATTCAGCACATCTGAAGTGCATAAAATACTAACCTAATAAAAGCGTTTATTGAGTGGCGGCGTCGAGAGCGGGCGAGCAATAGAACCGCACTAGCATCATAATACTAACGCCCCTAAGTACTTAGCTAGGTCAGCATAACATAAAATTATGATAATTACTTTGCCATCCTGTAAATTATTGAAAATTTCCTGCCAACTTTACCATTATTAAGACTTTTCATGTATCTTTCAAACGGGTTGGCGCAATTTTACCCGATTACAAAATTATAGTACTTTTTTCTCTCGTTATATAAAAGTTAAGTGCGTAAATGTTAGATTTAATAAATAATAAACTTTATACAACAAATTGAAGAGAATACTTTCCGTTGATGGAATATTACTTTTTTTTTACGCTTACCCCTTAAATCCTTATTTAAATACTTTAGAGAAGATTACCTCTATATAATTTTTATATTCGAATATATTTTTACAAAATTTAAATAAACTTTTATAAAAAAGAAACGAATAAAATTGAATCGGAGTTTTTAATAAGATTTTAATAAATTGAAGGCCTACATACAATTTTTAATTACTTCGCCTTCTTGATTTAAAAGTTTGAAGTCAGCACAACCTTTTTCTAATCCACCAGTTTTAGTTGTAAAATAATTAGACTTGTAACACCGAATATCAGGGATTTTAATAACTCTGGGATTTCCCTACTTTCCAAATAGAGCATATTTCTAATTTTTGTTGCTTTTTCAACTTTAAATAAATTTTATGTAGATATCCTTTTTATTTTCAATTTCCTTTTGGTAATGGACTCCGTGAAAAGCTTCTGTCCGGAGGCCTTCATTGATACTGGGTGGAAGAGGTTAATAAAGAGATTAATAAAAGTTAATAAAGGGGCTAACTTTACACAGCTATTATAAGTATTTATAATGGTGAACCAACTTAAGAAATCGTCAAAGTTTTAGGTAAAACTAGAATTGTTGAAATTTGAAAGCCTATTAATAGATTTAAAAGAGTTAAACATTAAGGTCAAAGCTGCAAACCTTTTCTGTCCAATATCGATTCAATCTTTTTTCTACAATATATATTATGCCATCTCGGAGGAGTGCCGATTAGACCAGTCAATACACTTCAAAATTACAAATCTAATTTTTTAGTAAATAACGTATTTCAGTAATTTTTTTTTTATACGTTCATTTGTTGCCTTTTGACTCGAATATTTGGCAAATTACACTTTATTTATCGAGACAAATTGCAGAATCGTTAGGCGGAGAGAATAAACTTCGAACGAAATCGTTAATTCCAATAATTCATATTAGTTTGCTCCTTCAGTTCCAAGATGACAGTTTCTTTTTTTTTTCATAATAAAGAAATGAAGACATTTTGAGCTTACAATATTATTACACAAATTTCAAGCTAAATATTTCAGAAAGTACAAGCGCATAAGAGTTCGTTAATTAAAATCATGTAACTGACATAACAATACTCACCAAAATGAGTAATATTCCCTTGTAAACTTAAAAATGTTTTGACTGTTCAAGACACAAAAGCTATTTACTCTATAAAGTAGTTAAAAATAGCCTATCCATAAATTTTGACCAAATATTATAACGACTGCTGCAAAATAAATCCAAATGTAATTTTTATGAGAGTGACTATTTTCACCTTAAAAAACGTGAAACCAGAAACCAGAAACCAGAAAAAATAAATTCATTCAAATTACAAAATGCCTATTAACTAAAGATTTTCCTTTTACAAAATGCCTACTAACTAAAGATTTTCCTTTTACAAAATGCCTACTAAATAAAGATTTTCCTTTTACTGTGAATTTATATTTTCTGGTTTCTGGTTTCTGGTTTCTGGTTTCACGTTTTAAGGTGAAAATAGTCACCTCCAATTTTTATAAATAACGTTGTACATACTATGTACATATACATATATCTTATACCTTGTAAGTTTCTAAGATCTTTGGTATTATGTAATATGACAAACCCAAGATTCCAGAATTATTATTTCGACCAAGCAAGCCTACATCGTCATACACATAAATCATATGTAAAGATGATAAATACCACAAGTTGAAGTTATTTGCCCACATTTTCTTGAAATTAATCATTAGATGATTTGTGCTGAAATGTGACAAGCTCAGTGACATCAGTTAAGAAGCAATGAAATCAGAAGAATAGATCCAGTCGCAGTGCTTCGTGATTCCAAGAAAATCGAGAAAGCCCCCAGCGCTAGTCATGCGCGCGTCTAGAAAGAGCCGACGTCCCTAATTCTTTCAAAGCGAATCAACCCAGCTGTAGACGCAAATCGAAGTAAGACTTTGGGAGCCAATTTGCGAAATAAGAGCAGTTCGAAATTTTTAAGTAAAATAAAATAAAATAAAATTTAATTGACACCAATTCGGGTGCAATTAGACCATTACAAACAGAAAACAAGCAATACTCGTTCGAGCAGAAGCGGGTTGTTCTGGCCCCGAAGAATGTGGAACTCCCTCTGCGGCACACCCCCTCAGAGGAATTTCGTTTCTTATTTTTACGTTCCTCCACAGAACTTTCGCAGTGCTCGAGTTCTCGAAAACTAAGGAAGCCGTTTAGCCAGAACATAATCGAAATCCAGCCGGGCTGAATGGAAACCAGCCGAGTAACAGAAACAGCGCTGTGTTGCGAATAAAAGTTTATTTTTAGACAACACGTAAAACAATGGCCTTGGAGGCGATGGCATGCAGGCTGGGGTGCTCTTATGAATGGGGCTTTGGGGCCCCGCACTCAATCGAGCAAATTTTCTCAAGGAACGCCTGCCAGGAGGTCGGAGGTCGAGCCTCGCCTCCTAAATCATTCAGAAGTGATTAAGCGAGCTAATCGCGCTTGTTATGCTCCCCCATTAGGCCTCTTCCTAAGACAAATGGATGCGAGGTGACGCACCGAAGCCGCCGTCGTGCTTTCTCATTTATTTGGCCTATTAATAAGATTTCCGGTTTCCGCTGTCCCACGCGAACAGCCGCCCCCGCCCCGCGAATCGCAACCCGTTCACCTTTCATCTCTAGATCAAATCGCTCGTTGAACTCTGAGTCTCGTAAACCTGGAACTGCAGAAATGAGGTTAGTGCATCTATCTTCTACCTATGCATCTATGTATCTATGTAACTATCTACCTATGTACCTACATATAAATCTACATATGTATTATCTAAATATCGATCTGCACCTTTACGACTGCCGCAGCGGGCGCATGCATCCGCTGAAGCAACATGGCAACTGGAGAAAATCGATCTGATCGGATCGCGCCGCGGTTTAGATTCAAGACGAATCAGCCATAAATCACCACCGGATGGATCGGGCCGCGGCGAATTCGTGGAGAAATTTTTGATTGGACCCTATTAAGGCTCACACTCGAACCTGTTGTTATGCAAATGACCGCAATTAATCGCGGTCCTCATCGAATATTGATGATTGTTTTGCTACAACCCCAAGGTCTGTCACCAATCCGCGGTGACACACGTTTTAAGTCCCGTCGCGGTTTTATGATGGATTTGCCTGATCCACCGGTGGCTGATCGGACGATTGCGAAAGAAACGAGCTGCGATCGCGCAAAAGTGTCAATTTCATCGATGATATCAATTCATTCGCGGTGAAGAAGCCGTTCAGATTCAATGTTACTGGGCCATGGTGGTCCATTGTCTGCTTAAAAAGCGATCTTTGAAGGAGATTATTGATCCAGATGAGTGCAAATTGATAAATTAATTTGCCCATGAGGAAGCTACGATTGTCGCTAATTCCATGAATTTATGAGCCATTGCTAATGGAACTTATTTAGGTGTCCTCAGCGGTGATCCGAAGACCGAAGGTTGCATTTTGTTTTCAATAAAATCTGATTTTATCGAAGATAAATGATTTGTTTAAAAAATGCAATTCTTGTCTAGACATATGTCCTTTTTACATAATTTTCCGATAATTTGTATTATAATAAGCTATTCATTTACTTCGGAATTTCTCTTCTTATGTATATTCGAAACTAGGGTAAAGACTCTAAAAGATTTAAACCGACTTTTATAGCACTTTATACATACTACTCAAATCAAAATTATACCTTCAAATCTTTTAAATATGTGTGTAACGAATGCAATATTTGCTACACCTTATAAAATTTCCAAAGAATTATTATAGCAAGGTATTTACTATTAATTATCAAAAATATATAGTAAAAATAAAGATCCTCATTGAAGCAAGGTTTTAAATTTTTATTGTTTCATATCAAAACTGAAAAAAAAGCAGAACCCATGTTAGATCACCCTAGTGATTGTTAGTCTGGCACATAGTAGAAGAATAGTTAACCACTTTTTTTCCCAAAAATCTATAACGATCTCGAAAAATATTGGAAAACTTAAAAAAAAGAAGAATGTTAATGAAGAAATCTAGATTGAAAGGAAATTATCAGAAGTTAAGATATGGAACAATTGGGTAAATTGAATTGATTTGTTACTTCAAATAACAATTTTATTTCAAATATTCACTTACTTCGAAATTAAATAAAACTTTAATAAAATAATAATTTAACTATTTCAAATAAGAGAAAAAAAAACCTTAAGTGGTCAAATCTCATGTCAGATTCAGATATTATTTCAAATAACGAATTCATCATCAATCATTCATCAATAAAATTTTGTATTTCAATTAACTATTTTGAATATCATGTATTAACATTAAGAATAAAAAATATACAATTACCGTCGGAATATATTCGAAATTAAATTTCGAAGTGACTTAAATTTATCTTTTAAAGAGGCTGTTGTTGGAAAAACGACTTTTTTGCAGAGTTCTTACTTGTTCAAAGATTTAAAAAAGTCTGAACAAAGTTAAAATAGCTCTAATTTTATTTCTAAAAATTGTTAATGGCACTGATATACCTACTAATTTCTATAATTTTGTGTGTAGAGAAAGGTAAGGCAAGTTGGAATAGTTAAATTTTTAAAATAATTTATTAAAGTTATTGTAATTATCAATCTAACACAATGTATTCAAATTCTTTAAACGTAATATCCTACAAACTTTGTACGAATGAATGTTATCAAAAAATAATTTATTTCAGGTTTTGCCCGAATGTCATATTATTTCATCTCGATGTCGCCTATGTGCAAATTGTATAAGATATCGATTATTAATAAAACATAACGAAATTCCGGTAAATAAACGCTTTCAATAAAGCGTGAAAAACTTTCTTTGTGGCGATGCAAATAAGATTTAACGAAAATAATTCGTATACAATCTGCCATAAATCGAAAACAATTTCCCAGCACAATGATGTCGCGCACGACACACTCACACGTAGTGGGTGAGAGGTTTTTTGCAATTGGGATAAATTTAATCCCGCCGCCAGGAGCGTCATTTAAAACTCGGGCGAAAGAATTTACTGAAAACTGGAGCAGATATATCATTTCCGCGGGGATTCACTGCACAAGTGGGTGGCCGAGGGCCCTCCTTGGGAAAAGTATCGCTTAGCAAAAATTCAAATAATCCACGCAACAAAAACGACAAATTCTGGTTGGCGACTTTAAAGCCGAAAATTCCTTTCAACTTAGCACATGTAACGCAAGAACAATGCTCGGTTTATGCAAAAACTTTCTCCACATGGCCCGGTGTTTTCTGATATTCGAGCTCCAGCATCCTGCAACTTTTATGAGGGAACAAAAAACCATGGACCATGCGAGTTTCGTAAATATTAATTTTCCACGGGGACGGCCGTGCATCGCTCCTTTTGGGCGGACAGCCGGCAAGACATGGTCTCGGACCTACTTTCGAGGAAGCAGATAAATTTGTAAATCTTTCCGGACGTACTATCGCCAAAAAGACAAACGAGGACGCTGAACCCAAGAGAATCGGGACCATCCTCCTGGATGGTCAGGTTCAGGAAAGTAATCTCTGCCCGGCTGAGATTTCCAAGATTTCTCGCTGGTGGCCAAGATGATGAACGGGCGAGCTGAGTGGGAGTGCTCTTCCAAATTAAATACATCAAAAATTCATATTTTCCTCCTCATTCATTTCCGGGAGATATTCATCAAAGTAAAGCGGACAAAATTGCCCGAAGATCGCATTAAGCAGTTGAACTGGAACGACGTAGGGCCGTCGCGTCGGGGGCTAAAGAAAACCTTTCAGCAGATCCGGGACTCTCGGATTCCGCTGCCCGCACCTGGGAATTTATGTTGCCTCCGAAAAATTATGCTTTATGTCGAGAGGAAAGTAGTTTCGCAGTCTTTCAAAGGAAATCGACTTTAGAATAAATCAGTTATCCTCTACTTTGCAATGCGAGTCCAGATTTAATTTCCCTGGGAAATGATTTCCTTTTTTTGCATTTGACAGGATGGACTGGAATTAAATGAATTAATTAGGAAAAGTTGCTGAGATTTAACTAGATGAAATTCCATTAATGAATTTTCTTAATCAAATACTCTTACAGATCCGAGATTTGGCTTTGAATTTTTAAATAATATTGTGCATGGAGTACCTAAGGTATAAATGAAAGGTTGAAGATTTTTAACTACATGAGATTTTCGTTAAAAACAGTATTTCAAAAGACATATTACATTCTTTAAAGTAACATACTAATTCACTGCTTGTTAAGAAGTAGAATGAATTAAATATATGCAACTTTTGGGGAAGCAAAAAATTAAAACTAAGACACCTTACATAACACAATATTATAATGACGTAAAAACTTCATTGGTATTATTTTTAAGTTAAAAGTATGACTTAACAGGGAACTTGTTGAAATCGGTTTAATAAGAGAGGAAATTTAATGCACAGCAGAATAAAATTGAAAAAAATAAAACACCTTAAATTTTCTCACTAGTCCGATAGCAAACAATAAATAATATTACATTGGGATAGTAGATTTTTGGCATAGGTTAGATGTCGCTGCATTGAGTAGATCAAAACATAAAAATAAAATAGTGATAAAACATAGGAACTTACGAATCACCCTGTAACTCCTAAATGGTTAAGATTGCCCTCCCTCTGCCATACAATTTTTTGTTTGTCTAGGAGAGATCTATCACCCCACTCATTTTGGCATGCCCACTAAGAAACACCCTATATAATAATGAAAGTCCACCAAATGTAATACAAAAAAAAGAAAAAATTATTAGCTTATTGATAAAAGCATCATGTAGGTATACAACTTTTTACCGCGAAAAAGGTCTTTGCTGCGAATAAATAAAATATTTAGCCGTTAAATGAACACAATATCAAGCTTTAAATTAAATTGAACGAAATGAAATAACTAATTCAATTATTAAATATACCAAACTTCCTGTTCATTCCTGTTATTAAGTATCTACATTCCAAGTCGTAATAATCGTCTTAAAATATTTTTCAGAAAAATGCCTGTCCTGGCTTAAATGTGAGAAATTTTCGAAAACAACAAGTTTTAGATGTAGGCGGGAATTGAACTTATAACCTTCCAATTTTGGCTTCGATGCTTTTACTAAATAATCTACCGTAACAATGCGAAAAATATAATAATAAGTACTATCTATATATTGTATGTATATAAAAATGAATCCCTATTTCCCTTGGTCACGCCATAACTTGAGAACGACTTTACCGATTTCATTCATCTTTTTTTTTTAAGTTTTCTAATACTTTGTAGAAGGTTCTTACGGAAAGAAAAATTAAGAAAACTGCGAAGAAAATTGGAAAATTTCAGAAAACTTAACGACTACTTAAACTTCGCGTGTTTGACAGTTCGCGACATCGGTCGGCATCTATCGATCAAAAAATTAATTTATTCATTTCTTAGTGCACAGTCCATTTGATCGGAACGTTTATCCAGTTTTCAGTTTGTTCAGTGAGTTTTTTGAGAAGTGTTTGTTCATCGCAGTTAGTTCACCGCAATCACGCCTTATATTAAAAGTTTAATTTAATATCAATTTTTGGTAAGTTTTAATAGATTAACACGTGGTATACATGGTTATACAGAAACACTAAGGGAGTCAATTTTTTATAATATTTTCAGTTGAATTTTGGACAAAATATTAGAGAACTTAAAAAAAAAGTTGAATGAAATCGATAAAGTCGTTCTCAAGTTGTGGCGTGACCAAGGGAAATAAGGATTCATTTTTATATATTATATATAGATTCCAGTTCGAATTGAATATTCATAGCTAAGACAGGACAACGTCTGTCGGGTCAGCTAGTTCAAAATAAAATTCAAAGTCGTCAAACTTAACGAAAGTTATGAAATCTATAGATTGAAATAAAATCGATCGAATGGTAAGAAATTGTGGGATTTAAGTCTAAACCAGAGATAAGATCATCTCTAGCCCCTCATCGTGGCCGATGAGAAACGTATTTGATTCGTTCTTCCTCAGGAAGGTGAATTTATGTAAAATTAGTTTACACGAGAGGTGTCTGCTCGCTTTTGTCTCAAGGAACGGAAATTAATCTGTGGGCTTTAGGTCGGTTCACAATATCCTGGGACGGGGCCCGGAAGGATGCTGCTCGCCAGCTGTGGGATGCGGCCGCATTCATGTTAAATTTTGCATTAGCGGCGAGCAATTCCATTGGCAGTGGGACATAATCGGCCGGGGCACAGGATGCCAACCCCGCCCGGGGGATAAGCAGATAGCGCTTAGAATTACCCCAAAAGCCCCTGGCATTCGCAGGCAGGAATTTTAAAGCATGGACAGCCGGGCTAAATCCACCCGCCCCTTTGGCAACAAAGCAGAAACAGGAGCCGACAGTTCCTTTGCAATCGGCTGATGTCTGTCTGTCTGTTCGCCTATCAGAGGACTTCCTCCTAGGGGTGCGGGGCGCAAAAAGGGTTTATCCAAAAGAAATTAATTCCCGACAGCCTGCTTGCTGGGAGCGGACTGAAATTGAAATCTCCGCTTAGTTGAGCTGTCCTACTGCTGCGTCTCATCCTGCCGCCCCCGCTCCACCCCGACTGACTCTTGTTTCTTGGAAGTTGCACCGATTTCCTGATCCTAACAAGTAGAACTTTTTCTGAAGTTAGTCGGATTCTTTGGCGCTTGTTTTGTGCACTGAGCTGCGGAGGAATTACGCAGCGTTGATGATGCCATTCACATTATTCGTTCATGCCGATACTTTTGCGATCCCAAGCATTGTCGAGCTTCCTTTTGTAACTCTGCACTTTTTAAGTTGGTCTTAAGATTAATGAAAAACTTAAGACTTCTAGACGGAAATGGAAACTTCTAATCGCAAACTTTGATTGGTAATGGCTTAAATACTTGCCGCCATTTCGCCGTCTGTTTGTTACTACTGGGGGTACTACTGTTAAATGGGTAAAAAGCAGTATCGTTTTAAAACTGCTATAAAAAAAAAACCATTAAAGATTTCTTTATGAAATTTTGTGTGATTCTTTATTAAGGTCAAAATATTAAAAATCAATTGTTATAAATTAAAAGAAAAAGCAAAATGGCGGCTGCTGCAGCGAGTTAATGAAGCGCGCGCTCACAGACCCGTTTGCGCGGGGTAGTGCCCAGGACGTCCAGGTGATTTGTAATCAATTTACCTACAATTTTTCTTTAGTTTGATGAATGAAAACCTATGGCACTAACCTAAATTAAGCCATAAATATGGATATTTTCGCTATTTGGCAAGTATTTGAACTTGGCGTACTCGAATTTTACCATATTTTTCATTGAAATCAGTGCTCCCTAATCGCACCAAAATTGAATATTTTAGGCTAAATTTAGGTTAGTGCCATCGAGAATTGTTATATAAGTTTGCAAAAATTTTTTTAGCTAAATCGGTTCACTAGATTTTTCTGTGTGCTACCCCGCGCACCAAAAAAACACGTTTCGAGCAAAACGCGTTTAAAGTTTTTTAACAGATTTTTTCGATATATTCCACTCGACGCGCGCTCCGAAAAATGCCCATAGAATAAAAACGAAAGAAGATATCGATATAATATTTTGAACATTCATTCTTGAGATACTAATCTATCGATTTATGCAAAAAAAAAAAAAAAAAAATGTAAAAAAAAAATTTTTTAACGGTAGAGTACCCCCTTAAATCAATGTCTATGAAATTAAAGAATTCCTGTTTTAATTAAATTCGATTTAATATTTCACACCTTTTGTCCATACAGCTCCATGTATCTACATAATTAAAGTAAAGTATATACATATTTATGACAGAATATGCATTAATATATTTCAAAAAAGCTTCATTTAACAATTTCTCTGGATTTCTCGTAATATTAGCCCATAATAATTACATTGCCAACAAATTTAATAATGTTTGTTGGTGTCGAACCAGTGGCAGTTTATTTCTATTGAATTTTGTCTGTAGATTATGAATTTGTAAATGCAAATGCTCAATCACTTTTCATTTTCGAAAAAAATAGAGTCAAAAAACACAAAGGACTATCTCTTTCTACAAAGGACTACATACGTTTTGGCCATTTTTTAAAAATAAGTGAAATATAAAAATATATCTTAGAAACTTGTAACGTGTCTAAATGGAAAGTCTGAATCCTAATCTGAAATACCACTAAAAGTTTTATTTGTATTTTTATAAAGTAACTAAAGGATTAAGCTATAATTTTTTGAACCACTGTAGCAACTCCTGAGACAATGTATGATTTTTTTATATTTTTTCATAAATGATCAAAAAATCCAATAGAAATAATCTGCCACTTGTAAGGCACAAAATTAAATGTTGACCTTTGTTATTTTTAAATTGATAAGACGAATTTGTGACTTTAATTTCAATTCGTGAAATTAAGTAATAGATACCCACCGAATTTGCTCCTGATCCACCTATAAAATTGTTGCCACCGTGTTGTAATTTTAGGCTAGTTTACGACGGTTAGTTTAGTTTACATATGTATGTTTGTTATATTAAAGTATAAAAAAGATTATATCGATCTTAATGAAATTTTCAAATACTGGTATACTGGTCTTCTAAAAATCCCTAAAAAAAATTATTTAATAAATAATGATTCTTATAAATTTAGAGAGGTTTTATATCGTTGTCCTTTGACTTTTTGAGAATTAACAACAAGGTGTACGTTATATTTGAGTAATTTATCTTATATTTATGCCCCTTCAACCCAATACTATAGCATAATGGATTCGTCATCCCAAAAAACTATCTAAAATGATGAACGATTTTTGTGTTTACTAATTTTCGATTAAATTCTCCTTTCTTTTGAGTAAAAAATTGCTCCTGAAATATTTTAAACGCCCCTAAAATATTTTAAACGCCCCTGGAAAGTGAAGTAAGTATCAAAGAATTTAGTTAATATTTTGGTTAAAACAAAAAATATATGCTTTTTGTCTAGTTTAAACACGTTCCCATACCCTTGGGCGCAATTTAAGGGCTCGTTACCCGCCTAGAGGCTTAGGGCATCGAAATCGAATTGTTCGATGGGGCTCGATGGGGCCCTTTGGGTCCGTGCGAAATTACCCGCGCATTGTCCGCGGTTAGGCCGAAAAGCAATCTCGCGGCAGTGCTGTTTGACCTGGCTTTTGTGGTCGCACTGCAACAACAGGAGCCCGGGACTTTGCAGGGCATATTAAACGGCAACTTTCCCGCCACCACCTTCGAGGATTAAATAATCGAATTGTGCCCCTATTTTGGGGCTCACACAAGCACCAAACAGCGGGCGGCCACCGGTGCCGCATTGGGTGGAGGGGCGCTCCGAAGGACAGATCCCAGTTGGGTAATTGGAGCAGATAGAACCTGACCTGTAACTAACAATCTGCGGAAACTTTTAAATCATGCATGAAGTGTGACATGTGCACTGCTTGTCCCGCTTAATGCGTATGCAAAGTGGAGCCCTCCTGGCAGCTGTTGTCGTTCTATAAAACTTCACAACAAAAGGCGGCAATATATGACAACATGCCTCCTTGCACACGGATCCATCATAAGGTTGCGAGTCGTAAAATATGCAAAGACACACGAACAAGTGCATAAATTTGAGGAACTTTGCTCGCCGAGGCAATTGAATAACTTTGCTGCACTGCACGCCCTGCAACTGCAGTCGAAGGGACAGCCGGACGAGGGCGGCGGGTGCGGCCGGATTTGTTCCCTGCGAGCGTGCCATCAAACAAATTACACCGAATGGGGGCACGAGGCATCAAATGCATAAGGAGGTTTACAAGCCACCCTCAAAGCCGTCGGCGCATCGTACGGGTGCATGGTTGCGAAGGGAAAACAGACGATGCGATGCACTCCACGGGCCCTGCAACAGTTGCAATTGTTTCATTTAGGCCCTCCTCGCCACCACTCCGCCAGTAATGAGAACGCTACACTGAAGTCTTCGCATTAGACACCATTTAAGACAATCTTCCATAGTTAATTAAGGATAATGAGGTTTTGGCCTTCATCTGCTGCTTTATACGGACAAAATAACATCAAAATCAGTCCTTATGCTCTTCACTTAACTATCTCAAATGCTATATGTAAGAAAACCAATTTTCTCTAATGCTCTTTTAATGCTAAACACATATTCTAACGCATCTTTAATAAAATTTCAAATCCATACGTCCAATCGAATAATAAATTCAATAACTCTGTATAACGAATATTTCTATAGAACGAACTTTTTCTGACTCAAATCAAAATGTGTTTAGTCATATGTATAACGAAAATCTACAAAACTATATATCTAGCATGCCATTAACTAATTTTACGAATTGTAATCAATTTCGAATAATGTACATCATGTAACACGAACTCTAAATATAACGAACGAATATAACTCGCATATGCGAATTTATTATATAGAAATAGTACAAGAAAATATGATATTGAATCTAACACATTTATAAATTCACATTATAGGCACTAATCTATCTAAAAAACACAAATAACATGATTAATTCAATATAACACATACGACATATTTCAAATTTCAAAGTAGGTAAATATTGTTATGAAAATTAATACTCAGGAATTTTTAGCAATTTAGAAATATTGCCACGTGAAAAGTATTTAGTTGGATGGATTTTCACAAATGAGCCGTTTATTTTGAAAGTGGGGGCATGTCCAAATTGTCATAAGGTCGAGTTTACCTTAAAAGAATATAGAAAAATACCCCACTTTCAAAATAAACGGCTCAAATATTGGTTTGAGTTTTCAGAATATCTTTTAAATCGTTTGAGATTTAAAAGTTCAAATATACGAATTCAGTATAACATTAAACAATTTTTCATTTACCTATCAAAATTTGAAAATTAAAACTTCTGAATCTTATTCGTCAATTTTCTGTGATTTTCATTAAACGGAATGCAAAAAAGCTTTGTTATTGATTAAAAATCAACAGACCAGAAATTAATCCATTAATTAAAAGATTTTAACTCAGGTATCTCCTCTTAAATTAGCGTATGGCAATAGCGAATCTGGAATAAATCTTCGAAACGAGCTAACGTGTATTTTTATTCCGCAACTTCCACTAGTAGCGTTTTATCGAAGTATTATGTACAGGGTGTTTTTTTTAGAGATTTGGTTTTTAAATTGGCAACACTGTTTGTAGTGATGAGGCATTTTTGGTTGAACGGCTACGTCAATAAGCAGAATTTTCGAATTTGGAGTGGAGAAAACCCAGAGGCCTTTGTTGAAACGCCCTTACATCCATTAAAAGTCACTGTTTGGTATGCTTTATGGGCATCTTTAAAGATGATGCCATGGAGAATGTTAGCGTCAATGGAGAGCGCTATAGAGCCATGATTGCTGACTTCTTCGTTCCTCAGTAGAATGGTATTAATGTGGCGGAGCTTTGGTTTCAACAAGATGGCGCAACATGCTACACAGCGCGCGACACCATCAATTTATTGCGGGAAACATTTGATGAGCGCATAATTTTGCGGAATGGACCTGTGAGCTGGCCTCCACGATCGTGTGATCTCACACCTATGGATTACTTTCTTTGAGGATATGTGAAGTCACTCGTCTACGCAGATAAACCACAGACGTTGGCCCACTTGGAAATCAACATTCGCCGCGTTATTGCCGCTATACGGCCACAGTTGCTCGATAAAGTGGTCGAAAATTGGACTTCGCTATTACGATTCATTCGAGCCAGCCGTAGCGCCCATATGTTTAAACTCTAATAGCATAAAAATATCTTTTAAATAAAGCCAACACCATGGCCAGTAACATTATTTTTACGTGTTTTATTTCATGTCAAATTTTTATACCTCTAAAAAAAACAGCCTATAGTATCAAAACATTTTTTCAACTAGGTATGGATATAGCTAATTAGATTTTAGAACCACTTAAAGTTTTTTTTAAAAAAACCAAGAAAAATTTTCAACCGGATAATAAAAATTAATAAACTAGAATCAAACATACCGCCATACCTCCTTTCAGACTATAAATAGACACTGAGAGGAAATAAAACGATTCCGCGTTCTGCTTTTAAGAAGAAAACTCCATCTGTTAAGGCAATCGCCACTTTCGCTTCTATAACGAATTGCCATTTGTCCACTTATCGCTCGCGAGCGTCAACTTCAACAACTTCAACAAATATCTCCAGCAAGATGACTTATGTGGGACCTCGGGAGATTTATTGACCTGGCTTCGTTGACTTCAAGTGCACCTAAACCGTCCGGGAAATAAAAGCAAACAGGTCGCGGAGCAGTTTTGGGCCCCTAAGCCAATTAAGAGCCACTTTGGAGCCCTGCCCCGCGGACATTCGGTGGATTAATCGAAACTGCAATTTACCAAAGAAAGGCACAGGCTTTGTGCGCTGCCCGAAAGCGATGCACTTCCCGAGCGCATTTTTCCCTTAAAAACTTTTATGGGCTAATTTAGTTGCGCTACCTCGTTTAGCGGCAATTACGTCTTTTTCGATGCGGGTACATCGAACCTGGGCGACGTCTCATGTTTTCCAAGTTTTCCCGGGACTTCCCCCGGTTACCCGAAACCCGCTGTTGCACTCAGCATTCACCTTCAGCATGCTTTGTACGTGCACCGAGAGTTGACACAGGAAATTTATTCCCGCCCGGCGAGGTTCGTCTTGGGGCAATTAATAACGTTTGCCTACTTTCGTCGTAATCTGGCCGCCCCGTGACATGCTCGTTGGAAGTGTGCACACACTCCCCGGGAAGATTGAGAAATCCCCGGGAACGTGCCATGCCGCTGAAGCACATGCAGGCAAAAATTAATGAGCCTTTAACTCAGTCTGCCACCTGGGTTATTTCGCATAATTCCCAATAAATATACAAAAGTGAGCCGCTTTTGTTTTATACACGAACAATTGTCGGGCTGAACTTTGTTTCGATTCCTTTGCTTTAGCGATCGCGTCGGCTACAAGAGTCTCCTTATTCGTCTACAAGGACCGTCTTAAAGGCTAAAGCACCAAATTAATCAGTCAAGAGTTTGCTATTAATACATTTTTTGAACTCTGACATATTTTTAAATAAAACTTCACTTATAAGATGAATAGCAGCGGAACAGAATAGCAACGTTTAATCCAATAATTTGAAGAAAAATATCAACAAATTATATTGTAAAATAATTAAATTTTTAATTATAACGTATAGGAACTAATACATAAGCTCCAGAAATATTAAGAAATATATAATTTGATGACAATCGAAACGGCTCATGTCCACCATTATTTATTCAATACTCTGTGTATATACAATAAAATTACACTGGTCAACAAAATTTTGCCGCAGAACAAGTGATATATCATTTCTATAAGACTTTTATTGTAGGTTACGAATTCATGAACAAAAACGTCCCAACACGTCACGTTTTGGAGAAAAATAGGTTTGAAGAGTATAAAATATCGTATTTTCGACATTTTTAAAAATTCGTTATAAAAAACGGATTCTTATAGAAGACTAAAATGTGGGTCAAATTAAAGTTTAAATCTTTAGTTATTATATTAAAATACTAAAGTTTTTGCGACTTTCTGTCAACCGATTACTTTATACAATTGTATTATAATCAATATTCAAAAATACTCAAAATACGAACAGTCTTAGGTTTTCACCCTATTTTTCTCAAAAACGTCGCGTGATAGAAAATTTTAATGTTCAGTGTAATAAAATAAAAACTGACTTAATTTCCCAACTGTCGACGATTTTATATATACATTATACATATACAGCAAAGTTCAATTACGATGTACTTTAGTTGATAACTCATCTCAATTAAGTTCAAAATACAATTTCATCTTAATTTTTTTTAAATATTGACAGGCTTTAACTTTTATCGACTCATATCTTTTTAGGTAAATATCATATTTTGAACTTAAACATTAGCTGCGTTTTTATCTTCTATCCAGAACAAAAGGAGATTTTGGTTAAATTTGAAATTTATCTTGAATAACCAATAGATAGGAAAAATTCATAATTTTCTAAAAATAGCATCAAATGTTCAATTCAAGATTTAAAGTTTTGCGTTAATAAAAATCATTGTAATTTTAAGCATTGTTGATGCAAATTTCAAACCCTTATTCTGGAGGACTCTTAATAAGTTTCCATTCAATAGCTGTATTTTTTCACAATCGGGTCTTAAAATTTTTATATACTTAATATATGTAGGTGAGGGTTTATAAACTTCAATTCAATGAAAAATGTCCTAACTAATCTGATCTGGATTGAATTTAGTAAAACTAAAGAATATTTTAAACTAGCTTTCTGAATTCCTCATTGTAAATATTCAAAATTTTGGCAACCAATCTAAAATAAGTGATCCAAAAACCTGAAATTTTCCTCCCTATTATTATGAGATTTCAATGGTATTAAGTCTTAAGAGGCTGCTAGTATATATATTGAAGTGTCAAGATTGAGTACAAAGTATTAAAAATCAGCAACCCCAAGCATACCAGAATATTTTGTAAAACTTTTTCTCTTAGAGTTAATTTCCTGACTTACACCTAATCACAATGTACAAGGCTAGACGGCTAGACAGATAAAAAAATATTACTTACGCCGCTTTAAATTGATAAATACCACAACTATTTTCTTCAAAAAGCAATGAATGATCTTATAGAGTCCACTGTTTACATGTTGTTCGTCATCAAACTTTTTATCTTATCAAATTTTTATTAACTTAGCTTAACTGCATCTGGTCTTTGCCCCGATCAGAGACAGCAAAGTACGAAATCTGAAACTTGTGGACATTTTTAGATAAAGAAATAAAAGGTCCAAAAGCAAAACGATCTTAATCAAACCACAACATAAAATGAGTAATACTGATATTTTTATCTGTCTGTACCGATGCTTAGGAGCATATGAATGCACGTGTTTTTTTTTTAAGTTAAAGTTTTTTTTTCTTGCAATGCAATAAGTTCGTAAAAATTTTAAATGTTTAATCTTATAAAGTAACACAGGCTAGTTTAAACATTAATAAAAATTCAAAACTTAGCCGATCTCTTGTACTTTTCCCCGATATATTTAACATTGAAATTTCGAAGATAAAAATCCTTACAAGAATTATGAAAAGGCAAATAACTTATTCGATTTATCAACAGTGACAAGCACGCATTTGTCGTGGGAAATGGTAAAACAAAGAAATTGGAAATTTTCTTTCAATTTCTTCATTTTCAGCATTCATGCAGTTTGTTGTTTTTAAAATGAATGAAACTAACTTTAGTGTCAGGATTTTCCTCAATTTTCAAAAAAACTTTGTGGGAATAACAGAAATTAGAAAAAAAATTTCACTTTTGGTAATTTCAAATATAAATAGGTACCTCGGAAATCGTTCTACAACTCAATTTATGCCTTCATCAGAACTCAGAATTTTTCAAGATGGTAGGTTCAATTCCTATCTGTGGTCAGGGCCGTGCTTTTCGAGATTTCTCACATACATATCTAAGCTCCATTAGATTGCAATTTTTTTTAAATTTTGATAGTATTTTAGCCCAAAGTGGAAATACGATAATATACATCATACAGTGTTCTGTACGACATATACATATATTTATGTAGATATCTAATAACTATAAAATATAAATCAAGCTTTTCTGGATAAAATAAACCAAAGCATTTACCTTTTTTTCTAATTAAACTAAGCTCTTTTCTCGGACGTTATTTGTTTTAGTCAACTTCGTAGGCAGTAACCAAGCCCTGCAAAAGTCCAGACAAAGTCAGAGCCAACGTGGTGAAATGGCTTCTCTGGACAATAAGGGCATTACACTTAATCCGTCTAGCCGGGCTGAGTGCTTTAATTGACCCCAATCGAGGTCTGCATATCGCGCCAACTTAGCGCAGGCATAAAAGTGATCCTAATTACCTCACTATCTTCCTAATTAACTTTCGTCTTTCAGAGTTTTCCTAATGAATTTCCCTGACCTGTTGGCTCGTCAGGTGAATTGTCTTACAAGAGGTGATTGCTCCGCACGTGGATTGTAAGGGGAGAAGATTATGAAGGGCAAAAATATCGTTAAATGCCAAAATCATTTTATCACGAAGGGAAAATTGGCGAATAGATTACCCTCCCCGCGCCCCGTTCGCTGTCATAACTTTGAACAAGTGTTCGCTCTTAATAACGACAAAGCGCGAAGGCAGCTGACTGACGGGCTTCAGAAATTCACTCCGACCGGGAAATCCTGTGAGCCTTTCCATGTGACGTTCCTTCCGCTAAATCCCTTTTCACGTTCGCAATTTTCTCCCCTTTTGTCGACGACGACTTGGCATATGATGCGATATTGTCCCCGTATTCATTTTAGCGGCTGGAGCTCATCACGACTGCGGGAATCGTGCGAGCATAAGGCCCCACTGGTGGCGGAGCTCCACGAAAATTCTGCGGGGGCGCAATAGCCCCCTTTTACCTTGGAGCACCTTCAATTAGGTCCTCCTCGCAAATGATTTCACTCTCACTTTCAATTAGAGCTGCGACGATGTACTTGTGGTGTTTTATCGCTTCGCGGTGAAGTCGGTGGCTCCTTTTCCAGATTCTCGTTGGTGAAAAATACTTCCGTGCCTATCATTTCGCGGCATATTTCGCGGTTCTCTAAACTTAAGATGTTCCACGGCCAGGCGATTAATAAAGCCTGGCTCGGTTCGTTTTCAAGACGACAAAACCCAGGCGATGTGCGAAAGACGCACGAATAATTTTGGAAGAAAATTTCCTTAATTTGAAGAATGAAGATGAGGACGAGTTGCGGCATCTCTTTAAAAGATATTCGGGCGTGTTCCAAGGTAAAATTAAGTTGGGGCACAGCTCTGAGAGCTTCAAAGTTTCAAGGCGAATTTTCGTCTCATTATTTACACCGTCGACTTTTATTAATTTTTCCTTCACTTTCAGGTGTACGACGAAGATTACATTCGAAGTAAATGTTTCTTTAATTTTTTAATATGTGTAGGACTTATAAAATGCCTTCACTATAACTCTTTCTTTGGCTCTTAAGCCCAAGTCTGAATCATTTCAAAAAAAGCTTAATTTTTCACTTTTATTTAACTATTTTATCCAACAAACCCCACATATAACGAATTCCAACTCACAAACTATAATCACTCCTTATAACGAGCATCTCCATAAAATATTTCTAGTTGAAATTGTGTTCCATTACAGAGAATTTTACTTTCTTTATAAATTAACTAATAAGTAAGTTAAATTAATTTATTCCAATCAATCCAACAATTCATAAAAATACAAACCGAAATTGTGCCGATAATCATGGAATACATCCAATTTCACTTATAGTAACCGATTTTTATGTCTAAAAAGTCTATGATTTTTATATTTTTAAACTTCCAACATCCTGTGTATCATATCCTAAAGAAGAAGATTCATAAGTGAGGATTAAAGGAATAAATTGATGTTTAAGTAAAAATGAAATATCGTAAAATCAATATCCTTTAACACGATGATGGAAGCTTTAATCATTATTCACCGTAGAACTCACAAAATGATTACAGAGTCATGAATTTATGGTATGTATTTTAAAAACGTTCATCGTTCATTATAATCTAGGGTGCTATAAGCGGAAGTTATGAGAAAAGAGGAATAGACTCAGATATTTAAAAATAAAGGAGGTGTGGCAGTTTATACCGAATCAATTTCTTCTTTATACACAGCCCATCATTTGGTCTGTTTACAAATATTTTGAGAGGCTTATAATTAGCCCTCATTTCTAACATTAACTTTAATTGTTAGAATTACGTTCAGAAGCAAAATTTAGAAATTAAAGATGGCAGATCCAATACAACAACCACAATATTTCTAATTGAAAGGATTGTTTTTTTTTTTTTCAATTTTCATGAGAAAATATACATATTTGAGTAGAGTTGTTGATTTAATACCCATAAATTATTTAGATGTTTTGGGATATGTTTAGACAAACGATAATTTCTGGCACGAAAGGGCAATTAACATAAGGTTTTCAGATTTAATGTCCTCCCATAAAGCAACGATATAATAGCAAATACGAAACAAAAACATTAATAGCTAATAGGCAATTTGAACATTTAAGAAGTCTAACTAAATAGTACTTACATATAATATATAGGGTAAAGTCGGGTTACTCAGCTATTAGTAAATAAAATAAACATTTACAGCCCATGTTAGTGAAAAAACACTTTTCGCTTTCCACTTTTTTCGCTGTCCTATCTTGATAAATCGTTTCGTAAATCTTTGTGAATGAAGAATTATATTCACAGAAAAGCGTAATCGCACTTCATTTATATTTTGGTGTAAAAGTGTGCATACATCATATATGTATGTATATCGTGCTTTGCAAATACTTAAAATCTTTTATCTAAAGCATAAAATAAGTATACTACAAATCTGTGTACATATATAAAGGTAAATAATGATGTTCGTCTATGGCTATAAATCCATGAAGATAGATAAGTTTTTCGATTACCTTATAACCTACTTTTTGAAGTGTATCTACGATATCTTAATCTGTTACAAATCATTTTCAGCCGACTTTGATTAAAATAGGGGTATTTTTGTGCTGATATAATTACATGAAATATTCTGGTATTCTCCACGGCAGGATTTATAATCTTCATAGAAAAGTAGGTCTTAATTTTCATTTTCCTGAATTAGAGCCACCTTCTGGTTTAAGATATTTCATTCACATAAATTTATAGTTGTGATCAATGGAAGACCTCCTTCGAAGAAAGCTTTTAAGCAAACCATTGCAGTTGTAGCGTCGTCCTCCATAAATTTAAGGCATAATTCGAATAAATCATTTTCCTCAGCGACACAGCCTTCGAAAATCTTTGAAAATTAATCTCCTTTCGTGTGGAACAGATGCCAGTGCTCCTGCTGAGGAGGCTCGGTCAGGTTCAATGTTTCTCCTCGAGAGCATGAATTATTTTTGAGCTTAATTAAAACCTCGAACGGAAACGCAAGCCGGCAGATAATTTCATATTTATCAGATTTTAAGTGAGTTCCGCTAAAAGCTTTCTCCGGCCATCGGAAATCCTCGAAGAGTTAATGAAAGATGTGTCTGCCCCCCAACTCAAACCCGGTTCGAGAGCAATTCCAGCCGAGCGTACAATTTTCTAAGACCGGGTCCTTTGCCTGGCGGGCGGCATGGCTATGTTCGCAGGACTAAATCGGGAACTCTTCTGTCTCTATGTACCGACATTCCTTAATTGCACAACAATGGAATCCGTTAAAACTTTGTAATTCATCCCCATCCCAGCCCGATTATCTTCTACGTTTGACTCGTTTGTATTTCTGCCTGGCTTCTCCCGGGGGATTTCACGACACGTATCGCTTTGCCGCACATTTCCAGCTGAATCCAGTTACCCGTGGTGTGATATAATGCCATAGAACCGCCGGGAACGTGCTCATACACAACTATTACATAGAGCGGGTCCTATCTGCCGAGGATGAAATTTAATCTAATTCCATTGTTTGGCCGTACCTACATAGTGGCAGCCACGGGCACGTTTGCATGCCTTTAGTTATGCAAAAATAACATTTTCTCCATTTTCAGCCTTTTGTATTCCGGCCGGAATGGATAAAGCCCTTATTGCCCCCGCACCCCATCGCGTCCCGCCCCGCCCCGTCCCGACCCGTCGCGGTGCGGCAAATGTTGGTGGTGGATAGGCGGCGCGGGCGGCGGCTGGCAGACAGACGCTAGAACCCTGGGACACAGATGAACTTTGCGTTTTGTGCCTGATTTCGAGCTCTCGCAAATGCAATTTTTGACTCTGCACGCGATGGTGCCGAGCTTCGGGCTCCGTTAAATAATAATTTCATTTCCTTGCTCCCAATTAAGCTTTATGACCCAATTTACCTTATTCAATTTCTTATTCAGCAAGGAGCAGTTCAAGATCAAGCCGCCCACCCCCGCAGTGGAAGGAGGACTTGCTGCAGTGATTAAACTCTATGTTTCCTGCACGTTCGGCGGTAGTTGCGAATCCACCTCAGGTCTAATCCAGACCTTATTATAATAGAAACAAATCGGGAAGGCTTGGCAATTAAATTAAATTGCCGGAACACTCCTCTTCCGCAGTTGTTTTTTGTTGATCTGATCTAATTTACGTGTTGCTGTCTAAATTAATTTTCCAAATTTGTATCACTTCAAATTCCAAATATTTTCCATTAATTGAACACACTCACTGTTGTCTTTAAGATAAAAAAAAAAAAAACAGAGTGGCCCCAGGATACTTAACAAAGGAGATCATAGGATTTAGGTTAAAACTTCAACTTAAAAAAAAAAACATGCTCAAAACACGATTTTTCATAAGGGACTCCAATTTTGTAATATTTAAAAACAAATGTATTAAGTTTTTTAAAGTAAACGTTTAAAAAACTGCAATTAGATTAAATTAGCTATAATTTTATATATTTTGTTGTAATAGTCATTCATTAAAAAAAAAAAAACAAATGGACTTTAAAAACAAACCTTTTGCTATTTTAAATTTCAGTGAAAATTAGTACGGAGTATTTTGAGGCCACTGATTTCGGATCTGCTATAACAAAATTTGGATATTCAATGAAATTTGAAAATTCAATTTGGCGGATCAAATATGGTAACCAGACTTTTATCTAATTGGAAGGATTTTAATTTAAATTATTCTGCGAAAACTGTTTATGAGTTTCCTATCAAAATTTTGCTTAGTCAAGTTACTTAATGTCTTATTTAAAAATATTTCATGAAAATTTGAATATGAAAGATATTAAATCTATCCTTAATGTCTATGTAAATGCATAAGTAGAACAGGTACAAAAAGAATAAAGTTTTGAATCACATATTTTTGCGTATAACTTCCAAATTTGCCGGGATAAGCTTTGGACTATGGTTCATCATATTCACAGATTTTAGTAACATCAAATATCAAAATTGAGCAGTCTTTATTTATGTAGTAAGTACTTATTATGGGATGAAATTGGATATATAAAAAATTTTAAAAAAATAGAAAATAATCCGAGTAAGGGTACTGAACATCCGATCAGCATCAACTTTTCGGGTGAACCCAATTTTTCCGGATCTGACCCGAATGGGTACTTCTTTACTATTGCCGTCTTAAGTTGTGCCCTGTTTTAACTTATTGGGCCCTTAAATCAATACCTTACTTAAACCCTAATACAGAATGCCTTATTTGAAATCATCCGACCCTGAACTTAATAATACCTTATCTGAATCTTAGTACAGAATGCCCTATTCGAGGTTATTCGGCCCTGATAACAAGAATTTATCTCAACTCTATTAAAAGATGCCCTATTTGAACTTATTCGGACATTACGTTAAAAGCTTTTTAAAACCGTAATACATAAAATTCCCTGGTTGAACCTTTCCGGCCCTGAAATCAATAGCTGTCTTAATTTTCCCGCAATATGCCTCATTTGAATATCTGAATTTATTTTGATATATTTTCTAGTCATTTAAATTCATTTGATTAATCAGGTTTTTGATCTTACAGGTACATTTTATATATACATATTTTATTTTTGGCTGCGCAATTTGGCTATGAATGTCCCATTGCGAAGTTGTGGGTTTGATTTCCACATAAAAACTCCGATTAAAAATAAAAAAAGGCCTTTCGGTGGCATCCAGAAAAGTAAGTATAGATTTCAATGTGGTCATAAAAAGGCGAAAAAGAACTATTCCTGGGGAAGAGAAAGGGAATTTGATCAAACTTTATTTATGCATTAATTAAGTTTGTATTACATTCTTCTGTTTCGTTCTTGTGGCACGATACCTCCCATATTTCTTAATCTGTTTTCCTTAACTTCCCACACCTTTCATCAATTGGCGAACTTTGTTGAAATAGTGCCACGAAGAACCTATGAGGCAATTTTTATCAGAATCAATTGAGAAATATCGCATGTCGACATTAAATTAAAATATTTAATGATTTAAGTATTATAACCTGATAAATATACATATTGACAAAACTTTATCAAAATCCAAAGAAATGTGGTAGCTATCGTTATTTTTCATCCACCACATTTTTTAATATATGTACAAATGTCTCCGAGAGGGAAAAAAATAAAAAAATTATAATATAACATTATAATTATATGATACGGTCTTAATCGGATACCCTGATCCGTCCTTAATTTAATAGTTCGACCCGGTTTGGATTAAATTTGAAACCTTACATCCCGCATTAGGGCCTGATAATTCTTCCTACACCGTTCAAACCCATATCTGGATCCGAATTTAACCTGAAGGTCAGATTTTTCAAAATTTAAATTATAGTCAGTAATTTTATCTGAAAACCCCGTAGAATGGTTCCGGCAGTACAATGCTCAAGCGACACAACTGGGAAATGAACCGAGACAGCAGTCCTTTCAACTGGAAAACATTTTCAAATGTTCGTTTTATGCTCGATCCAAATTTACTCCTCTAAGGGTTGTTAAATTGCCTCGCGCAGCAAAAACGGGGGAGGAAAAAAAAAAGACTATTCCACGTGCATAAATCCAGGACTAAGCGACTTGTGTATGAGTGCGGGGCCAATTACAGGGATTTACTCACTTCGAAGCCCCCGCCGCCGGCCGCCGGCGCTGCGAAATGATAACAACTTTCTGCGCTCTCCAAGTGCAACTTTCTAAAAAGCCTTTTTAAGCATGAAAAATGGCCGAAGGAAGCCGCCGAGGATCTCGCATATCGCCCCACTTGTAACCATATTTCATAACATAATACAAGTGGGCCTGGGGCTGTTTCATCGGTTCAGCCGTGGTGTTTACCGGGCATAACTCACCTCCACGGGAAGGTGTTCGGGGCCGCAAACGAGCCTCGTTCCAGGGGCGAACATACATATAATAAAGTTCGGTGCCATAAAAATGGACAAAACGCGATTCGGTTTCGGCTGGGGAGACCTGCTCCGACGGCGGCGATACCCGCGGTAACTTCGGTTTGAATAATTTGCGGAGCTGCTCACATTTCAATTTATCTTGGGGCGGTCTCCCCTTCCGAGCTCCTTAGAGCGATTGGGTCGTTTTGCTAAACCTTTAATGGCCATTTATGGTGCACGTTGCTTTGCCACAAATTTTTTTTTTTATCCAAAGCTGCTCCTTCGGGGAACGAGGGCTGCACCTTATCAATAAAAAATTGAATTTTCCGCAAAATGTCGCGATGTTAGCAGAAAAATGTTTCGCTTTACTCCACTCGTCCATAATTTAGTTTAGGTAGGCATAAAGCAGTAGATACTAGGGTATATAAAATGTTATGGAATTTAAGGTACAGGCTGAGTTTGAGACCTTCTCACAATTTCTGATGAAACTTTGCAAAATCGATCTTTTGGAATTGAAAGTGACGACAGTTCAAACAACTTTTGTACATAGTTACCTTAAATTAATTATGTTTCCACTTTCTTATAAGGAATTCTTCAAAAATTCTTGAAATAAACAAATTTAAGGTATTTATATGTTTCGACTTGACCATGCATTTATGTTATAATCCAAGTCAAAATATAAATTCTATACAAAACCTATCATACATATACTCTGTTATCGACTAGCGCATGTAGTATACAGTTACTGCGATAAAAAACTTTTACGTGCTAAATATCATCGATACCAAGAGTTAAAAATGTGTAGGTAACTTTTATCTATTATTATTACCTATGTACATAGCTTGCAACTATCAGATATGAAATCAGTAAAAATAATATTTCATCAGATTAGTATCATATGAATTTAATTTTAACTTTAATTTTTCTCGAGAAGTTTATAAGTATGTACTATTAATGTATCAAATAGTATTCGAAACTGATACTACCAAAAACGATTCGTCCGAAGTAAAATATTCTTTTCATTGAACAAATCGCATTACAGGGTAATTCTTAAAAGGTTCATATTTGGGAAAATATATTAGACATTGATGGACCTTTTCTATAATTTGGTCAGACAGCAGAAAAAAAATAGAATAGAGCACTCTACCAAGCATATGTGATGGTATATATTTTATTTGAAGCTATTTATCCCTTTCGGAGGGGTCCTGGCAACTAACACGTCATCAGAAAGAAAAAATTGTGTAAAATTCATGAAAATTTAGTCATATGGTAGCCTTTTACTTTGCGTAAAAGTCCCAGAGCAAATACAGGTAAGAACCCTTTTTCCAGAGCTTTCTCCTGATAAGCTGTAATAGTATTTCCGTTAGGGGAAGCATAAAGTTTACATTTCGGAAAAAATCCTTTAAGTTTTAGACGCAATGCAAATTGAACCCAATGCGATTATCCTTTTTGGGAATTCGCTACCCTAAAGGATAATGGGAATAAACAGTGTTCGGTGGGAGCGAAATGTGTTTACACCCGGGAACACAGGTGCATTTGTGTAAGTTTACTGCACCCGTATTTTGCAGGATATGTTCCTTGTGGATTGAGTCCTCCGAGCACGTTCCTCATTCAGACGATATAGACGAGGACCCACTCAGCGGAAGGCACATGAGGGCTTCTCACCTGTTTTGATTTTAAATATTTGTTTTCAATTTAGTATGCGAGCGAAGATGGAGGGATTTATTTTCCGACAAGACGCATGAAGATTTACAGAGAAAGTCGGGCAAAGAGCACACATATCGTTTGGGACTTCGGAGCCAGGCTTTTCCCATAAGTCCCAGAGATGGGAAAAGGCTCAGCACAGTGTCAACTTTTGATATATTCTGGGACGCTGTCTTATTTCCAATAATGAAAAATGATGGCATATCCTTTACAATATAAACCCAATTCCCGGCGCGTGACACAGTTTTTCTGTTTGTCATGTGGTGCGAATTTTTTCGCCCGATGTGTAATTTATGGCTTGGTTAAGGCAATGTTTCTTTTCTGTTTGATCGATTTCCTTTTGTACGAAAAACTTTCAATGGGACACATATGCCCGATCCCACACATCCCGGCCGTTTAGGGATGGACGGGAGGGCGGGCAGATGTAGCTCGCAACCGGTGCACAATAGATACGAAATTTATCAGCATTATATCTGTAATTCGAAGAGTTGGACACGCACGTAATTACCCCGAAAAATGAAAGACTGCTCCTGTCCGAGCGGGGCTTAGCGAAGCATCCTGGACTCCAATTGGGAGATCACCGGGCATTTCCCAATCATCTAGCCTAGCCCAAGCTAACGGACGTGGCGATGATTCTTTCTGCACTTGTAGATCTATCTTTCTGAAACTTCTTGGTCCAGATAAGGAGGAGGAGGAGGAGCAGCACCAGGAACGTAACATGAGAGCTAGACAACTTCAAGACGTCGGCAGACAGCCGAGGTGTAGAGTGGCGCTAAACAAGATGAGGAAAATTTGATGGAGAAGAACCGAATGTTATAATCCGATCTGGAACAGGCTTGGCAAGAGGAAATGAATTCCTGAAATTGAATTCTCCGGCCCTCAAGTTCCCTGTGCACCTACGCAGTCCCAGGGCCCCATTGCTGGAGCTGGTGCTCCGGGCGAACGCCTCCTCTGTGGGAGGCTGAGGAGGAGGGCATTTGAGAGCAATTTCAGATGGGACAGTTAAAGTGGAAGAAATGTTGACACTACTCCTTAGGGAATTAAAGTCTTCTCTCAATTGAGGAGAATTAATGACTTAATGCAACCAAAGGAAACTTCTTTACGCTTTTCGAAGAAGACTTCTGCTTCGGCCAAATGGAACTTAAGAAATATGTCTTTAGTGCGGTGTGGCACATTTTGCTTTTAAACGAAAACCACACATAGAAAATGTATACTGCATGCGTAAATGAAAAACTGAATATATTGAATAACTTATCTTTCAAACTGAATATATAATATCTTACAAATTAGGAATGATTTAGAATTATTACAATAATTCAAGCATTTTTTGATTTTTCAGGATGATTTATGTAGCACATGTAAAAACAACGAATGTATTACGCAAAAAATATTAGAACATAAAACTGTAATTTATCATTATTATATCAGTATTATTTAAGTTTTTTTAACTTCAAATCTTGTGAATGAAAAATGTGGTTTTCAGAAAACAAGCATCTAATATCTTCAAAACTAATAGTAAAATTTTAATGAAATTTCGCAAAATAGGTAAGCATGGATGGAATGTCTATTCTTTCATTTAAATACGATAAAACAGGACGATTGGAAAGACCTTCCGTTCAAAATTCGTGCAAATGTAAAAATAAAGTCTACCTCTTCTAAAACAAAAAGAAAACACCTTAAAGAAAAGGACCTCGAATAATTTTCTAATAAAGTAATAATGCATCTGGGTTCTTTTCTCTTTTATACTCATTTATTGCATCAGAAAAAATGCATTTATATAAGCTGGATTGTTTTCTTAAGACGAAGTGTAAGAGAGGGATCTATGGCTTGCCTGTAGAATGCTTACAAAGAGTTGTGCAAAACAAAATATTCATTAAATGAAAAAAACAAGTTTTCGTAAGTGCGCTAATAAGACTTAAAGTACGCCCTGCATAAAAAGTAATAATACACTTCCTGCAGGTAGTTGCAGAAGGTTAAGTCACAATGTGATGTTATAATATTTTTAAATATATCTATGATATTTAAATAGTTTCAAATCGTTGGCAAAAATTTTAAATCACCACAAAATTCTTTTTCCTCCGCCATCTCCAATTCAATGATTTTAGAAAGTAAGAAATTTCCCTTTTTTAAAATGTTAATCAGTAGTATCAAAATGTGGCAATACAATTAGTATTTTTGTGAGATGAACATTTCGTAACTCCAAGAAAAACAAAAATATATTTTCATTGAAATCATGTAAAGCACTAGTAAATACGTAATTCCTCATTTTGAATAATAAATCTTAGTGTCAGAATTAAAGCCGCCGACTTCTGCAATTGTAGTTCTACAAAAAGCATCAGTGTTAATCTAGTTTGATTAGATCATCCATTCATAAATCCTTGGTTACAATTCTTGGGAGAATAGAGAATCTTATTTTATGAGATACGTCTTCGCAATAGTAGGTATCTAATATCAAAATAAAGTAAAAATTCTGTTTGAAGTTATTCTGCCTTTTATTAAAGTTTTCGAGTCGAAGAGTATTAATAATGATGAAATCATATTAAACTATATTAAATCGAACTGTTATAGCTTAAACTTTATATTTATATCGACGTTTTCTTATTCTAGGCAAGAAATTTTGAAGTTAAATATGGAAAATGCTTAAGACTGATAACAATTTTCGCGTAAGCAAGACGAATGTTGATGAAATGTTGCGGTAAAGAGACCTAAAGAACATCTACAACATGAATCATCACGCTATTTATGAACATAAAAAAATACCCTGACAAAATTTGTTCTTTACAAAAATAACTGATGGAATATATTTCTGCTGTTGTCGATGAAAATTTCAAACTTTGCTCTTTAAATTGAAACTCTCATTTTGTATTGTATGTTCGGGTTTTCCGGAAAAACAATACTGAAATTTTACTTTAACATCTTCAGGGATGACTTCTTTAAAGATTGAAAAATGGTTTAAAGTTTTGTTTGATTACTTCTTTATTTGTTTTTATTGCTGAAAGATTGTCTACTGTATAGATTTTTAACAGATTTTAATATTTCTTAAAAACTAAACAAATATAAATTTTTCAAACTACCTATTCTCAGGTTATAGACATGATTTTTAGTAACATTGATCGGGAAACTCTAGTTAAAATAGTATTTTTTAAATAGCTTTATCTTCTGGTTAAGTTAAATGTGGGATAATTTCAACTTAAATATGAATTCTTGTTAAGTTATTAATCAATATTTGGTCACGTAACCGAATATTTTTGTAGTTTTAAAAATGCAGTATTGTTAATTCAACAGGATGTTTAGAATTCAAACAACTAAGTATAGCAATAATAAATTCAACATTCATTTTCAGGAGGTCTTGGTGATTAAATTAATTAATTTTATTATTAAATACTGTTTCAGTTATTTCTAGGTTTCAGTGCTTTTCTAGCCTTCTTTGGTTTATCTTGCCCAAAAAAATAAGACACTGAATAAATAATAATAAATTAAATCAAAAAGAAGATAGTAGCTTGAATTATAAGTGTTCATTGGAAAAGACAATAAATAAAACACTAACGAAATAAGTCTTATTTAAAAATATTTCTTGTTGCTACTATTTAAAACAACTTAAATAACTTCAAATTAAGCGAAAATCAAGAAATTAAACAATCAACAACAGTGACAACAGAGATCAAACACTTTTTTCGAATTATTGTAGATGGCGGTGCAAGCGTTGAAAATCTTGTTCTTGTATTATAGTCTTATTCGATTATTCCTCAAAATAGGCATAAATACTAATAAAGCTATATTTTTTTCCTAATTTCTCAATACAATTCGGTAGGTATTATAGTATAAAAGTTTCTAGAATAAGTACAAAAACAGAACCTCTATATTCAGATAAGGTTAGTAAGTACTTTCCTTAGCCTTCCACAATCTTTATTTAAAATTAATCTAGGCCGGAGGAGCAAGCCCCATTCTTTACTTGATCATTCCCTATGAATGCCGTCGAAAATTTACACACACGAGGAACGTGCTTCCTGTGTCCACTTAAAATATGTATCCTTGGCCTCCCTATCCCCAGGAAAACTAAGTTTGAAACGCTAGCACCAGTAAATAATTCAATAAGTTTGCAAAATTTATGCGCTCCCCGTAAAAATGATACTTAGTTAGATCCCTCCCAAGAGGAGGTCCCTCGCATGAGCGTCGGTCTCCCTTTTTTATGTCCTTTGTCTTTTTTATGTCAGACCCAATAAAGGAGAGGCTGGTCCCGGAATTCGCAATCAATTTATAAGGGCGCATCTTTTTCGCTCGTATATTTCGCAATCTTCCGACACATTAATGGGGTCGCCGATGTATCAGAACATTAGGGCCGGCGGAAATCTTTACTGCAGCGGAGCACCACTTGTGGCCCCAGTTGCAGACTTCGATTCGATTTCCATCGGGCAGAGCTCTATCCACCGCGAAACGGGAATATTTTATAGGGGGATTAATCTGAGCCCATCCCTCCTGGAGGAGCACGGAGCCATTCATCACCTTGCAGGATGCTGATCCATCTGCTCTGCGAAATTCTGATTAAATCAAAGTCTCCATTCGGAGAAATCTCCGAACGCGCCGCGCCGTCTTACAATACAACAGAGCGCTGCGATAAGGAGCGGGGCTCCTCATCCGGAGCCGGCCCTAATCTTAGGCGAACCCTTCGTCTTTTTCATTTATTTAGTTATCATACCCCATTCAGGTAGCCTTTATCTTTTTGCCAGCGCCGAGAAGGCTCCCCGCAGTAAGCCGGCTCCGTCTTCGCCAAACTCAACCATAACTTCGGATAAATGTGGTAATCTCATCGATTTCTTAAGGCCATGCCGGGAGATCATGAGGATGAGACCAAAATGGCATCCTTCCTCCCACACAAAAGCAAGCGCCACTGCTCCTAGAGCGCGAATCCCCGGGCGGGGGCGGGGGCGGACGCGGAGGGTCGATTCCCATCGAATTGGAGCTCCTTATTAAGGGACTTTTGGTTGCTGGCTTTTTCCCTGTTAATTTTCATCTATGAATGCAAATGAGTTTGCGATCCGTCAAAATTGATTTGATGTGCAGACTTGGGCGTCCGAAGGAGTCTGGCTGGAACCAGGTCTCTTCGTCTGCCTTGGTAGCTTTTAAATTCCTCAGGCGGTGTGAGTCGAGGGCTTGTCTGGTCTGTCTTTTAATTTAATTAAAATTTTCTCTAGGAACGATGGGTCGGATTTTTTTTGTTCATTTTATATTAAAGCTCATCAATTTTAGAGTTAAACCAAAGTCAAGGTGTTGATTTAATTTATTTTTGTAAGTCGATATGCTTTGGAAAATTCAATATTTTTGTTTAATTTAATTTGAACGATAATGGATTATATACATAGAAATCAATATATAAATGAAGGGATTATTATAAGAAAACCATTACTAGATATGATAATTAAAAAAAGACATATGTAAGTGTGAGTATTTGGATTTCATATACCTAAACAGTCAAATAATCCATAATTAAATCACACTTTAAAATATTCTACATTTTTGCACTTTAGGCTTCCACTTGCGTTTATAATTGACAATAAATCTTTATGATCCTGTGTAATGCAAATTCTTAAAATCTTAGGGAATTCACAATTTTCTGTATTTCCCATTGTATAGTGCTGAGCATAAAATGTTTACATTTTCATAGTTTGATGAGTTTACACTCTTTATAAAGATATAGAAAAAGGATAATTTAACTATAAACCGTTCAAACTAGAATTAATACAATATTCAACAATATTTTGCACAGACAATTTTAATTTTTCACGTTATAGGTACTCTTGGTTTTTCACACTTCAAATGGATTTTAAATGAATTGAAGTGAAAAATCCCTTTTATGTGAATTTTGCACCAACAATTGCGTTGCAAAATTGTGCATTTAAATTCCTCGGCATATAATTTTAATTTCAATTATAAATTTCAAAAATGTTAAAAACCTTAGTTTGCGTTTTAAAAGTGTGATTGCAAATTTTGATCCCAATCGTAACAGCGGTGTAAACCAACAAATATAGAGACAGACAAACAATATATTATTTTTTCCCATACCACTTCTGAAAGTTCGAATTTTTGCTCTGTTTGGCGGGAGCAAAATGCCACTTTTTTACTTCGGGAACCGGGTAAAAATGTCCTATTTTGTTCCCTCGGTGTAAAAAGAGTGCCATTTTGCTCCCTTAAAACAAGGAGACAATTCGAACTTTCGGCGGTGGTGCGAATCGAAGATGAAAAGTTTATATTTATGCTTAGTCTTCTTATGGTTTTGCTTATTTTTATGTTAATAAGTTGGTCACATGGTTATTATCTATAACCTGTGTAAATTTCATATTGATAGATTCAGTAGTTTTTGAGTTAATCTATTCGTACAGACAAAAAATTCTTTAACGTTAGATCCGTTTTAGTAATTGAATAAGGAAATGGAAAAAAGTATTTAAAAGCTCAAAATTTGAAAATCACAGACAGACACTTCAATTTTATTTATCTGTATTGATATGAAATAACAATAACAAAATCGTGTTGACTAAATTGAAATTTTCAAGTGGCGGGGATTGGTTGAAAGAACCGTTGCATCGACCGAATGACGGGGAGCTTTCATTATTGATCTTTTCGATAATTATTCATTGCAATTTTACGGCCAGAGCGAAGACAATGGCAGCATCCTAGAAAACTTTTAGTGCCTCTAATTGCACTATTTAATTACAAATTCCGGCACGATTCCTGCTCTAGACGTCAATGTCTACAATCGGCCCAGACGTCGTCTGATTGCTGCGGAGAGTTGCCCCCGTGCGAGCGCAGCTCAATAGCTAAGGCGCACGACTCATTACCGTCGAAAGAATCAACATCGACTCAATTACGCCGTGATTAACCCTTAGACCCGCTCGAGCCATCCGAGCTACCTGCCGCGGTGAAAAAGCGCAAATCCTAGAACATTTGTCAGAAGCTAAGCTAGAGATCGACGGGCCCCAAAGGTGGGCCTGGAGGAGCCCCAGTCTCCGGCGAACGGGGCGCTCCCGTGGATCTGAATAAGCACGAGGAGCCGCAGACAAATGGCAGTGACGGCGGCGTTGCGTTGCGTCACGACGCCACCCCGGCTGCATGTGCCGTGTAATTCGAGGGTAATTGATGCGTGCTCGGGGTGTGTTCTGCAGGTAATTGCGTTCATTAGCAGCGATGTTGCCGCCGAATGCTTCCGTTTGCGGCAGCACATTTCGCTGAGAGCGCACTCCCTCCGCTGCGGGGGCGGGTTGGCGCATTAGCGTTCGCCGCCATTGTTTTCGCTGCAGGATACCTGCTGCCGTCAGGTGTTGCATTTGATGTGTCGCTAATAAAACAGAATTGTTTTATTTCGGTAAAATTCGCCCAGGTGGCATTTAAATAGCGAGTGATTAAAACGACATTCATTGTTCGGGCGTGGGGTGGGTTCTGATGAAGCACCGGGAAAGACATTCCTCGAATTGTAACGCTGTGTACGCCCAGCGGCGTTTAAATTAAATTTATTGTAGCAAATTTAACACCTGGAAAATGACTTCTAGAAAAACCCTCATAGTGGCAATTAAGCCAGAAGCACTTCATTTCGATTTGATTGCCCATCCATACCAAGGTATACAACATATTGGCAAATTCACATTTCATTTGCAGATGCATTAGGATAGAAATAAACAGCAAAATATCCTCTTCCTTTACTTTAAATTAATTTTAACTTAATTTTAGACTATGAGCTTCTAAACTGAATCTCCACAACGGCTTTGTAAAAGCTTTAATTTCTTGCTTTGTTGTCTGCTACAACTTTTGTTAATTTTACTATCGATCTTTCAAAAAAGGAAAAATAAATTGGAGCATTTTAGTTTATTCAATTCGAAGGGTTTCTTTTAAGTGCGCGCACTGACGAAGTTATTTTTAACTTCAAACCTTATTTTTTTAACGTATAAATGAAAAAATACTTGTTTTAGACTAATAAAATACATACGTCAAGTTTTTCAGTAAGAAAAGATTTATTTTCTTCTTCTTTGAAACACGTATTCCTCTAGCCATCGAATTTTTATGAAAATTTGTATATAGACGTTTTTGAGGTCGTTGATTACAAATTTACTATTAGATTTATAAAATTCAAAACGGCGGATTCAATATGGTGAACAAGCATTTTGGCAATATTTTAATATTTTTGAAATTTTTTGATTTTTCGATTATGAAAGTCGCTGATTGCGAATTTACTATCAGATTTTTTAAACTAAATATGGCAGATCCAATATGGGGTAGTATAAACGGTTTTCGAGGCAAATTAACTATTTTGAAATTCGTAATTAGCCATCTCAAAAATCCCCATATACTATTTTTTTTGAATTCTGAAAACCTGACAGCTAATCTTTGACCTTGTTTATTATTAATAATAATTAGTTCAACATTTCATAAATAATAATAATTATTTTATGTTTATTAGGATCTTAGGAAACTATAAAATAAAACCTGCAACAAAATCGATTTTTCTTTAAATAGAAGCGAGTATAATATCAACTTAATTTTTATACTTATATATGTATGTGTTTTACTTTATTATTAAACTGCTATTTATAATAAAAGAACTTACTAGAAGCAATTAAAAAATTATCCCAATTTTTTCCACTTACATATGAGGCTATCAGCGCAGAAGTGGTGTAACCTCAGACTACTTTTTAGGAGATAATGAGGAATTAAAATGTGGTTAAATTGTTTTTGAATTGCATTTATTTTGTGAACATTATATCAATTGTTTTGCCATCTATTTATAATTCTAAAAGGTGGCTTACGCCACTATTGTGTTGAAAGATCATAATTTAACGAATTTATTTTACACAAAAACCCTACCCAACAAAAATTGTGGGTTACACCACTTCTGCGCTGATAGCCTCATATATTCTTATTGAAAGCTATTCAGTAGTCTTAAAAATTGAACGGAGATACGTTAAACTTGTTAGGGCCGTATGCATGAAACCGACTAAACCTTTGAAGAGTCCTAACTCTATACATCAAATCAACTTAGGACTGTCATGATGGTCTTATGACTGCTCAGAGGTTGTGTAAAGTTCGAAAAAAATTTTTTGCTCAAATGCCAAATGTCAGTGAAATTTCAGCGAAGCAAAAATATATTTTTACCAAACAACCAATTCAGATTATGACTACACTTTGATCTTTTCCATAAGGCCGAGAAGCGATGACTTTTTGACATTTGAAGAAAGTTCGAAAAGTTCAAATTAAGTTCGAAAAAACTCCGGACAAAATTAGGTGATGCATAGCAAAATTCAAATTTTTGATGGTCATAAAGATTTAACTCGATTTCATGCATACGACCTTTAATGACGTAATGAGGTTCTACTTACTACTCTCTTTGATCTAAAATAAAAATATTTTCGTCCTCTTAAAGCCATTTACACATCATTTCGTTTCAAGACAAATATCACATACATTTTTACGTAAATCCTGTTCAATGTTTATGGGTATCAAATTAAACTTTAATTCAGTAATTTTAAAGTGACTTTCCCTTTTAAAATCAATAAGTCATGTTATTTACATATCAATATTACTCGTAAAGTAAATGAGAAATTTGTATTATATTGAAGGTATATGTACAATAATTTAATTTAATTTCAACAACTTTATTAGTTTTTTATTATATTGCTGCCAAATCACGTAAAACAAAATATTCTTGAAAGTGAAAAGGTTTTTGCCTGATTTCACCATGATTAAGATGCGACCCACCAGCAACCCGATAAGTGTGAAAATTCCTTATCACCTATACCAAGGAGTAGAAAACTTTTCGAAATCCCAAACACACCTTAGGGTTTTTCCAAATTCCTTTGTATCAGCCACCGCCCGCTACCGCACCGCCCCCGCCCGCCATTTGTCAATCTAGGCTGCGATATCACCTTCGACCCGCTGACCTTGTCTTCGAGTTACGTAAACTCTGTGGGAATATTTTCCATTGCCTCCTGTTGTTTGTACATTTGCGGCACAAACTTTCGAAAACGAATCGATACTCGAGTTTGAGTGAAACAGTGGAAATTCCGTAGAAAACTGTTTTAACCTTTTCTCGACCTCCTGCTTCGCCTTATTGGTACATGCACGAAAAATAAAATACTTTTTCGGAGGAGAAGAAGTTGTCGAATTTGCTTGGGATTTTCCCGACGACGTGTTAGCAGGCTCTTGCTGGGGGCCTTAATATGAGGCAATTGCCTTGACCATTGAAATCCAGGATAGCCCTGAAAATAGACTGCAGATGAGGAGTTCCCAAATGTTTTCGGATTTAGTAATGGAAACAGTTGGGACTACAAATTTGTACCTACGTCAACTGCACCATTACAATTTTATGAGTTTCTCCTTTAAAATATTCGAAGGACCTTCACCTACATTTTGTTGTCATAACGTTCCATGCACGAAATACGTTTTGCAAATATTTGAAGTAGCAAACACGAGAAAATAAATATGCAAAACAATGAGAAGAATTTCCCAATTTCCATCGATCAGTCGATGCACACGAATATGAGAACCAAAAGAATTTTGTTGTTTAATGCAAACTTAAAGTGGTGACCTACATTATCAAAGTAAAGAGTCGGT
The DNA here is from genome assembly GCA_963920795.1 of Eutolmus rufibarbis. Classification (NCBI taxonomy): domain Eukaryota; kingdom Metazoa; phylum Arthropoda; class Insecta; order Diptera; family Asilidae; genus Eutolmus; species Eutolmus rufibarbis. Next base: position 34,018,399 of record OY987205.1, read on the forward strand.
GAATTTAATCAATGTTTTAAATATAAAATTTAAACAGTGCAATTATAAATATTCAATAAGGTTCGATTGATTTTATAAATTGAAATAGTATGCAGGTTTGCGTGGTAGTTTTAACACAAATCGAAATAATGAAAAAAAAATTTAATTCTCACGTCTACAGAGTAAAAGTAAGTATATACATTAATAAAAAATAAATTAAAAAAGGTATATTACATATTTGTATGTCTCTCAAGTTTATGGAGCTTAAACAGCAAAAGAAATTGCAATAAAATAATTCAAGTACCTATCTTATAAGAAAAAAAACTACTGTTACTCATGTATTAAGTCATTTGACAACAAATTGCACTATTATGTTTTATTATTATATGTTCGCATATATTGACAAAAAAATCATAATTACAAAAAAAAAAGCTTTTATTTAAAAGAATGCAATAAAAAGTATAATCCGCCATTTTAGGGCATCCCCCACATTTGGTTTAGAATGACTTCACATAGCCTTCTACCCGTCAAACCCTTTCATTTGGTTCCCATATCGAGGGGTTGTGAAGTAAAAGGTACCTAATCCGCCATTTTGGAGGGGTCGCCATATTGGATTTAGAAAGATATTAGAAATACTACATATATTGTATTGTCATGGTACTTATGTACGTGTGCAAAATTCCAGCCTGCTCGGATAACATGAATTGGTTCAAAATTGACTTCCAAGATTTCAAGCAGACGGACAACAAATTAAGCACAATAAAAGCTTTTAAGATGACTATCAAATAAGGTCAAAAACATCCAAGCGAACGTTTGTGCAGATGATTAACTTATTTTATTGATTAATTGAGGAGAATTGGAAATAAATTTGGATTAAATCCTAAATACATATGTACATACATATATGGATTACTTTTAATATTTACGCAAATTTTAAAATTACATTTGGCATAAAGGACACTTAAAAGTAATATTTTCTAATGAAGTGTTTCGTTTTTTCATTTCGGGGTACGGGGCTCTAAAAATTAGAGTTCTTAACACGCTCTTAATACATTGTTGACTGGCAATTTTACTTGGAAGCTACTATCCACGTCACCGACATTATTTGCATTATTATTATAAAAATAGTAATAATTATTTCCTAATCGAATTTAGTTTAACTAATTCCAATAAATAATGCAAGTGCGAACACGAGTTAACACGTGAGCGGTCAACATTTTTTGGACATTAAGGAGGATTTCTAGTGTGAAGCCCTGTTTTTGATACCTAATTTTGGGAATTTTTTCTGGGAAAAGTAAGGTAAATACAATTAAGATACTTTTTACGTATTTTTATTAACGAAATAATGTACAAATAAAAATTGTTTTTTCCCAAAAAAAAACCCTTCCAGTTATCCGAAATGAAAAAATCGGTTAGATTCTTAAAGCAGAGGCTTGTGCCTATCGTTCCGACCTCATTCAAGTCAAAATTCCAAAATCTCTACAAATGGCACGAAATTCAAAAAGGGTTAACAGATTTTCCACTTCTTTTTCGTCTTTAAAGAGCCGTAACTTTGTTCTTAATATAGCGAAAAATCTGAATCAGGTCACGACTAGAATCACATGTCTGCCGAACATTTTAAGCCCGAGTTTGTTCTAGTCTAACAATTTTTACATATCGAAGTACTGCTCGCCAACTCAAAAAAATATGATTTCGAGAAAAACGCGTTTAAAGTTTCGAAAGCATAAAGTTTTGACCCGATTGGCCGTCATGTAATTGCGTATAACTCTTTTTCTAGGGCAGATATGATGAAAACAATTACATAGGGTTATTTTAGATACCTCAAATGCAAAAAAACAAAATTGATTTTTTGTAGCTGACACACTAGAAATCCCCCTTACATCACGAGTTAATTCTTGACCGGTCAACAATGCGTTAACTAGGTTACCTCAAAGAGGTTAAACGTAGAATGAGATTCAGGTGGCAGAATTACTTAAGCTTATCTACATGGCAAAAGATATGGAAAAATTGCGGACATTAACCAATTTAACATGCGGGCGGCCTTAGTGCGGCGGGGAATGACCTCAGCGAGCAATTCGCATTACATCGCAGAAAGCGCAGCGGCAGCAGCAGGCGCGATCGCTAAGTGGTGTTTTTCGCGGCAATAAGCGGACAACTGCGCAGCACTCCGCGGATTGTTACGAGATCAGATGCCCTGAATGTAAAAGACTCCTATGGATGGATCTGGCCCGCGTAATGGGACAAAATGGGATTGTTATCCAAGATGACGACGCGTCTTAAACGACGTTTGCGCCAGAGTAGGGCTGTGGAGCAGTCAGCACGAAAATTCATTTCCGTAATTGATAGCAATTGCCTGCTCGTGGAGGTGGCGAGTACGCTTAATATCGCAACTTTCAAGGACACCCAAGTTCACGGTATCTTGGATGGTTGCTTTTGCTCTTTTGCGTCTTAATTTCCGTTTAAGCTATTTTAAGATCTGCAGAAAATATAAAATTACATATTATATCAGCACAAATTAGGTCACGTTCATTTATTTCTTGTGTAAACAAAGTGAGTAAAATTTTACGAGGAAGACAGTGAAAAGCGCAATTCGCATTTACTAGCAACACGGATGACAAAAAATCAAGATGTTTCCTCGTATTACAAGTTTAAGTTATTCTGTAATTAAGGCTTAATAACCAAATGTACATACATATATAAAATAATTAATCTACAAAAATAGTACCTACTTCGAGTTATTTAAAAATATAATATATGTATGTATGTACTTACAAATTACAATTTGCGGCGCAAAAACAATTAGGTATATGTATGTAAATGTCCATTTTTGACTTACCTGAAAAAGAAAAAAGAATATTAAACTTTTGGAAAAATCATATAGAAATGTAGGTATAGCTTATAATATATTTGAAGTTATTTTGTTATCTCAGCCGATCAATATTAAGAAAACCAATTTAGGAGTAAATAATATGACACGAGTTCAGTAACAGAAGTTATTTTGGTTTAAGTCATCATAAAACTGAAAATAGATACAGGGAAAACACTGCTGGGAATGATCCGAAAACCTAATTTTCTTATTTGCATTTTCTGAAAATACATACTTACTGTTGAAAGTGTACAGATTAGGGATGGACGATATATGTACATCAATGCTTCGAAAACAATCGATGTAAAGCAACGATGTATCGGACTGATTTGATGTATCATTAATGCTTTAAACATCGATATGTATATTTTACCACTAACCCTACCCTCATAAAGTATTATATATGCAACTCAAAACATACATATGTATGCAGTCATTTCGTCAATAGAAACGTAGCTCAAAATAGTAATGCGTCTAAGGCTATGTTTCCAGGTCGGGTCGAATTGTGTTATCCAATCACACATAGCCTGTTAAATCATATCGAGCATTAAATTGAAATTCTTGTCTATGGTCATAGAAATAATTTTACGAGATATTTGCTTACTTTTATATGAATTGCTCCATTGTATTTTAATATGTACTTTCAAAGATAGATTTACCTGAGATTAAAAATTATTGTAGCAGATGTAGCGCCGATATTTTTTATAAGCGATATTAATATGCACAAACTAAAATATCTCCTAATAAGAGTTTTCAATCTTAAAAAATAAATTGGTCATCAACTATTAGATATTTTTATTTTCGGTTAGTAACTAAAATTATAATTAAATCGGTCTAGTCACAGACAAATAATACAAATAAAATAACCAAAGTCAGTAAGGGCAAGTAATGTTCAGCGAAATTGAAAAAGAATTTAAATTCGAATTTCTTTGTTCAGAAGTTTCAGAACTAAATAAAAGTTGATTATTGAAGTTGTTTTTGATTTATTACAGATTTAAGTCTTTATAACCCATATTTATAACTTACAAAAAACAATCGATGTTTGTCTCGAGACATCGATGTCACAATACGATATATTACATTGAAAAAAACATCGATGTTTTTCTTCTATGTCCATTCCTAGCATAAATTTGTAAGTCTTAATTTGTAAAAATTATGAAGCTGTGGCCTTTTAAGTGAGTGTAGTCAACACAGCCTTATACACGTAAAATTAACTTTTAATTAATTTAATTAATATTAACGTACCATAACTTAACAACATATCTTCCTCCCAAATCCTAAAGAGTTACCAAATAAAATTCAAGAAAAGGGTTCTGTTGGACCAACAGTGGTGTTTTCCCTTAAAGAGGATTTTTTACCAATTTTTTCAGTTACTTAGTTTTAAATGGCTATGAATTTTTACTTTACATGATGCATAGAATAAAATATATAATCAAAAAAATTTAAATCAGATTAGATATTAGGATTCAAAAGTCAAACTCTACAATTAAAAATATTTAACAATTAAATCTATTAAACACTTATTTAATATCATGTTGATAACACTTATTTAAAGTTTAATAGTTTGAAATAATCTAAATGTATAAACTAATAATTATCGGGCATTATCTGTATTATTGCGACTATGCAAACAAAACTTTTAATTTTAATCCTAAAAACAGAAAAATGAAGCAAACAAAACAAATTCTATCCAATAGTAACTTTTTATTAGAACCTTCCCAGACAGTGCTAACAATAATTTATTTATGCTAAAAAGTGTCTGTCTAAAAATAAATGTGTATTAAAAAGCAAATAAACTATGTACACGTGCGCATTTGTGGATGATGAAAGCAGAGGTCTTCACTGATAACCTTTTCTCGTTGCAATTTTATATGATTGATTTGCCGACATATAAATTAATAATGAAAATGATTTTATATTTTCTTTTAAGAAAACAATTATTTTATATAATTATGTACGTCACATTTTAATAATTACTTAACACAAAAAAATAAAATATTCCAAAGTCACAGTCATTTAAAATGACATTGCACGATAAGACTTGGTGCTACATGATTGATTTTCTTCAAGTTTATAACTTCCTATAATAATTACATTTATAGAAAGTAATATCATCATGATAATTAAAAAACATTAAGTTGATTACATGAAATTTTTTACGCGGCTCTTCAAAAATTACATTATGGAATAAAAATTGTATTTATTTTAACCTTAATGAAAAAGTTTTTAACTTTGAAGAGTACAGAATATAAATTGCAAAGAAAACTTTATAACAACGAATCCCCTTTTACTAAAAGCTGTGAAATATAGCATTAAAGTAGCCATAGTAAACGATGATTGTTTTGCTTAACCTATGCGATGCTCTGGCTAAATTTATAAATGCGTAAAATTAGTGTATGCATAACTCCACATGAGTAGCACTGGATATGCATCAACGAAAATTTATGAGTTTATGAATGCACCCGTTAATTATGCTACATAATTCATTTTATTTACCATTCATTACAAATTCTTAATTGTATTGCATAAATTTCATTGATGCTATTGTTTTGTCAAAAACCTATGATTTTATAATTGCACTATTAACACCTATATCTTCAATTATTTTATATTTCATCCAAATTAAGGCGTCGATTAGTCTATTCAGTTATTATCAAATTGAAGTCATTAAATTTGTTGACAATTGCAGAAAAACTTCAACTCGAAAAATGGTTTGTTCAATCAAAATATTTTTTACAAGGTTCATCAGAATTCCTAGATGAATGACCGCAAAAATCCCCGATTGACCGTCACGTATCAATGCAAAAGGAAACAATCTGCGCAACTTCTTATCAATTGATTCTTTAATTTCAAATAAATAAGAAAAATACTGGAAACACAGATTAGAACTTATTTGCTGCAAAATGTCGGATGCTATTTTCTGTGGAATATAAAATTTGGCTGCGTCTTCGGATGTATGACGATACCTTGGAAGGAATATGCAAAAAGGGATTTCACATTACTAAGGTAATATTTCATTAAATAGCTTATCAACGGAACTGGAAAATTTATTTAAGCTGATTCAATTTCAGTATCAATTTCACTACACCAACAAAGAATTTTGTCTGGTTTTTTGTTAATCTTCCAAAAACACGCAACTATCATATTATAAAGATTGTGAAATGTGTAACAATTTATCACTTACAGAATAACTACACACAAGTCGACCAAATCCTAAAACCCTTCAAACGATGTGACCGAGACACAGAAATAGTTGAAAAGGTTTTCAATTGACATGTTTTTCATAACATAAAACCAAGAAATTTTTTCCAAATACAATAATAAAATAAAATTAATGAAACATTTCATCACAACATGTCATTTGGACCAAAAGTCAAAATTTTGCGGACTCCTGTTTTTGGGGTCACTGTTTAAACTTACAACGAAGCAGTTAATTTTTCTTTTGATTTACCAACAAAATTGGATCGGTCAAATTAATTTTGTAGAAGTAGTTTTAGGTATGCAAGTCTTAAAGTTTTTAAGCAAATAAAACGATTAGTTATTGAAAATTTTTCAATTTATTAAAAATACTCTATTATAATGCCCTTTAATTCAACTCAATTCATTACAATATCTTATTAATTGAACTTTAAAGTAAGCAATACTAAAACAAATGGATTAGATCAACTGTTGTCTAAGGTATAGAATACCATTCTTTCTGTAATTGATTCTTATTTATGAAATATTGACCGGCTTATTTTCATTTCAGTGTACCCCACAAGTTCTCAATAGGATTTAGATCGGGAGATTTACTAAGCCATGAGATACAAAATACATTTCGATCACAAAGCCAAGATTTTACCAAAACCGATATGTGCTTCGGAGCGTTATCTTGTTGAAAATACCATTTCAAGGCATATTTTCTTCGGCGTAGGAAAGCATATACTTTAAAAGATGGCTTTATATCCAATTTTTTTTTTTGTGAAACGTACATGAATACGCCAATAAAAATTATGCTGTGGTCAATTGTTTCGATTTTTCCATATTTTTCAAAGGTTTTAAAGCATTGGTGACACAATTTTCTGTTGTTGACATCGAAATTGTAAAAGAGAAGTAAACAATTCATTCTCTTACAATTTGCTACAAGTTGAAACAATAATAACTTCATTTGGAAGCAAAATTAATAAAGAAATTGCGCACACCTATTTTCTGGACCAGCTGTGTACAATTGTATATTACTAATTAATTAAGCTTTTATACGGGGGCACCTGAGGCGCCAAATTGTAGTAAAACTCTCTTTGTATTTAAATTTTAAAAATAAAATGGGAAACTTGTTTAAATTTTTTAAAATATTGATTATGCCTTAGGCGGTTAAAATTGAGTCCCACAGGCAAAACGTTTTTACGAATGTGTTCCGTATAGCTAAAAATAAAATAAAAATAATATTGGAATAGACAGTGCATCCGTTTTGGATTAAATAAAACACTTACTCGCACTGATGCAGGTAAAATGGAACAAACTTTAAAATATTAAAGCGTTCTCATTGGACACCATTAGTTTGTACAATTTCCCATGAATTAATTAACTTTTTGCTAGCATGAGCTCAGCCAGAAAAAAATCACTCGAAGGGAACAACCAATTTAAGTTTGGCCGTTTAGCTCGATGCCTGGCTGATTTCCATTTCAATTTATTTCAATCGATTCATTTCATTTAATGAAGAGACGGAATATCACTGATTTGTCAGAATTAAAACAAATCACCGGAGCTGGAGGCAGACGTTTTCGGCTGGCCGTGTAATGAAGAGTTTTCGGCTTGAACGTGACATGGACCCCAAAACAACGCAAATAATTTCATTGAAATTCCCACCGCTCACCTTAATTAAAAACAGTGCGGCAAGAATGCGCCGCTGGACTTGACTTCAATTAAGAAGTTCAACGAACTTCCCCGGGAGTCAAGTGGGGTCTTGGATTACAAAAGACAGTAACTCACTGTTAGCGTTAGGTGACGCCCCTAAGCCCCGGATTTAGCCCCGGCGCTGTAGTTTGCAGCTCGCGAAATTGGAGCTGAGTTTTAATAATAAAAGAAGACCGCGGCTGGCGAGTTCCGCAAAGAATCCCTGCCAAGGATTATGATAACAGGGAAGAATATTCCGAAAGGAAAAGAACTTCAACAGTTTCTAAAGTGAAATTTTTCCTGCAATTGAAAAAAAAACTAGTGCACCAGGGGGTGCAAAATCTTGTCCCATCACATAAAGGACTTTTTCCACAGTTTAATTTCACATCTTTTAAATATTTTTTCCGATGAAATTAGACCGGAGTTTTCTCGCTGACGACGACCGTCGACGGGACCTTGCAATGAATTAATCCGCTCTTCAAATGAACCTCATGTCGACGATTTGTTATCTTTTAATTGGAGAAAAACTTCGGTTTGACGGAATTCCTCCGTCCGATATCCTTCGAACGACGGCTCTTCCGTCTGGTGTAGCGAAAATAAAAATTGATTTTCTTTTTACAGTGATGGATATTTATTTTTCCTTCGGTTTGGCCACCATGGGGAGAATACAAAATGGCTATTTTGCAGATGCAAAAAGCAATTGTTCTTTAGTTAGAACGATGCCAATGGAATGACATGAATGATCTGAAACACCATTGCGCCAATTTATTCCATTGCAAATATTATCTGATAATATAAATTTATATATATCTTTAAATTCCGACTTCAATTAAAAAAAAATAAATAATCAGTCAAAATAACATTTTCATGAGTAGACTTCAGTAAATCCATTTTGTCAACTTGCTTATATGTATGTATATGGTAAAAGCTCTTTTGAAAGTTCTTACGAAATTTCATCAGTCCATCCATCCAATTAGTGTTTCAAATAAATAGACAGTAAAAAATGCTTACTATTTTAAAGGTAGGCATCAAAATGCCTACTTATATAGTAGTTATGTTAAAACAGTCGAAAAAAAAATTCCAAATTGATTGTAATTTGAATAATCAATAATGTAAATGAATTACCTATATGAATTCGCAAAATTACATGCTGGCTTTGCAAATTAATGAAATTATTATGTGTAAAATTCCTCATATAGATGGGAACAAATTGAAAAGTGCGCGAAATGTATACCAGAAATTTACAATTCTATTTTTTAAACCGATTTGAATTCATGTTCATTCGAAATGTATGATATTTATAAGCAACCTGGAATTTTCCTGCCAGCTTTTAAATTTCCTTCGTTTCGAACGAATTCCATCGGATTCAAGAGTAAGGTTGTTATACAACTGAGAAAAGAAACGCAAAAGTTTTAACCAGGTGCAATATATATTTTATTAGTAGTAGATAAGGGATATTATTTACATGCACGAATGAGTGAAAAAGTTTAGCATATGCATGTGTCAGGCACTTTGACTTGCGGAAAACAATGTGTTTTGAGATACGAATGTATAGGAATTTTATTTAATTGAATATACAAGTATTAGAACAAAAAACAAAATTTAGTTCTTACGAAAGAACTTTTAAAGAACAAATTGTAAAGTTGTACATATTGTTTGTAATTTTTTATAGTTTACTTAAATTTTACTTATTATAATTAGCAAAATTCAGAATTTCTAACTTTACGGATGTATGTATTTGCAAGATTTAATATAAATTTGCGAACTATGTATGTAGGTGCTATATACTCAGATGTGTGTATAAATTTGGACTACTATGTAAACACATATATACCAGATATGACTTTCGAATTGAGTTTTTTTAGTACCAACTACTTACGACTGTTCTGACAATTATTTTAAATAACTTAGTATCGACTATGAACGAATAAAATAATAAACCTTGCAAATATATACAATAGAAATCATACAATTTAGTGCTAGAATCAACTATGCTATTATTGCTAGGTTTGCATAAGCAAATAAACATTTTAAAACATATATTGTTTTTGGGAAAAAATCTTTTCTTGAAAACAATGATAAAACCTATTCTTACATACTACAAGAGCTGCGGACAATAATAGAATAAAATAATAAATGAACAGCATTAAGCCATCAATGTAACGAATAATTATCCTTACACCACGTGGTAAGTGAGTAGTTCTTTTTGAGCACACATGCAATTTACAAGTAATACAAATAATTTTGATTAAATCAATGATTTTGTAAGCCCACTAATATATTGAAATTTGCTGAAAATATTTTAAATTCTTGTGATCTAAAAGCAAGCATGAAAGTTTTAAAGGATAAAGGCATCATGAATTTGAAATACATATAATGCATTTTGGTGCCATTTTAAAGAAGGCAATCTAAGGCATGGATAACTGTTAATACATAAATCATAAGCTAAGCTAATTTCAATAAGCAAAAAGAATCAATTTGTCACAATCCTCATGAAATTAGAAAAATTCAAAATGGTGATAAAGTATCGTAGAAAAAATAAGTATGTGTATATGTTTTAATCCTGAAAATTCGGAAAAATTTTCAAATCTACAAGTACTTCTTAAAGAAATTTAAGGTACACCCATAAATTTGATGTTCGTAATTCACACTATGTATCATGAGCATGACTCAATTTCATGAGAGTGACGTCACAACTGGTGGAAGAAACGCAAGAGATGCAGCCCTGAGCCAAATAGTGTTTGAGGCAATTTGATGCATGTCCATGAGCGAAAATTGAATGGAGATTCAAAGACTATTATGTAAACAATGTTCTACATTCATATTCATGATAGAAAACGCTCATGAAATTGACTGAGTCCATGATAGTCTAAACGGGATCTATGTAATTGATCAAAGGCAAAAAGTCCTAGATACTATATTCCAGTATAAGTACTTGGCTTACGTAAAATATTATGCGAAAAGTATATGTAATATTAAAAATTTGAGTGTTTGTCGTTGGATACGATTTGAGGATGTTTCAGTAGTATCTTAATATATAAAAATATTAAAAATTTTAACTTTATAGAAGTTTTCACAGAATGTTCTCAAAACGACAAGAAACGTCCGTACAAAGAAAAAAAAACTAATACTAAATAGTTTCATGTATTTTTTAAACACTGATATATGTACATATGTAGTTGTATATTTCTCATTGGTATTGACTTATAAACTCCAAGTAAGAGAATTATCTCAAATTATGTAACTATGTATGTTATGAAAATAATGTTCAAAAATACCACTTTGTGGCAAATAGGAAACAAGGATGTGTGTGAACTTTTAATATTGCGTAAATTCGATCCGATGTCCTCAGCAGGGCTGGACAGGACACACAAAGCGATTTCATCTATTTTGCATACATCTGACCCTCAGTCTCCTTTGCACTGATCTGAGGAGCTCGAGCGGTCGCTTCGAGGTAATTTGTGAATTAATTGCCCTAAAATCAATTCGGATAGATATGCCAGGAAGTGCTCTGGGCCTCAACAATCTTGCTAATAAGGTATTTAGTTTGATGGGAGCCGGGGAGGGTGCCACAAAGTAAGCCAACAAGCCCTCTGTGGATGAGAAAGTTGTCTCAAGGGCAGTCCCTGCACACCGTCACTCAGCCGGGGCCGAGCTGAGGTGTTGGCACACATGGCGAAGCCCCCAGGATAGTGGCAACATGGGTCCACATTTGTCTGATTGAATTGCAGTGGAGTGACACACACCCGATGCAAGGGCCAAGTATCTCGGGATTTATGGAGGAGATCCGAATTCAGCTTCCCTGCACGTGATGCATCACGTGTAGGACAACGAGCTTCCCACAAACGGGTTCCTGGGTTCCAGGACTCCTGTTCATGGAGCTGTTGAGTCCCGACTATTCCGGGGGTACTTTGTAACTCTCCGTCTTCCACTTCCGTTTCCTCCTGATGCAGACGATTCACGTCCTATTGATGGGGCAAAATAAGCTGCAAACTTTTGTCTTCCTTATGCTTTTGTGCGGTTGGTAAGATATTCAAGCATTTTAAAATTCCCCGTGTAAATTCAACCCCCAGGGCAGCTTAAAATTTGCGGTGGCGGAACTCCCACCCTCGGGTGGGCAACCCGTTGACAGCGCGAATCGAACGTCCTTTTCCATTGTTTACGTCTTGCCTTCGGGGCCATTCTCCGGCTAAGTTCGCCCGATGTTTTCATATGCGGCTCCCGTGCCAACCCTCAGGACCTCCCTAACACAGTCGTGGTCTTGTGGACCAGCATCCAGTTCATTTTGTGCTGCGGCGCAATTGTTCGGTTGCATTTCATTACATGGGATGTTGAGTGCACAATAATCCCTGATCCTGGTCCTGGTCTTGGTGTTGCCACGGCGACAGTGCTCCACATATGAAGCCAAGCCTTTAAGGGAACTCGAGCAGAAAATAGGGGAGAAAAGCATTCACATACTCCTTAAAGATTCAGATCGTGATTGGCAAAAACATAAAAAAGCAAAGTAAGGAGGACCAAACGCCATAGAATTAAGATGCTTCAATGCTGCAACAAAATTCTTTCAAGTGGTAAATCCACCTCGTTGGGGACAAAATGCAATATCGTACCTTCTATCGAAAATCGATTTAACAAAAAAAAAAATCGACTTATCGGAGTTTAAACATTTACAGGAAAATATATGGTTACGACAAAAGTATGAAAATATTCCTCAGAATTCAACAACAGACGGAAAAAATATCTGAGCAAAATAAACGAAAATGTAGACTTATTTACCTTTAAATCAGTTTCCTGATAATTTAAAAAAAAACTTGCATGAAAAGGTTGTAGGTCGTACATTTTCGAATAATAAGTTTTATGTTAGGAATTTCTTTATTAGGGTGTGTCGTCTATTTGTCTGAATATCTTTATGTTTAACCTGTTTTTCTCAAGAACTAAACATTTGTGAGTTCGAAAAAATTATTTTTCTTTCAGTAGTAGCTAGATAGTAATATTAAATCTTATAGTTTCTGATATGATACCAAATATGAGAGTTCAAAAGGAGTTTTCTGTTCTTACCCCTTATTTTTGAAATTTGAAAAAATTTATATTATTAACGCTAAAACTAAGAAAGTTTACTACTATTTTGTTATTGCTATAAGATTACAGAAAAAACAAATCCGAATAAAAGAAAGTGGTTTGTTACATACTACAAAATATCGTATTTATATGATAGGGTATTTTAATATTCTTTTTTTTCGAAGATTTCGAAGATATCTGCTGTGACGACCATTTCGTATGTTAGCTATATTCTATATGTGCACTCGGCACAGAACACCACTCGTACTTGACCGGTTTTTTATGAATGAATTCATTTTTATCCGATTGCCCCAGAAAGAGAACTTGTAGCTAAAATGACATGATAGATTTTAAAAAATTACGTGTCGTTAGATTCGTCTCGATCTCAAAAAGCCATTGGATCAAAATTCAAAATGGCGAATTTCAAATGACGGTTTTTTAATGTTAACCTTTATTCAAATCTAACAAAACTTAGTACCTACATACACCGACGATTTTGATATAGCTAGTTTCAAGTTTGATACCCACATTCGTGGACTTAATATGGCAGATCCAAAATGGAGACCTCCGCATTCCAAATTTCATTTAAATATCATAATTAAACAGAATAAACTGAAAAATGTTTAAAGAAATAAAATCGCGTTCAAAACTTCAGAAATTTTACGGGTTATCTTGTTATATTTCCTTTTTTTACTGATTTCTGGGATTTAAATTAAAGAAACAGAATCTAATTTTTTAGAAAAACTTTATTTTAAAGCTTGGTCAGTAGGGAGGAGTGAAAATGTATGGAGAATTTTTTTGTTATTTTGTAATAGCATAGTGGTAAAAAGCTGACTATGGATGAGCAAATGAAGTATGTTAAATATCATTTACATATGTATTATAATGGTTTGAGGTGCCTCAAAACGAAACAATTTTGAAAAAAAGTATAATTTCATTCATTTTTGACAGCCTCATTCAGATGTATATAAACCTTAATAAATGTATATAAACCTTAATAGTATTGTTCATGTTGTTTGAAACCTATATTTTTATGTAATAATAAAAATGTATATAAAAGTTTGGAATTTATGGTGCCCCAAAACCTCTTAAAACAAAACTAAATCAAGAATTTGCAATAAACCTGCGATTCATATTTATGAAACATTTATGAGAAAAATGTTACAAAATACCAATTAAGTGGAAAATTCGCGTTTAGTATTATAAAAAAGCATCATCTGATGTGATGACAGTCTGGCCCTGATAAAACCATCATTTTATGAAGTTTAGCATTTGGTTTTGCACTATCGAACATTGTCAAGTTTCTGATTTTTTTTCAGAACTTTGTCCCAACGGGGGCACCTCTAAATATAAACCTAGACAAAATATATGTATTTTCGCTTTTGCTTATTATGCCTGTCACGCAGCTTTTTGCGGGTATGCCATAGTAAATATATAAAAAAAAAAATTTCACTCCACCCTATTGGTCAAATATAAAACTTTTCATATTAGAAAATTTAGTTTAATGTTATTCAAACACTTTATGAAGATTAGTTGCTTAATATAAACTGCACTAAGTTATTTGCTCAAAACAGTTCCCGTTAAATTATTTTAATGCACATTATCCTGAACATTGCTTCTACTCGGCATTGAAAAAAGTCCACGTCATCAACTTCCGACACTCCTGGAATCGATTGAAGGGACTTGCTGTTTATTCTGGTTTACGTAGTGAAACGATTTATCGTACCCGTAATGGCTGCAATTACTCCAATAATTACTCATTAAATTGCCCGAAATGATGTAATTAGTGCGCAGTCATCAAAGCGATAATTATTAGCACCCCTCCTCAAATATTTGCTGCAAATATGTAGTTTTGCCGCTAATTTATGTGGGCGCCATGCCATGCTCAGGTATCCCGTAAAAATGAAGGTCGGACAGAATGCTGGTGGAGGGCTCAAATAATTAAGCAAAGTGCAAAAAGGCTCGCCGAAACCTAATCTGGGAAATGTATTGCAATTTATACGTTGCCTCATTGTTGCCCTTTGGTCGGGTGGTTGTGGGTACTCCGAAAATTACAATCAAACGCACTGGAGCTGCATTCTCGCATGGCCTGGAGCTACGGGGACTGATCAATGCATCAAAATAATTTTCTTCGACTAATCCAATTCGTTGCCGAGTGTGCTAATAGTCAAAATCTGTCTACAACGGCCGGCCAGTCGGCTTTCCCAGAAGGGCGGGGCGTCCCGGCCGAAAATTTAGACGTTTTGGCTCCTGCCGCTCTCCCGGCAACCGGATCGATTATTTAAATAGTCAAATCGAATCTGACGCTTTGTGCTGCAATAATTTATTCGATTTATAAGCGCTAAGGCTCGCAAGCACCACTTTGTTTACTTTGGCGGCTGTGGAGCGCTGTTTCCGGCAGTTGGCTTCTTCGGACTCCTGCGGGCATTCGGTTCACATCCACTGCGAGTTGAGTGCTCCGGCACCACCTACAGATTTTGGATGGTGTCCTGATGGACGAACCGAAATCCGCCCCAAAATCTACGGGCATGCATCAATTAGTTCTGATGTGTTTAATGAAGTTATATTGAATTTTGGATAGCGTTAATTTATGGATCAAACTCTTTAGCCACGCCATCAGTAGAAGATTAAAGTCCGTTTTGGAGTAAATAAATGGAGTACCCATATATAATTATCGCATTACGAAAATAAATTTCATTAAAGTAAAATCGTATTCGTCATAAAGAATGGGAAAATCCAAACGAATTTAAACATTTCCAATAACTATTATGATAGATTTAAGATGGAATGCATTAGTTCACAGTTCACACTAAGAAATTGGAACAGATTGAATTTGAGTTCGCCTCACGGATTTGAATAAAACTTTGTATAGGAGTGTTTATTTGGAGTCAAAAGTGACGAATATGCCAAAAAAAATTGTCGCTCACTTGTACTTCCCCTAGTTAGATATTTAACCTGGAAATTTCGAAACTAACATTTTGCCGTCACGATTTTTTGCATATTCCCACAAAGTTTTGTTGCAAATTGTATAAAATACGTTAAATTAAGGACATTTCCACCTTTTCATTTTAAAAAATCCTTCCATAATCTTACAAATTAACGAATTAAAGGTAAATATCACTTTTCAGAATTTTAAAGTTAATTATCTCAGGAAATATAAGCGACCGACATATGTTTTTTGAATATCCGTCACTTTTGACCCTAAATGGACATTCCAACAAAGTTTCATCAAAATCCGTAAGGAGACCGTAAACTTCATTTATGCCAAGAAATTTATCTAGTGAACTTTAACTAGGGGTCTAGGAAATTATTTTAAGTATTTTTCAGTAATTTTGTATGACAATGCCGAAAAGTTATTCAGGTTCAACTGAACTTCTCCAACATGGTCAAAAACTTAATCCAAGCTAGTTCAAGTCTTCAACGCCATCACAATTTCAAAACCATTTGTTTTTGTAACAATATTCGTTACTAATTGAGGTTTATTCGGCCAAATGAATTTGCTCAAAAATGAGGTCTACTTAAATCATCAAATCATCAAAATCTTCACAAACATCATGATAAGTATATGAAGTACTCATTGTGGAAATTTTCCACTTCTAGCAGGATTTTATTACTTACTACTCACTAATTTTGATTACATTGCATTAGTTTTTGATACTTTTGCTAAACTTGAATAAATAAATAAACTAAAATTTGAAGTCCAGGTATATTGGTACTTAAATCAATTCTAATGTACTAAACCAATAGTTGCGATCAGTTCGAATTCGGATAGTGTACGATCGCTACTCGAAATTAATCGTATTTATTAAGGAATCTGTCCAAAATCATTGTGACGTTTGTTAAAAGCCATTACACTTGCCTTATCTCAGATAATATTTTCTTGTGTTTTATCCAACATTTTGACTGGTTGATGCAACTTTGGATAAAAATATTGTTGAAAGTGTGTATATGTATGTATACTGTACATAGGTACTCATGCCGATATAAAAGACTTTCTTTTGCGATATATTAAACAAAAAAACGTTTAATTATCCGTCAATTGAATTAAAAAAAATACCAGTAACATTTTCATTAATAGATACCCACCAAAAATTTTCAAAGAGCGCTTCAAAATGTCTATCAAAATGTTATCTAAACTTGCCATTGGAGGTTGTTGCTCCCCAACTAGGTTAAAATTTTTGAGCATATTGAGTGAAAACAATTGCCAAATTTTTCATACCTTCTGAAAAACAACACCCCTTCGCCAACCCCCGCCCCCGCACATCTATTACTCAAATTGCCACCGCACTGTTTGATAAAACACTCCACTTTAGCAAACGAAGCGGTGCGGCATTCAATTTGTATTTACGTTCCACTTCAGCTATCGCGTCAGGCATGTGAGAAATGTTGATGAATGCTGGCTTTTACCTTGATCTTGATAATCAACCCATTCTACCGTGAAACCAATGGTTAAAATGCTGAGAAGCCTGATGTTAATGCACTCTTGTTTATGTTTCGCATGATATTAAATCTTCGACTGTGTCGTGATTTGAAGAGAAATTCGTAAGACAAAAATTTCCTGGGAAGAACTCAGCATTCTTATTGTCATTGTTCATGGAGGTGGAAAGTGTGTTTGCACAGATGGTGAAATTGCTAAGTGATTATCCAAAAATTTTATGCTGTACAGTGAGCAAACATAAAACCATTGTTATTACCAATTATATTTTGGTCAAACATCAAGTTCTTTAGTCACATCCAGAGAATATCTTTTATTTTCCCGTCTTCCTAAGTAGCACAATAAAAAAAAAACCAAATAAAAAAAGAATTGTCGAAGTGCATGCTTCAAAAAATGTGTATTCTTTAGTTACTAGTGTTGTTATCCACTTCAAAAATAATAACAAATGTAGTATTTTTTCCTCCAAGGCAAACAATATTCAAATACCTTTCCAATAAAAATACATCTGGATGATTTTAGAAAAGCCTTAGAATATATCAGAATATGTTAAGACATTTGTAAGGTATGCCACCAAACCTAATCTTAAGACCATGAAGCTTTTCGACTTCATACAGATATTTCTTATTTTTTTAAATAACTAATCGGATTTTAAAGTTAACTATTTAATCGTTTTCAGTTAAATGATAATTAAAAAATAAAACACCCGGCACCTCGATTTCGGTGCACATATAGAGAAAAGGATAAGTTATCTGTATTTTAGAATAATTTATATACACATTAAGTAATTAATATTCCAAACTTCAGAACTTGTTTTCTCGAAACATACTTTTTCGAAGACAGTAAATAAGACGATTTTTTTTGTCAAATTGATACTATTCTCGCAATAACTATTATATTAGAACTCTTAGGTATCATATTTAATAATAAAAATTGTCATTTTTTGATTTTAGGAATGGGGACTGACTCTAGACTTTAGCCAACAACAAATTTAAATAGTTGAATTAAAATGTTTTTATATCTTTTCCAAAAAGTTTCGAACGGATGTAACACCTACAGTTAAACCGGAAGCGAACAATTTTGACACTTTCGGATTAAAATTGTCAGCTTTATATTTTTCGATTTTGTAAATATATACATATGTTCAAAAGGAGCTATTTACACCACAAGCAAACTTTACAAAAACCGATAAAAACGTTTAGTGGTCACTACATATTTATATGCGCGGGTGTTTTTTTTTCTTCAATAACATTATTTATGAAGGCGATACTTTTTTGTCCAGCTAATTTGATTTTTAGTACTATTATTAACAAACAAAATAATAAACAATCAAATATGCAAATAGCATCTATTGATCAGACATTTTGCAATTTCCATGCAAATAGCACCCTTTTGATCAGCATTTACACCAATTACGCTTAAGATATGTAAATAAATAAAAGATAAATTCAATAGCAGTTGACACACACAAAAACGTTCAGAAATCAAACCTTCTTCTTCAGTATGAACTGTTTCTAAATCTTCCAATTTTTTATGAAAAATTTTCAAAACCAAAAGAAATAACTAGCTCTCCTTGGAGCGTAAATAGCATCTTTTGATTGGAACAATAAAAATAAGGTTACTATTAGTAAGAAACTAAGCACTTTTGATCAAAAGTAATGACAGAATTATGTAGGATCTTAGTTTAAAAGTGGAATTAGTAAAAAAAAACGTTGAATGACCAAAAGTGTAAATAGCTTCTTTTGAATGCACACTGCTCATATATGTACATATCAATTAATTTGCATACCATAGATATTCTGAGGTCCAATATTGTACAATAGGTAAATTGAAGTCCAATATGTACGTCAATTTGTGTAAACAATGCATTTTAAATATACATTAATAATTACATACTTCAAAATCAAATTAACTTACGACTAAACATAAATTGTTTACAGTAAGAGAAATATAACTAACAAATATTGAATTTGAATACGTTTACTCCCTGCGATCCTATCTGAAATAGTTTCCAACAGACAATGCCTACATGCCCGCCAGTAGTCTGCAAAATCACATTCGAATTATGTCATTTATTGCGCAACTGAAATAAATCCAACAAATGCAAAAGTGCAATAATAATATTTCAGAAATTTCCATTTACCCACCATAACTCTGCCATGAAAGCAGCGTGGACGTGCCACGACTATCCCCAATATTTCTCAATTTTCACACAACTATTGCGGAAATATCAATCACTTATTAAAAAAAAAAAAAAGGTCCAACACTTTACCTTGCGGCGTTATAACCTAACCTTAAAATTTTCATCTAAATGCAAATCTCGTCCGTCAGACTTGTTCGCACTCTCCGGTGCAGCGGCAGCTCACTTGCTTGTGTCTGCGACGAGGCACGTTGCATAACGATCTACTGCCCTCGGATTTGGGCCCCCCGATTTCGTCTTACCCGAAATGTGCCGCATGCGGAGCGGAGCGCCTGGCACCCACACGACAGAGCCACCTCCAAAAATCACATTAAGAACCTGCAGGTCTGGTGTATATTTTGCCGCATCCCAAGCGCCGGATAAAGTTTTCCGTCGCCACATGGAAACTTCTTGCGAAATATAAAAAAAAAAAAAAAAAAAAAAAAAATGTTTTAAAGGAAATAAAAGGACGAGTCCGCAAGACTTGATACTTCCGAATAGCAAAAGACTTAAACTTAAATAAGGCGCTCCGCTGGCACGAAGGCAACGGGGCGCAGGACCCAGTGGCGCTGCACACAAAGTTTTCCTTTTGATCTTGCAGATAGCTTTCCGAGTAAGCCCCCGGAAATCTACCCCCCCTCCCGCGAAACACAATCTCATTAAACTTCAACTCTCAAAGACACAAACGTGCTGCCAAGAGCCAGCACCTGAAGGAAGCTGAGACTTTCAAGAAAGTGTCAGGGCCTGAGGGGCCCTGACAGTGCAGCACCCCCCTGAATTTTACTTGCAACATGACGTCCCCGGGTGCCACTAGATATGAATCTCGAATCATTTATTCCGAACCGAAGATTCAAGGAGCCGAATATCGTGCCTTTTCTTTGTAATTGAAGCCCTTTCAATAGACACGACCACCCCCCGGGAGCCTTCCGACTCCGCCGGAGACCCAATGATACTCGCCTCGGCCCACTGTATAATGGCTTTCCTGTCCGTTGGAAAAAAAAAATATATATTCACGGATTTTTTAAGAGAATCTCAATTTTTTCGCGGCTAACTTCGTTTCGAGCTGCCTTTGATGACGCCCTCAGCTATCTTTCTACATTTGGTAAATGCTCCTTACTCTCGGCGCTGCTGGTAAATCTTTTATGAACTTTAGGTTTCTCATTAGTCTGGATTTATGGGCTCACAGTGGCGCGGCAGGGGCAAATGATTTGATGACTGTAGCATTGAATAATGCTTGCGGGGTAAGTAACCTTAGCATCTTCCGCCCCCGCCCCCGCCCCTGCCCACCGCGTCGAATTATTGATAGACATCAAAGAAGATAAAAGAGAGCGTAATTAGCGAAAATATCGCTACTCTAGAATCTGGATAATGGTTCGGATGAAGGGGATAGGGTGGCCTAATGATTTTATCGTTACAACATTTCCCAAATTTGACAGCTTTCATTGGCAGGATATTGAAATTTAGTTTGCCATCTTCTATTTTATCTCGAAATAAAAAACCATTACTAATTTAAACATTTTTCACTTACCTCATCCACAGTTCAGAAATGGTAAAGAGTTTATTGGGTAAAAGGTTTCAGTATTATTCGACACAGATATTCTTATACTCGTATTAGGGTTTCAAACCACAAATTGGAAGTCCCAACCTTTAAGGTTGTCTGTCTGTCCCCACAGTAAGAAACACTATACATATACCATTTTATATATGTACATACTTCTGTTACAGTATGCTCAACAAAAAAATGACCATCGTCATTTATCCACAAATTTGATTAAATTTATACACCAAAAATTCGACCATAAACAGCTGTTTTCCCTACCATTATATTTTAATTTGGGCTTTCAGAAGAATCACCGATTCGGTGTAAGCCCATATCTCAGTTAATCTTTGAGCAGTGAGCCTTCGAAATTTTTTCGTGAGAATCGAAAAGACTTATAATATATAAATTCTTTTTCGGTAAATCTTAATGATTTTGTCTCCATTTTACCCATATACACTTTTATTGTTATACTATTTTTAAACACCATCTCAAAAATCTAATTTTTCGAGCTTCAAAACGGTATTGAAGTATTACAATTTAAGTATATTATTATAGAAGTCTAAGCTTTAATTAAAAAACAAAAATAAATAAATCGATTAATTAAAAGCCAAGATATTCGAAAGGGGACCTTCGTAATTTAGTAAAAATGTAACGTAGCGTCGTCTGTTTTAATTCGTTTTAATCTTTATTTTGTACCTTTTTGCGCAGTAGATAGCACTCGTAGTTTGTTGACACATTAGGTATGTCTGGTAACATTTCATGTAAGTAGTAGGATGTTTATCAAAAGTTACCAGGCGACTTCAAGTAAAAATTTGATAAGATCTAGTTCTATTCTGTATTTAATTTAAAGTGATTTTCACTTCTAATACAATTTATCAGCTGAACCGTAAAAAAGCAAATCACACATATGCCGACAAACGACACATTATTTATAGATATGAAAAGCAGTCGATAATTTTACCCTAATTTACTCATACTCAGCGGCATAAGTAAAATCTGGCAAAATTGGTTAATACGAAAAGTGCTGTCAAGAATTCAACTTTTCCTCTCCGTCAAGTAAACAGACACTTTCAAGTAAAAAGTTTCGTTACCTATACAAAAAAGAGATAAGGGCGGAATGCCAATTCTGTAGGGTTGAAAACAACAAAATAACGTCCCTATGATGCATAGACTGGCCGTAAAGCATTAGTACAATTGAAAATGCTTGACACTCACAGGAAAATTAGTACCTACACTCAGTAAAAAATAGCTGTTTCATAAAAAATTACCAAGACATGGCTATATTTGCTAAAGGCCGAAAGCCTCACTAAAAGCATGAAAATGTGAAGTTTTGATAAGCAATGGAAGTGATTGGATCTGGATGAGATATCTGTGGATTATTTTTTTCAAAAAATCTTTCTTAATTTACAAATATACAAATAACTAATAAACTCACCAGCAAAAGACGTAATTTGGCCCGTTTTGTTGTTAGGGCATTTGCTACACATGACGATAGTTGTGGCAAAATACTATCAGCCTGTGCCAAACAACGAAAGTGTTCAAATTACGTTCGTTTACAATATTAAGAGAGAACAAATAATAAATCTTCATTATCATATCATTTTATATCATCGCCCAATATGCGCGGTGCGGGCGTCAAGATAAATGACTACGGAACCCGCTAGGCGTGATCCAACACGCATTTGGCCGGTTTAATTTTTGTTTAATGAGGTGGTGATGGTTTGAATCAAAGGCTTTAACATCCCATTCAAGAAAAGCGTCTACACCTCTTAGTACCATCGAATATACATACATATCTACATATCTTGCCAGAGAATTCAAATAACACTCGTCAATACCAACTTTTTTTTTTTTCAACAAATTGATAAATTATGTTTATAGGATTTTGAGATTACAAATTCATAAACGAAAATGCTACATTAGCTCCCATTTTCGAGAAAAATAAGGTTACAAAATAGATACAAAATTTCATATTTTAACGCCTCAAAAATTAAACTTCTAATCCTCCATGGTCCTACTGGAATAGCTTTTAAAAAATGACCAATATATGGATTTTGTAGTATTTTCCTTGCGCTATACAGATGCAATATTAAAAAAATATATAAGACACCTGTCTTAACACTTAGTATACAGTGTGCAAAAGAAATAAAACTAGACGTGTCTAACATTCCGTGGAACCATAAATTGTTTTCCAACTTAAGGAAAGTAAGTTGTTAACAATAACAATCCAAATCGTGAGTCAGTTGAGCACTATCGGCAAATTTAGGTTATTACTTTCCAATGAACAACAACTGCCGCGTTTATCGCGCTTTATGCTTAGCTAGCCACCCACGCAGATGGCTTCATCCAGTCCGCAGCTCTTCAATTATGGGATTTAAGCCGATCTCGGAATGCATGAGGGCATTTTACAAAAATAGACATTCGGCAGCCCTGAGTGGACGAGACGGTTAAAAAAATACCAGGGGTGGCGGGCCGAAACCAATTCGCTAAAAAAATAAACCAAGCCGCCACCACAAGTTTAAATTTCAAATCAAATCCTCGATTCAATCAACATCAGAATGAAAAATTGTTTCCATTCCGGCTGCACGTTAAAAAATGGGCGCGCTCCGAAGGGCAAATAAGTGATGGTTTCATATGTGGAGCAGAACTGAATTTTTCAACGCGGAGCCCCGGGTCTTCTCTGTTCCTCGTTGGTGCTGCTCCTGACGCGCCGCAAAGGCGGTGGTTTTTTTTATTTTTATTTATTTTTTTTTTTTCAATTTACGAGGCCCCCGACCAGAGCCACAGCCGCTGTTTAATTTTGTTGTGCTGGAATTTCTTGTTGACAGCAACTTTTGAATTTTTTATTATAGCGCACGCGGCGCAAACAGACAAATTCAAGAAGCACCCGGAGCGCCCCGAACATGCCAAGCCCGGGCCCCATGAAAAACTTAATCTGCCGGGCCTGCTTATGTAACTTTTATCAAAATTAAGGGCACAGCCGAGCGGGGGAGTGCTTAGGCGCTGCGGCAACCCGGCAACTTACAGGTTACGACCTGCAAATAAATATTTCCCGGCTGTCAGGACGACGACATGTGAGCCTCCGTTTCGCTTGCTACGCTGAGCGCTTCCTGGAGACAAACTTTATCCAGCCGCGGATGCAGGGTGGGGCCCAGCGGCGGCCCGGGGCTGCCACAAAAATCAAAATAATGTGGTTTTCCTAAACAGACGATAAGGAATCGATTTGAGCCTATAAAACGGAGACGCCGCCGCCGCCCTGCGTCTAAAACGTTAGCTGGACGAAGTGGTAAATTGGGCAAATACGTCTCCCTCGTCAGCAAAAAGTTAAAATACTACATTAATAAATAACCGAAGAGAACTGAGCTAAGATCCCCAGACTCCGGGTGTGTCCCCGGCAAACAAGAGCTAGAGTTTGAATTTGTTTGCGCGCAAATAGAAAGAAGTTGGACAAACACTTTTAATGGTGTTGCTTAAAGTGCGATGCGTCGGGGTGCATCGGTCCAAGATGGCACTCATTCGCAATATTTGCAGATGGCAAACGGAGGGCAATTTCATGGTGTTTGGGTCGCACATTTCGTATGAGGGCACCTAATGTAAAATGCTGATTCACATGTTCCCAGGGCTCAGTTGAGTAGAGTGGAATAAAGTCCAATCTACACTTAAATATTGTAAATTTCCAAGTTAAATGTAAATATTATACCGAAATTTTTGAAACTATCCCATAGGACAAATACTTAATAAATATTTAAATATAAGTGGTTTTCCCACTATCAGAGCTTAAAACTTAGTATAAGTGAAAATTTTTCGATTTATTTAGGTATAAAATAAAAAATTTGTATTATTTTCAATTTCATGTTCCAAGAGAAACGGAAGTATTGTACATACATATTGTAAAAAATTGCTAGGGTAAACTCATTATGTCCTAGATAACGAATAATTTTATTTATACTATTCAGCAAATCAAACGATTCGAAAATTAATCAATAAAGAATTAAAAATAAATCAACTATCGATATAATCAAACATTTTTTTACTAAATCGTAGGACTCTCGGAAAAAACCGATGATATCCTACTTATTTATTAACGAACAAAAGATCGAATTTTCGAAGTAAAGTTTTACGATTTAATAAAGAATTGTTTAAATCTCTTGAAAGTCCAAATAGTCGGAAATACCATTTTTTTAAAATAATAGTTATGAACTTATTCATATTTAGTGTTAACGTATAAGAGTGCTTTCGATTGTATGTACCTACATATTCGATATGAGATAATGAAAATTTAATTAATATCATTTCATATTTTCTTTTTCATCATATTGATCTTAAAAAAGACTAACCATATTGATGGCTGAAAACTTGCTGAACCAATTTTGATATAAACCTAACCAAGGTTAAGACACACCCAATCATAAGAAATCGCTCTAATAATTTCCGAACTTTTCAGAAGGATCTTGAATTGTATACAAAATGTCGATAAAAATATCAGTCAACATGAGAGAGTAAATGAAAGAACATGCAAAGACGGTTTAAACGATTTGAGAAGGATGAAAATGTCTTAAACATGGGACAACTGCATGGACAAACAAAATGAGATATCTAAAAGATTTTAGGATTTCAACATTTTATGGTTTGTATATACTTACATACATTTTGTCTAATTTACCCATAAAAAAATCATTAATATTTTAAAGTTAAAAATATTGAAATAAGAACACAATAGATAACAAAATTTATAGTACGATTGTTCATTGTAAATAATTGTTTTCTAAAATCATCCTAGCTCTTACCTTAATTCTAGAAAACTTTAACTAATTAGCTTTCATAAAAATAAACAAATTTTTTGAACATTTTATATAAAGACTATTTGACTTAGTTATATGACATCATTACTCAGCTTAAGAAACTTATATATAGATAAAGTTAAATAGTGATTCTTCTAGAAAATTGCATGCTCTTTTCAATCGTAATTCGTAATTCGAACTTATTTTCATACCAAAAAACCAAAAATAAAACCTCAAATAAAATTTTCACAATCCTCGACCAATTTAAGTTTTTTTTTAAATATCTCCCAAGTTTTATCATGGAATCTGCGTTTTTTTCGTAGCTACTCTCTTGAAGAACATTTACGAGTTTTTAGTTGTGTTTTGGATCGTTTGCTTGCTGAAAAAATTAAATTTTATTTCTATTTTATTCTGTTGACACTTTCTAGATAAAGTGACTGCATTATGATAAACAATAATATTCTTTATTATTGTCGTTTTTGTTATGAAAGCTTATAAACTAAGCTCGTATAACTGGATTTAAGTTTCTATCAAATTAATGTGAGCTCTAAAACTTTCCTTTACATAAATTGATAATTTTGTTTTGAAAAACACCCACTCTCAATGCTATTTAATCTTTTCTGACCTCAGATTTCTCAATGAACAAGTTCGATATTGTTTGGTTGAAACATTCCAATTTACTCAATTCAAGGTAAACACAATCGTTAGGAGCGGAAATATCAATCGGCAATTTTCCTGTGATTGTTATGAGTGTGGTACCGGCAGCTGCAGCACCTGAAATGGCTCGAGTATGTGAGGAAATCCCCACGTGTTTTGCCTTTAAAATTCTTTCAGTGAATGTTTCCGATTTAAACGTGGGCTCAGATGAGATTTGAACCAATAAATCAGAAATTTCCCTCGTAAACTTGACCGCCTCCCACAGGGACTCTGCTCCAATTTCGACTGTTAAAAATAGCCGACCACAGTCACAGGCTCTAGCCAAAACGCGTCTTTCTTACCCACTTCCGAGCAGCGCTGCGGTGCTCCGTGCGGAAGTGAAAGACGGAGAAAAATTGACTTTCATGCGAAGATTGCACGGCACGGCCCCAATGCAATGCAGTGCAATGAGATGCAATGGACCTCGCAAGAAATGCACGGGCCCGGTAAGCCACAAAGGCGAAAGACGAGGCGCTTTACTGCGCTATTTCACGACGAACGTGAACTGGTGATGCCGTGACTTTGACCCAGTTGCCATGGAGCGGTCGCCGCAAGTAGTTGCCTGCTCCGGCGAGTTCTGCACGTTCTGGTGGTGCTCGGCACAGTTCGGCACAATCCAGTACACTTATTAAACGGTGGCCCCGGGTAATCTGGCGGTGTTCGCCACTTCCGTCCCTTGCGGAACGGGGCCCTGCTGGGGCTGCACCAAGGAAGCGCACAGGCCTACACTGCCCCCTTTTCATCGATCGCTGCAGAATCCCCAGACTGCGTTCTGGGCCGCCCCAAAGCCGCTCGTTGGGGCACCCGACGAAATCAATAGGAAGATTGCACTTTGGTGCGGTCCTCAGTCCAAGGAAATGCGTCACCCGTGCAGTGGTGGCTATTTCTGAACTCGTTCAAGTGCGCTCTCTGAACGGTCTCACGGACAGACAGGAGTTTGCTGACTTTTTGGCCGGGACGCTTCTGGAGCCCGGAACCTGCCTGGACATGTTCCACGGGGATATCCGAGAGGTTCTTTCATTCTTTGCAACTCTTGAAGTTCACTTTTGCACTAGACAATGCCCCAAGAATTATTGTAGCGACTGCGGACTTTCTTCGGATGCTAAAATTAAGTAGCCCTCTCGTTGCCACTTCAGGCGGATTTTCGCTGCGCTCCTTTAAGTTTCCGACGTAAAAGGGAATATTTATGGGAAGTTATGCGAACTTCTACCAGGCCATGTGCGAACTTTTCTCGGAGCTCGAAGTATATTATATTCACGGAGAGAGTTTTATGTGGTGGGTTGATTCGGGTCATTTTGCAGGAGCCAGGAAAAGGGATATCTTTTAGCTTTTATGTCACTTTTACGCTCCTTTATAAGGAGAGGTATGTACGACTACAAGGTCTCATGTTAACTAAGTACGAAAAAGTATACATACTTACGCAGTTCGGTAATAATAAAAGAAAACTACTTAAGTCTTTCTGTTTGGGATATTGAAAGGTTTAGTACTTCTATTCTATAGTTTTAAAATCCTGTGACTTTTTACTTTCTTCTAACATACGACAACCACACACGAGATACATACACATACACCATATACACGAAATACGAGATACATATGTATGTCGAATATTTGACCTTACATTTCAATTTTTTAGCAAATATAATCATATCTAAACATTTTGTGTAATAACTACATAATATTTTAACTTATTTTAGTTTAATTTAATTTTAGTTTGAAATAAAATACATTTTCAATTACACTTTTCTTCAATAAAAGCAATTTTATAGTTTGAAATATAACAAGTGAAACGCTTTGTGGATACCGTTGATGACCATAGCATCATTTTTTCGCTTATAAGTAATGAGTAGCATAATGTTTAGCAAAACTAACATAAGTTATTAAATCGAAACCCTAAATTGGAGAAGATTTTTTTTATCACTTAAACCCAAAACTAAACGAATTAAATTTATTTCTTTTAAAGGGTTTAATTCTATGGAAATGAAACTCAGTAGAAAATATCAAAATTTTAAAAATTGGCGCTTGCGCTCTATAATAAATAAACGCAATTTTTTAGTAAATTATATTGTGTACAATAAATTAAAATTAAAGGTTTACTTAACTATCAAACCAGATAATACTCTGTTATTATATTCCATGACACCTAATTATTACGATCATTGTATACATATAGAGTTCGAGCTTATTTAATCATCGATTTCGTAGTTTATTTCATTGCTTTTGTTTTGCAATTTTCTCATACGACAATATAGAATTATATATTTACATTAACTAGATTAGTTTTTGCATGGAACTACACGAGAAAAATATTGAAAAGGAAAAAATTGAGACGAGTTTGAAAAAATAGTTCGATATTCGTAGGGGAGACCGAGGAGAGTTGTAACACTTTTTACATTTGCTAGCATATCTCATTCAAACAAAGTCCTATCTCTATGAACTTCATAACTCAATACAGCCAGTTCTATGCACTATGTAAACCATACACAAAAATAAGTAAAGATAATCAATGTCTATGAGAAAATCGGAAAAAATTGAAACAACTCCCTGCGTTACAACTCTCCTAGTACCGAGGTAAGTTGAAACAGGTGTCGAGGTCAGTTGTAACAGGTGTGTATTTGGGGATAATAAAGAAGTAAATTTAATTTAAACGCTATGTTTGGTGAACAAAAGAAGCTTTATTAATATAAATAAGTTAGGTTAGCCTCAAAAGCCTATTTCTTTGTAATAAATCGAAACAGTGAAATATGGTTCAGATTATATGAAGATGCGGCATTTCGAAGACACTGTCCCCTTAACGTCACCTCCTCATAGGCTAGTTAATAGATTTCTATCCTAGCCATGCCCCTATACGTTTTGCGCACGTATTGATTTGGCATTCTGAAACAATTAATAACAACTTAACATGCGAAGACACAGCACCAAACATTATTGTTGAACAAAAACAAAAAAAAGAGGAGAGTTGAAACAAGCTGTTTCAACTCTCCTAGGCGCAAAAAATTGTGTTTTGGTTTGAAAAATGGCTCGTAATCTCAAAACACGACGCGTATCGAATAATAGGCTATCTAAATATTAGTCAAAAAGTTACTTTTTCAATTTTTTCTGCACAGACGTCGCATATACACATAACCATTCTCCGCAGGCTGCCGTCGCGAAATGCATCAAATGGTGCGTCGAAAAATCAGTAAATGCATGACATCGCTAGTTGGATAACGGTCATACTTTTCGAGAAATTGACTTTGTTACAACTCTCCTCTGTTACAACTCTCCTCGGTCTCCCCTACCTAAATTTTCATATGTACCTATGTACATATATAAAATTGACATATTTATTACAATTTTCAATTAATCGTAAGTCAATCTACTGCGTGTCGTTTAACAAAAACATGTTTTGGCTCAGCAACTCGTGCGCCGCCATTTTGTATTTTTTTAAACATATATTCTATTCCTTTCTTTATAAAAAATATCAAAGATTGAGGTTAAAAATCATGTTTCGAAACATATCTCTTATGTAATTCTACGACCGCTAGATTAAGCTAGATTAAGATGTTATTAAAATAAATCCTCCTCCTTAAAATACATCTTCAAAGCAATTTCAAAATTAAATTACGATAAAAAAAAAACTCCATTGGGAACGTTAATTAATCGAGGAAATGTCGCGAAGTAACGAAATAATCCAAATTCCTAGTTTGTTTCAACATTATTCATTTTGAATTACACCACTCCCCTCATTATCCGCTCTCCCCAACAATTTAAAGTTATTTTCGTCGTTTCGTCTTCTTCCACGAAGGTCCTCCAATTCCTTGGGGAAGATATTAAAAATATCCATCACAACACTACATAAATGAAGACACTGGAAGGACAAAAACTGTCCTCAAGGGTTGGGGCTGGGGCTGAGCGAAGCAGCGGGGCACCCACTTAACTAAGTGCCAAAAATGAATTGTTCCTGAGGAGGACAGCAACTGGCAAGTGTTTAAGGACATTCGAGCGAAAAGGCGAAATAAACGCTTTAATGTGAGCCGGCAGAGTGATAATCTGTCAAGCAGAGAAAACGTAAAAATGCAAATCAGGAGAGGCAAAGTAGAAATAATCACCCGAATAGGCTCAGAACTGGGGAAACCCGGCACAATCCCGAGGGACGGCTCAGCGGATGTCTCCTGTCACCAGGGACTCCATGGGTCCCAGGTCTCAGGTCTCGGGTCCCGGGTCCCAGCCCTGCAGAGGTGTCGTCTCTTACAACAATTGTCGCGTCAGACGAGCACCTGCCAAAATAAGCCGTGTGCTATTATCCCCAATCCCCGGTGTGACGATGTTGACATTTTTTTCCGTACAACTCCAATGCCCTTGTACCGCCCACCCCGGAGCATACATAGGTTTTTATGCTTGCTCCCCTTGGAACAATCGCCGCCCAAATTGCCGCTTTAATCCCCTTGAGGTGCTGCTGCCACACTAAATCCACTTGATAATTGCAAGCGAATTAATACCGAATTACAGTGGTTCTGAGGCCGTTTTAAATCAAAGAAACGAGTAGAAATCATCCTCATTTTGAAAAGCCGTAAAACTGCACCCACCATTTACATAATTATTTACTTTGCTTCAGGTACCTCCTTGCTGTGAGGTCCAAGTGGTTCAGGTGCAACGCACAAAAGACATACGTAGTTTAGTTACGTACCGTCGAGCAAATCCCTCGAAAGAAGAATAGAATCAGAAACTCACAAAACAGCAGGCAATTAATGCAATGGGTAAGTTAGGGGCATTATGGGCAAACCTGCTCCCAGGTATGCCCTCGGGGTCTCATGCGGTGCTCGTTTCGTATAATTTTACCTGGACTTTGAGGATTACCGGGAGGCAGACTTGCCTCAGTGCTCCTGGATTCGAATATCATTCTGGCCAAGAGCGCATCAAGCGTCTTATGATGGTTATGTGGTGCATAAAAAGCTCCGCTTATTACCTGTACCTTGCTAATGGTCTACTTTCTGGCAAATGAGATGAAACTTTACTCAAACATAATTTATCCCTCACCGTTCCCTTCCTAATCTTCTTTAAAAAACAAAAAACAAAATTCTCAACATACCAGCAACAAAATTTCTCAACCCTTGGAGTCAAATACCAACAGTGATGAACTTGATTGGCTTACTTACTTAGTTTAACATGAGACAACATTTCTACCTGCGCTGTTTCTTATTCCAAGGTATAAGAAGAGATAAAAACGTCTGTCTCTCAGCTGTTCAGATAGAAAATACCTTGCATACAGAATTACTAGGTCCATCTTCAATAATTTGCAGCCATGCAGTTAAAAATTAAACATCAAAAATAAATAAATTAATAATTATGTCCTATATAATTGTCCTATCCTAAAGAGCAAACACTAGTTGATTTTTTATTTCAAAGTGTTCTAACTAAATTGTTCGTACAACGCAGTTGGAAAAACGCGGAAATTTTCTTTCAACGTGGTTTAGGAAATGTGTGGCGGCTCCCCCTAGACCCCAGTTGGATAAACCTTGAACCTACACAGCGCGACAGTGGAGAGAACAGAAACTTTCCTCTGAAAAGTATAGAAAAATGTTTCGACATGGCGAAACAGATGGAATCTTACTTTTTAGAAAACGATCCTCTGCCGGAGAGAGCGGAAATATTTAAAAGAAATCTTCAAAATTGCAAGAGCAAACAATCTCTAATGAAAGATTTTTTAAAACCTAAACCTACCGAAAGTGCAGTGGAACTTGTCGATGAAACAAGCTCAGATCTTGAAATAACGCCAGTCAAACGTTCTCGAACAACTATAATAAGTGACGATGAGGAATAAATTTGTAACCATTACATTATGTTTCTTTTTGATTTTGACTTGAAATCATAATCTTTTTAGTTTTTATATGATGTTGAATTTTATTTAAGTTTTTTATGATATGTACATAAATTAAAAAAATGATGAAAATGTTACACCCTAAAGGGCAGTTTTTCTCTTTTTAGAACTGGATCCCAGGTTTTGTATTAACTTGGGGTCTCCTATAGATTTCCCACAACGCGGTATTTTCAAGAAATATATCTACCGCGTTGTAGGAAGCCTACCTGTAGTACAAACTTATAAAAAGCCTACTTATACCTGACACTTTTTTTTTATAAATATGTAGGTACATAGGAAATATTATATATCTCATATAAAGAGTCTTAATGAGTAGAATAATAATTTCTACATGATATTAGTTTATATCCTTTTACCAAACTTTCCTTCTCTAGAATATAAAATTTTATATTTCAAACTAGCAAACTTGCTTCAATCCCGTTTCCTAGTGCTTTAATCAGCCTTTCTAAAATTGTCAAAATAGCTTATAATTTTATTTTGTATTCAAAAATTACGACAATCTACGTAAAATATTGACAAAATAATGTAGGCGGTTGAATTGACCACTTTGAAATGAGAGATTTCTTCTCTCACAAGTTAGGGCATTGCGGAGTTAGGCTATCGGCAGTAACTAAGTGAGCAGTGTAAGTTAGTCCCAAATAAACGCCTCAACCGACTGCACCGTGCTACTTTTTTATTTCGCTCCCTCGTCCAATCCTATAGTATTTTCAGAAGTGGGATGACTGTCCACGGGCCCAAGTTATAAGTAACTCGTGCTAATTAATTAAAAGTTTTGAACCGGAGTTATAAGTAACTCAAGTTTTTGTGAAAAATCCGCGAGGTGATATGGCGACTGCAACACGTGTGGGAGCTTTCCTTGAAAATGCTACAGCCGTTCAGCTGAAGGAAAAGCTAGGCCAATTGGGTTTATCAACCACGGGATTAAAGAACGTTCTAAAATTAAGGCTAGAAGATGCCGTGAAGTCATTAAGCGAGAAGGAGTTGGAGGAATATTTTCCTGCTAATTTGTTACTGTTTCCGATCACGTCGGAGATCGAAGAAGTAACGGTAGCCGGTACGGAGCCTGAGAGAGTCGGTGTGGAGCCTGAGGATGAAGATCTAGATGTGGAATTAGAAGCACTCCGCCAAAAACTAGAAAAGAAACGCAAAATTGTGGAACTAAGAAAGCAAATTTCGGAGCTACAAATAGCAGAAGAAGTTATCGTTGCACCCAGACCGTCTTCAAGTTTCAATTTCAGAGATGTGGAGGAATCGTTTGCCAGCTTTAGTGGGGATGATAATTACCGTGTAGAGTTATGGCTACAAAATTTTGACGAATCAGCCGATGTTTTAAATTGGAACTCCCAGACGCGGTTTATATATGCAAAACGGTTGATGACCGGTACCGCAAAAATGTTCCTGAGAACCGTTATAGTTCGATCATGGGAAGAGCTCAAGTGTGTACTTTTAAGGGAGTTTCGGAGAGCAATATCAAGTGCTGAAGTTCACGATCAAATGAGAAGCCGAAAGAAGAAGCGAGAAGAAACTCTACAACAGTATTTGTTCGCGATGCAAGAGATTGCGTCGATGGCGAACATGAGTGAAGCAGATGTTATACACTACATCATTAATGGGATCCCTGACTCCTGCGTGAATAAAATGCTTCTTTATGCAGCAAATTCTATTGAGGATCTGAAGCAAGCGTTGAGGAAGTACGACAGGATGAAGACTCATACTAATCATCATACAATTCAACCAGCAACTGAACGCCCAAAGCAGCAAACGTCTTTTTCAAAAGCACACCAACACAGCAACTCTAAATTAAAATGCTTCAATTGCAATGAGATCGGTCATCTTAGTACGAGTTGCTCTAAGCCGAGGAGACAGAAGGGATCCTGCTTTAAGTGTGGGAAGCTGGGCCATGTCGCGCAGAATTGTTCTGCAGGAAAAGCCGAAGTGATGACCGTGGACGTCTCTCGTTCTGTGGAAGCTGAATCAACCGAGGCATCTGTAGGCAGTAAACTAGAGGACCAGGTCGTATTTTCTCTCAACGATAACTTTATATGTGATCTTAGGTTTGATTTCCTTGAGGCCGCTGGACGAAAAATTGTCAGCTGTTTTCTACTAGCACTTTTGGACTCTGGGAGTGCAATTAGCTTTGCGCAGCAGCGGTTTATTCCACCTTGTGCCGTGACGAATATCAACCCAGATGACTACCATTTCTGCGGAATCAACAATAGTCCACTTCAGATCATCGGTAAAACGAACTGTGAGGTATTTTTTGGGACTGCTAGCGTAAGTTTATGTTTATTTATAGTTAAGGACTCTAGTATGACACAACCTGTAATTTTAGGCCGAGATTTTTTTAAACTAGGTAATTTTGAGTTAGTCTCTATGGGCGCGAGAGTAAACAAAACTGTACAATATTGTAAGAATGGTCAGACATCTGAGGTAAATCATTTAGAGGCTAATTTTGAAACGGATATTTTAAATATAAATTTATTTGACGACATTTCGGAACTAAATCTTGACATAAATGATAAGCTCTCATGGAATATAAAAAATAAGGTAAACAATATCGTATTGGAAGCTTGCAAAATCCCCGACAAAACAGTTTCGCTATCAAAGTTTGAGATGAGCATTAAGTTAAAAAAAGAAGAGCCTTTCTATTGCACGCCACGTAGATTACCTTATGCTCACAGGGCAGAGTTACAAAAAATTATTGATGATCTCTTACAAAAAAATATTATCCGAGAAAGTAATTCGCCCTATGCTTCGCCGGTTGTTTTAGTACAAAAGAAAAACCGTGAGCTACGGATGTGCATTGATTACCGTGAACTTAATGGGAACACAGTGCGTGAAAATTTCCCTTTGCCTTTAATAGAGGATTTGTTGGATCGATTACGGGGTAAACAATACTTCACTATTCTTGACTTGCGTAGCGGTTTTCACCATGTGAAAATAGCTGAAGATTCCATTAAGTACACCTCGTTTGTCACACCATTGGGACAATTTGAATATCTCCAAATGCCCTTTGGGCTTAAAAACGCCCCGTCGGTGTTCCAAAGGTTTGTGACGCATATTTTCAAGGACCTCATTGTTTCCGATAAACTTTTCGTTTACATGGACGACCTTCTAATTGCCAGCGATACAATTGAAGATCATATTGCTACGTTGGAACAGGTTATTCTCTTAGTCAAAAACAATTCTTTGCAGCTTAGATGGGATAAATGTAGGTTCCTTTATGAAGAAATCGAATATTTAGGATATGTTGTTAATTCTTCAGGTATACGGCCTAACCAAGAGAATTTGCGTGCGATCAGAGATTTTCCTGTACCCAAATGCGTGAAAGGCGTCCATAGCTTTCTGGGCCTTTGCTCATATTTCCGAAAGTTTATTCGGAATTTTGCCATTTTAGCTAAACCTCTCTATGATCTCTTGAGGAAGGATGCTTGCTTTAAATTTTCCCTCGATGAACTCGAAGCTTTCGAAACCTTAAAAGCCAAACTGCTAGAAGCACCTATTCTATCCATCTACAATCCCTTAGCGGAAACAGAACTTCATTGCGATGCGAGCACTTTTGGGTTTGGTGCGATTCTTTTACAACGGCAGAGTGATGAAAAGCTACATCCAGTGTTCTACTTTTCGAAAAGAACTACCGATACTGAAGCTCGATACCATAGTTATGAGCTTGAGACGTTAGCTATCATTTATGCACTAAGAAGATTTAGAGTCTATCTGTTAGGTATTGAATTTAAAATTGTGACCGATTGTCAATCTCTTACCCTGACTCTAAATAAAAAACTGCTGAATCCCAGAATCTCGCGTTGGGCGTTAGAGCTTCAAAATTACAATTACAAAATCGAACATCGAGTAGGGAGTAGAATGGCTCATGTCGACGCGTTAAGTCGTTGCACATCGGTCCTGGTAATCGAGGAGGGTTCATTTGAATATGCGTTAGCAGCCGCTCAACATCGTGATCCGGTAATTGCTAAAATATCAGCTGAATTGGAAAGGCAAGAGAGCCCTATGTACGCATTAATTAATGGGCTGGTGTACCGCAAAATAAATGATGATATTTGTTTTTATGTACCAAAGCTAATGGAAGACAGAGTAATACAAACACATCACGAATCTATGTGCCACCTAGGAGCTACGAAATGTTATGAGCATCTCAAAAAGTCATACTGGTTTCCGAATATGAAACACAGAATTAAGGAATTTATCGACAGTTGTTTAAAATGTGTTTTCTTCTCGCCTAATTCAGGAAAAGTAGAAGGTACGCTTCATAATATTCCAAAAGGCAAAACTCCATTTGACGTCGTACATATTGACCATTACGGTCCTTTACCACCTACACAGAATAAAAGAAAATATATATTTCTTATAGTTGATGGGTTTACAAAATTTACTAAATTGTATTCTGTTGGTACGACCCAAACTCGTGAAGTAATATCGTGTCTTGACTCCTATTTTGCCACGTACAGCAGGCCAAACAAAATTGTTTCAGACCGCGGAACTTGCTTTATATCAAAAGAGTTTGAAGACTTTTTAATTGAAAATAATGTCCAGCATATTAAAATAGCTACCGGGTCGCCTCAATCTAATGGGCAGGTAGAGCGAATAAACCGAATCATAACGCCCATGTTAGCTAAGGAGGCTGAAGAGAACACAACAGGGAATTGGCATAAAAACTTAACCAAAATAGAATTCGCACTGAATAATACATTCAACAGAAGTACGGGCTTCACGCCAAGCATGCTTTTGTTTGGTGTCAGTCAGAAAGGTAAATGCTGTGATAAGGTAATGGAGCACCTTCAGGAGAATGCTCAGAAAATCGGGGTACGGGATTTAACACAGATTAGGGAACAAGCTTCGAATACGATAAAAAGAAATCAAAATTATAATAAGAATTACTTTGACAATAGGCATAAAGCCCCGCGTAAATATAATATAGGCGATTACGTAGTCCTTAAAAATGTTGTTACTACAGCGGGAGTGAATAAGAAGCTTTTACCAAAATATCGCGGTCCTTTTGAGGTCGTAGAAGTGTTAAACAATGACCGCTATGTCGTCAAAGATGTCGAGGGCTTACAGTTGACCCGAATTCCTTATGAAGGGGTTTGCTCCCCGGCTAATATGCGACCCTATGTACAAACATGATAAGCTCGATTCTGATCATTTTACATATTCACTCGAAAGAATAAGCAGTACCTATACATATATTACTTGATACCAATGTATTCAGTTCGAAGTATAATTTGTTTCTATTACAGTAAACAAAACGTAATCAAATGAAGTCTATAACATAAGCCGTTCTGTATACAAAAGTGAAATTAATTGTTCTAGGCTAAAAAAAAAAAAAAACGAGAAAAAAAAATTTCATGTCATTAGAAATTGTTCAGATACATTTAGTTAACAAGAATGCTCGGTTTAAGTGAAAGTACTAAGTGTCCATTTAATGAAAAATTGGATGTGATTAAATATCAGCTCTTGAATGTTAGTTGTAATACTATTCCGATTATAAGCACGAAGAGATTTGAATGAATGTGTTGTTACATTGACTTAGGAGTTCGGTCCTTTGAGTTATGTGATTTATATACTTAAGTTCGTGTTCTGAAGAACATTCAAATATCAATTGTATTGTATAATCGAGTCGATTATAAGTCAGGACGGCCGAACTGTAGGCGGTTGAATTGACCACTTTGAAATGAGAGATTTCTTCTCTCACAAGTTAGGGCATTGCGGAGTTAGGCTATCGGCAGTAACTAAGTGAGCAGTGTAAGTTAGTCCCAAATAAACGCCTCAACCGACTGCACCGTGCTACTTTTTTATTTCGCTCCCTCGTCCAATCCTATAATAATTTATTAGGTTGAGTTTAAATCTACCATCAAAATGTATAACTCCAATCCGTTATTATCATTGAATCCAATATTTTAGAAAACAATATAAAAAAAATGAAAAAAATGGAAAACTTTAGTAATAAAAAACAAAATTTGAATTTTAACGAACTTAACCTTAAAAAATTCTTATGATATTCTGACTATTGTTGTTCCAGCAAGAAGTTTAATAAGTAACTAAAAAAAATTTTTATTTTGATCGGTTGACAGCTCAGAGACTAGGATTGCCAATCAGTTCATACAACACAAAAAAAGTGTGGGAATTGGAAAAGTTCTGAAAGTTAAGTTAAGAAGTTAAAATCCACCAATAATGGTGCATTTTTCTCAAAATTTAAAATCTTAACAAAAAGTGACGGTTTTTTAAATCCAATTCAATCTAATCTGAACTAGATAGAAAAATGAAAAAGAAAAAATGTTGCAAACCTAAACCTGAAGTCAAAAACAACTTTAACGTGATATGAAGAAAATGGCATTAGTTTTGTGATTAGAAGAAGAGCGCTAAGATCGCTAAAACACTCATTGAAATGAAAATTTTGTAGAAAAACTGCTAAAAAATACAAGAACAAGTTGTGCTAAACGTCATTAATAGGGTCGTTAGAAAAACGCCAGATTTTATTCGGCGGTAGCTGTAAGAATTTGTTTGTATTTTTTTCAGTGAAAGATATTTATGTTTAGTCAGTTAAAAGTTAAAACAAAATGTTTTTAATTTTGTTGGATGTTATGGAAAATATATGATATTTCCAATTTAGAAAAATTGTGTTGACCAGTTCTTAAGTTTGCTTATAATTTCTTTGAATTGTAAGGTATGTGACTAATTGAATTTTTTTACTAGGAACGACTGGAATTTTTTCTGTCCTGGACATAAGTACTGAAATAAAGTGTAAAAACCAACTATATGTACATATGCGATTTATTTTTTTCCGTGCAGTATCCAATTGCTGCCAGCATGGTTTCCATTGAAAAAACACTTTTTGTGCCAATTCGTATTAACGTCTTACACTGACCTCACTACGGCTTGGGGGAGTTCCCTCATGACTTGCACAATAGCTTTCAACCGCATTATTTACCAACTCCGCTTTGAGCTGAGATGGCGTTTCTAATTAAGCATGACCAGAAGTGTGGTGGCGAAAGAATAGCCACAATTTCGCAGTTCTGTAGAAGTTAAAATCTAATAAATTCGCCCTCCAGCCGACCTGTCGCAGGCCACAAAAAACTACTCAGTGTCATTGTCAGGAAAGGGCAAAGCCCAGGACATCGTCGACCTGACAAGTTCGTTAAGTGGTTCAATTAAAATGCTCGGTGCGCCTTGGAAGGCTTCATCAGCTGCACAAAAGGTCCTTCAAACTTCTCCGGAAAACTTGAAGGGCTCGCAGTCTGCAGAATCTCATCAGACATTCTGCTGTAATAAACTGCACTTTGGCGCTCACGTGAACGCGGCCGCGCGCCGTCGAGCAAAGATTGCCTTCGGCGGGGCTTGCTTCTAGTTCCCGGGCAGCGCCAAGAGCACTGCGGGGGAGTACCTGCAGCCGCAGGCGCTCCAAACGGGGGACGGCGAAGGTTGCCAAAACATGTTAAAATTTCAGAACGTAATCATTCTTTTGCCTCCGGACAAGGCTCTGTGAAGGTAAATAAATAAAATTTGCCGTTTCCATGTTACGCAATAGAAACGAAACGAACGAAATGTGACACGTTTTCCACTCTTCAGAGTGTGCTTTCATAATTTAGGGTTTCCCTTTTACAATTTCACTAAAAATAACTGCCGGAATAACATCAAAAATATAGAAAAGAAAACGAAAAGGTTGTCGTTTACAAATTTATTGAATTTTTGCAGATACTTAGACATATTTTTCTTTAAAAAGTAAACTAGTACTTTAGATTTACAAGAACGACACCAGTTCATTTGATAAGTGTGAAGCAAATAAAATAGTTCATAACGATTAGGCACTCATTTTTCCAAATAAAGTAACTAGTCGACACAACTAGTATTTATTGTTATAAGTACTTAATTAAGAATGGAAAGGAAATTATAAGAAATTAATGTTGAAGAGAAATATTGTTTCTTGTAAACATTCAGTACAAATAAAACGTACGAAGCTAAATTTTTACATACATAATTATAGTTATACTAGGCTAGGCTAGACTATATTAGCTACAATATCACTTGCTAACATACTTTCTTCTAAACTATACTGCTCGAATAAAAGAGTACTTAAGCTAAAAACTTCAAGTTCGAATAAAGAGTAGAGAAAAACTATTAACTACTCAACTATTTGAGTTTTGGAATATCGAAATTTTTAAGTCTTGTAGAATTAGAATAAGCACACTTACATATTGTTGTATGCTTAAATCGTTACGAAATATATTTAAATTTTCAAAATTTTAAAGTAAATATGTAGGTACATACATGTAAGTTTTTACGGAGTATATATGTATGTATGTCTAAAAACTCAGAAAATAATTTTATATTATAACTACACTACTTACTACTGTGTATCTATACTTATGAATATCTAAGCTAGTCATGAGTTGCTAAGTGGCATATTTTTCTTCTTCGATTTATCGCAGTTAAACTTAATCTTCCATTTGTGGAAGAATTTAGCAACAGTGGAGTTTACTCCCTAAGCCGAGCACCGAACCTTGGGGAACACCAGCTACAATCCTGATAGAGGTTAGTTTGTTGAAATGATTTTTGTGCTTTACTTTTATAGATTTTAATTTCATTATGAACAATTGCACAAAATGATCGGGCGGCAGACAAGCGCGAATTTTATATCTGAATCCATTTTCTTTAACCCCTTTAAAAATCCAAAAACAGTCACGATTCATTACCTGTTTGAAATAATAAAAACATTTATAATTCTCATTATTAATTTAAAGGTAATAAAAAAAAAAAATATCAATCAACTACAATAGTAATTAGATCGATAATAATTCTAAAGGAGTGTTTACTTTTACAATTATTTTAAAAACTAGAACTTTTTTCTTCAATCATAAAAATGAAATGAAACTCCTTTAAAAATGTTGTATTACTAATAAAGAAATTTAAGTCAGTAAACATTCATATTAAATTCACCCTGTAGAATTTTCTTAATTACAGTTTATATTTAAAATCAGCCAACCTGAAAATTCCTAGTGCCTATTTGCATGAAAATCACATAAAGTTGGGAATTTCTTGTCCGTCATCTCAAGTTTAAGATTGCAAACTGCTTAATCAAGAGTACTTCAGCTAACGCCTGGGGTGTTTTTCTTAAATTAGTTAAGCCCTATTAAAATTGGTTCACTGATTTTGTGCCAACTTTTTAACAAAAAATTCGGTTTATGTATAATTTTTTTCTACATAAAAAGATTATAATTAAATAGCCCCGCCATGTAGTGCACTCTTAAAAAATTTTGGTCCGTGGTGACGAGTGGGAAATTTTTAAAAATTGTTTGACAAACATTCAAATATATTAAAGAGTAAATAAAGTGCATAATAAATAACTTCTGGAGTTATGATAGAATTCCTAAATACTTTTTTAAGATATGGTTAAGCAAAAATTATAAAAATTCTTAGTACGCTACTTGAATAATGTCGCTTATTGTTTTTATCCGACTACGGTGAAGCCAAAATGGAGGGTTTTAATTTTCGCTGTCTACGTATGTTTGTATATTTGTATGTTCCCTCGTAGAACCTAAACTAGTGGAGCAATTTCAACATATGACATGTCTTTTGGTTGGTTATGATCTCACGAGTGTTATAGGCTAGTTTAAAATTAAAATTAAAGAAAAAGCGGCAACTGAATGCAATATTATAACACCGA
This sequence comes from Eutolmus rufibarbis, assembly GCA_963920795.1. Lineage (NCBI taxonomy): Eukaryota > Metazoa > Arthropoda > Insecta > Diptera > Asilidae > Eutolmus > Eutolmus rufibarbis. Next base: position 34,060,338 of record OY987205.1, read on the forward strand.
ATTTTTATTTTATTTTGAAAACTGGTCGTGATGGGTATCAAATTAAAACTTATTATGAGATGGTTTCAGAAAAGTATATTTTATATTATATTTTAGATTTTTAATGCAAATTCGCTTAATTTGAACTACTGTGGAATTGTAACAATACTTTAAGCCTAAAAATTAAGTGATTTCTGCCAGTTTATTTATTTAACTATTTATTTTTTTATACGTGTTATCTTCCGCGAAACAAACCCTTAACGTTACCTGCTCTCGTCACATGCATAGAAGCGTAGCATTGGTGCTAAAATTAAATTTCCTCTTTCCACTATTCAATGAAAAGCATTAACCCTTAAGAGTGCGCAAATCATTGATTACTGTTTACGCTGAAATTACCACACATGTGTCTTTGGCAGGTGGTTCTGCACTAATTAGTATGCACTTTTGCACGAAAATTATCGCCGCTCATCAGAAGGAACATGTTACAGGTAATTTGTTCGCAGGTCGCTGTAATATTTACAGGGGACGATAGCAGAGCTGCAGAGTAGTAGGAAGTAGTAGTTGAAAGAAGTCATTAATTTTAATTAAATATTAATTATCCGCGGTATGACATAATTAACATGTCGTGCCGCAAGTAGCACATTTCATTAAAATTATTTCGTGCAAACTGAATATGAAGCTGTCGGGATTAAAAGTGCAATTTAATTTGAATATGATCCCACTCCGTTCTGTATCGTAATCCCTTTTTTTAATGCGTGCCTTGATAAAGGAGGTGTATTCACCTGAATTTAACGAAATTGCAGCCAATTTTGACCTTCGGGGTATTCATTAACAAATCAAAAGCAGATAATCACTGGAGATTAATAAATTGGATTCATCTTTTCCTTTCCTTTAGTGTAATAACACGTTAACATTAGCATGCAATTCATATACATATATATGTAATGTATTGTAGTTATGCTCATTGAGAACAGAAATGGGTCAACGAAAGATAGAACTGATAATAATTAATTTATAAAATGCGATCATGATTATGTAATTAAAGACGCTTTTAACACATTAGCGCCCCCGGTGTCCGTTTTTGGCCGTTTACATGTTTTTGCAGACGATTGGCAAACACGTTTTTATTAGTAGATTTGTCTTGGGAGGTAATAAATTGAACTTTAACATATTAAATTACTGAAAGTGCAGTGAAGTAGCCGAATTAAAGTCAATCAACCGCAGTGTTATATTAATGTCTGCCGATTTAAATTTTCATTCTGCAGTCCAGAATCTAAACACGAATCGGTGCATTTTTCAGTTAATAAGGTTCTGGCGAATGAGCTTCTTGGAAAATAATTTAAAAATTTATACATTTAATTTCTTTCAAAATCCCCGCCTTCAAAGATGTAATTACCTACTTTATTATTATTTTCAGAAACAAAAATGAATAACGCAGAACAGGAAAACATTATTTTCATTTTTCTCACTTGACATAATTCTACGAAGTTGTTTTTCGCGGAAATAACATCATCTTTTGTGGTGATAAAATAACATAAACATAAAAACAATTTCTGATGAAAGAAATCAGATCTTAGAATTCTACGGAAAATCAACTGAATCCATAAAGGTATATGTTGGATGTTTCTTACCCAATGACGCCTAAACGCTTGGTTCGATATTTTTCATTTTTTGATCGAAGATAGATAACTATTACGTATTTAAACTTAACATTAAGACTAATTTTTATGTGCAGATAATATAAGGGTTCTAAATGGTGTGTTCAAGATATGGTCCAACAGTTGTAAATTTCAAGGGATTGACATAAAATTTAGTATTTGGGGGTACACACAGATTAGGGCTTCCGGACTCTAGAAATTCAAGATTGCGGATCCACTATGGCTACCAAAACTTTTAAATTCCAATCAGTAGGTACTAAAGATATTTTGAAGGCATTGGTTTCGAATCTTCTATCAAAATTTCTAAATTCAATATGGCGACCGCAATTTTTCTAATTGAAAAAATTTCAATGAAAATGATTACTAAGGGTATTTCGCAGAAATTATTCACAAATTTACTATTAATTGCCGGAAAATTCGATAACTTAATATGCATTTAAATGTGTTTCAAAATGTTTAGGTAGTAAAAATTATTATTAGGAAATTAACATAAGGTTTTCAAATTTAATGTCCTCCCACAATACAACGATGCAAGACCAAATATGAAAATAACATTTCTAAGTTGAGTAAAGTACCAAACTTGAGGATTTCAGAAATCTATTATATAATACATATTATATATTTTATTTTTAAGTAAATAGGTACATATATTACATATAAATCTCTTAAAGAAAGTGGTTGATTATTAGAGTTCATGCTAGAAAAATTCTTAGATAACAAGAAAGAAAGTTACAATTTCTAAAATTGGATTTTTAAGAAATTAAAGTTAAGAAAAAGTAACCTGAATTTACATAATGCAATACATATACATACATATGTATGTACGTAGGTACTCGTACAATATATACATCTTTGTTAAAAGCTGTCTCAAAAGTTTCTCTCAATTTCCAAAATACAATCTAATCTAAAAGTACCCAGCCGGAATTTTTATTATTCTTTTCGAGAATTAATTCCCGGAAACTTGATTATTTAAAGTTCTTATCAACCGCCAATATAATAATTAAAATATTTTTTCTGTTGAATTTAAAAACGTCCACCAAAGAAATATTTTGAAAATTTCTCTGTATGGGCAAATCAACGAAAAACCTAATAATAAAAAAGAGATAACATCCGACAAGAACGAAAATAAAAATACCCAGGGGAATTAACATAAAGGCGCATGACGTAGTCGTCGTAAGACAGTCATGAATTAAATGGTGAACAAAGATTTTATTTAAATGGGCCACGTGGGAGGCACGCTATTATGATTTATGGGAAAACCAGCTGACGTTTATACATCGTCACTCGGCGGTGCCAAGGATCAATCATAAAAGGGGAATGGGACACAAAGTCTGAAACCATTAATTTTGTTGTTTTCAAGGTTGTAAAAATGCAGAAATTTACTTTTGTCCATAAAAATAATTAGGAAAAATTGCTGCTAGGCTTGTTATGTTGTTATAGGGTCGTATCCGGTAGAGGATTTATTTTATCTCATCCTAAACATTTTTTAGTATAGTGATAAAATTGTATCACATGAAAGGTCTTAATAATTGCCTCACTTCTAAATATGAACTTTTCACATCAAAAGTTTTGAGCAGTACCTAGTTATACAAAAGTTTGTATGATATAATTTTGTCATTCTGCTTAACATTAATGAAGCAATTTTTAAACTCAATTTGAGAGAGAGATGGGTAAAGTGGTGATTTAATTTAAATAGAATGAGAATAACATTCCTAATAACATTGTACTTTAGTGATTTTAATTGTTGTATAGTTATAGTTAATAGTTAATACAAGATTACAGTGTGCCTATTTTATATTTATTCCATATTTTTAGAGCTAGTCTCTTATGCTTTTACAATATGAATTATATTTCTATCAATGTAGCAAAACCACAACTCTACTCTTATATTTTTCCCCATATCCTTTACATTTTATCTCAATGTTTAAGAATTGAAATTTTGCTTTATTAGAAGGAAATCTTAAAGTAGAAAGTTATTTTTGTAAAACAGACTATCGTGATGATTGTCTAAACTTTAGTTACAACTCGCCTCGTCACTTCAGGTATACCTCAAGGCAGACATCTCGGCCCATTATTATTTATTTTATTTGTAATATTATAGCTTTAAAGAAATAACTTGCGTCGATGATCGTAGCTTACTGCAGGATGATTTAAATCATCAATCAACAATTGGTCTCACTGTAATTATTTATTATTAAATGTTAATAAGTGTTCTATGTCCTTACGGGAAAAGGTTATGAATTTTTGTTTTAATTATTGTCTGTTTAATTCGTTTTTATCTTATATTGGCCACGTTATCGACCTCGATCTTATTCTTAACAAAAAATTGATTTTGGACTTCATCAGTTTCGTTAGTCAAGAAAAGTAATTCTGTTTTAGGCTTTATTAGATGCTGATCTACGAAATTATTTAACCCATACGTTCTAAAGTCTTTGTACATTAGATTAGTAAGATCCATTTTGGAATATGCTAGTATGGTATAGTCTCCCTATTATTCTTACCTCATTTTTCGCAATACACGACGAGAGATTTCCAACACCACATTTATGAATCAATTATTGATTAGTGAAATTGATTGTCTTAAATTGCACTCTTCGCATAACATTGGAACTAATAAATACTAACGCAACAGTAAAATTAAAAGAACTGTCATGAGTGTCAAAATAAGCTACCTTTTCTTCTAATAAAAAAATAAGAGTTCTTGAATAATGACCGAAAGTTTAAGATTCAGCTAATTACGGATTATTTCGAATTTTGGAATTTCAATACAGGCGGATCAAAAATAACGACAAAAAATTTAAAATATCTGATTTTTGGCAAATGATAGCCTCAAAACAAATTTTGTGTGACATGTTCTTTGTATATAACATACTTTTCAGTAGGTGAGAAATGACAAAAACAAACCTGTAAGTCTGCCACTTCATCATTGTAAAATACAAAAAGTTGGATATCAAACCAAAATGACATAACAAGCGGTTATTAACGAGAAAGAATTATGCAACAGCAAATGTCAAACAAAAAAGTATCTAATTTCGTGAAAAATCACTTTTCGTGCGGTATGAATCACACGAAACAGGTTACACCTGAGGTCAACCTATGCGCCATATTCTTAAAATAAGTTTGAAATGCTCATGGCAAAAAGTGCATTCGCTTCGCAATATGCTCGTGTCGACTTGTATCTCCATATTCTATGCATTTTAAGAGAGCAAGGCAGCTTATGTTTCCCTAGCCACGTGCCCTAAAATCGAGAAGTTTGGTACGATTTGAAAGTTCTTAACTTAAAGTTGTGTCTTCAAGGGATTCTAGATTCCCCCTTGCGTCGATTCGAAAGTTTCTTAAATCGTAATCTGTGTGACTAGTTGAAACAATTTCAAGTTTTACTTGAAAATGGTGTTAGCAATTTACATAACTGGATTGGATGCATTATTTGCGTGAGCAGTAAATTCGTTGAAAATTGGTTGTTGAACTGGAAGCTCGATATCAAAAATTTAATTCGTCCCAAACTCAACCTGCGCCCCAAAACCCAATTTATGCAACAAAATCATAATTTCTGAATATTCAAATGGAGACAGAGTGCGGCGGTTGTACACTTGTCCAAATTGAAATAAATTCGTCTATTGACGATTATTTACACCGCTGGCATCTCGCCGAATCGGAAGAGCGGGAAGTGGCCGCAATGGGCTGGAAAATTCGCTGAGCCGCTGCGAATTACGCGAAGCGTAACACAATTTTTTTGGTAATTGATCAAATTATGGCTCGTCGGGACTTCTGAGGTCTGAAAATCTGCCACGCACGAACGCATTTAATGCTGGAAAAAAAACGCCCACCTTTGGGTCAGCTAAAAATTACTGATAGAAATACTAATCGATCGAAAGCTATCGTACTGTTCGATAGTCAAGAAATGTTCATTCATTCGATACTTAGGTTTTTGAAAATTTTTCATTAGTGTGCTCGTTTAGTGACTGAATAAAATATTTGTTCAAACAAAAACTATAGCAACTATCGAACTCCTGATTTCTGGTTTATGAGCTTATCACACATGGTAAAATCTACTCGTTCAACTTTGCTTCACTCCTACTCTAGCCGAACGCATCCACATCTCAGTTCATACCTATTCTAGTAAAGTCTTTCAAAACCACAATTAAGTACTGGAAATTGGTTCTGAAGCGCAGATTTACGTACTCGTATTTTTAATATCGTGACTTCAAAATATTTTACAACTAAAATTAAGAAACGAGCAATCAAAAATTTTGTGAAATAAACTAAATAATCATTTATAAAATGAAAAGAAGAGTTAATTCAATTCACTCGCATGGAAAAATTCTAGATAGTTAGGTACTCTTACTCTTAGGCTATTCTAATACAGAATATGTTAAATTCAACTCTAAAATCTTGAAATAACAAAAGAAAAGCAGTGGTACTGATTAATGACTGGAAGGATGTACCGTAAAATGGGGTGAATAGAAACAGTGGGGTGAATAGCAACAAAACTTTGAAAAATACTAAAAATTGCTTATAAAAATGCTACCGACGTGATTACATGGGGATATTTTGTCATTTCCAGGCTGCCACTTAACAAACTAACAGGGAAATTATATAGCATTTTTATAAGCAATTTAAAATTTTTCAAAGTTTTGTTGCTATTCACCCCACTGTTTCTATTCACCCCATTTTACGGTATGTAAGAATGCTAAATTTACGTTCTGCGTGATAATATGTATATGTTTATACATACATATATTTAATGTACTGTGGAATATAAATTGAGTAGGTATAGCGAACGTGGTACAAAATATTCTTTAAGTGCTTCTAGCATTTTGTATAAGGTATTTGAAGTGCATCTTGATGAGTTACCACTAAAATTAAACAGATATTTTGTACTTGAGCCGACCAGCCGCCATAAAACTTTATGTTCCAAAAAATAAAATTTTGAATTTAACGAACCTAACCTCAAAACTACTTATGAGATTCAGACTATTGTTGGTCCTGCAAGTAATTTAAGTATGTTGCTAAAGTATTACCGAAATTTTATATACATACAATATCGTTTGAAAGCTCAGAGACTACGACTGCCTACCAGTTAAAAACTTTGTGGGAAAATTGGCTTTAAAATTCTGAAAATGTGTATCAACCATACCTTGGTAAAATCCTCCAGGCTGATTGCAGGCGATAAAATGAATTTCGACATGCGATTTGTGATGTTGTACTCCAGAAAACCCCAATTTAGAATAAAAATCTATATTTTGAAGGTTTTAACTCAGACATGTTTTTCCTTTCGGATTAATGTTTTGTAAATGACGTGCGCAGATTGTGTAAAACTACATATATTTTGTTTTATTGGCTTTACTGTATATTGTAATTGTTTAAAGACTTTTAAAAAGAAACTAACAAAAACTTTGATATGAATAACTATTATTCTTAAAAACACGAAGTTGAGATTCATGTCTTCATATATGAAAAAATCAGTTTATCAGATTTAAAAATAACATATTTTAATTCTAAGTAAACATACAAATACAAGTGCGAGTAGGACTCGTGCTCTGAAGGTTCCATACCGTTCTAACTAACTATAGAGTGTAGAGTTAGAAATTCGTTATTTTCAGATTGTTTTCCTTATTTGTACTACATATGAGGCCTTCCTTCGTGTTAAATTTCAAGGTTCTAGGTCAACGGGAATTTTCCGATAGGTCAATCAGTGAATTTATATGTCAGTATAAAAATACTCTTTGAAAGGCCGTATCTGTTTAACTATTGCATTGAGTTAGAAACTCGAATTTTTTACAGGACTATGAAGCTGTTCACTTTAGTATTTGATATTAATTTGAGCTCGGTACATACGAGTTTCTAGCCGTTCCTGGAAAAAAGGTCGACACATAAATACGGCCCTGGTCATATTGAGGTAAACAGAATGAGTAAAAACTCTTGTGTTAATAGCGACATTGGACAAATCAAAAGTTTTTATTCTAACAAATTATTTCACAGTCATTTGACACAGTCGACCTTCAACCTTTAGTAAGAACTAAGTAGGGAAGTAGGAAAGAAAAGTTAATTTGATGATTTAAAATTAATGTTACATAGCAATGTAGGGAATGAAAGAATAAAATAACAATTCGACGGTGTCCTCACCGCAGAAAATCGTCCGACTGACAGAGACCACTTTGCTGTATTTACGCCCGAATCCCAGCGGCTGCAACCGGCTGACAACTGGAACTGGTTTCGCGACATAAAAAAAGCGATGTTTTTATCAGAGGAGCTCCTCGGGCCATAAACAAACAAGAGCACCCGAGAGTGCGTAGGCTCCTCCGTGCCGATTTCTGGCGACTGAGATTTCAGATTTGAGGTTTGAGGTTTGAGGTCGAATTCGACCGGAGACAGTGGGCACGTTTTGAGTCTGGTGGTCGTGGTCCCGCCAAGGAAAAACGACAGCGCCATTTGGGAAAATGCCCCCGTCGCAGCGCAGGGCCACCAACGCACTCAGAACGGAACCGAGCCGCCGAGCGGGCGAGCTGGCAACATTGCAAAAGCCAATAAAGCAACAAAAAAAGCGGAAGAAGAACGCGATCGAGAGGCGAAGGCGTGTTGCTCCCTATCTGATTCGGGCCTACTCACAGGTACGCGCGGCACGCACACAGCCGCGGTCTGGCAATCACAACACGACCAAACGCACGCATCGAGCCCGTCGGGCGCTCATCCGGACGGGGAATGCGCTCGTGTGCGTGCTCGTTACTGCCAGACAGCCCTGTGTGTGTGTTGATGTCTCAGAAAGCAAAATGTCACTTGTTCGACACTTTTTGTGCCCTTTCGAGGAAACCCAGTGATTTTTGGTTGCGAAGAATGCAAGGAATTATCCCTGCAGAGATTCCCGAAGGTTTTGCGTCTGCAGGTGAATCGCCGAAATTAAAACTCACCTCATCAGCGGCAGTGGAAATTGCGAGCAGTCCGAGGAGGGCAAATGTCAACAGCCAAGTTGAGGGTCGGTGGTGTGTTATCCTTCTGCGGGGCGGCATTGTGCTTGGAACTTTAATCGCCAGCTACTTAAGCACTGAACGAGGTAAAAATATCAAAGACTTTCTTCTAGACACTGCACAATTGGATCATCCACTTTGGGACTTTGCACTAATCACGCACTAAACATGGGAATTTTCCCTCAGGAACCACTAAAATTAACGACAGCAGCGAGGAGCACGGCATACGGGAAATCGAAACTGTTTTTCACTATAAATTCACGGAAAAACTCACCTCTCGACCGTCCAGCAATGAACGATTAGCAGCAAATATCGTGAAGTTACCAATTTGGGTGCGATTTTAATTTATTTGGAGCGGAATTTCCCTGGAAAACATGAAAACGTACTCCCGAAACGAACGACTATCACGGCAGCTCCGACTACGTCTGCGGTGGCACACACACTCACGATGCGGACCCGTCACCCACAGCAGCGGTAGAAGAGTTCCGTTGCGGCTGCGAAGAGTGCCGCTTGCACACACCGACAGATTTTACTACACACTCCCACACAGGGGCAGCGCGGTTTACTTCTTCCCCGTCGGCTGATCAATGGCTGCAAGAAAATCAGCGACTTCGCCACGGCGGGCTCCCACACAGGCTCAGGGCGGCGTGTAAACAAATAAAACACCGCGCCTGCCAGGTAGGGGCTGCTCCTGTGGTAGTGCAGCAATTTGAGGGGAAGTGCTGAAAAAGAACCTCACAGGGATTTACAAGCAAACGTCTTCGAAATCAAATCAGCAGCGATAAGCACTGCCAGACGTCAAGACTGGAGTATAACCGCCGTTTCCACCTGAAGTAGTTTGTCCCAATTATAAGACTCCAGCCTAACATCAGTCAATATTTTCAATTTTCACACCTTTCAAATACTGTGGGATACAAAACCATATTTTTAAAGAGATGCATTGTGGGTCCTAAAAAGTTCAAAAGACCCAGGCAGATCAGCCCTAGCTATAATGGACTTAACCTCTTCAGGGACGAATTTTTTAAAGGTGGAAAAAGTGGTTTCATGTTTTATTTGATTACTTAGGGCCTGTCCGAATCCAAGTCTATGTCAACGTCTTCGTCTCGTTATAACAGTTCGTGACGTCACACCGAGCTAAGCTCCGTCCGAATTCATGTCTATGACTGTGAACTTAGATACGTAGTATAACAGTTAAGTCAATTGTTTAGCTTGATGAGCGAGTCAAGGCTCGCGTTGACTTCGTGAAGTAGACAACGTGCAATTGATTGTGAAATATGACTTTTTTAAGAAAAATTAAAAATGTCAGGTACAAAATGTAAGTAAAATGAATTGCAATTGTTGTAGACATGTTCTGAAGAACAATGTTTTTATTGCAGGGACTAAAGAAAACGTATTAAAATTAATTGAACTGCGAGGGAGAAAATTCAAATATCTCTTCAAAGGAAAAACTTTTAATATAACAAAGCTGCTTGGGAGTAAGGTTTATGGAAATATATACATAGTTATTTTTGAAAATTAATTTTTTATGTTTACAGTACCGTTAAAGAAGAATCAAACATCAATTTGGATCAAAAAAGCATATCTAAAAAATGGTCCAATTTAGTGCAAAAATACAAGGTAATAAGAAAGTCTTTTGAAATATTTTTAGAAATAAAATGATTTTATAGACTTTAAAGGATCCACCAAGCGGTATTTCGACTGAAGGCGGAGAAGATAATCCACAAACGTGGCCTTACTATAATTTGATGGACGAGGTCCTTCGAGATAACCATACAATTCAACCGCCGTTGGTGATGTCCTCTTCGGTGGAGTCTCCATCCCAAACAGCTAGTTGCTCATCCGACAGCTTCACAATAAATTGTTCAACTCCACAACTGGCACCCATTAGGAGCAGGTCTCGAAAACGTAGCGTAGTGGAGGAACAAAAAAAAAATTCAAAAATGAAAAAAATTTTGTTGGAGCAGAACAATAAGATGCTAAAGCTCCTAAATGATTTTGTCGTTTCGACGGGTGGAGAGGGACTGGGCACGGAAGTCGAAGTTTCATTAGCTGGGTTAAGTAGCGACAGCGAGTGAAATCTACAAAAATTTCTTTAATGAATGTTTTAGTTTTGTTTTTGAGCGAATAAAGTTTATTTTGTTTTATTATTTAAAAAATTTGTACATTTATCTGTAATTAGTTTGCTCTCCTTTCATTTATCAGTTCTTCACAAAGTTGGTCTCTAAAGCGGCTTGCTACTCAGTAAGTAAGAAAAATTTGGAAAAACAATTAGTATAAAAAAGAAAACTGAGTTCAAATATTTCCCAGTAAAGTGCTATTAGTAAAAAAATAAAAAACAAAATTTTGCAGATTATTTTTTCAAAATAAAGCACTCATTTAAACTAACCAAATGTTATGCATTGGATATCAGAGATTTAGGATGTTTATCCAATAAACTAAAAAGAAACCACGCGGTAATCAGAGGCAACTTTGAAATATTTTGAAAGCAGTTAATTTCAAGTAGAATAAAATGCTATCCATGCTGCCATACTATAAATTGTTTGGTTTTATTGTTGAAATATAATCTAATGAGTAGTTCTTTAACAGATTTTAATTTGTTTTCCAGTTAAAATAATTTTAATTTCAATATACATATGTACATATGTGCCACTGTCCCTGAAGAGGTTAAAGGAAGGAAATAATGAAATATAGTTTTATTTCGAACAATCAAAAAAAAATTAACTTTTAGTCATTATCAATAAGCGATCGAAAAATAATAATTACTTGATAATCGTTGTCCAGTAATCGAAAAATAAAAATTACTTCGTAATCGTTATCGAGCAATCGAAAAATAAAAATTACCTCATAATCGTTATTATCTAATTTATAATTTTTATTTGGCCGAAAAAAATTATTGAATTTATGTATATAAGTAAGGCTACAAATAAAATAATTGGTTTTAGCTTGGTATAACATTTCACAAATAATCGTTATTTCCGGTTCCTGGATAAAAGGCTACTTAAATATTTCAAGAGCCAATAAAAACATAAATTTAAAAATTTATGTTTTTCTTTTTTGTTAACATCAATGAAGTTTTATGTTTTTGTTGCTACAATATATGCGATTTCTTCTTTTTGTGCTTAAAATATTTGTGCCCTTCATTTTCGTTTGCCAAAGTTGGGAACCCTAGAATCTAGATAGCACCTCTGACGAAAAAACATCCAAAAATATGTCAAATAAATATCTATCAAATGTCCTGACTAACTTTAGTAAATTAAAAGAAAACTTTTTTGAGTCGTCTTTGAAACATGACGAAAACTTTGAAAGGATTAGGCCCATATTCACCGATATAATTAATTATAAAACACTATTAGAAGTACTAGAAGTACAACTTTGCATGCCACAAAAACATTTTTAAGTATTTATGTAGCCCGTGCGCCAGTTTTGCTTAACTTTTGTACTTGGCTTGGACTTTTTCATCACGTAACCCACAAAGTGCATGAAATAGCCTAAACTTGGACTATTTTTTCCAGCTCAAAGCGGTACGAAATTTCAACAGGCAGGTGATTTTTCTATAAAGATATGTACAATATTATTAATTTTTTATGCATATTATTTACGTTTGAAATAAGCAAGTTTAATATAAATTTTAAAATACATATGTACATACATATGTACGAGGCAACAGGAAAAACTTTATATGAAATTTAAGTACTAATAATAAATCACCTTTCTTGATATTCGACTTTGTCTAAGTACTTTTATAAGTTCCCAAAAGTTCTCCACATAATAAAAATATCAATCTTAACAGTTTTAATGCTATGGCAGCAAGGAAAATTCACTCACTTTACTCAAAATTGTTATAATATATTTTGACCAGCTAAAGCAAAATGGCACAGCAATTTGTACTGCCATAAGAAAAAACGAGTAAGGCCACATGGGAAAGTACATGTTAAGCTAAACTGACACGGTCGTAGTTACATTAATTCTTACGATGACCATAAAACGTAAGATTTCCAGGATACTTACCACTCGGAATCTATAGAACATGAAAGGGAAATACAACGTTTTATTGAAAGATCTTAGTGATCCCCAAACAATCGTTGATCAGGAGACCGTGGAGAATCGATAGGCATACGCCTGTTCAGACTTTAACTCAAGACCCTTTATATACATTTGTATTATATACATATATATACATATGTAATAATGCTATATATCTTTTGAGTCGTTTTTGGGACAATTCGAAAAGATATCCAATTGATGTCTTGCAAAGAACATTACTAACTAATAAGTTGACTAAAAGATGTTGGATTTGAAACATCCATAACACTTCGAATTTATTGAAATTAAATACGACTATAAGTCCCGGACGAATGGTTGACTTGGGACAGCTTCGGGTTTGTCAATGCATAAAATAATGCAAAATTTAGAAAATTGTTTTATATTATCTCACAAATTTTAATAACTTCAGATTTAACTTTTTTAATTGAAATTTGATCTTACGAACTCAATTTGTATATGGTCTATGACAATCATAACACGGATGAAAATATCCGCAATAAAAATAATTAACTATAAACTTCCGCAAATTTTTAATTTATATAAGAAAACTAATGTAACTTTTTTAAATAAGAAGATAATAAGTAATCATCGACGGTAAGACCATTTGTTAAATAGGTGATGTTTAATTCTCCCAAGGGTCCTTCATCACAGGTTCAGGTGCTTTTTTGGCTGAAATTTCCTCTTGGCTTCTCAGTCTATTAATTAATTCCATTTGCTAAAAGTAAATGTAAACATTAGAATAAAAATTTATTGAGTTTTACAAAATTAACCTCATTATGGAAATAGCCTTCTTCTTTTACATCTACATTTTTTGATGATGAACCATAAATACAAACATTGAAATATTCATCAAGAACTTTTTTCTGAATAAATCGAACAAAATTAGGAAATTTAGAACCATAAATGCAAATATTAAATAATACCTCTGCCGCTTTTTCTTCATACGACATCATACTGACCTTTTCAGGATTTTGATACTTTTTAAATAATTTCATGATTAGTTCATTTTGCTTTGGAAAAGAAAAAGTTTGAAAACATTAATTCGTTTAAATGCTGGACATTCAGCATTTTATAAGCATATTAATAAAAACGAAAAATTAAGCCTCAATTAAAAAGGAATTGAAAAATTATATTGTAGTATATTTTATACCTGCTTACAAAAGTAGACTTCTTCACGCGTGCTCTGTAATTTACCAAGCCCACCGCCAGGAAGATTTCCTGTTGACGGATAGGAATCACTCGGTTCATCACTTTTCGATCCTTTTGATGAGTATGTCAATCGGCTTCTGCATAAAATTTAAGACATTTGAATTAACCAAATCAAAGTAATAAACATGCTCTTACAACTTCAAAAACTGTAGATATTTCCAGCAATTTCTGCGAATCATAAGCATCTTACCCTGAGGAATGTTATAAAGTTACGGACCATTCAAAAAGTTCAATAAATGTGTCATTTTCATTTAGAAGTCTCCTACTAGATTGAAATATAATTTTTGTACCTAGAGTAAAATTAAATGCCAAATTATAAAATATAGTAACAATCGGTGGTGAATTAATAATACATAATAGTAAGAGTTTTCAAAGTTTACCTATGAAATGATAGAAATTAGAAATTACGATTAAATAAAATGGCATCTAAACCTTCTCAAATTGGCCAAAGTACGTATAGTTTTCTTCAACTTCAACAAAGCGAGTTCAAAAATTGTTGTAACCCTAATAGATAAAATTATAATATCAAAATTCCTATCACAACATGCTTTTGCTTGAGAAATAACGTTACTATTTGAAAATTATCAATCAGAATATTCATGTTTCATATTTAAGGGCTTATTAAAATAACGACTTTAAAAATTGTGGACATTACCACCAAGGTATAATTATATTAGCAATATTTATAAGATAGTGTTAATTTGCCTAAATTCTAGAAAATCCACAGTTGTAACAGGTTTAGTAGCAGAAAACGTATGTGAAAAAAAAACTGGCCAAGTGCGAGTGGAATCTGTAAACCGGATAGTTCTCTACACTATGTACACTATCAAACGAAGTATTTATCATTATTACCCATAAATAAGAAAATGTTTTCTATCAAATACAAATAGACTAAGAATCTCTTTATCTAACAAATTTGTAGACGAAAGAAAGGGCCTATATTATTTTATTAAAAACTATATAAATATAAAATATCGCTTTACTTTTTTTGGTACGAAAGAATTACTGAAAAGTTTTGTGTTATTGATGAGGCTGTGGGAACAAACTATAATTATTAATTAAATTGGGGCAGAAAATAAAGATGATTTAAATTTAAAATTATAAAATTTCCCAAAAATTTCCAATGTAAACACGGTTATACACTCAATTGAGAAATTAAAGTAACCTCTATTAAACAAAGTCCCTACAACGTTTACAGGTGGGCAAAAATACTTTTGTAAATTATAAAATTAAACAAACTATTGTTTAAAAATGGTACAAAATAATATATTTAAATACTAGAATTACGCAAGGCAGATTCCAAACTGACAATTGCCCTATGTTCTAGTGCTAAATAAACATCATCGTTGAAGTGCTTTGAAAAACGAGGAAATGTCTGGTCACCTCCTTCAAAGTTCAAAAACGTTTCTCGCGATAGATTAAAGCCTGAGTATCCGAAACCACACTCCTCGTCAAAATTATCGAACAGCTTAACGTTCATTATAGGCACGTATTTATGGTTCCATTCGTACTCCTCGTCAGATCTTTTAATGTGTTCAGTTGGAAAGTTCTGAAAATTCAAAATTTTGTCTGAATTTTGTCGATATTGACTTTTTTCGCCATAAGCGATTTGGTTTATAGAAGCCTCAGATCGGCGGCAAAAATTCTTCGAGTTGTTCAAATCTTCAACTTCTCCGGAGTTTGAGGATTTTATTAGTTCATTGTAGTTATATTTAGTTAATGAATCTCCCTTCTGTAGGGTTTTTAAATCTTCGTTCTCAATATTGTTTTTGTATCCCATAACATTATTTTCGTTAGAAGAGTTTACATTAAATATTAATTCATCAGTGTTCAAATCGCAGTTTATGGATTTTGTTGATTTAATTTTCATATTGTTTTTATATTTATTGGAGTTTTTCGGTGTCATCAAATTAGAAGCTAATAGTGGCGGAAATGCTTCGTCAACTTTGTCATTATTCGAGCTTTTCTTTAACTCATTAATTTTTGTGCTCGATGAATTCAGATTCTCTGCAATTGCCAAATTTGCGTATTTATCAGTCAGTAGATCTGTACAAAAGTTGAAATCATCTTTTTTGAAAAGGATCACGGGGGGATCGGGAAGAGCGATTTTTCCGCGAGATACAACATCAGAGTATAGAGTTCCAGGGCGGCATTCAGACGAAATCGGATGACCTGGAGGATTGAGTGTTTGCTTTACAGGCTGCAAAGTAGTCCAATTAGGTGATTTTTTCCCCCAAAGTTTACCATTATTTCCCCTTTTGTCTGATCGTTTCCAACTGCTCGACTTAATCCTTGACTGATTTCTGGAGTTTGAGTTGCTTCGTTGCGTTTTGGCTACAGGTCTTTCAGTGCTGCATCCACTTGATTTTTGGCACGACTGTTTCTTTGAATAAAAGACATGAGATCTTATTTTCTTTACTGATCTCCGGCCTACCGATTTCGTGTCGGTCTGAAACCTCTGAAAGAAACACAAAAAAGTAAAGTAATTTTGAAATCGATTAAAGAGTAATAAACATTTCTAACTATTCCAAGGGTTTATTCCTGAATACCCAAATAAATTCTTAATTGAATGGCATTCAAGTCAAAAAACGAAATCTATAAGCCAATGAAATTAACAAAATAAATTTCGAAATTTATTATATTAGTACAGTCATTTGGCTCTAAAAAAAGAGGTTACCTGGAAAGTTTTCCGGGAGTTTTGAAAATGGGTAAT
Source organism: Eutolmus rufibarbis (assembly GCA_963920795.1). NCBI lineage: Eukaryota > Metazoa > Arthropoda > Insecta > Diptera > Asilidae > Eutolmus > Eutolmus rufibarbis. The sequence goes on from OY987205.1 coordinate 34,076,906, forward strand.
TTTATAGATTTCGATGTGCTCTTTCCGAATTTCAACTTTGCCACCTCGTATTTTTGCCGCTCGCGCCGCCATATTGAAAAAATGTTTTTTGACAATATCTCCTTTCCGACTCATTTCACGATAAAATCATTTATATTAAAAATTAAACTAGAGAAAATTGCCTACAATTTATGTAATAACCTTTTTTTTGTAAAATCCATAGTTTTGGCGTACGAGCGCCGCAAAGTGTACTTCAACACGCGTTTTGGCCAAAACACTCATTTCCACACCACCTTGAGGTAGAGTAAGCGGCGCGTTTTTTTTATAACTGCTTTTAGGCGCCGTTTTTCCAATATGGCGGCGCGAGTGGCAAAGTTGAAATTCGGAAAGAGCACATCTATAAAATTACCCATTTTCAAAACTCCCGGAAGACTTTCCAGGAAAAACTCCCAAATGACTGTACCTACTATATGTATTTACGACACGATTTAAATCAAATCATATTCAATAATAGGATCCCAGACCTTTGACTCAATGAAATACCAAATTTTTGAAATGTTCGAAGAATTTATCACGACACTTGGTCAAAATTCAATTAATATTTGAAAAATTTATGTTTGATATAGAAAACATACAGCAACCAGAAAATAAATATAGTCCTTATAAGAAATTTTTTGAAAAAAATTTAATGCGCAAGTGTAACTTATCTACTGCTCGACATATAATACGTGGATTTAATTATAAAGCTAATACATAGTAGTAAAACTCTTTTAACACTTCTTTCAATTAACTGACTTCGTTACACTTGTTAAAATCATAGTAAAACAGTCGTACTTACGCCGCTGCATATTTCCCTGTTTGAGTTATTACTTCTGCAACTCATGGACTGAGTCCTTTTAACGGAACGCTTTCTGTAAATGAAAATGTACAGAATTGTTGTAAAATAAAACCTTCAATTTAGTTTTTGAATCTAGTCTCACGCTGTTATGTTCCCAAGTAAATAGTCACAGCTTCCAGATGCCATAGTAATGTATTGAAAATTCTATGAAGTTTTTGCAAGAAATTTTGACAATTTTTGCTACAAAGCCAAATGCTCGGCCTACTTACTGCTTTGTCTGGATAATTTGAAGGCATCATTTTTAATACTATTTGTAGTAGCCTAGGAGATATAAAAGATATTTTGGAGATGCCTTTGAGTACATTCCGTCATTAAAAAAAACCATGAGTCTGGCTACCGTTCTCGGTTGTATTTGAGGTCTACAGGATAGTTTAAAAATTCAGTTTTTGCTCGTATAGCAAAAGTCTACGCAATAGCGTGCAAATTCGTCGATGAAAGGTTATAGTCTGTTAGTTAGTAATCGAAGAGGCCATGGTACCATACTTTTTTCTACCTGGAAATTTTTGGTATAGTAGAGGGATAGGAAAGGAATCCGATATTTGCCCTCATGGGTAGTTATTTTACTTCACATATCCCAATTACGCTGGCAGATGAAACTTCCGACGCAAAATTTTCGGTTTGGTTTACCGTCAAAGTGGCGAAGAGTTGATCCACACTTCAAACTTTGACAAAAATGTCTGCGCTAAAAACCTTAGTTTTCGCTGGCAGAATTTTTTGCAAAATTTAAGTCTCCCAAATCACAGCCCTTAAAGAGTTAAAAATTCGCAAAGATATTAGTTGTTGTTTTACATGGTAATGTACATTTTAACACGTTTAGCAGTAAAAAAGTAAAGTAAAGTGCTATGAAATAACAAAAAAAACTATATGTAGGTAGGTCTGAATGATTTTGGTATAGGATCAAACCCTAGTGATTTCTCCGCTTACTACGGCCTTGCTGGAAACTGCTAAAGTTAGTAAATTTATATATAAATTCGCAAATTTAAAGCAATTATTCAATTAACTTTTTAAAGCTGTTTAGCGCTAAGATAATACCTTTTACATTACTCCAGAAATTAAAAAATTATTAGGGAATAACCTGCCAGAGGAGATGCATTTTGATGATTTTGTTTGATTAATAAATATTACACCTTCTTTTTAAAATGTTTATTTTAAATTTACTTTACCAACCCGAGGTGAAAAATTCGTAAATTTTATTTATAAATCTGCTTATGCTACTTTACAACAGGAAGAAGTATCGAAGTAGGGTTCAATATTTTTTATTCACTAACTACGTGATATATCGTGTTTTTTATATAGTTCCATTTTGTTCTCAATAATTTTTTTAATAAAAAAAAAATGTTTTTAGTATGTATTCTATTTTATCATAAAAGCCACAGCTTATAAAAGTTCGTGACCCGACAACAATTTATTAAAAATATAATTCACTTTTATTTATTGTACATGAAATACATAATACATAATGCATAGCTTAAATAGATGTAGAACAAAATATGTGTAAATGTATATTAATTACTAATTATAAAACACGTACTTGAAAAAAGGGTTCAAAAGCATGTCAGTTCTGTAGACTATAGGGTTCCGAATAGCTGTTACTAAAAACGATAAAAGCGATTTAAATATGGTTTATTATTTTATTCATAATCCAAAAATATAAATATTGTCTCAATATGAATTACGCAAATACCAACGATGTTATAAAGTTATAAAAATTATCGTAGGCCAAAGTCTTGGCGAGCAAAATTGTTTTTGCGCATTTTTCCCGAACTTTTGTTTGAATCCAAATAAATATAACTCAGCCGGCTATATCTCGTAATCTATTTGAATCTAGTAAGTCGTGCTATTTTTAAAAGTTATTTCAGTCTATGTGCTAGTAATCTAGATTTTTTTAGATTTTTCCGAAGTTGCGTTCAAGGTGATACTTTGGCCGAAACGAACCTCTTCGAAAATGGGCACTATTTCAAAAACGGGGCATAATTTTGAAAAACGGTTTAAGAAACCTCATAATGATTTTAAATTCCATTTTTAATGATATCCCGCTCGATGGGGAAGTAAACGTGTTTTTTTATCCCCACTTTTCATGTAGGGGAAGTAGTCTTCAAGTTTTTTTTTTTAAATGTTAATACAATTTATCTTTGTAGCCGGTATACGTGCACCAAATTTCAGCGCTTTAGTCTCTGAATAAAATAACTATAACATACGGGCGGATGCACAGACGGACATGGTGAAACTACAAAGGGTTCCTTGTTTTGCTACGGACTCTAAAAACCTAGAGTTGCAATTGTTTAACTTTTTCATAAACCTACATTCAGACTGAATATCCTGAATTCAAAAACTAAGTATTAAACAGCGTGTTCAGTGTGATTAAAATTTGAAAGGTAATATCAGTTTGACCAGTTTTAAAGCAGTTCCAAATTTTTAACTCTTTTATGAATCTGCTACCTGTAAAAATAAAAATTATTAAAAATTGATTCCGTATTTAATACGATAGAAGGTTCGAAACTGCATGCTAAGTATTTAGGAGAGTATTTTCCCAAAGTTTCAAGTCGATCCGAATAAAACTGAAGGAGATACACAATTTTGAAATTGCCCCCGTTTCGCTAGAACCTCCTTAGTTTTAAACGTTATTTTACTTTAAACGCGTTTTTCTCAAAACTACATTTTTGACTAACTAACAGAAAAAATTTGGTTTTTTGATTTCAGATAAGTCTACCTCGAGATATTCTGCCTACGGTAAAAAATCACCGATTTTCGTAAACCAGCTGTTTATAGCTCAATTTTCATTTTTTTCTCATGAAAATGTTTTTATAACTTGTTCAAGTGATGTACTTTTATATCCCCAAAGTTGAAATAAATCGCTTCTATGAATTGTTTGAACTTGGAGGATATTTTATTAATGTTTTGAAGTACACATTGTAATTTTTTCAAGTCATTTCCGCGGGGATTCTGCTTTATGAGGCTCAAAAAATCAATTTTTGTTTTTTTTTATTGCTGAAATCTCTTCCTAATATATCTAAAAATATGTTTGTAAAGTTTTATAGGCTAATTCGAAATATTTTCAAAGATATAGCACTAAACGCAGTGGGGTGTCGAGCAGGTATACGAGCGCATTTGCTCTGACCGTAAGCTTTGAAGCGCGTTTACTCGAGTTTTCATTTTTATGATTTTTCTAAATTGGTGGGCGTGATTGCAAGAAAATTAAACGACCAATCAAAATGAACCGAAGCTTGTTGTCTTCAGTTTTTAGTTTGACCTAAAAAAATTCATGAAAAAAAAAATTCTAAACAAATTTTTAGCAAGTTGAAATGATTTTTTTCTTGCAAAAAGCACATTTTTTTTTCAAACCTGAAAAAAATTTTACATTTTACCATTTTGTTTGTTTTTCTTTGTTCACATTAAAGAAAAATATATAACAATTAAAATTTTCTTTAGTTTTTTTGTTTCGGACAAAAATTACGAGCTGCATCTTTCCCGCCAATTGGCGACTGCGATTGCAAGGTGTTGCACAAATGTGCATATAAATTGGCTGCGTTTGAATATTTTTGTGTCAATAAATGTTTTTTTTAACGTTCAAATATGCAAAAACATAATCTGAAAAGTTCGCTGCACTTGCTTATTTTTTTCTGTCCTAAAAAAGTTCCCCAAAAAACGCTTTTTTTAGGCCTCATAAAGCAAAATCGCCCCTTAAAACAGATTTATTTCAGACCTAGTTTTTCAGATGATTTCGCTTTGTCCGAACGCCGCCACCGATTCTAAGTGGATGCACTTAGAATCGGTTTCCGTCCCGGCTAAACGCCAACTGACCGCCGAACACCGAAATAAAAACCAAGACGCATCGCGGGAGGTTAATTTTGTCGCAGGGAGTCAGCAAGGAAAGTTGAAAGTGCGAATTCCTTCGAGAGTGAATCTTTCGCTATTTTTAATTACATCTTATTTCTGCAGGTATAAAGCCGAGATGTTTGCACTATCGAGACAAACTGCGCGTCTGTATCCAGCTAGTCTGAGGTGAGTGGACCTTCCGTCGGCAATTTGCGGACTGCGACACTTGCGGATAAAAAGCGATAGCCGGAGATTACGTAATTTTTACGAATTTCTAAAGATGTTTACACGCATCTTTTCCGTTTTAGAATTGCGAAGATGGGCGATTCACTACTTGGGGACTTGGGCAGCGGAGCCGGCAAGGGAGGCGGTAGCGGAGGCTCGATCCGCGATGCGGGAGGCGCTTTCGGGAAACGGGAGGCCGCCCTGGAGGAGGAATATTTCCACAGAAAAGTAAGTTCGGCCACTTTCTTTGGGTCATCTTAATACTGACAGACTGGCTAATTTCTAGCAACAAGAACTCCTTCACAAGCTGAAAAATGAGCAAATCGAACAGGTCGAGTTCCACAAGCACCAGATCGCGGAGTTGGAGGAGGCTGTCAAGCGCCACAAGGAGTCACTAGCGAAGTTGGCAAAGTAAACTAAAATCCTGGAGGATCTCCTTTACGTAGAAAAGATGGGGCCCTATTTAGAAGGCAGTGAAGAAGGCATTTAAGATTTTAATTTTTTCGAGGAATACTTAATGTAATTCGTGGATTTATTGCGAGCAGAATAAAGTTTCACATTCATTTACAATTATCACTTTTATCAGCCTATTTCTGCTTCGGTCAGCTGAGTGAACTCCTCAAATTGAGATAGTCTCAATTTCAAAGTAAAATTTTTTATTTTGATAGATTCTTTGCTTTTTAAAACGGCTAATCTCTACTTATTCACCAATCTACTCAAGATGAGTCGGTTTCTTAAATTTTTATAAGGCAATTCAGCTACATAAAAATCTTCTCTTCTGTTTTTCGAGATTATCCGACTTTTTTTGAAATTTAGGAAAGTCGTTAACTTCGAACATTTTTTTTTCGGTTAAAAAGGTATTACACCTACAATTTTCTTTTTTTACGTAGGAAGAATATTGCTATTTAAGGAGCTGGAGAAGAAAACGATCTAATTACACTTTTCGTAAAAAAATTTATTTTGTAAAATCTGGCTACATGGACCCGTGCATCTAGTTTTGTATTTGTTTTAAATTAAAACGTCCTGGAAGTATGTCAAAATGAATTCAGATGTTCGTGATTTCGATCAAACGGTATAAGTTTTAACAAGCGAGCCTATCTTCTTTCAAAATTGCATAATTTTCATACAAAAAATGTAAGATGTTTCATTTTTGAATTTTTGTACTTTTATAGTAATGCTGGTTTAAATGAGGGAACAATTCATTTGTCTCTCTTCTTTTTATGACAATATGAAATTCCTAAAAACATGCCTTTTTATAATACTAAACGCGAATTTTCTACTTAATTGGCTATTTTGCAACATTTTTCCCATTAATGTTTCATAAATATAAAATTCTTGATTTATTTTTGTTTCAAGAGGTTTTGGTGCACGGTGCACCATAAGTTTCAAACTTTTATATATATTTTTATTATTACATAAAAATATAGGTTTTAAATAACATGAAAAATACTATTCCGATACATTATTAAAGGTTATACATCTGAATGAGGCTGTCAAAAATGAATGAAATTATACTTTTTTTAAAATTCTTTCGTTTTGGGGCACCTCAAACCATTATAATATATAAATGATATTTAACATACTTCATTTGCTCATCCATAGGCAGCTTTTTACCACTATGCTATTACAAAATAACAAAAAAAATAATTCTCCATACATTTTCACTCTACCTTAATGTAATATACATATATGGGATATAACGAAACTTGTGGACACGATAGAAGCCGCTTTTCTTAACCGATTTTGGCCAAACTTCGCCTATACATTTATCCCGCCAATAAGTTCGAAAATGGGAGGAATCGGTCAAGAGGATGGGGATATAGGGGCTACGTAAGTTATATCAAAATGGCTTGGACCCGATATCTTTCGTATTTCTTAACCGCTATTGACCAAACTTAACGTTCACTGGCAACATGTAGTTCTAAGTCGTGTTACGAAATGGTGGTGATCGGTCAAAGCGGTCAGTTTCCAATAGTGATTTTGTTACCGCGATAACTCGCATTTCTAGATGGATTTTGATCCTACTTTGCGTATGCATTTATTGGTTCGATATCTAGGTCATATTAAAAAATTGCGGGGTTTGGGGAAGGGGGGACTTTCACCTCGGTATATATTTTAATTTATTTTCATGTAGACCGTATATTTCTTAATCTATTTTGATTAAAATTGGCTAACATATTCTTCGTGGCAATATCTCAGCTATGTTCGCAAATAGGGTGAATCGGTAAAGGGGGTGGGAATTTCAGCATTATATTCCATTATTTAAACATCATTTTTAGCACATTGAAATGTACCTCTTCCTTCTAGCTGCCGCCGAAAGGTAATTTTTTTTAATTTAAATATCTTCCTTTTTTTAGAGATAGAAATCTTGATTTAACATACATATGTATGTCAAATAGAGTCACAACCACTACACAAGAAAATAAAACCTCACATTAAAAGTCGATTGTAAATACATCATTCAGTTCTTTGCTCCTCCTGTAAAGTTTAATTTTATGTAAATAGATCGTTTCGTTCGCCGGCTCCACATTTAAGTAAAAGACCAGAAGATTTTTATTTGGGCTAAATTTGGCCGTTTAGACGTTGATATTTAGCACACCCTGTATACAAGAAAAGCAGTTTACTTTCTATGAGAAATCAATTTAAATTGTTTTATGTTGCCCTTCTTGATATTGAAATTTTAAAAGAAAAATAGAAGCTCTGCACCCATGTTTTTCAAAAACAGCCGTAAAATGATTTATCCCTAAATAAGTATCTTAAAAAACGTATTTTTAATTTTTGTTAAAACAGCTTTCACGTTTTGCATTTCCTATTGTAGATCCTCGTATGAATACGACAACAAATGCAATTTTTTCTTATCGCGTACATATGCAGGTACTAAGCCATATTTTTATTTTAACTGAAGTTTTCATCAAAATATGCAATGAGGGGTTTTCGAGATCGCCGACTTCAAACCTCGAAATGGTAAATCCAATATGCGGACCATTCGTGATAAGAACCGCTTAAAAGTACCTAGAATATTTTCTATGATTAAATTTAGTCTAATTAATAAGGCATACCGGCATCCTCCTAATCATAAGTAAGTTAAGGAATCAGAAAAGTCTTAACAATTATTTTGTAATATGAAATAATGATTAGAAGCCTCCATTGCACGCAAGGTCTCATCAAAAATTCATTCAACAACAGAAACTTCAGCATGATAACATCACAAATTTTAGCATACAGAATGAAAATGGCATATTTTTGAGTTGGTCATACAATAGTATAAAAAATTTAAAGTTTTAAGAAAACCGAAATTGCGTATGGTTTTATTAGATTTCATTACAAAAAAACGATTTTATAAAAATAGTTCTATTTTCTTCCACAAACTGTTGTTATATATTTTCTTTCTTAGAAAAATTCGAAATATGCGTTTTTTATCTAGAACTTAAAACATCTCTTCAATGAACATCTAAGAAGTTTAAATCTATCCTGCATTTTTATCTTGATTAGTATAAATAACGCTCTCTCAATTGCAGATCAAAGCAAATTAAGTTTTACAAAATGCGAAAATTGACTATTTTATAAATCTGAAGATAATATTGATTATCTCGAAAATCGCTTGATTTGTTCCTTGATACGCCGTACAGCAACATCGTTCAAAACCTTTCAATATTTCTTCGTTCGTACTTACAATTTATTCAAAATCAGTTTAATTTCGAAAATTATTAAAAAAAAAAATACAATAGCAATATAATGCTGCACGTTCTTTTGGAAGTTATGGTGACAAATTGCTATAAGTTACCCAAGTCGAATAAATTTTCAGCAAGTAAATATTTTTTCAATTTCAACATATCTTTATATTTTAAATTAAATTAAAAGTTTCACAAAAGTTTGTGAGCATTTATCGCTGTTCCTTATTAATTATGTATTTAAAAAATAATCAAAAATCATATGGTATACTTACTATTAAATTAGAAGTCAGGTTATGATTTAAAGGGGCCGTAATATAATTACGAGTATATTACAGTTTCGGTTAGATGAAAATATGAATGTGTGTTCGATAACATATTGGGTAATAAATTTAATAATTCGGCAGTAACGCGTTAGTATATATTAAATAAGAATCGCTCCGCTACAACTTTTGGATTAAGTAGTTTTCAAAACCAAATTTTCACCACTCCTTTCTTGAATTAATATAAAAATTGATTGGAAAAAAATACGTGCTTTTAAAATATCGAATAATTACTTCCCGTAAAGTAACAATTAATGCTAGAAGATTTTTTCTAATTATTTTTTAAATTAGGTGTTCTTTTAAATAAAAATATAGAGTAAGAGTTCTTTAAGCGTTTGTTAATTTGTACTTTTTCCTTTTTGTGTTCCATGGAAGATTTCTTGCACAAACTGTTTATTTTAAAAGAAAATATAACATAGCTTTAATATATTATATCTAGTATTTCCGGATTAAATGAAACCATTTTCAGATAAAATGAAACCATTTCCAAATTAAATTAAAATATTTTCAACTGAAATGAAATTATGTATACATACATATTTGGAAATAAAATGAAATCTCAAAAAATTAAATGACAAATTGTTTTATATATTGAACCCAGTGTGAGGGTACGAAACGTGACATTGATTACAGCTATAAACAACGGACGTTTTTTTATAGATTTTACATCAAAAAGTGTTTGATAATACCATCGTAAATGTCGATCGCTTCCAAATATGCTTCCGGGAGCTTTTTGAAAAACTGAATAACGATCCAGAGTTGCTGAATTCGATTTTAATAATGTATGTATTCATAAAACGCGAGAAATTCACGAGATAGTTAAAAGAATTGGATATGGATAAATAGTTTAACATTTTTGTCGCCTTACTAGCCATTGCTAAATCCCATTAAGAAAGCTTTTTCAAAAAAAATTGTACGCCCAAAAATATGTACAAATCCCACTTGCAGCAGATAGTCAACCTCTTCACCAGTACTATAGTAAGAATTATGTTTACATGAATATTTTGTTGTATCTTCAAATTATTATAAAAATAAAAAACATATTAAAACAATTTGTCATTTGGTTTCCTGAGATTTCATTTTATTTGAAAATAGTTCCATTTAATTTGAAAATGGTTTCATTTAATTTGAAAATGGTTTCATTTAATTTGAAAATGGTTTCATTTAATTTGAAAATGGTTTCATTTGATTCGAAAATGGTTTCATTTAATCTGAAAATGGTTTCATTTAATCCGAAAATGCTATATTTCCAAAAAGCATATGCCCTAAATAAATAATTGTAGTAGGGTTTGCTCGGCATTGAACTGTTATAAAATTATTATTAAACGATTAATTTGAATAATACCGAAGTCTTATTTTAGAAAATGAGATAAAAGAACGGGTAATTTATGTATACATATTATTTATGTTGTTGTTTAGTAACCCAGGTAAAGAGAGAATTTCTACCTTCTAAAATAAGTCATCCGTTTATTTTACTTTTACGTAAATGTAAAATTAATCTCTAAGGAGATCGAAAAGAAGTGTAGTAATAATAACACGAGACGAATTGTTATAAAATCAACAAATTTTATTTTTCAGTGTTAATTGATGTAAACTACTCGTAAACGCTTGGTACAAATGCTGCTAGGGTCTAACAGTTCTTAACACTTAAATCTACAAAAAAGGGAACGTTCAAATAAAATGCAAATTCTGCGTAAGTACAACAAACATTTGCAGCTATGCAGCTAAGGTCCGTACGTGGAGTGTATCTGAGGTAGGTCCACAGATTTTAAAAGTACTTGAAAACACTAAAACTACGTTAAATACTGCGTAAATAGGAATGTCAGCGATTGGCTCAGTCGCTGGGACTTAGCTCAGCCTCCTGTTGGCCAGGTCATGAAGCTTCTGCAGGGCTATGGTTTTGTTAATTTCGACGATGTCTCGACTGTACTTAGCCGTCTGCAGCTGGACTTCCAAAATTTGCATGCGCAACATGTGTTCTTTGGCTTGCATTTCCATGAAGGCTTTGATGTCGGGGTTGTTGGCCTCCTCGGTGCACTGCTTCTTTGCTGGCGGCTCACCGACGGGACTGGGGAGTGGAAATTGGTTCCTGAGGGCGTTTAAAGTCTCCAGCGTTGCCGCAATGTTGTTAATTGTAAAGGAAGGTGCTATGTGAATGGGATCTGGTTGAAAATTATGTTGGCCCTGATTCTCCTGGTGGTGGTTCTCGTGCGGACTCGAAAGTCTATCCATGGATGTGGCTCCATCGTTGTCACTTTCCGATTCCTCTTTTATATTCACTTCACATATGTTATTCTCTACTCTAGGCCTAAAATATAAAAATCGAAATTAAATACCAAAAATTTTGAATTCTTTACATTGGTACTATATAGAGCCCTAAAGAATGCTCTAAATTGCATCATATTAAAATAGTACTTACTCTTCATTTGCATTATTTTCATTATCAGCCAATTCGTTCATGTCCAATCCTTCCTCTAAGGCCAAAGGAACTTTAGAATAGTCGACTCCGTCGAGGGCTTCATTCTTACAAACTCTTTTAGCTTCCTGCATGAACTCCCAAATTTCGAATGTGAACGGTGATGGACGTTTTCTATCTGCAATTTCCTGACCATAACGAGCCACTCGATTATTGTAGTCCATAATTTCATTTCTGGTACAAGCTATTCGATAAAAAATAATTTTAACTATTAAACTAAATAAAAATAACTATTTAAAGAAATTACCTTTCATTCTTCTCCACTGTTCCTTGAGACGATTACAGGTCCTATCAGTTCCAAAGGTTGCACAAAATCGCTGATGTATTAACTTCCAAGCTTTGTTCTTGATGGCGGTCAGTCCAGCGTCTAACCTTTTATTTTCAATAATTCTCATGTCTTTTCGGCATAAGTCTAAAAGGAACTTTTTTTCCTGATGGGCCCAATTTTGGGTCCTTTCACGTTTTTTGTACATATTCATTGATGGATTGAGGTAGTGCTGAAGTTCTGTGGATATATTTACATAAAATGACAAAATATAATATAATAAACTGTGATTAAAGAAAAAAACTTCTATTGTTATTAGCAGGTCTACTAAGATAATTAATAGGATTAATACCATTTAGTAGCAGTTTATAGCAAAAGTTTAAATCTACTTGCCATTTTTTTTCTCGTACATTTCCATTGGGCCGTTTTGTTGCCAGCCAGCAGCTATTTTCAAGAATGCATCCAGATCGGATGAAACGGCTTTGTTCACCTGTAATGATAACAAAGACCTTATTAGTTTTTCTATACATTTTAGGTAACGAATGAAAACGTCTATTTTTTAACAAATTTCAATTAAATTTAAAATCTAACATTTATCGCGAAACTGAGCCGATGTGTGAAAAAAATTCAAATTTTGAAATAATTCGGAATTTCTTTATTTATAGCGCTGAAGCTAATCTTTTTAGCAAAGTTTAGAAATACTTGAAGGGAATAGTAACTGGACACTAGCTCAGCGATCATAGCATAGAAGCGTAAAATCAAAAGTCACAGGTTCCTGCCTGTGTCCATTGATTTTCGAGAATTCAAGTAGAAGTTTCTGACCATCATCGGGCATAAAGTCAATTCAGATCCATAACTTTTATTTTTATTTTTTAATAAAATGTTCAACATTGTATAAAATTATTTGATCTAAATTAACACCAAATCATAATTCTACTTTTTTTTGTTATCCTCATATAAGTAACCAGATTGTTAGTGAATTTGTAAAACAAATACTATATTTAAGTAAAATAATTAAAAGGTGTAAAAAGTTCCATGAAAACCGTTTCAACTGAATAAATATCCCATGAATGCTCCATCCTTCTCCGCCAGGAGTAACAAATATATTATTACAAAAGCAAAGTACCTAGCTAACAATTTAAAAGAAAGAATCAATCGAAATTTTTAATTGCGAGATTATAGACTTTAAAGTACCTACATATTACAATTTTTCATGATATTTCTATCTTCGTGCTACCACTTGAAAATTAAATAACGTGTTTCAAGCTATACATATTTTAATTGTTTTGACTAAGACTAAAAAGCCCATTTACTTCAAATTTTGATGCAGACTTTAAATATTGTGCCATTTTACCAAACAATGGATGTGTGTCTGTTATCGAAAACTGCTCATGAATACAATTCTGTATAAAATACAAAATAATTACGGCTTACTAGTCTAGTGGTTTAATAATGTCAAATTAAGGTCGAATGATAAACGTCTTTCTTTTTACTTTCATGTATGCTTAGGTGTTGGATGAAATTAACAAAAATGTTCTAGTAATTGTGATGTGACACTGTTTGCCGCAATTCTGCTATAAGTATTATAGTATAAATTCTAATATGAAGTCATATTGCCTCGTTGTTTGCTACTGTAAAAGTCTCAAACTTGTTTAAGTAAATATTTGGTTTTTTGTTTTTGGGATCACTGTTGTACATTTTTATTAATTCTACTGCTAAGAGAGAACAATTGACAGAAAATTTTCTTGAATCTATTATAAATTAAGAATTTTAAATTTTAAACATTGATTTTGATTGAAACATTGAACACATTTTTTTTGTTTATTTGAAGTTGATGTTTTAAAAGCCTATAATTGTTTGTTTCAATCTCCAAAATCATTTCACATAAAAAAATTTTTCTTACGTATAATTTTACATATAATGTATGTACTGTTATTGAAATTGCTACTTTATAGAAACATTTTGTTCATATTATTAGAGGATTTAAAAAACAGCGGATAAATTGCCGAATTTACATATTAAATATATAAATATAAAATAATTCGCAGATTTCGCTCAAAACGTTTATGTATATAAATTTAAAAAAAATAAATTGTTGTGTTTACGGATTTTTCCTCCTTTTTAAGAATTTTGGGTAGGCTTTTGTTAAATCATCCCCTAAATCCTTTATAATCGACTTTATAAAATACACCAATAATTAAATAGAGCCCTAATTCAATAGTAAGTCTTCTATTATTTTAAACTGTGATGTATTCGATTCTGTGGTTAACTTCTACGAAGGGGTTTGGATACTGCTTTACTAATTTACGACAACAGCAAGATGCATATCATTTCAAATATTTTCAAAAACACTGAGTTCATTTCTGAGAGACAAAGAAATTGTCGAAAACGTGATACGACATAAATCTTGCTGCTTTCGATGATTTTCAGAAAACTACTCTATTTTCACCCCTTCAACCACTAAATCAATGATAACTACGAAATCGGATTGTGCACGCCTACATAACTATGTATTTTTAAAAAAAACCTGTACAATTACATGTATGTATGAGTGAATTCGCCTAATGCTTCCATTCTGAATAAAATAAAAATCAATGTTCTTAAAAAAGTTTTGTTACGCCTTTTTTCTATAATTTAATATTAATTACTCCCAAAAATTGTAGGTTCTGCGAAATAGAAGAAAAATGTATTCTATCTATTTGGAGGTTGAATACAGAAAGAATCGTGTAAAAAACGTTGTTTATAATTAGAATACGGTACTTAAATTATTGGTTTAGACTAATACTGAGTATTTACATAAATATTGATCCAGAGTTGTTAGGGAAAGATTATAAATCCAAACGTATAGTTAAAATTGACTGAAGGCTGGGCGTTAAGCTGAAAAACCAAGTCTTAAATAACGTGAACTGGCTAGATATTATCCAGGATTGACGCTCAAAATTACGCTAAAGTTTGACCCAAGACTAATAAACCGACTTTTGGACCTTAGTTAAATCTTGGGGCAGTCTTGAGACACCGATGTTTGGCACGTCAGCATTTAGCCAATCTTAGCCCTGTTGTGACATTCAAACCCTATATGGGAGTGGTGTAGAATATTTAGGCTGAATTGAAGACTAAGAATTCTTCAGTTGGCTCTAAAAATTCTACTCTGAAGATGAATTGAAAGGTGAAATTGAGGTCTTTTAGGTAAAGTGCTGACTAAAATTTTGACTCGGGTCGGGATCAAGCGCAACGCCACAGCCTCTCAATTTCGAAGCAACTTGAAGTAATTTCTGGCGGTGATTTATAAAATACTTTTGCCATATGTTGCGTGTGTTATACCCACGTTAATGAATTATACTGTTGCACATGAGATAAATTCCAATCTATGATTTCTCTCCTAAAAAGTAAGATCGCAAAAGTAAAAAAAATCAAAAGTTAGCGTTAAAAGAAAATGCCAATGGACGAATTTTCCATTTTATTTGCTTATTTCAGCAATTAGCAGCGATTAACGATGACTTCATCTAACGAAATAGTAACTCTCACAATTTTCACCGATTAGAGCAGAGATCAGCAATCTTCCTCGTGTGGTATTTTTCAAGTGCGCCGTCCCCGGATTGGGCTAGATCGGGTCGGTGCGGTGGGAAAGGAACAAAAGGCAACCTCCCGAATTGTGCTAGAGCTAGGTATTTGTCTACCTCTGAGTTAACTGTACTTACATATCGTGCAATAAAATTTTTAAGAAATAAAATAGCAACGCTAGCTCTAGCCGCTAGAGTCTAGGTGGAGGAAGCGGAAAAAGAGCC
Organism: Eutolmus rufibarbis; assembly: GCA_963920795.1. Classification (NCBI taxonomy): domain Eukaryota; kingdom Metazoa; phylum Arthropoda; class Insecta; order Diptera; family Asilidae; genus Eutolmus; species Eutolmus rufibarbis. The sequence continues at coordinate 34,092,344 of OY987205.1, forward strand.
GATCACATATTTCGACACGACAAGCGATCACGGCTTATGAATGAGTGGATTCTCTGGAAATCAGGTCGGTGCTCAAACCACAACGGATCCCACTCTTCCTAGAAAACGTTTAATCATCACAAGTTGTGCTTGTCGCGGCTCCCAGCACCCAGGTATGAATATCAGCAATTACCAGACAGCTTAGTCCAGGTGTCTCGCTCGGCGGAGCCTCCGCTGCCTCCTCGTGGGCCTTCGTCGCATCGGTTCCAGGCCTCAAATGTAATAACAATGAGATTATGATGCGGGCCCCGCGGACCCCACTTCTGGCGGGGGCAATAAAAATGTCAGTGAACTAAAACTGAATGACTAAATCACGATTAAGTTTTTAAAAGACGATACTAAAAATCTGGGCATGGCGCGGGGCCCAGGTATGCGGAGCCCCAAACGAACGCTGATGAATCTGGACGGATCGTACATGCTTCATGCGCTGCGGTTCGATGACATTCAACAAAAGATGAGCACATCGGTCTGAGAGTAGTTTCTTTTCTTGTACTTTGTCATTACACCTCTGAAATTATCTTGAGATATTCCTCCATTGGCTCTGGTTCGGTCGGATAGCATTTTTGGGTTCGTTACTCGTGGTTATCACCCTTCTGTGGGGCCAATTTAATGTAAATGAAGGAATTTCGGTGGCTGCTTTTATGACTACTTACTACTCACCGGCGATTATAATTTGGGAATTTCGGGGGTCTCTTGTATTCTAATTTTGGTCCGTCTTGAGCACTTCTTTACAGACATAGCGTCGATTAATGACACCTTCCGGGAAAGTTCATGAGCACCTCTGGCATTTGAATAATTTCGATTTAAGAATTTACCTTTACTATATCTCGAACAGCAAACGCTTCGCAGCGGTGGTGGATTTTGAAATATACACAACGCGGGAGATGTTTACTTTTCCATTATTTAACCATGGCAAAGTATCCGCATTGGCGAAATATAAATGTTTTCGTTTAAAAAACGATCATAGCAAGTAGTCAATCTTATTAATATACATATAAAATTCGAGAAATTTTTCACCGCATATATTTTCAGAACCATTTCGAGAACTTCGGCTTGGGTTTGCTTGCAAATTACAAAAGGTGGTCAAGTGCAAGTGAACCCATGCACGCTAAGGATTCCCTTACAATATAACTAACAAACGAAATGTTCGTCAGATTACTTCGAAGAATAAAATGTTCTAAGAAGTAAATATAGCCTTTTATTATTCGCTGAAAACCACTCGCCCTTGACCGATTTTCCCTACAATTTACATACGGACAAGCTTAAAACACTCCGCCTGTGATGGAGTTGGCAATTTCTTTTATAATAGCACCTACTACTTTTGAAATACCTATTCTCCTGGTTTTCTCCAAATTTATATTTTCTATTTTTTCTAGTCTTTAAGCAATAATAAATTTTAAAATACATAAATTTTCAGCTGGAAAATAACTGATTTTATTCAAAAATTGACTTATTTTAAATAAACAATTAAGAAAATTTGCTCATTTATACTATTCGATTCTTGTAATAAAAAACCATTCCAAAACATACACTGAGAAAAATTTATGAAATCTTGACAACTCCGCGCGGAGTTGACAAATTCGAAGTAGAGTCTATAGAATTATGATTCACACAAGTCTGTCGGAATCAGAGTAAGAATGTAGCTTCTTTTAAACCAACTGCGCGAGAGAATTGAAGTTAAGTTTTAGGTGAAGTTGAGTCCACTAAATTTAAATTGGATAAATTAATTTATTTATTGATACAACAAAATAAATAGTACAATGAATAAATCTTCAATAATTGACCTGGAACTTTTTACATTTGAATCAATTTGTTTTTAATTTATTTAAAATGTTGAAGGATTTTTTGGAAATTTTTTCATTATTTCAAAAGTAAACAGTTTTACTTGAATGCATCTCTTCAATTGAACCAAATATTTTTTTTTTGGAATCAATAATAATAATAATCAAACTAAATTAATAATTATTAGGATGAACTGCTAATGACGTATCTCAATTCCTTACGGAATTGACAATATTGACCTGCCAACTACGCCAGGGAATTGAGTAAGCGCCTATGCGGGCTTCGCCGTATCCAACTACGCCGCGCAGTTGAGAAAACAGGAAATAATTTGACTCAAAATATCTTTTTTCTCAGTGTAGTAATACGAGTTTTAGCACCAAATCTCACCAAAAGGGTTCATTTTTAAAGGAACATGGAACCCTTTTAACCTCGTCTAGTCCGTCTGTCTGTCAGCTTTGGTGTTTGGTGCAAAATGAAATTAAGGTTAAGCTTATCACTTTTCTGTTGGAAGCCCCGCTTGCAAAATATTCAGATTCAAAGTCAATATACTAACAATTAAAAAAATTCTAGGTACTAGCATATTTGAATAAAGCTATGAATTAAAATAGTTTCAGTTAACCTGCATCAACATATTGAATAGGTGTTATACCAAAATTTAATAAGTCGACCAGACACAATTAATCATATGAGTAGGATTTTGAGTATTTTATGCGTATTTTATTTCCCAAAAAACCAAAACATATTACCTTCTCAATGTAAACTGTTCGTAGAAAAAGTGCAATGTGATAATTTATTGCCTCATCGCTTAGTTCAGAGGATAATTGCAATTTAAATGAATCACCAGGTGTAAGGTATCGAGTGAATTTAAAGCACAGAAGTGAAAGATTAAAAAATAAAAAGCTAGTTAATTATGTGTCAAATCAGGCATAAAATGAGAATACTTTGAAAAAACAGGTTTTATCACATAACTTTATTAAAACATGTAGTAAAATTTCACACAAATCAAAATTAATTATTTGCATAATAATATTTAGTTGGAAACCTAATTCATGTTTATGAGAACTATCTAAACGATTTTGGTTCAATTGGAGTAAAATTATACTCGCAATTTGCACAAAATATGACCGGCAATTTCAAAAAAATTACTTGGTCATTGCCTCATAGTATTGTCCACTGAGTTCTGAAAGGAGCAGGCTAATTAATTTTTTTTAAAATACAGCATTAAAAAGATCCTAGTTAAAATTAAAAAATTAATTTTTAAGTTTAGAATCGGTCGTTGTCCAAAAATATAATATCAATATTAATGAAGTCGCACCAAAAAACTTATGTTTCAATAAACCATTCAAAAATACAATTAAAAATTACTAAGAGTGGTTGAAATAAACCAAGCAACCAAAAATAATAGCAGTCGTTGACTCTCATTTAAAACAATTATAGTTTCTCAGAATTTATCTCTGTTTAAATAATCGAAGACAAAGGATATTTTTAAAAAAGCATATGTGAAATTATAATATATTTTTAAGTTCAAAATGGCGTAGGCACTATCAAATTTTAAACTTGAGTGCAAGCAACACGACTAAGGGATAACTTTCCAGCCTATATTTTTTTCTCCGGAACTACAAATATCAGACATCCGGAGATAAGAGGGGAACTTTTGGAATAAGTAGGTATGTATATTTTATAACTAAATTAAAAATAGTTTTAGAATATGGAATACTGATTGATTCGTACATTTCCACATAGTAACTATAGAAATAAATTTAAAACTACATTATATTTTCGACATTATGAGCAATTCTAGAAAACTATAATGGCAGTTCAAGATTTTATCGTTTTTCTGAAATTCACAATGTTTTAAAAAAATACCACTCCGACAATATTCAGTCGCTAACTTCAAAAATTATATATGTTTTTAACTATACTTTACTAAGTAGCGCATAAATAAATAATGTTGTTAAACTTATAACAAAGCTGCTTGATAACAAAATAACATATTTTAGCGGGCGGTATCAACTAAAATAGTTTAGGTACTTCTGTATTAGATGCAAAAGTATTTTAACAAGAAGCTCGATGCACTCTGTTTTTCTCCGTCAGCATGCTGATAAAACCTACCAGCATAAGATATTATTAAAATTGGCGGTTTGGTCGCCATATTGAATACATCGGAATACAATGAAAGTATGTTGTAATGTGTACGTATTATTAAAATTTTATTTTATTTGAGAATTTTGTTTTAATAATATAAGTAATAATGTAACTAACTATACGTATAGATTTAAATTTGTAATCTTTATTTTCTGTTCTTAAATTCAAAGTAGGTCGAGAAAGTCGCATCATAAGATACATTTCAAGATTCAGTTGTTTAATCACAAATGTTAAAACTTTCGCAGGCACAAACGTTATACACTGTGAAGCTTTTCGCAAATGTTCATTTTACCATTTTTAGTATGAAATTGAAAAAAAAAAAAAACCGATGCCGAAAAGGAAATTAAGAAGATTATCTTAATTGTAAAGATTTGTTATATGTGCAGCCATAGCTGCATACACCCGAGCGGAATAGGGCGGAGTATAAAACATTGAGATAAAAATGTTAATGCTCAATTGACTGCAATCGGGGACCTACTGCCACGGATAGTTTATTAGCGCGACATTCCGACCATGTGTGAGTTAATGAGCCTCCACATGCAGTCGTCGTTAGACATTAAAATTTTTATCTTACCTTTAACTCTTCTATTTTTTTATTATGTCCGGTTGAATCACACTAAGTAAAATTTCATTTCATAATGCTTTTAAAATTTAAGTTTAATTCAATTTAGTGGGAATGTTAATTTTTATCATCCGGTTTTGAGCTGTCTTATGATTAGTTTGTTTGTGATAGATTATTTCTCAAATATATGTATGAATGTTTCATCAAATTTCTTAATCTTTTTTAAAATTTTATACAACACACTAAATGAATCAGTTCTAAATGATTGTTTTAGTACGATGATACATAACAACGTTATTTGTCTGACTAAGCAATGCTTTAAAAATGTATGACACTATCTTTACTCATACACCATAATAATGTATAATAAAAGGTACGCCTCTTAAATTGTTTACTAATATCAGAGATTAAGTTAAAAATAAGTAGAGCGCGAACACAACAATTTTAATGCGCGACATTGAAATTCTGTAATATACATATATGTAGTTTATATTAGTGGCCCTGCTGTTGTCAGTACATAAAATACAAAAATGTTTAATCTTAATATTTGTTAATTCAACTAATGCAACAGAGAAAAACTAGTGTAGGCCACCGAGTTTGCTTCCAATTTTGAAATATTTTAATGTAAACCGCGCGCACTGAATTGAAATTCAAGAGTTGTTTAAACGAAGTAAAACTAAAGGCTAAATTTGCGTAAACAAGAGAAGGTGTGGTAATCCGTTAAAAATGGAAATAATTCACCAAAAAGGGTGGTGAATCAAATATACATGCCTTTTCTAGTTAAGTGTGTAAACTTGATTTATAAATATATAAAAAAAAAAAAAAAAAAAAAGTTTTATCTATGCTTTGCTTATCAGCTGTTTGAATTACCATTGTGTTAATAAGTTTCCTCCCTGTCGTAATTTTCAGTACGATCGCACACAAAGTACCTACGATTAAATGGCTGTTTGTACTTAGAATGTATCACAAAGTCAAAATCCGAAAATTAGGTACCACATCACACGGTCATTAGCACTTCGGGCACACGGTTAAGCAACATCAAAAATTACGAAGCAGCACCAACAGACAAAAAAAATGACATACATATATAAAAAAATAAATAATCTGCAGCGCAAACAGCACTATCGTCACAGAGCTATCAAATCGCTATCGATTAGCACATAACTTAACGCAATTAGTCACTTACTAACAACGCGACGAATAGAACAGCACAGAACCGAACGCGAGAAGCCAATGAAGAGGAGGCATGAGGGATTCGAAAAACGAGGCTCAGTTTTTAGCTTAGTGAATCAGAAGTCGTGATTTATCCAAAGAGTGTGCATACTACGGCAAGACTCCGAGTAAACTAAATTAAACGGAAACCGAACGAGATAAAAGCGAAAGAACAAAAAATATTTTTTTTTATATAAAATACATATTCTCGATCACAAGTAGAACAAGCTTAGGCGAGACGAAAAGGAGGCACCGGCACACATCAAAATTTTCTATAATCGGTTGAAAAGAGCTAAATTTTTATTGCCTCTCCGTACCTCAGCGAAGAGGTTCTTTGTCCCGCGGTATCTTATATCTACAATGCTGGTTGCCTTTTTTAAAATAAAAATAAATCTTGATATCTTCCCGAAAAGAATATTATTTTTTACTTTTTAAAGTCTTAAGATTTAGTAGTTGGATTGCTTCTAACGAAATATCCATTAACCGAAAAACTCTTAGACTCTAGACTCTAGTGCGGCACAGCGGTGCAAGCGAGCAAGACTGGGGGCCCCGGCCCCGGCCACAGTCACAGATCGGAGAAAAAGCATAAAATAACGATTTCGTATTTATATCGAACATAATAGCAGTCTAATTAAACTGAAAGAAATGGAAGAATAATCCCCGGCTGAACGTCTTAAGCATGTACAAAAATGGATAAAAGAATACCGTCCGAATGGTAAATAGAACGAGAGAACGAATATGCCGGGGGAAAAAAACAAAAAAAGAAATATTCTTTTTTATCTGAAAAGTAATAATGCATTCAATTGAACTCATAACAAATATCCAAAGGCGAACGAGAGAGACGGAGCATAAACATACATATTATAAAGTATCTGCGGGTAGGTAGAGAGATATGTGCGATTGAAATGAATGGAAAATCGGTGTCGGGTCGGAGCTCGCCGTGGGGCGGGGACGCCCGGCCGGGTATAAGATACGAAACTAAAACTCTTCCACATACCTAACTATGGAATAAAACGTCAATTTTAATCGCACTCAAATACATCGACGGTATTGAAATTTAGTTTACATGCACAGACTAAAATTGAACACAATGTTCCCATTGTTATGAAAACGGGAACAGCACACGGGGGCTCCGGATGAGGGGGCCCCCGGAGGGGGCTTCAACAAACTCAAATCTACGACTACGGGGTATGACTAAGATAAATTTATTGAACAGAAGACGAGTGTGGCGGTCGTTAGAGAGGTTTGTTGTTTTTACCTCTTTCGAAGCTGCAATTATTATTGGATTGTTTGTTCGATTAAGCCTCACATGACGTGGCTTAATTAAATTTAAGACATTCGCTCACAGCCGACAGTGCCGGGTCAAATCTCCCCTAATCGTATCTCGATCTGAACCCCTAAAATATATGATAGTATCCATCTATTCAACATTCAAATAATTTTTAGCAAAACTCTACCCCTCCAAAAGTAAATATTACAGTCGAAGACCTTTTATAATACAAAGAGAATAAAAATCTCCTTATAAAGTGTCTTGCAATTGCAGCCGGCTTAAATCGTATCTTGTATCTCTCACTCGCCCGTTACACCCTGAAGAACAAACAGCCAGGACATCTGTTCGACGAAAAGACTCGTTATTGCGCCAAAAAAGGATTCTTTCCCTTCTCACCATACAACGAGAAAATTGCAGTCACACACCCTTCCGTTGAGGAATAAAAGTCCTTAAAATTATTCTTCTCTCACTCTAGCCCTATCTCAGGGCTAGCAAAGCAAGAAAAGTAAATCAAACATTAAACACACTCTCAAAAAGTTTTCTTTGAATCCCGAGCATAACCGAACTGCCGGGGATATATGCGATTTCGACAAGTATAAAAGGAACTGGATTGATACTCACCTCCTACCGACGAGTCCTTAACACCTGCCCGCTTCCTTAAGACGCTCGCCAGCGACTATCTTCCCTTAGCTTGTTACTTTTCCTGAAATCCTGTTCCTTCACTAACTCGCAGGCACACACAAAAATTGTAAAACGATATGATGATACTTTGGGATTTAGGGTTCTTTTATATTATACAAGTAGTACTATGTATACTTTCAAAAGAATCTGTTCTATTCAAGTTTTATCTGTTATATCTTTAACCAACCCCACAAAATCGCTTGTGCGCTTTTTCTTGCGCTCTTCACTTATAAAATACCGAAAATGGTACAGAGTTATTGAAATCCGAAGTGAGGCCAGGTCTTACCTCGTCTAGTAAATACCTCGTACTGAGGCTCCGCCACAAGATCAAGGTAAGACTCTCTCTCTAGTCAGTGCGACTAAAACTCTCGTGCTATTTCAACTTGGGGCCTGACTAAAAAAGCAAACACATAATTTAATACATTAAAAATGAAAATAAAGTGAAGAAAACTGAAAGAGGAGCGCAATGAATAAAAAATGGGAGCGACACGGGGGCATATATAGAAGAAAAAAAAATTTGTAATATTTCCGAGTATTTCGAGCACTCTACCCGGTGCTGTATGTGTTTCTGTTCAACAAAGTCGTCGAATATCGAAGTTGCCTCAATACTCGAACTGTTGGCTGCCGGGCTGGGCTCAGGGCTGCCGCTGGTGTGAGATTAGGAGCAGACTTGCTAGGGGTGATTATCGGTCTTAGGACAGGGATAGGGCTGCTCTGGAAGTTCCGGTTCTCGGCCCTTCAACGTTTTCCTCCGTGCCATCTTACCTTGCTTTACTACTCGGCTCTGGCGACACAACGTCTAAAATTCCCTCGAAACATTTATTAATTTTTGGCAAATAAGTGGGCCCTGCCTGCGTTTTGTTGCCCATCGAATAGGATGAGCGCTGAGGCTGATTGATCTCAGGGATTGATGCCCCCAAGAAGCTCGTCAGCATCGATTTTGTCAGCTTCCTGCTTTTATTATAAAATTCGTTTCTCTTATTCGCGTCGCACGACAAAGAAGCGAATAATTCTAAATCTTAGTATAAAACTCAAATATCAATTTTCACTTTATAGTTTATACTATTATTATTATTCAGAAAATCATTAGAAGTTTACCTGCTTAAAATATCTCAAGGAATAAATTACAAATTTCATGGCATAATTTTAAAGTTAAAAGTAATAAAAGATTACAAACATAATACACAAACATAAAATTTTAGAGAGCCTCGAATCACTGCGCAATATTCTTTTATTTCACAAGTTAACTTCACGGTCGTTAAAGATAATATCCGATAACTAATTCCATGAGTTTTATTTTAGCAGTAATATTGAAGATTAACTTACAATAACATACCTATGCACACCTATATTAAAATGCCGCTGTATTTAATTGACATTACCCGACAATTAAAATCACTATTTAAATTAGTTATTTTCAGTGTGAGTACGTAAAGGAAATTAAAAACATTTATTAGATTCATAACATAGTTATAAGCGGGTTGTTGATTTTTCTAAAAATATATTACTATATTATAGTTTTAGATTCTCTTTTGAAAACAATTGTTTAAAGTAGAATAAATCTTACGAAAATTTAATGAAACAAATGTGGCAAGCATTCTTGCCATCAGATAAGGGTTAATGTTACTAAAATAATTTGTTAATAAATTTGTTTATTCATTTATAAAAACCATTGAATTTCATGGATATTTTGTTTTCTGATTCACGTAAGATCGATGTTATAATCATTTTTATGAATTTTAAGTGTTCTATAATTTCACGAGAATTAACAAAGTTTGATTGGTTACCTACTAACAGAAAAAAAATCAAACTTTTGTAATAAATTGTGATTTTTTTAAAATTCGTTTATTATCTCTATTTTTAAATATATGTACTTTGAGAGACCATAGAATTAATTTATTTATTTAGAATTAAAATTTCTTATAAATTTTAATGTCTTAAGTAATTTTAAATATGGATACACCTTAGCCTACACGCAAGTAAACTCAGAGAACTTTTCTTGAAATTTATAATATTTATCGGATTGCATATTTTTAAGGAAAATATTATTAGATTAATTTAAAGGAACACAAATTTGATTTTGATAACATAAACAGTAATTTGGTGTTTATATTTACGGCGGTATTTAAAAATTACAATAAAAAAATCCTCTTACTTAAGTTATTTAGAAGTTAAATCTATGATGCCTCTAATCTTTTCTTCTTATCTTCCTTTATTCAGTTGAAGTATGCTCAATTTACTTTTATCTCAAGAGGGATGAATCGACTTTTTATCACTTTCGAACCGGAGAATGTTATCTTTGTGTTCAAATATTTAAATAAAGAGAAACCAAAACATCTCAGCTACACTTTCTATGATGGTACCTTATTTCAAAAAAATTAGGAATCTAATCATATACTTATGTATAAGAATATTTCGAATTTGGAAGTTAAACATCTTTTTAAAAATACATCAATTAAATTAATGTATAGTATAGAAAAATGTGTCTATTGATGATAAAATCAATACATTTTTTTTTTAATTTGGAAATAATTGGTTAGAAATTTTTATTGAAACGTTATATATATGTAATTAAAAAAAACATGTTTTTAACGACCTAAATATACTACTTTTCTTATGTCAACTCAAGAAAATGATAGATCACAAGAAAACTTTATTAACATACATATCTCCGATTTATAATTAATAATATCCAGCTCGATTGACCAATCTTCGTACCCCAAAATATGCAAATAAGTGGAAAATAATTGCTAGTGTTATAAGTCCTACATAATCGAATATCACTGTATTAGTGTGTGTATGAAACGAATATTTTTCAAGAACCTCTGTACCATTTTGAAAGCATGACCCAGGTTGAGGGCATTCTAAAATTACATTTATTAAAATGTGTTACTTACTTAAGATTGAATAGACTTTACCAATGTAACGGACATCATTCCAATAATCATAAGCCATCGCTTCGTTTGTATAGTAAAACATAGAAAAATATTTTATGAAGGGCGCGGTGTTGACACCAAGGTAGAATCCTCCAAAAACCATGAAGAGCGTGTCGAGAGGCGCTGCCATTTCAGTGCCCATCTTTTCAGATTCATACAAACTAGAAAGGAACATTCCATAGGCTGAGCCAACAAGTGTGGCTAAAGACAAAGTTGTTGAAATTTTCAAGTAGAGGATAGGACCTCTTGAAAACTTAACCGAAGCGTAGATAGGGCCGAAAAAAACGAAGGAAGTTACAATGGCCCTTGTAATCGACAACAACACCTCCGCTATGTAAAACGCGGACAGATGATACGTGTTTTCTCCTATGTAGCGTCGTAGGCTTGGAAGATACGAGGGAAACAGGTAGGTTGCACCATACGAGAAAGTAAAAATTAATTCTGTAGATACTAAAAATAAGCAGCCTACAATGCCCTGGACGGATGCTTGTGTGACTCCTGGTATACCTGAGTAAACCACGGAAAGGATCAATGATGTTATCTGCAATCCATAAATATTAATATTCCAGAAAAAGAATCGAAAAAATATTTTTCAACCATTATGAACACATATGATGAAATTAACTCCTTTATTGTTGTTCGCCGAACTTCTGTCCAACCTCTACGAACGAGAAGGTACACTTGACACAGCCAAGGAATTTGTTTCCTGCAATTAAAATAATTTAAATTTAGTAAATTTAACCCTCCTTCAAAAACTTTCAATTGTTCTTAAGTATTTTTTCCGATTTAAGCTCAGAACTACTTTCGTGCGATCATGCAGCAATATTTTCAAAAGTGATTTTCTCGAAACTAAAGTTTTCCAAGTGGTATCAGAAATACATATTTGGAAACCCATTAAACCAAATTTTTTAGTGAAGTTCGATATTTTTGAAATTCTGTACGACACAAAAAAGATAACGGTAATACATACTTTAATATCCTACTTTATTTGTTTTCTAGTTGATTTTAGACTAACCTACATTTGGCACCGTTTTTGAATTTTTGTTTTTAATCGGTTCCCTTGGAATGCCTCCATATCACAGTTGTGCATCAATTGTTATAATAGAAAAAGTGGGAAAATGTTTTTTCAAAATATACATATATTTTTAATTACAGAAGACCTCAATCTAATTATTAAAACAGTTTCCTAGAAACAACTTTCGAATTTGATTTAATTTGGTTTGTTAAAAATGTTTCATTATACCTTCATATTGATTGAATGATTGATTTTAGGTAGTTTCAAAAATTTCCGACGAGACAATGTTTTCGTTTATTTGCATTACTTATTATTATAATTTAGTGAATTTTTATTACTGAGGATTTAATAATTTTCTAATTTAAGAAATAAAAATAATCTATGTATTATTACTTACTTCTAGATTTCATTCAAGGATGAGTTCGGAAAACAATTTGTTTTTCTATAATAGCTTCTTATGTACTTATGCTATGCCCATGAAAACTGTCTTCAGAAATAAAAATTCAATTTATCGCGTGTAATTGGTTACCTACATATATCTTAGAATTATGAAAAATTAAATTTGTTTTTGAAAAAATTCGTTCATCGTGTAATTCAAAAACCTCGAGTCGGAACTTTATCTACTTTTTTTCGAAGGCTTACTATAGAATTCAGATACATTTTCTACAAACTTCAAATAAAAATTATCGTCTTCCACTGCCGACTGATTGATCCAACGATAATCGCTTGAGATAAAAAACCTTCCGATTAGATCATCGGCAATTTTATAAACAAATGCATCTACATTCTGCATCATGTTCTACTTCATTAACAGTTGAACTATGTATTCAAAAACTACATATGTATTTATATTTTATAGTCATCGGTTTACTTTGAAATTCTAATTGTTTTGAATTAATTAAAATTAACGAATAATTTAGAGCTATTTAAAAAATTTGCTCAAATTTTTACTCTTTTTTTTATTACTAACTTAAATACAGCTCTTTCAAAACCGAAAAACTTATAAGACTTATTTTGAAAGTTAGGCTTCAACACTGAATTAGTGATCTTTAAGATTTTCCTAAGTAATAAAGTATTATAATAGTCTTATTATAATTTCCATTAATAATTTATTTTCGAAGTCCGCAAATTTAACTCATTATTAAATGTTATAAAGTGTTATAAAGAGTGAGCCATGAGTGAAGCTTAAGCTTTCCTTTGATTTAGTTAAATTTTTAGTTTCCCAAATTGAGTCCAAGCGCTTGATTTAAATTGGCTAACCTTCTTTTACAGAATAAACCAATGAATTATTGAATAATTATCGTTGATTTATGAATCATTCTATATCGTTTTATTCAGCTATACATCATATATTTTTTTAGCAGCTATAGTTTCCCGATTATAAAATTGAGGAAACGGAAGATTCTGGTAATGACTATTCGGTAGAATAATATAAATATGTTTTCTAATAGATTTTTTAGTATAAAAGTTTTGATTAGATTGCAATAATGTATGAAGTCTTACTAATTATGTACTTTCTTACTTACTTAATTTTAATTTATATCACACTAAAAACTCGGTGTGTGAGTTATCAAATTGCATCTTACCTAGTCTCAAATTTTACGCCGTTGATAGTTGAATCTAGGTTTTGTTGAACAAAGCATATTTTGGACACCTCCTGTTCGAAATTATTTTGTATAATATCTCCCCAATTTTTACCACCTTCGGTTTTTGTAAGAATTTTTACATAGAATTCAGCGGGGTTGCAGTTTAGTGGGCAGAATAAATCCAGTCTAGGAAATAAAAATTGTTTCATTTTATGGTTGAGATATTTACATACATAAATAAGGACATACTTGGAGAAAAAGAGGCATGCATCGTCAGTACTTCCATAAAAAACAATTCGTCCTGACTCTAAAAGTAGGATATGTGTGAAAAGTTCAAAAACATCGGAGGTCGGTTGATGAATTGAGCACATTATGCCTGCACGCTGGGTGAACTCATCAAAAGATTCTGATGGAAGCCAAATTTCATTTTGAGGAATTACTTCCATTTCAATACTCTCGTAAGAGTCGCCATTTGAAACAGTCCGCGACCTTGAAGAGGTTAGTTGGCGAAGAGCATCAACCACTGAATATGCGTTGTAACTATCCAATCCTGTGGTAGGTTCGTCACAAAATAAAAATGGGGGGTCTGTTAGCAGCTAAACATACAATAAATTATTTAAATATTCACAAAAAAATTATTATGTTTTACTTCTTCCGCAAGACTTAGTCTTTTCCTTTCGCCACCTGAGAGCCGTCTCACCTGGGTGTTGTACACTTCTTTCAGACCAACTTTGAGCAAAACGTTTCTTATCTTTTGAGTTCTGAAGTGATTTGTGTTGCTTTTGTCCATTTTAAAATTCGACTGTTGAACATAGATTTTCACTTTACGAGAATGGGTCATTTAGGTGTTTCGTACCATGAAAAAAAGATATTCGAATGATGTGAGACCGTTCACTGAGATGCTGAACTGTGGCAGGTATCCGGAAACACTCGTCATTTCCTTGGATCGGATGGGCTGCCCGTTTAGGTAAATCTCTCCAGATATGCTACCCCGTAATCTTTGTGAAATGGCTGCCAACATTGTTGTCTTTCCTGACCCACTAAAAAGCTGATAATCTTATCTTTGGATTGACAAATTACATTGTTGTTAAGTTAAATCACCTTGGACCTAGAAGCGCAACTAGTTCGCCAGTGTTGATGCATCCACTAACTAAAAAGATTTTTGGGCATATTATATGTATAATTTCAAGATTTAACTATAGAGGGTTAAAACTTTTTACTTTTCTGGATAATATCCACATAACTCTGCTCTTCGTTACAACTCCAAAACTTTAAAGTTCTTCTTTTCTGAGAAGGCACTGAATAAGTCAAGTTCTTCCACTGCAGGCACATTAAATTATTCATGATTTTAAAAAAAAAAATGATTTCACGACACCAAAAATGTATGCACTTCTATAAGCAAGAATAATATAAAAATCTCTTTTTTCCCGAATGTTGCTTTATACCGACTCTCTGTCCCAGATGCCGGCACTCGGCAGATAGATTAATCTTTAAGACACTGCAGGTTTATTTGACTCGCTCATTACTAGCTCTATCTTATTTGATTAGCTTCATACCACGTGAAGAAAGATACTAAAAGAACTGGGAGAATTGGACAGCTCTTGGGCAACAAAAGGTATCAAGTTTTCTTCCGGCGGTTTTTAAATGGTGTCATGTATCCATCATGAGCGCATTGCTCCAGGGCCTCGGTCGAGGTAAAACGCCTGCAAAGTTAGCATACTCGTGCTGAGCATGAATACGCGATTGCACATAAAACATAACTAGCATTACTCCGATTTATTTCTGGAAACTCTGCCTAATGCAACTGTGCAAACATACCTGTTCATGTAACCAGGGCTGTTGGAACAGTGTTGCAGTAATACCTACAAGAGGTATTTTCGCTAATCATTGTAGAGGCTTTAAAAGGTAAACAGATCAACGTATGTTGCAAAAGTTATTTACATTCAGAGTTATGTGCTCAAAATGCTTTCACCAGTAAAGCGTAGAGAAAGCTCAACGGGTGTTTAACTCTGAAGGGTTGAATGTAACCAGTTATCTGTTTTAACATCAAGTATTCGAGTATAATTTATATGTATGTGGTTGAAAAAACATGTATTTAAATACATATTTATCGAATTGTTTCCACAAGTTATTATAAGAAATGTAGAAGGAGTATTAAGAAAGGGGAAGGTAGTTAAGAAATGCCAGTATTGGACTAAATTGGATGAAATCATAATCTTTCCACTTCTGAGCTTGAAAACTTTTCGTTGAATTTAATTCAGTGTCGTGTCATTGACCTTCAGTGTATTATCATTGAAATACACTCAAATGTACATATGAAAGTCTTATTTTACTTGATTTCCTGGATAAGAAATAACATAAATATTTATGTATCTCAAATACGACACATTTTCCTTTTATTATTCTGACACAAATTCTAGTAGTTAGACCAAAATTTTAAGAAAATGTGGTGTTCAGTATCCATCCATTTTTTGTTTTCAATTTATAAAAGACTACTGAATAAAATGAAATATCTACATATGTTAGAGGTTGATAACTGATAATATTAGGGACGGCTTAACCGATTTCGAGGAGTTTAACTGGAAGGTAGAGGATTTTGTCGGACATATTAGACTATTTTTTTTGTACAAATTTTGTCTGCCTATTTGTTTGTTTATTCGCTATACAAATCTACACCGGTGACCGGTGCTCCGATTATCATAAAAGCTTGTGTAAATATGTACATAATATTGAGGACGTTAGAAAACCCATGTATGTATGTATATCGCAAATATGGACAAGATGGCGCATTTCAAAATGGTAGCTTCTAGTTTTCGACTTTAAGCGATTTGAATGAAAATCGTTATACATGGGTTTTAAGGGTCACTGATTATGAATCTATTATCAATAGCTGCGTTTTTTTTCAATCGGATTAAGATCAAGATCAGTTTCCTAACATGGAGTTGCAATAACAACACGTGATCAACACTTTTATCAGGATCTGGATTTGAAACTCAAACGTGTTGGTTATAAAATATTCTATGATAGTCGTTTGTGCCAGCCTTTCGCCTTTTATGGATTGCCAGCATAAGGAAAATTGACAATTGGCTAATTATTGGTTTAAAGTTCAAAGCGAAGTGGTGCAATGACCGAAGTAGTATATAAGAAAAATTATATACAGATGTCAAATAAAAAGTGATTGCCTCCTCGTGATCATGGCATTAAATATTTTTAAGTTTAGAGTTCCTGGATCAAGGCGAATGTGGACCAATGCCGAAACAAAAGTTCTTTTGGCATGCTTTGCTGTTAGACAAGACAAGTTTACCAACTTCTTAAATTTAAAACAAGTGCTGATCCGGATCCTTTTTTTAATTTCTTGTTGATCCAGAGCGCGATTCGAATGAAAAAAAACGCAGCTAATATGGCGATCACAAATGTTCAACTTTTCAATTTTGAACACAAAATGGGGTTTGAAGGGTTTTTTGTGCCGTGCAAACCAATTAAAATAGCTAAAAATATGTAGTTACTTTAAATTAATTAAGCAATAGATTTTTGTGACACTGATAGTTTTTTATTTAAACTCATTATAACTCGCATTTATAATATAAGTTGGGTTGGGATACTTGAGAACTATCATATTTAAGTCAAATAATAGATAACCATCGCCAGGAGCGGGCAAGCTAATCTAGAATAAAAAATGAAATTGTGATTTTTGACATGAGTTTAAAAACTCAATTAAATCGTTATTTGTTCTTACCTTTGTTATAAAAACACTTATAAAAGCAATGTGTTGTACGTAGCCGCGGAAATAAGATAAATTTGTATTAGAAATGATAGGTCGAGGTGCTAATTAATTTCGAAGGTTTTTTTGCATATTGTGCTTGTGGGAAGCACGATTTCATTTTGGCTTTTCATTGCTCAACTATGGAATACAAATTAGATAAACTATCTTTATGCCAGTGAAAAGCAAATGTTGCGAATTGGAATAAGTCAGGTAGACGAAATGTCTTAGGAAATGAACACAATTCGCGACAAATTGGCACACGACATTAATGGCTAATCTAAATTATTAGGAATTTCTACTATACATAAATACTAACAAAATACATTAAAAAAATCGATTTGTTCAAAAATTCGAACGGGAGGGAAAAATAAACATCATCATCATGGTTTCTAAACTTTTTGATCAATACTGAAATAAGTGTACTTATAGAGAATTAGAAAAAAAGAGGCAGTATATTTGCATCTTAAAAGTATCGATAATATAGAATAACCACATTTTGTTTACTAGTTGGTATGTGGCTTTTGTTTTATTTGCCAATCAAAGCTTAACTCCAATTTTCGATGGGTAGTTACAGAGTGATTAATAAAAACTTACTTTAACAGCTTTACGTCCTTTAGTCTCCAAAGTCGAAAACCGTGAATTTTTTGTATTAAAACGGATTTTAAAAAAGATTTGTGCAGAAATTGTATACGATGTTTTAGTTTTAGGTTTAAATAAATTGCTGGTAGTTGGAAAGAGGAATGCCAACTTTAGAACATTTGTATTTCGCTATATGAAATGGCATTGGTCCAATAGTTCCAATTATTATTTTGATTTTTAAGATTTATCACTAAATTTAAATTTACTGAGAATTCATGTAAAAGCATAGTAAGTTTTTCAGATGTTACAATTTTGCTAAAAGATTAAAACAAAAGAAAAAGAAAGAAATGTTTAAATTATAGGTAACAGTTCAGGGATTTTGAGAAGGAGAAAATAAAAATTATTTTTACTCGATAACAAAAATATATACATATGTATATTTGAAAAACCCCTAAATTAAATAAAAAATTAAGATAAACTAGACAAAAGAAACCCAATGGTTTTTAAGTATTTTAATACACATCCAAAGCAACATATTTTAATAAGATGTAATTTGTAACATGTTTAACCATAAATGTTGAGCCTTTAAATCTGAAATCATTATTATAGTTAGACTTAAACCTGTCAACTATAATATATAATATGTACCTACCTACATTTTTGCAGTCGTTATCTTCCAATCCAAACGAATCATATTCTTAAACCTTAATATATAAATTCTATTAGAATTTCTCCTGTTTACACAGATAATTTACAAAAAGTTTGGGCGCATCTTCGTCCACTTTGCATTTTCGCATTATTTTGTCCTTTCACTCAATTTTCTCTATTGAGCATTAAAATATTCATATATTTTTAAAATTGCATTTATTTAATAAAAACGAGCAAATGCCTTAAAAGCTAAGGAGTACAACTACAATTTTCTAAAAATTGTTATTAAATTTTTTCATCAATGTATAACAAATGGCGATCTCAACCCAATCAATTGGCTAATCAGTTTAAGGTTAATAGCAAAAAAATTGCCAAACCACTGAAAAGGGGCATTTTGCATGGGCTTAGTGTTCTAATTAACAAAAGCAGATAAGAGCAAATGAGTACAATTGCTGGAAATGATGTGATACCATATATGTTGAGTTTCGGGCGAATCGTTCCTTATGGCTACCATACGTCAGCATGAGCAAGTCTTTTTTGGTTGCGACGTCGTTATACCTCCACTACTCCCAGCTAGACCAAATTTCTCATTATCCGCTAAATCCGCTGCACTTATTAATTTGTCATTAAGCAATATCTGAAAGAAAAAAACAACAAATTTTTAAAATAAGTTGCTAATATTTAATTCTTAACAAAACTGCAATGTTATAAGTAAACTGCATTCATAGATTTTTATAGGAAATTAAAGAATAGTAAAAAAGTCGTTATTCCTAGCGGCATGAACAATTAAAATTTATACAGCCTGATTTTAAATGGGATAGAAACAGATTTTTTGAAAATACGAAAAATCGACTTAGTAATAAATTTAAATATTATATGTAGTGAACATTTAAGTTTTGGCAAATTTGTGCAAATCAGATTTGTATCAAATCCGTTAATGTCTTAATCTATAGTATAATTATTATGCTTAATTTTGGTACATAGTTAATATGGAAAGAGGATAGTAAACGTGATAAATACAAAAGTTCGACATATTTAAAGTAATTGAAGTTTTATATAAAAAAAGTAATTACTGAATTACCAAATAGTCCTCGTTTTATGACGTATGTAAAAGAAAACCATCTTTAGGCATTTTGTTATTTGTGGCATAGGTTTTTCTATTTCTGTTATGTATTAAAATCATACATCTAAGTATGTAATTTAGGTTAAAACTTTTCACGTAAGGCCGGGATTCTTTACAAATTAGCAGAAAGATTAAATCATGTTTAAAAAAATAATAAAATTATTCTATTAAAATCTTGAAAATGGTTTTAGTCTACAACTAAATCGAAATATATAGTAATATCAAACTCTGCTTTTTTTAAAGGTTTTGGAATCCTTTAAATAAAAACAAAATGTGTATAAATATAAAAAAACAAAAATAATGGTATATTGCCAGATATTACAAAATAAATGTTACCTTGTTTACTAAAGCTCTAGCAGCTTCCTCAATGTTAATATTTTCTTTAGCGGAAGTCTCAAACCAGCCAGCAAAACCATTTTCTCTTACGTATTCCTCCATTTTGTCTGGATTCGTGACAATACCTTGTTTCTCTTGATCACACTGAAAAGAAACTATGATAAAACATTTTATCCGCCTAATTAACAAGGTCCTTACTTTGTTTGCTAAGAGAATACATGGAATAGGGCTACCGTCCGGTAGTTGTACTTTCGAGTCCAAATCTTCTTTCCACTTGTTGACGCAGTCGAACGTGCCGCTGCGTGTCACATCAAACACAATGAACGCTCCAACGGCTTCCTTATAGTATACCCTTGTCATATTTCCAAACCTCTCTTGTCCAGCAATATCCCATAATTGTAGTCTAACTATCGTGTTCGGATCCCAGTGTAAGACTTTTAGTGCAAAATCAACTCCAATTGTTGCTCGATAATTTTGGCTAAAAAATTGATGGACGTATCGCTTGATGAAGGACGTTTTTCCAGTTCCTAATTCGCCTATGACTAGAATTTTGTACAGATGCTCTCGCTTTTCAGTTGACGCAGTCATAATGGGCTGGAATAAAATTAAAGTAAAAATATTAAATAAATTATTTTTTAAATTTAATAATAATTTGAAAGTTTTCTACATACATAGGTACATATGTATGTATGTTTGCACTATATGTATTACACAAAAATGAATGAATTAAAAACATTCAAATTTTTTGTGTAGAGAAAGGGTCCTGGTTAAATATAGGTAAAGACTTGAATGGCTTGACTTGACACCATGTGTGTTGTGTGTTGTATATTGAATGGCGCCGCCTCAATGTTGGAATCTTTAACTTAAATTGTTCTAATTAAGTAATAATATTCCTTATACGAGTAATAGTCATTCAAATAATTCAACTCATTTCCCCATTCTTCTAATTACGTTAAGATATGCATGAAGTCTTAACGAGACCATAAGCTTTCACTTAAGCCTGAAACCCTACAGGTGAATAATTTGCATTTGCGGCTGCAAGAGTTCATTTCCCTAAAAATTAGAAGAATTTTGTTCTCTAGTCTGAAAGCGCGGAGTGTAAACAAACTCACTATGGCGTAGGGCAGTACATCGCTACGACTCGCTGGGTGTTGCTTTCTTTCACAGGAGTCGGGTTTCATGAGCTCAATGATTGGCATTTGCTTGGCTTCTACATACATAGAAAACTGACGCCGTAGCAAAGATCTTGAAGACTGCTTTTCTTAAATAATTTCCATCAAAGAGAAATTATTCAGATTTGAACTTTTAAAGTTAGATTACTTTTCAGAAAATCCGGTTAATTTGCGTATTTTACCTCCCAATTCTAACATGAACTCCAATGTATTTCTGATATTTTAGAATACAATGTGTCTAGAGTCTGGATATTAGTGTTGATTTTATTTTGCAATATTGTAATACAAAATAAATAAACATACAAAGTAATTCTCAACTTGCAAGTCACTTAGTAAAACATTTCTCAATAATAAAGATGAAAAAATGGGGACACATTATATGTACAAATCTTGAAAGATAAGTAGGATATCTGCGACTGCGTTGTATGTTTAACCTTATCATAATACCTAAAATAATGATAAACGCATGCAAAGGTTTACCGTGTATAAAATAATATTTCATTTTTAAAGAAATATTCCCTTACTCTCATTTTTGAACCCCCAAAATGATACAATTTTCCCGATTACTTTGACTTTAAGCTAAGTATGCTGTTCGTAAGTACGCCGGTCAAGAAAAATGCTTCTATTTATTTCTCGACCCCGGTACAAAAAAATTTGAAAAGTATCAAAGTGTCGTTTGGTCGTACGCTACGAAAATTTATCGAGCAAAAGTTTCTCGACCATTTCTTGACCGCTTCTTTAGCTTTGTTTTTTATCATACAACATCATTCTCCAAAACTCATCTTTCAAAATTGAAATTGCATATCTAAAAAACAAAAATAAAATGTTTTCTTCATCCATAATAATGTGTTATTAATTTTTATAAAATTTCTATTTGGCTAAAAATTTGAAAATCTTTCATAGTAATATTACTTTACGCTTAATTTTCAATAGAAAGGCAGACGAGCTACCGTCCATTCGTTCTTAGTATTTACATATATCAGTTTAAGGAGGCATTCACCACCTTCATACCCTTTGCTCGCTGCAGGTTAGTGATAATTAGATTGCCTACTAATTTTCGGGCTGCATTTGTAAGTTATATTGAGCTGTTGTATAATTTTGTGTAAATTGTGAAACTTTAGAATAGCAGTCTTACAGTCATATTGAATATCGTCAACTCGGCAGACGATCTCGGTAATTGTTCAAATTGTTCTTTGTATTTAACTTTGTAATCGCATTATATTACATTATATAATTAACAACTATTATTATTATTATTGCTGTTACTCTTTAATTTAATACCGCACTTGTGGGCGTATAGAGCTACATAGTAAAACGAAATACTTTTTTAAAACTTTAAATTGATTTTTGATTTAATTTTTAAAACTATAATACAATGCCCTCATAAAAAAATAATACATGATGTTTGTTTTCATAACGCTCTGCTACATCATATTCAAAATTTATTTATTTAAAAAGCATGAGAAGTAGAGGGGGAAATAAGAAATGAAAATGATAAATCGATTAAGGTTTTTGATAATTGAAAACAATAAATTTCGAAAATCCTTTTCCATTTGCTTTTCACTGCTTTAAAAAAACATATAAAAATGATGCCAGATGCTGCGTCAAAAATCAATAGAACAAGAAACCGGAAGTGGTCTATTGAAGTATGTATCATTAGTTTGTCATACCATATTGAATTTCAAAAATATCAGTTTTTAATAAAATGGTAGAATTTTGAATTGAAAGCAAAGATTTTTCAGTCAAAAATCATCAGTTTTTGATTATATCAGTTTTAAGACAATGGGTAATACGCGACAGATAACACAAGTCAACGAAATGTTTTTGTACTCGAACAAGTGGCAAATTAGACAAAGCTCAGTCTCGATTTTTATATAGAAAAAATAAGTTCGATCTCAACTTGAAGCTCGGTTTTCTATATAAAATTCAAAACTTAGCGTTTACTCAATGTTTTAGAATATGAGGTGTTGTTTTGTTTCGATTAGATTTTTGCGTAGATTATGAATTTATAACAACTTTAAAAAATTCAGTTTCAAGAAAAACATGTTTGAAAATTATTCCTACCTATTATTTACAATATAACGTCCTAGGGGTTGCTTTCACAGTCTGAGCTTAAACTAACTTAAGTTCCAACTTCAAACAATTAATAAAATTTTAGAATGTTATGTTGTAAGTAGTAGCAGAAAATGCCAAAGTAAAATTTATTTTGTACTTGATAGAATTAATTAACTTTTTAAAAGCGGCTCTATTTGTTTTCATAATTAAAGCTCAACAAAAAATTTTAGGAGAGAAAATAAACTATTCAATTGCATATTGTTACATACAAAGTAGATTGGTAATAAAATAAATAATTAGATATTAAACATCCAACTAATTGTTTTAAATTAAATAATTGACCAGGTAACAACACCTCACAGATCGAGAGACATCGGAGGTAAGCAAGCACCTATTTGTGGTTAGGAACAAAATTTATGGAGCGCTAAGATGTGGTTAATGCAGCATGTCTCGATTAAAATGGAACCACAAGATGTTCCCAAATTCGTTATATTTTGCATCTGCTCTGTAAAACCTTTTATTTATGAACATTTACTGCGAGTACTTGAAATTTGTATGTTGTTATCTTAGCCTTCACCACAATTCGTTAAAATTAGGGAAATTAGTTAAAAATGTGCGAGCACTCAAGCACTTAGACGCCGACCCGTGACCGTCTTAAAACAGCGAAGAGTCGTAGAAGAAATTCATACAATTCTTACCGCCTCCTCCTGTTCCATGGTGAGGTCTCCGAACGCCGGCATCTGGGTGTCTACCGAAAATTCCGAGTCAAACGAATATTCACTGATCCCGGAGAGTTGGCCCAGAGCCTCCCTTTTGCCCTCGAGAATGTCGCGCTCCTCGTCGGTGTAGAACGTCGGCTGTTCGATGTATCGAATTCTGCGTTTGGCTACCGAGCTAGCGTCACTCACTGGACTCTGCGAGCCGGAGCTCTTGTTGGACCCTAGCGAACTGTGCTCCCCGGACCCTTGGCTGATGATTAAGGGCTTGAGGGGGCGGACTGCCTTCCCAACGGAAAATTCGATTTTCGGTTCGCCTGGTGCTCCAGGTGTTGTGGTGGTCGGCACACCCGTTTCAGAGGGCTGGTCGGCGATAGTCCCACTCAAATTGGGATTTTGCAGATTGTTGCCCGTATGGGGACTCGTGCTCAGGTACTGCTGAATGTCCTGGACGCCGGGCTGAGGAGACACCTGGAGGGCTTCCCGGTCAATGGCAACTGGTCTGGGGAATCTTCTGCCGCGCTCGATGCTCCCTTCGCGTTTCATTAATTGGTCCAGCTCTAGGTAGTCCTCGCGAGATTTCTGCCGTTGAAGTTTTGAGATTTGGGTCTTCCGAATGGCACCTTTGGTAACGTCTGGAGGTACGGCGAGATAGTGCCCTTCAGAATCTTGGTCCACACTTCTAGGCGGGCTGCTGCGAGGTCTTGATGGGGCGCGCTCCTGCGGTGGAGTGTCTCGACTGCTTGCCGTAACGTTGATTTTTCCTTGATGACACCGACTACCACTATCGGCGTCTGATAGTGTGGTAGTCTCGCTACTTTCGTTTCGGTGGTTAGATTTCTCGCTAGTTTCTCCTAGAGGTGGTGGTTCAGCCACAGTTGTAAGATAATCTTTTTCTGGTATCGACGTCGTTGTGGCTGAAAGATCTCTCTGTGTTCGCTCAACCTTCTTCCCCGATATTGTAATCTGAATTTTCCGTACTTGCTCGAATTTCAGCGGGCTCGACGGTTCCTCACTGTCGGATGGCAAATCAACCAAGCTAACTTGTGAGATGCTCAGATTACCACCCTCTGGGGTGTGCCTCTGAAGAGTACTCGGAGTCTGGGTGCTGCTCGAGACGAGAATCTGCTGACTAGGGTTAGTCTTCGGTTTTCTTATACTGCTTAGAGAAAATTTCTTCACGAGCTTCGGTTTCTTCTTTTTATCTTTTAATAAGACTCTTGGGCCTACTTGTTCTGTGCTTTCCTTGATAATGTCGTCCTCAGCCTGCGTTGACGTTGAAATGGCTAACGTTGAAGACGCTTTCTTGCTTGAAGATTTTGAGATTCGAAGAGATCGTAAAGCTGAGGTAAACCTAGAGCGAGTCTTTATCTTAATCGTAGACGAAGGTGGTGTAAGTGGTACCTGCTCTTCACTCTGTATTTTCGGAAGTTCTTCGGAGAAAGATTTTCTCAGTAGCTTCTTGGATGTATTTTCGGTAGTTTGGCTCTTCTGGGTGTTATCCTGTGTTTCTTCTAAAGTATTTGTGGATTCAGAACTTTTCATCTTCGCCAGATCGTATCTGGCTTAAACATTTCCATAGTACATAACTGGAAAATATTTGAAACGACCTCACTTCACCCATTTATTTTAGACACTTGCACTTTCAGCTTCTAACTGAGTTAGTCAAATGAAAAAATTCGATAGTGTGCATCCAATCGTTCACCAGAAGCACTACGAGGCACTTGTACGGCTCGACAAAGAATAAAAGTGGATGGCAGATAAAAGACAGATACGTGAATACCTCAGCTCAAGCCGGTAGAACACTTTTTCCAAAGCTTTTCTCATTCTCAACGGAAACAATCTGATTTAAGCGGGGTTGCATATTTCGCTGTGTTTGCATTGTTTTTCTTAAAGACGTAGAAACGCGAAGGGAGACTTCAAGCGCGCGCACAATAAAAATTGTAGGCTCTATTCGTCTATATTTCTATGGAACCATATCCGCCACCTTACGAGACTTAAATGAAACATTACCTGTACGTTTCGCCGCTTTTAAAGGAGTTGGGTTAACAAACGAAAAGCTCAACTTCAACTCCAACTCCACAGTTTGTGATTAGCCAAACGGACTAGCGGCAGACTACCGCTTTTATGGTGGGCACGAAAAACTAAGCTAAGAAAAACTCTCGGCAAAGGATTGAGTTTCTAACCTCAAGGCGAGTAAGTAGCTGGACTGTGTTTGGACGCAAGACCCTCGAGCTTCTATCTTCAATTGATCTTCCAGATTGTTTACATCTTTCAGCGATTTCCTTCTACACATCCATTCCCATTGATAGAAGCAGAACGTGAACCGATTGATGTCAGCGGAGATTTGATTCTAATCCTAAGGTTGATTTGATCTATAGCCGTGATAATGTGCGGTTTCAATTTCTGTCCTCTCTGCTAAAGTGCCCATCAGAGAGTCCATGACTTAATTAAAGTTCACACCTGGATAAATGCATATCTAATGACACGGCATGGTAAGGTTTTGCAAAATCATATCACATTTCCTAATGGTGAAGTATCGCTGTGTGAAAATGAGGTGCCTATTGATTCACTTTATTGGATTAACGAATATGCGTAGTGTGGTGCAAAATGTAAATCCAGCCTTTGAAAAGGCTGACTAAATTTATGCTATACTGCCAAAATCGAAATTATATTCATTATATACTTTCATTTTTTATCAACATTTGAACGCCATGAAATGCTGGAATTGCATTTGCATTGCGGATGTTTTTCACTGAAGAGTTCTTTGCTGTGAGATGCGTTTTGAGGCGGTGTACATATTTTGTGGAATGAAAATAAAAAACGAAGTTTTAACTTAACCTACTTTAATATCTAAATAAAATCATGTGCTAGCTTATGATTAAATTTCATTCAGAATCAAATAATAACTAGATTTTCCATTTTTATAAAATAAAAGCAAAATTGTAAAAATATAAAAATTTGAAAACATATCATTATTCTATAATATAATACAACAATATGTTTTTACGATTTGATAGAAAATGGTTAAATGTAATTTTTGTTCCAGTCTGCAGTGTTGAGAAAATCTAGTCTATCCTTAAAACTTTGAGCAAACTTTATTCAAAATCTAATTATTAAAATCGACGACTAAAATTATACCTATCTATAAAGTTTCGTTTTTTAATCTCTGAAACATTTTCGATATAAGATATAATCTTTGAATGTTAGAATTTTTTCGATTCATGATTTTTGTTTTATTAAAAAAATAATTTTTTGTTGACAAATAAATTGCAAATATTTATTTCTAAAAACCTTTCAGTTAATTACTGAAAAATACAACACATGAATTTAAATTATTCCGGTTTTGTTTCTATTTTAAATAATCTAAATTTCAAGAATTTTATTATCTATTTATTAAATTAACGTGCAACCTCTTATTTTGCAAAAAGATTTAATTTCATATTTGTTATTAATAATTTCCTGAAAATCACTCTTATTTTGGCGTAATGTATGACTGGACTTGACTAATTTTATACATAAGAAGTTTGAAAAAAGTTGTTAAAATCAAATGTTCCAAACATTTATTTTCTCCTTTAAATACTCATGAATGATTCGAAATTTTTTAGCAATATCTGCCTTTTAAGACGTATGTTTAAAGTAGATTTCCTCGTTAAATTTGTTTTTGAAAATCTATTAGAAGCAAGGATTTTGGTAGTATCTATCAATTTAAAATAAGTATTTAATAATATTCTATTGTAGTTCCACCCCGTATCAAAATATTTAACATTTATTTATTTATTTTCTAACTGGTAATCCAGATTCACCAGGTATATCATACATAAATACTACTAATAATTGAAGACTTCTCAAAAGTTCTTTGATACTTGATATAAAACCATAGTTCAAAATACTTTTTGCTACTGCGGTCCAGATTTAAAAGGTATTTTTCTTATTTTACTTTTCACTTAAAATTGAATTTCGAAAACTTTTGGTCGACATATAATATTAACTTTGCCATCTTGAATTTCTAAATTTCGAAAACGCAAGGCGAATCGATATATCCGAAAACCTCCAAATACCAATTTTTATGGAAATCCTTTAAAATTTAAAATTGTTGAGTGCCATCTTTTTAGTCTGCCATTTTGAAAAATGAATATGATCGCATCAAGCGTTCAGACATAATTGAGCGACAAACAAACAAACTTTCTATTTTTTATATACATACATATCTAGTTTAAAACTTTCCTCAAAAACACTAAATGCAAGTGAAAATTGTTAGCTACGCACAGAAATCGTATTTTGTAGAAGTAGGAATTCATCTAATTGTTAGACGACAATCATGAATCAAAATATCCTTGATGATTCCACTTTTACATCATATGAGGGTACACTCAGAAAAATCAGGCGTGCTAACCAATTGAGTTTCCGGGGGTTGTGGCTACCACGACAGGGTTGTATTAAATTAAGCCTCAAATTTCTTTAATCAAATGCCTTCTATGCTTAAAACAACCAAACTGTTCTTTATTTTAAGAATTTCGTTCTTAATTTTAGTATTTTCCCTATAATTTCAAATTTGAACGGTAGGTTTTAAGCATTCTCATCTTTACTCGCACAAAATTCTTAAATTTAGATGAGTAATGCTTAGTTTAACACTTAACTTCTCCCTTCCTATGTGTAAATTTAAGAATTTCATTCTTAATTTCAGTTTTTTTTCTTTAATTTAAAAATTTAACGGCAGGTTTTAAGCATTCTTAATTTTATCCGTACAAAAAACTTAAATTAAGGGAAATAATGCTTAGTTTAATACTTGGCTTCTCTTTCCCATTTTGAAAAGTACATATATGTACATAATGTAACCTAGTCCGCTTTAACGTTTTTTTAAATTACAGCTTCCATTAAGTCTTACAAACTTGCTTTTCCTTTATGTATATAAATGGATAGGAGCTAAGACATTCAATGTTAATTTAAGAATAGTTATTTTTATCATTTTATATGAAAACGTTAATATTTAAATCCTTTTAAAAACACTCAGCTTTATAAATGGTATTGCTTTCATAAATATGAAATTTTTAGTAACAACAAGGGAATCCAGGAAGATATGTAAAAGAAAATAGTGTGAAACATGAAATTATCGTTTTTACCTGAAGAAATTATGAAAACAGTCATAAAAAACAATTATGGAGACATGTATTTTGTTCAATAAATTGCATTTTCATCAAAATATTCATATACAAATGCACTGCTCTATAATGAAACTATAAAAATAATGAAATATTGGAATTTCATTAATTATAAGCATATTGTAGAATTTGTTATGATTTTAATTTTTTAAAGTTTAGCTTTGAAGCCGCAAGAATTTCATTCTACTTCCTGGAGCTCCTAGGCTAGACTAATACTTTAACGGAAAGTTGACAAAATCAACTAAAAATAAATTACCACGGTAAATTGAGCTCTCAACTTGTCCTGCCGCTGACGTTTTGTTCAAACGGAGCTCAAAATATTCGAACATTTCTTTCTATGTATGTACAGTACAGCGAGCGAAACTCGTTCTGGTTGGAAAAGACTTGTTAAGAATTGTTATCTTCCCGTGGCTATGAGTTAGTCGTATTGATAGTACAAGTGTTTACTATGCGTGGAGGTGCTAATAGGTTAGATATGAATTTTGCTGCCGGCAAGTAAAGGTTAGACGATCAAAATGTATGAATATGCCCCCTAATCTTCCCTAATGATCCTCGCCTAGCTGATAACCCTTTTTAAGGTGGCACGATTGTTTTTCTATTTCACAGCTCGGAAGAGTAACAGATGTTTTATGACCCTTTGTCTTCAAGGAATGCACGGATCTTTTTTAATTACTCTTTGTTCCTCGAGAATCCTATGGGTAGCATTTGGACTGTTCATACCAATCTACTGTCGGGTATGGCGACGGCTCGACGTGTATTTTTTTAAATTTCAAGAAGGGCAACGTTTTGAAGTGTTTTAGTTTTGAGTCCGCTGTCGACCCTTTGCCTTGCGACATCAAGATCCTCGATAAAAATACGCGTAAATTGATGGTCACTATGCGAAAACAAAGTTTTCCGTTCGTTCGGTACATATTCCGTTTTGTGTCTTTCAGAATAAACATGTTTGTGCAAGTTCGCGTTATATGAAGCATAATAATCTTAACTGAAGCATTTCCAAGTCTTTAAAATAAGCACGGAAATCTCAGTTTCAATCCGTTACATTTGGAAACGTTGTGCGAAATAAGAAATAAGATTGTCGTGCTTATTTTTAAGTTTGGCTCGTACTGAAATTGAGAATTTTTTGCTTAATTTGAACGATTCATGCTAAAATTGAGTAAAAAATTCTTAATTTAAGTATAAAATTCTTTTAACAAACGCACAATGTTTTTCTCATCATTCTTCAAAAGTGCTTAGAACTTGGAGGAAGTTACACGCGTGATTTTTAATATAAAATTAAAGTGAAAAACTGTGAAACTTATGAACGTTTGTTTTTTAATAAATTGCACTAGTGACAATAGTAGTGATTTTTTTGGTGGTGTTGTTAATGTGTTTTCTCTTGAGGGCTGGCATAAATCTGTCGTCGGAAGCAACTGTAATGGAAAGTAAGTACTTAAGTACTAGGAAGGTGTAAATATAAATATTTAGATTTTTCCGTATTAAATAATAAGTGTTAAGTGAGTAAATTAATATCGAATCAACATCAATCCGATGGTTAAGTCAAAAGTATTTTTTGTTCTTAATTTTTTTTTCGTAAATTATAGTAGACATAAATCAATACTAAAGTACATGAATTTATCAGTACGTTAGAATTATTGAATGAATTATAAAGTGAGCTACATAAATGATCGATGCTCAATACACGTGAAAATGACCATAGTATATCGATGAGGTTGCGCAAAAACTCCTAACAGGTTAATTTTTAAATAATACTGTAAAATGTTATCTGATTTGCTATTGTAAGAATTATATTAAATAACAATTTCATTGCAAGTGTGGTAGAATTGCCTAATTTTAAGTTTTAAAAAATTTATTTTATTTTTAATATTTTAATAATATAATACACATATTCTGTTTTAAACAAAATCAGCTAACTGACTGACTTCAATTCAAAATCGTAGATTCCTATTCTTTTATTTTCCAATAAAAAGTCACTAGATATATAAAATAATCAGAATATCCGGTTAAATAAAAAAGTTTTATTATTTTTTGCTTTTCAGTTGTTACCAGTGGTACACAATCATTAATAGTTATGTTCACTTATTTAATAGGTGAAGAAGATACTATTTCAAAACTACTTAAAATTTGGGAAGTGCCTACACATATTCGTCAAAGGTTTTTAGGTATGCACCTACAACCTGGAAAAATATAATTATTAATAATTCCTTATGCTTAGGCTTAAAGCTTACAGTTTGGCATTTACAAAGAATTAAGGAATCAGACATTAATTGCTTATTTAACAAAAGCGAACTAAAACAAAAACTTGAGTTTGTACGCCAACTTGAGCAATGGAAACGAGACTTGGACATACAAACTGCAGACACTGATAGCTGCAGCACTGGTAGCCCTTTTAGTTCTGTAAGAATTTTATTACATTTTTGTATTTATTTCCTGTTCTGTTCAACAGCCTTAAACATTAATTATTAATTCTCATAGGCTTCAAGTGTTGAAGAGTGGCTTAAAAATATTAAACATGAATGAAGACAATTATCAGCAGCTATTTGCTAATGAGGATTTGGGGTTAATAACCCAGGAAACATCTGAAAATAATGTTGTAATTTTTTCAATGCAGCAATTTGAAATTGATAGTCTGCTATCATCGTGGGGTTTTGATAGAAGTATTATAAATGAATTTATAAGTAAGTTCTTTGCATTACTAGTACTGTACTAGCCATTACTAAAATTATTTTAGAATTAAATATTACTCTCGATCATCTAAAAATCATTAAGGACAGTGATATCGACGCATTGTTTCCATATGAGAAACTACCTGATCGCATCAAATTTAAAAGTCAATTAGACAACTGGAAAGCTCTACAAAATAATTCGATCCAACAAAATGTTGAAGACGATTCTGCTAGCAGTACGTACTCATTAAAGTCATCTCATAAGTCGAGCACTGTAAGTTTTTTTTGAACATAAATTCTAAAAATAGTTTATCTTATGAAACAATTTTACCAAAGCCTGTACTGCAAATTATTGAATCGTCGTATGAGGGAACCTTAATTAAAAAATATTACGATGAAAATAAACATTTAAAAGAAGATCACCGACGTCAAATAGTTACACTTATTTGTAACTATTATTTGAAAACGCATATGGCTTCGATGAGTTTAAATTTAATTGAACGTTATGCTCAGGAAATAGTTGAATTATTTCCTACAGAAAATCCTGTAAGGTATTAGCTAATATTATGAAACTAATTATATAGGAATTTTTAAATTTAGGAATATTATTACCGGAAAAGAGACAAATGTGGAAACCCAAAAGGAGCGCTCTACGACAAGCAACGTAATAGTAGGAGAAAACTGAGAAAAGCTGAACTAATACCGTCTTTTAAAAAAAATCAGCCCAGAGAAGAATTACCCTCAACTTCAACGGGAAATAACTCACTAATGGAATGTAATGAAGGTACTTAATTTTCGATTTGACTTTACTTTTATTATACGTTTTGATATTTACAGATGAAGACAAAGAATATGACGAACTCGTCGCCTGGCTAAAATATAATCAGGCATCTACGAAGTGGGAAGAGCTTGAGCCAAAATATAAGAAGACAGCTAGGAAACGTATTGCTTATATTCGTAGCGCAACATGGTCTGAAATTCTACAAACCTGGCCCGTTTTAAAGGGAACATCCGCAGATGCACTCGTATGTACCTCCTAATTAATTTATAATATAAACTTGTACTATTTCATTTTCTCACAGATTAACTTGGACTTCAATTTCATATACCCGGAAAAATCAACCCTAATTTTAAAGCAATGGAACACTTTCAGAGAAACGGCAGACGTAGTTTTTGACGAAGAAATTAAGGACGCCAACACAAGGAAATTATTTCAGAAACGAAGAGAAGGTTCAGAAGGTATAACAATTTAATACAGTAGAATTTAACTTGTACTTTAAATATCCTTCTTTTAGACACTCTTGATGTGATTACTCTGCTGGGACTACATGCTGTGTTGAAGCCTTTAGGAAGAATAAAACTTAGCGATAAATCGTTGTGGAAAGTAAGCATTAAGGACTCACAAGTAAGTCAAATCTTACACGTGCACACCCAAAACGATCTTACAAACCAAATTCAAAAAGTAAAAGAAAAGTACAAAAATTTAAAATCAGCGCTTCAACCATTTATTGTTGTAATCGGGCCATCTCTATTTGAATTAGAATCATTTTATGTATTTTTTAATGACGAGTATTATGCTTTTAAAAATTTTGTCAAAGCTCTAGATTTTTGCTCAAAATTGTTCTTTGTATTTAATTTAAAATATGCTCAAGAATCCGAACTAGTATGGACCTTTCTACAAAAATATTTTTATGAAATCACAACTGAATTTGACGTTAAATCCCCACAAATAGATAGTCTACTGAAAAGATTCGAATCCTTTAATTCTAATGTCTAAACCATATTCAATGTAGAATCTTCAACTTTGAATTATTTCATATCCTTTATTTCCACTGCCTAAACGATATTAAATGTATTGTATTTGAATTATTTCAATGAAAGTTAAAGAAGACAATTTTTCTAAATTTTGAAATTATTATTATGTATCAGTGTACAGCTTGCAATTTATCATTTATTGATATCAAGAAGTTATTAGCTCATATGAAACTGTTTCACAATACAGAAATGCATGATATAAGGTGTAAACAAAACGATTGTCCGCAAAGCTTTTCCAATATTCATTCCTTTAAAAAACATTTGGAAACGAAACACAAATTTAATACACAGGAGAAAGTAGTACAATTACATCCAGTTCCTATTAAAGCAGCAAATAATTCCGAAAATAATCAAAATGTTAACTCACCATCTGTCGAAAAAAAACAATCAATTCCAGAATGTGAAAAAATGTTTAAGAATATAATAGAGAAATCCGCACTGAAATTCATTTTAACATTACATAGCTTTGATAACATTACTCGCAAAGACGTTTTAAAAATTCAAAATAGCTTGAAAAATACAATCCTTTCTGACATATCTGCTGCTTTACTATCAACTTGTGTAATTAATCCACTTTTGGTTCAAACAATTCCCACGTTGTTTGAAGAAATTAATTCAGAATACAAATTGTTGCACTTTTTAATGGAAAATGATTTATTTGCGATGCCAAAATTTTATACAATAAACAAACAAATAAGTGAAATTGTTATTAGGGGCATTCCATCCTTAGGAGAGGAAACTATACGCGGTATCCTTATGCCAATTTCGTTTCAAATACGAAAATATCTCGAGTCAGATGGTGGGTTTCAGAACGTTATAGAGAACATGAACGACATTCAAGAAAACGAAGTTTTCAATCATTTCATAAAAGGAGACTTATGGAAATCTCAAAAACTTACAAACAACCACCAATACCTTGTTCCTATCTTTTTATATTTCGATGATTTTGGTGTAAATAATCCTCTTGGCTCCCGATCTTCTTCAGTCTGCGCGGCATATTACTGCTTTCCGACAACTAAAACTCATTTTCAGTCAAAACTTTCACACATATTTTTAGCAGCAATACTGAAAACTTCTGATTTAAACTGCTTTGGTAATTGCCCATCCTTAACGCCTTTGATAGAGGAATTTAAAATGCTAGGCGAAGAGGGTTTGAGTATAAATGTAAAAAATAATGTATATCAAATTTACTTTAGAATTAGTTTAATATTGGGTGATAATCTTGGCCTCAACGGCATTTTGGGTTTTACTAAGTCTTTTTCATCGAATTATTTTTGCCGTTTTTGTACAAGACACAGTTCGAATTTGAAAAAGGAAGTTGAGGAGTATCCTCAATCTTTGCGCAATATGGAAAATTATAACAAGCACTTGCTTATTCCTCACAAGATCAGATGTTCCTCAACCGGTATTAGAGAAAATTCTCCATTTAATGATCTGCCTGGCTTCCATGTGACTCAAAATTTTATGTGTGATATAATGCACGACATTTTAGAAGGAATCTGTCACTATGGGCTAGCTCATGCGTTAGACTATTTCATAAATGAAAAAAAATACCTGACTCTTGAAGTCTTGAACTATCGCAAGCAACAATTTGATTATGGTGCATTAGAAATCAAAAATAGGGGACAGCCTATACAGCACGACAACTTAAAATTCAAGCATTTTAAAATGACTGCCAGCGAAATGTTTTCATTCATTTTTTTTCTTTCACTCATGATTGGTGATTTAATTCCGAAAAATAATAAGGTATGGGAGTTTATATGTACCCTTATCGAAATTCTTGATATGACAATGATGCCATCATATTCAGATGACCAAATTTTTTCTTTGAAGGAAACTATAAAGAAGCACAACACTTTATATCTCAAATTATTCAAAGATACTCTAAAACCGAAGCACCATTTAATGGTACATTACCCGACGATTATAAGAAAAAGTGGTCCTTTAAAAAAGTTGTGGTGCATGCGTTTTGAAGCAAAGCACGAAGAACTTAAAGCGTATGCAAAAAACTCAAACTCTCGGCGAAATTTACCTCTTTCCTTAGGAATTAAGTGTGCTCTGAAGTTTTCAAAAAATGTGTATGACGACTGTTTTTTTAGCCAACAACTCGAATATGACGTTTCAAAGAGCAAATTTTATAACATTCAAGAAAGAAGTTATTTTTTTTTCATTAAATATAATGATATGGAAACGGTCTCCGAGAGTACAGAATTTATACCTTGTTTGAAATTTGCGGGAACGTCTTACGAAACCGGTTTTTTTATAATGAAAGATACTTCAGTTTTTGAAATTGAGGAATGCATTATTCATAAAGAAAAAATATACATTGCTTGTAAGCACAGAAGTATTTTAAAGTATGACCAACACTTACTTGCTTATGTAATAAATAAATTACAAATGTGTGAATATTCTATTATCAGTATTGAGAAATTCAATGGACCCCCTTTTAATTTACATGTACTGCCAACAGGTGAAATCGCTTTTAGGCCAAAATCATTTTAGGACCAAAAATATGAATGTGTAGATATCAAAACTAAAAGAAAAATTATTTTAGTCTGGACTTTTCTATAAGAATGAAATTTAATACAACATTTCTGAAAGGACAGCGTTTTTTAAATTTTGTACTCCTTACAAAAAGCCAAATATTACAAAATTCGTGTTTGTAGATTCTGCATTGAATATGGTTTAGTCTAACTCGTTAGAATTTAAATTTTTGGCATGTATCAGTATCATATTACTCATTGGATTCAAAATGCCATAACTTTTACGAAACTTTTTATAAAGTTTAAAATTCATCATTTATCGAAGGAAATTAATCACGGCACATAAAATCAATTAAAAATCGTCTTCGCATTTTGCTTTCTTATACGGAATCCCTCAATCTTTTTCTTCCCTTCCAATTTTTGCCCTCTAAATTTTTCTCCTAATTTTTACATTTTCATATGATTTGGGAGCCTGCACCCCAAGCAACACCTCTTTAAGTAAAGACTGCACTTCAGGAATCCTGCAGGGGATATCCTTCTTTTAGGTTAAGAATTTGTCAGCAACATTTTACGGCAATCCCACACTACAAGGCTCCCTGGAACAGCAGCGCCCTTTAGTTGGAGCCTGTAGTGATGCGGACCCACAAAATGGGTCAAACAGTCTTGGGACTTGGGCTGTCGCGGGGGTTGGTTTTAAAGCCATTTACATCATTATAAACTTACCTTTTCACTGTCAATTTCTCTTATTGTGAAACATTTTTGTTTTTTTAA
Organism: Eutolmus rufibarbis; assembly: GCA_963920795.1. Classification (NCBI taxonomy): domain Eukaryota; kingdom Metazoa; phylum Arthropoda; class Insecta; order Diptera; family Asilidae; genus Eutolmus; species Eutolmus rufibarbis. Next base: position 34,128,858 of record OY987205.1, read on the forward strand.
GCTTTCTACATACATATGTATGTATTATGGCTGGTGATTTAAATCCCGATATAAATTTATAGTTGTCTTTTTTTATACAATAAAATATATGCTGGTTCTTGAAATGGAATAATGTATATTTGTAGCATATAAGTATGGAAGTCATGTTTATTTAGTTTATTGAATAAATGTAAAAATGAATTATATACAATTTTTTTATATAAAAAAATGTCTTTTCTTTTAAATTTGCTACCTTTTGGAAGCTTCTGGCATTCGTTTCAGGTGATTTACATCGTTGGTTGAACTTTCAAAAAGAAGTTATGTTTGTTTTGGCGAAATTTACGGTGATGGTAAACGGCAATTGAGAAAAACTTATAATATTTTGTTTTTCGGTACGGGTATGAATTACAGCGCATAGTACACATCTTATCAAATATTTTGCAGAAAATAAGAAATGATAGTTTTATCATTGATTTAATTTGTCTAGCACAACAAATACTTGAATTAATAACACTAACGTCATTTTACACCAGCTTTAATTGAGTAAATTTGTGCACAGATTTAAACCTTTCTTTTGTACAATTTTAGTTAAGTAGTTAAACATTAAACAACCATTGTTATATTTGACAAAAATCCTACAAAAGAAAGGTATAAATTTATGTACAAGGTTTCTTAATTTAAGCCTGTTCGAAATGACGCAAGCATAATTAATTCAAGCATTTATTATGCTAAAATATTTAAATTAAAGTGCTTATTTTTAGTTTTTTCACGGTTCTGTTTGAAGCATATCCATACTATATTTTACCATATATCCAGAAAAAGAGAGGATTAAATCTATATACAGAATTGCTCAATTGAAGCACACTACATGCTTCATCTGATTTTAGAATTATTAATTTAAGTATATAGTATGCTAAGAAAACGGACTCAAAGAGCTTGTTATAAGTTTTTCACAATTTAGTTTTAAGCATCGTTATGCTACATTTGACCACAGATTCTACAAAAGAAAGTTTAAATCTATCCACAAAACTGCTTAGTTTAAGCACCTTAACCGCTTGAAGTGAATTTGTGATTCTTAAATATTTGTTGTAATGTTTAGCATGGTGGGCTTGAATTAAAAAACCATGGACTCATTTTAAACAATCAAATGCTTAATACAAGCATTTTTCCATTCTCAATGTAATACTCCAAAAACTTGAATTAAGCTTTAACTTCTCATTTATTACCATTATATATTTATGTATATAAAACATAAGCAAAGCATGGACAGTCTTGTTTTAAGTTTTTCTGGACCGGCGTGCTAAAAAAATCTTATTTTTACTCAGGAAACATTCTAAGCTGAAAATCATGTTTAATGTTCTTGGTTTAAGCCCCGTTTTTGCTTATAACAAGCATTTATTTTTTTGAGTGTACGTGTTTTTGAATTTTAATAGTTTGTTCATTTAATACAGGAAATTAAAATCTGAATGCAATCAAAGTTTTATAGGTTATTGATTGAATAAGAACGAATCAGGCCCCATGGCCGCAACCCAACAGATTTCCCCAATTCGTAAAGTGGGTGTGGGTGGCTTTAACCTTTTCCTACTCAGCACTTTAAAGCAAATTGAAACAAATGTGAAATGTATTTGTGGGCCAATATGCTAGCCTAAAAAAAATCTTAAAGTAAGTGCCTCCCAGGGCTGGATAACGCCCACGTTAAATCCAGCGCCAAGAAGGAATGTTTTCATTTCACCGATCCCACCTCATGCATATTTAAAATTATCTCTCCATCTGAATTCACATAAAACTAGGAAAGGTACTCGGATAGTGCGTTCATTTAAAAAGTCCCTCTTAAAAGAATTTATAACGGTATTTTAGTGTCGCCTAAGAACCCTTGAGGAGACCCAGTCCTAAAGCAGAGTCTACATTGCATTCCAAGTTTATTTTCCTTTTAATACTTAAATCCCCAAGGCCGGGAGCCTGTTTTATGGATGTAGTTCAAAGGCTACCGAAGCCTCCTCCATGTCTTCGTTCGGCGTATCTTTTCGCTCCTAAGAGAAAAGTTTACTGCCCTGTGTCCTATAAAAACCTCTGCAAAGCAACGCAGGATATGAGTTCTAATCAGCTTGAAGGACCGAAGTGGAGCACATGTTAATTTTTCATGAGCCATAAACGGCAAAACTGTTTCATTGAGGAAAACGAGTAAATCGGGTGTGATTCAGGTGACTGAAGAAGCTTTTCATTTCCGTGCGATGCTCTTTTCGAACCGTCCACGGACGTTCTACGGCAGCTATAAATATTTGTTGCACTATATCTACCATAAATTGACTTTTAAGTAGGCACGTGTAATCCCACACCTGACACCAGCAGTTTTGACTAACTTTTAAAGATTTTTGAAAAAGACACACAAACAACAGTGAACATATGTACGTTATCATTTTTACAAATTTACTAGAACCTTAATTTCATACCTCATCCATCGCATATAGAAAAAATTGCTAATTTTTGTTAAACACCGATTTAAATTGAGATAAAACTGAACTTAATTTTTGCTTCAAATGACAGAGGTCACGCACTATATAAAAGTAATTAAAATTTCAAACATATGCCACTATATGAAGCAACCTCATTCTTGGCAACTGGCTTGTCTTGTGACTTAGCGCTCCTCTGACTTTAAACTCAATAAAAAACTTAGCAATTTGTGAGGAGCCTCACAATCGTCACGGGTGCCTGAATCGTCCATAAATGTTGATTTGTGACTAACAAGTTCTTAATTGCGACGCTGATAAGCGGGCGGAATATTTCATTAACGCGAAGATACCCAAGATGAGCTACTAAAGGGGTTTATTTATTACTTAGCTTGTTACGCAGCTCAGGATTTCGGGGTTTTCATCAATATTGCGCCAGTTTAGAGCACACTACTTAAAAGTGTATGTAAAGTAGTCGCACTAGTTGCTGGTGCTGAGTCAACATATTTGTTATCTGGGTTCGTGAACAATTTGAAGCTAAGCAAGAGCATTAAGTTCTTCCAGACGATAATTCAGTGACTTTGTCTTGAAAACACTGAAGAGAACCAGAAGTGTTTACTGTGGACACAAAGGCGAATAAGCAGTCACGATAAGATCTACTCTGAAAATAGGGAATTATTTGGAAGAACTCTGCTTTCTTGACATTGACTTTTTATTGAGACTAAAGAACGTAAGATTAAACAAAAATTTAAGGCGGAATTTCGTTATGAAAGAATTGTGAATGGCTCATAGATGGAAATGTCTGATTACTTACATATATGATTCAGATATTATTCTTTTATTATTTTTCTAAACATTCAACTCCTTCTGCATTATTAGAAGAAACAAATATGGGTAAGTACACACTTTTTATTTAGATTCTCATCTTGAAGTTATATCAAGTTCATCAACATATAAAATATTCAATAAAATAAAATATACAATTTAATTTCGATGAAGAAAACATAAAGTGAGTCTCTGACTCTTGCGAAAAGTGTCTTAGAAGAAACAAAAAATGACAACAAACTAATTTTTCCAGTATAATTTTAATTTTAGAAGAAATAAAGATTTATGTAACCACCTTAAAAATCTAAACTTAAATTTTCACATATATATGCAATACATACATATGTGCAATATTTGTGCGATTGCGTTCAAAATTTTAGTAAGCGTTTTCCAGCAAACGGATGATGCAATTCAAATTTTTATTAGCGTACTGGATGCGTGTTTATGTTACTTAGTCCTGATTAGAATTATCAAAATCAGTTTAAAAGTTTATTTTTAATTGGTAAAAAAAAAATTTTAGTCATGAAATTTAAATTTGAAATTAAATTATTTTCATCAAAATTTCAGTCCCGACAATCGTTTTCATTCAAATTTCTTTCGGATTTGCCGGATATTAGCGAAAAACTCAAGTAAAACCTATTGTCAATATTTTAAAGCGGAATGAAGAAGCACAGCAGTTAAATTATTTTTCAGATTGTTGTAGCACTAAATATAATTTACTTTTCAAATAATATTACAACTAATTATTTTGTCCGATTTGCAAAATTTTTCTTAAAAGAATAAAGAACATTAAAACTTGAATATTTGTTTTAAATTTGTTTATTTCAAAGAGTTTTGCGGAAATGTTTATTTATAAGTAGGAAACATTTTTAACTCATAGTTTTACACAATTTTCAAAGATACTTTCAGGGAATATACAGAAAATCGTGACGGAAATTTTTCAGAATTATGCACTTACTGGGAACATCAAGTGACCATTTTACAAAACGCTCCTTGAGGCTTAAACTCAATCTGTTACGAAATTCAACTATTTGAAAAACATTTTAGCCATAGAGTGCCGTACTATTAGAAGGTGTTTCTTCTTATCGGATTAATATTAACCAAAATATAATTAATTACCAATATACCTTACTGCATGTCTTACAACAGCTAAATTAAGAATTTAAAGAGGGGAATGTTTAATAAACGAATCTAAAAATAAAGAAGCGTTGATACCATGAAGCTTCTTTCCTTTATCGCAAATCAATTCTTCAATGAACAGAGGCGTTAATATTTCTTAAAATAAACTCCAATTGCAAGATCTTTCGGAAATCAAAAAAATTGGTGTTTTTTTTAAATTTCACAAATTTAATCAGTACAACTAGCAACAACAAGCATAATTGTGGCGCTCGGTAACATAAAATATGCAAGTCTGGCGCCAGCATTGAAAATGACGACGCCACATTTGTCATTGCTATTTTAATATGCTCCAGTAAAATTGCCGTCTGAGTGTCATCCAGAGATCAAAACGTCGCAAAGATAATTCTTATCTTAAGACGGGTAAATCCAATACACTTCCGATGAAGTCCACCAAAGAAATCAGAAATCAAAATGCAATCTGGCAATAAAATGGCAAGCGTTCCGCTTCAATGCGATGAATTTTATTGTGCTCACACAAGTCAACCAACTATAGTTTATTAATAACATTTCTGAGAATTTGTTTTTGAATATTTTTTCCTATTTGTATTGATTATGCTTCGATGTTATTAGGCATATGGTGATATTAAAATGGTTTACATATATAATCCTCAAACACTGCACTTATCTACAAATTTTGTTATATCTATGTATGTATATGCAGTATCAAATTATTGATTTAACGTAAAAATGTAACAAAATTGTTAAAAAAACAACTTACAGAATGTAACGTAACGACTTAACATTGTGCTATTGGTAACAAAAATATCGATAAATTAAAGTAATAATTTAAAAAAAGCAAAATTCTAAGTTTAAATTGAAACCTTAAACAAATAATTACCTCAAACAACATGGTGGCACAATATTTATAACCTTAAACTAGGTATATCAAGGTCTTTAAAATATTTCACCAAACTTTCAACTGAACCTTCTTTTAAGTTTATAATTTTTATTAACTCGTCAAAATCAACCCTGCAGCGAATAGCAAATTTTGTAGCATTTTGAAAGTAATACACGAGAATATTCTGAACATATTTAGATAACAGTTGAACACACAAAATTCCACTCAAAAAATGGTAACGTATGACGTTAAAATAGTCATTATGCACTATTTAAGACACCTTAAAGTTTGCTGATGACGTTTAGTTAGTTAGTTAGTTAAAAGCTTCAACTATTTGCCCATTTATTCTAAGTTTTCAGCATAAATCACTTCTGACAGTCTTTCCCATTTGCTCAAATGCCGATTGCAATTTAATCTAATCAGTCAGCTGTTCTAGCTGTTACCGCGCTTGATTAGATAAATGACTAACATTCCCTGGAGCCATGCTCTCTCAGTTCGCCGCCTAAATGGATAACTTGCTTTATCGATCTGTTTACAAAAAAACGTCATACTAAATAAATGGTAACACATGTCTGGATGGATACTCAAAGAATTTATGTAATCATAAAGAAAATCTTCCTCGTCCAAAAATGTGCTCCGGAAGTAGCAAACTAGAAAAGTTGTGAAGCGAAAAAATACGTTTTAATTATCAAATTTAAATACGAGGATTTGTTGCCAAAGTTTAGTAATTAATGCAATTAAAAAGACTATTGCGAATTATTAATTTGCGTAATTATGTGACCTTTACTTGTTTCGCAGAGACAATTTAAAAAGAACACAAAAAATTTGTCACTTGCAAAAACACAGCAAAGTTCAACTGCGTCGTTATCGTTATTTGCACAATTTCAATGAAATTCGAACATATGCAGGCAAGAAAGGCATCTTTAAAAACGTTGTTGTTCTTTGTAATTGATTAAAAAATGTCATTTAAATTAAATTATTTTTTGATTGAATTTTGCTTAAAACCGAAAATGTTCTTAAAAAATTGCCATACTCAGCCTGTTTTTGGTTATGTTTAATTTAGTTTAATGACCTTGTAAATTTTACAAATTCTTATTTTACAATTAGAGGTAGTTGCTCCTTCGATCTGTGAGAAAGCTAATTACTCTAGTTAAAAATAACTTGTTAATATTATAATATAAAGGATATGTCTTTAGTGCAGTAATCCACAGTAATTTTGTCCTCAATGAACTTAACTAAAATTAAACTAGAGTAGGTAATCTGTAATTCTGACTAACCTGAAACCACGATATTCAAATCCAAGTAGATATCCACTTAATTGAGATGGAAATTTGAGAAAAAACCAAAATTTTTAATTCAACAGCATTTTGTTCATAAATTTACTAAAGAAACGAAGTTTAAAATAAGCGTTTAATGAAGCATGAGGTTATTAAATTATGAAACGAAAACTTCTACCTTCCGTCAACAAAACCTCAAAAGGATTGGTAATTTGAATATCTTTTAAATTGCTCAAACTTTTCAATTTTCAATAACAAATATTTTTAAACTAATGCAGCCTTTCACGTTATCTTGAATCATTACAACGGATTAATGGCTTTTACATGAAGTAATACAATAAATAACAAGATTTAAAAGCTCTATACCTTACTGAGTTATATTATATTCGTTTATTATAAAAGGAAGTGGTTAAATGCTTAGCTCTTTTAAAGAATTTCCTCCTTTTTATGCAAATTGTTGACTTATGTAAGTGTGTTTATGCATACCTAAAAGGCGTTTCCTTACAAAACTTCACACTCGATTTGTTTTGCGGTGACAACATCAGCAAACATAGGACCGTAAAGTGTGTAATTAATTAGCATTATCGATCAAAAATGTCATTGAAAGGGGCTTACTCAACTTAATACTCACATATGTAGCATACAATAACTCTTTTTTGGAAGAAAGGCATTTCATTTCGCTTTAATTGTACTGACGCAATCCAGAAGTTTTTATAATGAAGAAATCACGAATTCTGTCTGAAACATTCGCTGGTGCCCCAAGATATGATACTACAAATGATTAAATTTGCCGCACAAACACGAATTGAACTCAATTAGAAGGTCAAATCTAAAAATGTAACAAGATTTTAAGCGATTCGAGAAAGGCGAGGAATTTTATAAGCAGCGATCATTAGAGAATGTTATTTTTTACTTACATTTAAATTTTTTTTATCTTAGTTGAACAACTACAAGATTACTTTCACTCCCTTATCCGAAAAGTTGCTCATCTACTCACAATAAAAATTAATTTGCTGTCTGGTTCATTTTTTGTTTCGAATGTCCTAAAATATTCAGTCCCGATTTTTATTCACCAAGAAACCTTCTTAATTATAATATCATTAAAAGTAAAATAAATCGTAGCAGCATTTGCACAAATAATTAAATTAGCAAACATGACATAAAATTTATTTCTGATATACTATAACCAGGTTTATCTATAAACTCAATAATTGCCGGCTGAAATCTTTAAATGGCACAGTTTTAAAATCAAATTAATGTATAATCATTAATTAGTTTAATACTCATAGTAAAAACGATAAAAATTAGTAATGGATCAATATTGTGCTGGAACTTCGGAAATTTGTTTTAGTACCAAATATAATTTATAAGTGGTATAATTTCCAATGATCGCACCTTTTGAACGATCGATGATTATAAAAGTAACAAGTGTGATTCAGACTCACACAAAAACTGTCCCGGATAATATTACTTCGTACATTAATTCATTCATAAAAAATCATGCATTTTCGAAAATCGTTACCACGCATGAATTTGGGTCATTATAATTACATTTAAGTCACTTAAAATTTCAAGTTTGTAAGCTAAGCGGTTAAGATTTTGATTCTGTTTACCAACTTAAATTTTTAAAAAGTAAACTTGTATAACGAAGTTTTTTTTTTTACAAAGTTTAAGGCTCATTAGAAAAATCAGTCAGAATTCTGAAGATGTAATTTACTTTACTACATATTTTTAATGTCTTGTAAAGCATAAAAAAATGTTTCAGATTTTCAAATACCAGCTTGATATTAGTAGAATAATTTTAGTTTTATTAAGGGGAAAAGAAAATAAGTTGTATTATCAGAATTTCATGAAAGTCGAATAAAAACACTTTAGAGGTCGATAGATCGAGACATAAATTTTAAGAAATCCTTGCCGATAAATTGACTTGCATACTTTGAATTACATTGTAGCAAGAATCCTGAAGTAAAACGTGTCGTTCAAGGCCACCTCCTATTCCTCATGGAGGTGTTTTTGAAAAGAGACCAAGCTATCGATTTGGGAATGACTTTGTTTTCACATTTTACTTAAAAAGTACTCATACGTTGGTATGGGTAGCAGTCGAAATCGAATATCAGGGAAACTTGAAAACAAATTACATAACTTATTTTATTATTTTACAGGAAGAGTGAATGTTGTTTTCTACATGGTCTAGTTGTCTGGTATGAGCTATTCCGGTTAGAAAAAAATAATTCAGGGAGAAAAATTGTCGTTTTTAACTAAGTATTAGTTAACATCTTATCTTGAGAGCACTTGTAATTCCTAAAATTGACTCTGTATTATTTACATTTATCACATTTTTTTGGGGCAAGTTTGTAGGTAAAGAACTTTTTGAATCTACTTTTTTCGAAACCAAGAAGATTGGTCAAAATTTCTACATTTTTGTTAATTATATCTAAAACTAAAGTAAAGTAAATACAATATAATTTAGTACGTTTTCTTATTTTTTGAAAAACTTTCTTACATCCGCATTGCTTGGATTCAACACCACGTCTTGACATTTTTTGCCTGTTATTTGACTTAACGTCCCGTACATTATCTGCTAAAGTTCACTTTTATTTGACGGTTTGGTATCCACTAGCTTCCTGTTGATTTCATTTCACAAATTCTCCGTGGAATCGAGCCACCATCACACTTCATTTCCTTGACTTGTTTTAGTTTGGGTCACTATCTTGTTGTAGGAAACATTTCTTTTTTGACATAACTTAGAATAACGCTGTCTAACATTTCGACATAACGTATTCATTAATACTATTATTATTTTGAATGCAACTGCAGGTGCGGGTAAAGAAGTTTAATAAATATGTATGGTATAAATCTGGTTAAAAATAGCAGTAATAGGTATATGGATAGACAAACAGACAGATCGACATATCATTAAGGTTCGAATTTGTCTTTTTCTTGTACGAAACCCTAAATTATTAGTAAATTTTTAAACCACAACTTATTGCAACCAATGATATGGAATTTTTAAAGAGCCTACTCAACGAAGAAATATTTGAAGAATTTAAAAAACAGTAATTAATCATTCGCTTACCCCATTGTGGACTCCATTGCGGCTGAGTCCAGTCATAGTGATTGACTCCTATTCTCCTCCGGCGCTCGCTTTATTGTTTACCTGGAGTGTCTCGCCTCAGAATCATAAGATTTTATACCAACGAAACAGTAGCAACCTTCGGGAATTGCCTAATTGAATTGTTTCAAAATCGTACACCAGAGCTGGTTGGGAGTCTCAACTCAAACTAGCAATTGTTATATTAGTAGACATATAATTTTTACTATGTACACAAACAAAATTGTCACCGACACTTGGGAGCAGCGGGACCAAGACTATCTTGTAATCAACGAACAATCTGCGGAGCTTCACAAAAACTACTAAAGTATCAATGCACAGAGGTGTGATAACTACACTACTAATTTTTACTAAGAATAGTTTCTACGGAAATTGGTATCATTTTTCGGTTATATTACGTAGTTTGGGTGCTTAACATTTCCTCTAAATTAACGGACACCCGACTATTGGCCGAAATTACGCACCAGAATTTGTTGATTATTGTGCCTCGGATGGGGCGGTGGAAATTCTCGATGGCCAGCGAAATCGATACGCGCGAGAGAATCACTCGATAATGAAAGTTATTTCGCCGAGTAATTAATGGTCAAGAAAGGTGTCAGAACGAAACGAGCACGTCCTTGGGCACGTTTGAAGAATGCAACCGAACACACGTACAGTGACGTAGAGCAAGACTGGCGTGGCGGCAGGGCAGTGCGGATCTCGCTGAGCTCCCCGACGGCGGACGGTTTTATCACCAGACTATTCGAGCCATAAATCGCTCGCAGTATCACGGGCCCCCAGATCCACTTCCAGCGTCAGCTGTTCAAACGCGAGCCCGCACTTGCTGGAGTCAAACTCTTAGTCTGGGTTGCCAGTTGACTCTCCGAAAGAAAAGACAGCTTGATAACGCGTTTCGATTCGCACTGCAATTAGCCGACCAGCGTGGATGCGCTTAATGAGGTACTTACCGACACTCCACCTCTACCGGAATTAATCGAGTTTGAATTAGCAGGTCCGGAACAAAAAATACATTTTCAAGCCATTAGTCTCAAATAGTCCAATATAAGTCGACGGTCTTTCCCTCTTATGAAATTATTTTATTTTGGGGTCTATCGACTCAGCTCGAATATGTAGTCGTATGTATTAAACATATAGAGTAGAACGTTTTTGTAGACTATCATCGAAACATCTTCATTGAAGAAAAAATTAAGTTGGTCTCTAAAAAATTTGAAAAAAATTATAGAGCTTATGAACGGAAAAAATCTTAACCGAATTTAATGTATATGAATCCCCGACATTTTTCGAATTTAACTAATTTTTATTGTCGAAAAGCCTCTCTTTTTAAACTTTGCAACTATAATTATTAGTTCCACGATAAGAAATTAGTAATAATAATAATAATAATTTTTATTTTGTATGTAATTTATATAAAGTAGCATAATTTATCTGCAGTTTTCGTGATTTTGTTGAAAACTATTTCCTCTAAGTAGTAAAAATAAAATTTCCAAACTAATATCGTTAGAGGTATACGTTTATTTTATATCAAAATTAAATCCAAAATTATCTAAAAACATAATTTCTTACCTTTAGCCGATTTTTTTTAAAGAAAATTCTTAACAATATTTTCGTGAACTGATATGAAATTACAAGTGATTTCACAATATTAGTGGACAAAAGGTCAGGTTTATGGTAACCCTCAGGTTTAAGAAAAGCACATGGTGTCATTGGGTGGTAGGTGGCCGGAAAGCTTCTCATTATAGTTTCCAGCAAACCGCGAAAAGCCCGTTTACTTCCAGATCGTTGTCGCGCATGATTTGATTGGTGAGAGAATCGACGGACACCAGCGGAATTCGACGACTTGCGGAAACCAACCACGAGAAAGGAGAGCGCCCGATTGCAGCCTGCACCGAGACGACGAAACCACGTCCACGTGAACTACGAAACCAAAAACCTTGTTGCTGATGCCGAAACAACTTTCGCTTTTGCTCGTGTATCCGTCTCCTCCGAAATCCACGTCTTATCCGCCGCTGGATTATGCAATTTGAAGTTCTTCTCAAGAAATTTTCGGGGTCCGCACCGAGACATTTGAGCTTCTGTTAAGAAATTGGGCTACTTACAGAGGTTGCGCTTAACGCACGATTTACTCATCTTCCTATTAAATTTTGAAAGCTGAACAAAATTTATGCTTTCAATCAGCGTAATTCGTGGTTTCTTTTTATGCTTTCAGTTTCTAACGTTAATTAGGCAAACACAAATAGTAATTCACGTTTTTTTTTATAGTAACAGTCTTTCTATGTATATGGAAGTCGTCTTGTGTCTTTGTATGTAAATTAACAACATCCGCTAAACCTTTGTAATTAGCCATAAGACAGAATATTCGAATTTATATTTCTTAATTCATATTCCACAAGTCGCATAATCGCCTAACCATTCCGATAGGTTTAAAAGTTTCTCGAAATGACTTGTGTCTTTTCCGACCTGATTACCTTTTGATTATTCTTCAGTTTAATTTCAGCGAAGGCATAGGCTAAAGAAATGGAATCGTACAAATTAGTAATGTAATGAAAAATTCCTCAACCCAGCTGTCGATGGAATTGTCAGTGTAATGCATAACACCAAGTAAATCGAAATATTAATCGATTTACATGATTCAATTATTCTATGTATTATTCAATTTTTAAGCCAGAAACTTTCAAAAACATAAATTTTCACAGAATTCATATCTTAGTTAAATGGTATAAAATAAATTCAGTTCTAATTTAAAATAAATAAATTTATTATTTATTGAAATCTTTCTTTGCTACTTACATTTTATATTCGTCAGCCAGTAAGAATTAATGATTTCATTTTTCTGTTTCTTTCTCAAAGTTTACCTTCTTTTTCCACTATATTTTTTGCTTTTTCAAATATCAGTAATAAATATTCTTCCATTTATATATTAGATGAATTTGTTTTTTAAGTTAGCTCAGTTCATTTATTTACTTGACTTGAAAGTGCGCTTACCTTGTAATTGGTTAGTGCTAGTGAACTATAATAAAAGTTGAGTACAAAATTATTACAATGATAAATTAATTTTTCTTATATTTTTGATTCTGCTCCAAATTCCGAAATTCATCGTCGTTTTGAGGGAATTAAAATTATGAGACTAAAATTTCTAGATCTCTCACTCACAAGGAAGACAAACTCTTTCAAAAGAATTAATAATCGAAAAAAATCAGTCGGCCTGGTTGATATTTTAGAAAACTATAAAATAAAATAATTTTTATTACCCTGGAAAATTTATCGAGTGTGAATTCTAAATTGAACAACGAGTTGAAACTCGATATCGCATTTATGCAAAATCAAACTACATATTTTTATCGAGTTACGATTAAATCGAATTGCCGAAGTTTTTTATTTTAGTTTTTAATTCTTTCTTAGCACTTATTCCGCCTTACACCAATTTACCATAATCTGGAAAACACATCTAGAATTGTTAGTCATCAAAAGGAAATTCTAGACATCGAAGTATTATAACTAAATATAAGAACTTAACAATTTTACTGTATAAAATTAGAATACAGGCGAAATCTAACTAGGAAAACATTAAGCCTTTCCCACAAAATAGGATATTAAATGTATAGCATACATTCAAATAATTTCGAGTTATCCGGTCCCAAATAAGAAATGTATTGCAATTTTTCACAAACTTTTTATAGATGTAACTAATAAAGTGAAAAATGTGAAAGTAGATTTTGAGATGAAAGTATGAAGGATCCTGTTTTAGATATGTAATACAGATTATTGAAAGAGTGCTGTGAGCTTTATGGACCATATTTTTAAATAAAACTATAGATTGAAACAGCTGCAATTAATTTTAAACCGTCGAAAAATAAGACACCCGAAATTATATTTTCAAAGTTTATTCATGAAACGACTAGAAATTCTTTTGGTATATAATATCTTCATTTACGGATAGGAACATAAACATGTAAAATACAATTATGTTAAAATTAAGAAATTTTCAAATGGGTATCCCAGTTAATATTCTTGGAATTATTCTACGAGCTTTTCATTGGCTCTAATTTTATCTTTTGTGAGTAGATAGTGCGACACATTTTCATAAACGAGGAAAGTGATCATCGTGGCCGGGACGACTCGTGTCAAGTTGGGCTGAATTCCTTTATAAAATCCCTTCCATCCTTCAAATCTGGTGTTACGTGTTCAATGAAAAGAAAGAGAAAAGTTTAGCGTTAATACTATGCAGAGTACTTAAAATTGCTTACCTGTTAGCAAAAAGATTCTACAGTGTCGTTAACAGGAAATTGAAATTGTGGCCTGGAAATGCTACGGCTCTCGCAAACCAGGAAACAATCCCGAGGTATCAATATGAAATTGCAAAGAAATTAAAACTGTCCAAATATTTTTTGCACATTGTAATTAAACATTAAGATATATTATTTAGATGTTCAATCCACAACAAAAAGATATGAGCGTCAATGTGAACTAAGTAAACTATTTTCGGTGTTTACTATAAAAGTCTGAACTTTATAACTTTAATTGAAATATCTACAGTACAGGTAAAATTTATAAAAATTGACTTGTCGTTTCATGAATTTTTATAACTAGATGAATATATGAATTTGTTTAGTACAGTAAATAATGTATGCGAAATGTGAAAAAACGCGGTTTGCTAATGGGACAAAAAAAAATCTTCTTGATTTCTAAGTTAATACCAGCTGCAATTTAATTTTGAAAATAATAATTAACTTACATGAACACGTTGCAATTTGGTGGAGTGGTAAAGTTGCACTTTATTGTTATGGTGTATAATGTTATTTTTAGATTTTTTTCTTTTTTACCATATTATTAGGCGTATTATCTATAAATTTTTTTTTTTTTGATTTCACGAAATTTATCATGCATATTCCAAGACCCGTCATACTTTAAATTTGGTCACAAATCTCGGAATTGAAAATCTACGGATTTCTAATACGACAGCTCCAAATTCAGTTCCATTTGAATTTCGATTACAACAATTTATTCAATTTATTTAATTTTGTTTACCAGCATTTATTCAATTTATTAAGCTATTAACGGAAAGGAAGGAAAACATCACATCGAAAAGTATTTCTTTTTAGCTTTCAAGTTCTGAAATTTTTTCTGAAAATTAGGATGATAAAGCCTTTAAAGTGCTAATCAAGCGAAGCGGAATGAAGACTGTACTTAAAGCTTTTAAGTATTAGGTTATTATCTTTAGGGTAGTATTAAAAAATAATGGAATGATAAATGTAAGAAGTCTTGATATAATTCAAATTACTGCCACTATTTTGGAAAGAATGAGTTCGATTTTTCTGTGTATTGAAGTGCCGTAGATGGGTTATAACTTGCACATAGGCAAGATGCATACCTTTATCTATCTTCCTCACATTTCAACACTATCCAAAAAGCAACCTTTTCGTAGGTCCAGGACCCGATACAATTTGCCCAACCTCTTTTTCATAAATATAAAATATTTAGGATAAGAGCCTTTCGTTATATTATCACTCTGTTATTAAATAAGGTAGAGACATCACAGAAAAGAATCCATTACGTCACATTATTACTGAAAATATTCGGAATGGAAATAAACGAGGAGTGTAGGTGCTTTTTATTACATCCAAGATAATTACTTGCACCAAATATTACATAGATTTTATAACATCAGTACACATCTGAAGTACATTGCGACACTTACTCTGAAAGACATTTTAGCGTTAAACAATGTGCAAAATATTTGCCATTCGACTTAATTACTTCTTCACATAAAGTTAGCAATGCTTAGCCGAATTAAATTTATTGAAAATAAATTGAATAGGAGAATCTGTTTGCTAAAAGATATTATCAAAATTTCTTAACTAATTGTAAGAACATAAAAACTTATCAGTTCTCTAATGCTTAAAACAATTGCTGTTATTTCGATACTCTCAAGTCTTGAGAAGCTTTTATTTTAAATGAACTACTTATTAAGAGCATTTTATATGATCTTAACCTTTTGGCGGACTAAACACCGCATTATAAGACAGCGTACAAGAATTCAGTTCTTCTCTCGCCTTATTAGTTCAGGTTAAAAAACCAATTGTTTGAATTTCTATCGGCTACAGGAACTCAATTTTTGAAAGCTGTCCACAGCGACATTTTGTATATTTTTTTAAATCTATACGAATATTAATATTAACCAGAAGAACTGTTTAAGAAATAGAATCCAGTCTATTATTTACATTAAAATCACAAATATGTATTAGATTTAACCTAATTCTATATTTCAAATAGAAAATTGTATTATGAAAAATTCAAGGAATGTCTTTTTGTGCCTTTTTATTTTAAGCATTCCTATCACAGTCCTTTGTTTGAAATATTTAATTTTTGCAACAAATATGTATTAAGAATTTTATTTAATCCTAAAATATCTAAAACTATTTCGTGAATAATTTTGTATTTTTGATTTGCTGGAGGTTTATTTTACCAGTGAGAATAAATTTTGTGTAATTCTAAACTACTATACGGTACTATATAAACTATTTCTTAGCTTTTACAAGCACAATTCTTAAATTTAAGAGACTTAATGTTGGAAAATTCAAGCGATGCACATTTTTGGAGAAATATTGATGTAAATTAATAAAAAAAAGCAAACATTGAGAATTGCTGAATGAACTACTGTAAACCAAGCAAGAGTTTTTTCGTTAGTGCAGTTAAGACTAAAATTGTACACATCTGTAGAATCTTAATCTGTTTTACACGTTGTCGATTTAAAACGATTATTTGATGATCATAGTATTTCTTACTTCGCCTTTCAATTTTACTAATTTTTTTTTACATGTATTAAAATCTAATAAATATTTGTATTCCTTTAAACTATTGCATTTATTTTTTACTGATTCAAAGGTGTAAAATGATCAACTAAAAAGTTAGCAATTAATAGAGAATTCATGTCTTTTTTTGCAAATTCTTACTTTCAAATTAGTAAAAATATTTGCAATGTATATTTAATTTAACAAATTACTTCGTTTTATTAGTTAGGTTTTATTAATTACTTTTGATTATTAATTTATTTTTGGACCTTCTAAAGTCTCATTTTTCTTCCATTTATTACCTGTTCTCATGAGATAATTGCGTTTTTCGTTTGCCTGAATGTAAGACTTAAGTTAGATTGATTAAATTGTGAATTGTTTGAAATTTAGAATATTAAATCTTTTGTATTTAGCCTTTTTTATCAGACTAAAACTCTTCAACCAGATTTGGTGCACGAAACAATTTCTTTCATAAAGCAAAATTTCAGTTAAGATATAAGCTCAAACCTAATTCTTGCATTCAGGGATAATGTGTTCTATTAACGTTGGTATTTCATTTAATTATTATATAGTTTTGAATAATACCACTATTGTGGGATGTTTTCTTATCACACGTCCAAGATCCTTCCTTTACCAAAGTAATAGAAGAATTATGAAAACAAAAATTTCGTCTTAATTTAGAGCTTCTGATGCATTCTATTTTAACATGTATTTCTAAGTATGTTTTTTATAAAGTGAATATTTTATAAGATTATATTTTATAACACTGATAAACATGAGCAACAGTTGTAAATAGATTTATTATGATCATTCAAGGTGTAAAACGCTGGTCACATGCAACGAAAAAGAATGTCGCTGCATGTCTTTTGAATATCATTAAACTAAAGTGCACGTTTTTTGATTCAGTATCAAAATATTGACTTGCACCAAATAAATATTTATTTTCCTTTCGTGAGTAAATTTATTCTAGTGTTTAGCTGATCCGGTAGCAAAACATTGTGAATACAAAAGTTGTGTGACAACTGTCGCTAATGTGTATCAGCTTTTGTTAGATCTTATAATTTATCTTAAATATTTATTTCTGTGCGTCATAAGGTGACAACAATATTTGTCGTTTCGTGTGTTTTTAGCACTGACTGTCTGAAATAGGAGTTAAGCACATTTAGGTCAAAGAAATAAGAGACAAATAGAATTTTCCATCCCTTTTAGAACACGCGCTTATCACCTTCTCGAAATATTTCATTAGTAAACGAATAACTTTCGAAATATGAAAACTTAAAAAATTCAGTATAGCTTATTAGCCTTAACTAGAGTAAGAAACATTTCGCGCGATTAACCAGAAGCTCTGTTATTACAAAATAATAATTCTTTTCCATAAAAATCATATACAACTGAGTTACAAGCCAAAGGACAACCTAGACGTATTTTATTTTTCCAACGGCAAGCGATCAAACATTGATTTTTGAATAGCGGATATTATAACAATTAAAGCATTTTATGGTATAAAGTCAGTTTGGGATTCTCCTTTGCTGCTTACAATATCACATCCGAAGAATTTACTACTTATTTGAAATCGGCGCGAAAGCCAAAGTGATCAACGATTTTTTATTTCTATTTCGAAATTTGTACAAAGCATAACTTTGTGTAAATATAAAATTTTTAGTATGCCTCGGGTTTTATAATGCGAATAATAGTGATCTTTGAATTAAATTTGCATAAGAGCATGCGAAATCAAAAAATAACAAAATAGTTATTCTCCCACTGTTTTCACGCCTTCAACTCATAGGTAAAATATCTTCAGATAGTGAATCAGAAACCCTAAAATCATAAAGGTAGATAATTCTTATTAAGACGATAATCATAGGGAGGAAATTTTTAGTTTTGTACAGCTTAATTTAATTTCGAACCTTTGTGGAATAATTTTGAACTTGTTTGCGTGACAATAAATCTGCATTGGAAGAACGCAGGAATTTGTCCCCAGAAATTGCTGATGCTGTATTTGAATGTACTTTCTATTGCAATTTAATATCTTTTAATGCCTAATCGAAACATATATTTCAAGATTCCATACAAGAAAAATCAACTCTCAAGTTCTAACCATATAAAAACTATCCGGTACTATCTACACTTTTGGAACACCCTGTTCATCTCGTTGCTGACTTGTAACTGACTTATAACAACTATAAGTTTTATTTTTCACGATGTATTATATTCAAAAATCAAATTTGATCGGTGACTCGTGGAACAATGAAACATCTCCCCCAAAAATTACTAACAGGGCAACTAGATTCAGTTAATTATATTAGTAAAAAGAAATTTTTGCAAATAGTTAATAAATCTGTTATTGATTGGCCACATATATTTAAACGAGTGTGGTAAGATCTTCATTTTTATTTTATTGTTTCTTAATTTAACAATTTTTCAACAACTTGCATTCATTTTCTTTCTTTTGTTTTTTTTTTCTTTTTTTTACTCTCACTTTCCAAAATAATCTTTTTCTTAACACTCAAATTAAGTCGACATAGAGAAAAATAAACTAGGAAAAAATATATCGTTAAAAACAGAATAAATAAGATTACTTAGGATGGAATAATAACAATAATACAAAAGAAAGCAAATACCCGCGAGAGTATTTACGATTTGTCATTTTTATTTAAACATGTTCCCGCCCCATTTTTTTCTGTGTGGATTGCGAATCGCTTTCTATTTCTTTTTTTTCGAAATTGGACACTTGTTGCATTTGAATTTACTCATGTGCATTAAATATTTAGTTTGTAAGTTTTTCCCAAATCAGCATTACTAGGCAAATATTTGGTGTGACATGTACTAAGTAAGGGACAAGGCCCTTGTAAAAACCTGGCATTCGTTCGTACCTCCATGTTTGTCTGATGCAGTCCCATGAACCTTTGTAGGAATGATGATGATCTTGTAACCGTGCTCGAATCACTTGATAAGGATAAGTTGCTGCTGCTGCTAGTAATTTTGATATAGCTGCAAAAGCGAGATACTCTGATGTTGCCTGTAAATAAAATATAAATTAAATTTTCTTAATTGTATCTCAACCTTTAGACTATATATGTACTTCAATTTTCATTAATTAATTAATAATCAATCCATTTTTTCTTCAATACTCTACCATACATAGGTAAATGGTTCAGTTACATATAGCAAAAATTAAAAATGAGTTGATTCGAAACGTGCAAAAGTAATTGCTAAAATTTGGTATACAAGTCATAGAACGTAAGCTTTCAGGAATTAATAAACCTGCAGTAAAATTAACTAAATTCAACATTATGGTTAATTTTACAGCTCTTGGCACCGGTAAAATTTCGACCTGTTGCTTTATAGAAATAAAATAATTATAATACTAAATAATTACAATAGTAAATATTTTTGTAGTTATACACATTCCGCTTCATTTCAATTTAAAAAATTGGTATTTAGCACAACCATAATTAATTTTTCCGCATGTCAGTAATCGGCAATCGGAATATTACCTTACCGAACTAATTTTTTATTTAAACTTAAATTAAAAGTTAAGAAAAACCTACTTACCAGTTTTGTGTCAATAGGCAATTTTCTATATTGATTGTAGTTATTTTTCATTTCTTCATATGCCATGAATTGGAGTGCTCCATGTGAGACGCCAAACATTCCAGGAATGAAACCCTAAGTTAATAACATCATATTTAAAATAATATTTCAAAAAAGCATCTTTAAATATGATATTTACCCTGTAAAGACCCCTAAAACCTTCCTGTTTATAAATTTTGAAGAGAGCATCAACCATTCCACGGTATGGTTTTGATCCAGGTGAAACTTCTGTTTCGTACTGCAAGCACAGTCGCGTTTTTACTACCCAAATAGGATTTGTCATTAATAGAGTTAAAATTCCAGCTTCTGATGCAGCAATCATGTGAAGTGTTGGCCCTAATGGAGTTGTTGTGTTTCCCCCTTGAATCCAGGTTTTTATGGTGTTGTAGCTGAAGCATAAAATTGGTTGAGATGGACTTCTTTACAAAATATTTTATAAAGGATACTAACAACATAAAGTAAAAGCCCCAAGCGCTGCCAGATCCCCAAACGTTAGGAGTCACTCCTTTGTATAGTCCTCGGACGCCTTCTTGTCGGAATATTGTGGCAAAGGCGCTTCCAAGTCCACGATATTGTGGAGCTGTAGCTGTTCTGCCATCATTCACTAAAAGTAAAATAAATACAAATTATTATAAAATAAATACTCGATTTTTCTGCAAACAACAAATGTAGTAGATATAAAATTAAGTTTCGGATTTTGCGATTAGGCCTACAAAGTAATTTTAGCTATTTTATTTGATATACAATATTTTTTAGCAGTACATACATATATTAAAATATTAAATAAAAATGAGTAGGCGCTTTTCTGCAAATTTTTGCTTCATGAACTGCATACGCAAAAAAGATAGATATGCTGAAAAAGTAAAGAATTTGGTTCTGCTTTTGTTTCGCTTGTTCTTTCCAACAGGTTCAGACAAGGTAACTTGATTTTGCTTGAAGGTCACAATTCATGCCAACTTTCGAATCAAGTGCCGGCGGTATGACTCGCCTATGCAACGAACACAACAAAATTATTCCTTGTTTTGCATTAACATCACAAAATTGCACACCATTTTAGGAGGTGTGTCAACGATGATCAAAAAGAATGCATGACTAAGCCGATTGTATTCAGATTTAGCTGGATATTACTAAATATGTATGAAGGGAATTTTTAAGATTAAGCCCATTGCATTAATGCTTTAACTTATTTTAGTCATAAGAACGTTGCCTACTACTAGATCGTGGCTTTTATTGTTTGAGCAACGAATTCAGATTTCTATTATGTTTTAATACTGTATTTGATTAATAAGTTACAATTTAGTTCTGTAATCAAGCATCAACAACATAAATTCCTACTGCTCCATTGCAAATAAAACGGATAGGGCACGATGCCAACATGCTGCAGCATAATAGTATCATAAATATACCTGCTTCAAAGTAAACAAATAAATCAAATCTATTACTCATTTAACAGCCTCGCTGATTGATGATGATTTTGATTTGTTTTGTCCTGACCGCCGCCGAAATTTGAGCAAAGTTCAGTTTAAATGAACTAATCGTGAATTAGGGGTCAATGTTTTGGTTTATGTAGGGGAACTACCACTCAAATTTAAGAAAAAATATTTTTAAGAACTTTTAATGAATCATCTCCATTCCACCGAGACTCTTTTTTTACTATAATACATTCTTCACCTTCTTTTCACGTGACAAATCTTCATATTAGGTAAACTGCTTGCGTCATAAAGCTTCTTCAGCAAAATAAGGCCACGAGTTTTATTAAGAGTCTGCAAAGTTTTTGCAATTTAAAACGACAAATATTAGCCATAAATTGTACAAAAAGGCAATTGGGGACATATGAGAATATTTACAAGCATTGTTATTCATACTTTTTAATTTATTGTGTACTCGACACTATACTAACCATAGAATAACTCAGTATCTTAATATATTTAATCTTTCAACTTTAATGCCTATTTAAAAGTGCCCGAACTTTATCCTTAAGTCAGTACAACGTTCTAACAGTCGAACACATCATTTGTTGAAACCAGTTGGTCATTATTCAAATACTTCGGATTAATGAAAATCAGGTGTCGCACAATTACTTACGATAGAAAATAGCCAAGTTAATCTTGTCTTTTTTGTATTTTTAATTATATTATTAAGCTTGAAATTGCGTGAAATTAATTCCTAGTCAATAAAAATTGTTTAAGCATAATATCTTATGGTCAATTGTTCATCACATTTCCTATAACCGATGCAATTTCTCGCTTTCCTTGGCGAAAACATTTTGTATATTTAGTGTACTATGCATTTTGATTTAAAATTTAACTTGTTTATTGTTGACAAAAACCGTGAAACCAAGAGGTATCCTCTGAGGTTAGAAATGAAAAATATTATCTAGAGTTAAAAATATTAATAAATATAAAGTAGTACTTTCGTGAAAAAAAACTAAGTAATGCGGTGCTGATAGTTTTCGATTAATCTGGACCTCCTCACTAACATTGGGCATTTTCGAAAATTCATCATGGTGTAAACCTTTTCAACCAATTTTTATCACCTTGTTCGAATATTCACCATTTAGGCGAAGTTTATTACATTGGTGCACCGTGCACATTACGGGTAAAATTGTTATTGATAGTGCATCAAATCGATGAATTTTCGAAAACGCCCATTGATTTTTAAATGTTTAAAAAGTCGACTATACAAAAAGAAAATTATATTTTTCGATTGGCATTTTATTTAATCAAATTTAAGTTCATACCCAATACGATTTCCTAAAATCGAAATTAAAAATTACAAAAAATATGCGATGTTTCTTAGACCGAAAAACAATTTATTAACTTGTCATGTTAAGGCAAAACATATAAATTCTCATTTAATAGTGTAACAAAAATATTAGTGAAAAATCAAAACCGCACCTTTAAAACTAATTACAATTATTTAGTTTATATACATATTCCTATATTTTAAGTAATCGGACGATTACATAATTACGACTCTATTTTAATTTCACTTCAAATTACAATAACTAAAATAGTTATATGTGACCTTATCTCTTATTATTTTCGTGATAATTAACGCCATTAAGAGCCACGTGCGGTTTGCAGAGCTTTGCAAAAATTCGAAGAAAATTTTATTTCCTCGGGGAAATGTTTGTGCTAATTGGCTCTCCATTATCACGAAAGTGGTACGAGATAAGGAAAAAGCTAGAACTTCGGGTTAATCTATGATATTAAAGATCCGGCAACAGTAATGTGCTTCGTCATGCAAAAATTAAAAAATAAATTGTTAGAAAATAAATAATTTGATTTAATTGCCATTAAGCTTAGCTAGTGAAAATTGTAAGGAATTAAATAAATACTGTCGTTAAAATCATTTAAAGATTCCAAAAGGAAGTTTTAGCACCCGCTGGGAGCGGTATCAACTTGTACAATTAAACTACAAAAGGAAACGATTTTCATTTTCGAATTTGCAATCTACAAAAAACATCATTAAAAATTACTTATTTATTGTTTGGGTAAAGATTTTAAGGAACAGTTGTAATACGAAACTAAAAGTCAATTCGCGTTCGTTCTCAAAGCACTAGAGCTATTACTATTCGAGTACTTTTGAACTCAATTACTTGCGAGTTCAAAGATCCGAGTTATAGTAAAGGAGTTTTGAGTACCTGGGTCCTCGAGTATTTGAGAGAAAATTTATCCGAGAACACGGAGTATTTGAGTACTTAATTAAGGAGTATTCAAAGTATTCGAATTGGAGATTATTTTAATATGTATTTTCCGTCTGTTCTCATTTACGTTCGAAACCGAATTCGTAAGATAGTGAAATTTTTCTATCCTTCTACATCAATAGTATTCTAACACCTATGAGTATGACGCGTCATGATCTATGCTAAACCTCATACGGAATCGAAAATTTGAAAGTTTAAGCATCAGCGTTCTTCAAAAGAGGTAAACACACATAAATCATTTTCATGCGGAAATTCATTTCGCACGAACACGAAAATTATAACAGTGCCCTTTGAGTCCTATAAAATTAATGCACTAAGAAATAAGAATGCAAGTTAATTAATTGTAGGTTTCAATATATGTATAAAAAAAAATCGTAGATATACTTATTCTGCGTTTTTTAGACGTTTAGTGTGATAAGCACTGTGCTCGGAACACTTTTAAAAAAGACCTTTAGGAACTCCTCTCTACAAATCCTCCTAAAGATTCAGAGGTTAGAAATAAACAATGTATGCCATATGACTCAAATACTCCTTAACTCGATTTCTCGGATAATTTTTCTCTCAAGTACTCGGGTAATCAAAATTCCTTCACTCAAACTCGGTCCAAGCCACCATCACTCCAACATGAAGTATTCAAATACTCAATTATCTGAGTCCATTCTCAGAGCCCTAATTCATTTTTCAGATTAACATTCTTATAGTTCACAAAACTATAATTTGCAGTATTATAATAAAATTGGAATTAACTACACTACGAAAATATTCAGATAATGTTCGACGCATGTTCTTAATATTTTGCAAATGTTTGAAGCTTTTTTAAAAAAGAGGAAAGGTACAAAAAAATAGAAATATTTATGAATACTTACAGTTGGCGAGTCGAGAACAATGTTTCAAAACAAAAGTTCACACGTTTTGGTCGGAAATACGCGGTAAATATCTTAGAAAAAAATGTTTTCACTTAGAATTTTGCTTTTTCTACTCAAACGCTTTCATTTCTGTATTCTAAACTAAAGTTTTAAATCTCTGTTTGATTCAGTAATTTCCAATATTCGGTTTTCTTTTCTCCTCTTCTTAAAATAAACCTGAATTATCGACAAAAAAAAAAATCAGAATACACATGATATGAATATTAAACTGTTACTAGATCATGGCTAAAAAATTATTATGTAAGTTTTAACTTATGGACTGTTTTATAGGTGAACTGCTTTATTCTACCATAAAGAAGGAAAATTTTTGTCTTATGCTTTTCAACTAGTTTTCGCCTCATCTTTTGTTTATAAGGTATTTTTGTATAAACAATAAATTTTAAAGATTCAAAAAGCAGAACAGCTGCCTATTGAATTTATTTTACAATCGAATTTTGCAATACTGCACTGATCTATTATATTTCAAGGTAACCTCCTCGAGTTGCATATTACACCTTCTGTAAGTTTTGCCTAAACAGCTGTGCCACCGTTTGAAGACGTACCTTGACGGTAGTGAAGACGTTGGATTATTTTACTTGGCCATGACCCAAATGGAAGGAATAATTTCGCGTTTTCTTTCTAATGAACATCGGCATGACGTTCAGGCAAGCAGATTTATATTCAAACAAATAAATTCAATTCCATATGATTTCAGGTTGCCGTTTGCCAAATTGAAACGTACTGAAAAGTGAGAGGAGACATGCCCTTGATAAAAGCAAATGTCCCAACAGACGACATTTCCGCCCTACGTCAGCTTGGACATGCATATTTTATAGTCGCAAACGATTAATTGGCTAATTTTAGTAACAAACGAAGCTCGCAAACAGTCCAATTTAAAGTTCAAAATAATTCTCGTTGCCGCAATGATTGATAGTGTGTTTACTTGTCATAATAATTTTAGTAATAATCAGGTAATTGGAGCTACTTTCTTAATTAAATATATTTCATGAAATTACTGGTCACTATTTTTGGAGGCGTCGAAAACTGGTCTTGAACTTTGGAAGTGGTCTAACCCGGCATAAACTCTTAAAATAGATTCATCAACAAATTCACATTTACATGAACAATTAAAGCACGTGAGATCCCTCATGTCCATTCTCTCTAAAAATCTTATGGCTACTTTTAACTCATTTCAAATGCTGATAAAGCACTTGTTTAAACTTTCTACGTAACATCGAAACGCATGACGTACAAACACTTTTTCGATAACGCGGTGAAAAGGGAATTTCAAGCGCAGCTTTTATGAAAACCTTACTGTGGATTAGCGAAACGCGAATACGATTTTTAGTGTAATTGTTGAAACGTGTCGTTAAAATCTATCTTACTTTGCCATTTTCCATCGATATTTTTGGCAACATGTTTGCAGTTTAAATTAGAGCCAAGTTTTTTTCGGAGTTTAATTTTGAAATATAATCTTTTAGTTTTATTGAATAATTATCAGTATAATAAAATTATTTTGATGAATTGTGGAATTTCCTGACCTTTCTCTCTGGACTATTAATATTTGATTTAACACTCATTTTATCGAATGTGGTGCCATCGGTCATGTGAGAACACTTTGCAACATCCGATCACTTTTTATATGACTAGTTTATTTAGTAATCTGTAATAGGAGTTTAGAGGTTACTGTCGTAATCTCGTACCTCACGCGACGTTTTCAGTATCAGTTTTTAGGACTTTGTACTTTGGAGGCTTGCCGTATTATCTTATTAAATGTTTTGGCAGTTTTCACACGTAATTTAAATCAATGTTTGCAAACCTTCTTATTGTTAAACCTAGAGTCGTATATAGTAAATAAAGTTCCAAGTAGTTCAACCGAAATTGAAATAACGAAAATACTTTTTCCGATAAGTATCTTAAAATTTCGTGTCAACCAATTGAACAAAAAAAGGGGACAAACTTTTATTAGAAATTAGCTGATTTTCCCAAAATTTATCCGGGCATATCTATTCTTCAAAACCAAATCAAATCTTGAAAATAATAATCTATATTCTCGTTTTCTTAATTTCGATAACATACGTACTTGAAATCGCAGTCTTTAAAAGCTTCCGCCATATTGTTCGGTTCCCAAATCGAAATAATAAAACATTTTTTTTATATTATTGCGATATTTGTTTAAGTGAGCTCATTACAGCTTAAAATTAAAACATTGTGACCTTGGATTCCGAGTGGCGGATATTGAAAACATTGATTACATTTCGAAATCTGAAAATTATATAATACTTGTTTTTTTCTACAAACTTTTAAAAGAAATAAGAAGAAGAAATCAAGTTAATTTATTACAAAGATATGATGAACCAAAGTTCGACTTAGAATCCTTGAAAATCGTTGAAAAATAAATTAAATTAATTAAGCTTATAAGTAGGTGCTTTAGAGTCTCAAAAATTAGTAATAGTAAGTTTTATAAGCTAGAAACATTCCAAAGAGGTAATTTTCAAACTTTTATCAAATATGCGATGATCTCAAACTTTAAAAGTAGGTATACTTTTTTTTCCTAACTAATGTGTTTTAATCTGGTCGGATGTAACTCAACCAAATATGCGTCAATTCATATGAAATTTTAAACAAAGAATGTTAAACATTTTGAGAATAAATAGTTGATTTGTTGTAGAATGTATTATTTTAGAGTTAATTTTGAAGCAAAACGTTTTGGAACGTACTCCAAAAATGGCCAGAATATCGCTAGGATCACGCAATCTTTATTTCTATCGAAAACAAATAGCAAACCGAAGAAGAAATACTTCGTTTCAAATAGCCCATAATACATACTTGGATCGTCAGAAAACCCTCAGTACTATTTTTTCGTAATCTAACAATAAATCAAAACAAAAAAAATTGTTGCGGCTTTTTAGACTCTAGAATCTAGATTGATGAAGGCAGTATTGCTGAGTAGGTTCTTTGTATAAGGCAAAATTAAATTTTGAACGAACAAAGCAAAGCAGCCAGAAGAATTTGATCAACAATTGGTGTGAAAAGGTTCGGATAAAGTGAAAATTGAACTTGAAGTATATTCGTTCTAAAATATTTTTACTATAATGCAAACAATCTACAAACCAATTTTATTTTGATATTAGTTTGTCTTCTTTTTGCGCCAGAATTTTTTTAACTATTCAAAGGTTGAAGACGATCACCATATTTAAATTGAAGAAATAATAGTAACTTGATTAGATATAGTTATAGGAAATTCATAATGCTTAAATCTTACAAAAAATAATTAAAATAGGGATTCATAGTAGGTGGGTACCTATTTATCCATTCAAATTTTCGAGATACTTTGTCGGCAAATTTAAACAAAGTTGTTTATTCGCTCAAATCAAGCGCGTGAGCCAGACAAAAGACACAGTCTCAGTGCACAGCTGACTTGATGAAGGAATTATTCATCTCGACTTCACGTGATGGACGATGACTCAGCACAAGCACCAAGAAGACGGGCGTCCAGAGACCAGATAACGCCAGTTTTATGTGGAACATCTGCAGAAACTCGGTTATTTAACCAGATGATTATGGTTCCCGCGTGATAGTTTCGTACGCAAGCAGAACCAGCGAAACCAAGCTACCTGGACACGTATGAGGCCGGTATGGGGAAGAGTGCAGCCGCAAGGCAAATGAATTTCCAAGAAACTTTGCAGACGCGCAAAATCGATTTCTTGCACATACTCGCAAGAAAACGCGGTGTAACAATTCGTATTATTTCACTGTATGCAACTACTATATTTACAGATTTTAGTATGCAGTTTGCTATATTTTCAAAGATTTTTACGGCAGTAGGTAGGGTAGGAAACAAGAAAGCAATCGAAACTTTTATTTTAATTAAAAAACAGCAATCTTCATATTTGCAAAGAATAAATTATTTTTCTGACATAATTAGGTATACACCATTCATTATAAGTACTTGTTAACTAATTGTGAGATTGTATGCGCCTTCTCGTTAATAACTTCACAATTTACTTATCAGATTTTCAAATAAAAATTGCCTAAGGTGAACTTTCAAGGTGAAGTATGGAACGAGAAAGTTTAAAGCTCTCGAAAACAGATCTTTTCAATTTTAAATAAATAAATTTGTTTACATCACAAATTAAATCTCGTTTACAACATTATCTCTTGCGTATTTACACAATCTGGGAATATAAATTATAACTCCAAGCTATAATAAATCTATTATTTTGGTGAAACAGCGTAATCGGTTTTTCCGTATAATCAAAATAAAAATACAACCTATATCAAAGTAACCCAATTCTAAAAGTGCTTAGATTAGATACTATAAATTAAAATCACATCTCGCGAGTCTCATTCATGTGAAGAATTCCTTCATGCATTCGGTATCTCAACACGTAGAGATACGCCGAAAAATTTATGGCAGGTAGATGTACTCAATAGACTAATAACTTTTTTGGAAGGAAGTTCAAAGTCCTCTAGCAGCTTATTTTATTTAATTTTAGCGTTAGTTTCATTTCCGTTTGTCTGCGAAAGATAACCAAATTCCCTGAAGGCTTTCTGAAAATTTCGCAATTTTATTTTAAATGTGACGTGCATTTGGAACATGTACATTCAATTAACTAGCAAATTTTCAATAAATTTATGACGAATTATTTTATTCAATGTTGATTTATTTGATGGAGAAAAAGTGGATATAAATCTGGTAAAAACGCAAAACAACAAAACTTTGAGTTTTGAAAGAAAAGCATATTTTTTATTTTATTAAAACGTAATGATGATAAAAGTATTTATCTCAAATATTAAAATATTTAAACATTAAGTATTGTCATCGGAAAATAATATAAATTTATATTGTTGATAGATCTTGACCACCGCAACTGATAAAAGGTCTCCGACATTTAGAAAATGGTTTTCTTAATGTCTTCGAATAAGACACCCGAGATGCATATGGATAATTTCAGTTGAACACCACGTTTAAATAAACTGAAACATATACTTTTGGAAGTATACAAAGAGATAAAATTATTGTTGATAGATCGCCCATTTCTTTAATTCTTGAGAAATGTAAATGGTAACCAAAGACAATGAAGAGACTAACAATAAGTAAATTTTAATAATAGCCTAAACGTTTTTTAATAACATGTTTGATACAGTGACCCCGATAACCATTTTATACAAATTTTCTTTGAGTTATGAAGTTGCTTGTAAAAATAGTTAAACTCACAAATTTCAAATTAAAATTTTAAGTTTTTCGCGAAATTACTTCGTTCCCTGCAAATGATTGCAATTCTACTTTTGTATCTCGCAGGTAAGTTTTCATATTTTTATTTGAATACCTTTACTTCTAGGTACGCATTTGCATACCTGTTAATAGATTTTTCTTGCTAAATCTTATCATCTTTCTACCTTAAAAGGAATTAAACAGGTAGCCCTAAAACAGTGCATAGTTTAGCAAAAAAAAACAGCATACAACACCTTAGGGACTTGCCCTTGAAGATTTGAAACCCCAATTAACTTAAAAATTATTGCAAATTTTCATTACTCACCACTTACGAGATGTAGGGCTATTAAATGTTAAACAATGTTAAATTTTTAACTGACGGACAAATTAATGCCGTAGACATGAAGCGGAAATTCCTTTTTTGGGTGGTTTTTGTAGTTTTTGGAAAGATAGTCGTGAAGAAAACTTGTAAAAGAACAAAATTTGTGAGTACCTTTGGGAATGAGTGTGATTTTAAAAAAATTTTCTTTAATAGATATTGGACTTTGCATCCAAACCAAAACTCTATTTTGAGTAAAACGCGTTAAAAAGTTTCCAATTTGGAAAATCGTAAATCCAGTAGTTTCAAAGTCACAATCTACCAATATCAATTTTTTCTTGAATGTTTAATCAAATTTCAAACTACTGAATTTACGTATTTAGTACTACGGATCTTTTTGTATGAAATATAATTCTGAACAAAATGCTACTATGAGAAATTGTTTCAAATGTCTTTTAAACGTATTATTTACTTTACTAACAGTCATTATTGCTTTAATTATATGGTAAACTATAAACTCTGTTCTCGCCGTTCACAGGTTTGATCTAGGAGTCTAAAATTACAGGAGGTTTAGTGTTAGATCTAGAGCTAAAACACAATGCGCGAAAAAAGAACACAAGAATCTTATTTTCCCATTTCTGGAAACCGCATCAATTCTATCTAATTTCGAGAAACAGCTCGAAATACATTTCGATCTTCTGAAAGATTGAACTATGCATAACTTCTTAAGAAAAGAATAAACTAAACTATTAAGTAAATTTTGAGCTAGAGTATAGTTTACCACAAAGTACAAACTCATACAATACGCATGACAAGCACGCATTTCAAAGTTAAGTACATATAATTTATTATTTCTAAGATAATATTAAAGAAATCAAATTCAGTACGAGTAACTAATTAATAACTTTAAAATTAAGGTACAAAATTTCAGCGCAGAACAGCAAAAGCGTTATAAAAGAACACGAAAGAAAGAGAAATGTAGAAATCACAAGAAAAATTAAGAAATGTAGAAAAAGGACGGAAAAAGAAGAAAACAGAGAACTACAGCAAACGAAAGAAGTTTCTGTTGAATCACGGTTTGTGTTTTCATTTTCCACAATAAGTACAACACGTCAACATTTTTCCGCTTAGGGATTATTCAGACTTTTCTGAACATGGAGTCTTGGCTCTGAATAATCTGAGTACTCGCTTCCAAATTGACAAAGGTTTTTATAGCTGGAAGTTAGTAATAATTGGTTTGTTTTTGGGTATAATTTAAATCTAGAATGAAAGAAAGCATATAGAAATGGTATTTAAGTGATGCCGAAGATGACCACAAGAAAAACTTATATAAACATGTGTGGCTTGATAAGGAAACAAATCTAGCATCATATTAAAAAATCGGTTTAAAAGTGACTAGAAAAATCCCGAACACTACGAGGTACGAAGGGCAAGCAAAAGAGACTCGTTCTGCGCACAGAGTGAACAACCTTGAAGTGCGGATTTTCCCAGAGCACGTCGGTTTCTGAGTTTCTGTTTCTGAAGTGTCGTCAAAACATGCGCCCGGACAGTCGTTCGCTTCTCATTTGCAATTTCATAAACATTTTGCAATTCTCCCACTCAGGCAGTCACTTTTCCGCAATTACTTTTCATTGGACTTTAGCACCCCGCCGAACAGAGGAGGCTCTTAAACTACGGGTCACCCGAGTGCCGCCGGGCCCCCGTCTAGGAAAAGTGAGAGTCAGCTGCGGCCGAGCAGGTCTTTGGTCGGTGCTCTGCGGTTTTGTGATTTTTGTTATTGTGATTTACGTCCCACTCGAGAGATAAACACAAAGCAGCTCTGCGCGTATCAACTGCCCGTGGAAAATTCCTAGTAAATGTCTGGCCCCGAATAGCTGCACTGCAGCACCTCCGGGGCCCCTGGACAGAACATGGAATGGAACTTACCAGCAAATCGTATTTTGATCAAATCCAGAGGATGGAGGATGAGCGTCGAGGTGACCCCGCCAGAAATGCCGGCGACCAGGTGCTCGTACTTCACGTGCGAGAAAATGTTGACCTTCCCTGGGTTCTTGTGGGCACTGATCGGCGCTGACATTTTTACTTGCAGTTCTTCGGTTTGCGTCGAGCGAAATCGCGTGAAATCCCAAAATGATATATTCTTTGTATTACTGTTAAAATTCGCGGTGCAGTTTAGTATAATTCAACTAAATTCATGTTAGTGGCTATGTTGTCCCTGCCGTGGGGCTCAGATCAAAGGAACTCCTTGTTCTTTGAACAGAGCGATTCCAGAGATAATTTGCTGCTTTTAAATTCACTAGCGCAGTCCGAATGAGTTCTAAGTTTATGCATTGTACCTAATTTTTTGTTCCGGAAATTATCTGCTGATGCAATCCGTGCCCGAAATCGATTTGGTCGCTATCAGAGCCGAGCCACTCGCGGCCTTATGTAACGCAACTCCCACAGCACTGTACCGGAATTATTCGCACTTTCTCACAAACGACGCCCACTTTTGCCGAGTTTTAAAATGCACAGGTAATCGAGATTCAGGTGGTCTTCACGGCGCTGTACAATTGATTTTTATGCACGTGTTTTTTCTGCTGAGAGACAAAGAAACACAAACTCACGGCGGGCCTTCCGGACAGTACAACTGCCTTCCTTCGAATGAACGTCAGTCGGGCGGCGGACGACGACGGCCACTCGATTTATTTTCATGGCGTCACAGAAAGACACCAGCCGATTGGGAAATTTTAAGGGAAATTTCCTACCGGGAAGCTGCTCGTTCTCGTTTCGAACTGCCGAAATTGATAAGTAATTTTGTGATTTCCGTAAGATGGCTCTGTTTACAGCCTGATTTTTTCGATATTAAACGGCGTTTATAAAAATTCTATAAATTAAAAACGGTTTAAAAAGAATTTATTCCTAAAAGGTACTTTTCTCAATAAAGAAAAAGTAAAATTAAAATATTTAAAACTACGATTTCTTTTGTTCTTTGCATATTTTTCGGGTGCAATTTTAGCTGATTTCCAGACGCTGACTATTTTATTTTATCCTTGAAAAAACTAACTCATTGGGACTGCGGTGGTAATTCAAGATAAAATTTCAGAAAAATATTCCAGACATAGTGCTGAGTGGTTTACTCAGCTAACTAAAATCATGGACTAATCTTGAAAACCTTTCATTCTGGAAGTCTTGTTTCAAAATATTCAATGCGTTGTCAAAGCATTTTCTGAAAAATAAAATTTTAACGTATCTTATTTTTGCCTGATTTTACATATTCTAGTTCACCGAGTGAGTGGTTAGCATCATTTAGAGGTTGTGAAGCACAAGCAGAAGCCGCTCACTCATTGTGCTTAGTGTGAAGTTCATCCACGACAAATCGCGGAGCCTTAATTTTTAATATTTTCTTTAAAATTACGTATTTTATTTTCAGTTCGTTAAATTAATGTTTTGATGAATTAAGATGTTAGTTCTACTAAATTCTCTTTCACTGTGTTAATAAACAAACATTTTTAAAATTTGTTGTTTTTCATTTCTAGCTAATTTAAAGCAGTCAGTTTTACTGCATATCGTCAATTCGTGAAAATTAAGCTATTTTTTCTTGGGTATTAGAGTAGCATTATTCATCAAACCAAGGTGTATAAAAATTTAAATACAATCTATACCAACATACTTATGTACATAAGCTAAGCCTGAATCATTTATTCATGTGTAATGTTAAAAAGAAAACTAAATAAAAGTGTAGTCCTCAAGTTCTATTATTAAATTAAACTAAACCCTGTAGAAAAGATATACTTAATAGTTTTTATTATATTTTCTATTAATAAGTCTCTGCTAGTTGCATTTTTTTTCTTAATTTGTTTGATTTAAGTATACATATACTGAATTTTTCAATTTTTTATTGCTATTTTGGATTTTCCTTATCATATCAATAGGGAAGAAATTCTTGATACTTATGTATAATACAAATCTATTAGGTAGATTTCATATCAAATACTATTGCAGCCTACTGATGAAAAGATTTCGGAAAATGAATTATGCCAAAACT
The DNA here is from genome assembly GCA_963920795.1 of Eutolmus rufibarbis. Classification (NCBI taxonomy): domain Eukaryota; kingdom Metazoa; phylum Arthropoda; class Insecta; order Diptera; family Asilidae; genus Eutolmus; species Eutolmus rufibarbis. The sequence goes on from OY987205.1 coordinate 34,163,075, forward strand.
CGTTTCAGAGGTCGTAGACTTTAAAAATAAAATATATTTATATATATGGCATATAACGAAACTTCTGGACACGATAGAGGCCGTTTTTCTTAACCGCTTTTGACCAATCTTCGGTTTGGACCCGATATCTTTCGCATTTCTTAACCGCTATTCACTAAATTTAACATACACATTGACAACATATAGTTCTAAGTGTATTGAAATGGTATTGATCGGTCAAAGGGGTGAGGGGCTACATCAGTTTCTAAAAATGATTTTGTTACCGCGATAACTGCCGCAGTTCTTAATGGATTTTGATCCAACTTTGCGTACACATTTATTGGCTCGATATCTATAGGCCATAATTTGGCGAAGGAGAGGGAGGCTTTCACCTTTCTATATATTTTAATTTATTTCCACGTAGACCGTATATTTCCTAATCGATTAAATCAAGTTAGTTGTCCAAAGGGATTTGTGACGGGAATAGGATAGGTTTTTGGGATTTTACCACATTGAAATATGCCTGTTTCTTCTGGCTGCCGCCGAAAGGAATTTTTTTTTTTAATTCACACCATTCTTATTTAAACATTTGTTTGGTAAACAGATTTATTTTTGAACTTACCGATTATATGTGCTTTTTACTTCGAAAATTTTTTTAAATAATTTTACAATCCGACCTGCGCACGTATTCCAAATTTTACGATCTAGAATTTTATTAGCCATTTCTTACAATTGTACCTTATATCGATAATTAAACATATGTTTCTGATTACGTAAACCTTTAATGTAATTAGCAGCTCAATTTGAATAAGTAGTTGAATGAGACACAGCACCATCTGATTCATTAACGATTTATAAATACTGAACACTGCGTTGGGATTTCATTCACTTTCATTCTGAATCTACATATGAGTTATTATTTATTTACATATATCACATTAAAAAAGCAAAGAAAATTACTTACAATTTTTCCACTACATTTGAGACAAGTCGAGCAAAAACTAAACATTTTTTTGTACTGCACTAGAAAGTCTACTATATTAGTTCGACCGAATAACAATTAAATTAATCTGCCGCAGTATTGTGAAATTCAATAGACTGCTTGTTTATTCGTGTTTACAAGAAGTAAGAAGCGGCTGCATAGTAATTTCGTTTTTCGAAAATTGTTACTGTCCTTATTGGTCCTTATGTCCCTATGTTTAAAAATTTTAAAATCTTTGCTATGGATTATTCATGATAAATATCAAATCTAAGCAAAGTCTTCTTTTGTTCTGGATAAATGAAACAAACTTCGACCGTTGCGTGTTCGACTATAAACATTGATAACTTTGGGGATTTTTCGTTTTTTTTAAACAATTTTTTCAAAAATTTATGCTAGAAAATCTTTAGATTCGTAATCGCTAAAACGAAATTGATTGCTTGATCCGTAAAAAGCCGAATATCCTCCAAATATTTTGATCAATTTTTGTAAAATTTACAAAACTTTGCTTCTGAACTCATCATATATGTAGATATATACATATGTATTATATTTAAGGTTTGCTAGTTGTTGAGTTTGGCAATTTAGGCTCGCCCTCACACGCACACGATCATCTATACAGCTAACTCTAGTTTCACACTTTCAGTTAGTTCCTGTTTAGCCACTGACTGGAGTACATCGCGCTCACGCTGTAACTTGTGACTAGTAACTTGAATAAAGCCTATTATTATATTAACTTCGGTTTTTACTAATTGAACATCGCGACTTCCCTCCGCTACGCTTTTCTGCAAATCCCAACAGGTTATGGGCCCAGCAGATCGGAAAATATAAGTGCACGTGTTCTTGACTGAAAGAAAAACCGTTATGGCAGAATTGATCGACAAGTACAAAGTTCCCTTGTTCGACGGGACAAATTATGGAAACTGGAAGTTTCGCATGGAAACGTTACTAGACGACTATGAACTGCTCGAGGTGCTCCAGGAACCGCTGAATGACTCTATTGAGGAAATACAAAATTCAAGCGCCACGGCCGAGGAAAAACTGAAACGAACAGAAGCTCTCAAGAAGAAAAGTCGAAAGTGTAAGTCCCAAATAGTTCAACGCATCGCGGATAGTCACTTAGAGTATGTTAAGGATAAAGCAACTGCGTACGATGCATGGAATGCCTTAAAAGATACATTTGAGCGAAAAGGCGTCGCGGGGCAACTCTTCATTCGCAAAGAACTGTTGTCGCTAAAATTTAATCCGCTAAAGGATACGATGGAGGCGCATCTTCAGAAATTTGATCGGCTTGCGCGCGATCTACGTTCAACGGGAGCCAAATTGGAGGAAAATGACATCGTTTGCCATTTGCTACTCACAATGCCAAGTGAGTATGACTCCGTAGTAACAGCCCTTGAAACGGTACCAGGAGATCAGTTGACTCTTAGCTTCGCAAAAAATCGCCTACGTGACGAGGAACTAAGGAGGCAGATGAAGCAGAAAAAGGTAAAACCCGAAGTTCATCCATCAGTAGCTTTTTCAGCCCCAGGAGGAAACGTCAAATCAAAAGCTCAAAAACGTGGTCTTCGCTGTCACGGATGTCAAAAATTAGGACACTTTCGTTCGGAATGCCGTTCCACTAAGTCAACGAATACACAGAATAAATTCGGACACAGGAACGCGCACATCGCTGCCGAAAATACAACGGACGATAAAACGAGTGGAATTGCAGAATTTAGTTTCGTAGCGCAGAGCAAAACAAAAAGGAAGAATATTACATGGTGTTTGGACTCAGGAGCTTCAGAACATTTAGTAAGCGACGGAAAATTTCTGACTAACATCCAACCTCTGACACATCCTCTTATAATAAAAATCGCCAAATCAGGAGTAACGCTCACGGCGCGTGAATCAGGCGACTTACGATGTAAAAGCTTTGTAAATAACAAATGTAATGATGTGTATCTTTCCAGAGTACTAATTGTTCCAGGGTTGGAAATGAACCTACTATCAGTGAGGCGTCTTGAGATGAAAGGTTTCACTGTGATGTTTAAGGATGGACAAGGCCTAATCATACAAGGAAAAACTATTGTTGCAATTGCGAACAGGAAGCAGAAGCTGTACGAGCTGGAATTAATGACAACTGACAGCACAGCGTGTATAGCTGAAACGCAGGAGCAAGCGGAACTCTGGCACAAGCGACTTGGGCACATTGGTCACGAAGGTCTGAGAAAACTCACGCATCTCGCCGATGGAATTAAGCCATTACAATCACTCAAGGACACGTCTAAATTATGTGGAATTTGCATAGGAGGAAAGCAGGTAAAACTCCCCCACGATCGTCCCAGACGCAGGGCAACGAGACCGTTGCAGCTCGTGCACAGTGACTTACTTCAGGTAAATCCTATTTCTTACGACGGGAAAAAGTATGTTCTAACATTGATAGATGACTTTACACATTTTACCGTCGCATATACGCTTGTATCCAAATCAGAAGTTTTTATTTATTTTAAGAAATATGAGGCCATGGTATCGGCACATCACAACTTAAAAATTTGTCGCTTTAGATGCGACAATGGGAGGGAATATATTTCTCAAGAAATGAAGCAGCATTTTGAGAACAAAGGAATTCAATTTGAATTCACTATTCGTTACTCTCCACAACAAAACGGAGTCGCGGAGAGAATGAACCGCACCATTGTAGAAAAAGGTCGGTGCATGATACATCAATCCAAAGTCCCCAAAACGTTCTGGACGGAAGCATTAATGACTGCGGTGTATCTCATCAACAGATCGCCGACGAACGCCCTTAAGAACGGAACACCGGCGGAACTCTGGTACGGTACAAAGCCAGACCTAGCACGGCTCAGAATCTTTGGATGTTTAGCCTATCTGCTTGTCCCGAAGCAACTAAATCCGGGAAAGTTAGATTCGCGTTCTACCTGCTGCATCATGTTCGGATACGCTCCCAATGGATATCGATTGTGGTCTCTGGATCAACGAAAAATTGTTTTCGGTAGGGACATTGTCTTCGATGAGACGAAATTTCCGTCTCCATACGTACAGATGACACACGTCGACTGGGACGTGGACGCGGATGTGTTACCTAATGAAGAAGAGCACTGTCTTGAGAACAGTCGAGATCCCAAGGATCATCAGGAGCAAGAGGAGGAAGAGGAAGACACCCTACTAGACCCATCGAATGAAACTGTATTGGAAATCAATTACAATGAAGGCAGGCCACTTATGGCGAGCACTCCACGACGCTCGACGCGGGAAAGAAGACCGCCACAACGTCTCGAGGATTACACTGTACTCGCGCTGAATGCAGAGGCATTCGTCGATGACGTTCCTGTCGATTATTGCGACATCAAAGGACGTGATGACAGTGAGGAATGGTATCGTGCAGTCACAGAAGAGCTGACAGCACTCGAGAGCAATAGGACTTGGACACTCACAAGTTTACCACCCGGAAAACGTGCAATAAACTGTAAATGGGTGTTCAGACTCAAACGCGATTCAAACGGAAATCCGGAAAGATACAAGGCAAGGCTCGTAATCAAAGGCTGCTCACAAAAACAAGGTATAGACTACAACGAGGTCTACGCCCCCGTTGCAAGACTGGTGACGGTAAGAATAATTTTATCTCTAATAAACCAGGAAAACCTACATGTTATTCAGCTTGACGTAAAAAATGCCTTCCTGCATGGTACTCTGCAGGAGGAAATTTTCATGAAAATTCCTGAAGGGATTGACGGGAAATCCAATCAGGTTTGTAAATTAAATCGGGCAATATACGGCTTAAAACAGGCTCCGAGAGTTTGGAATGGCAGATTCGACGCATTCATAAAAAGCATTGGATTTCGGCAATCACCGCACGACTTATGCCTGTATACTAGCATCAGAGGAAAGAGGAAAACCATCTTGTTACTTTATGTCGATGACATTATACTTACAGGAAATGACGCTGATGAAATTCGTAGAATAAAAGGCGAACTCGAAAATGAGTTCAGCATGACTCATCTTGGAGACTTGAGAGGTTTTCTAGGAATTAAAATTACCCGTAGAGGAGATGAAATGTTCCTGACACAACGCAGCTACATAGAGAGAATGCTCATTCGATTCGGCATGGCTGATTGCAAAGGAGCTAAAACTCCCATGGAGGAAAAATTATCCTACGACGAAGAGCAGAAGTCCAACGACACAACTCACGAAAAACCCTACAGACAACTTATTGGTTGTTTAATGTACTTAATGTTAAGTACGAGGCCGGACTTAAGCGCTTCGGTTAATTACTTCAGTCGTTTCCAGAGTTGCGCAAGCGAGAGGGAATGGACCGGATTGAAGCGCATTTTACGCTACGTGAAGCATACGGCAGATTTTGGTCTCATCTACAAGCGAAGGAATACCCCAGCTCTAACAGCATATGCTGACGCTGACTGGGCAGGATCATACGATCGAAAATCTACAACAGGATTCTTACTTGAGGTGTATGGTAACACTGTATCATGGACTACAAAGAAACAGACAACAGTCGCTCTTTCATCAACAGAGGCGGAGTATGTCGCTTTAGCAGCTGCCGCTGCCGAAGTTGTGTGGATGCGAAATATACTTCTAGATCTCACCGTAGCAGTTGAGGATCCAATAAAGATACATGAGGACAACCAGTCATGTATCCACCTGCTGAATAAGTGGGAACATCGCCGTCTTAAGCACCTAGAAGTTAAATATCATTTTACAAGAGATCTTGTAAGTAAAGGACTCATTAAAGTTGACTATGTTGAGTCAGCAAACCAGAAGGCGGATATACTAACCAAAGGACTCGGGCGGACATCGTTCGAGAGACTAAGGACTTCATTAGGCATTGAAAACTGCCAACAGTAAAATTTTTGAATTGTAAATTTGTTTTTGAATTATTTTTGGAGACTCTAAATTGAGGGGGGGTGTTGAGTTTGGCAATTTAGGCTCGCCCTCACACGCACACGATCATCTATACAGCTAACTCTAGTTTCACACTTTCAGTTAGTTCCTGTTTAGCCACTGACTGGAGTACATCGCGCTCACGCTGTAACTTGTGACTAGTAACTTGAATAAAGCCTATTATTATATTAACTTCGGTTTTTACTAATTGAACATCGCGACTTCCCTCCGCTACGCTTTTCTGCAAATCCCAACACTAGTTGATGTATCGCTGGATGTCCCACGCTTAATATTTAATAGCGATAAAAGGATAATAACACACCAGTTCTAATCAGGGCGATTTATCTGAAAATTTTAACATGCTGTAAAGCTGCTAAAGCCCAACGAAGACCGGTGGCGAATTCATTGGTGAAAAGGCATCGACAAATTAATTAATTCGCGATACGTATCTACGGTGCCGTGAGCCGACTCGCGGTTTCCAGCAATTAAATCAAATTAGCCCATTGCACAGCCCACGCGAGTCAGGTAAAGGACGAAGAAAATTCGCGCTTTATGCCGAATTTTCGTCCTTTTCACCTGAAAATCTAGGAAAAAAAGAAAATAATCGAAAAGTGCACAACGGGCCTCTCTTCGGCGAGTGAGGGCGGCGAAACCCAATAAACCGCTCTTGGGGGGCGTCGGGTTCGGGTGGGTGCCTTAAGGCTTAAGGGCACCACAAAAGAAGGACTATCTGGAACCTGGAATCTTCCAAAGAAGTCGCACCAAAGGGCGAAAAAACGCTGAGGGTTGTCAAACGATCGACAGTCGCGTGCTAGATGGTAATCTGGAGGAGTTAGTCGGCTCGAAGAAGTCTTGCGGGAGAGCCCTTCGCCTTACATCCAGACGGGCTTACCGATTTCTTACATTTTTTGAGTCAGTTGGAAATCGCGCGCGAAGGAGTAAGGTTCGAGGAATAGTTTCCCATTGTGGTGGACGTGGAGTGCCCAGGCCAGGAGCCAGTGATTTTTATTGGTTAAAAAATAATAATGGAAATGTTTATTTTGAAATTGTTTGTGATATTCATAACTTTTCACCTGGTCGAGGTGGTGGTCGGCCGGGATGCTCCGCCCATAATCATCCCGGACCAAGGAATAGTCATGGGGACCTATATGAAAATGTACCGGACCCAGAACATTTTGGCGTACCTCGGGATTCCGTACGCCCAGCCCCCCGTCAACAACAAGCGCTTCACCCCCCCGGTCGTCGACTCCCTCCCCAGTTGGGACGGGGTCCGAAATGCAACTTACTTCCCGCCGGACTGCTGGCAGAACCCCAACCGGCCGCACCGCAAGCACGACGAGGCGTTCCTCAACCTCATAAAATCGGCCCAGGCGAGGAGCCCCGACGAAATGCGCCGCTTCGACGAGGACTGTCTGTTCGTTAACATTTTTATTCCCGATGGTACGAACTTTTTCGCCCAAAAACCCCCAAAGTTTTTCTATTCGGGCCTTTTTTGATTCTCGTTTTTGGCTCCAAATTGCACCGAGTCTCAGTGCTAGCCCAAGGTGTTCGAGGAATTTAAGCAATTTTTAGTTGTTTCTAACTTTTGTGTCTGCTGGGGGAATTAATCCTTATTTATGGACTTCACTTTCTAACAGCCACTGCTCAGGAATGCACTTCGATAGCGAAGGAATTCCGGAATAGGCTTTGGTGGAACTTTGAAAACGATTTCAAAGTTTGCAGGAAATTACGTTTTCGTTCCTTATTTTTTAGAACTAAAATCTGCAATTGGGAATTCAATTATTACGGTATGCACACTTAGGCATGTCGTAAAATGTTGGTAAGGTTCACTGAGAAAAGAACTTGTTTATAACAAATGTTTATATTGGTAATGTATGTAAAATAAATATTCGGTTCTTGTTAACAAGTCCCATGAATCTTAATTACATGCTTGGTTAAGTTAACCAGCAATCAACATAAACATTTGTGAACTACATATAAACAAACTTTTTTCAGTGTATCTTTACTTTAAAGGTTTGAATTTTTGTTATTATGCGGCGTTTAAATTTCAAAAGACACCGTGGTTCTCACCTCGTTTGTTCATCGAAATTCTGTTTTTATCTTCAAAAAAATTCCTATTTACTTTATCAAAGACATGAAGGAGAAGGTGATAATATAAACAACATTTCGCGAATTCATTCGAATGTGTGTTAGGCTTACCTACATCTTTTCTATATAATAAATAATTTTTTTATTTTTAAAAAACAGCCAAGTGTAGGTCATATTCCCGCTTTGAAAGTTTCATCTAGCGACATATGTTCGGCATTTATTGTTTAACTATATAGAGTATAAACTATAATCAGGCTTAATTTGAAAATTGCAAGTTTAGCCGTTTTTGAAATACAGGCGGTAATAGCTAGGATTTCATTGGCATCTTTTGTGTACAGACATAATTGGTATTCGAAAAACTCATGTACATAATTGGTATTTGCAAAACTCGTACATATTGGTATACCAATATTTTGGCAATTATGTCGCAATTCAAAAGTATCAAAGTGGTGCACGTTGAATTGAAGCAACTATTTTTCACTCAAAATTTGTTAGTTTCGGTTAAAAACAAAATAAGAGTTCAGTGGTTTTCGAAATATTTTCTAGTACCACTTCGGGATATTTAATTTCTGAAAAGTAATTTAAAAATTATGATGAATAGACTATTGGTAATTTTGATCCATCTACGATACTTAAAATTTTGACCAAAAGATAGAACAACATTTGCATTGGATTCGTTCTATTAAAATATTTGTTTAAATCAAAAGAGTCGGTCTCCGAAGTAGAATTCTAGTTTTGTCGTATTTAATAACCTTTTTCGCCAACTGACCATAAGAACAGAACATTTACAATGTTTTAAGAAAAAATCATTACAACGTTTCTAAATTTGTTCCCCTTTTAAATCGCAATACTACCACTTGGCTGGAAATGCTCTTATCTTTGCAAACAGTTTTATTGTTTAATTATGATGGTATACTTGCTTACCCACACCGGAAACAAATATTAATAATCTCCAAAAAATCATAATTAGCTGAGATTTAGGCAAAAATTATCATAGAAAAATGGGAAAAAATGAGGAAGGTTTTAATTGGTTATGAACTTCTAGACATAACTTTGAAGTTCTGTGAATATTTCAGCATTTTGTATTTTACTGTAACCGACAGAGTTAAGAGGTTAAATTGTTTACTTTGTAATGAAAATTACAGCCCTAATTTCATTCATTTACTATGTACATTACTTCAATTCAAAATAGCATCCAAATTGGTATCGTATCTATAAATTTTTTAAATAACTTTTTTGTTCCTAGGTATACTTTTTTATTTATGCGTAAATCTTTTTAAAATTAAATCGGACCACTGAGTTGGTAAAGCTTTTAAAAATTGAAAAATGCATCTTATTTTATTTATTCATTGAAGTTTGGTTATTAAATTCTAATTTTACATTTACATTCCGACGTATAAATTCTCTTCTTGGTAGTTTAGGTCTATTAGTTAAATAGTGCAATAGTTTTTAGCACTAAAAGGGTAATATAAAATATATATAAATAAAGAAATGAACTAAAAACATTGCAACTTAGAGTAATAGGTAGGATTTTTAGAGTTAAGAGTAATACCCAAGATACACGGACACGGTCGAATGAAGATCCGCCGAATGAAAATTCACTCGGATTTTAATTCATTCCATTCATGATACACGAGCATACTGCGAATTTCATTCGAATCGATGACATTTCGTTTTGACGATGAAAAATGCAAACAGATGGCTTGCTTCATTTCTTCAATAATTTTATAGTTTGAAGGAAAATATCATAAAGAGATAAACATTTAATAATAAAAAAGGGAAAAAATATATTATACCATGTTCTATTATTAAATTCCATTGCTAATCTTTGCTAAAATTTTGGTTTTGTCATTGTCAGTGTCAGTTTGATACTGGAAATCAGCTGATTTTTCCAGGCCTTCCATCTTCATTCGCTGAGAATTAAGTTGTCGGAACTTCATCCGATTAAGTTCGGATGAAGTTAACGGATGAAGATTCAAACTTAATCCGCGGTGATACACGGCTCAACCGATGATGATCCGTGCTGGATCTTCATTCGACCGTGCCCGTGTATCTTGGGTATTAGGTAATGTATTTGAAATCCTTAAACAACGTACCCAAAATATAAGTCCTCAATTTAACCATGTTTTCCAATAATGAATATAATGCCTGGAATTTGTTTAACTCCAAAGGAATTCTATCAAAGACTTCCTTAAAAGGCAAAATAATATTCATTCTGATAGTAAACAAGGTGTATTCAAAAATATTTCCATGCGACAAGTGCATCGTCCCTAATGGGAGAGACAACCCTCAGAAGCGGTTTCCCTAGAATTTGCCCCCAAAAACTGAAATTCAATAATTCCAGCTCTGTCCCCTTCTTGTACGGAAGAATTTCACTGTCAAAATTTCCTTCCCTGGGAAAGTTCGTGTGAATGTAGGCTTAGCATGACTTTGCAAACTTACCGACCTGGAATTGTTTGATATTCAGTCCCTGCAAATCGATAAGCACCGATAAGGAACCCCCCGGATCGCTTAACAGGTTGAAGCAGTTCCAAATTATGTAGAAATATTGCAACGAAAAGACGCCTTGATACGGCTGGACGGTTGAACATATGAATGGAACCCCCGCCCTTCCTTCAATGGTTGCTGCAAACAAACAGAAATTACTTTTGCACTTCAAGATGAAGTTGATAACATTAAAAACACGAAGTGGGACAAGAGTTAGTCACGCGGAGTTATTTTTGTCCGATTAGGTTAATTGCTTGTACCGCGAAGAATTATCGAGTTATGACAATTTAACAGATTTTTATAATGAATGTTAAGCGACAGTAATTTTTTTCATGCACTATTGTGTGACTTTTAGCAATAAAAGAGCTATACTTCACCTTAGTTCCTGGAAGAAGCTCGGTTGGATTCAACGAACTAAAACACGGAATTCAAAGTACGAGTACCAAAGAAAAGCGGTAACTCTGAAGCCGCTACAAACAAAATTATGTTGAAGATGTATGTTTTTAGTAAACTTTCTGCTCTGGGTTAATGAATCTAATTTCGTCCTTGTTGGCTTGTTTGGGTTTTTGGGGATCTCAAAAATAGTAGCCGCTATTTATATATTCTTGTTTTCGTGAGAGACAGTCGTTCGCGTAAATAAAGACGCTACATTTATCAGACTTGCCTTTTTTTAAGACATTGACTTTCAGATGTTTAGTCAAAACAAACCAGTGACGGATTCTTATCTTACAGAAAACTTCTTTTCTAATTTTCAAATTTAAAATATGTAGCTAAAAAATTAGCTGGCATTTAACTAGTTTTAGTACTCGTACTTTAATCAATCAGACCATAAAATTAAAAAGGGTAGGTGGAAACTTAAATGATAGTAGCTGTGTTTTTTTGATGATCTGATCCGGATAAGATTTCGCATCAAATTTTGTATTGAATTGAAATTTGCGAATAGGGACCCCTAACAAAACTTTTGTGAAAAGAGCTTCAAATTGCATTGACTTATGCTCTCTTTAGATCAAAAACTTGATCCGCTAATTTTTCCAGTTCGCAATTTGAAATTTGGATGGGCTAAAATCAATGCAATTTGATAGACTTTTTGCACATTTCAAAAATTTTGCTATAGGTAACAATTTAAGAAATTCAATTCATTCGAAATTCCAGCTCCAGATCCAGATACAGCTAGTATGTGAAAACTTAAAAAAATAAATAATTAATAGAATACAAGTGTGTATATTTAATTCATTAAATTTAATTTATTACCTAGCTGCTTGATTTTTTGATTTTGGATGAAATTGATTGTGGAATTATAAGTCGTCGCTATTATCGAGAAACTTTAACTTTATGCAGATTAATTCTAAATTATAAATAAGGGATTCAAACTACAGTAAACAAAATGTTAAAATTTCAAAGTGGTAGTTACTATAGTTTATAATTTCAGGTATAAAAATTCCTAAGAAGCCGCATTTTTTTATAGATAAATAACTGAAAATTTCATCTTAAGCATTTCATTCTTTCGTTACGGAAATAAAGAGAGGAGTCAAGAGGAAAATATTTTGTTGTTCATATCATTGGACGTAATTCGAGGAGTTTATTAACTTCCCATTTGGAAGTTATTGCAATGGGTGCGATTTTTCGAATTGAAAATTATGACATATCTCCACTTTTTGAGGTCCCTAGAGTCGGAACCCAACGTTTTTAAAAAGATATCTGTGTGTGCGTGTGTACGTATGCATGTTCGTATGTTCGTGAATTATAACTCCTACTAAAAAATTGTTGTAAAATATTTTCAAGGGCACCAAATGGGCAGTTGGCAGTGTGGGGTACACCAGTCGCACCCAGCCTCTTTTTTTTAATAATAATAATTTTTTTGTATCCAAATGAAAGGCTAGTGAAGTCACGGATGTACAATACATATATACATTATGTAGCAATGCAGCTAGATTAGATTCGTAAACATATATATGCATATAAACATATAGATATTTGTTACATTTAGAGCCAAACTTGCCGATTAAAGATAAATGTTAGGTGTGCTTTGTTATGAAAGTACTTCGTTACGAAAGAAAACTTCCAAGAGTACAATTTCAGCAAAATAACAAGCCCATTCTTATTCAAATTAACTGCACCATTGCACAATGAAGGGAAGTTAGGACAAAGGTCGGAACAATTATGCAAACTTCCAATGTGCATCGACACCTGCTCTTTTACTTCAATTTTCCTTATTTCCATAAAAATACGGTGTGCGTGCAAATCCAATTGAGAACCCACAAACGTTTGAAGCTGAAGGCCAAAGGAAGTAAAGCAGTAAGTGCAAAGTTCTTTCTTTAAAAAGGGTGCAATATTAAGCCAAATAAATCAGATCATGCAGTTGAAGTTAAAGTGACCATGCTAAAATGTTAAGCAGAATTTGTTTTTGTTCTCCAAGTAAATCGATGGCCAAATAAAAACCACAGCACGCTATACACTGCATAGCTCATTTTAGGAATAAAAAATTATATCGCGAAATCTGAAGAAATCTTAATAGTTGTTGTTTAAGCCCGTTTCACTGCAAAACTTTATATTTGAAGTATGAAACGAAGTTTTCGTGGCATTAACATTCCTTGGGAACGACCATCCACGGTCAAGTTACAAGGAGAAATTTACGTACCTACATACCTTACATACATAAAACGAAGGGTTGGCCCTCTAAGCGTTGCGTGATAAATGGTGTCAACAGTCCTCAGTTTCTGATAAGGTTATTCACCGTAGTAGCCACAGGAGCAGAGTTTGCAACCGCAATTTAATTTTATTTTATTGCCACTTGCAGCAGTCACACAAGCGACAAATTCGTGTTTTTTTGAGTAAGTACTTGCAATTACCTCCTTTAATGGTTGCTAATAAAATAATTTGCTTACGTGCAGTAAGCACATATCTTAGAAAATTTTGAGCACCGCTAATGTTGTTCCGTTCTGGTGTTATTTATTTTTGCGAGGTTTCAAACAAGGTTTGGCATTAAACAAATATTTATTTTTCGGCACTCTTTCTTATATTGGTATGGATGAAGATGTTACTATATGATAAAACAAACGGAAAAAAAACTGTTTGTCTTTCCTGGTATTTCTATATAATTAATATTAATGTTTGATTTTGGAATAATGTTCTGAATAATTATAGATACCATACTCGCTTGGAGAACAAAGTATAGCCTAAGGTAGCGTTTTATAAGGTGGTAAAGTGACAACAACCTCTTATAAACTTTAGTGATCACCTTTTTTAAAGTCTTTCTATCAGGTACTGCCTTAAAATATAACGAAAAACATTAGTACAGACATATGCGTCAACATTGCAGTGTGATCTAGTTTTATGTAATATGTATTCCATTTTACTCAATGATTTTATTATTAGAAATTTAATATGCCTTAATGTGCTATAAATTACCACCTTTGGTCAATTTAACGATCATATTTTTGAATACCCGAGTTCTACGCGGATTTTATCGCTTTTCTGTAGTTTAACAAGTTAACACTGTTTATAATCTTTTACTATACATACTATATATATTTTTGATTCGCCTTCTTTATGGAAAAGAATGTAAACCAAAAAGTGGAGAAATTTTGTGGATATCAAAAGCTTACTTATACTAAGTCTTTAATTCCTGATTTAAAATGATTGAAAAATAAATAAGAAGCAATATAGAAATCAGTTCCTTGAAGTGTTGTGATCATTTATACCCACTTTTTAAAATCAATCCACATCATAGGCTTCGCAATTTCTGATTACTTAAATGTTTGTAAGTCTATAACATTTAAAGTCTTTACTACACAATGTACAAAACAAAAAATTGGTTTTTGCAGGAAGTCTTAAATTTATATTAGAAAATAACAGGTTATTACTGCTTTGAGCAATTTCCTTGTTATATTCATCTTGAATACTTTTTCATCCTCATAATCTCTTAGCAACAGAAATGTTGATACTTCTCCCTAAAAACTTGTTTTATTCGTACACTTTACTTCATTTATTTGATTAATGATAAATGAAGAAAAAAGTGTATATCCGCTTTAAGTTAAACGCCGCAAATGAACTTTCAAGATAATTCTACCATACTTCGTTTGAACAATTACGTGCATATCTAATGCCCATAGAACCTTCGCAGAAAATCACAAGTCTGACTGACAATGATAAGGAATCTTACTAAAATATTTGCAAATATTAGACGCTACAGGCAGAATATAAAGACACTAAAAGGCCTAAACTGCACCAGGTTGCTGCGAGTTCATTTTCTACTTTCGGTTAGTCAGTGCATATAATTTAACTTGTTGCGATGAAGGCTGCAATCGGATTATTTTTGGTTTGCGTTTTGGGAGTTGTTTTAGCCCAGGAAACGGCTTCAGCGCAACCTAGTGCCATGTCCCCTTGGGGATGGAAGCAAGGACCTTGGGGCCCACAAGGCGGACCATGGGGTCCACAAGGTGGACAATGGGGCCAGTGGGGACAACCAGGACAACAAGGGCAGCAGGGACAACAGTGGAAACCATGGGGACCATGGGGACCATGGGGTCCGTGGTGGCAAGGAGGTGCCGCGGCTCAAGCACCAAGACCACAGGCTTAATTCTATCTCATAAAATCCTGGCACCGATGGTTATAAAAACAACGAAACGAAATTTAAATTATGTCTATGTATTATTTTAATCGCATATAAATGAATGGAAAGTAAAGTTCGAGATCATTCCATGAAAATGTTTTTATTTCTTGAAATCGATTTATTTATTAAATATACAATTATATTTTTCATAAATTTTTTTCTTTCTCTGTGCCACAATTGTTCATTATCTAACATGTACATTTTGAAGCATATCGTGGAGTCATTGAAGTTTGACATATCTTTTGCGAAAGCTTCAAGTGAATGACAGAACAAAATCAGTAACAAATCATATTATGTATACCTACTTTTAAGAATTCACCGATCTAAAAATGTTGGAAATTATTTTCAAAGGGGCACCTAGTGTAACAGCTCAAAAAACACGCTTATTTCAAACATTTTATTTTTAGACTAACTACCTATATTTTTATGATATTTTAATGAATTAGACCTTATAGAACATCTTTTAAAGTTTTTAAAAATATTGTTTATTAATATTTTCGGTACAAAATGGCGGCGTGGTAAGCATTTCTATCAAACGCATTGCAGTTGCGATGTTCAATTTGTGGGAGTAATTACAGCCCTTAGAGTGAACCTGGAACATCCATTCAAAAAATTTCTTGTTAATAATTAAACATTCATAATTCGTAGTTAAACCTATAAAATATATAAAAAATTGAAAAAAAAACGTATTTAATTTGAAGTTTGAAAAAATTGTTCGATTTCTCGCATCAAATATTGACCTATAAACATTTATAAATAAAATTTATAACAATAATTTAACAAAAAAGTAGGTTTAACTACGAATAAAAGTTGTTTTTTAAATCTGGTAAAAATTTCAGCCCAAAATCTTTAATAGTTTTTGAAATATTACTCCCACAAACTTCGAACATGAGGTCTGATTGAAATGCTTATCACGCCGCCATTTTGTACCGAAAAGACTAATAAAAAAATTTTTAAGAACTTTAAAAGATGTTCTATAAGGCCTAATTCATTAAAATATCATAAAAGTATAGTTAGTCTAAAAATAAAATGTTTGAAATAAGCGTGCTTTTTTTAGCTGTTACACTAGGTACCCCCCTTAATTCAGAAAATACATGTAATATAGGAACGTATTAATGTTTTTCTTTTGACGAACTTGCAATTTTTCTTTTACTATTTACTATAGAAGAATTCTGATCAAAAATGATGAAACCTAGCTTGAACCTAAATTGGTTCAACTTTGGAAACATTAGTTGACGTTTGCCTTTAGGTATCAATACTAATCTTATTTTGTTTTGTGGTATTACTTACTAAATTAAAATAAAATCAGGTCAATAATTTAATATTTTAAACGAAAAGCCTTTGAAAAAAGAGTTAAGATTTCACAGAAGTTTAAGGTACTTCCCAATATTCAGGCAAGAGTAATTGGTAGTTTGTAAACAAATAAAAACCAAATAGGAATCACCGGTCTTATCGCTTAATTTTTCTGGGTTTACTTTTAACAACTTCACGAGTATATATAATGAAGCCTCCGATGAAGACAGCATCAAAGTTTAAGTTACAGTCTTATTCGAACAACTCCAGTTATCAAGATGAAGTTTCTTGGCGCATTCCTTCTTCTTTTTATTTTGGGAATAACTCTTGTGCATGCCTTCACGGAGAGACCTGTTTTCCGTCCAGGACCAGCAAGGCCAATTCCAACTACACCACCATTTAATCCTGGCCGACCAAAGTTCCCTTCAGGCTATCATTTCTAAGTGGACTAAAGAACATCTTTACTAATGGAAACGAATATTAATTTTTTCGTTTTCAAAAATGTGCTGCTTTTAATTTGAAAATATAAAACTATTAGCAAAGAAAAATATTTTTTTATGGTATACAAATAATTTTGTTTTTATAGTTTGCAAGTACAATACGCTACATAGATATCTAAATCCTGTTTATTTTTAACAATAAAAGATCACGACATTTGCGTGACGGTGTCGATTGAATTAAAATAAATTTTTTACTTATGCATTTCTTCAGTACAAAACCATGGGTTTTTGCATGATGAAAATGCCGCTCTTGGAAAAATTTTTTCATATAAACAAGCGGCAGTAATGGGAAAATCCAATGAAGGCTTTCAAAAGATGCATTTGATTTGACGTAATTTTTAAACAAAAAACATTTTAAACTTTTATTTTTAGAGAAAAGAGTATAAGAAAATTAAATTTGCGAGTGATAAATATATGATAAAATTATGTTTTAACTTATTAATATAATATAAAAATCCAGTTACTACATTTTCTTCATAACAGTGGAGATCTATTTCCAATTACATTTTTTTTTTATTTCTTTGATAAAAAGAAAAAATAAATGTGTTTATTCCACTTAAAAGCTAAACTTAACAATTTAATTCGAAATTGAATATCACTTTGAACTTTCTTAGAAAAATTAGACTTGCTTACAAAAATTAATAAGTTAACATTGGTATTTATGTGCTTATGTATTTTCATCCAATTTAAAATCGTTCGTATTTTTAATTCAACTTTATCTGCTCCTCTAATTTTTACGAAAACCTGCGCTTGAAGATTAAAATACGAGCAGATAAGCGAGAATAACTCTTGCGTAATAATATTGTGCTCACTTGCATATTCAAGTAGTAATTTATATAGTAAAGTTTACATATGCATATTACGGCAATTTTTCAGTAAAATTAGCGATTAATGTATATGTACCAATTTGGTGTATGTCGCACAGCTAAAAAGTCGTAAAAATGTGTAATTTGAAAAAGGTGAATGTAATTTCATTTTCTGCTACCCACTTTCTTTACTATTAATAATTTGGAATGAATTTTTCAATATTTTTCATGACAATTTTTGCATGGGAAGCAGTTTTTTCTTTAAATTATAAAAAACTTGAGCTTGACCTACATTTGCTCCAAAAATAAACCAGAAGGCAGCTAAAAAAAATTCTTTAAACTTTAGAAAGCTGATCATTACCAAATGTGGATTAAAAACTTTTGGCAAATTATTTTACATACATAAACGAAGTATTTTTAAGAATAAATTACTAATAGACCATATATTTGAAAGGAATCATTGAAAAATTAGTTATTTTTCATATTTTTTAATCTAATCAAGTGTAGTATTAAAACATATTTCATTTATTTGACACACTTTCAAAGCAAACTTCTCAGCGTAGGCAAAATGTTATTGGGTTTGGTGCGCCGTTTATTTTTGAGGGTTGGGTAGATATTCGGCCTGTACCCAGCCCAAAGCAGTTTTACTCAGTTTGTTTATAGATAGTAACTCAAGCTAGTCGCCAATCTATGCTGGTGCATGCTAAACTCTTTTTTTTTTTACATTTGATATAAGTTGAACTCTATTTAGTTAGTCTAAGAAAATCTATCTCTGTAAAGCTTTCAGTAATTCTTCTAACGATTTCCAGAGGTCAACCAAGACGATATTTCAAGTTCAGTAAACAGCCTACATAAATCTGGAAAGTAATATTATTTTTTTAAGCTAATTGGGGTTTTCAAGTGTAAGAAGGTAACTTATCGAAATTATTAACTCTAGTAAAAGGGTAGGTGATACTTTATATAAGAGGCCAACTCCTCAATATTACTGTTGCCTCTTCCTATATGTTTTTCAGGCAAATTGATTCCAATAAAAATATTGGCAAAATTTGCCGAAGTAGGAAAACAAATGAATATCGTTAATTCCAAGAACTAAAATGATTTAATACAAAATAGCGAAGTATTTACTTCTTGTTAATTAACTTACAAAAACTTATCAAATATATGTAGGTACAGGGTGTGGCAAATTATAAAAATTAATAACTCTTAAATGAAACATTTAAAATAAATTTGAATTCTAAAATTAATCCGGAAAATAACATTCCCTAGTTCGCCGAGCCGACGAATGTCATAAGAGAAATCTTTGAGTTTGATTTATCCTGGTTTTAAGTTTGTAGCGTAATAATTCAAATAGAGCGTCTTTTGAAGCCATTAATTTTCGTAAAATGAGTCTTCAAAATTTAACTATGACATTATTTTACAGTAACGTATTTCAATGTTTTTTAGAGTTTTTAACTTACTCTATTTTTCATGATTGGCTTATTTTTACTCATAATTCTTCTACAGTATAAACGTTTTAAATATTTTAATTTTAGAGAGAATTGTTGCTTTATAAGAAATTGATTATGATTAATTATTTTCAAGATAATACAAGCTTACAATAATAGTGTTAAATTTAGACATCTATCTGCTCTCATTAAGTTTTGAATACATTCGATTTTTTTTTTAAATTGAAAAAAAAAATGTATAAGTCAATTTTTTATTTTCTCTGCAGTATAAAACGAAATTAATTGACGACTTAACAGAATTTCAGATATTTTGTCTAGAAAAAAATCTACGAGTGGACAATTTATATCTTTCGTAGAATATAACCCCAGGTAGTTAGATCATGGTATGGTAGCTATCAATACGAGTAACATACAGGTCTAACCACATGGTCCTCTTGATTTAGCTATCTAAACTTATTTATAAAGTATTTTATTTTTTTATATAATTGTTTTTTTTTTCAGCACCACCTCCTATGGAAGGATATGCCGTAATAGCGTGGTTACACTCCGGTGACTTCTCGTACGGCAGTGCAACTGAGTTAGATCCTTTTCAACTGGTATTCAAACAAAGAGTAATTGTTGTCACCATAGCATACAGACTAAACATATTTGGGTTTCTGACCAGCATGGACGGCGAGAGTCCTGGAAATTACGGCTTAATGGACCAAGCAGCAGCCTTGCTATGGATCAGAAGAAACATAAAATTATTTGGAGGGAACGACAATTCAATCACTTTGATGGGGCATGGTTCAGGAGCCATAAGTGTTGGACTGCATCTAACATCCGGTGATTGGACCGATGGACTGTTCCATAGGGCTGTTATGATGTCAGGGAGTCCTCTTTCAGAATATGCTGTAAGAATGCCTTCGGAATACACCGAGGCTTTAAATGCTTTATCCGAGGCTTTCGGGTGTTTAAGAACTCCAACAGCAAGATTGTTGGAATGCTTGAGGGTCCCAAATGCGCAGGTATTAAGTGAAAATCTTCCTTTTATCGAGTGGGGTCCAGTCGTTGACGATGGATTGAGCAACTCAACCATGCCGTTCATACCTGACTTTCCCAGGCAGTTGATTGAGCGCGGTATTCTACGGCATGTTCCTCTACTAATCGGTTTTACTGATATGGAAGAGGTTCTCGATATAATAATAGGAGACATGATGACCGAAGGTATACCGGACGATATCTACGAAACTTTGATTACAGATATAATCTTGAGCGACCTCAGCCACTTGGAATCAAACGAATCAATCACGAAGCAGTGGTGCGGTAATATTCAGATTGTTATCGATGCAACTCTCTACGTTTATAAACCATATCCGCCGGTGAAGGACCCTTTGCGCCTTAGGAGGATGTTTATCGACTTTAACACGGAGCGAAAATTTATTGCGCCCTCGTTATTCCTTGCGAACTTCATGAGCAAACATACAACGACTTATGCCTATCGATTCGACATTAAGCCGAGAACGTCCATGAGTCGGAGCGAAATTGCAGAATGGGTGGGGGTGCCGCATAATTTCGATCTAATTTTTGTATGGGGCATTCCCTATTGGAGTAACCCAGAAATGATTAAGCAGTGGGATAGCACCGACAAGAGGGTTTCTGATATTATCATGACCCTATGGGCGAATTTTGCAAAATTTTCGAATCCAACCAAACACGGGGTATACATTAACTGGGAAAATTTCACCAATGATCAACCGCAAATTTTAGTAATCGATAGAGCGTTCAACATGAGCGACGAAATGAACTATAGGGCGATACATTTCTGGAACGACTACTATCCGAAGGCGGTACAACATGCGGCAAATTGCTGCAATGCAACCAACATTGCTCCGGCGGTAATTGGCACCGTCAATAGGTGCTCATTAGTAAGCGCAGCCATTTTTGTTTTCACGATACTACTCGGTGATTACGTGCACTTGCTGACGTAGCAGTTGTAGGCATACCCTTGCTGTTAATATTAGACAATCGTTATTACGCGAGGTTTCATCTAAATAGCCTTAATGGTGTTTTCATTGATCTTCCTGTAAGTATAATTCTACCATGTAAAATAAGCTAGAAATAAGTATATTGAAATGTGCGATTTTGAATTTTCTTCTTTCAATTTTTAAGAAAAACTATTTTGTATCTGAGGTTTTTAAGATATTTTAAAGGCCTGTGCCAATTATGACTAAAACTTAGTCACTGGTTAATTCTTTCCTACCCTACAAGTCGATTTTCCAATTATACACTTTAAACAGAGATTTCACTGCTTCTTTTCACTGTCCATAGTATCAAATGACTATTAATTTAGCCAATTGCATTATCGATACGAGTATCTATGTATAACGAGTTTATATTTTCAAACAATTAGTTAGCATTTGTCAAAGTCTAAAATTTTAGTCGCAATTCGCACAAGCTCTAAATATATGTTCTTTATGAATTCCATTGATTTTTACGTAAAGTATCCCCCAATGCTAAAAAATTGGTACATTTTACAAACAAATCACATCTTCATTACCCAGACTGTGTATACAGTAAGATTTTATATTCTATGTTAAGTTAATATACGCAAGCTACTCATGTTTGAGCTATATCGATAACGTTGAAATTTATTTAAATATAGACGGATTATATAGTCCATGTTTTCTCTCCAACTTTTATTCCTCCTTATTTTACATAACTTTTATTGTCTTTTCACTAAATTGTTATTTAATTTTTGCAATACGATGTGAACAAGTGTATCATTTCTTATATCTATTTATGTTCTTTTATGTCTAAAATCCCAGATTCATTTTAACATTTTCATACAAAAGAATTTTCATTTGCTAAAAACACTAAATGGTAATTTTGAATATCATAAAGGTTCAATATTAGAAATAATATGTAAATTTTAAAGTGATCGAGAAACTTATTTAATCAAATATTACTTCAGAAAGTTAATTATACCCGGGCCTGCTAAACCCTAGCACGCTTAGTGAACATTTTTGGCATCAGTTTTACAAAAGGTTAAAGCAGACTTATCAGTGATTCATTAGACAGATAATAATTGGTGGAAATAATGCAAATATTATTTTGTCTTCCAAAAATTCACCTAAATTATCGTGTTCTAAATATTATATAAAATGCAGAGTACTTCCCAATTATCAGATAAACTTAATAAACGTTTTATAAACAAACAAAAGTCAAATAGGAATCACCGGTCTTATCACAAAAGTGGTATGGGTTCGCAGATTGCACAGATCGAAAATTTCTATATATAATGAAGACATCGCGATGAAGACAGCATCACTTAGTTTGTTTTACAGCGCAGTTATACGAAGCTTTCAAATTTCAAAATGAAGTTCTTTGGCGCATTTCTGGTTCTGTTCGTATTGGGAGCAAGTCTGGTAAATGCCTTCACCGAGAGACCTATTTTCCGTCCTGGACCAGCAAGACCGATTCCAACTACACCACCATTTAATCCTGGCCAACCAAAGTTCCCTTCAGGCTATCATTTTTGAATACACCGAATGGCGTTTATAAATTGATATAAAATTTGACTTATACGTATAATAGATATTTATTTATTTTAAAATTGTAAATAATGAATTTTTTTTGGTTTTTTGAACAGATATTTTCCCAATTTATAATATGTATCTACGTTATTATATACCATTAAACCATTTAATTCCATTGGTATGAAATAAAATAAAAATGGTTGTAAAAATTTTGGCGAACGTATCTTTTTTTCTGAATGTTGACCCAAAAGTAACCCATACTCTTGTCCAGTTAAAGCAATTTCGAAATTTTATTCGAATATCAATTTAGTTAACCATATTCAATGCTTCGACGATCCTACTACAATAACGTTTGATAAAATGCATATTCCTTACTTAATTTTATATGCACCCATTTTAATCAACTAAGTATTATAAATAGCCAATATTATGATTACTATGACAGTTACTTTGAAAGTGTATAGTATACTTGGTTCCGAAATATTTTTTCCATGTAATACAATATTTACTTGAAATGATAGCTACATAAAATCTTCGTATAGGTTTTACAAATTAAAATTTGCAATTCTGTATATATTAAAAAAAAAAAAGAAGTTATTTTTAATATCCCACACTGTGCATTTGTTTAATTTTTAATTTACAACTTTCTTTTTTAGAAAATATTCCCCATTAGTGTAAGTAAATATAAAAAAAATGTAGATATTCTTCTTATGCATTTATTTGTTTATTTAAAGGACCAAACTTGAATATACAACTTTAATATACATATGTATGTACAATTGGATGGCTTATAGTAATTATGATATAAAATAATCTATCAAATTACTTGTACAGAACTGTGCTATTAACACAAAAGTTAGTTGGTAAACTGGACTTGTACACATTCTTTTCATAACATTGAAATGTTCAATGTCAAGGTCAATGAAGTAATATTATGCTATTATCTGTAAATAATGTAATTTTTTAAAGAAAATAATTTAGTAAGTAAGACTTAATGATAGATTTCTGTAAAGTTTATTTTTTGTAAATAAAATATATTGAAATTTAAATAAAATTAAGCATTTTTATTATTTACCATCGAAATTATTAAGCTACGAAATTTCCTTAAGAATTTTTGTTTCTTTCTACAGACGTTTCAGTTTCTCAAAAATGTTTCAAGATAGGTTTTCCCTACCAAATTTGTTGCAATTTGCAACTTGAAGTCTATATTTTGATAGTTTCTGCAATAAAAATAAAATGTTTAATAATAGAAAACACAAAATTACAATTATTATTAATAATATTTTATTTATTATAACATCTTCCCATCTAAACACTATTGCAAATAAAGCTTTTTTATAAAACTATCTGGTTAAGGCGTTTAATTTAAAATATCTATGATCGTGATGAATAAGAGGTATTTTCACATGGGCTTTATTGTTACTTCTTGATGAAGGTGCAGCAATAGAAACAACACTGAGGGGCACTTGTAAACTATCGGCTTTATCTTCAGCAGCTTCAGGGAATCTTCCAAATCCAATATTCACTGGATTATTAGCTCTTGGGGCCATCAGCGCACTATGCCCACTTCCGCCGCTCTCCTCGGTAGAAGCGGGAAATCTTCCTAAACTCAATCCTTCATCTTTGGTAAGTTGTACCCGATGAAGCTTCAAATTTCCATCTTCGACCAGGGAAGCAGTGGAGAATCCTCTTAGAAGTATTGTGTTACATGAAGACGTTAAAACCAGAGTACTCAAAACAACCAGCACAAATTCAGTAAGGTATGATTTCATGTCGTACGATTCACAATGTTAACTTGAAGAAAATTAAAAAATTATTGAATGGAATCTTCACCGGTACTGATCGTATATTGGTTAACAGAAACTGGTTTTATGTTGAGCAAATATTTCTCTTGCACTCGTTACGCTCAATTCTGTCTATGACGGCACAAGTTAACTAAGTTAGGTATTTATTGTAATAAAATTGGCAAATACGTAAAGTCTCTTATTACACTTCGACATTCGTCTTTAAAACGACATAAATAAAAACCGGTTACGTTCAAATGCGTTGCAACTACTGACACAATAATCAAAATATGCTCTTTTCACGGTGAGAGAAATATGCCTAATTAGAGAAGCTGCAACGATGTTATTGTTCGCGATTATTTTGGAATTTCCGTATGAGTGTACAAGATCACTAATATCAACCGCTTAATTTACATCAGGTCGCGAAAGTTTCTAAAATCAGCATGGATTCCTCTTAGCTTTTTGCCTTTACCCTCACCTCGACTCACAATCTTATCTCGTAGTCGGTGTCGCATGTCTGATCAGAGAAAAATCGATCTGCAAAAGAAACAAGTTTCTTAAGCTTTTCTTTCGCATCCAGTTGGGCATATCTGAAAGAGTGCTTCAGAAGAGATGATTCAAAACAACATTGCAAATATTCACACGCTTAATTGCACTGATGACGTTCTTTAAAAGGCGGAATGTTAAATTAGTCACATGCTCCTGAGAAGATCCATGAACAATCTTTTTGCACTGTACACCTTCCAGTTCTAAAAAATTTAAGCCATCGGTTTGTTGCTTAGAGATAAAATGCAGGGGGGTTTGGATGACCTGCATGACTTATCTCTATTTTGAGATTTTTTGGTGCTCATAAATATTCAATAATATTTTTGTTTGCGTTTACCAGGTTTGTATACATTAACTAATGGATACAAGCACTCGCGTGTGGTACTAATTCGGACTTTGAAAATATTTTTGAAGTATAAGGTCCATTTTTTTGAATAATTATAAAATAGAGTCGTTCTTAATAAAATAAAAACAAATTATGTAAATTTTGAAAACGATCTTAGAATATATTAACCCGTTTTGTAAACCAATCAACATTTTAAATGTATTTTCTTCGAATACTTATTTCATCGGATAAAATGAGGAAATGAATGAAAATAAAATTCCTTCAAATTTTTCACTCCATGCCAATCTTTTTCATATTTAAGGAATCTCTCTTAGAGTAGCGATCACTGTTTGTGACAAGTCCCTTGTTATTTCCAATTAAAATAAGAAGATTCTTATTACTTCCAACTGAAGGATCTTAACAAATATGGTGGACAATTATTTCAGGAAAACATTTTTTCATAAACTGCAAATTGATACATCAATATCAGCATCAACCTGTATCTATTTATTTCGGTAGTATTGTAATTGATTCTCATTACCTAAAAGCCAATAGCAAAGGGAAAAGAAATATGGGTTTTTAGTACAATACCAAATTATTAATATAAAAATTATTTAAACCGTGGAGGTACATTTAATTTCCAATAAGAACTCATGCATTATCTAGTTTTGCTATATTTTGTAATTTATTAACAGCTCGTTTAATTTATAATGTAAGAACAAGCACTTATCATTAATAAGCAATTAGAAAAATGTGGAATTTTCAGCTTTTTAATGAAAAATCAAACAACTTTGCTCATGCATATCTAGTTTCCTTGTCTCCAGGTCTCCTGATTGGGCTATCGAATATGATTGGTTTCTGACCACCCTGCTTATTACCTCCAAATCTACCACCAGGGTTAGGAAAACGTCCTCCAGTTCCCCCCGAGGTACTCCGGTATGCTGCGACTGAAGCTGTGAAAACAGCCAACAGAGCAAATAGAAGTGCAAAAAGAGAGAATTTCATTTTGTGTAATCCGCAGCGACTTATCTGTAATTCAAATGGTAGCTTAACTGACTTTGTTCTCCAACGACTCGACTCAACTTGCTTTTATTGAAAAATTATGTATTTACGTAGATACGCTCTGCATTCCTAGCAATTCAGTTTAATTAAACAGACTTTGCAATCTTTAGGGGAATTTTTTGTTATCTTTTGTTCAACTTTAAATAAGGAAAGCGTTCTTTTGTTGCTTATGACATCAATTGTTTAAATACTTTTCAAATGATTATTAACCTTCAGACAATACCTAGGACGCGTATCCGATTTCAAGATGTTGTTTTGAGTCATTATTTGAAAAGTAAGAAGTTATCCGAAAAAACAATTTTTGTAATAGCCTATGCGAGGTGCTCGATTTTAATTTCATATGCTTACATACATATAGTCGGAGAGCTTGTGGCGTTATAACCTTTAAAAATCTAATAATTTAATATTGGTTGTACCTGTTTAATTCTACATTGACACACTATCACTAAAATAAAGTAATTTCATTTGTTTAGGCTTTTGCGTTAAAAAGTGCATATTTACGAAAAAAATTCATAACGCCATTGTGTTAAGCATCCAAAACATAGAAATTTGCCACACAAGACTTCATTTTGAAATGCAGAATTTTGAAAAAAAATAGTGAACAAAGTTTGGCAAATAACATCTCTAAACTTTCAAAAATAGTGAGAATAATTTGAAATTTCAAGTCAAAATTCGGAAGAAAAGCCAAGTTATAGCCGTTTTATCAGATAAAACTTCTCTTCATGTACTTAAATCCTTACAATTGCTTTTTCCAGCTAGTGGAATTAATAATTCTAGTAACAACTTAAAATTTAAATAACGAAAATATTTTTAATTACAGTAACGTTAAATATAAGCATTTTTTTTCTAAATTAGTATCTATTTGTTTGAGCCTCCGAATAGAAGAAAAAACTTATTAATATAAGTTCAATGTGCGCTTAATTACATGACCACTTTTTTCCAAATACTAAGTAATATATCTAATTATTGTTAAAAAATCCGAGAAAATGGCCTTAATTAATTAACCGCATTTATTCTCATTTGTAAAGTTTGATTCTCTCGTCTAATCTCAAGGTTTTCAAGATTGCATTTTTCAGTTCTTGTTTTGTAAGGCATGATCGTTCGTTGACTATTGTAGTCTTTCGCGGCATTACTAGTAGGTTAGCGTATGCTTCAATTTTAGATTTCACAATTATTATTCAATATTATATTATAATTGCTAACTGGCATTATTTAAATAATATAAAGTTGTTTTATTCCGATTTCTCAAGCTAAATTGAGTTTTAAATCTATTTGGTTGTTTTTAATTTCATCCGCAATTCAGAGGAAGTTTTCTTAGAAACAATAGCGGGAGGTAATGTATTATAAATAATGAAAACATTTTTGTAATAATAAAGTGACCTCTTGGCATATACCTAGTGTTGATTCCAAACTGTTATAAAACAATTTCGTCATCAGTTCAAAACTCTTACTCTTTTATAAGATACTAATTGCTTCTTGAATTATCTAGAACTAGATGTACGGAAATATGCAATATATGTTTAATTGGTAAACACTAACTTATAACCTCGCATATTATCTTTTATATCTTATCAAAAAAATAAGCATTGCATTATCAGTACTTAAAAGCCATTATCAGTACTTAAAAGCAGAATTGATCTTAGAAAACAAATCGTATGTTTAGAAAAGTTCTATCACAAAAATTATGATTTTTTTAATATTATATAACTCCTCAACAGAAGGTATTTAGGCAGTGGTTGAGGGCTTAAATGAAAATTTCAAAGGCCTACTATTGAATGAAATGTATTCATATGGTGCATATCTGATTAATTACATTTACCACCCTAGACTTCTAAGACTAAGCTTTTTTTGCTAATTCATTCTATATACTGTCAATATTTTCTTTAGTCCAAGGATTTTTGGTGTCATTGTACGAAAAATGCCAACGTAGACTTGCAACAAACATATCAACACTTAGGCTCAGTTGGAAGTAGAAAGTAAAACAAATTATCGCATCCCCAGGCTTAGCAATGCAATAGCGCGATTTAGAGGGTAAAGTCGTTTAAATTCATACATTCAGCCCTAATTACCTGCCGCCCTTTGTCGTGCACTTATACAAATTAAACAAGAAGAAATCTCGTGAATAATTCATGCAGCTTATCCGCACAAAAATTAGGCTATCCAGGAGCACCTAAGGAACGGGGCGAAATGACTTTTTCATCGGTGGCTACTCCACAGTCCACTCTTCGCGAAGTTTTATTATGTCAATGTCACGTCACGAAACCCAACTCAGTCCGGGAGCTCGAAATTCACGGAAAATAATTTACGTAGGTTTGCTACTGGTCACTTTCAAACTTTGCTTTTTCTTATTTTTCTTCAAATAACTTCTCGTACTGAGTTTAGTTGAGTATACGTGGAGTTCGGAGGAGGGGTTCGTAACTGGGGTAAATGACCACAGAAATACGACTCCCAGCGCCAAGGGGCTCCGATTTATTTAATTTTGCTCTGCTTTGCGCCGAATGGCATAATTATCAAAAACGAAAGAGCCGCACGCAAAGGGTGAAATGAATGGCGAAATCAATTGTGAAGAATTGTTGCTGTGACGGATTTGTTACCCGAAAGCCTATGGTATTAAGGTCAACACAATTTGACGTAGTTCTGTTAAGATAAACCAAAATAATATTCGAAGCGAGTCGGGGAATTCCATTTTGATTACAACTTTTCCATGTCGCATGCAAAGAAAACGAATTTCCCTCCGAAACTCCGTCAATCTATCTGTTACATGTCTACTAAATTACGAGTACCTTACATATTTTAAATAGATTCAAACAAATTAAAGTTGGAACTTTATTTACTGCGAAGGTTATCTTTCCAATTTTGTAAATTTAAGACAATAAGTCAGGATAGCACCGAAGCATATTTCTAATGGTACCACGAACGATACTTTGAAACGATTGCCGGAGTGCATAAAACATAAAACCTTGAAGAAAATCTCAATTTCTAACTAGCACCTGTAACCTCTGCCAGAAAATCAAACATTTCGAGAAAATGAGCAGCTGCTGCAGGTGCTATGCATGCTTTAAAGGTGTTTAGCTTCATTCTTACTTTTTTTAGGTTATGTTTGTATATTATTTCAACTCAACTTGAATTTATAATTCGTTAGAAATGAAGGGTGTTTTAAAAGAATTTTATTTGTTAGATCACGCGAACCTACTATACGTGCATAGGTACATCGGTACATAAAACAGAATAACTCTGTTAAAGACATCTTGATGTATTTTAAAGTCATTCTAATTGTAAGTAAGTACTTATTTGTAACTAATTTTACAGCATTTCTTCCGAAATTTATTTGTAATGTACTAAGAACTAATATCATTACATCTCTGAAATTTTTAAAATGTATATTGAAGGGGTTAGGGTTCGAAAAAATAAGCATTTGCTTTTAATATTTTTAAACCGTTGAATAATACTTTTTATTTTAAATATTATACCAAGTATTTACCTTAGATTTAAAGTAAACTCCATGATAATTTGAAAACATAGATTTTTATTCTGGTACAAAATTATCTGTTGGATTGTTGAAGGCTCTTTATCATAGTGCTTTGCGGCAACTATCTGAATTTCTTCAAATATTGAACAAACTGATGACCTTTAAAATTGTACTATTGATTTTTACGGTAAAAGAGCGCTATTTTATTTTTTATAAAATAAAATGATTTTGGTCAAAAAAAGAAAAAAATTCCTTCGATAAAGCACTACTTTTTAATGCCTATAATATGCTGTATAAATTTCATTTAGATCCGTCAAGTGGTTTCAAAACATAGTGGTCACTGTATTTGGAAATGTAGTTTTGGGAAAAAACGCATCTATAAAGTTTTACTATTTGCCTACTGTTATTATAGGATATCTTTAAAACTTTAAAACCATTCGATCAACTTCATTTCACAATATATTTTTGAAATATTATGCTTTGAGAAAATGCAAAAAAAAACGAGTTTTTGAAAATTCTGAGCCCAACCCCTTAATCACTGAATTTCTCAAACTATACTATAAATGTTGTAGCGATTTTTACGGCTCTCGATGCCCACTCATTTTAAAGGGCATTAGATGCCTATTGAATGCGCCCAAAAAATTGTATTGCATTGTGAAAATTAATTTAAAAATCTTCTAAATGGTAAAACTACAAGGACAGGTAGAAAAAATATCTAAATATCCCTAATACAATACCCAAATACTAATGAAACTCAAGCTGATATTTAACAAATGAATTTGCCCAAATTAAACATAATAGCATATGTCCACATTCCTGTAAGATTTATGTCCAAAACACTCCGGGTTTGCAGAACCCAAACTTCAACTCATGAAAGCCTCTCTACCACCTCCACCCACTTCCTTCCTCAGACTTTTTCTTGTGTCTTAAACAAAATTCCGGCAAGAAAAACATGAATATCATACTCACCTCCCTCTTCCTCACAAAGGCGTTTTCCGTTTTCCGGTTTCCTGAAATGAAATTCCGGCTAAAATGGTGATGTTTTGACACAAATGTGGAAATCCCCCACAGAGTGATTACAAATCTGCGCCTTTAAGTTGCCAGGAATATTTAACTATTCAATAAACGAAAATATATGAATGTCGAAAAATACTAAGGTGAATAATTGTAATTTCACATACATATGAAGCAAGGTAATCGCTTAAAACATTTCCTAAGTAAATGTATCATATAATTTTATATAATCCTTCAACCTTTTCAATTTTCCCCCACGCACACTTGAATCTCTGACTCAAATAAATTCCAAAATAAAAAATCGAACTACATATTCCTTTTCGCCTAGAATAGAAAACAGGAGTTTCCGACTGAATTACGAGTAACTAAGGAAGAAAAGGCTCTTAACAACTTTAACACTTCACTTCAGGAAATCTTAAACAATATGCAAATTCAATGGGCTATGGAATCACACAAGGTAAAATGCGTTCGTTGTGTGGGCTTACGCCACAAATGCATGCTCATGATTAATTAACATTGAAATTGCGTTCAGATTTATAAAAGTGCCACCATTTCGCTCGTAATCGGTTAAATATTTAAATTAATACAGGATGTACAACGTGAGAACACTTGACATTGTAAAAATTGTTGAAATTTCCAATTAAATTTAAATTTGCAAGTTAAGGGATGAAGATTTATAGCAACGAGTAATAAAGGTCAACAAATTACCTCTGCCAAGGTTTCTTATTTATATCACATTTCTTCCTCGTAATTTTATTCACCTGGCTTGGAAGCATGTACATATTTAATTATGTAGTTAATTCATCTTAATAATAGAAAAAAAAACCCTAGATATTACATCTAACATCTGACTCTGAAATAAATAAAAAAATCTAAATTTAATAACATTCATAAACATATGTATGTTATGTAAAAATAAACCAAAAATAAAGAATTTGATATCTATATACATATACATTTCTAGTATAATATGTATATAATAATAATAATATATGTATAATTGATGTTGTTTTCATACTGTTGCAATTTAAATAATAAATTAATTGACTGTTGTGTAGTTTCTTAAAGAAGTTTTTAAAAAGTAATGTACCAGCACAAAAAACAGTATTAAAATTTAAAAAGCGTAATTAATATAAGTTATTTACCAGTTATATTATTATGATCAGCAGAATTATGACCGAATCAGTTTTAAAGAATTTTCATACTTTTATCAAGTTTATCTCAAGATTTATTACTCGACAATTCTCTGTTGACCTGATTAATAAGAAACGACGAACTTCCACTTTTTATGTAAGTGTTTTGCAATTTATGCAATTATTAAAATCTACAGTAATATTTAATATGCTATGAGGAGAAACTTTATATTCTCTACAGTTCCGATAACAAATGCGTCTGCAAATTTCGGCCTTTTTCAGATACATATATCATCCGTAATGCAAAAGGTTTCGATGACTTAACCCTAATTTTATATTTTGGTTGATTATACATATTATCAAACTCATAATTATTTTATTTTATGAAATTTTATGGGTATTCTTCTACCCGACTACCCCAAACTTTGTTAGCTGGTTTTGTTGCAAAATACAAGTAGTATCATTGTATCATTATCAGTCTTTAAAGGTGGCTAACAACTAGTTATTGTTAAAATCTATTTTTAAAATGCAAAACACTTCTACATGTATAAAATTGGATAATGTTGTTTACCTTAATTCATGCAACGGACGTTTGTTTTACTATAGAGGTGAAAAAAATGAGATCCACTACAAACTAAGAGTCATATTAGGATGATAAACTTTTGCTGAAGAAGATATATAGCAAATAATAATATATTAATATCCCACCTGTTTCCAAAAATGGCTTAAATACGATTTTTTTCTCCTTTAAACTTTTCCACGAAAAACTCGCAACCTACGAAACAAAATCTATCTTATCGAAAACAGGACAGGGATAGGAAAAAGAATAAATTCCCCAATATCAAATTTAAATCCAATTGGGTCATATCGACATTACAAAATTTGTCCGCTATCTTGATGCCGCTATTTTTAATTCATAAATTTCGAGCCCTAGAATTAAAAATATGAACCGCATAGGATTTTAAATGGTCATGACGAACGACCTTAAAATTTTATTGTAAAATTAAACAATCATACGAATTCTCTTTTGCGGTTGAAAAGGGTTTAAATGTATTGTCGCTAGAACCATATACATACATACCAATTTTTAAATTAATCGGTTATGAGAAAGAAGATGAAAATTGATTACTTACAAGATTTCGCGACTAGGGTTATTGAGACAAATGAAGCTAAAATCAGGAGTTTAGAAATACGCTGATCTCTTAGCATTTGTAGATACTTGTGTAAATAGACTTCATGATTTAAAAATAATTAAATCGTTATTTTCGAGAATACATCAGGTTGAACATTCTACCCAAAAGGAAGATGTTTAAAAAAAGGTTACCATTGCTAGAAATTATAAATATGACGGGGAGACCGGCGAAGACAATAAATGATCCCGGTCTCCATTTGTTGTATGATTCTCCATTGTAATTGTCTGATTCTCCGTTGTAATACTTTCTTCTCTACTCCACAATTAATAATGAAAAAACAAAAACCAAAGCCTTCAACAATTGTTCACCCGAATCGTAGTTACCGAATTCAGGAACGGATCGTAGTGAGCGCAATGCCTGTACAGTGTTTATAGAAAACAGGTACATATTAATGTGCAGACTCACTCTCCGACACGGCCATCCTGCCGCTTCACACGTCCTCGTGTGAAAACGAACCTGAAAGGAAATAAAATTCACCAAAGTAATGCGCTCACTCACTCGGTCAGTCCTGACCATACACAAATAGAACAAAAGTGAACATAATTTTTTTACAGCTTTTGGGAAAATTAATCAGCAAAATCATTCATATCCATCAAAACAACTAATCAATGCTGCATCCAAAATCATTCGATACCGATATTGACAAACAAACTCATTACATATTGCTCAGTTCATTAATCATCCATACAGTTATCAAAACAACAAACAGTCACTTCCATCCAGCGACATTCTAGTGCATCCATTTAGCACTTCAGCTTAGCCATCACCTCCATCCGGTGAGGCGCACAACACACATAACCGCTTCCATCCAGCGATAACATAACCACTTCCATCCAGTGACAACACAACCACTTCCATCCAGTGGCAACATAACATGACACTGAGCAATTCAAAACGGTTTTCAACAATCAAAAGAACCACATTACTCTTCTTGCACCGAATCGTGCCCTACAGATGGTATATCTTCAATAAAGGCTTGACTCTCGGGCATCGCTCTAATGCGATCGTGTGCGTATTTATAAGTACGGGTAGAATTTAAAGATTTTAACACATACCGATCGCCTTCTAAAATCTCTATAATTTTAAATGGACCTTTATATTTAGGGTCAAGCTTTGTTTGATTTCGGGACTCATTTTGCATCAGTACAAATTCCCCTACAGTAAATTTATGCAGTTTAGCTTTAGTACGGTCAAATTTCTGTTTGTCATAGTCAGCATTTTGTTCCATATTCCGAATAGCTTGTGCCCTAACCTCCTCAACATCTATTTGAGGTTCAATACTGTCTAGCACTGCTAACTCTAAAGGTCTAGCAACTTTGCCTATGAAAAGCTCGAGAGCACTAGATTTAGTTACACGATGAGAAGTACAATTGAGAGCTAACTGCACTTCTGGAAGGGCATCCTGCCAAGACCGATTACTAGTCTCAACAGCAGTGAGCATATTTGTTAAGGTACTCATCACACGCTCGACCTGGCCATTAGCACGCGAACTCCCTGTTGCAATCAAATGCAATCGAACACCATGAGATTCGCAAAATTCTCGAAACTCTCGACTAGCGAAGCAACCAATTATCGGATAATTCGGCAAAATTTACTTGCTTGGGATCTGCTTTTTCAAACATTTTTGGGGGTAAGCTCGGCAACGGATTTCTCGAAAAGAAGTCGACGTGACACATGCGATGTCTTTCCAGGGCTTCGTCGACATCCGCCGCTATTATAAGAACATCATCCATATAGACTACCGCGTAGGTATTAGCAAGATCTCCAAGTGCTTTTATAACGGCTCGCTGAAAAACTAAAGGAGCATTTCGCAGACCAAATGGCATGGCTAGATATTCAAATTGCCCATCAGGCGTCACAAAAGCAGTTAACTCTACTGAATCGGGATGAATTGGCACCTGATGAAATCCGGATGCCATGTCTAAAGTCGTGAAATAATGACTTCCATACAGCCTAGCAATTTGATCTGAGATCAAAGGCAGAGGGAACCTATCTGACACGGTATTGTCGTTAAGTCCACGATAGTCTACACACATCCTATCAGAGCCATCTTTCTTTTTGACTAGGAGTATTGGGCTCGCAAACGGAGATGAGCTAGGACGAACAACACCGGCATTGATCAATTCTCCAACCTTTTCACGCACAATCTTGCGCTCCTCAGGACTAAGTCTGTAAGGACGTCGGCAAACAGTCTTATGAGGGTCTTTTAAACGAATTTTCATCGGGTCGGTAAGAGCACGTCTACTAGGAATACCATGGACAAAATATGACTTAAAAGAATTTAAAATTTCAGTTAGTTTCGGTCTAGCATCTTGGGGAATGTCAGTGTCAATAGTATTAAAATTTACTGCATCGGATTCATCAATCTTGCACACATTAACCACCTTAACCTTAGTCAATTGCAACTTGTCCGATGTCACATGTACAGCAAGACCCTGGCTTAAATCTCGCGCCCAATCATTATGTCTTGACGCAGGCAGTAATCTGGTAAGACATGAAAAAGAATATCAAAAGAAAATGGAAATTCCTCACCAGAATGATGCAAAGTTCCAGTAGGTGGATTTATCACACACAAGTCTACCCGCCGCTCAGTAAATGAACCAGCACCATCTTCGCTGCCCTTCTTACCGCTCGTATAACGACAGCTCGATGCATAGTGTCCTACCCCTCGACAGTTGAAACACACAACAGATGTCTTCGGAGGATTCTTGAAGGGTTCGCCTTGTGATGTCCTTGATCCTGCATTTTTCTTGATGGTATCTCGTCTGAATTTGCACTGAGAAGCCTTGTGACCAATTTTGCCACAAATAAAACACTTCACAACTGAGGGTGATGATTTGTGTTTCTTCATGTCGTGCACGTCAGAATCACAGGATTTCCTCTTCATAAAAGACATCGCCTTAAGTTCTTGCTGTAGACGGTATCTCGTTCCAACTTCCGATGTAAACGACAAGCGTTGGACTCGAGGCTCGAATTGGGCGATGTGAGCCAATACCGTAGAAACGGCAATCTGCTCAGCCGTGAGGTTCTTCCATCGAGACATCAATGAAGACATCATCGTAGCAGCATATGCTGCAAGGCACTCACCTTCCCTGGGTCTGTTGCTGTGCAGATTGATCAAGGAGGCAGCCACAGTCTCAGGACAATCGTACCTTGATATGAAAAGGTCCTTGAAATCATTCCACAACATCCCAGGAAAGGATATTTGCGAAAGCCAGACAGAAGCTTGCCCTTTGAGTGCCCGGCTTAGTGCAATTATCAACGAAGCACCCTGAAGCTGATTGTCCACCATACACATATCCGCAGTGGTAATCCATGCGCGTGCGTCGGTAATTCCTTTGTCCGGATCGAATTCAGGCAGTTGAATTTCGCTGTGAGCTTGTGGAGGCTTCATGGCTTGCAGTAGAGCCATAAATTTTTGTTTTGCTGCTCTAATAGTAGGTACCATTTTTCGTCGCTCCGTTCCCCTTCTTCCTGTAGGAGACGTCGGTTACATCCCACTTCTGATGACGGGGAGACCGGCGAAGACAATAAATGATCCCGGTCTCCATTTGTTGTATGATTCTCCATTGTAATTGTCTGATTCTCCGTTGTAATACTTTCTTCTCTACTCCACAATTAATAATGAAAAAACAAAAACCAAAGCCTTCAACAATTGTTCACCCGAATCGTAGTTACCGAATTCAGGAACGGATCGTAGTGAGCGCAATGCCTGTACAGTGTTTATAGAAAACAGGTACATATTAATGTGCAGACTCACTCTCCGACAAATATATCTGTAATTTTGGTAGTGCTTATTCAATTAATTGAAAACAAACACTTTTTTTCGGTAAAGTTTGACGATTCAATCAAGGTATTAACTTTTTTGTGCTTTTATGCAGAATCGGAGGTAATTTTTCTGAAAATGTAGACTTCTGATAAATTATATTTTTATCCTATTAATCATGGATTTTTTCATTTTTGATTTTATTCACGTACCGATGCTATTCCATTATCCTTTGCTCGAACTTAACGAAATCTAGTACTTCCTTTAACGCATTCGGAACGGAACACTTTTCCTAGTTGTTGACATTTCGGGGAAAACCCTAAAAGGTCGCGGGAGTTCACCGGCTTTTGTGAAAGCGCGGATATAAATAACCGGGAGTCATTTTCCAGTCAATTTTAGACTCCGCCACTGACGATTTTTTGCCGTATCAATTCTAAACGAGTTATTTACTTTTTGTAGTGTTTGCAATTCTGCGGTCAGTTGAGTTGCGATTATTTGCGGGCTGCCGGCAAGTTTCAGTGGGAGACGGCAGTAGTGAAGTAGAAGTCTTCAATTTTTATCAAGTAAGAAATAAGTTTAGTGATTCATTGAAGTGAATTTATTCTGTTTTTGTAGGTAAAAACGCAAGTCATCAGTTCGGCAGTTTAATTAGTGGAGAAAGCCTCATTATGAGACTCATAATTTTCGCATTACTCGCCCTAGCCGCGGGGGGAAGGTGTAGTTTTGTGAATCCTTACCCTCGATTTGAGAGGTACCGCGACGGCGGCGATCCGGGGGAGCCTCTGTACTTAACCCCGCTGATAAGAGCCGGTAAAATTGACGAGGCTCAGCAGAAGGCGATCGTCACGGGCGGGCAGTTCAGTTGGGTCCGCAGCTACTCGGGGTACCTCACGGTAAACGATCAATACAAATCTAACCTATTTTTCTGGTATTTCCCCCCTAAATCGAACGACTATGAGCCTGTGGTGCTCTGGCTGCAAGGAGGCCCAGGGGCATCGTCCTTATTCGGCTTATTTACGGAAAACGGCCCATTCTCTGTTAGTGCAGAGGGCAAGCTCGTACAGCGAGAATTTGCGTGGAATAGAAATCACCACCTTATCTACATAGATAACCCGGTTGGCACAGGATTCAGTTTCACCCAAAACGACATTGGCTATGCCCGGAACGAAAAAGACGTCGGCAGAGATTTGTTTGAGGCAATCCAGCAAATTTTTACACTATTCCCGCATATGCAACAGCTCGATTTTTGGGTCACCGGGGAATCGTACGCCGGAAAATATGTCCCAGCCCTTGCCTATAAAATCCATCTTAATAAATTAAGGGCTCAAAGGCGGCAAAAGCCCGTAAATGTCCCCATTAAACTAAAGGGCATTGCTATTGGGAACGGACTATCTGATCCTTTCCACCAATTAAAGTACGGCGACTATCTTTATCAAATCGGACTAATCGACACACACGGACGGGACATCTTCCACGCCCATGAAAAAGCCGGCAGAAAGTGCATATCGCTGCACGACTATGAATGCGCTTTTAACGAATTCGACTTACTTATAAACATGGACCAATCTCCCCAAGGATCCGTCTTCCGCAACCTCACGGGATACAACACCTACTTTAATTTCCTCAAAACTGAAGAGGCTCCCGACGAAGCAGCCATGGGCAAATTCCTTCAATCTTCCGAAGTCCGAAAGGCAATCCACGTAGGGAACAACACTTTTCACGACCTGCAGGGCGAAAACAAGGTGGAGAAATTCCTGAAGGAGGACGTCATGGACAGCGTAGCCCCCTGGATCGCGGATCTCCTTTCGGAGTATAAAGTTTGCATTTACAACGGACAATTGGACATCATTGTGGCTTATCCACTCACTGAGAACTATCTGCAAAGGTTAAAGTTCCGAGGCGCTAATATTTACAAGACCGCTCGGAGGGATATTTGGAGGGTGGACAACGAAATCGCTGGGTATGTTAAGGAGGCCAGCAATTTGATTGAGATCCTCGTCAGGGATGCCGGGCACATGGCGCCAGCCGATCAACCAAAGTGGATTTTTAACATGATCACAAGATTGACCCATGGGAAGGACAGAAGGTTCATTGACGCAAGGGTTTAATAATTAGTTAGTTTTGTTATATCTACATAGTTGAGGAAATAAATCCTAATAAGATCATACTATCCTTGTTTTCGATTTTTAATTAAAGAAAAGAAAAGATACAACGGATTTGAAATTAGCGACTCCGACTACATAACGTAAGTATTGTATACAAGTCACTTCCTATTCCCTAGGTTTTTTACATGTACCCTATCCTTTGATTTACGCGGTTTGTAAACTAAAACAAATCAAAACAAAGCCTGGTCGGACAAAATCGTTAAAAGAAGAGATACTTTTTTTTCCTAAAATAAGAGCTAGCTTTTGAAAGGTATAAAAACGAATAATTTGTTATGGAACATTATTAATTAATGTTAATATGCTTTAATTCGTTTTATTTGTTATGGGTAATTGTTAATTTATCTTTACGTTTTTCATTTTAATAATTGAATTACGCGAAAAATTTGTGTATGGTATTTGGATATTAAATTTGGATTTCGAGACTATTCACTGGAACCAATAAAATGTTTGCCCTATTTTACATGAAAATATCTTCGCCACTTATTTATATCTTTTGATTCATTTTGCACGACTAGTTTAATTGAATAAATCCTTACCTTTTTATATGTATTCTGTGTGTTTTGCACGATTTCAATTTACAGACTTTCGGGGAACGTATCTAACATGTAAAGAAACAAATAGGTATATATTATCATCACTCTTCGAGAAACCTAAATTATTTAATAAAAGAAGAATTCGAACTAGCTCACACATTCCAAAGTAATGTGAGAACAGTCGTAAAAAAATACATGAGTCTCTTTTTGAAGTTGATAAAAAATTAGAAAATATTCTGGACTATCACCAACATAGAAAGATTGATAATAGATTTTACTCATTGTGAAAGAAATGTGGAATTTTGTGAAAAACCAATTGTATCATTCACATATTTAAATCATATGTAATTATAGCGCGCGGATCAGATAACTTTTTATTTAAAGACAATATGCAGATTAATTTTATTTTGAATTCTTAAAACAATAGTCCATTCCGTTTAAAATGATTCAAGGATAGGCAAACGAAATGAAAATCTTAATTTGTAAACGTTTTTTAATTGTTAGCACATAAAGCTTGGTGTTCATATAAATTAGTAGAAAAAGTTTTAAAAAAATTCGTGATTAGGTTGGACGAAGCACGTCATAAGCACTTGGAGTGCATTTTTTTGTTCATTGGATAATTGACTTGTTTGTAATATTTTTCCTAATTCAAGAGGACACGATATCAAAGGAGCTGCATTTTCAGGCAGAACTCGGTTTGTAACTCTGATCCAATTTTGTTTAACAGACTCAAGTCTGGGAATAAGTTCATTCTTAAGAACAATGCAATCCTCTGTTGCAGCCACCTTCAAAATATGGCAAAGAGTCAAGCAAAGCTGTAAGAAACCATTTGAATAAAAGTTTTGTAGATATTCGGAAAAAGTTAAACCTGCTCCTGTAAATTATCTCGATGTTTGTACTCATTGAAGTCCACCAAATTATCAGATTGTTCAAGAGCTAGTAGCAGCGAGGACCATATTTCCAGTAAATACGTTCCGTAATTGTCTCTTTCGTTTATGGTGGCTAAAGCTGCTGCACCGTTTATACGCACTTTAAAATTTGTGCTGTTTACGATTAAGTTACATAATGATGGGAAAACTATTTGCTGCCAGTTGATATTTGCTTTCGAGTAAAACAGAGCTGGATTTCGCATGAAATTTCCAATGGCATAGCACGCGTTCCACTTGACCTTAGAGTTTCCACCCTTGGTCATGCAATTTACTAATTTTTCTATAGCACGCATGCTTAGCTGCCGCCAGGTGGTTAATTCGAGATGTTCAATTGTTATTAACCGGAGAAGGTTTCCAAGGGTTCTTACTGCATTGCTACGAACCTTTATGTAAAAACATCTTTTGATTTAAACTATTTTCTAATTGGTGACATTTTCTTACCTTATCGTTATCATCTGCAGATACAATAGCAATTTCAAAAAGCCTTTTGAACAGATCAACGGAAATTCTATCGAAGCGTGACTCAACACTAAATAAAAAGATATAATAGATTTTAAAATATAGCAAAGTATGTATGTGACTAAAAGTGGAAAGTTAGTTAATCTCTAGTTTGTGTTATTTGTTAGAGAGTGACTATTTTCACCTTAAAACGTGAAACCAGAAACCAGAAACCAGAAAAAATAAATTCATTCAAATTACAAAATGCCTATTAACTAAAGATTTTCCTTTTACAAAATGCCTACTAACTAAAGATTTTCCTTTTACAAAATGCCTACTAAATAAAGATTTTCCTTTTACTGTGAATTTATTTTTTCTGGTTTCTGGTTTCTGGTTTCACGTTTTAAGGTGAAAATAGTCACCTCCTATTTGTTAATCTAAGTAATACAAAAGCATCATTTTACTTTCTCGCTATAATAAATCCATTTATAGTACCAATATTTTTATCCCTCCAACCATTAAATAAAAATAATAAAAAATGAATTCAGCTTCTCCAAAAACGCAATTGGATAATAAATTCTAGCAAAATTCAGGCCCAAGAATTTTTGTTT
Source organism: Eutolmus rufibarbis (assembly GCA_963920795.1). NCBI lineage: Eukaryota > Metazoa > Arthropoda > Insecta > Diptera > Asilidae > Eutolmus > Eutolmus rufibarbis. The sequence continues at coordinate 34,204,649 of OY987205.1, forward strand.
GGCAGGGAATTCTTACCAATTAACCATTAGAGCGTCACTAATGTTTCCCATAGCCCACGAAGTCTTCACCCTAATATATAATTTTTGTTCGTGCATCAATTGAATAATTGCTTCTGCAGTATTTTCTACAAAACAGAGATCTTCCCGCAGAGATGGAAACATAACGTAAACCGCCAAAGCACGAACAGCAGCAGCTCGCACAGTGCTGTCTTCATTACAACTAATTCCAGATAAAAGAGAAATTAGCTGAATGTGGGATTTGTGCTGAAAGATATTTGGAAATTAGAGTGTCAATACAATCAAGCGTTTTTTATTAAATTACCGGAAGCCTTTCGAAGATGTGAACACCAATGTTTGACATAAAATCACATAAAACTGCCTTTAAGGCTGGAATTTGATTTACATCTTGAACTTTTTGTATCACAGGTGGCAACATTAAAGTCCAAAATTGTTGGCAAATATTTAAATCTTCCGTTGAAGGCGCTTCTAAATGTTTAACATAAAATTATTAACACTCCACCTGGGTATTTTTTGTTGCATAATTTACCTGTTTCCAATAAATAACTATTTATAGAGTGGCCCAGCACATCTAAACATTTTCCTGTATACAATCTAATATCACTTTGAGAGTCCTCCAGTGATAACTGAAGGGCTTTTCCAACTAAATCCAAATAATTTTTCAAGAGTAAAAAATGTGTGGCCATTGACGAAAGTACTTGAAGGCATTCAATTCGAACAGGCGTAGATGAAATTAATGTGTTCGTCTAGATTATAGTTATTATTGCTTTTCAATTAATTTAGGGGAATTTTTACTTATGTACATACTTTTAATTGCCCAATGGGAACTCCTAAATTCTCTAACACTCTTTGCAGTAACCAACTCATTCTAGACGGCACAGGATTAACGTTTGAGGGTTTATCCTCTTTACTCTCTGTAATTTCTTCTTCGTAATCGGAATCAATAATTTCTTCTTCTAATTCTGGCTCAATTCTAAAAGAAAAAAATTTTGTTTATCTTCTTAAAATGTTTAGTAATTTTTGTTAGGTACAATTGATTCACGCCAGCATCGTTTAACTGATTCTGATTTTTTTTCGTTGTTTGTAAACTTGATTTTGGAATGTCTACGCATTCTGAGATTTCCGCTGTAATATCTTGGACGGAAATGAGAAATTCCATGACCATAAGAGCGGCCACTTGTATAGTTGGATCTACAAAAACAATATAGATGAAGTTGAAAGTTTCTACGGAAAAATTCTTACCTCTGTGATAAACCAACCTCCTTATGTACTTTATGAAATTCGTAACAAATCCAGTTTTCAATCGATGAAACGGTGTCGCCTATTATAACATTGTTCAATTACCTTATAAATATCGTTAAATACAAATTTTATTAACCTGAATTAAAACTGACAGACATTTTAAAATTTGTGTCAGCACTGGAAGAGAGCTTTCTGTCGAAAGGGCCTGTGTGAGAGCTTCGTACATACTAAGGATCATATTTCCCAATGAAATTGAGAATGGCATGAAAGATGTTGGAGCTTTTTCGCTACTTTCTGCCTGCAGAAGGTATGCTTTTGATCCAAATAACATAACAGAAGTCGTCTGAAGAGCTGCTATTCTGCATCTGGGATTGGGGTCTCGAAGTATGCTATTCAGGAGCGCAGTGCTTGTGTGACTTACTGGTTCTTGTGGAAATAACGAATGCCAGTAGCCGTACAATATCTTTTTTTCTGTGTTCTAAAAATATTTTTTAAATGATTTATTTTGGAAATATTTGCGCCATAATGTTTTTGTTACATTCATTCATACTGAAATAGTGAGAATGATATGGTAAAATTTGTTCGTTAATATCGATACATCAATATTTTCTTGATTATTTAACATTAACCAGAAAAACATTAACAAGCCAAGAGAATGAAAATAAGTAAAAATCACTTACCTTAGCGATTAAACCCAGGAGTGATATTGCAGATAGTCGAAGTTTCGCTTGTTTATGACGTTCATTTTGCGCTCTACCAGCTTCCGACTCAGAGAAATCTGAATCACTTGTTTTATTAAACGATGAGAGAAATGAACTGTCAACTAAAATAAATTGACTTAAAAATAATGTAGTTTGATAACAATTACAATACGTACAATCAACCTTCAGACCTGTTTCGCACTGAGGCTGCTCAGCAGTTTCTTCAGACTTTTGGCCTTTTTTATTATCAGTCTTTTTATTCTTGTTCACAGTTCTCGGCCGCCTCGTTTTAGCTACCTTTCCTCCTTTACTAGCCTGCGTCGCTGCGGTTTCTAAAATTGATTGTTGCGAAACATGAACCTTCTGAGGTTTCATTCGTGCAATATCTGGCAGTCCAAAATGCATAAATGTTTTTGAAATTCCAATCAATTCTCCAAGATTATGTTCGCACCACTCCTGGTTTTCATTTGCTATTTTGTGTAGTACATTTAATGCAGACGTAGCGTACATCATAAATGACACGCCGTTGTTTACTTTAAACGAGTGTGTGTAGAGTGTATCAAGGACCTTAGATCCGACAGTGGCTAACAATTCGTCTGTCTGATCAGTGCCTTTGAATTCGTCGTTCAAAGGAAGCATTGATTCGATGCAGAACATTGTAGAAACGAGTAGTTCCTCACAAGAGTTTGCGTCATAATTTCCTAGTTTATTTTCCACTTTTTTAGATAATATGTTTAAAAGTAAATTGTCTGGAGAAAGCAAATCCCAAAACTGTAATAAATAAAAAATAGTAATGAAGTGCTGCATAATAAATGAAACTGGGCTTAGACAAAGGAGTTTTATGGACACTTGGTAAACAGCTTTAAAGATATTTATTTAAACATTGTCCAATAAAGCAAAAGCTTTGAATTTTATGGTGTGTGTACATATATTTTCTTATAAAAATTATTTATTAAAAAACATGTTTTTCAACAACAAATAATTGCTGCCTACATAAAACCATTTGTTTTTACCTAACACAATAAACTCAAGTTTGCATCGCGAAATTATTGAATTTGTTTAAGAATTTGACAACTTTAAAAATTCTTAGCTTTTTGTATCCGGTGTGTATTTCGCATGTGCTTTAACTTTTACCATTTGTAGCAACCGAAACAAGAAAAAGCCCGTCCTGACTCGAAACGACTTGTTGTCTTCCGTTAGTGTCGTGTGTGTTAGTCGAATCGACAAGAGAAGTGTTTACCGCGCATAAAGGATGCGTGGAGGTGCTAATGGACTAGAAATATATTATGGACAGCAAATAAATGTTAGTATACCACAAAAATGAATGAATAAAATTAGTAGCAAAAAATTATTTCTAAGATATTGCATCGGAGGATTTTCAGAGTCTCCGATTTTGTATCCCATGCTGTAATTTTCGAATTTATGATGTTAGATCCAATATGACTGACCATTACTTTAAATACTAAATCAGTGACTTCTAAAATATCCTAATGCACTATTTTATGGAAACTCGCAAACGTTAAAAAGAATGATTTTTGTTTTTTGCCTTAGCCGTAACCTGTTTTTGTGTAACACAGGTTTACGAAGTTCTCGTCAGTTCAAATAACATAATTCTTTTATATTGTCTAACGACTGATTATGCCTTGAAAGATAGTCTAGCTTCATTCTCTTTATTATATTGATGATTTTTTTCTGCGCACCTTTCTTCTCAAAAACCCTTTTATCTATACATATCATTATTAAAATTACTTCTTTAGATGCCTGACGAATTTTTCCACACTGGGCGACTATGCCCGCTTCTAGACCTAGTCTATATAAGAAGGAAACTCCCACTTCTAGTTCTAGTCTATATAAAAAGTAATTTAATTTAGGCAATTACTTGCCTGGGTGCAGTAGGTAGGATGGTTTTTGAACAAGGCCTGCATGACCGAAAGCGCATCGCACGCTGTTGTGCGGAAGTTGAAGTTAATGCACTTAAGCAGCCAGTCCACCGATTTCTTAAAACCCTCTAGGGGAAGTTGAATTTTCTGCTTATTTAAAAGAGTTACGAGTAGGCAGCAAACTTTCATTATCAAGGTGTCCTCGCTGGTGGGTATGTTGGCAAAGGATTCCACCAGCCGTGAAGCTGTCTGCAAATAAAATTATTAGCAATCGATAAAAGTTGAATTATTTCTACTCAACAAATTCAAAACACTTTAAATTTGTGGAATCTTTAAAATTAATCAAGTTCAAGAAGTGGGGCAGGAAGTCTGCTGTCTACCCACCTTAGAATCTACAAATCTTTGAGTCTGGTAGTCTAAGCTATTTAACTCGTTCAACAAGTTGTTTATCTCCATCCTGGAACTATCACTATGACCGTCATTGCAGTTTAAAAAGAGGAATTTTGTTATTAATTTCGAAAATTCCTCTCTACTTTCCATGTTTCTGTTGTTGACACTGCTGACAGTTAATTTGACAGCGTGCAAATTCTGTCAGCTTTGGCAAAACTTTCAATTTGAATTTTCTCACAGACATTTAATGAGGCAAATTGTTATAACAATATGTATATATCAATTAGCGAATAAAATGCTAAAACAGTATGTTCTAAAGTTTTAAACATTGTAAATAACTTCAAAAAAGGAAAGCCGAAACTGCGAACATGTCCTTTAAGTTTTTTCGTGCCTACCTTGATCAATTGCTTCTTTTGTTAAAGAAGAAGATCAAACTAGCCTTGACATTTGTGATATGTTGGGTTAAGTAGGCGGCTTCGAGTTGATTCCATTCAGTTTCAGAAATAAAATTGTTTCAACATGGCTGCAGGACCGATTGCTGAAAGAAATCAAGGTAAAGGAAGTGTATTTCTTTGATATTAAAATTTAATGCTGTAAATATTTCAGATGCCACGATTTATGTTGGAGGCTTGGACGACAAAGTTACAGAGTCCCTCCTGTGGGAGTTGTTTGTCCAGGCAGGTCCCGTCGGTAAGTTATTCAAGGAACTTACTTTTAAATTAATCTATTCGTGTATATTGTCTTGAATACCAGGGCTACCAAGGGGTAAATGAGCGAATAAAATGTTTAGTGACTTCACCCTGCCCATTGCTATAAAATTATAATTAATAGCAATTGAAAATTCCAGCCTAGTAAGAACAAGTCAAATACAAAACAGTCGATTTTGTAAATGGAGACCCATGTTTTTTTTTTTTTTTTGCTAAAAACAAAAGGTATCGGTTTCAAAATACGTCATTGGATTTAGTAACTCTATATCCAAAAAATGAAAATATGGCCTAGAGAGAAGAATGCGGATAGAACTGTTGATTCGATATTTAAAATCCGGGGTAGGATGTACTTAAAAAACCTTTCAAGTTCTGTACCAACATATTATTAAAAAACAGTAGATCTACCGAATTTAATCATATGCACGTGTATATATCGGGAGAAAAAAAAAACAATCCACAAAAACGTAACCTTATGTTAAAACAAAAATAAATACGTGCGCCTCACAAAGACGTAACTTTCTATCAAATTTCATATTCCTTCGTCCCGTCGTTGTTGTAAACATCTGTGGCAAACAAACGCACGGACCCAATAGCAACTTTATAGGGGTCACATCATGAAATTTTAAAAATGTACGTTTTTTGGTGTTCTAGCAGTAGATTACTCTTGGTTTCACTAAAAAACTTAAAACTTAAATTTGCATAATCAGATTATCTAACTTTATGCTATCCAATTTTTCGCTTAGGAAATAATACCTAATCAATTTTTTTTATTCTGCTTCATGATTTTGGTAACAAAGTGCAGCGAACTATCTAGGCAACGAACATTTGAAAAGTTCAAAAGTTAAATATGCTATTTCTTTAACAAATTCTTAAAAGCTTGGTTTGCGCCAAACCAAAGAATACGTTAAATAAATTGCTAGCAGTATGTTAATCTTAAAGGAGAAAATTAGATGTAATTCTATGTAATATCTTGAGTTTCTAAATTTCAATATCCGATCTTAAGTCCCTGAGTACCAATTTTCATATCATTCCTTTAAAATTGAAAGTAAAGAACTTAAACTATCATAAAGTAAAATCCTCATTAAAATAAAATGTACAGTATTTTAACGCCTTTACTGTTTTGTCATAAGTACATATGAGTATAGGTTTACATTTATTGTTTTACTAAAGAAGATTTAACAAATTTAAAGAAGACCTAATGCAATGAAAATTTTTATTTAGAGTAAAAATTTATGACTTGAATCAAAAGTTGTACGACGCAATGAAAATAGAACCAGATTAAATTGTAATATTATTATTATTATTATGAAATGAATAAGTTGAAATAAGCACTTTGAGAAATTAAAAGAAATCATTAGTTTTCGATATATAAAATTAAATGAATAACAGAAGTTTTAAAGCCATATTTCTTTAAATGTCCGAGTACCAAAACAATTTTTAAATGTAGTCTTATATGCCTCTTTATTACAGTAAATGTTCACATGCCTAAAGATAGAGTGACCCAAATGCACCAAGGTTATGGATTCGTTGAGTTCCTGAGCGAAGAGGACGCTGATTATGCGATAAAAATAATGAACATGATAAAACTTTACGGTAAGCCAATTCGCGTGAATAAAGCGTCGGCGCATCAAAAGAATCTCGACGTGGGGGCCAACATATTCATCGGTAATTTGGACCCCGAAGTCGACGAGAAACTGCTATACGACACATTCTCTGCGTTTGGTGTTATCCTCCAAACTCCGAAAATCATGAGAGATCCCGAAACAGGCAACTCAAAAGGATTTGCATTTATTAATTTTGCCAGTTTTGAGGCTTCAGACGCTGCTATGGATGCGATGAATGGCCAATACCTCTGTAATCGTCCAATTTCGGTTTCATACGCCTTTAAGAAGGACTCGAAGGGCGAGCGGCACGGATCTGCTGCTGAACGTCTTCTAGCTGCACAGAATCCACTTTCCCATGCAGATCGGCCCCATCAGCTCTTTGCGGATGCTCCAGTTCCGCAGATCGTTCCTGTTATGGGTCAGATGATGCCGCCTCCTTTGATGGCACCTCCTCCTCCACCTACAACACCTGGAATGATGCCACCACCACCCCCTGTTCCGCCGCCCTCGAATCCGGGTGGAGCGTTCCCTTCATCTGTTCCGCCTCCACCGCTACCTCCCATGCCGTCAAATCAACCGCCCTTGCCACCACCGGTTGGCATGCCTCCACCACCGCGAATGATCCCACCCCCGCCGTGGCAAACAGGTGGCAATGCTCCTTCGTACGGAAACGGGATGCCCGCTCCCCCAACTGGCGCTCGGCCCCCGCCTCCAAATTGGCGACCTCCACCACCTGGTTTTCAGCGACCACCGTTCCCACCTCGACCTATGCCTCCACCGCCGTTCAATGGCGCCGAAGGATTTCAATACTAATTGTAAAACCGAATGTATATTACGTTGTGTTTGTCCAGCATAAAAATCTGAATAAATATTTGATACTTTCAATAACTACTAATAGATTCAATATTTCATTTACCATTTGTGTTTGTCCCAGTTTCTTTCTTAAAATTCGATTAATTTATTTTGAACGTGTAACTTTCATACTATTTCAGACTCGTAAATTTTCGGAATATTTTCTATATTGTTCGGAATATGTATTATTATTGTTCTATTATAGCTTTAAAGAACAATACATTTTTTTAGAAACCGGGGCTATTTTTAATAACATTAAAATAACCAGTTTCTTCTCTTCTTGAATATGCCTACATATAAAAGGAATGGATTTTCCTATTTGATAATAATGTTTATAGTCATAATTCAAATAAAATCATATCGTTATACTCTCCACAGTTTGATGTTTGGCGTTTTCCGCAATAGATACATTTTATATTGCTCTAAAGAAGAATTTTATGAATTTCCGAAGTTGATAAAAACTACATATACTTGCATGCAATTATGCATACTAGGTAAATTGAAAATACCCGCCACAGATTTATGAAAGCAATGCAAATTACAATGGTTTGACACGCGACGATGCTACAATTGTAATTGATTTAAGTGAAAGTATGATTAAATAGTGGCAAAGGTAGCAGTAATTTTAAAAAAGTGTTTATGTTTTTCAAATATTTAATTGCGTGCCAATTTTTTGTTGACTGATTTCCGCACCTTCACGGCGCACAATTCAAATTGATTGTTTTTGATAAAACAGTTGTACGGCAACTGACCAGTCATTATCCAAGTCAACTTCCATGAAAACATCTATCCAGGCCAAGCTCTCTCCTGCAGATACGACAAATCCATTAAAAATTACGGAGGTAGTTCCACTGCCAATACGACGATTAGATCAAAACGAGCTTTTCCTGAGAATCGCTGCATTCTGCATTCAGTACTACTTTAGAACTCGAACTCGACTTAGTCTGCATTTTGACTCGTCTGCATAATGTTCGATTTAAAATTCATCTTGCTATTAACGCTTTTAAACAGTCTGTGCCTCTGCCAAGAAGGTGGAACTAAAGATGAAAAAATTGATTCTATTCAAGTCGTTAACGGGAAAAAGGAGAAGAAATTTGAAAGGGTTGGACTTCCTGGCAACTTGTACAATCCATATTTGCTCTTCAACTACGTAAGAATTGCATTTAATCGAAAATAAATATAATAATAGTGTAAGTATAAATGTTTTTCTCAGCCTGAGCCGGGGTGGAAGGCATCTGCAAACTTAAGTTCAGACTCCCCTGATGAGGGCGATAAGGGGTCCATAGATTTTCATCAGTGGGGTCCTAATAATTTCGTCAGAGTCACCGTGAATGTTACAGGACTACCTCCAGGAAAGCATGCAGTCCATATTCACGCTTTTGGAGATGTAAGCCAGGGTTGCAAATCAACAGGGCCTCATATGCCGAGTAACTTTGTAAGATTCTCTTTAAAACCAAAAGAAATTACTTTTGTTAAATTAACTTGAACTTATTTCTCAGGTAGGTAACATTGAGGTCAAAGAAGATGGGACAGCCAGCACTTCGTTCTTCAGTCCATTGCTAACGATGTTTGGATACCATGGAATCGTCGGCCGTTCAGTCGTGATCCACGAAAAGCCAATTGAGTCCAGTGTCCAACCGGACGTCTTTTCATCACCATACTTCATCTTGCCGCCAAATATGCTCACGTTCCAAACGGAGGAAAGTCAAGTGGGCCCCGTCATCGCATGCGGACCAATCACCATAACCGACAATAAACCATGATTGAGTCCTTCAACCATGCTGAGCACACAATTTGTGTACTTTTGAGCAATTTCATCAATAACACATAATTATATTGGTTTTCTGAATTTTTTAAAATCGAGTTTCATTTCCTATTTGATGATGGTATAAAAAGGGCGATGGGTGCAATATGTGGCTGAGTGCATGAAAATGAAGTCGTCAGGTGTGGTTAAATTACTTACAGTGATGTTTTGCATAATTACTGCCTTGGAAGCTTTTAATATTTTTGTGGAACCTATAAAACAACTTTTGAGCGCTAACCGTAGTCCTGTAATCGTTACTGCAATGGTTTGCTGGAGTTTTGGTAAGCGTCAACATTTTACTTTGTTTTAAAATCATTTACAATGGTACCTATCAGAAAATATGCAGCAAATTGCATTTTATTCCATTAAAAGAAAACGTGTTTTTTATAAAGAAATGGATTTATTACATCCTCACTAGTTGGTGTTGGATTTTGGAACTTTTCATCTCCCGTTTTTCAGCAGTAAACATATTTACAGGAATGGTTGGAGAATGGTCGTTAAACTTTATTTGTACACTCGCTTAGTTATGGAGTGTTAAATTTACTCTTATCTCAAAATATTTTAAATTCAATTATCTTGAAAACAGATATGAGAAAATAATTTAAATTTTAAAATCGTGTTTGACAAACTAGAAGTTAGCATTTTTTTTTAAATTCGACGGAGGCTATTTTGTCAAATATGTACATATTTAGTGCATGGTTTTTTATACAATAAAAAGAATCATTACTCTGTAGAATGTGATAAAATCTGTAAAACTATTTAAATTGTTAATGAATTTTTAGAACATTGTTTGTCATTTTAATAGCTGTTCTTATTATTGTACATGCCCTAAATTCAGTAGCATCCTTGATATTTTTACAAATTGGTAAAGAATTAACTCGATGCAAAAGGAGTTCGTAACATAGTTCAAGTGAAAGCCTGAATTCCATATTTAAATATATAAAATATTACTTTTCTACAGCACATACGAATACATTATCTTTGATGAATATACACCAGTTATGAATTTAGTTTACTATTGTATACAAATTTCAATTTATGAAAAAAATGAATATTAAGAAATAATGTACATATTAATTTAACACCTTTCTTGCTTGGCTTTGGCAAAGCTAGGGTTGTCGAATATGTTATATTACAATATAAATTTAATTTCTAATTATCAATTGTCAATATTTATACTTTAAAATAACTTGTGCAAATAAAAGAAACATATTTCAAACTCAATTTAAAACAACCTATGTTTAGCCTGATTGTCGCTTTTTATCAGAGATATTAAACACAAATTGTAGTAAGCTGACAAGAAGAATAAATAAGTAAGGAATTATTCGGAAGAATGAAATAATTACAAAGATAATATCTAAATATTTATAAAGTTTCGAATTTGTGCAATTTCTTTATTTATTCTAACTGTGTGGTTTTGTGCACTTTGTTCAAGAACAGCCAATACATTTGGTGTACTGCAGAATAAATTCATGTTACTAGATATCGACCAAGAGTCATGTTCGGTAAAATATTTGAACCAATAAATAGTTTTTAATTATCACTTGAAAAGAATTCCCACTATTCTATAAGGAAAATTATACCCACTTCAAGAACAAAGATGAATCTTACAGCATAATTATTATTTTCTAGTCATCTTTGTTTAAAATCCATAAGGCCGAGAAAGCGCACAATGAGTTCTCAGCTTAACATAAGCATATTATTTAGTGGACAATAAGTTTCGGTTGGTTTATTCCATAAAAACGACGTCAGCAAAGCGACAAACAATTCTCACTGACGAATAAAGAGATCTTGTCATAATCGAGTGAATGTCCATTGCATGACGAGTAATTTGTATTGTGATTATGCGAGTGCGTTAAACAAAGTATTTTTATGTAATTGCATTATGTAGATACAAGTGTCCAATTGAGGGACAATTTGATTGAGTTACGGTTTGTTAATTTAATTTTTTTAATTTTCTTTAAGACGTTATTACATCTATAACAGCTGGCAATTTCATAAGAATTTTATTTATATTTTCTAATAATTTTGAGTAAAAATATATTTTTTACTCCTTGCAGATTTTTAGAGTTTCAATCGAATGAAACAAAAATTACTTTTACTATGTAAGTACTGATTAACTTTAAACTGTTTGAAGAAATGTTCGATTTTTAAAATGAAATTGAGGCCAAATATTTTTAATTAATTTGCTGTATTTTGGTTGACCTATTATAGCAATCATAAATTGAAAACGCATTTAAAAGACCTTCAAAGTAGCTCGAATTTCTCGATTGAAATTTTTTAGCTTTTTTCATAACCACCTTAGTCCTTAGCTACATAATTTTTCTATTCTATGTCAGGTCATAATTTCTTAAGATCGGTAATTAATTTAATTCTGATATAAATATGTATGCATGTAAATAATTGCAGTACTTTTTAAACATTATATAAAATGATTAATGTTTCCAATGTTAAAGGAAACATTAATCGTTTTATATAAAATTTAAATTTATACATACTTGCCTGAGTTAGGTTCTTTACTTATTTATTATGCATATTCGACGTCGATAAGCAAAATTATCTACTTTGTTTTCTTCAGAATACCTCTAAAATGTGAAATACGATCACGATCCTTAATAATTATTAAATCTTCTTGATTTCCAGATGATAAACTGGTATTCGCAAGAAACTTTTTAGACTACAAAAATAAACACAATTATCAATTCGCCATAACGGATGTAAAAATTGATAATTTTCCAAATGTGCAAGAGGAACACCAGCACTTAATTATAGTCGACTTAAGATGTAATCAAACATCAACTTTTTTGAGGCAGGTAGTAATTATATTACTTTTGATGTTTCTTTTCGTGCAATTTTAAAATGTTTCCTAGACCGGAATGAAATTGACCCATCGATTCAAGTGGATTGCCATAAATAATAGTCACGACAGTGACCACATAATTATCACCACTTTTCGTCATCTACCCGTTCTTCCCAATAGCGAAATATTTTATATATCAAGATCTGATCCAGATGGATTTATAATCAGACAAGGTTACCAAGTTCTCTATTAGATAATTAAATTCTGCTTCAAAGTTTCATAACTTCTAAATACATATGTATCAAAGTTTATAGAATTTCCATGGCAACCAGCTTGCAAACGGATCTGTTTGGGATATACCGCAACGGAAAACTTCTGGAGTACAGTGGAAAACAAGCTGCAGCTGGACGACGACGAAATCTTAACCTGGTTTTGCTGCGAGCTACGCTCGTTGTAACGAACAATGATACGTTAAATCATTTGGAAGACTATGGGTTTGTTATGTTAACTTTATTTGCCGGCCTTTCACTAATTTATGATATGATTATCTAATTGTCTATTAAAACCACACCCTATACATATGTATCAATTTACTTTTAGATTAGCGTAAAAGCATTATTGATGCTTTTTTATCACTTTATTTGGTTGTCTCCATAATAAATAATTCGATTTTTTTATTCATATCAATTACAATGCAATATCATTTTTCTAATATTGCTAATTGGCAGATCTCGATTGACTAGCTTTGTGGTAGTGCAAGTTAATTAAACAAAAAAATGTAGCCAGGTTTTATCTATTATCTACTTATTTTGATATTTTAGAGATTGACATTTCAATTGAATAGAGATTAACAGTTTGAAAATATGTAGTAAAAGCGCTTAAATTCTACTTCAAAATTTTAAGAGAATATATTATCCAACATTTGAAATCGCATATAATGAATATAATATTATTTTGAAATTAATATTAAAAAGTAAATATATCTTTTATACTTTTACAGTAATAAGCACATAGACACGATCAGTAAAGTGAGCTATTTTTTAACAAAACATTTGATCAGTTATCTGAATGCGACTATTGAATATACCTTTACCAATTCGTGGGGGTATATGGACTCTGAAACTGGAACATGGAGCGGTATGATAGGAGATTTAGTAGACAACAGATCTGACATTGGAGCTTCTGCTTTATTCTTTACATCTGATCGAATACAGTACATTGAATACATTGTGATGCCAGCGCCAACGAGATCGAAATTTGTATTCCGATCGCCAAAGTTATCCTATACAGATAATGTTTTTATTTTACCATTTGACACGGTAAACTCATTGATATATAAGTATATGTACAATTTGTAAAGATGCTTAATTTAGTTTTTTTTCTTAGTGGGTATGGTATTCACTTTTTGGGCTTATGTTAACAACTGCAATATCACTTTTTCTTACTGTTTATATTGAGCGGAAAATTTTTTTAAAAAAGGTATACTATACATTAATTTTCATTTTTCATCCACGAAACTTTTCATATAGAAAATATAATCTTAATATTACAGAGAAGAATCAAGAAGTTGACGAAAAAAGTAAATTATTTACATAAATTTAAATATGTATGTATATGTAATATTGTAATTAGATTAGAATGACATTAAATTTTTCTGAAATTATTAAGAAATCTGCAACGAGCTTAAATTTTAAATTCATTCCTTGTCGACCAGTAAAATTAGGCTTTGTCTACTAAAATAGTCTGACCAAGATTTTAATTAGGGCCACTATTAATTGTAGTTTTGCAAAAAGAAGGAGACGATTTAGTAAAATTAGAAAATTAGAAACCCAAGGTTCGAGTATTAAGGGGCTCTGGAATTCAGTAATAGAAAATTGTATCTTCAAATTCCAATCACATCATTAAACCAAATTTAGAAAAAATTATTTTATAGACATAAAATATTAGATGGAGATAATATAAATGAAATGGATAAAATTAGAGTGCTCATACCATTTTGGTTAAATTTTCAATCACATGTGCAAAAATCGTAAGCTTAAGAATTCGGAAATATTGCATCAGAATAACAACCGGTCAAGCACTTGTAGAATTTACTTTCTTATTTCAGGAAAAACTGATAATTACAGACTTAAATTTATTTTTTCCGGTAATCTGTACCCACTGTAATATATATGCACCAAAAGAAGTTTCAAAATGAGATGAGGAGCTTTAAAGATAATGGATCATATTTTTTCTTGTCGACTAATAGACGGTTTTAAACTTTTAGGGTTGTTATATTATAGGTATATTTCATAACAAGTTCGAATGTATTTGAAAGGACCAATTTGACAATACCATTTACCTAGTTAATTTAATTGGTAAATTAAATATATTTATGGCCATACTTTTATAGAGTTCCATAGATAAAGAAGCAATATGATTCTTCATTTATGCCCTAAGTAGTATTCCTATAAGAAAATTTTATAGTATTGTCTTGTTTAATTTAAGAAATATATTGATGAAGGCGATGACTCTGCAGTGTTGCATGCTTCGCCAATGGAAGTATTTTTTGTAGTATTTGGTGCAGCTTGCCAGCAAGGATCTTCATCAACTCCGCGAAGTGTAACGGCCAGAATTATAATGATGATGACTTTTACAACACTTATGTTTTTATATACAAGGTAAAAAAAGAAAATCGCAACATATAGTGTTTTATAAACGTGTTATATTTCTTAAATAGTTATTCTGCAAACATTGTAGCCTTACTTCAGTCACCGTCAAATAAAATAAATACTTTGGAGGATTTACTAAACTCTCGGCTCAAATTAGGAGCTGATGATACAGTGTTCAACCATTATTATTTTTCAGTAGATATTTATTTTTCTATATATACCTACATATTTTATTATAATTTTAAAATGTGTAGCATGCCACTGAACCAACAAGAAGGAAAATATATGAACAAAAGATACTAAACAAAAATGGAACAGAAAATTTTCTACCACTTAAAGAAGGAGTTGAAAATATTCGCAAAGGATTATATGCGTTTCACATGGAAACTGGGAGCGGCTACAAAGTAATGAGCGAAACATTTTTGGAAGACGAGAAATGCGGTCTTCAAGAAATCCAGTATTTACAAGTATTAGATCCTTGGTATGCTATACAAAAAAATTCTGCGTATAAAGAAATGTTTAAAGTTGGGTAAGTAGCAAATTAATACTGCTATAATCTGAATACTAATTTTAATATTTTTGGCTGCTTTAGGTAAGGGTTGTCATTTGTCAGACATTTTTGAATAATTTTCTATTTAAACTTTCTTGATGTTTATAGGATGATGCGAGTTCGTGAATACGGCTTACAGGAAAGGGAAAATTCGAAATTGTACACCAAGAAACCCGATTGTCATGGAGGAGCTGGAGGAAAATTCATCACCGCAAGTTTGGTAGATACAGGCCCAGCCTTATTTGTTTTACTTTGGGGGCTTTTGCTATCATTCTTAACATTTATTCTAGAAATTATTTACAAACGCTTTATTTCACCCAAAATAACATTTATAAATTAGATCTATAAAGGCCTTTGCAAACTGACGAGATTAGAACCCAGTCCGACTTTTCTTTCTACATATACAAATCACAAATAGTATAAGCATTCTGCGTTCAGATAACGCCTAAAAATCGGGTCATTTATTTAATAAATTGTTAATAAAGCGTTTTTGTTCATTATGTTTTCTCGTAACTGCCTGTATGTAAGTGATAATATTTAAAAAAAAAATGAAACTCAAAACAAATTGTAGTAGATAATGAAATCGAAAATTTTAGATATTTTATAATAGTTTGAAAAAATGAGCTGATTACAAATAAAAATAAAAGAAAATTTAATCAAAATCATCACCCTTTTTTGCTAAGAAGGAATATTGGGCCCAATTTGTGAATCCGTTTAAATCGAATCGAAAAGAGCTTACAAAATCACCTTTTGAAATTAAATTCCATAATAAACTTCCTAATTTTTTAAAAAATTCATTTCAGTCATCTTTGACTTCAATTAATTTTCTCAATCAAAGTGGTTAAAATAATCTCAGAAAAATCCAATCGAATTATTTTGACGACATGTACGGAAAAATTAATTGAAGCCAAAGGTAACTAATGAACTTGTGAGAATTTTAGGAACTTTATTAAAGCCGTGTACCAATTCTAGTGAAATGTTATTATTTCATTTTCGAAAACAAGGTAGTTACGAAATGATGTATTTGAAAGCAATCATTTCATTGACAGAATTCTTCAATTCATTGACACTTAGCAAATGGCAGAAAACGCTAAGTAAATAGAATTAAGCTTTTCTTCATTTATCTTCATATCTACATAAATATATTTATAAAGTACATATGCCCTTTAATACAACAATTGCTTTTAGATCGAACAAAACTTAACTAATATTTGGATACTTTAAAAGAAATGGCAAACTTATATTGAGATTTAACAGCTACTTTCTCATTTCAATTGATTGAAGTGATGTTGAAATGATATTCGAAAATCAATTTGCAAAGGCCCTAAGGAACTTTTGTCCAAAAAAGGCTTCTGTAAGCTCTTTTCGATTCGAATCGATTCAAACGGATTTAAGAATAGGCCCCATTGTTTTAAATGATGCATAACATGGTTATTTCTTTTTTTTGTTATCATTTTATATTCAACTTCGTATTTTTGAATCGTTTCAAAAATACGAAGTGGAATATATATATAAATTTGAATATTTTCCTTATAATGAGTAATAAATCATCGCTAAATTAAAAGGCCACATTATTTGGAACTACATATGAAAAATCTAACTCGTGGTAAATTTGGAAAATTGAAATGGTATTGTTCAATACAAAAATTTGTTTTTGCAAATTCATTTAATTGATAATGTTCTTTTAAAATAACACTTTAAAAACTAAAAGTTATAAAATATAAATTAGTACAAAAGTAGGAATGTTTTTAAGTTTTGTGTACAATCTTCCACTTAATTCGCTCGTTCGTTCCACGATCTTTGGGAATATTAACACATCAAGACTTTTGAGGTAAGTCCTGAATTCTGCTAAACGTTTTTTTTTTCATCTAATTTTTGATTATAGGCGCCACGTGTAAGTGTAAGATCTTTGAATTTTTTATTTAAATCCAAGTCCATTTGCAAAAGTTCTGGGTCATATGATTGTTTTAGGTTAATTTTCTGAGGGTGATATATCTGAACAGATCCATCATTAAGAAGGTAATATTTATCTACGAAGTCATCGACTTCTTCGGTTTCTTTCAGTTTGTTGTTCTTGTCATTCAACTTCTGGGTATAAACATTTTCGTAGTTCGAAGGGTAATTATTTACGAACATAGGCGTTTCTTCAATAGGAAACTTTCCCTGGTCTCGTTTTCCAAAAGGTTCTTTGATATTTCTTGTCTCTTCATGTAATCGGTCTATTGCATGAAGTTGGTTTGAGACTCCTTTAATATACTGTCGTAATAAATCTCTCTTTTCGGCATGCTCTAGATTAAGAGCAATTTCATTCTTTGCTATTTCCTTGCTAGACTCTAAATTAGGCAGATAAAGCGGTATCTGTTCATTTTCTATTGCAGGAGTCTCAATAAATTCGTAATATTTTCGTTGTGGAATCGATTCTGACTTGAGTTCTTTCGTAACTCGCTCTGGTTGTTTGATATACTTGTCTACGTCGAAGCTGAATATTTCTGGAGGCGAATTAAGACTTTCAATAAAAGTTTGGATATCTTCCTCTTGTCTAGGATTCATACGGAATTTAATATCTTGAAAATCTGAGAATATGTCTTTGCCTCCAATTTCGGGTTCTGCGATTGCTTCCATTGGCTCGTCAGCTTTAGCTTCAACATCATTTCTCATATGTAACTTCTTATTTTTCTTCTTTTTTCTATTTCGGCGTTCCAACTTTCCGTCATACCTTGGTTGACTTGAATGCTCCTCATCAAAGTAATAATCCTCTTCATTAGGGATATCATTTTTGATCTTTTCTAAATAGTCGTCATCCCGGCTCCCTTTTCCTGTTAAAGGATCGAATGCTAATTTACTTAATGATGAAGAGATGTCCGATAATATCTCTTCTTCGGAATGTGCAACTTCTCGCTTTTTTGAAAATTTCGATAAGAAGTGATTTCCTTTATCTATGTCTTGACTATGAGAATCACCATCGGCTGCGTCTGTTTGATCCAGAAAATTATCTGCGTAAGGTGATTGGATACGAAAAGAATTCAATTGGTTACCCCGCTGACCTGTTACATAAATAGCAATATATTTTTATAAGAGTAAAATCAAACAATTATACTAAAAACCTTCCAAAAATTGGGCAATTATATCATTTCCACTCCAATCATTATTATTTCTAATTTCTGACGATCGCTTTTTTATATAGTTCATAGAAAGTGGACTCCTTGTTTTAGAATTATTAGCCGAACCAACTTCTAAATCCAAGCTAAGCTCATTCAGGCGAAATGGCGTGCAGTTCTTTGTACTTTGCGCACCTAAAACATCTGAATTATTATTAAAAGTCTCTAGGTTAATAGGTTTATGAGGTGGTTTGCCAACTTGGGTAACATCGTGATGCATATGGGCCAGAAATTTTAATAATTCCAAACTTACAGTGTTAACATTAACGTTTTCATTAGGTTTACATCCTGTAAATAATTTAACAATAATCAATAAAAATTGCACGGATGATTGTAGTTCAAATTGTTGGATACCCTAAAACATGTTTTTCATAAATAGCTGCTATGAGAGATTATTATCTTATGTCTTGTAGGAGTATATAGTGAGATTACATTACTTTGATTTTTACTATTACTATTTATTACTATTGTATATTATCTTTCATTAAATTTTGAAAATTAAAAAAAAAATCTGTTGATAATTTCATGCTGTTTCAATTGTTTCGAATTTTTTTCTGGAATAAAGCAATTAGACCTAAATTTTTTTTGAATGATTTGGGGACGAAAAAAGTTTTAAAAGAGATACATTCGTTCAATACAAGCATTTGAAATTAATACACTTAGGAAAATAGTAAAAATAAAATAAAATACTAATTGAAAAATCAGTACTGACAAAACATACTCCATATGGTATATAGAAAAACTTTATTTATATTGTTTCTCTTTAATTTTTTTTCTCGAAATTACTAGCGAAGTTAAATCCATTTTAATCCTTATTAAAGGTAGGCATGTAACCGTAGTAAAGTTACAAATGCAGCTTCATTCTGAAATGTTTTTTTGTTTAATAAAACGAATAGTTTATAAATGTTTAACCCTACACCACATATAGGTAAGAATTTTATGAACATTTAAATGAAAAATTTGTGGATAAGTTTAATATACGAAATTATGTAGGAATAGAAAATCGCTAATAGATTTACGATGATGCTAACCGGAAGTAAGGGTTTTGTTAGTGCAATGTGTAAAAAAAACTTATTTATTTCACGCATTTGATCACTATTTTCCACTAAATTTTCGCTCCAGCATTTATATCTTTTTAAATAAAATTTATGGCTCATTTTGAATCACAGTTGGCAGTTAGCTAAATGCACTTACCATTTTGAATATTATCAGTGCTATTTAAATCTTGATCTGTATTTAAATCATTTTTCTCATCGCAACATTCACTCGTGTTCGTTTTAGTTGCGTTCAAAGCTGAGGGTATTACAGACAAATTTTTGAATTCAGCTTTAGTCTTATTAGCAGGAATTGTAGTACAATTCAAGAGTGCTGAAGTTGTAGGCTTTGTAGTCGAATTAGATGCCGACGATACAGTAGTTGAATTAGATGCCGACGACACAGTAGTTGAATTAGATGTAGCAGCAGAAGGCATTGGGGTTATAGTTTCATTACTTTTTTCAGAATGAGGTGGTGGCGGACTAACGTGCAGATACTCAGTAACAAATTTACTTTTATTCTCTTTAAAGCACTTCAGAAAATTCTTCACATATTCAATATCAGTTTGACTCAAATTTTTGAAAAGTTCTTCACTATTTAAGTCTTTTGCAAAAATGTTATGTTCTACTGTCGGCCTTTCTGGACAATTGCTGCAAAATGGGTTTTGAATCCAATTATGATTATTGTCATTATCATTATTTTTCCTCTTTTGGTAGGATCTTTTAGGAAGAGACCAATCAATCACATTTTCACTAGGATTCTGAAGTGCAATGACATCGTAGACCTCATGATCATAATCATTCTGCAATAAATTTAGACTATCAGTTAACTCTTTTAGCGCAGCCTGTTCGTCTTCTTCAGTCAATGCTGACAAGTTTTTTCGGGTGAAAAATTTTTTAATTTTAGTAAAAAATCCAGGTTTAGGGGTTGCTACCTCTTTTACGACATGTTCAGCAGTCGGAGTATCCGGACCTCCCTTTTCTTCATTTTCTAGGCTTGAATCTATATCATATGGCTCAATTTCATTTTTAGTGTCTCTAGAAACTTTTCGAGAGGGAGCTATTGCATTATTTTTAGACTCGTCATTTTTATCGTCAGTTTCCTCCTGAAAGCCACGTGGAACGAATTTCGGAACATTCTTTATGTAACCTCTTTTTTGCAGGTAAACTGACGGCATAGACCAACTGTTGCGTAGATTTTCAATAACACTGCTGTATGGAGCATTTTCAGGAACTTGACTTTTTTCGTTTACAGATTGAAGATTTTCAATGTCACGTTCGAACGGTCCATAAAGAGGACTTTTATAATTTGGGCTCTGATCAAATTGTATCAAATTAGAAGCACTGCACGTCTGGTAATAAGTGTATGTAAGAACGAACCTTTAATAAATAATTAGTACCAATAACCACAATCGTCTTATATTAGATATTGCATGAATTACCATATAAAAACGTGTCTCGTCATCAAACTAATTATTCATAAATGAAAGAAGCACTTCGTAGTATATAATATTTTATATATTAGTTTTTGTGCAATATAAGAAAGAATCACAAATAAAAATAACTTTAATAAAATAATAGTATGAACAAATGTTTGACAGGCGTCAATTTAGACGAACTTTTCGCAAAAATTACAAATAAAGGCTACTAAGATCTTCCAGTGAATGGTATAACCTTTATTTTTATTAATTGATTGGACAAGGATAGCTTTTTGGTATTTGCATTCATTGGTACAAATAATGTTCACAAAATAAATGCAATTCAAAAACAATTTAACCACATTTTAATTCCTCATTATCTCCTAAGAAGTAGTCTGGGGTTACACCACTTCTGCGCTGATAGCCTCATTTGTCATACATAAAATTATTTTATTTTTATGTTCTTTTCTACAAAAGCGGTGTATTGGCATTCTTATATACAATAAATAGAATATACCAAAAATAATTGAATAAAATAAATTAATAGATTTCATGTCTATCTAGTGAATCTTTTATCTTTAATATTAACCCCGGTCGGACCTTTTAAGTGGCTAAAAATTCACTGATTTTTAGGACATTTTTTTGAGAAATAGGTGAAGTGAAAGATATCAATACAAAAGTTTTCAGAGCATATTAACGTGCATTTGAAATATATATGTATATTAGGGTGTCCCTTAAATTTTAAGTTCGATATATTTTTACGCATACCTTCTTAAAACTTTCGTAATAACCCAATATAGTCTAGGAAAAAATATTAGCCCGTTTTATTAACGGCAATCCGTGCCGACTGAGCTTCCTTTGTCTTCTGAAAGATCCTTATTGATGAGAGTGTGTGTGAGACATTATGATTCTTTGTCTGAGGAAGTATAGAAGGGTTGCAATTGAGCTGTGAGAATCTATCTACCATCGGGCATGGCCACGGGTTGACGCGTTCGGGATTTTTTTTAAATATACAAGTGTTTTAGTATGGACAATATGGCGTCCCTTAAATTTTAAGTTCGATATATTTTTACGCATACCTTCTTAAAACTTTCGTAATAACCCAATATTGTCTAGGGAAAAATATTAGCCCGTTTTATTAACGGTAACCCGTGCCGACTTGCGATTTAAACTTGTCCATACTAAAACACTTGTATATTTTAAAAAAATCCCGAACGCGTCAACCCGTGGCCATGCCCGATGGTAGATAGATTCTCACAGCTCAATTGCACCCCTTCTATACTTCCTCAGACAAAGAATCATTTAGCATTTATAAAAAATGTAGAGGCTATGCATATCGATTAATAAAAATTAAAAAAAATTGGTAAAATAAGGGACACTCTAATGTATATACATAAAAACAAAATAATGTTCCGATCCCCTTAACGGAGTCACAGCAAACATGGGTAGGATTTAACCTTTTTTTTTTTATAATGCTTTTGTTACAGAGGCGGATTAAGCTTCTGCGGGGCCCTAGGTGATTGCAAATGTGAGGCCCCCTATTTTTACCCCCCTCCCCCCCCCCCCCCCCCCGTAAGCATTCCAACTTGATCACATTTGAACCTCTAAACAATAGTCTATTGTTTTGGGATCAGTCATTTTTAACCCATTGTTGCTAATAGCTTTTAATCCCTTTTCGGAGAAAACTAGAATTGTGGCCGATTTGTTTTACATTCAAGAAATGTCACAGTTAATAGGGGGCCCCTCTTACCTTTTATTGGGAAAAATCACTTAGGTCAAATCCATTAGGTCAACTTAAGTCAAGTTAATTTTATTTTTCCCAAAAGCGAGTAAAATCAGTCTAAACGTGAAAAGGTTTCTTTTTTTTTTTTTTTTTTGGGCCTTCGGCATCGGGGGCCCTAGGCACCTGCCTAGGTCTGCCTATTGGTTAATCCGGCACTGTTTTGTTAGCTCACTTTAATAAAAGCGTTGGTTTTAAAAGTTTTCTAATGACTATTTTATTTTATTTTGAAACACTTTTTAATAATCCTATAAATTAACGTATTAAAGGTTAATATCTTTTTCGATTTATCGACGGTGAAATGGCGATCAGCACTCGTATAGAATTATTTACAAAATCCAGTAGAAACATTTTTCTTCTACCTATCTCATGAGGAGTGCTATTTTCATTTCATATTATCTCTAAATGTATTCAATATACTTCTGGGATGCCTCAAGGTAACCGTCTGGGATCTTTGCTCGTCGTAAATTGTACCAACAATGTAAGTTTTTTTTTTTTTGTGTTAACGAAAACGACTTAATCTCTTATCATACGTCTCTTGAGAAGAGGAGAACTGATAACAGGATTGCTTTTAGTCTTAATTATTTATGCTGCAAGACAAACTCTTTCAAATATCTATCCTAATTCGCTTTTTAAGAGACTATCACTTTTCATTTTATTTTTTTATAAGAACAATATTTATTTATTTATTTATTTTAAATGAAACTAATTTAAGTCCTGATTGTTTATTCGTAATGCATCAAATTTCAAATATTTTAGAAATATTATTTGTGTGATCAAAACAATCTTCTGGCGTGCACTTGTCCTCTGTAGAACCAAAAACTGGTCAATATCTTAGAAACCTTAAGTTTAAGGAAATGTGACTTGCCTGTCTGCTGTGTTTCATCAAGTTGTAGTCATAGGTTCTCTCAAACGTACCATTTGTTATTAAAAAATATGTACTTATTCTCTGTATTTCAAAAACTGCTGATTTTCAATGTCATCTAAAGTCAGCAAAAATGTCCCCCAATGATATCTACCATCTTCCTATTTTCGACGATTTACGAGTAAAATCCACAGGACCGCTATCAGAATCTTGGCCAGCATAAATATTCCAGAAAATAAATCAAATGTTTTTTTTTTTCTTTCAAACTGCTTCATTCAACAATAGTTTCGAAAACCAGTAAAAATCGATAAGTTGTGTATGAGATATGCGTTTTAAGAGTAGCCAACAAGACATCTGTGTTTTTTTTCTAGTTATTCTTCTGATTTATGTTTAATACTTACTAAATGGGCATGATGTAGGTAGTTTCGGAGCAGGTGGTTTAGGACAACTGCAATTACAACGACTTGACTTCAGAGGAGTAGTTTTGCATTCGAAGAAATAAAACCAATGTAAAATAAATCTAAGAGGAAAGCGTTCAGATTTTAAAATAGAAAACAATTAAAATATTTCTTACAATAGAAAAACCCACTTTTTCATGCACAATCAAGAGTTCAAATCCATGATTTTAACGAAAATTCTCTCTTCTTTTTATTTAATTTTTATTTGAATGACATAAAAAGAAGTTCTCAAATTGACAATATTTTGTAGACAGAAAAACAACTGCGATTTTATTACTGATTGGTTTGAGTTAATGCAATTTGTGTAAAAAGGCAATAAAAGAAAAGTAGGTAACATTAATTGATATTTGTTTCTTATTCTTTTAAATTTTAAAATGTTCAGTAAAAGAACCTATTTTATTCCTTTTTGATTTTAAAGCAAAAGTGAGCAAGTTCGGGTATGTGTAGTATTTTTAACCGATTGTCCACCCGTATAGGATGCAAATAAGTTTGTTGCCTTTAAAATAGATACATTTTACTTCACGGCGTTCTCCAATTTATTCAAATTAGGCTTGAATCCCCTTTCATGCAGCTTACACACGTCAACGGAGAAATTTGTATTAATAGAGTGCGACAAGTGGAAAGCTCAACGATATTTTTCTTAATTAAAGCTGTGCGGTAAAATCGACCAATTTAGCTGCATATTTCTGACTTCATATCGCCGTCAGCGGGAAAATCCTCCTCAGTATCATTTTTTTTAAAAAAACGTAGAGAACGTAACGATAATCCGGTGTCACCCGCAGTGCCATTCGCCAGCAAATTGAATTATTTCCTCTAAAGTGGAGGATAATCTTCAATCTTCAATTAATGTAATCTTCCCGGCAGGCTCGGCCCCCAGAAGTATCTTGAACAAGGAGTTGGATGATTACTGTAGTCTTGTTTACTTCAAAGTTCTGCATCAGGTAGGCACATTATTTTTATATTAATTCACATAATCCTCAAATTACTGCTCGTGTCTCTGGAAATAATTTATTAAGAATTGCTTGTTTGTGCCCATTATTTTAAACCATTTCTACGTAGGTACCAAAAGAAAATTTTTGGTTTTGATTGACGAAGCAATTGAATTTGAAGCCAGATGTTGTCGATTAATTTGCTGAGTTGTTCAAAACTTCTAAAGTTTTTGTAATACTTTTGCACACGTATGTATGCTTTCATCAGACATTTACAAAAAAGTACATAAAGAGCCCAAAAACGTTTTCCAAATATAGAATACCCCATTATTAAACAAGCAAAAACAATTTTAATAATTTTATATTGGTTAAAATAAAGTATAAATTTAAAATAAGAATTATTTTTCAAGTACCAGTACCACAGAATTTTTGAAAACTTTTTCAAATTTTTCAGTTATGGCGTTTTCATTTCACTTAAAACATTCATAACGTAAAAATCGCTAAAATAAAATCAGGAGTGTTACAGAGTCAGTATCATAACAAAATTGGATGTATTAAAATTTTAAATATGTAATCGAAGAAGGAAAGTACGCTGTTCAATAACAATTTCCGGACCCTTTTGTCCAAAAAAACTGAAATTTTTGTAATTTTCGAGGACGTTGATAGCGTTATAATATAACATTAATAAGCACTACTAAAATTTGGCATTTATTTTTCAGAAAAGGCCGACTTTTTTGAGGAATTCTGACGGAGGGGTTGAAAAATTATTTAAACCAAAGTATCAGGTATGCCGAAAACGCAGCGTATGATATTTGTGTAAGATTGAAAACTGAAACTGACTTTTAAGCAGTTTATTGTTCCATCAAAGTTCTTACGAAAGAAGAAATTCTCAAAATATTTAACTTATATCTTCACAAATTTCCAGAAAAATATCTGTAGTGGTCATGCACTATGAAAACTTAAAGCAGGACTAACACTTGGACTATTCCTGATCTTAATTATTAATTAACGTTTTTACCAATAAATTATAAGAAAAGGATAAGTCATGTTTAATTTTTTCTAAATATAGCTATGAGATCTAAGTTTGTTAACATTAAATTAATTATTGAATGTAAAGACACACACATATTTTTAGTTTACTATCATAGTTAAATGACAATTAATAATTGATAATTTCTATTTTTCAATTGCTTTGAAGTTTTTATTTTTAAAACACCTCAAAGTGTCACATTATTAGAATTTAACACTTTAATTACATGCTCAAAGCCGTAAAGCATCTTGTAAGAAAAGTATTTTATAAAATTAATTTACTTTGATGGACATAATTGGATGAAGAAAAATCTCGCAGATGCTAAAATTAATGAGCTTTTGAATAAGGCACAGCAGGATTTTTAGTTATTGTGATATTAGCACTTTAAATTCAAAATATATTTACAGATCGCATTCTGTTGGAGAAAAAATTTTCTAAGGGTCTTAAAGTTCTTTACATTTATCATTTCCGCACAATCCTAATTTTGTAAAATTGAAGTAAATCGTATCGTATCAAAGTTGATTGTCATCAGTTTAAATTCTCGTTGGTAGCGATATGGCGCATGTCCTTTTTGCACATTTCCTACGAGAAGTATAAATATAAAATGAAGCAAGCCGGAAAATTACTCAGTTAACCGTCGGCAGAGTTTCAAATGGCACGTTTCTAAGAGTATCTGAAAGTTATGTGGTCTGCTGCTTTGTGTGTCTTTTGTGCCCTACAAATTCTCAATCAAGCATCTTGTGAATTTGACTATTCAGGTTGGAATATATCATAAAATGCTGATTACTCTTATTCAGAAGTTTTATTAACTCTGACTACACATTTGGAGTATTTATGAAGGGATGTGGATGTTAACGATGTTTTGTGAATTTTAGTTCATGAACTTCATGTAGTTCAAAGAATAATTATCCTCGAATGTTTGTGCAGTGATTTGCTCTCAGAAGTGACTGTCGACTTACGTTGATACGCTAAATTAATCAAAAATTATTTATTATACAAACGGACGTCGATAAGAATAATTGAATATAAATAAATATATTCAAATATGTTTGGTATCACATACAACGAAATTCCACTTTCAACTCCAAAATACCCTTTTTAAGGGTTTGCATTGCGTACCTTCTGCTGGCCAATATTAATGCTTTTTTTCAGAATTTTCTTTTGGGTATATTTTGTTAAAAATAAAACGAAAACTAAATTCATTAATATTTCAATTATGAACAAAAGCTGAAATTGCATAAAAGGATTTTGGGAAAAATCTCACTTCACAGTCGGTATGCTCTTCGCAGTCTAAAAATCAATGGATCCAAACTACTCAAAAATATTCTTATACAAAATTTTATTATAGTATATGAGAAAACTTTTTGAAATTTGAAACAAGCAAAACAATTATAGCATTTTGAAAAAGAAAATTTAGTTTTGAAAATTTATTAAGAAATAACATTAAAACTCTTTGAGTTATACTGCCAATCCCTTTGGATATTACAGTTTCAAGAAAAGAGCTTTTAAAGTTTAAAAATAATTTTATTATAGTTTTAAATATATGTATATTCTTAAAAGTGTGAATAACATCAGTAATAAAAGGCAAATGCTTTTTTTTTTAAAAACTTTTGAAGGTATGAAACCCCTTAAACTTCTGAATCGCTTGGCTGGAAGATGCAATTTGACATAATTGTTATTACTGCCCAATTGTTTATTTTTTACCCAAATTTTCATTAGAAACGTTGGCTATGAAATATTTTTTCCAGCAGATTTACATTATTTTAGGAAAAGCTTCTCTCCTTAGTATGAGACAACATATCGAAAGACCAAAATAATTATTACGTAATTTTAATTCAATCAAACGTTCCACAATGACCCGAAGATTTCCGGATTAGTCGTTTTCCTTTCAATTTGGGTTCAATTTCAAGTTTTGCTAATACAATATACTAGCAATATGTTCTCTTAAGGTGGTTTAAAGAGGTTCATTATGCTTATTGTATTGAAATGCGCAAACAATTTTTGTCAAAATTATATTATTGAAAGTAAAAAACACAACAATTTAAAGTGTCATCACTTGTAACAAATGCAAGTTACGTTTCTGCAACTTCCCATCCAGTGTCCTTTAAAAACGCAGTAGTCATGGCATTTCGGGAAATGAGGATGAAATCTTGATAGAAGGCTGCAAAAATCCAGAGTTGTGTTCATTCTGGGTTTAATAGACACAATCCGCGTCGTTGACTCCACTTCCGTATCACAAACAACAACAGAGGCAATGAATGCCACTATGATAATAAAGCACCAAAAACGCATTTTTAAACTTAAAATGCAATCAAAATATTGACGAATATAATACGAAATTTTGCGTTCGATTTAATAGATTATTTCGAAGCAACTAAAACCCGCAATACGAATAAAGTAAGAGAAGGCGTTATCGCATTTAATATAATTTTCCGACCTTAACATATTTTTGTTACTCAATCCGATTAACCGACAGAGGAGTTCAATTCAATGGAATAATCTTTATTCTTTTTTGTAATTTTGAAAAATGAATAATTGAAACGAAGACATTCAATAAATTATCTTTAAATACTTGTACGTTTTGTGTTCTCATTCTTAATATAAAAGACTCATTCGATTAGACCTATTTTATGCTCGTAAGTCTCCAAATGTTATTCTTTGAACTGTGTTGACTTTGAAGAAATATTCTCTCTCCGTTTCCGCTTCTTTGGATCAAAGTAAAATTTACGAATTGATTGCAATTGAAAACGAAATAATCATGAAAAATTGATTTTCCATTACTCCATTCAAGTGCTCGTTAGAAGCAACTGCGGGATATCTGCGATGCGTTCTAAATCAAACGAGAGATTCTCAGGGAAGAAATGCTCGTGAATTCATCCGACTTATGACTGAAATCGTATTACTTACGAATACGTTAAGAGCACATTAAACATAAATTTTCTGAATTTCCTTCATGCATGCTTTTACAATTTGGTTTTCTTTAGCATCGCAGGTCTCTGAACTAAACATGAAAAGCATATAAATATTAATTCTTAATTAATGTGCAGAGGATATTGAGGGATTAGGACATTCTTGTTTTTTTTAAGGCAGACATGTTCGGGAAAGTTGAAAATTTGTTTTTATTGAATTTAAAAATGGTAAAATATTATTAATAACTTGTTTAAAATCTATGAAACTTTGAGGCCAAAACTTAAAACCTAAAAATCATTACTATGTACTAATTGTAAGTGAAAAAGATTTATTTGTTGGTAGTTTTAGGTGCTTGAGCATTCGAAATAATTTTAATAATGCTCGTCTAGGTTAACATTTGGAATGCATTACAGGTTGCCATGAATATTGGTACAGGAGAGTTTTTGGGGACGCTGGTTACGAATCTGCTATCTATTGAAATTTGGAAATTTAGGACGTGATGACAATTTCTCAAATTGAAATGAATTTTAATAAAACTTACAAAGTACAAAGGGGATTTTGAGACACTGATTTCGAATGTACTTTGTTTATTTGAAATTGTACTATCAAAATAGGAAATTAAAGAAAGCGGAATTTCTATTAATAAATTTAAGATAAGGAACTTAATATAGCAGTCAAAATTGCCACGATTTAAAGCATTTGCAGGAGATTAAAAGATTTGAAATTTTTGAGGTTGCTCATTACAAAAATATGATATACAGTTGTGTTCAAAATAATAGTAGTGCGTTTTGCACAACACTGTACAATAAGTTTTAGCATGTTCCATCATGCACAATTTCAGACGCATGTGTACAAATGTATAACGGGGAATTAAAGAAATAAAAATAAACTTGTATAGTTGTTCTTGTAACGGTAAGTATGGAAAATATCACTCATTTGTGATTTTTCAAGGAAACTAGAAGGTTCAAAAAAATAGTAGTGCGGTAGTTTAACTTTGAAAAAAAGACAAAATAAGGTGCAAAACAATTTATAAAAAACAGTAAGGGTGTACATAAATTTATCAATGATTATTTTATAACAATATTATTAAATATTATTTTTGTGTTGTAATAGTGGGGAGAGCAAAACATTGTTCAAAAGAAAAAAGGGAACTTATCTTAAAGCTACGCGGCGAAGGGAAAACCTATAAGGAAATCCAAGATATATTAGGATGCACAGCCCTGATGATCGCAAATGCGATCAAATTCCATCCCAAGCCAGAAACTCGTGGTCGAAAACGAAAAACATCAGCAGGAGATGATAGGCGTATTGTGCGATACAGTAAAATGGACCCTTCTGCATCTGCAAAACAAATACAAAAAGAGCTCCAACTTCCAATTTCCGCATTAACAATACGCAGACGGCTAATTGACGAGAATTTGTTTGCGCGAAGTCCTCGCAAGGTGCCTCTTTTAACAAAAAGGCATGTTAAGGCTCGTATTGAATTTGCGAAACACCATATTAACTGGCCTGTCGAGAAATGGCGTAACATATTGTGGACGGATGAAAGCAAAATAGTTCTGTTTGGTGGGACTGGTTCCCGACAATATGTACGTCGTCCGCCGAATACCGAATATCAGCCAAAATACACTGTGAAAATAGTCAAACATGGTGGTTCAAAAATCATGATATGGGGCTGCTTCTCATATTACGGTGTAGGTCCAATTCATCTAATAAAAGAAGTTATGAATCAACATGTGTATGTTGAAATATTAGACAGGGTAATGTTGCCTTATGCGGAATACGAAATGCCACTGAAATGGATCCTACAAAAGGACAACGATCCTAAACATACAAGCAGGAAAGCTAAGGAATGGTTGCGCACTAATGGGATTGAGGTCCTATCATGGCCTGCGCAGTCACCTGACCTCAATCCCATTGAGAACTTGTGGGGTGACATCAAATGAAAAGTAGCGGAGACAAAACCGTCAAATAATCATGAGCTTTGGCAGGTAGTACAGGAGGCGTGGAGTGAAATAACACCCAAAAGATGCCAGGACTTGGTTGACTCCATGCCACGTCGATGTAAGGCAGTCTTAAAAAATAAAGGATTTACAACGAAGTATTAACCTAATTATAAATGTTTTTCTAAATATAGTACTGAAATTTTTTTATATTTTGAGTTATAAGTAAGCACTACTATTTTTTTGAAAATTCTTTTTTTCTGTTAAGATTGTTTAAAAGCTTTTTTCTGAATATAATATGATATTTTCTAACTAATTATTTGTTTAAAATCATTGGAAATATAGTACGTTTGTTTTCCTCTACATCTTAACAGCAAAAAATAACTTTATATTCTAGCAATATATATTTAACCAAATTAACTAGCTCCACTACTATTATTTTGATCACAGCTGTAGTATTTTAGTATTGAGGAATTGAAGATGTTTTAAAGTGCTGAAATATGCGAACATTTCTACCGCACGTAATAAATAATTTAGTATAAATAAAAATTTAAAATTCAATTATGAAAATAAATAATTTTTTTCTTTACAAAAAGTTTTTCTATGGTTTACTATGGTTCTAGATTCTATTTTATATAATTTTTTTGTGAGAAATAGATATTGATTCATTGAAGTATTTTTCTCTTTTTTTTTTTATGTTAAAATGTTTTAAAGTGTTTGGGGAAAAATATATTCCTTTAGTTTTTTCAATATTTATGTTGACGAAATTGAAATATCTATATTCGATCGATATTATCATCTCAGGTCGAACGGTTCAAATGTTGTGCCCCTATGGATATAATAAACGAACAGCCAGACAAACGATTTCTCATCATTAAAGGTTTAATTTTTGAATATTTGTTCTGGAACAATAAAAAAAAACAAAAATCTATCCTTAACCTTAACCAAGATTAAATAATTTGGTTTTTAAAGTAGCAATTCTCGTATGCTTTTTATAGTACAATAAATACAAAACATATAAACTATTTTTTGAGATAAGTTTTTCTGTAGCTTTTAAAGATATAACACATGCGAGTTTGGAAGAATGGATTACCGAATTAAACGCTCAATATCAAATCCTCAATCAGTTCTCCGCCTCATTTGCATGGAGTCTTAGTGTCGATCCAACAAAGGACCTTTACGAGAAGGCTTCAGAATTCGGCGGCTTACGATCAAGGTGGCGGAACAGGCGGTGCTCAGAGGCAAAAAAATACTTTTCAGACATGACTGGCACTGAAAAGCGGATGATATATCTTCTTTGTCGCGGACCAAAATACACCGATTATCAAGCTAGGTACATATAATTTTATGTTATATTGTTGTAAAAAAAATCATTGAATATAATTTTCTTATAGTGAATTATCAGAAATTCTTACCCGCATTCAAGATATCTACACAGAAACGCAAATTTGTCTACCAACTGGTTTTGATGTGTGCTTAAATTATGATAGAATCTGGAAATTTACCTACATTCGAACAGTCAGTGATGAGGTTATTCCTTTAGATATGACGTCTATTGAAACAAATATGTAAGTGCTTTACTTACTGTTTGAATTTGAATTTAACGTATGCAAACTTCCAAGGGACCAAGATCTTAATTCAATTAATTACTTTGATGGTAAACTATCGGAAGGTTACTACATCCATCGAGCAGAAGACAAAAATTTGAATCCAGTCGAAACAGAGAAGTTAATACGAAAGAGTCCTGAATTTTGCTTGAATATAGAGCCAGAACTGGAAAAACTTATGTCTGGTAATTTCTCCAATCTGAAACGGACAGACTGTGCTCTTCCAGCAGATACAATTTTTCGATGGGCATGGGAAGCATGGAGACTTGCTGTGGGTCCTCCAATTGGGCAGCTTTATCCTACTGCCATTTATCTTATGAATGTTGGAGCACAAAATAATGGTTTATAAATATGCATATGTGCCATAAATTATTTTTAAACTGAAATTTTAGACTACCACGATATTGGAGAATGTTGGAGAGAAGAGCTGGAGATGAACAATTTACGCGATACGGTTAATAAACTATGGAAAGGCGTTAAACCTTTCTACCAACTTTTACACGCAGTTGTAAGGAGTGCTTTGTGGAACAAATATACAGGCGATGATATTTTTTTAAAAAAAGGACCATTACCAGCACATATATTAGGTAATTACTATAATCAATCGATGTTATTAACTAATTCGATTTCAACACACGTTAATTTTTGAATTGGTGTTTGCAGGCAATATGTGGTCCCAGGACTGGTCCGCTTATCATAAATTATTGTTACCTTTATCTAAAATAAATACTGACGAAAACTTAAAAAAAAACAACTGGACAAGTATCGACATGGTAACTTTACGTTTATTTTAGTGCCACTGATGCCATATGGAGCTGCAGAGTATGCAAAATTCTCGTGGCACCAACTGATGTCTACAAATTTAAATTTCCTGTGTTTCTGTTTCCGAAATTTTCAAATGCAAAAACGCCCTTATTTTTAAGCTTACTAACTAATTAAAGCACGTATTCTAGAGTATTTTTAAAATTTACCTATAGGTAAGCCGCGCCGATGACTTCTATTCATCGATGGGCCTGAACCCAATGACAGAGAAATTTTGGAAATTTTCAAAATTCGACAAAACCTCAAACAACACAAAATGCCATGGTAGTGCAGCCAATATGTTTGAAAAAGGGGACTACAGGTAAAACAATTTTTGTAAAAATAATAATACATTTGAATTGAATCTATATCAACAGGATGATTGTTTGTGCAGATAGAACAATCGATGACTTCTATGTCATTATACACGAAATGGGACATATTCAGTATTATATGCATTTGGAATTACAACCTCCAATATTTCAAGATGCTGCAAACTCTGCAATTGGTGAAACTATTGGAGATACAATGTTTTTAGCAATGATGGCACCACAGCACTTAAACCGCTTAGGATTGCTTTCTGACCGAGACCTGTATCCTGAAGAGAACCCTTATTTAAGGATCAATGAGCTAAGGCTCGTGCACGAAATTAAACCAAAGCGTGAATATTTTCAGGCTCCTTCCGACTATGAGCTTTATACTAGAACTAAAAATTTGGCGAATAATTCCCAAAATCATAAACGTACATTCACTGGTTCAAAATTGCACGTACCACCAATTACAATATTCGGAGAACCATTTCCAGATTTTACTGAACTTAACGAACGTGTAAACAACTATTTTAATTTACAAACTAAGTACGAGTACTCACCATCTGCGGTCGACTTAAGTTTGCTGCTGCGGCTGGCCTTGTCGAAAATACCTCAAATTCCGTTTGAATATATCTTGGATACTTTCCGTTGGGATCTCTTCGCTGGAAAAGTTTCTTTCGAAGATGCGAATGATTACTTCTGGGAGCTTAGTTTGAGGGAGCAAGGAATTCGTCCACCTGGTTATAAAAATAGGCACAACTTATTTGATCCTGCTGCTAAGTTTCATCTGGCTGATAATACCCCATATGTAAGGTATTTAATTTTGGTGCTGTTATCCTTTTCCTATTTATGAGCTTAAAATTATTTACAGATATTTTCTAGCAAGCTTCCTGCAAGTGCAGATTCTTAAAGGACTATGCGAAAAGACTGTTTTTGGGCGTGTGAATCCAAAAGAGAAATTACCAATGCCTCTTCATCGTTGCGATATTTATGGTTCAAAACGTGCTGGAAATTTGCTAAAGTTCGTTTTCTGTTTTTCCATTTTTACATATCAAAATCAAAACAAAAATAAATAAATAAACGCATAACTTTTTCAGAAAAGCAATGAAACTCGGAGCATCTGTGCATTGGACGGAAGTGCTTTACATATTAACAGGAAAAAGAGAAATATCCATTGAGCCTTTGTTAGAATTTTACCAACCTTTGATAAAGTGGCTGGAAAACCTTGTTGTTGAGTTCGATATACCGGTCGGATGGTGAAAGCAGTGTAAACGAGAAATTAGCTAAAATATATTGTATTTCAAAAAGCACTTAAGAATTTTACGTACAAATTATTAAATTAAATAAGACAGTTTAAAAATAAATTCTATACACGTGCTTCCTTCTCTTCTTTAACCTTAAGAACACCAAGTTCTTTATTTGTTAGGAAATCGAATTGAGGATGATGCAGTATTGCAGCTTTTATATCATCAGGCTGTAAAGTAGTCTCCATTATCGAACTGTATGGAAAAAAAGTTTAGACATTACTTTTGTTATCAATATTATTTAAATTATAAAAAGAAGTTAGTGACTGTTTTAACCGGTTAGATTTCGATTTGGTTTATATTATTTTCGCCAATTAAAAAGTCTCACTATAAGAGCTCATTTATATTTTTTGATATATGGAGTAAGTCAAGTATTACATAAAAACATATATTGATGATAAAAATAACTTTTATAGCCGATGTAGGCGTTTCAAAATTCCTTTAATTTGGCCTGAAAACATGTCTAAGTTTTGTGCAAAAATCTAAATCTAAGTCTAAATGTGAACTTACCTTGAAGTGTCTAATTCCAATTTTTTACACAAAGACCTTCGAACTAAATCTTCAGTAAATGAGTGAAGAGCTTGTGCCAATACAGCCTGAGCTGATGGATGCATAACGCCTACAAAATAAAAGAAAATAGCACTTAGCAAGATAAAAATTTACCATCACAATCTCAAAATATACCTGGCAATATTTCTTCCGGATGCAATCGTATTCCAATCTCCAAACATTTGTCACTCACAATGGATGATTCCTTTTCCAAATTACTTCCTACTGACATCCAACATTTGTTAGACAACTTTTTAATTGGGGATAGTTTTTTAAGCTGCTTCACTCGAGCATCTTCTTCAGAGTCCGAATTTTCTATATCAATAACTTCCTCAACGCATCGCAAGTTTCCTTGGAGTTTAACCCGCATCGAATTTATCCAGTCCTGTATTTCTTTCGCAGGTGTTACTGTTTGATGATTAAATCTCTCCTTTTTAATTTCCCTTTGAACGAGATCCTTGAGAGTATCGTTGTCTATATTTGAATCTTTATTTACAGTGTTCTTAACGTAGGTTATCACAGGTGAATAAGCGTGGTGACGAGCGAATAAAATAATTTCTCTAGTTGTCCACGGATCGGAGCTAACAAAATCCCCATGCTTCTGTATCAGTTGGGATATGTATTTAGCTCGTAGCCACTGAAAATTGTAAAATTAATATATTTTTTTAAATTCCTTCAAAAAGATTTTCAATCTAATTGTGTTGGGTTTTTCGATATTCAACTACTTAGTTGATTTAGAGTGGCGTACCCTAGGGCTCTAGTCTAGGTCCCTTACTGTTTTACTTGCTTATCAATGACATTTGAAACAATGTGAATTACAATTAACCTCTTATTTAATCTAAGTAAAGTTGGAACGGATTTTCGATTTAACACAAGAAATTGGAACAACGAAAAAAAGATATATAGTCATAAAAGTACTTACCTCATAACACTTCTGCTTGGGAGTTATAAGACTACTAAAGATCTTCTCACTGCTGACAACGAAGGGATAAGACATCTTGTAGTCTGAGTTTATTGCCATGCTATTAACTAAAGGTAATTTCTTAAGAAGGTACTCCACAGCGTGTCTAACTCCAGTAAAGTACATTTTGAGGAACTTCTCTTCCAGTTCTTTAACATAATTCTTCCTGGGCTTTTGCATCAAAACCGGCTTGGAAGGACCAATACTTTTTGCGCTCATGGTGGGAACATTCTTCGGTATCGATTTCATTTGTGTTACAACGACGTTAACAGGACTATTATTCGGACTGTTAACAGTCACAATATTTGACCTTTGTGAGATAAATTTCAAAGGTCTATTAATTACTACCGTATTCGAAGTTTGAGGTCTGCTTGCAATTAAACTTGTGTAGTCATGATCCGTAGCAAGAGCAGTGTGATTAAACACCTGACTTGAATTATTGCGGATGCAATTGCTGAGATTGTCGTTCTTCACAATCGGCTTAAGCAGGCTTACTTGAGGTTTCAGCAGCGATTCTTGCTTCTTGATTTGCTGTTTTATTTTTGATTGGAGAGGGTCAATTATGAACATTTTTCCGTCTTTCATAAATACATGGTTCTTGTTTACATTCGCTGAAATTTTCTGATTAACAATATTGTTTGCTCCTGGTTTGCTCTGCGAAGGGACAGCATTATTCATAACTATCTGAGGTTGAAGTCTACTATTCAACGAATTTTCTGAGCCTGTCTGAATTTTAGGAGAACATTGTTGGTTTGCAACAAGCAGTTTTGCACTATTATTTTCGGGTATATTCGATCCGATTATTTTCTGGGCGTTACTGTTGTTGTTATTATTTACAAAAAATATTTTACTTCCTCCTATCTTCATTGGATGGACAGTTTGAGCTGGGCGAATTTTATTGCATAAAACGTTCTCTCCCCCAGGATTCAGTTTCAACATTTGACCTGGTTTCGAATCAATTGATTGATTATTCATTTTAGTAAAAATAAACGTTTTCAGATTTCCAGCAGTTTGAGTCATTTTCACAGGCTGTGGCACAATTTGGTCCTTATTGGCTGAATTAGTACTAATCAGCATTGGAATAAATTTAACATTCCCCTGTTTATCAATACACTTAACAAGTTTTCTCTGGAAAACTTTCGGAGGATTTGGAACAATAGGTGCATTATTTTGTACACTTGGTGGCAGTGAGTTATTTTGAATAGTTGACTGAACTACCTGCTCTGCTCCTATTTCGAAAGTAAAACTGCTATTTGGGCTCTGAATAGGGACACTCTTATCAGCTGAGTTAATTACATTAGGTAACTTTTCATCGTGCAAATTTTTAGTGGATACAGTTTCAATTTTAATCTCGGGTTTGGGGCTTAACAAGATTTTATCCGGTGGTATGATACCACTATCAATTATAGGTGAGCACATTATTGTTGGCTCGATTTTGTCGCTTTCCTGACATATACTCGGATTTTGCTTTTCAATTTTGTTGAGGAAGGCTAACAAATTATCTTCGATTTGCTCTTCATCGTCATTACTTTGTTTTTGTGGTTCCTCTTTTATGTTCTGTGTGGATATTGCGGTTTCTGTATCCTTTAATTGAGTAGTCAAATGATCTGAACACAACCATATCTCTACTAGCGTTTCAGCACCTATAAAAGATCAGTAAATATTTTAGTTAAATTAAATATTAATATTAAGATTAACAAAAATTCTCAGCTTGAAAAAATTACTTTACTTTGGGAATTATTCCATTTAAGAGATTATAAATAAATAAATGCTTTTCTTTTAAAATAATTTTTTGAAGTGAAACTTCTTTGGGCACATTGAGAGTAAAATTTCAAGGCCGTTTCACGTCACGTCGCGGCCTTGAAAGTTGGGGAGAGAGAATAAGATAGAGTTGTGTCGCATACTTAATAACATAGAAACGGTTGTGCTTCGTCTCCGCTTTGTAGGGTCTTTCGTGGGCAGATCGAATTTTAGGATGACCGGGAACGTGTTCAAAAACTTAAAACAAAACCCAAACCCTTTCATTTGACGCTCATATAAAGGGGATTGTGAAAAAAAGGTAATCGGTTATCTTGAATTTATAACGATAGTAAATATAATTGCATTGTTATCGGATTTATAAACTTGCGCAAAATGATAAATCTCTAGAACTAGTAGAAATTGATTGCAATATTTACCTTACGCGAACTAACTAACATACAGGTGAAGTTAAATAAAAGGTTTTAAAAATGTAAATAACCGAAAAAATGTTTATCCAAAATTGCTGGCTGTAGTGGTTACACTGAAACGTCAGTTCTTTTACATATTTGTATTTATTAGAAATTAATATTTTATTTATAATAGATACCATTAGTTTTCTAACTCGAAACTAAAAAAGACAGGTGTTAATTAAGAGAGGACAAGTTAACTTTTAGATATCGCTACTATCTTTTAATAAATGCATGTTTAAATAATTGAAATTTTTTTAACCAAAATATTTTTATCCCACAATTACCATATGAATACAGAAAAATGAAAGACAATTCATAGATAATAAAATAATCCAAAAGAGCAACTATAAAATAAAAGAGTCTTAAATTTTAGAAATTCATGGCTAACTGAAATCAGTAACCTGAGTAAAATTTGTTGATAAAGTGGAAGTTATTTCATTAATTTGTAAAATGTTCGATAATTTATTTTTTCAATTAAATGAAACTTAAGTTTTTATGCCGGGGATTTAGTCGAACTTATTTCTTTGCAGAATAACTTAAAAAATATGTTTGAACCAATTTATCAAGGTATGCATAATTTCCGCGCTTTGAAGCTGTTATAA
This sequence comes from Eutolmus rufibarbis, assembly GCA_963920795.1. NCBI lineage: Eukaryota > Metazoa > Arthropoda > Insecta > Diptera > Asilidae > Eutolmus > Eutolmus rufibarbis. The sequence goes on from OY987205.1 coordinate 34,243,718, forward strand.
CTTAAAAATTAAGAATAATTATAATATTTATCAAATTTTGCACTTGCCCATTGTCTGAAGGCCGCTCAAAGTCTTATCTAGCACCAGATTATGCACCACTTGGACAGGTTTCTGCTGTAACTTAGCATCGAAGAAGAGTTGGACACGCACCGGAAACTCACCCCAACCTCTCCTCGATAGTTGAAACGGTGGTGAACTGAAAAGGGATTATGAATTAGCATTTTTAATCGGAAAACAGGTGCGAAGCTGTCTTACCTTATGTCCACGATGTCGTTAGGTCTATACGACGGATGCAGAAAGAATCGTACTTTATTTACAATTTTCTCAATGGGGTGTGTAGTTTTTGTTTGGACATAAATAAGCCACTTGTGCGTCACTTTGTCAGACGCCTTCTCGTCCCCGATAAACTTGGAGGTGTTCCCCACGACGATGAGATGCTTCGTCTGATTCCTGCCTCTAGCTGCGTTTATCTGGGGGACGGGCTTTTCCACCTTCACGGGCTCGACGTGCCTTGGGATTTTTTTTGGTTCGCCCAGTCCAGCTGCGCTCTCCTTCTTAATAACCCCCTTTAGCTCCCGCTGGAGCCGCTTCTCCTCCTTCTTCGTTCGCAGCTTCTCCTTGATGGAAGTCTTCGCTGTCTTGGCAGCTTCCCGCGTGGGACGAATTCTTAAGATTTCGTCATAGTCTACGTATTTTTTCCCTAGAAGGCTCTTGAGGGCTGGATGAATTACCTTTTGCACCTCGCTGGGCTTCTCGGGCGCAGGTGAGGGAGTCGCGTTGACCCCTGTTTCGCCGGTGGTCAGCTCCAGATTCTTTTTGCTGTAGTAGTCCGCGACGACCGCGTACCTGACCCGGTGGAGGAGCTTCTTGGCTAGCTGGATCCGATTGTCGATCTCCACGACCTCCTGCTCCTTGGCGCTCAGCTCGCTGTGAAATTCCCGCCTAATTATAGCTCGGATTTTTTCGATCCGCTCAACGGGAGAGAGACTCGCATTCGTCCTTCGCCTCTTCTCGTTATCCTGTGGATAGTCCGGGTCCTGGAACTCCTCCAGTTTCCGCTTCTGAGACATTTTCCTAAAAGTTCTCTACGCACAACGCACGATTTGTTTACGCTGCCGACGGAATGCACTCACAGAACTCTTCGTACAACTCACAAATTCTCGTTAATTCCGCACTGTCCGAATTTCAAATAAGCGCACTTCGCAGGTGTGAATATCGCTCGCGGTGTCCACATAATTTTCACAAAACTGCGAGGAACATTTCCGGAGAATTTCAAGAATTCCATCGACTTCTCACCGCCCAGGAACTCCGACAAGCTGACAGTTTCAACACAAATTTCGGGTGGCGGCGGCTGTCACTTCGTGGAACAATTCGGGGACAACATGCCGCTTGGGTGTGTGTTGGTGACTTCATTCAAAACATACGCTGGTGGCTGGATCGCAGCATGTCAGAAAGAGACGGCGATAACATTGCGGTTTGCAAAATTTATCAGAGACACAAACAAAACTTAGTCGAAACCAAAAAGTTCAGAGGCGTATCATTATAAATTATCTGAACATAACAGAGTCGCTGCATCGTTTGCTATCCTAGAATTGCTCTCGCAAAATCAACACCAAAAAGCAGTTCATTTCTATAGAATTTCTCTTAGATTATGATTGCGAAAATAAAAACAATCGGGTTAAGTTTACAATAACGAAAAGTCACCGATTTCGTTGAAATTTTGCAAGAAAAACTTCCATTTGCCCTAAAAACGAAAGGATTTGAAGGTCTCTCGGTCGGCTATAGTTTTCGACATACACCTAATTCTCTTTTTACACGATAGATACGTTCCCAAAAAATTCGTGTAAAAAAAGATGTTGGCTAAATGGAAAAATAGTAGATTGGTTCCAGACTTAAAAAAGCAACTGAAAAGTACAATAAACAATATTAAAATATTCTTGTTAGAGTTCACTTAAGAATTTATTTCATGCTTACACATTTTAATTCATTAAATATATTATAAAAAATAAATTATACTTCGAAAAAAAGAAAATAATATCTGAAATTCATTAATATTAAAAAAGTAAAAATAATATAACCAACAAAATGTTATACATTGCCACTTTCTGACAATAAACGCTTTACGTCTTTACACTATACCATAGACAAATAAATATAAAGATGGCCCGCTTCGAACAACCGAAGTGTGACCGAAAATTTCTGATGCCTCCACAGCGATGCCTCCACCATGCGTTGCTGCGCCAGCCAGCAACGCAGAGAAGTTCGGGCGCGCAATGTTATTGTTATGGGCTCATGCGTCGCGGTGTTCCGAATATGCGTCGGGGTGCCTTTGGCTGCCGGCGTCGGCACTCAGCTAATAAAATTCTAGGAAAGGACGTGAGAACCCCGAACTCGGAATAATTAATTTATATTTAGACCTATAAAATGACCAATTTTTTTCGGAATTCAAACAATTATTGCATTTAGATTCTTCCAAATGAAATTCTGCTCCAGAGGATGTTGGCTCTAAATATTTTAATTCTTCAAAAGTAAGTTCTTGGGGATCTCACTTTTTACATGAATACGACTTTCCCCCAAAATTAACATTTATATTGCCATAAACCTGATTACTTTGAAGCGAGTCAGTCAAATTAAGTGAAGGTACCACCTTATTTTTAAGCCGCTTTTTACCTATATCATCGTCAAGGAAATGATTAGAACAAACATAGGACCTTTTAGTGCTTGGGTGTTCTTGTAAACCACAAGCTACTTTCCACTTTTCGTACAGTTCCGTATTTTCATTAGGAAATTTGAAAAATTTCAAATCGGGATTATTGCGTTTCGATTGCTCACAGGAAGGAACAACGCAACTCACTCCCCAAATTTTCTTGCGACTACTCATCATGCAATAATACAGAAAAAAAAATTAATTGAAATAAAATAAAATTCAAGTATACTTTTTAAAGCTAATGTAAAAAAATCCTTAGGTATATATGTATGTATACCTAAAGGAATAAGAGTCAAACAGCAAAATTCAAATCGTCGAAATACCAATCCTTTTAAATTCAACCTTCTTCAGCAACAAACAGGCATGAAGTGAATTAAAATCCTCCTGACTTTTGCTTCGAAGTTCTGATTCCGAGTTCGGGGTTCTCACGTCCTTTCCTAGAATTTTATTAGCTGAGTGCCGATGCCGGCAGCCAAAGGCACCCCGACGCATATTCGGAACACCGCGACGCATGAGCCCATAACAATAACATTGCGCGCCCGAACTTCTCTGCGTTGCTGGCTGGCGCAGCAACGCATGGTGGAGGCATCGCTGTGGAGGCATCAGAAATTTTCGGTCACACTTCGGTTGTTCGAAGCGGGCCATCTTCTATACATAATTCGGCGAATCCCACTCATATACGCATATAATCGACATAATCTAACTGAATTGTGAAAAATATAACGCGAAGTTACAATGCGTACAATGTGAGGACTAGGAGTGAGAATGAAAAAATTCATAGAAACATAAAAAAAAAAAATTTCCAAGAAAAATTCCTAGAATATTGAAAATCGTGTTAAAACAAAACAATTCGTGTAAAAAGAGAATTTTTTTCTTTTTAACTCGTGCTAAATCAAATTCGTGTAAAAAGAGAATTAGGTCTATTTAACTTCGACAAACTGTCAAAATTAAAAGTAGTTATTTATGTCGCTAAAATTGCTTCCTACTTACAAAATTTCATGAAAATCGGTGACAATATAATTAAAAAAAAGATGGACAAGTGCGAGTAGAACTCACGCCTTGAGGGTTCCGTATCGTTATACTTTATAATTATCTATTAATTTTGAATCATAGAAAAGCAAGAACAAACTTAACATTTGTAGTTGAAAAACATGTTCTCCCATACATTCCAACTGCAAATCATTCATTTGATATGTCACACGATGCAGTTTACAAAAATTTTTTTTTAATTGTCCATCTTGCCCCTCAAAAGTGACCCCCATATACAGACTTCGTCTATTCACATCACACCTCTGCGTTTGGGTCACAGAAATTGATATGTGTACCAAATTTCAACTTAATCGGTCTAGTAGATTCGGAGATAATTGACTGTGACGGACGGACAGACGGACACACGAGTGATCCTATAAGGGTTCCGTTTTTTTATTCGGACGTACGGAACCCTAAAAAAGGTAATTATGCATAGGTGAGGCTCCCTCCTCATTTCGTTAAAAAAAAAAAAAAAGATGGTTCAAAGGAATTTGGAGGACTCCAATGGTTAAAAAAATTTGTTTTTTTTTTATCAAAATTGGGGTGAAGCCCTACTTATGCATAATTCCCCAAGTCTTAAATTAAACCTTGAATCTAAAGTTAAAAATCTTGGGTTTTTCCATAAACCAATTATTTCATACAGGCTAAAGTTGAATGAAAATTAAAATTATAACAACGAAAACCTTGTTCGCCAAGGTATTTAAAAATATCTACAGATATTACGGGTATTTCATACTTCTTATATTAAGAATCAGGCTTTCAATTGAACCACGTTACAAGCTTCTATGAAAAACCTTTATTTTATATAATTATGTTTAAAAAAAGTCTAAAATGCGGTCTTTTATACCTTTTTAAGTTTATATTTTCTTGAAAACGGGAACGAATTTAGAACTTTCGTTTGAGGAATCATAACACAGGTCAACAAACAATTTGCGGCCGAACAAATAGCACATCATTTCTATAGGACATTTTCCGTAGATTATACGAATTTGGAAATAAAAATACTCGATTGGCTTTAGTTTTCAATAAAAATAAGGTTAAAAAGTACAAAATGCCCTATTTTTACCATTTTTTAAAAGTCATTAAAAAATAACGAATTGTTCTAGGAGTTAATAACATAACTTAAATAAAAGCTATTACATAAAAAACTTCAAAGTTTAAAATTTGTCGAAATATTCCTTGAAAATTATATTATCCTTTAAACCATTTATTCCATACAGGAGGTGAATAAAAATCATAACAAACGCCCGCCCACGAAAAACTTGGTCGCCAAACAGTTCAAAACGATATACAGATATTACTGATATTTCATATTTTTAGATTAAGATTTAGCCTTTCAATTGAACCATGCTACAAGTTTCTATGAATAACCCTTTATTTTAGAATTAATTTTCATACTTTTTGACTTTATTTTTCTCAAAATCGGGAGCAAATTTAGAATTTTCGTTTGAGAATTCATAATCTATAGAAAGTGCTCTAGAAACAACCTTGCCGGAAAAAAAAATAATTTGTTCCCTTGTGTAATCTATGAAAAAAATAGAAATGACTCTTATCACTTGTCCTGCCGTAAAAAAAAAAATTATTTGTTCTCCCGTGATATTCTTTTACTCTTTTTATAAAATCGAAGTAATATATGTACATTATTCAAAAAATAAGGCCAAGTTTTGGGAATTATATATAAATACCTTGGTTGTTCCTATATGTAAATGGAAACATTCTTAGCAAGAACGATTGCTTCCTTACTATTAAAGTAACAATGCCAGGGCTTGTAACTGCTATAGCATTACTTTAAAATTTATATCATTTAAAACAAAAACAGGGGCGTAGCCACCGCCGTATCCGTCGTATCAGTGATACAGAGCCGGGGGCTCCCAACATACGTACCTAAGCAAAAAATCGTAAAAAGTTATCCAAATAGGTTGATAACTAAAGATCAAAATTAACTTCATACTTAATATAAAAATCCATAAGTTAACTTTATCAATACTGAAATAAATAATTGATCTTAATTTTGAGCTAGCCCAGTCCTAATGAATGAATAATAAAATACTGCATACAGCTCTGGCGGCTATATTATTTCGTCTCACGGAAGTTCTGATTAGTTAAGTAAATACGTTACAAAATTCGAAACCCATCTTACATCCCATCAACAATTCTTGAGTAATTAAGGGGATCGTCAAATTTTTTATTTTTTTGCTTAATCGATTTTGATACCTTTTAAGAATATATTCCCAATGTTTTAGACAGTAATTCTGCAAAGAACTCGAAATACATATGTATATTCCCGACAGTAAGTGACCCTGTTTCATACCTGCTCACAAACTTTAAATGTGTTTTTCTCAGAACCACATTTTTGAGATTGGCGTAGACGATAACCCGCATACAATTAGTCCGATTGATATGGGTCAAAATTAATTGAATAAACGTTTCAAAACGACGGCTTTTTCCATTTTCCTACAATAAACTCCAAAAATGGCATTTTTTAACCGTCTGATCGAGACGATGAAACGATGTTAATGCACTTTTGCTTAAATACATACAATGACCTTAATCCATATGAAAAATAAGTACTGTTTTTTACCTTTTTCACTCGAATACCCCGAATATGCTTCACTTACCGAGACAAATTGTTAAATAGTTTTGTAGAATCATTAGACGAAGAGGATAAAATTTTAGCAAGTTCTTTAAGCCCAATAGTTTACGAGATATCAATTTTGGAACAGATTGAGGTCTCCTTATAGATTTTGATAAAACTTTGTAGGAGGGTTCATTTGGATTCAAAAGTGAGGAGTATGCAAAAATTATTTGTCGGTTAAACTGCCCGAGATGTTTAACTTTGAAATTTTGAAAATTGTCATTTTACCGTGACAATTTTTTGCATATTCCCACAAAATTTCGACGTAAATTGTATAAATACCTTAAATTAAAGACGTTTCCATCTTTTCATTCTAAAGCATTGTTCAAGAATCTTTGAAATTAGCTAATTAAAGGTAAGATAAAGTAAAATTTTCTTTATTTTCAGCACTCGTGTAGAATTACTGAAATTCGGTGAAAATATTTTTAATTTAAGATTTTTCAATAATTTTCTCAAGAAAAGATTGCGAGAACTTGGGGAAATTGCGTCAGTATTTTTTTTTATAGATTTTATAATGATTCTGTTCAGATGATAAATGTGATTGATCCAAAATATCGGGAGAAAATATTATTCTGCAGCAGAATAATGCCGCAACTCACCAAGCAGAGGTTTAGACACTATTGAGAATGGTTAGGAACATCTTTCTCAAAACATTTACTCTGGAAATAAGCAATATAACTCTATTCAGAAACTTGAAGATGGTATTTGACATGCTTGGAGTTTGGTTCCCAGAAAATATATTAAAAATTTATTTAAATATCATCCAAATGGAATTACGGAAATTATAAATAAAAAAAGTCAATAGTCTATCCATAAATACATTCCCCTCGCTTATGGCTCGGGAGGCAATTTTACTCCCGGGTAAAAATGTCCTATTCTGCTTCTTACTATACTATACTACATTTTCAAGAGTTTTATTACAAATTCCAAAAACCCAAAAGCTCTAATTTTAAAATTCAACCAATTCAACCTTGTAATTTTACACTAAAGTAAAAAAGAATTCATTTGATGATTGACTATCCGCACAAAAACGTAGTAAAGAATATATTAGAAGTATTGAATAAAACTATTCTATTTTTAAGCACCTAAATTTTCTATTCTTAGTTTAACCATAGCATAAGACGCATTGAAATGAAAAGTAAGTGCGTGCTTGTCAGCAAAATATAAAACTGATGTTATTGTTAAAAATTATTTGTAGATGACACCCAGGAAAGTTTTCATCCAGTTTTGTTTTCAATACCAGTGAATCTCAGTTAATGTCAGATTTTGAATTGAGTGGAGCTGAACGGCTTACATAGCCCATTTATTTTAAGCAGTGCAGCACTTTACCATTAACAAGGAGATAAGAAAAAAAGATATTTTATAATAAACATTTATTGAATTCTAAATATATTTTAATCACTCGATATACTCTGTGGCTTATTTCACAATATGCAAAAACAAATGAAACAGTCGAACAATGTTAATATACTTGCAATAATAATATTCATGACTGAAGCATGTAAACGAAGGCAGGCAAATAGAGAGTGATCTTTTACAAATTATACAAGAGTACAGTTACCAATGCTGCTTATAAAAAACCTTTGCAAAACATATATTCACTATCATTTAAAATATGAATTCATTTACTCGCCTATTCACTGTAACTATTGTACAAAATTATGCATTACCTATACCTATAAAAGTACTTCATATCTCTATTTTTTTTTTCTGTAATCTCGCACATTCATATTTTGTTGTTTTGAGTACACAAATAACCGCAGTTTTCAGTTTTTTTTCAATATTTAAAGCATTTGAAATATTTTTTCATTCCCAGAATCTTACTGAAACTGGCTGCCTTTAAGCTTACCGTGCAAAATTCAGGATCAGATATGAACCTCTTCAGAAAAAAATATGTTTAATCAATTTAACCATTAATTTTGGTATGATTACATAATTTTTGAATGAGGTTTAGGATACATGCTTCTGAATAACCAAAAAAGTTTGGGTGTGTTTTCCATACAGCCTATTAAAATAACTTTAAAAAATGCAAATTTCTCTGCATTGTAAAAGTCGCACATAGTTTTTTGATTGCCAGATAATTTAATATGGTAAATAACAAAAATTTCAAATTGTAACAACTTATATTTAAACAATTGACTTACCTACTTTTTTTTTTTTAAATCAAAATCAGCAAAAGTGTGCTGATGTTTCCAAATAGAGTTAAATCGCTTAATGCAGTAAGAGATACAAGTTGCAATGTTTTCTGCTTTCAGATTTTGAAGTACTTTGTCCAATAAGTTTGTCTTATGTTATCAAATTGGTGTCCGTAGCAGTTTAGAATACAAAAACCGTATTTAAGCGTTACAGAGTTGATCTACCGCAATTATAAAATGTTACTAAATTTAATTAAAATTGAGGTTCATATCTAAACAAATCTTGATATCAAAACGCTGTTGTGTTATCGAGGAAGCCATTACAATGTTTATCACTTTTACTTGTATTTAAAATTCAATATGAATATTTTTTTTTTTGAAAAATTCATACCATGTAAATATAAGAGTATTCCAGTTATACATGTTTTCTTAAGAGTATATTTTCACAGCATGTTACATTTTGTTTCATTATGTAGATGTTTACCACATTTATTTTCGGATGCATTCTGTTTTTTTAGTGATTGAATTAATAAGAGCATTAAAATGTTTAACAATACTTTACACCATACGCAATTTTGTTGGTAATTAGGACTAGAAAAGCTTTCAAATAAGCTCATAATAACACTTTTAATTGTTAAGTGCAGTAAAAGTACATTACGTTGAGCTAATAAATATATTCAACGCCATTCAAATATTGGTATTATAGAAAAGCTGAATTTATTGGGATTTTATTTGAATTTCACTATCTCACTTAACTTTTTGTTTTTATTATATATTGGCCAGCAAAATTAAAAGAAGCTTGAGTGCTTGGCTCAATAATCCTAAAAGCTCACAGACTCTTTATACTATCGAAATTTACCTTTCTAAAGCCGAAATGAATGTCCGCGATCTATAGTAAAATTGTTATTGGCTTTGACCATTTATCAATTGCTAAATATTATCGGTTATTTTTCAAAAACATAATTGAAAATATCAAATAGGGCCACTTTAACTTTGAAATATAGGACACAATCTCGATTTTTAATTCACATATTCAATCTTACAGGTCCAGTACTTTTTGTTCGAATCATACTAAAATAATAATCTGTATGAAGTAATCTTAATATTTTTAAAGAGTTCCTAGGTGTTTACAGAAAAATGTGTTAGGAATAATTGATTTTATTAAATTTACTCACCATATATATTTTAAGATTCATTTCACCTCTGCAAAGTGGTAAATAAATGTTTAATATTAGATTTGGATTGGATAGAACTTGTTTATAATTTCAGGCCTACAACATGGGCATCGTATCAAAGTGCAGCGAATATGTATTTATAACAATGGGATTAATGGTTAAGATCGACTGCTCAATTCAGTGATAAAATTATGTAACTAATTTTAAGTTGAGTCGAAACGATTTTCAACGGCTGAATGAAATGCACACAATTCCTAAAGGAATTTAGAATTCACTAGAAACAAGTTACATGATGTCTTCTCTGAATTTTCAAACATGGAGAAGTTTTTGAATACAGCTATTTTATTAAGACATACATTCAGTTACGAAATGTGATGATTGTACCGAAATCAAAGAAACTGTTTTTATTCAAATTATTCAAATCGTTCTAAAAGTTATCTAGGAGACTCTTCTGGAACTCGATATTCAGTGGATTCGATAGCCGGAACACTTAAATTACATTACATTTCAGTTTTAAAAATTCGTCGATTTGACCGGAAATCTTGAATTAGGAACAAATTTGTTATTAGTCATAACTTGGTTAAAAGAAAGCTATTTTTGCGTTCATCTCGTTTCACTTGGTAAATCAAACCATAGGTATTTAAAGCAAACGTAACGTAATGAAGCCAATATATGTAATGCTGCCCTGAATTTTTGTTGAACTCGCACCATTGGATTGATTTTGGTCGCTACTTACTCTCTAACAACCAAAGAGTGGATGCGTTTTTGGAATCATTGTCAATATTTTGCATTATTTAAAATTTTGATATATGGTAAATATTTTAGTTTATATTAATCAATTTGATGAAATCTAAGAAAAGGCTGATTTAGTTGGAGAGGAATTCATTTAAGACCGCTATCGCTAAACGTGGATGGTGGCCGCTCGACTTTAAGGAAAATATTGATTTAATATTTGCTCCTGTGTTAATTAATAGCCAAATCGATTCCCAAGCTCCACGCTCCACCTGCCTTTTTCAGTTCTGGAGTCAAAAGTATTTTCATATAATATATAAAAATTTAAGTTGAGTTATCTAATGTCCTGCAAAGCACCTGATGTGCGCAAATGATTTAATTAATTGTATCGACAAAGGTTATCAGAAGTCATAAAATTAATGATTTTCATGTTAAGTGATGAAATAGGTATCAAGTACTATAGCCAAAAGAATTAGAAAAAGTTTTTTCGAGATAGTTGCTCCACCAGTGTGAGAAAAAATAAGTTTTAAGTAAATCACGAAAGAAAAACCTAACCTTCACTTATTTGCATTGTTGGGATTTTGGAAGTGAATGATGATTTAAATTAATCTTAAAATTTTACACTATACATGTAATAAAGCAAAAATAAGAATGTTTTTTTGTTGTTGTTCAGAATTTCAAAGAGGCCTAACCCCTTATTTTGGGATAGTTATTGCGGTTCGATCAAAACTTTCTAAAAGCCGAAAACTGTCCATTAAAGTGCCTCACGCCCATATTAAATTTTGATCGGAATGGTATAGTCAGCCAAATTAACTAGAATCTATTTTTTGAAAAATTGAAAGAAAATTTGTGCAAAAAATTATCTTGAAAATATCCCAGGTTATTTAAAAGACAGAAACCGCTTTAAAGCTTATTTGGAACTGTAGTCTGCCAACTTACTTAACTCAGCGAACATTTGCTTAAAAATAATTACAATTTCTTATAATTGAAAAATATAAAATGATTTTATGGGAATCTCGTAATTATAGCATGTGAATTATATACTCCAATTATTATAGGGATCTATATACTGAAAAAAAAAAATAAAAAATTCCGAAGATAATTATCGGATCAGAATTTAAAGCACCAAGTGAAAAAAGCTAAACTGCGGATGAAGTGGCATTTCATCAAATTGTGTAAACATACTCCTGTATTCCAACACTTGCTGTTAATTAATTGAATTGTATTTCCACTGCACAAGGACTGTCGTTTCTCAATGATGACCAAATACTTTTGCATAAGATTTTTTTAAAGCATATAAAAATATGTTTATTATACTAATCAATTAGTTGCATTTTAACATTGATAGATTTATAAATAAAGCCAATGAAGAACAAATCAAACATTTCTTTAGTCTTCACGACAGCGATATTATTTGATTCGAAACAAATAGACTTTAATGTTCAACAAAGAAAAGCTAAGACCTACGTGAACTGCATTAAAGATTATATTTATTCGTTTATTTACAACACAAATACATACAGTAAAAAGAACATAAAATGAAGAAAAAGTTACACTAAGTAGCGGAAATTACTCCATGTGGAATATTAAATATTCAGAAAAGGAAAGCAATTAGGACAAAGACTACTTAGGGGTAACAATGGCGAGAGTTATGTATAAAAACTAAAAATAACAAAATAAAATCGTTAAAATTTATTGTTACTGATTCTGGGTTTAATTTCAAAGGAAACCGTAAACTTCTATCTGCCTAAGGGTGTCAATTGTTAAATAGTCACAAAATGGATAAAGTTAAAAAATATATGTATAAACTGAGATATTTAAGTCTTAAAAATTGATTAAACGAGACGAAGTACGATAATCTTTAAAATGTGTCTGCGTGAGCCTATACATGTACAGTTAACAAGTATTCATCCTTAAGGGTTCAATCCCAAAATTTCTTCCCACTCAACCACTCTACGCTTAATTTCCCTAGTGACTCGTCCGGTATTTTCTTCATTTTTATCTATATCTTTCTGTGCCACTTTAACGCATCTGAGAGTTAGCTATATTTCTTTAGAAAATTAAATTTTCAGAATTTTTGTTTGTTTGTTTTTCTTTTACTCTGGAATTGTTCCGTTGATCATTTTACTACTTAGTCTGCGAAATTTTTTAGCGAAGTGACGTCCCTTGGCCCACAATCACTTGGCATTGGATCATGATGATGTTTTCGTACCTTTCGCCTTGTCAATGTACACGTTAAGAAGTCTGTAAAATTACCATATTTATAACTTTTTCGCGATACGACTGGGGAACTTACCTTATTTTACTAGGATTTAATAGTGAGAATTTTGGTTTGACTTTCTCCTCACCCATAACTACATAGAGTTTAACAATACAAAAAACAGCCGCCTTGCGAACCATGGATTGACTGTCGTCTGTCAACTAAAAAAGGCAAATAATTACTTCGGAACAATTCTACTTCAGCAGCACAATTCAGCAATTATTTTTGTAAAGCTGAACTGAACCGGCAGAAATTGAATTTTTGAAAACAATCATATAGAGAATGATGCAAATTATAAAATCAGCACATAGAAGTGTTCGAACCACTTCCTAATTAATAAAAGGGCATATATTTGTTAAAAAAAAAAAAAAATCTTACTCGAGCCAAATTAGGCATGACACTGTCCAAATGATTATCCGTCAATTCGTTGCCCTGCTTGTCTACTAACTCGGTCAATAGTTTGACAGCACATAAGTTAATAGGATATGCTCCTGTGGCAATAACTGGATTTAAAATATTTATTGAAACATTCAAAGGTAATACAGCGGCAATTCGCGGAATAATGATGTCGATCTCCCGAGATGCCTAAAATAACAAAAATATTAGCAAAGTTTAATGTATTCAGAAACTTCTTTAACCCACCTCTTTGCTGTTTTTATAGCAGTCGATTATTTTTAATAAAATTAATTCAAGGAAATTGCTCCAAAACGGTTTCATCTCCACACTACGAACAATCTTTCCTAGTACTTGTAACGCACTTATCATCACTTCTGGAACTGGTGATCCGAGCAAATTTAACAACATTTTCATAATCGCTCTGTATAAAATGAGATACATTTTATAAATTTTACTTAGAAGCACCTATTCAACTACTAAGCCATACTTAAAGTTCTTATTGGGTAATTCACAGTTTCCATATTTTATACACGCTGCAAGATCTGCTAGGGTTTGCTGGATAACAGCAGGGTGGTTTTCTACGTTTAAAACTATGGCAGCCTTAATAATATCACTTTCTTTGAGACCGTCTAGAATAGCAATAGAAAGCCAAATTAACAAGGATAATGCACGCTAAAGGACGAGCGTAACCCACTTTCTAATATTAATTCACCATTTTCAGAGAATTGGAAATTCTGGTGACTGTGTAGTTGAGACGATGTGATTTTGTGATTTTGTATTTCCATCGTATCAAGTCGAACTGTACTCTCTGGGGTGTTGGATTCTGTTGTTGTCGCTGATTGTGTCTTTGAGCCGTTGCAAGAATCCTCTTTCTCTAAGCTGTAGTAATTCATTAGTTCAGACCCAAAATAAAAAGCATTAAATTGTTATACCCGACATGTCCATTGATGCCGTTCGATGGAATAATACCTAGTTGTTCAGCTTGGCCCAAGTGGTCTCCCATTTGACTAATACCAGAATCCTTGCTATTAGTATCTCTGTCCAATTTTGTCTCAAAGCTATAGTTTTGGATTTCTGCCGTAGTTTTTCTTAAGCTCTTATAAACCTCTTCACTATTAACAGGATCAGCATTTTCAACAGAAGATTGTCTCGATCGTGGACCTGTAAAATTCAAGTTTTTACACCTGCAACTGAACGAACTTCTAATAACGGAAACAAAACCTTGTTTCTAACTAAAAGCCTTATTTTTCGTTAGTCACTATAGGAAATATACATATATGAGAATTAAGTGCTGATCACATTTTAATTAGCAACAAGTTTTCTTATACAACGAAAAAGAAACATAAAACAATAACACCAACACTAGCGGAAAATTGTATTGTAAAAAATTATTACTTACTAGAATTATTTTGCAAACTATATGGACCCTGCTGCGGACTAAGCAAGGGTTTTGGACTTGAACATGATAATGGCGATGATGGACTATTTGTTCCTAAAAATCAAGCAATTTGTGTAATTCTACATATTTCAAGAAAGCAATTAAATTTTTATTTAAAAATCATTCAATTTTTCTAAATACGTTCAACGGTTTGCTTAAATTTAAAAATTTTCTTTTTCGAAGGAATTCAACAAGCAAAATAATACCTAGCGAGTATTACGCTATCTACTTTAAATGATGGAAAAATAAATACCAAATCTGCGCAGCAATACGATCCTGGTAAAAACTTTTGGAAAATAATAAGAATTTTTAAGGAAAACAATTAACTTTATGAAAGTGGTAAATAGAAGCGCTAATCGAAATTCTCTAATTATCTGCAAAATATCTAGTGGTGGGGGCATACTCCACCGATGGTGGATCCATCAATGTGAATAAAAATTTCCTCTTTCATGCACTGTAGGCAACGTAGTTCCTTTTCCAAACATACAAGTGTAAAATTAGAGAAGCAATTTTTATGATAGAAATGTTTGTAAATTGTCTTTCACTACAATTATAAAATTCTATCTTGTACTATAGACATATAGAACAACATGCTCTAAAACTTTCTCATTTGATCAAACTGGAATATCTGGAATATCCAAGCTGTTTAGGAAATTACCACTTTAAGACAATAACAATTAATAATAAATAGGGAAATAGTCAAATCGAAACAGTCATATAGCTAACACAGTACTAATTCTTATTAAATTATCATACTTTTATCAGTTTTAAGCACGAGGAGATGAGTCGATGAGTTATTAAAGAATAATTATTTAAAAGTCCAAAATTTAAACCCCAATTAACTTATTCAAAACCATTATTATTATTTATAGAGCCAAAGAAATCTTGATCAGTTTCTTGGTAACAAAACTATACTTTAGTTTAGATAATCTTCAAAGAAGAGTTTAAACTGCGTGAAAAAAAAAAAAAAAACTTACTTCAAAATGCGACAGTGCTTTAGTCTAATTGAAAGGATGTATAAGTTGATTTTCGATGATGATTTGATTTGTCACGATTACTGGCAAACAAAAAATGGGCTACATTCAATTAGAACTTTTCGCGCTGTCTCCTATTCATATTAACTGACTTGAGGGTGTGATTCTTTATTCATTCCATGGAAGGAAGAGAAAAAACAAATGGAATTCTTACGATACCGTGGAAACGGACTACACAGTCCCATACAAAATTCCTATATCAAACTTGTGCATTTTTCGTTCCCTCTTACTCACACTGTTAATGGATGTTAATCAGTCAGCTGTGGATTTGAATTATTTTCAAATTCATTTTTGGACCATTTCTCAGTTTTAATAAAATAAATCTATAATTAAATAATTTTTTTGTATAAGTCTCTTAAATTTTAGTCGGCAGAAATTTTAATTGTTAAATTATAAGAATTGATCTCTTAATATCCCATATTGTAAATTCTTATTATTTTGTGTATTATTGGCACATGCTCACTAACAAAGAGTTTCAGATTCGCCTGAGTTTGGCTTCACTTGCCTGAGCTTGGTAAACACCCACATTAGCTGAGGATGCTAATAATTTACCTTTCCACCAATTTAGCTGCATTTGCTTAATTTTCCTAAGCTCCAGCTAGACTGAGTTTGCAGACATTTCCTAAGTCCCAACTTGACCCAGGCTTATCTAAAATATTCTAAGGCGACTCGACTGAATTTATGTGCTTTTACGCGATTACAGATCTAATCAACACCAGCATCTCCAGGCTCAAACACAAACTCGGCCCTGGATAAGCCACCGATCTTTGTCTGCATTTTTTGACATTTTAGTAAATTTTTTATCATTCGGGTTCCTTCTTAAAAAATTCTGATATCTAGTTAGCATCTGCAAATGGGAAGTTATCCACAAACAAACAACGTATTTCACTGAATTTTGTATTTTAATTAATAAAAGGGGTAGATAAATAACTAATAATCTTTCCCTAAAACATTAACTAAATACCGAAGATAAAATTATGTCCTATTTTATTTTCGCAAACAAATGGAAATACAATCACTTACCAGATGTACTTCTTCTTAAATGTTGCTGTATGATAGTTCTAGCCGTATCCTGGAAAGTCTTTGGTAAGCAAGACAAAAACATAGTCATCTATAAAATAATATTAAAATTATTACTCAATGTAAATAAATAAATAATAACTCATATACTTACATTCGGAGTGTTGCAATTGTACAGAGCAACAATACATAAGCGAGCTTGTCCTCGCAATTCAACGCTTTTTTGATCTCCAGCCAATTGAACAATTTTAAGAATGGCTTTATCAGCAGGACTTTCATTTGGAAAATCAGCAGCTGTACAGTAAGTTGTTGCGAGATTAGTCAGAAATTTTAATATAGCAATTTTAGTTTTAGTTGGTGGTGTTTGCGCAGCATCAACTAGTATCCGAAAAACGCATTGCATTTGAAGGTCTGTTGGAAAATACTCTTGTACCAATTGAAGAGTTTTCCAAATTTTGCCGTGCATTGAACCGAGCAATTCGGTGCCAAGTTTATTGAATAGTCGGGTTAATAGAATAAACAACCAATCGTGGAGGTCATTTGAATGTGCTAAGATCAATTCATTGACTGTGTCCAGAAACAGAGCATATACTTTTGTGTGAGTGTCCATAAACATTTTCCGGAAGAGCTCAAGGGTGTACTGAAAATTTTAATCATATTAATTAACTTTTAGAAGAAATTACACTGCAATTTACCTGTAATTGCTGTTGTGTCAGAGTTTTCCCATCTGAAAGGTACTGCGTCAAACTAATAAGTCCGTCCTTTCTTTCTGACCAATGGGTTGAAGCGCAACATTGAATAATTGTATCGATATCTTCAATCGGAGCTCTAAAGCTATCCAGGCGGTTTCGAGATCCATTCCATGAGTATGTCTAAGTTGAAAGCAAATCACTACCATATACAATTCAGCGTATTGTGATAAAAGACTTACATCTGTTCCTCTCCTGAATGAATCGAAACTGCGTTCTGAACATACTGAAGATGCCTCACTTTCATCCGATTCATCTCTCGATATCTTGCGATTTAATGACAATCTAGAGTAATCTGATGAAAGGTCTGCATCGTCAGGTGACTGCAAGTAGTAGTGTTAGTTAAATATAGGAAATAATTAAAAATTGTTAAATTACCAGAGCATCCGCTAAAGCACTTTCGGCTTCTCTGCTTTGTTGAAGAATCTTTTGAGCCAAGACGGGTCTAGCAGGATTAATTGGAGGTCTATCTGGTCGTCGAGGACTGTTCGTGTATAAGTTTCGCTTCAATGTACCTCTGAAAGATTCCCAAAATAAAGCAAGTTAAGGTAGGGCTCAGTATGCGTACCTTGTTGGACTTGTTTCTCTGGAACTAGCTAAAGACCGAGGAATTCCGGATGCTTTCTTTGGAACTGTCCCGGTATGTTTGTACGATGTGTAGGATCCATACATTTCCCTTAATTTTGCTGATGGAGATGTGCTCCTCGAAGCAGCTGCAGAGTGTCGTATATAAATTAATAAATGCTTGACAAAATTATCACAGCATTCTTAAATTATTATTGCGGAAAATTTTCAGAGGTTTCGAAGATTTATCGACAATTTTTAATAGAAAACGTTGACTTAGTTTTTAATTCTGTTAATTGATATTTTCAATAAATCGAAAAATCAAACGATTTTCCAAAAATATTAAAAATGTTGACCTTTTAACTTTCAAAATGCAACCGTGAAAAATCATTTCGGATATTGCATATTAGCTTTTCATTGATACACCAAAAGGGTTGATTCTTGGACCACACTATTTTCCGTTCATTACCCTTCGTGTCTTTGAAATTTTGGAAAAGAACTCGTTGACTATTCTTGATCTTTTCTACTTCACCGGGGACTTTTTGTTTTATGCGTTCAAGAATGTAAATTTCAAAACTGAGCAGACATTTCTTCTCCATCTCGATTACCAACAATCTTCTATTGCTTCTTACCGCTTATTTGGCAGTAGCGTCGCTGTTATAAAGAACGAAAAATAATTCGATGAAAGTTTTATTTATTTTCTAACATTGTATCCCTTAAAACTAAGTCGTTGTAGGTGTGTAAACTTCTTAAGGACGGTTTAAAATAAATCATTTTTTTGCAAGCATTTTTTCTCAGAGGTAATAATTTTTGGGGAAATCATTACATAGCCGTGACATTGCATAATCTTTGATCTTTTTACAGCTGGGTGACACGGCAATTCTTGATTGGTTCATCTGAAACAAAAAAATTAAAAAGTTATCAAAAGAAGAAGAGTGTAGCTAGAGATAAGCGAACCGGATTTTAAAATTTTTCAAAAGCTTAAGCTACACTCTTCTTTGAAATATGGAAATGATAAAAATACAATGCATTTGATACAATGGCTTTTAATGATTCCCCAAATAATTATTATCTCTGAGACCAAAATTTGATTTGTTGAAGCCGTCACCATGGCGATACCCCGTGCTGGATAAATAATAGTGTTAAATGATTGACTGAATTATTACATACAAATTACAATAGCCAAAAGGGAGAAAGCAATCTATAAACAAATTCCGCAATATATTGTTTTTTGAGATAGATATCTACAATATTTATAGAAACAAATTTGAAACTCAGATCTATAACAATTTATGGATGAAAGTGATGCACAGAAGTTTTATGAAGTTTATATGAAATCAATAGCTCAAACATTCTCGAGTTTTCTCTAAAAAATCGAACCTTTCGAGTAAATTAAGTTTTATAGACGAATGATGCAGATATGACCGTTTTCAGTTTTCCGAGCTGAGCAAGTCAAGTGACTCCGAAAAATATAAGAAACAGCTGTGATACTTTATGATTTTTAAGTAGGAACCAATATATCATACTTACGCTGAGATTGTGAAACTCCAGCCCTCGATCCGCGAGGTGTTGGTCTATGTTCTGGTGATGCATGTTGTGGAGTTGTAGACGAGCTCGAAATCTTTTTAGCGCGAGCTGCAATTAAAATAATAATTTGTCCAAATTGATGAAACACGATATTTTTACTATAAAAAATTTAAATTTAAAAATTACCTTGTTGGGCAACTTGCCCTTCTATATGTTGGATAGCAACAAATTTAAAGCAAAGACAATTTTTACTGACACAATTATATATACTTAAATAAACAAAAGTTACAACACAACAAAAGTTCTGAAAATCCTCATGCAATAAAACCTGTTATTGATGAAGTGATTGACATGAAACTTTTGTTACGAGCAACTGACTTTTTCTTTTCTTCTAATAAGCAAATTAAACTTACGCAAAGACGCAGTTCCTGATGTGACTTTAAGACGCGCTAAATTTGAGTATTGTGCGCGTGCTCTAGCTCTCTGCGCAGCTGCAGTATCAACGGCCGAAACACTTCTAAAACCAGCTGTAATTTTTAAAGCATGATTATGACACGAAATGAAGAAAAGAATGATAAAAAAAGCGTTAAAATCTAAGGCTAAGGACTATGTATATTATATATGGTAATAAATTCTCAAGTAAATTGTGCCAAAATCAAAACTATTGCGTTCAAATTAATCTGAGTAACAAAATAACCTCTTGGCGGATGATCTCTGTGAGCAATAGGAATTCCACTTCTATTTCGGTTATAAGATCTCGGCAAAGAAGGTGCTCTTTGAAGTTTAGTATTTGTCAAATTCTCAGTACTAATACTAGTAGCTATTTCAATTATAAAAAAAAAACAATAATTTGAAAGATTTTACCAAAGACATCCATATATTACAAATAATGGCGGCACAAACAATTAAAAAAATATTTGTTTAGTCTGATATAATTACCATAATCGCTATCTATAAGTTTTTATATGATGTTAGTAAACAAGATATCATTTACCTGATGCAGTGGTGGTAGCAGGACTTCTTAAACCACTCGACTGTCTTCTTTCTGTAAGTTAGACATACACAAACACGACAAGTGTTAATAAGTGGCTTAAATTAGTATTGAAATATCTCGAATGCACTAATTAGAGGATAAAGTGTACGTTATCAAACGACAACTAAACAAGGGTAATTAAACATGCTACGGGACAAACATTGAACACATACTTATCACCCCGCCTAGCATTGAATTCAAGCTTGAATTGCTGCCACGCAGACTGGCATTCATCGAACCTGTTCCATTTCCAGAAAGTAGTTCACGCTCCCTTTCCAGGGCCTTCTGTGTCGCCGGATCCAAGGACGAGTACAGCTGGTCGGAAAGTTCAGGGAAATGTTTTCTAAACGCCCAAAAGGATCTGGAAAGATTAATTGAAATTTTTTGATACAAAACAATGGAATTCATTAGTCAAAGTCATAATTGTCTGGTGGACTTATCCGGCTTTACTGAGAGCTATGTGACCAGACAAACAATTGGAAACTTTTTGGGGTAATAAGCAATGCTCTTTTATTTCCATTTTTAGATATTTAAGGCTCGCTATGTGCTGCATTATTCATATCTTTTTTACAGGCATTTTATTAAATAAAACATTCCTTACCTTCTACTATGTTTCCGAGCATCGCTATCAGCATCTGAAATTCCTTTCTTTAGTGCATCTTTTAAGGCAGTCGCACTTCTTTCCATAGCTTTTGTTGGCCATTCCTCAAATAATAATCCCATCATTTCGGAAAGTGTCGCTCGAATATCTTTTGATTTCGATTGCATTAAGTTTTGCGTAATTATTGGAATAAGTTTTGGCGCATGTGTGTACTTAATGACATATTTTAGTGCAATGATACCAGCGGATGATATCACTTTGACAGAATTTTGTATGAGATTGATCATCTCTTGTAAAATGTGAATGCAAAACTGGTCTAACTTATTTCTTAAAACTTTACACATATATGCAATTGTGATGCACGCTTCTCGAATAACCTGGCAGAGAAAGAAAAAATTAGTTTCATCTTCAAAAAATTTGGAAGTCCTTACCTGTGATCTCAATTCTTTTAAAATATCTAGGAATGATATCGACAAATTATTAAGGTGAGTGGAAAACGTAGGTTGATTGTGAACTTGCATTATAAGCAGTGATCGAATTTTCTTGAGCTACAAGGAGTTTATTAAATTTTACTTAAAATATGATTTTGTTAACACATTAATAATCCTTACTGCATCGACTCGCTTCTCCCAATCCATGGTTTTGTCGCCAATTATTGCATTAATGTTCTTCAAATTTTCTTCGATATCTCTTTGGTTAAATATTGATATTTGTGGAACCAACTCGAAGGACGCTTCGAATTTTTCCCATGTAACCGCTCCGGCATCGCCTAAGTAAGAAAGAGGGTTACAAAAATTAAAATGCAACATGCTATAGATACTAGTAAATAAGATATAAATATACCATAAACCAAAATAAAACTGTTTAACGTATTCGAAGGTCATAATGAATGTAAACATACAAATTCGTATATTCTATCTTGTCTACCCTAATGTGAATCTTTTTCCTCTAAGTCATTATTTCATTAAAAAATGGCTAAACATGGAAAATAGAATCGATGAGGCAAGCAACTCGTAGCGCAATTCGAAAATTTCGCTCATGGCAATTACAATGTAATCAAAGTCCTTGATTTTTTGAACGCTCCTTGCAAAATTTTTCGGTTGAGTTCCTAAACCAACGATTATAAATTTAGTATCGATATATTTGTTCATTTTAGAATAAATAATCGTTCAGCATTATATCCAGAAATATCATACTCCGAGATAATGAACATAATTTGCCATAATACCCTATAGAGGCGATGAAGCTAATTAACAATTATCTGCTCATTGTGATAATTGCTTTCGTCAATTTCAATAGCTAACTAAATCAGCGTAATGGTGAGCTTTCCCAATTTACAAACATAACTTTATTTGCGACTTGGCGATAATTACGACTTCGAAAGTGTGTTGGCGGGAATTAACAAACCAATCATTTAATCTGAAAGAAAAAATTATATTTAATACATATTTCCGGAAAATATGATCGAGCAAGGATTTACACGAGTTTACAAATTCCAGCTAAACTAAACTACTGTGTCTAATATTTATTTTAAACTTTTGTTTGAGCTATATTATGAGTTTCCGTTATTTAATATGCTTGAAAAAACCCTATAGAAATTATATTTTACTTGCTCGACGTAAAGATTGGTGTTGACTAGGCTAGGCAAATAATATGCCTTTAAATTTGAAAAATGAGATTTTTAGCCAATTTTTTTCTCAAAATAACGATTTTCTTAAGAAGATTGATATTTTACTATTGCCGTTAAGTTTCAACACTATTGAGATAATGTTTTAAAAAAGTGATCAATTTTAATCTTTAACGAAAATGTATAGTAAAAATTTAAACAACATAAGAGAATTCAAAGATTTTAGTATATTATTCGATACCGATAAGACAACACCTTAAAGGCTTAAGGGGATACTCTACTGTTAAATAAGTAAAAAGCAGTATCGTATTAAAAATGCTATAAAAAAAAAACTATCAAAGATATCTTTATGAAATTTTTGTGATTCTTTATTAAGGGTCAAAATATTAAAAATCAATTGTTATAAATTAAAAAAAAAAACAAAATGGCGGCTTCTGCAGCGAGTTGATGGAGCGCGAGCTCAGAGAAAGACCCGTTTGCGCGGGGTAGTGCCCAGGTTGTCCAGGTAATTTGTAATCAATTTACCAACAATTTTTCTTTAGTTTGAATGAAAACCTGTGGCACTAACCTAAACTAAGCCATAAATATGGATATTTTCGCTATTTGGCAAGTGTTTGAACTTAGCGTACTCGAATTTTACCATATTTTTCATTGAAAACAGTGCTCCCGAATCATCAAAATTGAATATTTTAGGCTAAATTTAGGTTAGTGCCATCGAGAATTGTTATATAAGTTCACAAAAAAATGTTTAGCTAAATCGGTTCACTAGATTTTTCTGTGTGCTACCCCGCGCACCAAAAAAACACGTTTCGAGAAAAACGCGTTTAAAGTTTTTTTAACAGATTTTTTCGATATATTCCACTCGACGCGCGCTCCGAAAAATGCCCATAGAATAAAAACGAAAGAAGATATCAATATAATATTTTGAACATTCATTCTTGAGATACTAATCTATCGATTTATGCAACAAAAAAAAAAAAAAAAATGTTTTTAACAGTAGAGTACCCCTTTAAATAAGATGTGATCCTTTCAGGATTCTGAAATATCAATTATAAGAACACCTCATATTCATGGTGTGTATTCAATTCTTTGCCAATTATATTATGGTTGCGCAGAAGGTTGAAAAAGGAAAATGAAGCTGATTGACGAAAGGAAGATTTGCAGATTAGCAAGCAACTTGGATCCAAGTCTATAACGACGATATAAAAACAATCGAGTTAAATTTTCAGAAGACTACATGAATACTGATTGCATCTCGTTCAGTAATTTTGTAAAAAATTATCGATATTTTCCAACGGAAATTTATATATATGTACATATATGTTTAGAAATATTCGGTTAGCCTTGATGATCAACCTTGGGTCTTTTGGATTCTAAGCCCAACATACTCTTCGCTCGGTCACAGTCACAGAGAACCACTAGCTTGTATCAGTGTTCTGCTTTTAAGACATTTATTCCTCATCATTTAAACATGTATTTCTTCTCAATTTTAATGGCTCTCTTAATTCGATAATTTAACCATAATCTTATCATTATATAGATTTTTTTAATAAGAAAGCACATAACTCTACGTGCATGTAAAATTTTATTAAAACTTTTTCTGCAAAATGAAATAACGAAAAGAAAGTCTTTTAAAATTCTATGGATATGCAGTAAAAACGTTCATTCTCCCAGCGGATTTATAGAGTAACAGAGGTTAAATCTTTCTTACTTTTTAGATATCGAATGGAACTCAGGACCTCATTTTCATATTTAAACGATTGAAAACAAAGCATTTTTTTAGAAAAACCTTTAAAAATACAACTTCTTTTTGCGAAGCAAAAACATAATTACGATAAAGACTTAACTACTAGTAAATTAAAAACAAAAGAATTTAAGCAAAAAGGTAGACACTGACCACGAAACCGTAAAGATAGACAAGTTTCGTACGTTCCTGCTAGAGATAATTGCAAATTGCGACGTTTACCTGCCGACGTTACCTCCAGTGACTGGGGTTTCTTCATGCTGGCGGAAACGGTTCGTTTTACGAGTCTCGTCGGTCGTTGTGGTGCCGCGGAATCTGGCTCCTCGTGCGTGTTGTTCGTTACAGCTGACTTCAAGAGTAGGCCTTCTTCCTTGACTTCGTCGAACTTTTGTTCCAGAATAGCCATTTTAGAGGCAGGTACTTCTTTCTTCCTTAAATCCGCTCTTAATCTATCACCTGTGCGGGCACACCAGCGAAAGTAATAAATTAAGCGAATAAATAGAGAACTAATGAAAGCAGTCAATTAGCGTACCAACATGCTTGTAGATTTCAACCAGGGTCTGGATTGAGGCGTCACGAACAGTTGCAGTCGGGTCTCCCAGCAGGTTAACAATCGGCTGGATGTAAGGCTTCAGTGATAGCTGCTGCGTTCCGTACCTGGAAAGAGAGGCGGTCAAGTTCGTAGTCAGCGGGCTGGAAAAAACGACTATTGAGGGACGTACTCGTTCAAAGTATTTACAATCGTCTGCAGGAATTCCTCGCGCACTTTTGAGTTTTTGTGTTTGAAGCAGGGCGTTAATTTCTCAATCAATTGGTACGGTGTCAGGACCCTCGACTCCATCAAATTGTGCAGGAGCAGTTGTGCCTTTTCCCGGACTGTGTCCTTGCTGTCCCCCAGCCGATCGATCACGTGCGGCAAAACAGTCGAGTTGTAGGCATTAAAATCCGGTCCGAGTCTTTTAATTAGCTCTGTGAATGCCTCCAACGCCTTTTGTGCGATCTGAAAATTAGCGATAAGAGGATTTGTGGTTATTTTACGCTCAATCTGTTAAAACAAATTTTGTTAAAACATTGAAAATGATTTGTAAAGAATTTGTTACAGCTGAATAATCTTGCACGCCCAGTTATTAAAATGCATATAAAAATAATTGAAACTTTTACTAGTTTGTTAAAATATATCACGCCTATAAAATAAATAAGAATTGTTCTGTAAGACTTTGGATAAATATTCCTAGTTTATAAATTTTATTCCTACTCCATTATTGCTTTCGATTGCAATTTATAATTCCATTATTTTTAAATTAGTATTGGCCATTATCAATGTATTTATCATGAAAATATCTTGGAATTATAATCGATTTTAATTATTTACTACAAATGTTCTTGCCACTTTTTAATATAAACATGAACTAAGGAATTAATATTTACTGCCATGACTTAATTTCAATGGTAGTGACGAGGAGTACACTTATGTATATAAGAAAATAAATTTAACTTTTCAATTCCCAGTGTCACTTGGAGCTGACCGAAGTTTAATATTTTTTTTCTACCACAAGGAGATTTTATTTTTGAAATCTACCACTATTGTAGCAAACCCAATAAGTAACACTATCAATTGTTTTTTTCTGGCAACACTAGCAATACGTCATGGGTCAAATTCATTCAGTTCATTATTGTTACAACGTTGGAAATATGCCGTATCACTTGTGGGTGACACTGGGCATTATAATGGCTCATTGTTCGGAATTCGTTCGAAGCAATAACACACTGTCGTTTACATTTTGGCCTTATATAAATAAACATTATTATAAAAACTGACGTTTTATTCCTAGTGTAAGAATAAGAAAAATGCTATGTCTCCTTCACAATCTTAACTACACAATGCCCAGTGTCACCTGTGGGTGACACGCCCATACAAAAAAATGGGGGTAGTTTATTTACATTTAATATATTTTTTTGTAATAAATACATGTTTGTAAGCTATGTTATCTAAAAAGAAAAAAAAAATCTTTATTAACTTTGACATGGGAATTGAAGAGTTAATGCTACAATTGAAACGTAGTGGAATTAAGTCGAAGTAATCAGGAAGAAAATCATTGTGCCTCATTTTCAAGATCGAATTGTTCGTTAAATGAAAATTCACTATCACTAAATGTTAATGGATTAGCGTACTATCACTAACTTGTTAAAATACAGTGCATGGCACTGTCACCATCACTAAATCAAAACAAAACGCGATTTTTAGACTCCTGCATTTTCTTAAATGAAACATTAAAGCTAAAAGATTAAAATTGACGGAGTTATACGAATTTAAAGAAGTTCTGAACAACACGAGTATTTCATAGGCTCTCGTGAACCTATGAAGAAATTTTAATGAATGAAGAAATAAAAATTTATACCTATATACATAAATAAAAATTGTTTTGCTTTACTCTGCTACAATTTTGTGTAGAATATATTAAAAAAAAAAAAAAAAAACTTCGTTCACAAATATAATCCTTTGGACTTTTTGGATCGAAAATATTTTCGACTTTTTGGCTTTTAAAATAATTGTAGGGAATACAGAAGTTGCTATAGTTCCACTCAATATCAATCAGGTCTAGTTTGAGAAATTATTTTATGCCAAAAGAGCGAAAGTTCAGATAATTGAGGTGTCTGTGCAAAAGAAGCTGTTTACATGATATGGTCCAAATCTTCAATATGAGGTTTTTTTTTTTTTAAGACAAACATAGCTTAGTGTTTGTGTGGCCAGAGTCAATATAACAATTTGCTTTGTAAAATTTGTAAATAGACAGTTTTGTTACAAACCAATTTTTTAATAGCCACTTTTAGTTTGTTCTGACTGTAGGTGCTAGGTTAAAAATTCAAAAAGGTTTTATCAGCTATTAAGTCATAAAATTTAAATACCACAATTTTGAAGCAAAACATAGTAAATAGCTTGATCAGAAATAAAAATTTAGATTATCCTCAATTGTGAGGTTGTAGCAACCTGCACTTCAATTTAACGTTAATGCATAAGCAAACAAAATCCAAAGTGTGCTCGAAAACATTTTAACATGTACGAGCAGAAATCTGCCTACATTAAACATTTTGTCAGACAGTAAATTGAGATTCAATAAAGAAAGATCCATTTGAAAATATAATTTCGTCGCCAACATGCTTTCTCCCACCATATCTTAAAAGGATGATTTTTAAAAGTTAAATGGCATCACCGGTAAAATCACCAGAAAGTTTGCGTTACATTAAATGTGTTTGCATTAAACCTGGAGCAAAAGTCTGGTCTTGCTTTTCTTGTAAAGGAAATTCAACGTCTCAGACATGCAGTGGTGGAGAAAATAATAGGCTAAAACTTCAAAATTTGATGTAGCAATCCGTTCAATGGACGAGTTCAAATAATTAAATCTTTGTACATTTTGTGTAGTATACTAAGAAAAATTAAAATATATTGTTATTTATATTTTAATTTTGAACTTATAAAATTGCTAGTTTATTTTTCAGTTGGACCTATTATTTTTTCCCCCACTGTACTTATAAATACAAAATACAGAGAGAATGTTCTCTCCAAGAGAAAGTATGTATGTAAGTTTTACTTTTATTTAATTAAAGGTTTTTTTTAAATCAATTATCGCTGGATTAAAGAGCTACATTTTAAACGGAGCTAGCAATATCAAAATACTCAACTTAGCATTTCCCTGAACATTGTCTGCAGCATGAAAATCGAAACAAGAAATCTAAACTTTTATAAAACCAGCGAGTTATTAGTATTCAAGTTCAAATTAATTTCCAACTGCATGCCTTCGATTGAGAAGCCTTTGCTAATTCTATTTATGGATGCAGACGGTGAATTATCTTGAGGCGCATTTGGCCGGCTTGTTGAAGATTTATCTGCAGCCCGAGGAGGGACCGAAAGATGCAGATACGAACGCCGACAGACAGACAGTCGGATATGATTCAGCTTAAGACCTTAGCGCATTAAAAATTATAATGCGATACGAGCATGCGAGCCAATGGGTTAAGAAAGTGAAAATAATGGAAAATTATTGTTCCCGGTACACCGAATTGCCGCAATAAATAATTTTTCGGGGACAAATTAGGGCACTCGGTTCACGGATTTTCGACTCGGGCTCCAAACATAATTTCATGCTTCATTGAAGACAGTTGTTCTTAGGCTGAGGAGCACGCTACGTCTCTTCGGAGGAAGATAAATAAGGTAATTTAGCCAAGCCCGCGGTAATATGCGGCACAATGGATATGTGAATTTTTAATGGTTCAATTTATTATTAATTCGTTTGTCATTGTCGACTTTTCGTCTTGAATAAATGCATTGTACTTGGTAAAGATTTTCCATTAGCAATAACTTACAGTAGAGATCGCTGCACTTACATCACACAATCGGCCTTATTCTGGATTCCAAATAATTTCGATAAAAATTTTAGAAACAAATTTTGAAACCTGATAAGACTCGGTATATTAACTATTTCGTAAAATTATATGAAAAAAATGTCGATGTTCTTTGCATTGTATTTTATACCAATATTTTAGTTTTCATGGTATAATAAAATAAAATTCTTCTCGGATTTAAATACCAGAGATGATGGATAAAATTAATAAGTAACTACTTAATTTAGAAGTTCTGTTATGCCTTAGTTTTTAATTACCAGCTTACCACAGTTTTCTCTTGGAGTCAAAATATATAAACAACGTCGATATAATTAAAGCAACTGGAAAAATTGACTGCCTCTTTTAACCACAGTGAAGTGATTTATTATATTATGGACTTCCTATTATATACAAATTAAAAACATATGACTTTATGCCAAAAATGGTGGTTTTAAATAGGACCCAAAAGCTACCCAATTTTCGTGTATATGTACATATAATTTACACGTGATCTGGTCTCCCTTTACAGATTTCTATTTTTACGACGTATTTTATTAATCTTTAAAGTAGTTTTCTTGTGCTTCGATTTTGACCAGATACACTAAATTTTTTTAAAACCAATAGTGAAATTATCACTTATTGATCACGTTTAAAGTTTAAAATTATTTCAATTATATTATAATACCTTTATAAATGAAGAAGGTATAAGTCAATCAAGTTAATAGAGGTTATCAATTACACCTGTTTGGATTTTCTTTTATGTCTGATCGCGTATAGGTCAAAACGCGTGAACCGATTTCAATTATTCTTTTTTTATTGAAAAACCCTAAAAAGTATAAAATATTGTTCACTATGGATTTCTCTGTTGCTATTTACAATATAACCATTCTTAAATTTTATTAAATGTTTAAAGTCAGCGGTGAAAACATGATTGATTTTAACGTTTGTATGTATAGTTCGTTGGATTCTTAGAAAGAGTGAAGAGGTCCAACTAAAGATTCTTTCTAATTGTATAGTTGTGAAAACCATAGCTAAATAATTTACCTGGTAGAAGAATTAGTTGCAGTAAAGGTAATTGAAATCTACAAAGCGGGGTTGTAACTTGTAGCGAAAACAAGTTAGATTCACTTTTTTTACAAGCTATTAATACTTTTAAACTATCCAAGACAATAAATAAAGATACCGCGTTTGATTCTGATGCTTTTCAAGATAGGCATGTTTTTATTTATTTCCTGTACACGATGAAAACTTCCGAAAACGGCTGCGCTGATGACTCCATTTGGAAAATTGTTCTTAATTTTAATTTAATTGCTGCCAAACGGAATCCAAAGTACTGAATTGAACATCTCAAAAAATAAAACAGTTATTGATCCATTCTAAAAGGATTCGATTTTAGGACAATAATTTCTAAACTTTGGGATTTAAATATATACAATTTTCCAAGTTCACAAAATTTTATCGTAAAAACCAATGGAAAATAAATTGCGGCAAAAGATGAAAAGCTTAGAAATATTTATTTGTTGTGTGACCAAATTTAAAATCAATGTAAATAGTTAGTTAAATCGCAATTGCCTGAATGTGAAGACATGACCATGAAAAACGAACTGCAAGTATTAAATCATCCAATTACGGAAGTATTTTTTTTCTTAATTTATAATATTATTCAAAAATATTTTTGGCAACTGAAGTCAATTTCGCCTCCGCACTTTCAAAGTATTATAAAAATTCAGACATCGTTTAACATTTTCACTATACGATTTAAGTTAAAATTGAGTAACATCTTTAAGGTGTAAAAAAAATAAAAGCTACAGACTGAAGGCGAAACTTAATCAAGTTTAGGCAAAAATTAATTTAATGAGAGGGCAAGAACGCCTTCTTCAATTTTTGTTGTTGGTGCGTTGTCAAAATTCCGAGCAGATCCAAGTTAAATTTCGGTGCTATACGAAGGAAGCAGAAAATCTTTAAGCAGATGATACATTATAAATTGATAAATTGCTTTCCAAGAGTGGATTAAATCATCATCTGGTTTATGCTAAGTCACAGTGTGTCATAATTCCGGACTTGTGCTATAAAACTGGATACATTTTAGATGCACTGATAAATGCTAAAATACGGCAAGACTCAAACTTTTCATTCATCTTTGAGCCATTCGCCGGAATCTGGGAATTCATCTTGAATAGATGGTTTGTATGCAAACGTAAACAGAGGAAAAAGTTATCGGCCCGGATCAGGCCGATGACTAATTATCTCTGGAAGGCAGCAGCTATGTGGCCCCAGCAGCAGAAGTCTCCGTTTGGAAGACATTAAGGCTGCGCCCCATTGCCCCGCGCTGTGATGTCATCGCTTAAACTTGAGCCTCATAAGAGGCGACGGCCGAGCAGAGTCGTGATAAAATCGCTCGCATACCTCGAACAATCTGGCGTTTGTTATGTATGTTAGTACGTATTTTAAAATTTAAATGTAGTCACAACTCGAGTTAGGTGTTTAAATGATGTTAAATGGTTAATGTCAAGGGAGTTTTTATTCGAGGCTTATGTAACGTTCTTGAAAGTGTGCTTGTCCCCGCAGCCAGTTTATGCTTTTACTAATTTACAAACCTGCTCCGATAATTTGCCAAAGGCGATCAAAATTTAACGTTTTAGTATAGCAAGTCTCTACCAGGCCTATTCTAAAATCCGTCGGAGAGGTTACGAAAACGAAAAAAATTATATCTAACAATCTGAGTGAAGTTGAGTTTGCTACCACCGTAGAGAGATGATCCAGTTTTCAACGGCAATACCAAATTCAGCCCTTCAGATCTTTAAATATCATTTTTTTAGTGTTCGGAATTTCCACGACGTATTCTGGAATAAGCCTCTATAAATAAAAATACTAAAAGGACACCATTTTTGATCTCACATTCTGAGTTTTTAAAGTTTGGCGCGCCAAATATGAAATCAGTGACCCGAAAAACGACGGGTTTTTCAATTATAGGAGGTTTTAGTACATCGTACTATCAAAAACAATTATTTTAGACCCGGCATTTTGAATTTTCGACCCTAGAAATCCCCTCCCCCAAGTCGCATGTAATTTATCAATTTTATTTCACTTTAGCCTTCTACTGTAGCTTTTCATACTTATCATTGTACCTTTCGGTGAATCTAAGATTTCCAATAAAAACGTAATCATTCACATTTCGTCAAATTGATAATCTCTTTTTTGTTTTTTTAAAATCGATAGAAATCAATTAAAAGTAAGGTACGTATTTTTAGGCATAAACAAAAGAACTTTCGAAATTAAGATCAATTCCAATATAACTATCTTATATTTGTATGATATCAATTTGGAATTTATTAATATCAATTACATTTGTCTATTTGACCTTTCGAAAGTATATAAAATGTCCCTTTGTAACGGAAATTATTATTTACTACGACTCTACTTTGAATATTTTAATCGGAAATAGATAATAATAATTACATTGCTGGAATTGTTATTTTATATTATATTCACTAATGCCCATTTTAACTAAACAAAAATGATAAAACGTCTTCTTATTAAAAGAATATTATCTAGTTTAAATAAACTCTCAATTTAATTTTTAAAATTTGCAATTCTGATTATATACTTATATAGTTATCCCAAAAAGTACTATGTGGTAATTTTTAGGGAAATGCCTTGAAGTTTAGAATTTTGTCGCCGTATTGCATCATTACTCATCTTAAATTTCTGAATTTCCACTGAAAATACGAAATTAGCGATTTTCATTTTTGTTAAGATTTAAATGATTTTTAATTATAAAAGCCTTTAAATTGAGGTTAAAAAGATTTATATAACTAGGTGATCTCTTTGTCCAATATGTAAGCAAAAAAAAAAAACAAGGTAACCTCTACTACAGCTAATTTCATTGATTATTTGTGATATGTACTAACAAGTAGATTGAATTTCTCGGAAACATGAGCATGCCATGAATTTCCAAATTAAGAGGCGAGATGCACTCACTCATTCGACTATTTGTTTGACTTTTAAAATACCTACCAATCAAACAGACTATTGGTTTCCAGTGGAAATACCAACATACCTTGGTTCCGTGAGCAAAAATGGTTGTGGCCATATTTGTGTAAATTAAAAAAAAAAACAGTTTGTCAATTGGCTTATTCCATTTTGGAAAGCGATCGATAATTTCGATCTTTTCCGGAAAACGAAGTGGCAATAATCATTACCTATTAATCTTTATAAGGAACTTGTTTTAAAACGGCTAAATGATCAGTGTTTCATGTTGAAAGTTCTAACGGATTTTGTTTTTGACCTCATTTTATGAAAAACATTGCTTTATCGAGGAAGGCAGAAATAATAAAAATAATAATAATTTAAGCTATATCTTCTCTGACATAAGAATTTAAAAATGATTGTTTTAATTGGCAGTTGCAATGCACTTGTATAAGCAATAAATATTGCTGCGGGGATTCATGTCGAAAATGTTGCTAATAACATTATTGTTATTATTTTATCTAGCGACAAAACTTTCTTTCAGAAATATGAAATACGGCTATGTATATATGAGCTGTTATTTTTGAAAGTGGTATAAGTCCACTTTTTAAAAAAATGAGTTAATGGTAATTTCAGTAAGATATAGACACTTTCTATCCATATTTATAATCACACATTCAATGGTATACGATTTTTTATAAAATAATCAAAATAATTTTGGCTATATAATGTTATCGCAAAAATCTTTTTTTTGAAAGTGGAATAAGTCCATTTCTAATTACTATAATTTTAAAACAACTTTCTTTTTGCAATTATTATTGATTATTATGACTTCAGTGTACACTGCATTTTAGCAGTGTCAACAAAAACAACATTGTAAACAAGATAACGGTATTATTCCTCTGATGAAATGGTGAGAAGTTATGTCACTGATTTTGTTTAGTTTTCTTTCGCAAGTCCGACTGTTTGGTTTGTGTTTCTTGTACTAATAGATTGCAGTGTGAGTATTATTTAAATATACATAATTGTTATTAAAGCAGAAAATCGAAGTTGTAGATAAATAATGTTAATTTTAAATGGTCTATTTTCCATGTCTTGCATCGGGGATTTTTATTGGAATCTTTAGAGGGTTACGACAAATAATATTAAATACAGTTGTTCAATGAGTTCACATACCTATGAAAAAGACGATAATATGTCAATTTTGTCTGACAGTGATGTTGGTAAATAAGAGTAACAACATTTTTCGCAGGAATATTGGAAGTTTTTTTTATTACAGAAATAACACCCATGAATATTAGAAAAAGAAGACGAATTTATGAATCGGATCAGGAAAGCAGTTTGAGCAATATTGATTCAAGATTATAATTTTTTACATTAAAAAATCCATTTCAGTGAAGCTAATGTCTATACAAATATGGACTTAAATTTCCTCTTAATTTTATTTCTTATAATATGTCATTTTTGAAAGTGGTATAAGTCCATTTGGAGCTAAATAAATCGTTTATTGTTTTAAATATTCTCAATAATAATTTGATTAATTTTAATTTGTTACAATTTATGACGTCATATTTCACTGATCTCCTTCAATTCCAATTTTTGATCGCTCTAAAATTACCTTACCGAGATATCGCATACTGATATAATGTTCAGATTTTTTCAATTTGGATAATTTCAAATTCTTGACATGTTTGAAAGAAACAGACAAGACAGACATTGAGCG
Source organism: Eutolmus rufibarbis (assembly GCA_963920795.1). NCBI lineage: Eukaryota > Metazoa > Arthropoda > Insecta > Diptera > Asilidae > Eutolmus > Eutolmus rufibarbis. Next base: position 34,278,196 of record OY987205.1, read on the forward strand.
AACAAAAAAGCCGCTTGGAATCGTTGGGTCTGCTTTTTGTGATTTAAGTGAAAATGCACCTTTTCTTGGTGGAAATATGAAGATAAAAATAATATAATACTTTAAATTATTTAAAACGTTGGTATATTGTAATTAATCCAAATACGCAGAGTATCACAGACCTTTTCTCAATCATAACATGTTTTCCAAATGTGTATTTATTATAAATCATTCCAATAAAAAATTCAAAGTCTTTACACACCTTTTCAGTCACATTCCACTTAACTTGCTTTCAAGTGAGATCATCAACGAATTCGAGAAATTACCTTGCAAATTTCAGTGCGCAGTTATTAAACACCTTTGTATTATGGACCTTTAAGCAGGAAATCTCTTGTAAACACTCAATGCATATTACTGCACTCTTGCTATTAGCACAACTTCACACAATACCTTCCGAAATACACCACACCAAAAAAGGAAATTGCATTCTTAAGGAAAGCAGCGTTCCCACAGTTCATAGAGCTGATTGTTTTCAAAACTCGTAAGAAGGTTCCCAATATCCAACGAAATAAAAAGGTACTTAAGACGTCGAACCAAAAGGACTCTAGGAAGCTTCCTTTATCCGGATATTTCGCGAAAAACTGAGCACAAGAATCAAGAATCAGGAGTGCTCCGCGGTTCTCAAGTAACTTCTATTCGGCAATAAGTTGCGACATTGTGCAAATGGAACGAGCCGGTGGAAGCTTACGAATCGGAGTTAATATGCAGCCACATCACCGGAGCAGGACAAAAACTTGTCCAAAGTATTTCAGAACAAGTTGTTTCCTTCAGGTAGTTTGCATAAAAATCTCTGGTAAGGCAGAACACTCCAAATGTGGATGCGGTTCACCCACGCAACCATGCACAAACCGAAAGATCTTAATTGAGACGATGCTTCTCAACAAAAGTAGATTAGCCACTTATTGTGGAAGTGAAAGTCTTAGAAGATACTGAAATAAACTGGGTCAGGGTGCAGTTTTTGGATTTTCTCAGAGTGCTACCATTGTCCGTCGTTCTGCTTTGAATTAAGAAAAGTTGTAATGGATCAATAAATCTTCCCAAACTTGAAAATATTCAACTGCCTGGATTCTTCCATTTCAATTTGCTTTCAAGTATCGTGCACTGAAAATAACTTGTTTTGGAAAAATTCCTAGAGAAATGATGCAATAGAAAGAAACAAGTTTTAATGCTACAATTCTTTTTGTGAAATTTGCAATTTTGTTTATTCGGCCATTGAGAACTATTAGCATTTTTTGGATCAGCTTTTATTTTTGCCTTTTGTTATTTACTAAATTACCTTTACAAACAATTTGGTGTACTGGCTGTTTACGGATATACATATCAGTTTTTAAAGAGAGAGATTGAATAGATGACTTTGTCGACAAAAGTCCAATCTGGCCCATTCTTTTCTATTTTAATATTATTTTTTTTATTTTATTTTTTGTTCTGAGTTTTAACTACGGTTTTATTTTTTTGACACATTTAATACATGACATAGGTTTAAGTTTAGTTTAACAAATTACTGGAGGAGAGTTAAATCTTAATAAAGGTTAATTTGAGGAATTGCACCTAGTTTTCAAGACTTAAGATATACATTTTCGATAATATATGTAATTATGAGAACATCTTTATTAATGTTCAATGGACGTCTGAATTGTTTTCTTGCCAATAGATCGTTCATTTAAACTTGGAGTCAGATTGACCCAGTGTGATCATTATATTCTAGTGAAATGTGAGTATAGGTAAATGAGATACAGTGAAGAGCAAAAGTGGAAAGATGATCCACACTTTTGCTTTTAAATGTTTATTACAAAGCAACGGAAAGGCGGACGGAAATGAAAAGAATGTAGTTGCTTTTACTTTTTACTGCATCTAAATATTAAGGAAAAATTACAGTTATATCGAAAAAGTCCACTTTTCCACTCTCAATATTTAGTCCAATATCCTTTTGATTTTTCAACTGCCTGTACTTGGGATTGATAAAGCTTAGAAATAAATGATAGTGGGATGATTGTCCAGACGTCCCGTACGCGTCCCCATAGGTCATTTATACCTACCGGTGGTTCACTGTAGTGGTCAGTTTCCTTTTCATGTAAGTCCAGACGTGCTCAATAGGATTGAGGTCTGGGCTTTGAGCAGGCCACTTCAAAATGGAAAAGGATTGGTTCCGTAGCCAATGCTGCACAATTTTGGCAGTGTGTTTGGGGTCTGCGTCTTGTTGGAAAATTATCTGTGAGGTGCGAATATCACTCGAACGGATGGCCGAAGGAAGATTTTCTTGCACAATTTTCAAGTATTGCTTCTTGCGCATGTTCCTTCGACTCTAACCAAAGGCCCAACACCGTTAGGAGTTATACAACCCCAAACCATTAGTGAACCACCGCTATATTTCATTGTCGCCTTCACACTTGTCGGATTAAATGTTTCGCTCCAGTATCACGATCTTCCTTCTGACTCGTACCGGCAGAATTTGGACTCGTCGGACCAAATTACCTGAAAGTGAACTATTAGAAATAATTACAAGACCAATTTCTTTAGAACTTTCTTGATTCCAATCCTCCACAATCCATTTACGATGTGCTTCAGCAAACCTCTTGCGTGCTAAAATATTTTTAGCAGACAGAGAAGGCTTCTTCTTTTTTCTTTAGGTTCTAGGCCAATTCTCCTTTAAGGCTCTACGGCAAGTCCATTTACTGGCTTCATTACCGATCTGTTGAGCAGCTTGCTGAGGAGTTTTTGCTATTCCAGACACTACACATCGAGCCATTTCCCGGCCAGCTAGATTAGAAATTTTTAAGGGACGCCCAGTTTTTGGCTTTGGAAACTCCTCATTCGCACATTTTTGAGTTTTTTGAACAGTTATGTGCGATATTTTACATTTCTCAGCAATATCTCTCGAAGTTTAGCCTTCGCGAGAAAGTTCCAGGACCTCTTCCTTAATATGCACTGCAATTGGCTTCATGATTTATTTTGAATTACTACGCTTATTACGGTTCGGATTTTCACAATTTTATTTAAGGTTCTTTGAAAAACTACGTATCTAACTCGATTGCCTTGCAAAGAACTGAGTAAAATAGCGGTAAATACGAAATGCTCACGTACACCGAGCGTGGTGCAAAAGTGGAAAAGTGGACTTTTTCGATATAACTGTAATTTTTTCTTAGTATTTAGATGCAGTAAAAAGTAAAAGCAACATATTTTGAATATATGAGGCTATCAGCGCAGAAGTGGTGTAACCCCAGACTACTTTTTAGGAGATAATGAGGAATTAAAATTTGGTTAAATTGTTTTTGAATTGCATTTATTTTGTGAAAATTATTTCAATTGTTTCACCATCTATTGATAATTCTAAAATGTGGCTTACGCCACTATTGTATTGAAAGATCATAATTTAACGAATTTATTTTACACAAAAACCGTACCCAACAAAAATTGTGGGTTACACCACTTCTGCGCCGATAGCCTCATATAGCCTCAAGTGTAAATAACTACATTCTTTTCATTTCCGTCCGCCTTTCCGTTGCTTTGTAATAAACATTTAAAATCAAAAGTGTGGATCATCTTTCCACTTTTGCTCTTCACTGTATGTATGAGGTAAATAGCCAAACAGTGTAAAATTCAAAATGCAATTCAGATTTAAGTAATATAAATATATATTGTGATTATGACGATGATGACAATTTGAGCGATGTGTCTCATGATGGCACATACATATGTATGTAAACGAGAATACGTAATTGAAAAGATATGTATTATCCAATTGTGTAAATACGAAAAATTAAATTTATGATTACGATTAAGTGCCTAAACCTAAAAACTGTGGCTAAGATATTGTAGATATTTATGTACAAAATTGATGGAGTTGTTATCTTAAGGTTGCATAAATCAATTTCAACTCTATCGAATCTGCATGAAAGACATTAAACGCATTTCAAATAGTTTCCAAATTTTCTTGCGGTTATAGCATTACAACTTTAAGCTTGAAAGCTACTAAAAATATTATATTTACTTAATTTCATTAAAATAAACAAAACGTTTCTAAACAAAAAATTAAAAAACAAACTCTTCAAAACACATCTGAATCAACCTTAAATTTTAATTCTCTGTAAACAATTCATTGCTTTGAATTTGTTTAATGTTTAATTACCCACATACCCACTTAAATAAAGTTGCATACTTCGTTTTTGATAACTCTTTCATTTATTTTCTTCAAATACACCAATCACAAGTCGTCACTGCAAGCGATGAAGAATTTTTCAGTAGCCATTACATTTTTATTTAAGTAGGTAACTTCATTTAATTTTTAATTTTTTTAATTTTTAATAATAATGGCATCAAAAATTAGATTTTGGTGCGAATTATATCATGAAGTTAAATATACATATGTATCTATAGTATTTATTTTAAATCAATTTGTAGGAATATTTGTACAAAATTTGCTGTAACTATACTTGAAGGACAGTGCAGGACAACATTCGGACATTATTTTATTGTTTTTACTCAAACACCATACATCACTCGAAAACAAATGTTTTATAAGAACAAAAAATGAACATTTAAGAATCAAAATTATTTAAATCTTACCTTAAAATGACTTCCAGTCAACCACGGAATTAGGCCATCCACAAGCATTCCCAAATCAGAGCAGACAATCGAGTTGGTGTCATCAATTAGAAATGTTACCAAATCTTCGGCAAGGATTGCCTTAACCCTCATATCAGATTTGGTCATAAGGGCTATGAAGCCATCTAAATCTGATGGCTTGCGATATGCCATTTTGAAGTAAGTCTAACTCTTCCTTCACGCAATGAGTAATTTATGTATATTTTATTTTTAAAAAGAAAACTGCTCTTTCTAAGCATACAATATGTAAATTTTCACTTTTAAGCAAACATTTGAATCTTATTTATCATTAGAATTCTTAAAACACTTAATTATCTTATAAATTATTCTTGGATTGAACAATATTTTTAACAGTTTTTAAAGGGTTTTATGTTATAAATAAAAATGAATGTTTCTGATTCATTTTATGTGAACTCATCCTTCCGGATAAAGTGAAATTTCCGTAATATTACACTGCTTTGATATTGATTAATCGCATTTTCAGCCGGGACCATCTGGAAAAATAGAAATGAAAAATATAATTAGTAAAGGCCGATATAGAAAAAATATTAAAGCGTTAAAAAATAATTTGCAATAAGTGTGATCTAATTTCTTTGACTGGTCTTACAACAAAAAATAGTCTCTTCAGTTTTGTGGAACCATTAGTTGATGACTTTTCCATTACCTTTGGTTCACAGTTGTAAGATCGCTTCTTTTAAAATAAACTCTAATTTTCGAGTTATCTTACTCAAACGATATTAATTCCTCGTATTGAAATAATATTATGTAATTTTATTATATCATTTTTAAAGCTGTCATCAAAATTATTATTTTATGTTACAGGACACCCTTTATAAAATACCGGAAAATTATGCATCCTTAGGTTCCATATTCCGAGCGACCTCGGAATCTTAAAATATTACAAATTAATGCATAGACATTCCTAAGATTTACTTACATACAGCATTTTTCCTACATCATAGAATATTTTATTAAGACTATACTTTTTATTAAGATAACTGAAATAAACCTTTTTTATAGTATTTTTAAAGCATGATTTATCCATTTTTTTTTTACAATATACACGCAAACCGTATAATTTGCTCATAAAATAAGAAAACCTTTAATCTCGTAACATGTTCACGAATTAATAGCAAACTGGGCCTATCGCATAACACTTCGTAAGTGAAACCCGAAAGCAATTACTCTAAAATCACTGACTCATACCATTAATTGCCCCATTGGCGGTTTCTCACCTACCCGGCAGGTGATTACTTATCAAGCCTAATTAGTTGACTTCCATGCTACTTCATTTTGTCCATTTGAAAAGAAAATTAATTTTAAATTAGTTCCTTTGTGGGTGCCTCGAGCCCGCATTGTGCCTCGCGGAAACATTGCAAATTCATTCTTTAGTAAGATCGCCCCCTCGTCGGTCGGACCAGATAAGTTTAGGTGGAGTTCTGGATTCAGCTAAAGAATCAATAACTTCACAAAATTGCGCCGGGATTCTTTCAATCTCCAGCAAGACCCCATTTCCTATTTCTATATCGATCTAGCCGAGGCTGCAGACTTGTCTAGCGTGTGGCAATCTTCGGCGATTACCGGCATTTCGTCAGAAAATTTTAATAAAACATTCCGAGCTTCTTTCGATGCAGGTCGACCGACCGTCCCTGGGATGGCCGGGATGGAAGGATATTCCAGAAAATGTGCTTTTAAGTAGACACATAGACACATATACCTAGGCCCATATCACAGCTGCTCCGAAACCCAGATGCCACATTTACACTTACATTTGCCACGAGATAAAAATAATTTTCTAGGATGATATGCTTATGAATGCGCACGCTTTAACCTACATAAACTAGCATAAAAATATTCAATGGTGTGCTGCTTCCTAACTAATGAGATGGGTTCACTTCGCGTTTGGGACTTGTTGCCATTTTTTCATGGGGCTTCAGGCATTCAGGCTTGTTTACTCCTTACTTAATCCTTTTGTTTCAATCAGGACTTTAACGATTTTCACTTGCAATTATCATAGAATATTTCTAGACGTCCTAGACTTCATTTCCTAGTTACTTTTGTCACGCAATATCGATTTAATTCTATAACGAGCAAAATGAGCTTCTTTTGTGTTCGGGCTCACATTTTCCATACCCAATGTTTGCTGGCAGATACTGCGGGGCTCTTTTTATTCTTAAGAACAATTGGAAGAGGTAATACTTAGGTAAGAAGACAAATGGATTTATTACTTTAATAACGTGAAAATAGGTCATGAAACTAGGTAAAATTTTATTAAAAACATACAAAATTTTATTTAGTTACTTTCGCGTACTGTTGAAACCAACATTACTTTACAGGAAGAGTAAGTGAAGTATTATCACGCAAACCTAATTACTTTAACGTGAATTTGCAGACATACATATTTTGTTTACTTTTATACAGAGCTCATTTGTAGCACACGTGTCACATTTATTCTCGTTTCATAAAGTGTTCTAACTTTTTAATACTGGTGTAGTAGTTTTTAAACAATTTCAGTTCAAACTTATTTAAAGAAAATTTGCGACAAGGCCTTTAAATAGCTTTTATACAATAAATCTTTGTATTAAAATATAAAATGAAAGTCTGTGACTATTTTCCAATATCTATACTAAACAATAAATTTCTATTTGTTTACCAGTGAAAGCAATTGTCATTGTAGTTATTTATCAAAAATTAATGTTCTTTGCTATTTTCAATTTTGTATTTTAAATTAAATTATCATAAAGTGAATGAGGATTTTCAACATGGGTTTTTTACATGGTTGTTCTTTTTAAGGAATTTCTCTTCAAAATGTTTAAAAAAAGAATCGCATAGGTTCTGAGATATTCAGTGAATGATTTATTCTATTAGCATATTGTAAGGACCAGTAAAATTATTGCAAAAATTGCAAGGAACAGTACAATTAATCAACTATTCCTGTAATGAATTTAAACTTAGATTTAAATTCAAATACAAATGAAGGTATTTATCATCATGTGACAAAGACTGGCATGCATGTCCAAAGTATGTTTTAAGTTGAAAATTGGTACATATTTATTTGCCTATATTTTTCTTTTTATCTACGCATACATAAAACAACTGAGCGAACGGTGCCATAGTCACGGTGGTGCTGTCTTTAGTATGTATAAATCCACTAAGTACTTAAGTATTTCACTACTTAAGTAATGATTTTACTGCGAAAGAGTAATCGTTTGAAATGTAATAAATATTGAATCAAATTTTTTTTTTTTATAAAATGACGATCTAGAATTTTTTGCGGAGGAAACAGTATTTTAAACACATCGTAAAATGATATTTAATACTACCTGTCCTATCTTATACTGCTACAATTATTATATAATGTTTTAAATAGCCGAATAAGGAAGTTGGAAGCAATATCGTTCTTTTTTAAAGAAAGTTTTCACTTAAACCCGTTAATTTTTGTTCGATTAGTTCTATCTCAGCTATACCGTGAGATGCAGATGATTTGTCGGAAAATGCCACATATACAAAGTGGATAAATTAAATGAAGACTAGATTATTTATTAAAAATGAGATTCTAGTTAATATTTTTTTATAAATTTTAAATTTCCAGCCGATTACGTTTGGATTTGTTTACTTGAATAAATGTTTATCAGATGATTATTATAATGATTGATTTTATTGATATTATACCTTCCGATACACCTTCTTAACGTGTTTAATATTTAAAAAGTACCCTATTTATTTATTTATTTAGAATTCCCTCTAAGGGAGGTCAACGCTCAATTCCCTGACCTAATCAAGAACGGCACGCAGAAATAGCCCAAGAACCCGGCAACAATGTCAAAGGGAAGGTACTAACTCTAAAAATAACTCCGCTGGTGCAGTGGTGGAGCATTGTACCTGTTAAGACATAAACTCCACAATGACACAATGAAGAAATTTCTCGGTGCAATTTGCACACAATGCCCGAGTGATCCAACCTTGGGACAAACAATCATTTTTTCTTCATATCCTCCGAGCGAGTCATCTGCAACACTTTCAGCGGCGGGGGCGGTCTGGGGTCTGGGGCTGGCCCGGATTCTGGTGGTGGCTAAAAGAAGCCTCCGCCACCGTGGGAGGAACGGAGCCCCATTTGCATCGCTGACATCTTGCCCGCCTGGTCACTTGCGAGAAAAGGCGCTGAATAAAATATTCCTGTTGAACTACTAAATGCGCTTTTTGCATGTCCGGGGCCCGGGGAAGCCGCCGCGCCGCCGCCCGGACGGATTTACGGCGCCGCTCACCAAGGGCCCTCCTTGCTAACGACGTGCACCGACCAAAAAGAGCAGCTCCCCGGCAAGATGCGGACAGTGCGAGGAAGAGCCCCAAGAAACGCTCCGTTCCACCTTCCAGTGTTCTTATTTACTTGCACTGGCACTAATTTGCATGCTCCGAGCACAGCCCCGGGGACTAGGACTAATGCTGGCGGTGACCATTGCGCACTTAAATCAATTCTCCCCTAGCGCTCCGCTCGGTGCTGCGCCCCAAGTTGGCTCGGGACAGAAGAGGACTTTCCTTTCGTTTTTGCAATTCGACGCTTCTTGTTGACTTTCTGCAGTTATCGCTGCGAAATTTGCGAAATTAGTAGCTGCTCAAAGGGCGGAACCCAGTCCCCACTTTCCTCCCGGGAGTTGTTGTGCCTCGCACACTGGACTCACGTGTTCCTCGTTTGTTGAACTTTCGGCGAAGTTCAGTTTTAGCTGGAGATTTAGTAGCAACCGGGCGGGTCCATGAACCGGGAGGAAACCACTTCATGTTCATGAAAAAAACGTTGCATTCTGGGGAATTTCTACATATAAGAGCTCTTGCAATTCGACTTTTCAGACTATAGCACAATTTAGTTTGTACTTTGAACTTCGGACAAAAAGACCAATTTTAGTCATAAACTGTGTACAGAAAAGGTACATTGCTGTACAATTTTAAAGATATTATATTAAAACGTCTCTAAATTGCAATTCTGGAAGTCAAACTACGACGTCCATGGTCTCCCTCGTATTTATTCCACATACAAAAACAGAAAAAAATTAATCCAAAGTGCTTCTATTTTCAAACAAAGTCATTAAACTTTGTTCTTTTCAGACCTAAACTTTTTAGGTGACTAAAAATACACTGATTTTTAGGTTTTTTTAAAGAAATAGGTAAAAGATATCAATACAAAAGTTTTTAGAACACATTAATGTGTATTTGAAATATATAAAAAAAAAAAAAAATTTCTAGACAAAAACGATACATATACAAAGATATACATTGTTGAAGTAAGACCAGCGACTTCCTCAAACCCAACTGGTGGACATTCTGGACATTTCTCTTTTTATCCCTAACAGGCAAACAAGAAAAAAATATAATTTGTACATGTTTTTGTTGTCAATGAACTAAAAAGGAACAAATTTCTACGAAATATACACACTTTTACAAATTTGATCGAAATTAAACCCAAAAATTGTTATTTATAAAATAAAAAAAATTTGCATAATGATGTTTATTTTCAGTTTATTTTTAGTTCATCGACAGTGTAATTATATACTAAAACAATTGCAAAAGATTTGGAGTCAATTGATTGAATTTTATTTTTAATCCTGCCCACCGAATTCAAAAATATAGTTTATGGAGGAAAACGCGTTTAAGGTTTCAGTTATGAAAAACATATTTATATACCTTGATTTTAGCTATACCGGGTCTATATAATAGGCATTAATAAACTGGCACATATGTACATGTGTATGTATACAACTCATATTTACGTTTGAAAACATAATAAATTTCTTTGAATTTATAAATGGTTCCGACCCCCTTAAAAGTGAATAATTAAACATTTTTATTTTTTATTTTGACACTATCACTAGGTATTAAATATTGGAGTGACAATACAAATTTCAGTTTCGTTAAGTTGATCAAATCTGCTCTAAATTAACCCTTAGCTGCCATACTGGGGTACCAGACGACCCACTTTCTTTATGATTTTTCTAGCAAAAATAGTCATTCTTGTGAGTTTTTAATTTTTATTTTAGTTATCAGTATTATATTTTTCCAAAAAACTCTTATCTACTTATAGAGCACTGTTTGAAAAATGCCTGACAATTTTTTCAAATTTAATCAATAGCTTATTCATAGCGAGCATTTATACATAGCTGGGGTATGGTATCAGATCACTCCAGCAGTGTGGCAGCTACTCGTATATGTCTCTGATAATAAGATAGGGTAGATAGATAATACAAGGAGGTTTTTTTTGAAATTTTTCCTCAACATACAATTTTGTTTTTTCAACCACATTAATCTTCTGTTTTAGCCGATATATACCTAAGTTGTAAAGAATTAGCCGATCGTTCGAAACACTTAAAATAAGTAAATAAAATTTGTAAATCTAAATTGGAGCATGTTAAGATAATGAAATAAATGAGTTAATGAGTTAATGAGTATATGTCTCTGGAAGAGGTATGGCAGCTAAGGGTTAAATAAACGTGTATTTTCCAAATTCGATAACTTTAAAGTCTGAATACATACTGCGGAATAGGCTGTTATTATTTCCGCTAAACGTGAATCGAAATTCAAATCTTAGCGCGCCCAGTGATCCTGGAGGATTTTAACCAAGGTAGTCATGATTTGTACACACTTTTACAACTTTAAAGTCAATTTGCCACCATATTTTCTTTTTTGGTGTTGTATTATCTGGTGGGCAGTCCTGATCTCTGAGCTTTCAACTGATCAAAATTAAATTTTGGGGATACTTTAGCAGCATAGCTACTAAGCTAGGCCCAAAAATAGTCAGATTATTAACACTTCTTACTAACTACATATATACTTTTTAGGGTTTTCCATAGTATGGAATCCTAAGTGCGCGAGACCGACGCGCACTTGATCAGTAATTGCTTGAAAGTCAGGGTGTCAAAAGAATGTTTTCATCTAACTATTATTACTTATATTGAACGTCCCATGTCAGCAAAGAAAAAAAATTAAAATATTGTTTGGAAAACCAGGAACAGCCATGGAAATTTTGTCTTGTCAAAATGATGAACGTAAATGTTTCTAATTGAATCTGTTGTAATTGTGTTTGCGTGCGAAGTCAGACAAGCATAAAAGTAAATTCTAGACCTCAAGTCTCAGGACCATGGGGGATATGAAATATTTTAAAGTTCATTGTTGCCAAAGTTATATGTAGAAATTTGTGACTTTTCTTTTACAAACTTAAAGTTGTTTTTTTTTAAATACTTCTATGTTAGGAAATGCTTAACTACGCCTGCTCGCTAAGATTTTCGAGACTTTAATTTACAATGTCTTCCATTTTCAATGTAACCCATTTTTTAGGATCATTTCAACACGAATTTATGAAGGGAAAATCGACTACTATTAACCTTTTTGATTTTTCCTAAAAAATACAAGTGACGTATGTATTTAATAATTTCAGTAAAGTCTTCGATCGAATTAATTATGAAATATTAATTTGTAGTTAAGTTAACTACACTTGGTTAATGTTCATCAAGTAGATCCTTTTATATTTGTCTGGCCAAACTGAGTGTTTCTTTCCGAGGATATTTTCCTAATGTGATACACTACGCAATACTTCCGGTGTGTCTAAAGAAAGACATCTTGGTCCACTTTTATTTATTATTAATATTAATGATACATACAGTATTGGCCGAAAAATTTGCAACAAATATATAATTTTGACTTTTTTTGTTATAAAAAAATACTTTATGAGCTTAACATAATAAAGCACATATTTTATAATTCGGCTTACCTTACTTAATAAAAACACATAACAATAGTAATAAAAATACGTAACATGTAAACACAGTAACAAAAAATTTGAAGTCAAGTCATATTTTTACTGGCAGAAACATTTGCAACAACACAAACTCTTAAGCGTTTCGTTATTTTCATCGAACAAAAATATTATTTCTTGATAGTTCTGACATTACCGTTACCTGTACTGTTAAATAGATCCAGTGATCCAATGATTTCGAAGAAAAATAGAAAAGCTAGACTGGACTTTCCAAAACTCGTTCGATTTGATTTACTCAGATGGAATTCGTCAGAGAAAAGTACAGTCTTCCATTTTGTTAAATTCCAGCTAATATGGAGTTTTGCAAAGCCCAGTCTAGCTTTTCTATTTTTCTTCGAAATCATTGTCTTTTTAGCAGGTCTTCTTGATCGTAGTCCTACCTCCACAGCTCTTGATCTAACGGTCCTTACACTGATGTTTAAATTTAATTCAGTTGCTATCTTCTGGGAGCTTTTATCTGGCGTAGGACTAATTGACCGAAGGATAAGTTTGTCTTGCCTTGATGAAGTCTTCCTCGGACGTCCGCCAGCATGAAGCGTTTCTAGTGATTCTGACTCTTTATATTTTTTAATTGTCCACGATACTTACGATTTATTAATAGAAAAGTGGTTCGCGATGTCTGACTGCTTCATACCATTCCTAAATTCAGAAATAATCCTGTTTTTAAACTCACTGTTATATTTATTACCTGTCATTTTAAGGATCACAATATTACTGAAATAATACAACCAAAATGCTACAAAGTGCAGAGTTTATTCGGGTACTGGATCTATTTAATAGTACAGGTAACGGTAATGTCAGAACTATCAAGAAATAATATTTTTGTTCGACGAAAATAACGAAACGCTCAAGAACTTGTGTTGTTGCAAATGTTTCTGCCAGTAAAAATATGACTTGACTTCAAATTTTTTGTGACTGTGTTTACATGTTACGTATTTTTATTAATATTGTTATGTGTTTTTATTAAGTAAGGTAAGCAGAATTATAAAATATGTGCTTTATTATTTTAAGCTCAGAAATTAATTTTTTATAACAAAAAAAGCCAAAATTATATATTTGTTGCAAATGTTTCGGCCACTACTGTATATCCGCATGTATCAAACACTCGAAAAATTTATGTTATGCTGACGACGCTAAGATTTTTTAATGTGTGGCTGAACTGCCGTTTTACTTTTGAAGATTATATCAATGGGATAGTTAATAAGGCTAATTTTACTGCTAATTTTACTTTAGGCTTCGTTAAGAGATGGGGTGAGGAGTTTGTCTTTTGTTCTGTACCTTCGTGAAGCCTATTTTAGAGTATGCTTATTGCGTTTGGTCACCTTTTTACCTTTATGCATGGAGGCCGTTGAACGTCAATTTGTTCGTTTGGCTCTTCGCGCACTTTCCTGGAGAAATACTCGTTTGTCACATCCTTACTTGAATAGGCTTAGACTTATTAGTCGAAAAGGCGTAATGTTTAGTTTGCTATCTTGTAGTAACCGGCCAATTGATGAAATTAACTAAATAAATGCTTGATTTATTAAAAAGTTTCCTGATAAATACCTATGAAGTATTAATAAACAATTGGAGAGAAGATATAAAATATAAATATCAAATTGATGTACGAGAAGGTATAATGTAGGTATATTTGCTAAGGTTTTAACCTCTTGCTTAGAACAGTCGGTTTAGTGAAAAAGCTTCTTCGTGTTAATTACGTCGGGTTTTGCGTGCCACCTTTGCCCCTGAAAATCCAATTGTACTACCGGAGCCACAGCACTAAAACCAAGGTCTCAGTGGTTTTTGTTGCCTATAAAATAATCCAGCGAAGCGTCTTCGGATGTGGCATAAACCACTGCGGAAAGCAGCAGCAGGTGTGAGTAAACTTATTTATATAATGTTGAGATGTAACAGTAAAAGCAGAACATGTTTCGCAGAATTATGTAAGTTGGCCAAAAGTTCCCGTCCCGTCGGCCAATCGTTCGACGTAGCTCCCGGCAGTTTTTGGTTCTAATCAATTTCAGGACGGAAGAGATGACCGCAACATGCAGACGACCGGTACTTGCATAGTGCGGCAGAAAAAAAACAAAGAAATTCCGCATGAATTTGCGGAAAACTTGAAATCAATCCAATTGGGCTGCGGAAGCCCGTGGGGCCTGCCTGCACACGGAATGTCACCAGCGGCAGCTCCAAGAGAGAGCCGGGTGCCGATTGCCAAGGAAAATAAACAAATTGATGAATGAGCATCCAAAATCAATACAAAACAGTGTACGCGGCGGCAATAATAGCCCCCGAGTCGGAGCAGCCCCAACTTTCCCGAGCAGGTCGACTGACAGCTGAAGCGGGCCCCAAGGGACGGCGGACGACGTCGTCGCCTTCGCCGCTTCTTCGATTGCGGCGAGAGATGTCAACATGAGTCAGGGACTGCGGTGGAAAGGTGTGGGGCTGCGAATTTGTGCGCCCGAACGCCGAAACACTCATGGGGCGGCTCAATTTGGATATCGTTTGGAAAGCGCCAGCCATCGGCGGCGGCGGCCCGGAGATGCATTGTAATTATTTGCACGTAACGGCGAAGATCGCCGGCGGCCCGTCCATCGCCGCGGAGACGTGCTTCCCCCGCCGACGCCGCCGCGGGGGCAAATCGGTCGACTCACCTACGGTGCAGGTTCAGCTGTGTTCCGTGAAGTCTGCGAGTGTGTTCTCGGTTTTTGCACTCACGCACGCCTTTCTTATCCTAATTAACACAAGCAAGCGGCCGCACGCAACGCAACACACCACCAACACAATCACTGCACAAATTTTATAATTATCATAAAATTTTTTCTCGTTTTGGGCCCGTTTGTTGGTCCGCCTGCACGCCGCTATTGCCGCTATTGCCACTGCTGCCACGCAGATCTCGGGGGCTCCGCACCACGCGAAAGAACAAAACGGAAGACGGGCGAATCCGCACCACGGAGCGGTCGGGTCACCGTAGCGCAAAAAGGCGAGCCTTCGGGCGACGGGGGCACTCGTAGAACTTCCCTGGCGGGTCCCGGTCAATAGTTTTGCGGGCTGGACGCGGCGGGCGTCGTTTATCACTAATTCCACTCGGCGATTCGCACTGGGGCGCTGGGTTCAGGGCCAAATCGCTATTTCTGGTTACGGGCGAGGAGGACACAATCCGCAGCCGTCATTTTGGAAACTTCGTTCGGGCAGAATTTGACTGAATTTCTGTGCAGCGCACACACAGCCCACACATACCAACACTCCATCTGACTGAGTTGCACCGAGCGAATCCTACGCGTCACTGGTGTCGCTTGAAGGAATTGTGTATTGCTACTGGTGCGAGTCCCTGCTGTCAGGCGGCGTCCCCCAATTTTAATCTGTCATTTTATTTATGAATTATAACTACAATTTTAAACTTTTCAAATAAATCTGCTCAGTTACAAGAAAATATCCAATATCTTCTTAAACTAACTGAAAGTAATGCAGGAGTGCAATTGAGCGCTAGTTAATATGAGAACCAATAATTTAACCATTTTACAATTTTGTGGAAACGTTCCACATCATCCAAACGCAGTGAACTAAAATTTTAGGCATTGGATCCCGGATTTGCGAACATGACCGATTTTGAAGAAGAAATTCGAAGCTTTATTTATCGAAAATGTTTTTTTTTTTAAATAGATCTCCACGAAATCAAATTTGAGCATAAATTTAGAAAATTAAAGTTTTCCATATTCCCGCAATGTTTGGGCGAAAATTGTAGAAAATTCATGAATTCAAGATGTTTACACTCGGTTTCTATGAAGAATTCTACCCGAATCCTAAAAATAAACAAATTAAAACAAGATTATTTACATTAATTCGATTTGCTATTTATTTTACAAGATAAAGTCGATATGTTGAAAAAGATATTTTACCTTTAATTCGTATATTTAAAGAATTCTTGAAGTATTTTTTAGAATAAAAAGTGGAAACATTTTTAACTTAAGGGGGTACCTAGTGTAACAGCTCAAAAAAATTGATTTTTTTTTGCTTAAAAATGTTCGGTCTTATGTTCAAACAATTTCAAAGAGATATTCGTTTTCGTTTTCGAAATAGACGACAACATGTAACCGGTTTTGAACGCGTAAGCAGCAAATTTTTTTTTTTAAACGCGTTTTTCTCAAAACATCATTTTCGAAGTTTGTGGGCGTAATATCTCAAAAACTATTAAACATTTTGCGCTTAAATTTTTACCAGATATAAAACACAACTTTTATTCGTAGTTGAACCTACCAAATTTTTTCTGTTAGTAGATGTATAGTATACATATGGCTTGTACTTGCGACGAAGGATTTGAAAACAAAATGATATTTGAATTTTTGACATGGTTTTTTAACAAAAAAATTGATTTTTAGTTAATTTTTTGTAATTTTTTTTTTTATATTTTGGTGCTTTTCTACTAGTAAAACGACTTGTAATGAACAAAAATAAAAATCCTTCGTTCAAGTACAAGTCAATACTATGTAGAACAAGTGTGCAAAATTTCAGTAAGTTTGGATTATTGGTTTTTGAGAAATTATGCCTACGGTAAAAATCGACGATTTTCGTAAACCAACTGTCAATAGCTAAATTTTCATTTTTTTGTCATGAAATTTTTTTTATAACTTGTTCAAGTGATGTACTTTTATATCCCAAAAGTTGAAATAAATCGCTTTTATGAATTTCATAAGAAAAAATCCGAAAAATTGCTTTTTTTTTATTTAAATTCAAAACCCATATAACCCCTTAAGATATTTACTCAATTTATAACTAAACTTTAGGGGAATATGCAAATAATAACAGACAAATGCAATTTTTAAAAATTTTATAATTAATTATCCCGATCGACAAATATTTTTTGCATATTCGCCACTTTTGACCCAACTGAAATACCTCAAACTGTTAAAATAATGAAAAATTAATATTTTCCATTCTTTCATTTCTTTTAAGAATTATGAATTCATTTGCATTGATTTGAAGTAAAAGAAGTCAAGTTTAAAAAAACTGTGTGTAAGCATGCAAGTTTAAGCAATGCCTTATTTTTGCAAAAAGAAAAGTGGATGGCATGCATGGCACTTTTTTTATTGTAGTAATAGAAATTCATCTACATACATACATATGTAGTCTATGAAATAATTATTTAAAATAGAATTAATTACAGTTCCAAATTCATAAATGTTTTTGAAAACATTTATAGGAATGCAGCTTGAAAATAATGCATATTTTAACAACTAATAGAATACAATTAAGAATTTATTAAAGTATGTAATCTATACATATATAATAGGGTGGTCCAAAAAAAAATTTTTTGTCTGTATTTCGGTTTAAATGGTAGTTTGTGGTTAGCAAATAAGGTTTGCTGAGTTATAGCTCGATCAATTGAGTTTTAGAGGTAGCGCCCGAGCGATTGATTTTTACATTTAAATAACATGGGGATCGTTCAAGTATTACGTAACGCAATTTTTGAAGATTTTTGACCCTCCCTCCCCCCTATGTAACGCGCCGTAACGTTTTTCAGTACCCCCTCCCCCCCTCTCTAAACGTTACGTAACACTCAAGTGAAATAAATCGCTCGGGCGCAACCTCTAAAACTCAATTGATCGAGCTATAACTCAGCAAACCTTATTTGCTAACCACAAACTACCATTTAAACCGAAATACAGACAACAAATTTTTTTTTGGACCACCCTAATATATAATAATATACAATAAAATAAGTAACGAGAATTCATTGAGAGATTAGAAAAACTATGTTGTTTACAAACTGAGATGTTAAAAAGAGATAATTGATATAGTCAAGGGAGAAAATGCAAAAATCCTTAGTGAGTCTTAAAGCTATGTTGGCAAACAAATACGCGATTAGTTTATTTTTATGATCCATAGCACCTTGCACAAAGGAGTTTAGCAAATTACAAACTTCGACAGCAACAAAATCAATATTGGCTTTATCGTGTAGCTGGCACGTTGGGAAAAACCACGGCAGATTCAACATCTATAGAATTTTGAGGATCTGCACAAGTAGTTTTCTGAAATTCCGAAAATTCGTTAAGGGGTCTTTCTCATCGAAAATTGGGAAAACAATTGAATTTGTTTTATTTTATTTTTTGAATATACATACAATATGCTGTGATTTTATTGGCGAATTTCCAGTATTTCGTAAGTTTCACATAGAATGACACGGCGGCATCAAATACATTTCTGAATCTTTAAATGCATATTTTTCCAAAATGATATGCTTACAATTGGTGGCGTTTTGTTTTTTTTACAGAGTTATGTTGGCTAAAAAAGAAGTTACGTTCAACCCTCGATTATCATATGTACATATTTACAAAGTAAAAGAAACTAAGCTAAAAAATCGCATTAAATGAAATTTTCGAGAGACGGGTTGATTCAATAAAAATAACCATATGATTTTCTAAGAAAAAAGCAATTTACTTGTGGCCAAGGACATTAAAGGACAGAATATCATAAAATTGAAAGTAATTATTTTAGAAGTTACTAAATTTAGATTTTATTATTCTTAGAAATGCGATTCTTGAAATCATTTCCCGAAGTATCACACAAAATTATGTTTAAGTTTGTACAGTAGATATTCCAATGAGCAAAGTAATTTTCAGGGCGAATAACCGGAGTTTTATTTGACTTCACATTAAACGGATAAAAATAATAAAACTTATAGAGGTGCATTTTGTTGAAAAAATTTCATAATTTTTCCTAAATTTGTAGCCTCTTCAACTTTTTCTGGTTTCCTTCTTTTAATATGAAATGAAATTTTCATTATTCAACATGAAAATTATTTTGCATTTCGATTCATGCTGAAATTGACTCTGTAAATGTATGATAAAGACTATTTTTGACTTTATAACTATATAACGTACCTCAGTAAGAAGTGAAAATTAGTTTCATTATTTAACTTACTTTTAGTTAAATTAAAAATTATCAATTGCTCAATGTATCTATAACCACTTAATTAGTATTAATCAATTCATGTAGGCTTCTCGACATTGAATCGCATAATTTTCTTAAATAGTTTGCTTTTACTTAGGTACGTCACTCCCACTGTTTCACGGTCTTTTTAAGTTCGCTGATACTTCTCGGCTTCTACTGCTGAATCCTTTTCAAGTTCGATTGGATTCAGGTCGGAGCGTTTTGTAGACCATGGTTGCGTAGAACGAAAAGAAGGAACGGCATCATTCTTAAATTCGAAGTTGTTGGTCAATGTTTGCAATAGAGGGACGAATATTGAAGTAAATTATTTTTCTTTCATAATCCATTGAGGACATTTATTGCTATTATTCACAATTTTCCACCTTAATTCAAGCAAATTACCTTTTTTGGCTTTATTAAATCGGCAGTTATTTTGTTTTCAATACAATTTGAAACCCTTACTTAGTCACATTAACCGTGTGTTGTACTTTCTCGCTTAGACTCAAAATCTTCACTGATATGTGCCTGCTTATATTCTTCATTGGACATACCAGGGAAGTAAATTTGTTGAACACCTCTCTTTTCCTGTTGTCTAACGAGTTCGTAATATAGTCCTCCTCTTGCCATCAGATCGTCATGCTTTCCCATCTGCAAAAGTATGCAGTGGCACTTATAAACACTTCCTAACAGTTAGATTAGATAAAAGAATACCTCAACAATTTTGCCGTCGTCCAAAACAACAATTAAATCGGCATTTCGAATAGTCGAGAGTCGATGTGCAATGACCAGAGTTGTTCGATTTAAGGCAGCTTCGTCTAAGGCATGCTGTACAACGGCTTCACTGCCGGCATCAAGCGCACTGTAATTTTGAAGTAAAATATTTTATAAGGAATTTCATCTAATTGATTTTAATTTTTAATAATTCGTATTTTGTAGCTTAATGACGTGAAAAATATGTAATTTAACTACAATATATCAAAGAGACATATGTTTCTAAATAATAATCAATTTTTGTACCTTGTAGCCTCGTCCATAATTAAAATCGTGGGCTTTTTCAACAGCGCTCGTGCGATAGCTACCCGTTGTCTTTGTCCACCACTCAGCTGAGTGCCTCTTTCTCCTACTAACGTTTCGTAAGCACTTGGTAGTGAAACAATAAAATCATGAGATTGGGACATCTCTGATGCATTGATTATCTAGAGAAATTTTCTTATACATTTTTCTACAAGTGTAAGACAAATACCTCATCTTCTGTAGCTTCGGGACGGCCGTACCGAATGTTTTCGAAAATTGTTGTGGCAAATAAAATAGGCTGCTGCTCAATGAACCCTATCACGTGACCGCGTAGCCAATACGGGGAAATTGACTGGAGATCGTAGCCATCCAGGGTTATGGCACCAGATGAGGGTTCGTAGAACCGCTCCAGAAGTGCAGCAACTGTTGATTTCCCAGAGCCACTGGCTCCTACTAAAGCAATTGTCTGGCCTGGTTTTAAGGTAAGATTAAAGTCTTTTAGCACCACCTAAAATTAGAAAATTTTTTGTATCTTATTAGAAAAAATGTTTTACGATATTATAAGTAAGGATTATGGCAAATAAATATACACAGCGTTTATTTACATATATGTTCGATGGGAATATGGTTTATTAATATTGATTCTGAAAATGAATAAATGCATACGAAAAAATTGGTTTTGCGTAATGATAAAATATGGTTCTAAAATATCAAGCGTTAAATTGTAGGTATTTTAGAAATTTAATTTACATAATTAAATATTATCGATTAAGATGGAGTACAAGATTTCTTCTGCTGTTTCGAGATATTGACCTACTCAGTAACTCTAATAAAATAATCTTAACATTAACAAATTTTACTTAAACGTACAATATAAACTTAACGATATTACTTTTCAGAATCTGTAAGCATAGATGAGCAAAAATAAATAATTTATTTTCTATACAAGTTTTAGGTGTTTTTACGATTAATTTTCTTGATTATGGCAAAAATTGTTTATGATTCAACAAAAGCACTTTAGTCGTTTCTTTAAAGAAAAATCAAAACATAAAATTCAATGCACTTACGTGATCAGGTCTGTTTGGGTAACAGAATGAAACGTTTTTAAATTGGACTTCCCCCCTGAGTTTACCCTCTGGAATTTTAAATCCACGCAGCAACTCAACATTGGGTTCAATTGACAAATACTGTAAAGACATAATACTTATCAATCCATGTAAAAATCATTGAATCAATAGAGTCTCACATCAAAAACTCTCGAACCTGCAGTGATTCCTCTAACCATTGTTCCTAGAAGAATGGATCCTTGAGCTAGTGAGCGTTGAACGCCCTGCGAGGCAACCAAAAATGCCATTAGTTGTCCTGGAGACAGGCTCTCTGTGGACATGAGGTGTCCACCGAGAAATAAAGTTGATAAAACCAACCTAAACGGAAAATTTTAATATTTAATTTAAGTACGCTTTTCTCATTATTGGATTCGTTTTTAAGCATAAAGGTGCATTTTTGTAAAACAGATGTTTTGTGGTTACTATTTAACTATAAAAGGGGAATGAACGTGTAAAGGTCTTCTTATTTCTTAGACAGAAAGCTACGCAAATGTTAGATGATACTATGAAAGTTTATCCAAAAAAAAACCTTAATTTTTTTCTTAAACGAGTTCATTATACAATTTTATGCAGAAGAGACAAAAAAAGTCAATTCATATTTTATGGCTAGACGACAGCTCTTCAGCTTATCATATTTTGAGTTTTTCCAGAGGCCAGATAAAAGATAAAAATTATTTACCCATTAAGAAAGAATACAGTTAGTCCCTGAAATACTGCTATGCCATATCCCAATTGCTCGGAAAGTGCTGCTGCACGATCTGTTTCCTTCACGAAGATCTCCATTTCGAGGTATTCAGCTGCTGATGCCCTAACTGTCCGAATATTCGAAAGAGCCTCCTCGCAAACCGCAGTGGCCCGTTCTGACTGAGCTTGAGCATCTGAGCTGAGTTTGCGGAGGGTCTTACCGAGGAGGCTCATGAAGGCGACAACTGCCGGGACAGCGGCTAAAGCAATTCCAGCCATGTGGGGAGAAATTAAAAAAAGGGACACTGCACCGCCAATTAGCTGTGCAGCGCTTCTTAGTCCTTGAGAGACAAACTGCTTGAAGCTGGATTTGAAATCCTGGACATCGGCAGTCAGCCGGTTGACTAACTCTCCCGTTCGATTCTCATCGAAGAAGGCTAGATCTTGGATTATAATTTGCTTAAACAGGTCCTGGCGGATGTTTGCCGCCATTTGTTCACCTATCCGACTTAGGAGGAGTATGTACACGAAGGTAAAGCCGGCCTGAAAAGAAACCGCTTAAAAATGACTCCAACAAAAAAAGAAAGGAAATTTGTGCTTACTTGTAGGACGTACATTCCAAACAAACGGAGGGCGGGTTTTTTTACATCATGAAGAAATGTGTTGGAGTGGGGATCTTTAACAAAAGTGTTCGCGTACTTCGATAGGGTGTTTACCAAGTCTCCTAAGAGGTTTGGGATTTTTATATTGAAGTAAGCCACAGCCAGGGCTGCCTGTAGAAGAAATAATGGATTAAAAGGATTTTCTAGGGATCGCTGGACTTCGCACGCATATCGCAGCAATGAGTTCCCATAAATAGGGCTCCAGATAGTTCCAGAACCTCTTCCAATCGAATCGAATGTCCTCCTTCTTAAGGGTATTTGAGAATACTCCTGAAAATAGGGAGTTTTTATAACTCTGAGGTTTAGGATTAAAGGAAGCATTTACCCTCTAATCGGTTCCCTTCACATTTCGCTGTGAGCCACCTGCTCTTGGCGAGAATCCCTAGGGAAACGCCGCATCCACCGATTAGGAAGGTTCGGACTTTGGAATCAGACTCAAAAACTTTGCTGTTCTTCGCGTTCCTCGCGAAGTTTTGGGGCTTTATTTTACTAAATTCTTTGGCAGATCGGCTAATGTTGTATTGGAGTTTGGGGAAACTATAGATGCCTCTGTAATTTAGAATATATTTTAGATTAATCTCTGAAAACTAAGTTGAATCCTACGCTCCATGAATGACATAATCGGAGCCCCGGAATCACCACTACGCCACTACCCACCTCAGGATTTCACTGCGACTGCAGCTTGAGACAAGTAAACGCATCATTTTGAAAAATTCACGCTAAAATTGGGGTAAACCGGTAAGGGCAGCATAACTTCCTCGTAAGGACGTGAGCTGGGCTAACGAAATATGCAAATGTCAACGGAATTGTCAAACGTCTGACAGCTGTCACGGATTTATGAATGAAAGTAAAAAAAATCGTACGCTAAAGTTGAACAGCTGTTTATAGTAAAATTCATTGGGCGATTGTGAGCATTCCTTTCCCCAACTAAGACGAGAACCAGTGGTGCTTATCTCAGCTTAAAATGCTATCAATAAGAAAAATTTTAAATAAGATAAAGTTATTCGTTAACTTGCCTATGATTTAAAATATGAATTTTTTTTATTTTTTTTTTTATATAATGAAATGAAAATGTTCACAAATAGAGAGAAAAATAAGTTTTCTTCACACCAAAGTTAATTTTTTATTTGAAAAATAAGGTTATTGCAGTGTCTTACTGAAAAATCGGTCTTAAATTGAATACAAAAAATTTGAGAACGGTTATCTTCCTCACTTTGAAACTTTGTAGGAATATTTATTTAGTAAAAAATATACAATAGTCGGAAAGCGAGAAATGTAACTTTCCGGAATGTGAACTTTTACAGACTCAAAAATCTCACATAATTTGCATACTAAACATGTTCCGTACAAAAAAATAAATAAAAAATCCCTGATCCTGATAGTAAAGCAAATTTGCAATAATTTTAAATACACTTATCCCAAATTTTTCTGCTAATTCTAATTAAAATGCCGGCCAAGTGAGTGTTAAACTCGTGCCGCACAGCACATTAATTTAATTAAAAAAATAATGTACAAAGAAATAGTTAACGTAATGCAATTCTAATATAATTTTCGTTCAATCTACACTTTATTCTTAATTTTCATGATCTTTTTTTAGATTTTTTAAACTATACTTTTGAAGGATAGCAATTTTTAGGGGTTTTTTAGAAATAGTATTAAAATAAGGTAACATAAATTAACGTATTTTATAATTTTGAATTCGTGGTTCAACAATGACTTAAGAAATGTTTTTTACTTCCCATTTAATTTCAGTCAAAATTAAAATTCAACTTTTGAAGTAAATGCCTGTAGTCTATATTTGGGCTATTACTTAATTGTACAATTTTAATTGTTTTCGCAAAATAATCTGTGAAAAAATGTCCGTGACAGACAAATAAATGGTCAAATAGCGAATTGATTTCATAAATATTCAGTTTTGAATATTAACCCTGGAACTACAAACTAGGGTAGATATCTACGCCAGGTAAACTTTCAACTGAGTTTTTGAGTTAGTTAGCGACATTGTCAACCGAAGTATATTCATATTCCATAATTCAGTACAAAGTTCTGACAAATTGAATTTGCTCTTCACTATTCTCTTTGGCATGAAAAAACGAAACAATTCATGTACTTAAAAGTCTGATTATTGCTATTAGAACGGTTTTTATCCTTGGGGTAAATATGTCAGTTTGTAGTTTGCAGGTAAAAAAAAATAAGTTTGTAGGGCTATGGTTAAAAAACAAATGTACAATTTGAAAAGTAAAAAGAAATTTGGTACAAATGTATCAAAAACATTTTGTGCAAATAACGATAAAAATTTAAAAATATAAGATACGCATTTCTTTTTGTAAAAAATCTTAAGGCTTCGGGGGTGAAATTTTGCATGAAGTAGGAAGACAGTGAATTTTAAGTTGCAAAGAGTTTTAAGCAGGGGAGAGTCACGGTTTCTAGAAAATGAATTATTCGTTAGAAAACTGAAGGATTTTTACGAGATAATGTTATGATTGCGACTTGGGATGCATGGGGGGTAAAAACTCGAAGTTATTGGCTATAAAATAAATTTCATCAAACATCAAAATATCTTAGAAAACCTATGGCAGGCACCTGAAGAGTGGTTCACTTCAGCAGGACCACACATAATGCATCTATCGACTATCATCTCTTTTGTACCAAAAATGTCTTCGTGTGCTTACTAAACTTACTTTCGGTTTGTAATAAGAAAAAAGCTTTAAAAAACTCACTACCTACTGCATATGACGCCAACGTGGTGCCACTAGCATTCAACGGACGGTTCGCCGATGACACCACGTTGATGTCACCGGATATGAAAGTGTTAATACACATTCAGTTCAGACCGGTACGTAGTAAGTGAAGAATTGGGTAAAACTATAATACAGGGTGGCCCAGAGAGAAATGCACTTTTGATTTCGCGCGCATTTCTAAACGACAAAATGGAGGGGCGAGGGGATAGCAGCAGTGCGTAGCGCAGTTTTTGTAATTTTAGTCACCATGAGTCATTACACGGGAGAGCAGCGCGCGTTTTGTGTCCGCGCATTTTACGAGAATGCTGTAATTTCAAATCGAGCCGCAAAATTCGCTGCAAGGTCGATCTAGAGATTCCCAAAACCGATGAACGGGCGTCGGGGTCGTCAAACAGTATCACGGACCGATGAAAACATTCAGCGTGTTCGAGAATCTGTACGCGCGAATCCACGAATGTCGGAGCACAAACGTTCATCGGTTTTGGGAATCTCTAGATCGACCTTGCAGCGAATTTTGCGGCTCGATTTGAAATTACAGCATTCTCGTAAAATGCGCGGACACAAAACGCGCGCTGCTTTCCCGTGTAATGACTCATGGTGACTAAAATTACAAAAACTGCGCTACGCACTGCTGCTATCCCCTCGCCCCTCCATTTTGTCGTTTAGAAATGCGCGCGAAATCAAAAGTGCATTTCTCTCTGGGCCACCCTGTATTATTGTTATTATAAAAAACAAATAGATACTGTATAAAAATTACAGCTGAGTAAGTTAACTTTGTCGTAATGATATTTGAGCTTCACTCTGTACTCTTTAATTTCACTACGAACGGCTTTGCAATAAAATTTGATCTTCTGCCAATCAAACAGCGAATTACTGGCGGTAGAGAAGAAAACTTTTTTAAATGTGCGGACGACAAAGTGTAAGAATTGTTAAACCAAAGTTACAGAAATTAAGTTTTATTAATTATTTGAATAAATTATTCTTCATTATTTTGTTATACGAATTTAAATACTGTTCACAATAGTTAACTTTTTCTGCATATAGACATAAAAGCAACTTATAAATTTTTAAAAAAGTTTAAATGTACAGGGTTTAAGTTTTCTACTTCAGATTTTAAAATATGCATCGTACGGAAATAATTTTTCAATTAAAAAGTTAATATTTTTGAGAGAACTATTCTTTTATGATAAAATTAGTCCGGGCTCGTCTCTAAGGGATGGCGCAGTGACAAACTTTGAAATTTTAAATGTGAACCCTCATTTTTCATTGCATATTCGAGTTTAAAAGAGAAAAAAATACGTAACTTTTCTTTAACATAATATTTAAGATTCGTGATAGATTGCGTTGTCTCAATAAACATTCGTTATAATTTAGCGCGTAAAGCCAAACTAGCGATTAAATTATTGGACAGTTTCGAATCAAATATTATCATCGTTATAAAATGAACAGCTCAAACCTATCGCTCATCTCTCAAAACTCATCAATGTAAAAGCCACTGGAGTGATTTTGTTAAGCCCTAGGACTCGAAGGTAATTTGGCTCGGTAGAATAATTCAAATTTCCTGGTGCGATCAGGGGAATTTGGGTGTGGGGTGTTTAATTGCGGACTGCAGAAATTATCTCATTTTCGAGGTAGCAGCATTACGGCAACCTATTTGCAACAAACTAAATGGCATTTTGCTTACAAAATATTTCTATTGAAATAGAAAAATTTAGTCGTTTTAATTTTGTAGTTCTGTGCGGCGGATGGGTGTGTCAACAGCAGAAATTTCATATATTTTTCTCACTAGTCTAGGTGCCTATAATTTAATTTAATCAGCTTTGTTCGTACGCCCAGCGCAGTGCCATCATTTTGCATGTTCGATACTTTAAACGCTCCGCGCGGTATTGTAAAATAAATCACTGAAACATGGCCAGTATGTAATTCAGGCCATCACTGCATCTATAATGCCCTAATCCCCATTAAATGCAATTTCAGCCCTGGATTTCATCAGAAACCCCTGCTTCGATTAGTTTGGTCAAACTGTTACGGGGGTGCAGTTCTGTAGTTGAAACATTTCCGCCCCTCATGCCTCCGATCCAGCCACAATCCATGGAAAGCTCAATTTTCAATCACCTCTTTTTTGTTCAGTTTTAATTAAAAGGTTCCTCCATAGTCCAGTGTTAGTCATGTAGAATATTTTGGTAAAAAGAGCTGCTTCATGAGGGCACATGTGTCCGGCTCATTGGCGTGCCCCATTTTTCTTCACTCGGGGGGGAATTATTTGAAACCTGCAAATTAAAATTCGTGCCTGCAGGTTGCCCTATGCACCATAGTTTTAATCACAATTCTGGAAAGGTAACTTTTGCTTACCTTGTAAAATTTGTGCACTGTGTGAAAAGTAAGACCAAAGTATGTAAACTGGTATGACAAGTCAATTTGAGCAAAAGGAGGGTGATCTAAATTTTTAAACTTGAATTTGCTTGAGGTATTTAGGTTATGGCTATGCATTTTCAAATATGGGACTCTTTAAAAGGTATTTCAGTAATTATCCATTATATAAATTTTTCATTCACAGAGAAGAATATACTGATTTATAAAAGCAGGTCCATCCTTCTCGATTCTTTGGCCATCATATCGATAATTGTTTCGCATTGCACTTCTATGTCTCGATGAACATTTAACAAAGCCAAACCATTCAACCTCTCCTCGCCCATTAAATAATTGGAATAAAAACATGGGAAAAATGTTAATAGGAAAAGTTTTAATTTTTGGAAATTTTTCATCCGATTTCGGGGGGGGGGGGGGGGGGGGGGGGGGGGGTTTGCACCCCGAAAAATCCCCCCTGCGTACGCCCCTGGTATATATATATTTTTTTTCTAAAATAGGTAAACAAATACTTGAGAATTGAATACAAACAAAATATGCATAAACGTAATTTCGGAATGATTAATTTTTTTGAACATATTTAGCTAGAAGTCTATCATATTTATTGATATTTTAGTCGCAGCTGTAGGTATAGTTATCTTTTGGTTTTAACCCTTAGCGGACACTCTGGGTGGGGGATACCCCTCCTAAAATTTAATGGGCTTGGTATTTATAAATCATACAAAGTGGAGGATTTTGTGATGGGGAGGAAAAACGTTTAGATATTTTTTGTGAATAATTTCGGAGTTATAGCTAAATATTTCATGGTTTTTCGGAGGTATTGTAAACTCAATGTGATAGTGATACGGCTATACTCTGAACTCTGAACATTGGCGTACATAGTGTCGATTTTAATTCACTAAATTGTCTTTTTAGATGGCGAATTATTAAATAGTTTCCTAATACCTTTGACACACTTGCACGCTAAACCCGTTTTATCTTCCATTTCTCGGTTATATTTATTCTAAACGAGTTCTAAAAACCGTTTATCTTAACCGAGTTTTCAAAAATCGTTTAGGGAGATAAACGAGTGCAATTGACAGCTGACCAGATGACAATACACCCGGATACACCCTCACCACCGAGCAGTTCAACAAATATTTTACTTTCATGTGTACCCAATCCACCCTCGATTTCCTTTGTTTCTCTGACTTTATTAAATTTTCGCTAGAACACGACGATTCCATTTTAAATTTTTAATTTCAATTTGACACATCGCGGATTTAGTCATTGATAGTACAAATCGAGTTCGTGGTGATTTCAGTGTGTCATACTTAAGCCATTGTTTTCGCAGTCAGGTCTTAGATTTTTTTCAATTTTAATTTTTTTAAATGTGAAAACCAAATTGTTAAGAAGTATTTCTTAGAGCTAACATTTCCTTTGACTCCAACGCCTTTAAATCCGCATATGAAAGAAGCAATTTTTGAATATTTGCAAATGCCCGCGACTTCGCGTGGTATTAATTTTACCTTTAATTGATTACCGCCAATCTACGTTGAACTCTCAATAGTATAGAAGCGCTTATACGAAGAGAAAATTAAAATAACTTAAATTAAGCAAAAAATCGAATAAAATTACGTAGTGACCAAACGACAAATTTCGCCTTTTACTTTATAATTATATTTGAGTGATTTCCTGATGAGCACTAAACTTTTACAAAGAAATAAAAAAAAACCTGCATCACGATGTCTTCAGTAATTTTTGTATGATGAGCGGCACTGATACGAAGCCAGTAACGATTTTATTTATATAGATATGTAGACTAACTCAGAGAATATCCCATTTAGAAGCATTTAAGAAGTGCTTTATTAATAAGTACATTAAGGAAGCTCTGTACATATGTACTTCAGAAGCTATTTTATTTTCGTTTGAAATGCAGGATATTTTATTCCCTGATGTTACTATCATAGCCGACATTAATAGTCCAGCTAATAATAAGTCTGTTCGTTGACTGATCTAGATCGATCGATTCGCGTTCGATGAGAACTGTCACTGCTCTTTTCTGATCCAAACTGATCTGATTCGCCTTCGTTGATCCTGATCTAGATTGATAATTATCGATCTTTTCTGATCCCCAAATTTTTGTCAAATTAGTGGAAATAATCAGATGGCCGTGGAATGTTTTCCAATGGCGAAACGATTTCTTCTAATATAATTTCCTTACTTTCATTTTTAAAATAATTTATACCTATTTCAACAATTTCAAATTTTTTCGTCTTCTCGAAACTTGATGATCTTAACGGATCGATTTGCGCTCGTTGAAATTTCTGATCTTTTTTGATCTAATCTGATCTGAAATTATTTGACAGCTGATCTAAGCTGATCTACTTGAATCTGATCTGATCTGATCGAGATCAGGGTTCAACGAACAGACCTAATTATTCTTGTGGTCTGGATGATGTTTCGTTTGTATGTTCTGTCTTGATCTCTCGAGTTTTGTAGTTTCATTTTACATGGATAGCAAAGCATTTGACAGAATCAAACACGCTGTTCTAATTTTCAAATTAGGGGCACTGGACTTTTCTCCCCTTTTTGTGAACAGAGTCCAGTCTTGATCTTAGTTGTCTCTTCGTACTCAGCCGTCTTAATCCCAAGATTCCTTTCTGTGGTGATAAACAATTCTTCCGGCTTATTAAGCCACCTTGGCTTCCTTTCATTTAATATTTGTATTATATTAATGATTTAGCTCGTAAATTTTATACTATGCTAACGAGGCTTAGTGGCTACGTGTAATCTCTTCCGTTCATGATTGCGAACTTTTAAATACAGATTCGTTTTCACGATCATAACGATGCGATATGTTGGCAAGATGAATTCAACTCTAGGCCCGGTTCCTGTATTGTATGTACTTTCGTTCGTCCAATTCTGGAGTATGATGCTTCTTGCGTTTGGTCTCCATACTCTCTTCATATTAACCGTGTTGAAGTCGTCCAATGTCAATTTTTGTGTTTCGCTCTTCGGCGGCGTAATTGGAGCAAGCCTGTCATTTTGCCTTAGGCAAAATAGGCTTAAACTGATTAAATTATACCTACATTCCAGCAAGGGCGGCACTACCGTTATGGAAGATATAAAAAATTACATACCTAATAGTATGGCATAGAATTCCATACCTTTATGACAGCCCATCCCCGCGTAACTCAGGATTCTTGTATAAAATGCCAATCAAAAGTTTAAAAGATGAGGTACTATCCAAACGCAGCAATAAATGCAAAAACTCTGAGCTATCTAACTAATTTCTATTAATTCTGTTAGTACCCGAAAATCGGGATTCTTCTACGTAGCGGATAGTGCAAATTTCAACAGAGGAGCGGCTTAGATTGAAAATCTTGTTAGAAAATGCCCTAAGAAATCGGCCCAAACCATGCAGCTCCATAGGTTGGCCTGACCAAATCGGCCCAAACCATGCAGCTGTATAGTTTGGGCTGAAAAAATGGCCCTAAACCATGCAGTTCCATAGTTTGGCATGAAAAAATTGGCCCAAACCATGCAGCTGTATAGTTTGGGCTGAAAAAATGGCCCTAAACCATCCAGCTGCGTAGTTTGCCCTAAACTAATGCTTTTTTTTGTATAATGAATTATGTTGCAGTATTTTCATAATTTTAAACATATATTTATAATTTAAAATCAATCCTGTTGTATTCAATTTAATTTTAATATTGTATTATTTCACAGGACCCTTACATTTTAAGTTGTGTGGGGATGGTTTGCTTGTTTTAGGTACATTCCATACCATTAAAAAAAGGTCTTAAACTCCATACCACAAAAAAATACATAGTGCCGCCCATGCACTCCAGCTTAGACGAGCCGATTTCTCGTTTGAGTGTTTGCAACTTTGTAACTTCCTGCTTTATCTATATCTATATTTTAATATTATAAAGCTGAAGAGTTTGTTTGTTTGAACGCGCTAATCTCAGGAACTACTGGTTCGAATTGAATAATTCTTTTTGTGTTGGATAGTCCATTTATCGAGGAAGGCTTTAGGCTATATAACATCACGCTGCGACCAATAGGAGCGAAGCATCAGTGAAAAATGTTGCAAAAACGGGGAAAATTATCCATATTTGAGGGCTTCCGTTGCGTGCGCTGCGTAAACGGTTCAAGTTACCCGAAAAATATGTATGAAAGAATTATTACTCTTTAAATGATCTAAAAAAATGTCTGCGACAGTATATGTCTATCTTTTAAGATTGACTCATTATAACCTTTTTTATGGTAATCAAATTTGGTCGAAATTAATGCATTATTGCCAATTATTTGCCAAAGAGTTTTATCAACATAACATTATTATTAATCCATATCCAAATAAATGTGTTGTTGATTGAGATTATTTAATTGTGAACAAAATTGACTTAATTTCAATTAACATCTTAGAAGATACTACAATTTTAGAATAACTCCGCAACGAAATTCACACGCGCGCATGATGCGCAAGACAAGACGCTGCGAGGGGGCCTCCCGCCCCCGCCGCCACCACCCGCGCGTGTAGCTCTACGAGGTACCATGCCGCGCGGCTCAGACGCGTGGTCGGCTCCATACGGAATGGTTGAACTCAGCTTAGTGATTTTTTAATAGTAAATAAATTACTCCACTTCTCTCGACTACTAGATAAGTCAATTTTAAAAATACATAACCTTATTATCTAGACATATAAAACTGAATGTTTGTCTGTATGTCCTTTATAGAATCGTAAACTATGCATTTGATCATGTGATGATCTTTAGCAAAGTTGTTGTGCATGAGCCAAAGAAGATTACTGAGTTGGTACGACCAATTTTCGACAGATGGCGCGCCACTGAAAAATTTTGAAGTTTATGCGATTTCCACCAAAATTGGTACTTATGGGTTTTCAGGGTCGCTGATTTCAACCCGACTGTCAGAATGTACGAATTCAAGATGGCGGACTGTCAAATTTTGAAGTTTATGCGATTTCCACCAAAATTGGTACTTGGGCGTTTTCGGGGTCGCTGATTTCAACCCGACTGTCAGAATTTACGAATTCAAGACGGCGGATTATCAATATAATGTATTTTAGTTGGTGGCGTAGCAACGCGCGCAGGGTACAGCTAGTATTAGATATGTTTTTTTGATATTCGGGTTCCGACTCATTCCCTGAGACTGCCGGGGCTTCCGGATTCTTAACCACAGTAACGGTCTTTACGAGCCTACAACATCAAAGTTCCATTGTATTAATAATTATTTCGAATTTATTAATTTTAATCTGACCAAGAATTGTATTAAGGTTTTTTTCGTCTTCTCACAATATACTGGTGGCTTAAAGCTTCAGAATCCATTATAAAAATGTTAATCTCGGTAATCTGTATTTAAGTCGATTGTGTAAAAAAATGCAAGAGCACCAATAAAACAACAGTCGTTCCCGTCAAATTAATAACAAAAAGCCTTTTAATGTTATTGATGCCCATTCAAAAACCAACAAAATTCTATCGGTCCAGAACAGCTCTGCTAATGGATTTACCCCATTGGCCGCATTATTGGTGACTTATCGGCTCCTTTGTAGCCGCGATTAACTCATTAACCTTTCACGTAATGTGTCGGCGGGGAGCGAGGAATCATCGCAATCGTCCGGGACGAGCCACCGATCCCATCAAATCTAACCTCGCAATTTGTTTAATGGTTCTTTCGCTGGGCGTAATCCCAGAAAGCGTCGGGAGTATTTCGCCGCCCATCACCATCCGACATAACTAATAAAGGGCTCGTGACAAATTCCTCCATATCGATCTGGCTTACACGGCGTATCTTTCAATAACCCTCCGATATAAATCTTGCGGCCTATTTGAGCAGATAGAGGACAGTGATATTGCCGTTTTTACTACGGAGTTTCACCAAAGTGCCGTGCGGGGACCCGGCCGGGCCGCACTCCATTTCGCTTTTTATGCTGCGGCGGCAGGGCACTTGCTCTTTTCGATGATTTATTGATTCGTCACATTTTATATTCCGACCTCCCTGCCCCACCCGCCGAGGTATGTGCCAGTATGCTGGCTCACAGGGTGGGCCTGAGAAATGAAACGACCGACGACGGGCACTGAGGTGACTGTTGAACGAAAAATATTTGGTGAATAATGCTCCCCAGGGTCCACTATCGCCTAAGTAAATCTAGTATTTATTAGCTCGGCTTTGCTCCGCAATAAAAAGGTATTCCTTTTTAGGCCGACTTGGGATAGAACATTTGAAGGATAAGTAGATAGATACATTAGAAACTCAGTTATTTATTCCCTCGGTAATCTGCTCCAGTAATATGAATCAAGAAATTTCTATTATGGGATCATTCTGGTTTGGAGGGCGAAAAAATAGGCAATTTTTGAAATTTTTTCCGAAATGTTGTTCAATGGCACCTTTACTAGGTTTTTGTTTTAATATTCAAAACTTTCACGGGTATGTGATATGAAAATATTATAATATTACACTCAATGATACAATAAGAAATACAAGAAATCATGAAATTATATTTTGAAAACCACTCAACCAATTTCATTCAAATTTATAACACATCTTCTTCATAATGTTATCTACAAATTCGCGTATGATATATTTGATATAAAATGGTGCATATTTTTTTATGATTGTTTTAAACTTAATTGTTTTAAACGCAAAATACAACTTTTTTTTTCATTTCTCTCATTTTCACAAACAAATTTTTCTTACTTCTTATCCTATGCCGCTTTATAGCGTCGAACAGCTTATAAATGCGTCATTTTTAATTATTCGATTTTTAATAATTTTGTAAAGATATTCACGAATGTATAATATTCTAAATATTGATAGTAAAATAAATTTTGTAACTAAGTAGGTACATTAGTTTCGTCAAAATTTGTTTTTATTTTGTAGGCATATATTTAATAACTTAGTGGAAAAAATTTTGACTGGGATATAATAAAAAAAAAATTTTACTACACATATTTGAACAAATTCATACTTTTTCGATCAGTGGTTTTTACACGTTTCACTTTTGATTAGGTTTGTGTCACCCTGAACGCAATTTCTGAAAAAAAAATCTGAAAAAATCTACAATACGAGCGCATAGACTGAAATTACTTTTAAAAATAACACGACTTACTAGAGTCAAATAGTTTACGAGATATAGCTAGCTAAGTTATGTTTATTTGGACTTAAACAACTGTTCGGGAAAAACCGCTAAAACAACTTTCCATGCTAAAACTTCAGCCTACGATAATTTTTGTAGCCTTATAACATCGTTGGTTACAAACAGGTGCGGTTCTGGTATTTGTGTAATTTATATTGAGACAAGATTGATATTTTTGGATTGTTAATTAAATAATAAATCATATTGGTTTTGCTCTACAGCTATCACCGTATTTTATGAGCTCGATTTTAATGCCGAGCCCAATTTTAGACCCTTTTTGAATCGATTTTATCGTTTGTAGTAACAGCTACGGAACCCTTCTCTAAGCATGAATCGACATTCTCTTGACTGCTTGTATTTTGATTCAGAAGAAAATTGATAATGAAACGTTTATTTTAGATATATGTATGTATGTATTAAAATTAAGCTTCACAAATCTATGATTTTTGGATCACATCGTATAGAAATTAATTTTTATTAAAAAAAAAAGACATTATATCAACAATTAAATCGGTACTTATAATGCAAACTTGGAACAGATATTTGCATTTTCACTTTGAATCTGAAATATTATCAAGTGGCAATTACGAAATTTCGAAAAAAAAAAATCCTAACGAAAAATGTATTCGGTATACAAAGTCCAGCAGTGGCCACCATCAAAGTTTGTTCATTACATTGCTTTGCAAATTCGATCCATTTTTATGCGACTTGCACAATCTCTGCACAGAGCTCGACTTGGCTACTCGTAATAAACTTGAGTTTCAGTGAAGTAATGTGCGATAATTGGAAAAGTTCTGCACAAAATGCATTCCCTACTTAAAAGGCGAAAGGGACGGCGGTTGCGGAAAAAGAAACTTCACAATTTTCCATTTTGCTTTCCATTCCGTAACTTTTCAAAGACTGTTAAATATTCAAAATGTTAATCTTCAGCTCAAAGTTGAATTGCAGAGGGAGTGTCGGGATAAAATGTACGTTCGGTCTGGCCAGGGTCTCTCTATGATCCTCGGGTCCTGAGAATAACCCCAGAAGTTTTGAACGATTTCCGAAGATTTTCATTTGGAGGAGGCGAAAAAAAACTGAATTTATGGTGCATTTATTGTTGTCTGCACATACACTGCATATTTTCGCCCTTCTACAATGTGAAAAGGTAAAAATCCAGTCTTGGCTGTAAATCTGGCGAGGAGATGGGATGAAATAAAATACCTTCATCGCTTTCTCTACGTAACTGCCGTAAATCAAATTTAATTTGGAAATATTTTAGAAATGGATTCAAGGGATTCCACCTCTATGTGCATTTCGGAATTCTTCATTAGGATACTGAAATTGATCTGTGCTTTGAAACTTCCCATTGAATACTAGATAAAATTTACTTTATTTGATTTTGCTTACTATTTAGAGAATTTAAATAATATGTTCCACAATTTCACATGATTTTATCTGAATTTGAATATGGTCAAGAACGGTAATATAATATGTAGTTTTAGTTATGACTGCTTCTGCTTTGTTTTGATTTAATTTGATTGGTTGTACCAAAGTAGTTGTAATTGGTTGTCTTTATCTTCAGTAATTATTAATATTTAAAAAAGTTTGAAGTTTTCCTAGAGTTCTTATACATGCGTTTTTCAGTTTAGGTTTAAACTCCTTCAACTCTAGGTTAAGTTTAGGTCCTTTAATTTTGTTATTTACATATATTACTGCATAGTTTTATACTCTTTTTGTTTTTAAATTACAGCTGAAATTTTATAAAACGTTTGATTTTTAAATAAGATTTCACTTAAATAATAAATTACATATAATAAAAAACCTAAATTGTGTGTTAAAAATAAATAGTGATAAACTTTAAATATTACGAATTTGAGTTTACAGTGTTTCACAAAACAGATAAACAATGTTGAAAACCAGTGGTTTACTTGTTTGTGAATTTGATTAAATTTATGTAGATTTAAAATTTTATTGAAAAACCAAAATCAGTGAACCTAAGGACTTCTATGTATCCATTTTAATGTAAATCTTCTAAATTTGAGAATTTTCAGTAACTGTTTGTAAAGTTTAGATATAGAATATGCAATGCACTTGGAATCAGTGGCCCTAAAAGTCGTTGTTGCCATTTTTAGAGGACGCTCAAGCATAAAATCTTGATAGTTTCATTTAGCATATATTGTTACTATGTATTGTTACATACAGAGATTATAGAGACTTATTTCAAAATTCTAGATAATAAAACTTTCTTAAGCAGACTATCTGATAAATTTGTTATTATTATAATATTTTTAGTTGTTTTGAGTTTGACATAATTTTTATAATGAGCGAAAATATATTTTCTGTGAAATTACTTTGCCGAAAAGTGCAGACAATCAAAACTCCGGCAAAGGATACCATCCTCTCATAAGCTAGAAGGACATGTCCAATTTTCGCTTTACGTTTTCTCGTCTCGTGTCCATTAAGGAGGTGTATCTTGATGTGGAACACTTCCTGTCAAAGAGTCCTATCATGTCGTCAAGCTGAACAAGATAGTCTCTCCTTTCTGGCGCTAGAAATGAAATTTTGCTATAGTACCTATATATCGCCATCGGGCGAGCAAAGTCTTTTGACAGAGAATTTCTGGATGAATATCAATGCGGTTTCAGGGTTGAGAGATCAACTATAGGAAACATCTTTCCCGCACGATGTATTACCCTGGAATACTGTGGGAATGTGGCTTTCGGAGGAACATTCACTTCTCATGTTCATCTGTGACAGGCGAGTACGTGTCATGATGATGATTTTTGGGCGATGCATGAATTTTGAAATTAGCATAACGTCTGGAATTAGTGGTAAACGATATGGTCTGTGTCTTATGTATAAACCTATCCTATCCATTATTTAATTCTTCGGTTGCTGTTGAAAGTTGCATAAGAATATTAAATTGCATTCCACTGGAAAATATTTTCAGAATTCAAATCAGTCTTATGCCACGAACGAGACTGTTTCATTTAAATTTGAAATCATGAAATGAATATAGCCAGGATGGTAAATTCTGAAGGGAAGCATTGTATGATACAATCAACGAAAATAATAAAAATTGCTGGTCGATTCTTAAACAATTTAATTTCCCTTTCACAACTTTTAAGATTCATTATTTTGTAAGAT
Organism: Eutolmus rufibarbis; assembly: GCA_963920795.1. Taxonomy (NCBI): domain Eukaryota; kingdom Metazoa; phylum Arthropoda; class Insecta; order Diptera; family Asilidae; genus Eutolmus; species Eutolmus rufibarbis. Next base: position 34,316,388 of record OY987205.1, read on the forward strand.
TTGGCCATCCACTATTTACGCATTAAGAGAGAGACCATCAACTTATTTGTTGTTTTGCATTGATTAATGTATTAACGTCTTTGCCTATTTGCTTATTGAAAATTTCCTAATATGCGGCACTACTGTGTTTCTTTTCGGGTCCCATAGGCCTAAGTTTTAGAGCTAGATCTAAAAGTAGTTCTCCCGAAATTTCAGATTCCTAGATCAAACCTGTGAATGGCACAAACAGAGTTTAGTTTCCTATATTTACTACCAAAAGGTTCTTAACGACTAAATTCGTAAATCGTAGCTTCAGAGATATCTGTTTTTGAACATTAGTGTAAAAATTCATAATGATAGAATTCAGCCGATATATGTATATGTTTTAAGACTTTCAGAGTCCAAAAAAATGGTTTTTAAAAAGTTTTTTTTTCGATTGTCTGTCCGACTTGTTTGCACCCTGAAGAAATGGCTGAAAAGTGGTTGCAAAATAGTTGAAAAATTACTAAAATAATCAAAAATCTTCGACTTTTTAATCGAAAAAGTCTTTGAACTAGATTTAACACTAATCCTCTCGATATTTCAGAATCCTAGACCAAACCTGTAAACGGCGCAAGCAAAGTTTAATTTCCTATACAACTTATTATATGGGAAAAATTTCTCTTTTACATAAACGTGAATAAACCGTTTAAAAAAAATGTAAAACATTTTGTTGAGAATTAAATTTCCTACCAAAAAGATCTTAAGAACTAAATTCATATATAATCTTACATACTATATACATATATGCACCAACAAGAATTGTTTTTTTCAATTATTGTTTTTACGCAATTATAACAGAAGTGGGTGCATCAAAAAAAAATATAAGGGATATGTAATCAATATCTTTATGGCTTTATTAGTTCCTATCAGATTTAATACAATAGATTTCGAGAAAAATTGGCAAAATGAGGATTTTATATGTTTTTTCAATATAAAATAAATAAATCTAGTAGGAGACAGAAGTAAGCTAGTACAAAGCATTAAACACTCGTGTACCACAAAATAAGCAAGTTTGACTAAGAAATACTTAGAACAAAACGTATTTAGAGTTAGTATAGGAATTTTTGATAAAAATTTCGTCCGGTATTTTTCTAGTAATATTAGTGAACTATTTATATGTGTCTTGTAACTCTTTGGATTTGCAGTTTAAAAATTGAGTGTGAAGAAAATTATGTGGATAGTATATGGCAACCGTATAGAGTTTTATGAGTGTTTTATTTGCATTAACGCCTTTATATGTATTATACACCAGCGACTTTATATTCTACTAGATTAAAAAGGCAAAATGTTTAATTAAATTGTAATTAAGAAAGGAATTTAAAAATCTTGGAGCGATTCCATATAATTGCATTTTTATTTTAATTCAGCTTATTTAATTTGTATAAAAAGCCTGGATATACGCAGCGCACCGTACCGCACCGTCTCACTATTTAGGCCACATTTCAAAACATTTCCGGATCCTAGTTTTAATTGAAATAAAAGGATTATTTGCCTTTTTTGAACAATTGCCATGTAGGTATATGTGGTCATATTATCCACATGCCAGCAGACATATGAGCCAAGCTCGCTCCCGAGCCACGATTTCTTATTCATGGGACTTTTTTATATAAAAGCCTGCAGCGGAGAAAAGTGCAATTTTATTTTATTCTGTAATTACTTCAATTGTTGGCCAACCTGAATACTTATCCTTTTCTTTCCTGGCCAGCCAAAGTGCTTTCTTTTGTTTAAAACGGTTGCCTCCGTCGGGGAAGCATACATTCAAGTGCCAACTGGGAGAAAATTGAAGTCATAAAGGCATCCACATTACGATTAAACTAATGGAACCAGGACAATTGTTTAATTCTTCTGTTTCAGGTCCGTTTGGCTTTTCACTACCACACACTTTACTACTCTAGACCAAATTGATTCGACATACGGAAGAATGGTTAAAAGTCGGCTTGATGTTGAATAACTAAGTCTAAAGTCGATATGTGTAATTAAAAACCTGAATGCTTTCGAATTACTGGACAGTTTCTAACTACTTCAATTTAAAAATTCTTTTAGATTTTCTGGTCTGCTTTTCTAAATATAACAATTTATGGTTCATAAACCCTTAGAGAGCTTCTCGTATTTCAATGCTTCCAGTGATGGTCTGTCAGCTGCACTTATCAAAGCGTTCTTTGAGAGATTTTCCTTGCAGTCGGTTGGAAAAGACCTTTCTATTTTGTGTATTTTCCCAATGCACATAATGCAAACTGAGCAATGACGGGCAACACAAATATAAGGAATTGCAGGACTGGTGGTAAAGCTAGCAAAGAGTTTCCTGCACTCGATATTCCCCAAAAGATATCTAAATTTTTTTTCGGAATTGTATGACAATGATTTTTCTCTCCTGAAAGTCAACTTTATACCTACATACGAGAAGAACCGAATTTCAGTTCCTGCAAATTCTTTCTCCTAAATTCCTGCTGGAATCTAAAAATCCGACTATTTCGTTTTAAAAAATCCAGGCTCTGGCTCCGTTTTCCACGTTATCCACTGCAAGTGTGAGCCTTTTAAAACTATTTTTTTTTCGGTTTTCCTCCTTCTCTGCGGAAATGTGTTAATGTAGGACTTCGGCAGCACTTGGAAATCAGAAATCAATGATTCAGTAGAGGGACAATAGGATTCGGTTCACTGAGTTTAAAACTGGAGAACTTTGGCACTTAATGGTCCTGGAAATCTGGGCTGATATAAAAAGCCCCACACGTAATAGAGCTTTATTGGTTCAATTTTCTGAATTGTCGGAGCTCTTCGAATACATTAAACTGCCGATAACTATTCCTTTTTCGTTACCTACTTTCATAAATGTGTGTGAACATTTTTTTTCGGTGCTGGCTGCAGCCTGCATTTTTCAGCTGGAACTGCAACTGCCTGAAGTTCTAGTAGAGGAAAACGATTTCGAGAGTGAGTGATCGTTAAGCACCGACTACCCGCAACATCGGGAATTAAATCGGATGTTTCACGAAAAAAAGGGTCAATAACTTTTGAACGATTCGTATTTTTCACATATATATTTTTTACTAATTTGAATAGAATTCAGAGCGTTATTTAGCTAAAGTCAATTTTATTATGCATGCAATCGCAACATGCGTGATCAGAGCATTTTGGGAGGGGTTCTACGGAGTTTTTCTTGCTTACGTCTTAGATGCTTCAATATCTCAAGAGTTTATGAGCCCCAAAAACATAAAACGAAGATTTTATGTTCCTGAGCATTAAAAATTGCATTCTGATTGAAATAACTGTAGTCTATAGATATTGTTCCTACCATTTAAAAAAAGAACAGACTACGATTTGAGAACAGCCAGGTTAAAATTTATTATAATCTAATATTTACCATACTTATTTCAAAATAGGTACATACTTTATAAAAATATAGGAAAAACAATTTTGTGGATATTAATATTACAAAATTTGAGGGGACTTCTTTAAATTTTAACAGCCCAATTCGCTAATTTAAACATCATTGTATGTTTACATTAGGACATGGGAAATACAAATGAGGACGGATATTTTTTTCAGTGTATGCTAGTTTTTTTCCAATATTTTACTAAACATTTTATTAAAGAAGAAATGTTATGGGGTTTCGATCTCTAAGATCCTTTCTTGGTCAAATCATCGAATGTAAAAAAAATACTCTTTGAAAATTGTGTAGATACTTTATGTAAGCTGGCGCCTGGTAATTTTGCGAATAATTCGTTTTTTAATTATTTATAAAATATTAATTTCTCATACCTTTTTACAATTTCATTAATATTTCTCATTAGAATGTGATGGTATGATCAAATTCAACATTATATGAAATCAGTATGTACGACTTGACAAGGCTGCATCTAATTTGCTGCATATTTTTTGTGGTGTGCTGCAGGGTTCAATTCTTGGTCCGCTTTCATTCTACCTTCACATAAATGACTTCCCTGAAATATACTTATCACGCCTAATTAGCTTAATTGAGAATTGTGTATGTCGTGCAAAGGATGATCTGTGTATAGTTTACGGTTGGAGTATGCACAATGAGTCAATAATTAATACCTCATAATGCAGTTCCCTTGTCATTTACCAAAGAGAGATTAATACGATGGCATTATCACCCATATTATATGATAATAATACGATTTGCGTTTTCAGCGCAATCAATAATCTGGGTATAGTTATGAATAATAGAATTACATGTTGTGATAAAATAAATAATGTTGTACGTAAGGTATGTAAAATGTTGCAAGCTTCTAGGCAAGATTAGATATTGCTGGTTTTCCAAAACCGTATGGCAGTGTAGTGTTTTATTCTTGGAATGCCACTGGATACCTACCTCGTCCATGTTAATCTCAAATTATTGCATAAAATATTGTGCATATCTTGGATTATCTCTGTCTGTTTTATATTTAAAATTTGTTTTGAATTTTTATTCATTTTAAGGGGATATACCTGACTTTAAACCTTTAAAATATCTATTTTATAGGCTTAAAAAATTCGAAAGTCTCTCCGAAAACTGCGCGCGCAATGAGCCTGGTGGATTGTAACCAAGGTATAATTTAGATACATCAGCGCTTTCAAAAATTTTAAAGCTAATTTCCCACAAATGTATTTTAGTACCTTATAAACTGGTGGGCAGTCCTGGTCTCAAAGTTTTAATCCGATCAAAATAAAATCTTAGGGATACTTTAGCTATATTCTAGACTAAGTATGTATGAAGTTGGTCCTTGGATTCATCAACCATATTTCCAGAAGGATACCTGGCAGAAACAGAAGCTCCGTATCAATGCTATACTGCCAGCACTGCCCACCAAAAGGTATGAGAGGGTTGCATACAAGCAATTTGTTCTACATATGTATGTATGTATATTGGTCCCTTTTTACTTGGAATAAATGTTCCTTGATTTATGGATTTTAATTTATAACTCTTCAAATTTCAGGTAAATTTTGGTTATAACTGAGGTATGCTATGCTTAATGTAAGTTGTACTCCTTTCCAATTTAAATCGTTCCTCAAGAACTTTGTACGTTAAAGATTTATCCTTGTACTTTCTACTCCGTAAATAATTATTATTATTTATGATGAGTATTCATAAATAAAATTAGATTATTCCAAAATTGTTGCTACGTATGGTATGCACCGATGTGACTTAAAAGTTGTTATTGTTCTTTTAATATTTAAAACTAGAGTAAAATCGACTATCGAACATTTTTATTATTTCTCTTACATCGACTGCCCAATATATGTACATGCTTTGTATATGGCAGTAATTTTAAAATACGGCAAGAAAACTACATGAGTGGCATCCTCATCGATTTTAATTTAGCGATGCGGCAAGTTAAGGTACTAAGTTTGTTGAACCCTGTAATCTTCTATTAAAACCCAATTTTTGGGGCAGCATCCTCGATGGGTTGAGCCTTAGTTTAAGGCGAAATCGCCTAAATTGACGGTATTTCAGATATTACTCAAAGTGAAGAGAACTAAGAAAAGAAAGCCTTTTCTTTTGTTGCTCCTATTGCCGACGTTGTTGGATTAATTGGGTAGGTATAGGTATAGATTGAAGGAAGTAATTTTTTTTTTTTGTGTAGGTGTGAATCGATTTGCACAATCCATGCCTTCCAGGGTTTTCTTGAGGTTTTGATTGTAATAACAACGAAAATAGCTTTTCCGTGCGAAATTGTTGTCTTTCAATGTTTAGCAAACAGAGTGAATTTTGTATCGTGACTTTTGTTAAATTGATTTACTTTCAAAACTGGCATTTGTGAGATACATTAACCACGAAAAAGTTACACACTTTGAGTGGGTGGAGGTATGGCTGGGCTGTTTTGTAATATAGATGTATAACTGCCGACATAAACACAGAGCACGTAAGACATCTGTAGAAATTTTGCAGGGTAATAAATGTCCGAAAAAGTTACTGTAGTCAGGGAGGGAACATACGTAATATATGTTTATACAATATTTTTGCGGTTTTGTACGACTTTTGAGCTGTTCGTTCCTTCGCAGCGATTTTGATCCCTCCTGCCTCAGGGGAGTCCTTCCCACAATTCAGAGGACTAACAACATCGTGTAATTCACTTCGGGAACAAATATATAGCCTGGTCGTGTAGAGGAGCAAAATCAATAAATCATCCTGTGGATGATGTACCTCGGCGGCTGTTATCATAATACAGTGCCGCAGAACGCCATTCCACAAGCCACAAAATTTTTGTGCAGGTATGGCACAGGTACGCACGTTGCGATGGTGCGATTTTATGCTCTAGAGCTTTGTGGCCTTCCGCAGTATGTATGCGCTCAGCAAATCCACGTAAATTGATGGGACCAGGAATGTAATTTCAGGACGAATGAATTTTTTCCCACCTTTTCCAAATGTGTGGCTCTTATCTGTGAGCGATTTCGTTTACCTGGCGCATGCAGGTGAACGATATGATTTTCTTTTAACTAGTTTTCAACCTCAGAATTGTACGTCATCGAATGAGAGCCATATAAAGGGCACTCGAGAGGTAACCGAGATTCGCGAGGTAACCAAACCACGATTCATATCAAAGCATTCAGAGACGCAATTCAAACCGTGTTCGCGGAGGTGTCACTGCTGGTGGTGACATTATTGCTTTTTCTCCCCGTGTTTCAGACGACTATTTTATAATGGATAAAGTTCTCCGGACCCATTCCATATTCCCTCATCCGCTTGGCTGCAGTTTTATTTTCCATCCAAAAAAAGATTCCAGAGACATACGAGTGTAAGACTCGAACGTGTACCCACCGAAGGTTATGCTTACTTGAATTTTGTATGAAAAACGATGGACATCTGTGTGTTGTAGATACAGCGAACCGAGAGATTTATGGTACCATCTGACTCTCTATTTGTTTCAACCACCGAACTGATATGCAGAGTCCTTAAATATTTGCACGGTGTAGTGATAGGGATTCATGAAAAATTGCGCAAAATGTCGCACCGTTGACCATGTGGTAATTTTTCACCTAAAGCTCAATGAATATATTACGGCTTACCAACTCAAATGTACACAAGTTGAATTTTTCTTTACCTTTAAATTCGAAATAATTTAGATGAACTCTTTTAAAAAAATCAACACTGAATCGAGAAGGAAATTATTCAATTATATAAGAAACATTTTGCGCATATTTATGTAATGCCTATATGTATAATAGTATATTTTTTTACGATTCTACCTAAACCCATGTAATTAGAGATCACTATACTATTTAAAATGCTTAATATGGCTACGCCGATACTAAATGGCACTTATTTGTAAAATATAGAGCTATAAAAAAAGTACGACCAATGCCATTATAATTACCAGTAAAGAGCAAGCAAGAGAAATTATTAGTACCATTACCAATATTGGTAATTCAAAAATTTCAATTACCAGTACTTAGAAATACTCAACATTATCTAACATTGCTTAATAATACTCAACATTACCTGGCATTTTGAGATACATACATGTAGGGGGGACCGAGGACAGTTGTAACACTTTTTACGTTTGCTAGCATATCTCAGTCAAACAAAGTCCTATCTCTATGAACTTTTTAACTCAATATAGCCAGTTCTATACACTATGTAAACCATACATAAAAATAAGTAAAGATAACCAATGTCTATGAGAAAATCGGAAAACATTGAATCAACTCCCTGCGTTACAAGATGTCGAGAACGGAAAAATTAATATCATGATATGAAAGATATGGCAATGCATATTAGAAATAATCTCACAATAGCACTAACTTAATACGTATCGAATAATAGGCTATCTAAATATTAGTCAAAAAGTTACCTTTTCAATTTTTTCTGCACATACGTCGCATATACACATAACCATTCTCCGCAGGCTGCCGTTGCGAATTGCATCAAATGGTGCGTCAAAAAAGCAATAAATGCATGACGTCGCTATTTGGCTAACGGTCACACTTTTCGAGAAATTGACTTTGTTACAACTCTCCTCGGTCTCCCTACTGCTGTATTTTATAGCTAAAAGAAGACTTTTATAACTTCTAATAGGTTATAGTAGATAATTTTACCATACAAAATGTTCGGCGCAGAGTTTCTAAAATTTAACTACTAAAATTTAATACAAATATGTGCTTAAGATTCATAAAATTCAGAACTAATAATGTTGAAAATTTCTAATCACCCTTACACTTTTATAACATTATTATAAGGTTGGTAATATAGTTATAGAGATAAAAAAAATAAAATATTTTAGACTTAAACGTGCAATGTTATAAAGCATATTGTGAAGAAAAATAAAAAATGTGCTGCAGTGTGCTCAAGATGTGCTGTTTATGCTATAGAAAAGAAATTGTATCTCTACAATTGCGATTTTTGCAACCAAAACTTGAATTTTCTTTTCTTTTAAATAATTGTCTTCACATTTAATTAAACTAACCTAAAGTTTTCGTCATATTCAAAAGATACATTTTAAAAATGTGGTTTTTGAAAATCAGTTAGGTATATCTATATAATGTATTAAATTCAGGTTTGAACAGACTGCTCAAAAACATTTATACTTTGCGAAAATTTTAAAATCAAAAAATAAATTTGTTAATCATACTGACTTAACCTTTTAACCTTGCAGTTAAAGAAAAAATTTAGGTTGAGCAAATCATAAAAATGACAAAATAACAACCAAGAAGAATTTCATTGACTTCTTCCTACGAGAACTGATAGTCTTAAAATTAAAAGTCATATAAAAGAAAGCTTGGGACTTTAGTCGACCCTTAAAAGGGAAATAAAACGTGAAATATGCGAGGGGTTTGGTAAAATGGAAAATTTTAAATTTAGAATTCATTTCATTCAGGGAAGGGCGAAGGACACATTTAAAGGTTTTTTTTGTCAAGGATATTGCAGTAATTCTTTAACGAGGTGGGTAAGTGTTCAACTCGTGGTTTCCTCTCTCGTAAAGTGGCAAGTCGTCAAAAAGGAATTATAATAAAATGTGGGAAACCTGAATTCTTCCTTTCATAAAAATGTAAGGAAAGAAGGTACCCAACGGCGTCGGCGACTCACTCAATGTCGTTTCTCTACCTCATATAAAGTTTATAGAACAGTTGTAAAATCTCCGAATCCATGTTTATTAAACCGTAGAGCACATTAAAACCACCCCCGCCTGAATCGACCTTGGAGCAGGATAAGAAGAAATAAACATTTCGACTTCCTCTTGGGACGCTATTTCTATATCCGTCCTCTGATAAAAGAAAAGTACAATTATTCGGCTGATAGAAAGAATTAATGATGAGCGTCTTTAAGATATCTAGCAAGACTTAATTGAAGCTTCTTTATTGAATTTTTGAGAGTCTTGGACATTAAGTGGCAGAGGAGAGGAGTGGGGTGAAAGGAGAACGACTTACAGGAAGATAAATCAAGCCGGGCGAACGAGAGATTCCTAATTATCTTGTCTACGTAGCACGGATTGCTTCCTTAATGACGTCTGCAAGTTTCTCCTAAGTAGGCGTTTATTGCTAAATTAACTGCGCGCCTTGAATGTCTTCAATTTATCCCTTCGCATGGGACACAGTCGTAGATTTCCGGATAGTTGACGCGTATACAATAGAAAATCGCAACCATCGTCGTCGTCGCAATTAAGGCGTTCAATTTCTTTGAGATCATAAGCGGCACATAATGTCTCGGAATAAGCCTTTTAAATTTCCCTTTGCAATAATTCGCCACTTGTGTAAAAACTCGAAGCTCATTCAGTTGATGAGACAGACGAGGTCCGGGTAACCGACTTGCTTATCTTTTAAATTGGTACAAATTCCCTGTCTGAAGGATTCCTTGTGTCTTTCTTCAGAAGGGGAAATTTGTTGAGAGATTGCTATCTGTTAATTACATTTTACGTCTCTGAAAACTTTTCAACTCTTGGGAAGCTCTAGAGTTCGTCTATGAGAGATTCCTATCTTTTTATTGTGCGCATCACGATGAAAGGAGTGAAAGGATTTTCCGGAGTCTGCACTATTTGCGTGTCTTGAAAGCCTCGGTATCAGTCTATTCAGTTTCAGACCCTGCAAGGGCCTTAATTCTATTGTAATAGCACGAGTCGAATAACCAATTCAAAATTAGTATACTACTGCAAGAAGTGTTTTAAAAATAATAACAAAAAAATAAACTGCGAATGGGAAGTGTCGAATTATTTTATAGGGTGAAGTGTAGTATCTGAACAGGAAAATACAGATATTTACACTGACGAGCAAAACTGTTATAGAATGTTGTATGGTTGAATAAAATGCTCATATATTTAAAAAAACCAGCCAAGTGCGAGTCGGACTCGCGCATGAAGGGTTCCGTACCATTGACTAGGTAAACAACAGTAGGTACACAAATTTCATATTGTAATATTTCAAGTGCCTACCTGTTACCATTTATTGATATCGAGCAAAAATAGGCAAAAAATGGCGTTTTTTGTATGGGAGCCCCCCTTAAATATTTATTTTATTTTAATTTTATTATTTATTATAGTATTTTGTGAATATTTCAAGTGCCTACCTGTTGAGATTATTGATATCGAGCAAAAAAGGGCAAAAAAAATCGCGTTTGTTGTATGGCAGCCCCCCTTAATTATTTATTTTATTTTGTTTTTAGTATTTGTTGTTATAGCGACAACAGAAATACATAATTTGTGAAAATTTCAACTGTCTACCTATCGCGGTTCTTGAGATACAGCCTGGTGACAGACGGACGGACAGACAGCGAAGTCTTAGTAATAGGGTCCCGTTTTTACCCTTTGGGTACGGAACCCTAAAAATAAATAAATTTTTATCTTATTTTTTTCACTTATGCACTTCATTACATTTCAAGGAAATAAAATAATTTAATTTCATTGAATTTGCGATGTTTGGATTTAAAAAAAAAATTATAATACTAGAGAGTGCATTCTTTTACACTTTTGGACCACGAATTTTTGGTTAATAATTTAGTGATCAGTCCAATATCCTTTGATTTTTTCTAATTTTGGTAACCTTGTGAAAATACCGTGAAATACTATACCACCACATCCTTCGTCTTTCCCATAACTCATTTATCCCTTTTGGGCTATTATAACTATAACCAGATTTTTTTCATAGGAGCACACATGTTTTATAGAATTTATATCTCGGCTTTGAGCTGGCTAAATTAATGTAGAAAATTGTTATGTTTTTTTCTACAATATTTATATTGGTGTGCTTCGGATCTAAATTTTGTAGAAAAATTATATTTTTCCCCTTAAGTTTTGCTTGATGAATAGCATCCGAGAGGTTGTTTTTGAGAATATGTAATAATTGTTGGGATAATGAAAATCCCCTCAATTTATATAAACGGTCTAACTTCACTCCTTGAAATACGCCCCCGTATTATGATGTTGAATCTACTATGTCTCATGGTTTCTTTGATTTTATTCTGATAATATTCCTCAAGATTTCTAGTCCATTACCAGCTCTTTCCTTTGAACAAAAATCTTTTAACTTTGGTCTCGTCTGACCGATAAATATAGAAGTGACTGAAAATATGACCGTATTTAGTCATTTTAACTGCTTGCTGCTAAGTGCTTAAATTTGCAAGAAATTAACGAAATAGCAGGCATCTTCTTCCCCTGCACTAGCTTCATTCTAATTCATTTTAAGGCTCGCCGTACTATCCATGGACTAGCAATTGATCCAATGTTTTGGGCAACTAATTTTGGGATATTTTGAATTTTGAAGCTAAAAGTTGAGCAATTGAACAAGTTTACCAATATAACACTATACGATGATACGTGATACGTATCTATACGATGATACGTGATATGTGCATTGCTGGATACAATCCCATACAAATTTTTAATTTTCTTGATAGTTTGGAGACTAAATCCAAATTCATTTTTAATTCTTCCTATTTAAAATTTAATTGTTGCGTATATATTTTACATTTTTAACTATTTAAATATCCAAGCACTTGTTATTATTCCGGAAAGCATTCAATGAGTGATTAGAAAATAAAAATAATCCTTCAAGTGTGTCACCACTATACTTTTCTAAGAATAAAAATACTTTTTTTATTAATTGTTTTTTTTTTTTTTTAAATTCAAATATCGTAAATTCAGTTAAGTTAAATTAAGTTGTATTCTTAGTAATTTTCCAAAGCAACTTTATTTGGTGGCAGGATCATAAGTTCTAAATTTTCTTATAAAATACTTCTTGCATTTTCTAAAACTGAAACTATAATAAAGTAAAGGAATATCATCTAAAATTTTGAGAAATTATCAGGCAAATTTTATATAAAATTGCGTTAAAAAAATTGGTTCATCTGGTTAAGACAAATACAGGTTGAATAAAATGTTATAAAAGCCGATTGAACTTTGTAAGATTTCATATTAAATATAATACCTACCTAAATTTATGTGACTTTCTTATCAAAACGTCTCTGAAATGTTCTACTAATGCTTATAAAAGAGAAAAACCTCATGGATGAAAGAGAGATTCACAACGAAGAAACATTCAAAGGAAATTAAATGTGAAGAATTTCCCTGTTGTTTTTTCGAATATTTGCTTCAAAATTTGCTGAAACAAATTTCTTGTTATAATATGTATAAAAAGGAGTATACTGTTTGGCCAAATCAGGCTGCATTGTTTTGTTTTTACATAAATAAGATTTTCATTTTGAATCTTATTGGCTAGCAAGTTAATTAATTAAAAACCTGGAGAGCAATAACATCAAAACATTTGTAAATTTGTTTTTGTTTGAAGGAGTTTTTTATGGCGTATTTTTTTGGGGATATTTTCAAAATGTTTAAGAAAAATTGTTATTAAATGCGATTTATAAGCGGTTAGAAAGCGCTAAGTGTCTACTTTCTAAAATGTCCCTTATTACTATTCTTTGATATGCTTCAAATAGTGACGATGTTTTTGAGAACACCTCAATTCAATTTAAATTTTGAACTGCGATTTTGAAGCCTTGCTGGGAACAATCATAAACTTAAAAGAACGATTGTTATAAGTTGGAATGGAATATACTTAGTTAGGAAACATCCAGTATATATGTATAATCATCTTTTAAGGAAAGGCTGGTTTCGTATGACGTGTTTATGAATTCTATTACATTGATGCTGACAAAAAACCAGTAAAAACATGAGATAAGTATGGCATGCTAACTTTATTACTGAAGTATACGTTCCAAAACTCGTAGACAAAAATTTAAGCTTAAGTCTTTACACATAATCCTCTTTAAAAGTCAAAGGTACAAGTCGTCTAGAGGGCTCTCAGCGACACATCCTTTATGTTTGGGTAAATTATCGATAAAAAAACCTCTTAAGCAAGGAATTTCTCCCTTAAATTCCTCGTACAGCAGGTCTAACGCCTCGAAAATATCTTCTTAAAGACACATTTAGCAAAGGCTTAAAAGCCAATGTGTCTCCCCTAAAGTCGTGAGGGATCTGGTGACAATTACGTACACACGCCGGGATTGTGTGGAGCAAGCAGAGTGGCATCAGCTTTATGCGAGTTGACACAAATTCTGGGCCTACAAACCAATCAAAGCGAAAGTTCAGTGTCTTTTTTGTCAAGTCTTATTTGGGAAAAGCACTTCCCCGATGTAGGGAACAGCCGGAGACTATATAATATAATATGAAACTGCACAATCCGCAAGCCCTGGGCTGGAGCCCCTGATGGAACCGATAGACAGGGCTGGGGATGAGCAAACCTAGTGAAAATAAAACGAGGGATGTGTTGATGGATTCATCCCAAAACGTTTTGATGAAGTGAATTTCTTCTTCCGATCTCATGTATGGCAGTTTTATGTTGCGATAACACACATTGACACCACTTTATCTCTCCTTCGGACCCGCTTTTCTTTTGTCCTTCATATTTTTTCCTTATTCTCCTGGCTGTGGGCTCGTACGCCGCCGCCGCCCGGATGGAGTTTTTGTCACTCGTCATTGATAATCCCGGAATATCGCAGGAGAAGTGTTTTATTCCTTGGAAAGTTTCCGCCCGAATGGTAATCCATACAAGGGCAAATATAGACATATACAAAGGAACTGCTAGGATACGGCTGTAACTAACGATTATGTAGAACATGGAAAGAATATCTGAGAAAGAACTAAATGCTGCAGCACAAAGGTGAAATTAAAGGTATCGGAGCAATTACATCAAAAAAGAACTGCGCCCGAGGCGCTTTCTTGTAAAATACTTTTGAAACAGGAACTCGGAAACTATCCGATGGGTATCTTCTGTTGGGAGTGGTTTAATTACTTAAGAAACTTGGAGATAACATTGGAGGGTGTTTAAAAGAAAAACCCTCGATTAGGTATCAAAAGGTTTACCTAATTACATTTGTCTACTTTTTATATCATGGAAAATGATACAACTTAATTAATTTTGAAAAATTTAATTCGCAGAAATGAAGGGATATGTAATTAAAATTTTAAAACTGTGTAACACTTTCTAGTGTTGCGAAAAATGTTGTCAATTGGTATCTTTTAATATAATCTCAATATGCTTAAAAATCCATAAAGTGCAATAAAATATCGATAAATTTTTAATAACTTCACTAATTAAAATTTGGGTTATTGGCTCGGTGATTGATTTTACTGTAAAGAATTAAATAGGTAACGGAAATGGAATTGCAAAATCAATTTTAATTAAGTATCTATAAATTCCAGCTGGAATTTTTAATATTTTTTTTAGTAAAAATAAGTTTATAAAAACAATTTATAATACCTACATATATTATAACATATTACACAGCATGCAAAAAAAGTTCCGGGGCGGTAGAATATCTCGTGAAATACACATCGGATCGAAGAAAGGAAAGAACAGGTATTAAATATTTTTTGAAAAGCTATCCAACCACACCAATACCCCTATCCAATATAATAGATTTTTTCTTTTTTCGATCGGATGTGTAATTTCGTGAGATATTGGATTGTCCCAGAAGTTCTTTTACACGCTGTATGTTGCAAAGGGTAAATAATAAAATTGGGCTTTTGGCTTCCAATGATAAATAAAATTAAATAGGTACATATATCAATTTATTTTCCATTTTTATTTCGGTTACCTCCATGGTTATTGAGCAATTAAATTCTTTCAGTGGTCAAAAATCGAATCCAGACGACCAATATCTGATATGTACCTCCAATTATTAATAGCATTAAATTTGTGCTTTAAGGAGGACAGTACCTTTAGAACTTTTAAAAATTGGAAAATTGTTGTTACATTACGCTACATCTCAAAAATAGGGCACAGTTTTAAAGCAAAATTCGGAATACTTCGTAAGATTCGTTCTGCAAGGAAGGAGTTTGAAAGTTGAAATTTTTGATTGTAGTTGGTAACTTATTGAATTTTAATTATTGTATAATGAAAACAATTTCATTAACAATTAAAGCAATACAAATTTGCGCCCACCAAAAGACATTTATTAAAAGTACTTTTTAATAAAATAGTATCACAGTCGGGAAGATGAAAAATTTGTTTGAAACGTTTTTGTCTAAAGCTAGATTGTTTTAATTTATTTTGGAAGCAAGATCCTTTTTTCCCATTTTACATTATAGCATTACGCTTCCAACAATTCATATTTTTCGTTTGTTATAATTATTACAATTAATTAATTGCTTTATTTGTTTTTGGTTCTTTGTTTTTTCTTCGTTTTGCTAAATAACATTTCGATTACGACTTCAAGTTTAATAACATAATAAGTAATTACCGGCTTGTAGTAAATCGTCTAGTAATGGAATCATGTAACGAATTAGATATCTTCCTGTTCGTGAAATAGTGTTGCACGCGTCAAAGTATGTATTTGCTTTAGGCGACAAGGCATTAAATTAACAACAGCAGAAAATGGCTAGGTAGTCCCACAGCAATACACTTAATCCAAAAATATGTGAACACATTTTTTTGCCCTACCTCGGCACATTAAACACGGTCAAAGTTGCTAGTTTGAGAGTGTTCGCTAGAGACATGACCGGCTGCTTCCTATTAGAATTCAGGACATAGATAGCTGAAACTTTTGGGAAAGGACACATAACCAGTAGAGTTTGGTTTTTAAGCTTGTCAGAGTTTTTGGGGGTGACGCCTGCCTTTTACGTAAATACCCCAGCGTGATGCTTCTAATGTTTTCGCCCAGACGCTAAAAATCCAAAGAAAAGGTGAAAGACAAAAATTTAAGTAATTTCGATTCCTTGTTGCACTCGAAATTTGCTGGTGTGCCGTAGAGGTTCGATGCAACCACAAAGTTTCGAAAAAAGAAACGATGTTTTCTGGCAGTATTCAGTGCAAAAGTTCGTTTTTTGTTCATGTCTTTGGTTTCCATTTTTATATCTCTTGTGGCTTCACCAGGTTGTTCACTGGTTCGTTAATTTCTTTACCGTTCAAAAAATCTGTCCTTCTACAATCCAAAAGTGCCTCGCTCTCAGTAAGAATATAAATGAACGTTTATATAGAAAACGTTCAATATCAAATGTGGACATCGTTAAGGCTTTGTAATGGGCGGTCTTACATTCAAAGAAAAACGTTGGTAAATTAACCAAAAACCTTGATATATCAAACTTCGAACCAAGTCAAAATTGTTATATTCAGATTTAAATATAAACACCTTACCTTTGCCACTCACCAACTAGTCTTGTTAAAGAACAACTTATATATGTAAGTATATGTAGTAAGTAAGTTAATTGTAAATATATTTTTAACTGCATTCCTTGGTTGAAATGACAATTATATTGATGGGAAACAAGGAAATTGTAGTTTACCAA
This sequence comes from Eutolmus rufibarbis, assembly GCA_963920795.1. Taxonomy (NCBI): domain Eukaryota; kingdom Metazoa; phylum Arthropoda; class Insecta; order Diptera; family Asilidae; genus Eutolmus; species Eutolmus rufibarbis. The sequence continues at coordinate 34,333,115 of OY987205.1, forward strand.
GAAAGTTGTTTTTTCTATAGAAATGCCAATAGTCTTAACACTTTATATATTTTGTAAGCTAAATAAGCAATTTGTAGAATAATAGAATTAAATTAAGATTCCTTATAATTGCAAATATCGCTATAGTAGATTTCCAATTATATGGAGGTTAAATATATAAGATATGTGTCAATTAAGCAGGTTAGACTTATATTAAAAATTTCTTTATGAAATGGTATTTATATTCCAAACAACAACTTTTTGAGGAAACATTTTTATTATTGCTAGGTACCTGAAAATAAAGATATTTTGAGTGAATGACAAACAAGTTATCTTCAACTAACATATATTTTTAAAAAATATTTCGGCCTTACATATACATATATGGTTAGTCCATTTGGTATGTTATCCAGGTGATCAATTTTTTTAGCTCAATCTGTATGCTTTTTTAATGAAAACTAAATATTTATATATAAAAACCTAAAAAGATGATTATTATCAAATTATAACCTTCAGAATGGTGTAATATCGGAGCTGAGTATTTGTTGTTATATCAAATAGTTAAAATAGTGTTTTTTCCATTTATCCTGGACATCCTCCCAAGGGCTGCTATTAAAGTTAAAAAATAGAATACAAAGAAAGACAAGAAACGTTAAGCACTCAACAAAATTTTTTGTTGAAGGTACCTTAAGAAACATGATTACCTCTATTGTTCAAGAAGCGGGATCGCCAACTTGTGTTTTAAACAATTTCAGTTGACAAATAAAAGTCTACATGTATTTGCAAATATTTTATAGTGATTTCAACCAACCAAATTGTTGTCAGTGTTCGCCCTTGTAAAAAATATATATTCAAATAACGCGTGAAGCTTCTACCAATTATTGAACACATTCTTTGCAGAAAATTCCATTCCTTCGAGTTTTCATTATATAAAACGGTGACAACTACATAAATTCCTAATGCATATATATATCATATATGTATTCGTCTTCCTTTCCACCACTACGCAACACACTATGAATTTTGAATTGCTTATAAATTGTATCGATTTCTTTCAATGATTTAACTTGGTCATCATTTTTAATGGCTTGTCAGCCAAAGTGCTCAAGGTAGGCACGATATGAAAATAAAGGTTTTCGCCGCAATCAATACACCAAACCACATATGCACATAAGAAATGAACCATTTTTTAAATTATATCTAGAAATCACATGCGGAGTTTCCTGTAGTCTCACTTTGACGACTAAAGAACAGAAAGCCTTCGTCTTATCCATAAAACTGGGAAAATGTGAAAAGGCTTTTTATCATAGCTGTTCTAGCTTCTCAGCCCTTGATGAATTGTATTGAGGGATGATTAATGAGGGAAGCAATGTTTAAATAGATCCCTCCTTCGAACACAACGACGTGATTTCTCCCTTTCAATTTATCCCCAAGAGTGTAATCTTTAAAAGCGTAGAATACCACTAAAAAATTGTAGAGTGCTTTTAAGTTATTGCAATTGTTTTCATCGCTGCTGCGAATTCTTTTTTTTAATTGCAAAGTAATACTTACGTTCCTCCTTACCTTCGCAGACTTCATATATATAGGTATTTCGTTTTTATATTGAAATTGTGAAATGAAACAAAAGCAAGGCTTTCACCATAATATTGTTATTTTTCATATTTTTATTAATAACTTTAAGTACATATACATATCTACATAAATTTGCTTGTTGTTATGTTTGTATGAACATTTTTAAATTGTTCTGCTACAGCTGGACAAAAATATAATTGTATTTTTTCATAAGTCATTGGTATCTTTAAATATTTTTGGAGATATGACGAATTTTTTACATGTTCTGTTAGGCACATGATCACGTGTAATTTTTTGTACATAACACATTAAACCGCGCGTTTATCAAATCTTGCTTTAATTTTACTGATTAAGCATACCAATTGCGAATTTCATCGGCAAGGCTCGTTTGTTATTTTTAGAAGCATCAATTTCTGTTATTTTTATAAGCATTATGTTATGATATTTTTAACAGCAGCTTAATTCTTAAATTGACTCTGTGATATTTTGATATTGGAATATCGAAATGACAAGATCCTTAAACTTTAAAGGAATTTTGGACTTTAGTCAAAATCAAGGACATTATGCCTTTATCATGATTTTTGGGATAAAGCAATAATTTTTCGATTTATCTAATTTTGAACTATTTTGTTCATAAAATATAATATAATCACAAAATATGTTTTATTTATCGAATTATTTTAACCACTTTGAACAAAATAATGAATTGAAATCAAAAGTAACTGAAATAAAATTGTTAAAAGTTTTGCTTCCGGCTAATGGAATCGGCTTATAGGAGTATATCCCACTACGCTATAAATCCCATAAAAATAAATGACATTGTTATTCGTCCTACGTTTTATAAGTAGGAAAAGGTTTCATTTTAATTAAATTAGCGGAATTTTTCCTGTATTTTTAAAAGAACAATACATGTATGTACAAGTACTTTTTTGGGAAACATCACAAATCTTCTCAAAGTGTTCAGTGGATGATGGTAGGTACTCGTTTCAGAGAAAGCGCCCACCATAATATCACATTTCATGGGAAGAAAACTTTTTTGTTTGGTTAATTGTAATAAAGGCTCAGTGGGCACAACATTTACTCTCCAGGAATTTTTGTGCAGTTTCCGAGAACACTTTTATGGAGAATTTGTCGAGTCCATAAACGAATTGTAACAGTAAAGTGGGAAGAAATACCTTCCCTAATTATGGTGTTTTATAAACTTAAGATTTTTTTTCGGGGGTAGTAAAAGTTTCACAAAAGCTCTCAGGGTGGTGACAAGAAGTTAACTCGATTTTATTTTAGCAGAGAGCTGGGATTTCAGTTGAAATTCTGTTTTGATTGCTATAAAAAGAAGGCTTTGATTTCGCGGTTGTTTATTGTTTTGTTTTTTGTTTTAATTAGGAAATATTATATTTATAGTATATCATTAAAGAAAATTGCCATTAATATTGGCTTAATATTAAGGAAATTACAAATTATGGGAAGAGCCGATGAAATGGTCCAAAAGCATAAAATATCTAAGAATACACCTCGACCAAAAACTAACCTTCCAGTTCCAGGAACATGTACTACAGACAATTTCGAAAATGCAAAAATATCTAGTCACTCTATACGCTGTTACTAAATAGAAAATCTTAATTATCTACAGAAAATAAAACGGTAATGCAATGTTCACTACTAAATATGTAAATGCAGTACCAATCTGGTTTAATGTCGCGGCAGTACACATCAAAATGATCCAAATAGCACAAAATAAATATTTAAAAATAATTCCAAACAACAACATCAACACGACTACTGGCAGAAACATAATTGGTCTAGTAAACAACAAATGAAATAAGAAGTAATTCCAGGCTGAAATGTTCAACTTCAAAACACAAAGACATTAAATTTATTAAAGAGAGAACTTCCACAGTTAAGTTAGACTCTAAAAAAATAAGTAGTAAGATTTTAAATTAAACAAGAAAAGACTTTTTGGCAAAAGCAAATAATATCTTCTTTCTAATATCGTGCGTGGTCTTGATAATATAAGAGAATTTTGAATTATATTGAAACATTAGGAAAGTTCGTACCTTTATGAAATTTATGTTGATAGTGTTAGAATTGATAGCCTTTAAATTATTTAGTTTAAATGCCAATGGCTTCAGCGAATTATGTTAATGTATGCAAATAAATCGGTATAGCACCAATTAGGTCGGAAGAAATATTTTATTGAAATTGCCTTGGTCAGATATTTTAATTTCGCAATATATGTTAGGTACTCAACGATTTTTAGTTTAACAAAGGTAAATTTATATTTTTAATACGAGTCCAATATATTAATATGTATGAAACCTATGTATAATAAAACCAAATTTCATAAATTGACAAAATGGAGTTGTGTTTTTCAATAGAATCGTTATAGGATATATTATATTTCGGTTGTATATTTGGTTTTGATAAGATTGACAATTTTTAAACAATTTCGACATGTAGGTAAACAGTATTTATATAATAATTTATTTGAAACGTATTTTGAAGTAATATTATAATAAGTAGTGAATCATGAGCACCTTTTTAAATGTTCCTAAATTTTAGATTTCTGGATAATGATGAAATAAAAATTTGAAGTAAATGACAATATTGTGTAAGTTTGAAAACTATTTGACTAATTTTGTTTGAGTCCCGTCTATTAATTATAGAATTTTCGAAAGTAAAATAACTATTATACTTTATAAATTCTCAAGCTAGCGTAACAGGAAACGAAGTGCAGTTTATACATATAAAAAAATGTGGTGGTAATTACGCATTTGTCTTTAACAAACAAATATTCAATTTAAAGATCCAATGTTTGTCAGCAAAATTTGTTCACAAGTCACAAGTATGCATTTGTTCTGCGTAATTAGAAAACCACGAACTTTTGCTTTAAATTAATATGTTTAACATTTAGAAATTTTATAATGTCCTCCAATCATTTGAGAAATAGAAGCTTATATGACTATGTTATTTAGTTTAGCCTAGTTACTGTTAAATCCACTTTTACAGCTATCTCGTTAAGTGCAACGATGAATTTACTAGATTCTATTTTATTTTTATTTTCACCTAGTTGCACTTAATCGATACTTTGTTCATGCAATTGAATGATAGTGAGAATCTTCATTAAATGAATGGCAATTAACTGACTTTACTAGGGACACATTGTAACATGGTCATAAAAAGCGAGATTAGATTAGCCGTCCTACTTCATTCCGGTCGGGAAGATACTTGGGAATTTGAAAAGAAGGAATAATTGGAACCGGAAGCATTTGATACACTTGAAACAGAAAAATCTTGGAATGTGTGCTATTGTAATAGTGTTTTAAAAATTATGCTCGTCAGATCGTGAGAGCGAGAGACAAACTGTTATATGTATGTACGCGGAAGAAGTTTTATACCATATAAAGCGAAGTTAAGTACTAAACCTTAATTTTCTGTATTTTATTTTTTTATTAGCTATATCCGAAACAGTATGTTAAAATTAACAAGTTAGTAAAGATAAAACCAGTTTAAAAAAGCACATTTCGTATGGAAAAATCAGTTTCAACTTAGTGGTTTAGTTCAAAATCGCACCTATCCAATCATAAAATAAGTCTAAAATTCAGTTGAACATGTGGAAAAGTGAGGTTTTGTTCTTAACTTCCTCATATGATAGCAAAAATATACATACATTTTTTCTGAGGAAAATTGCTCAAGTACTGCGGTAAATTCAAAGCTAAAATTAGTCTCGAATGTTTGTACTTACATATATACTTATCAAACTTGCTAAAACTATGCAATACTAAAACTCTAAAATTTTACTAAAACAATTTACAACAATTTACTCCTAGTACTTTGTAAAAATTTATATCAAAATAGTAATACAATTTCGAACCGATTTTTATTTCACCTAAACTTAGGCTAAGAATTTTTCCAAATACTAAGGCAAATTAACAAAGTTATTTTAGATACTTACAATTAACAATATACCTAATCTAAGAAAACTACTAGACAAGAGAAATTTTTACTTAAGTATAAACATTCATACGAAGTATTTTATTCAATTGATGATTGAATTTGGTACTCGGAAAACCTGTATGGCAACTGTTAAATTTTAATGGAACGCAAAATTTTATTTCAAATCTAATTTAATTATATTAGCTGAATTAACGAATATGGACCTAAAGGATTATCATATAGATAAAAACAAGGAAAAAAGATTTCTTTTGCGGGCATCAAAGATATAAGCAAAGTCATTTTTATAGTCCACACTTTCATTACATCCAAAAAGTATATTGATTCTTTTAAAGCTACAATTATATCCTATCAAGAGAATGAAATATACTTACTTAAGCAGCAAGTTCCTTAAAAATTATTAGTTTGAGATTAAGAAAAACGAAGAGCAATAGCTTCTTTAAAATCTATTATTATCATCAGAATTTTTATGGATTTATTTGGACATATATGCACTATTTCCTCCGTCGCGGTCTTTTCTTATACTGAGTAACAACGCAATGTTATTATTTGTGGTGTCTTCAAGGATATTTATCGCGGCAGGGTAGATTACTTTAATATTAAAGATTTTAAAAGTCGTTTGGCTAAACGTTCTGTTTTGGTTTGGATGCGCAGGCAAAATTTTTATCTTGCATTTTCGGTCCCACGATTTGCAGTGCTGGTTGTTCCTCGTCGCATGGACGGTGTGGGGCTGTGTGGCTTAAATTTGCGCATAAATCATCAACGGTGCCACATTATTTTTGAATCTCGCTGTTATCTTTCCCCAACAATCTTCAGAGGGATTACATGTTTTTGCTCCCAAGGTAAGTCATCCTGTGAGCAGAACAACTCACATGGACGTCCCCGAAATAAACAGCGAAAGTAGGAAGATTTTAGGATAATCTGAGGAGATATTTTTCGTCCGGGATTGGGACCAGAACCAGGACGACTGGGAGTTTAGCTTTATGTCTGCATTGAAGGCAACTACAATAAAACGCTTGCGAATTCCTCGTGAAAGCACAGAGCCCACTTTACTGCCGGCTAAATCTTATGCGGAGCGTATTTGTTGCAAAATATTTTCAAAACTGTGATTTTTATGGTGTCGACGAATAAAAGGATTCGAAAGGTGTGATCTAGCAATGGCACAAGGACATTTGCGCCACGGCAGCACGTTGAAAAAGTCATAAAGCGCTGATAGGGTTGTTCGCACGTGATTGGGAACTCTGCGCGCCCTGCAAGTGTGCACTTTCATAAGGTCCCGAAGGCGTGGTAATGGGAAAATATGACGCTAACGTTCTTGTTGAATGCTACAAAGTTAGTGTGGGGAATGGATTCGTAGTGGAATATTAAATTTAAAGCGCAGTACGCTTTTCCTGATACCGGTTAATGGCTCTCTTGGAAGCAATAAACGATGCATTTGGAACTTTTTAAACAGAACTTTTAAAAGGTGAAAATACAAATGCCCCGGAGAAATTAATTTGAATTAGAATGCAAACTGCGCCATCGAATTCTCAGTCTTGCCTTCCATGCTACCTATTTCACTTTATTTCATTAAAAATTCACTTTATTCTGGTTTATTAAAATTCGTGGTATTTTTTTCCTCTTGTGGCCTTCAGAAGTGGAATGTGTACTTATTGTTCATCATCCTTACCATGTGCAAGAACAAGTGCTTTGCAGCTACTAATTAATCCTATGGTTCAATTTATTTCCTATATTTGAAAAAAGGCATTCATTGCAATTATCGGTAGCATTTAATACAATTTTTCATATTCAATATCAATGACGATATTATTGTGTGATTCCAACCATATGCTCTTAAATTATTTATCATCGCATCGTACCTCTTTCAGAGGGGCTTTAAAATAATTAAGGATTAAAGATGAGTGTTCATTTTGAGCCAAAAGTTACGAATATGTAAAAAAAATTATAACTTTTCAGAATTTTAAAGTTAAATATCTCAAGACATATGTATAAGCCACCCACAATTTATTTTTGTTTTTGCATATTCGCCACTTTTGACCCTAAATGGATTTTCTACAAAGTTTCATCAAAATCCGTGAGGAAACCTCAAATTCGATTTATGCCAAAAAATTAATTAAATATGTATAATATATTTATTGTTGATTTTTTTTAAGAGGTAATGCTACTTTATACTTCCAAATACATTAAAATAGATTCAAGTCCGAATAATACTAGTTCAATCTAAAAAAATTTTAGCATATTTGAAAACGTTGATGCAGCACAATGCGAAAAAGTTGTTTGCATCTTAGCAGTCCTTTATATTAAAATACGAATAATCTGGGTACATCCTTTATATTAGTTGTGGTTTTAAAGTAAAAATAATCCAGGTATACGTCTTTTACATACATTTTAAGAATAGAGCATACATTTTTGGTCAAAATTTAAATTAAGAATTGCGGATAAATTTAATCATTTATAGACTGATTACGACTTCGAAAATTCGGATTACAAAATATTTGGTAAAGATTTTACGCTTTTTTCTGTAGTCACACAAAACTGAAAACTTGAGAATTCACATAAATTATTAAACTTGCATTTTAGTTGTAAATCAATTGGATTTATAATATTAAAAACTTTTAATCTTCAGAATCCAATATATATGGACTTAAAGATAAAAAATATAAGACTGTTTGAATATTACATTTTGTTTTGGAAGCAGATAATTCTCAATGAAAGTTTTCTTTGATTTGGTAAATATACAAAAATAATTAGTTTAGGTATATTAAATCTCATATACCGGAATTGAATAAGTTAAGCGATTTAAATTGTGTTTAAAGTTTTATCAAATGCAATTTACCAAAGACATAATTTCATGAAAGACTTCATTACTCTGCTAATTAGGTGGATCTCACGAGGTACCGATGGTACATAAATATGCATGGTTCTGAGAATTTGTTTATGTACACATTAATTAGTAAATTAAATTGAATGAGCCAAATTTAGCAAGCGTTAAAACATACTTTGACTGTAACTTGCCGCGGCGAGGATCAAATTTTGAAAGAAACTTTCATGCAATTACCTAATATTACATTTGACACGCGTTCCATTACAAATTATAAAAGGAATGATACTTTGTCACTAATTGAAATTGGACCAAACATAAAGCCCTAAGGTACGGCTGTAGCGCTTCTTAAGCGAACTAATTAAAATTAAGGGACGGTATAAATGGGCTTAGAGGACATATTGAATAGACGACTAGCGAACGTTACACATGTAGTCACACATGCAGTGGAATTATTCTGTAGGAAACACGTTCGCTACAGTTCCTAATTGAAATAGATAAATTTAAAGAGTGGGTTATGAGTTTCGGAAAATTAAGCGTTTTTTCCAAAGAATTCTTAGATCAGAAGGTTTGAAGGCTTATTAATTGCTTCTCTTAAACTCAACTTTTACTTTAGAACCGTTCGCATTGTATTTTGAGATGTATACTCGGTTATTTTTTCATATTTTTTTAAAAGTTATTATTTAACTTGCAATGTAACTATGTTTGTTCGGGTGGAATTTTGCAACTCACTTTTGAAGCAGATATCTTCAACCGATTGAGCTGAAATTTTGTATACACGTTTAGTTTGGATGACAATGCATGGTTAGCTGTGTGACGTCATACTAAATCCAACATGGCGGAACACCCAAGATGGCGGACTAGTTTTTAATGCACTCTTACAATATGGGTATCAAATGAAAGGGCTTGCTGAGAGAGAATAACTCGAAAAATAAAGTGACGTCACTCTAAATCCAATATGGCGGACTTATAAAGATGGCGGACTAAGTTTTTTATGGTTTCCTACAATATGGGTATCAAATGGAAGGACTTGCTGAGAATACGAATGCGAGTTAAAAAAAAAAATAAAATGGTGATCATAAACTCCGTTGCTCCAATCCGTCTGAAATTATGGTGTACTGGGGTTTCTGGAGTTCTCGATTATGATATTTAGGTCGAATTCCGTCCGTATAGACTTCGGTAAAGACGGTGTTCATCTCATTCAATCCAAAACTGTGCAATTTCCAGCAAAATATAGTCACGGCACTGCAGAACGAAGAATGCTGCCAATTATAATATATTATGTTGGGCTTGCACAGTACACAAAATGCAGGGTAGTACTGTCGACCATGCCGTTGTATACTTAGGCTCGAAGCTCTTTGCTACTGGTCAAGCATACGTGGCCTTAAGTAGGGTAAAATCATTAGAAGGTCTCCTTATTGAAGAGCTAGACTATTCGAAATTAACCGGCAAACGACCTTGCAACAAAGATGCGTTGAATGAGATGAACAGACTGAGAAACCTGTCCAGCGATAACTAAAAAGTAAAAAATAAATTAAAAGTAAAAAAACTTTTTTAAAAACAAGCTTTTATTTAAATGCACTAAAAAGAATAAAATAAACTTTTCCTTTAAAACTTTTATAATCAAATTATAACGTCGTTACACAATTTATATGATATAAAAGCTTGTCGCGAGATTTACCTGTGTGATAAACAAGTAAATTAAATAACTTGATCTGATTGATTTTAATTTTTAAAATTTTCAAACTAAGTAATTACGAGTATACTTAAATCTCGCGACAAGCTTTTATATCATATAAATTGTGTAATGACGTTATAAGTTGATAGTAAAAGTTTTAAAGGAAAAGTTTATTTTATTCTTTTTAGTGCATTTAAATAAAAGCTTGTTTTTAAAAAAGTTTTTTTACTTTTAATTTTTAAATTAATTCTGGAGACTTTTGGCATTTTCATATTAACATTACCTACCTGAATATAAAATAATTCTTTGTGGGAAACAAAACATAAAGTGCTCGGCATAGAGTTCTTTTTATATCCTTCCCCGCAATTGCAGAAATTCTCGGATGCTGGGTATCTTGAATGAAATGTTGTTCATCCGATTAAGTTGTCATGTTTGTCGCATCTCTTGCTGCTCTTTCCGTAATGCGAAATTTATTAAATGAAATGCTACTTTTGTGCTAATACAATTTTTTCCACGCACTATACTTTTTTTCTTGTCCCTTTCACTTCCGTAGTTCTTTGCTGAAAACTGAAATGTCTTGCGGGAAGGAGTCTTTCATCAAAACCACTACTAGCTGAGAGCTTTTATCCAGTGGAAAAAATCTTTGAAACAATTAGAGTAAAAACTTGGTCAAGCAAGTTAGACAATGCTAGGGAAAGGATGTTCACCATTCACACTATTGCCACCGTCCGGCTGGGCTGTGCATTCCTTTTCCGACCCAGATACTGCCCCCGGACGCTTGTAATTGTTTCAGAACGTGCCCGAAAACGAAGATATGCAAAAAATGTAAACTTTGCTTTTAAATGCAGCAACCTTTTTACCCCCTCAAGCATAAAGAAGCATTTTTGTGGAGACAAAACCCAGCAGTTTTCTCCGAGATTTACAAGATTTGATTCCGGGATTTTTTCCTTCTCTACTACAAAACAGGGCAAATGTAGTAATTTTGTGGAGCAGAAGAATGCCGCCCGGGGGAGAAAAATGAAGCTAATGTCGGAGATTTCCTTCCTAGTTGGACGATTTATTTTTTTTCCTCATTTCTGAAATACGGTTGAGGGACTTTTATTAATTTTTGATTACGATGCATTAAGAGGCTGCGTAATTAATTTCATTATATGCTTTTATTAGCAAATTATTCATAACTTAAATAATTAATAGAGATTTTGGGTGATATTAGAAATTAATCTTAATTTAAGCTCTGGAATTCATTTATTACAACAAATACTTTCATTTTAATTTTTTGCACGAAATGGTAATTAATTGTAAATCGCATCAGTTCTCCCGATTTTGTTTAAGGCGGCCGACTAACTTTAAAATTTTAGATGATGGTGTTTTTAACGAGGAAACATATTTTTCTTTAATTAGATAATTTTACTCGTCTGATCGAACTCCAAGTCTTAATATTTTCTCTTGGGTTACCATAATTTCACTTCGCACTCTGTACACCTGATTTGAATTTTCAAATTTCTTATTATTAGATCTATTGATTTCGTATTAAATTTAGTAAAGTAATACTTAATAAGGAACTTTGTGCATGACTTATTTTTGAAATAATTTTTTATTTCCTTTAATTTGATATCTACCCTAAATCCGCCTTGTCTTATTTATCGCAACTGAATTTTATTGCTGGATTCGCAAAATATCAGAAAAAAAAATAATAATAATAAATACATTATTTCCTAGTACCTAATTGAAATAAAAATGGTGAAAAAATCAATGAAAAAATCAATGAATTATAAAATGTTTAGTCGTCCGTGTGCTTTCTGAGAAAATCTAATTTTTTATATTCCTACTTCGTTGGAAATTATTATAAGGAAAATCAAATAAAATATTTTGCTAATCGAGAATTGTAAATAATATGGAAATAATTCTGAAAATTGGTAAAGTTTTAAGAAAGTTCATTAAAAGTATTATTTCATTCGTAATTGTGAAGGAAAAAAAAAAACCAAAAAAGGACGATTTGGTTCAAATTTATTTGCTTTTAGAATTCTGGTAGAATAATTTACAACAGAAAGAAAATTTTATAAGTTATAGTGGCATATGTTGTTGGACTAAGCATTAAGCAAAAGTTTTTTAAAGCTATTTTACTAAGATTCAATTCCATTCGAACGAACCGTTTAAAAGAGCTAAATTAGTTCTGTAATGGGAAGTGTGAATGATACTCTGTCTTTTAGTCAGTCGAGGAAGTGAATTATAAATATTTACCATACCCAAAAGATTCGAAGCGCAGATAATGCCAAGAACAAAGTGGCACATAAATAAAATACGCGATTTTTGGCTACGTTTGGAAAGTTTAAATCTACTTTCACATGGAAGGAAATTTAAAGGTAAGTAGCGGAAGTGATGAAGCCAAGTAAACACTTTTGTATCGCGATGGGATGCAATGGGATTGACATACACAGCATAACTAGGCTTCTAATGTATGTAGGATTAAAATGCGTTCAAACGATTGAGTTCATTTAATTTAGCTAATAAGGGTTTATAAAATAGGTAATAATATTCACAATAATATTCACTACTACTGCTGACTACCACTGAAACTACTGAGACTACTGGAATTTACTACTGAATGTTAACTCGACTGCCACTACTGAAAGCTGACTACCGACTGCCCGAGATTAAGCAACTGTGATATACAACTGTGATATATAACTGTGATAGAGCAAAAACTACGCTACGTTACAATGAAGCAACTAAGGCTGTGATTAGTTTTAAGGCGATTCCGCCGATGACGATGATGAGCTGCCTCTGGTTAGGTTCCTACATCCGGCCATCCTGCTGTCGTTCGCCTCGAACGATCGGAAATCTTCGGATAGGTCGTAAGAGCGCCACGGTTTCATCAAATCGCAACTAGTTGTTGTTTGTTTAGGTCCCTCTGCATCGGTCATCTTTTGCACAGTATAACGTCCACCTCGACCTTTGCTGATTACTTTGTAGGGCCCTAAAAATTCAGCAGAAAATTTATTACCAACTTGAAACTGTGTTTTTTTAATAGCAACAAGGTCCCCAATTCCATAATTTGTCCCGTCTTTTCGAGATTTATTAAAAGTTTTCACATTTTCCATCCTTATTTTCTCTATCTGATTTCTAACGTCTAGGCGTATTTTGTCCCTTTCTTCATCGTAATCCTTTAACGTCGCTTCTTTAATAGTATTTAAAATATCCAAGTCATCCTTTTTCCTCATGTGAACTCCAAACAGAACCTCAAAAGGCGTTCTTTTTATTGATCGTTGGAACGTACTGTTCAATGCGATTTGGACTTGGGGTACGTATTTGTACCACTTTGATGGTGAACCTGCACTCAGCTTTTTTAGGACCTCTATGATAATTCTGTTGACTCTCTCTGCTTGTCCATTCCCTCGAGGCACTCCTGTAGTTATTAATACATGTTCAATTCCTTCCTGCGAGCAAAATTCCTCAAAAATTTTTGAAGTAAACGCAGATCCTCTATCGCTTATTATTCTTCCAGGATTTCCAAAAAACTGCTGCTGATCACGGAGCTTTTTAATAACTTCTTCAGCTGATAGGGTCTTTGTTGGGTATATCCACACATACTTTGAAAAGCCATCCACCACTGTTAAGATATATTTGTATTGCTTTGTGGTTTGATCCATGGGTCCTATGTGGTCCAAATGAATTGTCTCCAACGGTTTATCGCCCTTATCCAAAGCGTTCAAAAATCCTTCTTGTTTGCCTAACTTCCTGCTATTTAGCAAACATTTAACACAATTTTTGATGCAGCTCTGAACCTTGTTTTCAATATTCGGAATAAAATACTCTTGGTTAATTAAATGTATTGTTTTTAGTGCCGCAAAATGACCCTCCTCATGTTTCATCCTGATAATTTCACCTTCCATGCTCTTAGGAATAACTAAAAGCTTTTTGCCATCGAGGTATTTGAACAAAAGGTCCTTCTCCATGAAGAAATCGTCATAGTTTCGCAGTTTCAAGATTTCTTTCACGGCCACAATGTACTCATCCTTTTCTTGCGATTTGTTGATGCGAACTAAGGTTTCGTTTGCAATTGTATACACAACTGGATTTCGGCTTAACGAGTCTACATGTTGCATTCTCTTACTTGATCTATGTTCGACTTCGAATTGGAATTCCTGCATATATAGGATCCATCTTGACACTGCAACTGGTAAATTCTTTTTATCTATGGTTTGACGGAAAGCAATACAGTCCGTTACGACTTTAAACTGGTTTCCTAGAAGATAGATCCGGAATTTCTTTAGCGCTAGGTAGACTGCCATCACTTCCAAGATGTAGCTGTGATAATTTTGTTCGGCTGGTTGATTTTTCCTGCTGTAGAAATAGACGGGGTGAAATTTATTGTCATCTGCCATTTGAGTTAAAACTGCTGCACATCCAACTTTGCTAGCGTCGGTGTGTAATTCCGTTTTCACACCATGCCGAAAAATATGCAAGACTGGTTTCGTGATCAACGCATTTTTAAGTTTTTCCACAGCGATTCTTTCCTCTGCTTGCATTTTAAATGAATTTTGTTTCTGCAAAAGTGCAGTTAATGGTTTCGCAATAATGGAGTAGTTTGGAATGTATTTCCTAAAGAATCCAGTTAATCCTAGGAAAGATTGAATATCCTTGATACTTTTTGGCTCTGGGAAATTTTTTACAGCTGCAATTTTATGTTCTGATGGGCCGACTGTACCGGCCTCAACAATATGACCCAAGAATTCTATCTTCCTTTTCAGAAAACTACATTTTTTCCAATTTATTTCTAATCCAAAATTCGCCGCTACCTTTAAGACCATCTTTAGTTTATCCATATTTTCTTCTTCTCGTTTTGATGGGATTATTAAATCGTCCATGTACGTATGTACAATTTTCCGAGTAGTAAGGTCTCGAAAAATGTGATTTATGAATCGACAAAATACTGCCGGCGCATTCATTAGCCCAAATGGGACACGAGTAAATTCAAAATGTCCCTCTGCTGTAATGAAGGCTGTATATTTAATACTATTTTCTTCTAATGGGACATGAAAATATCCATTTTTTAAATCTAGTGTGGTGAAGGTTTTTAATTCCGCTAAATCGTCGAGAACTTCATCTATTATTGGCATTGGGAAATGCTCTTTAATTGTCTGCTTATTTAACCTTCTATAATCTATACATAATCGGTACGAGCCGTCCTTTTTTTTTGTGACAACGACGTTGCTTGCAAAAGGTGAATTTGATGGGCGAATGATTTTTTCTTGAAGCCAGCCATCAATTTGTTGTTTAACAAACAGTTTTTCTGCCAGTGGAAGTCTTCGCGGATTCGAATATATCGGAGTTTCATTACCGAGTATTATCCTCATTTTAATAGGACATTCTGTGATTTTGTTGGGTTTATAGGACTGTATTAGGGCATCAATTTCATCCTTATACTTTTCCGGCACATCTATTTCGTTTTCTTCGACTTCTATGTTCATAATCATAGCTTTACTTTCAGGTGCTCCACTTTCGAGAAACGTAATACTATCTTTATCAAAAATTACTTTAGCTTTGGAGATTACATCGCTGCCGATAATGCATTGCAGTCTAATTGCATTGTGGGGTACAACGTGGATAGTCGATTTTATTTTTACATTATCCACATTTAAATTTGCCTCAAAGCACCCGATTGATTGTGATTTGCTAGTTCCTAAACCTAGTAAATTGATCACATGTTTAGTTAAACTAGTGTCTTTTAGTTGTTGGAAAGCGTCTTCTCTTAACAATGTTAGGTCGCTTCCAGTATCTATAAGCGCTGTGAAATTATGACCGTTAACCGCGATTTCTTTAATATTTTGCGTATTAATAAAATTCGTTTGTTTAGTTTGTTTTGGTTGTTGTTCTCGTTTTGGGCAGTTTTTCGAAATGTGACCGCGGCCATTACAAATAAAACACTTTGTTCCGGCTTTACAATCTTTTCTTAAATGTTCAACTGAACCGCAATTGAAACAATGATGTGGTGTTTTTGCATCACCAGATTTAGACGAGGGGCTAGGTTTTTGGGGATTCTTTACACTATTTCTATTTTTAATTCGTTCATAAATGTCTATTTTATCTTTAAGTTCACGGAGACTTGTCGCGTTATAAAGGATTGATTTATTTTCTTCGCGATCGGGTAATCCATTTATTATAAAGTGAATTAACGATAAGTCGTCAACGTCCGCTAAACAGGCTATTTCCTGCATTTTGTATATATACTCTCTATAGCTTTCGGAGTATTTTTTCCTACGATTTCGCAACTTTTCATAAATGTCCGCTTTACACACATTTTTTTTGAATTCTTGTAATAATTTTGATTTCAACTCCGTATAAGATTTGCATGCAATTGAGCGTATAAAAATTTTTGCACTACCTGTTAGAAGTCTTTTTAAATAAATTACTCTTTCCATTTCGGTCCACTTCAACATCTCCGCTATTTCCTCGAACTCTTCGAACCATGTTGTAACTGTTCGTCCGTTATCCCCGCTATACGGTTGCATGAGATTTTCGACATCCCGTACCCTGAAGTCTGGTGAAAAATTTGCCGCACGTGGTTCCACATGAATGCTTGTGCTTTTTGAAGTTCCTGCGCCTGAAACTGAATTTTTGTTATAGTCAATTATTTTACTATACGGATCTTCGAGATCTTTATTGGATTCGGAATAAATGTTCCTGTTTGAAGGTCCTGCAACTGTTTTCCTGCTTTGTGAATTAGCTACATCACTGCTGGATTCATCTGTATCGTCATCTTCCTGCAATGCTTGCTCAAGTCTTGATACTAGGACTGACTTTATTCCTGCTGTATCCAGTCCTCGCTTTCCTAACTCCGTTTTTAACTGCTCCACTGTTAGATTATTCGTCATTTTACCGTTTTGTCTCACTTTTCACGAAATACACTATAGTCAAAGTTCGCGATCGGTTGAGCCCCCAAATGTAGGATTAAAATGCGTTCAAACGATTGAGTTCATTTAATTTAGCTAATAAGGGTTTATAAAATAGGTAATAATATTCACAATAATATTCACTACTACTGCTGACTACCACTGAAACTACTGAGACTACTGGAATTTACTACTGAATGTTAACTCGACTGCCACTACTGAAAGCTGACTACCGACTGCCCGAGATTAAGCAACTGTGATATACAACTGTGATATATAACTGTGATAGAGCAAAAACTACGCTACGTTACAATGAAGCAACTAAGGCTGTGATTAGTTTTAAGGCGATTCCGCCGATGACGATGATGAGCTGCCTCTGGTTAGGTTCCTACATGTATTCATACATATTTTAAAGTTGGTAGTACGAAAACACAAAATAAGACTATTAACTTGCATGTTTTTTAAAAAAACATATCTTTTTAACCAAGGCTCTGTGAATGGCTCTCTGAAGTGTAAAATAATAGTAATAAAAAACAAAACACCAGAACGAATTTCAAAAACTCGCCATTTTAAGCACTAGATATTTTTATTTTATTATTATTTAATATTCCGAAGGTACTTTCTGGCCTATAACTCAAATACATATAAGTAATGCACAGAAAGATATGATTTATTAAAAACATGCAAGTTTTCCAACGTAGCCCCCTAAGGCAATGCTTGATGAATCCGATAGACGTGATTAGTCAAGTTGTCGCGAGGATTTATACAGTTAAATTTTGAATCAGTGGTTAGAAAAAAGAAGATGAAATTACACTTATTAGGTAATATTTAATATTGTAGATGTTAAATTAATCCCGAATTTTTTTCAGCCGGTTAGGTATGTCTCAAAATGTGGGCGATTTTTATAAGGTGTGTAGGGTATAGGATATTTTAGTTTAAAGAAAAGTATTTAGTTGTCTTTTTACAAGCTATACCCTTTATACCGAAGCTAAAGTGGTAAGCTTACCCATACATTTTGAATTAAAATTGTATGTACGTTTCTATTAAACTTAAAACTAATTGACCGTTTAACAAATATTGCACCGATGAATTGCATTCTCATGGCACCTCCAAGTGGGGATTCGCACTCCGGTCTATTTATTTACCCTGTATGTAGTTATTTCAGGCGATGTATTCAAAGCATTGACCAGAAATGTGATTTGTCGCATGGACGAATATTTGGCCAAGAGGCCATTCATCTATGAAATCTAATAACATGCCAGTTATCTGGGTCTTGTTAAATACAATTCAGGCCTCACAAGAGGGCTCGTTGCACCGAACGCATGGGATCGGGACCGGATTACGTCTTAGCCTTTGCAGCATCCTCCTCTGTAGCATAAATGGAAGATTACGATTAGAATTGCATGAGTTCCTCACCTGTTCTGGCGTGCAGGTTCACGTTCAAGTCCGATGGAATGGTTACTGTAGTGCAGTTCCAGTCGAGGTCCCAGGGATTTTGAAAGAACCCGGCAGCCCGGCAATACGAGGCAGAGAATTTCAAATGAAGCTTTCGCGTTGAAGGGCTTTTCGGCGGCAAACGGACATTATGCCATCTTTAATTCATGAGGGAGCAAATTTACTCTATAGCAGAATACATGAATGTTAATATTTTTGCATTTTTATGCTGTGACTAAACTACTCAGGGCTAATATTTTTATTTGTATCCGAGACTACGGGTAACTACTCTGGCAATCTTCTGAGCAATGTAAATGATGGTGGCTGGGATACGAAGTATAGCTTTATTACATAATTCAACATCTTGTTTGCCCTTTGACTGCGGAAAACTTAAGAAAAATCTTTATGAATAAATATTACAATGGTAGCGACCAAAACCATCATCGTTGTGTGTATTTTTAATTAAGTTCTTCCAAGGTTTTATCAATAATAAAAATGCATTAGTTGAGTGCATCGTACATACACATTTCCGGCTAACCTTGCTCTTAACATACACAAATAAGATGTAAATTGTGAGGGACAATTTGCAGTAAGCTCTCACATGCTTTAAATTTCAAATGAATTTGTGAAAAACCTGACATATGAGTAGATACTTATGTACGTACGTACATACATTTTTATCGTTGTCCATTAAATTAAATTAATGAAATGTATTACTTTGGCTGTCGCTTAAGTTTAAAAAAATAATTTTCTGCTTCATATAACCTATTTTTTTTTATTTTTTTTTTTAAGTAATTCGACAATACCTAAAATGCCTAAAAATGCAATGAATCTTTGTATCAAATTTTTTAAGAATGCTTGTATATCTATACTCAATATATAATATAAATGTAGATTGACTTAATATATTATAAAATCAATATGTTTTGGGTCAAACAATTGTGTATGGCTTTGCAAAAAAAAAAACAGACGCCATGGATGTAGGTTGATAAAAAAATATTTCCAAACAACAACCACGAAGGTCGTTTATAATTCACACAAATTGAACAGACAAAAATTTTCATTTCTCTTGCTTTTATATTGCCGGACATTAAAAATATAATAAATTCGGTGACGCATTAAAAACAGATAAATAAACAAAGCACGATACATTTTTTTTTTTCCTGATTAATATCAATAACAAATATCACATTGAATATTTGCAATGAAATAAAATGCAACTTGTCACATCCGCAAAATTTTTCTGGTGAATTGTTTTGAATCACAAAATGAAAAAAAATGTCATACCATTGCAGATGTTGTGATCACATAATGCATAATAAATTGATTTTTCGCATGAGTAAGGCTTTTCCGATTTTTAATTTATTAGTGGTTCGCATATTTGAAGTAAAAGGTTTACATCAATATTAGATAAAATAAATCAATTTTTCATTCAATCAGTGACAGTAGAATGAATTTATTTGATATTGAAAGAAATAAGTACAACCCAAATGATTTTGATGACGCTCATTCAGATTTATTTCCACTGTAGTGAAGGTAATCAAAGGTATATTTGCTTTTAATAAATGTTACTCGAATAAATTTTCAAGTACTATAATATTAGAATGATATTTTGTATTAGGTTGTATTATAATTTTCTGAAATGCATTACGATTTTCCCGTTATATTTTGAGAATTTTTAATATCAGATTAACATTAGAAATAAAGAGAACATGGATATGAATATGGATATCAAAAAATATTTTTAAAAAAATGTCGTTGTGTTTTGCCGATAAAATGAAGGTTGGAAAACTTTATTAGTTATATTTATTTTAAGGGTGTAACTCAAATTTTAACAATAATTTTCTATCAGTCCGAAAATCTACATAAATTACGAAATTACGATACATTTCATAAAATTGTACTGACAAAACCAAAAGTTCAAAGTTTATAGACCTCCTAAAGTCAAAATAATGATCTAAAAGAAATTTGACTAGTCGAAGAAATAGAATTAGCATTCTTTGGAAGAAATCTGAAAAATTCATAACATTTTCTTAGTGTGGGGCACGATGATCCGGGAAAATCTATGAACTGTATGCGATAAAGATGTCAGCTGGATGCTCCCAAAGTCAAACTTCTAAATAAATTGTCAAAAGCTTACGAGTCGTGCCGGAAACGTGAACAAGTGAAAAGCATCTCATGTGCTTGGATTAAGGAAATGGTAAGAAGCCAAAAACGAAGTGAGAATTTTTCAAAGTGCCTGTGCAGACGTGAGGCAGCTCCGTGTGCAGAGGGTGCAGTCTGCATCCTGCTCGAGGTGCAGGAGTTCCTTAGTGATTCATGAAGTGGTGCCTCACTTTGGAGGCGGAGGGATAGTTCAGTTTTTTTTCCCGGAATTGATCACATTTCCTGAAGGGCGTTCCTTCCGGGCGAGATCTTTAAATATGATAAACATTAGATCGACGTCGGCGGGCGAAACAATTCTATTCTACCTACAAACATAACTACGATTTCCATCGTCCTTTTTTCGCAGTTGGTTAAACCCTATGATCTCTGCGCTCGGTCGGACACAAGGAGTCGCGGGAAATACTTCACGGCTTGGGATATAAATGGAGTGGGTACTTCAGGAAAAGCCACGCAGGAAACAACTTGCTCAGTGTGAAAAATAACTTGAACTCGAATTGGTAGCGCAATTCGCGGGGGAAATATGAAATGTTTTAGATACACATCAAATGTTTTAGAAACGTTGAGGAATTATGGGGGAATGCCATCAACTAACAAGTAATAAATAGCTTTGCCCTATTCATGCACTCGAGGACATTTATCTTGCTTTTAGATCCGCGGCGCGGTCAGTCGCATGCATTTCAAACTTTATTTTCGTAACAAAGTGCAAAACCGTGAATTTTCGCGTCAATGCGGGAATGAATTCGGATTTTGTGAATTATGTCGGAACTCAACTTGTCTGGGATAAAAATTTAAGAGGATGCGGTTAGAAGTAAAAGCTTTTTCAAAGCGGGGATTATGTGAAAAGCGCTTTTTGGAAAAGTACGAATTAAAGAAAATCTTTACACTGCATAAAAGCATGAAGGAAATCTAATGTTTTTTTAAAGACTCATGTTGAGATTGATAGAAGTCCAAGGGTCAAAGTAAGAACTGTTGATCTTTTTCAAGTTTTACGATCGCCTTCGTGCTGTAAGTTTTAATAAATACATACATACATATATCATACAATCATACATATAATGCCCCCTAAAAACTTAGTATGTAAGAACTTAATTATCTTAAAATATTAATTCGATAGCTTAAGAGCAAATTCGGTATGATACATACATATAATTTCATTTTTCAACTTCAATATTTTCAACCACTTCTTAGAAGTTGAACATAAGATTTAAATCTGAACTACATATTAAGTTAAAACTAAAAACATTAGATAACCATTTAGAACTTAAAAATAAAATAATAATATCCTATGGGAAAGTTAATTCAATTATGAAAATGCAGAACGTTTTTACTAAAAATTTAAAGTAATGAACTAGGCGATTTTAACAATTATGATTTCTTATTCTTTTTGATTTCCGTGGAATGAACAAACTACCTACCGAATTTACTCTTACGCTACATTCAAAAGTTCAGCAACTAATATTTTAAGATAATTAGATACTTAATTATATTAACTTTTTCGAGGAGAAGATTAAAAACGAAACAGTGTTCTTTTAATAGAATCTAAATAATAGTAAAAGACTCTGACTTGTAGAGTGCTATTCTCTATAGCTTAAAAGTTAACTATTTTTATTTGTCACCTACACTTTTCTGTTACATAAAACAAGTTTAAATTTATTAAGCAGCCGGTAAGGAAACCAATATTTTTGACTTTTGTCACTTCTTGCAGATTTAGCAATTATATGATCATAATGATATCAATAAAATTGTTTATGATTGGTAGAGTATAACTAAAGTAAACTTTTCGGCGATTGTTAAAAGAAATGTGAAGGTGTAGTTTTGAATTGCCCCTATTGTCTAAGCCAACCCTGAAGCAAGGGCGGCTCCAGACCACATGGGGGGGGGGGGGGGTAATCTGCCTTGGGAAAAAAGGGTAAAGGGGGGGGGGGCTGATGAAATATTGCTGAGTTCAATTGACTCACCTCACCGATGTACTGATAAGTTCGAACGTTCAATATAATAAGGGGGAGGTAGATAAGATAAATAAAGGCTCATGACTACAATCTTTTCTCAGGATGACCAGTTAATTTTATATTTCTTTTAATTCTTATACTTTTTTATTGATATATTGAGAGAACAAATTCATAAGAGTTAAATAATGAACAGTATAATTAATAATAAACAGTACGACAACATAACTTAAACCTATTTTTGGCAAATAGCTTTCTCTTTCAGGCCTTAACTTATCTATGCGCATGTTATTATTCCCCAAGCCTTGATCTAGGAAGGGGTACACACCTACAAAAATAAAAATGGAAAGCAGTAACTGCTAAATTAGAAAGATATAAAAAAACCACAAGTCAAGCCGTTATTCCTAATAACAGATTGATTTTTTTAGATATACACAACTATAAGGGCCAAATCGAACAACAGTATAAAAGCTGGACTACCAAATCTACTGCTACTTTATATGATAAAACCAGTCAAATACGTATAAATCCGCAAAACAAACAAAGTAGATGGAAAGATTTTATTCTATAAAATTATATTTCAATAAGCTAAGGGGGGTAATTACCCTTGTAGCAGTAAATGCTTAAATAATTTAAAGTTTATCACAAATTATAGTAATGTATGTACAATATATATACACAATTAATTAATAAAAAAAAAATTTTTGGCATATTTTTATCAAAGGCAATTATTGTGTTTCAATAGTTGTTAAATGGCTTATATAGCATCGATAGGTCCAAACATTTGCATTTTGCACTCGGAGCGATAGCAGTTAATAATTGAAAAGTCCCACTTTAGGTAAAACCATTTAGCTATTTCCTATCTCATATATTACACTGTAACTACAAAACTTTCCCAATGAAAAACAATTTTTATTATAAAGGCAACAAATATTCGGAAAGTATATTAAACTGCAATTAAGCTGATTTAACTTAATTTGTATTAAAGCTCGATAAACATAATCAATTCTGTGGCTAAATGCAATATTCACAAAGAATTCAAACTGGCCAAAGTCGACTGCGTGCAATGCTGCTGCATTAAATTTGCGAAAATAAATAGAATTGATAGAACAATGCTGTTGGCTTTTAATTTATAATACCCAAGAAAGTTTATTCCCCTGGAAGTAACATTTAGAAGACGAAAAGTCCTGTTGCTGTTGCGATAACAGCGCATAAATCCTTTAATCCGAAGAGTAGTAGTAAAGTAGTGGAAGAAATTAAAAGGAATTCTGAAAATACTTTTGGTGTATCAAATACCAGTTCATAGTCTAGTAGATTTTAAAATGAGGGCAAAAATATAAACCACCAAATATTCTTCATGAAAATGAAATGGAAAAATTAAAACGGTTAATCCGAGCTTTTTATTTCGATGATTTTTTGCCTGGCTGGACTCATTCGAGGACGCTAATATTTTTTTTCGCGTAAGACGTATAACTCCATTTTGAATTTATCATTCTTCCATAACCGCCACCGTCCAGAAGCATAAACCACTGCAGCAAATTACCATTTGCAGAAGTTTAACAGATTTTTGCAGAAACGAGTTGGTCTTTTAGTCGAAATATCCTGTGCACCGCGATGCGACGTTTTATGGAACGTCCTTTAGCAGATGCTACCAATGAGACTGGCGCGGTTAAATATTCAAAGAATTTATGAAATTTTTCGAAATTAATTATCCCGAAATTGAAACAAAGTGCAATCCAGGGTAAGCTATAATTAAAAGCTTGTACAAAAGGAGAATTACCGCCGATGCTTTTCAATTTAATTGGAGTTCACCAGCTTTCAACATTTTTGCAGATGCAGGTTTCATCGAATCTACTGAAATTTATGGTTCGATGGCGATGTCCTTCTACATATAGGGGATTCTTGAAATATTTCTAAACAACATTTATTTTCTTTATACCAAAATCAATTTTCGCAGATTTCGGTGAAAGTCCTTCCGAGTTTCGAACGTAATAGGTATGTTAATTTGATTAAAATGCAGTCTCCACGGGCGGCTATTCTATCTATTTTTTATTAACCTTGAATCTGTAAAACAACTACGAGGTGTTGGACCACTGATCGCTACCTTTACATTTTCGCATTTTCATGAGATTTTTTATCGGAATTTTGTGTCGGCGTTTTAGTCAGAATTGTAGGGTGTACCCAGTCATTTCACAAACGATTATCTTTGTTTCATTTTTTGCAACCTATGTCTATCTCATGCAAATGTACAAAGAGGATAAGTTAGCAATTAAATTCTTGAAAAAGTTCAAAATCTATTTATACACATATTTCAACTTTTTCTCTCAAAAGAATTATTTACCCACAACGGATTAAATTAAATTATCTTTTCTTTGTCAATATTATTACTAGACTGGCTTAATTTACATTCAGGAAATTAATATTAATGAAGGACGAATACCTCTTTTTATCCTTCTTAAAAAATTTGAAATTTAAATTGTTTCGATCGAGACAACTAAGATCTCTCACCTTTCATGAATTAACAATCAAATCTAATTAATAGCAGAACTCAGTTTCCTGGATTAAATAAATAATCGGGTGCCACGTGTCAAAATATAAAGGAAATGAAAAGGAATTACAAATTTAAAGGGTATTTCTATTATGTTATTTTCAGTTGCATAAAAATATAGCATTTTTATGTTATGAAAGAATTTTTCTTATTTACATTTAAACAGGGTAAAACATTGCTGTGTTCCAACAAGTTGTAGACTTTCTCTTACTCTAAGAATTAAAACTTAAAACTTTTAAATTATACTTAAAATTATACATACAGCATACATATTACGCTTCCTTTATGATCACAAATATAGATTTAGGTCTGTCAAGCACAAATAAATTTTAACTCGAAATATACTGAAAGTGAATGGCTTTTATTAATATTCTTTTCTTGGAAAATTTGGCTTTATGTCACTTTGTTTAGGAAAATCTACGAAAGAAAATAAGTTTTCGTGATATAAGACTAAAATAAAATTGACAGAATTTATCTGAAAAAGGGACGATGTTTTTTCTTATTGTTCATATGTAGTTTCTGTGAATTTAAATGGAATCAAATTTCCAGGTAGCATATCTCCTTCCTAAGAAATCTTAAGATGTTTTGAAGAGATGTGTTTCGTAAATAAATGATAGACAGCGCTCTTACATATTTTAATCGAGAGTTTTAAAACCTTTCTCCTATAGACATAAATTTTTAATTGTAGGGAGGTACCCTCATTGTTTTTTTCCTTAAAAGGATTGAATGATTATACTTATCAAATATATAATTAATGAAAAGCGTAGTATCAGTTATTTTCATTAATTTTATAAATTTGTTAAGACACAGAAATGTTTCTTTTGTAAAACGACATGTCTGCCATTGACTACGAAAGAAATAAGAAATGTTTTAGTTCTATAAAAGCACTAAAAATTCTGTAATACGAATAAATTTCCGCTAAAGGCCCATTCACAAAACCTTTTCTTCTTTCATTCAAATTAAGCCTCCAGCAGGTCAGCTTTAACATAAAATAATTCAACGCAAAGTTGTAAATGTTTCTGGGTAAGAAGGATGGGAGCAAAATTAGCTACTGGACCAAAAATTAATGCAATTATTTCCTTGCAAGTGTTCTAGAAATGGCCAGGGTTTTGTTGGGGTGAACAACTCTGTGTTGGATAATAATTTAGTGGGCAATAAAAACTTCATCCCTTTCCCTTTTCACATTTTGAATTATTCTCACTTTTACCCTTTTGCTCAGCATACAATTTCTTCATTTACATTAACCTTCCTGAAAAATTTGCGTCAGTGATGTATACAAGAAAAAGGGTTTTAAGAAAAAAATGTTTTAGGTTCAAAGCCTCTGAAGTCCCATCGTAAATATTTGCTAATAATGTTTGAAATTTATTCTAAAACTTTGTTCGACAAAATTTTCTATGGTTAGAAACATTTTGGAACTCGAGTTTTAGTGAAAACAAACTTCGTCGAATTAGTGATGCTTTACTAAATTAATTTTAAAGATATGGGACCTTTGAATACAGTTGACTAATGAGGGTAAAACGGTCTGAGGGTGCTTCCCTCCTACTATACAAGGTTTACATATTTCAATAACGAAAATTCAAATATCGACAAAGTATAACTTTGCATCTATTTCAAATAATCGTGTGGTTTTGCAAAATTACCCTACGTTGGGGTTTGAATGCGACATATTCCCTGTTCCATTTCAAGTAGACGCCTGCCTCTGAATTTAACTACGAATGGCGAAATTCATGACTTTATCGAAGTATCACGCTTCCTTTGTACGCCAAAGGTCGTTAACTCTAATACCCGTCCCAGCTGCTGGCAGTGGACGTCCAGGCCGTGATGTTATGCATTAGGACTATTCGGGAGATTCGGGAAACCCATATGAAATTACTTTTAAATCCTTTCATGAATAACATATGTGCCCAACCCCCAAAACACAAGCGACCCGGCTTCGTCTACTACCACCTAACATACCACGTTCTGGTCCTGACCTGCCTTGACCTGCTCACGAAACAATGTTGCAGCAGCAAGAATTATGCAAAATTCAATTGCTACCGATGGGGGTAGCACGTTTATCTACGTACATTAAATGAAATGTGACGTTCACGAGTAGTTTGATTTGTTCAAGATCATGAATACGAAATATGGGTCCAACGTGATCCGATATTTTTGGAGCACTCGACGCCGCCGCCACCCACGTCGTACTTAGAGCCCCGTGGATTCAATTTGGACAAGGTGCACTGGGTTGCGCCCTCAATTAAACTACATATAACAACGTCAATTTTACCTGTCGAAGGTGAATTTCGCCTCTGGGCTCCTTATGCAAATTTAGGCAGTTACAATAATTGCGCAATTTTGCTATTTCTGCTCAAAGTGAAAAGGTAACACTTTTGTTTGGGGGGAAAAATTCTACTTAATTTTCGCGGAAATGCTACTCAGTCAGTCATGCAAATGGGCTATGCATTGCATTTCGGCACGACACGTCAAAATGTTATTTTTCATAAATCAATGGAAACTAAAAGGGGTTAGTTTTATAATTGTTTTTGTTTTCCCCTATTCTTTTAAGTAATAAATGCAAATTTTTATTTTATATTATTTATTTCCTTATGTTTTTGAAGTATGAGTCGAAAAAATACTTGTAAGAGTGCTGGAGTATTGATAGAGCTGGCAATAGTTAAGTTTACAAGCTATTTTCATATTTAATAATATGCAATTTTGAACAACACAAAGAGTTGTGCTAGATGTGTTCCAAATGAATATTTCGAATTTTGTAAATTATGGACCATCTACATGAGATATAAGTGCAGGAAGTCTTTTAATACAGATTTAACATAATATGCACATATATATATGACTATATCGAATTAAAAGAACAATTTCCCAAGAATTCTTTTTACAAATGAACTATAGACCGAACTCTTTTAAGAGGTGGTTATAAAACACGATTTCAAATTAAGGTATATTCTCTCCGCGTGGATAGTGTAAATATAATAGTCTCTGAAACATTTTTCTATAATGCACTTTTTTTGTCAGTTTTTATTTATAATATTAATTTGTAACAGAGTTATCCGAAGTAAGTTAAAAGAGTTATTCGAAAAAGATTTAAAAAAATTTCATAATCTGGTACATACAGGGTGTTCAGAGGTGGGAGGGAAATATTGCAGGAGGTGAAAGGTCAGGCCGAGGCAAGCAAAAAATCGTATGGGTGGGGGGGGGTTATCTCGCACCGTTTGGCAGTTACAGGGTGATTCGTAAATCACGATGTTGCCTTATATGGGAACCGCTATTGTACTTTTATCTTTTTTTCTACGCATCGCAGCGACCCCAAATCGGTCTCAAAAAATCACTATTTTGAAACCCTTTCCAAAAAGGTCAACACCGCCCTCCTACCCCCAACCCCTTGGCCGCAATCACCTCTGGAAGTTGAAAAATTAAATTTTATTTCACGATTTTTCACCTTTCGCCCCACTTTTCTCCGAAATTCACGTTATTAACATACCTACTGTTTCTTCTGTGCTGAAAAATAAAAGAACACTGTTTATTTCATTGAAAATTATGGGACAATTTTTATACTTACCTGTTGGTTCAAGCTTCTCTTGAATTCAATTATTTATCAGGATGAAATCCTCAGCAGGTCCATCCTTGTGACGGCGACACGATGCCGGGCGAGCCACTAAATAAAGGGTTCACTTGCAAACATATTGGAAACATTAAGACATTGAATTGCTTACTAATTAATCTGCAAAAGGGAGCGGCCCTCCCAAATTTCAGGGCCAAACTCGGTCGCTAAAAAGTTTCGGTGGCAGAGGGCTGAAGCGACAAATTTACCCCCTTTGGTGTTCCCACCTTGATGGGAGGCACAGAGGTCCTGCAATAAAGAGAATTTAATGTAAATTATTGAAGTTTTGTAAATGGAAAATATTTTCATTTACTCACTTGGTCATCTGACAGCTAACAGCTGATGACATTTTTTCGATCGTTGAAATTTCCCGAACCAACAATGTCCCGGGGAAACGAAGTTAATATTCCCGGGTTTTGAGCATCTAGAAATTGAATTAAATAATAAAAATTGAATAAAGTTACGTAAATGAAAGTTGATACTTACATAACCTCACTAACGTAAACAAGAAAAAATAAACCAAACTGACAGCATCCGGGATTTCCAGGATCCAACCGATTAGTGCTGCCACACGCCTCACGTGAGATATGTGTCTTGGGTGTAACTTCTGATGTTTCATGAAGTTTTTTGGATCAGAAATTTGTCAAGTTTCTCATAAAAAGAGGTTTATCGGGTTTTAACTAGTTAGCAAATGGGGTAATTAATGATTTAACTGTCAGTACTTGTTGTACGCGATTAAAAAATTGCTAATAAAGTGGAACACGATCCACAACATGTTCCACACAGCAATTCTTGGATTGACTCGGTGGCAGTACTGGTTTTGACTGGAATTTTGTCCTATAAAAGCCGATTGAAATCGGTAAAAGTGTCTCTTTTACCAACAGGCTCCAAAGGAACAAGATTAGTAAGGTAATTGTTTCTTTATATTGTAAAGCTGAAATTTTGACTAAAGGTGAAGTATCAAGCCATAATTTTTTAGAAGGCTTGATACAACTTATGGTCAAATGAGCTTTGATATTTGAATGTATTAATTTGCTTTGGATTGTAAGCAAACTGAAGTTAGTCATACGTGAAGTATAAGGTTATGGAATTATTTCAGAAGGCCTTGTACAACGACTGATTGACAAGTTGCTAAATAACTTTTTTTTTAAGAATTAATATCAGGAGTTGTAATTGTAATGTTATTCAAGGAAGTTGTCGAAAGGGTGAAGTAATAAGCTAAGCTAAGGCTGAAGGCTTATTATAACCCGACAATGCTTGAAAAGCTGTCGCATAGATTGTAATTATATGAATTAACAGTTTATATTAGATCAACTTTATCGCATTAAGCATCAAGCAATAAACCACCGTGAAATCAAAAGTTAATCTTTTTTTTTCTAACCGCTACACCCACCAATCCACTTTTTTATTTGATCATTCGAGGTTCTATTCAGGAACTTCTGGATCATTCTAAACATTGGTGGTTCCATCCAGGAAACTTTTTGAACACGGTGCAACGCGGGATTATGCTGTTTACGCTGATTGCGCGCGATAAGTGAATCTGACAGCTGACGATATACTGAGCAGTTTGTGGTGGTGAATAATTGGAAAACACGAGGTAGTGCATATTGGGATATTTGCACCCGTACGGTTGAACATATTGTTCGCAAAACAAGCTCATCATGGCTCCAAAGCTAGAGCAACTATTAGTGCTGCAGGAATTGGCTGCACAAAAGTTGGAGACTGCAATTACAACTAGTCGGAGCATGGAACTGGAAAAGAGAACGTCTGGGTTTTGTAAAAGTGCTGCTGAACAACTTAGAAAAAGTTGGGAAGAGTTCGATGTGAAAGATACACATCTACGGGAACGGATCATTAATTCAACAATAACCTGCGAAGATCCGTATATCGTGAACGATAGATACGTTGATATACAGAAGCGATATTTCGAATGTCTGGGAGAACTTATGGATGGCCTGAATGGGCATATATCAGCATTGGATACACCATTAGCAGCTGGTACAACAACTGTGAATTCAGGAAGTAAGGATGCGCAACTTCCAAGGATTTCGCTGCCTAAATTTAATGGAGATCTTAATGGGTGGAGATCCTTCCAGGATTATTTTGTGTCTCTGATACACAATAATACGCAATTGCAACCAGTTCGCAAATTGCATTATTTGAAGGAATGCCTGATAGGAGAAGCAGCAAATCTCTTGAAAAATATTCCAGTTACAGATGACAACTATACTTTGGCCTGGGATAAGGTTAAGGAACGCTTTGAGAACAAGAGGCTCTTAATTAATACCCAATTAAAGCGATTGGTTGAACAACCCAAGTTAATTAGTGAAACTGGCGATGGACTTAAGGCATTGCTGGATAACAGCGAGGGATGTTTACAACAGTTGGATAATTTGGGAGAGACCACGTCGAATTGGAGTACGCTGGTGATTTATTTGCTGGTACAAAAGTTGCCGCTGCAGACAGTTAAACTCTGGGAGCAAGAAATAAAAAATTTCAATTCAATGCCATCCATAAACCAGTTTAAGGATTTCTTGCAAACAAGATACAAGATTTTGGAGTCCATAGCCTATACAATGGAAACAAATAGTAAGCCAACTATTAGAAATTCGAGTTTTAAAAAATCGATACAAGCATATCATGTTATGAACAACTCGAATTGTCCGGCATGTGACAATAGGCATTATGTTGTGCACTGCAGGAAATTTCTGGGATTGCCGATAGCTGAACGTCGGCAGGTTATTAAGGAGTCGGGCAGATGTTTTAATTGTTTTTCAAACAAGCACATGCAACAAAATTGCAAACAGTCATGCAGAAAATGTCAGAAGTCCCATCATACTTTGTTGCACATGACTGACAATTCTGGAAGGTCAGTTTATGTGAACAGAGCTAACAAGGAAAGTCCCGGGGAATATTCGCTGAAGGATATGGATATTCCAAATACGGGCAAGGATTCTAGGAAAGATGGAGTGAACTCAGGAAGTGAAAGGGCAGCAGCAAATAGTAAATTTGAGCCTACAAAAAATTTCTTGAGCACTGAGTGCCACAATGCACTACTAGCCACGGCAATGGTTAAGGTACCAGACCGTAACGGTCAGTTAAGAACCCTGAGGAGTCTGATCGATCCAGGTTCACAAACTTCCTTTATTACGGAAGAAACTTGTAAGAAGTTACAAATTAAGTTATGTCACACAGCAGTTGTGGTCAAGGGATTGAATACAAATCAGACCGCTGCTGTAAACAAATATGTGAATCTACAATTATACTCACGTAAGAGTAAGAAGGCAGTTGATTGCAGTATGCTGGCCTTAAAGAAAATTACTGAATTGCTGCCAACCAATGCAATTAGACCTCAAGATTGGAATCATCTGGAAGGGCTTGAGCTGGCAGACCCAAATTACCATAAACCAGGCCCTATTCACATTTTGCTGGGAGCGGATGTCTACGCCAGTATCTTACGAGGAGAAGTAAGACGCGGAAAACAAGACGAACCCATAGCAGTGGACACTAGTTTGGGCTGGATTATATTGGGCGGTAACCTATCTGCAGCAAGCAATACTTCAGCATTTAAAATTGAAGTAAATAAAGCTGCTGATATTGATCAGCAGCTGGTAAAGTTCTGGGAAATGGAGGAGGTTCCAGCTGTGCACTGTCTTAAACCACAAGACGTTAGATGCCAGCAAATATTTTTGGAAAGCTATAAAAGATTGACCAATGGCAATTATCAAGTTAAATTACCGTTTATGGATGACAATGGGCCGAGTTTAGGAGAGTCTCGATCACTTGCCATAAAGCGTTACCTGGCCCTGCAAACTAAACTTGATAAGGATCCTAAACTAAGAATAGAATATGAGAAGTGTCTTAATGAATACATAGAGCTAAATCATATGGAAAAGGTGGGAGCGCCAGGTCTCGGAGAACTGAATTACTACATTCCTCACCACGCAGTCTTTAAAGAAAGTAGCACTACAAAACTACGGGTAGTGTTCGATGCTTCAGCTCGTACCGGTAATGGACTTTCACTGAATCAGCAGATGCTGGCCGGTCCGAGTTTACAGCCTAAATTATTCGCAACACTTTTGAAGTGGCGAAAGCATAAGGTAGCAATGACTGCTGACATAGAGAAGATGTTTAGGATGATACTGGTTCATCCGGAGCACAGGACATTCCAGCGCATTATCTGGCAGGATCCTGCTGGGAAATTACAAGATTATCAGCTGAAAACTGTGACTTTTGGTACAACGTCAGCACCATATTTGGCAATAAGGACCCTACAGCAATTGGCCGAGGATTGCAAGGTGACGTATCCAGCGGCATCAAGGGTTGCATATATGGATTTTTATGTTGATGATTTGCTTACGGGAGCTGATACCATTAAGGAAGCTAAGGAGTTACAAAGCGAATTAATGGTTATGTTAGATTCGGGCGGTTTTAATTTGAGAAAATGGGCAAGCAACTATCAAGAGGTCTTGAAAGACCTGCCTGTGGAACAGTGTGAATTGAAGGCTTCCTTGGAGTTTATCGAGCCTGAGGCCATCAAGACCGTTGGAATCAAGTGGCAACCGAAAGAAGATTATTTCTTCTTTACTATCACAGCACCGATTGATGAAATTGCCACCAAACGGAAAATTCTTTCAGTAGTGGCCACGCTATATGATCCTTTGGGATGGATGGCTCCAGTAATTGTAGTGGCAAAAATTTTAATACAGACCCTGTGGATGACTGGGGTTGATTGGGATGAGAGAACACCTCCAGTAGTGACCCAACAGTGGAAACATTTCGTGGAGGACATCAAAGGACTAGAGCAACTCAAAATTTCAAGATGGGTTAATTGGTCGAATGCTGCTGTGAGTGTACAGCTGCATGGATTTTGTGATGCCTCCATGAGAGCATATGCTGCAGCTGTTTATCTACGTGTGGAGGCCCAGGATGGAACAGTTTCATGTGAGCTGTTGACAGCTAAAACTAGAGTAGCACCAATAAAACCGGTCACACTACCGCGATTGGAGCTTAATGGAGCATTACTATTGTCGAGACTTTTAAAATCAACCATAACTGATATGGAGCTCCAGAATGTTTCTATCAGCGCTTGGACAGATTCCACTATAGCTCTGCAGTGGATTCAGGAACATCCCTCTAGGTGGAAGACCTATGTAGCGAACCGTGTCGCTGAAATACAAGAAACGGTGGCTCCAAGTTGTTGGAAACACGTGAGCACGAAAACTAATCCGGCGGATTTGACCACACGTGGATGCACTTCGGCTGAGTTGATTGGAAGCAAATTATGGTGGAACGGGCCTTCATGGCTTGTCAATAGTCCGGAGGAATGGCCTCAACTTGCAAGGCCTGTAGCAAGGACAGAATTGGAGGCCAAAAAATCAATGACAATGGCTTGCCACTCCAATTTGGATGATACTTTGGTATCTAAATATTCTTCCTTTACTAAGTTAATCAGAATAACAGCGATGATACTGCGTTTTGTGCACAATGCTCGTTTTCCTAAAAATAAAAGAAGTGGCAACGTAACTGGTGTTGAATTGAACGAGGCTGAAATTAAAATAATATTGATGGTCCAGAAGACAGAGTTTCCAGCAGAATATTCGGGTTTGAAAAATAATGGGACAATTCACACAAAAAGTAATTTATTAACCTTGAATCCTTTTATGGATGCGAATGGACTGATTAGAGTGGGTGGTAGACTGCATAATTCCACATTAACTTACGCTACTAAGCATCCTGTAATTTTACCCTACGACCACCATTTAACTATTCTGATTATAGATAAAATACATAACGAAACTTTGCATGGTGGGCCTACGTTGACTTTGAATGCAAGCCGTAACAAGTATTGGATCTTGAACGGTAAGAGAGCCATCGTCAAGAGATTACATCAGTGCATCGCTTGCGTGCGACATAGGAAGACTGCAAGTAGTCAACTTATGGGCAGCCTTCCAACTCCAAGGGTCAACATGACGAAACCATTTGCTCATGTTGGTATTGATTATGCGGGTCCTCTCTTGGTAAAGACCTCGCCGCATAAATGTTCTCGGAAGTATAAGGGGTACATTTGTGTTTTCATATGTATGGCAACTAAAGCCATACATCTGGAGCTGGTATCAGACTTGACTTCTCAAGCCTTTGTAGCAGCAGTAAGAAGATTTGTATCTCGCAGAGGACTGTGTACTGACATTTATTCGGACTGCGGTACTAATTTCGTTGGTGGTAAGAAGCAACTAGACAGGGAGCTAGAGATGGCCATCAAACATGCTAACAAGGAGGCTGAGCAGGTATTGTCGTCACTAGGAATGACATGGCACTTCAATCCTCCTGCAGCACCACACTTTGGCGGACTTTGGGAGGCTGGTGTGAAGTCAGTCAAATTTCATCTCTGTAGGACGCTCGCGGAGGCTTCATGTACCTTTGAGGAACTGACAACGCTGCTGGTACAGATTGAAGCCTGCCTCAACTCACGTCCTTTATGTCCAATTAACAATGATGCTGAAGATCTTCAAGTTTTAACGCCGGGACATTTTTTAGTAGGACAGTCTCTTCTGGCAATGCCTGAACCAGAAATTTTGAATGCATTGCCAGCACAGCGATGGAGATACGTCCAGGCATTGACACAACAATTGTGGAATAAATGGAAAAAGGAATATCTCCATAGACTACAACAAAGACCGAAGTGGTTGACAACACAACCAAATTTGAACGTCGGCGACATCGTCTTGTTAACTGATGAGAATACAGCTCCAACACGCTGGCCCCTTGGAGTTATTAAGGAAGTATACCCGGGTAAAGATGGTTTGACAAGGGTGGTCAAAATACGTACTCAATCTAACGAGTTTACGCGACCGATACATAAGATCTGTCGTCTACCCATCGAAAGATACACAAATGCATGACGAGCCTGAAGTCATACGCCGTCATGTGCAGTAATGCCGTATGGTGTTCTGCTGCCATTTCCCACATACTGATAGTTTTGTTTCTTTCTTTTTTTTTCTCTTTTCGTTCTGTTTATCTAATAAAATCAGATGGATACCTACACAAGCGATTTTTTAGACATTTTCGAAAATGTGGATCTTGGTTTGTTGTATAACGGATTATTCCCGGATCCTCCTGTGCGCCTTGAAGACGAGGGTGTTCCAGTGAACACCAGTAGTGTCTCTGTGACCAGCAGCCGTGAGCAGCCCTCTGGTTCTGGACTTTCGGCGAGCGGGCAGTTACAGGCAGACCCATGTTTTGTAGTCAACGGAATGACTAGAAGTTTGGCGGATATCGAAACCCTACGATGCTCCACAACCCTTCAGGAAGTAGAGATGAGGATCGACAACGATATTCAGCGTTTTAAGATAAGGGAAGGCGAACACATATATTTAAGTAAAAAGGTTTTAAAGAGATTAGATTTTAAGAAGATACAAAAGAGCAAAAGTAATCTTGTTGTTAACTTACCGGACTGCTTCCAAGTTAGAGTCAAGGTTAGGGCGGATGGAACGGTGGTGTTCTCCGGACATGGTCGAAGGAAGAAGGAGATTAGGCCCAAAAGAGTTAACCTTAACAATATTGTGTTGAACTGAGTAGTTCAACGGAGGGGAGAATGTTTCTTCTGTGCTGAAAAATAAAAGAACACTGTTTATTTCATTGAAAATTATGGGACAATTTTTATACTTACCTGTTGGTTCAAGCTTCTCTTGAATTCAATTATTTATCAGGATGAAATCCTCAGCAGGTCCATCCTTGTGACGGCGACACGATGCCGGGCGAGCCACTAAATAAAGGGTTCACTTGCAAACATATTGGAAACATTAAGACATTGAATTGCTTACTAATTAATCTGCAAAAGGGAGCGGCCCTCCCAAATTTCAGGGCCAAACTCGGTCGCTAAAAAGTTTCGGTGGCAGAGGGCTGAAGCGACAAATTTACCCCCTTTGGTGTTCCCACCTTGATGGGAGGCACAGAGGTCCTGCAATAAAGAGAATTTAATGTAAATTATTGAAGTTTTGTAAATGGAAAATATTTTCATTTACTCACTTGGTCATCTGACAGCTAACAGCTGATGACATTTTTTCGATCGTTGAAATTTCCCGAACCAACAATGTCCCGGGGAAACGAAGTTAATATTCCCGGGTTTTGAGCATCTAGAAATTGAATTAAATAATAAAAATTGAATAAAGTTACGTAAATGAAAGTTGATACTTACATAACCTCACTAACGTAAACAAGAAAAAATAAACCAAACTGACAGCATCCGGGATTTCCAGGATCCAACCGATTAGTGCTGCCACACGCCTCACGTGAGATATGTGTCTTGGGTGTAACTTCTGATGTTTCATGAAGTTTTTTGGATCAGAAATTTGTCAAGTTTCTCATAAAAAGAGGTTTATCGGGTTTTAACTAGTTAGCAAATGGGGTAATTAATGATTTAACTGTCAGTACTTGTTGTACGCGATTAAAAAATTGCTAATAAAGTGGAACACGATCCACAACATGTTCCACACAGCAATTCTTGGATTGACTCGGTGGCAGTACTGGTTTTGACTGGAATTTTGTCCTATAAAAGCCGATTGAAATCGGTAAAAGTGTCTCTTTTACCAACAGGCTCCAAAGGAACAAGATTAGTAAGGTAATTGTTTCTTTATATTGTAAAGCTGAAATTTTGACTAAAGGTGAAGTATCAAGCCATAATTTTTTAGAAGGCTTGATACAACTTATGGTCAAATGAGCTTTGATATTTGAATGTATTAATTTGCTTTGGATTGTAAGCAAACTGAAGTTAGTCATACGTGAAGTATAAGGTTATGGAATTATTTCAGAAGGCCTTGTACAACGACTGATTGACAAGTTGCTAAATAACTTTTTTTTTAAGAATTAATATCAGGAGTTGTAATTGTAATGTTATTCAAGGAAGTTGTCGAAAGGGTGAAGTAATAAGCTAAGCTAAGGCTGAAGGCTTATTATAACCCGACAATGCTTGAAAAGCTGTCGCATAGATTGTAATTATATGAATTAACAGTTTATATTAGATCAACTTTATCGCATTAAGCATCAAGCAATAAACCACCGTGAAATCAAAAGTTAATCTTTTTTTTTCTAACCGCTACACCCACCAATCCACTTTTTTATTTGATCATTCGAGGTTCTATTCAGGAACTTCTGGATCATTCTAAACACCTACTTTTTATTGTTTTTAAGTTTCCTATGTAATTACCTTTCGAAAGAGGTGCAACATGCATAGGTAGAAAAAGGATACAAAAATCCTGAAATTAAAACATCTTCACAGGTACCTAATTACTTTATTGCACCATAATGGAAAAAGTCGTTAAGTAAAGAATTTTTATGACAGCAAGTTCGGAAATGTTTATTTAGGACACACAGGTAATAAAGTTTTATTATTTCAGCAAAACTGTTATAAAATAATAAATGTAATCTCGTAAAATGGCGTTATTAGTTTATGATATCCAGTATTGACTTCTAAGTGTCCTGACGCTCCGTGTCTAATACCTCCTATGAATTATGGTATAAAAATGGGTACGTTTGAAAGGACATTGACCATAGTTGAAGAGGCAATCGATAAGAACGGGTGTTTAACACAAAACATTAAGAAAAAATGGCAGAATTCACTGTTGAAGAGTATGCCGACATAATTTACGTGTACGGTTTAGTAGACGGAAATGATAGTGAGGCCGTACGGGAATACCAAAGGAGATTCCCAAATCGGCGTGTACCCGATAGAAGGGTATTTTCAAGGGCTTTCAGGAGGTTAAAAGAAACCGGAAGTGTAACCGCCCCTAGAGCAGAAGCGCGATCAGGAACTTCGGCCGATTCAGCGGAAACCGACCAACAAATCCTCAACATCGTCAGGAACAGCCCTGAAATAAGCATCAGACAGGTCGCACGACGGTTAGGATTGTCTTCAGGGAGAGTGTGGACCGTTGTGAACCGAGAGGGACTACATCCATACCACCATATCCCGGTCCAAGCACTACATCAAGGAGATTCCGAAAGACGATTGCAATTCTGCACTTGGCTGCTCGAGTCTGACATCGAAAACAGAAGGTTTCTAGACCGAATTCTGTGGACGGATGAATCGCAATTCACCCGGGATGGCATCACAAACTTCCACAACCTCCACACCTGGTCAGATGTGAACCCACATAGGACAAGGTGTCGAACCTTCCAGCAAAGATTTAGTGTCAATGTCTGAGCTGGCATCATCGGCAACCAGTTGATAGGACCCTTCATCTTGCCTCAAGTGCTGAATAGTCAGCTGTATTCGGACTTTTTGGAGAATAACCTTCCGGATCTGTTGGAGGACATCCCCGTGGCCACCAGAAGCACAATGTATTTACAGCACGACGGAGCACCTGCTCATACTGGGAACATTGTTAGGGCAAGGTTGAATGAAGATTACCCAGAGCGCTGGATTGGACGAGGTGGACCGATTCCTTGGCCTGCTAGATCACCGGACCTTACTCCACTGGACTTTTTCTTATGGGGAATGATGAAAGATGAGGTTTACTCAAGACCAATCAACACCAGAGAAGAATTAGTTACCAGGATTGGGACTGCAGCGACGAAAATACGGGAGAGACTGGCTACCATAGACCTCAAACGCGGAATCAGACGAAGGCTACTTGCATGCATCGAGACTGGCGGAGAACATTTTGAACAGCTTTTGTAGCACATAAGTTTTAATTGTAATTAGTTTTTAAGTGAATAAAATGTACTTTGTAGTTAATTTAAGTATAATTTCTTAAAAATTCGAATTGTCCTAATATTTTGTAAAAGGATTTTTGTAAATAAATGTTTGTATCCTTTTTCTACCTGTGCATGTTGCACCTCTTTCGAAAGGTAATTAGATAGGAAACTTAAAAACAATAAAAAGTAGGTATGTTAATAACGTGAATTTCGGAGAAAAGTGGGGCGAAAGGTGAAAAATCGTGAAAAAAAATTTAATTTTTCAACTTCCAGAGGTGATTGTGGCCAAGGGGTTGGGGGTAGGTGGGCGGTGTTGACCTTTTTGGAAAGGGTTTCAAAATAGTGATTTTTTGAGATCGGTTTGGGGTCGCTGCGATGCGTAGAAAAAAAGATAAAAATACAATAGCGGTTCCCATATAAGGCAACATCGTGATTTACGAATCACCCTGTAACTGCCAAACGGTGCGAGATAACCCCCCCCCACCCATACGATTTTTTGCTTGCCTCGGCCTGACCTTTCACCTCCTGCAATATTTCCCTCCCACCTCTGAACACCCTGTATAATGTTTAATATGCAGACAAAGTTTTCACTCACTACCTTTTATGACGCAAAATTACTACTTAGAAAAATATTAAAAAGAATTACTACCAAAGAGAAAAATGGGTAAAAATTACGTCTTCTGAATCATACAAATGTATTGATGTAGTGGTATAGATTTATTATTAATTTAATAGTTTTACTAAGTAGAACCATTGTCGACATACCATTGTTCAATAATATATTCGAAACAAATTCCTATTAGTTTCCTATTGTTGTTTGTTGGTAAATTATGTAATCGCAAGTATACTTCAATATAGGTATGACTAAATCGTAATAAACTTTGACAAAGTAGGTACAACAAACTTTTATCTCCTTATAATACAGTCCTTAATGTGACCATGTTACATTGAGATATAAAAAATGCAGAAATTCAACAGGAACAAACTATTTACTTTACGTGCTACCACGTAAAGCTATCGGTTAAAAACTGGTTAAAATTTATATGAATTCTATCTATTTTGAAAATATTTACTACTATATTTTAGTAAGTTTTTCCAAGAGCTTTTGGGGCTTTGCAACGCTTTGAATGTTGTCACGAAGAATTTTACAATAGCGTTTAGTTCATCCTTTCATCAAGCCGTTTCAGTCTTTATTACAACCAGTCATTTTCAAAACAATTTAATTATTATATTTAACCTGCACTTTCAACCAAAATTTTCAAAAAGTCAAATTTCTTTTCGTTTAGTTAACAGGTTTTATATAATAAGTTGGACAAACTCTAAAGAGGTAATTTTCATATACATTTTATTTTATTTAATGCGTTTTTCTCGAAACTATGTTTTTAGAATTGACCGGAAGTATAATTTTGTTATAAACAATTATTCATGTAATTTTCTTTTATAATAAATGGTATTTGCTAATTTTTATACGTGGTTCTACAGAAGTAGTCCCTCCAGCGTGGTGGTTTGTATGAGACATTTGTTGGGGAAAAGTATGAAAACTTGTTTTTGTGTGTATGTTAATAAAGCTTTTGATTTCCAAATTCAGTCCTTTTACTGTATCCTTTAACAAAATTACTAAAATTACCCTATTTTTGAAGAGTTGGAGTAATCTTACCCCTTAACTACGATTAAGTTATAATAATTAATAATTTCAATGCGTTTTGTAAAATTTATTTCAATTTATTACGTGTTTACACTTAATTTTCCGCTGGGCCGCGAAATGATGCTAAAGATAGATGAAGTTTAACCATCTAGCTAGAACTAAAGTAATTTGTTCTGTTTTAGGTAATTTGTTCTGTTTTAGTTATACATGAAAGGGTTTTGAAGTGACAATAAAAATATATAATAGTCATAGTCATAAAGAATGTTTATTACTTTGAAAAATGGGACCTTGGTTTTGACTCACTAAATTTAGTTTATGACTAGCCGCAATATTATGCCATGACAGGCATTAAAAATAATGGAGTATTGCTAACTTTGAGAGCAGAGTTCTAAATCTTGTCGGCTATAAAATTGAAGATGCTGCTCGAATAAAACTAGGAATCATCCATGCCTGCTGCAATGGGAAAAGTTGTTCGGCATCGCCAAAGCACTCTATAGAAAACGTAATAAAAGCCACTACGTTCGTACGTTATGAAGGTCGTCGCGTACGCAACGCCTAGAAGGAGTGTCTGCTTCAGTCGTTCCTTCGGATTGATCAAACCCAACCAATTTTATGATTTCCGCAGATAATTCGTTACCCTTGATGTATGGATTATTTCACTTAAAGCAGCATAAATCAGTCAGGACTGTGAATATACACAGAGTTGAGTCTTCCAGAATAAATCAGGGACCACCCTCGCCCGAAAAAGAAGTGTTGCATTCCTCCGATTTGGGAGTGTTGGCGCGATTTTGTATTTTGCTTTAACTTGATTTAGTTGGCCCTTTTCTGGGTCCATAAATAACGAGTGGAATACCGGGAGCAATACTGCTGAACGCTTGTGCTAAGGGCGCTCGAAATGTGTGACTTATCTGCCCTTCTGGCTAGAATCAGCCGAGGGGAATAATTTCTCTGTGACAACTTATGTCACGGAAATTTATGAAGGCGCAGATTAACTTGCGAAGAAAATTAATTTGCCGTTGGCCTCCATGAAAATGACTTCTCCGCACTTGTCGGGAAGAGATAGTTTTTTGGTATTCACCAGCGGAAAAAGCTGTCTTAGTCATTTTTATTTGCGCATCTCATTTTGAAACTTTAATTAAACAACTTGTCCTCTGGCGTTTTGTTGAGGAGTCTTCCTTGTTTTCAATTTTCCTTTTTCCCTTTTCCCTTTTATACTTTTATTTATGAAGTTATAAAACTCATTTTTGTATAAATTGAATTTCCATCATTAGATTAATCCACAAAATACAATACAGCTATGAAAGATGACGACTAGCTTTATAAAATTTAGGATATTAAATAATAAAATTACTGGAATGTTGAAGTGGGTATGTCTATTTCCTCACAAATCATCAGCTTGTTTTGATCAAAGTACATATTTTGAATTTGCAAAGAATGTTTAAGATGAAAAAATAAAAATTTTATTCAAGATGATGGATTAAGTATTTATCTCGCATTGTCAGAGCTTTGTAATTGTTCTTTTTGGAATTGGCATAAGTCCACTTTTTGAAAAAATCTCATTAGGAATATTTACCTACACGTTAAGATTTAGCACAAGACGCTATTAAAGGAAACGACAAAGATGACGCGTAAAAAAGCGCTATTTTTTGATAGCTGTGAGTAGAATTTTCATTTTAGATAAAATACTAGTATATTAGGTATTTAATATACTTCCAATAAAAGATACTCAAAATGTTTATTTAAAAATATGCATTTTTTATTATATACAATCTGTCAGTAGATATCTAGAGCAGAACAAAAAACCAAATCTAAAACAAAATAATTATGTACCTATATTTTCAGTATGTCCTGAAAAATAATTAAAGGATGAAGAAAAATGCCATTATGCTTAATGGTAGAAAATGTTGGCTTAAAAATTTTCCAAATTGTATGATTAGTTTCAAAGATAGTAAGTTTGCCATCTCTACAAGAGGAGTTCTGAGGGAAGCTCTTTTAAAAGTTAAGCTTTATATTTTTTATAAAAGAAATTAAAATAAATATACCTATTTGATACTAACAAAACATATACATAGGTATATGTAACTTTGTTATTTTGCAAATCTTGATATACAATTTTATATACAATTATAGATAATACTTGAAGCAAATGCAAAAGAAAATTTAAAATGTCATAATCTTATACTAATTTTGTAAAGACTTAATGACATAGATGGGTGGCATTTGTGAAATCCACATTTCGAGTTGTGAAATTGTAAATTTAATGCAATTTTCATAAAGGCGTAAATGCATCGATTTTAAAGTGCAAAGAGATTTGAAATTCGTAATGGATGAAATAAGAATTATGACATTGTTAATCTTTAAAGGCATACATTATTCGAGTTTGAGAACTGAAGGAGGTAACAACAAAAAAGAATTTTTGATTTATCTATTTCTAGGAAGGACATTAGGCTTTACGCCATTGAACTGCAAACAGCAATAAATTAAAATGAACTCGTTTGAGAGATATTGACACAAGTATGAAAGCAAAGGTAAATTTCATAAATGCTATAACATGTTTCACCCTGTAAATAAATTTTAAATTATATTGTGAATATTATGCACATATTCTGCAATAATCTCTCGCATTGATTAATTTTGAGCTATTGCTGTAGTTGTTTGAGTTTGTCTGATTCACTTCAATAATAAAATTCAATAATTTTGAATCAGTTGATATTTATTCTTTCAGGTTGTCTTTATTTATTTGATCTCACATATGCATGTATGAATTTAGTCTAAATTAATTTATTTTAAAGGTAATCTATCAATTTATCAGACAGCAAGTCTGCATAATTTCGAAACTGCAATTGTATTCAAATAGAATTTCTATTTAGCTTTATTTCATTTAGCATCGAGGGTGGCATATGAACTAGTTTCTTTTTGACATACAAAAATTTGGACAGACATATTAGCAATTCATATATGCGAAGTATCTAATCTGTTCATACTGAAGTTGGCCTTAATTCTTGTGCCCGGAATCAAAGTGCAGAGTCAGATAAACTTTCTGCCTGAGGCTCCACAGAATAAATTCAAAGCAATCTGCAAATAATTTTTCATGCAGTTTTCCTAGTGCCATTTCATTTAGAAATTTCCGTAATATGTTCCACATGTTTCCTCCCGTCGTCGTCGTCGTCGTCGTCGACGTCGTCCGTCTCCTCCCCCAAAAACGATTTCTCGTTAGTCTGACGGACAGCATGAAGTTTCTAAGCACGAGCAAAAAGCGCAAACTTCCAGTTTTGTTGTGGAATAACATAAAACTGATATGCAACATAATTTACGTGTTTCTTTCCAAACGGCTCTACGGTTTCATAGGACGGTTTGAATTCATGGGTGAAATTCATGTGATGACATTCGCCTCCTTCACCATGGACCTCTACTTTCATTCGACTCCTCCCTGTCGTTAATTAAGGCCGACTTAAAATGGGACCTGTATTTTTATCAGATGTCACAGGCCTACACAGCGTCACTGTAATATAAATGATGCATGATTAAGGCTTGCACGGACCTAAGTGCCAGATATACTCGTAGTTTGTACAAAACCCGCCCTAATCTAGGGAGCCTCATTAGAAATTTTCGTGATCTAGCGTAGCTCTAATTAAGCAACGATAAACACTTGCTGGTGCGCTAAACGAATGTTGATTACCTTTCCGTGTTACAAGTGTAATTCAAATGGACTCTTAATTGCATATCATTTTGTCGCCGGGCCCTACCTACCCTTCTGGAAAGGCGCGCTTGCTACCAAGGGGCAGGACAGGATAGTGGCAAACATGAAATATAGAGGCGCCTTCCTGCAA
Organism: Eutolmus rufibarbis; assembly: GCA_963920795.1. Lineage (NCBI taxonomy): Eukaryota > Metazoa > Arthropoda > Insecta > Diptera > Asilidae > Eutolmus > Eutolmus rufibarbis. The sequence continues at coordinate 34,377,874 of OY987205.1, forward strand.
TTTGAAGGCGCAAAAATTTTAATAAAATGCCCGTAAATTAATTTTTCGGCATCCTTTCTGCAATTATGGCATTTTGTTATTACTAGGGGGAGCCTTGAGTCTTTTGACTTTACCGACAAAAATGATTTGTTCTACTAATGGACGATGAAACACGTCCAAAAATTATATTTACACAGAGTTACAGTAGCAAAAACAATTTAAATCGATTTGTACAAAGTAATTAATGTTTACTACTTTAAAGGTAGACAACAAAATACCTACTGGTTACCAGTTGAAAAATAGTTGCTAATTCATTTTAATTGATTTTAATTTTAATAATCAATAATGTAAATGAATTACGTATTAATTCGTAAAATTATATAATATACTGGTTTTGTAAATGAATTCAATCAATATTTGTAAAATTACTCATATTTATGGGAAAAAATTTCAAAAGTGCACGACATTTTTCCCTATTTTTTAAACCGAATAATTATATCAGTGTGTTTTCTAAACTTCATATAGCCAGCTTTTAAATTTTTTTTCATCTCGAACGGATTTAAATTTCGTCGTATTTAAGAATAGGGTTGTTACTTACTGTATACTTACCCTTCTTCTTCCTAAAGTTGATTAGCAACCACTGCTAATTAGTGTTTTGACACTTAAAATAAACACGTTCGTAAATATATTTCGTGCAAAAATTATACTTTAAAGTGCCAAATTCTCAGTCTCCTGTCATATTTCTCGTCCGAAATTAAAGTTTTAGCCTGAATCATAACTTTATTTTGAATGTAAGATATAAATTTATAATATATGTACATAATTTCAATATATTTGTCTAATATTATCATAAATGTTAAATTTAAATAAAAAATATTTCATTAATTTTCGTTTTTCGTTTTTTACATCATTCTCGTGTTATTTCAAAATATGTTAAAATTATTGTGAATTGCTTCTAGCGCGTTGCTCTTCTAAATATATGGAGTGAAGGATCGAAGTGAAGTTAGCTTAAAATCGCTCGCGTCCGTCTCGGCTCGTGGTTCGTTTAGTCGCAGCTTATCAGGAACCTGGTCAGTATTTACGTAAAAACCAATTTGCTCTAGATATTTTTTCTGCATTCATAGGTTGTAAATCCTTTTACCTTGTAGTATAAAATTGCATAATTGCAGCATTAAACGTTGTATTGGCGTATTTATTGGCTAAAAACTAAAATAATCTCAGTATCCTAGTCTCAGTCCCCTGCAAAGTTAATTTTGTTTTTCCAATTTTCTTAATCTTATAATTCTGATTAGTGTTATTTTATTATTTGTGGGTTAAGGTCTTAAAATAGATGTTATTGTATAGTAAGAGTTTAGATCAGAGACCAAAAATAATGATTAATTCTGAAATTTGAAACAAAAACGCTAAAATCAATTATTTCATTTGTAGCCTTACTTAGATTCAAAAATACTTTGTATAAAAGGTTTAATTTTTTTTGGATAAATAAAAATTATAAATTGGATAATAACCATTATGAGGTAATTTTTTTCTTCGATCGTTCGATAACGATTACGAAGTAATTTTTATTTTTCGATCACTCGATAACGATTATTGATCACTTCATAACGATTATCGATCGCTCGCTTTTAATTCCAATTAATTTTTATTTGTTCATTATTCGAATTAAAACTTATTCCTTTAAGGAGTGGAAAACAAAAAACAAAATTGTTCGGAATGATAGTCTCCTTTTTTTTTAAGTCGGTTAAAAATCGTTTTGTAATATCTTTAAATATAAAAATCTCGTGTCACGATGTGCGTTTACGCTAGTCTCCGAAACCGCTGAATCGATTTCGATGAAATTTTGTAAATGTGTATTGTTTGGTCCAACTTAAAAGATAGTAGTTTTTATCTTGATAAGTGACCGTCAATATTTTTTATTGCAAATTTAAAGATTTTTTATAGAAAAAAGGTTGTAATTAATTTTTCCATTAGTATCACAGCATGCCAACATTGTCAGGCATTGAAATTTAGTTTTTTGTGTCATTATTTTGATTTTATTTTCATTGTACTGTGATACAAAGAATAATACCAAAATTGTGTGCTTAATTTTAAGATCTCTTGAATTTTAGTTCTCTTGACGGTAATCAGAGAAATCAAATCGCCCAATTTTTCACCTTCTTTCAAGAAGCTGCGAAGAAGATATAGCAAATATTACATCGAAAAGGGAATATAAAAAATGATTATGAAAAGGACAGCTAATTTGGACGGGGTATTGGTAGATGCCCCATAATAGATCTTGCCCGACGCGATGTTGATATTTGTTTGATATTGGCATTTCCCCGCGGACAAGTAATGTACATATAGGTAAAACATACATATAAGAAATTTCGTCGATATGGGCATCCAAAATTGAAAGTTTATGCGATTTCCACCAAACTTGGTGCTTAGTGGTTTTCGGGGTCGCTGAATTCAAACCAATTGTCAGAATTTATGAATTCAAACAATCTGCAATTTTCCGCACTTCTACGCGCTTGATCATTGGCGCGGCCATTTTTCGGTCCCTTTTCCTATTCTCCAATTATTGCTTGATTGTTATCAACCATTCAAAAAGTAAAAATTACTTGATAATCGTTATTTTGTAATTTATATTTTTTTGATCATAATCATTACAGTCCCTGGTTTAAATAGTTAAGTAAAATTACAATTTGTCTTGAAAGAGCCTGGAATAACATTTGTTTAAAGAATTATTGATGCTCTTCTTATTTCATTAGAAAACATATTTCTATCTTGGATATTTCATTTGTAAAACATAATTTGGGCTTCAAGCTACATTTCTGACGTTGCCAAAAAAATGTCGTGTCGAAATTCGCAAATAACTTAATTTTTGTCCTCCTGTGCAGAACCATCCAAATAACAAATAATGAACAATATATTGTAAATATAATATGATCATAACAATGTTCCTATTTAAAAAACAATATGGCCATTAAAATTAAAATTTATCTTCCTGGACATAAATACATACACAATATTATACTTCTAAGAGTGATATTTAAAGAACATTTTTATTTCTAAGAGATATTTTAATTCCAATTAATATAATATAATGTTAGAATATTCGTGTTTATATAAAGTACCTAAATCATAAAAGGTAATTCAGGCTTACTAAAAATATATTTAAGTTTTTCAAAAATTTTGGATTGTACCTAAGTAAGTTTTATTGTAAATCAGATTTTAAACCAAGTGTTACAAAATTACTGCTCCTTTTGGATCTTGAAAGATTTGGTTGATATTACTTTTTTTGTGCTTATGTTTATGCTTACTAAACAAGTTATTTCTGCAGAAAGATATGTACATAAGTCTGAGCGTCAGAGGTCACGTAGGAATCAGTTACTTAATAATAAATTTACGAAAATATCAAAAGAAGAACAAATTTATTCCGGCATTATTCCTCTTTTGGAAATTGCTTTACGAAGAAAAATTCTATTTAAAAATGTGTTTTGTTATAAAGCTTCAAAGTTTAGATACCTACATCAAAACCTTTAATGACTTACTTATATAACGTGATTTTATATCATTGACTTTTTGAAAAACCAGAAACTGAAAACCTGTCAAATTATGAAATTATTATTAGTGATAACGACGTCCGAACATTTCTAAGTAAACAAATTATGGGGTTTTTAATGGGGTTTTGTAATTTTGGTTTTGTTTTTGACACTTGCCTTTATTTGCTCAGAAATAAGTTTCCTTTAGTAAACGTTTAAAATTTAAAAATTATATGTCAAAAGGCATAGTATGTCTCAGGGATCAACATTCAATAAGTTTGTACTTTTTCTGATAGTCTGTTTTTATTATAGGTAGTTTGTTTTCATTATTAGTAAAACACCGACATGCAAAGTGGAGGTTGTAAAATATCTAATTTTCCAAATTGTTCGTTTTAACAAAGTCATCAAAAATTCTAGATATGAATAAGGGAAAAGTTCAATCAATTAAGGCTATTCGATAAATGCGCCACTCCCAAAAGTATCACATTAATTTCATTATACCGAAAAGAAAATTGCTTAAAATTCGCCAGACTGGAAACGACAGTCTGATTGAGTTCGACCTCCTACTCCCCAAGATTAAGCAAAGAGATAGAGATACACGGGCAAATGTGCACGGACCGTCAAATCCTCCCTCTTAATCTCACCTGATCCCTTGGCTTAGGTGAGATGAAATATAGGGGGCCTTCGCACCCACAAGCTCGCCACCAATCATATATAATAATTTCACGTAATCCACTATATTTGTAGGTTGTGACTCCAAATGCCTCTGTCGGTTCGTCCAGGTCCTGTGCGAAAAGTACACGTTGTGGCGCTCCGGGAGGGAACCACAAAGGTGCTCTACGCATATTTAACTGCCACGAACATATGAACACACGGCGTAGGCGGATGCATTGAAACTCAAATGCCAACAAGTGAACTCTGGTCGAAAGTATGGTTAGTGCGCCCTCACTCCAAATGGTGCATTCTGTGCAGTTGAGGGATTTTGGATTTTAGAGTGGCATATTTGGCAAATTCTGAGCTCAAATCGAACTCTATTCCTCACTAACCGAAGCATCTCGCATACAAAAAGAAAAGTTTAATGAAACACTATTACGAGAAATTTGTTTAATTTTTCTTAATTTATATCCTAAAGATTGTTTCCTTAATTTAACTTTATCAATAATTTAAGATAATTAATTCGATCTGCAGATCTAATGATAACATATAGAAGAAATTTCTCGGTACCTCATTGACTGACGGTTGACGGTCGTTTCATAGAATTCTAATTCAATTTTAAATGTTTACATTGTGATAATAATAACTAGCTGACCAGACAGACGTTGTTCAGTCCAAATTTCAATAAATTGATTTGTGATCGTTTTGTGAATTTGTGAAAAGCTTCTGGAAATGTGTAAATAAAGTAAAAATGAGAAAAAAATGTATTTCTGAGTGATCATTGTATATATTAACGATTGTGGCCATGGATATTCAATTTGAGGGGGAGTACATTCAGTAGTACGCCAATGAGAAATTTTACATGCGAGATGAATTTTATCGGCAGTACACCGCTGAAATGCTGGAAATGTGTGATGTGCCTGGAATGTGATCGACTTGGAATCACGCGGTTTTGTTCCAAAATTTAAGTCACAATTGAATTAAGTCAGAATTTCATCTCAACCAATGTGCGATGCGAAGAATCACGATTCAACTGAAAATGGACAATTGATTCACTTTGTTGTTAATGTACAACCGTTTGTCACTTTAAAACTCGCCGTATTTGGTAGGTAAATCTGTGAATTTGTTTAAGATAAAACGACGAAACTTAATTTCACTTCATGAAACGATTGCGGTGAACTTACAACAAAATCACAATTTAACTGAATTTAAACAACTGAATCAATTTTTCGTCCCTATGCAATCTATTGGTTTAATTCACAATTTGACAATCAGCTGTCAGCTGTCAAACGACATTTGCGTACAAAACAAGTTTTATTTTAATTTAGGCTGGAATGCATTTTCCCGATTTGTCTCAAGATCTTGCAGATTTTTATTTCAATTGAGTTATTTTCATCCCGGGTGCAAAACGAACAAAACAGAAAAAGAATCAACCAAATATGTCGTTCCTATCGTCAGTTATGATCGAGAGTGCATACAAAAATTATGATTTTGGCAGTTTGTACGAAACTTCCGACTTTCCTTTGTAATTGTCCTGAATTTTTTTTTCCTGAAAACTTTTGCAGGACCATAACGAACAAAACAAAAATCGAATTACGCATATCCATCGTTCGAATCGTGAATTAGGGTCTTGAGTTCATAAAAAAGTCCCATAGAAAAAGCACTTTCAGTTTCTTTCCCGAATTTTCCAATTTTTCGGGCAACTTTTCCAATTTTTCTTTCCCTAAAAACCTTATTCGGACATTTTAAAAAAAAAAAAACAGCTAAATCGGTTTAGCCGTTCTCAAGTGATGCGCTTACTAACGAATAGCATTTAATTTTTATTTATATAGATAAAAATCTTAAGTCTACCTTATGTTCTTTCTTAATACACTTTCGAAATTTGTCAGCTTTTATTTCTTTATAAATCGCGGTAAGTTGGCGGTCGTTAACTATTAACTACCGATGCAAGTAACAGTAATTAAGTTTAATAAAAATATTTTTCGATTTATTTAAAATTTAAATTAAAGCTAAGAAAGGACTACTTCCGATTAATTTAAAGTTACTTCAAACATTTTTACATTAGTAGTTAATGATTTACCAATTAACGAAAACGCATTTCCCCAATTAAGAAATGTCAATGTAAGTAAGAAATTCAAATAAAGAAGAAACTCCAATTTGTATGTAGTTTGCAAGACTTTATTTAATTAAAGGGAAAAAAGTGTTTCAGTACTGGTTCGCTTGAAGACTGGCTGTTAATCAGAAAAGTGGATAGAGAATACTTAGTATACTTTGAGGAATTAAAGGTGGTCAGAATCGTTTAGGTAAAAGTAAAAACTTCGAAAATTTCGAAGCTCCTACCGTACATAAAATCAATCTAATTTAATTAAAATGTATGAATCTACGAAATTTACTATACGGTGAAAAAATTGTTCTTTAAAGATTCGATCGATAGAAGCGCACCTTTCAAATTTTGAAGTGGTTCTGGATTTGCTTTTAAAAATCTTTCTAAAACAATGATCTACATATATGCATAATGATGAAAATATCATTGTGATTAATTGTTTTTGAAATTAAACGGAAAAAATAGACATTTTGGATACTTCTTTTTGTAATATATAAATATATAGTATTTTATTCCTCCATTATTACCGATAGCATTTGTTAACTATAAATTAATAATTTCCTCAATGCAGAATCATTTCTATAGTCTTTCTGCAAACAGAACACGTTGTATACCTTCATCTCGTATTACCCCAAATTTCTGAAAATAATCTCTTCGTAAGTACCCCAAATTTCTGAAAATAATCTCTTTTATAATGACGAAATGTGAAGCAAAACCGAAATTCAAATATCACCCAGTCCGGCGAGGGCATCGTAACCATTCGACCAAAACTAGAGCAGTAAAGTGTCGAACTGTATGAACTGAGGATAATTTTTTTTTTAGTTTAAGGAAGTCACCGTACTCAGGCCATGTATGCATCCACACTACGAACCCATTTCTCTTGACACATTATCTGCACGATAGTGCTCTGGCTGAAAACGAAAAGTTGCTTACTTCTCCTAAAAAGGGCATTTTAATGTACCTTCTGTCCCAGAGTGAAAGGTTTGTGACCTACTTGACCCGGAATGTGGTTGCCCCAAAACGTAGAAGACTGTCAGGCAAATGTGTCTGCCATTTTACTTGGTATACATCCATAAGTTGTGGCTTTTACGTCGCGCACAATTTCATATTGTTGTCGGAGTAAACATGTACCCAATTAAACAGCCACCTATTTGCATCATTTGCATATTTAATTGATCCAAATGATGCTCCTACATTCCTTCCCTTTTTAAGGGAAGGATCTGGAAATGTTTTGGGACGCCACCGAATTGCTGTGCTTAAATGCTCCTTGGCCAACATATATATACCTTGTATATTTTACAACCTGCATATTTTGGCTGTTTTATGTTTTTGTCCCAAATTCTTGTTGATACGGAAGTGTATGTTTAGTTTTTGTAGTTTCCTCAAGGTAATTATACGAGTATTTAAGGGGTTCGTCTCTCATAATTATTCTCTCCTTTATTTTATGAATATACTTGTATACTTGTTCTCCTTTAAAACATTCTGAAGTCATTAGCGCATCTTGAAAAATGATGGGAATGTGCTCTGTCTTATTTTCAAACTTCCTTACAATTGCGAAATATTTGAGATGAAAGGAGGTCGGTGTAGGTATACGTCGCATGCTATTCATCATTAGAAAATTAATAAAATTTTCATCAGTTTGAGTCCCATTAACCATTAAGGTATCTGAAGGGCATCCGGCGGAATTGAGGACAATATCAAGATTGAAATATTAAATATTCACCTGAACGCGCTTCGATAAGCATATCCCATTTAACAGACATCCATATTAATAATAATATTTTGTAAGTAAGGTACCTCTAGAGCCGTCGGGTAGATTAACATCCACCAGTAACTTACTGTCTGCCATTTAATCTTCCTTGCGGGCCCTTGCGACAATTTCGTTTTCCTCAATTACATCTCCACACAATATATCACGCCGGAAGGTGGCACCTCACATGAACATTTTCCCTGATGACATCGGTGTGAAATTTGCGTAAGATTTGTTGCTGCAAATCTCACCAGCAATTTATATTTCAGCCAAAGAAAGGAAGCTTCATGAAAAAGGATTTCATTTTTTTTTCGGTTCGTGTTATTGATGGGACGTCATATTTTAGGAATACAAAGTAGAGAGCAGCAGTAGGCAGCCTTGTATCAAAATCATAGTGTGACCTGGGATGATTTATTTTTTCGAAATGAATTAGTCCTGTCTGCAGGACACCATGCGGCGATGTGTAATTTGTTCTTTTCTGTACTCGACACCATGTGGCTGATTACCTAAGGCTCTTTTTACTTTGGTTCATACTCGCTGACCGGTTGTAAATATTTCTGTTTGTGTAGAATAAACAATGTAACAGAAGTAGTAGTAGCAGTAGTACTATGACAAAAGTTTCAATAAGTTAAAAGTCGTTTGTGTACCTACTTGTTTCAAGAGTTTTTACTTTCCGATACGCGTATTTCGGCTTATGAGGCCATTATCAAGGAGTTTTGAGTAAAATTTGATAACGGCCTCATAAGCCAAAATACGCGTATCGGAAAATAAAAACTTTTGAAACAAGTATATAAAAGACTTTTAACTTATAAGTAATATGTTTCATAAAAATCCGACAGTTAGGTCAGTGAATATAAAAGTTTCAATTTTATTAAAAATACTAGCTGTACCCTGCGCGCGTTGCTACGCCACCAACTAAAATACATTATATTGATAGTCCGCCGTCTTGAATTCGTAAATTCTGACAGTCGGGTTGAAATCAGCGACCCCGAAAACGCCCAAGTACCAATTTTGGTGGAAATCGCATAAACTTCAAAATTTGACAGTCCGCCATCTTGAATTCGCAAATTCTGACAGTCGGGTTGAAATCAGCGACCCCGAAAACGCCCAAGAACCAATTTTGGTGGAAATCGCATAAACTTCAAAATTTGACAGTCCGCCATCTTGAATTCGTACATTCTGACAGTCGGGTTGAAATCAGCGACCCTGAAAACACCCAAGTACCAATTTTGGTGGAAATCGCATAAACTTCAAAAGGACCCCGCTATAATTATATGGGATTTGGGTTTCAGCGGATTTGGCTGAATTTTTGATATTTTGTAGGTCTCATCATGCCAAACAAAAGTCTCCATGGGCACAAAGCTCGTTATTGAGTATTTTAAGAGATATATAAACATAAAACATCGGGACCATTTGCCGCCCCTTGGATATGCCGCCCGTGTGCGTGGCACACATCGCACTTATGGGCGCGAGGGCCCTGAGCGCGCCTTTCGGTTTCTTAGTCAGATCTAATAATCTATTGGTTTGAGCAACATAGACTGCATTTACACGGAACGGAGTTTAGTTAGCAATTTGGCAAAAACATATTTGATGATATATTTTGAATATTAATCAGCATTTTTCACTTTTTCGCAATTCTATTCAAAATCGAAACCGTTCACGGCCGATATCTCTTAAAATACTCAATAACGAGCTTTGTGCCCATGGAGACTTTTGTTTGGCATGATGAGACCTACAAAATATCAAAAATTCAGCCAAATCCGCTGAAACCCAAATCCCATATAATTATAGCGGGGTCCTTTGTCAGTGGCGCGCCATCTGTCGAAAATTGGTCGTACCAACTCAGTAATCTTCTTTGGGTCATGCACAACAACTTTGCTAAAGATCATCACATGATCAAATGCATAGTTTACGATTCTATAAAGGACATACAGACAAACATTCAATTTTATATGTCTAGATAATAAGGTTATGTATTTTTAAAATTGACTTATCTAGTAGTCGAGAGAAGTGGAGTAATTTATTTACTATTAAAAAATCACTAAGCTGAGTTCAACCGTTCCGTATGGAGCCGACCACGCGTCTGAGCCACGCGGCATGGTACCTCGTAGAGCTACACGCGCGGGTGGTGGCGGCGGGGGCGGCGAGCGGCAAGCCCCGCCTCCCTCTCGCAGCGTCTTGTCTTGCGCATCATGCGCGCGTGTGAATTTTGTTGCGGAGTTATTCTAAAATTGTAGTATCTTCTAAGATGTTAATTGAAATTAAGTGATGTCAAGGACAATTTTGTTCACAATTAAATACTCTCAATCAACAACACATTTATTTGGATATGGATTAATAATAATGTTATGTTGATAAAACTCTTTGGCAAATAATTGGCAATAATGCATTAATTTCAACCAAATTTGATTACCATAAAAAAGGTTATAATTAGTCAATCTTAAAAGATAGACATATACTGTCGCAGACATTTTTTTAGATCATTTAAAGAGTAATAATTCTTTCATACATATTTTTCGGGTAACTTGAACCGTTTACGCAGCGCACGCAACGGAAGCCCTCAAATATGGATAATTTTCCCCGTTTTTGCAACATTTTTCACTGATGCTTCGCTCCTATTGGTCGCAGCGTGATGTTATATAGCCTAAAGCCTTCCTCGATAAATGGACTATCCAACACAAAAAGAATTATTCAATTCGAACCAGTAGTTCCTGAGATTAGCGCGTTCAAACAAACAAACTCTTCAGCTTTATAATATTAGTATAGATTTACTTTATTAAATTTAGTTATACAGTAAAAACTCGTTATAACGAACAAATTTCTTTCTGTTCCAAATAAAAGCAACCCTAACTAAAATTATATATGAATCTGGCATCTATTAAAAAGGAATATAGTAATATAAAATGCCCATACAAAATGGGTAGCTGATTATAATTTTAAGCAATGAAAGACAAATTCAGAATCTTAATATTATATTATAGGAAGCATATAGTTTCATAGCAATGCATTTGGAACGTTGTCGACAAGACATTGATAAGGCTCTTATGGGGAAATATAGAAAACGATTTGGACCACTCAGATGTAACTAAACTTCTCGTTGTAGGGAGAATACAACCTAGCTTGAAAAAATAGAATAAGTCTATATCGGACGTTATATTCCAGCATGACAATAATCCGGAACATACCGCTGCATTGATTAAAATCAACTTCAAAGGTCAAAGGTATCAAGTTCTGCAGTGACCTTCCCAATCTCCAAATTTGAACCCGAAGAGCACTTCTGGAGCCATATTAAGAGGCAACTATCAAAAAACAAAGATGCAAAATAATTAAACAAACGTGATCAATTTTATGAGTTACTGTATATGTGTATGGAGCTCTTTCTTATTTTCTTCTTCAAGCAATTACATGATGAGTTATTATATTATGAATAGCATGAGAGTCTGTAAATTAGGTTGATCTTCATTTGAACTTCTAGATCTTGTTGATAATTTTAGTTTAAATGTGAATAAAATATATTTTATCCTAGATTAAATATGACTTTTTATTCAACTGAAAAAAAATATCATTTCCTAAAAAATCGATTTTGTTTATCATAAAGGTTAGGGATTATATTTTTATTCACATTTTTAAACCAAAAACATTTTTTTTTACTATTTGGCAGAAAATAAAAACTTGCTTTCTCTTAGACATAATTTCACAATATTGTTGGAGCCTTAATAAACTATGTATTATTATTGTACAAAGAAAATGGTAGGTACTTAATAAATCTTTAATTTTATTATTCGAAATGATAATGTTTGAAAATTATATGAATTATACTCACTGATTATAACGACCCTAAAAAATCGAAACATCTTTTAAAGAAGCTATTTGCAAAAAAGGGTTACATCATATTAGGACCAAATCAATAGTTTTCCTCATGATAATCACAAAGGTCATCGTCATCTCCATATTGCCAACATTGTGTTACGTTAGTTCCAAAGTCATAGAAAGAAAATTCATGAGATGCAAATTACATATACGTAAACTCAAAGTATTTTCGAAACTTTAAACGTTGGTTCAAAAATTTAGTAAACATTACACCCTATGTGTGCTGAAAATAAGAAAACTTTGCGACTTAGTATTCATGCGTCGTTCACACTATTCCTTACTGAAAAGACGTTTCATTCCGTACTCCTTTGGGCGTAAGCCGAGAAGTTTTGAATTGAACCACAACTCCTCTGCCCCCGAGGCGGTTAGACAAACAATTACTACATAACTATTTCCAGCCATCCATTTTCGCTGTCGGCAACTTCATACCTTTCCTGTTAAAAGTTATTACACTAACTTGAAACTTCTTTTGCGTCCAAAGGGTAAAGTTCGGTAGCCATTTTTTGGCGATTCTTTCCTTATGCCACCGGCGCAGACACGACATCGTGGGCGAAGAATGGCCGCATTAAAAGTTTATTAAAATGAATATATCTTGGCTTTCAACAGTTTTGTTTTCTGGTAAAAAACTTTCGGCCTTCGCTATAAATAAAAAACTTCCCTCTGTGCTTGCTGGTTGCATTGTGGCGGGACGACGAATATTATTCATCGGTTGACATGCTGTCTGCTAAGAAAATGCGTTTTTAGCGATGGCGGTGGGCCGGAAAATGTCACGAGACGGGAAACTTTTCCTAGCGAAACCCCGTCCTAATTATATGCCTCGAAAATTTGTTCAAAATAAATGGCTATGCCAACTGAGCCACTGGGGGCCCCAAAAACGACTCCTTTATCTGCGCCATTATTTTGGGGCCACGTTGAACTCCTGGCTCTCTGCTCTTTTTTAAGAGTCCACTATTTGCTTAGGGAAATTTTCACCTATTCCATAAATTTCCGACTATTGCATGAACGTTTTCAGGAAAATGGTAGTGGGCCTCGTGACAGCATACTCTGGTGATATGAATATTAAAATAGTGGGCAGGCTTGGAGCGCACGGGATTTATGGCAAAAATGATAAATATACGGCACAGCAGTTAGATAAATTGTTTGAGTTTCCCTAGAAATGTAGGTGAGTGTTCCACTTTTTTCGTCGGCGAAATTTAGTTACCTTTAAATGATAAATTTTTTTTGTATAGCCGAGATTTTAATTCGAAAATAAATATGATTATTTTTGATTTATCTATATGTACGAAAAAGGCTTTTAGATGCCACGGTTGTATTAAAAACGATCTAAAAAGTAAAATAAATGTGGGTAATTTCTGACTAAAATCGTATTGTGGTGTGCAGGAGTGAAGTATTTTCGTCACACATTTAAATGCTTAATATTAAGTTATTGTATATTAAATCAATAATCATATTCCAATAAATTTTTTCAAGACGTTACTTTGTATATAGTGGAAAATTGTGGAAATTAATCTTATCGTATTACCTTTACACTAAGTTTTATTAAAATGCCTTCAATTTCAAAACATCGGTCTCCATATTGGATTCGCTATTTTAAATTTACAAATTTTGATATTGTAGAAGAGTAAAAAAAAAAATGCATTGCGAAAAATGGTACCCAATATTTCTTGGTGCACTGAGAAAAAGAGTACTTTATAGCTAACAAATTTTAAGATTAATAATGAAGAACATGTTTGGGTTAAAAAAATTATTTTAGGTATTTATTGCATATTGGACCCCGTTTTTTCGACCAATTGATTGGATTATTTTACAATATCATAATTTGGCCATTGTTATATATAGATCAGGTATAGTCACAGGTTCAAAATTCGAAAATTGATTTCAAGTATGCACTCAAAGTTGCTAAGGAATTCAGCTTTTGAATTTTAATTTAAAAGAATGAAGAATTCATACTTTTCCATTATTTTATTCGCCTGAAGAATCATGAACTAAACAATGAATTCACATTCCATAAAGTAATATTAAGGAATGCATTCGATTTCTCTTATGCAAAGAGAATTAATGTATTATTTCGAATGCAATTCTCTAGAATTTAAGACATTTATGAAACATTTGTGAAATTTATGCATTCACTTGAATTCACATGCATTTTCTGGATTTCAATGCATTCTTTTGTATTCTTTACTAACAGACTGAAAATTGAAGATTTTTGGGATATATTTTTTTAAATAAACTATACAATTGATTAGTTCTGAATTTTATTTACATTTCCGCTTATGTTTATTGACAAAATAAAGAATACTAGAAAAGTTTGTTTCAAAAAATTAAAAATCTCTTCCGTCCTTCTGGAAAAACTTTCCTTGGAAAAATGAAATAATTAAAAATATGTGGAGAGCTTCTAAATAGATTTCATATAAAATACTACCTGTTGCAGCGTATCTGATGAAAAGATTTCGGAAAATTAATGATGCCAAAACTCGTTTTAGAGGTCGTAGGCTTCAAACATAAAATATATTTAGAAGCGAAATTATGCTGAAAAATTACACAATATTTCGCTTCATTTCACTACTGCTATTTTATAATTTTAATATCTAATGAGCGCCCAAGCTTTTATTCATAGTCATACGAATACAGAAATACCGTGAAGAAATACGATAAAGGTATATTTTGGTTGAAATATATTTTAGGCCCAAAATTGATAAGCGTAGACCCTTCGTCAATCCAAAATATTAAAACTGAGATATTACTTTATTAATTATGTTATAAAAATATTATTTTCAGCCTAAATTTATTTTAGCAAAAACTTATTTTTTCCCTTTTAATATATTTTTATATTTATTGTTAAATAAAAGCTTTTTTTTAGAAAATATTTTTTATTATTATATGTAATTTTATTTAATCTTAATCTTTTAATACAGAATTGTCAACTTAGTAAAATTGTGCATAAAACAATATTGCGATTATGTCAAATATTGTATGTATTATAATATGTATATGAAGTGAAGGAAACTCCCTCAAGTTGTGGATGAATTGAATTTGTCTCCAAATCTATAGTGACGATCAAAACATACTCAGTTTCTGATATATGACAACCTAATGTTTTTCCATTCAAGGAGAATAACTTGGGATAATCAAAAATCATTCTGACAAACAAAAAGGGCAAATCTGTGCTCGAGCGTACATATCTTTCCACTTCGGCGATAAATTCTCTGTGTCTACCGAAGGTCCGGAATTAGTCTTTTCTTATTCATACCATAAATTGAAAGCTGGCCATAAGTTAGAAAAACCCGCAGGGACATGAGCGCCTCCTCCCCCGGACTGACGCAGAGTTATAGTGACACATCAAATTTCATATTAGGCTTACGAATACGACGTCTTGTAGCCCTGCGGAGAAACCGATACTTCTTTTCGGCACTTTGCCGTTCACGATAACTCTTGGTACCTCACCTGTCTCACGGATGTAAGTGATGAACTCTCCTTGGAAATTGCTCCTTTGTGAAGACAAATTGAAACCCACGAGGATGACACCGGTGGGGGTGTGGGGAAGGACAAAATCAAATATTTCCAAAGATCCACTACGCCTTATCGATCCGATTCAACGAAGGAAAACCCTATTACCGTGGCTTGAATGGAAGAAGAAATTATTTCCTATAGGCCCCGGGGGATCCATTTTTCTGGGTGCTAATGAGTGCCTGACGTGCCGGGATGTGCCATTAATTTGAACTTGCTCAAACAATGGAGGGCAATTTTTTATAAGTTACTATCTCTCTGCAATGTTATTTTTTTTGTTGAAATTCCAAGAATAGCCAATTATTCGCTTGGCCACTTTTTAGTTAGTTATGCAATCAAAACAACTCCTGTCTCTTTGTCAAGAATGAGATGTTCTTATAGGCTACTGAATGTGATCTTCAGTTTCATTTTATTTTCTAGAAAAATTGCATTTATTCATGTACGAAAGTAAACTTGTACCGTAGTTCAAATTTTTTTCACAAGGTTCTCTTAAAGGTTACTTTTATTTACGTTATCACAAATGTAATTTAACTACGAAAATACGAATGTCACGTTGCGTTTCGTCAAATAACAAAATCTATTCAGCCGAACTTAGGTTTTAAAGTTTAATTGGTACAGTAGTGAATGTGAAAGTCCCATTTAAAAAAGGCATTTGATTGAAAAATGTAATTTCTTCGAATATTTAATTATTTATTTATTCACTAATGCTGATACTGTAAGACCACTAAAAATTCTCAACTTCAAGAGATCTTTATGAAAATGTTCCTATGTACATACGTAGGTACATGGTTTTTCATGAAATTTTTCAAATTTTTAATACTCAAGATTTCATAAATAGTTTAATTCAAATGAAATATGAAGCTTTAAAATTAAAATACAAATTATATCAAGTGCTCTTTAAATAATACAATAAAATTTATTTTAATTTGACCTCCGCTTTCTACAATCTGCGATATGGGGCTCTTTTAGAATATAACGTGCTGTCTGTTCAACAGGGAAAAAGCAATTACCGAAAATTGGTTCTACTCATCAACATAATTCAGGAAACATGCTAATTGGGTTTAATGAAAAATTTCATTCTCTTGTTTATCCAATAAGTACATATAATGAGCTTTCGATCATTAAATCCATTTGGATTATTGAATTATAAATAAAAAAACAAATATTTTATTCCTTACGTCCAATTTTTGGTTTCCCATAAAAAAAAGAAATCCAGAGATTAATGTATGAATATATTGCAATTATTTTGCAATAAAAATTATGTTTGGTCGTTTATTTTATTCGACTGGTATTTTAATTTTATGAATTCTAATGAACTATTGTTAGTTATAGAGAAATTTAAAAAAAAAGCTGATAAAGTAGATCATGTAAAGAGACATTATCTGATTATTCGGTTTAATTTTTGACTGTCTTTAAAGTACACCGAGTAAGAAACGAAAACAAAATAATTTATAAATCGACATTGATAATAAATTGCCCTCATTTTGTAAATTTTCAACTTCTTTTCTACAAATGAAGTTTCTCTTTCTTTGCGTTTCTTTTTCATATTCGTAATTCTAAACAGAATTTCGCGAATATTTATGTGTTTGTTATAAAATTGTGTAAAATTTCATTCTGTTTTGTGCTTCTAACTTGAAAATAGCTTTTAGAGCTCCATCTAACAAATTTTAAATCTGGATATCGAATTTAATTTTTAAATTTAAAGTTTAATTTACGAAAGTACAAGTATGTTATTTCTGCAAGAATTTTCAAGCCTACGAAGTACTACATACATACATTGCTATTTTAAAATCACGAATCAATCAAAAATCAATTTTATATACTAATTGTTCTTAATTGCCTCTATGAGCACCAGAAAAGCAAAAATTGTTAGCAACATAGAAGGATCTGCATAGACTTTCGTTTGCTGCTATTCGGCCTCCATCATGCAGCAATCAACAATTTATTCTTGTTATTAATCAGGATTAGCATCAGTCAAGTTTCAACAACATCTTTAATTGTAGATGTCTTACTTTTAACGCTCAGCTGACTACAATATTTTAAAATCAAGAGTGTGATGTATTTTAAATTTGTACGTAAACACAATTTTATTTATTAAATATTTTTAAAGTCTAAAATTAAAACTTTTTACTAATTAATATATAGAGGAAACCTTTTTCATAAAACGGCTGTTCGTTTAAACCGAGAAGTATAAAGAGCAGTCAATCGAAAATCGAGAAAGTTGTTCGTTATAACGAGGTTTTACGGCAATATCTGTTCATACGTCGCAAAATTTGTATCTGAAATGATATATTGCATTTTAAGAGGATTTAACCCCGGATTATATGACATACATAGTTTCTCAACATGTAACGAATGATTAGCTTTTAATGAGCAGTCTGTGAAAGGATTGGAATTTCTTAGTGAAACTCCTTGAACGCAAATTTGCTTGAAGCTTTGAAATAAGGAAGCGACTAGAGAAGTTTTCTTTATTCCTAGTGGAAATCAAAGCATTATCTCTCCTTGCCAAAAAAATGTAATCCCCCCTCAGGGGTAATGTGACTTTATCTATGCTAGGGCAAAACGTCTGTCATTCCCATCCAACCCCACCCACCTCCATGTGTGCGCTCAGTTCACCTCCCTGCAACGAAAAGTTCATATCGAAACTGATAAAAGCCTGCAGCTGGGGGTACATACACTGCTTTGTGAACAACTACACAGCTTTTATACCCTCTATATACCCTCTATACCCTCTATGCCATACGCTAGAGCCATGGGACGCTATCAATTTCAATTTATCGGAGTTCAGTGGTTTATGTTTTTTTCCATTTTTCTTTTTTTTTCGGGGTATTTTTGTATTTTTCTCTCCGATTTGTGTACGAGAGTCAGAGGCATTCTGACATAATCTCTCAGCACCTATTTTGATTGATTGTTTTTGACGATGCCCATCCAGCTGCTGCTGGGCGTTTTCAAAACACGACGTTTTTATTCGATGAATTTAATTGAACTATGGGTAACTCGATATCCTCCTCTCGAAATATTGGAGGATATTTTGAAAATGGGCCAAAAATCAGAGATATCAAGAGATGTTGACTTTGATTTGGATTTTCACTGAATTTTGTGATTCAGGGGACTTCTCTTTGCGTCACATTGCAGTTTTTGTACAAGGGTTCTTGAGGATCAAAATTAATGTAATATACGAGTACTTGAATGCTTTTGTATGCTTCTGTATGTATGCTTTTCATAGTAATCTAATATAGAGCAAATTGAACTGAATACACAAATGGAGTTTAGTTTTAAAATTGATCATACACTCGTAACAAAAACGAATAGCTGCACTGAGAGAAAAGCCATTATAAATTTGGCAAAAACGTATATGAATTGATTAGATTGCAATGCAAAATGAAGTCAAAGAATTTTTTCATAACTCATCAGAGTCCGTATTATAGTAACATTTTACAAGTTGTATCATCAAATGGAAATCTCCACAAAATAAAAAGAAACAGTGTTAATTAATATAATGACCTTTTTACAAATCTACCATCAATATGCAATAAAATAACAAAATAAAATGCAAAAACGAAGGTAGGTCTAAATGATTTTAGGATTATAAGCAGATGATTTTATGTAGCAATATTTATAAATTAAAAACGAGCGTTTAGTTGCAAAACACTAAAGTAAAGTATACTATAAAAGAACAAAAGGAACTGTAGAAACAGGGGAACGTGTAAATGACTTTATGATCATAAGTAAATGATTTTACATGGTAGTATCTAAAATTGCAAACATGTATTATAATTATGTATGATATACATACATTTTAACATATTCAGTAATACATTCTAGCAGGAATCATAAATATAAGGGGCATTCACTCTTTGGTGTATGTATACCGTCTTGTATCATAGAAAATTCTTACTGCATTGCGTATTTATCGTTCAAACTCAAAACCCATCAAGTAATCCAACTGACTGTTTTGTCATTTAACCAGCTAATCGAAATTTTACAAGGGCATATTCATCTTTCGCTACACTCTTCACCTGCAAGTAAATACTGCAAATTACCTATTTGAATAAAATTGTGATGTTAGAATTTAATTTTTAAACATGCAAGTTAAAATCCAAATCACTGAATTACAAAAAATTGATTTTCAACACACAAAAATTGTGGAATTTTTCTGTTAGATAATAATTATTAAAATAAAAAATTTAAACATAAGCAGCTAGTATAATAATTTTCCCGCTTACAAAAATTTAAGTAGTCTTATTTTCGGTCCCTGTAACAAAGAACATCGTACACTTGTCAAAAAAATGATTAGACCTGAGTTTTAACTCAATGTAAATTTGTGTAATACCGCTTTGTGGTTTTGTATCTGATATTTGAAAAATACGTAGAAAATTGTAATATCATAGATCTGCACATATAAATACTATATTCATTTAAATATACAATGAAATTTGAAAAATTTGTTCAAGCTTTCAATTGAAAATTACGAAATGATAATTTAAAATTTAAATCTTATAAATTCACATTTTGCAATGTAAAAAAATCGATCGTATTATTTTACTTTTATTTGATATGATTTCGATTTTACACTGCTACTTTTCTGTGAGTGTAGTATTAGCTACATAAGTTGAATCTTGAAAAAATCGTATATTATCTTCTGAATGTTAATAATTACGTTAGAACTTCCTTATGTACGGTAAGACGTAGGCTCAACTTGTTTAGCCTACACATAGGCACATTAGGATTTACCTTTACAAAATGTCGGAGGTAAAAGATATGTTATTAGTGATGATAGAAAATGTTTTTTTGAATCATACTAAAACTACATCCACAAAACTATACTAAAAGTAAAAGTGCTTCTCTAACCCCTAGAGATGCTTAACATATGAAGATGAAATTTGAGTAAGACGCAAACCTGGATTTAACCTGGGAAAAGAGTTAAACATTTATGACATCTCGGTTAATTCCGAGCACTAAAGGAAAGAGGTAATATAATTTATTGTATGTAGATAAGGTCTGCTACCCTGCCCCACTGTCACGTGTAATTTGAGGTTTGTTAGGGAACCGAATATAATTGGCTTAACCCGAAACTCCATTAAGGAATGGTAGGTTCACCCATTAGCCCGAAAAACGTAAGCAGAAAACTAATATATGAGTCAGGAGTATCAATGCAAAATTATGATTCTCCCAGGCGGTTTGGACTTATCAAATGAATATAAACCCCCAGTGCATCCTCAAAAGACCTGAAGAAGGCATGTGCACAGGTAAAATGGAAATCCTGTTTCAGACGGTCCCATTAGGCTCAGGACTGGTTAAAACACACCCGAGCCCCTGCAGCTCCAGTGGGAAAAGGATTGCCGGGCGAAAGTTGTTGCCAGCATATATCTCCCCTAAAAATGGCATTTCCTAATTCAGAACGTGTTTCTGCACTCAGTTTTCACTTGTGCAACACCAGCAAAACTCCCACCTGTGTAATTGACATTTACACCTGAGATTTTTATCGGCAACTTAACCCGCCCTTGGGTAAATGAAATTAACAAAGTTTCCATTAATTACGATTGGCTTCGGGGTGGAAATGGACCGGCTAACTTTGAATTTATTGACACAACTTTGTTGGAGCTCTCGGGCACTAACTGCTAATGGATGTTTCGGTTTTCGAGAAAAGCATTCCCAATGTTTGCATTCCAGTCGAACTCCTAATACAGGAAATTGAATATTGCCCCGGAAATCGTTGTCATGGGTTTCACATTTCATTAATCGCCCTTACAACAGACCACGAAAAAGTGATACATTTAAAGTTCTGTTTGCAAGCTATTCTCTTTTACGCCACTTAATCGACTAATCGACATTCGTGCAAACAATTTCTTGTAACATAGTTAAACGCAAGAATTGGAGTGAAGAAATTAACTTGAGATATATCTTTAATACTAATTTAATTAATTTAATGATTAGATTAATACGAAATTGCATATAAATATGAATAATTTTTGCAAAATGGATGTTAGGAAGTGCGGGGAAAATTATTAGCATAATTTCATAATACAGGTTTAAAGTTGAAAGATATAATTTCCGTATTTTAAAATCATTATAAATATAAATAATATTTGGAGAAAATGCATTTCAATTTTTTCACATTTTAACACATCCTTAAAATAGTGAAGAAAAGAAAAGTAGTATACTAGAAAAATAATTTCGATAACAATTTAAGGAAGGAAAATAGAATAAACTTTTAAGACTGTTACATTCCAAGGGTTATCTAAATACGTTGTAATTTTTTGAAGAAGTTTGACAAATTTTAAATAATAATGAAAAATACAAGAAATATGACTTTTAGTATTCTTTTTTGGGATATCATTTATAACTTTAGCATTTCGAATATTGTCCTTCGTTTCCTTTATGTAAGGAAAATGGAATTCGATTTTCATTATTTATTTTAATTATATTTAACTATTCCTTTTTCACTTTTTACATCAATCTATCTACATATATGTATTATTGTACATATTTCCATAGTAGTTAAAGATTTTCAGAATAAGTAAATAATAAATTTTAAAAGCTTTGCAAGAATAAGAGAAACTTTTCGAGATTAAGAAAACTAAACACAAGAATCACAAGAATTCACAAGATAAGATTCGTCAAGTAAAAAGTGCATAATGTACTATGCATAAAAGACTTGAAAAGGAAAATTGTTGTAGTAGCTGAATGTAATTCTTAAAAAAGATAAATTTTCACTTTTTTTGACGTTATATTTTTAATTAAAGTGAAAATCATCGCCGAGAAAAGTTATAATGAGAAGATTCAGAAATAAGAATGTGATAATAAATTCAAAACTTTCAAAATGTATCCAAAGATTAATGCCTTGGATTTTTATCGTTACTTTCTGCAGATAAAACCACCTATACCTATACATACGAGTTTTATGTGTTTTTCAAGCTAAAACCAATCATTCTTGGTGTAATCCGAGAAAATCACATTGAAACCTCGGTACATCCCTAGGATCAGAATTTTATTTTATTTTGAGAAAACTTAGAAAGTTTAAGAAAAAGATAACGTTTAAATATGTCCAAAGGCGTCTTTATCTCAAAGGAAACGTCTGCTTGTGCTTTGCAAGGCTCTTACTTTTGAGACTTGAAAACGTAAAATCCGTAATCCTTATACGAAACTCGTGTAAGGAAGAAAATACGAAAAAAATTGATAAATATCTCAACTCAACCCTTGCCTTAAAGACTATTTTACATTATCTTAGTCTATATCGTGAAAAAGTTTTCCATAAAGGAAGCAAATATGAAACTGGGAAATGTTTAAAATTTACGGCCGGAATAAAACCGAACCGGATAAGCAAACGCCGCCTCGTGGCTTGGCTCCTTTAATTAGATTCCATGTTTATGGGATTCCCACTATTTCTGAAAGGACTTTAGAGACTCCATGTGTCTAATTTTATTCTTGAGGTACTGAGAAGCCAAGGAATGTGATGACATATTTTAGGCATGTTCCTTCGGCTGGAACCAGAAGCATACATTTCCTGCCGAACCGAAGTAAAAACCGGTAAAAGCAAACAAAAGTTGTCATTTCGGGGTGCCTTGTGTGTAACTCCCCACTCCTCGCAATATGTATGCGAAATCAATAACGTTAGGTTGGCAATGCTCCAACAGTGCAAACAGAGCCACCATAAATTTTAGAAATGTTATTTACCGGCAACATATGCAACCTACTTATTTCTTGTACATTTAATTGTCTTTTGTACAGCGAGGGTATGCACTGGGGCCTGTTTGGTCTGTCTGAACAATGGAAAATTTCGGCCCAGCAGCTATAGAATGCGTTAATACATAAGGACAATGGGGAGGAATTAGATCTAAACTGAAATATTTATTGATTTAGATATAACTTCTAAATTATAGGGTGAACGACATCGATGATGTGAATACCAACGTTACATTTAATCTGCTGTACTATTGAACATTTTCTTTTTAAATTTTCTTTTTAAATTTCCTCCAATTTATGGTATCAAAACATTACTCTATATGGATGGACAATAAAATTGATGGACCCAAAATAATCATAATCCCAATAAATCATACATATAGACATACGACACCGAATGGATTTGCTGAATAATGACGTCTTTCAGTGGAAATATGTGGAATCGATGTGTAAATTTGATGGACTTGTATTCGTACATCTGATTCAAAAAGCATTTCACAAAAGTGTGAAATGTTTTTGGACAGACAGGGCTTACTGCAAAAACACTGCACTGCTGCGAGCTTAAAATAATGAAATACGAAACCGATGAGTCTATATAAGCAAATTTCGGATAAATGAATAAAAAGTAGAAATTCAATATTCTGAAACTGTCGATAGGGCTTTTCCTTTATAAAGATATATTTTGCTTTTTCATGAAAATTTCGTAAATTAGGTAAGCTTCATATTTCAACCGATGCAGGTTTTTCTATAGAATAGAATTAATGGAATTCAAAATGTTGTAAATAAAGAACTAATGGCATTATGGATAAAAGTTCTTGAATAAATTGATAACCATAAATTTTTGGGGTGGGAGGTCATTAAACGTCGTAAATAATGAGTAAAGTCGACATCAAACCACCTTTTTGGGATGAAAAACATTTTTGATTTTAAAGAACGTTTATGAAAAATAGAAATTCTGAATAATCTGAATGGAAAAAATGTTTTTTTCGTTATGAAATTCCAATACGTAGTTTGAATTAAAGAATTTAGATTCGTTACAAAACATTGTTGATAGATATTTAGGCGAAAAAAATAAATAATTAAAAATAAAACGAATCCGCTTCATGCATGCTTTCGCATATAAATTTTATTCAACGAATTCATAATTTGAATTGCTTTTTATAGATAAATGCATTTGAAAATATAAAAACTAATTTTATTCTGAAAGTATATCGCAATTTTCTGAAATAGGTTTCATAGCACATTTTATCGTTTGTTATGCATAAATAAAATACTTTTATGGAAATGTAAGAAAAATTTGTTATATAAATACAAATGGGACAATAAAAAAATTTGTTTGCCTGCAAATATTTTAATTGCGTTTTGAGAAAAATCAAGTTGTCATTTGAACTTAACCCTTGTGCACTAAGATTGCTTTCTTGTGTTTTAAATTCTCAATTCAATTTAGATTAAAAACTCGTGCCTCTGATGTCCAAATAAATTTATTGCATGGTACGATTTCACTTCAGTGCGTCAGAGCCAAAAATTTTGTAAACAAATTAATGGATAAACAGATAGATGACAATGCAATATTAATAATATTATGTTTCTATTTTCCCAAACAAGCTTGAATTTTTTGAAATTGAAACTTATTTTGCATCAAAAAAAATAAAATGAAAAGCTCCAAATTTTAACACAGATAAGCAGACAGACATTCAGACTTTGCTGTTCAATGTTTTGTGTGTTATAATGAAATGCTAGTAAAGGTAGCATAATTTAAATTTGTTAAAAAATGTACAATAAAACTATTGTGGAAACCAATTTCGAAAATTGTCTTTTTGATGAAAGAGATATCAAATACATATTTCTATAACATTCTTTTCATTGTGCTTTTACCCGTTTTTTGGCTGTTGGTTTGGAGAATACACCTGTTTAAGTTTTGTAAATCTTATTGAGAACAACGTATGTATTTATTTTAAAATTTACTACATATGAAACAAATTAAAAAAATCAAACAAGGTATTGATGCCAATGAATCTTAAAATTAACAACTCGAATAAACCTTTCATAGTTTTTATCAATTATTATTATTTTTTCTCTCAGGCATATTTCTGCTTTTTATATACGACGTTAAAGAAATATCTAAGGCTCTTCCCAGCTTGCAGCTCCATTAGCATTTATTTACGCAAATAAATCTGAAATATTCTTATGAATAAACAATTATATTTCTCTAGTTTGGAACGTGAGAAGAATTTCTTTTTTCGAGAAGCATTTCTACGATGCCGGGGGTTTACTTACCTTGTTTGTGCATAAAAGCTCTTCGCTATGAATAAATTAATATTGCTGAGAAGCATAAATATAACCGTTCGCTTTTTATTCAAGTCTTGTGTGTCTTTAGCGACTATTAACACCTACGCTTCACCTAATTAAGGCAGGTCTGAAAGGTTTGGAGTATTTTTGTTTATTTTATTCTTCTTTCTCCCGCGAAAGTATAATTAAAGAAGAATCGATCAATTAATGTTGTATCTATCTATAAAAGTTGTGAATGGTGGTCTTTTATGAAGTCTTGATAGAAAGTAAACAATCTCTTTTCTTAGCATTAATAAATGTTCTTGTCTTCATTTATTCGAATAGATCTTTTGTATCATAATTCATCAAGTTCGTAATATTTAAGGGAACTGATGCTATACATTACTTTTGGTGGTAAAATGTAATATATCAACTAAGTACTTGCATCCATTTGATATACAATTAATTAAATGATTAGATCCGTTTCATTATTCATACATAATTATATGTACAATGTTAAACATTTATTATATGTAGTGCTCGAATTATCACAATTACCAATCTATCTACATGAAATAAAAATAAATGGGGACTGAGCAAATGGATACATTTTTTATTTGAGAGGTTTAATTTCACGGATAATAATTTTCAGCCCTTGAAACACACATGGGGTGTACCCCACCCCAGGAGACGGATCATGACCCATACAAAATTACTCCACGCTCGGCGCAAAAGAGAAATATCTCAAATGTTATCGGTGATAATGAATATTGAAATTCTATACAGTTTCTACATATTCGATATCAGTGGTTAACGTGTTAATATTGCTATTTTGTTTTATTCAGGCGAAATATTTATTGTCTTTTGTGAAAATAGAAAAGCCTACCGTTTTATATTTTCCAGTGTAAAAACCATAGTTAAGAGACCTCATTATCAAAGTCAACCAAGCAGAGTAGAAATAAATATTGAAGAAATGGTAAAAGATAGAAAAACAAACGACAAATTGAAATTCTGTTTATTTGATTTTCTATATTGATTAAAACACCATCTAGTCGCTGATCGGGGTGTTCAGAGACATCTTAGCATCTAGCTCAACTGACAAACGTTTAAAAATAAACCTTGTCATTGTTCCATTAACACCAAACGTACCATATCCGTTTAAATTGACCGGTATGAGCAATTGCTACGACTTTTTTACATTGAATTTAAATACTATTTCTCACGTTACTTGTTTTCAGCAGGTATACATATATGTATGTACATATATGTAATCATTCTTCTTCTTTTCCTCCGTTTATTTGATTATTCACTGTTTTTTCCTTTATTCAAATGGAAAAAAAATCAACTTTCATTCAAAAACCGTACAAATCTTGTCGGTAGGTTTATTGTTAAAGTTAAGTGTTCTGCTTTATAAGAACTGGTGGTTTTAAAACAGTGGACAATTCTGGTAAGCTCCTTTGAATAGTCAGCCTTGCATTACATTCAATTCAAATATTTGTAAATATTTTCGTAAACAAAGTAAGTTTTTTGTTTACAAGAACTATAATTGACTTAATTTTATAAAGCTTACAATTAATGAGATGTGACAATTAATGAGATGCTACCAATGTATATAACTCTTTGCCAAATAATTTAAAGAACCTTACTGTTAATAAAAAAACTTTAAAAAGAAAATGTATGGAATGGTTCAGAGGAACTTAAACTAAGGAGAAAACTCTCTTTGGAATTTTAGTTTTAAGTTTTGTTTCTAAGTTTTTTTTTTTTTTTTTTTTTAGCTCTTAAGCAAGGGGTATACCCCCCCCTTATTTTTTTTTTTTTTTTTAGGCCTGCGCACAGGTTTATGTAAACCTACAGCAGGATCTATGCCTAAGTTTAATGTATTAAACAATTGTATAGATTACATTTTGTACCTAAATAAATAAATAAATAAAAAAAAATAAATATATAGTGTAGTTATTTTTTAATGTTGCAGTTCGTATATTTCCCATACGGTTGATGAATTAGACTGGTCTTAGAAGATTCTACAATTGCAGACTTATTTTTGTTTTGATTGCTCAATACCCTTTTCAAGTTTACTAAGAAACCCAAAGATAGCAGACAGTACGGATGTCTGTATGGCGAATAAAAACTTTCTTAATTTTGTCATCCATTCCTTGCGGGGGTGGTGAAATCGTTCTATCAGAAAATTGGATTGGAAAGTTTTGAACTTTTTGATTAAGGAATTTGTGACATATTTTGGTCTCGCTAGCCGAATTATTTTTTTTTTTGTCTTCAGACAAAAGCTCAGTACTGCCTATGATAAGTTGCAACGATCTTTTAATATTTTTACCAAAGATTTCGCGGAACCGGCTTTACTATTGAGTTTAATTAAATTTTAATTCGATACCATTTCTGGATTGTAATGAGAAATAAAAAGTGGCCAACCGGAGTTGGCCCATTTTCCATTTTGGACGGAACCCACGAAAAGTACTTTGTTCTGATTCGCACGTTCTTCATCTTGGGATCTGCTTCTCATTTCGACTTTTAAAAATAATTTTGTTTTTCTTTTGATACGGCTGAAAGGCAAATCAACGCCCAGGGTAAATGTGGAAAAGCGTGACAATTTATTGTTCTGTGGCCAATAGTGCGTAAAGATGCTCTCTTCCCGTAGCGGTAAATTTAGTTATGCTGAATTAGCCTTAGCCTGGGAAAAGCATCTCCGGCGAAAGGTGACCAGGGAGGCGATGATTTGCATCTACCTCGAAGGCGCAGTGATTAGACATTTTGCTTCCCGTGGCAGCGCGGACCAGCTGCTCGGTCTATCAAAACTCGAGTTTCATATCGATGCAGGTAAGAGTAAACAAGCACAGCACGTTGGAGCGCTATCTATCACCTGGGCCATGCCTGGCATTATGCGCCTTGCATAATGATGGACAATTGTTGGCTACCAGTGGCAACTCGGTCGGTTTCTCAACGAATTTTAGCAAAGAAATTGGAAAGGTTTGCCGACGCCGCACGACTTTTGTACGGTCCAATTTTGTCTAACGGTGGCGGATCTCAGGAGATGAAGTGAACGGCCGTACCTCGGAGATGCCTTCTTATGTAATCGGCTCGAGATCGTTTATGACGCAATCTGCAACTGAGGCGTAATTGCTGGAATTCAGCGAAATGCTTTGACCTTGCATATGTGAGGCGTGTGGCACAGTTTTAGAGGTGGCGATAACCATCGCGATCACAGGTAATTATATCAATTTGCGGTCCGGCCGCTTTAGGATTCAGGCTGTCAATTAAAATTAAGGAAAGCTATAACATCATCATTATACTGTCAAGGTTACCCCCGAGCTAAACCGAGGAAGCAAAGATAGCTATTAAGGTTTCTGGGAGGTTCCAAACCCTGACCCTGTTTAATGAGGGCATTAGAAGAAGATTAAAATTTTTATCTCTAAATCTTTTATTAGAAATTCAGCATTTTCACATGTACGGTATGTCTTCCATTTCGTTTAATCGACTCACTGCATGTGTTTTTTAATATTATTGAAAGTCGGTCTCTAAAACCCTATACCTCTCTATACCTAACTTATCTATAAAAGTCTATACCTCATCTAATAATATGTACATATATGTATGTACCTGTCTAAAAACATTTTCACATAATTATATTTTGAATACTCAATAATGTGAATTTTTTAAATAATACAACTGAGAAACGTAGCAAAACCATTTTTACAAGTTATTTTTTCTGGAAACAAATATTTTCAAAATTTACCTTTAGACTGATGAACATACATAAATCGATGTTCAAGGTTTCTTTTTTAAAAGATTGATTTATTTAATGTTTATTGATTCTCTTAGCTATCTATTACCATTTCTTTAAAAAAATAATTAAAATTGTTGGAGTTACAGTAATGTCTTCCGGGAAAGCTGGGAAGCTCTAGCTTCTATTATATAGATCTAAAACAGGTAGGAATATTTTTGTATTATTATTATTAACATTAACAATTTTAGACCAAATTTTTCAAAAATTTTTGCATCGAAAATGATATTTTCAACTGAATTTTTAAAATCTTTACATTCAAGTATACAAAGTATTGTTGTAAAAATGTGCGTAAAAATACGCCCATTTGCAAAATATAATTCTGAGAAAATCCCTTTTAAAGTTTGGGTAATGAAAATTCCAAGCCAAGTCAAGAATAGGAGAGTTACGTTTGTACGCTTTAACATTAGAAGTATACTATAAATTTAGTGACATATTAATGTATATTAACATTTTATGAAAAGATAAAAAAATATACTTTTTTAAGGACTCCAAAGGTATCTTCCCCCTTAAATGAAACTTTGCATTTTAAAATATAGCTAAAATTTATAAAATCTTTGTAAATTAGTGAACGATACTATTTGCGTTTGTCTATTGAAGTGTGTCAAATACTTTTGATGTGTCAAAAAGCCCACACTGTAAATTCAAATGGAAATTACGCATGTTGTTTCGATGCACATAAGTGTGTCAAATACTTTTGATGTGTCAAAAAGCCCATTTATGTGTGTAATAAAAAATTTGTACCCGTGTAACAATCGATATTAGCACACATACACGTGTTAAAGGTCTAAACACACTTTTGAGGCAAAAAAAAAAAAAAAAATAACACACGAATTATAAAAGTGCACAGTAAAGTGTGTTGAATTGATTTTAATATTACCATTTTACACCTTTCGTGTGATAACACTTATATTTTTCACACATTTCCAATTCAACTGTGTAGAAATTCAATATAGTAGCTCGACAAACATAAACATCTATACACTCAATGTGTTGAGTTGTTTAGGCGCGCGTATTTCTTTGTTTCTCTTTCTATCTTTGTCAAACACACAGCAACGATACTAGCGCCGAACTACTACACTTGACGACACGCATATAAACTTGTCTCAGTAAATTCACAGCGTTTGATTCTCGTTTTCTCGTGAAGTGCAATTGTTGTCTTAATAATTAATAATAGTAGAGAAAACCGAATTAAAATGGGAAAAGAAATGTATTGTACGATCAACGAAATGTGTAAGCCAATAAAATATATTGTGAAAGAAAAAATATCAGATTCCGAGATGATTCGAAGATCCTTAATCGCAAGATGTGCCACAGATAGTCTACTTCGTGCTAAGATGGATGGAAAATCAATTGTTTTACAAAAAATATATAGTAATCGTGGTAACAGAATGTGTGACATAGAAGAGGATGAAGAAATCGCTGATCAAAAAATAAAAAAAAAACTAAACTCTGTTCAAATCAAATTCTGATGGGGTAAGATAATGTATTTCATAATTTTTGTTGTTTCAATACATTCACAATATAAAAATTATTTATATCGTGAATGTATCAAAGTAATATCTAAACTATTTGAAATTAATTATTTTACTATACATAAAATGCAGATTACACACATCTGAAGAACGTGTTACATCGACGCACATCTACGTGTGTATTTAAAATGACACACTATAATTTGCGTAAGAAAAATGACTACAGGAAAAAAACACACTTAGGCATGTAAAAACAACACACTAGAATTTGCAGTGTTCTCTTTAAAATTCGAATTGGAATTATATATTTTTTTCTTTTTGGAAAAAACGTTTGCTTTGTTTTCTAAAGTTTATTATAAGGAAGCAAGTTGGGTTATTTATTTTAGAATTATGGTTGTAGTCTTTTGATTGATATTTTTTATATATTCTCCTATTAGTTATTCTTCTTTTGTAATAAAGTTAACATCCAGTTAGTCGAAAGTAAAAGTATATACTCAAAATGATGATTAAATCGTAAGAGAGAATTCCAAAACATTAATCTGCATACGCATGGTACACAGTTTACACATGCTTATCGGAAGGAAAACCGGCACCAAACCAGTATCTAAATACTTACATAAATTTCATCCGCCGAACATTAGAACGTCTCGCGGCCATACTTATGACCCTTAATGCCAGCTTCAGCCCGCATGTGGACAAGGACTCATAGTACAGTCTATTTGGAAGTTGCCCTCCGAAAAATGACCTACCGGAATTTGACTTGATAAATCGATAAGGGGGCATAAAATAAAGTTAATGCTAGATTTCCGAATGGATCCCCCCCCCTGTTTTTGAGAAAATCCCCCCTTGGTTTTGAGACTTTGAAATGCGTTTTTCTCAGAATCTATGGGTTTTTTTGTAATTATGTAAATGGGAAAGTTGTTCGTCACCAAATTGTCTACATTTTTTATTTAAACAATTTTTTTGTAAAACTTACCGTTCTCGAGCTGGAGCTTGCCAAAGTGTGTGTATGGTCGCGCTGATGCGCGTATTCCCGGCGAAAGTAAAAAAGAACCGTTAACTACGCTGCGTTGCATCTCGCCTATCTTTCGTAATTTCAGTCGGACGACTTGACTTCACTGACATAAAATGTAGTTAACAATGTCCTCTACATTTTTTGTTCAATAAACTTTTCTCTAAAACCCATAGATTCTGAGAAAAACGCATTTCAAAGTCTCAAAACCAAGGGGGGATTTTCTCAAAAACAGGGGGGGGGATCCATTCGGAAATCTGGCATTAACTTTATTTTATGCCCCCCTATCGATTTATCAAGTCAAATTCCGGTAGGTCATTTTTCGGAGCAAACTTATTTTTTCGTGCTAAATAGACTGTACTATCAGTGAATTTGTAACAAATGTATGAAATACTTGACGTTCGCTTTTTAGCATTAAAATTCCGCGCTCGAACCAAAGAGGACCTGGAAAGGACTGGGCTTTGGGCTATAAAATGGAATTCCTCTGGTTGCGTAACGAGCAGAATATTCACCATCAGTTGCAGTTGATAGCTTGATAGAACTTGAATTATTGCTTGGAATAACCAGCAAAGAATAAAGCAGAAATTTATCCATTTTCGTTACCAATGGAAAGTGAGGTCCAAAGATACCAGGAACAAATGTGAGGAAATTTTTTGGCAATAAACTGAAGCGGGTTCTCATTCAATTTGACTTTTTACCCCTTTGTGGTAGCAATAACGATGCCTGTTCGAATGTGAACCCCCAACCAAATCCGCTCAAACGACTTTCAAAGACGGGCTAGACAACGATAAATCTGATTGTATGAGCCCGATAGCAGGAGCAGATGATTCCCGGACTAATTCCCGCTTTTGCCGGCGAAAGGCTTTGGAGGGGTCTCCTTCCCAAATGCCGACAATCTGCGATATTTCTGCCATGCTGCGACTCAGACGGTGTGGGAATTTGAATGCGAATTCTCATAGAAGTATCTTTTCCGCAAATACTGGCAAAATGCGAGACTACCGCTTTTGCGAACACAATTTATTAGTTTTTGAACCGGACTTATGCTGTACGTATTTCAAAACTGATTTCATGTGCCTACGGGTGCAGGGTATAAACACATCTGGCGAAAATTTGATTCCTCCATTTCTTTTGTTTAATTAGGGCAAGAGGAAGTTGCAACTATTTGTTTTAGACATCGAGACATCTCCGATTTTAAAAAAGAATTTTTCAAAACAATTGTTGTGCAAAATCTATAAATCTATAAAAGTCGAAGATTCTCTCAAACATATTTATACACATGTTACACAGCTTATATAGCGCTAAAATTCCTATTTAGTTATTTTTCTTATATTTAATATTCATCCGCATTAAAGAGAAAACAAAAACCTTAAAAACTTGAATTTTTAGATTAAAGTAAAATTACTACAGTATAGGGAAAATTTTCGGAGGGAGCTAAAAATAATATCTGCGTGTTTCAGCAGACACCCACACATGGAATGAGATGCTAGGATGAAATATCCGCTTTATGAAAGGTCTTAGAGAGTACAATAACAGCTAGGCTAATTATTCGTTTCAAATTCAAAGTGAAGTGAAAAATTAAGTACAGATGTGAAATAAAAAGGGATTGTAATTATAGAATTCCTGGATCAAGACAAGTGTGAAGTAATGTGGAAACAAAAGCTCTTTTGGAATTCTTAACTATAACTAACTAACTAAATATAACTGGGAGAAAATAAACAGAAACAACAATATTATTCTCCTATTGACTTTTCTTCTGACACTTCACGAAGACAGGTTTTTCAAATTCTCCAACTAAACAAGTGTTGATCCGGATTGTTGTTTTTCATTTCTTGTTGATCCAAAGCGTGATCCGGATGAAAAAATGCAGCTATTATAATAAGTTTTAAAATACAAGTTCTACAATTGTGGGACAAAACAATAAATGTATTTTTGTGTCTTTGGTTTAAGAAATGACATTTTATCTAAGTTTAAGCAATGAATCTTTTAAAATCCATGATGTGAACTGAATTGAAAAATGACCTCTTCATAGGATAGAATGAAACAAATTACGAAGGGTTAAGTGAAAAAAGTATTCAAGCACACAAAACTGCATTTATTTTTTTCTTTCAAAATTTTAGATTTCATATCTATTATTGTAGACACATTTTTTTACATTTGAAACTTAATCCCACATTCAATAGCTTATTGATAGTGTTTTCCAAATACCCGATAACATTTTGTTTTTGGCTTATTAAATGCGTTAATCTTCATTTAGCAAAATCATGGAACCAATTTTAACAATAGATTTTCCCCAACAACCATATGTTCTTTTAAATATTTATTTGTTAATACAAACCTAGTAATAATATAGTTGAATGAATTTAGGATTCTAGCACTAAATTGTAATATTCCTATTGTATATACTATTAAGGTTGAATTGAAATAAATCCAAAATCCAAATCCAAATTTTAACAATATCATTTATTAAGATGATTAAGATTTATTAATGAGAAAAAACAAGAATGAACAGTGAACAAATAATAAACATTTCAATACATTCGTCGAAATATAAAATTTCAGAAAGCTTTTTCGTTAAAAGCAATTAGAAACAGATTGAATTTGAGCTCTTCTTACAAGTTTCCAAGAAAAATTGTAAATTCGTTCATATGGTCAAATGTGCTTAATATGTATAAAAGTATTAGAGTCAAATAACTTATTCTAATTATCAGCGGAAACAAGCACGCATTTGTCGTGTGAATTAATAAAGCGAGGAAATTAATAGTTTTTTTTTAATGCGTTTACCTTTAAAACTCTTGCATTTGTATAAAAAGGAGAAAAAGGTTTTGCATACTTTTGACCTTATGTGCACGTGCTTAGAACATTTTATCAAAATCCGCAAACTCAATTTAAGCCATAAATTGTTAATGACATGGAGCATATTCAATAAGTTCAATACAAAACAAATGAAATCATGTACAGCACTATGTGGTATTTACATAATTGAGGCAATGGCCATTTTTATGAAATCGCCAAATGACCAGCGATTGTTTAGTCACCTCAGGAGGGTTGACATAAAAGGGCCACCCGCACTGTGAGGTCTGTCTAATATTTGCTGGGATAGGGCTGCATTATTTAAGCAATTTTTCACAGGCGTCACTAAATTATTGCTTAAATCCTAGTGACAGAATAATGCCATAAATTAAAGCTGTGAAACCACATTTAACCCAGCACTGAAAATAAATTCCATTTCGAATAACAATAAAATGTGCAAATTGTGGTCAAGCAAACAGAGTTTGCTCACTGGCCCATCCGCAGGACAATGCACGCGGTTCGTAGTAATTGCTGCACGAGCACTGCAAAGTTCTAGTGACCCATTGATGACAAATTACGTGCACTCACCCGGGTGTGTTCTCGGTCTCGTAAAAAAATTCAAAAAGCGTAAAAAGGGCGAAAAAAAGGGTTAAAGTAAAGCATAATGAAATCCAGAACGAGTGCCTTTTGCAGTTTTGGCGATAAAGCTGGAAGCTGGCTGGCGGTCCCTTCCTACTCGAAATCGCGTATCTACGAAATCTGCATTTTATTTACGTAATGCACCGAACTCGGGCTTAAAAAGATAATGGTCTGGTTTATTGCGAAATTTATGAAAATCAGATTTTAAAATCTCTGTCTGGTTAATGTGTGCATTACGTCAATCAAACCGTCGGCGTTTACTCAGTGCGATTTTTGGTTAATGCACTTCACAGCTCACAAGATGGGCTAGCCCCGTGCGAAAATTCAAATTTGATCAACCGCGAATCGCGTAAATCGATTTTGTATTTTGCCTCGTCTTTCAGGACGTTTTAACGCTGTCCCGGGACTTAACAGACAGAATTGAATTGCGGAAATGATTTCAGTGGCGTTTCTCTTAATAAAATGGGGCTTAATACGGTTTCATGACCTTCTTACGCAGGACAGTGGAAAAGGACAAGGCTAATGGAATTGAAGAATAACGACATTTTTGCCCACGTACACTACGTCTTCTAATAACCCCTCGGCGAGCACAAGTCTTCCGCTGAAATAGACAATAATAAAATGGATTGTTATGACGCTGAAAAATATGAAACCATTTTCTTAAGATTTACAAAACAAGTTGTAAGGCATAGGTAGATACTTGATAACAGCGCTGACGGCAATATTTACGGAAAATGATCCATTTGTCAATGAATTCTTTCCGTCTTTCAGAATTCTTGTATTTGCTTCTAAATAATTTCTGTCCTTAATGCCATGGTTACACAACCTGTCTTAAAGTAGGAGCATGCTATTAAGGTATTAATTTCCTTATATAATACAGATAAAAATTATTTACTTTAATTAATCCAGTTTACTCGCAGAAATCGTCATTAATCAAATGTGAGCAATATTTTTTATTGGACATCTAAAAATGTGAAGATGAAATTTGATACACTTATGTTAACCCGATAACAATGCAATATAGTATATTTAATATCGCTCTAAATCCAATATGGTGGACACCCTAAAATGGCGACTTTTTATTTTATTTATTCAAGGTTACCAATATGGCGGCCGCCAGAAGATGCCGAATTACTACCTTTTTTTCTTTGACCCCTTGATATGGTTATCAAACTCTAGCCTGATGTTGATTTCTACTTCAATAATTATAGTACATATATACATATACATATTATGTAGTACAAAAAAAATGTACATATGTATGTAATGCACATAACTTTTGTCTTATCTATTGTAGAAATAAAAAATAATAATATATAAGCGTTGTTTGACACGAATATAAATAAA
The DNA here is from genome assembly GCA_963920795.1 of Eutolmus rufibarbis. Taxonomy (NCBI): domain Eukaryota; kingdom Metazoa; phylum Arthropoda; class Insecta; order Diptera; family Asilidae; genus Eutolmus; species Eutolmus rufibarbis. The sequence goes on from OY987205.1 coordinate 34,414,272, forward strand.
TTTTATTTATATAAAAAAAATTACTTATCCGAAAAAAATGTCTCTAGATATTTGGGTAGCCAACTAAATAATTTCAGACCCAGTGTGTGTTATAGAATCAATAGCAAAAAGTTTTTCCAAAACATATACATATGTACTATATATTTTTTATCTGAGTGTAAACTCTTTTTAATTTTTAACTTATAATATTTTAGTTAGACATTGTTTTTGTAAATAAAAAAATTATCAGCGGCACTGGAGCGTACGGCAGCCAATTTTGAGTGAAAAATCCAATCGGCCATAGGCTAAGTCTTACACTCGGCTGTACAAAGGCCAAATTGAAGAGCGAAACCCTCTCTACACGCTTATTCTCATTTAAAAACAGCCGCTGTGCGACCCCCTGTACGCCTTCTTTCTTATTGTAAAACGGCCGCTGTATGGCCCATGTTCAGCCATATTCAGGACGTGGAAAAATCTTGCAAGCCCCATTTGTGCTGGAAGGTACAGCCCTTGTACGCCCAAGTAAAACGTTTAAAGTTTAGCCATTGTACGTTCTTTGTACATCCTTACTTCAAAGCTTAAATATTTTTACTCGGGGGAAGAAGAAATAAATGTGTTTTATCTTTCAGGATGGTCATTGTCTAAACATTATTTTGTTAACGCGTTTTATGAACGGATGCTTATATCCTTTTATTTAAATTTAGGTGCCCGCAACTGCAACATTCATTAAAAAAAAAAAGATTTTTCGACCGGTAGAAAAATGTCAGTACTGAAAGAGTTAATTTTGAACGGAATTCTCCAAGAATATTTTTAAATCGTTTAAGAATTAAAATTTTTACAACTTCTGATGTTGAAAAAGTCGTTTCACAATAATCGACATTTAAAGTTTTTCTAGTACATGATAAAAGCCATGCAGTTGGATCTTTAATGTCTTATATTTATATTCTAAATTGAGAATTTCTTTATAAAACTTTAACATAAGTCAAAAATCTAATTTTTGAATTTCCTTGATGTAGAGTCCCCTTAATAACCGCACAAAACCCACATAATATCTAAAAAGGGAGTGATTTTCACAAATTAAATTGAATTTTCCAAAGTTACATTTCTGTTTCATACCTGACGCATTCTCTGTATTTTTATGTATTAGTTTATTATCCCATATCCCCCAAAGGATTGTCTGCCATTCCGTCAGATATCGGTTGAAAAAAGTAATAGTTATTTTTTTTTCTCCGAAATATTGAAAACACCTATATATTTTTGAGATTTTTTGACTTAAATATGCAACCTTTTTTGACCAAGCAAGTTGCTCTTCTCCTCATTTATATAATGTAAATGAGAAAAAAAACAATGATTGTTAATGTGCAATTCGAAGGCTGAATTAATCATTATCATAAGTGAGCTGTTAATCATATTCTTAATAAAGTTTTTAATTTTCGATTGACATTCAAATGACGTTCTCAGGGAATTTTATGGTAAAACCCACGCGATATTTTTCGAAGAGAATCATCAATTTCCAAACCCACACAATTTTTGCTACCAGTCTATTTATCATCCACGAAATGAATTTGTTCTCGATCTTATTAGTTTCGCTGTCTTCCTGGGACAATCTCGAAATTAGGTCAAGTTCTTATCGAATTTCCGAAGATTTTTGCAATTCAAAACAGTTTCTTAAAGAAGTAATGAATATTCGACAATGGTGCGACCTACGGTATCAAAATAAACGTGTGGTCTCCAGGTGACGCTTGTTCCGGACAGTAAACTTTCTTTGACACAAACTTCACTTACAGTGTTCGGCGCTTTTGTATAAAATTGTATTGTGAGACATCGCCAGAACGTGAGTTGAAAACATCTCAAACAAGTGACATTAACAGCTCAATGTGCACCAGCTGGAAGACGTTCCTCGAGGAGTATTAGTAACACAAATTTTCTTGAGAAAATTTGCATTTCCCCAATTGAAATTTCTTACACCGCACCGATGCTATCTCAGAGAGTGGAAGTACTAAAGATGGATGGATTACTTTTGCTTAGAATGGTGGTTCACTCGAGAAATTTTGCTTCACTTTGCAAACATATTGCATGCATGCGAATGGAGGATGATTTCGAAGAGGTAACCAAGACTAGGTTCATCCAGAACGTGGCAAAGGACACGAGCGGGAATGATATTGCCCTTGCATGTGAGACGACACAAAAGCTGATTACACATTCAAGGTCTTCGAGTAATTGGGTATTACTCCTTCCCTGGCGCAATCTTCGTCTTAGCTCTTGGAATAGAACATACAATATTTGGGTAAACAACTTTCATAATTAAAATTTGTCGTTAAACAAATTACAGCATCTCTGCCCTTCAAACTCAAGTAATGAGTGATTTATAATAAAATGATTCCAATTGAGCATACTTTTATACAAATCAATTATATACTTATGCATACATATATGCATATATATTGTATAAACATAGTAATTGCGATGCACTTTTGATGCTTTAAAATTCTTGAATTAATTTACCTCATTTCATGTTATGCAAAACACAAACATAAAAAAAGTAAGATGTAAATATTAAAAGAGAAAGGTTACTTTTACATATTTTTGTTATAGCGGGCATAAATGTCTACATAAAATTATGGTTTATATCAAGTCTTTTAACAAGAAACAATTTTGATGAAACTTTTCCAATACAAGACCTAACCCTCGGGCACTTTTTCTTCTAAATTCTTTAAAATTTATAACATTTACAGCGCTATATGGACCTTCAACTTGATGTTTTCTATCGTTTCCTTTAAATACAAATTTTTAATATGGAATACATTTTATCAGAATAAGCTCTCTGTATTATTTATAATTAAATTTGTTTTATGTGCATTTTATGCCGTATTACATTAAATTAATGCGTATTTGATTTAAATTTTGTTTACTAACCAATTTTTTTGTTTTGTTTATATATGTACATATATATTCTGATTTTTTCCAATATCTGACTTTCCTCTATCTATCTATCTTTATCTGAACTCTGATATTTAAAAAGCAGCAACATAGTATGATACTATTTACATATATGTAACAAACATACTGCAATGTATTATAATTTCAAAAATATTGCAATGCATTATAATTTCAAAAGCGCAAGTTAACGAAACTAATGCTATTGAAATTTGTTACCAACCATTATGAAAGCAATGAAATAGTATTTAAAACAACTCTTAAATAAATTAAATACGATACTCAATAGAGTTAATTTTGTATTAATTTTTAATAATAGTACCTTCTACCGCAGATTTTAGAATTTTTTATTTCAAATTAGAAATGAACATACGCTTTATATACATATGTTTACAATTATATACAAACAAAAATAATTAACCTTTTGGGGTACAAAACTTTACTTTATTTCAAAATTAAAACTATAACATAAATAATACGCGTAATTAAAAATCGTTTCTTCAAAGTGTTTTTCCAAATTTATTTTATTAAACAAAGGAAATTATCAACTTTAAAGTTAAATACGAAACGTTAAATTGATATTTTTCGGTATTATAAATCATATTTTAAAGTTATTGATACAACGTTGTTTTGATATTCCAATGTTATTTTTCTGAATGAAGTTAGAGTTTTAGAAAGTATTTGCATTTCCGCCGGATATCAAAAAAGTGGTTTTTGGGTAAAATTTTTCAGATACTCGTATACGCCGTAAATATTTTTTAAAATAAGTTCATATTAAGTACGTAAATGAGTTAGATCTGTTTAATTTTTAATAATTAATTATTCCCCATAGAATTTGAGCAATTTAGCCTAACCATTCTATCCAAAATTGTTTTGTTTTATGATAGTACAGGAATAAACGATTAACAGCCATTTTATTGCGCAGTAAGCAAACGTTTATCAAAAATTTCAGCCGATTGGGCTGTAGCGCGAACAGTCAAATTGAATGCAAATTCAGCAATTCCCAGCATATCACTGGATATCACGGCGTATCCTGACTATGGCAATTCTGATGGCCGAAATGCATAAATGGCTTGGGCTGCGAATCATACGGTCATTTTGCTGCCCACATATTGATTGTTTTTATTCCATTGGCTGTAAACAAATGCTTCTCGGTCGTTTAGTCGTGCAATTCTGTATCAATGGCAATTACAACATGAAAAATTCAGTTTCAGACGGCCTTGCTAATTTCGTAATCGAACATTCTTCGGACGTGAAAAAAGCAGTTCATCAACTTACCGAAAAAAATAAGAAAGATCATTTTTTTTTCGCGTATCGCGCGGTAATGAAATGAAAACGCGCTCATGTCCAAGTAACGCCCTGAGCCACAAATTAATGGGTGTGCTTCCATTAGAACTGTCGATTAATTGATTGACGGGCGACTGTTGCGCCTAATGACGCCCGAGCTTTGTGCCTCATCTTAGCGCCTGCACTGGGCCGATCTCTGACAAAAGGAAACTGTAATTGGCGGCTTCTTAAGAAACCCAAAACCACAAACCACTGGACCACTTTTCTAATGTTTTGCTGCTCCTCACAGCTCCCAAGACGTGCTTTGTACTTTTAGCGGCGCGATGTTGGCTCGTCTTGCATTGTCCATAAATCCGCGGCTCCATATGCCATCCACTCAATTTGCTGAAAGTGTTTACTGAACTTATTAGAGAGAGTTCATGAAAATTTAAAGATTACGGCTTGGGGCTCGGGTACCGTTCGGATGTTCTTAATTCCGATTAATCTCATTTACACTACACCTGTATTTCGTGGAATTTTTTGCTAAGAACCCCATTTGATACAGTTCTGCTGGAATTACTTGATTAATGGACTTGTATATGTCTACGTCAAAAGGCTATTAACTGGTATACCATAATCCACTTTTTAAAGCTTAAATCTAACATTTTTTGCTCGACGCAGAAATATTTTTTACTTAGCTTAGAAGCTAGATCTTAAAGTTTATTATACTTTTTTAACGGAAATAAAACGCTTTTTGTGATCGGTAATTTGTTCTATTCTGATTTGTTATTTTATAATTCTTTCGAAGCAAGTTTTTCAGCTAGTTCATATATGCATAAAATGACATTGATCCTTGATTTAGTTTACATTCTATTTTTTATAACTTACAAGGTTTTTTTTTCATTCTTTCAAAACTCAAATTTAAGCCCTACTACATGACTATTTCATGGATTTGGAATTGGATTTTACTTGAAACTATAAATGTGCAGAAAATTAAAGATTTCAATTCTTTAAAATCTAGGAATATTGACACTGACAATACTCTCGGAATAATTTGAATTTTTTATAAATTGGGGTTTTTAAAAAGTCAGCAATTTTACATAGCTCGTATTCATTTTAATGTGTGAGTAACCAAATTGCAAACATTTTATGAACGTCTAAATAAAGTTATACTTTTCGAGAAAAATATAGGACAGAAAATAGAGTCGAATCTTTATATGCACAGGGTGTCCCAAAATATAGTGTCAAGCGGAAGACTAGAAGTAAGATCACCCCCAACGGTGCTCGAATCACCCCTATGTATGTTACGCGCTTTTGTTGAGTTTGCAAGTTATGATTTTTTTTCGTGATTTTTTACTAAACTACCAGTTCGAAAATATTTTTGTCATAGCGATTTGAGTAATTGAGATAATTTTTTGATTTTTTGTTCTAATAATAGGCCTAACCAACACAAAAAGATTTGGTGTCATACAACATACCATTTTGCCTAAAAAGTTAAAAGAATAAAATTGATCTATATTTGTAAAGGCTAATTAAACAAAAAGTCACATAAACTGTTTTATCCGAAACTATTTTAAAAACTATATTTCATTGGCTATTTACGCTGACAATTTTATTGAGCTATCATTTTGGTATTATATCATACCTAAATTCGGTTCAAAACCTATCAAGTCCAAAAAAAACAAAATAAAGTTGTTCAGATATTGTAAACTATATTGGGTTAAAATTGTACTATCCGGTCACATTAAAAAGGCGTGAAAATTGTGTGCGACATCACACCATTTGAGCGCTATGTTAAATTTGACCGGTTAGTAAAAACATGATGCGTCAAACCCGTTTTTGGTCAAAACAATCCGGACTTGGCGCAAGGATCTAATTTCCAGGAGCAGTTTAATTTTAAACTCTGCTCTGAAATAGCGAGCGAACAACTGCTTGGTCTTTTTCAGCTTTCAGAACGCTTGAGCAATGCGGCGTACCTTTTTTGAATTTTTTATTGAAAGGGCTCAACGGATTGTTAGAAGAAATCAATTTAGAGACGCGCAGTAAATTGAATGTCCTTGATTAACGTATTATTCTTGAATTTGATGGAATTTTTAAGGTCACCTATTTTATCATTGTTTACTAGTGATGGGTCTAACTGCTCTTTGGCGAGAGTAGTGATCGAAAAATTAGCAGCTCGAATGTCAGGTTTTTAGGTAATGGTTCCAAAAATAATATGACGTTATTGGCAAATGAAAATAAATAAATGCGGTAGATGACATTTGAATATGCTATAATTGATTTTGCAACTGCAAAAAATCTAAAAGTCAATATCATTTAATTATATGAATATTATAAATATTATATAAACTGTATGGTTGTCTAAAATTAAAATAATAATATTATATATGTGTGTATAATATATTTAAATAAATAAATCAATTTTATTTTTGTTATATTACATATACCTTAGATAGATAGACAGGCATGAATGAATGATCGTTTCCGTTGTCGTCTATCACCAGGAATGAAGTTTGAAAGAACGTTTACAACTGTATTTTTATTCTCGTCAACAAAGTTTAGAAAACTTCATTTTCAGAGAATGATGTTGGAAATCTTGGGAAAATCTTCTGATTTTTGATTAAAAATATTATGCCGTTTTGATGCATTTTGAATTTACCCCTAGTTGTCAAAAATTCTCGACTTGAATGAAGTTCGTCGTGTATCATCTAGATTCTAGAGTATTATAGGGTACATTCCTATTCACAATTTCATTTTCAGGCTTTTGGATAATTGAGTGCGTCAAAATATGAGAAGGAGAAAAACGGTTTAAATGGATTATTACATTACATGTCCTCGAATAATCGATCAGTATTAAGTTACAAATGATTTTTTAATATTACAAAAAAACCGACGATGCAATGAAGCGTAAGCATAAAAATTAATAAATCAAAGTAATCGGAAATTGCCCCAAAGGGCCCGCGAACCGTTATCGGATCGAATCGAACCTGTCCCAATATTTGCAAGCTCCCCTTGGCGCGTTTCTTGAGATGAACGACGATAAAGAGATCGCTCTTTTCTGGGCGCCGATGAAGATATAAATAAACGCAATTATCAGGTCTTAATCTTGAGGTTCCGATCGGATTTCACTTCCTCCTCTACCCTTAATACGGCCGGAGAAAAGCTAGTGATCGGTGGCTTCGCGTGTCCAGCCGCGACGGGGTTCTCGCCGGGAGGGAGATTAAGATCACTTGATGAAAAATATGTCACAATATTGGAGCGGTCTTGTCATCGAAGACTAATCATCTGGAGACCTCAATCCAATTCATTAGTTCTAACGTGGTCTGGTTGAATACCAGCGCTGATCCAAGACACGGAGAGGTGACACACAGCATCTGGAATCGTCTTACCACAAAGCTCCTCGTTAAGCTGCGGTGCTTTTTTGAAAAAGAGCGAACCGCAAAAAAGAGGAAGCCACCGAGGAAGGGTTACCGAAGAAGACAGCAGTAACATAAGACCTGGAGAGGTAATCGAAGAATACACAAAACGAAGAAGTATGTCGAGCCAAGAAGTGCGCGCACAGATATAGCTGTAATTTTCTTTAAAGCGAAGTTGTCTTAACAGTTTTCTTCCTCAGGTCTTAATAAGTGGCCAAGCCACGGCTCAGTCTAAGACAGTCTCTCCAATGGTTAAGTAGCAAACCGGACAAGATACAAGAAACATCTTGTGATCAATCACTCGTTCAGTGGCCGCAATCGCAAGGACTGTTCGCTCCTCGAGAAGTGACTCGAGTCAAGAAATGCCCCAAGAGTGCACACGCCTGTTCCGAAGTGATTAGTTCAAGTGACTTAGTGGTTTTAGAATTTAGACTTAGCCGTTGAGGTTCCAGCGTTGGTCCTCTTGTCGCCGATCGTTTTAAGTGGTGTTGAAAGACCTCCTACTCTCTAACGGTTGGTTCGCGTTGCAGAGTCGCGGTGTTACTTTTGTATTTGAGGTAAGTACCTTTACCTTGTTAATAATATTTTTGCATATATGAGAGCTTAGGGGTCAAACAAGTTTGCCATTTACGCAACCTGCTGGAATGTAGAACAATTTCCTTCTAGCTGCATAATAACTTGTTCGCGGGCAAAACTAGTTTCAGCCATCAGCCCTGCCGGACAGTGGGCATTGTGGCCACTCTCGAGTTCTTTATTTTAGCTCGCGATCGCTTTCCCGTCCAGCAGCACCAGCAGCAGCGGCTCAAACTCACCTCTTTCTTAAGAACCACCAGCCGTTGCTAGATAAGAAGTTGAGAAACCGTCGAGGCGGCCCCAGCGGTGGGAACGCCAAGATTTCTCGACAAAACTCACATGCTTGGCAGACGAGGGTCACAGGTTCTTTCCTCCGTTCTCAATTTCGCTTAATTATGTCGTTTGTTATGAAAGTCAACAGTGGAACTCATTAGGCGCGAAAGCCGCGCTTCAAAATGACTAGCAACTTCTTAGATGGCCCCAAAGCACCTCTTTGCACTGTCCCAGTCTTCGTCGTTAAGACGCCACTCTAAAGTCTTTTTATCCTCCTTTGTTGAGTCCATCAGGGAAGAAGCACTTTCGTGTAATAGGCATCAAAATGCAGAACTCTTCTCAGTTAAATTAATCAAGGCTAGCACATTTAAGCGTCGTTGTTTTTAGATCAGCACCAAATTTTTGAAAATTACTACGATATCAGGGTGAAGTGAAACAGGTGAATGTTTTGGAATAATTTGCCATTAAATGTCTATTTAGAATTTTTCTGTCCTGCGCCCTTAAGGTAAGATTAGGGTGAAATCACACTTTCCCTTTAAATATTAAATGTTGACCTTAAATTTTTTTTCTCTCAATAATATAAAAATTCCATTTTTATTTCAAAAAGTTTGGGAGAGTCAGCCTTATCTGGCAATAAAGTGGCTTAAGGTACTATTGAATTTAGCACGATGACTCTAACAAATCTTAAAAACTGTCATTTTAAGAAAAACAAGAAACTCCTCATAATTTTCTAAACCTTGTTCTATATTCTTGCGCTGTTGCGACTTCGTTTTCATTTGTCTAGAATTTCTTTTTTTTTAATACATACGTTTTGATTTCTGTTTCTGATTCTCTGAGAATATTGAGTAGAAAAATTAAAATTATAAAAGTCAATCATTGAAACCTTTAATAAGCCAAATGGATTTTGCCTCGAATTATACCTCAAACTATGGATAGTAATTAACTTTTTTGAAAAACATGATCCAAATAAGTTCTGCAGAGTAACGATCTGCGATTTTTCTATTAGAAGCTTAATATCCTCTACGAAAAGAGTTGTTCAAGAAAATTATATATCTAATATAACATCAAAGAATAATGAAATGACAATAATATCTTAATTTATATATGTCTTTTTGAAGAAGTTCGAAACACTGTTTTGTTTTCTAAAGTTATTATTTTCGTAAAATTGAATGTAAAACATCAAAAACATTTATTTTTAAAAAATAAACTCTTCCGAGTGCACTGCATATGGCAGAGATACAAATTCACTTGCTGAAATCGATAGAGGATCTACTTTCACAGAAAATGACTGCCATACTTGGAGCACATCAAACTGCTTGAAGGCAGTTCCGTTCAACTTTCCAGACTCTAGAGAAAATAACTGAGATTTCCTTACCTTTCTGCGACTGCGGTACATGCCACATTTGCCGCTGACAAATTGTCTCCTTGCGGCCAGAAAGACATTTTCTACCAGACTTAGCACCGACCTGCATTTATAGTATATTTTGAGGGAATCGCCATAAATCACAGAAAAGCGTTTTATTTGCCATTAAATATCTAGAACCGCTTCATTGCAGTGGTCGTGCATGTACGCGACCTCTTTCGAGGAGTGGAGCAGCATCTTTGTCGCTTCATGCCAAGTTCAGGGTCAGCGGAGGAAGTAAGATTAATCTGCCTAATGATGCAACATGGAAGATAGCCCCGAGACAACGACGAAGACGACGACAAGCTGCTCACGGATAAGGTGCCATTTTACGAACAATTTGAAACACGTTTGGAGGAAATATTTGAAAAAGGCATGCAGCACGACCGTGAACGATTTATCTGCGATAGTCTGGGTACCTCTCGTTGCTGGGTGCTCACCTTTCGCAGGTTATCCTGTTTCACATGCAATGGTACCTGCCGCGCATGCAAATCTATGTGCATCGTCAAACTCATTAAGGTTCTTGTTACTTCCATGTTCCTTAAGAAAACGGGAGTACGGTGATGGGTCGAAAATTGAGTCCGAGATAAAATCAGATGGCTTACGTTTAGCCTTTTACATGGTAGCTGTGCTCATTGGTATTTTATGTGTATATCTTCCGACCTTACTTTTGCAAAAATGCATTAATTTGAATAAGTTTCAAATTTAAGCCTTCATTGTCATATTTCTTATCTTTTAAAATAAAAAAATATATTGAGGATAAGATTTTATCAGAGCGTTGTCCATACTTTGTGATATAAAAATATAGTATTTGAACAATACTTCATTTAGGAAATATCGTAAAAATTAGCTATTAGTTGTTTATCTTAGAAGATATTTATTTTTTTAATTTTGTTATTGCCGGAGAAAACTTTTGAGTTCGTTGTTGATTAGTATTTTTCCAACACCAAATTCTCTTAAAAATAGCTGTGCTATATAATACATATTATACTCTAAAGTTACAGTATTATAGATATTTCGGGCTTATCTCTAATTAGCTCTCTATTTATCTTTTGTGAAAAATTATAAACGTAAGGTTTTGAAAAATGGGATCTCGAATTGGTATTTTGCTAAAAAACATCGACTTTTGCTTCAAAGAAAATCCATTAATCGTTATAGTTATGATTGATATTCTAAAATTGTTTAAGGATCAATTTTCGTTCAAGATATTGTACTTTGCCTTTTCCCATTTTCTTGTTGTTTTGCTTTTCCAACAGTGGTATTTTTTGCAGGAAAATCTTTATTTTCTAAAAACAAGCAAAATTCCAAAATTTAAAGATTTATAGGCTTTCAAGAAGGAGCAATAGGGTTTATGGAAAATAATTTTTAACAGCTTAAAGTAACTTTTATTGAATAAGGGGCTGTTTACCAAATATGTAAGTTTTTTTGTGTTTCTTATTAACACAAATATGACTCTTCTGTAAACAAATAAGCTGCAAAATAATAATCCAAGTAATCTTCCAAGAAACTTTTTGTAAATAGATAGATTGGAGTGTTGTTAGTTGTAAAAAGTGAAAAACCTCGGAAGAGAACACTAGTGAATACATTTTTATGGCGTTTGTTGCGTTGTACTGGTAAAACCCAATACTAAAATGTTTACCAATTAGAATTTGCCGATCTTTGTTTATTAAGGGAACCCTCTCATGCAAAATTTTCAAAAAATCGAATTTTTTTTACATAAATCTGTTCCTTAGCACCACAGAAATACTCTCCCAAAATTTTATTAAGAAATTCGTAATAGAAAAGAAGTTATAGGTATATATGTAACGGCACCTCAGCGTATTTATTATATAGTGAATTTGTAGTATAAAAACTTTAGACGCGTTTATTTCGAAATCATGTTTTTCAAACTGGTGGGACGTTTTTCTCAAAATCTACTCGACCGATTTGTACAAACCAAAATTTTTTAGATTCTATAGAAAAAACACTAGACAATAAACCTCTGAAAGGTCATAAAATACCTCCCCCTCCCTTTCTAAATTCGGGTAAACTACCCCAAAAAAAAGTTTTTTTCTTACTTTTTTTGGAAAAACGTTTATAAAATAAGGAAAATATAAAAAATAAAATATTTTAAAGGTTTATTGTCTAGTTTTGAGTCTCAGGAATAGAACCTCGTTTGAAGTTTTACTCTATCTGTTACAGGAAGCCCAGAAAGTGTCCCACCAGTTAAAATGAGCCTTTTGTAAGACGCCCTCTACAGTGGTGGTGGTGAACTAAAATGGCCAATAAATTTTTGTTTTATATATTTCAAGCTATTCCTTACAATATACAGAAAGAATTATGTATCTAAATAAAGTAGTTTTTCCACAAAAAAGAATTTAAAAAGAGTAATTTTTTTCAATTTAGCATGAGAAGGTCCCCTTAATATACATATATAAACTATAAACTATTAATTATTGAAAAATTCAAGGAGTCATGGTAAATTAGTGATTAATCCAAAGTAACTGCAATAATTTTAATCATATGTATAAAAAAGTATCATTATTTATGTTTTCTGGGTTGATAAATTTTAATTCAAGGCCGAAAATTGAAAAAGGAAGAAAGAATCTTCTTCAAACGTTTGATTGGTTTCCTTGGTTCTATACTATCTCCAGGAGTAACAATATGAATAGATCCTAAATTATTAATTTTTCTTTTCCATCAAGGGTATTGACATTAAAATTTGCATTATCGTGAACGAATTGAACAAAAGCTCCAGGTTTTATTTTAGGCGCAGTGTCAAAGGTTGGTGATGCATCATACAATTTTGCTTCTTTGTATGAGCCACAGAAACTCAAAGCTTGACATATGTAAATCAATTATGTTTTTAAAGCCAAATTTTCAATGGAATGTAACAGACAATCCAACATGTAAAGGTGATATAAATTAACGTAGCCGTACTGCTGGTATTATGGAGTTCGGTTGTTTTTTTGAGAAATACCACAAGACAGGGAAGCTTGTTCTTAGAAAAAATGTCGATCTTTCCTTACAAAAAATCGGCAGAGTGAAGAGCCATTCATTCATCTTTAATGACATAATTTACTCGGGCATCTTCTGGATGATACTCTATGGAATAAGTATTATAGATCAACGTAATTCGGCTAATATTATAAAATATAACTTGCTATTACAGAGCTTTCTTCGAATCGGGCTTGAGACACTTTAACTCGCCTTCTGTTAATCACTGAACGATTGATTGCACAGAATGCAAAACAGACGATTAACTTTTTCTGTCATTATTTGACAAATCGGTATTAAGTCAGTAGGAATTTGAAGTACATACGTATTAAGGATTTATGATTTATTTGTTTTACTTATTTAGGGGTCTCCAAATATGATGCTAATTATTAAAGTGCCTATAAATTAATAATTACATTTTAAATTTATTATAATTTTTATTATTAGCGGTTTTCCCTGGCATGCTCTATTTTTCCCTGAATTTCCACGTAAATAAATTGTTCTTTTACTTATGAAGCTATAGATTACGAAATATAAAAATGAATGATAGGTATTTTATCTTGACAAGAGTAATTCAGTAATAGAGGCAAATGAAGGAAATGGTTCCTAACAACAATTTCAGTGTTTATACTTCGACAGTAAATTACAGCACTTAAGTTAGGAATTGATTTCGTTTTACCACATTTTGGGTCAATAGGTGTAATTAAGTGATTTTGAAAAGAATGTGGTGCGTGTTGAAATAAAGAATAAATTGTAGCAATGATAATAAAGGGAAATCCGATTTATAACCAGGATATACCGGTTAAATATCTATCTTCCTCTTTAAAACTGAAATCATCGGTCTTTCAACAATTATCGCAGAACGCATAATTCTGTTTAGAGTTTAATTACAGCTACTAGATGTGACCGGTACCTAATTATCGTAAACCACTGTTAATTTAAATATGTATGCGACTTGGTATTCAAATAACTGCCTTAGACTACGATCAATGTTCGCATTATTGCGTTTTGTAAAACCGGGAAACTGTAAAAAGTTTAGAGCTTTATTACGACGTCCATTCAAATGATCATGGAACAGCGAACCTTTTACATATTTTCTTTTACTAAAACATCAAAAGCTGATATCATACCGTGTACCTATAGCTGAACTTTAACGTGCTGCCAATAAATTTTTTCGGCTGAATTATGTTTTATGAGACCAGTAATTGGGGGGACAACAACAAGGAAAGGGATTTACGCTAAAAAGTGTGAAGTGATTGGGATTGTTCATAATTAATTGGTGAAAAAAAACACGTGTCCAATTTCGAATGGATTCTTTGAGACAAAATTACGAGCAGTCCAAAACAGTTATGAAAATTGTTTCAAAAAGTTAGGTTTTGTGCCAGCAAGTATTTTAGCAACCTTTCCAATCAGCCGATTTACACCAGCGGCTGATAGTTAAAAAAATCGTTCGCGGGATGTATGTAAGTATTGCATTTGCTGCGGGTTTTGTTCTTTTCCGATTGATTCTGGCATCGCATCCGCGGTTTTAGGTTGCTCAATTTTTTGCTCTAGCCCCTTGAGTAGCAGGTTACCACAGAGCGAAATAAATTACACGATGGACGTCACGGGGAGGTGTACTTTGCCGCAATCTTATCTACCACCATAATTAAAAAGTTAACAATAATCCGACGCGAAGCAGTAGTCATAAAATTAATCCCGCCGCCGCCAGACTTCTTTCGATCGGAGCCGCAAATGGGGCTGAATATGATGGAAGAAAACAGCCACACCGCCGACTGAAGAACAAACCCGGGATGACTAATTGCATATTTTTAATGCGGTACCGATTTTATGTAATATCTTTGGCCATTCATTATTATATTGCTGGGCAATCGTCGGCATCTCGACCAGCTATGACTAGGCGGCTGCTGCAGCAGAAGCAGCATCCATTAAGGTGGGTCGGCCGAAGAAAAACACTACCGCGACCGATTTGATAACACGTAGGCACCAGCGCCGCGGAATAGATAGACCCAAGACGCTCTGAGGTGGTGCTGCCCGGCCGGGGCGCTTCTAAGAAACGCGATGGAACCGGCGGTTCATTGGCCTCTGGGCCGTAAATGCAAGCCCTGAGTCTGTAAATAGTTTCGGCTGGTGTTCACCGGACTCTGTCCGGCAGACGAAGACTTTAGCACACTGGCCACTGCCGCCAAGGACGTCTCTAATAATCGCTTCACTGACCAACATAAAAACGCATCTACCTGAATGCAATCCTCAGTCGACTTGCATTTTTTGAGCGACTGAACTCCATGCAACTTCAACTTAAGCGGCATTTGCAAACTCCGCAACTGCAACTGGCCACCACTCGGTTTATTGAAGCAAAAAATTGCCCCGTTCGACTGTGGTCTTAATTTTTATGGATCCCCCCGTGAGATGGTGCTGCTTGCACAAAAAGGTGATGGTCTGTGGTTAAGGTCAGTTTGCTGGGACCTGGCAAGATGCAATAATTACTTTTTGCTCTGTTTGTAGGTCAATAAGTCTGCAAAAAGTAATCGGATCAAATTAGATCATGAGTTCTCAACCGGACTAATTCATAATCGCTTCGGTCTTGCTCCATCCGTACGGCGAGGAGGGGTAATTGCTTTGCCGCAGTTATGTTGATTCGATTTTAACAAGCAAGAAGAGAATTTCGTCGCGATTGTGGGAGGATGAGATTTTTTTAAGAAATATTCCGCCGCGCCGTTTATGTTTATGGGCTTAAATCGAATTCACCTCATTTTTGAACTTAATGCGAACCAATTGTCTGGCAATTTTGATGAACTGTTTTATAAGTCAGCAGGCACATGGATATAAATAAAAACTTAATCTGCGAAAATTGCTACTGCCGCTTGCTTCGAGGTATCTTTTAACCAGAATTTATTTTGCCGCAAATAAGACATGGAGGACAAAACCTACTTATGCTCATACATATGTACATATGCGCACATACATTATTTTCCTTTATTGTAGATTTCTTAACTTTATTGAGCACATCTCACTTATTGCTAGCTTAAATTGTATTTTGTTTTTTCAAATTATAAATGAGATTCTTTATTACATCAAATATAATGTATGTCATTCGAAACTATGTACCAAAATTTTCTCAACTTTGACTTGATTTTGATTGGTGGTTTAATATAAAAAACCACGGAACGAATTTTTTATGATCTTCATTTACCGATCTCATACGTATAAAATAATTGATTTATGAAAAAAGTCAATTTCACGAAATATTTCGAAAAGGTTTTAAGGATTTTTGTAGTTTGATATAAGCCTTAATTTAAGAAATAGTATCTGCTCTTGGATCAATCCGTTATTTATTTTATTAATTAATTGAATAAATATTTTTCTCCAGGTCATGTGTATCCAGATTTTTCAGTCAGAAATAAAGGGAATAGCACAAAACAGGGCCGCATGCATTTTCACACGATCTGTTGCATTCTGTTTGACTTTTATACAATAATGCTTAAATCTTTAAGTTTCTATGATTTTTTATGATAGATAGAGCGACTTAAAATGGACATTTCCAACATACTCCATTCTAGAAAATAAAATTCTTTTGCTTTCCATAAAACCGTTCAAGAAGGAATTTTTGTACCTACTAAAAATATAAATCCTACATATGAATAAATCAAATAAATAAACTGTTCAATAGAAAAATTCTAATGAAATATTGGAACGGGAAGTGAAGCACACAAATGGTATATCGATTTATTAGCAAAATGAATAACATACCCGGGTAAAAATATAAGACTGAAAACAGACTGAACAATTTAGTAAATTTTTCTGTGTTTAAGAGCAGTCAGAAAACAGACGGAAAGTAGACTGAGATAGTGAACAAGAGACGGAAACTGATCGAGGGAAAAGAGACTGAAAACTGACTGAAGAAGTATAGAAAATGAGCTCCATTCGACCGAAGAATATACACGGAAATCAGGCGGAAATTAGACGGAAAATTTTGATTCAAATGACATTAAATAATTTTAATTAAAATATCGATGAATGTATTGATGTGCAGGATCTATTGATACTGAATACGGTGGATATGGTGGTGCTGGATATGTCCTGCATATGCTGATGTTGGATGAGTTGGTGTCTATGCTGGGCTTGTTGGTGCTGAATCTGTTGGTGCTATGTCCAAAAAATGTCGAATCCAAATCTAAGTCTAAAAATGATAACATTTTCGTCTTTTTTCAGTCTTTTGTTCATACTCATCAAGGGTAACTGATAATTCTGTCTCGATTCCGTCTGTTTTCCGACACAAAAAATATTTCCGCCTCATTTGAGACTAATTTCCGTCTTCACCTTCTCTCCTTTTCCGTCTGTTTTTAGTGAGTTTTCAGTCCAAATAATAATTTACGCCTTATTTAAGGCTGTATTCCGTCTAAAATTCATTCTTCAGTCTCTTTTCAGTCGTTTTTCAGTCTTATATTTTCACCTGGGTAGTTATTTTTACAGTATGATTCCTTAAAAATATAACGAAATATTCAAATTGAAAATTTAAATTTGAATACAATGGTTTTGTTTTTTAAATTAATTTGTTAAAACGAAATTCTTTAAGGAAGGTTCAATTTCTATTCAATTTAACCTAAAAATTTCTTATATTACGAATTGCTTCCCATATATGAACGAACTACATGCATACATACACTACCCTGAGTGAATTAAATTATAAAAAGCAATATTTTTGATTTAAACGTAAATAAATAATGAGTAAACTTTAAGATGCTTTCACCTGCAGGCTATTCATAGTATGCAGAGAAATGCAGGGAAATATTAATTTGAAACTAATTACCTTAAAAATCAGCATTTTCACGGAAATCATATTCTACATAGAAAAGGCTCATGATTTGTTTATGCGACCATTCGGTAATTTTATGCTACCGCGTTTAAAGAAGTTTTATCTACTTTAAAAGTATGTTATCATAGTATAGAATCGATGTTCACATAGTACATTTTAAGTACGTAAGTAGCATTAGGTAAGATTTAAATATCGCATCAAATTGCTGTTGATATTTTTTGAGAGTTTAACAATTTTAAATTACTCAAAAAATAAATATATCGCCGCTAAGCATGGTCTGCTCGCGTTCGTTGGCTAATGCGATCTAATATATAAAATTAAAAGTGCATTTGCATAATAAAGTTGTTTGTGAAAATGTAGGATTATTCCTTTTTAAAATTTATCTCTAGTGCTCTCAGCTCTCCAGGAGCGTGCATCCCATCAGCTGCCGTAAACCTGCTCAAGTGCAGCGCACCGCCATACTTTCTCAAGGATACTTTAGAATCTTTAGATACTTTGCTTGTTCTTTACCCAGGCACAGTGCGGTCTTCACCCAACAAAATGTGCATCTAACAAGCGGAAAATTTTTATTTTCATCTGTTTCTAAGGGACTCACCTCGGCGTCTAGAAAGAGGACGCGCTGGTGTAACCCTTTGTTGAAAACTGGTGTATTCGCCAGATTTGTATGGAGCACATCATTCATGGAATTTTTAAAATCGTGATATTTCAGTCCTGCGGTGAAGCAAATTAGTTGATGAAAGTGGAATTATTTACGAGTGCGGTTTTAATGAATATGAAAAAGTGGAAAGCTTTCTCGGGGAGCTTCCACATTTCTGTGCTCGAACGCTGTTGGAAAGCTCTCCTTAAATTTAGCAAGAACACGCATTTACTTTAAGGCGTGAATAAAACATGCCGCCCGCCGTGTCGAAAGGACGAAAAGTACCTACTAGCTTATGAAACGCCTTTTCCTGGGTATTTTCGTATATGTGGCACATTCAATTAGTAGACTCCGTCGTTTGGATTTTAAATTAGAATGTCTTAAGTCTAAAATTGAAACTATGTATATTCAACTCTGTAAAGAACGACAAAGTTAAATAACATTTGTGCTTTTTAACTTTGTTGCTTGTTAGCTTCTTCTAGCAACTTTTTAAAAGCCAATCAATTTTCTTTAATCGTAGGAGAAAATCATTCTATCCACAAAATGACCATGTCAAATCACACTGGATAAAACACTTACTTATGTTAAGCATATAATATATGCATGTATCGTCGGTTCTAAACAAAATTAATATTCTATAATAGTTAAAATTATATGTATGCTTCCTGCAATGCTTTATGGCACATACATTAAAAAACTAATAAACTGTCCAAAATAAAGTGTTGAAAATGATTTTAATCTTACCATGACACTTCTTCACCATAGAACTCCACAAGATAACTGATCTTGATCTGGTAAATATTAAAATAAATATCATAATCGACAAATTCCTGCAACGATGTTTATACTCAGAAAATTGCTTAATTAGGAAACTACTGCCTAGCTAAATTTTGTATGAAGGATAATTAGGATAAGTTAAATATATTGTAGTATTGTAGTATACACAAGTAGGAAATCACTGAGTTTAAAGTTGAGTTTTCTTCGCAAAGAAAATTAATATTATAGTTGAATGAAATGTAGATATTTTTATATTTCATTTACAGACAGTTTTATATCTAAGGGTTGATAGTTTGAAAAATAGGAGTTTTTTGACGAAAATTATAGAAACCATTTTAATCATTGTGCGTTTTGCTTTCAATCATTTTCGGAATTTCCCATATTCAGTTCATAAATATTTATAAATATACATATAATAAAAATAACCCCAACGCTCTTGAAAGTTGAAAGTGTGCAAAACATTAGCACGGTTCGACGATGGCTCAATATTGCTACTTGTTAATTGCAAATTACATGTGGTATAAAAGTAAGTACTACGCAGCTTTATTAATCTGTTCTTAATCTCTAATTGACAAAAAGAGAAAAATAATGTCATTCGTTCGTTTATAAGTCTATGAACAAATTTGCTCTAGAAGTATGTAAAACATCTGTGCAAAGCAGTAGCATAGTATTGAAATTTTTTAATTCGCGTTGTGTCCCTTGTTTCTGATCAAAAATTGTTTGCTCTGGAACTGGTTAATTTCTTTTGCAAATAATAAAAATTGATTGTACCAATTTATGTATGTAGGAATATATTACATACAACCAATTGCCATGTGCAGAGAATGTCATGCCACTTCTTTCGTTGTTTCAACAAAATAAGGACCCGAAACACACTTCGAGTTTGGTGAAAGGCTGGGTTCAAGTGTACTTGTGGGGCATTATTTAGCGGAAATCAAGCGGTAAGCGGTTCCACAGCAAATAATTTTTGTTTAAAGCCGTTAAAACGGATTGGAAGAAAGTATTAATGAACGTTATTATTGAGTTAATATATTATATGTCTGATTTATACCATTATGTTAAATTATGTAAAATTTATTACTCTCGACGATGTTAGATATTAATGTTCTTTTAAAAACACGATATGAAATTTGCCCATTTAAGAAGAGTTCGACACAAACACAAAGATAATTTGTAGCCTCCATCAATGAAAAAGTTGGGGAAAGAAAAGTTGAATACAATTTCACAATGTGAGTCGACGAGCATTACTGGAACTATTATAAACAAATGGGTAAATAAATTAGCGACATTTTTCCTAAAATAATATATCAACCAAAGAAGAACAAAAACATATATAGGTACATATATACATATGTACAGTACCTAAAAAAAAATTTAAGATGCGTTAGTAATGAAGTAGGTGTAGCATTATTGTAGCAATAATAATAGTAATATTAATTCATAGTAAGATACATTGTAGCTCTAAAGATGGATGTCGACCTATACTGACGCTAAAAGTATGGTCGGAATATTTTTAAATAAATGAAATTTACTTGATATTATGTACATATGTGGATCTTACATTTTTTAGTTGGCTAATAGTTCTAGAAATAAATAATAATGATGAAATTGTACAAATCTATGAATTTTTAACGTTTAAAAGTTTGACTTTCAGTAACTACAAGATTTATAGGTACTGCTTTTATTAGATTATTAGTGCATTACTTTAAATACGTATTTAAAAAATAAACCATCTGTTTTAGTCGGGAAATGCTCGGAACTCATGCGGGGATAATTTAACTGATATTCAAAATAGTTCACTCTGACGTAAAAATATGTACAAATTTAATGAAATAAATAGTGAGAAAAATATCTTTCACTAAATCAGAAAGACTGTCGGTTTGGAGTTGGATGGTATACCATAAAATGCGCAATAAATGATATGTACAAATGTATAAGTAAAATTTCCCATCCCCTTTTTAAAATTGAAGTTGTTCAGGAACTATAATAAAACATTCCTTCTCCTGACGGAGGTCAGTCCTCCAGAGTTTCCACTGAACTCTAGGTTTAATTAGAATTCTCAATTGGTAGAAAATTGCCGTCTCGCAAAGAGACCGGTTGTGATATTTTTTTTGTTCTGGAATAATCGTTGTATCTCATAAATGTTTTCTCCTACGGTGATCAGTTCTTTCGGAAGCGTTGGTAAGGTATAATTTGTGCCTTACTCGCGCCCACTTTTAAAACATGTACAGGAAGCAAAAACGCTGATTAAGAGTTCGGTAAGTCTCCGCGGAGGTAAAAAACGATGATTCCGCGGATGAATTGGCAGCAATAACTGGGTAGACGACCTCACGGGTATAAAACAGTAGCAAGTGATCATCGCCGATGGGCATCAGATCGTGAGCGATAACGTCGGATCAATTGGAGAGCAATAATAGATGCAGAGGTAGAAGATGAAGCCAAATGCCATTAGAAGAGGAACTGGACTTGGCGAGCTATTAAGAGGTCTCTCCGTACAACCGCCGGAGTGCTTAAGAAAATTTCCCTGATCACTGTAATACGTGATACCACTGATCAAGTAGCAGCAATTAAGCTAAATGCAAACAAGAAGAAAGCCCTGAAGACGCGACAGGTAAATGAGTGATACAATTACGTTTTAGGTCATAATGGAAAGTTGTTTCGCTTCCTTTTCTATTGTTCACCTAGAATGGTGAACAATACGAACATAAAATTCGAAATTAGCCGGACTGCAGGCCGACTGCAGCGATTACGCTTGTGAGCTTCACGTTTTCCAGTTCACCTTTTCATTTCGCGATTTCAGCGAACTCGGAGATGTCAAGCACGTCTTGACCAAATATAGGTCGGCAGTGAACTTTGTACCATTCACACAGTGACTGACATACCTACATACGTGATCGGAATGTCTCTTGAATCGTCGGTAGTCACGGTGATCACATTACTTCAAGATTTCTACCTTCTTCTTTATTTGTACATACACTGGAGATCGTTTGCACTTCCTGCACCAGCTGCATTTTTGGCAAACAAGATTTATCTCTCCTGACCGCGGTGACACAATGCATGTTTTGTCGCAATTATATACCTACATGTCTTTAAATCGCCGGATGACAAATTGAAGGAATATCTTTTAACCGGTTAGGCGAGTCCACCCATTATTTTCTCGGAATTTTTGCGCATCTTAGCATCTCTGCGATGTAATACCGCTGCATCGAAGGACTTGCAGAATATAATTGTTGCATAAGCTAACTTTAAGGTTGCGTCACTTATGCATTTACGAGTATCTCGAAACCTCACCTGAAAATACCAAAGAAATGCAAGTATGGCATAACTCATTCCCAAAGGTCTTTCGGTTCATCAAACAAGAAAAAATGTAATAAAATAAATTACAATTATTTGCAAGTGGGAAAAAATTACTGCTTTCCACAACCTTTTGAAATTGATAAGAGCAGAGAGGGGAAAATACGACAATGGAGTTGTGGCGCGCATAGTACTAATATAATTTAAAATATTGCCTACATGTGTGTAGGAAATATTTTAAATTAAATCATACTAATCCTTGTAAATATGAAGTTAGTTAGTTAATATCAAATAGTAATGCAATGCAAACAATTTTAGGCTTAAGTTGATTGGCAAGGTATACAAAATGGCAAATATTATTAAAATATTTAAAGCACTGAACTTAATATTTGCAAGTATTCATTTTCAAACCAAAATATCTCGCCATCAAATACAGAAGGATTTGCTCATTCAAAACATGCTGCAGGATGTTTGCAATGCTGGAAGGGAGATTTTCCGCCACGGAAAGACTTTTGAAAAAGCTAAACAAGAAAAATTAAAAGTTTACTTTGTGCATTTTCTATTCAATATATTTTTTTCATTCACGAAGCAAAATTTATGGAGGAATATCATCTCTCCAAATAGTTAAAAATCTAAAAACTGCATTTCTATAATATACACATTTCAAAATAAAATTAAATAACATACTAGAAATCAGAAATATTGAAAGGTTCTGGTTATCTTCTACTTCTCTACTCTTGATCCGAATTATGTTACTTTCCGCAATAGCAGCAGTCACAAATTCCATTTAGTTGTATTATATTAAGTTATTATAATTAGGAAAATATAGATAAGCAAAGATTTTTTTTTAAGTTGATTCAAACAACTTTATATATTTGGGCATAATGTACAATATAGTTCATGTCTTTTATTCTGTAGACTACAAAAAAATAGTCACAGCAAACACGTTCAAAAAATCTTAATAGAAAAACGTTTAGTATTGTCGTGCTGATATTGTTTTAATTTTCGAAAGTTTGAACTCACCATACTTATCGTAATCGCTTGAAAGTGATATGGTGAGTAGTTTTGATGGGCATAATGATGACTCGCATTCACCACTCACCACTGATTAGAATCCCGGCCCTGGTCTAGTAACTTTTAAGTCAAATTTTCTCGAGTGAAAATCTTTTAAAAAGTTTCATGTGATAGTGAAGATGTTTATCAAAATTTACCAGACAACTTTAAGTAAAAATTGGGTAGACTCTCAAAGTTCAGGTTGTGTATATTCTGTGTGAACCACAAAAGAGCAAATCATACATATGCCAACAAACAGATTACAGATATGACAAGCAGTCGGTGATTTTAGCCAAATGCCAAAACCGGTGAAATTGGGTAAAGCGACAAGTGCTAAAAAGAGCTCAAAGTTCTTACGAACTGACGGGTTTGAATTCCGTGAGTTACTTTTCTAAAGTTGATTAGCAACCACTATTTGTTTAAACAAGTCAATTTTTTTTACGAAATAACACACAATGAACAATCTAAATACTCAAAAACAAGGTTAACAAAGGCAATTTGAAAGATTAGGTGTATGTTATTTACATTTTATGTATGCACAAATGAATGAAAAAATTTAGTATCTGCTGGCCTACGATGTGTCAGGTACAGTGACTTGAGGCGTGCAATGTGTTTTAGGACTAAATATGAGTGTGAAATTTTATTTCACCGAATATCCAAATACTAAAACAAAGAACAAAATTTTAGAACTTTAGAAGAATTTTTAAAGAACAAAATAAGTTTTACACATTGTGTGTAACTTTTTATTATTATATAATTAATAAAATTCAGAATTTCTTTAACTTAACGCATGTATTTGCAAGTTTCAATATAAACCTGTGAAACTACTACTCACATGTGTAAATTGGAAGAAAAAACGAATAAATTTAGTTTAATATTTCAAGGTCGAAGAATTTTTAAATAATTTTAAACCTGTAGACATGATAGATGACATTTTCCAGAATCTTAGATGTATACCATAATATTGTAAATTCGAAATATGTGCCATCATTTTATAATATGTTTTCCCAAATTATTATTTGCGATAAAATAAATTTGAAAAGATTTTATTAAAATTTTCTAAATTAAAGTTATAGGCCGTTGAAATAAGCGCTGCAGGGCAATTATAGTTATCGTTTGATTGATTTTCAATTTCTATACAATTTTTGCTCTTTTACTGATTATGAGCAGAATTATTTTTAGTTACACATATATTTAATTATTTTATTTGTTTGTTAGACTGTTATTTTTAATTTTCAAATTTTGTTTGTATGTAGTTTTTGACGCTGCGACACTATGTAGGACTCTAAATAAAAGATGAACTATTGCAAATAATGTATTCATCATGTCTTCAAATGCATAATCTAATGATTGGAAGACTAAAACTGCTTCATAGGTATTTTCTTTAAAAAGAAAGTTTATTAAATATAGGTTAAGTATATTGAGAAGAAAAAACATTTTCTACGTACGTTAATGTCAGTATTGTGAAAATTCTTTTGAAAATAAGCATGTATGTATGTATATAAGTAATGAATACTACAGATTAGTACCACTTATTTAGCATTAAATTAGTAAAAGTTAATTAAAATTCTTTAATTGTTTCGGCTATCGGCGTAAATAATTAATTGTGCATGTGAAATGATATTCTTGACTAAAATGAGGAAGAAAGCTTTAAAATGTGCATTAAAACTTCACTTCAGATTGCTTAAGGGAAACTCATAGGGGCTATAATTGCTAATGTAAAAAGTGAGCCAGGGAAAGAAATCGTGTCTAGTATAAAAGGTTATCTTGTAAAACTGGAACGTAATGGATCTTTTTATATTGGTTGTTATCCCATTACCTATGTAGGACTCGCCCGATTTTACAACAGGGCTAATGACTAGTCGATCTATGGCTGCCTTCGATCTGCCAAGATTGGGAAGTTTTACTGGTTCAGGCATAGTAAATCATTGGATACCTATAGATACTTATGTAATTATGGCAGTTTTAACTATTGTTTTATGTAATTTTTGGAGTGCTTAATACGAATTCAAAATCTAAAATATTCTATCACATCCCGTTTTCGAAATAAATAGTGTTAAAAAATAATAAAAGTCATATTTTGTCAATATTTGAAAAGTTTTTTTAAAAAGTTCTAAACCCTTTTCCGCTGCTAAATGGAGGTCGGGCATTCATCCATTTCATAAAAATACGAAAAACATAAACTCCTAAGGCAATTCGTTTAATTTAACTTTTTTCATAAACAAATTTATAGTTTATCCAATAAGTAGTGAATGAACATCAGTGCAGGAGTAGTTTCTTGAAATACATGCTTCTCACAAAACTAAAAGTAAATGTTGCACGTTAGTCATATTTTATTCATAGGTATAAGCTTTGAATTTCGTTTCGAGTATTTTCGACGTTCCACGATTTTCGAACGTTTTGGAATTGGTCAAAATGCGCATTTTCTCTATTTTGGATCCTTTTTATTTTTTAAAAAGTGGTGTGATGGAATACTTTCAATTTCTGATTCTAAGATTCCTAAGATTTTAGGCCCTATCCTTGAATTCGTTCGAATTGAATCGAAAAAAGCTTACAAAAGCACCTTTTGAATTGAAATTCCTAAAAAAAGTTCCTAATTCTTTAACAAATTCGTTTTAGTCACCTTTAACTTCAATTAATTTTCTCGGTTAAAGTGGTTAGAATAATCCGATAGAAAAATCCAATCGAATTAGTTTGACGTTATGTGCGGAAAAATTAATAGAATTCAAAGGTAATTAAAATACATTTGTGAGAATGTTTCGATTCGAACGGATTCAAGAATAGGGCTCTTTAGATATTTTTCCAAATTTTTGTTCTAACGAATTTTTCAAGTCACTTTGAAATGAATCAGTTAAAGGTAGGCATATCTTTTTCGACTTTACGATAACGGCAAGCACAAATTTGTCTTGTAAAATGTCAAATCGAGATAATGGAAAGCCTTTTTAAATTTACTATCAGACTTTGTTTATAATTATTTGCAGAAATGAGGTAGAAGCATCTTTTTTTAAAGAATTTTCCACAATTATCGCCAATCCAAGCGCTTTACTGGGTTAATTGTAAACGCTTTCATTGCTAATGGATTAAAATTTATTGAATATTTAATAATAGAATGCATCAGAATATCTGTGATTGAGCAGATAGCGTGTTTTTAATCACCTCCTATTTTTGAGTAAAAATAGTAAAGTAAAAGCAATTGTTCTTTAATCTTTTTCCAAATTTTTTGCAATTTTACTCATTCAAAATACTTTGAACATAATTGGTCCATCTGTACAATTTGAAACTTCAAGCGATTGCCCTGAAAGCTGGTATCTGGGGTTTTTTTGGAAAGTCAAGGGATTTTAATGAAAATTATAGTAAACACTAATTTGGAATCCGCTATTTGTAAATTCAATTCGTTCGTTTGGTTTGGTAGAGCTCGGTTCGATCGTTTTAGTTCATTTCGTTCGTTCGAACAAAAAAAAAAAAAATTGTTTAGCATTTAAGGCGCCCAGAATCGGATAAAAGTTATTTACTTTAATAAAAATGCATAAATAAGGGGCAGGCAAAATCTTTTTAGTTGAGGACCATGCTAACAAAATATATTGTAGTTTTTTTCAAAAAATTCTGGAAATGTTTCCATACAATATAACACCTACTAATTTTAGTAACATCCTAATTCACACTGAAGAGAGTGATGAAATTACAAGGATATGCCATGGTTGAGTATTTGGGAAGTTTTTAATTTAGTGTACATACTTATGATACACCGGGTGAAGCCAGGTAACTTAGCTACAAGAGTTACATTTGTATAATAACGAAGGAACAAAGTTAACAATAACTTCTATTTATTTTTGAGGAACACAATTAAATTTGAGTTGTAAACCTAAATGCTGAGTGAGATTTTAGAAAAGGCACGAAGCAGGTTCTTTTTATGCCATCATCTACTACTCAGCACACTTGTTCATGTTGTTCGCGTCTGCTGCGAAAACAGAAAAAAGTGGCTTCTGTAAATCAATTACTTCTGCAAATAGCGCGAACGCGCATTTCAATTAGTTTACCTAATCACAATTAATATGAAACGGTTGCTGGCTCACGAAATTCAATTTAGTTCCAAAGACGCCTTAGAGAAACCGTCGAGTTCTGTCTGTTTCCCTTTGGTTCTCACCACTCGAGTCCACGACTCAAGCACTGCGCCTGAATGAAAATTATTTAAATTCCTCCGAAGAACACGGCCACGTCTTTTTTCGCACGAAGACAGGCAACATGTTCCGCGCCGGAGTGGCCGCACGCAACATTGAGCGGTGGTCAAGACGAGGTCTGCACGGTCAGCGAGTGACAATGACCGTGCAGTTTGGCCACGGCTGCCATCGCCCACATGGCTCCGTGGTTCGCGCGGACTTTCATTTTTTGTTCTGGCAATTGCGTGACGGAATTTGATGATTTGATATCATCGCGAGCACGAAATTTATGCAAATAAATCAAAGGAAAGGCGCCGTTACTGGTGCACTTCTACAAGACGCTGAAGTTGGTAAGTGAATGGGAAAGTGGTGACCATACCGATTTTTGGGGACAACCGAAACGAAAGTAAACGATGTTTTGTTTGAAATATTTCGCACATTCAGCGGAAATAACTTTTTGGCAGCGAGATCGGGGTCAATGATTTTGAATTCCTCGCAATCTAACCTGATCCGGGGGGTCATCGGTTCTTTATGGCTTTTATTTAATTCAATTGATTCGATCCGGAGCGAATTGGCGACACGCTTTTCGGGACGCTGAGTTTCTTCACGCAAAGTGAACATTTCAATTAAATTGGAACATAGCTGTGAACGTTACACCGTGCGATTTTCGATTTTCTAGTTTTTATCAGATTTTTAATTGGCACATATATGATTTTATATAAATTTCCTTCAAATCCTTTTTCATTTTTGATATTTTTTGTAGGCAGGCACTTTAAGTAGGTACATATGCATATATATTTTAGTCTTTTCTAAATCTTTTATAATTTTATCTAGAGACTTTAGAGTTCTATGTAAATGAAATTATTGTTCAAGTGCAAGTACCTATGCATGTGTCTGCTTTTCAGGGAATTTCACTGCAATATTATTATATTATTGTATTATATATGTATATCGTAATTACTTTTAAAAATTGTTGTCCAGTTAGGTAACATAATATGAGGAGTTCAAAAGGTCCTATTTCCACCTTATAGTCATTCACATTTTTTTACTAATCCCACTACTATAATCTAAAATCCTACGTAAAGATGTCTTTACTTTTGACCAAAACGGTCTAGTTTCTTGGAAATTTATTTTTATTGTTGCAACCGAAAGGTGCTATTTTAGTTCATTGACCCTTGCATTTGAACTATACGGTTACGTATTAATTATTGAGTAATTATTATTTTGATTATTTAGTAACAATTATCGTTGCCATTTCTATCGGAGATTTAAAAAAATGTTTATATGGAAGAACAAAGTTTGTTTTCTGAACACTTTCTGTGTGTCAACTGTTAAATTTATGTTTTAGTTACTTATCGGAAATCTAATTAGAGTACGTAAATACTGATCAAAAGAGGCTATTTTTAGTTCGTTCCAAAACAAGGGATTTTCAGAATATCTGAACAAAAGGTATTTTTAATTGTTTATTATTTTGTTAAAAATACTGGAAAACTTATTAATCTTAATAATCTTATTGACCACTATAAGTTTTCTTTTTTCTTAAATTTTAGTAAACTTTGCTTAGTGTGGAAATAGCCTCTTTTGAACAGACACTCTAATTATTAAATTTTAATTTGTAAATAAAATAACATGCACACATGATACCTTCAACATACGTCCTTTTCTTCCGCTTGGCAAATAAATTAATCCGAATTGTATGTGTGATAATGAGGTAATAAGCGTAAAAAACTATCTGAAAAGGCAGCAAGGTTCAGAAATAATTTAGTTTATTTAAATACTTAAAGAATAAAAAAAACAACTAAACGCTTAAATGAAATATTTAAAATATACCTACTTGTCGAATTCTTCGAATGGAAGTTCTATCATTTTCTAAGCGACTTTTCTATACCTTTGACGTAATTAAATCTGCAAATTTAAATGGAAATGAATTTAAAAAGAGAAAACAAACAAAGCTGATACAATGGTTTGAGAAATGTTTCTATCTTAAGAAGAACTTAGAAAGAGTAAGACTTTCAAAAATGCCGCACGATTTTCTCAAAAGCAATTAGAAATACGAAGAAAAAAACTTAAATGTTCGGCCTGAAAGTTTTAAAGCCTTTTTCAATATCAAGGCTACGGCCATTTTTCGGAGATGTGCATCCATTCAAAACAACTCGCAAATAAAATAATAAAATTGTAAAAGTTGCATACCTAACCCTCTAATAGTTTTACTTAATGAATATATAACTTAAAATTTATATTTTTCCTAAACTAGAATATTTCACAAAGGAATATTTCGCACGAATATTTTTAGCTTTTAGTCGCCGTAAGCACTCAATAGAATAAATTTTTAATAATGAAATTCAATAAATTTTAGTATTTTCAGTCGATTTAACAGACTGAAAATAAACTTCTGGAGTCATTGTATGATATTAAAGAAAAAGTAAACACGAATTTTATTTGTATTTTTTTCAGAAACAATGTAACTTTTACAAAAAGATCACATTAAAAATAAATATTTGTTTGGTTGAGAAAGGGCAACATCTGAGAAGTACATTGAACAACCGTATTATTAACATTTTTATTTCCAAAGGGTATTATTTGAAATTATTCCTCTGCGAATGACAGCAGAAGTAAATTTCAAACTGAAAGGCAGTAAAATGTTATGGCATTTGAACTACATATTTGCTGTCGCCAAACTAACGACTCTAATAACATGTTGAAGTGATTTTAATAAAAATTTATAAAGCTCGAAGCTTATGACTCAGCATTACTTAAAATAATCTGGCTATTGTTGTCTAGACAATCGCATTGTCTGTCCGCCGATGAGGATGTAATAAGAAGGAATTGGAAATACGCTTTTCTACATCTCCATAAAAAAAGTGGTATTAAGCACGGAGTACTTAGCTCAAATTTCAAACATCAAATAAAACCATCATTATTATTGGATCCTCTCAATAAAGCTCCCCTAAGAGCATCTATGAATATATTTACATTTTGACGACAGACTTTATTGAATTTTTTGTCCGATTTCATATAAAATGATATTTAATAATGAACCTTCAGCCAATAAAACAAATAAAATGAATACTGAATCAAAAATTATTTTATTACTTATTATAAAGTTTTAGTAAAAACTGGTATCTTAATCAAATTTGGTAAAATTTAAAACCAAATTAATTTTTAATTTGAAATCCAAACCCATGCTGTTCGCAGATACTAAAATATAAAACTGGGATTTTATAAAAAATGTTTTGTGATGACGGCCATGCATAATGTTCTATTTCCTATAAAATGTATTTAGCTAAATATTTATGTTAAAAACCGTTTATTTGAACCTTAGACTGAAATGATTTGTGGAATTTACTACAAATATACATATGTATATTTAGGTTATGATGCACATATGTATATGGTTGTGGCCGATTGTCGAAAGCCATATAGCAGCTTCTACAGATAACATTAGCTAAATTAAATTGTTTTTTGCATAATAATTATGGCTTCAACTCCTACAAAATATATGTTTGGTTCCTATAATTGCTATACAGCATTTAATGTTGGTACTCTGTCCACCATAAATTGTTTCCCTTGTAGTAGTTATTCAAGATTTTGTGTGGTAGTTTAAACATTTTTCATGTTCTATTTTGGTATGTATGTATGTATGGTATGTACATAGTATTTGTTAAGTTTGTCAACAAAAAAAGAAAAAAAAAATGTTTGTTTCTATTTCAACAAAAGTCCTCAATTCGCAATTTGCAATCTGCAGCGCCATACCTTCAAAAAAACTTACGTCATGAATCTCAGGCGTTCATAGGGCATGAAATTGGACGGCGAAATAGACACGAATTGGTCAAGGTAAATAAAATCCGTGATTTAACGCAGTGTTCGACTGCAATGTACCCAAAATTGAACTCATCTGGGGTCGTGAGGAGTTTGTTGACTGCGGCGGTAGTTAGTCTTCCCGGCAGTTAGCAGCCGACACTTCCTTCATTTGCATCCCTGGTCCAGATCCCAGCCGTGGACCTCGCATAAAGAAGGAAGGATCGGGAGACGACGACGACGGGCAGTTTTCAGATTTTTATAAAATGCACCCCGAGCGACTCCGTTTGAGGGACCACTTCCGGATCCTTCGAGAGTGTGTTTACACAAAGTTGGCGAGCCCAGAAGGGCGTAAATTAAAAGCAGGAGCCCATTCAGCCGGGGGTTTGTGCAATGAAGTCATACTGCAAGGTAAGATCGCTGCCAAATTGCAGCTATTTCAACATTGCACCCAGAGCCGGCCGGGGCTGGTTAGCGGGGGCGGAGCGCGCCTTGGCACTTTGCCAATTTCTGTGTCAGACCGCCATTAAATGTGACCCATTCTCCGGGTGAATTACGAGGTATATGCGCCTGACGTGGCGCACGGTATCACTTTCCGCCAGTGAAAGTGACAAAATTTTAATAATTTTCCAGTTGTGCAATAAGTTGATTTATTGTGAACTTTCCAGGTGTGTTAATCTCCTCGTTTATAGCGGGGGACTATTGCCCGACAGGGTGGGCTAGAAAATCCAGACGTAATTAATTATTAAATCCGCTCTCCTCGTTTTGTCGGTGCTCGTTCATAATTCCCGATGATTTTGGTTGGCTTTCTGGTGGTATCTAGCCGGGCTGCTTCTCCTCTGCTAGACTTTAAACTGCGGCGCCTTCGCAAGGTTAGCACATTGCCTGGTCATAAATATTTTATAGTTTGTTGAAAATTTTATGTACCAGTGCAATTGATCGGAGCGGAGGTTTCTTGATGGACTTCTATTATTTCAGCCATAAACTCTCATCACGCAATAGAAAACTATTAATTTGGAATACAGCGGACAACAAACATTCAGGGGTTCGTATAACGATAGGCATTATTAGTTTTACGTGCCCTGGGACGTTTCCTTCGGACCTTGATCGTTCCTATTTTATGAATGCAATTTAACCTTTCGCTTAATGAAACTAATTTTATCATAGCAAAATATGACAACTCTATAACGTTTTGTTAAATAACTCATAACTGCTGGTTAGAAACGAAGCAGAAATAATATCATATATTATTATACCCTTATTATTATATTATTAGAAGTAAGTCGTGTAGGCGTGAATCTGTCTCCCATAAGCAACGCGACCTAAACAGATCTTTTGTGCGTTTATTATATCTTATCTTATATATATATTACTCGTATTAACTTACAAATAACAAAATTGCAAACATCCTTTATGGCAGTCATGCTTTTAAACTCTGAAATTCTGATTCTTCGTTTATTTACATATTTTGATTAACTGCTAAAATAGTTTTAGCAGAGATATCTGAAGGTTTGTGGCCACATTTCAAAGCTTTTTATAGCTTTCAGGAATATAAAGCATATTTAGGTATTTCGGAGATTGTTATATTTGTTATAACCAAATGAACTGCTCACAATGAAGACAATACAACACCAATATGTTTCAATTTTAGTTTATTACTAGATACTATTTTATACAATGGGTATGTCTTGCATTCTAATTGGTAAGAATAAATAAATCAGTCTGCTTGCATACGTATTCGACTTTTTTACTAAAATAGAACGATTATTTTTGAGTTCTTTCTGTCAAAATATGTATTTAAAATAAAGTGGTCAATATATGAAGAAGAATGTCGTCAATATTTACGTGGAGGGAAGGGATTTGTTTACATTTTTAACTCGAACACTGATAATAATATTATGTCATTAATAAATTGTTTTGGCAAGTGTCAAGTATTTCGTGAAATTTCCATTTTCAAACGAAATTGGTATTATTAAAATTGTACATAATGTAGACAAATTTGTTAAATATATGTAGTACACAATAACTGCAATATAATAATAGTTGGGATATTATGAAAAGAGAATAGAGAAATAATAATTTGTTAAGTATGAACAGTGAACACAAAACAGTTTTCCTAATTTTTTATAATAATCTTTTTCAAAATAAAACACATTTAATAATGCCCTTGTATATACACAAGGGTGTTATGCACATATAAAAAGCAGAACAAAAAAATGTATCTTTAAAATGAAAAATTCATCTTAAAATTGTCTATCCGCAGCCTTTGACATAGGTAAGTTACCAGAAAATGTAAATATTAATTTCTCAAAAATACCATGCAAATTTAATTAATTGAGCTTTAGAAGCTTAATCTCGTAATATCCAATTAAAGAAGTGAGAATTGTTTACTTTATATACAAATTATTTCCCGGAAACCGCTTCAACGATTTTGATTTATTTAACTGAATAGGAATTTTCTAGGAATTTTCTGGGAAAATTTGTGTAAACGATATTGTCGGCTCGGCCAATAAAAATGCTAATGTTGAAATGGACGACAGTTTTAGGAAAATGTACAATTTCGATGTGTGAGAAATTAATTTGTGGATATGGATAACTATAAAAGCGAATGTAGTACTTTAATATTGAATATAAAATGAAACCAAGTGTGGGGAAAACTTTAATAACTAAGTTTTCTTTTTCTTTTTTTGGGAAAATGTCTGTTTTGCTGAAACTAACAAAGTTTTCGATTATTATATTTTTGTTATAAAAATGACATGATGTTTTTATTTATAATCATATGTCTTTAATCAAAGCAATGATAAAAGCTTTTATTTCTATAATAATTATATTTGATCCATTGTCTTTAATTTACATTACCTTGGAATTAAATTATAAAAATCTAATTTTGAACTCAATCATGACATCTTACAAGTTTTTGCATATAATATGGTTCATAAATAAAGCGCTTGGTCCTCTTTTTGCATAGATTCAAGGCTCCAAGTCTGATAACCTATAGTTGCGTCGCACTTCATCTTAAAATAAAAATTAGAATATTTTCCACGTAGCCAACATATGTATGTGATTTTGTACATACATACTTCCCCTACTAACTACTCGACTATAATTAAAATCCAGAAATGGTAAATACGTTTCAAAATATAAGTAATTTTCTAAAAGTTTTTAAACTACCAACTTCACTATTTTTATCATAGTTGAATTTTCATATTTTTGGAAGAAAATTATTTATTTAGAGTTTTGTTAACTGATCTAAAGTACACGACGAATTTGTCTGAGCCTAATGTTAATATAAGGCATTTAACGCATAAGATTTTGTAGGTCGCACTCCCTTTATCTGCTTGGCTCCAACATCAAGTGTGAATAATAAGTGAGGAAAAATTTGGAACAGTGTTTTTCACAGCCTGAAGGTAACTTGAGTCCTAATATAGTGTTAATTAGGAAAACCTCATACTTGTAGTTGTTTTAACGTTTGGAATATATTATGATACTCTGCTCCTAACGTGGTTCTTATCCTACTTGGTATCTATTTTTAATGGCTTGGGTATACTTTTTTGTCTATACATACTCGTACCTAAGTAGAAAAGCGTTATGATGCTTAAAGACTATCGGTTGTCATCATACTCTGAACCTGACTAGTTTCTGTACGAGGTTAATTCTAGTTGGATATATTTTTAAGGTGTCTTTCCTTACAGAAAAAAGTTTTAACCTTATATACTCATAAAATTATTGCAGCGCCCGCACTATGAACTACTGCATAGTGAACAATGGTACTACCAAAGTAATGCAAAATTCCGCAGCTGTTTAGACGTTCGTGCCAAAAATTAGAATTTCTTAGAGAAGTTAGTCAATAGCAACTCAAAGTAATAACCAAATTGACGCGGGATCAGGGGCGTCACGCGGAAGTTCTTCGAACCTCGTTAGTGGGCCCGATGGTGGAGATGACAGCGCTCATCGTTCGAGTGTCCGTCGAACCTGCCGCCACCCTGAGGATTTCTTTCCGGGAAACTTTTGATTTGACCATTCACCACAGAAGTGAAGACTCAAAGCGGAAGCTGTTTGACTTCCAATGAGCCGGGAATCGTAATTTAGTCCCGTGGAATTCAAAGAATCCCGGTCCTTTCAACTCTGAGCAAGTAACGAGTGCTGTGAAATTGTAGGGTGCAAGCCCACAACTCAGTTGTCAGTCAGTCGCCCGCAAAACTCGGTCGCACCTTGAAGGTGTCCTCATCTTATCCTGGAGGAATGACGCGCTGCTAGTGCTCATTAGTTCCCTTGCCACCTGCGAGGACTCTTGAATTGTCATAATTCCGGGATGGGCCCATCCCACTTACCCAGTCGAGCGTGCAGTGAGGAATTTTTTCTAAGTCAGTTCATCCAACTGAAGTCTTAAGACACATAGTGCCTTGACATGTCTTCAACTTGTCTCCTGTGTAGCGGAGAGTAGCCGAATCCTGGCATCCTCCCAGCCACTTTCCCTCATTTATTCCGGAAACCGGGAATGGAGGGCGGGCGACAACTTTAGATGTAGGCACGCAAAACACTTGAGAACTCCAAAAAAGGAGCCCGCAAGGAATCTGCTTTAATGATAAATACTTTGCGGGAGATTTTCAACTCATTTAGCAAAGGTTTGTTTGACTGCCTCGCTGTTGCGCGTTCTCCTCGCCCGGATGCTTCAGGGATTAAAATTAGAAAGTCAGATTTGCCCCTTTCGTTTGCTTTTGGTGGGAACTTGCAAATTAAATGCGGCTATTCCCAAAAAGGTATTGCAGCTCCGGAGGACGGACGCTAAGAAGAAAACGTAATCCAGTCGGGCAATAAATGGAAATTCTTGGATGCACTGGATTAGCTCTTCTTTACGAAAATCTTTTTCAGACTTATTCTAATGGTTTTTCCGCTTCTCTGGTCGCTCTGGATTTGCTAGTTTTATCCGAGACGTCATTACACGGCATATTTAAGTTATTTGATATCTACCCGAACAGTTGCGGATTTGAAATGTTGGCGTCTTTAGACTATAAAAACTAGTCATTAAGAAGTACCATGACATGTTTCAATTGTAGTTAATATTGATTTGAGACTAAAAGCAAGTTTAAAATATGGTTAATGAAAATAAAAAACTTGTATTTAAAGTTGTTTAACATTTTCATGTCAGTCAAGGTATTAAAATAAGGTTTAATTATGATCCTTAACAGATAATTAATAACTTAATTAATAGGTGTCTGTATTTATATAATTTATATAATGTTCAAACATTTTTTTATGAAATTACCCGCGTAAAAATAAATGACGGTCGTATCTCGTTGGTATTCGGCATGCTGGTTTTTAGACGGCGCGGGAGGTGCGATGGCCGCATAGAGTTTGCACTAATTTTGAAAAATTTGCTGCTCAAAAAGAATTAAATTAAATTCAGAATATTTAGTACATATTTCACAGTACCACCGTTGTGTGGCCGATGGTGCGGCCTTACATTTACTATAGTGGTGCGGCCGTTGTACGGCTAACTGTGTAGGCGATTTTCCAAAAAAAAAAAAATACTCCGTCCGACCACTGTATGGCAGGCAGAGTAAAACTAAGTATAAATTTTTAATAGAACTGAAATGGCATAGTTATGAAGAAATAAACTGAATAAACTAATCTAAACTAAACTAACACCACAAATGAGGAATTGGAAATATTATTATATTTGGAAATGTCTGCCTGAAAAATTTGTCGTTATTGCTCGCAGCCTAATTAACTTATTAGCAAATCCGTTGTACGCACAGAAGATTCTAAAATACTATCGTAAGGATGTAAATTAGTTGAATTTATAAAAATCTTCGGTCAAAATTGCACCTACGTGTTATAGATGTTTAGCTTTAAAGCCTAGCAAGTTTTGTAGCTCTTTTGCTTTGGCATTGTACAGGAATTTAGAGGCTGTAAATTCGATTTTCATTTTTTGCTATTCGTAGAGAAAGTTGATGGGGGTCTAGGTTTATATTTGGGAATAGACATACATAATTTCGAATAATATAACTGAAATAAGGGATTTTAATTGTATGTTCGTTCTATTAAAAATGTAACATAATAATGAAGAGAATAGCCAAATGTTGAAAGACTTATCCTTCTTTTTTAAAAACTTTGATTTATTCCGGGTTCACCTTGTCATCTAATGGGACACCCCATATTTCCACTTTTAAATCTAATCTTGGATTAAATAATTGAAAGAAATTTGGTGAGTAAACAACCTTTAGGTCCAGAAAGTCCTTGCCAACTCCACCAGTTGACCAGCTTATATCTTGCACCGTTCGCCAATTTACGTCACCTTCATTGGTAATTTCAATCCTTGTAATTATATACTTTTCTCCGCCCTAAAGGTTAACAAAATATTATTGTTAAAATGTGTGAGCCATTCTTTTATTTCATAAGGCACCAAATGCCTGTCTTTTATTTAAAATAAAATTTTAATTATTATATAAATCTTACCTCTGACGAGTATTTAAGGTCCTGGCGGTACACTGTTTGCTCTAGTACTTCAAACTGCCACCAGGTGTCATAATGTTTCGATTGTAAAATTACGTCATTGGGCCCTTTGGTGCCGTATTCTTTAAATTGGTTACAGCATGAAATTTGAATACCGCACAGAAATAGTGTTAGCAATAAAAAAGTATTCATCTGAAAAGAAAGAATTTTAAATATTTAATTTAAAATAAGAAAATTTTCGGCTTACGTTTAATAATTTGGTAGGAGAACAGTTTGACTGCAATAAATGTTCTGCGATGTATCACACAATTGAAAATACTTATTGCAAGCGGTTTTTATAAGGCATTTTTTAAAATTCAGAAAGCTTTCATGTGGATTAAAAAGTAAGGTAAGCATTTAAATCAATTTGTACATGTGCTGTAAACATAGGAACATGTGAATTTTCATACAAAATGCACTAAACAATTTTTGCGTGTGGTTTCAACGTGTTCTGTTTGTCTGTATTTAAGCAGATGCATAGCGAACAAAGAGGACATGTAGTAGCTCTTCGTTAGTTCAGAAATTTCTCAAAAATGCTATCTTGATTATACGACATTCAATCATACACTCTAAATCTTATTTCTAGGAAACGTTACTACACAGTATATAGTGTTGAGTTTCTCTTGGTTTCTAATGCTGTTTACCAAAAAATAAATTAATCTGACTGAGTTTCTTTCAAAATTTCATTGAAATCTAGAGAAAACAAAATTTTCGCCAGCGACGAAAAGCTAGAAATCTATTGACAACACTGAAATTCTAGTGCACTGAACTGCCCTTCTGTGCAAATTCATTGGAATTCTATTAGTTTTTTGATTCTGAAACACATTCGAAGCAGAAGCAGCTCTCGGTATAAAACTTGTTATATCTCGCCTGCTTTTTGTATAGAGAGGAGCGCGTTCTCTGTTGTGCCTCCAGAAAGTTTTTAAATATTAAAAATGGATACTTTAAAATCAATTCAATATTGTCTATCATTTTATTCCGTAATTATTTCAATATTATAAAATATCTTCTGAAGAAAACATCGCTGTTCCGACTCGTATTTGTTGAATAAACCTCTTGTGTGAAAAGTCTATTAGAGATATTTACCTTTAATAGTTCGGAATTCCAGTGAATTCTGGCGGTTATGTTTAAAAATCCAATCAATTTAGATATAAATCTGGTTATAGGAGAGAAATAATAGAATTCTATTGATTTTAATCAGAATTCCAGTAAATTTTAGTTAAAACAAAGACAATAGAATTTTATCGTTTATATTCGCAGTTCTAGTATATTTAGGTAGAATTCTAGTTAAAATAAGTCAATAGATTTATAGTATCTTTATTTTCACTAAATTACTTACTGGAAATCCTAGGTAGCCAACTCTAGTTGCATTTTAGTTGGAAAAAAGTTTTGTGTGTACATGATGTAAATTTTTATAGTTGAAAACGAATTTATTTAATATCGCTTATCGTTCTTTTGAAGTAGACATAAGTCAATAGACATAAGACAGTATAAGTTTATATCTTATTTTACGTACTTCGTATTTGAAATAAAATCTTAATACGTATGAAACTGAAAAGTCATTTCTTTAAAATATCATAGTAGATAGTTATAGTGCAGGAAGATCTCGGTTACTACATATTTCGTACTATAACTAAAGAACGCATGCATTTATTTTATTAGTAGTTAAGTAACAATTTAAATAACATATTTCAATCTATTTTGTAGTTTTAATCTCTGTGTTTTTTGCACGCCTAGTCATTAAAATATTCTTAAATTTCGGTCGAAAAATCGTACGACACTGGAAAAAAACTATGACCGATAGGAGGAAAGCTCTTTTTATAAAAGTTATTGAAAAATTCTCTTAGTATCCATGTGTGCCTTGGATTTCGAGTTACATATCAAACTTAACTTTTCTAAATCTTATTTTAATTGGAATATTTTTATGGAGCAAATAAGGAAAGGATGGATTTTCAAAATGGGTACTTCTACAGACTGTAATAAAAAATTTATATATTATATTTTTGGGATTTATGCCAATCATACATATCTTTAACCAGAACTACGCAGAGTACAGTGTATGAAAATTTTAACCAATGTGACTTAAAACAAGCAAACTTTCTTAATATTTGAGTAAATCGATGTTTCGCATAAGGGCCCATAGAAATATCAGTTCTCATAGATTTAAATTAATCCTTTTCTTGTTTTACTCTAGAAATCTTCAAAATTGAATAATATCAATTGTGCTTTTTTTATTATTAGTAAATCCCAATTCCAATTCAATCCTTAATTAAAAGAAAGAATAACAAATACTCAAATAAATAAATTTCGGAATATACATATGTATTATGCATAAAAAAAAAAATAAAAAAAATTCCAGTTAGGTTACAAAACAAAAGGCTTTATAATCTTAATTTACCCCGAAAGGCAAAGGACATGGACCATTCTGCTTAGAAATGGGCAAGAAGATTTTAAGATTTTGGAAAAAACCGTGGTGGATTGGTGGGACGAAAGGAAGAATACTTTTTTTTTATTTATTTAATTATTTATTTATCCAGATACAGTTACATTTCTTTTGTACATTGTAATACAATACAATAAATTGTATCCAGCAGAAGGTATTTAAACCTGTGCGCTGGTGTGGACCTAATTACTTACATACTAACTAAGAACCAAAACTAAGATAATATTTTTCTTTCCATCAAATGTCACTTATTCTTTGATTTATTTCAATAAAGTATTTTTTAATTTTTATTTTGATATGTGACAATTTACCACTTATATTTTTCAATTAATTTGGTAGCATATTGAATAAATTAATTGCATTAAATAAATGTCTTCGTTTGCCAACTTCTAATGTTGGCTTAGGTAATTTTATGCTGTTATGTCTAGTTATGCTTTGCGATTTTGTATATATTTCCCTCAATTCTTCATAATTATGTATTAGAACTTTATACTTGTATGTTTGTGCAATATTTAGAACTACAGGTTCTTTAACATCAATTATTTTCATCATTCTTTCTTGTAGCCTTGTAAGTGATACTGATCATATCTTTTTCTTTTTCTGCCAATATTTGAATTAGGTTCCACAAAATCATCCAATTTAGTTTTTGAAGATTCGCATTATGGTATTACTATGAATTAATAAAATTAAAGAGTGTATCTTTGATTTCAAAATAACTGTCTGTCTGTCTGATTTCAATGGAGCTTCCAGGTAGTGTATTTTGTCGGAGATATTTTGAGCTATTTTCTAATACATAGATGTTGCACAAATGTTCCTCGGAAAGTTAGAAAGATGCTTTAAATATTTGATTTAAATGAATAAGGCAATAGATCTTTGGTACACAGGCTTACTTAAACTCATATTTATAATATTAGTTGCGATACTTCAAAACTATCATATTAAAGTCAATTAACAGGTAGCCCGAACAACGCCAGGAGCAGGCAGGCTAGTTTTAATATAAATTACAAAAGAATAATCATAAACTTTAGAAGTAATAATTGTTTCGTTTGAAAATAGATTGCACTCTCCGCACTTCCCGCGAAGCTTCGGGATTTACGCGGTACAAGATTAATCTCGTCATATTAATCTGAAGTCAACAAGTCAAACATAATTTTTTAGATATTATATAATAATATTATATAATCGTAAATGGGCTTATGTCGTTATTTGTAAAAATCAATTATAAGACTACATGTGAAACATGACTAAATTTATTACAGCCCTTAAAATAATTATGAATACGGTTATCTCGATTTTGAACATTTTCATAATTTTCATCGGCTCGTACAAGTTAAAACCTGCTGAATAAAGATCAATATTTGGTTTGGCTTTTGAATTTTGAAAACAACTGTGCACGTGAAAATAATGCGGATAATAAATGTATATTTTTTTATTTCAGGTGCTCAGACATTCTCTAGTCTAGGCATATCATTCCGGGGGTTTTTCGATTTTAGAACAGCACGTTTTTAAAATAAAGCAATATAGAATTTAGCTTACATTTCTCATTATTTTTCCGTTCATCCCTACTAAAAAGCGCTTTAGAAACCGTTTTCAAAACGAAAAAGCTGGGAAATCATAGAATTCTCTATAGTTATATTATTCTGTCTTCCTGAGGCTCATTGAAATGATCTTACGTAATAATTTTTTCTACTGAACTAATTAGGATAGTAGATAATGGGTTTTAAAGTTTTAGACAAAGTGAAGCACTGATTCCATTGTTACTAGTGTACACACTCGAACTTCTAAACAGTGAACTCGCATATGTATGTATGTCATTGTTCGTTATATTGAAATTTCGTTTTGCAGAGAAGTTACATAAAGAAATAAAATCGCGGACAATAGCATGCTACAAAAGAAATCGACTTTTGCTAACCTTTCTTCCATATTGAGAATTTGTTTTTAAGTATACCATACAACGCATATCTAAAAATTTGTTTCTAATAAAATAAGATACTTTTAAAGAAACGGTCAACGAATTAGTAATTTGTAGTTTTATGGAGTTGCTCGTTACACATTATGTATAGAATAATTTTTTTCTAGTTATTTGTTATATAGAAAACTTTGTTAAATATGGGTCATAAATTGGTATACATTATAGAGAGATCCGATTGTAATTGAAATAAATCATATCATAAATATGTGGTGTCAGCTAAATTCATTTTAACTTGGGTCTGGTTAATACTCCCAATGCTCAAATTTAGTATCTGTTCATATTTTACTATTTGTGAGATAATAACATTTGAATTGTACAAAATGAAATGCGTACAATGAAAATTTCAGTTGTCTAAGGAAGTTCAACTCGATCATTTTTTTTACGTATAAGGAGCATATTAAGTACTTCACAAGTATGGGAATAGTTGAATACCTACTCAATTTAATATTTGGATAATTTACTGAATTATGCTTGTCTTACACTATCGTCTTGAGGTCTAATTAGTAGTAGTAGTTATAATAAAGTGTTTAATAACTCCAACCCCCCTTCGTCTTAACTTAAGGGAATATAAGTATTTATAATGATCCATGTAAAATAGGGGTATTTTTAGGATTTTTTTTCAAACAATTAATAATAACTTTACTATTGATCATTTCCATTGTATATTTTCGAAAGTTATATTGATAAAAAAATAAGGTGTCACTATCGTTCCTACCACAATTAAGTGTTTTTATTGAAAATAAAAAAAATGCGTTTCAAAGTAACGAAATTTTTAACTTTTTCGAATTGCTTTTTATTTGAAAACAAGAAATGTTCAAATAATATAATTCTGCTACATTTGCCGATACTTGCCGACCGTTTGGCTCTGTTGAATCTAAAATAATTCGAATTGTGTAAAGTAATTTTTAGGGAAGATTTTTTAAAGATGTATGCTTTCAGAATAACAAAAAAAAAATGTTGATTTTGTAAAAATTTAATATTCATCAGGATTTCAATAAATTTCTATTTATTTTAAAACTCTCTGAGGCTGGATTTCTTGTACAAATATCCATAAGGTGTAGAATGAAAATGATTCCGACCGAATGCGATGAGTTAAATAAGTTGTCGATGCAATTCGAACTGCGGAAGGAATAAATCAGAGTTCCTTTCACGTTGTCAACAGACAAAGTTGTGCACTAAGAAAGCCTTCCTTAATGCCATTTTCAGGTCAGAAACAGACATTTCAGGAGCAAATCCCTGAAGACTTCCTCCGTTCTACAAATATCAATTTCAATTACCCTCTGGACAAATGCCAAATTCTTTCGCTCTATATAAGAAAATTCAATAAGCAGAAGTGTTTCACAAATCTAATTAGTTCTGTTTGTGCCTTTCAGATTTATCGGCCAAGATGAGGCTGTGTATGCTTCTCTTCTTATTAATAACACACCGATCGACACAACTTCCGACCGGTCAATCAGAATCAGAACGTGATGGGGACGACTCCAAAAAAATTATTGGATCAAGGTAAGCCTGATGACGGCCGGTG
Organism: Eutolmus rufibarbis; assembly: GCA_963920795.1. Classification (NCBI taxonomy): domain Eukaryota; kingdom Metazoa; phylum Arthropoda; class Insecta; order Diptera; family Asilidae; genus Eutolmus; species Eutolmus rufibarbis. Next base: position 34,458,061 of record OY987205.1, read on the forward strand.
AGATTGGAGCAGAGAGGTGGACTGGGAATGTCCCAAAATATCTCCATTGAGTTCGAAACAAGTTTATTTTGTTCCAGATAATTTTACGAAAGAACTTATGTCACGTTTTGTTGCCCTTAAAAAGATTTTTGTTTCATAGAAACTTTTGCGACATCCTCTAGAGTGTAGACACGCATGAATGTGACGATGTGTGAGGTGGGAGATTTGAAACATTAATGCAATTTATGAGTGCTGCCTCTAATACCTCTTTAATCACACACGAACGATTGATAAAACGTTTGAGTTATCAAAGGCCAATTGAGTTCATATCATTTGCCTTATCAAATTCGCATAAATTAATTTGGATAAGCAAATCCAGCTCTGATTATGTTTGGCCATAAATCCATCAAATTCAGTATTCAGTTAATTAAAATCGAACATTTGTTTTTGATGTACTCGTAAAGTGTATAAAACGTGCCTTTTGGTAGTAAAATTAATTAAATTCAATTGATCCTCCGGAGAGGCGCCATGTAATAAAATTCTATTAAATTATATGTATGTAATGAATTTTAAAATCACCTTTTCTGTCTTCACACATCATCGTCACACATGAAGTCGCTAAAATTAATTTTGTTCGAAGATATTATTTAAAAATGATTTGGTGAATCATGATAGAAGAATCATTATTCTAAGAAATTTTGAGATATTTGATAAAGAATAAAAATCTATTCTACTACATAAAAGTAGTACCTATTCCTTTGGGTATGTCGTTTACAATATCAAAATGCCATAGTTTTATAGGATAGATTCACATACCTATTATGTACCACCAATAATTATTTTTCTTATAATAAACATACATATTACTATATTAAATTTAATTTATAAGTTATCTTTCACTCTCAAAGATTTTCACCTTATGGTCTTAAAAATTAAAATCAGGTTTAAAAAAAGCATTAGAGCCTAAAAGATTACTTGGCTTAAAAGTTTCGCAAGGAACTGCTCACTACTTGCGCTAATATTTTATTAATGACCCTTAGAGCTCTCACGGTCTTCTTTTAACTTTTCTCCGACTATAAGCTTCAGGGCACTTTTCTCAATTTGCTTCCTAGAATTTTAAATTCTCGCACTGAGTGTTACTGTAGGATATAAAATAGTGTAGGAATATCCACGCCGTGTTACGTAAGCCTTAATGAGCACCTGCTTCAAATCTGATTAAAGTTTACTTAACCTAAAAAATACCCACTCGGCGAGCCAGAGGGATTAACCTTGAGATGAAGAAGAAAGCTTTTAAGAGCTTCAATATTTAACATCAGCTCAGGTGAAACTTTGGACGGAACAACTTGCTAATTCCATGAGGTATAGTCATTTCTTCGGGGTATATCTGTTTAGTCTGTTTGAGGTATTGGTCCTTTAAAAATCAAAAATGCAAAAATACCAAATACTATGGGTAATTAAAGAAAATAAAAGGTTTCCAACTTAATGGTTGTGGGTTTGGATCGATTTTGAGTTGGAGAATTCTTTGAAAGCATTCTTCGTTTCCTCTAAATTTGAAGTTTTTGAAATTTAACCTTGCTTTTGTTTCCTTTAAAGAGTTCTTTTAGTTAGCATACATTGAAAATGTGCGGAAACGTATATGTAATTCCAATTATTTTAAGCTTTTCTATACACACAAAAAAAAAAAAACAAAAGCCGAAAATAGGTAACATTACTAATTCTCGCTTCTCTTTTGACAAATGTAAAGAAATCTTGTTTCTGTTCAAGAGAGCTTATTTTCATTATATTTATGTATATTAAGAAAATTTAAATATAATAAAATTGATGAAAAAAAAATTATTCGTCAGTTTTGAAATATTTAGTAAATTTAGTAGGCAACTGGGTGATTCGCTTAATGAAATATGAGAAATGTATAATAAGGGAATTCATATACCATATATGAAGTATATAAAAAGTACTAGATACCATAGTTTAAAGAAATTATAGAATGCTCAAACACTTAACTTTTTAATAGTGTTTAAAATGGGTTAAATCACTGCAACTATAAAATCGTTGATGCCTGTTGATTTTGCAAATTCGAAAGAAATGAATATGAACTACAAAGAAATATAAAAAAAAAACAATTTTGGTAACCACTCCAAAATAATTAATTAATGAAACAAGCATCCCTATTCATTTTTATATGTATAATCACGTTTTATTATGATATATTACACCTTAAAGTAAAGAATAATATAAGTTTACAAAAATGTTTTGAACTCAAATAAAGGTTACAAAAACATTTTATTACTAACAGTATACGCTGTATATGATATAACCTAAGAGCTGTTGAAAAAAACAAACCAAAATTAAAATTATGGTAATCTTTGAAAAAATTGTAATTTTCAAACAAAATGCTGGGGCTTCCTTCTTATGAAAACATTATTTATTTTGATAATTTTTGAAATTTTATAGTTTCATATCGACAATTTTAGTACTATTCTTGAAATCTGTGGAAAATTTGATCAAGTTTTCGTGTTTATCGTTTACACTAATTTCGAAAATATAGTTTGAAAAAAAAAACCCGTTTAAAGTAACGAGAAACTACGGCGCCAAACAAGTCATATAACATTAAAAATACTTCGAATTTTACTTTACAAACTTTATAATAATATTGTTGGAATGTATAGGTATTATTCATTTTATTAATTCATGGAATGAAGAAATTAATATCTTCAAAATTGAGGAAATAATGAAGGGGTTTTTTGCTGAGGTTTAAAATTTACACTATTCTATCCAAATTCAAAATTTCCAACATGTTAGAAAGTTCAAATTTCCTGTAGTAATGTGGTTAGAGATGAGTAGTTTGATTAATGTAGTCAGTAGAAAGGTTCAAAAGTTGAACTTTTATAAGTTTTATGGTATATATACATAAAAATATCCCCTATACTTTTTCAATTTCGGTTATTGCGAAAACAGTGATACTTTGCATATGACCATTGAAAAAGCTTCTAAAAAAAAGACTTCCTGCATCAGTAAGCTCATATTGGATGTTTAAAATTGGGACACCCTGTATAAATCTCATTAAATTAGCCGATCCAAAACGAAAGGCTGTGCAAATGCGAATTTCGCAAGGGTGCCTTTAAGCATGCGATCGTTTGGAGACCATTTCTAGATGGATTTATGCTCCCGATAGCACGGCTCCTGGACCGATTTTCACCATCCCTCGAAGTCATTTGCCATTGCACGGCTCCCGGAGCACATTAGCGGCAGTCGCGGTGTTGTTGCCTTGTCTAATTATCGCGCACAAAGGCATCTAGGGATAAGAATTTAAATGGCATCCTGCATTCTGGAGCATTTTTCGGAAGCGGCAGAATGGAGATTTCATTAGGATTAAGTGGAGTGGAAATGACTTCTGTGCCGCGACTATGCCTCTTGATCCCCCAAAGAGAGTCCCACGGGGCAGGTGGAGGGCGGATCGTTAATTAATTTGCATGATTCCAGGCAAGGTGCGTTCCGCCGATTCCTGCACCGCAGCCAGAAACCATTGAGTCTTCTTGTGGGCTTGAGGTTAATGGCTTTGTTTCTCACGTGTGCGGAATTCCGCGGCAATCCACTGCAGCGTTTCCAGCTTTATTACTTATTTCTCACCTCGAACTGCTCACGAACTTCAGTTATGCAAATTAGTTACTGAATTTATGTTTTCACTGCCATTGCCAAAAACAGGGTTGCAGACGGCGCGGCATCGTTGGTGTCGAAAGTCGCACTATTTTCCGTGCCCGGCTGGTGTCAGCCGCCCACCCTGTAGAAGATTCCAGGGATCATTCGAAATCGGAGAAATTTAAATTCCAGGGAAACCACCACCCGCTGAAGATGCTTCGAGCGAAAGAATTTAACTCCCTGTGATGGCTTCGTTTATCCAACTTGAATTTATCCGACAATTTAGAGATTCTGCTATCATCTGGTTATGCAAATTTCCCATTGCAACTGCGCTTACAATATTCCCCCAATGAAAATGCAGTCCCGTCCACCTTATTTTGGCGGCGCATCTGATTATGATAATGCGATTCTCTGTGAAAGGTACCTCATCGCTTTGAAGGCAAAATCAATGCACCAATTCAAATAATTCATGTGAATCTCCAGGTGTTGCGAAAATTCCTTATAAATTATATATTAGACCGACAGTAAAAAAAATAAAAATTGTAAGAGCGAACGAATGCAATTGTCTTTAAACTAGCTGGCGAGTTCTTCAACCTGAGATCGCGCGAATAATAATACACCTGGAACAGTGATTCTCACACATGTTCCAGACTTTTACGACTGAGTCAGCTAAAATCAACTAGTCAAATCCCAATAAAGTGGAAACTAGACTAAATTATACACTTGCGTGTCTGCGTCCATTCTAATAGAAATTCACGTAATATGGGAAAGAAACTTAGTTTTATTGATTTAATTCGAGATAAGCAAAAATTTATTATAATCATATATGATGGCTATTGTTCTTTATTCTACTTAATTTTTATACATACCTACCAACATTTTAATGCCAGATGTACATGCAACGTACAATCAGGAAAATACGTATCATTAAAATAAAGGAAATGCATCATTGATTGGTTTTTCTTACTTTTAAAAACAACTTTTATGAATCGTATTTTTAAATATAGAGGTTTCTTGCTTATAAAATGTTTATATTAAATGAAGAAAGGCTATACAATCAAGGATAAGTAGGGCTGAAAACGAATTAATGAAGCAAGTTATTAGAACAAAAAAATCAAAATAAATTCAGTCATTTCAAAATCTTCACTTCATTAGAGTAATGCCATGTACGATATTTTACGTATTAGTGTGTGGCAACATTTGACATGCAAAATGTTCATTAAATTTTCGCTCTATATAATTCACATGTCAAGTTGCAAGAGCCAGTTTATAAGTAATATATTTTGTAAACCAATTCCCAAGTCGAACTCACACATGCTTTAATTAAGTGAATATCTACAAAGTAAGAACTTATTCCTTTAAATCACTACATTAAAATATCTTTTATTCGTAAGAAAACACATTCTTAATTGTATTTATAAAAAAGGAATCATCTTAAGATTAAAGGGACATTTTTTAATTTGAACCAATAACTCATAATAGATAATATTAAAAAAAATCATGAAATAAATGAAATAAAGTGATTCCTTAAAATAATGAAATAATCGCATATGTTAGAGATGGTGTTTCTTAAACGTAAGATAAGTAACTTTAATGAAATGATTAAAAACATATTTGGTTTTATGAAAAATATTTAATTTTTCTAATGACTATCGTCATGTCTCCGTATTCAATGTCAATTTTCATTAATTCTATAGCTGTTTTTCATAACTTTTAGGAAATTTTTTCCCAAGTGTAGGGTAAATATGATTTTATGATTTTTTGTTTTCAGCATTGGATTGAATGCACTCCTGATTTTGTATAGTTGGCTTTTTCTTGTCCACGTTTTTAAATACATATGTATGTGTAAATATGATTTTTTAACAAAAAAATGTATTTGTGTCATATTTCAAATTAGTGGATATTACCAGTGGGTTTGGTTAATCTAAAGTTGAAAATAGTCTTGGATTAAATTTAGGCATTATTGTAAAAAGTTTGATAATTTCCATAGATAAAGCCTAAAACAATGCAAGAGAATGAGTTATAAAGGTTGTTTTAATCTCTTGCGCTGCTGGAAATTAATTTGAAGAAGGTCATGTATAACAAGTCGTCCAAAGCTTCTCGCAGTGAATATTTACTTGAAAGTTTTCCGTCAACGTGTATAGCACGTCTTTTCTGTTTGAGCGATCAAAAACAAGCGACGTGCATAGTATTCATTCATTCATTCCAGCACAACGTATTAAGCCGTGCTTTCATTCATCATCCAGCATCTACATAAAACCACTTAGTTTAAAAGGCTTGCTTCATTATTCCATATACGATTAATGTTGTTTATCTTTCGAGCTAATTAAGTATTAATTAATGCGTTTCCTTTTTAATCTGCTTCAATTAGCTTTAAACCTCTTAAGAGCATGACCTTCATCCGATTTACAGGAAACTTTTTAAAGTTTATTATCTCTTAAAGTTTGACGCTCGACACTAATTATTATTTTTTTAAAAATTTTAATAAACACAAATAATAAGGCTTTTTAATATATTTTATTGCATTACTGGTTTTTGAAGTAGTTTAAAACGAATATGAGCAACTTTATAATATTAGAAAATACAAAAGTGTTTTAAACTATTTATTTTAGTAATGTTATAAAAAGAAATTAAATTTTTAAATCTTTTGTGATATCGGTAATATATTACAGGGGTTCTTGGGACTAAAATAATTAAAAATATTTTTTTTTTCACAATTCAAACTCAAAATGGTTTTCCAAACATACATTTATATTATTGTTTATATAATTTATTAAGAAAATAAATACAACCATAACACTCAGTTGATAAAATTGCATCCAATGGACTTGAGTTTATTATTTTTATAGTAAAAAGGTGAATCATTCATTTAAGAATCCAAAAGTCTTTTCGTCTCTACCTAAGAATTCTATGATCTCAAGGTATTCAATTCAACCAAGAAATTCGTGATAAAAACCCTAGTTGTTTGTCATTTAATTTCAGTCAAGTAGAGATATTGACATCTAAAATGTAAAACAACAAAATATCTTTGAAGGTCAATTCTTATACGTACGCCTTTCTTAACAGTAAAACACTTTTCACTATCTAAAAAAGCTGAAGATATGAGTAAACTCAAGATGTGTGAATTTAACCCTATTGATCAATTTTTAAGAAATTTTATATGAATAAGATTAATTGTTTTCGCTGATTTATTGATTTCTGACTATATTAATATAGTGAGTAATGAATAAGGGTTCGCAATTTTAAACTAAAGAGTGACTCTAAAATTGGTGTTTTTTTCACCCGTTTTGCGGCTACTAATTTTATTGTTAACAAAAATCTTTCTCTTTTTAAGAACACTAATTTCGAAAATTCTGATTTTACATCTGGCATTACAGGACTATACAAATTTGTTTTCAATTTTCGATCAATTTCTGTTACTTCGTTTACTACTAACGATTTATTAATTATTACTGCCCTTTGAGAACAACAAATTTGATATTGATCCCTAAAATAGATACTACTGTCTAAACTTGTTTCGCTTAGGTATGATACATATATTTCCGAAACTTATTATTATGACATAACTGAATTTGTTTGAGATAAAGATGCTCTGAAAATAGTTTAAACATTTTTCAATTCCTTCAATGCAGTGATTTGTTGTAAACCTACATAAGTATGATATTATTAAATTTAAACAAAGTTTTTCAAGAAACAGCGAACAGTGAAAGTTAGATATTTTTTGAAAAATCTCTATATCAATCAAAAAATTACCTACAAAAACTTAAGGAAGTCATCCTTTTGAGAAAGAATGCTTATCAAAAAAATATTTGCAATTTAACAACTGACCAATTGTTTACTTTTAATTTTTAGTGTTGTGACATCAGTTTCAGTAATACTAAATGGAAATGAGCCACAATTTACTGATGCCATCGGAAAACCTATACCAAAACCATTGGTTCCTCTACAAGTGGCTAGTCCCATAAACCTTCTTAATCCAGACAGATACGAATTCTATACCTTCGATGACAATGGTGAGTTAATTAAGCGTCTAATGACCCTAAAAGAGATTCAGAGTATTGTGGCAAATGGTGATGGAGATGGCGCAGCAATAATACACAACATTCCACTTGACGATCGTGACCCTGAGAAAAATGTCCAGGACATTGTTCAAAGTGTACAGAACGTTTTGACTAAAGAGGTTGAGTGGAAGAAGAATATTTCTAATGATCAATTAGTTTTGGACACGCCAGATGTATCTTCCTCATGGTCAATGATATTGCCAGCAATATTTGGGAATACGGGGGGCGATATATTTGCGCAGAAGCCACAACAAGTTGTTATGACTCCAGATTCGGATGTGGTTGAGCAATCTGCAAAACCAGCTCCAGTTAAAACAACTTCAACGCCAAAGCCTAAGCCTACAAAGCAAACTGTACCGACTAAACGAAGGCCGACTCATCCTAAAAAGCCTGCTACTACTACTTCTGCTGCTCCACAGAAGATTTTTGTTAATAACGAAGAGATAATCAAGCCAATCTTCAACCGTGTGGACGGGACCACGACTGAGATTTTTGAACCTGATACAGAAGTGCCCAAAATTAGTTCGTCGACTATTATTAAAATTAAACCTGCTCAGTACAGTAGTCCAACAACAACGACTCATCGTGTTGTTACATCGTCGACGATAACAATGACCACTTCGACAACAACAACCCCTGCCCCTACAAGTGCAATTACGACCCCAGCACCCACAACAACCTTCAGGACTCCAATCAGACCCACAATTTCAACGGAAAGTGTGACCACAGAAAGGGTTTCAGAACCTGTGCCTGCAAGCACATTGATTTCTCTGGAGGAGACTGCGAGTGGGGACCCTTCGATGACCACAACAACTAAAGTCGAGGAGGGTTATCCCCTCGACGTTGATGTGACGACAGAGGAGCAGGAAGGGCTGGACTCGTCCGAGGTTGACACTTACTCTCCGATGTTCAGCACAACGACTGGGAAGGATGACGTCGAACTGACGTCATCCGGTGACGAGGACGAGCCGACGACCCTAAGCATTGGCAATATCTTGCAGTCGCTGTCGCAGAGCGAGGAGGACATGAATGCGAAACTTTCCTTTGATCAAATCCTGGAGAGCCTCCAACACGATTCCCATGTCAATGACATGGCAGAAGTCCATTCGGAGCGGAACCAGAGCGCCGCATCGCCCGTCATGTACAGCGGAGCTGGGGTCCTGGAGGAAGGAAGCCATCGCCGACCAACAACTGAAAAAGCAGTCCAGGCTCCGGTGGAAACAACCGCTCCTCCGAGTGCGGATAGCGTCGACAGTGAGCAGTCGGCCTTAGCCACAACCGAAGGAAGTCCTCAGTCCTCCAGCGGCCCCAGTAATGACGAAGTAGACGGGCTAAACGTGGTTAAATACGAGCCCCTCTACGTCGAGCTCAAAGATCCCATCTTGTCGGAATTGACGACGGAGAACCCCACTACTGAGCCCCCGACGACGGTTTTGGAGGAGGACCAGGAGCAGGAGCAGCCCGATGATGAACAGCTCTTTCCCACGCAGACGGAAGGATTCCTCGGGAACGAGGTCTGGGACGTGAATCCGACGTCGGCTGAGCCCCCCAGTGACGAGGATGATTCCAGCCAATTGGCCCACGCTGTCGACGAAATAATTGCGAATAACGTGGACAAGTTCGAAGAGGTGAGTCAATTTTTCTTAAAAACGCGGTGGTAGGGAAAATGCTATTTATAACACATATTAATATAAATTCATAATTTCTGAACCTCTCTAATATTTATTTTATTTAAATATTTAACTAATTTCCATTTATTACTCCTCATTTCCTCTTCACCGAGAACAAAATCAAAAATCATTCCAGTTGCTGAAATGAGTTAACATTTGTAAACTTCGAACTCTTTAAAACACTTTTTAATATTTATACTTTTATTACATACTTATGGCTAGGCCCTTTGGTAGAATTTATGTAAATTTTCTTAATCATATAAGTTTCTTGAAATAAATTTAAAACCAATTTTTTATTTAAGTGCTAGTTTAAAATAGGAATTCATTCCGGTTGAAAATGTAAGACTGAAAACTTAATTGTAGACGGAATCCAATCTGAAATAAGGCGGAAATTATTATTGTTATATCCTAGTCCCTTTCTATGTATTTAAACATAAACAAAACAAGCCTTACATCTCTATTTTATCATCGTCTTTCCTCGTCTATACTTGTCATATATGCTGAGAGCTGCAACACTGCTAGTCGGATCGGCATTCGGTTCAGTTCAATCTGAATTTTGCCGAAGAAATAAAGTGAAGTACACGTTAAGCTTTGAGTCTTTTAATTACACCTTGATTAAAAAACAATTATTAGTATTGAAAACTATCGAAAAATATCGAGAAAATATCGAGAACTCAAATTGAAATTCATAGTTGTATCGGAAATATTTACCAGCAAGAAACTGAAAAGCGATTGACATTTTTGAACTTAGAAATTTTCTGTATAGCACTTAGAAATGTTTAAAAAATTCCCAGTTGAAAAAATTAAATTCAAGATACTGACAAATTTACCAATTTTCGTTTTTGTGTTAAAGGGCAGACGGAAAACGAATTGAAAGTAGACAGAGGTAATGAGTTTATGCTCATGAAGGTAAAATATATTTCCGTATGTTTTTCCCACCTGATTTGAGTCCATATTTTTCAATCCGTTTTCCATGCGATTTCTGTCCATAGTTTTTATTCGAATTTCGGTACATTTTCTGTTTTTCAGTTCGTTTTTAGTCCCTTTTCCGTCTCTTGTTCAGTTCGTGTTTCAACTGCCCTTTAAAACTTAAAAAAGTGGTGACATTTTCAGTATATTCAATTTATTAATATTAAAATTGAAAATATTGAGGGGTCATAAGAGGCTCTCGTGTCGAAGTCAGAATGCATAACTTAGCTTAATTTCTTTTCTGGATTTTGTAGTTTTGAAGATGCATTGGGTTTTATAATTTTCGAAAATTATAAAAACTATTATAGAAATAGAATCGCCAAAAATATGAAAAATTGCGTCTTTTAATCGATTCTTCAATATCTTCCCTTCAGAAGCATATCCCACAAAATCGAATGGCTGAATATTAGACTGTACAACATTTTCATTCAATTCTTTGTTTTTTGGAAGCGCATTTTCTTGAATAACTTGGAACACGTTGAGCTTTTGACAAAAAACTTAAAAATAAAAATTTCGTATTGCAAAATTTAAGCTCTTTAAGATTAAAAATCTAAATCCGTGAACTCCAATTTTACCTATCAAATTACTTTGAGCTTTAATATATTCCTTTTATTTAAAAACTTAATATTTCAAATGTCTACAAACTATATACATATGTATATATAGATACATATATTGAATGGGAAATACATTTTTTATTTATTATCTTTCATGCCCTAAGTTTCCTCTAAGAGGCTATACATATGCTGGGATTTTTCTCCATAATCGATAGAAGAGACTATATAATATCTTTTCATAATACATACTAAAAATTAAGGGTCGCGTGAATATGTGACTAAAAAGTGAAGTATATGCTTAAAAGTATGTAAATCTTACAAATTGTTATGTACAATTCATCTTTAAGTACAAATTCAGCTACGAAAGTTTCCCTGAGCAGAATAGTTTCAAAGATATAGCGATTGTAATAACTTCTATGCGGAGGTCTGTGCTAATATTATATGTAAATATTTCTCAAATCAAGCAATTTTGATAATGATAAGTTAAAAGATTTTGCTAAACTAAAACTTGTAAATGGCTTATTTATTTTGTATTGTAGGTATCTTCGAGCCCGCAGAACTTAGCGCTCGTGATGGAAAGTTTGAAGGCAGGCAACATGAGCATGTCGCAATTCAAGCAACAGGCAGCCACAGCGGCGTCGAACCTGGCGGACAGCCCCGGTGCATCAACGGAGCACCCTTTCCAGTCGGAGTTCACATCCCTCGTGGACGGGTTCTTCGACGCCGTTGAGCAAGAAGAGGGCTCCAATCGCCTCGCAGAAATGGCGCATCTGAGCCCAGGTCTCTTCGACATCCCAAAACGAAACGAGCTGCCGTACTTAGAATCGGAGCAGAAGTATGAAAAATTGGAGACAATCACTCCGCCGAGTGGGAGTCACCCAAATAAAAGCGTCACCTCCATATCCTCGGCGGTGAAGGAAACAGAAGTCGCAGAGGCGTCAAGTCCTGAAAATGACAAGAGCACCCTCCCGCACAAACCTGTTGGGTATGCAGCTGTCGAAACCCTTTTGCCGCCGAACAAAGCGCTGCCTGGTGGCACTTTGAAGCCAATAGAAACAACTGAGGACACGCGCGAGCCCGACTATGTCGAGGCGACATCTTTTGTGCCTTTGTTTGTCGAACCACTTGCCACTGAAATGCCTCTTAAAAATCAAGAACCAGAGAGCCAAACACAGGGTGACAATAAGGAAAAACAGGAGCATAATGTTGACAAAGAAGCGCTTACCACTGGTCCAACCACGGCCGCTTTGGGTGATGAGAACTTCACCTCAGAGCCCAACAGTGACGTCAATAGTTTTTCATTAATCTCAACAACTCTGCCTTCCCCAAAGGACGAGGATGTGGAGGAGGGCGAGGCCAAGGAACCCGAATTCGTGCAGGAAAATGTAGAAATTGAAACAGAGAATTCAGCCACGACGGTCTCGTCGTTAGCTTTAGACGTCTCAGCTACATCACCTGAAAACAAAGTCGAGAGCACGACCGGTGCTAAAAATGCAGATTATTTGGCGCTCGCAATACAACAAATGGACATTTTTAACATGACTGAACCAGAACATGCCTACGTGCGGCTGGGAGAGACCACGACTAAAGACGATGAAATGAATTCGGCAACTGAAAAAGTTTCTGTTCCAACGCTTACACTTTCAACGACTGAAGCGACTGGCTCATCAGCCTCTAAAAAACCAGGCACTTTAAAACCAGTCCACTACTTCAAGCAGCCTTCACTCAATGACCATAAACTTCTCCAATTCAACAATCAACGCCCTATTCACAGGCCTCCTTCCTTGAGTAATCTGAAAGTACCCCAATTAAACCAACCTTCTCGACCACCAGTAAAACTTGACCCTACCCCAGAAGAAACAATGGGCCTAGAGGCTAGCACCATGGACCTTCAGGAAGACGTTCAAGAATTCGCTAGACTTTGCAACGAGCTCGCTTTTAGCTACTGGAAAGCTATAACAGTCGAAAAAATTAGCCCTGCGCGCAGTCTCATAATATCTCCATTCGCCCTAACTTCTATGCTATCTATGGTCTTCCTTGGAGCGAGAGGTGGCACTTCTGGAGAAATGAATGAAATCTTAAAGCTCGATGACATGGTCACGTTTAATCCTCATCTGGTGTTTAAAAATATCACGGAATCGGTGGAGCATTCCAAGGACAGTTCGATTGCTTCCAGTGCATTTGTTCGAGAAATATTCAGTGATAGGATCAATGGAAAGATTTTACAATTTTTCAAGGAGAAAACGCAACAACTTTATTCTGGGCATGTCGAAGAAGTAAACTTCAATGTAGTTAACGACATTATTCGCAGGAGGACAAACCTTCTTATCAAAAGGCACACTATGGGAAAAGTTATGGAATATCTGAGAACCAACAGTGTTTGGGTGAATGGACCACTTGCTACTGTGTCGGCGAATCTTTTCCAGGTAAAGTATTGAATTATACTTGAATTAAATAATATTAGAGTTATAAAAAACAATATTAAGTTTTTAATACTTCATATTGAATCGCTCAATTTAAATAAAAACTTTACCTAATTCGAACTTATTAAGCCTATTAAATACTGGTTTATGTGTCTATAAATAAAAAGATATAAAAGATAGATTGCACTTTAAAACGGATAGTTAGCTTGATTTATGTTAATTATAACACTAGTCGTTTTGAAATGGGTACTTTGCACTTTGAACATTTTAATTTAATTTAAACAATAGCACCAACTCTGTACTCTTATATTAGGACAAGCTTAAATTTCTGATGTAATTAATATTAGTAAATATTGAAAGAAAAATCTTAAGTTCATAGAAATTTTGAAAAAGAAAATATTCAACTAATTATAATATTGTAGTATTTAGTACATATAAGGAATATATTAATCAATGGATATTTGTAAAGTGTAAACCATGTTTTTTTTTTCTTAAAATTGATCAATCATTTTTCTATAATTTTTAGCCCTTTTAGTGGTTTGAATATTATATTTGGCTCTGACCACTTAGTTCGACCTCTTCAAGTGGTATTAAATTGGTGGCATCCGAATTAATATATTACAATAATATCTAAGATAGCTTCTAAAATATCAATTAGTTTCCACAAACTGATTTAGAACAATTATTATTATAATAGTGGTCAGCATATTTTATTACTGTGACACATTAAAATAAAATTGTATAAAACTTCTAAAAATTCAAAACCTTTCCATAAATTGACATATTCATGCTTTTTTATCTTCTTTGAAAAAGGAAAGTTTATACATATTCATATGTATGTGACATAGTATTTGTAAGTTGGCAATTTTAAATTCTTTAAGATACCATAATTGGCACCAATTTAATGGAAAGAGAATATTTATCATAACAATCGCAATATTTATGGCTAAATTACTTAATTAGTGCTCACCTGGTTATATCTAATATTAGCTTTTTCTTGTTAAAAAGCCTATTAACAAAATTAAAGAGAAACGAACATCGATTGTGATAACATAACTAAAAATATCAAAGATGTCATACGATGAATACAAGGAGAAAGTAGCGCAAAGCAATAATAATAAATTACTGACCAGGTGGTGTTTTTATTAACAGCTTTATACGAAAATAAAAGATAAACAGGAAATAATTCTACATGCTTGTATTTTAAGAAAATGCTGACTTCTTTTAGTTTATTTTAGCAGTAATGGTTATGAATTCCCACAATTAGCCGCGCCTGTGCTTTGAAATAATGAAGTCATCGATTTCACTCTCCCGTATTACTGAAATTACTTCGAATGACTTCATCATCAATGAATTTTATTCGTGCTGATTTTATAGCTCTCTTAAAATTTCATTACTTTTGGGACTTTGCTGAAGTTTAAGTGAAAGTAATTGCGATTAATGAATTCAGAACAGAATATGCATAAAAAATTAGATGGTTCGTAAAATAATAAAAGGGTTGTAGAAGGCTCTTATTACGCTAAAATTTATTTAAGTAAAGTAAATGTGCGTTATTTACTTACTGATATAGTTTTAGTTACGAACTAAACCTTTAGTATATGTCGTGAATGCAATAATATCTTTGAACTTTCTGAAAAGTTGTTTAATCTTTTCTACATTGTATTCTGTGATTCTGGATTTCTAATAGAATATTATAATGACTGCCAAAGTGACTGACTTTCTTAGTAGTCGCTTTGATGAAAATAAATAAGGGTAAAGAATAAAAAGAGCAAAAGGAAATATAAAATAAGTTAGAAAAGAATTTACAAGTTTTAATATGTCATTTGTTGTTAAT
This sequence comes from Eutolmus rufibarbis, assembly GCA_963920795.1. Lineage (NCBI taxonomy): Eukaryota > Metazoa > Arthropoda > Insecta > Diptera > Asilidae > Eutolmus > Eutolmus rufibarbis. Next base: position 34,473,190 of record OY987205.1, read on the forward strand.
GGTCAAAATTACAATTGAAATTGTTTTTTTTAGGTAAATCTTAAATTGTCCAAAATATGACAAAATATATGCAAATTTAAGGCATTGTATTCGTTTTAGTAAAAAATGATTAATTGCTCTCATTTTATATCATATTGAATTTAAAATGGAATTGTTTTCTTACTATTGCAATAATTCGGTAAAAAAATCGGAGTATTTATCTTTAAAAAGGTAAACTAACGTGCTTGAGGCTACAGCTTTGAAAAAATGCGTTTAAAGTTTTAGATCGTATTGCTAATGTCCAAACGTGACTTGATTAATATGTCTTAAATATGTGTTTAACACATTCTCCTATAAAACCTATTATACCTTTTTTTTAAGACCTTAAGGAATAATTTTAGTTAAAAAAAAAAAAAAAAATTACGAATATTTCATAATTCTAGAATGGCCTAACCATTTAAAATTGGTTTTAGTTTTTAGGGATAATTAATTATTTATAATAGGAGTGAAATTAAATTTCTAGATTTAATTTAGAATCAGTCATATTCTTAAATATTATTTCTCATTTTAGACTGACTGTTCGCGAGGATCTGTGTACGAACGTGATGGCGAAATGTTCTTCCAAGTCCATCCCTCAATACGACAGCGAAGATTGATTCCAATACCGGCTGTTGTATTCCGAGCTGGATTTACTGCTGGATATGATCCTGACTTGGATGCGACAGTCGTAGCATTTGGCAGCACTTATGAAACCGTGAGCACAATTTACATTATGCCTGGACAGCAAGGACTAGCTGCACCTGGCGACAACCTTGAACGACTAGAACATAATTTAGTAGACACAGCTATAACCAAAAACTCTTGGAGTCGTCTACTGACATCACTAATGGAAAGACCAGGACTTGAGGTGCAACTCCCACGGTTTTCGCATCGATCTTTCATCAACGCATCCATGGGCTTACAGCGAATGGGTCTGAAGACGCTCTTCCACTCGGACAACGCAGATCTTCGAGGTCTGACTGGTCTGGCCAACAAAGATGTGTATCTTTCGGACATGGTGCAAATTAACACGTTCAGTACGTGTGCTGAGGAGAAGATCACCGACCATCACCACGTCGAAATGTACCCAGCACCTCCACTTCGTAGAAGAAACGCTGTGATTGAAGATCAACTCTTGGAAGATCCGGCCAATATTCAAGCGGATTTCACGGCAGTACTGAATGACAACGGCCGAGCCTTTTACGATGATCTCCTTAATCCGAAATATTTGGAGCTGCCGCTGCCTCTAAGACCCAGACAGGCGCGGATCCCAGAATCCCCTAGACTACGCTTCGACAAACCGTTCCTATACTTTGTAAGGCATAATCCCACTGGGATGATCCTCTTCATGGGACGCTTTAATCCAAGACTGCTTCCATGAGCCTTGACGGCAAAGGCACCTAAATCTTAGAATATTTTTTTAGTCCTAAGCTTAAAGTAGGCTCAGAGTTATTTATTTGATTCCCCTATTTTCGTTGCTCTAATTTAATTAAGCGGTTCCCCGGTGGATATTTTACTGCACCCGAACGAAGTGCGCCGACTCTGTGCATCTGATTTACATACACACGATCTAGACATCTCCTTAATCGGGGACCAGGCGGGGCGTTCCAGTCACCGACCACAGCACGGTCCCCGATTGACGAATGTGACCGTTTTAATATTTGATAGGCTCCGGCAGACGAATTTGTAAATTGGGTACACAAAATAACTTCTCGAAATATTCTGAATTAATCTAGATAATAATTCGCAAAAATATTTTGATTTGGAATAATTTTAATCGAAATAAATTTATTAAATTATTCAACGGCACTGTTGTTTGTTATTTCCTCTTATAACCGCATATAGCCCCAGAGAATATGTTCGTGTTTTTACATTCTGGGAAGGGCGGAAACTAAATTGTTTCAGTTGTAGCAATTTGTTTTCGTAACTATTAAATTATTAAATAAATTCATCCATTTCTATCGAATAGTATGTACCTGTGGTTGGATTTTGTATATAATTGGTAGACAGTAGAATTGAAGCCGCATAATTTGTAGTTTCCAACGATCATAAAGTCTGCCAGTTTTAACATATTTTAATATATGTATTTCATAATTAATGCTTAGATATAAAGGAATAATTTATAATTTTTGGAGACAAAACGAGAACGATAATCAAATATTAATGTGGCGAACAACATAAAATATCATGGTATCACCCCATCACTGTCGAAAGTTTATTACATTCAAGTGTTATTTCAAAGTTTCTATCAATTTTAATAACACCAAATGACAGTTTTTCAAATTATAAATATATATATTTAAATGAAGTTATCTGAATTAATAGGTTTAAATTACGTAATTTGCAGCAGCTACTTTATCCACATCATAAATTTTATGATTCAGTCATAAAATATTTGCTAGTTTTTTTATTAAATTAAACATATTGCAGTCTCTTTCACTAGGGATCACTCGTCAAATTTTTGTTTCTTGAAACGATTCATTGAAACAACAAGACGTCTTTCTAAACTTTAGTTAAATAAGCAATTCGGAAATATGTTATATGATTGAGTCAAGACAATAAAAAAATACCATAACATACCTAAATATGGAATTTTGAAAATGAGTTTGAGATGCAAATATTAAAGTGAACACCAGAACGTTATTAATTTATTTTAGAATTATAAAATAAATTAATTTTAGCCTATTTCTATGGAACATACTTTCTACAGTACATGCCTTTATGGATGTGCTAAGAAATAACTCTAAACCTCTATTACATTTAAGCAGTAGTTTTTTTAAACCTTAGAACATAACTACTACATATAAATTGAAATAAATGGGATTTACTTACACTTTGTCTAGAGATCTAATAGGTTTATTTACTCACGATTACAAAAATGTTAAAGAGAGTTTTATCGATGATGATCAGTTGCAATATGGTCGATATCGCGGCACGAAATACGAATTTTCTCGATATCGAAGTAAATTGACATCGAGTCGACATACCATTCATACATGCCCTCTGGGGTCTTATTTCATAATGAAGGTTACTTACGATCACTACGTTAGATCAAGGCCAATTAAAAAAAAAAGTAGGGAAATCGACGACAAAGAATTTGTATTAAGAACATTTTGTAGGTGTATAAATTGCAATTATAAGATAAAACTTAACTACGTACTGCTTAAAAAGTTCCGAGTTAGAATTGTCAACAAAAGTTTCGTGAAATGCATTTGACGACATACCTTTCATTTATGATCAATTTTTGGGACACGGTACGGAACTTTCAAAATTTAAGTGATGCGTTAAACATTTGTTTAAATAGTTAGTATTTATGTTACGGCGTTAGATAAGTACACATTCGAAATGGAAATCCAAGCAAATTTTACATTGTTATAGAATAAATACATGTTCCGTTTATTATTATTTTTTATTATCTTTTAGTTGAACGACCATTTATTTTAAACAGAGGATTATGAAAATAAAATAAATTAATATTCATATTTTTATAGATTAGTAAAATTCCATTACTTGACGAATATTACAAGGTTTATTCTAAATTTAGAACTGTGTTAGGGTATCTATTCCAAAAATTTAACTAAATAAATATATTATGATATTTTGAGCATGATTTTCAAATATCAATACAGACGAACTGATTGACTATACAAAGAGAAATTTCACTTTGATTAATAACTTTCTCCCCCGAAGTGTTTGCCGCCGAGTTTCATGCAAACGGACGGCGATTTTATAGAAGTGCAATCAATAAATACCGCGAATCCAGAAAACATAGAAACTTTGCGGCAAGTATTACTGGCAGTCATTAGCAAGTGTTTGCTCTGAAATTTGGAGAATACCTCAGACAACGAGTGGCACTGGGAGGAAGGGGCATTTACTTAGGATCTTCCCAGAACCATTTAGACCCTAGACGAACAACGAACAAGACAAACTAATTACTTACTTTTCGCGTTGCAGCGAGGAGCCACAGCTCGGGGTATTTGTCCAGTGTATCGCGGAGAAATGGTTCTTTAAGACTGCAAAACAACGGAGTACACAACAAAATTTCATGATCCTTTTCTTAAACGGGTTCCTGGGAGCCCTTTATTCTGCGGGCAGGCGAGAGGGCGGGATGTCCTCTAACTTGAGCCCCCATTTTCACAAGATGTACATATCTATGAATAATAAATTTGAATAAACTCCTATCTGCAAACATGTCTGGACTATTAAATTTCTTGCTCCCCGAGCCTGTCTAAACAACTCCTTCTCTGGACGCTATCTCTTCATATTAACAAAAATGCGCACCATCGCCGCCGTCGCCGGGGTTGCTGCATCCTGAGCTGGCTTCCCCCGTCCCGCGATCTCGGGAACTTCAAGGGCTCGTCTGCTTAATGTCATAAAGGGCTAACGAGGGACGCTTACAGATCGCTAGAAAGCGTTGTGTTACACTGCAAAGGCCCTTTGATTGGGCAGTGTGCAAATACGTCCCTCCGGCTTTTAAGGGAGTTGGTCGAAGTTGAACGAACCCGGAGCTCCTTGTGCACGGAGGAAGGCTCATCATGTGTATGAGAAAGAATTTATAAACACCCTGTGCTCTGGGAGGAGGTGAAAGCAATTAGTTTCGCCAAGATTAAAATTTAATTTGCCCCCCTTCCCAGAAGATTACATTTTCTTAATTAGACAAGTTTGTTAAAATTTTAGAGATTTTCAGTTTTTTTAATAGATAAAATTAGAAATTCTGAAAAGTTTTGAATAAGTTCAGAAATTTTTTAGAGAGACTATTACGACAGGAACCAATTAAACTTTTAAAATATTTTTGAATTGAAAAGAAGAAACTGATTGCTGGTTTCAATGAGAAAAGCACTGATGATAATTTTCAGAAGTAAATGTTAAATGAGATGTGTAAGGACGTTATTAATTGAGAGGATATCATGCTGAGAAAAAATATCACCATAATATCAAATAATTATTACTAATCATTTTGCTGATTTTTTTAATTATAAACCGTTTTATTCTGGCATTTTGGAATCTCAATTTTAGAATTCTAGCTAACAAAATAAATACAATATTTTTACGGAATAAGAAGAGAAGATAGAGAGAATCAGTTTTGAAGGCTATAATTTCAAATTGCACACAGTCACTTTTTCTCACAATTGGCAGTTGGTGTTTACTGCAGCATAGTATTGTATAGCCAAGAGGTCACTATACCTTCGCTGATAAGTCGCCAGATTCTTAATTAATTAATGCCAAATTTCAATTATTCAAGGCACTCGTTAATACATATACATTATATAACAAGTTTAATTATTTAATTAACATTTCATTAACATTTCAAACAAGTGACATAAAGGAATTTTTCAACTTAACGTCAAAGTTTGCATTATGGGCATATTTTAAAATGCATCAAAACCACCTCGATTGAATTCACCTTTTATCTTTATATCTCTCGTTAACCTCATTTTAATGCGGCAACCTTTTAATACAAGTAATAGTTTTATAATTACTATATAAGGGCACAAAAAATTTCAAAATTAACTTTAATTGTATATGAAATTTTTATGTATCTTCTTGTTTGGATGTTAGTAACTCCACGATTTTGGTTGTGTTACAATTTATGAGTAAATTATGAACAATTTTGCTACATGGCATCAAAGCAGACAATTTAATTTTATTTATCTGAATATAGGGTCAATACACAACAATAATAAAACTAAAACAAAAATATGTACGATATATTAATATCTCAGCTATGTTCATAGAGATAAATTGGGGCATCAACTTCAGAAAAATCATAAGTCATATACAAACTGAATATATTTCTATTACGTTGAACTTTATCGTGCTGTTGGAACATTTTGTTACATCGGTTTAGCTTTAGAAGAATCAGAAGAATCCGTTCGAGTAATTTTGAGGTATAGTGTTAAATATGTAAATGTTACCCTCAAGTTTAGAGATTTAAATTTAGGCTATTTATTTCTACACTATAAAATCTAGTAATGGTTCTCGGATTTATCTATTACTAAATTTTTTTTTGACAGAATGATGAACTATTTTGTGACAACCATACCATTCAAAGGAAAATGTGTCATAGTAACACACAAAACAAATTTTTTTTCGTCTAAGTAAAGTGAATTTAAATTTCTAAAAATTTCTAATAAAAGCGACACTTAAATTCGCATGCAGCGAAGAAATTCATACATACTTAAAGTTGGCTGGAGAAAGTTTCTCGATTCATCAGTTTTTGGAAAATCAAAGGAGATTAACTCTGAGTGTGGGTGGGTTTAGATTGGCATAAGTGAGTAGTTCACGTGACAAATGTGGTGATTGCTCTGCATCCCCAAAACCACGGATATGCCCACATTTTCACCCACTTCAATTATGGGGGACGCATGCAAGATCCCATCCCAAATTAAACCGGGTGAGGTGATAAAGGATTTCCCAGGGATAAATAAAACTCTTCCGCTTGATGGGCGCATGCAGAAGCCATGGAATAAATAAAGTCCTGGGCGGCGTTTATAGACTCCCCGAAATGGGGCCCAATAACACACCTCCCGTGGGAGCACCGATTCGTTTAATGATTCAGCACACTGCTGGAAAGTTGTAAATTTCTAAGTGTGTCCGGTCCGTCAGGGTAAAAATTTCCGAATGTAATTAATGCAAGGCATCGCCTCCACTCGGAGCGGCATTTACTTACCACAAATTTCGGTGTTCGTAATCTCCTTCGCTTTTATTCGGGCCGAATATTTTATGTTCTTTGTATGGCAGCACTGAGCCAAGAGCATTTTGGGGGCAGGCCATGGACGTCGGACGTACTCTTAAATGAAGTTTACGGCTGGCATCCTCCGACCACAAATAAGATTGAATGGTGCAATATTACCGGACTCTGGACCACGATTATGGTTCGCCCCAAACAGAAATTCCTTCAGCTTTAGCACAGCTGTGAGTGCCAGGACTTGTTTATTATTTCAGCCTTAAAATGTGACTCCTTGCCGGGGACTTGGTTACATCCGAGGCATGCGAGGACAACAGAAATGCACATCTCGTGTTATTGAACTACGCGACGAGACACATACATATACTTCGGTGTCGGCCGATATGGGGTCACGTTTTATAGAAGTTTTCTACTTACTCGGGGAGAGATTCACAGGATAAACATTGATTTTGTCCCCCGGCTTCCGCAAAATTGCATTGGAACGACTGCAGGGATAACACCATCTTTGAGAAATACTGCTATAAAGGGTCTAAATTATTGCAACAATTTATTTATGGCTCTATTAAGGTGGAACGCAAGCATCCCAATTACTTTCAAATTCCTGAACCTATAAGTTACGTCTATAAATATTAAAAATAAAAAAATTCTTTGCTTTTTGTTCTTTACCTTATTTTAATTTAAGTTATTTATTGTAGTCTGTAAGCGATATTAATTATGATATGACATGGATTTATATTGAAAATTATTATGAAATGCTAATTATAGTAATATTATATGGTCTTGGTCTTGGTCTTGCAACAATGGACTTAGTCTTGGTCTGGTTTGGAAGACTCTTGCTGTCTTGTATTTTCATACCCAAATATTTTGCATAATTTTTTTACATTATTTGGGAAGTATTTTGTAAGTAAAACGATTAAATGGCTTTTAGCTTTTTACACCGTTTAAGTAGTCAACGAGCAAACAAGAAAAAAAAATATGTATAGAGAAAAATGATAAAGTTTTTTTGAATAAACTAATAATCTCCTTATTTTAATATTTTTTCGACTATCGATCAATGTGATTAATTCATTTAATCGAAAATGTTTATCAGTTTAAACTACAAAAAATTGCTTCCCTTTCCTTTGCATACCCACTCTTACACACACACATACACACGGGGTTCGTAAGTTATTTTTTCGCACATTTTGGATTATATCTTTATAACCAATGCACCAACAATTTTGGAATCATGAAAGTAGACCTTTCAAACTTTTCAAACCCCGGACGATACAAAATATAAAAAATATAAAAATATAAAAATTTCAAATTGTTACATTACGTCGTTTTCGAAAAAGAATTCTATCACAGACCCACGGACAGACGGACGCAAGAGCGATCCTATTTATAAGGGCTCCGCTGGTATGGAACCCTAAAAAATGTATTTTAAATGTATTTTTCAAGTTGAAAAATAATAAAACAATATAAAAATTGACTTTCTTTAATAATAAAATTGTGGCTTTTTTAAATTTGTTTTGTATAATTAAAAATGTTTCTAAAATTCGGAAATTTCTATTTTATGTAAGAAGATCGTCATAGGGCCCATATTTTTTTAATTGTTCATTATTTTTATCTTAACAAATGATTTCATTAAAATGTAAGAAGTGTTTATTAAACGTGGAAATTTTGTATATTGAGTTTTCAATGTGCATCATATTCTTTTGAATAGCTTAAAGGGTTTAAAGGGGAGTATTCTTCTTATTCAAGTCTCGCATGGTCTTGTTTTTGGTTACCACATGTATGGTCTTGGTCTTGCATTTTCTGTAAAACTGAGACCAAGACTGGAAGACCTAGACTGATTTTGCTCATCACTATTAGCAAGTCAAGTTCAATTGACATTCAAAGTACAAGAGATTGTATAGTTCAACAAATTCAAATAGAGAAAGTCAATTCTAAGATGGATTAGAACAAATTTAAGGCAAAAACCATTACTTTTGTTTGGATTTGATATTCATGCTTTTTTTTAATATTTAGGTTTTGATTTTAAAACCAATTGTAAATTTGTTTAACAGAAAACAATTTTTATTTAATTTATCTGCAAAAAATAAAATGTCTATCCCAGACTTTTATGGAATATAACATACATATTAAAAGAAGAACCAAATCAGGGAGGGTCAGCTTATGCTAGAAATAATCTTACGTCCAGTTTACATTTTTCTGCAAACCAAAACGAGTAGCATGAAAATCTCAATAATTTTAAATTTTTTTGGACAACATTTATACTGTCTCACGTACAATTAAATTCTTTCAGGGCTGTACTCGCAGATATCACAGCCAGGATATCTTTTACATGGGTGTGAAGTATAATTGTTAACCAACATAATCCGACATTTTAACCTTTGCATTACACTGGGTTATTTTTTACTTACTATACACCAGAATGACGGTGGATACAAATTCAATCAACGATTATTCAGAAAGAGTAATTTAACAGTTGAAAGCGTATTTTAATAAATTGCTTAAATAAATTCAGTTGCGTTATTTAGTTAGTTGAAGGCTTCATGAAAAAATGTTCAAATATATGTATATCTTAATTAAATTTTCCATCCACTTTGGGGAAAGAGTAAATGTATTTTTTAATCAAAATTTGACGCTTTAATTTTTCATGTAGTTATACATATAATATATTATTATATATAACATATATGTTTCATTTATGTGACTATTAAAATTTCGAAAAGTCCGTAACTGGAATATATGCGAAAATACCTTCCAACTTTTGTATTGATCGACTCTTAAATGACTAAGAAGCAAATTAAAGTTAAATCTTTATCCAACCGAATCTTTCAACTAATTGCGTTATTATATAATCCTTGGGTGGGCGTTTGTTGAAGCGATGACCTCCTAGGTAACTAAGTAATTTTGGTAATTGTATATTTATACTTCATTATATTAAAAGAAATTGGCCATTTCTCTTAATGAAAGACAAATTACAGACATGATTAGCAGTATGCGGGGTTTACAGCCTCAATATATGTTTTGCTTTTTTAAAGAAAGTACAAAGTTCTTGCTTATCATGAATGTTTTGACATGTAAAGCACAAAAACGCGATATCCAAGCAAATGAAAACCTAACACCTCAGAGGCAATTCTTTGAAATTACTTCGCGTGGATGGTTTTCAATTTTAAGAATAAGCATGGCTCCGCAGGCAAAGACAGCAGCGCTACTAAACTCAGAATTTTGAGTGAACAACAGCGTTTCAACGAAAATTAACATTTAAGCTTTCTTCAGAAAAAGGCTTCGCCCGTCAAACCGGCACTCATCTCCTTTGGTCGGCAGTTAGAAACACGGAGGACTGCAACAAAGTTAATTATTTCTTAGGTTTGGGCTTATCATCCCTTGAAAATAATTAACAGCCTCGAAAAGTCTTTGAAAATGATGCCATAAACAGAGCCCTAGGGGGTGGATTGAAACCAGACACGGCTGCTTTTCAGGACTGCTGATATTCGGCGCGGCGTCACCATGAGGAAGCTCCGGCGGTTGGTTTGATGTATTTATTTTTTTTTTTTTGGGAGTATGCAAGGTATCAACGGAGCTAATGCAAATCCGGTGTAAACAGGACCTGCCCAGCTTTCCACTGCTTATCTTCAGCGATGATAACGACCTAGCAAATGATTTAATTAAATGGGTTTATGCAGGACTCTTCCTGCCGACATTTCCGCTGAGAGTTCTAAAATTGAACTCGGGAACAAAGCGACTCGACCCTGCTCCTGTTTCGTCGCGATGAAATAGAATATGGTGGTAGAATTGCTCTTTGCCCTGATTAGCCTTTGTATGGTCACGTCAGAATTATAAGCTATCGATATTTAAATGATACCACAATTGGATAACAACGCGCCGGGCTTTACTTAATGCGTTCCGGCAGTATCATCCACGTAATCGATATTTAAATTACTTCCATTTGCACCTTATACATACATACATATGCATGTTCAAATGAATAGACTAAATTCTTCTACCTCCTCTTAAAATTGTCTTAAACATGTAAATTCTTTTCTTTTAAAAGAACTTTATATTCATATTCAATTTTAGAGCTTTTTCTGTAATTTATATCATTTTGCTTAAACTAAGCTTTCTCTCTGACCAAAATTGACAAAAAAATACTATTCGAGTAAATAAAAAAGATATTGTTTTGATGATAATACAAGGATATTATTATTCAATTAAAATTCCAGACAGAGAGAAATGCTTTACTTCACGCAAATTGCTTTATTACATCAGCGAAGTTTAATTTTTAGGTTATATTTTGTCCAACTGGCAATAGTTTTTTATTAATAGTTTTTATTATTTATTTATAAAAAAGTAAAGTGAATGAATGCCAATTAAATAATTAATAATATTTAAATCAAATATAGTCGAAAAAGTTGTAGAAATAGAAAACTTTGTTAGCTCTAGAATTTTCGACATACATATGTATTTCTATCTCAGTACTGGTAATGCTCTTTTTAACCGACGAAAAAAAACGGAGGAGGTTATCAATTCGACGCGTATATATACATATATATATATATATTTTTTTTTTTTGTTATGTATGACCACGCATAACTTTTTACAGAGTAATCCGATTTTGATAATTCTTTTTTTATTGGAAAGGGTAGGTATACCCTGAAATTGGTCCCATATAAATTTGGAAAAAAAAATCCACCTTAAGGGTGGGAAAATAGGGGTGATTTATTGTTCATTCACAGATTTTAATGCTGAGTTGTGTATTACAATTAATTTAAAAAAAAAACATCACGATGAATGAGATTTAGACCTGTCAATCTCTTGTGTGTAGACCTCTCAGTCTCTGCATTATAGCCCCAAAAATTTATAAAATAAAAACTTTTTAACAAAAAAATTAAACCGCAGAAAAAACTAAAAAGCAAAAAATAATAAACTTTTTTTATTTAACTTTAATAACTAAGTTCTTAAACTAATGTAAGTATACCTAAGTAATTTTGAGTCGGCGCCAAACCAGATTAGATCAAAGCATTTGAAATTTAAATATTCTGTAGTTATTAACGAGATAGTCTAGATACAATTTTTGTAATAACGATCCCGAAAACTGCTCTAACATTTTTAATATATTTTACAGATTTTCATTTTTTCTTCAATGAATTCTCATTATGAGGGTTTCTAGAGTCGCTTATTTTAAATTCGCTGTGAAAAGTTATAAATTACTGGCAACAAAAATCTAACTATTTCGAGTAAAAATGGAAATTTCAAGTCAGGAACAGCGGGGTTGGTTCGTTTATTTTTAGTACAGAATACTTATTTTTTATACTCATAAGTGTCCTATTTAATTTTTTCGAGTAAAAGGAGGACACCAGGTACTTACTTACTTTGTACGAATATAAAAATATTTTCTAGGTTTTAACGTTTATACATTTATGAACGTTTTTAGTGTTTAGTATATTTTGAAAGATCTTCATTGTCATGTGATATACACTACGTATACATGACGGATTGAGAGATTGAATCGAGATTGGATTGAGTTTTCGATCCGCGTACAACTTGGGATTAAAGGATCGAATGGAAAGTGAATTCAAAGTGGATTGGAGTGACATTTTGCTCTTGCATTATTTTGAGCATTTCCCATGTCTCTTCGAAATTTTTTTGTTTAAATAAAATATATTTTAAAAGCAAAACCAATCCGACAAAGAAAATAATGCTGTAACAATATGTTTAGCGGCAATTATCAAATCGATTACTCGATCCGCTTTTGTAGCTGTTATTTCGATTCAATGCAGCAAGCTAAGCGAGATTGGATTCACTCGATTTAATTTCAATCCAATATGGGTATACATGGGATTGAATCCAGATTCAATCTAAGTTTGATCCAACATATAGTAATAGTTAAGAAAACTAAAGTCGACTACATACGGTCCGGTAGGCCTGGCAGGCAGGTACAGGTCTAACGGATATCGAATGATTATTTGTATTTTTTTCCGGCCGCTTGAACAGTCTAAACCCTTCGGTTGAAAGTGTGTAACCGGCATTTAAGCAATTCATTACTGAGGATACTTCAGTTTAAAATTTCATATAATCAAATATAAAGAACTTTAAGCTGAATCATGAACGTGAAACTTCAGAAACAATATCCCAGTTATTTTACGTAACAGACATACTAGGGAGCTGGAGCAAAAGAGCCGTTCAAAAACAAGTTAAATGACAATAACCGCTCATGATTTACAGAGGAAAATTCAGATTGCAGCGTTGATAGAAGGACCAGAGTCTATCCTGTAAATCCTACGTGAAAATATCTAAATCGGCTTTGGAAGTCATTTCTCATAAATTACATGTCAGCGAGCAGGCTGTCGACAAAAATACATTCGTATGTCAAGTGCCAAATGAACTGAAACGAATCTAACGTGGAGGGAAAAGCCAGTCCGGGAATATGTTTATTTATTAAAAATTCTATTATACCAGTTGCTACAGGGTCTGGGACTGGCTGAGGGTACCCTGGTGGGAGTCCCCCCCACCGCCGCGAGATGTCAGCAGCTGGGCCGGCATTTGGCGAATCAGCGACTTGCCGAGGGATTTTGTTTTTCTCGAAAATAACCGCAGTTATTGACACTTCGGCAACCGTTGAAAGGGAATTTTGTGCCAGATATTCGCCTCGAGACTTATAGTAAGTCAAGCGGGAAAAATGGTTTCCTTGGGCCACTGTGCTTCAAGGAATCTGCTGTACGTTTTGCGATTCCAACCCCAGAAACCAGCCAACCAGCAACTCGGGACAAGTAAGGTAGGGGGTGGAAAAAACTCCACTTCTGAAATAGACCACCGTCTTGAACACCATGGCGACGATGAAGCTGAAAAGCTCCAAATTATGTGCTGCTATAAGAGATTTATGTTTTCGACTACAGCGTCGTATTAGGCTAATTGCGCACACAAACACAGTGCTCGGTTTTCACGGTGTCCTGAAAAGAAAATTTCAAGTAAATTAAATTTATGTGGTTTTATGGAGTCCCACCCCCTCGACGGGACCACCCTCCTAATTGAGTGTTGGCACTCGCTGGTGAAACGGATCACCCTTTTGTTTGCAGGAGCACGCTGTCCTTGCTCGGCCGATGTAAGTGGCACAAAGGTTGAAAAACATTTCGTAAATTCTGATGAGCTTACAATTAAACGGGATGAAATGGAATTAACCAGCAGGGACTGGGGAGGCTCTGTACGTCGATGATGATGGAAACCTGGTTAGAGTTCCAGGAAACCTCCAAGGACTGTGGGGCTCAGCTTCGTTCGTGCAATGAACGCCTCCACTGTAGAGCCCTTCATGTGATGGGGTATTCTGGCGACAAATGAGAGCCCCCTGAAACGTGGAATTTCATTTGCTCAATGTTAAATGCGGTGGAAAATTTCACATCCACGCGTCCGTAAAAAAATTGGGTACAACCCATAAGACAGGTTTATTAAGAAATTCCTCTACATTTATTCAGCTCCTCACATACTTCAGACCTTCACCGACATAATTTCATATTCTCCGCATTTACTTAATAACTTATTGCGGATTTGCTCAAGTTTTCAGCATGTAGGGAGTTCGGTCGGTTACCATATTTGCTTTCAACTCGCTTTCCTTGAACGCAACCACTCTGCTTGGAAAATCTCTCAAAGTATGGAAAACATTTTTGTGCCATTCGAGTTACATACTTAATTATATTTAGATGTTGTAATGCTGCAATAAAGTATTTAAACAATGTAGATTAAAGCAACCAAGAGGACAATCGGTAGGCATTACCTGCTTTAACCAGTTGACTTTTCTGAAGTTATCTTATTAACAAGGATTTACCAAAAGTTATGTTTTCTTTCCCTCTTGAATCTTAAGAATTTTTAGCATTAATTCGGTTACCAGTTTACATAGAATCGTATCATTAAGTAAGGAACATTATATGCTATATCGAGAAAACGAGACATCGACACATAATGGGTCTTAAATTTAAAAATATATCGTAATTAATAAAAATTATATCTTATAGAAAGAAAAAATTGAAAAAATTTCAAAATATAAAGTTACACATATCTAAGGGGGTTTTCTAGTCTAGAAATTCGAAAATATCGAAATATATTTTTCCACTTTATTAAATTATGACTCTAAAAAATATATCCTGAAAAGGATATTTTAAAATTTTCAAAACTTCCAAACTTAAATCGATTTTAATGCGGCATAATTACACACTACTTTACTTTAAACTTTAAAAACTATTAGGTATACCTATACTATTTTCAAAGTATTTGACATAATATCTAAAGTTCGCTTTTACCGATTAATTTCAGTTATGTTGCTTTATAGACCTTAACTTAAAAATTGCTAAATTATTATTATATATTATTTAAAAAATAAAATATATGTAATAAAATTTATATACCTACTTACATATATAGTGCTTATCAACTCTTTAAATTTTCATTTTATTTTTGTTTTAAATTGTTTTTATAAATTGTAAAATGTATGGTGAAAAATATATATTTTTTTTATTCAGCCCTAAAAAATTCCTCAAATTTACTCCTCTAGACTAGATTATCCCCTTAAATAATTGTCTCTTCAAAAATTGCTAAATTGATAAAGTAAAAATTTGTTGTTACATTATAATATTACCCATATTATAAAAAGTTTTTTGGATATTGTTTTTCCTCTCAATCTATGTAATGTAAAGGAGTTATTCAAATCGAAAAATTCGATTCTTTTTCTTTCATTGATTCTTCAAATAGTGGCATTGGAACCTATAGACTATAGTAGATAAAATAAATAAAATACGAACAAAGACTTTAACTTAAGCTTGCGATTATTGAGTACACTCCCTTTTTTGGAAATTAAAAGTAACTCTAATTAGAAAGTTTTTATCGAAAACGCATAAAATAACAATATTTCTATATGTTGTCATAAATTTATGGTCCGATTCGATTCCAGACTTATAATGGCATTGTTTTTTTTTAGTATCTTTTCCAAATAAAACTTAGAAACATATTGAATTTAAGCTAACCTTACTAAGCAACGACGCTACATTTGATTAAAAGTTTAAAAAAACTGAAATTGTAAAAGTTAGGCAATTTCAAAAAATCTCCTCATTATATGTAGGCACAATAGGTAATCGAAACGTAAATATTATAGGCAAAATTCGTTTGAAATGTGCTCAAGGCCTTATAAGTGTTTGTCAACCTAGCGAAATACAGAAAGGTTTGTTAGGAAGTATAAATAAATCTGCTGAAGCCATTTCCAGCACGTCCACTTCCCGCTGTTTATCTAAATCAGCCTATAGCAGAAGTGACTAATAAAATAAATAGTGCCAGTCGCGTATTTGCTGATCCTTATTTTCAGTGTGTTGTTCCAATGTCGCGAAAATTTGGTAATGCGGTGAATTACGTAAACTTCTGGTGGGGGCAAGCGAGGCCACCAATCGTAAACATGTAAACGAATATTTGTTTTTGTTTGCATTCAGTCGCCCTGTACCGCATGCAAGCCTATGTCCAGATTGTTTATCTTTTCTGATAAATTCATAAATTTTCATAAAATACCGAAATTGTTTTCAACTCTAGCTGGAATCAGGTAGTTCCGCTGTCATATTTACAATATATGGGCATTCGGTGTGGAAAAGGGTCGTCTTCCTTTCCATGGCGGTAAAAAATTACGCAAATTTGTTCAAACCCAATTTTATTTGGCTGGTGTTGGAGGCTTTTTGCATGAAAGTGTTACGCGATAAATTGAGCAAGGCCCGCGAAAATGAAGTCTTTCGCCTCTTCTGTCGAATGGTGGGCGCGGAATGGTGCGGGTGGTGAAACTTGTGTCCGGTAAAGTGGTTTGCTTTCAGTACACTATTTTCCGGCTGTGAATTTATTTAACGGTATTTTAGCGGCACTTTATCAGAGCACTGTAAATAATTCCCTCTGAATTCGGCATCCTCTGGCTTTAATGGTCAAATTGATGTCAAATATGGCGAAATGGGAGGCCTTGTTAAAAACACTTCTTTTGAGCGTGTGTTTTATTCACTGTAGTTAAACATAATTTTTTCTGTGCTATTATTCGAACGAAAATAATAATATATGTTGCTACAGAGAGAGATCTTATAAAAACCTCTATAGTATAATAAAAGATGACAAAACCGACAAAATATGTGGAGTAAATATAACACATTCAAGACTATTGTTAACACTTTCCAGCAATGGTTCTCAGCTAGTCCCGAACTGTATTGTGATAACTCTTAAAGTAGAATTCAATAGCAAATCAACTTCGGAATCAAAACAAAAGAAAAGTATCACTAATTAAATCTAGCAAATCCAGAACTAAAATAAGTAGAGAGTTTGATTAATCCAACCTAAAAACTTCAGCCAAATTTATGACTTTTAAGATTTGGATTGATTAAGTAGAAGAGACAACCGAACAAGTAAAAATCACATGCATTTTGATATAATTCCGTACAGTGACCATTTCAAATTTTACTGAAATAGGAGCTTCTCTGCTTGGTTTAATTGAATTAAGAACTAAAATAACGACTATAAACGAAATATCTGAAGTAATATTAATACTAACGTTGTGCTGCAATGCTGAGATTTTTTATTTGTCCTGCAACATTTGAAATATAATCCGAATCTTTGAATACTTATAACACTGTAGTGGTTCTAAAAACTTGAAATTTGTATAGGGTTACCATTTAGTGTTTTTCTTTCACAATCGGACAAAACACATCGTAAATTTTCACACTAAGTTAAGTATAAAATTTATTTAGTTACAATGAAACAATGAAGCTATAGTAAAATCAAATACAATACGATATTAAAATACAATAAAAATCAACATATAAATCTACAATTTACATAAAAAATTGTAAGGTTTAGCTTAAAAGAGATTATTGAAATAATAAATAAATATATAGAAGTCATTAAAAGTTAAAAAAGAAATCACATTTTAAAGAGATAGAAGTATATTGTTTTAGAATATATAAAACAATATATTACATGCACTTTTTAAAAGCAGATTTTTAATTAACTTCAGATTTGAGAATGAGATCGGGAGTAAAATACACCTTTTGAAGCTTTAAGTTAACATATTTGGATTTGACTGTTGTTATGAGTTAATACAAGCATTGAAATTTTTCTGAGTTAAGGTATACCTTGATTTAATCATGATCTTTCCATAGCAGATTTTCTTAATTGTCTAATCTATAAATAAGGAAGCGTTAAATAAATTTTTAACCCGTCGTGGATTATTTGAAATATTGGAAGAAATAAAACTAAATAAAATCCTTCAATGTCGTTGATTCTAAAAATGTTAAAAATTGTAAAATATTTGTGTTTAATGGCGTTTTTCACAAATCATACCTCGAAGACAAAAACCATTAACAAAATATCAGGAAAGTGTTTCCGACAACCATAAAGAAAAAGGATTTTTAGCACAGTAGTACTGAAAGTTTCAGGCTTATCTTTGAACAAATACTAAGGCAATTTCTTGAATTTCAGAAATGCATTTTGTTTTTCATCCGAAATTCTCAATTGTTATAGTTGACCTAAACAAATATGTCCTTCCAGCTACTATCGTCTTCCGATAATCACATCACAATTTATTACTACGTAAGAATTGTAAATAAATCATGCAATACTTATTGAAGTTTGGGTTGTTTTTTTTTCGCAAGAAGATAAATGCTATATTATTTTCCATTTTTGATTATCATTTAGCATGCATTTCACCGATGAATGTTTTCAAGTTCATCAATTATTTTACATTTTGTAATTTTTTAAGACAAACAAGTTACGGCAGGTTTCTGCTAAAACAAAATATTTGTTTACCCTATAGAGACAACTAAATTTGTAATTACTGAAATTGTTTGTTCCTTAAAAACATCTTCTCTAATTACCTGACCTAACATACATTTATGTATGTATATGTATATGTCTATCTTTGTCTTTCAAGGAAGTTTTCCTTAAAATTATTTCAAAGAAGAAATTAATTTGCTTTTAAGGGAAATTGAAGAACCCAAGGCTAAGCTCGCCGTTTGTAAGTTTTTAATTAAACCAGACGTTCACACCTGAATAATTCATTCAACTCAATGCTTCCCGTTCCACACTTCTCTAAGCATTAAGTTCATGTCGTCTGACACAATTATTATCTGAGTCCGTCTAAGAAGCATGTCTGTTCTCGTGTTCCAACACGATTTGCAAATATTTGCAAAATTTCAACAGGGAAAAATTTTTCTAACCGCCCCTATTGCCTTGTCAGAGGATGAACACCAAGGAACAAAAGCACCTTTTCACCCGCATATTACATTAGCTCCTCCAGTGAGCCCAGACTTTCATATTAAGGCTAATTATGCAAATTGAATGTACTTTCCTTTGAAACGAAGTTATGCTCGTCCGAAATAATTATGATATAATGGAACCGACTTTCTATCGGCACAATATTAAGAGCGCCCTCGTGCGGCAAATTAGTTTTGTCGGCTGCAATTTTTTTCAAACTTTGCTATAATATTTTTTTTTTTTGGGTTTATTATTTCGCGAAACACCAGTACAAGCCTTCATTAGAGTCCAAAATTAATAAACTTTTCTCGCTTTGAACCTTTTCAGAGAGTTTCTATTATAATATCTGTGCATTGGAACGCTGCTCAGGTATAGACCTTTTCGTCTCTGCCCAAAAGGCCAACGCGTTCGTGTAGGGACTTTGAACAAGTTTTAATTAAAACTAACATTAATTTGGTACTTTTTTAATTTCCGCTTCTCAAGTAAGGAGCCACATTGTTTGCTCGTCCACTCGCATTTGACAGACGCTGCAACACAATTTATAACTTTTTAATTCCGTCTCATCATTAATCTTGTCTTTATCTGAGATATGTAATAATCCTGCTTTGAGCGTGATATTCAATTTATCTCAACTAGAGATTGACAATGTGCACAGAGCACACATAATAAATAAATAGGGTTTGCACAACTCCGTTTGGCGCATTCAACTAAGATATATATGACATCTCAATATCTTCGAAAATTTCTAGCTATTCTTATTATATTGATTTTCTAACAGATTTTGAGATAAAATTGAAACCACCTCACCGCATCGCTGGGTTCAGTAAATACGAACGAAATTTTAAATCCTATAATAACTCATTCCCTCTTCACTTGTGGGAAAAACGTGATGACATTTTTTCTAACAATTGATATGCCATAGTCGGTACGCCATTCTTGGAAAGAAATAAAAGTTGATTGATTGCAGTGAAGATAGCGAAAAAGCATTTTCTAAAATCGTTAAATATATGTACTTGTTGCTGTTAATGTCACATCTATCAGAAAGCGAGTGAAGCGTTCTTTTTAGGCCGAAATTTTTTTTTTTTATTGAAGACAGTGTGTCTCTAGGCTAATATTTTTTTCTATGTAATAGGAAGCGTGAAAGATGAATGTCTTGATAACATCAAAAAGTCACAGTGTTTTATGTTTGATGCTTTAGGAGATAAGGCTTTAAAATTTCTTAAACCTTGTATTTAAAGGAGAATGAGCAAAATAGATGTAGAATCAGACAGAATTGGTAGGTATCAACTACTACGTAATTATTGTTATAGACACAAATACCTAATTCGCTGTAGAACGAAAATAGACGTAGGTACTTTGAAAAATCCCGAACAATCTGGATTTTTGTGGAAACGTTTTGATGTTCAAGGTACATATATGTGTATGTATTCCTAATCTCAAAAAGTACCCTTAATTTGAACCAGTGCTATTTTCTAGGAGTGAAAGGAGTTAAGCCTATCTCAAATATCTCGAAGAAATCCATTGGACCGATATCATCATCGATATTTGTATTATTTTCTTTTTCTTCAGTCTCAGCGTTTAAACATAATTGCCCACGATAATACCTGCACACTTAAGAACAATAGAGACCTATTTTTTTGTATTTTGTTCTATTGAGTGCTGTGCTCATGAATTTCCATGCTATGGTATTTAGGTTTAGAACGACATGAGTCATAAAGCACCAGCAAAAGGTTAAGACTAATGATTGATGAATGAATATATGTATGTATGTACCTACTTATATATCTGGAAAAAAAAAATAATTTAAAAACTTTGTTTTATTTCAGAATTCTTTAACGGTTAAAGTTTAACCTATTTATAAGATTTGCCTAATTTCATTCTGTCAACCGAACCCGCTGTATATGAAATGTGAAACATAATTGCACCATAACTATGTATGCATACCAACTTATTGACACTAATTTCAATTTTGTTGGGTCAATACTCCAATTCCATAGAAAAGTGCCTATCATCATCCTTTAATATTAAAATAATTGATTTGAAAAGTTTGGAAAAGCGCGAAACCGTTTCAGTTTCAATTCTTTAAGGAAATTTGTACTAAGTTTTCGAATAATCTACTTTAAAAATAACGGTGCAATTTCGGGCTTGTGTCGTATGTATTTTCGGCATTGTCTTCTACATCGTTTTTTCCTAAAACTCTTTTTGGTTTATTTCGTTCTTCATTTATAGACCCTCGATTCTGTTTGCCATTTTAGCGCTATAATTGAAATAATTTTATGAAAGTCGTATCGAATCCCATAATCATTTACAATATTTGTATGGCCTGAAAAATTTACTTTTTATTTTTGTAAGGCTGAAAATCTGTGATAAAAATAGAAGCTAAAGCAATGATACTGCGACCCAACAGATATAAAAAGCCTCTCGCCCTTTTCCCAATCTTTTTTCTTTCTATCGTGGAATAAAACAAAATTTTACTCCCCCAAAGAATGCGACAGCAGCATGGCGCACACCTATCTTCCGCAACCTAGGTTTGATAAAAAGTTCACAATAGCATACTTAAGTGATTTTGATACCTTTAACCCTGACTTATATGCATAATCTGATCTTGAGAGCAATAAACGTAAAGAGCTTTCGACCCTCAATCTGCCGTCTCCGAGGCACTGTTAAGCATTTTTTTCAGACACGTACAAATGTGCACACATGTGGAATGTGCCGGAAAGCACTATGGAATGCTTTGTAGAGGATTTTTATTTAAATTTCAGTCACCAGGAGAATTTCGTTCCTTCAATGTTGTGATAATTGAAATCATCCGCTCCTCTTCACATCGGGCTATAAATATTTCGATGGTTATAAAATCGACTTCACTCCTAGCGAAACATGAAACCACCTCCCATTCCAATTTTCTGAGTTACTTTGATATCTCTAGAAAAAAATTTCCCGAAAAATTTCGAATTAAGCCCTTAAAGGATTTTTCGGAAGTGCTTCTTATTGAGCTAAACCAAATGATTATGGTTTGGAAGGCGATTACTTTTAGGAATTTGCAATAATGTCACATTTTTGGTGTAGTCAAATTCTCGAAACAAAAAAAAAAAAAATATTTCATACATTTAACAAAACCACATACATATGTACATATTTTCATCATAACTATATATATACATACATAGAAAAATGATATATTTGAAGTATTGCACAGCTGCCGTGTGTAGAGAAAAGCACAAATTCAATTTTCTTCAAGTTGAATTAGTTTAAAATCTCTTTAAATCTTTAAATTGTTCCCAGAATAAATTTCTTTAGTATGTGCCAGTTTAGAAATTTTAATTTAATTTTAAACCTCTCACATCCTTAAACCACATAAAATTTTGAACTGAAAATATTTCACTAAAATTCTTCATCATTCTCCTCCTACATCGTACCAGAAATGGTTACGAAAAAATTAAAATCATAGAAAGGAATTTCATTTTGCACGAATTCTTAGTAATTCAGCTTATATGCAGCATACCTAAAGGGTCAATATACGATCGAAACCCACTAATTACGTTACTTTCATAAATTCAGGAACGTCCGTAAGTACAATGCATATTAAAGCATACTGCGGCTGTCGGGACGTTCGCCGGCAATTCAATATTACTGCAATCAGGGACGGATGGGTTGAGCGCCGCGGATCCATAAAACTTATATATAATAATTGCCAATCAAAAATTGAGGATATGACATTAATGTTATATAAGGTCGCAATTTTTATAGCCCCAGATATGTTGGGGCTTATTCTGCCAATCTCTGCCAACATTTCCCGTAGACAGTTTAAACATATGAAGCACGCAAACATGAATCACCGAACAATAAAATGTGGGACATTTAAAATAACATAATATACATAGGTTTCATGAGGTTTCGTGATAACTTTATTTTTCAACTATTTTATGGTACCTTTTTTCTTTCGAATTATTTTGCAATTTTGGTACAGAAATTTCATGTAAGAAATACATTTTAAAATTACGTGTCGATAAAATTTCCAACTAACTAAATGGAAAAGAAATGGTTACACTTAGAATTAGAATTGAATAAACATTAAAAAAAAGTGATGTGATTAATACAGATCAATTCAATCCGGAATTCTGCCCATTTACAAAATAGTCATTTGAATCTAAAAAATGCGAAAATTTTGATTTTATAAAGTTTTTTCCTGGATTACTAATATATGTACATACAATGTTGTTCGTTAATTTGTTTACTAATTATATAATACTTTTAAAATTAAAATCGCCTGTATAGTCAGGTTGTTAAAGATAAAAGAAATAATAACCTTTTAAAGCTAAATCATGCATAATAAGAAAATAATTCACATATAATCTACAATAATGAAAGACGTAGATTGTATTACAAAAAATTATTTCAGGTCATTATAAAAATGTAAAATATTTTATATATAATTTTTGACTGCAAGATTAATTTTATGAGTAGATTAAAATTTAATTTAATTTTTCTAAACTGAAGGATGCCTGAAATAACATTTTTCAGTATCCCTTGAGTATCTCTCAGCGATCCTCCTAGTATTTCAGAATCGAAGTATTTTTTCTGAGAGATACGAGTAGTTTTTACAACGACTGGATCCATGGAACATTAGGAAATAATTGAATGATATTTTAGTTGATTGCCAACTGCAATCAGTACGAAATGATAGATTTAAAATGAAACTGATTTTGAATGATGTAAGCTAAGTTTATAATTGAATATATATTACAGTAATCTAAGTAGGTATCTAAGGTTTAAGATTTAAACCTGTAGTAGAGCGAATTTGCTTAGTAGAGTATAATTGATAACACCATGCAAAATTAGCAGTACTAAGACCCGCTAGCATTATACCTAAAGATATTTACATAATATGTACATATATTATATTTATATGAGGCTATGCGATGAGTGAGTGAAGAGAGTACAAAATCCCAGTGCAATCTCTTAGCATGAAACTAACCCTTGCAATCTTAGGGTGCTCAGCTAGCTCAGGAGGATCGAGAAGGGCAAAGTATTATTTCACCGGAAAACGAGGCATTGAGCACTCAAGTTTGTTAGCAAAAGATCAATTTTTTGAAAAAAGTTAAATTTTTTACCTCTAAAAACCAAAAAAATTGACATTAGGGATTAAAAAACGGTCGCATTACGCAGGTAAAGAAATTTTGAGATAATCGGATCTCTCTATCACTAGATTAGTATCTTAAAATGAAAGATTTCAAAACTGATTTTTTAAACCTATTTTGTAAAAAGAGACGTGGAACATATTTGTTTAAGAAATTACCAATAAAGTACGCTGTTATTGTTGCAACTCTTTTTACCATCATTATTCTGTTACCTAACATGTAGGTATCCTTTTTAATTTTTGAAGTCGATTAGAAATCGAATTAGAAGTTCTAATGATCCAATGTATCGTTTAAAAGGACTATGCTCTCCTGTAATTTTGCTAGGTATATTGTTTATTCATTTGCAATTTATAGGTAAATAAAACAAGTGTAATAAATGAAACAGATTTTAGGTTGTAATTCTCAGTGAAGGGGGTATTCCTATATTGGTGCATGTAAAATAAGGTTCGTTTTAGATTTTTTCCTGGTTTTTCAAATAAATACCAATAATTTTATTATCGATAACCTTTACTATATCTAAAGCGATATTTTCAAAAAATTACAAACAAAACCTTATTAGGTGTTCATCACGCAATTTTGCGTCGAATGAAATTAGTCCGGAGTCGATATCATAATTTGTTTTCCAGATATGCGAGATGAAAAAAGTTCTCGAACGTACGAACGTACTTACGTACACACGCACACACAGACATCTTTCTAAAAACGATGGATTCCGACTCTAAGGACTTCAAAACGTGGAGATATGTCGAAATTTTCAATTTGAAAATTGGACACGTTACAATAACTTCCAAATGGTAAGTAAAAAAGTAAATAAATATTTTTTTTATTGCAAAATTACGTCTTTCAAAATGGTGGTTCGCAATTCGCCACTTTGGCCTATCTCAAAAAAATAATTGTAACATATTATTAATCATTATCGTATCTACTATAATTAAGTGATTTTATTGAAAATTAAAAAAAATTGCATGGCTCTGAATTCGGAGTAGATTGCATGCGCAAGCTTGAAAATACTGTTTGGGGAAAAACGCGTTTAAAGTTAAAATAGAGTAGAGGACAGTGTAATTCTGCCGTATTCAAATCGTTATGACTTTGTGAGTTTTGATAATTTTAAAATTTACTTTTCAGGACATATTTTTAAAAGTCTAAACTTTAAGAAAATAAAAAAAAATCAAATATTCCCTTAAAACTGACCTCTTTCAGTTGCACAAGTGGGACAAGTGCACATCTCTTTTATTTCCCGCAAAATTAACATCAACGAATTTAATTTATTTGGTGCATCTTGGCATTAAAAATCATCAACGGGACGGTATAGTTCAACCGCTTTTACCCTTCACCCTTGAGAAGCCCAAGCAGTGAGCAGGTAACTCCATTCTGAGCCCTAATGACACCGCGCAGGGCTATAAAGCACACGGAAGTGGAAAATTAAAAGAATAAATCCCCAGCTGCCAGCGTAGAAAGATTCTATTTGCCATCGTCAGCGGAAGTTGTACGCTTATTAATTATCCATGCCGCCAGTACTTAAAGGGAGATTTGTTCCAGTGACGGCGATAAGGGCGGAGCACATAGAGCGCCCCACATCCTGGCCCAGTAGTTGCTGCGCCTCAGGGTTTTTTATTAGCCTGGCAGAGACATGAACGCAAAAAAATCCATTTAAAAGTTTCATAGAAAAAGAGAATTTTTTTTTCTTGTGGAGAAGTAGAAAAGTTTCAACTCAAGGGGTCATGGCAGGATGGTGTTTCGGCAATAATTCTGGGGTTTGATCAACCCCACTCCTACCGTGGGGACCGCTCTGTTTTATTCTTATTTATGTTCTGCAAAAACAATTTTCATTCAATTTTTGGCTCATGAGCAACATCAACAATTCGCGATTATGGGTGTTAGATGAAAAGATGGGAATTTTCCCACTTAGGTAAACTTGTTATGGCCTGCTTGGTCGGGCAAACTTTCTTGAAGACTTTTTCTTGGCAGAAAAATTTCCAGAGCGGGTCTGACGAAGGGACGAGGAACATATCTGTTACGAGCTAAGACTTAGTATGGCGGCAATAAATATTTTTTGTTTTGTTTCCAGTTTTTTCAGCCTTGTTGTTTTTGCGTTTTCCGAAAATTATAAGCAACTGCTGCTTTGGACACCCTCGCAGCTGGGCAATAATTCGAGACTTCGCCGGCGGGGAAATCAAACAATTATCTGTGAGCTGGGATGAGCGCAGCAGCCCTATTTTCACACAGATTTACATAATTGGCAATTTTCCGTAATTATTCTGCTTATTGCGTCTGGCGGGAATCCTCCTAATTTAAAATTGCACAGACTGGTGAAGTTCATTTTTTGGGTTTCACTCGACCGCTCTGACTCAACTTGTTAAATTAATATGCGATTACCCAGTGGCCCTAGAAAAATTTATTAAAGTCATAGACATTTCATTCATTCTCTGCTCCGGTTTTTATTGTTTGAATTATTTTCTTGTACTGTACAAATGGTGTATATATAAATAGGTATGTTCATAATCTATCATATTTTAATGGGTTATTGCAAAAATCTACTATTAATGAGCTGACATAGTGCCATTCCAGGCAGTTACAGTTCCCTTATCTTGTGCTTTTTATGGTCTACTAGAAATTAGAATTTCTTATAATTAAATACCTTATAACCATTGGGACAGCAGGCGCGGATCTAGAATTTTTTTCCGGAGGAGGTCACAGGATAGAAAAAAATCAAAAATAACAAAAATAACATGAATAACCAAATAAACAAAGCAAACCGAATTTCTTCAATGATTGGAAGATTGGATTTTGTGCTTGAAATGATGCTTTTAGTTGGAACTTGTAAACAGATTGTAAACAAATGCTAGTATATGAAGTATACCTACAATCCAAATATAGAAAAAATAATAAAAAAAAGTCGATATTGTGTAAGAAAATTAGTCAATTTTGTTGATTCAGTGATTTTTTGATTCCAATTTTTTCAAAGTGCAAAAAAATAAGTTAATTTTGGTCGTTTGGTTAGTTTCCGGTTTTTAAGTTTGCAAAAACTAGGTTTTGTTCGTTTGGTTTTTTTTGTTTTTCGGTTTTCAAAATATTGGTTCAGCTCAATTTTTTGAAATGCGGGCTGTTTGGGGGGGGGGGGGGGGGTCATGACCCCCGTGACCCCCCCCCCCCCCCTTGAATCCGCGCCTGGACACATCGGAGAAGTTAGAAACAAATTTCTATATATTGCACTAGGGAAAAATAGACCATGACTAAAGTAACAGGCTTAAAAAATTAGCGTTTTTTGAGTGCAAAAGACATTTTAGCGATTGATACGATATTAATGAAATTTTTATTGTTAAGTGATACTCTTCATTAGAAACATTTTCCACTATGAATCAATTTTTTTCTTTGAACATTTCTGTGGAACGCATGCTGGAAAATAACTTTGAAATTCTTGCATTTTGGAGTAGTGGGTATTCTGAATTCTGGGAACCTTAAGGGGATCCTGAAATAGATTTTGAACAATTGTTAAGACTCACAAGACATGGAGTCATCCGTTAAACCAAATTTCATAATTATAAAAATTGAATTGAATTATGATCGACATAGAAATTTAATCGTCAATACAATAACTTTGGATCTTAATTAAATTCCTATAAAATTTCAGATTTGTTGCCACGGCTACATTGACCACCAGTTTGAAAAATTGAGAAAAACCTCTTAAGTTTTCACTAAAGTTACAAAATTGGCTTCCCAATACTCTGATGAATAAACATATAGAAGATTTTTAAGCCAATAAAATAATATTTTACAGGAAAACGTAGGTTCTTATTCTAAACTCGCACTAGGAACTTTGAAACCATTTTGAAATTGTTAAATATTTATAACTAGGTTGCTCGTTTCCGGCATTGCCCGGGCTGACCTAATATTTGACTTTAATATGAAAGTTCTCAATTATTCAAAGTAATATTTTCAGCTATTTTAATCGCTCTATGTATTTGAAGAATATTTGTGGGAAATTTGAAAAAGGCCCAGCTTTATACGGCACAAAAAAAAACCCGTACTTGTTGACATTGGTTAGGAAAATGGAAACAGTAAAGAACTTATTAAAAGAATTATTGTTAAATTTGACTACATTATCTGATTTCTGCAATATTATACTTTTTAAATTCCTAACCGCCGTTGTCCCTCCATTTACATTTTTATCAATATTCTTGCAGATTTAAATGTCGGTGCCCTCCATATTGAATCCGCCATCTTGAATTTCGCAAATCTGATAGCGGATTCGTAATCAGCGACCCCAAAATTCCCCGAATGAGAATTTTCACGATCTTACAATCATTTAGAAAATGCATGCTTCAAAGGGTTAAACTAATCGATTGAGTGGTTTAGTTTTCTATGCGGAACAAACAAACAGTTTTATATCCTGTGTGTATATTATATGTAGATTTATTTAAAGTCTCATAAAAATGAAAGTTCAAGACATTACGACACCGTATAATATCGAAAAAGTCTAGGATTGCTTATTTGTATATCAAAAATACAAAATTAATAATTAAACTACAAAGATATGTACATATGTAGTTTAAAATCATTAAAACAATGCTTTATGATTTAAGTTCCTCCTCCGTATTTTTGCATGAATCGATCTCACGCAGTTATGTTAATTTTTATTTTTTATGTTATAGATTTTTAAGTCCACATTATTTTCATATGTAGGTATTATAATATGTCAAATAAAGTAAAACTTTTGAAAAAGTTATTATTTATAATTTTTCATGACCTCTATCCACTCGTATTTTGCATTACCTACGGATACATATCCTGAGCGAAAAAAAATGCAAACATTTTCACTCTTAAAAACTAAAAAATGTTAATTCAAAAATGTATAAAGAAAAATACTGATATTAAAATGTTTTTTCAAAGGAAATTTCGTGAGCGTGGCGCAATAGTGCTAGTATCACATAAGACATGTAAATTGGATAGTGTTTTAAACAACTTCTTAAAAAATGGACTACATAAATAAATAGAGGTTTCGTGCAAAGAATGCAAAGAGGATGAAAAAAGTAATCAACATGCAAATATTTTTTGTTTTATTGCATTCTTATATTTGTCACGAATAGCCAGTCCTTAGGCTGAAATACTTGCCTAAAGTGAATATATATGTTATTTCCCGAACCACAATTTATAGCAGCCATGTCGACTTGTACACATGTAAGCGCATATGTTTATGCATACGTTAAGAGTACTTAACGAGCCTGTGGGTTTGCACCACCTGGGATATGAACATTCGTGAACTCAATCGAAATGTGGTTTACTAATGAGACTGCCGTGCACAATGAAATTTCGTGTAATCCAACAGCCCCAATTAAACATATCACAATTAAATTGTCTTTATTTTCAGAAATTATATCCTCTCTGCAGTCGAACATTTTGGCTCAGGTTCATGCCAAAGTGTTTGTTTACCTCGACAATAGTTTCTAGGTTTCTATTGACACGCTCGTGGGTTTTAAATAATTTAAATAATTTCGTGTTATGTATTTATCGTACATTTCAATATCTTCAATTAAGACCAATACAATTTAAAATTGTTCAACTTAAATATAAATGTGATGTGGTTGTGCTTCGTAGTTAAGCTCGAGGATTTCTCTTATATCACAAAAAGTGTCGTGTCTGGAAAATTGAAATGACGCTATTTACATCGTTTCAAAAATGGTAATATCCGGGAATCAAAATTGACTTACACTCTTGCAAGCAGAGAATCAACAGGTTTCTGCTATAAATTCAACATTTTCCCTTTGAACTATCTGCAACTACATATATGTTTAAACAGAATCTTTTTCTGGAAATGGCCAGATTTGGGGTGGAAAGTATATTGGCAAGTAATAAAGCATCTTTCAATCTGATTTATATGGAAAATACCTTGGCACGGCTCCATCGAAACCCTCAAAAACCACAATGATTCAGCCGCATTTCAGCCTGAGGGTTACATGAATTTTTCCAAAGGATAAATTTTATGAAATTTACGATTATACGGAACATCGGACCGTGCGGCTTGTACACGACCAAGAAAGAGAGATAAATGGCGGTTTTAATATAAAAGCCATAAAACAGAGATGAAGCGCCATTTGCCGAAAAGCATAATAGCTCAAAACAAATATAGTTAAATTTTATGAATAATAAAGTGAAAATTCCGTTTTCATTGTGACAGGGTTTTTCTCCCCCGCCGAGCCACAAAATTGGGAAAATGCGAAGTCCAGCCAAATAAATCTTCAAGGGCTACCGCAGCCATTTATTCGTCAGATTCTTTCGCCAAAGGTTTTATTGTCTGTGGCTGTCTCTAGAAATTGTGAACTATTTTCGATGTACATTTTTATTTCCTATATACCAAATATTTGATGTTAGTGAAAAGCTTCCCAACATTGTGCGTTAAATTGTGCACAACATTAGAGGAAATAGACCTGAAAAAGGGCTTAGATAGTATATGCGTGTATGCATATGTTAAAGAAATGTCGGCTAAAACAACAACAGTCACTAAATTTGGCTAAATTAAATTGAATGTGAGCATGTTCTAACATCAACCCAAAAATCGGGTCGTCAATTTTATTCCATATTTCTGATTTCTGCTCGGGACTAAATTTAAACATAACGATTTCTAAATTGTCTACCTACTGTGATAATGACCAAAAAAAGTCTAAAAAATATGACATATTCTTAGGGTTCCGTACCAAAATGGTAAAAAAGAAACCTTTACGGTGCGATTTCGTCCGTCCGTCTGTCTGTCTGTCTGTTACAGCTGTTTAGCTTGGGAAAACTACATAAGCTTTAAGTTTTAAATTTGGCCCAGTTATAGAACTTGCTTACCCACATTCATCACAGTACAAAGAATTATGAAAATATATTTATTTTTATTGAAAATGAAGTCCGAAATGGACGATGTCCCCAACTAATACAGTTTTGGAGAAATTTGCAAGCAACTTTTACAAACAAACTTAGTTTTGCGAAAAATGAACTTTATGAAATGTTGAAGACACTTACACACATGAAATTGATAGAGGAGAAGGGACGTAACGCACGGTGCGAATCAGACTCGCACTTGCTCTTTTTTTTATTTTTTTGTTTAACCTCAGGATGTATTAATTAATTAGATACTGTGAAACTTATTTACTCCGAGACGAAAAATCTTTATTTTTGTTCTTCGCAAAATTTAATATCCTGAAAAGGAAACCCAAAAATGTAATACTACGCTAAACGTGCAGAAATTAAATCTTCGAGTGCGCTCACTAGAATGCAATCAATCTCAACTAGTTTCCTTGAAATATACTGAAAAGCGAATCACTAGAATTATATTGCAATATTTTCCTGCATCTAAATTTAAGTTAAGTGGCCTTCTCGGAAATATAACTAGTAAAATTACAAAATATGAGTAAAGTTCATCTGAAATCTAGGAAAATTTACTGAAGTATCTAGTATTAAATTCTGGTTCGTTTTGTAAGCAATTCTGGAAATTCTAAAAGAAATGTCAGAAATACAATATCTCGTACAACTGAAACCTTTGAAATTAAATTTGACAAGTATTGTGGGTAAATAAAATAGGATTAATGGGTAATACAAAAACAACGTTTTATAAAAGGATGTATCACATATGTATAAAACATGCGATTATGTACGGATATCACTAGAATTTCAGTTGAGTTAAAGGAAATTTCAGTAAAGGCTGCGACCTTTATAAAAATTTTCAGATTATTTAATTAATTTTACTAAAATTGCAGATGGAATCTACATACTAAATTACTAGGGTATTTGATAATGTACTAGAAATTCTGTGTTTCCCGTATTTTCAGACGGAATTAGTGACAAATAATTACAATAATTTACTAAAACCCCACCCAGTTGAATTTGACTACAAAAATTTGGTAGGTACTGTGTAAAATATTGATCTATAAAATTAAAATTAATATTAATATTAATTTTCATGCATGAGTGTTTAAGTAATATGCTATACATCTATACTACATCCCACCATATACTTGGAATTGAGACATTTTGACTCTATAAAATGTATTTAAGTAATTAAATTCCAATAAGTATAATTGTTGGTATAATTCAAAGCTGCGCATGATCAGAATGGATTCTACTTAGGTATTTTCACCCTACCTCAATTTTAATTAATTGCACCACTTCTTGCCGGCAAATTGTGGTGTAAATGACTTTCCAGAAATTATTTCCTGAAAGGATTGACCCAGAAATGTCTGGGTGTGGTAATGCTATGAAGTAGCTTTCATTGTTTGCGTCCAACTACACGGTCCTAGTCACAACATTCATAAATCATTACATTTTCGAGCTGATACAATTTTCAATTAACCCTCAAATCGATTTTTTCATATTGCCATATCGCGAGGCAAGTTCCTCCCCGTCGTCAAAGTCGACGACGACGACGATGGTCGGCTTATGGTTGTCACAAACCGTTGAAGTCGCAGGGTTTTTGGAGCAATCCGGGCGAAACAAAAGCTTTAATCCGGACAAATTCCATCGGAAAACTTCATCTCGGGCAATAATCAATTAATCCGACACTTCACTCTATAAACAGGGCTAACGAAACTTATTAAGTGTGCTCTGGCGGTAAAATGTCCCGAAAATGGGTAAATCCCCGATTTGGGTACCGCTGGTTCCTTTACCTTCATTACCCCGGCCGGCGATAAGAAAAATGCAAATCACTTTATCTAGCTGCCACAGGCACATTTCGTATTTCGTCCGATCCGATCCTCCGGGATCGGGCTTCGGGCATATGTCTGTCTGCCGGCCGGACTAAGGTGGGATAATCAGAGTAAATATTCAATAAGAATAAATAAGCAATGGGACCCTGCGACGGGGCGGACGTCGGCCATTCAAATATGCGGTGCCGTGATTAACATAATACTTGGAAATGAGGCCGTTTGTATGCCGTAATGGGGCTCCTCCTTTTTCGCCAGGACTGATTGCATTGGCAGCGTTTCCTTGCTATTGGAAATCCATTAAACACTGGCTGGCCTGCGAGCGAAGCGGAGGAGCACCCTGCCGAACTGGACTATATCCAAAAATCACTGTTTTATGACCATCTTGGTTTTACTACTATTCGAAATGTTTTCTCATGAGAAAAGATGAACAATTTTGGGTTTTTGAAATTGTCTATTTGCGGGCATCCTGTGTGGCATTTTGCAATCTCATCTTGATGGCAGATTGCCCTTTTATTGGGTTATTGGTCTTCAAGGGCAGACCGAGTCTCATTTTCTTTTTGAAATGGTTTTCATTCTAAATGCTAATTGGGCAAATATTGGTATAACAAAGAACATTTTGAGGCAAAATCAAATTCGTTTGAACTGTAGTAAATTTGAATGCAAGTTGGAATATTTTGTAATTCCATTACACAGTGAACATTGTACGAATGTCGCTATACATTGCGAGCTGTACCAAGTGCCATTCAGTTCGCACTTAAGCCATGACAAAAGCGGATATGTCAATCGCTCGTATCGCTGCGCAAAATAAAAAATATTCAAGAATTTTGTTTTTCATACATTTTCCTATTAGTTTTGTCTAATTTCACAAACGTAGTGCTCAAATTAGTGTAGCCATAACTGTAATTTATTATGCTTCTTGACTAGATAAAATATTCAATATTCGACGTGAATTAACAGATTTTGCAACAGGTATGCCATGTTTGTTCACTTTCTTTGATAGGATGGGGTAAGTGTCTGTGGTAAAGTGTACGCATTATTCAAACGCTCCTTGCTAGTCCTAGTCCTTATAAAGTAACCTAGTAGAGAAAATAAGTCCTTAATATAAAAACAAATTTTTAAAATCAAGCTTTTATCGTTTTCTACTTGTTGAACCCTTTTATTTTGATACCCATGTCAGGGGGGTTGTGAAGATAAAGGTAAGCCGTCATATTGGGGTGTCCGCCATTTTGGATTTAGAACGATATTAAATATACTATATTGCATTGTCTTCGGATTTATATAAGTGTAGGTATCAAATTTCATCTTTTTGCCATTACGAAAACTGGTCCAAAATTTAGATGAAGTTAAAATAAATATTACTCGTGAGTTTTTAGTGTCTCGCGATAACGTGTTCAGTACGTGCTTCCCAAATTTGATGGGGTTGCATACGAATATTATCTAGGACCAAAGTACTCATCAAGACGATTCAAACGAGCCCAAACTCGATGGGGTTGTGTCGTTTTATTGCGGAACTCTTATGGCCACCTTCCAGCTCCAGCAACAGACCCTGGTTACCATATAGGATCAAAGTACTCGTCAATACGAATCAAACCGACCCAAAGTCGATGGGGTTGTGTCGTTTTATTGCGGAGTTCCTATGACCACCTTCCAGCTCCAGCATCAGATCAGCTGCATGTCATCATAATATTGCATTGTCACGCAATATACATATGCATGCAAAATTTCAGCTCAATCGGAAACCGGGAAGTGGGTCAAATTTAACTTGCAAGATTTCATTACAGACACCGGGACAGGTGAAACTAAATAAAAGCTTGTAAAAAAATTAAGATACTTAAAAACAAGCAATGTTCGTAAGGTAAAGATAAGTCTAAGAAGAAACTGAAAGTAACTAATAAAAATAACAATATATGTACATATATCATCAAATCAGACCGAAAAAAGAGTTGCAATGTCCATTTTACAACGAAAAGTATCAAGATTCACCTACAGAAATTCACTCTTCTGCAATAATTGTAAGTCCTGGTGGCACCAAGGTTGCACTAATTACGAAAATGGAATATTTGTTTGCGATCTACATATGTGAAGAAGTATGAGTGTCAGCAATGCCTATATTTAACTTAATATGCGTGGGCATTTATCCCATAGTTGGGGTAAAAGTTAGCCCATTACCCCATTAATAGGTAACAAGTCTTTAACATTTGGCTGAATCTGAAAATCAAAACTGAATCGCAATGTTAATGGGCCAATCTATGTATGTATAGATTAAAATAAATACAATAACTCAAAATACATTTGGTAAAAATTTTAACATACCTACTTTTGTGTTAAACGTATTTTATTTGTAAAATTTAAAATGTGCTGATTTAATTTTATAAACCACGTTTTACCTGTTTGCCGGATGTTTATTGTGCTAATAACAATAATATAGTAATATTTAAAATAAAAGCTGATTTTTAACGTCTACTTCAAAATTATTAAAGCTTTATTAAAGAAAATACATATTACGACTTAACATAATGGTACTTATCATTCTAATAAAGAAAAAGGATTCGAAAATAGTGTACCTAAGATCGCCACGACAATACTTGGCTACTTTTCGGATGTAAAATGTCTACAATTGAAGTAATGTAACAGACAAAGGCACACTAAAACTGTGCCATTGGACTCTTGAGGCTATACGATAGCACCAGAATTAATTAACTCTTCTAAAATGTTCGAAATGTTTTGCATTTTTGTTACTATTAGACAGAAATTAAAATATTGTCTTACAAAGAATGATGTATGGTTTTTTAAAATTTGTATGTACTATCTAAAGAACAATAAGTAAAATAGTTTAAAAAACTAAAAAACACGCTTTTAGCACGTACTAAAAATTACAAAAAAGTCGAATATCGTCAGGGAAATAAGACAGCTTTCTCCATGCTTACTTCACTGAAAAATGTAGTTTCTCATCTCGTATCTTGGGGAGGCCGCCATATTGGATTTGTAATGATGTTTCTTAGCTAGTCATGTATTGTCATCAGAACTCAGAGCGTGTGCAAAATTTCATCCTAATCGAAGACCGGGA
This sequence comes from Eutolmus rufibarbis, assembly GCA_963920795.1. Classification (NCBI taxonomy): domain Eukaryota; kingdom Metazoa; phylum Arthropoda; class Insecta; order Diptera; family Asilidae; genus Eutolmus; species Eutolmus rufibarbis. The sequence goes on from OY987205.1 coordinate 34,509,025, forward strand.
AGTGGGTCAAATTAACATTCCAAGATTTTCTTACATACATAGTTAGTTACAAGTGAAGCTAATATAAAGCGTGTAAAAATAAATAAAAGAAACAAATATATAATAGATAATATGTAAAGATTAACTTATGTCAACTGTAATTTTCAAAAAATCGATTTATTTTTAAATTTTATTCTCCTATAATCCCTTTCGAATAGTTGCCGACAAGAAATTTGAAAAAATCTTTAAAATTTATTTGGTTTTTTTCATTCCTTTGAAGAAAAAATCGACAATCCGCAATTTATTCTCTAATAGTTTCTAATTATTTTCGAGTAACAACTGCAATTAACATTTTCTTTAAAGTTGAATGAATATTGTTAAAAGCCAATAATCAAATAATCCTAAAAATCGTCGATTTTATATTCCACATAATGAAAATGTCTCCGTACCGTACACAAAATTTTAAACGAAATTAAAAGTGGGAAAACCAAATAAAATTTGAAATTCTAAAATTCAGAAAACATTAGAAATGAAAACATATAAATTGAATCAAATTCTGTCGTCCTAAAATGACAAAACAATATGAAGAAAACAAAAATTCGAAATATACAAATGATGTTCTGTAATTTCTTAGTGATTGTAATAACTTTTCGGAGGCTTAATTTAAGCTTATTTCTTTGTCGTAATCTACAATGAAAAACGAAACGAATTTGAAACCATACTAAGTAAGCATTCAAAAACACTTTATAGCAGTGAACGTGCTTGCAATTATAGTTCTAGGATAGATGTATATAAGTAAATACGAATGAAAATCTGAAGTATTAGGTTCGCATTTAAACTCGAGCCGCAATATCTTTAATCATTCAAACTTTCAACGGAAACATGCAATCGCTTGAATTTCCTCAGCTGAACTCCTCCCAATACTTCTTCGGTTCTATATTATTGAAAATTCACTTTAATTTAAGTTTGCGCGAAATTTGCGATTCGTCCGGAGTGATAAAGTATGAACTTGCAACGTCGGGGTGTGAATTTCTTTTCGATTTGATAAGAAAGTGCAGTCGTGAGGTTCGACTTAAAGCGAGAACGACGACGGCATTTTCTTGAAAGGAAGTTTTCAACTTCCGCCATAAAAGTTAATGAGGCATTTTTGTTGCAAGAATTCGGGCTAAGAACGCCTTCGTCCTGCCGGGGCGCGTCCTTGTGTCAGCACCACCCTCATTGCCGCCATTTTTTTTTTATTTGTGTTATAGTGTAGTGGAAAAATTCTAATGAGCCAGTTTATTACCGAGACTATTAATCAAAGTCGCCCGTCATTTATCAAGAGCCAATTTTCAATACAGCCTGTCCTGCTTCGATGGCCATTCTGAGCGGCATTTACAAGTGCGCCACTAATGTAAATTAATATGAGGCATTCGATTCGAGCCCTATTTCCGCTCTTCGTCCGAAAAGCCGCGTTTTAGTCGCGGTAAAAGGAGCCACTTTTTTATTGGCTCAGAAATTTAGTGCAAAAGTGTTTGCCTTTATATGATTTTATTGTCCGGCGATTCGATGACCTCGTTCGGCCGATACGCGTAATCGCTAATGGGTAAGTTTTTAATTAATTAAGCAGCGTGTGGTCTTCTAATTAAATTTTCGGCGGTTGCAAAACCCCAAAACGACGCGACAACAACGCCAAAGGACTTCGGCGGCGGTTTTCTTAGAACCATAGGCGCCATGGCAAGTGCAGAGTTTGATATCGAAATGGAATTAATGATGTAGCACCTCACCCGTAGGAATCATCAATTATGCTTATCAATACCCCCACTGCTTCCGAGAGATTTATATGCAGCAGACAGGTAATAAATTTGTTCGTAGTGCTGCCAAAAGAGCCCGGTAGACCCAGGCCATAAACTTGAATGGCTTCGTGTTGTATTTTGCACTTGCTGAATAGTTAGTTGCTGCCGTATCGGGTTCACTATCCCGGGACCCGTGGCCCAGGACCCTGGACCCGGGTCCCGGGAGGGGGCACAACTCCCTATACCCTGCTCGCTGCAGGGCCCTCCCCAGGCGCAGTTCTGGGGCCCACACTACACACAACCGGAGCCCGAGGCCGCGATTGTGGGTTTGTTTTACATGCTTCTGCCTCGAACGTTACTTGCATAATTTTGTTGACAATGCCAAAGGTAATTTACCGTGCCGCAAATATTTGAGCAGCTGTACTAAAAAACGTGAGCAGTTTTTCGGGCCACTAAAATGTTTAATGATGTGCTGATTTGGCATGTTAAGCGATGGGATTCGAAATTTTTAATGTTGAGGGCCAATATTCGCCATGGGCCCGGTCGAAAGTGGGTCGATGAGTGTTCATTTTCAGCCAAAGTAATGGCTGTTCTGAATGAAACCTTTGCTTCCGTACTGAGAGGGTTTCCTTTTATATTTCGTATGTGTAAATGCTCTTCTTTTTCGCAACGTTATGTAATATCAATGATATAACCAAGAAAAAAATATCATTATCATCAGGGATAATGTTAAGAAATTTAACCTGAGAGTAATTTAATTCTAATATAAAATATTATTCAGCCTTTTAAGAGTAATTCTAAGCACAACCACATACCTATAAATTGTTTTAAAAGAAAAGGTTCAACTAAAAAAACAAGATTAGTAAATTTTATTTAAGAAAATAATAACATTCTATAAGTTTACTACAAAAAATACATGAATTAAATTCAGTATAAATATAACACTTTTCATCAATAATCAGCCATTCAATTGCACTAGTCACTTGCACTAGTATGAAGTCCAGAACTCGGCGATATCCTCCTTCTATTTATCTTTTCCTTATAAGATATAAGATATAACCTAAATATGAACGCAACGTATATTCATTTTTACAATAATTTAGAAATCAAGGAATAATGTTCACGTCAAATTATTCATTACTTGAAATTAACACGCTATTTACAACCTTTTAAAGACACAAAAGATTGAATACTGGTTCCTGACTGATTTCTGGTAACATCTACCCTGTTAACACAACATATTTTTGTACCTTTTGATTTTAACCCTTCAGCCACGAGATATTTCTTTCTAAAGTCGTTATCATAGCGTCCCGATTCCATCTAATTTCTAAAACTATAGATGCAAAAAATCTGAAAAATTTAAAACGTAGCTTTTAATTAATACTGTTGCGTCCCTCGAGGTCCCGGGTCATCCCTGGCGCACCTAAAAAAGGGAAAAATTAATTAAATCACCAGAAAACACCGGCAGGCAATTTCGGCGGGAACTTCCCTTCGGAAAGGAGTTGTGGTCGAAGCCTTAGCTCCGAAAACTGAGCGCAGGCCGAGGAGCGCGGGACGAGCATTTCCGGAGACAGAGTTCCGATAGAGATCTTTTGGCGTCAAGACGTGCTTGTGAAATCCTGCGACGAAAGTAAAGTAAAAAAAGAGAATTGTTAAAAAAAAATTGTAAAAAGAATTGTAAATTACGAAGTCGGCTTTTGTAAAAATTGTGAACTTACCTGTGTCGCGAGTTGTAGCAAATAAAGGTGTCGGGCAAACATTGCGTTTTGTGATTTTTTCCAGCCCCATCCTCCAGCTCAGCGTCGGGACGAAGCGGCGGCCGAGATCAGGTGAGTCGAGGTTCCTCTTAGAAATTTTTCCGCGGCCCCCCAGTACGAAGCCCCGCAGCAAAGGGCATTCGAGAGCTTAATTCGAGCATTCCTCCAGTACACCTTGCCTGGGGGTCATCGACCGCGCCCGGGTTCATTGCCCTCGTCAGCTGTGCACCGAGCCAGCCTTCCCCTACGGATTCACGCGCCTCCTCCTTGTTCAGCGGCGCACGCACACCACGCGCGAACCGGTTCACGCACACCGGCAAGAGGCACGAGAGCCTGCGCGGCCATCTTGGGACGGCAACCCAGGAGACTTAATTACCACCGGAAAGAATTATTGGACTTACCTAGGACTGCTTGTGGAATCCCTCGGTGGGCCCCCATCAGCTCCCGTTCCCGTGGGGCCAGCATCCCGGCGCCAACATCCCGCGTTGACTCACTGTCACTGCACAAACACCTCTTCCACTCGCGCCACTTCAGCCCAGCTCGAGGAAGCTGCGCTCGTGAAGCTATCACTGAGGACTGCGGTGCAAGTGTCAGCTGCAGTGCTACGCGCGGTCCCCTTCGGAGCTTAGGCGGAGAAGAGCGCCGGAGGCACCTACACAGCCCACCCGTGTTTCGCGAGCGAACTTTACGATATTCGGGCGGTTCCCCTCCCCGCTTATCGTGAAGGAAACTAATCCGGCCGCTGCCGGCTGCGCGGAGGTAGCTCCGGCCAGCCCAGTGGGTGGTAAAAATTACCGCCGGACTTCGCCGAGTTTTTAAAGCGGAAAAGACTCCCTCTCAAACTGCGGAGCGTACATTGAACTGCGCGGCATTCCTTCCTAGGATTTGAATTTACGCAACATTTATTTTCGGAGCTGAATCCTCGTAACATTGCAACCTCCTGAACTGCGCGGCGTTCCTTTTAGGACTTAAATTGCGTATCCTTAATTTATCGGGTTTGAATTTCGTAACAATACTTTTAATAACAATTCCAATGGACCTTGCCTTAGCCTTAGGAATCCATAGGAATAAATGTTAAATAAACGGAAAGATGATGGAGTCTTTGAGTTGGATTATTTTTCTAGAAACTTTTTGGTTTTTATGTTAACTTTGGGAGGTATTGCAAAGTAGGTAATCATGTTTTTAGTTCCCAGAATAAGCAAATTAGTTGAATAAAAATACTTAAGGATTTCTATATGAATTCCTATGTGGAAATTCATGTCTATTGGAATCCCTAGGCTTCCCATTTCCTTCGTTAACTTGAAATAGCTTTTGATAAGTTTTATAAAATGTTGAAGAAAATTTAGTGAGAATGGCTACGTAACCCCAACATGCACTTGGCTAGTTTTTTATTCATCTAAGCAACTCATAGTACTAATAATTAATCTCGAAAGCATAAAATTGTCACTATTTAAAAAACATTTTACTTTTGTACTTTTTGTATTGAAAATAGTTTTTCGCTCAGGTCATACAATCATAAAAAAAACGTATAGTTTCTTTAAAATTCAAATCAACATTTATAAGAACAATTTTTAAAAATTTGGTCTCAAGATAAATACAACAAATTGCTTATTTAAAGTATTTTTGTTTGGATTTTAGTTTTATTTAAATGATTTGTTTTGATATATTTATAGAACTTTTTATTTTAATTTGTAGTTATATTTTGTAATTAACTCGGCCGGAATCGAATTTTCGGTAAGTATTTAGAATTGGGGCTCCAGCTCAAAATTGCTCCAAAATTTTTTTAACCATCAGAATACGTTCTACTACCTAGAAATTGTAAATTTATGACGGGGAAGACAAAAAATTCGTTCTTCTAATCGACTTCCAACATTTTTTATGCACTTGGGACTATTATTTAGTGTACAGGTAGGTATTGCACATGTTTTTTAGAAAAGAAAAAAAAGACAATTTCAAGCATTTTTTAAAAATTAAAAAAGGAATTCTTATGTAGTAGTCAACCATTACTATGTTTTTTATGAAAATCACGTATAGCAATGGCTAGCTCATGTAGTCGCGTAGTGTGATTCGGAAAGCGACGTCTTAAGAGAAATTCCGCAATGTACCCGTCCATATGATTTTCACGACGACCATATTTCGGCATATCCGCACGAGCATCTCGCCATAATTTCTCAATATTTTGTGTGAAAGCACCTGAATCGGGATCCACAAAATTATACGAGTGATTAACATTTATTTCGATAAGGATTTTACTTACGATATACACCGTAAAATGTATGTTGCCAATGAAAATATGTGCCTTCCCCGACTTAAAAGTAATGTTCGGACCCCCAAAAATGACCCTAAATGCATAAATTATTTTTTGGAGCAGTTTTTGCCTGGAGCGCCAATTCTAAATAATTTACTTTAATAAAAAAATTTTGCCTCTTAATTTTAAAAAAAAAATTGATTTACATATTGAAAAAAGGAAGTCGATTAGAAAACAATTTTTTTTATTTTATTTATAAAAACTTTTTTTTTCATAAATAATTATAAAAAGTGAATTCCCTCGTTATCATTTTACTATTTCTAGGTAGTAGAACATATTCTGATGGTTAAAAAAATTTGTGGAGCAATTTTGAGCTGCAGCCTTAATTCTAAATAATTACCGAATTTTCATTTAATCTATTATATTTCTGTCTTTCCGCCATTGCCTGAAACATTAAACTAAAGATCCTCTCACTTATGTCGTTTGAATGAAGAATACGTTTATTTTGTACGTGAATACCCTTAGTAAGATTCCTTCTATAATCTTACAATAAATACCATCCAAAGGTTCAAAAGTGACGAATGTACACCAAACTATCTAAAGTACATTTAATAAGGTACCATATTTATTTTTGTATGGCTATTAGCGGCTTGCGGAATGCAAGTAAAATAATCTCAGGAAACCTAAAGTTGAAATTTCTTTGTATGTCTTAAGCCCGAAAGAGGGATAACAACCCGGGGAAACTATCTATTTTGTATGGTATAAAAGCTCCATTTATTTTGCACCGGCGAATTTAAGGCATCTCTGTGCATTTCTTTCGGAGCAGCGTTAAAGGAAAACAGGATTTTTTGTTCAAATTTTTTTTGCTTATAAAGGATGCCTTTCCATTGAAGGGAAGGATATCGTTCGATATCGACGAAATAACGATATTGTGTAAGAAAAAATTATGAAGCGGAAGAACCCCTTAATCCCCCGGAGCAGCAGCAACAGCAGCAGCAACAAGTCATTCATTGAGTCCTTCAGGAGTGCCGGTGAGCCCCGGGAACGAAAGGGCGTCGGCGGGATGAATTTTTCATGCGGGCACCGACTGCCGGGCATAAATCTCGAGGCGGAGTGCAAATTCCCGTATCAATAACAACTGGACGTCATACGTTTCCCTTAATTCTTGGCAGATTTATTTCCTCTGTGTTTTGAAGCATAGCCATCTATTTCTGTTTAATCTCCCGCCCGAGATTTATACCTTCCCTTAACCCTTTCGAAGGCGAAAAAATCCTTATCTTCGCCCAGGCAGCAGCTCCTCGAATGGTGGGTGGATGCAGCGATCCGGGGCGAATGTAAGAAAATTCTGTTCTCGATAAGATTCTAAGGGATTAGCGCCATTAGCAGGACGCTTGTTATGCTGCAGCTAAAAACTAAAGAGCACAACAATGGAAAATTTGTTCAGGGAATTAACTCGAGGGTGGGCGGAGGGCGGAGGCTCCATTAGTGACGCGGTGCAATCAATCACTTGCAAATATTTGCGCCCCAAAGGAGACGAGCGGAGCTCCTACAGGAGCTCCTTTCTTCCGGGCTCGCAATTATATTTAATTTGTTTTATTTGCCAATAAATTTAAACTAAGAACGCTCTTCATGTCGGGATTTGAACCGTGTAATCGGACGTAAGAGTAAATAATTTTTAATTAAATTATATTCCGTCAGCCTGAGAGGGTATCTTTTTAGCTGATTTTTATTTATTTTTTCATTTTTATTGCGATCGATGCACAAAGGGCGGAAGGTTATTGACGCCCGCCTCGCCTCCACCAAGAAGGCACATATTGCCCGAGGCGGGCGAAAGCCCGCACGCCCACCGACCCGGAAGAAGGATCAATTAAACCCAGCGTTACTTCAGATGGCAGCCAGACGGGAGGCGAAATTCGCGTTAATTTCACTCCGGCGAATTTATTTCAGCTGGGGCAGAAAATATTCCGGCATTGATTTGTCACTTCCGCGGCAACAGTGCACCCGGGCTCTGAACATTCACCGGATTACCCTAACAAACTTCGGCCGCTTTGACGGGGTCGCACGGGTGGGATCCGTTCCCGCGAAAACCGAATTATTCAATCGAGTTAGGCGGAAGTCCCCCTACGCCCCCGGTGCACCGGCAAATGCCGAAATAAAAGTGGACAATTAAGTTGACAGGGCTTTCATCGTTAAACAACTGCTCCCGCTTACCTTTGTGCAGATCGCTGCGAAGCAATCAAGAACCTTTTATGCGATTTGCATACTTCCGGCTGCGAACGTCGAATCCAGTTTTTGGGAAAATAAAATTTAAAGCACTTTTCCGACGGGATTTGCGGGCGCAGCGGGCTTTTAATTAATTGAACCATTTGTTGTTGCTATGTTTTATTCATGAGGAGCACATGCAATGCGAAATCACATGCACCTCTACCTAGCGGCTGATACTCATTCAATAAAAATCTGGCATCAATAGTTTTTGCGACTTTTTTTTAACACAAGCGAGGAGCTTTCTAATCTTGCACATTAATTAGGATCAGCGCTTTTTAATGCCCGTTTTCCAATGCCACCACGAACCAGCCAAAATCACGCCATCCCGTGCCATTTTCTTATTTGCGTCATCTTCTCTCTTGCTCCTGTTTTGGTGGTGTTTAGAGGAATAGTCACCCATTCAGCAATCATTTTGTACTAGAATCAATAAGTCATAGCGCCACAGCTGCCCCTTTCCCCCACCGGTTGTCAAAACATCATTGCACTAATTATAACATAAAGCACTTGTAAAAATGTGTGCGGTAATTCCAGCCCAGCACTAAAAGTAAAATTAGCAATTCTTTCCATCAAAAAGTGGTGAAAACTCTTTCAGATTAAATATTTGGGCATAAATTTAGTTTGAGGTCTGATGAAACTTTATAGAAATGTACTTTTAGGGTCAAAAGTGATGGATATGCAAAAAAAATTTGTCGATCGCTTATATTTCCTGTGATATTTAAATTTAAAATCCTGAAAAGTGATAGTTTTCTGTCGCAATTGCTCCATACTCCCACAATTTTTTGGTGAAAATTATGGAAAAACCTTATATTAAAAATGTTTCCAACGGATTTCTGTAAAAAATTCTACTCGAGTACTGAAAATAAAACAATTTATAGTTTACTTCGATTTGTCATTTTATAAGACAAATGCGTACTCGTCACCGACGATAAGTTGAAAAAGATATTTTCCTTTAATTCGATAATTTCAAAGATTCTTGAAAACAATTTTTAGAATGAAGAGGTGAAAATTTTCGCTTAATTTAAGGTATTATATTTATACAATTCGGAACAAAAAAATGCAATAAATCGTGGCAGTAAAATGTCAATGCCAAATATCGCCGGAAATATAAGTGACCGATGACTTTTTTTTTTGCATAGTTGTTACTTTTGACTCCAAATGAATAATCCTACAAAGTTTTATCAAAATCCGTGAGGAGACTTCAAACTCACTCGGTTCCAACATTTGCCCGAGGATGTTTTGGCAGCCGCCAGGCACAACTACAGGCAAGGACTTTACACGAGATTCAGCCAATTCAGCACTTTGGTTGGTTGGAGAACGGACATTCGTCACTGACATTAGATCCGTTCGAAAGAGAAATTTCTGTGAAAGTGAAAACAAATTAATTGTTAGGTGAAAAATTATAAGTAACATAGTTACAAATTTTAAATCTCTTGAATTCTTATTTAACTCATGACTTTAACTTGTATTTGAATTTTTTTTTAGGTAAAAACCAAGTATTTTTTAGGCAACCTACATACTAGCAACTTCTTATTTTAGTATGAGTTTTATTTTAATAGTGATATACAATTTGGGTCGATGCAATGTTCGTGGAACCTTTTAAAGTAACAAAAAACTAACATAAAACTGTTATGACCGGTTTCCTAACCTAGATCTCGACTATTCCTTATGTGAAAAGTATATATTTACGTTTATATACAACTAAAATCATCCAAAAGCTTCCTTACGATTTATCTTTAGGTTTGCCTGCATGTTAGATTTTGCGATTCCGGCTGGTGGGTACGAGGCACCTTCTAACTTTACACATACCCATTTCCATGATAAACTCAATGCAAGTGGAACGCCAATTATGGCCCCGAAAATACCGGCAGCGTAGAGCAGGCCCTTAAGCTTTTATAGACAATACTTCTAAGAAAACTTCATTTTGCCTTTGGAAACGTCTTAGTAAGTTGAATTTGCATGCAAATGCATATCTACGAAATGAAAAGGCACGGGTTTTCAAGGATCCCATCAAATGCATTGCAGTCGTTGAAATGGGAGCAAAATGAAAATAAAAGAAGGTCCTTGCAGCAAAATGAAAGTTGCCAGCTGAATCTCGGGGATGATGGAATTCTTCTGAACTTTTGATAATGCGCTTAGGTACCAAGAGTTTACTTTATGAAACTGTTTCACATAAAAGTGAATCACTGGTTTTATGTTCATAGCAACTCCAGATTCCTCTTAATCCATGGCAAAAATTGGTTTCCGTTCGGTGTATATGCCAATTTTGTGAATATTGAAATTACGAGAGGAGTCACGAGAGCATTTAACAGGTAAAATATTCAAAGGCGGACAAACAAATTTCATGAGAAACACGATATTACGAGCAAATGCATAAAAGTACAAGTAATAAAGCATATTTCGAGGTAACTAACATGCAGTAAATCACAGTTTTTAAAAGCATTTCTAAAAATACTGAATGACTGAAACACTTTTGATTTTATTTGAGAGTGAAATTGTTTGAGCATTTTTTTAAATGGCCTTTAGATTTGCTGGAATTTTATTTGGTACTAATTCTAGGAACTTGAGTTTTCAAAACATAGCTCATATGTCATAAAGAATATTAAATTTCATTTTAACCACACTTTTATGAGTCGATATCAGTATTTGCCAAACATTTATTAGAATTAAATATAGGTATACCCGTATATGTAGTTTCTATCAATCTTAGAATTTGAAGGTAAAAATATAATATATTGTATATTAAGCTGATTAATATGTTTTTTTTATTTTAAGTCCAAGTAAGTCTCAGAGTCTCAAAGCACCCTAAAATATGTACCACTTAAAGACGATCTCAAAGAAATTGTAAAGCGTTGATGTTTTTAGAAAACAAAAATCGAATTTCTAAAATCTAAAATATTATACAATTACAATATGAAGTATGTCTTCTTTAAGAATATATTTTGTAACTGTAGGTACCATTGAAAAATAAAGCAGTATGCATTATTTTTTGGAACAAAGCATCTGCATGCATTTTTTCAGATTCCTACAACTACAATTCAGCGAGAAATGTTCTACAATTTGCATTGTTTATGGAAAGACCTCGGCAATGTGAAGTAACAAAATTTTACTAAAATGTAGGTACATATAACTATTTTTTGAAATCTAACCTTAAAAATATATTTTCTAATGCTATAGGTATTTTAGTAAAAATTTAGTTACTGAAATAAAGTTCTGAAATTAATCAAGTTTAGTTGTATAACTTTGTAGAAGTACCTATAATGTATAATGTCAAGAAATTTCGCAGGTGACCTTGTTTTTAAAAAATAATCTGTGTATAACGATTACGATTTAGTTACTCTTAATTAAAATTAATCCAATAATTAGGTCGACTTTAATTTGATTTAATTTACTGCCGATTGGGAGTGATGTACAGATTAAGTTGCTACATCAGTTTCTTTCCTTTTGAATGGCTGTAAAAGATTTAAAACCAATTCAGCTGTGGAAGTGGCTGACTTTGAGCTCATTCTGCGCCTATCGTGGGTGGAAGCAATTGGCAGGCATTTCCCGGCACCTGTCTGTATCTAGAGCAGGGCCCCAAGTACCTGAGCGTGCTGATGAACTTCACGTCGAACGTTGGAACTCGTATCAATGACTTAAAGTCGTGTGTTAAGCAGGGAGGCTGACAGGCAACCTACGTGCAGAGAAGCACTTTATCGCATACCTGGCAGGGATAGAAACAACATCGCTTTCGGCTGTAATTTACAATGTTTGTCTCGCAATACAGATAAAAAGGCTTTCGAAAGGTTTTAAATTTAACAAAGGTGGGCGGGGTGCGTTTCCGTCTTGAGTTTTACGAGGCTCGCAGATTTCTACGAAAATGGAAAGGCACATAGAGGGCGCCCCAACGGATTTTACGTATGCAGGAGCGCGCATCTGAGTGACAAGCACACACCGCACGAAAATCTCTGAACCTGCTTAATCTTGAAGAAAGTGTGCCGAAACGAGCCTTGACTGCTGTAGGAGCTAGCGCAAACGAATAGGCGAAATCACTTCACGTAGAATTAAGGCCGTCAGTCGAGGTTTTATCGTTCTCCATACCCCCGTCTAAGCACCACCTCATATGTAAATGTTCGTTGTACAGATTTTGTTCATAAAGTAAACACCCACCCAGTATTTGAGTATGCGGGCGCAAAAATATTTTTGAAGAGAAACTCTAAAGATAGAACTTTGTCATGCAGCAAGTCATTAAATTTGCACTTTCGGAGCAAGTTGCTTCCTTTTTCGCTATACCTGGGCTGCAAGGGCGCCTGGCTCGAACTTCGGCGTACCCTTCGTGGAACCCAAAAGCAAAAACTTAAGCGTACGAAAAACGACAGAAACTTAAATTTTAAACGCAAACTGTAATTAGTGATGCGTGGGCCAAGTTTGCTCAGGATGCATAGAAGAAATGAGGAAGAAATTGCAACTTTCCAACTACTGTTGAGCTGAGCTAAGTTGATTAAACGTTTAAACGTTTTTCCGTTTGAAACTTATTCTGACAACTTTTCACGCCTCGGTGCGGAACCCCGGAGCAAGTAATATGAATGTCACTGATTGCTTCATTCATTAGAGATTCATAGGGTGTATACAAAGTCGACACTTTTTAAGAAATAGTATTTTTGCAAACTTGTGCAGACTTATCTAACAGACATATGACATTGAATAATTTATTTAGACATCTTGAAGTCTTGGTAAATATTTATATTTAAGGATTTTATAAAATATATCACATAAACTACATATATATATAATGCAAGTATGTACTGTATTCGGCCTTAGCTTCGGAGACGTAGAGGAAAATGTGTTTATGGATGTAACGACTTCTGCCTTTTATTTATGTCTAGATGTATGTACATGGTCATAATTCCAATCTATTCTGAAAGTTGTTTCCAATTCAAAACAGATATATTCAGCAATTACGCCGATAATTTAAAATTTCATACTGTATGCATTAGCCTTGAAATACATACATTAAAAGAAAATCATTGTCTTTGAAAACACTTTTATTTAAGCCTTTAATTGCAAAATCAGGGATATTTGATTGTAATATGTATAGTAATATATAATTTACTCGAGGTAAAGATTTTAAGAACGTATTACATATTACATAGATACATATTATCAAACCACAACTTGCAATCTTTATTAAGATCGCCTATTTTATTTATTTGTTTTCAAATTTATTAATTGCAATTTGAAAATTTACCTAAATAGTTTCTCAAATTTCAAAACTAGGTTTTGAGGAAGATTTCAAAATTATGACAATCATACCAGAATTATCGTAGTTATAGTATTTGTGTTTTGTATGTATACATAGATACTTATACTTTCTAAATATTGTATACTACTTAACAGCTGCTGATATATAAAGAAATGTTAATGTAATTATAAAATAAAACTACTCCAGAAGTTTAGTTTTAGTTAAATATTCCTTTTAAACAAAAACTCTCGGCAAACAAAAATTAATAACACATTTAGCTAAAAGATTACAAAACTTTAAAAGCAGAAACTTGTAACCTATTTGCATAATACGAAAAATGTATGAAGGGATGTCAGCACAGGCACATTTTTAAAAGTTGCTTATAATGCATTTAATTAATGTGCATCATTTTTTATATTGATTTTTGTATTTGACATATGAGAGGAAAACCGCGGAATTAAAGAACGTCTTACAGAATTCATACTAAAAGTGGAATGATTTTAAATTATTCTACGTTTTGAAAGCTTAACCTTAAATGTTCTTTTTCCTGATGTTTTTGTGTAATATGTAATTGTTTAGAAAACTAAGGACGCTGTTGTACATTTACATTTAGTATTTACTTACTTAATTATTAATAGCGTCTTGCAATAATTATTATTGCATAATAAAATTGATTATTTTAAATTTGGATCACTGTTTTACTTCAATTATAAAGATATTTATGTCCTGATGATAAACAGTAGAAAAATGCGAGAAACTGATATCTTTGCCTCAATCCTGATATCTTTATTTCAAAATATTAAAATTATATTAGGTATTTATTTAGACAGAGTTAAGGTGTGATTAATTTGTAATAGTGATAATAATAATAATGCAGTACCTACTTAAAGTTGTGAAACCTCAAACCTTGAAAACGAAAAATCTGAAAATACTAAGGAAGGGTATGGGATGGTGTGGATGATGTCTAACATATTTCTTCAATTTCAGGTAAACATTAAAATAATTATTTTCTGGGACAATTTTGAAAAATACGCAATAAAATGTGAGTTCCTATTCAAAAATTTACGTTTGGGTAAAGGGCGAGCAAAGCCTACAGATCATGTTTCACCTTTGAAAACAAAAGGTTTTTCAACATTATTTTAATACGGGGGAATAATATTTTCCGAAAGAAGTTTATCGAAGTAGGTATCGAGTTGTATGAAAACGTGTTAGGAACAGAAAGCAATTTGAACTTGAAATGATTTTATAAACTTGATTAAAGGTCTCAAAAATTGGTTTTCACATCTATTAACTCACATATTTTGCACCGGTTAACACTTTGAAATTTAGAGAGGGTAAGTGTTTCGTCGAGAACTCGTCGAATTGTCGAGTTCCCGTGTTTCAAAAGTAAAATGGGTTCTTCTTTGGAGAGACGAGGATGAGGGATAATTAAATTAAAATGCTTGATTTTTGGGTTAAGAGCATGGAGCCTTTATTAACCCTTGGGAGGAAAAAACTTGGTGAAGCCAAGTGAAAAAAACCTCCTTGAAATTAATTGGATAGTAATGTGTGTTTTAATAGGAAGGCATCATCTCGTGGTGAGATTTCTCTTGTGATAATTGATTAGTGCCGGACTAAGTCGCGGGCGACCAATTGCTGGCGCAATGCCGTAAAGAAAAAAGCCGCAATGGCAATGAATGGTGCTGGACCAGGTCGCAAGCAACTAAAATTTGGCACTGGGCTGGTTTCGAGACTAACTAGGGGATTGTGGAGACGTTGGGTCGAGATATCACAGAATTCCCTTTTTTTATGTACACTGACTCGCGGATTGGCAACAATTAAAGCACCACTTGCGACACATCACGACTTTAACACCTTAACAAAATCTTTTTTTTAGACTGCGTTTCACTCGATCACCTTGCCTAATTTAGTTCGGTCTAATCCCAATATTTTCTGATACTTCTGCTTGATTTCCTGATGTTGTTTAATTCGACTGTGCTGCTTGAGTTCCTTCGGCCGACTGTACTAATTCTGTGCCACCGCTTGGCTTCTCTTTTTCTGTTTTGCTTGCGCGACCGTTTGGTTGCTGGGCGACCGATTGGTCGCTGGGCGACAACGAACCGCCCTTCCTAATCGTGTTGCGCACGATTTACGCGCCCCTCGGTCTACAATATCCGAAGCAACCCGAACTTCAATGATTCTAGGAATCCTAACCGTCTTTCGTGTGCCACAACAAAACGCCCTTCTTAGTTAGACCATGCACGTTTTGCGTGTTGATGACGCATCCTTCGGGAGACAATTCATGAAATGACCTGAAATCCCAATACTGAGAATTCCCAGTGATGGATGCTAAGAATCCTGACCGTTATTCGTGTGCCACAACAAAACGCCCTTCTCAGATTTTAACCGTTACGTGTGTGCCACAACAAAACGCTCTTCTTGGAATTTACTCGTCATTTGTCCCTGAACAAATTTTCATGCATGGACTTGTAGTGACTCGACCCAACAGTAAGTATGGTACTTTTTTAATTTTATATGTATTGTGTGGTATAATTTAAAAGAGTTTGTTATGAGGAACACACAAATATTTGTTTTATTATTTTAAATAGTATATTTAAAAATAAATGCTGACAAAATATGCAAAAATATACTATTCCTCCCCGTTATCTTTGAAATTACTGGACCTTAAATTTTCAAAGAATCAGGGAATTTAACACGTTACTTAAAGTTTAAAGTTTACTGGATTTCTAGAAACTAATTTTACCAACTTATCGTTTTATCAATTGAAATCCAAAGAGAAAGAAATACGATTTCAGATTCCAGCAATAATGTTGTTGTAGAGAGTTTTGAGAAGTATAATGCAACAAAATATTGTATGGAACCCTCTTTGCGCTAGTCGAACTCGCACTTGCCCGCTTTTTTAGGGTGATTCTAAATTGCAATTTGGAAGATAGAAAGATTATTGAAAGCTAAAAGTTCCCATTCTATCCTTTTAATTCTTTTACGGCATTATTTAAAGAGATATAGTGATTTGAATTTCAAAATTGTTCAAAGTAACCCCATTCCACCGTATTTAAGAATCAAAAATCTACCTGCCTCGCTGCCTCGCTTAGTATAAATGTTTTGAATACAGCCACAGCACAGAAATTAGACACCGAAGCATAAATTTGCTTGTTATGCTGCTCCCGCCAGGCTCGCTTCAAATGAACTGCTTTTATTGTTTGAGCTTGACTTTCATTAAAAAAGGATTTGAATCCATACCCAACCCTTTCCAACGGAAAGAATAAATTTGTGTTGCTGATAAAATGTTTACACATCTTTCCATAGCTCTGCATCTTTGTCCGGCGAACGATGCGATCTAAATCAGCATCTGTGTGTGCGTTAGTCACGATGAATTATTTATGCCATGCGACGGGCCACGGCCGGCGTGACAGAGCCTTCCGGGAGGAAGCGGAAGGAGTCGACCTGCACACGAAGACTTAATATGCGACCAAAAAGGGCGAAGGAAAATAATAAAGGTACAACTGATGACTTCTCTGCGGAAAATTAAATTATCTCGGCAAATGTACTGAGTGTGGAGTTTTATTGAATTCACCTCAGCACCCGCTTCATTCAGGTGAACGTGCAAAATCTAAGCTTACCTTTCCACCCCCGCCACGCTGGCATCTCGTGGTGCGAATCCAGGCACAAAACCCGGAGGAAGTTTTTGGCGCTGTAATTCCTCTGTTAGAAGTCGTCCACCCCAAACTCGCTCTTGATCCGAGGAAGTATTTTTAGGCTTCATAAAAAGGTGAAGAATAGGAGGAATTTTAGAAATTTATTTTTGCACTCCATTGTCATTTTGTTTACCCCTCCTAAGCTATCTGATTAATCGCTGAAATCCCTAAAGGACATTGGGTAGGTCTAGTATTTGGGTTACCACCGGAATTTTTAGGTCCAAACCTTTGTGGTACCTACATATACATATGTAGCAGGCGTAGAGTTAGATAGTTGAATTGGATAGATGGTAATTATTATTTACTGCTCGCCTTTTATATCTAGTTTATAATAAACCTATGGGTTTTTGAAACCCATTTAACGGCGATAAAAGGTATTTGTCTGATGTGCTAGAATTTATATCTATTGGTAGAAAGGATTGTAGATCCATATCAAGAAAATCTTTACCGAATATATTTACAACATACTCGATTTTTTCTTGTATTTTTTGATTTTCTCTATAAAGAAAATTTATAATTTTTCCTACAGCATAGTATACTTAGTTGATTGCGACAAAACTGCAAGTTATAAATTTTTTATCTTATTTACTAGGTCATTTCTTAGCTTCACGAAATCATTAAGTTTCTTAATTAATATACCTTGAGTGCGAAGAGCACATATGTGAATACATCAAGGGTATAATTTGTAGCATATGATGGTGCAGTGGAAAAACTAAAGCTCTTTGAGACAGAGGTTGGAATTTCAGTCATTCGGGTAATTCCACTAAATTATGTTCAGTAGGATAGTACTGAGAAATAATTGTTTGTATAATGCACGCTTGGAATAAACTTTCAAATTTATGCGGTTTACATCTTAGCTGCAAAGATTCATGTTTGAAATGTGACTTATAAATTCTAGGTTTTGCTTAATTCCCATACCTTCGAATAACTAAATCCATCCGTATATTTTACAAGCACGTTATATGCAACTAGATGATATTAATTCACCTTTTGCATTTTAGCGTATAGTTTCGCCCGGAGTCATGCATTTAATGTACCGCGAGGCAACGAAATAAAATAGCGAAACTAGTTAATTCTATTCATGAAAATTTGCAGTGGCTGTGTTCATGTTCTACTTCCCTCGGGCGATTCCAATCTTCTTTCAGGGCTCATTTGACCCAATTCCGCGCGGTTGGAAAAGTGCGCCAAATATGAGTGCAGGTTTTATGCTTTTGCCCGGCTAAAATTCCACCGGGGAACAAATGAATTCCCATTGAATTACTTTTAAAAGCATTAACAATTATATTTGCCATTTCGGCGTGTTGTGCGAATATCTGAATAGATTTGCCATTTTGCGGCAATTATTGGGAAATTTACGAATTCCCGGGGCAGACCACTGCTAATGTGCATTGTAATTAGTTTGTTTATGAACTCGATAGTTATTGATTAGGCGAAGGGCTGACTGTCGATGGGAATGGGCGGAATTTTCGGGGATGCAAATCAGAGCCCCACAGACGGGTGCTGTTGATGCCCCCGAGACCGGCTGGCGCCTTCCCGGCAATGAGCTCATCCGAGGCGACCGGAGCATTACCCATCACGCCTTAATTGCTGAGCATTGCAGCTGGCTTTGATTTAATCGGGTAATGAGTAATAAAACTATCATTAGAAGGAGCAGACAGCTTCGCTCGAAGGCCTTATTGCAGTTGCAGCGGTATCTCTACCTGTGCAGCTGCATGCGGAACGCGCCCCAACATAAATCGAATGCAAAATTAATTTTGATGCTTCCAGACTTATTTAATTAAAAGGTAATTGGCTCCAAATTTAGCGCTGCATGCTCATTTATATGCAGGGTAAACGTGTAGAGGGCGAGTTCCGTACCTTGCGACCTTCTTGTAACTTTTAAAGAAGACGTCGGCGTCGTTCGTCGACGTTTCTCGCCGTACTCGGAGCCAGGGGAGTACATCCGATAGGTTGGGTTTTTCTACTCTTATTATCTGTTGAGATAGCTACTGGATAAGAAATCCCTAGGGGAATCGGAAAAGATAAAGTTTTCCCATTCAATGTGGGGAGCTCGTGCACGAACACGAGATGCGACGATAATGGTGTTAGAAAATCTAAAGCGTTCCCTTGAATTTGCCTGGGGAGCGGCAGCGTTACGTACCCGGGGAGATGTCAAAAGTCGAGGATGTTTCTTAGAAGAGTGTCTGACCCACTTTCGTGATGGATACTATTTCATAAAGTGACGACGTGGTGGATTTGCATTTTCCACGGGTATCAGCAAAATCGGTTGCGTTTTATTCCCTGCCTACGCTAACATTTGAACACTGTTCTAATTCGTGCATCCGATGTTTGTTTAATGAACTCACGTGGAAATGTGCAAAGTCTTCCATATCATTTGCCACGAGTTCGTGCAATGTGGCATTGTTTTAATTACTATATGCTCGACTAGAACATAAGTGCAGCATAGGTATTATCGCGAGCCTGACGACTTCTGGTGTTAAATGAATGTGATCCTTGGTAAAAAAAAATCAATGATCTCATTAATTGTATTTGTAATATGAAAAAAGAAAACTGGAACTTTTAAGATTCAACTCCAAGCTAAATAGTAGCATTTAAAAAGTTGACGAAGATACAATCGTAGGCTTAGTAAAATTATAAGAGAATGGTACTCGGAAAGTTTATGACCCATTTTCTACCCTCAGTATGTAGCGAAAATTTCACAATTTTATTATTTTTAACAGACTTCAAAAATAGGAAAAGGTTCTCAATTCGACGCGTATTTGTTTTTATGTTAATATGTGAATCAATTTCGCGCATCAAACCAACCAACTAAAGAAGAATAATTAATTAAATACCTACTTTTATATTTCATTGATAATCTTCTCTTCGAATTTAGCAAACAGCCAGTAATAACTTTTTTTTTAATTGTAAAAGAATTCTTTGCCTTATCGTTCATTTCTTAAGTACATAATTGTTAAAAATATTTCTGTAATATTTTAAGGTTTTGTTTGACATTTCTTGAAACACTACGTTTCAATTAATAAATAATAGAAATAATACGAGTATACAGTTGATTCCATTGAATCATTAGTTAAAATGTCAATAAAAATAAGAAATGTTTTGAAAGGTAACTTATTATTTCTAATAAGCAAAATAAAAAATAATGGGTGAAAAAATATCTTTTTTTTTATCTAATCAATCACTTATCTATTGAATTTTCAGATCTTCATCACTTTTTTGTTCATAAATTGTTTATGCGCGTTTTTAGTTTTAGTTTTGAGTATACTTAGTTTTAAATGCCAAAGGGAACTCATAATAATAACATTTTCAAGATGCCTGAGACCCTTTCTCTATTAAATCGTTCGTATAACATTTTCTTGCCATCAATCTTTTGTTACACTAAATAATACATATGTAGGCATTTATTTCATACGATTAACCGAACATTAGTTTTCAGACCTATTTTATACACCCAATTCTGTTTTTACACGAACTTCTTTTACACGATTTTGTTTTAACACGAATTAGAACAAGAATTTAATTCTCTTTTTACCCGACTTCTTTTGATTTAACACGATCGACCCAAATTCTAAGATGAAAATTTTGCTCTTTTTATAACAACAACATTGGAGACGAGGAATGTAATGTGATTTCCATTTATAAAAATTCACCCAATTTTATTACCTCGATATAGAAGTTTATTTGCTTTGTCTGCATTTTGAGTTTGGTGTTCAAAATGAAAAGTAGGCACCTTTTGGATGTTTACAAACTTTAATAAAAATTAAAATAAAATTCGTGCACCCTAACATGAAAACGTTTATTGTATTGTTTTTGCTGATTTTTTAGTACTGGAACCAATCTTCTATTTTTTCACAGATGCAATATATTTTTTTAGACGAATTTTTTTTACACGTATTCTTCGGGATCATATCTATCGTGTAAAAAGAGAATTAGGTGTACTTATATTGTCTAGATTTCAGATAAATGCAAATATGTCATGCATGGTTCGAACCAACTAGAGGAAATAAAAAATTGCAAAAGAAAAATAATTTAATTTTCTTATTTTTCTCTGCTTTCTATACAAGCACCACCGTTCTTTAATAATTACCTTAGATGGCTTACAAGTAAGAAAAATAAGTCATTACGGCATGTCTTTTAGACAATCATAAATCAACAATCAATAAATGA
The DNA here is from genome assembly GCA_963920795.1 of Eutolmus rufibarbis. Classification (NCBI taxonomy): domain Eukaryota; kingdom Metazoa; phylum Arthropoda; class Insecta; order Diptera; family Asilidae; genus Eutolmus; species Eutolmus rufibarbis. Next base: position 34,530,129 of record OY987205.1, read on the forward strand.
TCTTTCACACTAATTTTCTGAAATTCGATTAAAAGCGAGTAAAAAGTAGTTTCAAGTTTTCTGGAAGTATGTCTTTATAATTTCCAGTCCACAAAAAGGGAAACAGAAATGATGTTTGTACTTATTGAACTGTTGTTATATGGCATGTATCCCAAAATTTCAAGTTAAAATATGTATTTAACAGCCTAAATTATTTGTCCACTGACTTAAGTTCATATTTGTTCAAGAGAACTCATCAAATTGCATTTCGGTGAGCAACATTGAGAAAAATACTTATTTTGAAGGTATCATATACTAAACATTTATAATAATGACTTTAAATTTTTCTATGATACGAAAAATATTAAAGTTATCTAATTTTTTGACGAGTTTATTCTGTTCATGATTTGGACATTTTTTGTGGATTGTAAATTAGATTTTGTTCAGCATATTAGTTCTACATCGTAAAAACGTGGTCTAGCGAACTTTTTCAATCAGACGCTAAACATTTTACAGAATTACCAATGGATAATTCAATTATCATTCCTTCGTCGTCTGAAACTTGTTGACTTCTTGAGAATGTTAATTTGTTTGATGTCTGTGTTAATAAGCACACATTGAAGAAAAGTTTTTTTGTTAGTCGTGTTTGAATGTTGACACACATAACAATAACAGACAGAAAATGATGAATATTCATATCCAACATATTTAATCTAATGCCTTGGTTCATGGAAAAAGAAAACGTTCTTTCTTGCTGTTCGGTCGATACCTTTTTCATTCATTTTTCTGAAAATTCCGCGTTTATCATGCCTTCCGCAAAAATTTTTTGCAACCGGGGTCTATGGCCAACTACACGCAAGATCTTATCACCTGTAAATGGGAGGTAATTTTCCTTCAAAGCAACAAAAAAACAAACCAACAATACAAACTAAGTTCTATAATTTCATTTAAATCCCGTGCTTCTTTGCAATACGGAAGAAAACAGACCGCCCTCGTTTTCGCAGGACCTTTGATTTGTTTGCTTACTGCATCTGGGCCGGCTTTTCACAGCTGACACGACACGATTGCATGTCAAACGATGATAAATTTGGACTTATGTTCTAAATACATAAATAGATGACGTTATTAGGAATTTTTCAGAATTCAGGAACCCGGAGAGAACTCAGGTTGGAGCGGCAATCTACTTTGAGTGGCATTTCGTGACAACCCACGTAAAATGCATCCCGCAGCAAAGTAATTTAAAACGGAAACAGCGGCTGCATTTTTACATTCACGTTTGAAAATGTTTCCGGTTCCACTGTTTGCTAAGTGGAATTATGTCTGGCATTACTAACAATGTGTGGCGCGTAAAATTGATTTTTTTTTTTACTATTTACCTGAAAATTACCTTACAAATCGATTCTCCCTGCACTTGACGCCCCTGGTGTTAAGTTACTAATTTGCATAAATGGAAATTGCTGCAGGCATAAGGTTCAGTGCACACAGCAGTTCCCTCGACAGGCGTTGCATACTTTTGTCTTTGCGTTCAAGTGACGAGGTTTCAGGCTTTTGCCTTAAAATAATTCACGCAGGTGCACACCTACCTATGAAATAGTTTTCCACTTTTCATTATTTTCGCGCTGATTATCAAGCGTAAAACAATAACTTTTAAGGCTTATAAGGGAAAATTCCAACAATAATTACTATTATGTTTTCAACGTATTCGTATCTAATTGGACAGTTACTGATATTGACACCTAATTATATAGATATAAACTTACAAAAGGTCGACTAGTAAAAGCCTTAAATTATCACAAAATAATGCATTCGTTGAAATTTATTAGACAATGGTGGTAATGTGTAGCTATGACTGAGGCATATTATATTGAATTTATTCATTAAATACTAAATCAAACTTTTTACTGTCGTCTAAGAACAAGTGGCATAGCAGCCAGGCTAAAGACAAATATGCAAGCCTAGTTCTTCTCTATGACTTGATGATAATCAACTAACTATTAACTCATTAATAAATAAAAGAAAATGTTAAACTGAAAGCTCTAACTAACTTAACAAATTAATTGATTCAAATAAAAACACTACATAAAAAACACTACTTTTTTAACTCATATATTTCATTATGTCCTTAGAGTGGTGAAGAATTCTCATTTTTGTTCAACCTTAAAAATAACAATTTCCGTTTAATCAATTTTATCGACATGAATTTTTACTAATTAAAAGTTAATTGTAGTTTATGTCCGAAAAGAAGTAATAAAAGTAACCTCCCAATTGCTTCACAATTATTTATATTCCTGCACTACAAAGGCCTTGTAACTGCCGTTTGCCGCTGAGGAAGAGAAAGCGCACGCCAAAATCATCAAATACGCAATTTGTTTCATTGTGCTCGAAATTACATTTTTTTTGGCCATATATTACTTTCGGTTACCCAGTCAACTTACGACCTGTTGTCAGGAATTAAAGTGGAGAGATTCGGGTTAGCTAATAAATGTCAATGTCAACCCGAAGTAATGTCCAATGCTAAGGACATTAGTGTTTCCCCTGCAGATGATACTTTAACTAAAGTCCACTGCAAGAAATTGCTTACAAACATCCGAGGAATTTAGATATATTAGACTGTCCTTCAGTCCCTTTTCACCCTTACGCATATTTGAGTCGTAAAGAAGAAGAATTCATTCATTGTCTTTGGCGAATTGTCAATTGTCAGAAAAGGGACATAGGTGCGCAAAAAGGAAATAGGTATGCAGAAGTTTGCGGAAGTACATACATACCTAAGAAAAGTAGTTGTTAATCTGTGGAAAAGTTAATATAATATGATACTATTTAATAAACATACAATATTAAATAATTAAAAATATACATATAGATCAAATAGACAATTATCAACTAAAATTAACATCTAAACTTAATGAAAAATAGAATTATATTATTAGATGCCAAATTTCCAATATTATGTTACGTTGAGATTTTCTGAAAAGATACGTTGGTCTAAAACTAATATTTTTTTAAAAATTTGTAGGTTTTTATGAAATGTGTCTAGAAGTAATTCCACCACAACAATGTTTTCAACAATAAAATCGTTTATTTTGAAACTAGTGAAATATTACCAATTTTTTTAATTTTATCCATAGATGGACTTATATCACTTTCGTAAAGTTCATTTCTTACTATAGCAATATTTTTATATGCTTACATTTGGTAGGGCGGTAATTTCTTGCAACAAACAGATTAAAAAATATCAAAGATTGTGTAATTGAGACCGAAAAAATTACCCGATGTTAACAACTTTCCTAAATTTCAAAGAAGTGCCTTTATCTCGAAAACCAGGACATTTTTACTTAGCTAATTGGAGCAGTTATGAGTTGGCCTGTCATCCGTTTTCATTTGCACGTTGGTTTTTGGGACTTTTTGTATATAGTATAACATATATATTATTATAAATAATGGATTGAAACATTCTTAAATTTCTAATTTAAATAAATTCACAAATAAAAAATATCGGAAGAGAATCGAAAATGTAGGACTGGCTGTAGGACTTTTTGAACTTTCGCAAATTAATCGTTTTAAACGGCTCTTTACTAAGTAGTATACCTTTCGAGAAAATAGAATGTAAATCTTTTAATGTACCTACTCGCGAAAACTAGATCTTAAGAGAGTTAAATTTTTGTTCGTAAGTAATTCATTTACGATTTAGTTTGCGTGAGTAAATAAGAAGAGTTTTCCCGAGAGTGTTACGATTTAGTAAAAAATTGCTTGAGACGACTCACTTGCAAAAGTCCAAATAGTCCGACTGCTGATTCATTTTTGATTCTTTTGCCATATCATTAACGACAATATGTTCACTTAAAATTATTCTTTTACGATTCATTTACGAATCGTGTGGTTTGCTGGGAATGATCTGTTGGCAAACAGAAAAGAGAGAGATTTTAAATATGTTAACAGTGGAAATAAGACACTAAAGCTTCTTATACTGGAATAAGATTACAAATACTTCTGTACAATACGCCTATAATATTTATTTCATTACTAGCTGACCCGACAGACGTTGTCCTGTCTTAGCTATGAATATTCAATTCGAACTGGAATCTATATATATAAAACTGAATCCCTATTTCCCTTGGTCACGCCATAACTTGAGAACGACTTTACCGATTTCATTCAACTTCTTTTTTTAAGTTTTCAAATACTTTGTCCAAAATTCAACTGAAAATAAAAAATTGACTCCCTTAGTGTTTCTGCATAACCATGTATACCACGTGTTAGTCTATCAAAACTTACCAAAAATTAATATTAAATTAAACTTTTAATATAAGGTGTGATTGCGGTGAACTAACTGCGATGAACAAACACTTTTCAAAAAACTCACTGAACAAACTGAAAACTGGATAAACGTTGCGATCAAATGGACTGTGCACTAAGAAATGAATAAATTAATTTTTTGATCGATAGATGCCGACCGATGTCGCGAACTATCAAACGCGCGAAGTTTAAGTAGCCGTTAAGTTTTAGAAAACTTAAAAAAAAAGATGAATGAAATCGGTAAAGTCGTTCTCAAGTTATGGCGAGACCAAGGGAAATAGGGATCCATTTTTATATATGTATTATATAGATGTACAGTACATATTAAATCGACGACAGAAAGAATGTACAATAACAACAAAGATTTTTTGAATATACATTGTTACATTTTTTTACGACAAACTCATTATCTGGCGGGATATTGGAAGTAATTAATATTTTTAGATAATTATTTCAAATCTAACCGAAAATTAATATTAAAATTTATTATGTTTTTATGGAACATTGCATAGTCTTATAACTCTTCGCATAAACATGGTTTATTAGACTTTTATAAATCGTAACGACTCCAAACATTTAATATAGAAGCATATTGCATGTTTTGGAGCTAATCCCAATTTTTTAATAATTTAATCAATGACGATGTCAAAATGTTAGCAAAGTCTTGAAAACAATGGAATATCTCAGATATCTAATTTATATTTCCGAGGGGTGTGGGACGTAAACAGCTAATTTGGTTTGGATGCAAAAACAGATAATAAATCACCGGAACTGACTGAATAAGAAATGAGATTCAGATCCCGATAGTATTAGGCTTATTTAATTAAGTGCAGGAAACTCGAGAAGGCGATTGGCCTATTTCACCTGCAAATGTTTAAATATTCCCAAAGTTGGACTAACGATGACATCCTTCCAAGTAAAATTCAAATTGATTCATGGAATACTGAAACTTCGTCGTGATATTAGGTGCCCGCGGTATTCCAGAAACTTTCGCGTTCGGGTATAATTTATGCGACAGGGAGCATCATAAAATAGAAATGGAGGAAGACAGCATCTTCGCTCTGAAGGGGATCTCATTCGACAGACGTTTAGTTTCTGAACAACTTCAATAAACGGGTCTATGCCCGCCGTATAGTTCTGGCAAAATGCACGTTTGGCGGCGCTCGCCCCCGCAGACCGGTGCGGTGTAGTGCATAGTCCAAATGCATGTGCAGATATTTGTGAACAAAATGTTGCCGATTTGAACTCGGAAATCGGTGCACCCCAAAAAGGGTTTGAACGTCCCTTCGACTTGGAGCCGTGGTTGCTTCAGGTAATTCTGAACCAACCACATGTGGTGGGTGCAAGGTTTCAACGGGGAGGTTTTTCAGGATCCCCAAACAGAGCAATGGTTGAGAAAAGACATTTCATTCCCTCCGGGTGAACGTAAAAGTTTGCGAAAATCTCATGTTTAGAGCTTATTTGAGGTTATTTGTAGCTGAAAGTTTTGATTAATGCCCGTAAATTGTAACTGCCGGTCCGCCCGCTACAATCTGGTGTAACCCTTTAATGAAGTTTCCCTAATTTTGAATAACATGAGAAAATAATGAACTAGCTGAAAAAGCACTTTTTCCCCTTCCCCGCGCAGGACATCGCATTCGGGCCACTGCAGCTGCAATTTCTGCTGCTTCTCCTGCACTTCGCTTTGCCCTCAACTAAGGGAAACATCGTGGAGCAAAACGACGCATTTATCTTGTCGCGCGTAAAAAGGAGCTAAGGAATGAACCTCGCCGTCTGCTGACCCATGCTAACGTCTCGGAAGCGAACAACATGACAAATATAAAACTTTCTTGTTATCGAACGATCGATTCGATGCCGAGGACCAACAAAGCTCCGAAGAAAGTCAATTTGTTGAATTGAAATGGAAAAAGTTTTTGTATGAATGAACAATTTACGTATTTTGTCGACACTTTTATTAAAGTTTCCTAGAAGCAAAACAATGCTAGTTCTAGACACTGTCATCAGCCCCAGCGAGTTTTGCTAGATTTGGCCGCAGTGGGCAGATTCCTGTAAGCTTCTACTATTTCTGTGGAAGTAGACTTTCATTGACCACGAGATGATGGCTCGAAGGGCTGGAATCCTTCATTGCGAATAATACCCACACTCACACACAGACAAAAGTGGAGGTCGGTAAAGAGCCTTGCTGTTATATAAAACCCCATTTATGACGGCATCCATCCTTCCGCATGAGAACTCATCAAAATTTCGTAATTTCGTGAGCCCAGCACCATTAATTTTTGAGTCCTGGTATTCCGCAGGGCATGTGGAGAGTGCACAAACCATCCATTTATTAGTGATTTACATAAACCATTTCCAGGTGTACCAAGGGTTATTAAATTTTTTTTTTTTTTTTTGCACAATGAACATGCACGTTCGTATAGTCCGCTTAGAGGCAAAAATAAAACGTTCCGAAAAACTCTTATAAATATTATGAGGAGAGTGAAGACAGTGTGGTGCGTTGAAAAAGAGCATATATTTATTTAGTTTACTTACCTACTTTTTCTACTTTCTATACTTTTTGTATACTTTTTTATTCCAATAGATAATAAAAACAAATAATATATGAAAGTTTGCGAGTTGAATCCACAGGTACTTTTAAGTTCAAGTAAGTTCAATTCGAAAGGTAAACCCATTTCAATTCATGGGGACAAACCTTACAGGCATAAGATTTTATTTTTTTAGAAGCCAAACAATATCTGGATTATACGAGTATTGAATGCTGAATCCACCTGTTTGAGCTACAAAAATTATGTTAAAGTTTTGTACCAAGCAGACACTACTGTGCAGTAAGTTTATCAGTTTTAAATTGTTTTCTGTCGCCTCAGTTTTATCAACGGCCCAATCGAAGCGAAAAGACTTATATTGCAGGAAGAATTAAGATCTTAAATGTATCAGAGATATGTATTGTTGAGTAAAACAAGATGGGCTTGGAATTGGTCTTAGTTCTTGCACTATCGGTCTTGGTCTTGGTCTTGGTCTTGAAGCAATGGACTTAGTCTTCGTCTTGGTTTTGGTCTTGGTCTCGTCTATCAAGTCTGGGTCTCGTTCGCAAGACTCTTGCAGTCTTGTACTTTCATACCCAAATATTTTGTATTATTTATTTACTCGTATTTGGAAAGTATCTTATAAGTAAAACGATAAATGACTTTCATATTCTTACAGCGTTTAAGTAGTCAACAAACAAGAAAAAAAATATAGAGGCAATAAAGTTTTTTGACTGAACTAGTTATTGAAGTAATCTCCTTATTTCCTTCCTTTTTGACTAATAGTCGATGTGAAATTGATTTCATGGAAACTATTTATCAATTTAAACTGCAAAAAGTCCTAGAGTTGAAGTCAATCTCCTGGCACCTTCAGATCTTAAGGACTTTATGCTATCTTAATAAAAATATTTATATAAGAAACAATTAAATAAAATAATATTTTTGTTTGGATGACCAAGTAGGTATAGATAGAACTAGAAAAGTTTCTGGAGCTTAATTTACCCCAGTGTACCGATTCTATAAGGGTTCCGCTGATACGGAATCCTAAAAAACTGTGTATTAATAATAATCATGTAATGTTTTTGAAATGTTTTTTTCAAGTATAATAGAAACAAAAATAATAAAAAAATATGTAAAATTGAATTTCTTTAGTAATAAAATAATGGCTTTTTCGAATTTGTTTTGTATACTTAAAATTAAAAAAGCTTCTAAAATTCGGAAATTTATGTTGAATGTAGAAAATCGTCATAGGATGGAATGGTCGATATTGTTTTAATTGTTCATTATTTTTGTCTTAACAAATGATTTCATTCAAATGTAAGACGTGTTTATTAAAAATGGAAATGTTAGCATTTTCATTTTTCAATGTCTATGATATTGTTTTGAAAAGCTTAAAGGGTTTATAGGCGCCTTTTGAACTTGTTCAAGGCTCCCATGGTCTTGCTTTTGGTCTTGTTCTTGTATTCTCTGCAAGACCGAAACCAAGGCTGAATTTGCCCATCACTAGAGATATGTATGTAATTGTGACGCAGTTTTCAATTTTCGAAGTGTGATCAAATGTTTAAATATTTTAACAATTTATTTATATAGCAATACAAAGATAGTTTTATCCAGTGTATAGATAACTTTTTCTTACATATTTCAAAGACTAAATATGTAGGCCAAAAATCCTGAGCATCTGTAATGTACGATAAAACCACAGACACGGAAAATTGTTATATTAGTGTGAAAAGCCAAAAAGTTACATTTTAACACTGATGATAACCGCCCAGTGGGAAGGGTCTATTTGGAAATTTATTGACCTTTTCACGATTTTCTAACCTCTCAACCATCACTTTTCCATAACGAAGATAGGTCCAAAATATACCAAAATTCACTTCAATCGGTAAAAGACCTAATCATAGCCTCTCAAGTTTGCCTGGACATTTCTTTATACCTATGCCACATATGCAAAGTAAGTATCAACAGTCAGTGTAAATAAACGACCTCAGATGTAATCATTTGTATATTATTTGACACATTCTTGATGTTTGTTTTAAATAAACGTAAAGGAAGCGATTTAATTTGCACAAAATATTAAACAAATTTAAAAAATTGAAGGTGGCTGCACATAGTTTCTATCAATTAAAGATAACTCAAAAAGTTTAATACTTTTAGATAATTAAATGCTTTACAGCTTTAGAAACAAAAAAATCTGAGTAATGAATGAATCAAAATTCGTTGGGAATCTAAACATCGCTATTAAACTCAGAGTCGAATTTCATAGTTCAATTAAATAACGAACAAAGCTAGAGCTTTATGTATAGAAATGAATGCAATATAAATATTGGGAAAGACGAATTTCACCAACTAATACAAGGATTTAGATTGAGTTTCTTCGAAGAATCAATCTCTCGATAGAGAAATTAATTGAAGTTCAAAATGGTATAAATTGGAGCAATTATATGGGAAGGTATAGGGTGAAATTTTCGTAAATGTTGCGATAATGGAAATCAACTAAAAGTATTAACTATGAAAGCTGTAAATGGCATTGTAATTTTGTAAATGTATTAATGAATGATTTCTTTTTTATTTATCAAAAATACTTATTAAAGAAAATAAATAACTTCTCCCTGCGCAGACCTTTAAAATTCTGGATCTCAATTTTGCTCTTTGTCCTTTTCAAGGGACAAGGAATTTCAAGTAATTCCTGCCCAGTTTTCGTTATAAACATAAATTTAATTTTTTTGGGGTGTAAAGAAATGTACAAACTTATTTTCTTCAAGAATGTTGGATGCAATTTGTAAAATTGATGTGTTGATTTAACGCCTACTAAAAGGCAATTTTTAGCAACGTAGATGTGAAACATTAGAAGTTTAAATTAATTTTGATCGGGTGTTAAATGCCTCAGAAGAAGTTAGAAAACATTGCGTCAACACTTTTCTATTCTTAGCTTAAATGTTTGAACTGATTAATTATTTTGTGTAAATATGTATGGTAATTGGATAAATACCATATTTTTATATTTTAGATTTTAAAATATTTTACATTCCGTTTTTATATACATACTTTTATTTATAGTTTTTATTTTACAAACGATGACTGACTTCTTTTTTCAACAATCTCATTGAAATTTTTTTATTATTACTTTATTACTGAAGCTATCTTAATCAAACTGCAAATTTCCATCGATATATAGTTTTTATCAATTTTACAGTGAGTGATCAAAATACTATTTATTTTTAAATTAATTGAATTGAATAACAGTTTTAATAATTAGAATCAAGTGAAAATATTTAATAACGTAGTTAGATAAATATGAAAAGAAAGTTATCGGTGTCGCTGGTGTCACCACATACATATATATGTATATGTAAGTCCAAAACTAGCTAACTGTAGCATTAAAATGGAACTTCTAATTGTTTAACATAAAAGAAGACTTCTCGTTAGACTATATCAACCATGAGCGAGGCACTGGATACTAACTAGCATTATGTTCTTTATAAAGAACGATAGACTGGACTCTGGAGGTGGATAAAGTTCGAAATTCCAACAACTTATAATAATAATTGCTTATATGTAGATATATGTAATAATTCTAAAACTATCTTAAACTTGTTTTTCTCAGGATTGTATACATAGCTCTGCCTCAAAGATGCCAGGAGTAACTTAAAACTACAATTATACCTACCATAAAATAAAATTTGTCTGCTATTGAAAATTTGAAAACTAAATTGGATTCATAATTTGACAAAAGCGTTCAATACATAACGCAAGTAACAGCCTCGTTATCATTCAAGAGTGAGTTCGAGCCAAGACTCAGCTGCTTTAGAAAATAAGATACTAAAAAAAAACGAAATTCAACGCCAGAACCTTCCTGCTGGGTCTCATACAATGCTTCAATAGAGAGTACTGCGATAACTCCGAATAAATTTCCATTGCACTTAACAAATTGGACCTTAATACATTGAAGGTTCCGCTGCCGGAGCAGCCGGGCATATGCACCGGAGCACCGGGGCCGCACAGACGATCTTTCCCAAACATCATCAGAGCACTATCTCTGCAAAACTAATCTACGTTTAGTCCCTTTGGATATAGGGCATGTAAAAATTCCAATGAAATTGGAGCAAATAGTCAGCGGAGCAAGAAAGTTGGATACCCCCGAGAATAGGAAAATCCTTAGAAGGTCCATTACCAGGCGAATAACTGCCGGCGAGATGGGGCGCTCGAAGCATTTGCATCCGTTTTATAGATGATATAGACGTCTTATCTATTTAAATTAGCGTGGGCGGGTGTGCAGGCGTTGGCTGCAACGTCGCGGATTTTGCTCAGGATTTTTCACGCGGCATACAGTCCAAAGGAGCGTTCTACTCAAAGCCCTGCATGTAATTAATGTTGGATATGGTATGTAAGGGGCATATACATATGTATGTAGATATACTTAAAACTATTATATATGGTATAAGAAAAATCTCTACGAAAGCGTAAATATATATTGAGTACGTTAGTTTCTCCAACTCTCTTCCATCAGAGAAACAGAAGGCTATGAAGGATTTGAAGGGACTGTTGAAGGCCAAAACCTACATTATGTAATATTTATGATTTTTTTCCTCCTCTTCAGTGTTATTCCTTTGGGGAGTTGCAGAAATAATATTTTAATGGATACGTGTACGTTTCGTACACGTGGCAAATAACTTTAATAATCAAAGTTCTCAACACAGAGCACGATGTACGGGCAGAAAAAAAAACTTTATGAAGTTTAATTTGGAGCCTAGAGTAACAAAAGTAAAAAAAAGGTTCGTGTGTCATACTCGTGGCGAATTTTCAAACTTTTATTTGTTATGACAGCACGTGGAACTGAAGGGACAAGAAAATTCGGCGTGATAGATGGGATGCGAGGGTTTGGTGGTTCCTTGAGGTCAGCCCTTTTACTGAGATGAAACTCTGTTATCGTCAGGTGGTGAAAGCATCGAATGTTTTCTCTGGAAAAGTTTAGGCAGAATGACTTTAAGAAAGAAGTAATATAAAATGGCCTTACAATGTTGTAGTTTGGGTTTGGGCATCAACGAAAAAGAAAATTGTAAAGTAAAATGGATGAATTTAAATTGTAAATAACCATAAACCTTTTCCTTGAACATTTTCCGCACATCAAAGAAATCGAAATTTTTCTTTCAATTTCATAATTTTTAAGAAATTATCATCTTACCAAAACAAAATCTTTAAAGACTTATGGTGTGCGCGATGACTCAACAATCATTCAATTCATTGACGTCAAATTTTGCATACAATTTCTTAATAACATTCTCCGTACAAATGCACAAGAGCATGTTTTGAATCGATTATTATCCAATGTATTTTCAAAAAATAAAGCGCCTTCGCCATTAACCCCAAAATCAATTTGTATTAATAAAATTATTTCGAAATAGGACAATATATTTTATATTTAGTTTGGTCTTAAAAATTGGTAGTTAGGGGTTTTTGGAGTTCCTGACTCCGAATCTACTTTCGAAGTTTAAAAATTTAGGATGTCGGATCAAATATGGCGACAAAAACTTTTCGAAATTCAACGAATTTAAGTGAAAATTAATACTAAGGGTACTTTGAGGCCACTAAATCAAATCTATTATCGAGATTTGGAAATTAAAATTGGCGGATCTAATATGGCAACAGATTTTGTGGAAATTGAGAGGATTTTCATATATATTAATGTAAAGGAAAATCGATGACACTAATTTCGAACCTGGTACCAAAATTTGGAAATTCAAAATGGCGAATCCAATAAATCGGCTGAAACCGGGTTACTCAGCTAATTGTAGTAATAAAAAGATCCGTATTCATTTTTAATAGTAGATTTAGTAAGATATGAATGTAACCCTTCAGTTTTTAATAAAGTTATTGATTTTAGATTGAAATAAATTAATTACTTCACTCAACACTGTTTTTTTAGGATAATCTTACCTGCGATTTTTAAAATAAAAGACGATTGGGCCAACAGTTATGAATTAAAGTAGTATTGGAATAAAAATTATTTTTGATTTTTCTTGATCAATCTATTGAAGCGCATCTCGCTTATCTATGCGATTTACGGGCTAATATACCTATATATTTTATTTATATTATAATATCATGACAACATAATTATTTTTATTTTTCCTGAAAACTTTATGTTTTAATTATAAACATTTTAATTTTCTATATTATAATTCTTCAGCACCCGAGCGAGCTGTAATTTTAGCTTAGTTTATATAGTTGCATTATAGCTCTATTTTTGTTAAATAAATAAAAAAATTAATTTTTCAAATGCGTTGCCCTAAATTTTATCGGATTCGGTAAACTTTTCAAAAGACGTAGTACGTAATACGTAGTCTTAATAGCGCTTAATTTGAAGGCTATACTTAGTATAGCCTTAAACTAACTTAAAACCGAAGAATTTTGTAAAATACCAAACATTGAAACTGTTTGTTTTCTTAACTGCCTCCTTAATAACCTCTGCAAAGTAATTAGTCTCCATAAGTCGAACAAAACCAAACTATGTGATGACATAATTTCAAAAGAAATTTTTTTTAGGAAAACGCCGCCGCCGTAATAAAGTTGTCTTCCGGTAGCAGTTTATGTTTCTAATTAATCTTGTCGGCAACATCCACCACCTTAACATCCTAAAGTTAGTTAGATGATCTTGGATATCTACAAAATTACATCAATTCGGGGTGGGTATCGATTCCTTGGCTTAGTAAGGAAATTTGCCGTCATTTCTCAAGCTTGCTAATATCAAGAGAGGAATTTTGCCATAAACGATGTTTTAATTGTTGCCTTGGGTGATGGGTTAACTGCTGTACGAAGAGATTTAGGTTTGCCTACGTCAATCAATCTGCACATCTTCACCTAAATTTCAGATCCATAGTCGGTGAATTAAATGCAACCCCGACCAAACCTCTCGCGGGGGTGGATATGCATGCAAGACTTTTCAGCTTCGTGGAACACCACCGAGGTGCGGTCAGCGGTTGTAGTGTTTTACAAGGGTTTTTCTCCCATTTATTGATTAAATTCACATATCAGACCCGGATTAGATTCCGGGCGAATTCCGTTGCAGTCGTGTATGTAACTATGGACTGCGGAGCCGCGGGGTGACGCCGACTAAGATACGTCGGGTGGGAGCTCAATGACTTGAAAGTAATCCCAGGCTGTGTGACCACTGGCTCGGAAGTGGTTCAGTTTCCTTTTATGGTTTCGGAATATCGATTTCCAGGAGCCGTGTATCGTACGCTGATCTCCCTGACTTGCAAAGGACTGTAATTTGGGATATTGATTTTTAGTAACTTAATAACTTTCAACTCTCCATTTGGGCAACCGCAGCATAGTCGCAATTACTTAGGTATAAATGGGGCTCTTGAAACGAGCTCCAAGTTATTAAAACGGAAAATCTATATAACAATGATATTATTCAACTTAAGTTTCTTCTATTGTAGCATTTAATCCGTAGGTTTATTGGTTTGAACAGAAAGTTTTGTAACAGATGATCATCTCAAGAATTAGGTACATTAGGTACAAATCAAGAAATTTATAAGAACAACAATATTTATTTCGAAGAATTCTATTATATTTTAACGAACTCAGCCCTTCTTATCCACTCTTACTACAAGGACTAGGAACTAGGATAACATTTTATTAAACCAATAAATTTATAGTAAAGAAAAACCTGTTCGAATCAAAACCTTTCCTATATAGAAAAATCAGTTTCATTTCAACTTAGTGATTTAGTTCAAAACCACACCTATCCAATAACAAAATAAGTATAAAATTCACTTGAACATGTTAATTTCACAAACTGACTTTTTCTATTATATAATAACAATCTCTTTAGAATTCTGGTTAATAACAATATCCTTTTAATAAAATTGTTAAAAAGTTGGAGTGCGTTAAAACTCTTTGAATTTGGTATAATTTTACAACAAAATTTATACGGATTGGAATCTGTTACTGCAAATTTGCTTCAGTTTTTCCAAACAGCCCTTTATGATCAACACAAAATAGTTGCACTTTAATAATTATCAAATTCTAATTTTTTCAGGAAATCGTATCAAAACAGCATTTATCCAAAAATGGCACTTTAAAACATGACTTTTCCAAAATCTTTAAAAAAAAGTTATACCAGTAACACACTATAACCGAATTTTATTATTTCGGTTGTATTCAATTTCACAATAATATTTGCTGTGAAATTAAATTAGAAAAGTGTCGTTTATTAGTCAAAGTGAGCGCAAATATTTTAATTAATAATATAAATGTTGATTACTTTTTTGCAATACGGCCACGGTGTCTGTTACAGATACTGAAAACGTTATTAAACAAAATTTTTCAAAGAAGTCACTAAAAATCGATCTCCTACAGTATATTTACATATATGTATGTATGTATGTATAATACATATGTATTGAAAATATAAAAGTATTAAAATTTCAGATGAATTGTTTCTAAAAAATTTGTATGTTAATATCTGGACACCCTGTAGATATTTATTTATTTAACCCGACTACGCAAAAACATAAAACAAGCATAAAATGTTATAAAGGAAAGTTAACCTGATTCAATTATAACTGTCTTTGATTAAAAATAGTTGCAGTCGAAGGCTTTCATTTAGATTCATAGATTTTTTGGCCTCAGACTATACAACTATTTTTAATCCAAGAGTTTTGTAATTAAACCAGGTTGACCCTCCTCTATAATATTTTGTGGTTGTTGTCAGCTTTTGCGTAGTCAGATTTTAGTTTTTAAACTTTTATTTTATTTACTAATTTTTAGTGGTAAGGAAGTCATTAGATTTCTACTCTTAATCATTATTTATTTATTTTTATTACTGTTGAGACATTAGTACTAAAAACTATTTGTCTTTTCATATATTTATAATGTGCTCATCAGGAGTTTTCATTTGAAAGCAATCGTGCTACATTTAACTTAAATTTTTTTTTTAGAGCTGTAAAATTGATTTTTAATTGGATTAGGTTTAGTGAGAAGTCATATAACCTATAACACGCGGACTATTAAGACGCATCAAATGACACCTTATTTGACGAAACTGGATAACTACTTTAGGAGCAATGAGGGAACAGATGAACATACCCATATACATAGACTGCTAAATTCATAATCCTCCATCTTTTTATTGGATCCTAAAATTGTTTTGTAGCCGGCTTTGATATTCTTTTATTAATAATAATGAAATAATATTTTATAAAAGTTAAACAACTTCTATAGACTATACTCGTTTCTAATGACTAGAAGCACCAATAATAGTCAAACTACCAGAAATCAAAACTTTATAAAATATTATAGATAGGGTTTAAAACATTTTATATTGGGATACAAATTTTGATCTAGAATCTGCCTTACACATCGGGTGATAGGTTCATTAAAGCCATAATTCTCTCTATAATAAGGAAGATGAAAAAGTTCTAAGACCTGGATGCATTGCTTAAAAATATAGAATAATTATATTTCATTAAAAAAATGTAGTAGTATTTGAACTCATTTTGAACTGAACAATTTTTAGTTCCCAAAAGAGCGGGGGTGACTTATTCAGAAGAGGCGCACTGCCCCTGTTTCGCATCGGGCCGCTGCCGTCCAGCCCCTGTTCGGAGGGTTGTTTTATCCCGGTGTTTGCCTGATGCTGGGCGGGTGTTTTTAAATCGTCCCTTAAAAACTAGAGGCTCTCCGGGAGGAGGGCCCCCAAGTATATTTTTGACAAGCAGCGGCAGTTCCATCTCTTTAGCTTTTTCGTCCCATTTGGCCTATTACAGCGCAGTGCGAAGCGGAGCCCTGCTGGAAGAGCTGCAGCACCCCGGCGCGCGCCCGGCGCCCTTTGATTGTCTGGCCCCTCGCATATTTCCCTATTTTGCAGGCTCATGCGGGGCTCCAAATTGGCACAAAACTTAAAGCGCTGAAAATATAAAAAAAGGTGGAACCGTGCAACGCAAAATGTTCCCGGGAAAATGTTTTAATTACCCAGAGGTTTTCGGGTATTGTGTACACACACTAGGACCGAAGGGTCTTTGAAATTGCGCTCTCAGAAGGGAAAATAAGGTTCGGTGAAGGTGGCTGCGGAATGAACACGTTTTGATAAGGGTTATTTTCTTTGTAATCAAAACGTTGTCGGAGTTCTTAAATACCAAAGGTGCTCCTTTCTGTAAAATGCTCATTTATCTGGTCGATTTTAAATGTGAGTTTAAGTAATTTAATTTCAGAAAAGTAACCCTGAGCTGAAAGTGGCAGATTTCGACAAACTGAAGGTTCACTCAAAATTTAGCTGAAGGCCTGAAGGGGATGTTGCAACCATTAAATATTGTTTTCGTAATTAGCGTCCAAAGTGAACTCCTTCCAAGAAATATCTGAAATAAAAACAAAATAAAACGCCTTTCTAAAGAAGGATATTTTTATTGGAATGAATTTATTTCTTCAAAAAATTATTTTAAAACGTGCTCTTTAGTGTCTAAATGTTGAATACTTGCCAATTTTATCATTCTAAAAGTATCTGTACTAAAAAAGTTAAATTGCGACTGTTCTGACTATCTAAATATCAAAAATTATTAAAAATTGCTATACAGCAAATGCAAGCCATTTCAACTTTTTTTTTGTTAATACATAGGTCCACATTTACTTGTTCACAAACATTCGCCAAATTATAAATTAGGATCCAGCTCTATAGTATTCTTGAAAACAAACTCACTAAAAATTTAAACAATTTCAATCCTCAAATAAATTTATTCGTCTAATAAAATCATCCCACACACAGCCAAATTGATTTTGAATTTAAAGAAATACTCGAATCTTAAAAACATTTTCAATTAGGCACACTGAGAAATAAAATTCTTGCTACATTCAAAAATTGCTTAATACTGATTTTTGTTGATTTTATCAAAATAATTGTTTTTACTCCAAAGCAAGTAATAGGTAAAGCATAAAAAATTGATTTCTATAAAACTTATAAAATTTATACTACCAATAGATATACTTTTAATTGCTTGAGGACCAAGTGACATTAATTAGATATTTCTGAAAACCAAATTAAAAATTATGTGATAAACTTTAAACTTTACCTTCATTATACTTTCCACTTTATTCTTTTTTAAATAAAATTCAATATTTTGGTTTCCACTTATCCACTATATAGTATCTCATATTTCTTTGCGAATCCAAAAAATGTCTTTTAGATAAAAACTTTTAAGGACATTAATATTTAGTCAGTTAAATCTGAAAGTGGAATATATAATAAAAGGTTTTTCATTGTACCTTGTATAGTTGATACTTGATGCCTTTTATTCCACCTATTATAATAGAAAGATTTTTTGACTTTATAAATTGTAAAGAAAATGATCCTAATAGATAGCTCTTCAGAAGTGCATTCAGCTAGCGTCCAGAGGTGAAAGTTCCACTTCAATCCAATTCAATATCCTTGGTAATATGAATAGTTAAGTAAGTGTGTTATGTAATTGAGAATTTCCACGTTTTCATATAGAAAGGCGAAATATCTCTCGACGTTTTATCCTGAGTTTAGAATGGCAAAGAAATGAAAGTTCTCAATGGAAATATTCTTTGATAAAAATTTCTGCATTGGTACCAGAGGGTTTAAAGCTTCCTTAGAAATTAAAGATGTTTTGCATATTAAAAGACATGTAAATATTTTACTCAAATTTTATTATGAAAAACAAAGTGAAAATAAAACATTGAAATTTTCTGAAATCAATATACATATGTTTAACATTGTGGGAAGAAATAAAAATATTTCCTATTTTTTTTATATTACAGATTTACACCATTCACATAATCGTAGTCTGCTCTTTATATGCAAATATACTTCGTTTGAACTATGTCGAATTTATTTATAGAATTTTCATTATAGACATTTACATAGAGTCTTGTGTGCTTACGATCTCCAACTCATCGCCTTACGATCTTTTTCTGGTGGTTCTTATAAATTCTGGAGAAAAACAATGTTCTGCGTTACTTACTTCCTTAATTAATTTAATTTTATTTACACATTATAAATTCTAAGCTTTTGCTTACCTTAATTATTTTTTTAGTTTTCCCTTTTTTCATTTCTTTTTCGTGTTTTTAATTTGTCAGTATGGGAACTTTGTCAATACTTGGTTTTTTTTTGCCTTTTCTTTATAGGTATAAAACTTATTTAAGAAAAGAAACAAGTTTTCTGAGAGTAACATGGAAGTAGTTTAGAAATTGTTCAGTACTTAGAGGATCCTATGCGCTGAAGTAGTTGAAATTTGAAGAATTTACTTTCATAATCACAGGTTGCCGTCATTTTTTGATATAGAAACTTTTCACGTCTCTACTTTTTTACTTTTTTCGCTATGGTATGTCTCAAATTGTGTTATCAAACCCTTTCTTTTCAAACGAACTCGAAATGCTTTTCTACAACCTTTGCTTAATTTGATTTAATGACCTTTCCGTGCCCGGAATTAGTCGAAGCTTAAAACTTAACCAAAATAAAAGAGAGTTAGAATAATTTGAATATTAAATGTGAACAAATGTAACAATTTCAGCACCAAAAAAAATTTTGAATTGATTACTTATAAAGTGATCTCATCTTGAATGTTTACTTCCTTTTTTAAAGGAGAAGTTCTCTGCACAAACAGCAGGAAGAAAAACTATAAAAAGTTCACATTAAACTGGAATTGATATAATTAGTGAATAGAGCTTTGCTTCTGGTCGTAAAATTAACTAACAATAAGGGTTTAGCTTTTATATAAAACTAATATTAAATTTCTTTTGCAAATTTAACTACTTATATAGAATTCTCTTACATAAATCCTTACTTCGCTATTCAAGTTTTCTTTATTTCATTTAAAATTGTATTTTCGTTCTCTATTTATAGTTCCTTTCAAATTTTAAATCAAATTCTGTACAAAATTTTGAACACGTTTTTACATAGAGTTGATAGCCTCACTTTACGTATTTCAGTAAGTCCTAAGTTAAGAAGAGAGACCTGAAAAGATAAAAAAGTTGTTTTATTGATGTATTATATATCGATTTGGTGAAATTAGTTCCGGTACTAGTATTACAGTCGTATTTTTAATAGTTTTTAGTTTTGACACAGACTGAGTCTGAAGTCTACCCACAGATTTTGATAAAGCTTTGTATGAGTGTTCATTTAGAGTCAAAACTGACGAATATGCAAAAAAAAAAAAAAAATTTCAGTCACTTGTACTTCCGGATATATTTAACTTTGAAATTTCGAAAAATTATAATATATTTCGCCGTCACGACTTTTTGCATATTCCCACAAAGTTAGGTTGCAAATTATACAAATACCTCAAATTAAGAACATTTCCACCTTTTCATCCTAAAACATTTTGCAAGAATTTTTGAAATTAACGAATTTAAGGTAAATATGTATAATATTTTCTTCGAAATTATCGACGGTGACGAGCAGACATTTATCTTATGAAACTATCCATTTCCAGAATTTTAAAGTTAAATATTTCAGAAAATATAAACGACCGACACATGGTTTTTTGCATATTCGTCACATTTGAATTGACCCTAATTGCACATTCCTACAAAGTTTGAGGAGACCTCAAATTCAATTTATACCAAATTTCAATTATACTAAAAATGAAAATATTACTCATAAATATATATTTTAAAAAACTCATTAACTGAACATATCTTTGAATATAAGTAAAGTGCCTTTAGAATTTCGGGTCCTACAAATTATAGAATAAAACTTAACTTAAAATGTGATGCGGATATTTCTCTTGGCTACAAGCTTACTAGAAAAAATATTTTTTTGCATTTCAACTCCTCGAAGTTGAAGGGAAATTGTTACACTACCGTGATGAGCATTAAAGTCTGAATTTTACCTAGCCGCGGGAACTAGAAAAAAAGCTTACGAGTATAATTCTTATCCTCCGAAATAATATCCTTGATATATTGCGATATTACTCTTGGCTGAAGGTAGATACAAGCATTAAATAATCAAATAAGAAAACAAATGTAATACAACAATTTTTAACCTTGCGACTTTCTCTTCTATTTATCTGTAGAAAGCAATAATTCCTCAACGAAATTGAGAACAGTTTATGCGTCCTTCCATTAGGATCCTCATTACATCAGTAGAGGGAAATATTTCTTTTGAATCCTTCTCATTTTGTTTGATAAAATTCTTGCAAGAAATTTCTTAGAACTATCAAAATAGAAAAATTTTTGAATAAATTTAAGTACCAGAGAAACTTTTATAAACTTAATTTACAGGGTGTAAAAAGTTTCCGATTGGGCCAGGACTTCTTTAAAGAGAATTTTATAAACATTGCCTTTTCTATAAAGTTACATTTTTGGATTAAGTAAAATACATACGATTTTAAAATAAAACAGATAAAGATATTCAAAAACTTGTCAACTTGTCAGGTTTGTTCAACAGATATTGGATATTTCCGTGAAATACCTATTTTAGGAAAACCTAATTCATAAACTTTACCAAAGTTCACAAATTGCTTCGAATAAAATGATTAATTATTAATTATGATGTGGCAATAGACAATTTTTTTAGTTTCGCTGAAAGTATATGATCTTAAAAAAAGGTCTGACAAATTGTACATTTTTCCGTGATCCTTAGAAAGAAACCTAACCTTAACAATAGGTTTTTATTTGTTATTCTTGAAGTTCTTACGGGTTTGTTTCTACTTAAAGCTCGTTAAAACTTTAATCTATAGTAATTTTCAGTCCCGGAAATGCTTTTAACTTTTCTGATATCTGCACTTTTCGAGGATTAGCTGCTCCTGTATCTTGTTGGAATGGAGTGCTCAATTTAAAATGTAACTTTGTACAAGAAGTCTCCGTCTGCTCCCTTCGAAATAGAAAACGCGAAAACAATTTGAAAATAATAAAAAACAAACAATAAAATACATATATGCTGACTTATTTCATTGTCGGGTTAAATAAAATAATTTTGTTTGTAATTATCTTTAATTAAGCAACTAATTATGGTTTTAGCCTAGTGTGCGACTAATGAAGAGTTAATTTTTGGCAAAGTCAGTTGTAAACAGGATGGAACTATACTTTTGCGTTATATAATATTTTAAAATTTATTTTGTCCACAACTGCAGTACACCCGGTGGCACTTAATGCATATCCAGGTTTTACTTAATTTGCCGAATATTTTTTCATACATCTGGTGCGCTTCGGAGAGGCACACTTGCTTTCCGTGAATAAGTCGGGACCGGGGATTTAGGCAGGGATTTTTGGGTAGCATACTGCTGAGACAGCGAACAAGTCTGCCGAGCAGCGGGTGATCCATAAATTTTGCCTAATAAGGCTGGTCGAGGCTGAAGTTGAACTTACAATTAACTTACCTATATGCTAGCGTATTCACTAAAACACATGGAACTAATAAACTTTCTAATATCGTTGAAATTCGGTCAGCCGAGGATGTTTTCCGTCTGGAAATAGCAGCCATGTTATCTCCTGAAATGGAAGAGGAACAGAATTAATATCAAAAATGAACTGTGGCACAAGTAGCACAAATTTAAATGGGGACGTAGCATTTTTGGGAAATGAGCAAGTTCCCGAAAGTGTTCGCCTCGCATCAACACCACACCCCCTGTCCTGGTCGCAGGGTGCTCCCTTCCCACTTTTACATAAAATCTGGCCAAGTTCCAGGCCGGGCTTAGGAATCCCGAATGAATTAAGGGAAGGGGTTGTGGCGGCCAGGGCTGGTTCCTGTTGGCTAGCAGGATTGCTCCTTAAGCAGAAAGGCTAACCGCAGCACATGCACCGAAAGGAAGGCTCAATTGCCAAGACTGCTTTAAGCTGAACCCGAATCATTTTTCAGTCGGAATTCACTTGAAAAGGGCGGAATTATAAATGTTAGTCGCCGGGTCGGTCTGCGGGGTGCGTCCGTTGTTCTTCCTCGGACTTAATTTATATCTGCATTTTGCTCTGAACGCCCCAAGTCCAACTCCATTGTTCAACTCCGGCCGAAGCGCTCTAATGTCGGAGGAAGATTGCGCCAGAGTGGAGATGTCTCTGGAACGCTGGGACAAGACCTAAAATTGATGATGGATGACTGCAAATGGTTAGAAAAATGCTGAATTTTGTTCTTTATGGGGGCGATGTCCAAAAAGCCATCCTGAGTTATTTAATACCACGTATTTCTGTTACCCCTTGTTGCAATTTTGCGGTGAAACTTTCCGATTAAAAACTACATTATCTAGTACACGAAAATCGTTGCTACTTTTATATTGGATGTAAAATAAGCAATCTGAAGCTATCGCGGCCGTTCCATAATATTTCACACCGTGTGGCTGGGCCATGTCCTTAGGGAACTTCTGCATAACAAGTTCCAGTAAGGGACTAACTTTCGTCGCATTAGTGAGCGAGGGAAGCTCGCTGCGATAAGCCAAATTAAAACTTTTATTTCGTCTAAATTATTTGGCGCATTTGGCGAACATTTTGGAGATAAGCGTGATATATGAAGGCAATGTGGATGTACATACTATAGATACACGTTTTGTGATAACCCCTGTTAGCGTTTATCGCCGGGTGAAAAAGGGCAATACCAAAATGATGCTTAAAAATTCAAGAGGTAAATAAGGTATATTTATACAGAGTGTTTCATTAAGGTCTAAGGTATGCCAATCGATTCTATAATACGTGATCTCCTGATCAACGTTTGTTCCAAGAAAGGCCGTAAGAAAGAGAAGCATTTTCTCAAAAGAAAATTTCGATCTTCCTATATACAAAAAAAGCAGCAACGGTCAAAATCAAAATTTTGGCACTTTTGCAATTTTGAAAATTTGACGAGGCCTCTCTCGCTTGTTTGTTGAGGTCATAATAGGTATCCTTAGAAAATCAACCAGTATCCTATAATGTCTCTAAAAGAACTTATAAATCATTTTTCGGGTTCACCTCCTCCAAATATTCAATTGCGATTTCAGGGTTGAAGGACCTGTTTTATGGGGGGTCTCCGAACAAACATTGCATCGATTGTCATACCCCTGTTCAGACTTTAACGAAACACCCTGTATAGACGTAGCCAGTATTTTCTTCGAGGAAAGCAAACTTTTCCAGTTTTTCAGCTTCCTACTTATTATCTTTTTTAAACCAAATCCATTGATTAAATAGACTTTAAATGAATTTGATTTTCAAAGTCTTTGAACCTATATTTGTTCGATGCAACAATGATTAAGTGAAGTTTAAAATTACGCTATGACACTTCTTCGAACATTTAAGATGAACTTTAATGTGCAAAAATTAATATTTTTGGTGATTTTCTCTTAAAGCTGCGCAATTAGACCATTAGACATATTTAAAAACAAAAGCAAAAAAAACATCTACCGATTTGACTTAGTCTCGTTGCAATTATGCATGATTTTTAATATTTTAGCCTTATATTTCACAAAAAAAACTAGAACTGCCTGATAATTTCGTGTTTTATTATTTTCAGAATGCTAAGCTTTAATTTGATATACGTAACGATCAGTAGGAGACGGCTTTCTATTTATTCGTCGCGCAATTTGGAACATTAAACATGAGACAGCAAATAATAAATAATCACCTCAATCGGTATTGGTATTTAAGTGGGTCGTTTTTGATAATCCAAACGAACATAATTCTATTTTCTTCGGGCGCATAAAACAATTGTGGGTCATTAATTGACTATAATTGGTCATCTAGTCCCAATAAATATAGAGTGATATAAAATTTCAAAAAATTAGTGATTAATTAATTAATTAAAAATCGATTGATTAGACTACGAATTAAAAACCAGTCCCTATATTTTTATATTTCCTATTTGTTTCACACAAATTAGAACTTATCAATGGAAAAATATAAAAGTGGTAGAAATTACCGTTTGAACTCTTGACAGATGTTAGAAGTGTGTTTATTGCAGTATTTGCATATGTACATATATGATGAAGAATGACATCGTTTCTTAGATGGACAAAAATACAAATTCTGCATTTGTTTGCCGCATTTCGAAAATTAATAGGTGTACTTATCAAATTCGGATAGCTCATTTCATTAGTTACGAAGGTACTGTGAGTGAAGTGGTGTAAACCCAACGGAAACTTCTCAAATTCTCAAAACTAGCAGGGGTCGGTAGTCTATTAGACGAATGTTTAGGGTTAAGGTAAAAATAAATTTGTAACAAAAATGACTCGAGTTTGTGTTTACTTTAAAATCTATGCGTTTAGATTTGTCCCATCAATTGCAATCAAACCCAAACCATTTCACAGAAAATCATTCTCATTATATCTTAATATACGGGTGATACAGAATCAGTATTTTAAACTTTTTGCTAGGTCATGATATGAGGAGCGTCTGTTCAAAATTTACACTTTTGGTCATACAACTTTTTTATACTATTATAATTCCACTTTTAATCAAAGATCCTACATAAATCTGTCATTACTTTTGATCAAAAGTGCCTAGTTTCTTACTAATAGTAGCCTTATTTTTATTGTTCCAATCAAAAGGTGCTATTTCCTATCTCCTCTCCTATTTCTATTGGCTTTGAACATTTTTCATTAAAAATTGGAAGATTTAGAAAAAGTTCATATCAAAGAAGAGGGTTTGATTTCTGAACGTTTTTATGTGTGTCAACTATTATTGAAGTTATCTGTTATTTACTTACGTATCCTAAGCGTAATTGGAGTAAATACTGATCATAGAAATTGCAAAATGTTTGTTAATAATAAAACTAAAAATGAAATTAGCTGCACAAAAAAGTATCGCCTTCATAAATAATGTTATTGAAAAAAACCGAGCATATAAATAGTGGCAACTAAACGTTTTAATCGGTTTTTGTAAAGTTTGCTTAAGGTATAAATAGCTTCTTTGGACAGATACTCCTCATATACCGACTTTGGACGATTGATTCAAAAGATTTTCAATATATCTTTAATTAAGCCCTTTTCCATTATCGTAAGAACCTTTTAATAGAAATAAGATTCTGTAACGAGGAGACGCTAAAACAAGCGGAGTTAAGCGGAGCACTTTGTCGTGAGGCTGGGACACTGCGTAGCTTTTAATCGATCGAAAGATGGCCGCAGTCTTGGTGCTTGGAGGCCCAGGAGGCCGCCACCAGCTGGGGTACATCAAAAACACTTTAAGGCCTCGCACTTTATTAGAAATTCAAAGCAAGGCGCTTCATTCTCGAATACTTAAGTCATAAACACAAGCAGTTGCCCTGGGTGGCATTAACCTCAGGAACAAATGACTTTGCTCACGTACGACTGGTCTGGAGCATTCTTTCGAGGGCCCTCCGGCCGGAATCACCGCCATCAGCAGGTCATCAGGATTCATCAGGAATCCATAAAAAGGAGAAGTGGTCGCAAGTAATAATAATAAACAGGACGTTCGGGATGAGGCTGCTTAGTGCTTACCTTTCGAAACGAACACGTAGATGCTGGCTGGCTCCGTATTGCTGGCCGAACAGGTGTAATTACCAGAGTCAGCTATTTGCGGCTCCCTGATAATCAGTCGGCTCTGGGTCCGAGTCCCAGGTGTGGTCTCTATTGTGATGTCCCTCCTCGAGTCGTAGTAATTGATAAGACGATCGTTCTTTTGCCAGTAGACGTACTGCGGCGGAGTGGGACTCTGAAATTAAGATGAAATCCGTTTGGAATTAGGCTGGCATCCTCATAGTAATTTACTAAATTAATGCCAGTATGACGGCACCGAATTGCTCCACATCTAGCCGAGAGATCCAGAGTGGCTTTACTATCAATTTCGCAGTCACAAATTCAATTTCTTGTAGGAGCGTACAGCCGAGTTCAAGATTTACTTTCATACTATAGAATGCAGCACCTACAGGCGTATGTGCGTCTTCTAGGCATTGCGAAAGGTAGGTTAAGCGTTCACACATTAGAACCTGAACATACGAATCGTAGTTCCACTTAATCCGCAATACTCATTTGAACTTGCCATTTCGAATTGACACTTCAAATATAATTAATTTTGATTACATAACTTACGAGTATATCGCTTCGAGCAATGCAGATTAAGGAATTGAATTAATGCTAACTTAATACTATCAGCAAATATCCAAGTCAATGGGTATGTGCAATCCAATTTTTAAGGACTGCTTTAAATAATGGTAAAACTTCAATTGTTTTTAAATTTTCAACTGAAAAACACCTATTTTTGATTTTATATGTTAGCTTACCTCCTCACTTGTAATTCCTAAGATATTAAACTTCAAAACTTCAAAATTTTATATTTTTTCAGCGCATTATGAATTATTACCCTAAATTCCAGAAAATCCTTAAATTAAGGGTACCTACCTACTTCTATCTTTTTTATGTTCATAGATAAATAATTTTGAAAGAGTACTGAAAATAAAGAAACTATAAAAAAAACTTCCGATTCCTTTGGTTTAACAGCTTTTGCACGATAAATGCGTACTTGTCATTGTGACTATTACCAATGAAATTTATAAGGAATATGAAAGACGGGAAGGAACATTTTTTTCCAACATTAATAAAACATTAAAAAATTTAATATTTGTCACGTTTAAACCCAAAACATTATTAATAAGTTAATTAAAAAAGGTACATTTATATCAAAATACGTTATATTATTATATTCATATTATTCAATTTACCTTCCTTCAATCTTGATAGGCTTTGTCACAAGGTTTTACATTTTAAGCGAATTTGCCAATGTTTTTCTCTCAGCCATTTACTGAGAGAAAAGTATTAAAAAACACATACATATGTTCCCTGATAAAAAAAACATTGTCAGCGGACAATTTCAGATGAATTGTTTGACAACCTTTTATTGATATATGTCGTTCTATAAAATTGTAGGTTTACTGAATAAATGATATAAAAATCGATCAGGTAATATTTTAATAAAATGTTTTACAGACGAAATAAATTTTATTATGGCTAACATAAAAAGGTTTTTCCAAGAATTTGACTTAATATTGCAATTAACAGACAGAAATGAATCTTCTTTTGTTTGATCTATAATAAAATCACATCTGAAGATTCTGAAGTAGGCGATTTTTCGTGAAGCTAGAAGACGAAGAGATTGGAGAAGCTTTTAGACGGAAAGATTGTTTCCCCTTGAAATTATGTTGTATAGTCCTCCAACTGGAGTGAATGTGGAGGGCAAGGCTGGTTATCTTTTACAC
This sequence comes from Eutolmus rufibarbis, assembly GCA_963920795.1. Classification (NCBI taxonomy): domain Eukaryota; kingdom Metazoa; phylum Arthropoda; class Insecta; order Diptera; family Asilidae; genus Eutolmus; species Eutolmus rufibarbis. The sequence goes on from OY987205.1 coordinate 34,558,050, forward strand.
AGCCCGTTTAAGTATGCACTTCACCCGAGAAAAGGTACTAAACGGCAGCTCCAAGGGAAAGCAAAAGAGATGTGTTACTTTACTTTGGCTTGATTATTTACACACGTCCTTGCGTATGTACGTGCCGGCAGCGAACAGAAATAATTCTAGGACGTGCTTCTGAAGCACACTCAACCGTGCATGGGTTTAAAAATTCACCAGTTGTGAGAAATCAACGTCAAATTATCTCAAAATTGTTTCTTCGAAAGAAACACTCGTGAGCCGACAGACACAACTTCTTTCCGCGACTGCCTTCTTCTAGTGCTGTTCCTTGGCCTGTAAAAAATATGTTGTTTTGCAAAAATTTGATACAAGCTTGTTTTAAGCAATTAATTCCGGGGGCTCTTAAACGATAAATATACACCAGCCGCCGTGCCAGCGGCCGTGCAATGAACTCAGAATAAATACGCCTGCAATTTTATACTCAGAAAACATGACAAAATACGTGAACTGAACAAATAAGTCATGTGCTAGGAATAATTAAGAACCTCTCTGACTAGTCCTTCAGATGATTGCTGCAGACATTTAAGATAGCCTTCCAGACGTTACGCTAAATCATGTCCAAAATGTAATTATGCAGATAAGGAGTGCACTGAATGGGGTTTTGAAACTTTGTCAACGACATACGTAGGTTGTCCTGAAGATTATTCAGCTTGTTCGTTTGCTTTATTTGGATTGTTAAGTAAACTCATCAAGAATTTAACGACCAAATAAGTAACTTGAGATTTAAGTCGAACGATAGTCCACATATAGACCCTGTTTGCTCTTAGTTATTCATATAGTTATCTCGAAAATCTGAACACGTATACAAGTTTAGAATAAGCTGCTTAACGTACCTTTTCTATAATGCAAACTAAATTAATGGTTGAACCCATATCAACATGTAGCTCGCCGGAACCAAGGATGAAAGCCTCTGGGACGACGACTTGCAAATTTACGAAGTGCGAGATCACACCCGTCGAGGTAGATACCTGGAAGAAAATTGCACGGTAAATTCACTTTGTTATCAATATCTTACATTAAAATTTGTAACACGTTTTGTGAGACCAAGTTCATGATTTTATGCCAAAGCGGAGGCTCAATTGGTAACACAAGTATAAGCGAAAAAAAGCCCGCTGAACTGCCTTGTTAATAACTTAGAGTTATGTTTTAATGAAAAATATGTTAGGAACAAATTTCATTTCATTTAGCTATGAACTTTATTACATATCAAATTAGTTTTTTTATAAGTTTGTTTGAAAGATGTATTCCAAATAAGTTTGATTCATATTACGAAATTATGAGACATCAATTTAATTTAATAAGCATTTAAAACAATACATATGTCCGAATGAGGCACGGTGCACCGGATCAAAATTTTAGTTGTTTAAATTGCCTACTACAAGCATGTATAAGTTTTAACGCACCCAAAACAGCCCAAATAAGACCCGTGCGTATTGCGTCTACAACAAACAAACAAGTTTATTTCCATTAAAAAAGTTTAACGACCCTGAACTGCCCGAATGAAGCAAGATATGCAAAGTGCTTGTTGGACTGAATGTGCCTGTAAAAGGGCATATTTTTAAATTTTCTTGCCTGGTTTGGGCATTTTCATGCCTGTGACGGGCATATTTGATCGCTGTATGGACTAGGTTTGGATGCGTTTATGCCTCCGAGTCTGCGCCTCATTTGGGCGTATATGTGCCAACAAAAAATTTTTACTCGGAAAAGAACAAAACTTTGATGATGAAATTAAACAATAAATAATAACATAATATTAAAAAACTATATATTCATTATTATCTCTGAAAAAAAATGTTGAATGAATATTTATTAAATTTGATTTTCTTACAAATATATTTAATTTTCTCTAAGTATTAAAGCTTAAAATTATATTTTGTTTAGATAAAGCATTGTGAGTTTGAAAATTTAGTTCAAGCTATTGAAAGCATGTTAATTATTTGAAAGTAAGCTAATTTGAGCTGTTTAGTGCGCATTTAAAAATAATGAGATAACTTTAGGTGAAAGCTTACTACTACAATTTCGCGCCTAGCATTTCGCAAAATTATGGGCGGTTCGAACAATGTTCATGGGAGCGAAAATTACAATTATCGAAATGAACATAAAAAATTTATTTCAAATAACTACGTAAATTCACCACGATACGACTCAAAACGTTATGCAAACAAGCACTTTCTCCACGCAAGTAGCAATTAAAAAATGAGATTGACACGCATTTCCCAGACGATTGCCCTCGTTTTGTACCAGAGAATATTGTGCTTTCCGAGGTTAATTGAGGTTTTGTGAATATTAAAAAACGCGGTAGCGTTACATTTGTTTGGGTTAATATACATAGTTTTTATTTAATGAATGCAAAATAAGAATCTTTGCGATTTTTTAGGTTAGAGGCATTGTGAAAAACCTCCATAATACTAGAAATGTATGTTAAAAGTATTAACCTGCATTTTAATTTTTTAGAAAACATTTTATCATTCGTGGTACTGAATTTTTTGTTCTTAAATACTTATGTTGCATGTCGCAATTCAGAAGCTTTATTTTTTCAGTTTTACTCATTTTGTTGTAATTTTTGTTTTGTAATCGATAAAATCTTACGACCAAGAATTAAATTGATTTATCGCCTTTCAAAAGGAAATACAGCAACCCTAGTAGGTCTGCTTTAGGAGGCGGAAACAGAAACATTTTCCATTAATAAAAATTTATGGGGCAATGTGCAATGCTGCTTCCTGGAAGCTGCTACCTTTCCCGGAGACATTTGTAGAGCCAGTAATCGGTTTATTTATATATACATATTTCTGTTGACCTAACTAATTAATAAAAACAAAGAGAACAAAAACATCAAGGCAAATACCCCAGAAAATAGAAGGACAAAGCATTTCGTTGTAAGTATGTATCTAAAAGGAGCTTAACGCAAATTGAAAAACAAACTGATTTTGAAGAATGCTTTCAGTTGCAGTACCGCCCTTTGGAATGAATGATTTATAATTCCTGATGATATTTCGCAAAACCCGCTTTGATATCATTACATTAAAATGTTTGTTTGAATATTCTGGGGTCAATAAAAGTATTTCAGTTTAACTTATTTAATAATATCTGACTGGATATTTAAGATTTGTATATTTGTTGATTGATGGCACATTTTCTTTATGTTCATATAAAATTTAAAAATTTTATTTTTAGAATATAATTCTAAATATACAGGATGTTCGGAAAATAAGTAGGCAGCGTACAACAATCGATTCTTCGGAGGATCTTTTTCAATATTTGCTTCCCTTTAACATCATCACTTTTACTTCAATACATCCCTTTCGAAGATACCTAGTCCATCATAATTTGGTTACAAGTGTTCGAACCTCAAATTTGTATTTTCATAAAGGATAATGTGCATCTTTGTGTCATTCGATATTGCAAATATTTCAATCGACAGATAAATTTATTCGTCAAATAAAGTCGGTCCAATATAATCAATCTGGCTATGATTAAAAATTTATTAAAAATCGGTCGCAAGGCAAAAGCGGATCTGCTTTTATCAATTAGCCCGGAGTTGATAAAGGATGTAAAGGATTGTGCCACTGCAAAAGACGTGTGGAATGAACTTAAAAGGACATGTGAATCAAAGGTGCCCACAAGAAAGGCCGCTCTATTGAAAAAGTTGATCCTAAATAAAGGAAAGAGTGACAATATTGTTGAACACGTTTCTGATTTTTTTTCTATACATAGTAGAAAAATGCAAATCTATAGACATTCCTATCGATAATGATTTACTCTCTATATTGCTGCTCTATAGTCTGCCTGAGGAATTTGAAACATTTAGGATAGCTATTGAGACTCGCGATAAGCTGCCGACACCGTCAGAGTTAAAAACTAAAATTCTTGAAGAATATGGCGCAAGATATGCTGGACCGCCCACATCACAAGTACTCCTAGCTGGTAAAAAGAAACCTAAATTTAAATCATTCGATAAAAGGCCCAATAAAAATTATTACGGAAAAAAGCCAGTCAGAAATAAAATAATATGCTACAATTGTCGACGCCCCGGTCACAAAGCCGTAGAATGCAGAAGTAAACCCCAAGAGAAATCATCAGTTGTTCAGGAATCTACATTCGCGATATCTGGACCAGCGACTAGTTGGATCCTCGATAGCGGTGCTTCCTCCCACATGGTCAACGACATAAACAAATTTGCAGAGTTACAAAAAATGGAGAATGCTGAATTAAGCCTCGCGAACGATGAAACGACTCAAATATACGGTAAAGGAAAAATAAGCGTTACATCGGAAACTGGTAACAAAATCAATTTAACTAACGTTCTATATGTACCAAACTTGCGTACTAACCTCCTGCCTGTCAATAAAATTACTGAACACAATTATAATGTAATATTTTGTAGAGACAGAGCAATCATAAAAAACAGAAATAATGAAATAATACTAGAAGCGAAAAGGAAGAACGGCTTGTATCATATGGTACTTAAGGAAGATGCAAAGGAAAAGGCATGTGTTGCTGATGAAATGTAAAACCTTATGTTATGGCATCAAAGGTGTGGTCACTTAAATATGGAAAGTTTAAAGATTATGATACAAAAAAATCTCGCAACTGGAATGAACATAAAAAAAATACCGAATATTGATCCAGTATGCGAAATATGTATCCAGGCAAAGCAGACTCAACGGCCATTCCCAAAAAACTCTACGAATAGATCCAAGAATGCTCTAGAGTTAATACACTGTGATGTTTGTGGACCCATAAGATCAGCGTCAGGCGGTGGTGCAAAATATTTTATAACGTTCACTGACGATGCAACAAGATGGTGTGAAGTGCTTTTTATGAAACAAAAAAGTGAGGCTCTAAAAATGTTTAAAATATTTAAAGCAAAAGTAGAAAACTATAAAGATCGTGGCATTAAAATACTGCGAACGGACAATGGAAGAGAATTTGTCAATTCAGAGTTTTCAGATTTTTTGCAGAAGAACGGAATACAGCATCAGACTACTACACTTTACACCCCACAGCAAAATGGTGTTTCTGAAAGAAAGAATCTGATAGAAATGGCAAGGTGCATGATCGTTCAATCAAAATTAAGTATTACTTTATGGGCCGAAGCAGTCTCAACTGCAAACTATATTAGAAATCGGGTACCATCCAATTCTTTAAAAGGGAATACACCATATCGACTATGGGTGAATAAGGAGCCAAACCTAGCACACATGAGAATCTTTGGAACATTGGCTTATGTACTAAATAAAAGCCCTGGGAAGCAGAAGTTCGAAGCGAGGTCAAAGCAATATTATATGGTAGGTTACTGCGAAGACGCAAAGGCATACCGTCTGGGGGACAAAACTACCGGGAATTTAATAAAAAGCCGTGATGTCATATTTGTTCAAGAAGGACCACTTGAAAATTCCAATATTATCAACATTACAGAATAAAGTTTAACATTTTGTTGTCATTAAAAACCGTGTTAAAGCAAAAACGTGTAAATTAAGTACCATCCAAATCGCCGGATAGGTGTAGGTATATGCAAGTGATGTATTCTACGACTATCCATTTTGTGTCTAATTGATTTACCAGACAAGTTTTGAATAACAAAAAATATTATGTACATGCCTTCTTTTTTCAGTTGTTGTGTTAAAATGTTTGAATTTTAATACTCCTTTTCTTTGATCTATTATCTATGTCAGCTTTTCTGTCTTCAGATAGTATCAGAGTTAATCTTGAATTCTAAATAAATAAATAAATAAATAAAACCTATACAAAATTACCATTGATGTAAAAGATTGTTAAGGATGTTTTCCCTAAGTAAAAAAGGCTTTTAAGTCTAAATTAACATTTATTTTCGATTTAATAATCGGAAATACTATAATAAGTAGTAACAGAAATAGAATTAGTGAATGTTTACAGTGATATAATAATAATTTTTATAAAACTTTCTATTATCAAAATCCTGCCCTAGTAACACATCGCTCGCATAGTAAAAAAATCTGAAATTCTTTAGGATCTTTAAGACAAACTCTTTCTTAGTTTTATTCCCACTTTGCAATTGTCAGACATTGTGGAGTTTATCTTAACATACTTTCTGCAGAATTGAAAACGCCACCCCTAATTTTCACCTATAATTCGGAGACTGTCACGTTCACGTGATTGTCTTGAAGAAATCTTGACATTCTCCCTCTGGTTTAATCAATATCTTTGTAATCCTGCGACAATTTCGCCGAGGTTGTAACTGTGGCCAAATATAGCACGTCGGAGCCGAGGCAGGGCGACATCAAAGTGACTGGATGTAAGTTTTCTAATAAAATCGAACATAAAAGTAAACAAAGGGTTAATTACGTTTGTACGTACGCTGCATGCTCACAAATGTCAACATTAGCAGATGCCAGGAGGAAATTGCCGGTGGAGCTGTTGTCACAGACATTTTACCCTGCTTTGATGATTTCCCTAAGGCACACACGAAGGTGGGATGATACTAATCAGGAAATTGTTCACTCTCTGGAACTGCTCAGAACTGCTTTTGTCTTGCCTTTATTTCGAATATCTTCTGCGTGCCAGACATTCAGACATTCTGTCAGTTAATTTCGGGTTAAAGATACAATTGCTGAAGTCCCGCTGCTGTAATCAGCTACCGACGTCCTTATTCACAGAAATATTTTTAATCTTTTCGCAGGAAAGGTATCTAATCTGCCGGCCCATGAGTTCTGATTCAACATTAATTAGACACCACGTTAACGTGTCTGCTGCCCGGAAATAACTTTTGCAATTATCCATGAAAATGTGAAGCTTTTCCTGAGGCGAAAATAATTAATCAGGACTTGGTCGGACATTGCCCCCTAAGAGGTCCTTAAGGATCAACACCACTTTGAAATGATTAGAAAGAGGTAGATTTTATGATGTTTTGTTTTTAAAGGGAATTTATCAAGTACATAAAATTAAACTTTTTAGGTGGATTTCAATGCAGCCTACGTGATGAAAAGATTTCGGAAACTGAATGATAATAAAACTCGTTTCGGACGTCGTAGACTTCAAAAATGAAATTATTGGACACGATAGAAGCCTTATTTCTTAATCAATTTTAACCAAACTTCGCCTATATGTTTATTTTGTCAATATCTCGGTTGAGTTCGTAAATGGGAAGAATCGGTCAAAGGTAGGGGGATATAGGGGCTACGTGAGTTATATGAAAATGGTTTGGACCCGATATTTTTCGTATTTCTTAACCGCCATTGACCAAAACTTAACGTACACATTGACAGCATGCGGTTCTTAGCCGTGTTTCAAAATGGTAGTGATCGGTCAAAAGGAAAAAATCAGTTTCTAATAATGATTTTGTTACCGCGATAACTGCCGCTTTTCTTAATGGATTTTGATTCAATATTATGTATACTGGCTCGATATGTAGGTCATATTAAAATTTGCGGGGTTTGGGAAAGGTGGAGGGGAACTTTCACTTTCTATATACATATTTTAATTTATTTCCATGTATATCATATTCCTTAATCGGCGTAAAAATCATTTTTAAAGGCGTTTTTTTCGACACCGATACTATCAAATTCGTATGCAGCATTAAAAATTGGGCTTTCAACCGATTGATTTGAAATTTTTAAGAAAAGATTTGTGAAAAAGGAAATATTACTTTAGTTATGATATTTTTATATTTATTGGTTCAATTTAAAAATGAGTTTTGAACGTATAATACTATTATAACTCTTCGAAATTTGTACAGTGCATAAAAAAATTAATGTTAATTTTGTACACTTGAATTTACATATGCCTAATAAATGTTCTTTCATTAAAATAATATTAGTGTTCTTCATTCCTAAAACCTTTAGTTTTACCCATTACCTACTATATATACATATTTATGTAATTACGTCCATTTAGTAACATTTGAGTGTGGTTGAAGTGGCAGGGAGACACGTTTGAAATCGATGTACCTAATTTATTTGTGTGCCCCTAGCTAAATTGAAGTTAACGTTCTTCGGTTTATCACGCACGAGTGCAAAGCTTCCTTTGAAGGTTTTTCCTCCTTTTAAATTATTTAGCCTGTTTTCTATAAAAAATAAACCTTATTGTTCAAGAGGAATGAAAATAGAAGTGGAATGGTAAGAGCCATACGTGACTAAAATAAATATACATATGTATGGACAAATTTTATATTTTATACCATTTCCTATTTGATTATAATATTAACGTTGCCTTAAATTCAATTTAAGTAGGAGTAGGAGTATTATTAAAATAATTTACTTCTTATTTCAAGGAAATACTGCTATGGGTACCAAGCTGCAATTTAAGGAATTAAATTGTTTACTTTACGCTTATTTCAATTAATGAACATCACGGTATTTTTAACTTAATTCTCCTGCTGTAGCTTGTATGAGAGAAGCCAGAAAGTCACCGTTGTCTGCTACATTTCTTATAAACAGACAATCAAAACAAGAAGAAAAATAGAAATTATCGCCTCTGCAATAAGCCTGCCTGCAACGAATCTACAGTATTTTTTGCTAAATATCAAGAATGCACCGAAAAAATAGTTTTCATGTATTCTAATATTGCGCAACACATTTTATGTGCATGGATCAAATAAATTAAAAAAAAACAAAACCAGCGAGCCTTACAGTAGTTGCATATGATGTGTAACATCTGACATCTGACCTTGAAAAAAATACGCAAACTTCTCCAATAAGCAGCGACAGAAAATAACCTCAAAATTCAAAAAAGCTAAATAATGAAATACTTATTCGAATAATTAATTATTAATTACTAGCTGTATCCGGCCAAGCTTTGCTGTGGCTCAGTTGTAATACGATAAATTAATATTATATTATATAACACTAAACACAGTTAATATTATAAATCGCATAAACTTCAAAATTTGACAGTCTGCCATCTTGAATTCATAACTTCTGACAGTCGGGTTCAAATCAGCGACCCCGAAAATCCCCCAGTATCAATTTTAGTGGAAATCACATAAACTTCAAAATTTGACAGTCCGTCATCTTGAATTCATAAATTCTGACAGTCGAGCTGAAACCAGCGACCCCGAAAAACCCCCAGTACCAATTTTGGTGGAAATAACATAAACTTCAAAATATGACAGTCCGCCATCTTGAATTCGAAAATTCTGACAGTCGGATTGAAATCAGCGACCCCGAAAACCATCTAGTACCAGTTTTGGTGGAAATCGCATAAACTTCAAAATTTGACAGTCCGCCATCTTGACTTCGTAAATTCTGACAGTCGGGATGAAATCAGCGACCACGAAAACGCCCAAGTACCAATTTTGGTGGAAATCGCATAAACTTCAAAATTTAACAGTCCGCCATCTTGAATTCGTAAATTCTGACAGTCGTGTTGAAATCAGCGAGCCCGAAAACCACCAAGTACCAATTTTGGTGGAAATCGCATAAACTTCAAAATTTGACAGTCCGCCATCTTGAATTCGTAAATTTTGACAGTCGTGTTGAAATCAGCGAGCCCGAAAACCACCAAGTACCAATTTTGGTGGAAATCGCATAAACTTCAAAATTTGACAGTCCGCCATCTTGAATTCGTAAATTCTGACGGATTTTTTGGGCCAGGAACTGTCGCGGGCGTCCCCAGAACGCTCTATCAAAGTTTCATCACATTCTGATCAATGGCTTCGGAACGCATAGGGACCAAACATTCAAACATTGATTTTTATATACATATATACATAGACTCATTAGTAAAATCAAATAGCGCGCGCCTCCCTGGCTTCCTATTAGACACTTCCGTCCCATTTCACGAAATCACTCCCACATATTGCAAGAAGGGGAGAGGAAAGATGTTACACAACAACAAATTTTCTTATGCACAAACCCCCCCAAAAACTATTTTTCAACTCCGTCTGTAAAAGTGCACCCCTAACTGGGTTTTTGCACTATACAGCGATTTCTTGGGCTTTATATTCAAAGTTTGGACTATTCGCCATCTGCCGGCCAAATCAAAAAGCGCGCGCTTCCCTGGAAGTGTTACACACTTCGAAGTGTTACACACTTCCTTCCTATTTCACAAAATCACAGATTGCAAGAAAGCGAGCGGAAAGATATTACACATCAACAAACTAATAATTCAGTCAAATGCCGAATATATGTAGGTACCTGAGTACCCGGATGTCTTCACGACTTATATTATACTTTAATACTAAATTAAAATATATTTTCCAAAAATTTCAGCATCAACAATCCGGCTGGTTCCAAACGAAATTTGAATTTTGACTTAACCTATAAATGCCAAAATGCACCGTGGTGGGTAGTCGGATGTGCACTTCTCGTACGATAGCATACAAAATACATATATTTCTCAAATAATTAAAGATTATAAATATAAACTGCGACAAACTTTCGATTTTTCAAATGGCTTTTTCCGTTCAATTAAAATAATCTTTTCTTAGTCAAAAGCGTCCAGTCACATATTGTGCTATATTTTGCATTCATCAAATGCTTTCAAATTTCCCCTTATTATATTTTGTTATCAGTTTCCCATGTATAAATTATGATATCGGACAAACTTAACTTGAGGATCCAAAGTTACATTCGATGACATTTTAGCATACGGATTAAATTCATCTTTTTATTTATTGTAGTTCATTAAGTTCTCCTCAAGAATGAGGCAAATTTCCTTTGTTATTTGAGGCTATCAGCGCAGAAGTGGTGTAACCCACAATTTTTGTTGGGTAGGGTTTTTGTGTAAAATAAATTCGTTAAATTATGATCTTTCAATACAATAGTGGCGTAAGCCACCTTTTAGAATTATCAATAGATGGCAAAACAATTGAAATAATGTTCACAAAATAAATGCAATTCAAAAACAATTTAACCACATTTTAATTCCTCATTATCTCCTAAGAAGTAGTCTGGGGTTACACCATTTCTGCACTGATAGCCTCATTTAATTTAATTATTATTTATAAAAATTAATTAAAATAATTATTTTTAATCAGAATATGAAATGTTTAGCAATTTGGATTCTATGTTTGCAATCCTTCTGGAAGGACAAAGGCTTTCGACAAGTCATTTCATATTAAAACTATTACTTCTCATAAATCGAGGTATTATTTCAGTACTAGTTGTTTTTTAGTTCGCGTAAATATAATATTATATCAAATACTGTTGCCTTGCTTTTGTATTTGCAATGAATTACGTTTTCTTTTTAGAGTTTTTTGCCTTCAAGTTAAAAAATTGTATGTATGCACAACATTTTAGAGTTTTCAAATATTTTCCCTTGTTTGATTTCGAATAATTTCCTTTCTTTTAGTTTTGCTTTTAGTATTATGTCAAAACATTCTTAGTAATGACTTCGACTGTATGTCACTAAATTTGCTCAAAATGTAGCGATAGTTCAACGTAAACATATACATACTATTATTTTTTAATTTTTGAGTCAAACAAATTGTATTTTGTTTAGTTTAGCTTTAGATTGTACTTTTACCTTAAATTCATTATAATAAAACGTTTTTGTTTTACCATATATTACACATAAAATAAATTTATTACACAAATTACAGTATGCCTATTTCTTAAAGTGCAAAATTCATGTTTGTTGTACTTATACCTTGACACTACATTATACAAATTGGTTTTATGAAAAACTATTTCAAACAGTAAGAAGTCAGTCAGTCAGTTAGCTTACAATTTCTTCGAATATATACTGATTAGTAATTTTACATTGATTAGCAAAATAACTATAGTAATTCTAAAAAAATATAAACAGATAAAATTAAATTAAAAGGAACAGGATAAAAAGTAATTTTGAAATAATCTCTTTGTCACATTGTTCATGAAAAGGAAAAAAATCGATTTTTTCAGCCAACATAATCCCCAGATATTAACATAAGCTTTTCTTTCCGCACAGTAAATGCGAGGAAAATTTTAGTTACATCTCTTTCCTACAAATGATAAAAAAATGTAAGAATGAAAGGCTGAACCATGCATGTGATATTATATGAATGTGGTTTAACCACAATAAACAAAAGGTAAATCTTCTAAATGAAAGGTCAAGTTTCAGTTTTCTATAATAGCATTTAAACACGTTCCGATGAAACTGTTGATGCCCTAATAACAAGAATAAATCGAAATCCTTAAAATGATATACATATCTACGTGTTTGCAGTGGTGTAAAAGTGGGCGTTTGTTAAAACAGTTTACAAAAGACTTACCTGGCATTCATACATTCCATGATCCCTTCTTTGTACGAACTTTATCTGCAAAGTCCATGTGTTTGATCCAGGAGTATGTAGAATAGCAAATCTCTCGTCATTTGTATACAACTGGGCGCCCGATGACAAGATGTGCCAATCTCGCCGCCGGATCCATGATATTTGGTTCTGTAAAAGGAAGAGTATCCAACATATAATATCTTTTCAAAACGGATACCGGCTGGTTTAGGGGAAGGGGGATTTAATGGTATGCTCGTGCCGAACGTACGCATGTCCCAGATAATAGTGTGCAAATCTCTACGCAGTAAACGCAACAAAAGAACACCTAAGAACTCGCCTAACAGCAACAAAGGACCTACGTGAATACACCTTTCCGATAAATGCGATTAGATATTCATGCATGAGATCCTACTCATTCAACTCTTGAGCGAATGTAATCAATTTTATAGTGACTGTCGCCAGGGCCCAATTGCCAGGAAGACCTCGCTGCCTGATATAATACAAAATCAATTAAAAAATGTTTTCTAAACCACGAAGCCTTTCAAGATGAAATATGCAATAACTAATCCAATAATACTTCCTTACTGCGTTTTTTAATGAACCAACTCTTCCGTCTTTGTATGGTAATTTGAGCATCTTCGGCCATGATATGGGAACGTAAGTAATTTATGGTCCGCCCACAGGGGAAAAGGTTAGACACTTGTTTAATATTTTATGTTCCCATGCTTCAAGGAACCTTAGCAAAGGACTATGAAAGGCCATGAAGGTTCGTCTGACATGCTTTCTGATTTCATTATTGATGAGAGAACTAGGAGCAAACAGTTTTCGATACCACGCAAGTGTCTAAGAAGTTTGATTTTGGTACTTCTCGCTCCCTTCACGTCGAGTAGGTTCATTGGGTAAACACGATTAATTATTTCAGGAATACTCAATTGGTCAAGAACACGCTAAGGTTTAAGGGTACATTTTACGTTTTTCTGTGAACATTCGAATTAAGGACAAATACCTTTTCTCACCGGAAAGGTTTTGATTCACAATTTCTTGAAAGAGGTAATTTTTATTTATTTCCTCTATGCTCTAAAAGAATTTTTCTTTCTTGTAATTTGACGCAAATAATTTTAATGATAGGCGTACAAAATTGAAAGATGATATTGGAAAAAAAGAATCGTGGTTCAGAGGTTAAGCCGCCCCAACATATTCTAGTTTTGCTTCGTTGCAAACTTTGTTATACTTAATATTTCCATAAAATTTATCTTCCTATTTTTGGAATTTAAATATCTAGTATACGAGTACATATACCTATGTATGTTCAACATCAAATTTCTCAAAGGATATATTTCAAAGCATTGAACCTTTTTTAAATTAATCAAACTCAAATGAAGTCCTAAATCAAAAATGAAATGCCTAACACATGTGTGTTTCATCGTTTTAAATTTTTGTAGTGGGATGCGGCTTCTCAGAACCACGAAGCCTTTTTGGTAAGCAACCAAATTTTCTCGCACGAGTGCTTCAAATTTCAGTGATCGGCGGTTAAAACTTAAACACGTGTGCTTATTTGCCCTCTACTAACTTTGCTCTTTAACTAAATTGTTAATCTTTCTGGAACCGGTTCTGATATAGGATATCTGATAGGCAGTTATATTATATTACATGAGTTCGATTCTTCAGTTAAATTTTCTTGCTTGATTAAAAGCATATAAATTTAAGAATTTTATTGAGTTTTTTGTTATCAAACTATGTTGAGTTTTATTTTGTCATATGTATTATGTTTGTCTACTTGTCTTTAGTAGAAGACGACCTATTAATTTTGCTTTTGATTCTGTGCCTTTAATTTGATTATCGCACCATCTAGCTTATAGTTACAGTACATATACATATATATAATAATATGTAATATATTTTTTGACTTTTCTTTGATTTAAAACTATGTGCTAGCGTATGGTTACTATCGGTGCGGTAATTTTCACAAACCAACTTCCTAAGAATTTATTAAGGAAAACGTCTCTTTAACATACACCTCAAATTGTAAGCGAACTACTGTTTGAGTAAAGTGCCAAATCAAACATTTTATTAATAATAATCTAAAAAATTTCAAATTCTCTCTCTTGTTTCCGCATTTCCTTAGGCAAAATAATAAATAGTTTTAGCAAGACGTGATCTTCCAAGTTACTTAGTTTTAAAAAATACACCGAACGGATTTAATATCCTTGTGACAAGAGCTACTAAGAGAAATTTTACTAGGTAAAAAGAATTTGAAACGTGACTAGGCTAGAGGATAGAGGATTTTCTCCGATTCGGGATATTCACCTTTCGGTTATTTTAGATTTACATTATTATTTTTGAGCTTTAGCACAATTCTGACAACATTTTACCGACCTATTCGGATTACTCTGACTCGTCTTTGGCGGGGAAGAAAACCGAAGTCGATAAATGTATCATACTTTCTCAAATTTTAACAATTGCTGTGTTATTTCACAATTGGATCCGGAACCAGGGTTAGAAGGAAAATTTGGAATGAATTAAAATCTATGAATAATTATACAGGTCTGCAAATTTTACCTTTTTAAAAATTGTCGACATGAAAAGTATCTTTTACAAATAATTTTGATGTGCTGAATTGGGATATGGTATTAATTTTTTCCTATCTCGAGAGGTTCTTTATATATGTATGTACATATAAAAATGATTGGGTACCCATGACTTGTCCTGATTTACAAATACTACTATTTCCAAAATAAGTATGGTAAACATTTTCAACAAAGCTTTTTACATTCCTTCATTGTTTCTTCACGGTAAATTATTCACAAAATATAATAAAATTTATCGGGTGAATTGCTACAACGTTTTAAAACTTGAAGCCATTTTCCGATTTAAAAAAACAAATTAATTTTTCACAGAAAAGAAATAGTGATGATTTTATTACGTTGAAATGTTGAACGATATTTCTAATAACAATGATTAACCTAATATTTTTAAGCTAATGTCTAACTTTGGTATTTAAAAAAAAAAACCTTTATCAAACGTTCATATATTTTTCAATCGAAATTAAGAACTTAAGGGGGTATTTTCGTAGCTACCCAAAAAATGACGTAATTTTCAGAAATTTTTTTATTTCATGTTAGGAAATATGTGAGGAGTGTCTGTTCAAAAGGAGCTATTTACACTTTTGTCATTCAACTTTTTTTTACCAATTCCACTTTTAATCTAAGTTCTTATGATACATAAATCTGTCATTACTTTTGATCAAAAGTGCTTAGTTTCTTACTAATAGTAGCCTTATTTTATTTTCCTAATCAAAGAGTGCTATTTCCGATCCAAGGAAAGCTATTTCTATTGGCTTTGAACATTTTTCATTAAAAATTGGAAGATTTAAAAAAAGTTCATATCGAAGAAGAAAGTTTGATTTCTGAACATTTTTGTGTGTGTTAACTGTTATTGAATTTACCTTTTATTTACTTACATATCCTAAGTGTAATTTGAGTAAATACTGATGAAAAGGGTGCTATTTCCATTTTTGATTGTTTATTATGTTGTTTGTTAATAATAATGCTGAAAACCAAATTAGCTGTACAAAAAAGCAACGCCTTGACAAATAATGTTATTGAAAAAAAAAAAAAAAAAAAAAACACCCGCGCATATAAATAGTGACCACTAAACGTTTTTATCGGTTTTTGTAAAGTTTGCTTATGGTGTAAATAGCTTCTTTTGAACAGACACTCACTCCTCATGTATGTCACTCGGATTTTTTACTACACATTAAAATTTACGTCACGGGCTTTCTTCATTATTTTGCTTTTAAAATACATAGGTATAATGAAACTATTATATTATTCTTGTTTTAGGTATAAGCTCTAATAAATTAAGTATATTTTCAAATAAAACTAAAACTGAGTCGATATCTTATTTCGTTTAAAAGTTATAGCTTACATAATTTCGAAAAATGTGATTTCGAGAAAATTGCGTTTAAAGTTTCAGCACGCCATAGCTTGGGTCTGCGAAAGCGCGCATAACCTTTCCAATTTTCAAGATGTTTGCAAATTTCTTTCGGAAAATTATTCAGAAATATATTTTTTGAGACACCTAATAATTTTCGAAGTATGTTGGGTTAAGGAGCTGTTAAAATATGCAAGTTTAGCTGCATTGTCTGCCAGGAATGTACAAGTAGCCGCCGGGTGATTTATTAGGGGACCAGTTTAAGGCAGTGCGATTACGTGCCAAGAAGGACATTAATCCTGCACCAAAGGCACTCTAAAGATGCTGTCGGGGAATACAACTGAAGTGAAATTGAAATGTTATAGAGGACATTGCGATTGTGGTAATATGGCAGTTGATGCGAGC
The DNA here is from genome assembly GCA_963920795.1 of Eutolmus rufibarbis. NCBI lineage: Eukaryota > Metazoa > Arthropoda > Insecta > Diptera > Asilidae > Eutolmus > Eutolmus rufibarbis. The sequence continues at coordinate 34,574,599 of OY987205.1, forward strand.
ATGTGTGCCTCAATTACATCGTTCAAACCTTCCGTTTGTCCACACGGCGCGCTCAAATGTCCGCCGTTTTGAGAGATTTATGGATTCCACTACTAGCGCCCGGACATCTGTTACGGCTTAGGACGAAGTATTCCTGGATGATTTCTGGATGTAATCAGCCACCAATACACGCCGTGAAACCACCCATTTCCTCCGGATATTGTCCACTGCACAGGTCCAGCCGAAGCAGGACATGTGCGACGAGGGCACTTGAAAGGGATTTATGGCTGCAAAGGTGGATGCACTAAAAATCAAAGCGCGGGTGGACAGAATCAGAAAGCCCCAAAGTAAAATCTGACGGCGGACGAAATTTATTACTCTGTCAAAAGTTCACTGGCATCTACTTTTGCAGCTTCTATCCCTGGCTTTAGTAAAAAACGTCCAAGTGTCCAGTGAGTTTTGAATTTCTTAAGAAAAAATACGAAGCTTCGTCGGTCGTGACCAGAGTTTGAATTTGCAAAAAATTAAAGAGAAAGAAATTAAAAATTTTCAAAAGGATAGCTTCCCCGGAATTTAATCGAATTGAGGCCTCATTTCTAATTTAAAGACTTCGAAGGGCGATATCCTTCCGGTTCGCGGCCCAAGTGCCCGAAGGATGGGGGACGTTTCGAAAAAGGGCAATAATTTACATGGAAACTTTTTTACTTTTGCCACTAACTTGGGAGATAGAAAAGAGAATTTTTTATTGGCTTTTCTGATTTTCGAAAAGGTCATAATCGAAAGTTTCGCTTTTTTTTTTCTCTCAAAAAATCAAGACGCATTGGTCGAACAAATTCAAAGAAACTTTTTGATGTCCAAAGTAAGTAGAGGTTTTTTTAGGAGTAAATTGAGTTGCCTGTGAACTGAATGTTCATTTTGGGTTTTCATGAAACTCTTGTATTAAGGGTAAAGAATAAATTTAAATTACATTTTGCGAAGCAAGAAGGTGGTTTTTTTTTTGAATTGGTATATTTTTTGGTTGTTCATTGATGACCATTTTATTTGTAAGAGGTTTCTATGCTGTAGGAAATCATTAAAGCTCAAATATAAAATAAACTTAACATACTGATAAATTTAACCTATTTAACGTAAAATATTTGAGTATAGTTGACGTATCCATAGTACGGGTACAAGTAACAAAATTCTCTATAATTAGAAAGTAAATACGTCTCTTTAATTCGAAATTAAAGCATATTTTTTGTCTTAAATTTTTCTCCATGTACAAGTTATGTTTTTATTTCTTCCTAAACTAAATTGAAGTAATCTCTAAATGTTTACTAGGTGGATCGAATTTCGATGCTTATTGATTAAATTACATATGAATTACGAATCATTGCCATAAAACCTTTTTGTATTAGGATTTGATACATAATTAAATAATAAAAGGAAAAAAATATATACACACAAAACCTTTTTCCAACTAGAATCAACTAGAATACAACTAGAGTTGGCTTCCTAGGATTTCCAGTAAGTAATCTCTAGATTTCAATTAAATTTTCTCTAGATTTCAATTAAATTTTAGTGGAAACTCGGTCAGAGTAACTTGTTTCCTAGTAAAAAGCACTAGTAATCTAGAAAAACTCAACACTAGATGCTTTCTAGTAACATTTCCCTAGAAAAAAGATTTAGAGTGACATATAAATACATACTTTAAGGGGTTATACATATATATATATGTACAGCCCGACCTACTAAAACCAATGTGATTTTCATGATTTTTTATAGAGCGTATAAAATAAATAACTGATAAAAATCCAATAATGGTTTCCGAAAGTACATGTATAAAGGTATTTGTAAACATTTTTATATTAAAAAATAGTCCAAAAAAGCTGAAATATAGCCAATCTCCTGCAAATAGTTCTGAGTGGCTTATCTAAATAGAATAACAATTCAAAGATGTTGTGCTATCATCTTATGAAGGGTCTGAAACACTTATAAAATATTTAGCTTTCATTCAGGTTCTTCTTTTTATCATAACAAACAATCACCCGAAATTTAAAATAGATCGTATTAATAGCTTTTGAATTATCGAGACCACCAATGGTACTTTGAAAGAAAAAAAAATATAGTTTTGAGATTTTAGGTCATCATTTCAGGAAGCGTACGCTATTTGTCTATAACTTTTGAACCAATGCTCTGTTCTTTGTGAAATTTTGTAGAGATATTCTTGAGATTATTTACTAATATACAATGTAATAGAAAAAATCGAATTTTGTGACCCATCTAATCCTTTAATTCAAAATAAGTGTACCAAATTTGTTTAATTATTTTAGGAATTCTTAATATTATATTATGGAAAACATAAAACATGATTATATTGAAATTGCCTTTCTGCTTAAATAATAATTTAAATTCACAAAACATCTCAAAAGTGCAAATGTACAAATTTACTTACAGCTGAAGTCAAGATATTCCTACTTGGATGAGAGGCACTTTTTAATATTTTCCCTCTGCAACATTCGTATTATTTAACTAATTATGGTTCGCCTTCGTGACGAGGAAACATTATTTCAAGTATTTGTGACGCTTTCCACGATTTTTATGTACGAGACACCAATTCAGCCGTGAGATAGAGTTATCAAGACTTCATTTAACATGAGAGTTGTACACACTTCAGTCTGTCACCCTGTCAAAATTTCTGGGGCTGAAATTAATGAATACGCTATTCTGGCAGCGCGACAAGTGCGAATACATGCGATTGGGACAGAGCCTTTGAAAACAAAATTTAATTAATGAATAAAGTGCGGTTGTCACTTCATTTTTCGTTTCGACGAAGGCAACAATGTACTCGGAAAGTGAAAGACCTTTTTAGGGGATGATTTGAAAAGACAATCCAATATGAGTTATGATAGCTCCTCATTTTGTTGTTTGTACCTATACTTCATTTTAGAGATAAGCAACTGAGTCATCCGAAGAAGGGACTGCAAAAAGGAAATGTAGTAAATATGTTATTATTTTTCCGAGCATTTCCAAGAGGTTCCTTTTCTTTAGGTGAGCATACTCTAGCAGGAACCGGATTAAGTATCAAAGTTTCAATTCACATAATTTGATCCCTATGAAGGAATTGCGCAGCAGAACCGTCTCAATCCTTCTCAACAGTATCGCGGTTTGTTAAAATTATAGTCTGCTTTTAATCAGGGGCCAATTCGCCAACCGTGCATCCTCCGTTCGGGCACAATCAGCCGAATGACTTTTTCGCTAAAGAGAGAGAAACTTCACCGGGAATAGTTGCATGTTTTCACGGACGTGTCGAAATTCGTGCTCCACTTTTTATTCCTCCACCCGGACTGAATCCTGTGCTAGCGAATATTTTTAAAAATGCATCGCATGCAAATTTAAGGACACATACCTAACAAGAATTAAGCACGAAAAGCGTCAAGTCTGTAGAAAGTGCTTTTAAGTGCACTTACCCTGCAGCCAGGAAAATCCGGTTGAAAACTTTAACATTTTTCTCTTTGTCAAAGGTGTAGATTTCCAGATATTTTTCAGATGTACATACATTCTCTATTCCCTAAATTATAGTGCAATATTGCACGAATAAGGAGATTTTGCGGCTTTGATAGGTTCCACAATGCAAGAATATAAAATGAGGACTTATTGCAATCTTTATTTCTAGCTTACTCCTGAACAAGTCTTTAGTTGAATTTTCCTTATTTTATTTTTTAACTCAAAATTGCCAAAAAAACGTATCGAAGAAATGTATTACTTTGTGTTCAGTAGAGTGGAAATAAGCTTTATAAATAAAAATAAAAACCCAAGAAAAAATATGCATTGGTAGAGATGCAGTCAACCAGAATCATATGTTGTAATATCGATGGCGATACAAACAAAAAATATATATTTCTGTACTGGAATATTTTGAACGCTATTGAAACTGAAAGAACTGAAGAAAGTCATTAATTAGATGTTTAAACTTAATTTTGTTATAATAAACAAGTTATCCCATAGGATATTTATAACTATGTATAGTATATAATTCTAGCATATTATGAACGAGTTATATTTAAATTAAAAGTCATCAAAATACTGAAAATAAAATTTGTGCTGATGAAAGCATGTTCAGATGAATAGTGACGTGAACATTACGAGATCATTCATCGATTCACCAATTGTATGTAATAATTTTTAGGAAGAAGGGAATTGTATAAATTTTGCAAAAACTTTTTAAAAATTCAAAGAATTTTCATAGTCTCTGTACACAAGTCACACAGGTTAATGAAACAGGAATGTATCTCAATATAGTATTCTGCATAAAATTTGTTCAGGTAAGAAAAAATAATAAACCGGTTTCAATTGATTACCGGCAATAGAAAATTTTATATATTTCTGAAGATTCTAAGAATTTCGAGTTTTATTAATTAAATTCATATTAGTTACATCTTACCTCAATGACTCCGGCACAGAGCTTTCAAAAGCTTTTTATTATATACTTCTCAAAAATGGTTTTATATTTTTGTCCAGCATAAATCGAGACAATTGTTTACTGGCCAATTATAAACAGTAGATGGATTTCTGCCTAATCTTCCCGATATTTCACGATTTGAAAGATTTTCGTCCTTATACGTGAACATTTTTCCAATTTTTTCGCTTTTCCTCGTTCCATCTCTGTTTTCTACAATCTCTTTTATTCTCTAAATGTGCCCAAAATTGTTTGAAATTAACTATTCTTAAAATATTATACCGTACTTCCGCCAAATTCATAACAAAAGCTCAATAACGATTGGTGCCGGTAATAAAGTGTCTCGATTTATGCTGCCAAAAATGTAAAACCACTTTTAAGAAGTAAATAATAAAAAGCTTTGGAAAGCTCTGTACTGGAGTCATTGAGGTAAGATGTAACTAATACGAATTTAATTAATAAATTTCGAAATTCTTAGAATTTTCAGAAATATATAAAATTTTCTATTGCCGGTAATCTATTGTACGGCAGTGTATACTTCCTATGCGTATATTAGTTCGTTTCGAAAACGCTCGTTTTCGAATTACAGAGCATAAGACTAAGACTTTTTCACAATGAAAAGTTTTTCAAGTATAGGTATATTTTTCTTTGGTAGTGGGGAGAAATCCAACTAAATACGCTAAACGTTTATATTGATAATGCACAGTTTTTCAGATTTTGACCGTCATAAATAAAAACCGATAGTTTCAGTTCGAAAGGAAAAGAAACAAATTTGTACACGAGCATGTGGTACCTGACTGCTTTAAAGTTTCTTTTAAAGCTGTAAATAATGATAATATTTATACAGAAAACGCTCGATTATATTTTATTCAAAGATGTAATTTCAATAAGAACATTTTAAGTTTCACTATAGGAATGGAAGTAAACTATAATAGAAACAGACTTATAGCGTATAAGTTTAATTCAAAAATTTCAGACGTATCGTTTCTGACGAAGTTTGTTTCGAAAAGCAACAATTATTCGGCTTTACAACTCTAGGTGCAATAGAGTAAACAATTTTATATGTGCAAACGTATTCTTAGTTTACTTATAGACTTTGAATATCGCATAGCCATTTGTTGCTTATTATACAACATGCATTCGAAAAATACTGCACCATATCTAAACTATGTATCAATAACTTTATATTCAAAGACAGTTTCAAGGATGCGAACCCTGCGAAGAAAGTTCGATGTGAATAAAAATTATTCTATTCATTCGACGTAATCATGCAAATCATAGTCACTAATAGATCGAAGAAAAGTGCGTTGAGAACTAAAACTACAAAAGTACACCAAAATTTAAACAAACCCAATTTACACCCACTCTGTCCACTCCAGAAACTTTGCAAACCAGAAACGCTGTGCCCCCGAGTTGGACCGTCGTGTTGTGCGCCATCATCTGCAAAGAAAAGAGTCTAGAGATAATTGAAAGCTCGAAAGGAAATTCGAAGGATATAAAATTGCGAATGAGTGCTACCCCGGGTGGCACAAACCTTCGAGAATGCCGTCTTGAAAAATCAAGGGCACCCCTTTCATGCAGTGGAGGGCACGTAGGGAATGAAAAGAGGTTGCAAGGGCGCACTTCCTTCGAGGCATTTCATTCGGTCGAGATTGTCTTCCTTATGTCGAACTTATCCCGATCGTCATTTCATCTAACGTGTATGATTCAAGAAAAGTGGCTGTCGCCCCTTTTCTCGCTGATTGCCCTTTCCTTTCATAGCCATTCTCTCGTTCGGACTATATTATACTTATAAAAAGGCAGTAGGGATCTTAGGATTTCTCCATACAGCTAAGGAATTCACTAAGATATTCTCGTTTCTTTTCGCTTCGACCTTTAATGCAAAATCGAAAAAACATTTTCCACCTCCAGTGTTCCGGCGACTTAAGTAGGTTTAAGATGTGTCCTTTGTGAGTTCGATTCTTATTCGTTTTTACATAAGCGAAGAAAGTCCTGATTATATTCAATCCATCCAAACTGGTCCAGCGTGGTTTGGACGAATGAAAATTGTAATATTTCTAGAGTATTTGAATTTTAGGACATCACGCTCTCGAAGCAAATGTGCCTTTATTTGACACAAAGAATAATCAAAAATAGTTTGTCTGACATAAAGTTGCAACTATTGGCGGCAGTCGTTTTTAAAATTTCCCTATAGTCTTCTTCAGATGAAGTGTTGTGAAAAAATGCTCATCACTGCATCACCCCATCTGAAATCGATTGTAACTATTTATTTGATAGTGCAACTCGAAAAAAGGATAATTCAAGAGGCTGCTTGCACTACTTGCTAATTAGCCACTTCTGGTTTTAACGCTCAGCAATCCTCACATTAGCATAAAATTTTATCAAAGCATTCCACTACCTGTTTGTGTCGATAGGTGAGAAAAGGTATCCACGGGTTATGCTTCCCGGAAACTTTGGTGGAAGAGCTCTCGTATTCTCTGGTGGTGGTACTTTAAAAAACGTTCCCTGCTCCAGAGCATAGACAACATGCATATTTACTTTATGGTGCGCTCAGAACGAAACATAATGCTCGGATTCGCCGTGCATGCGGTGTGCACTCTCAGGTGATTTCTGTAAGGCTTAGGAACGAAGGGAATGACTTTGGCAATTTGCTCTACTTAAGCTTTTGACAAACTTCGAGTTCGTTGTAATGTTAATTCCTCTTTTGAGGTAACATTGCCGCGCTAAGCCGGAAAATAGCTATCTTCAAATGTCTTTTCCAATTGCATAGTCGTTGCTCATTTAATTTTTTTATTCTACTCCAGACGATGGGATTGGGTTCTTTGGTACAATTCAGACAAATTTCATGTGGAATAGCATACTCAAAGTACAATCTCTTTTCTAAATAGGTTCTTAGCAGTTTTTTTATCCTAAGTTTTGCAAACAAGATAATAGGCAGAATTTAAGAAATTAAGGAATTTCAAGACAATAGAATTTTTCCTATGGAAATAAAAACGAAAACGTTTAACATAAGTAAACACTTTTGATTTTACAATGTTAATCAGATTCTACTTGACCCTTGCGGAAATCCAGGAATGTTGTTATATGAATAGAATTTCATTTGAAAAGGTCTGTTGTTTTATTCTCAATTAAACCAATTATCAATTTAATTAAAAGCCGAAGGGGGTAAAATTGTTCAAACAAATAATATTGCAAATAAATCTAACCTGTAAGATAGTTGAACTCTCATTCGAGTTTGTTTTGTATCCAATTTTACTAAAATTGTTTGGTGATAAAGATAAATTCACTCAAAGGCCCCTTTTATTTTCGGTGCCATTGCAGTTAGCGGATTTGAACGAAAGTTGAGGTTGTGGAATTTATGGTGAAAAATATCGAAGTTACCCTATTCATAATCCATCGCAATCAATTATAAAATTTATAAAAAAACAGCTTCCTTGACAAGGTAAATAACATTTCCGAATTAATTTTAAAAGCTTGTTTCGTTCTTTGCTGTTCCGTACTGAAAGTAAAAACAGGGCCCAAAATAAAAATTTAACTTTGCTCATAGCGACTACCGGGTAAATTTTGGGAACAGTATTTTCTTAAAAATGTAATTAGTAGGAAAAGCACAAAACGAATAATTTCTGAATTTCCACTCTGTCAGTTTTGCTAATCTGTAATCTTGGTACATCTTCCAAAATTACAAACGTTAATGTTTACCACTTTTATATTTTTAATTAAAATATTATAACATTTCTCTTAAGTTACATTAAATTGTTTTAAAAAAATAAAGGAAATATAAAAATCGAATTATTAGTTACAGAGAAACACTAATTTAAGTAAGTTAAGTTATCTAACTGATTGATCTTAAATCTGTTGATCTTTCTACCTGCATATGTATATTTATTGTTTACTATTTTGCATTCTTTTTTTTGGAACGGTATGTAAGATAACGAGAACATTCGGATGGTTTCTCAGTAAACGATTCTGCAGAGGTTTGGAAAACGAATACTCAACTGAACTTCCCTATATATTTTTTAAAGAGGTTGCTTCAATTTATGGGGTGAGTATTTCTTGAACTTTAATGATTTTTAGTATACCAATTAGGTGCCGGTTCTTTTGGAACTGAAACAACTAAGAAATTTGGCACACTATAAGCGAAATTTAGAATTTCCAGCGTATTCAATTTAACGATTCATTATGTTTTTAAGTAATTCAAGGATGGTTATAGTTATTTTTCTGAAGTTGAAAACACACGAAATTCTAAATTTCGCTTACAGAGTTTTAAAGTTATATTTAAAATATATGAGGGTGGGGTCTTCATTATAACTATCTAAATTTTTTTTTTCAGGTATAAATTAATAAAAGTATCCTAAGTAAGAGTATTTTTTAATGTTTTCAATTTTGGTTTATATTTCTTCTGTAAACGTTAAAAATCATCCGTTTTCGATCACGTAAGTGTTCTATTATATTTATTATATTATTAATCTATTATACATATTTATGATATCTAGAAAGGATTAGGTTCTTATTGAAACGGTTTTTTCATAACCTTATTTTTGTTTCAAATATTTGGGTTGGGGCTAGTTGGGCAATTGTTGCTAGTCTTACTTACGTTTGCATTAACTGCGACAACGACAATGATATGATTAATTTTCTATGTCACATTAATGTATTTTTTAATATCTAAACCCCATTGATTATCCTATAACTGTTAAAGTATGATTTTAAGTAGGAAGACTGAGTCTATACCAAAAATTGGGCGTAAGAAATTTTTTGTTTCTGTTGATTATATTTTTCTGCTTAATATTCGAAAAAATAATAGTTTCTGTTAGACTATTATATCACTAAGAAATTATAAATAAAAAGTTGATTGTAAAATAGCAATTTTATTAGATGTCTAGTAAATATTCACGTTATTGCATGACTTAATTTTCTAATTACTCAATTTGTCTCATACCCCTGATCAACTAACCTCACCTATGTGCATGTCTGAACTTTTTCACTTAAACGACTGTTACTCTTAAACCAGATTTATGAGAGATAAATTTCTTAGGAGACTTTTAGGAAGGATTAAATTACGTATCTATTTATCAGTACACATATCAAGCAATTTCGACTTATCCTTTAGGATCAAGTGAAAAATTGCTCAACTAGCCCCGCCCCACCCTAGATGGCTTATATTTTTTTTAATTTTTACATTTTAAATACAGACCCTAAATTAAAATTATATTTGAAAGGGGTGCAGTTTAAAAGTCGGATCTTTAAACTTCCAGAATACCTAAAGTAGTATTTTAGTAAAGACGTAGTATATAAATGAAGATAGCATTCAAGGGTTAAAGAGTGCGAATAAATTTTGGCCTGAAAAAGATTTACTTATCTGCCTTATTGCAAAGATCTTCAAAAATCTTTTCAAGGGCTTCGAGAATCGCACCGACATGGTTCGGATATGACCTCGCCGATAAACCCGAGTGCAAAAAACGAACATCAAACGGATACATTCGATAAGCCCTTGAATTGGCCGGTATCAAAGGGAAACTTTTTTACGTCGATGAAAAGCAATTTCCTTGATGCGCCAATGGAAATTCAAAATACGTGACCTCTCCCCCACAAAAGGGGTGCTTCTTTAGGGCTCGTGTGTTTTATGTACAGAAGTTGCTAACAAGTTTTGTAACTGAGCTCTCTCACTTCGTTTCACACAGGAAATGAGCAATTTCGTTGATTCCTAAGAAATTTCGAAGGGTGCGCATCCTCCCAGGTTAGTCCGGGTCCATTCGGTTTCGGTTTCGGATTCGGATTCGGTTCAACAGGGTGGCTACAGCTTTTGTAATTGAATTGTTGCCGTAGAAAGGGCACCGGTGGACAATGGGCAAGGGCCGTGATTTTAATTGCCGGATTTACGACGGAGCTTTAATCGGAACGCCTCCTTGCATCTAAATTGGGTGGACCCGGGCTGACTAAATGCCGGGAAAATATTTTGCGAGTCGGTTGATCAAATGTTTGCCCACGGGGCCCCGGGTCGCAGCCCAAAGTGTGCACTCGTGTCTGCGAGGGCTGTTTGTTGACTACTTACCTCACTGTCTTCAAACATGGGGCTGTCACTCGAGTCGAGATTATTATCGACTTTCGAGTTGGGGTTGACGCCGCCCGCCTCCATCCATAGCTTCTTCCAGTCGCTGTCTGTGAGTATTGATTTCTGATCTGGAAGAAAAATGCAAACAAACATTAGACGAATCTCACAAGGATGCGCCGGGCGTTCGGCGCTCATGCGAAAAATGATAAATTACTCCTGCATGGCTGGCGGCGGTGAAAACAAGCCGTGTGAATTGTCGCTCGAGATTTTTGCCCTCGGCTCGTACGTCGATAAATCGATCAGCACCGGAAAAGAAGGCACGGCTCCCAATTAGGAAGTGCTTCTCGACTCGCCCATTACGGCAACGCAGTTTCATCCCTCTTCAAGGGAAACTCCCGCCCTCTACTAAAATCTATGCAAATCCACTGAAACCTTCCCCTGACCCCCTGCCCACGTTTCAGACACTTGCTTATGAGCGCACAGCGCCACATTGTTCTGAATAATTCAATAAATCTTGCCGTCTACAGAAACACAGTCCATGATTCCGGGACTGCACGGCACACTACCGAGCTTCCTGGAGCTTACGAGAAACTGGGTTACTTTGAGATTTTGGGATTTGTGGCAAATTTGTTGCCTAATGGGTTGGGTTATATTTTAGGAAAAGTGTACACTCATTTCACCAAATTTCGTCCTGTATGTTTGTATGTGAGCTGCTTGATAGTACCAGTTTAATGGGAACTATTTTAAGTGTTACACAACAAGTGTAAACAACCCGTACGAGGATAAGACCTTTAATTTTGTTATTTGGGATATAATCTTATTACACAAAAAGGGTACACGGAATCTACATATGTTTAAATTTCAACGTTCATCACTATTTCACAATATTGTATTCTTCTTATAATGCTTTCTGTTCTGCACAACTATCATTCATCAACTACATTTTAGAAAAATGTTCCCCCATAAATTCAACTTAGCTTCAAATTAACCTTAGTACCTACTATGTTCTGATTTCAAAGAAATTTTCATAAGAAATGACTAGGTACACTGAAAAAACAACTTGTGTAAAACGACTACTCTTTAAGTTGATTTTGACCTCAATTGACCTCATTTAAAATTGAAAATTGACCAGACAACTCTAGTTCAACTAGTATTTTTAAAATAGCTGTGTCTTCTGGTTTTAGTAAGTTATATGTGGAATAATGTCAAATTAACTATGAATTATCTTAAAGTTGGCCTATTAAATGATCACTTTCAGTTATTTCTAGCGTTCGGTACTCTTCTAAATTATCTTGACCTAAAAATAAGAGACGTACAAATAAAATAAATTAAATTAAATTAAATAAAAAACAAGATAGGCAGCAGCCCGAAGTCTAAGTGTTTACTAGAAAAGATAAACATAGGTTTATTGTACAAACAACAAGGTTCATAAATAAATAAATCTAATATCTACAATTAGGAGGGAACCAAATTTTCTTGTTTTTAAAATATGACTGAATTGTGGTTTTCAAAATTTATTTTCATAATTTAACAAAATTTCAATTCAAATCGAAAACGGGATAACGGTTTGACAACATTTTTAGGTTATAAATGTCTGTTAATAATTATGTTATTAGAATTATACAAAATTTGGGTTTGATTCAACAATAAACAAATTATTTTGACGTGATACTTTGTAAAAGAACTAAAATATTTTTAAATAAAGCGAAAATCAAGAAACTAAATAATCATCAGTGACTTAGAATAATGTTTGATAAAACGCCGACGACACTTTTTTTTATAAACTTTATTAATTACACATAAAATGGCAGCTAGGCGAAAAATAGTTTCGAACTTGTCTTTCAAGTGGAATGCTCAAAATTCGACAATAATTGTTAATATCTTTATTATTATAACAACATTTAGAGACTCAGGTATCAAACTTCGTGATGCCGGTGAATGCTACCAAATCAAGTAATATTTAGAGTATTAATCCGCAAGTATCAAACTGAATTAAGAATTGCTTAGACTTTCTATAAGTTGGGTTTCGAATTGATTTCTAGCGAATTAAGTAATATTATTTGCAGTTTCTTTCAAAAATTCAATCATTCTACCTTTTGTTTAAATTTTTGATATTTATAATTGGAAAGTTGACGGTATTGCAAAATTCAGAATTATTTAAACTTGGGTATGAGTCTTGAACTAAAATAAGTAATGAACATATGTAAAGAATTTGGCTAATATTCATGTATTTTCTTATTTTTAAGGAAATATCGTAAAAAATACCGCCATCCAGGGCATATTATAGCGGGCAGTTCTAAATTTATTAAAAAAATAATAATTAAGAAAGAAAAATGAGAAATCAAAATTAAAAATAAAAATAGAAAATAAAATTTGTAAAAAGAGTATGTACGCAAATATTTTCATAGTATATATGTATGTTAAAGCAAAAAAATTCTAAGCACGTATTTTCAGAAAATATTTAATAATTTTTAAAAACATATTTTTTTTTTATCGGTGGTTCATTAATTTCATTAGACTTATTTTGTTTAATGTCACTTTTCTCTTTCGTTGCATACTTTTGAAAAGTACCACTGTTGATCTTTAGCTTTCGGATGATCCTTATGCCTTCGTTCTTCGCATGTGAAAAAGTTATGCTGACTTCGAATGTGAAAAAGTAACGCATTTAAATTTAAGAAACATCGAATTACAAAGACAAAATAAACGATAATATTCCAGTTTCTTTTCTTTTTTGAATACAACAATACAGTCAGACTGAGCAGTTCATAAAACTCCTTAGAGTATGCTCTACAGTTTTTGAAAACTATGGTTTGAGAAAAACGTTTGTTTTATGCCCGTTCTCCAATGCGCCGACGAACCAACCAAGTACTAAATCCCGCGTAAAGTACAAACCCTTGCATGCAATTACGCTACACCCGGCTGTCAAAACCTCCTCAGGCCAATGTTACAAAATGATTATACAAATGATTGCTGAATAAGTGACTATTATTTTTGGTTAAAAAGCACATTTTTGACCAAAAGACGAGCAAGAAGGAAGATGAAGCAAATAAGAAAACGGAACGCGGTGGCGCGATTTTGGTTGGTTGGTCTCTGCATTGGAGAACGGCCTTTAATTTCCTTCTGAAATTTACTAAAGTAGAGTAGTATAATTTAACGAAGACTGCAGAAGGGTAGTGTTAGTGGAGTGAAAGATGGAAAGGAAAAAATAAAAGAGAACTGTCTTTATATTACGAATTACGCACCACCTCGAACACGCATATTTGATTTTTATCAACATTGTACGTTCGACAAGAATTCGAAAAAATGCTACATGCTTGAAAAGTTCCAGAGAAAGCTTAATTTCTATACTTCCTGGAAAATTCAAGCCTTATTTTTCGGAAATAATTGAACTCATTTGGCTTCCAATCAATCACGCAGGCTGAAAGAGCCCCGCAGGAGGACGAGAAGGAACTATGTTATGTAGTTATGGTCGATAGAAGTCCGGGTCTTCAAGAAATTGCAACTTCTAATTAATAAAGTACCATTTCCGAGGAAACAAAGAATTCAATAGAATTCTTGTGAGGATACAACCACTTTGCTCTTGAGAATTCTTAACACATCCTCGCTGAGTACCTGCCTTTGGGGAGTTGAGCAAAAGCCTCGCTGCGTAAAATGGACGGAGGGCCTTCATTAAATCGTGCTATCAATTTCCTAGAAAGTGCTATCAATATTTTATGATGGCTATTCTGCCTTTCTTTCTGCGGATGTGGTGTTCTGCCCTAATATTCATGGAAGAGAAATTGCCCCAAGGACGCAAAGAATGGGGAACGTGTAATGCCTTAACCAAAAAGGTGGAGGATGCGAAAAGCGAAGACAATTCGACAGCCTACATGTGTATGGCATCTCTAGAGGCTTAATAGCCAAACTTCTGGACGGGCAAGTTTTTGTAACGATGTAATTTATTCGAAGAAATCGAAGTAGTGCCCAATAAAGCGGTGATGAATGGAAGCTTATTTATTTTCACCAGACGGGTGCAGCTCCCTTAGTATGACAAACGCGTCGACATGACTGAATAAATGAAAACCATGTAATTCGTCCACTGAGACCGAAACATGCCAAAGCCTTTATTGCTGTCATTATGTATTACATGAAAAGAATTGGGTAACGATGTAATCAAGTTCCGAAATTGTAAAACCTCTGAACTAAAAAGGAAGCACTTTAAAACAATTTCGATATTAATAAGGCTGAAAGAAAGATGTAATATTCATTGTAGGAAGATGGGAATAATGAAATAAGTACATCAAAATATCTTGCTCGGGATTATTAGTACCTACATTGTGTACAAAAGCCATAGAGCTTCGAAAAAATGATTTTTATAAGTTTTCAAACTACTTCTGTTGTTGCAATAACCCAAGTCTCGGCAAGTAAAATTTAAGATATAAATAATTGTATTGTATGCAATACAAAAGTACATTTAATTAGAATTTTAGTTTTAATTAAGAAATTTAATTAATAAGTAATTTAAATTAATTTTTAATGCGTTCATTTCAACAATTTAATTTTAATAGAATAATGTTTTAACTTTTGTGTATGCTTAAAGTCATGTCTAATATTTTCCTTCAAATATTATAAGTTGTTTTCAAAAAGTCATTGTCATTATCTCTAAAAATTATCAATTATGCCTGCAGGTCCACGTGCAATGAATTCAACTAGTAAAATATAGAAAATATAAAAAAATACATACATTTATTATATATTTATATTATTGAAAAATTCTAAAAATTGTATTAAAAATTGATTCGTTGTTTCGTTCTCCGGCATTTCCAATAAGAAATGAATTTTTGAAACAATTGGGAAGAAATTATATTTTGCAGAAATAGGTTACTTAAACTCTGGGCGACTTTGGCCCAAAACGAAGAAAAGTTGAATATCTGGTGTAATTTCGTCTTTAAGTAATTGTACTTACATATATTAAAAGTTTTTCTGAGATTTTATTTAATTTGACCATGATGGCTTTAGGCTACTATAGAAAAAAAAAATGTAATTAGTTTTCTTTCTTTCTTTTCGTTCGCATCAAATCGTTCGTATGTTTATTGTTCTATAGGGTTCAGCTAACTACGGTTTTTGGGGCGAAAACCTCTACAGGCCAAAGTAAGCCTCATGCAGAAGTCTATCATCATCTATATTTTTTACTTTGAAATGAGCTTACGACAGCCCTTTTTGCGTAAACATTTCTGAATACAGTTCCTAAAATTCTCATAAATTCATTTCAGAAACCTTTGACTTTAATTAATTTTTTCGTTCAAAGTGGTTGTTCACTTTACTCCAAAATTTCACAAATATTTTGACATTAGCCAGTGACACAGTTAGTTGTACTGCCATTAGAAAAAGCGAGTAAGGCCACATGGGAAAGTACAAGTTAAGCCAAACTGGCACACGGCCTAAGTACTTTCATGCGACACAGCAAAATTTAATTTTATTTATTCAGTTCTTTTTTGATCGGGCAAGAGAAATCGAGTTTGGTGTTGTTCTTTTTTGAGGAAAATACTCCGATCGTTTTTTATAGATTTTTTATTTTATTCGCTCGATGTTTCGGGTCCTATTGCGAAACCCTTCATCAGGAGCTACATTAACACAATAAACAAATTTTAACAAATTTATAATAAAAAACATTAATTTTCAAATTTACCTTTTTTATAAAAATTTTGTATTATATATACTATTTATTATATTACAAGAGGAGCACAACTTTTAAAACATCTTAACAGGAAAAACAAAACAATGTGAAAAGTCGACGTTGGAAAAACGTTATTTAACAGATTTCTTCATGGTTTAGTTGTATGTATTAATCGTGTGGTGTTTTTAGTTTGCTTATGATGTGTTTATATTCTTTACTAATGAGTTCTGTGTCTGTTTTTAAATTTATGAGATTATCTTTGTTAATATAGGTATATGTGGCATGCTTCCTTCATTTCGCGTTTTTTCCTATTTTTCTCCGTATCAATAATTTTAGCACAGTCGAAAGAGAAAATGTGTCCTGTGGTCAAAGTATCCGATGCTAATGCAGATTTTGATTGTTGTCCATTTATATAACCTTTATGCTGTGATAGTCTTGTTTTTAATTTTTTAGAGGTGTGTCCAATGTATGCTGTGTTACAATTTGTGCAATCGACTACAATCGAATTTTGTTATTTTTTGGCAGGAAGGAGTGATGGCTTATTTACAAAATTATCAGTGACATGCTGACAAAAAATAATTACCCACCGCACATAATTCGTTCCGTCATAAAAAGGGCAACACGAAACAGACATTTTAACAATGAAACACATTACCACAATGACATCCCGATACTACAAGACACCAGACCTATTTACACGTCCCTTCCGTACATACAACCATTGTCACTAAAAATTGCAAAAATAATAAAATCACATAACAACAATTTAAAAATAGCTTTCAAATCAATTGACAAATTACATAACAAATATACAAAAATAAAAGACAAAATAGAAAATCAAGAAAAACACGGCGTAGTATATAAGGTCGATTGCACAAATTGTAACACAGCATACATTGGACACACCTCTAAAAAATTAAAAACAAGACTATCACAGCATAAAGGTTATATAAATGGACAACAATCAAAATCTGCATTAGCATCGCATACTTTGACCACAGGACACATTTTCTCTTTCGACTGTGCTAAAATTATTGATACGGAGAAAAATAGGAAAAAACGCGAAATGAAGGAGGCATGCCACATATATATTAACAAAGATAATCTCATAAATTTAAAAACAGACACAGAACTCATTAGTAAAGAATATAAACACATCATAAGCAAACTAAAAACACCACACGATTAATACATACAACTAAACCATGAAGAAATCTGTTAAATAACGTTTTTCCAACGTCGACTTTTCACATTGTTTAGTTTTTCCTGTTAAGATGTTTTAAAAGTTGTGCTCCTCTTGTAATATAATAAATAGTATATATAATACAAAATTTTTATAAAAAAGGTAAATTTTAAAATTAATGTTTTTTATTATAAATTTGTTAAAATTTGTTTATTGTATTAATGTAGCTCCTGATGAAGGGTTTCGCAATAGGACCCGAAACGTCGAGCGAATAAAATAAAAAATCTATAAAAAACGATCGGAGTATTTTCCTCAAAAAAGAACAACACCAAACTCGAGCAAAATTTAAAATGAAGTAACTTTAATAAATTTCTAGATTAATACTTTCGGTCGAAAATTAATCAGATACATATATGTATGTAAATACAAATGACCTTCAAGAGGAATTACGACATGTGTCCCGTATGCTACCATTTTCTATGAAACATTTAGATGCTTTATATAATTAAAAAGTTCAGTAAGCCAAACCTTATCTGCCAATCTAGACTACAAATATTTATATAATTACCGAACTTGCTAAAGTTAAAGTTAGTTATTATTTTAAGGAAAAAACATTTAAGAAGGGGCAGCATTTCGAAAACTTGCACCATATGAGAAAATCTGCTGCACGGCCCTGGATCACTATGAGGTACTTAAAATGATAGACTTGTAAGATTATTTCAAAAAAATAACGAGCAGTAGAGAAGACCGGGGCTATTTCGACACTGATCTTTTTTTGTAAACGGCGTAACATGTTTACTTCAATCTGACGTTGTGAATGCGTCTTTATGTTGATAAGTTACCAACGGAATTCCGAAAATTGTGAGGTTATGTAGCTTGTTTTACAACGCTATGTGTGTTTCATGTGTACAAAAAGTGATTTTGAGAGTAAACTTTCTTCTATTATAATTCGAAAAATATTTTGAATCTCAACTGATCCAGGTTAGTTTATTATCTATATTAATAAAGGTATATTCATTAAAATTTTGTATTTGATATTTGGAACTTGCGTATGTTAATATTTTATTAACGAAAATAATATAACAATAGCCACTGGGGCTATTTAAACAACCAGTGACCAGGAAAACTTGGCACGTTGCGACAAAGGTACATCATTTAAATGTTAAATAGTAGGCATACAACTTTTTAACATGATTGTGGCTAACAGCGAATAATAATAAACGTTTTTTTTAAATTGTTGTAATTTTTGCAATAAATGGTCCGCGAGCGAGTAACAAGAAGTTAGAACAAGAACATGTCGCGTTAACGCGCATTTCTGTTGAAAAATTATTTACGTGACATTTGTCTATACTTTAAATGTAGCTGCTAACAATAAATCGAGTTCATCTTACAACTCAATGACAATTTTCTGCAAAAAAGTGCGATATCCTATATATTTGAACTCGATGTCGGATTTGGCTTTCGGGGTGTTGGATTTTTAGCAGGGATCGTAACGGTTATGAGTTTTAAGATCAAAATCAGGCAATAACAGTTATATTTAGTTGTAAATCTTATTGGTTATCGTTTAACCATTATGTTACCATTTTTTTATTTTGGTTATGAAAAAAGAGTTATCGATCAAATTTTATAATTTTTCTCAACAGTGAGAGTTATTTCTCGAGTTTTATTTTTTTGGTTACCGAATAACCATTATTCAGGAATTTATTTTTATTGGTTACCGGATAAGTTTTTGGGTCAAGTTTTTCAATTTTTCTCAGTAATGAGAGTTATTTCGGGAGTTTTTTTGGTTACCGAATAACCATTATTCAGAAATTTATTCTTTTTTTCTCACAAAGTTCTAATTTTAAAGCGATTTCCACCAACTTACGAATACACGATCGCGGACTGTCAAATGAAGTGCATGCGATTTTCACCAAAATTGGTATTTGGAGGTTTTCGGGGTGGCTGATTACAATCAAAAGTACCAATTTGGTTATTCGGTAACCACAAAAATTAAATCCAGAAATAACTCTCCTTACTGAGAAATATTATAAAGGTTGATCGATAACTCTTACCCGGTAACCAATAAAAATAAATTGGATAATAATTGTTATTTGAGATAAGAATTATAAAAGTTAAATTATAACTCTTATCTCATAACCAAAACAAAAAAAAAATAAATAAATACTGGTTAAACAAACCAATAAATTTTAATTGAAAATTAACCATTATTGAACAATTTTTATTTTATTGGTTATACTTCTTAAAATTACGCCTGAAATCGATAGTTCCCTTGACGGCGATAAAATTGTTCCGAATATACAACAAGATCAGATCATTATTTCTCTGTGATTTTTTTATTTGAAAAATACAAAATAATGGTTATTTTCGGTCCCTGATTTTTAGAATGCAGAGCCTGGAAAAAAGGTGTTGAAATAGTCCCAGTCCCTCTACCTATAAAAGTTGAATTTTCTCCATCGTAAAAAGTAAAAGCGTAAATTAACAAGGATAACGTAATCAAGGATGCAAAACTCGAGCACTCATCGCATATCCATGAATTGAAGGGAAATTAAAACAGAGTTCACAAGATGAAGGAAAGGAGGCTTGATTTAAGTAATTGTTATCAAGAGCCACCAGGACTCCCTAGGGAAAGGCTCTTGTTCGACTTTTACTGCAGTAAAGTTTGCCCTGGTGGACAAAGTACTGCGTCCGCTCGCGCTAAATCCAAGGCGGGGGAGTAATAACGTATTCACGTTTATATCGACAGGAGCGTAATTAAATTTTCAAGGTTTAAATGAAACTGCACAAAATTTAAATTCGCCAAGTCATTTGGCCCCAGGTCTCACAAGAATTATGTTTACAGAGCCTCCATTAATTTATAGAGCGCCCGTTGGAATACCTAATGAACCTATTTCGCCCCTGATCCTCTGAATTATATTAGAGATGACCACGCCGCATTCTCGTAATTTTCCTATGGATCCACCTTGGTGCCACCTCGAAACAAACTCCTCCTGTTGGAGCGTTCCGAGGCCGCAGTAATTTTGGTTATCTTATAAATTTTCCACGTGTTCGCTTTTATTATCCCCGCGGGTGTGATTTTTCATCAAGGACTAATAATCAGACATTAAATGTGAACCGACGCTCCTCCGTCTGATGGGTTTTTTCGTAATTCTTCGGGGCGTGACGGTGTCGAGGGAGCTGTTTATTTAATTTACAGTCGAGCTCCAAAAGTCCGAGACATTAAAATTTTCCCAGGATGAACTATTTTCATCGTTTTTGTGGTATTTTGTTTTAATTGCCCTGAAAACGCCGCCGTCCTGTCGAGATGGATCGATTCCTGACGAACTGACGAACCAGATGAACTATCTGCGGCCAAATTGCGCAACGATACGACCTCGGACTGCTGTTGAATTTTTACGATCCAAACAGGAATATTTGTCGGGGAAAATATCCGAGTTTAAATTTTGTTATCCTCTTTAGCAAGAGCGACTTATGGGACAGCACCGAGATCCGGCTCAGTGCGAAATTTATTTTTGAAATTCCATTTCCAGTACATTTGAGACGGGCACGAATTCGTCTCGAGAACACGAGGACTCAGCTCCCGGCGGATGCCCCGGGACTCGTTAGTAATTTATGTCGCATATTCATTTATCCCGGCAGCGGCCCGGGCAATCAGAAGCTTCGGCGAAAGTTCCATTATGCAACAATTTAAGAGTGACACTTTGTTGAGCTCTTGCCATCAAATAATTGCGAACTGTGAATACCGCAGAAATTCCTTCTAAGGTTTCATTGTAGTTGCGGAAGTTTCGCAGATAAGAAAAAGTCGTTCTCAGTAATGATTGGACTTTAAGACAATTATCTTGAAATCCCCGCCGGAACGGCCGGAGACCATAAAACGTGTAATAAAGATTTTTCATTTCTGACAGTATGAAGATTTAACGTTTTTTGTACGGACAGTTCGGTCGCCTTATCTACCGCCCCCAATCTCAGGACGTATGGTGAATTCATGGAGCGTTAAGAGTTTTCTCTGCTCGAAAGATGTTTAAATTTTTGATTGCGCCATAAAACAAATTGAGGATTTTCGTATGGGGCAAAAGTCAAAAGTTGAGAGAAAGTTTACTTTGCTCAACTGTTAGAAGATGGAGATATGTGTAACTATTACAGGAATTAATTGGTTCGTCCAACTTGGCCGAGGTGGGACTTAAGTGACCCAATTAGTTGTCTTGAACTTTCTCTCCAATTTTGTAAACGGCTATTATGAAATGGCAGGGGACACTGAGTAGACGAAAATTCATTACACTTTAATGGATCTATTAGAGCCGGGGCTGGAATGTGGTCATTTTTAATGCTGCCATTAATTTCACGGAAGGAGGACATTACGTATGACAAACGGCCCCCCTAGGGGGTTGGACAGTTCCAGTGCGCGAAACAAGGCTTTAATAACAGAATTTGCATTTCTGTATATATTTCAGTTAATAACCGAAAAGTCCATATTTTCTTAATATCTTTATTTTCTACTAAATAAACGATATTCCTTCAGGAATACATAATTTAAATTCCGCTCCGTTTTTTAATTCTGTATACCAAAAGGACAATAAGCTCCTTGTATAATCATTCCATAGTACCTAATAAAACATGCTAACATTTTTGATTTTATTTAATGTTCAGTATTGAAAAATGCTTTTATAAAAAATTTGGACACACAACATACAACGAGTATAACATTATATCCCCTGGACAATAAAATAGGTATAAATGAAAAATATCAATTTTTCCGAGTAAAACACACCAAATTGGTTTTTTCTAAATACATATTCTTCATTTTGGTGTTACATAAGCTTTAAATATGTATTTTAAAAAGAACATAAAACATAGCATAATTCTGGTTACTTTTCCAAAAATCTTCTGGACAATAAAATAGGTACATCTCGCACCTAATGCAAAAAATTCGTATTACTCTTTGATTGTATGATTTTTTTTTATAAATTGTAGCCAGTATACCCGTACGGAAAAATTTGTACTTTAAATATATTTTTTTATATCTTTCGTATACGACAACTATTAAAAATATATATTTTCATAAATCGTGTATGGCAATTATAAACAAAGAATACGTAAAACGTATGCGACATGTATCTCATTTATAATTTGGCATAGAATATATATTTCAATATATTTTAAATGTACGAAAAGCGGCAAAATCCATATATTTTGTATATAAACGAAAGTATATTTCAGGCGTTTTTTTTTTATATTTTCGCATACATATTTTTCCGTACGGGTATCTACCCTTATTTTTAAATACAGCTTCCATTCTTCTGTGCATGGAGGAAATAAGTTTACGATGCGTTTCTACGGGTATGTCGCACTACATTTGTGGGACAGAAATCAATAATAGCTCCTTATTTGCAAAGGTTTGTTTCGTCAATTGATTTTTTTAATATTCCCATACATTTTTTATTGGATTCAAGTCAGGAAATTGACTTGGCCAACTCATAACGGGGACATTTCCTGCACAAACCGATCTTTGACTAGTTTGGAAGTATGTTGAGGATCATTGTCTTGTTGATACTTCCAAACTAAGAGCATGTTATCCTCCGCGTAGGGTAACATGATATTCACCATAATGTCTAAATATTCAAACCTTATCATAGTGTCCGTTATACGATGAATTGGACTTATCCCATTCCATGAGAAGCAGCCCCAAATCATTATGTTCCCACCACCATGTTGAACTGTCTTTTTTGTGAAACTAATGTGGGATCTTTTTCTTTAGGACGACGAAAATTCCTTTGAGCGTCATTAGAGAACAAATTGATTTTTGTCTCATAGCTCCAAGAACGTTATGCCACTTTTTTTTTGAAATTCTGTTTGGTACTAAGATAGGTGGTGTTTCGCAAATTGTATTCTTGATTTTAAATTTGTTTGTCGAAGCAAAGGAATTTGTTTGACTGTTTATCCGGGTAGATTGACATACACTAGCTTTCGACGTACAGTGCGGGAACTCACAACATTGTCAATCTCAGCAGCAATACCTCTTGAAGACCGAAATGAGTCTATTTTAACCAATGGCATAATTCTTAGATGTTTTTCTCTGTTTTCCACGCATTTCGTTGCCTCTTTTTGATTTAAGAGCATTACTGACAAAATTAGCAACCGATTTAAAAAGTTTGCAATAGATCGTATCGGTTGATTCTCTTTTCTTAATCTTCGAAAAAAGCCGGTTCCTCTAGAGTGCAATGTTGCCTTTTAGCCATTTTTGTAAACAAAATGTTTAAAAGATTTTCATAAATATAATCCTAACGTACCAAAATCTTAATTACGCAATTATAAAAACCTAAATAAAATCGTTCGAACCACTTTTAACTTTTTGCTGTAAACAAAACGACTTTGTACCTATTTTATTGTCCACATTAAATTAGAACACTACTACAAAAGTTCCCCAATTGCAACAATTCTCAGGAAGGTTTGACTTGTGTGTTAAAAACAGAATTGTCAGATTAGTTATTTTATTTTCACTGCAAAACGATGTAGAAATAAGTGAAACTAGGGCTAATATTTACATAAAAGAAGATTTTAAGGTCATGTACCTATTTTATTATTCAGGTGTAAGTAACTTGTATACCAATTGGTTAAGAATCGATAAAACGAAAATCTCTCGTTACTTCCTCAAGTAAATAGAATTATTTATTGGCCCCTATTGTGATTGTCGATTCGTCGTTCGACTACAGTCGTTTACTAAATCGATGAAGACTTGTCTCGGTAATTGTGAAACTCAATCGATCCAATTAAATAGCACCACTATGATGGTATGATTGGTTATTTCTTGGTTAGATTGCGAATGATGTATAATTGCGCATGAATTTGAAATGTAAAATTTTTACATTTTAAAATTTTTAAATATATAAAGCAAAGTAAAATGTAATGTAATGTGCTCTATAGGATTTATTTGTTGAGAAAGAGAACGAACAGCTGAAATTGCTTGAGTTATTGAGGAAAAAGAGAAGGGTTAGAGATATTTAAAATCCCTTAGAGATGATTTTCTGTAAGTTCGAATATAACTACATATTTAGCGATCTTTAATTATTTGCCATTTGACTTCTTTTAGCAAATAGCTAATAAATTCGATAATTACCGATCGCCGTCGACATTCTGCAGTTGTTCACTGCACGACAAATCACAATAGGCCCTATTATTTATGCGAATTCACAATCATTACTGCAACTATGGCTTGGTATATAATTCGTAAATATTGCTTTAAGAGTAAGTCTTAAGTAAAATTGTTTGTTTCCATCCTTTCAGGTATCTGTGGCAGGGACACCAGGCCATAGCCACACTGATGAGACTGGGTTGGCTGAGAAAAAAATGAAAAAATTTCAGAAATCGATCCCATCTCGCCAAAACAAACAAGCTTTAAATGTATGAATTATTAAAGAATTTAAAAAATATAAGCTTTTAAACTATGGGAAACAAGAAATGTAATTGGAATGTTAGTTGGAAAATGTTCCCACTAATAGTAAAATATAAGCTCAATAAAATATTAATATCAGATTTAAAGCGTTTGACTTATAGAAAATTATGTATTTTGTGAACTAAACAATTCATTTGATATAATTTATTAACTTTAAAATCGCTTTGAAAACGTGGTTAGTGTTTCATATTTTTAGTGTGCATAAATCTAAAACGTTGACCAACGTTTAGAATACATAGAATGTTTTAAACGTTTTATAAGTACGTACATACATAATTAAACATATGGTATTTTAAATTTTAAATTTGCGCTGTTCTGTTTTGAAGCAAATGCTCAAGTTTGATGATTTATTTTAAAACACCCAAATTTGCATTACATGGTTTGAATTTAAACGGGAAATTTAAATTCTATGTACTCAAAAATGCGTAATGGTCATTTCTTTTAAGCGAACTAGGCAAAATTAGGCCTTTATAGATTTTTGGTATGTCAAGTTATATGATTTGGGCCCAGAACGAAGGAATCGTGTCCGCCATTGAGAACGACATTTTTTATGAGTGCGCCCTTTTGCCTGTGTTATTTATAAATATGTATAAAAGGTGTTTTTTTTTTAAATTTAAAATAAAATAATTTGTGTAAATCAAATCTTCACGTACTGCCTATAACAACACATCATCCCACAGTCGTTGAATTTTAACTTAAGTCGAAAATAATTTCGTCAAAATGGCTTTTGTTTTTGCCCTCCACCTGAAGTGATTCCCAATAAAAATGTTAACTTTTGAAACATATACAAATAAAGTTTTGTAAGTGAAATGGAAAGGTTAAAGTAAATACCAATTTCCACGAAAAAGATTTTAAGAAGTCAACTGAACTTGTGCTACGTTATATGAAGAAAACTTTCAAGGTTCCATTTCATAAAAATAGTTAGTTCCAATGGGAGCATTCTTGAAATCCGTCCTTCGGTTTTCTTGAAAATTTCAAATTGATTCCAAAAATGTTAATAAATTTGACTCTACAAGTTGGCCCTCTTCAGCGTTTTCACGATAAATTAGCGCGGCACATGTAACAACTTGACAAGGATTCTGGGAACACAACGAGAGAACAACCCTAATCACCCCGCCGGAAATCCCAATCACACATTTCCAGGGAGGAATGTATCTGAATAATTGACAATAAAGGTTTACGATTGCAATAAGTCCCTTATTACATACTTTTTTACACAATTCTGAGCTGATCCCGGCGGGAATTCGTCTATCCCTAAAGTACAATTATTGTCGTTCATTTTGCAATCGGACTCTGCAAATCGAGTGGGTGGAAAGGGCGCACACATGAGCACAATGGAACGATATTTATTAATATCACCGGGTGGATATTTCCGGATCGGTACAAATAAATAGGGTTAACGAACTGTAAATTCGAATCAATCAACCATATAGTGCGGAAAACAATAAATTAATTGTAACGCGTTATTTTCCATAGTAACAGGGGAAGAAACCTTCTTCTACAGGAGAGGCGCTGCCACGTCCCTGTGGAGCGCGCGGTTTCTCGGGGAATTATGATCGAATGAATATTGATGGAGGCCCCGATACCTTTTGATGGAAATTCTGGGTGTCCAGGGTGTTCAATTATTTTGAAGCCCTTTTTGTTAAAACTCTCTGGATGAAACTTATATTTTTTTTTGCGAACGAGAAGAAAATCTTTATTTAAGGTTAATAACCTCGACTGGGTTATATCTATACATTCTTTGGGTGAGTGGGTTTAAATCGGCTTGGTACGGCGCAATTATCGATCTTTATATGCATTGTAACAAACTAGAACATTTTAAACATTATATTCTTTGTAAATTTATTTTTTTGAGGTGCAATTTTATTATATATTATTATTTTGACTTTAATTCAATTCAATTTTTTTCATACTTCGAAAATGAAATAAAAAAATGAATTCCCATTCCTCAAAAAAAAAAAAAATAAATGTAAATCAAGAATGAGTTCGTTACAAAAAAAAATGCATTTCGACTGCATTTCCCTCTCCTCTGTGCTTTGCATTCATTGAAGCATTTTAAATGCGCTTGGATTCACCTGAATTCACGTGTGGTTTCATTTAAATTCATTGATTCAATTTCACATTTTAAAAAGTTGAAAAAAAATAATTCAAGAGGTAATAAGTTATTATTCATTTCCAATAAACACCAATATCATAATTCATTGACTTCTAGTTATCAAAGTATTGAATGAAAATATGAAATATTTTTTAGGAGTTCATTATCTTAGGGTTCATACAGAAACATCCAGAATATATGTAAATAATACATATGTAGCGTATATATGTATTTTCAAAAAACAAAAATAAAAACAAATGGACGTCCGCCATATTGGGCTTAGAATGATACAACATAGCTTATCGTATTCTACCCTTTTATTATAGTAATCCGCCATCTTGGCGGCGTCCGCCATATTGAATTTAGAATGATATTATTTATTTTATTTTGTTTGTATTCTCATCAAAATTGTTTATATGAATATTAGAACCGGTTGATGGTACCTACACTATCTTAGGGATGCCAGAACTATAATTATAGAATTTTTTACTATACTGCAAAAATTATTGCCCTCAAATCCATAAAAAAATTTTCTCAATGTATGAAATTCCAATTTAAGAATTTAAGTATACATATATATTTTATAGAAATAGAAATCAGAAATTTTGCGAACCACATTCTTTTAAAACTGCTAACTTAATAATTAAAATAGAATTGAAGATCCCCATAAAGAGTAAGATTTATTTAATTTTAGTAATAGTCATAATAAGCAAAAAGTTCGGATAAATTGAGGAAATCGTTAAACATATATTTAGGTATAGCCTTCTTAAGAAACTACTTTCACAAAAGTTTTGAGCATCTCGATATTCTCTAAAAATCGTTCTTATCACAGTTATTAAGAGAAACAAAGTAAACTGAAAATTGAAAATGTGAATTATAAGCGGATTAAAAAAACAAGCAAATACAATATTAGAAACTTTTTTTTTTCTTCAGTTCGACGGACGTAAATATTTACATCTGCTGCTTACGTGTTATAAAGTTTTCATAGAATTATTTTTTTAAACTAATATATTTTCGTAAAAAGCTGTACTTTGGCATGCTTTTCTATGCAAATATAGTAAATATTAAAAGACACAGTCCCGCTCATACTCCCTACTTCCTTTTCCGTAGTTTATCTTTTAAATATATGAGTTTCTCTGAGCCATCAAATTTATCGTTCTGCAAGTCATAAATTGTGTATTTTTATTTTAAAAGTGAACCTTCTGCAGCGTTGGGGTCGTTTCCCTAATTTCACACAGTTTTGCCCCCTATTTCGTAGTCTTCTTGGAATGGTTCCATTCGAGCCATTTTAGTTTTAGCCGGCGAAGACCCAAAAAGTAGAAGAAATGTAGTGCTGGTGGAGGAGTGTAGGAGGCTTGCAATCAAATAAAGTCAGCGCTCATCCCGGGCGCCGTTGTCATTTTTGGTAGTGTTCCTGCAGCCAACTTTATTCATTATGAATTTGTTGAAATCCCCCGGTCGCCTTATTAAATATTCTACCATTTTTCGAGCAGTGCGACGTGCCACTGTAGGGCGGCAGAATTCTCCGTGAATTAATATTTCACTCGTGTTCCGCATAACTGCGCCCCCGCCATCATTTCCTTTTGCTTAAAACTCCACAGTTCGCGAAAATGCGAACGAGGGCCGCTTTTAATTTGGTAGGAATAAATATTTTATTGCAAAAAGGACAAAGCCACGCAACGAGAATGACAAATTTATCTAAGATCACTACAGGTGCCGGAGGGGGTTGGCGCTGCGTGGGTGGCAGTGGGCAGACGCGTGGGTGTACGTTCGGCTGGAGCGCAATAAGCACGCTAAAAAGCGGCAAATTTAAAGGAAGATCCGCCCTGATGGCGGTTCGGGCGCAGCCACCCTCATATTTCATTAGACGCCAGCATGCCCGAGAAAAATGGAAATGAAGAAAAATCGCCCGAGGATTGCTTATTACTGCCACACAGCCGTACAACACACACATCTTTTATCTTTAAGAGATAAAGCTAGTCATAAATTTTTTAGGAAGTTTTTCGCAGGAGGTAATTCGTGTAGATATTTTGAGGCGCCCCCGGGCACAGCAGCCCTGGGGCTTACGCTTCACCTGCCACGCTCTTTGTTCATGTCAAGGGCACCAAGGAGAAGTCAAGAGTTCAGTTTCAGAGTCATATTTTTAATTCGCTTTATGAATTGAGTAGAGGTCGCCGGCAGGACAACGATAGGACGCAGGTCCTGTGTATAACACTCGGGCGGGGGTGGAGTGCTCCCAATAAATGGTCTCCCCGAAGACTACTGAAAATGGGAAAAAAAATGAAGCCATTTTAGCAAAAGACCGCTGAGAGCACACCAACTCCAGGACAAACACCTACTTCTTGACCCAAATAGCTCCCGGAGCTACCCAAAATATTTACTGGGAGTTCCCTTTTTCCTCCGTGGTTTTATCCCGGTCGGGCCATCAACGTTTTTCGCTAATTGATAAAAGAAGGCTTCTTGTCCACACTTTTGGTGCAAAGAGGATTTTTTTTTTCTCAAGAATTAATAATATCGTAGCACAGTAAAACCTGCCTAAAGTTTTGATTTTATTCTTTAATAAATTCTCACTGAAAGTTCACGCATGGACTTGGATAGACAATCTATTTGCCAATTCCGGAAGAAAATCTTTCTTTGAATATTTAGTAACACTCTTGCAGATTAATCTAATCTAATAAAAAGCTTATTAACAATAAAAAGTACAAATTTATCATAAGTCATGAAGTTTCAAAGTTATAAAAATATCAACTTCAGATATGAAATTCAATAATTAGAATAATTTCGTAAGTAATGAACACAATATTAAAATACTATAATAACAATATCAACGTAATAAATCTTTTTTAATTACCAAATGATACCAATTATATTTTTTCCGAAGTAATTTGTAACCTTTGTACAATACACATTAATACCATAAGCACACAGAGATTGAAATTACGTATTTTGCTAATTTCATAATCGACATCCAGAAAAAACGACGGATTTGGGCCAAAATCGACTCGGCGAAATTACATAAATAATACATAATTTCGTTCGAAACCTTCTCAGATTTCGCTCTTTACGTAGAACACCAAAGCACTTAAGCAAAAAAATGTTCATTTTTGTGTCAGCTGATGCTATTTACATTACAAAGCGAAGGAAGTTCTATTTGTGAGGAAGTTATTTATAAATTTTCTTTATTATTAGGTATGGACATAGAAAAATAAAGACAAAAAGTTTCATCTAGACCAACAGAAGTGTACGCGTTTTTGAAAGTCTTTTCCACGCGATGCCTGCCAACTTTAAAACGAAATAAATGTTTTGTAATTGCATACCGTACCCAAAGCATACAGAGCAATTGCTCTCCTTTTCTCCAGGGAATCGCCTTTCTCAAATTAGTATTTTTCCTTTCCAAATCTTTCAAAATGTGGAATAACTTTCTAAAGACCCTCATTCATGACAATTATCTTTAAATTTTTTTTTCCAAATTTAACATGTTTTCTACTTCCCAGAAAGTCCTAGTATGATTTTATAAATCACAAAATAATTAACGTAAGCAGAGCATGAATTCATCTCTAAAAACTTACCAAACTCCAAGCTCTTCTGTCGATGCACATAAGGAATGAATGCGGCAAAATTTTTAGTTTTTTTATTATGATAAAACTCGCTTATTAACTGTTCCGGCTGTTATATATTTCTTGAAATGCCGATGGTACACTAATTTTTTTTTGTAAAACGTTTGATAATAATCAAATCATACCCACATCCATTTTGACACTTTACAAAAATCACTTAAACTCGTAAAATTAGCCAAACTGTCAAAATCGCTATGTATCACCTTCGTAATTTCTACTCGAAATTAAAATGAAATCTACTAGATTTCAACCTCTGTGTATCTATAGTATAAGACATATTTTTTACTTTTGTTGTGACCTGGGGAATACTCCCCAGCGGTTGCAACAATAAAATTTGAGTGTTGCAACACTCGAGTGGCGTACAACTTTATTCTCCCGCTTTTGTTTCGGGAATCGGCGGGAAAGGAAGTAAAACTCGCGCTTTTCGTGCAACACTTTATTGAACTTTTCACACTAGAACATGTGTTACACGCAGAGATTACTTTGATTTCTCTTCCCGTAACCGATTTAAATTGAATTTTTCCTTTGTAACAATCGACCGCTTTCACTGGGACTCTACTTACTACTTCTCGCTGCTCGAATTTCCGACCGCAGGAAACCTCGGTTTCCGGCGTCGGTGACCGATCGATGAAAATTGAGACCGATCGAAGAAAATTCGATCAAGCATATTTAAAGTGCCGCGACAATGGTTTCATTGTCGCGCGTGTGCTTGATCGCACTTTCCTCGATTATCGAGCGCTTCCAAAAATCGGGTCGTCGCCCGCGCGCTAAGTGTCGGTTTACCGTGGGGCGACGCACTTCCAAAATGCCTAAGGGCACATATTTTATTTTACGATGCACTTACAAAAATGCGTAAGGGCATATTTCTTTTACTTTAAACAATTTACTTTCTTTACTTTAAAGTATCGGCTAGTTATGCCGATATTCTTTACATAACATTCAAAAATGCGTAAGGGCATATTTCTTTTACTTTAAACAATTTAATTTCTTTACTTTAACGTGTCGGCTAGTTATGCCGATATTCTGCCGATATTCTTTACATAACACTTTCTAGTAAATTATTTTAATTATTTTTCAATAATTTTGTCTAGAAAAAACCGGAAAGTTATTCTGCTAAAACTAAACACACATTGTCAAAAACCCTAGTAATTTAGTATGTAGTTTCTAATTTCAACTATTTTTGGGTCGCAGTACCACGATCTCATTTTCTAATTGTGTACCGCTGGAGTTCTAGAAAATCTTTAAATTTGGACATACATAGGTATATATCTTCAAAAATATGAATGCTGTTTTTGTATTACTCATAATCCTATTTTATTTGCCCACAATACTTAGCAAATTTAATTTCAAAGCTTCTCCTCTTATTATAATATTTAAATTCTAAGAAATTCATTCGAATCGTTATAACAGATGAAATGTTCCGATTGATGTTCTTTAAATAAATCAGCGTTCACACCTAAGTGTGATGAGAACGCCCGATCATTAAGTCGACCCACTGTAAATATACTCATGTAAAAACGCTGCCCAATACTGCGTTAGAATCATTAAATTTTTAGCACCCACTTAAAATTTACTGCAAAATCAGTTTTACAAATTAAGGATCAAACACATTTCTGGATTAACTTTTTGACGCTAAGTGGATATAAATCAAAGCAGTTCGATTTTATTTTCACAAAACAAAAATTCTTGATATGGGTAAATGTTTATAAAATTCAATTCAGTGCAAAATTTCCTGCTAAATCTGATCCAGATCCAATTGTGAAAAAAACCCAGCTAATATATTCTGGCGGAATTTATTGAATATCTTACAGAACCAACCAGAATGTTGAATTTTCCTAGATTACAAAAGATTTCTTGTCTTATTGGTTGTATTTCCAAGAAAATCACAGAACCATAACAGAAATTCACGGAATAATAATAATAGCAATAAAATTCTAATAATTCACTTTCCATGTTTTTTGATATCTAGGAAACCAACTCTAGTTGAAATTCACTTTAGTAAGAAAAACTTTAGAGTGTATGTAATGTATTACCACAATAAAATAAAAATATCAATTTGACGTAGGTAAGTAGAACGTTTAAAATATTTTATTAAATACATACATACATATTAGAGTTTTCCACGATTTGTTATTCCCTATTCTGTCGTTGAACCAAGAATAAAATTTTAATATTTTCACTACACTATGAAAATCACTTATTTAAATTTAAAACATTTTACAAGATTTCAGTATATCAAAAAAATATGAACCGCCATCATTTTTATAATTTTGTTTTATTAACAAATAATAAGCGTTAGTTTTAGGATTAGGACAAAGAGTAAACTATTCAATTTTGCAAAAAACCTTTCGTTTAGTCCCTAGAACATTCAAAGCTTGGTAAATGACCGCAAAGATTTTGATTTTTGATAAACTAGCTTCGAGCTACAGTCATCAGCCATTTTTCAAAGAAGCAAAGAAAACTGAATTTTTCATTTTAAAACAAAGTGCTAAAAATCACTAGACTAGATGTAACCATTTCCCTAAGCAGTTTTTAAAGTGTATTTTTGTAGATTATTTATTAATTCAATGTTTGAATTCAACCAAATGTTTCTTCTATCATTCAGTCCCCAAATGCTAAATTTTCTAAAATTATTGCAGAACAAGTAGACATCGTATAATTTTAGAAACAGCTTGAACATATTTTTTTCCAAGAAAATAAATCGCTACTGTGCACAATTACCGAGATTTTCCCTATTCCGATAAACTTGTTCAGCTGACTTCCTCTAAGAAACACAAGGAAGCTGAAATGGCCTATTTTGTATATTCGCTTCTGGCTCCCAATAGTGATCACAAAGGAATCTTGCTTCTTGTCACTTGAGTTGACAGTAAGTCGTTAACAAAGGATTTTTTCCCTAAAGCTGAGACGATGACAGAATCGCGCAGAAAAAGCGTGTCCAACAATTCGTCTTCTTCGGAGATGTTTAATCAGTCGGCTGGTTTTTCATCAAAAATTGCTGCACGACGCGGCGCAGCGGGGCGAAGGCGGCGCGGGCGGCGTGGGCGGCGTGGGCGTCGGCGTTCTGCCCGGGGCCCCGTACCCCGATAAGCATCATTAGTTTCCAACAGCAGGGAGCACCAGCAGCGGAACATGGCATATCACTCTGTCAAGATAATTGCTGAACTCATTAAAGCATTCCACAACAAAAGAGGAGGTCTTTGCGACTTTTGTAACGAGCCAAGCAAGACAATGGGGCCCCACAATGCGTCCGCTGCTGCTGAAGGGCGGACTGGCGATGGAATCTCGTAGGGAAAAATCCCACTCCTCGCCCCGGAGCCCTTGCAAATGTGCCACTAAAACTGTCCCCCACAATTGAGGCGAGCCTTTTCCCGGCTCCCAGGAACCTTCAGTTGAGAAGGTCACGAAGGGCGGACGCCTCACCTCTGGACGCTACAAGTAGTTTTGTGTTGCGCCTTTTACGGCCCGGGACCGACGTCGACGTCACACCTTGCGTCAGCGGGAACGTGCCCAGAGCCCCTTTCATCAATTAGCGTGAAACGCTAATGGGCTGGTCGAGACAAGACCGCGGGAAGAGGGAAAAGGAACTCCCCGGGCGAATATTTCGGACTCCTCCGGGAACAATTCGGGTCAAGAAGGAGCATGGGCGGCATTCGTCCTGGGAGCTGTTGTCTCCTCTCAGCGGTCTCCGCGAGTAAATTAATTTTTACAATTTCAACCAGAGTATTGGGATCCAAGCAAAAACGCTTCCCCAAAAAACTAATCTAACGAGGGGAGTATCCAACTTGGGAATCACGGAATCCTTTAATTTTTATATAAGTTGTAGGGTAGCCTCCCGTTAAGTCAGGGTGAAATGATAAGACGCGCTTCACTTTCATTTTCGAGAAAAATCGATTTAAAGTTTTAAAAGCGGTGGAATAATTGCAGTTAAAAGTATATATGGCGTGGCCTAACTTAAAAAAAAATTTGGATACATAAAGCATTAGCATAATTAGAGAACTTCGTTCTTATTTGCTCTGTTCGCAGTCTGAAAATTACTTTTATCTAAATTACTTTTAAAACTTTAAATCGATTTTTCTCGAAAACGAAGACGAAGCGCGTTTTATCATTTTACCCTGTTATTGAGGGGAGACTACCCTATAACATATATAAAAATTATAGGATTCCGTGATTCCTAAATTTTATAATTCCTTGTAAGACATATATTACATTGAACATTTAACCAAATTAACATTTAATTATGGTAAACAAAAAATTACACATCAACATTCTTGTTATGTCGAAATGTTTTTGATACTCCCACAAAATTTCGTTGCATGCAAATCGTATAAATATAGTACCTACATACCTTAAATTACAGACAATTCCACTTTGTCAGTCTAAAAAATTCTTCAGGAATCTTTAAAATGAACCAATTTCGATTTATCGTTGGTGATTAGCACGCATTACTCTAATGAAATGGCAAGTCGAAGTAAACTATTATACAATGTTGCTTATTTTCTGCACTCATATAGAATTATTTACAGAAATCCGGTAGTAACATTTTTAATTTAAAGACTTTCTTTTTTTACCAAAATATTGTAAGAACATGGGAAAATTGCGGATTTAAAGTATCACTTTACAGAAAAAATTTATATTGAATATTCGAAGCGAATATGTGGCTTTGGACATTAAAATAAAGATGTCCAAAAAATTTTTTTGCTAGTTGGGAGTTTTTCTGAAGTTTAGGCCTTTTTGTGTCTTTATTTTCTGGAATAAGGACTAAGTCTAAAGAATTTCAATGCGATTTTTTCAGTGGATTACAAAATTCTTAATTTAGTACATAATTTCATTTCCGAATTCGCAATCTACACAAAAAATATATATTTACTATTAAAATAGCTTATCACATAGTCTTTATTAATCAGTGAGTTACAAAACTAAAAATCTTTTGATTCATTTTAATCATCTAGAAAGTAAAAACGTATAAAAATGATTAATATATGTAGATATATGTGAAAATAAAACAGAACGTTTATACAATTTAGTCAAATCGCACAGTTTAACTTTAAAAGTTGAGAAACAGTATTGTTTTCGTTTCGCAAACTTCCATGGGCGTACGCTTAAGCATATAGAACTAAATGTAAAACATCATGAAACTTATACATTAGTGACTGAATATTCTCCAAATTACATTAATAACGTTTGGTTATTTCAATGCGACGTGTACACCATACAACATTTCTGTTAAATATTCCTCCAATGAATCAAAGCTCTAATTGATTAATTTTTAAGCTAAAATTATGGCTCATTTGTACTTATCGCTATACTTCTAACAAAAAATGTTTATTGTATAACCGAAAATACTTTCAAAGTAAGCCTAAAGTACGCAATTATTATGGGAAAATTAAATTCAGGTTTTAGGAACACAATATAAAATGAATTCATTTTGTATTTAGGTTTTCAATATTAAATGATGCAATCGTTTGAAAGCGAAGTCAAATTAACTTCTTGAAAGCTCTTGGGTAAATATTTGGAGTAAAACTGACTGTTTTCTGAATTTTAGATTTTTCGGTGCAAAGGCATTGGAATTCATCAAGCGATTTGAGTTTTATATGCATGTTCTGGATACATTTACCTAACTATGGTATATGAATTCAAAGCAGCTAAATTTTCCTTTTGAAATAAAAGTATTTCAGATGTTGTACATGTACCAATATACCAATTAACAGCAAATTAGGCAAACTTAAGTTAAATGCGGAGGACCAAAAACACTGTTGAAGAAAACGTGATAAACGAAAATTCCCTATAATGCAAAATACAAAACAATGAATTAACACTATATGGCATATTTTCATTTGAAGTAAAAGCAGAAATTGTAAAATAGTGTCTGCAAAAGCAGTTTGCTTGGGTTTAAAAAAATTAAAAGAAGCCGAATAAAGCTAAAATGAGCTGAAATAAGCAGAATCGTACCATATCTAAATTTATATCTCACTATCTCTTGAAGTGCGCTGCAGCCCCTTTCAGAGTGGTTATACTAGAGCGCTTTGAAGCTAAGAACTACGAAAAATACGTAATTTATCAGCGTTGCAAAAAAAGCATCTCTTTGACAACATATCTTTTGGCTGCCTGGAGCCATCACTCCCACTAAAGTTTTCCTCTTGAAAAAACCGGAAAGGACTCTTTAAGAAGCTTTGCCCAATGGTCGAATTAAATAAAATTCCAATTACTTCTCTATCTCAGTTTGGTTCGGTTTGAATTGTTTGTTTACCTCTCCACTTTAACTCATTTATGGAGGCAAGTTAAATTAATTTTTTGGTTATATCTCACCATCCAATTGAAGTTTTATTGTTTAGTTTATATTTATTTTCTCCTCCTTTCTAAAGTTCACAATGAAATTATTCCGTGCAGGAAAATTAAACACGAACAAAAATTACGGACTCTGATAAAATCGATAATGCTGTTCCACCACGATTTGTGTAAACATTACTAGTAATAATCAGGTTTATTTCTGTCTGCTGTATTTTTCGGATCATTTAAAGCTATCGTTGTTAGAATATTTGAATAAAATAGGCTTTGTGAAAATCGTATTTGTAGTTACTGATAAGTAACCCCCCCGAGATATCCCCTCCCTTGTTATTCTTCTTATGTTTTTCTCCACCAAAATCTATAGATGATACATGTGTTCTTTTAGGCTAATAAACATTTTTAAGGATAAAATAAATGCCTTAATAAAATAGTGTTAAAGTTTAGCAAATGAGACAAGCGAATGTGGATTAACTATAGAACTGCATTTGCTTTCACATTAGACAGATAAAAACAATTAAACTTAAAAAAATGTTGTCAGTTTGAGATTTTGC
Source organism: Eutolmus rufibarbis (assembly GCA_963920795.1). NCBI lineage: Eukaryota > Metazoa > Arthropoda > Insecta > Diptera > Asilidae > Eutolmus > Eutolmus rufibarbis. The sequence goes on from OY987205.1 coordinate 34,611,905, forward strand.
AAATGTTGTTAATTTTTCCTTTTAATATGAACTTATATATTTGTATGTTTTATTATTCAGATAATTTTAAAGTTTGATTTATTTGAATATTCCTTTTGGAAATGATTGTTTTAGGAAGAAAACATTAATAGTCTATAAAAGCGATAAAAATAATTATACTATTGGTTAACTGCATAAGGATTTTATGTTTCTTATTTTCATAAAATGAATTAAATATTATTATTATTTTCTTTTTGAATATCGTCATATATTTGTCATTTTATGAATCCATTGTTATTTTCATGTTTTTCAAGGAATCTTATTTTTATTTTACGTTTATATAACATAATGAATTGTACACATTTTAGTTTAAATATGGATTCAAAGAAGTTTGTAAACAATGTTCATGTAATTTGAGCCGAGCGTCGAGAAACATTAGAAAAATGTTTAAATGGAGCAAAGCGTAATGCGAATTTTTATTTATAATGAACGATAACTTTTTTTTCTGAAGAAACCACAACACAACATGGCTTTGTGTATTATTTTTTCTTTCATGAGCATGACAATGCTGCTCCACCAGATGACCTTAATAAAACAACTAAATTTTGTCAATCACTTGAATCCATGATTGAAGGAAAATTTCACTAATTTTGATAGCTCGATCAAAAATAGAAATTAAATGATGCCCTTGATAGTGTAAATGAGTTCCTAAATTAGAATTTTATATGTATTTTAAATCAGCGACCTCAACACGCAAATATGCAATTATGAAAAACTGTTGCACCGAAACATCAAAAAGTTGAATATTTTGCGAAAGTTTTTATAATGTCATACATTTAAAGAGTATAAAATCATAAAATAAAACACAGGTAAAATGAATGGGGGTTATAATATATATGGCCCATTTATCAGTCGAAAAGAAGAGACAAGGTGACGCATAATTCCTGAAGATTAATGCTGTATTTTGGCAAGTTATTAAACATTTTCTAAGAACCTCTGTGTTCTGTTCCCACCTCGGGGTCTTAGCATTACTCACAATATTAACGCGCATTTAAATTACTCGGAAATTTTGTAGAAAGTTTCATAAATAAGGAAACTTTTGGAGCATTCTAAGATATGTATATCAAAATTAAAATGGCGGAAAACGGCAATACAACAAGACCTTTCTTGCCTTGAAGGTGCAAGGGCCATGAAAAGTGCAGGGATATTTTGTTCCCGCAAAGATTTAGTTAAAGCACCTTCTTAAGAAGACTGCTGCCATAATCCAAGGAGGGTCGTCGTAATATGTTATTTATATGCATGCGTCCTTGTGCAGTGCATCCCCGATACATAAAACGATTTGCAAACCGCCTCCGGAAGAAGACTACCATGCAGCCAGCATATGCTAAACATGTCCTGAAAGGAGATTTCAATCTCTTGGCTTCGTAAATTTAGAATGACATCAGGAAGCGGAGGATGTATGCTTAGCGACATGGATTCTGACAGCGTTATCCACCTGGACATGTTCGGGGGCAAAAAGCTCCTTATTCGTGGGAAAAATGATTTTAAATAAACTGAGACTGCAGGAGCCCTTTTCTACGAGGGTGTGGGCGGCAGATGTTAAAATGCAAGGAATATCGGGGCCGGGTGGCGGAGCACCCGGGACTTACCTGGTTCTAGTGTCGTCGCGAGCAGGATGGATGGAAGGCATAGCAGAAAAACACGGACCTCGAACATGTTCAGCATCGTTTGGTGGATGTGTGATAAATTCGCGCCTCCGCAGCTCGGGCTTCTCGTTGCTAGGACGGGCGAGTTATGATTTATGTTGTGTCCCGCGTCGGGTTCTCTGCGGACCCGGGTGCACAAATTGCGATGCGCTTTTTGCGCGGTTTTCTCAACTTTTGATTAGCCGCTGGAGGATGAAATCGACTCGAGCATGACTTCATTCATTTGCCAGTCATTTTTCTTCGTGTATGCACCCGAGCCAGTGCCTTGGTCAGTAACATCTTACGAGGACCGTCCGCACGGTCTCAAATCGTGCTGACCGCGTCCGGGTGCGATGCAACTGCGCATAATAAATCGTTGCATTTGACTTCCATTTTGTGGTTCATGCTTTTTACAAACGCTGAGTCTCAGGCACTCGAGGCGAACAGCTCATATGCAAAACTTCGACCGGATTTTACTAGATCTGGAACGATAGAAATGAACAAATTCAGTGCAGTTGCAGTTGGATAATTCGTCAAAGAGTCTTAGGCTTAGTAAAATTTCAATATTTCTTAGGAATTACAGTGGGTTGCCAAATTATTAGGGACAGTCACATTTTTTTCAAACTGTTTCTTTTAACGCAGTTCAACTTCAGTTTATGTGGTATAAGGTATGCAGAAGTGTTATTTTTTCGTTTGGCATGTTCTTATGTCTCAAATTTTAAGTGGGTGTTAAACGTTAAATGGGATATTTTGAATTTTACGAATATTTTCGTAACGGGGGTCGATAACGTTAGTTTTTGTTAGGACGCCAAATCACAAACCCAGAATCAAAGAAAGTGACAAACAATGCATAGAAAGTATGCCCAGCCAGGCGCATAAAAGCATTAATTGAGGCAAAGGGAAACGTGACTAAATACTGACGGTTGCTAAGTAACATTTTGTCATATTTATTGAATTGATCTTAAATTACGTAACCTTAGTTATTTTTATTTTTTTTTACTTTATATAAGTTTGTGAATATATACATTTGACAACATTAAATAATTTTATATGTAGAAAACCGTGTTTTTATTTACTTACTTATTTTTACCAAAACTCTAGGAATTCAAATATATTTGTGACTTTCCCTAATAATTTGGCAACCCACTGTAATTCAGGGCACATTTAAAGTTGATAACCAAAAAATTATTAAAGTAAATTCAAATCGACGTCGTATTAGTTTTATATTTTAAAGCCATTTTACAAAAATTGTCTCCTCTAAGCCAAATGTGTTGGCAAACTCTTAAAATATAACTTAAGAATAATTTGAAATTTTTTTTCTATGGAAACATTTATTGCAATCGTCAAAGTAGGGAAAAGTAGGGCAAACCCGAGTAATGTCAGTTTTTTTTAAATTTTCGACATGCTAGGCTTTACAAAAATTTCTTTTTTCCCAGATATTCTCTTTAGACAGATGTAAATAATCACCGAATACCTACTTGTTTTCAAAAACAAATTGCTGCCATCCATCAACAGATATACGCAAAAGTGTCGTGCTGGTATGGCAAGTAGTTCTGAATAAGCTTCAGAATAAAGATGTTTACTTACCAAAAATTAGAATCACAGAACCTGATGCTCAAGTGACCTGAAATCTCATGAAAAACTGCAAAACTATTCGAAAAACACTTCAAGAGAGCACAATCCACTGGAAGTAAGTTGACAACCTTACTTGCCACATGGCAGCACTTGTCTATGAGAAAGTTACCCACCCGGTTTGACCCGCCTATTCGATTTTGCCCCATTTTCTCCTACACAGTTTTAGTGCAATTCAGCAAATTAGTGTGGAAATACAATTATTTTAATGCTTTTGTAAATTTTGTGTGATATTACATCAAAATGATGTAAACATACGAATGAATATATAAAATTACGGCAAACTGATGTAAATCTACGAGATTTAAATAAAAAATAAGTAAACGGAAAAAAATGATTTTTAAGAAAAGCTTTTATTTAAAACGGCACGTCCGCCGGGGTTTCGTATTCTACTCGTCACACCCTTTCATTTGATTCCCATATCAAGGGCGTTGCAAAGAAAAGGGTACACCGCCATCTTAGAGGCGACCGTTATATTGGATTTAGAAAGATGTTACATATATTATACTATATTGCATTGTTACGCACGGTAGAAAATTTCAGCCTGTTTGACTTGTAAGATTCCAAGCAGGAAGACAACAAAAAGTGAGCTTAATAAAAGCTTTTAAAAACGACTTATTATGCAAACTTTACATCTTTGATCAAAAAACAAAATTTTACAAGACGTTAATTTAAAAATGAAGTGAATTGAAACCTTACTGCTTGAAACGAATTTTTCTTTTAAAAACATTAAATGAAAATGTAACTCAATAAAAAATCCCAGTACATTTTAAGAAATAATGAGTGAATGAAATTGTATTAAAAATTAGCAATTTTGCGAGCTGTGAACTTGCCAACTTAATGGAAATTTGATATCGATTCATTCGTGGAGAATTTCGGACGCGTTGATTATATGTATGTTGTCAGCGTTAATGAATTAAAGACAGCTCTTTTAAACTTTTGGTATTCGAGAGTTTACCGGGAAAACGATATTAAATATAGATCGGTAATGATTGCTGCATGATGGTTTTAAATTCCAAGAAGTTTCGAAAAATGCTATCTTTATCCTTATCCAAAATAAATAAAACATATGTATTTTACAATTATCGTTCTTAAACGCACCATATAGAATAGAAACTATTTACTCTGAAATTAATGTAAACGTTACTTTAATTAACTTAAGAGTCCGAGTGAAATTTATTAAACATCAACTTGTCCCTTTTTGGGTGTCATTTCCTTCCAGTTGTAACCGCGAAATTTCAACTTATCCTCAAAAGGGTCACAAATTTTTCATCAAAAATTAATTGAGAATTAATGGTCCGAAAAACCTCTTCTTCACTTCAGAAGTGAATTTGCTACACAATCTGAGTAAAATTGAGTTAACAACAGGCACCCGTACGAGAACGACCGCATAAAGGCCCTATTGCCCTAATTTAAGGGAATTGCTCAGGGTTTTATCAAGTTCACAGCCAACGGCTATTATAAGTAATTCATAAAAGTTCAGAAAATTCTTCCATCTTCGAGATGCTTGTTTTTCCAAAGGCAGCCCACACGTTTTCCCCTTCTATCTGTTGCTACAAGAGCGCCTTCAAGGACACTGAAAATATTAGCTTTTTCCACCTCCTCAAATGAAGGAACTCGTTTCCATGCCTTCAGGCGTACAGTCCTTGCCTTATTAACATCCAGTTTTAAGACGCCCATTGTGATTTCCTTTTAAACTTTCTTTGCCTTTTGATCATGCGATCATGAAAGAAATAAAGTTTTCAGCAGTTTTAAATTTTAGTTTGTACCAACCATCGATCAATCGCATTTAACATACATTTTACCAGCAACAGAGAAAATATTTGAATTCTCCTCTTGTTCGAGTTACATTACTTCTAAATAAGCAAAGAAAACTTTGTTTAAGTCGAAAAAGGATGTTGCTTAATGTTGTTTTATATATGTAGTGTAGATATATCATTAAACTTTTTGATTTGTATTTTTACTTGTATTAAACCTTTGAAGGATTATTTTAAAACATCTCAAATATAGATTTTTTATTGCTCTTACAGACCATTTTTGATTCTGATTCAATTACGTTAGAGTTTATATCTTTCATTAAATCAAACAACTCATGATAGTCTTAAGGTAAAAAGAAAAAGTTGCATCCTATTCGGACTTTCAGCTAGCGTCTTCTGCATGTTAATTTCAACCAAATATTTTAACGAACCATAAACTTTTGTTATTAACCAGCATTAATTTTTCAAATAAGTATACTTACATATATGCATTTTATAATATGTAGTATTATATAGTAAATAAATAACAAAAGTAATATATATATATTTTAAAGAGATGTACCTACTTTAAAAAATTTTGAGTGAATCAGTCACCCGGACACCGAGGTCTAAAACAAGGATTTTATTAATTTTTAGAATCGAATAGAAAAGAAATCTCTTAATATTTTGAACACAATTATAAAAAATAAGCTAACAACAAAGATCAATGAATAAAAAAGCACGGTATAAATTGTTTGATGTCTTCCCAAAAACTGACTACAAATGCTCTTAAATATATTGCTCGTACTGTACTCTTGAGATTAATATTCATAATTTCCTCTCCCACAATTTTTCTTAAAATAAGCTGATGGAAAATATTTCATTATAATTGAATCTTACCCTTATGATATTATATGATTTCATAATTGGTCTAAAGCAGTAAGAGCATATACATATTATACATATATTGTCTCCGTGTTTAGTCCAATTTTGTTTAAATTATTATAAATTATTTTTCACTCTACCTCTCGTGACTGGAAATATTACGTAGTCACAAATGTCGAAAGAAATTTCGAGAGAGTTAAACTGACGCGAAAAAACATTAAATGTTTTTTTGCATAATTAAAATCAAAGCAATGATAGAGATTAAAATAGAAGAACAGTCACATCAAGGCTGAAGCTTTTGTATTAAAAAATTTATGTTCGGATAATAATTAATTCAGATTATATAATTAATATAACTCAATTTCAAGCAAATATGTACGTTATTTGCATGAGCCAGAGGGTATTAGCATTTTTGTATAGAAGCTGCCATGAATTTTTTATGGCAGCCATTAATCGAATAAAGTATTTTTCAATAAAGAATACATTACAAATAAAATATGTATTTACATTCATATATGGAGACAAAATTTTTAAGATAAACCATAAAAAATAAAATCTTGTTCCAAATTCCTTCCTCCCACTCAAAAAGAAATATAACATAAATTTTATTGCGAATTTTTGTACTGAACTCAATTTTATTTTAAACCATGGATACTTTGAATGAACGAAGGTTTGTTATTCGTATTTAATTTAAATTTCAAACAGTTGTGCACGATTTATATTCTAAAATTCCTAAAATCACATGTATGTATAGTGAAAATAATGTTACGATAAAGCATTCATTTGATTATGTGTATCTTATTATTTATAGTTATGAGATTTGAAATTTGTAAAATAAGTTCTTTTTTTCATTCATTTTGTTTAAATTTTCAGATTAATATGTTTTATTACTAATCTATCTGTATAGGTAAATATTATATCACTCAGTTAAGATATTACCGAGAATTTTTAACTCAAATACTATTAACTATTGTATATGCCTGCTCTCAGAACTTTAAGTAATCTTCCACTTTTAAAACCCTAACATAAAGAATCATTTATTTTAAAAAACCTTATTGGTTCTTTATTAAAAATTTACAATCAAAATACTTTAAATTATTACTTAGAAAAAGCGTCATACTCAAAAATATTCTATAGTAAAAACAAAGTAGGAAAATTTTCTTCCGCGAAATTGTATATTAATGCCAAAGATAATAGCTAGAAAGCTATTGTGTATTTTGATATTGTCCAACAAGTTTTTGTTTTGACAGTTTTATCCAAAAATAAATTATTTATATTTGCCATGTGATTTTAACAAACAAGTTTCTATATTTATGTGAATCCTTGAAGCGCCACCAAAATCAATTGCTGTAAGTGGAAGAAATCCCCAAGCCCCATGAATATAAAACAGCTTTTTTGAAATGGCCTTAATTTTACGGATTTATTTATGAGTTCTTCCAGATGTTGAAATTTACCTATCTACATCACCACATTTTATTTGTTCTATCCAAGAAATTGAGAAAAAAGAACTGCCTTCCGACACAGGATGTGGATGTCTTGCTCGAGCACCCGAAATGAATCAATAGTAATTTGAATGAGAACAGTGTGATTTTATATGAAGTTTCAAATTTATGGCGAACAGTTTGTTCAATACTCATTGAAAAGGTTTCAAAATTTTTCTTTTAAGAGAATTGCAAAATTTTTTTGACTGAAAATTGTGAATAAATCGATCATATCTTCTGTTTAAAAATGCAATCGTTCAAGTTTTAATAGAGCACACTCGACTCTATTTCAGCTTATATTTCTTGTGAATTGTACTTTTGCTCATATATAGTTCTACAGTTCGGTTCGAACTTTACATCCCTATTTTGGAAGCAATTGTTTTTATTTCAATATTTAATATTTTAACAGGTCCTAATCAATTTTTTTCTTTTTGTGTTGTGAATCCTAAAATGTAGTTCTACAGAGAATATATGAATTTGGTGTTCTAAAATCTAAAAGTTATTATAAATAATATAATTATTTAATTGAAATTTAAAATTAAAATCGAACAGGAGAATGACGGAAAACTTATGGTATCGAAGTAAATGCTTTTAAAGTATTCAGATAGTTACTTAGTGCTTTCTTCAGCAACATCGTTTTAATAGCTTTTTTGAAATTTGATATATGCAGACAAAGTTTCGTAACCTAATTGTAAGACTATGTTATGTTGAACCGCCAGGACAGTAACTCATACTTGAACCCTACATTTTTTACCCACCAACATCAGAAACCATACCTAAAACCCACAATTTTCTTCAACAGTCAATGTTATTAAAGTCTGCCTTGGTTTTCTTTGGTTATTTGTTTTCTATAATATATTTGGAAAATAATTAGAGAATGATAATTTTGTTGAATTAAAGCTAAATATGAAATACGTTTTCTTGATAAGAAAAGTTCTTAAAGGCTTATAGACGGGATTATCTGAGTTATAATATCTTATGTAAATGCAACTTTGTAGAAATTTCATCTTTTAAGACTCTTTTTCATTCAGTTTATCATTCATTTTTTTAATTTAAAAAACAATTAAGCACACCACCTAAATTTTTAAATTGCTGAGTATTATTTCGTTGCTAATGCTCTAATAATAATACTAATAATAATAATTACTCAAGCACAGAATGTCGATGCTTTTGTTTAAGCAGTTGTGAAAAAGCAACTTCACTTTAAAATGTTTGGTAATTGTCACGATTTTTGTGACCTTATCCAAGAATCCTAGAAGTTGTAATTTCTCTGTACCCTTAAAAAAGTATTAAAGTCTGAAATGAACTGAACTTTCATTCAGACTCATATAGAAATGTGGAGCATAAATGTTCATAAAACATACTCTTTTGCAATTATGAGGCGGTTGGAGGCCAGTCAATGCAATGCCGACAAATAAAATGATTGAAATTTTCGCATATGCTGCACTCAGAGACTTCAAAATTTTGAAAGCGTTTTTTTACTAGCGGCGAAACGTTCTCTGAATATGCAAATAAGTTTTTAAAAAGCCTTTACTTTTTAAAGGCTCTTTTGATAACACAGAAAAGGTACTTTTGACTCGTTCACACCCTTCTTTTATGGACAATTTTTAAGGACATTTTATGTATTCTTTTGTGCTTTGAAATGGTCTAACTTTAGAAACCTTTTAATCGTTTCAACCCCTGCCCGGTTAATGAAGAAGCAAAAACAATTTCTACTTACAATGTTGGACCTATTTTGTTTCGTTAAATAGGGCAGTAGTGTAAGTTCATGCTTTATAACCGTTGTATAAGAAGTTATTTTTTTACTTTGTAAACTTGTACTTTTTACATTAGAGGAAATGCGAAACTTTAATGATATTTCATTATATTTTAAGTTAAAATCGAACTGTGTTTAAAAACTAATGTAAAAATTCGTAACTTGGGGGAAAATTCTTCCAAATATAATAAGTATAATTTATTTCAAAAAGAATATTGAATTTGAATTGAAAAAAGCAACTAGTGTAAAAGAAAATTATGTTACACAGGAAAGGAACTTTGTCTACAATGTCAGTAAAAAAGTTTGCATTTATGGAAGGGCAACATTTTAATTTTAAAACGAAGGTGGAAAATTATAGGCAAATTCAATTGCCAACGGCTACGTCAATTGTGCTTCAGGCATCTGAAAAACAAGACATGTTCACTACTGAGCTCATGCTCAGCAAATCCCTCGGGAAATGCAAGAACCTGCTACTACTACTTACTATTAATACTAACCCAGATGAAACAAATTAAATTTTCTACTAAATTCATGTAATTTTTCACATACAGTCTAAGGGCTAGAACTATGTGGTTAACTATAATCCGATTATTTTAAAATCACAGTAAAATAATGATTTAAAAAGTATTGCTACAAAATTACAATAGGATATATTTAGTTGTTAAGGAATAAGAGAAAATTTATTGAGTACAGTATTTAATAGTTTCTCACATTAGTCTGATATACTTTTACAACTCGGAAAAGAGCTCAATTTTTTCTGAATTTGAGCCGTATGTCCCTTAGCAGTTTATGTTTTTCCCTATCTGGCTTTGTGAAGTCATAACTAAACAACTGATATGAAGTCAAAATATCTTATATCCCCAAAAGTGTCTGCGAAATCTCTCCATTTTTCAGTAACTAACAGTAGAAACGACTCCCCAGAAAATACAAAGTCTTTCTACTTTTCGAATCCAAAAGAGGAAAATTCGTATTCCCCGGCCAGCTCTCACCTGTCGTGTGTCATGGTGTCACTCGATATTTTCGGGTTCTGCTTGGCGAACTTTTCTCAATCTAAAAGTTTTACAATCACAGGTATTCCCCTGGTGGCGCAATGTGCGGGAAAAGATTGCCCTTTCCGCCACCCGCCCTCCGTCGGTCCAAAAAATTGAGAGAACGAAAATGGAGCGCCATTACTGAGGTCGAATAATTGAAAGCGCTGAATCATTAATCAGAATTCGATTCCCATTCAATTAGTGTAGTAGCGATTGTTTCGTTGGTTGCGCATGTAAACGATTCAATTATTTAAAAGTTGTAAATGGAGCCCTGTCTCAGGATTTGACTTGCCTTCTTGTAAGTAGCACTTTACTATTTTATATCTTTTGGTCCTGGTACTGGCCTTTGTAAGGATTATCTTCGGATTTTATACTAATGTAGGTTTTGAATTTGCAGACAACAGAAAAGTTTTTCTCAAAATATTCTTAGCCTGATAAAAATGATTATTCTTATAGCGCTTTCATAAATATTGCAATATAAGGCAAATTCTGTGGAAACGCAGACTTACATCTTGATCTAAATATGAGTTTCCAAATTTTTCTTCTTGTATTGATTTCTTGAGTTTTAATTAGATAAAGTGGATCCTAGACTTGACTATTGTCTTGAACTTCAACCATTTCTAAAGACTATGTCAAATATAATTTTTAATTCAAACATTTCTACATACTATTAGCCTTGAAATGAAAAACATTATGAATGAAACAAATAATTAGGAATAAGTGACTTCTGTTGTTTATTTGTATGTATTTGTTATGCAAAAAAAGCGCCAAAATTATTTCGCGTATTTGTACAAAAGTGTGTTAGCCTTAGATGTGTAATAAATAAAGTCTATGCACGGTTTACTTATCTGACAGGTTCATATGGCTTGTGGCAGAATTTCCTTTAAATAGTTTATGTGTTGGATGGAAATATTTTCAAGTAAAGGATTTTATACACTTTTAATAAATACTTAGAGGGAATGTGCAAACCATCGCAACGGCTAAATGTCGCGAAAAATAAAAGTTGTTATGTTAAGGAATCAGAGATAGACAAAACTTGTTTACATATATGTATAAGTCACTTTCGACCTACCTATACCTTTGACCTATGCAATATAGCTTCGTTCCTTCAATATATCATTAAAATCAATAAGGAGACCTCAAACGTAATTTATACTACGCATTTTGTACGAATGAATTATATGTACATATATTATAATATACATATATAATTTCATGTTTTTGCAAAATTTTAACTCTCGGTGGAAGGCAAAATAAATGATTTGTATTAGATTATATCAAATGACACAGTTTTTCATAATGTATCAAATAATATAATAGAATATTAAAAGTATAATGCAGCACATATAAATTTTTACAGGCTTTGAACAATATTTAGTTATTTTATTATTTTTACTTATTTGTATTTATGTATTTTTGAATATACTTTATTTGAATTGCTTTCAAAGCCGTCTTTTATGTCTGCTGGAAGTTTAGTTAGAATTTAGCTATGTTTGTTTTCAAATAGTTCAAATACTCTCATAATACATACAATATTACTATTGTGCATTGCGAATTTAAACCTTTCAAAAACCCTTGGCATAAAAGTAACAAAAACCTGTAATAGCTTCCACAAAGCCTTAAGAACTAAAAGTTGATTTTGCATTCATTTCCACCAGCCAAGTGCCTAATTTAAAGGGCGATTAAGAGAAGAGGGAGCAAATAGCATGCGGTTGCCCGCCCTTGGAGCCAAGTACAATAACTGGAGCGGAGATTGAGAGGTGCCCTTTTCACTTTTAGCCTCATATTTAAGGCACTGCAGGTCCCTTGGCCTGGACTTCGAACCTACGAGAAAATAATGATCGCGCCCTTTGAGGCACTCAACAGCTTTACCAAACACAGGGGCTTAGACGGTGGTCTCAACATGATTCTTTTGCTAAGTGAATTTTTCTTTGTACTGGTGGAACCCGCGGAAAGTTACGTCCGAGCTGGGAAATGGGTCTCTCCAACGCTCACCATGTACCCACCTATCGCCGGGTGAGTTCGTCTGAAAATTAAACTTTACGCCCGTCCTGAAATGAAAAAGACTTTTATAACTTTTCCTTTCAAAATATTGCTTTTTGTTAGCCTCCGTGGAGTTACAACTTTAAAAGTTTTTGACTTGGGAAAACTTTGGTGCTTTTGATATTTTAATTATCCCTTGGATGTGATGGGTAGAAAATACCCTCGTTGGCTTTTAAACTTCATTCTGCGTCAGCTGTGCCCTGTGACGGTGAGCAAAATTCTGCGAGGGTTCCTCGAAACCCAACCCTTCTTGCGGTAGACTGGATATTCTTCAGCCGAGACGAGAGATTAAGTGAACAAGCCAGTGTGAATGGCACTTTATTCCTGTAAGCAAAAACGCTCATAGTCGAGTGCCAATTACTAAAGGATTTCAAATGCATGTAATTTATCCTTGCGACGACGACGACGTGGCGGTTTATTGATCCGCGCCACCTTCTGAACACTCTCGTCAAAAATGGAGATTTTTTCATAAATTATTTATGTCAGGATTCATTTAAAATATTCGAGCAGCATGGCGCTACTAAAACTCCACAGACTGAGTGCATTGATTTCATCGCATACAGGTGACGACCGCATGCATAGTGCAAAAGTAATTTTTGAATTATGTTTGCGAAATTTCATAACATAGCAAGCGACTGTGGAGTATAGTACGGAATTTATTAAATGAAATATGTAAAGCATTATATAGTTTATGTTATATACATTGTCAACAACCCACACATACATGTAACTTCGGAGGATATCAAACATATACATTTTGCTCTCGGACAAGAATATTTAAATTGTATCAACTTTTTGCATTAAGGGGGTTACCCTTAATTTGTGTATTGCTTGTTAATACATTTAAGCATAAAATTATAATTTTTCTTTTTAAATAGTCCCACGATAATACAAAAAAGTATGGATCGATTCCTTTCAAATTTTAAACACACATTCGAAACAGTATTACCTCCTAGAACAACTATTAAAAGTTGAATATATTTCGAAAGAAATATGTATTTTGTAGTATTGATCAAAAGTCAAAATGTTTTTGAAAATTAGGGATATTTGTTTGAATGACTGCTATTTCCGATTTTTTTTTTTTTCACATTTAATGGTGCACCCATGAATTATGATTGTTATAAATATAAACAATTTGTTTTCGAATTAGTACAATATAAGCTAGACTGTACGGCATTTTGAGTCTTGCGCTCAACGCTTTCCGGAAGTGACCACCATATTGGATTATTTTTGAATGAAAAAAATATTTTTTAGACTTGAATGTACAAAGAAACAAAATAAACGCGTTTACTTAAATTAAGTTATTCATTCTATGCGAAAAAAAATCCTTAATATTGACAAGAATATCAAATTCCCTTAAGCAGCATTAGTCAAAATAACTATAAAACTTCCATAATATAATATATTTTAGCCAAAAAGCAGATTTTAATTTAATGGGAGGAAAAAAATATATTTTTCATATTATAATTAGCATTTTGGCAGTTCAGGCATCATACATACATATTATATCCATACATATTATTGTATTTAATTTGGCATTACAGTAAATATGAAATTATGTGATAAAGCCACTATGCAACGTTAGCTATAATGCTCGTAATATTTCTTAACGGCAACTAATTTTCTTAAAAACTAATTTTACGCAAGCAAGTATTAACATCATTGAATCTAAAATATTTGGCTCAATTATTCGTTACATAAAGGTCAAAGGGAACTCATGAGAAAAAATGCTGAAGTTACTTGTTTTCTTAATTTCCTGTATATATTTAAGAATTTAATTGTTAACGATATATACATTATCGGCAATTCACCATGCCACGTCAAATTCAAGCTTCGAAAGAGACAATTTCCGAAATTTTCGCATGATTGCTTGAAATCATCGTGGTACACCGGGACATTCTTTTCAGTGAATGAACGTAGGTTGATTAAACGTTTGACAACAATTTGAAATAACTATAGCTTGAATAACAAATTCAAAACAGGTGGAAATAATTAAAAAAACTATTTACAATACCTAGATATATCTACTATTTAAAAAATTATGAATTCAACTGTTTCAATTTTTCTGTTGTATCATGTAATAAATATGCACAGAGAGTTAGAATTTTCTTTTCCCCGTACTTGTGACCTTATTTCGTGCCAAATTTCAAGATTCTGTCAACAGAAAATACCTTGTAGCTTTTGATAAGTCAGTAATCAGTATATTTTTATTGTATTGAGTTAAAAAACATTTGTATACTTTAGTATTTGGTATTTATTTTAACTCGATACCTTTAGTCATTCCTGAGAAAAAGGGTGTTGACTGACAGACAGCAGAAGGACAACAAGGTGAACCTATAGAGGTTCCGTTTTTTCATTTACGAAACCCTAAAGCTTGACATAAGTAAATAACTAACATAATTTGTTCTCCTTAAAAAATTTCAATTTATCAGCATCTCTTTCCATGCATACGAGTATTAAGTGAAAGTTTTATTATTCTTTTATTGTGTGAATTTTGTAAATTTGAATGAATAATTTGAAATTTATAAAGTTATTAAAATAAAATTAAAGTTATAGTTGTAATAGTAAATAATAGTAATATTAGTTATTTTATCAAAGTATACACATTTTCACTTATCTATTTTAAAATGTGTTAGAAGAAAATTATGTGCAATTTTAAAATTTTGGAAATAAATCGTCCATTTATTGAAAATGGTCATTTATGGTAATTTATAATAATGATTCATAATCACAAAATACTAGCGAAAAGCTTTTCAACCCAAACGACATATGCAACTTTGAATCAACTTTATTACAGTCTCCAAGTACACTCATAGTAGTGAAAATGAAGGGAAAAATCCATTAATTTCCCTTAAAACTCATCCACACGCCTAATGGCTTAATCCCACCAGAAATGAGTTTCAAAGGAACAGAGGATTTCACTGGTGCGTTCATAGCCATTTATACGTTACTAAAATGTTCTTGTGAATTTACATTTCCGTGCGAAAGATTTTTACCCCAATTTAATATGTATTCAATAAATTGTTCACGTTCAGGCCTATTCGGTACGTGCCTTCCCAAGATGTAAATACCGTGTGCGTGCAATTTCATTTTAACGACTGACGAAGAATATTCCGGTCTCATTGCCCTTATTATGGAAATTTAAGATAAAAAGGTCACGGCTCCACAACCCAAAAACTTATATCCACGGTGACTGGCAAGAATTTCCATTAAAAGGCTTAAACGGAGGCGCAAGGTAACCGAGCAGGCACATACCACGTATATTTTAATAGGAAATATTGGTGAATATTGGTGACAATACATTTCAGGTTTTCTTTTTTGCGATGAGATCAGATGCGTATACGATTTCGATATTTTCCACGAATGGTCCATCATTTTTTATATTCAAAGTAAACCCCGTCCTCAAAATGAAGCATGGGATTCAGAATTGTGCGAAAGATTAAAACTAGAGGTTGAGGTAGAAGTAGAGGTAGAGGTAGGGGTGGTATAGTGAGTGGTAGCAATTTCTAAAATTAATTAACAGTACGAATCTAGTTTTGCAGATGGTTAGTTTCCATGGTTGGGTTGTCAATACTTTTGGTAATTAGCCATTCGAAACTTTGACGAGTCGCTGGTCCAAATTTATGAAAATGGTCTAAGATTTTGCCTGACTGAATTTTGATCACTGCAATTTATAATTTATTCTATAATTGACCTGCTTTTTGGTATCATTAGATCTTCATAGCACAATATTTCACTCATCCATGGCCCGATAATCGGAAACAATGAAAATCAGTCTGTCTCTAATATAGCTGCAGTTCGCTCAGGGCTGAAAATAATTTTCAATTTGCAACAATTCAAAAAGTCTAGTAACTGAACGGCTGTGTGATTTATGACACGGAAAGAACACTTATTGAATTTAATGACCGGAAGACATGCGAAGTGCCCCATTTTTCATTTCTCGTCCACTCAAGAAGTTTTCAATTGCAACAAAAGTGGGTCGCTTCGAAAAAGGCTCCTGACGTTTTTGAGCCCTTAATGCAATTGCACTCGCCTCGAGGAGTTGTGAGGGGACATGGGTCAAAAGGCGCAGAGACAACCCTTTCAATGGAAATAATAGTCCTGCAAAATTGAAGACAATTGCGGAGGAGAATAGAAGCCGGGCTGCGAGGAGAGGAGGCGACCATTTAGCAATTTGTGTTCTGACCCACAAATGCGCTTAATGCGAATATGATTTGAGTTTTTGGCACGATCTTGCCATAAAACACAGCGTTTCCCGATATTTCAAACTCACTCGTAATGCGTACGCCAATAATTTATTCATTTTGAGTTTTTCAACAGGTTGCCACTTACCTTTTATCCTTTACTATTACCACCATTTAAGGTATGAATTATTTAGCCGCTTGCACCGTGACGACGCTCTAATTGCTGCCATGACCTGAATTTTATTTCTGTAATTGGTTTTTCCCTCGCAACATATTCCCAAATGGAGGATGAATGCGGAGTTCACATGAAGTATAAGCCTACACATCTCCATACAATGAGCGAACTTTTTCCTGAGGAGCTGTCGGTGAAGGTCAAATTCAACCCTTTTCATTATCATATGAAGGTTTGGATTAGACCGTGACCGCATTAACCTTAATCGATTAACCTAAACGTGATTTTTGCGGTCTACAGGTCGCAAATTATGAGCTATATTTAGTACCTTCTGTTTATATTAATTTCTGGCTGTCTGGAATTGCTTTTACTTATTCGAAGATTTACTATCCTAATAAGCAAATTTTAATGCTTTTATAAAATGGGCATGAGGCATGCTCAAAAATAAAATAATAAACGATGGCCAATGGAAGAATCAAAGTATTGAAATTCAGTACACCAAATTCTTTATTTTCCGTCTTTTAATATTGGATTTTTACAACATGGAAGAGGTAAAAACTCTCACTATTCAATAAGTTGTTAAGTAATGGTTGTGCCTCACTACCTTTGTCCTAAAAAGGAAAAATGTTAGAATGATTCGTAAAATCCGTCCTCTATTTTGTTTGTATTTTTTATGTAAATACATTCAGATTAACTAATTGGTATTAAATTTTAAATTAGAGACCTTGAAATCCCTTTATCCATTTTAACAGACATAACCATGACACCGAGAATAAAACGACTCAGATTTAAAGAAAAGCTTAAACTTGTTAATCTGTTTAACACAGGAATGGCCAATAAATCGATCACAGTCGATAGGAAACGGTTTCAAATCAAGTCAAGTAAAATATTCTTGCCGAGTTAACCAGCCGTCACAGTCCCAGACCTAATGGTTACCAGCGCTATTGATTATGCCTATTTGATCGATGGTGGAGTAAAATCAATCTGAGACTGGCACGTAAGTGTGAATCAATCCGTCATATTTTCGCCGGTTAGTGGCTATCGACCAAAATACGAATTAAAAATAGCACTACAAAAGCTTTTGCTGCGGAGGTAATTTCAATTTAGTTTTTATAATGAAGCCTTCATTGTTTGCAAATCAATTTATTTTATACTCCTTAAAAGAAAAAATATTACAATCATAGTATTTGCTGGAAATATATTTAAAAAAACTAAGGGATGATTAAAAAAAGAAATAATACCATATTACACAACATTTTACAAAAATGTGGAACAATCCTAGTATTATTCTTAAAATATGTTGGTTTAATGCTCCTTACCCTGTTGTCACTTATTAGTACCTACATATTGACACGTGTTTGAATCTTTTAATTGCAAAGATTTTAATAGTTTAGATCGTGACTGATTTTTAAGAAAAATGTCCATCATACCTACATTATTTTATATTATCCTGCTTATAAACCAGATATAGGTTGACATTTTTAAATGTTTACTTTCATATTAATTGTTGAAAGGTAAAACTTTTTGGATGTCGTATTTTACTTAATTTATTTTCATTGAAA
Source organism: Eutolmus rufibarbis (assembly GCA_963920795.1). Classification (NCBI taxonomy): domain Eukaryota; kingdom Metazoa; phylum Arthropoda; class Insecta; order Diptera; family Asilidae; genus Eutolmus; species Eutolmus rufibarbis. Next base: position 34,630,051 of record OY987205.1, read on the forward strand.
TTGCTGTGCTAAATAAAAAATTTATGAAAACCCTCCGTTTTAAAGTAATTAAACAAAAAATTTAAATACCTCGTTTAATTAAATATTACAAGACTTTCTTTTCGCCTTCGAAATTAAATCTTTAATGTCCGCCCACGAAAGTATCTCGTTATCCGTGTTTTCAGGCGTAAGAAAATTCGTATTAAGAGTATACTTCAGAAAAAAATCAGTCTTATGGTGAAATAGCGAGGATTCGACGTAGGGCAGTAAATCCGGCAGTTAAGTTACTTAGGCCCTTATACAATATGATATAAATATGTACGCGTAAGATGAATTTATGTGGATTTGGATGTGGATTTGGCGGAGCAGCCTTTCTAATTGTGACGAGCCTTTCAGGAACAATAGTCGGACGTATGAGTCCCGAAAAGGAAATATTACGATGAGAAATCACCCGAATCCCGGGTATTGGGGAAGCGTGAGGCAGAAAAACTCTTATTGTCAAGCAAACAAAAAGATTTTCAGAGGCTTTCAGACTTAACCTAAATTCAAGTAAACATGAAAATTCATAAGAAGTTCACGAGAACGAAAAGGAAGTTCGGGAACAGAAGATGAGCTGCTGGCATTGTCAGATCTCCTGAAGACAAGAACAAAACGATTTTAAATTCAAGATGCGGCAGTGCTTTTTTCACTTTTATCAAGATGCTGAAATGTGTCTCAACGGGGAAAAAAATTAGAGAAAATAAAGTCGAAGGAACAAAGGGATTTTTTAACTGTTTTGCAAAAACACTCAGACATCAAGTTCGCTTTTTGTTTCGGCGGGGGCGAATCAAAGCAGCAGAACCAGAGGATGCTGTGCATAATTGATGACGCCGATGGTCCCTTAGATCTTATTACCGTCCCAACTTCTAAAAGCCATCGGATTTCTTTTATTAACTCTGAAGGCTCTAATTGGATAGCGCGCGAGCTGCTTTCTAAAGCAGTAGAAGAAAGGGTAAATTCAAAAACGCATTGATGCACCAATGATCCCGTATCAGTAAAGCCAAAAGTTTAAAATTGCATCGAAATGGCATCTTATGTTGAACGAAAATTAATTTATGCATCGTAAACGCCTTTGATGCGTCAAAATAGCGCAACGAACGCATCACGACAATCGAATAGTGAAATCGGCAAAAGTAGAACGATGGGCAGATAATTTCTACTATAATTAAGTAAAAATAATTATTAATTGCCATATTGAACACCATTTGCTCCATTTGTTATGCCATATCTCACTGTGTTTCACGGTATAGGAATACAAGGTATATTCGACGTTTCTTTGACAACTACATAGTGACGTCACAGATTTCATCACAAAGATACGTTATAAAGCAGTACTGTCACTTACAGTGATACCCTATGATGCAGAAAAGTTTGATGTTTTTGAATTTACTCAAACGCTTACACTTTTGATTCAGAGTACTACCAAACATCTTCCGCCCTCATCTGAGCAATTCGCCCAAAACTTACCCCAATTTCTCTTGAATCCGATTAGAGGTTTAACTTAAAATCCAAATGAATTGGGGATGGGCACTTTTGTTTTTATTTTGATTATACCCCATAAAATTCTCAAAGTCTGAGGAACTTACAATTTACAACTCTTCCGCATTCCGCTTTGGGCTCGGCTCCATGGTGCCTCGTAAAGTTTTAAGGAATCTCATTAGGCAGAACGGCCATTTAATCTGCAGATATTAATCACGGACCCGATATTTCCCCATATTACTTAAACGCCGACCCGCATTCCGTTCGTGCGCTTTATGCAATTATTTTAAATACCTTTCGCTTTAATACTATTTAATTAAAATTAATGCGTTATTTTTTGGCAGAGAATTTATTCCTTTATTCAGTTGCGTTCTGAAATTATTCGTGTTAGAGTGGTTTAGGATCATGGACCAGATGTGGTAAAAAAATCCCCAATTCACACAAAATCTCCTAAGCCAACCTCACGCATCGAATTTCACAATAAAAATGAGAAATTTGCGTAGTCAAACCAACGCGGTTAGGACGAGCCTCCAGCGACTCACCTGATCCATGGTCCTGAATCACTCTAACACAAATAACTTCTAATTTCGTCGTCGGATTCGAGTGCGGTTGTTTTCTGAGAAAGGCCACAAGACAAGGAAACTTTTTCTCAGAAAAAAATTTGATCTTCCCATACAAAAAATCGACAGAACGAAGGGCCGAAATCGCATTTTAGGCATTGATATTGCCATTTTCGAAGTTTGATGCGGCCTTTCTCGCTTGTGTGATGACGGATTGGATCGTAAGAGGTATTGTTAAAAAGCTTGAAGCCTCAGCTTTCTAACACGCTATCAAAAATCCTACAATGTCTCTCAAAGGACTTATAAAGAGTTTTCTTGGGTTCGCCCCCTCCAAATATTCGAATGCGATCAAGGGTGCTAGACGGTTTTTAGGGGGTTCTCCGAACAAACGTTCACATGATCAACGATCGATTAATTTACATACAAACACTCTGTATGTATATATACAGAAAATTAATTAAATTTAATTATTTCATTAAATTACGTGATTATAATTGCATGCATTAAAATTCCAAAGGAAATTTAAGTAAATAGGTACTGCCACCCACTAAATAACTTCTATTTTATCCAGTGAATTTCACTAGAATTTACGGAACAATAAGAAAAAGTTTTGAAATAAATGTTGATTTATTAAAAAGCATCCGTATACCGTGGTTATAAAATTATAATGAATAGTTGTAATTTTTGTTTAGTTTGTTTAAATCATAAAACGAATAAATTTGCATATTGGCTGGTAGTAATAGTTAAAAATAATAAATACAAAAACTTGTGGAGCTTTTGCATTTATAACTTTGTTTTTACGAATTCTACCAATAATTTAAGATCCTATTATGAACTTTTCTTTAGAAATCTTAAACTTATTTCTTTGGTTCCGTTCAACGTTCTGGAGTGTGGAGTTTTGGTTGAGTCTATATCAGTGGCGACGAGGATGGGATCCGTGTTTGCATTATATGATCGGTTCTACACAAAGTGAATTTAGTGAATTTGCAAACGCAAGGTGAATCCGCAAGCGCTAAGTGAATCCGCATATAGAAATTTCGAGATGCTACCAAAAGTTGATGCAGAAGCTGGATCCTCGAATCCGTTAACCATAAGTACCGGCATTTTGGGGAACATCGAACAGTTCTTGCTCGATGACGACTTCGATCAATACGCTGAAAGGCTGGAGCACATCTTTACCTTGAGTAACATTGCCGACGATGAGAAAAAAAAAAGCCTTTTCATAAGCCTTGCTGGACAGGCAGTGTATAAGGTATTGCGTTCTTTAATTTCGCCCAAGTCACCCAAGGACTTTACCTATGACGCCATCATAAAGAAGTTGTCCACACATCTAACCAAGAAAACGAATGTCAGAGCGGAGCATCACAAATTTTATACCCGTAAGCTAATGAGCGAAGAATCCTTGAGTGATTTCATAGTGGAAATAAAGAAATTAGCTGAAACGTGTGACTTCGGGGAATTTTTGGAATCTGCCTTGAGTGATAAATTCATCTGGACACAGAGAGACGAGCGCATACAAAGGAAATTAATAGAGGAACCGTTAACAGCAACATTCGAGAAAATATGCGAGAAAGCCCTTATAATATGGAGATGACCGACAAGGAAATCCGTAAAATCAACGCAAACACAGATGGAGGCATATGCATGATGAAACGAGATGGTAGCCGGAGAGGCGGTAGTGCGAGTAGGAGGAGCGAATCATCCAAGAGAAATATTCGGCGATCACAAACACCCCCATCAAGAAGACAACCGCAACAAAATACAAGGAGATCCATCCAATGTTACCGTTGTTTAAACTGGGGCACTACGCTTATAATTGCAGCCGACCGAGGAAACCAGTGAATGGACATAGACAACAGAACAACCAGAATAACATTTCCAGAGATGACAGTGCCGAGCAGCTTTCGTGCTTATCATTATAGTAGGGGAGCCCGGGATGCTAAATTTGCAGTTACTAAAGCGTCATGGGGACTTATTGGATTGTGAAGTTTACGTTCTAAAACGAAAAAAAGTTTATGTCAAGTTTCCCATTTTAGTGGGGGAAAGAGCGTGTAAGAATTTTCAAAAATGTAAAAAATAACAGTCACATAAAAATACTCGAGCGCGTCAGAAATTCATAGAGTATACGCGCTTTGTCTTTCTGATAACCGATAGATATACATAAATCTGACGTTTAACTAAAGGGAGGTGGGCGTATAGAGAGGTGGAAAAAAAAAAAAAAAAAAAGTTATTCGAGCGTGTCAGATATTCAAGGTTAATGTAAAGTGAACTCAAAAAAGTGTCCTATTTAAATGACTGACGATTTAAACGTGACCAAAAGTCATGGCTGATTTTTAAAAATGTAAAAAAAAAATGTGACCTTGAGATACTCAAGCGCGTCAGATTTTTATGCAGAGGGATCAACTTGATGTCTTCGTCCTCCAGGATGATAATCTGACAATTATATGGAGGGGTACTGTTGATCTGACAATTTTAAAGTAACAATTTTTTGTCGTTTCTATTTTTTATTACTGGATGTAATAAAACAAATATGTACACATATATATATACAAACTTCAATCATTTATTATTATAAAAGTAGATACAAAATATTAATAAAAAAAAGTTAATCTTCATCCTCACTGGATTCTTCTCCGAAGTTGGTTTCCACTTCTTCGACTTCCTGAACTTCCTCGTCATCTCGTACTTCTGTAAGCAAGAATGGTTATGATACTTACCTAAATTGCCCCATGAAAACTGTCAGATTATATGTTTTCCGTAATCCTGGTAGGATTACCTTCAAAATTAAAAAAAAGTCAATCGCGCTCGAGTATTTCAAGGTGTCGTTTTTTTTTTACATCTTTGTGACTCGCCTATTTCCTTATGTCACGCTCAAATTGTCAGATTATTGAAATATACACTTTTCTGGATGTATTTAACTTATCTTCTCTTAATCTGACGCGCTCGAGTTTTTCTGAGGATCGATTTTTTTTTACTAATCTGACGGGTTGCCCTCAACGTACCCCACTACATTAAGGGTTCATATATGGTAGGAGTACATTACAGGGTGCAAGGTTTCTCCCCATATGATTTTCTGACGCGCTCGAGTAACTCGCAAAATCCCCGCTTGGGCTCCCCTACTATTAGGGAGTTTATCGTTAGCGACTATCGATAACAGTGATACTAAACCATTAATATGCAAGGTAATTGTAAATAATAGAGAAATGTTGTTCCAAATTGATTCGGGTGCTATTGTAACTTGTATTTCAGAGAAAACATATCAATATTATTTTTCAAAATTTCCGTTAAAAAAATTTTTGGGAAATCTGAGCGTTGTGACGGGAAATTTTGTTTCTGTTGTTGGGGTGTTAAAGGTTAATGTTCAGGACTTACAAGATAAAAGAAAACTACATTGCTTAAATTTATGTGTCATAAAGGGTGACAAAAACTTCGTTCCATTGTTAGGCTGAAATTGGCTCAATCTTTTGGTTCCTGGATGGAGACATTTTTTTGAACAGAATACCGTAATTGCTAAAATTGATACATTAGTAAAGAGTGACAAATTTAATGGATACGTGAGTGAGGTCAAACGCAAGTTTAAAACCGTTTTTGATGGAAATTATCAGGCTGCAATAAAAAACTTTGAAGGCGAGATTGTAATGAAAGAGGATGCAGTTCCTATTTTCCACAAAGCGTATACCGTTGCATATGGTTTGCGTGATAAGGTGGCCAACGAAATAAAGAGGCTATGCAGTCTTGGAATTTTAGAGCAAGTAAAATATTTTGAATGGGCTTCGCCTATAGTAGTTGTTGAGAAACCTAATAATGAAATAAGAATTTGTATGGACTGTCGAGCCACGATCAACAAGTATATGTAGGAATGCATCATTACCGTTTGCCGCGGGCTGATGATATATTTGCCAACTTGAATGGAAGTAAAATTTTTTGTTCTTTAGATTTAGCGGGAGCTTTTTCTCAGTTAAGAGTGTCAAGATATCGCAAAAATATTTGGTTATAAACACACATCTAGGTTTATTTAAGTAAAAAAAGAGTTCCTTACGGTTTAAAATCAGCTTCTGCAATGTTCCAATCTGTTATGGACAGTATGTTGAGTGAATGTAAAAGAGTGTCCTGTTTTATAGACGACATTCTGGTAGGGGGTAAGGATGTGAAGGAGCTAAAGGAAAATCTGTATAAGGTTTTAAAAATTTTAGATGAGCATAATGTAAAAGTCAGACTAGAAAAGTGTAAATTTTTTGTGAGCTCGGTAAAATATTTGGGGCATATTATTACGAGCGAAGGTAAAAAACCGAGAGATGATTTAGTAAAAGCAATTTTGGATGCACCAGTACCATATGACAAGACTACACTCAAATCATACTTAGGACTCCTCAATTTTTATTCACAGTACATACCAAATTTATCAATGCGATTGGCCCCCTTATATAATTTGTTGAAAGAAAACATGGAATTCTGTTGGAGTACGGAATGTGAAAATATTTTTCAAGCAAGCAAAAGATGGTTATGCGATAGTGAACTACTTGTGCACTTCGATCCCTCAAGGCCGATAGGTATTGCGTGCGACAGTTCGTCGTATGGCATTGGAGCAGTACTGTTCCACGTAATCGATGGTGAAGAGCGCCCTGTTATGTTTGTGTCAAGCACACTATCTGACGCTGAAAAGCGATACTCGCAAATACATCGTGAAGCACTCGCTATAGTTTTTGTGGTCCAACGTTTTAGTAAATATCTATACGGGCACAAGTTTTTAATATATTCTGATCATAAGCCTTTGCAGACAATTTTTAGTTCTAAAAATTTGACGGGTACTGCTTCAAACAGAATAGAGAGATGGAAAATCATGTTGTCCCACTTTGAGTATCAGGTCGTATATCGCAAGGGAACCCTTCTGGGGAATGCAGATGCATTATACCGTCTGCCCTTAAAGGAGCCCACGGGCATTAACGGCTCAGTTAATTTTTTTAATCTTACCGGGAATTTACCGATAGACGTTCAGCAAATAGCAGAAGCGACGAAGAAAGATCCGCTTCTTTCAAAGGTGCTACAGTATAGTGTAAATGATTCATGGCCGAAAACAGTTGAGGCGAATCTAGAAATTTTTTATCGCAAAAGGTTAGATATAAGTGAAGAGCAAGGTATCCTAATGGTGGGAAATAGGTTAGTAATCCCTTCCAGTTTACGGGAACGTATTTTGGAGATGTTACATCAAGGACACATAGGAATGGTTAGGATGAAGATGATAGCCCGTGCTTCAGTTTGGTGGCAATTTTTGGACCGAGATATAGAAGAATATGCTGGCAGGTGTGAGGTATGTCAAAGTGTTAATGCGAAGGGTAGTGGAATACCTCTTATGAACTGGCCGTCGACGCATAAACCGTTTGAGCGTATACATTTGGAATTTTTTAAATTTGAGACCAATCATTTCTTAATAATTTTTGATACCTACTCCAAGTGGATGGATGTAATTATAATGCAGCGAACCAATGCTGCCGAATTGATCAAAAGCCTAAGAAAGTGTTTTACAATCTTTGGGTTTCCGTCAAAACTAGTTAGTGACAATGGACCTCCTTTCGACTCACGTGAATTCCTGAAATTTTGCAAACTCAATGGAATAGAAACTCTAAAATCGCCTCCTTACCATCCGCAATCAAAAGGATCTGCCGAACGTGCCGTTTACACTGTTAAACAGGGTTTGAAGAAAATGTTCGTTTGCGACAAAACTAAAAACTTAAGTATACATAAATTTGAAGCTAGAAAATTTTCTGTTTCGTTATAGGAATACCCCAACAACAGCAACAGGAGTACCACCGTCTCATCTTATGCTCACTTATAAGCCAAGAACATTATTTGATTTGATAAAACCAAAAGAAACTGAAATCAAGCAAAAAACCGAATTATAAGAATGAAAGCATTAATGTCGAAGTAAATTGTAAAAAAAAATCAAATGAAATTGTTGAATTTAGACCTAATGAACTTATATGGTATAAGAATGTATTCAAGAATTTTGTAAAATGGTTACCTGGAAAAATAGTTAAGAAGTTGTCAAAAGTTTTATACCAAATAAATGTTAGGGGTTCGATTCGAGTAGCACATGGCGATCAAATCAAAAAGAGAATGCCAAAGTCTGTATCCTTTGATCGGAACATTCCTATAGTTAAGCATGGATTAAACACAAATGAACAAAGGTCAAGTGCTGATAGCGTAAGTTCCAATGAAAATGATGAAATATACCTACGTATCAAACACATGTTCTGAAGAATCAGATAGCTCAGATGGCTCTTACGTTCCTAGCCTAAGTCCGATGTTTAGAACAATACCAGGATATTTTACGACCCTTTTTAAAAGAACTTAATATATTTTCTATGAATTCCAATCTTCAGAAGGGGGGAAATAATATATCTAGTAGATCTGGCAGTTCCCCAGTTAGCTAGTTCTAAGTAGTTATAAGTTAAGTTAAGCTCAGACAGTCTTGTACCAGCAACGAACAAATAAAGGTATCAGTACACTGAACTGGAGTGTGGAGTTTTGGTTGAGTCTATATCAAAAAGGTGTTATTTTACCTAACTAAAAGTTGTCCTTGAACAATGTTTATATCGAAAAAGGCTATCTTACATATTAGAGTCCCTTAGTAAGAAAACTTTGTTCATTTTATTAAAATTTTCGTTTAGTTTTCCTTAACTTGTCCAAATTTGCAATCAAAAATCAAATAATGCTATCTTCTTAATATCTGCACAAAGGGTATTATTTCTATTTTTATTTTTACAATATAATATAATACTTTTTACTAAGAATATTGAGAAACAAATTTGGAGTAAGAAGCACCTTTTTAAATACAATAATTAGGTTTCAGTGGTGTAATTATCGTTCCGTTTTATTTTACTTAATTACTTTCTTCAGAAATATCCTATGAACAATTTTTGCACTTATGTATGTTGTAACTATTCAGTAAGATTCTTCTTTATTTTAAATAAAAGGTTTTTCTGTTTTTAAATAAAAAAACAAAAATTCATATCGTTTTGTTAGTTAAGAAAAATATTGTGCTAATACAGAACAAAAATAGGTTTGAGGTCCAGTCACCTTACAGCGTGAACAATTTTCCTGAATCTTAATTCGTCTACGAGGTACTATTATAATTGCAAAATTTTTCCTATAACATTTAGTCGTCTAGCCGGTCATTTATACATATGTTCGTAAAATTTAAACTTTAAGAATAAAAGCAGCACTCCTATAAAAATAATGCATATTTAACTAGAAATAACTTGAAATGTGTCCTCTTAATGAAAAGTACAGTGGTTTAAAAAAATATCTGAAAGCAATTCAAGTTTACTATAAAATGCATTTAGGTATTTTGGAAAAATTCCTACATATCTTCATGCGCCTTTAAAGTTTGTAATATATTCTATGGAAGATCCTAAAAACAAAAACCCCAAGCCGTAAACGCTGTTGGCGAATAAAAAAGCTCATGCATAACGAATTTCGTACGTTGATGGTTCCTGATGTAATTTATTTTCTTCACTGGACGAAGTAAAAATTTGTACCTGAAGTTGAATGGTGTAAAACACCTGCTGTCAATAGGAGTTTGCCGGCAATTTATCACTTCTTCGTTTTTGTGGGACACCACGAAACGGATATGATTTCGACATTTTTTACTGCGGAGGTTCTCACTGTCATTGATTACAAGGTGAATTACTGAAAATATAATTTGTCTTCCTCGCAATCCATGATCGCGAATGAATTCGTCTCTGCTGGAATCGCTCCAGTGTCACTCATGGCCCCAGATGAATTTAAATTTTGCCATGAGTTAAAATATCCCTGAGATTTTCTTTTTGTAGCCGGCTCTTTTATGCAGAAGAGGGACATAGCGAAAAGCAGGAGCTGGTTTCGTGGAGATAAATTCGTTAAAAAATCCAATCCCCGACAGATATTCACTGTCAAAAATGTGAGAAATCTTATTTCATACGGAAATCCGCTGGTGAAATATTTGATACATATAAACACTAATGTAAAAACACTTGACGAAAAAAGCTACAGGACGTTCGTGGGACGTGGCCTTGTCATCAGTACTTAATCTTTAAATGATTGGGGTAAGCAGAAATCCTCTTTTGCCTTCTGCCATTTCAGTTGGGACAAATGACGCAAGGATTTCTTGTTTCCACATTATCAGCTAAGTTTTTGGACATTTCTATGCTCCCCACAGGACGCTGAATTGACCGCCCAGCAAGAAAATGCTGAATGGCTTCAGAAACGTTTAGGCGAATTGGCATTTAACACATTTCTCTTCCCAACCGTGAATTCTTTTTCCATGGAGTATGACTCACAAAGATCAGAGGTAAGATAGCCCTTTTAAAAGTGTTGACACATATCCTTGCGAAAATGATCTGACAATATTTTCGGTTAGTGCTCTACTTAGTAAAGTAAAATTAAGATTTGATCCGCAATTTTATTTTTTAAGACAATGTAAACATAATACTTCAAATTTAATTGTACAGATTTTATATACTAGTTTTGAATTGTTAGAGAGAAATTAAACTAGGACGAACTTTTCATGTAATAAATGTATTTAAAAAATTAATTAGCAAGTATTTATGAATCATATTACTTTTGGTACTTTTCTTAACCAAAAGCTATACCTTTCTAATTATTTTTAATAAGACTTATTCACAGCAATATAACGACTTCGAAATTTTTAATTTAATTAAATTTAGGAATAAGGATTTTTACTTTTAAAATTAGGACAGACAATTTAAAAAACATACAATTGATGTTTGTTTCAAATCCCAAACTAAAACGCAGTACCTAATATTGGATAAAAACTAGATGACAGATTTTAATTTTGGTTTTAGATATAAAACAAAATGTATATTAATCAAGTCACGGTACTAAATTTAGTACGAGACAAATATTTAAAAAAATAAAATCAAAAGGAAGAACACAAACTATTCTTACAATCTTTGGATATTATAAGTAGGTATACTCTTTGTACATAAAGGTATAATTTAAAAGTAAATAACAAAAAATTGAAAGTGACTAAACATATGTAAAAGATTATTGCTGACGTGGCTGAAAGCAAATGTTTTCCTATAAAAGACCAGGAGAAAAATAACGAAGAATTTTACTTTTTGTTAGCAATATAATTAATTACTTTTTGATGTGTTTTCGTATGTCACGCAGTTTTTGTGAGATATTCTAATTTATGCTCTATGCTCAAAGAACTTTGTACTGTCCTGTTTCTGTTGATTACACTTAAACTATCAACCAGCATTCTCAAGTTTAGAGAGTTATTAGGGTTCCCTTTGTCCGAATGAAAAAACGAAACCCTTATAGGATCACCCGTGTGTCTGTGTGTCTGTCCGTCTGTCACAGCCAATTTGCTCCGAATCTGCCCGACCGATTAAGTGGAAATTTGGTACACATATGAATTTCTGTGAACCAAACACGGACAGGTAACGTAATAAATAAATTTTGTCAATTTTGGGGAGCAAATTAGAAAAATTAAAAAAAAAACGTTTTGCAAACTGCACCGTGTGATATATCAAATGAAAGGGCTTGTTGTGAGAATCTCAAATATATTTTTTTTTTTAATTTTGGAATAAATTGTTTCAAAGTTATTTAAGAAAATAGCTAAAAATTGACCATTCTCCCCTTATCTCCGAAACTACTGAGCCTAAAATTTTGAAAAAATACAGAAAATAGTTACTTATTTATAGATTATAGGAAAATCTATAAGAAGTCTATGGTCTTAAAATAACATGGTAAATCTCTCAATATTGTGCGTACAAACTTACATTTGCAGTTGGAGTGTATGGGAGAACATGTTTTGTTTATTTATGATTCAAATTTAATAGATAGTTATAAAGTAAACCAGTACGGAACCCTCAAGGAGTGAGTTCTACTCGCACCTGTCCGCCTTTTTTTTTTCAGAGTTGCTGATTTACCAACTCACAAATCAGCTTAATGAAGAGTATTCGCTATATAATTAATGAAATTACTTAAAGAACGCAAAATGTAGTCTAAAATCAAAGCGTAAATTCCTGATGCGAGCTCTTGAAGCATTTCCATTTAATTTGATTGCAATTAATTAACCAACTACGCCTGAAGGGATTCTCTGATAAAATTTAATTAAACAGCAGTTATTCAGCATCAGCGAAAAAAAAATTAAGTAAGTATGAGCTGAGTTTGCTTACTTCAATTTGAATTCGTTAAGTAAAATTATTTTATGCAATCTTGCAAAGTACACAATGTTTTTTGAAAAATTCAAAATTCTTAAAGCGTGGGCATTCGAGAAAAAATCAAACAACCGAAAGCAATTTGTATGTAGTTACATATCGAGGTACTCGTAATTGATAATAAAATTCGGATTTAGAATTTCCTTGATATCTTAGAGGACGGATTTATTTTTTAATTATTGTAAAGGTTGTTTGTTTTCCGTAATCATACAAATTTAAGTAGAATCGGTGCATTTTATTTGGATATTAGTAATTCTTTCCAGTTTGGTTATGTAATGATTGATTGTCCTGTAGTTTCTTTCATCTTATAAATATAACGTGTTTTAAATAATTATTATAAATTTCATATTAAATTCGATTAAAACAATTGAATATTAATACTAGCAACTGGTTTTCCTTTTAAAGTCTTTGAACTCAAACTCAGTTGAATAAAAACTATCAAAGTCAGGAAAATCAATGAGAAATTTTGAATAATATTTGCATTAACCCTTGCCACATATGTATGTGTACGTTTAGTGTTTTAAAAATTAAAATTATTCTAATTGTAAAAAAAATTAAAACCTGTTAAAGAACTATTTATTAGACTATTTATATTTCAACAATAAAACCAAAAAGTATTAAGTATGGAAGAATGGATAGCATTTTATTCCACTTAAAATTTCAACACATTTCAAAGTTGCCTCGCGTGGTAATCAGCGAGGTTTCTTTTTAGTGTATTGGAAAAAATCCTAAATCTTTGATAAATAAATTATTCAATGTATAAAATTTAATCAGTTTTAATGATTGCTTCATTTTAAAAACATAATTTGTAAAATGAGATTTTTTTATTTCTTTACTAATAGCACATTGTGGTTAAACATGTGAACTCAGTTTTCTTTTTTAGGATTCCGTAGGAAAACAAGGAACCCTTATACAATAGTTTCGCCATTTCCGTCCGTATTTCACACTCGTTTTATTCTGATAATATTAGGACTATTTGGCTTCAATTTGGTACAGGTATAGATAATTATGCCCGCTAAAATTACATGTAATTAATATTTTCGAAAAGAATAATTTAGTTTAAAAAATTAATTTAAACATTTAATCTTTACCGAGTCGGATATCATTGAAAGAGAATTTAAAATCATTATGAGGTTTCTTAAACCGTCTTTCAAAATGTTGCCCCATTTTTTAAATATTCGACTCCAACGTGGCCATTTTCGATTAGGTTTATGTCGGCCAAGATTTCATCCTGAACGCAATTTAGGAAAAATCTGAAAAAATGCAGAATACTAGCACGTAGACTGAAACTACTTTTAAAAATAACATAATTTAATAGAGTCGAATAGTTTACGAGATATAGTCAATCAAGTTATGCTTATTTGGACTAAAGCAACTGTTCGGGAAAAACAAGGCGCGTTTTTATGTATGTGTGGTTGTGTGTGTACGCGCAAATATGTATATGTGTATGTATGTATGTTTGTATTTATGAATGCATATATATATTAACATTTTATTTTGCATTGTATTATTTTTATTTTATCGTTTGTAGTCACCTACGGAACCCTACACAAGCATGTTCTCACATGCTCTTGACCGCTTTTTATTCTAATTGGTTTTCCAAATTTTTCGGACTTACTGAGGAGCTTTTGGTAAAAAATAGCTATAATTAAGTAATCAAATAAAACAGGAAACTACTTATTCCACCTTTAAAAAATTCTTCCGTGAGGAGGTTAGAGACGTTTTAATTCGATGAAATCGTAAATGTACTGTTGAAAACAAAATGTCTGTTTTTGTTCCCAAATGGAAACAATTAACAAATATTTGATGGCGTTAAAGCGGAAAATGAAAGTTTCTTGTGACATCGTAATTTGCCGGTTTTTCATCGCCTTATAGCTTGCTAAAAGTATATAATCCGCCTATGTGTTCACACAAAAAGCGTAAAAGCGCAGGGCTTAAGCCCGACTCTTTCTGGAGTCATTAATCGTTTGCCATTTCCAACAAAACGACCCCACAAACAATTCCAGCGCCCCGAAATGTAATCAAATTTAGGAAACCACAACAGCGCCGAGATGTCATTTAAATTTTCATTTCGGCCATAAATACGAGCGGGTCATAAAAACTTATAAATCACATCCACCGCTCTCATTTTCAATTACAGCCGAGGGTAGGGGCACGCAAAAACCAAGGGCCCATAGACCAATTTTTAGCCGTGTTAGCCCTACGGGGATATGTTCATTAGGGCTTTATTCAAAGTTATGAAACGTTCTAATCTCTCCCGGGTAGTTCACATTTTATTGTTAACATTCCACGACGAAATAAGAAGCATTCCCACGACGTAATTAAGAGTTATAGTATTCTGACTAGCAGGTTTTGTCTGGTGCGTCGCTTGGCTAGAAAACAATCCTTGCTGAAATAGGATACCATTAAAAGGGTACTTTCGCCACTTTCACCACTTTCGTAACCGAACAAACCGGGGAATGGGTTTTCAACTAATTAATTTTTAGTCACTCATCCCTACAACTAATATCTGACCTCACTAGACTCACAGTAAGTGTTAAGCTCATTCCTAGCCGTTGTTTTGAAGATAGTTTCAAATAATTGACACCTTACCCCCCACAGGTTTAGCCACATGCCGAAAAGACACACATGTGTACATTGATCTCCGTAAAATGGGATTTGGTTGCTTAGGAATGACGAAAGTGGCAAGTAACCTCTTTGTCGTGTCCTTGGAGATCAATTCGAAGGAGATTGTATTATAAAGACGCCCCATTCTGAATGGATGGAAACATGCCAGTAATGTTGGCAGTAGTGTGCGACATATTTGTACATTTCCCTTTATTGCCCAAAATATTCAAGGATAAAGCTACCAGAGGTCCTATTCTACACCCGCTGCTGTGATTTTATAGCTGAAGAGATATGTAGGATTATATGGTATTTATATTATCACATGCGCCTTTGACGGACTCCAACAAAAAATTATTTATCAGGCATTTCTTTGAAACGTTAACCATATTACGTTCAGTACACACACGCATACATTTTCATTTAGGACTGAAATTGGCTGAATTTTTTGAATATTTCAAGGTACCTGCATTTGAGTTGTTTATTTTGATTTTTCCAAAATTGCTTTAAATGATAATTTAGATAGAACTTAATATGAGTAGCACACAAAATGAACTTACTCAACTACCATAATAAAAGATTCACATATCAAAAAACTTTTTCGTGAGCACTGTTAACATCTTTGATTCACCATTTTCTTATCTTTTCCTACGTCAAATATTTTTATTAATAATAATTTTTATTTACTTACAGCTTAGAAAACTAAACTTTATTCTCTTACACATTCTAATATCCTCAGATTTTACGAGATGTTTCAAATCAGCACCAAACTCAAACTTATTGTCGGTGATTCTCGATGAAATTTACAAATGCCAGTCAAGTATTCGTGCCAACAAAACAAATTTGTCATCCGGGGAATATTGTTAGACTTGTTTTGCTATTCAGTAGTTCTTTGTTAGTTTTAGTTTTTCAGTATAATTGTAAAGTTTGTGATAAGAGAAAATTTATTGTGGATTTTTCCGTAAGCTGTAACATTCTGAAAAATTGTGACACCATCTGCGAACTTTACGATTACTTTTATATACATTACATATGTATTCGAATTACATTTCAATTGTTAAATATTGGTGAAAGAATGATCACTTCCTAGAATTTTCCGCCTGTGAAGCTTAAGTTAACTTAGAGTAGATATTGCGAATTATTCAAACAGATTAAACATTAATTACGATGAGCTATTTGCTATGCTCATAAACGCTTAATGATAATACCAAAACGATTTTTAAGTTGTTACAGCAGCAAAATGACAAAGAAACTGGGAGCAAATTGTAATTTTACATATTGTTTCGAGTTATTAAAACGTAAACTAATTAATTCTTTAATGATTTTTAACGAAATTATATCGAAATAATTGAATAAATCTGAAAAACAGAAACAAAGTGTTTAACATAATTTTTAAATGAATATAATATTATCTTTTAACTACGTGTTTTTTTCGGATAATTATTGAAATGCAGCCTGTTGGTTGTTATGCTTAATAAATATTTGTAATTTTTACATGAGAAATTTTTCTCCTGAGTTTTAAGAATATAAAACCAAATCGAATAGTAAGCATTTTAAAAATTTTATATCCGAACAAAACTAGTCAACGATATGGATTTCATTCTGCAGAAACTATAGGCTAACCTAGAACCTTTTTAATTATTTTCAATAACTTTTAGATCACACTTTTATTTGTAAAGGAAAACCAATTTCAATATTCTTTAAAAGTAACCCCATTTTTTTGTAAATTTATGTATCAAATATTTCAGTTCACACTTTCTGTGTCAAAGTAAAATTAAAACAATCATCTATCTATAATTGAATTAATAATGAACTAAGTTGGATTAATACACCTTAAACCAATTTAATTAACAATTTGTTCAATATTTTCTAACAACAACTTTGGAAAGTTATTAAACAGAAAGTAAAGTTAAAAAGCGACATTATTTGATTATCGTAACATAATGTGAATATTAGTTATTGAAATAAGCAATCGATTTGTTACTTCCTATTTTATTTTTCCTAGAAAAAAACATTTGTGTTTTCTCGACGCGCTGCCATTGTTAAAAATGTTATATTGTTTTCTGTGAAAAATTGGAAAAAACAAGTTTCGAACGCAGTGCAGGGCTTTTCCAGAAATAAACTGAAATTCCTTGTTCTACTAATAGTTAGACATAAATCTACCATCTAAATTTTAAGTGTACTCGTCAGTGCATTGCCTGGAGGTTTCCGTACCTCATCAAATTGAAAGTGGGTTTAAAATATTCAAGATATTGTCCTGTTGCGCATTCGACATATCTTCGTGATCCTGTCGCTAGGAAAAGACCCATGATAGTGGGTGTGATTGGGAACTATCTCAGTCGCTTGTGATAAAAAGAGCCCTGCAAATTTAAGTATGGTGTATGTGTGGAGTATCTTTCGTCCTAAATTCTCTTTACGTTTAGTGTTTTGCGCTGGTAGGAAAGCTGACATTACTGGTGTTATAGACGCGGTGTAAAATTTTTACGCCCGATATCCTCCGGTTGTTCTCGTTCCTGGTTAATTCAGTAAACGCACACTTAAAAATTTATCGGTTTTAGGCCTCAATAAAATCCCCACTAAACCGCCGTAGAGTGCAAATCTTCGGGTTAATGCTATTCATGTATTCCGAATCTCGCGGTAACCGCTCAATTGTGCTTCTAGGGCCTGTCCCATTGGAGCGCGTGTGCCATAAGTAGAACTTTTTGTAATTCTTATTTTTCGACATATGCATGAATTTCGCCCACGAAATGCCTGCTTTTATGGGGGCGCATGATAAAGAAAGGCGCCCGAAAAATCGTGCCCCCAAACCTCTCTATGGCCCACACAACGAAAACTCGACTCGCAAGTGGAGGGTCATAGAAGTTAATATCGAATCCTTATGAAAATTCAAATCACGGAATCCAATTCAGACGAATGCACATAAATTTCAGTTTTTCGTGATGTCAACTGCCACCGGAGCAAAAGCCTAGGTAGGCCCGCACAATCCACACCCCCGCAGCTCCAGGAATTGCGTGACTTTTCCGCCATAAAATGCTTTTTTCCCCCACTTTTTCACATGTTCGTGTTTGCTAAATAGTATGGCAATGTGTGTGCGAGAACATGTGTTGCAACTAACCTCCGTCTGCGAACACACCCATCGTAGAGTGGCCACGTTCGGCGATTGTTTGTTGATTTTCGATCTTCTTGCTTTTGGAAATTCGATTTCAGTTCGTCAATTCCAACTGCCATTGGCCGTGAAGGCGGATGCGAAACGGGCAAAATTTTTGCCCCTTTTAAATCGGCTCCACTAGAATGATTAATTAAATAATTGTTGAATTTCGTAGACCCGGCTTCTGTGCGGTTAATTAATCTAAAGTGGTTTACCATGTCTTCTTGCACTGTTGATTCAGTAAAAAGTTGGTAATCCCGGTAATGGCAGACAACCACATTTCCGTCAATTTTTGTGTTGGCGGCTATTGATTTCAATTTGGCCTTTGTTTCACTAAACCAAGCCGAGCTGACTTTGTTTTTGGAGGCTGGAGCAATTAGAACTCAGTTTAGTATATGTGGGCGGGAAGTTTCCCAGGACCAGCCACTCCAACTCCGCTCTGTATGCACATGGTTTACTTAAATCCGTGCCCCGGATTTGTATTTTCCAGAAGTTTTTAGGATATTCAAACACCGAAGTTCTGGTGCTGGTTTTGTACAAATGTTGGGCATTTCATGGAAGTCAAACTCAGAATTACTAAAACCCTTGAATTGTTTCATTTCGTCCTTTTTTAGAAATTGGGTTAAACATTGAAAAATGGGTGTTAGTGAGTCTGCACATGTTTTTTTTTTTAAGTTTTCAATATTTTTGAATCATTACACTATCAGAAAATATATATGTATGTATGTATTAGGCTAAGTAGTTCGTTCATAGTTGACAGAGTCATAAAATTTCTCAGAGACGCAAAAAGTCTCTAAAAGATCGCTGATCCTTTCGAATTTTATTGACATCTTGACAATAATTTATAATTCCTTGAAGTTCTCCTCATCTGTAATTAAAAATTTTAATCTGCAAACGTGGGGCTATCGCCGGAACTATTATAAAATAGAATTAATTCAAAATTTTAAATATTAAATTGTTTACACAATTTTCAAAAAAAAATTGGACCTAATGGATTTTGTAATTTTTCTTTTACATAATTTTAAAAAACACTATAACAAATATCACAATTATTTCTAGTTCGGACCAGAACTGCATAATGCAGGTACCGAATATACACAACACACACACACACACAAATTTGAGCGACATCGGTTGAATAGTTTTTGAGATATCATTTCAACCAGTATCGAAAAAAACGCATTTAAAGTTTAAGTGGCTACGATCTAAATCACTGTGCTTCTAATTGGATTGTCTAAAAATTAACCCGAGTCCAACCATTCGAATATCAGAAAATCCTTTTACTGACATGTTTCAGAAATATAAAGGATAAGTTTTCTGAATATTTTGAATTTTTGTTCCGCACCCCAGATATTATGTACTTTCGATCGATATATCCGATTTGTAAAAACTTTTAAATTTTAAGCTTTTTATATAATTGTTTTTTTCCAAACGAACAACAAGCGCCAATCAAAATTTATTTTATGAGGTTTAATATAAAAGTTGTCAGAGCCAATGGAAAATTAAATTATATTTTCAGAGTGTTTCCACGGTCGATATATAATAATATTACAAATTTGTTTGTATTTTATACTTCGTAATTGCATATATTATGTATATACATATGTTGTACATACATGTAACACTTTATTTGCGAAAAAATAACCCACTTTATATAATGGTTTTTGTTTTATTGAATTTTATTACCAATCCTTTACACAATGACATATTTAATAACTCAATTGGCATACAGTGACTTTCATATAAACAACACTATTTAAAGATAGAGCACGGTTAGTATTTTTATTTTTCTGCAGTGAATGGAAAGTATAAATTAATTTTCTGAATATAGTTCGCGGAAAAACATAATTAGAGTCCTAGATTTTTTAATAATGTTCCCCGAACCGGTTAAGCCGACCTCATTTAATATTAATTATATTTTTTCCGCTTTGATCATGACATTTTTTGACGCATTTATTCATGTCTAAAAGGAAGGAAAATTATTTCACTTGACTATAGAATTCATAATTCCGTAAAAAAGTGCAGCGAAATTGAATAATCGCTCTTGCGGGATGTAACTAATTAGTGCAACATATAACTGCCAATGAGGAAGAAAGTTGACATGAACCAAATTTGAGGACCAGCAGACACTCTACAGCTGCTCAAATTAGTCTGTGAAATTTTTGCAGTAAAAATCGATGTGTGAAATCCCTGGAAAATTAGTTCCAGTCTGCGTGATTTTGAATGAGGACGTTTTTTCTGCAAAGATAATTTTTGCATTACTCCAATTTAATTAAATTGGAATTAAAGCGGAGTTGAAAGCGGACGCATATTGCTCCATTACGAACGCTTGAAAAATTGCTTTGAAACTGCGCCAGATCTGAAAAATATAAATAAACCTCACGGCTGCTGTTAATTTCGTCGGATTAGCACGGCTTTCCGCGAAAAGCTGCGAGTTTTTCTGTTAAGCCACTGCATGAGTTTGCTTAATGCGGCATCGTGCAAACGTCCTTAAGCACACAAACGAGCGTCCGGTGAATTCATCTTGGTGTACGTGTGCGACGTTAAACAAGGAAAATCGCACCCAATTCCCTAGGAAAGTTTCCGGCGCGTACGCTACTTAGCCCCCGGAGTCCTAGAACTCCTCGAATTCCCTTCGTTCCTGTCGCCCCTATGAATTTTAATCACACCAAAACATCCAAAGCTAAATAAAACCCGTCCGGGAGACGGGGCAAAGTTCGAAATATTGCCGGCGTAATGAGCTCATCAATTTTGAGACAATCAGCTCTATATACGATGACGCTGTCATATACGTTAATTATGCCCGGCTATGAATGATAATCAATCCAATTATCGGAAAGAGCCTCCCGGTGACTCAACTTCCGACCCCAAGTTCGCACTTAGTCATCAGTAAATTACGAATTACACGACGTTAAGTTCATATAACCAGCAGCGCTCAACCACAGTCTGATTAGTTGGGAGAAATTGCCCTCGACTAATTGCATTTCGTGCGTTAATAATTTCTGACAAATGACACGGCTACTAAAATAATCTACGGTGCGATGTTTTCCGGATATGAATGTTACTTATTAACTTTTTTGAGGAAAACACGAAATTTTCATATTAATATTATGAAAATATCTTAAAGATAAAATTTCATGATAATACAAACCTTTTGAAATTAAAAGGCAAACACCGTAGTTGATGTTATTATGGTTACTAATTATTTCTCATATATAATCAAATAAATCGAATAATTCCTGTAATAATTTAAGAGTCTATAAATCTATTCTAGAGCAATAAACTATATGAACGGTTACCTGTTATAAATGGGTTAATTAATTCTACTCATAATTAATCCAATCTACACTAAGACCGCTTAAATAATTTTCAAACCTTTGCGGAATAGACCAACTGGTGACAGGAAAATAGGATAGAACAAAAAGTGTTGCTAATTCAAAATCCTAAACTTTTATGAATTATGACAAGAACTTTTAACATAAAAAAATCACAAAGGTCTATATCATACCTAGTGAGAAATTCTTAAATTATTAAGAGGATATGGAAATTGATGATAAAATTTTAGAGGTTTAAATTCGAAGTCATCGTTTATTCTATTGAATAGAATTCCTTAATTCTTAATAAAAATAAAAAGCTGACGAATCCAGTTTAATTCTCAATTTCTTTTTATAAACAAATATTTTACCAAACTTTTATAAACAAAATTACTTATGTTAGAATTAGAGTTCTTCCTTTAAATTATCTTCTTTCTTGTTTGTTAATTCTATATTCTAATAACTTTTGAAGACACCTACTCGTAGGTAGATAAATAAATTAGTTCAACAACATAAATAAAAGGTTTTCGGTGATTTTTTGAGAATATTTATATATTTTCATTTATATACCCAATTTCATCTGTAGTTCCAATAGGTTTTGATTTAGTTAGTAGCAGACCAAGAATTAAATAAACAGACAAACTTTGCTAATTTAGACCAACAGATGGCCATCACTAATGCTAAAAAGTACCTATAGAAGAAAGTACACTTGACTCAAAAATAGCACAATAAACCTACTTTCTCAAAATAAATTGACATCGCAATGTTCTTGACTTTCAAATTATTTCCTGCGGAAAACGTCTTATTACATAAGAAACAAAGCTAAAGTTTATTTTGATTTTGGCCCGCAATTATTCTGAATATAACATTGAACTGCCCTTACTATTTGATGTATGTAATTATTTACTTTTACCATATTTATGTTGTATATCCGGTAACAGTCATTAAAAAACGTGACCGTCACACGTTCGAACTGGCGTTGTTTTTCTTTTCCGAAAAGTTAACCCCAAAAACGAATTAAAATACGACTAAGTCGCATTTAATGGCATTAAAATGGACAAACATTCCGCCCCGTCATTTGAACGGAAGCCAGGCCAAGCCTTTTTATTTTGTCGTGACATTTCATTCGAATAATTATTTCTAAGTGCGTCTTTATGTGTGCTCATTTCTCAGGAATTTCCGTCACGTAAACCGCTTTGTAAGTGCAATTTTCTTTCCCCAAATTGGCGTAGTTAGAATCATTGGAATCACTGCAAGTGAGTCAATTATCGACTAATGTATCGCTCGCTTATCCCTCACGACAATAAAAATAATTGCTTTGTGACAAATAGCTCAACTTCCAGGTAACTTTAGGGCGCGGAAGTGCGGGCAATGAGTGAATAGGCCTTTTTCTAGATATCCTACATTTAAATCTAATCGCACCCACCTTTTCGAGGGAACATCAAATAATCGAAAATTAAGTTTACATAGAGATTTCCTGTCCCGCTGACATGACAAAAAGCTACAACGGAAATTGCGTTCTCTTCTTAAAGCCCACTATTTCCTCCAGGAAGGCGATATCTTCCCTGCGACGGACTTTTCGATCGATCGGCACCATATGGAGTTATTAGGGGAGTTCTACGGACCCCATCCACTTCGCGTCTATTTTTATTCCAGTTTAACCCCTGTTTACGTCTAGCTGCTTTGACCGGGTGTCCTGTTGAATCATTACGTGAACCTTCATCATTTTCGGCTATTATGCAAAGTGCCTTCACAGGGCAAACATTTACCTCTAAAAGTGCTTCATGTTATATGTATGTAATAATCATGTTTGCAAATGAAGAGCGATTTGCATATTCCAAGGTCAAGACGCGTTACATTTGAATATCTGTCGGAATTTTCTTTTACTTCTGGTATTATTCAGTTTTATTTTAAACTAACTCGCCCGCACTTGACATCTCGCTGGCCACCTAATTTTTGACTTAAATGCATTAGTTTTCATTGTATTTCCATATAATACATTTTTATAGATTGGTACCTTTTATCGATTTCTAGAATGATTTCTATATGAAACTTTGATCAACATCAATTTAATTGCTCTTCTACTTTAATATAATAAACAGCTCATCCTTGGTCTAAGTCTAGTTCAGGCTTGGGTCAATACAGACTAGGCTTTATTAACCTGACCTAAGCCTGACTAAATCTTAGTCTCTGAATAAGGAGCCAGTGGGATAATTCAAACAAATTATTGATCGAATTAATTTAACTGGTCTTAACCAGTTTATACATCAAAAATTATATAAGAAAACAAAAATTAGAAAATTCACTTTAAAGTTCTGAAAGTACATATATGTATATGTACGAGTGTGTATGTTGGTTAAAATCCTCCTACACTGAAAAAACAACTTTCGTAAAATCATAGAATCATCTGTTTTTGGCTTGGATTCATTAGGTCTTAAAAAGCATTATATCATCTATATAAATATTTCATTTCCTTAATTTTATACTTTGTTAGATTTATAGAATTGAAAATCACTCTTTTTTATATATTAATTAAATGATTTGTAGGATTTCCGAGTAACCTGCCGAGCGGCAAGTGATGCCTCACATTTTTTGCGACTCGCCTTGTTTCGGTCAACTCGCGTAAGCGCGTAGATCGGCTCACACACAGCAAATAATTCAAAGAATCGTGCTCTAAAAACTCAACATGCGCTGACGCGTATGCTGATTGCTTGGTTCGGGATAGCGAAGAGTTCTTGGAAAAGGTGTCTGCCTAGATGCAACACAACTCGCGCATTTACTTGAACGGAAGGATCCCGTTATAATCAAATGGTGTTAGTATCCTGGCGAAGAACGAAAATTCAGTAGTTCGTGGAGTGTCATTCGAAGTGCTTCGTGTTGTAAAGTTGTGAACAAAGAAAAGTGGTTAAAGAGTACAAAAGTCATACAACGTATAGCGAGATATACATTGGGACAATAAGGTAAGTACCCTAATTTAAGAGATAAATGTTATGATAAATGTGTGTGGTTAAATGTTTTAAGCTATAGAGTGCCCGCGCCCTTCCGTGAAACGTGAGTGATCGCGTGGGTGGTATTTGGCCCGCCCGTATATTTAACCCTAGAACTGCAAATCCTTTTTGTTTTACCTGTAAACCACAAACCGGGGTAAATATTTACCCCACGGGTTTTTTCTTCAGAAAAACCGTTTTGAAAACAGCTATTTGACTCATAAGTACATGAATTTTTTTGTTTTTTCATGCAAAAGAGAATATTGAAGAGATAATTCAATTTTATCATTATTTTTGGTTGGTGAAAATCGATTTAAATAGCTAAAAGTGCTGCAAAACGGTTAAGGGGACTTTTACTTTCTAAATTGGAAAAAATGACAATTTTAAAATATTTAACAAAAAAAGCTATTATATTTGTGGCTACAATTTTTTTTTATACATTGTTGAAAAGGTTTTGAAGTTTACAAAAAAAAAAATTTTTTTGGGCACTTTTAGTTGTTTTTCACCACTGCAGAGGGCGTTTTCCAAAAGTTGCATTTTAATTTGGGAGACACTTTTCTGCCTTCCTGTAACATTTTTTTTTTTTAATTCCAACGGGATTCAATTCGTGATATTTAAAACTAATAAATAAACCTTTAAAAATTTAATTTTTTTATATTTTTAAATTTAAATTTCGAAAAAACCTTGTTTTGGGGGTGAATTTACCCCTGTACTAAAAAGGTGGAGTGGTGTTTTTTAACTTTTTAGGGGTTTATTTAGTAGTCGTATATAAAGTATCAAAAAAAATTGGTTTACTGAGATTGGTATAGTCGGTTTTGAAAAAAACTCCCAGTTTTGAAAAATGTGATTTGGAGAAAAACGCGTTTTAAGTATTTTTATTGTAATTGTATCGAATAAAATGGTCATATTTATTTTACAAATATAGCTATAACTTTCTTAATAAAATCTTAGGACAGTATTTCTGTGATACTAAGGAATGGTTTTACGTAAAAAAAATCGGTTTTTTGAAAATTTAGAAATTAAAAGTCCCCTTAAACCGTCATTTAAGAAACAAAAGAAAGTTATCAGAAACTGGATTTAATGTTTTGTATATATTTTAGGATACAATTTCTAATATGGAAGAACAATTTCATCAGGACGACAGTCTTAAAAAATTATTAGAAGAGTGGGATTTTATTTGTCTCTATGAAGTCTTTAAAGACAAGGGTATAGACATTGAATGCTTGAAAAATATGACACTGGAAGACATTAATGAGTTAATCTCTACCAATAATCTTGGAATGAGAATACGATTTCGACAACGTCTTTTTGAATGGCGCCAATCAAACGTAAATTTATATAAATATATATATTTCATAAGCGTAGATTTTTTTTACATGGCATTAAATTTTCAGGGTTTTGTTACACCATTAGCGGAAACTATCGCTTGCAGTTCTCGAACTGCAAGCTGGATTAATGCAAATAGTCTTGCTGTATCACCTTATTCCAGTCAATCTTCGATTAAAACCGAGCTAGCAATTTCACCAACTTCGTCCAGTTCAAAACCTTTAGTAAGATTTAAATTATTTTCGAAAATTCCCGATGGGAAATATTCGTCACTTTATAAAAAGCCTAAATTTTTAACGTATAAAGGCTACTTTACACTATTTGATAAGTCACATGCCTAGACATATGACTTTTTATTTGAGTTCTCAAAAGTTACGCTCATATCATAGCATTCTAAGTTTTCTGGTTTACATCTATTTGACAATCTGTTTGAGTTCGAGTGTGTTATTTATTACTAAAATGTTTATTTTTTCAGCCATATAGACACAGTGTTTGCTCCCAAACGATTAGGACCATTTCACTCTTTTTATATAATAATAATAATCTATCTCTAATAATTCACAAATAATAACAATAATTGGAAATAAATATTTAACCTTCTTTTCCACATACTCATTGCCCATTTTTCAAATAAGTCTTCAGCAATAAACTTTTATTATCTTTTTATGTACTACTTAATAATTTTGTTTTCAATAGAAGGTAGAATTGATTCTACCTTGCTTTTATTTATTTCACGCACTCGGGAACTTTAGCCCATATGGCGCTTTCTTTGCATTTTTTTAATATATATTTTATTATTATTTTTTTATTTTATTGATTATTTCATGATTATTTCATGTGGGAATCGAACCCACAACCCCGGAATAGCATACTCACAGCCAAACCGCTCAACCAACTACATTAATAAATGCGCAGACTCTTTCAAACTCCTATGACTTCTCAAATTGAATTAGAAACAATTCTAATTTTCAAAAAGTCATATGATTACTCAAATGTCAGGTAATTTGAGAGATATGGGTGAGTTTACACCATATGAGTCGTATTTATGAGAAGTCATATGCTTTTTCATATTACTTATCAAATAGTGTAAAGCCTACTTAACTGAATACATATATTTGTTTAATTATATTTATATAGAATTTGGAAAACCTTTTGGGAGAATCTTTTTTGGGAAAAGGTGTTAGAATATACTTTGAGAAAAAAAACTCCCTGTCACGTACAACTCGAAATGATTTATGCACTGTTATTGCAAAATTTTGGGTTGCCGAAAGGAGACATGTAATTGACGAAGATTATCACGAAGCATTCAGAGAAATCAAAAAGTTATTTCCAAAAGAAAAAGAAGTAAGCGTCAAACTCTTAGATATAATAATTTTTTTTTCAAATACAGAGATTTTACCACACTTACTGTAATTGGTCCCTCTCTAAAATGCGTGATAGTACTTGATTTATATACAAAATCGTAATATTTTTAGGAAACATATTTAACAACCTGTACAAAATCTAAAGGAAGGCTTGCTGCTCGATATTATACAATTTCAAGAAAATATCAACGCAAAGGTATCCTACAAAGCCGTTATAAATTAAAAAGTCTTCAATCAAGTCAGTCCACAAGTAGCAACGTGTGTGACAATGAAACTGTCCCGCCTTCAATAATTGAAGATATACAATGGCTAAAGAAAAACTTTGAACCTGAGGGTCTTGTAACGCAAGCTTGGTTAAGAACTCACTCTTATCGTATGAAGCATGTGAAGGATGAAGAAATCGATATCCTGAAAGAATGGCCAATTTTAAAACAGAACTTTTCATACTATTTGGTACATTAAAAATGTCTATTCGTATAATATATTTACTGATAAATGTATTTTAATTTCCAGATCGAATTGGATTTTGAAAATATTTATCCCGGAAAAGATAAATTACTTTCAATAAAGTGGGATAAATACACTGGTAAAATTCTAACTATTTTTAAGGAAAATATTAAGGATGAGTATTGCAAAAAGTTTTTAAACCAAATTGTTGGAGGCACCCCAACGGAAACAATTGACTATCTTTCTGTATACCTCTTACCGGCTATACTGCAACCAACTATAATTCACGCAGGAAGTAAAAGATGGAAACCTTCAATTCTAGAATCACAGCAATCTTTCATATTGCACGTCGAGGTAAATCAATATTTTACATAAGTATATATGTACATATTTCTAAATCGCATTTTCTACAGGTTGAAAATGATATTCTAAGGCAAGCTGAAGAGCACAAGAAATTATTAACTGGAAAAGGTCTTCGTATTCAACCCTTCATTATAGCCGTCGGAAGCCTTACATCCTTCAAATATTTTTATGTTTACTATAATGAAGCAATTTATAAATTTCATACATTTTGTAAAGCACTTTCTGTAACATTCAAAATTTTTCAAGTTTTTAATCTGCAATATCCCAAACCTGCAGCTCAAGTTTGGGAATTTATATCGTGTTATTTTTATGAAATCCCCTTAACTGGGAAGCACTCAAACGCTCTCTACGGATTATTATCCGACCTAGAGGATTAGTTGCACTATCGATTGAAAAAATGTATGAATGTTATATTTGCGCCAATTTAATGCCGGATATAGAAAGATATTTTGTTCACTTAAAGTATTTTCATAACATTTCTCATCATTCAAAGTTTTTCCAATGTACGGTTTGTCCCCAGAGTTTTCAAAGTATACATTCATTTCGACGTCATCTGATCCGAAAACATTCACATTTCAATCAAAATTTTTCCGAAAAGCCTAATTCAAGTAGCACTAGAGCGGATGCCGAAAATAATGTTGAAGATTATTTTGCAGATAGCTATAAAGAAGACAATGAAAAAGATTTTAATTTGTTTAACAGTTTACACGAAGTTTTGAGTTTTGTTTTAAAACTTTATGGGAATCTCTCTATAAACAGAAAAGTTGCTAATCAAATAATTACAGATGTTCAAAACCTCATTCAAACCTTTATTGCATTCACTAAAACAATTGAGGATATAAATGATTTAAAAGTGAAACTTATCGAATTTCAAAATGCTTTCACGTTTTTCAACACGGAATACAAATTAAAAAAATACTTACAAAACCATCAGATAATTGCAAATTTAAACGAATATGTTATAGATGACAGTATTAAAATAGGATCTAAGAATACAAAATCAAAAGGCATCCTTCTACCGATTAGAACAAATATTGTTAAGTTTTTGGAAACTCCGGGTATATTTTTAGCAATGAAAGAAAATGAAAAAAATATTAAAAATTCGAAAGGATTATGTAATGTTATCCAAGGATCAGTTTGGAAAGAAAAAATGAGTAATTTTGAAAATAAAAGTGTTATTCCATATATGCTTTACCAAGATGACGTCGAAATTAATAATCCTCTGGGGTCAAAGGCTGGTGTACATAAAGTATCAGCGTTATATTTAAGTTTTCCTTTATTACCGTACAATGAATTATCAAAGTTAGATAATATTCTTGTTTGTTGTATAACTAAAACTACTGATATTTGTCATGGATATTACAGAAATTTGAAGCCTTTAATAGAAATTCTTAAAACTCTTGAAGAAGAAGGTCTTGATATTAAGATAAACAATACTGAAAACCATGTGCATTTAGTGTTATCTAATATAACTGGCGATAACTTGGGACTTAATGGCTTGTTAGGATTTGTAAAATCATTTTCGGCCAATTTTTTTTGTAGAATATGCAGTGCGGAAAAAAGTGCCACCAAAACAATGTTAACTGAAGATAGTTCCCTCATTCGAAAAGAAAATGACTTTAATATTGAAAAAGATGAAAGTAGTATTCACGTAAAAGGCATTAAAGAACCGTGTTCCTTTAACATAATAAATTCATTTAAAGTCATTGATAATATAACATGCGACTTAATGCACGACATATACGAAGGTATATGTCACTTTGAAATTTGTAGCATTCTGAGTTATTTAATTTGTGAAAAAAACTACTTTACTTTATGTGAATTAAATAGCAGAAAATCCTTATTTGACTATGGTTATTCAAACAACAAATTTACAGATATAACTTTAAATCAATTATCAAACAAAAAATTAAAAACTTCGGCTGCTCAAATGAAAACTTTTGTTCATTTCCTTCCCCTAATAATTGGTGACCTTGTGCCACCACATGACGAAGTATGGAAACTTTTATTGTTTCTCTTAAAACTTATCGAGTCTGTTTCACAACCAACTTTTGATGATAACAGTTTAGAAGAAATGAGAAATATAATTGAAGAACATCACAAACATTACATAAAGGTACTTAATGCAAATCTTACTCCCAAACACCATTTTATAACACATTATCCCACAGTAATTAAAAAATTAGGTCCAGTAAAACGTTTATGGGTTATGCGCTTTGAAGCGAAGCATAAACAATTAAAGCAATACTGTAATATGTGTAATTCGAGGAGAAATATTCTGCTGAGTTTGGGTACAAAATTAAATTACAACTTTGCGGCCAATAATTATTTTAAATCTTTAAGTCAATTATCCAATACTTATTATGTTTTTGAGGAAGGAATTGAAATTGATTTCACAAGAAATGAAATATACACTAAAATTTCAAACTTAAAGATAGATGAGCAAAAACATATTTTCGAAAAAATTTGGTCTCTAACAAAAATTAAAATTTTTACAATAACTTTTCAAACCGGCAATGTTTTGGCCATTATAAACAACTTTAATGAATTGAGTTTTCATTCGATAAAATATATTTTGTTCCATTCCGATACATTTTATTTTATAACAGTTACCCTTAATGTAATGAATTTCAATGAACATTTACAAAGTTATATTTTAAATGAGAATGTTTTCAGTAATAATTTCAACATTATTTTTCATAAAGAAATTAAGTATGCTCCTTTGCATTTAATCAAATTACCTGACGGAAAACTAACTGTAAAATTGGACCTTCCACTTATGTAATCATGTCGGCTATTAAATCCGACGGAACCATTTTGGCGGAACTCCATCCGACCCGCATTAGTTTCATTATAAAACATCCAATCAATTTGCGCTACTCGTTGAAAGGATCAGTCGGCTTGAATAATCGACAAGAATATATTATGAATGTATGTACTTACATGTATGTATATTAATAAACAAAAGTAAAATATATATATATGATTTTCGTCAAAAATATGAGTTTTAAATTAATCTCCTATATACCCTTTTTAATTCATTTTTACACATTTTTTATATAAATAACAAATTTGAATATCATAAATTAAATTATTTTAGTATATAAAATAATTTTCTATATTATGAAAGAAATTTTTCTAGTCTTCATTTAAAAACTTTATGAAATTCACACAATGTATTTCTATGAATCCTAGAAATTAGAAAAGAAAATTGGGGAAATTATATAATTTATTTAAATGAAAGATATACTGAATATCTTAGAAATATATACTAAAATTGTTTAGAGCATAGAATTCAATTAGAAAAAATAAAGAAAACATTCTTCGTTTTTCCGAAAGAGTGATTTCGAAATCTCATAGAATTTTGAATCACTAAAGTATATAATTAGGAGGTATGACTGAAAATCATAGAAAGTTTTCTGGTATATCATAGCCAGTTTTCTTCAAGTCCATACAATCTTTTTTTTCAGTGATAGGATCGTTCGGTTGCAAAACTTAGTGAAGATATTATTTGCAATGAATTGAGATTCCGATTAAAAATATGCTTTCTAATTGGATGATTCAAAGTAGCAGGTTCGTTAAGTCAATTTGTCCAATGTCATATTTTGATATGAACTCAGTAACCTCAGTAACTTAATGGTGGATTTCAATATACTTATAAATGTATTGAGGTTTATTTCATAAGTTTTGATTATTTCGATAGTACAATAGACATTAATTAAAATTTTATTTGAGCTTGCATCATTCCCTAAAATGTTATCCAAATTGATAGTTTTTGAACTGTATTTCCTGAATTTTATACAAGTGCTGATGCATAAAAAACAAAAAACCTAACCTTGTGATGTGAATTTTACAAATTCAGGGTAAATTTCAGCAACTCCAAAAGCACGTATAGATTCAAGGAGTAGGGTTCAAATATACTTCAAATAGAAGCGTACATCCTGCGGAGGACTCAGTACGAATTCACGTGCTGTTACCTACGAAAGAGCACGAACAAATCCAGAAGAATGAGGACCAGGAGGGGTGGATTACTTTAAAATACGAAATTGCCGCCGAAAATTCATTGGTTTTTGTGATTTATTCGGGGATTATCCTGGAAAATCCGAAACTCTACGGCCTCTGTCTGCGGAGATGGAAGAATAGTGTGTAGTTATGGATGGGCTCACATTACTCTTTGGAGTAGCATGTGAATAATGAATTCTTTCGCCGCTGAATGGTAAGCCCCCCTATCATTACCGCTGGTTTACACCATTGATATCAATTAAACGAGTTCGTGCCTAAATCGTTTTCAGCAAAAGTGTTATATTTTGCTTCACGGTAGCAATTATTTGGAACGTGCTGTGGTAAACTGTCAAGAGATCTTTCATCGATTATCAGAAGTCGATGAAATTAATTTTCGTAGCATGTGGAAACGAAAATGGTGAGTGGTTACGAGGCGTTCTCCATGTAACGAGTAATTAGTATAAAACAGCATTCAAGGCTAGCGAGAAGAAACGTGGCAAAATACCATCGCCACATGTTTTAATTACTTCGGTAATTTTATGTGAAAGTAAATACTCAGACCGCCCGCCGCCAAAATAATAATAATAATAATTTATTTGACAGAAAGTAAAAAAATAAAATTTAAACGTATACAGATTTCTATCGGGAATAACTAAATTGGAAAAATTTAGAACATACATTAAGAATAATTAAGATAAATTAAAGAACATCGAAAACAAAATTAAACTAACTAACTAAATAAATTAACTATAAAGGAAGAAAGATGACAGAAAAGAAAGAAAGAAAATAAGGAGACAGAGAGAGAAAGATAGCCCGGGATGCTGCGATAAAAGGATTCGCTGGATGATGCCCGTTGTACATGAGGCGGTAGCTGATTCCAGACGCGAGCACACTGAACAAAAAATGAACGCTCACCGAAACGAGAATGGTATTGAGCAATCAATAATTACAGGTGCCTTGACAATGAATGAACTGTTCCTTTGAAAGTATTGTGATTCATTAACGAGATTATGTTATACCGCAGTTGCTAAACTGTTCATATTAAGTGGGTATTCTGGTCTAGAATTGTGAAAAAATCGATTTTTTTTTGCATATTTTCAAAGTACCTATATACTTTAAAGAATATACCCTCCAAAGGAAATTTTAAAATTCCAATTATTTACGGAGCTGCGTTAGTGACGCGGCAACTAGACTTAAATCTATGCTATGGAAACTATGCTCAAATCTTTTAACGCGTTTTTCTCGAAACTACTTTTTTTAACACTATATTTAGACATGATATCTCAAGTTCTAATGAACCGATTTACTTGAAATTTGGTACTTATCTTCTTTACATAACGCTCTAACACTCAAACCAAACTTTTGGTTATACATTTTTTTTTACTATTTAAAAAAAATTAAAAACTGTAAAAAAATATGAAATAAAAAAAACTTTTTTTGAAATAGTCGCCATTTTGCGAAAAAAGTTTCGTTTTGCTTCTCTGAGGTAGGGGTATATTACAACCTCTTTACTCATTTCTAATACTTTTTTTTTCAGACGACTAGAAGAGTTAAAATAGTGTCAATAAGGACGCGCCCTTCTTTTTCAACCCCCCACTTTACCACCCTATAATTTTTAAAATTTGGAATTTTTGTTTTTTTTTGTAAAATTGTTTTGTTATAAATAAATATGGAGCAAAAATACGTTAATAAAAATATATTTTTTTTTTGTATCACAATTGAAAAAAACCCTAAAATTTGTGCCTCTAGAGCAGAATACCCCCTTAAGTGTCGAGCTATTTATTCAGTTATGGCAAAATACCTTTCAGAAACTGAATTAAGTATGCTTTTTAAAAATGCTATTTTGTTTGATGTTTGCTTTATGCTTTTAATAGATTTGAAATCTTTGAGTATACAGTAAAGGAACGTAGTCTCTGTGAATAAAGCATATCTGATGTAGAAAATTTCAGGGGAAGTGACCTTTGAGTAAGAAGAAGATAAAGGGTGTTTCCGAATGTTTTCCGATTCTTACACGTTCGATGACTTTACACGACCATGAGAAATCTGCTAATTGCAAATTTAATCAAGCATTGGTCGTTTCTGTTTTGCGTCCAGTTGATTTATCTGGCATTGTGCTTCCAGCCTCTTCAATCTTGCGCATCCAATGCTTGATTAAATTGAAATGAATTAAATGAATTTTTCTTTTCTCGAAGTTTCAGTTTTAAAAATTAATAAAATAATTGTTACGAATAATATGCCTTTTTGTTTATTATTCTCTATACTAACCACCCATACTAGGAAAAATAAATCAGATTGAGGCCTTTACATATATGTCTGTACATTTGGATATGATGAGTTTCTGAACAAAAGTCAATATGACAAATAGTACCTAATTGATTGATTAATCTAATTGAAATGAGTATTAGAAGGTGTACCAGAGTACATACACTCTAAATAATTTTGAAATAAATCTTAGTAAATTTTAATTAGAATGACATCGCTAAATTCTAGAAAACATCTAGTAACATTAATTTTATTAGATTTCTATTGAACCTAAATTATATTAAATTGTAGTAAAATTATCTGAGATTTATGGTTTTTCGGTTCATTTTTCTAAACATTACGTGCATTTTAGCAGGTTTTTATAGATTCTAGTCAGTTTTGATGGATTCTTGAAAAATTTTGTCAATGACTAGCAAGTTTTTGCCCCTTTAATATAATTTTTAGTAAATTTAGTACTAGAATATTGAATAAAAGTCGTTTTTATTAGAATTACGTTGAAATGTTCATGCTTTAACATGTTGCCAATCAAATTTATTAGAAAAGCACAAACAAATTTTTCAAGACTTACGTAGTATTCATATTACTAAACAAATTTATTACTGTGTACCTATGCTCTGCGAGACATATGGCAATATGAAGGCCAACACGAGTGTCAACCCAGCAAACATTTAAGCGAAGTCACGAACAGGCAAAGAATTTTCGAAGTCTGACACTGCAACTGCGAGAATTCTTCGTCCTTGTGAAGAAGGACACCGAATGTAATCCTTTCGATAAAGATGATGCAATTTTCATTCTGTTGTGATATGCCATGGCGTTTAGAATTGTTTTTCTGTTTTCTGTTCAATTATCAGTATTTATAAAACAAAAAAAAAGGTTCATGTTAGGATTTTATAATTTGCTGTTGAAGGCTTTCATTTCAACTTTTCAACTGAAAATTATAAAAACGTGAAGATTACCAAACAATAAATCGACCTAAAGACTAAAAGGGGTCGATATATTTATATGAAGTAGATGAGTCCCTCTAATAGTTAATTGAATGATAAGATTTTTATGAGATTTTCATTTTAAGGTTTCATTTAGTACTTAAAATTAGCTGCAAGCCTAAAAAACATGAAGTCACCATTTGGAACCAATGGTTGGATTCGACTTATGTGCAATCAAATTTTTATTATTCTTCAACCCAAAATTATTAACCATCGACCTCAAAATGTTCCGTAAACATTCAACAAATTTTCACAGGCATTCATAATGAAAGGTCAACGAAGCTTACATTAATACAACCTCTTGCAAATATCAAATAAAAGGCATCGGAGCGAGGAGTGATCAAGGCGGGAACAAAAAATTTGGAGTCGGATACGCTCCGCCCCCGCGAAGATAGTAGCTGTACGTTAAAAGTTGTTTGTTTACATAGTTGCACAAACACAGCCCCTGACTTTGCTCGAAACAATTTTAATTATTTACGAAGAACAAGTTTTCCTAATTACCGAGGTGCACCGTAATGAGAGATGGGTCCTCCCACGCCGCGGACCCAAAATGGAAAAAATCAATAATACACAAAGCCCTGCGAAGGACGAAGGACGCCAGTGAAATCAATGAAAATGATTCTAAGGGAGCGCAACAGAGCGACAACGCGGCTGAACCTACCGCGAGCATGATCAGCGCTTACCTGCAAATGGGCACCCTTTTCCTTTTAATTGTGCAAAAGTTTTCTTTTGGTCCCGCACAGAGGCAGCTTCCACATCCCTTTTATCCGCGGAGCTGAAAGCAGGGAGGGATTGAAAATAAAATTAAATCATAAAACAATTTCAAGTTCTTTTGTTTTCAATTTTCATAAATTTTAATCGAGAAAGAAATTGCCAGCCACGGGAGAATTATATCACCCGCAAGAAGTAGGAGAAACTTCTGATTAGGTTAATCACCCTGGGAATTAGTTTTCACTTGGCACTCGGCCCTTTTTAAATCGGCCACAAACGAGTGTATGACTTTTCCGGATTTGGCGAAAGGTTCCTCGATGGTATCTCGCATGCTAATTTAATTAACGAAACTTATTATGGGCGGCAAAAGGTACAAAAGAATAAGTAGAACCTGAAAATCCGTCTGCGTGTAGGCACCCACAACCTTAATACCTCTGGTTATGGGAATTGTCCGTTTGCACGAATGTTATTATGCGAATAATGGCTGAAGGGCTCTAATTTAATTGAGCTATTTTTACTTCATTCAGACTTAACATTGAATTCTCAGAATGAGTGGGATCAAGAGTAATTTTCTTTTAAAAATATGTTCCTATTTTTACAACAAGACATTCTTATTTGATGTTAAACAAAATATTATAAAATTAAAACGACGAAATATCTTGAAAGATTTTTTAGAAGTCATTATTATTATTGCTTATTTCTTCACATTCAAATTTCAAGCTTTTGTGAAGCGCGTAAATTAAAAATTTAACATTTAAAAAAGTGTTTATGCTAACACGTTTTGTAAATTTAACCTTTCGCGACATATTTCTCTTTCCAAATATATGAGACAAAATCAAATTGATCGTTGAGCAAAGATTTATAGTAAATATCATCGCTGACGCAAGCAGTTAGTTATTATACAGAGTTCATGAATTAGTTTTTTCTTAGTTTTTATATAGTGTAACTATTGGTCGCTGCAACTCAGATTCATCAGCCCCTGGTCTCTACGGAAAATTTTAGTGGCTGCGTAGAAACTGTCCAGAATTGCCTAAGACGTGAAGTTTTGCGTGATAGACCTAAAGTAAAGAAACCACTTCGCTAAAAATACACCAAAACTGGACGTTGGACGACTGGGCTAAAGCCGTCTTTAGCAATGAGACAAAAATAAATTTGAGAGGCTCTGATGGAAGGCAGTGGATATGGAAAAAGCCTTCTGGACAGCTTCACGATCGGTTTATTCAACCTATCAAGTTCAGAATAGGCAATATTATGATGTGGGGCTGTACGCTGCGTACGAAATTCATTAAACTACATCGGATAACCAATCGTACAACAGCAAACAACTACATACATTGGAATATTCAGTACTTCTTTGATGGAGAGCTTCAATATTTTTCGAGTGGCAGAAATAGGATCATTTTTCGACACGACAATGATCCTAAACATACAATGGTTACAGAAAATAATATTAATGTTCTGGATTGGCCACATCACTCTACAGACTTCAACACTATTGGACACATGTTGTTCATTATTAAAACAAGGTTAATCAATTTCATAGCAAAAATCGAATGAGCTCTGGGAGAGAACAAAACATGTTTGGGACTCCATTCAAGAAGATGATTTAAAGAATATTTTTGAAAACTTTCCAAAAAAAGTTAGTGACTGTTTGAAAAACAAAGGTAGTTACAGATAATATTGATGTACAATAATTCTAACATTACATAAAAATAACTGTTCCAATGCCTTTTATATGCAAAAAAATTCCATATTTCCGTATATTGTGAATGATGCTCAATTTTCTTCTCAATATATATTTCTGGAATCGTAAGCTTTATAATAACTTTTTTTTTCAATTTACACCTTAGAGTCAACGTTCTTGATTTTTTTCAAATTTTCCTAAGTTATACTTTTAGAGGTAGGGTTTTTTTTCAATTTACTCCCTGAAATTAACCCCCAGAATTAAACTTAAACTTTTTATACTTGACGTCTATAATTCAGCCACAACACTTTTTGTGCTAAATTTAAAATTTTAATGTCAAATATAGTTTCGGGAAAAATCGTCTGTATAACGTGAGGCTGACACCGAAGTGATTTCATATTTTGCTTATTTTGACACGGACCACTAAAAATCATTAGTTTCAAGAACATGTGCTCTAATCGTTGTACGCAAGCAAAGCACTCATTTTGAGCTGCTACAGTGGCAAACGTTTTTAACGTAATTCCGTGGATATATTCCAGATGCTTTGGTTGCAGCCAGCAGGGGGTGTGGACAAATTGTAAAAATAATTTGTTACTTGCTGCAAAATTTCAGCATTGGTCTCCTGAGGGCAGGTTATCCGACGGGAGCACACACGTCTCCAAATCTAATTTCTGCAAGAGACACATGTAGATGGCGTCCTGTGCTTTTACACATGAGGGGAGCTTTGTTTGTCCCAACCAGGACAAACTTTGGGGGAGGTGGGCAAGTGCGGGTCGATATCTTTTCGGCTACACATCCCTTGCCAGGTAACAGCGGTAGAAGTGCTGTAGTTAGCAATCTTTGGGGGATTATGAACCTGGTTGTGAACTAGCTTAAAGGGATGAGATAGCTGCTAACCCCCGTGTACCCGAGAAATGCCAAAACCTGGCTTGAGGTACAGCGATGAGGTTATTCGCAGTTGTTCGTTCTTGGAATGTAATCTTCAGCATACCGATCTTCCCAGAAGTGGGACCATCTTCGGGTATATAATTAAACCGAACCATGAAATGAGGTCACATGCTAACATTTTGAAAATTGTCTGCTTCAGAGAATTACAACTCCGGTTTCAGTTCAGAGGCGCAAATGTTTTTAGGCAAATCGTCTTTTTTGTATGTACATATGTATGTTTATATATATTTATGGGCAAAAGTTTTCCCGCAAAAATTAGGTTTTCCTAAATTTACTAAGAATGTAGAAAACTTGAATTATGAATTTCAGGTATTTTGTCTGGTTGAGCGACCTTTGCATTTATAAATTTCTCTCAGGAACTGTGCACACGGAGAATGTTTCGAAACTATTTCTTAAACAATACAGCAAAAAAAATGTTTCAGACCGAGAAGGTTCTTGACTTATTAAATTATATTTAAAACAGATTTTCGTAAAGTTCTTTGTGAATCTTAATAACTTTAAAACTTTAAATTCTTATAAATCTCCTATTTAGGAGCTTATTTTGTACAAAAAATATTGAAATTTCCCATTTTATCCCTTCTTCCGTTTGTGTAAACAAAATGTTTCGTTATAGATAGTTCCGAAAGTAATGCTTTAAGGCATATTAAAAATACTTGCACACCATGAGAGATGGTATCAATACGTAGTATTTTACGCAGCTTTCATGTTTTTGACACCGTACCAGCTAATTTCGTTTTTTTCGATTACTTATTCTAACACCCTATCGAAATGTGTTTTCAGTTTAATGCAAAATGTTTGGCGTAAAGATAGGAATAAATAGAATATTCAAAAAGTATAAGCTGAATTAATGCTAAAAACTAATTTTACACTATCTTGGAAAGAATTCAAAAACTGTTTGCTTTCACAAAGAGGTTAGTTAATTTTGAAAAAATTTCAAAGATCACAGAAAAGTACATATTAAAAACCTGTAACAAAAATTTGTTGAGTACAATTGAAGAAAGAAAATATATTCATCTCTAATGTTTTATTATGTTTTGAATTAAAATGATTATTTGGTTATGAATTTGTTTATTTATTCACATGTTTGATATTGAACTGAGGTGTGTTGTTATCCTTACAAAACTTGAAAATTTAAGAGAGTACATACATTTCAAACTCTATTTTCAAGAGAGCGAAGATACATATATTACTTAAATTAGATATCGTGTTTTCAATTATTTTCTTCAAATCAAAATGATAATATTTTGGGATCAGGTACAATATTGTGATTTTTAAATTACGGATCAGATTAGATAGGAAATTTTTAATTGAATTTAATTAAGCGAATAAGCCTTCACTTATAAATATTAAAATGTGTGATAAGTGCATCAAATTGTCATGATTTTTACCCATCCAAACTTCAAATCTTGAACTGGACAAATTTTTTGACACAAAGTGGGTATAAATCAAACCCATTCAATTTTATTTTTATGAAATAAAAATTTATTGATATGACAAACTGCTCATAAATTACAATTCAATGCAAAATTTCTTGCTAAATCTGACCCGGATGAGATTGTGAAAAAAACAAAGCTAAAGTATAAATTGCATTCAAGTTAAATTGCTGCTATTAACAGTATTCCATTTTCTGCTTATTAACTAACATACTATTACAAATTTAATAACATATATCTTTTGGTTTTTCGATTACTTAAACAAATTTAGTTTTTTGTTATTTCAAGATTTTAAAAATTAAAATGTCGTAACCTTCTCCATATTTAATATTGGAATGACTAGGCTAACGTTCCAGATTTTCTATGTGAAATGTGTGAACAAGAAACAAAAATATAAATTTAGCTTAAAATTTTAAATCACTTGTTATAATAATAATTAATACTGAAAGTAATGTTGAAGTCAGCAATTACTTCCGCATAGGAAACAAATTTTTATCGTACGCCCACACAGGAGCCTTTGAAAGCCTGATTAACTCATTAAAGAAATTTTTCTACAGGAATGAGCAGTGGGAGCATCTCCAGTTTTCGTCAGGTGAATTCCCCTAGGGTTTCAGATAAAAACTTTTTCACACCTTACCGGCTGGCCTAATTGTTTGAAAAAACAAAGGCAAGCCGAGCGGGTCCTAGCGATGCTGGGCGCACTGTACCAAATTAATGAGACGCGTTGACAGTAATGTGCCGAGTGAAGCATTGTTAAACACTCGCTTGGTTCTGTTTAAGTTTTAATTAAGTCTTAGAAAATTCTCAATTTACCTCGCCCAGTGTTTATAATTACGTTCCTTAGCAATTTAGCGCAAATGATGTTATTCAAATTATTAAAATATTTTAATTAAGTTGACCCAGTTCCAAGTTTACTGGAACTCTCTGAGGAAGGATGTATATTTTGAGCATACATAAAAGTTAGTGCCAAAAATTTCATGCAATCCCAGCTCATTCGGATGTCTCTGGCGTGATATTTCCCAAAGACAGGGAAACTCTAGGGGCACTCATTAAATATAGAGCGGAGTTAAGGGAAATTATCCCTAGATAAGGAGTCGGAAGTTTTCGTCGGTGCACGAGCAACAAATTGAACGTGACGAAGAATTGTTTATTCAAGTGGCTTTTTGGGACCTTGCCGAGGTACCCTGTAGAGCATTACTGAAAATGACCATTACCAGCTGTTAATGCGCATGTAAATGTCCCATGTCTTCTAATTATGTCTGTCGCCTCGCTCGTGCTGTGCTACCTTAAAAATTCAGAAAACTCAGGTCGCTCTCTTGACCTACTTCGTTGCCGACAAAGTTCCAAATTCTCATAAGTTGCCACCTTGGCTGCAAAATACAGCACACCTAAACAAAGTAAAACTACCAAGCAATTTGCCAATTTAGCCCAATTTATTGGAGACCCGCACCAGGCTCCGGCTTTTATCTGCAAGGGAATCTTTTTCGGATGAGTGAAAGGCACATATTTCTGCTGGAATTATCCTGCAACTGGGTCAGAATTGCTTCCTTGCGGTTTTCGATATCCAAACTATAGCACTGGGAAGGCCCCACAGCTATGTGATAGAAAAACTTTTAAAGATGTCCATGGAAGCATTTTCAAGAAACATGAAAAGTTTTCTCAATAAATTTCTTTTGCAACAAAATTCAATTTCGGAGCTTGACCGGTGCAGCATTGCAATTTATTTAAGAAATAATAAAATAAGGGCACGAGTGTACTCGTAAATCTAAAACGGAGAGAAACCCAGAGATTGAGTTTCACTTTGGGAATTTTTTTCTTCTAGACCACATTATACCTACTGTCGAGAAAAAACAAACATTTCTAAGTGATGCCACCCCAAAGAATTTTAGCAAGTTTAAGTTGTGAAATCTCTGATATGATTCAGCTGTAGAATAGAATTGAAGAATTTGAATTGAAATAGTTTGATAAGCAGTTAATAAGCTTTCTTTAATATTCAAAAGCAAGAGAATTTTTGAAGTATCACCAGTTCAGATAATTCTGAAGAAAAAAGCAAATATTATTAGGATATGATTTTTAAATTGTGACCATCCGAGGGGTCGCGAACCCAAAATGATAAACAAAATCCAGTTAAAGCGATTAGTTACTTTCAGAGTCTCGATAAAAAAGGTCTGGTCACTACGAAACCAGCGCTCTATAAAATCAACTTTGAAATATTAATGGTTGTTTTGCATGACTTGCCAATCAGTGTGCTTTTAAGTACAATTTTATTCCTGGCTAAGATAAAAGGAACTTTGGGGTTGTATATTTATACCTAATAACTCTTAAAAAATTTATATTCGTAATAAATGTACTTCAAATGTACTTTGTCGAGTTAAAACCTTATCGAAAAATAAATCGAGCTTTAGCGAAAAAGATTCTTCCGTGTTAAAGTCATTGACATAATAATTTATCCCTAATGCAAAATTAGATTTAATAATTAAACGAATCGAATTTAAAAACAAAGATGATGGAAAAATATGTTTAATGTAAATTTCCTGACAATCGTTATTTATTTATTTATTTTATTTATTTATTATTGTCTACAGACAGCTAGCAGCCGTTTTTGTCAGCACTAAGGTGAAAACAGAGTTAGGCAAATACGTATTATTTGAATAATGAATAAAAAATTATTAGTTATTCTCAAATGACGACTTACTTAATAAACGAATAAATTTAATTCTATTAGTTATGTTTATTCGCGGAACAAATAAAGATTGTTTTTTTAATTCAAGATTGAAAATCTACGTCAGAGAGTTTTTGGGTATGTTGATTACGAATCTGCTATGAAAATTTGCAATTTCAATATGGCGGCTCCAATATGGCGACCGATATTGTTTTGACTGTAGGAAATTTTAATGAAAATGAATATAAAGAAGTTTTTCGATCTACAGATTTCAAATATATTGAACTTTAAGAAGGTGGACACAAAATTACTACCGAATTTTTTAAATTTCATGTGATTGTCAAGAAATTGTTTATCTTCTCAAGGGTATTCAAAATATTCAAGGTTGCTAGTATACAAATAAAAATATTTCAGATAATAGAAATGAAAACCCAATATAGTCAATATAGGCTTAATAGTGGTTGCAGATGAGATTTAACAAGACGCATTCGTGTTAAGCTGATTATTATTATTATTATTATTATTATTAGGGAGGGGCTACCCACCTTATGGGTGTTAAGCCGATAGCTGTTAAATTATTCGAAGAATGATCAACTCAGGGTAGAAACAGATATGTTTCATTTTTAATTTTTCGTTATAAATCAAATTTTCAATGTTTAATACTAATTATACATGATGTAGTAGGTACCTAATACTCAATATCGAAATAATGTTAGAAGGGAAAATTCATAAAAGAAATTGAACTTGAAGGACTGTACATATAAGTTAGGTTTAATTGATATCAACTGGAGAAGGAGCCTGTAGGCCCTATCACATATCAGTGGAAAGAGCTCAGTTATTTCAACAATGATTTATTCATGGTGGGACATTCCATGTAACTGCCATTATATAAAAGGCACTTCTTACTTCATGAGCAAAGAAAATATATTTCCACCCCCGACATTGGCGCCCGCATACAGACTGATAGAAAATCCCCTGGGTGAATGATGTATGGGAAGATTGTAGTCAAACAGTAGGACCAAAATCCGGGAGTAGATGGAATTGGAGAATAAAAAAGTAAGGCGATGGTACAGCCCTCTTCCATTAGATTGAATTGTTAAGAGTTTATTGGTATTTATTTTTTTTCTCCTAACGAAAATCAGGGAAAGTGTTGCTAATGCCGTCCGGGGCGAACTGTTGTAAAACGTAGCATTCCACAAGAAGCATTGTAGTCAGAAATCAATAAGCCCATTCATGTTGAACGCCTTTTAAATATTGAATCCATTTCCTGGTAATTGATTGCAAAC
Organism: Eutolmus rufibarbis; assembly: GCA_963920795.1. Taxonomy (NCBI): domain Eukaryota; kingdom Metazoa; phylum Arthropoda; class Insecta; order Diptera; family Asilidae; genus Eutolmus; species Eutolmus rufibarbis. The sequence continues at coordinate 34,673,858 of OY987205.1, forward strand.
TGTGAGCGAAATGTTTCACTTTGCTGAAAAAATAAGTGTTTCTTGAACACTTCTGGCGAATTCTATCTCTTGTAAATCATTTACAGAGCTTACATATAAATATACAATTCCAATACTTTTTTCTAAGCCTTTTATTATAATTACAGGAAGTCATTTTTACCTCTTCCTCTTGTAAATATAATATTTTGATTGAAATGGCGAAAGCACGAAAGCTGTGTAGTGTATGTTAAGCCGAGGATTTAAAATAAAGTAGAAGGCGCTTAAATTAAAATTATGGATTTAAAGAGGAAAAAAATTAATTTTCATGTATCGCCGCAGCAGTAAAAAAATACACACTTAAAATTTTGAAGATGAAAGAGAAATAAATAATTTAAGTATATTAAAATCAAAACTCGTGTGGCGAACGTGAACGTTACATATTTTGAAATACCAATCTAAATTTAATTTATTGTATTGATGTGTGAGACTGGTCAGTAGTTTTATATTAGAATCAGTTTTACTGTAGTTCTTGTTAAAGTATATTTTCAATCGAAGTAGTAAAAATATTGTAGTAGCTTGGAAATAGTTTTTGTTTGAGAAAAAATAGTTTAGTGTAGAAAGCGAACAATTGTAATTCGGGCGGAATACTTTTTCACTAGAAGTTTTATTTAAAATAAATAATTCAACAACTCAAAGCAATTATCTTTTTATTTCCTTGCGAACAAGTAGTGAGTCCCATTGGATACACTACAACTGGTGACCCCGACAACAAAAAAGTGCATCGACTGAAAGGTGTAGGGAAGTGTTGTGTTGTGGAGAAATTCGAGGCCAGTGAAAAGGCTGGAGAAAGGCAGGAAAGTGCTTACGCTGGTTCGACCTGTTCCAACATCTATAGAGTTTCACCTAGACAGCGCAGAATACTGCCAAGCCCAGTTCAAATAAACCTCCAAAAGAGCTTATACGCTCCAGCGCGTAAAATTCCGCAATTGTATCGCAAACATCAACAAAGAAAAAAAAAAAAAGCAAAACAAAAACAAGGCAGACGAAAAGCAGCAAAGAAATATATATAATTCAGTTATTAAAGTTGAATGAATTGTACACTACACTATCCTCGCACATTTTAATTTGTAAATTGCTCGCCACGAAAGGCGCTGCCGTCTTCACAAGTGAGCCTGCAAAAGAGGAAAAAAAAAATCATCAAAATATCAAGAAAGAAAAACGAAACAACTTCAAGAAAGAAGATCGAGACAACCAAGGCAACTCAACAAAGAAAAATCAGGGAGTAGTTCTTTTTATGCTTATAGAATTTTAGACGCTATTTTAGTTATTGTTCATTAATTGTTAACCTTTTTCACACATTCCGCGTTCTCTATCGAAATGAATCAATGTGGTGATTTCGTTCAAGTCTCCGTTACCGGCAACGAGAGTGTTAGTTCTGTTTCGCCAAAGAACACTCTCCCTTCCGTATCCGCGATTGGTGTCACAGTTTCCCCTTTTTGGAAAACGGCACCTAAATTTTGGTTTAAACGTTTGGAAGCTCAATTTGACCTCAACAGAATTTCAACAGAATGCACTAAATTCAATTATGCTCTTTCCTCGTTAGATGAGGATATGATTCATCTAATTACTGACATTTTGAACAATCCACATCCAACACAGCCTTACTCGCAACTAAAAGAAACTTTAATATCTCGATTAACTGCCAGTGAATCCGCGAAATTGAATCGTCTTCTTGGTGACATTGTTTTAGGAGATCGTTCTCCATCGCAGTTCCTCCGAGAGATGAAAGAACTGTCTAATGGTAATCTAACGGACGACATTCTGAAGACTCTTTGGATGCAAAGATTGCCCGAGAACATGAGATCGATTCTCTCGTGTAATACAGGCACTCTAAGTGATTTGGCTAAGTGCGCAGATAAAATTTCGGAAATGACTAACAAGCCATCAATTTTCGCTTGTACATCTTCACAACAAGACAATTCACTTGTTTCACATCTCACTTCACAGATGTTAGCCTTGACTAAACAAGTTCAAGATCTGACTTTTGAGGTAAAATCTCTTAAAAGAGATAGATCGTTAAGTCGATCTTCAAATCGTTCTTCTTCGTCAAATTTTTCTTTTAACCGTTCCAGATATAAGACCAAACCAAATTCGCAATCTATTAAACATCCGGATTGGTGTTGGTACCATTTCAAATTCCAAAATAACGCAAAAAAGTGTGTACAACCATGTTCGTTTAATTCTTCAAACTTACAAAAAAACTAAATCGCATTTCATCAATGGCGACAGATGTTAAGCGCGAACTTACTAGTCGCCTACATATTTTCGACAAATCCACTAATTCTTATTATTTGATAGACACTGGAGCCGACATTTCAGTCATTCCTGCAACTAAATCAAACAAATTATTACCATCAGCTTTACAACTAACAGCAGCAAATTCGTCAATCATAAATACTTATGGTAAAAAAATTCTTACCTTGGATCTTGGACTCCGAAGAAATTTCCAATGGAAATTTTTAATTGCAGATGTGGACAAACCTATTTTAGGTGCTGATTTTTTGTGTCATTTCAAATTAATTGTCGATTTGTCTAAAAGAATCCTATTGGATCCTCTCACAAATCTAACTTCAAATGGTAAACTTTACTCAGGTCCATCCTCAACCTTATCGGTACTTCTCAAACCTTCTTTGAATGAAGAGATTCAGAAATTGCTTAAGGAATTTCACAATATCACCATTGATACAAATTTTTCGAAACCAGTAAAACATCCAATTACACACCAAATCAAAACTATTGGCCCTCCAATTTTCTCTAAAGTTCGCAGATTATCTCCTGAAAAACTTTTGATTGCTAAAAAGGAGTTCGACTTCTTACTCAATCAAGGAATCTGCAGGCCCTCTAACAGTTGTTGGTCATCTCCATTACATATGGTTCCGAAACCAAATGGAGAATGGAGACCTTGTGGCGACTACCGACGTCTAAATTCAGTGACAATCCCCGACAGATACCCAATACCTTTAATCCACGATTTTGCTTTCCACCTTCAGAATTGCAAAATATTTTCAACTTTGGATTTAGCAAAAGCATACCATCAAATTCCTGTAGAACCCGAAGATATCCCTAAAACTGCAATATGTACACCTTTCGGCTTATTTGAATTCACTCGAATGACTTTCGGCCTCTGCAATGCTGCACAATCTTTTCAAAGGTTTATCCACTCAGTTTTACAGGATTTACAATTCTGTTTCGTCTATCTAGATGATATTTTAATAGCATCAAATTCTGAACAACAACATCTAGACCACCTTCGCCAAATTTTCCAACGTTTTCAACAACATGGTTTAATTATCAACATTGAGAAATGTAACTTTATGAAATCGGAAGTAAAGTTTCTTGGTCATATATTAAATGCTGAAGGCATTAAGCCTACTCCTGAGAAAGTGGAAACCATCTCAAACTTCAAAAAACCTTCAACAGTGAAGGAATTGAGACGTTTCCTTGGAATGGTAAATTTTTACCGTCGTTTCCTTCCTCATGCAGCCGCACATCAATTACTCCTAAACAAATTTCTTACAGGAAACAAAAAAGATGGTTCAAAACAAATTAACTGGACACTTGAAACAATCAAGGCATTCGAAAATATTAAATCCCAGTTAACCCAAATTACTCTTTTAGCATTCCCAAACAATAACGCCCAACTTGGCTTATTTGTAGATGCATCCGATAACGCAATCGGAGCGGCTCTAAATCAAAGAGTTAACGACAATTGGCAACCTCTTGGTTTCTTTTCAGTGAAATTAAGTCTTGCGCAATCTAAATACAGCGCTTATGATCGTGAGTTGCTAGCGGTATACAAAGGAATAAAGTATTTTCGGTATCATCTTGAAGGAAGAAATTTTATAATTTTTACGGATCATAAACCCCTTACTTTCGCTCTAAAACAAAACCCAGAAAAGGCATCGCCCAGACAAGCAAGGCATTTGGATTATATTAGTCAATTCTCAACAGACATCAGACATATTTCCGGTAAGGACAATATCGTCGCAGATGCATTATCTCGTCTTGAAGAGATACATTTACCTTCCTCGATTGATTTCGAAGCTATAGCTACCGCTCAAGAGTCCGATAGCCAGCTTAAAAATCTTTTGGAAAAAAGCTCTTATAAATTTTCCAAATTACCAGTCTTGGGAAGTAACAAACAAATTTACTGTGAAGAATCTAAATCTCATAAAAGACCTTTTATCCCAGAAGCCTTTCGTCTACAAATCTTTAACTCAATTCATAATTTGTCCCACCCTAGCATTCGAGCAACAAACAAGATGATTACATCAAAATATTTTTGGCCCTCGATGAATAAAGATGCTAACAATTGGAGTCGCAGTTGTTTGGCTTGTCAAAGAAATAAAATTTCTCGTCATGTCAAAAACCCATTTGGCTCATTTCCAATAACATCAAATAGATTCGAAACTATTCATATGGACATCATCGGCCCTTTACCTCCATCACATGGTTTCAGATATTGTCTCACCATAATAGATCGTTTTAAGCGATGGCCTGAGGCAATACCTTTGACCAACATTTCAGCCGTAGATTGTGCTGAAGCTCTTTGCCACAACTGGATTTGTAGATTCGGTGTTCCCAAAATTATAGTCACCGATCAGGGACGTCAATTCGAATCAACGCTTTTTAAAGAACTAGCTAAACTTTTAGGAATAAAACACAATCGCACTACACCGTATCATCCACAGTCGAATGGTTTTCTCGAACGATGGCACAGAACACTCAAAACCGCAATCAAAACATATCAGACAGACTCTTGGTCTGATGTTTTACCTTTAGTTTTATTTGGCCTTAGAACAGCATTTCGTGAGGAATTTATCGCAACTCCAGCTGAATTGCTTTATGGTCAAGCTTTAAGACTTCCTGGAGATTTTATTGAGACAAATGCTCCCGGCTTTCAACATAGCATTTTCGTTAGTCATTTACGAGATCTTTTTGATAAAATCCGTCCAATACAAGCTTCCAACCATTCAAAGGAGAAGTTTTTCAAATTTAAAGATTTAGAGGATTGTTCTCACGTTCTAGTACGCAACGATGGATCAAAAGGTAATTTTCGTAGTTGTTATGAGGGACCTTTTCCGGTCGTATCACGGCATCAACATTACTATGTTATCAAAATTAAAAATAAAAATGTTAACGTTTCTTTAAACAAATTGAAACCTTATTTTTCTTCAATGGAAGACCAATGCAGTAATAATAATCAATCCTCACTTTCTACGATAGAGCAAAATAACATTTCGAATCTTACGAAGGTCCAGCCAGCGTCTGGTAAATCTAAAAGAGTCCATTGGCCAGCGTCCATGGAAATTGTTTCATTTTGAAAAGCAAATACAACTTACACTAACAATAACACAAATATAAAAGTTGAACTTCCTGCATATGAAATTAAAGTCATTTTAAATTTCGCTCCTTTTGCAAATCGCTGGAAGGGGAGTGATGTGGCGAACGTGAACGTTACATATTTTGAAATACCAATCTAAATTTAATTTATTGTATTGATGTGTGAGACTGGTCAGTAGTTTTATATTAGAATCAGTTTTACTGTAGTTCTTGTTAAAGTATATTTTCAATCGAAGTAGTAAAAATATTGTAGTAGCTTGGAAATAGTTTTTGTTTGAGAAAAAATAGTTTAGTGTAGAAAGCGAACAATTGTAATTCGGGCGGAATACTTTTTCACTAGAAGTTTTATTTAAAATAAATAATTCAACAACTCAAAGCAATTATCTTTTTATTTCCTTGCGAACAAGTAGTGAGTCCCATTGGATACACTACACTCGATTTCTGATTCGGGAAAAGGATAATTTAACATTGTGATCTTCCAAATCGTAGCAAAAGGATTTGGGGCCATGGTAGTGGCCCTTCCAAGATGAGAAAACGAGCTGGGCTCAGAGTATTTTTCAACCCTTATAACTTTGGTCTGGGTAATACTTGAAACCTTGCAATTTCAGGATACGGTGTAGTCGTCAGACTTATGAAATATACTTAATTTTGTAGCCCTACTACTTTAGATTTTATTAATACGCAAATTTCATTGATTGATTACTTAGAAAATTGAAAATTAGTATGCAGACTGGGTTTAGTGTACAAATACGAGAAAATGAAAAAAAATTTGTTAATTTGCCTCTCCAACCCCTCACATTCGGTTGCAAATTTATAGGTTGTTAATTAAAAGTTTTTATAGAATGATAATAGGATTATTATTTATATAAAAAAGTAGCGTAAAGAAAACTCACAGTCCTACGAACAACCTAAAAATAAATTGAGATCCCATAATCAAACACATATTATTTTACTTTTATCTTAAAAAGTTATGAGATCTCATGTAGAGCCAAGCCCTAAATAAGTCTGCATCATACTCAAAGAAAGTTAATCCTTGGTTATTACGCGGAACTATGCCAAATAAGCATTTGGCAAATAGCAATTGTAATAAAAATAAAATCCCTCGAAGATTTCATGTAGGCTCAATGCACAATAATCAGCTATTCACAAATTTTCAAAGCTAGATTTCATGGCTCTTAAATGTCTTGGCTTTCGGTCGGATGGGATTTCGAATACTGAAATAGGCCTGATTGTCTATGCTCAATAGCGAGCTATAAAAAAAAGGAGCTGCTAACGTTACGATTATTTGCCATAGTTCCGCGAAATGGACTTATAAACTTTTTAAGAGTACAAAAGTTACGAGTCTTGTTTACATTTTTAACATGAAATATGTTTGGGAGGAGGACTAAGAATTAGGAAATTTAATTTAAATTATTAATTGTATACCTAAATCAATTTTAACTTTCATAAAGTTCTTCAATTTGTTTTGATATAAGCTCTGGAGGGTCTACTCGTACTATTAACCATTCTCATGAGGGATCGAATTAATGGCGTTCGCCGTAACTGGGTAGAATGAAAGATTTCAAATTTAATACTTAGATTGAGGATAGGCATTGGATGCAACTTCCAAAATCTTGTTTGGACCTAAATTGTAATTAACTAAGGTGAGGTCGTCCATATTGCCAGTTATGAAATCCTTTGTTACCGGGATGCAGCGAAGGTGCAAGGTATGTGCGTCATCAGGACTTAACAACTTTTGGAACTAGTTACCCAACTCCGGCAATTTCGAAGTTCGGCTTAATTGAGGCCACCATGGAAGGTAATGCAATCAAATTCTAATCGATTCATAGAAAATATTACCCTAATTCTGGAAAATGGGCCACAGGTATTTGTTGTGTTTATGCAGATTCTCGAGCGAACAAAGGAGTCGTTTGGGGCTGTCCCCTAATCTCGTTAAGCGTTTCAATCAAAAGTTTTGTTATTAATTAGGCGAGATGCGCGCACCGGCGCGGCGGCGGCGGTGGCGGCGGCGCATAGGCGGAAGGAATTCTGCTGCAAAAACTGCAATAACAGCGGCGAATGCACTCCGCGAGGAAGGCGGGAATTTTAATTAACAGTTCTTGGACTCCCTCCAAGCGCGATCCAATTTGCAATGATTTTAATCATTGAATCAACAGAAAAGCAATTCGCGCCGCTGCTACCCTAATTTGCCTTCACGGAAAACTTGCTCGATTTTCAATCAAGACTTGTCCTGGATTTTTGCCCCACAAATCAAAGTGCTCCACTAGCCGGGGATGTAAGAGTTTTCGATTAATTGGATCCACAACAAAATTGTAATCTCAGTCGGGGGCGGGCCATGGCTGGAGTAGCTCAACAAAACTCCCCGGCGCGGCTGCATGCAGATTCGATCCTTAGACGTTTATTCAAAAAATTCACTCGAATATTTTGCACCTGACCGAATTCCTTTCAATCCCACTCCCACCCGTTGCCTTGGACCGACGTCGCCGCCGCAACGGATTCGGGGAGGGATTCGAACAAACCGCAAATTATGCTAAGGAGGGCGTTTTCAATTCGCGGCGGAGCTCCATTTTTATGGAAATTAATACCTTGAGGAGAATTGAAAATTTGATTATACTTCTCTCCTTTCTGCCGTTCAATAGAATTTTAATTTGAAGAATACCGGCGGAGGACCCACGGTACACCCACCCGAACCCAAGAAGGTATCCCGGCTCGAATTCAAGATTTCCGCGGATATCGGAAAATATGCAAAATATTTCCATCTTTTAGAGAAGGTGATTTGTAATCAAATTCCACATTGACAAATCGCTAGTAATGAGTTGGTAATAAAATGTGCTTCTGGTCCCGTGGGATCTGTCAATACGCCGCCGATGCTAATCCCGAACGAGACGCAGCTGTCGGGAGATTTTCGAAGAATTAAAGCTGTTTCCTGCAAAATTGGGTCTAGAATTATGCGCGACTAATTCTGATCTGAAGTTATTCTTTTCGGGGTGTAGGCGGCTGACTTTGGGCGTGCCAGTCTCAAGTGTATTTGAAGGGTAAAGGCTTAAGCTAAGACAATTATAAACAAACAAACAAAATTCTTAATTCCAATTTTTTAAATCAGGTTCCGAATGCTTTGGAAATAAGGTTTTATTAATTGAAGCATCCTACAAGCTTGGTTGAAGCTCTATTCAGTGGTAATAATTTGACTTTCTAATGAATATTTATGAACTTGTATAACTTTTTATATTTTGATTATTATAGACCCCTAAATGGTCTCAATTATTTCATCACTGAAAATAATAATATATATTTAAAAAAATAAGTTTTTGAAGTCAATGGCTTTCTTTCAAAACTAATATGTATAAAATGCTCGTCATTCCCTTTCATTTGATACCCAATGACAGAGGAAAAAAAAAGGTAATTCGCCATCTTAGAGCATCCACCATATCGGGTTTAGAATGACATCATGGAGATTGTCATATTTTACTCAACGAACGCTTCCATTTGATAACAATTTTACAGGGATCGTGAACAAAAAGCTGATCCGCCACCTTGAGTTTAGAATCATGATGCGTATCTTTTGTATTATACTCTTCAAACCCTTTCATTTGATACCCACGTTAAGGAGGTTGTGAACAATCAAGTTCAAGGGGCCTGCCATCATGGGGCCTGCACCATATTGGATTTGGAACGATATTAGATACAATGTGGGTATATATAGCATTTGGAAAATAGCAAATAATACTATATTGCATTATCATCAAAACCAATGCTGTGTCCAAAATTTCAGCACGATTGGATGACGTTAAGTAGACCAAATTTCAATCACTAAATTTGACCCATACAACAAACCGAGTTTCCGAGCATAATAAAAACATTGAAAACTTGCTGGTTATTTACAAATTTGGAATTACTTTTCTTAAACTTAAACTCTAAATTACTTTAAAACTTTGGTAATAGTCAGTGTTGTACTGATTTAAGCAATTGTATTATTATTATTTAATTTTATACCACAAAGTGGTATTCCCGAATTAAGAGTAGAAATTGAGATTCTTTACATATTCTGACGAGAAAATTCGCTAGAGAACGTTTTTGCATTACAAGCATATTATTAAGCTTAAGTATGATCTAAAAATATTACTTTTTGCGTCCTTAGTATGGTTTCAAAAATAAACTGAAATTGAATTCATGGGAAAGCCCAGCCCCGCGCATTTAGAATTGTGGTCTGAAAATTCCAACTCTAATGGATTTTATTACTTTCTTTAAGCTATTAATATATTGTTACAATTTTGCCCGTCGAGCGGCTGGCTGGCAAAATTGCATGATCGGTCCCGCTTGTAACTCTTGATATGGGGACCTATTTTTATTTTTGTTAAGAATAAGTTGGAATTTCGAGCCGGGACACCAGCCAAATCTCTTCAGTGTGGCTGAATAGTCGGTGCCCCTGCCACAGACGCCACGATCTCACAGATGGAACGCTAGTCTTCATATCCACTCGATTAAAACTTTGAGAGTGAATTACAAGGAAGGCAAATCTTTGCAACAATATTTTATTAAGACCAGTCCAGCATTTTAAGAAGAAAATTAATTGAAAACAACTTTTATAAAATTATAAAATTTTATGTCGCCCACTGTTCACAAAAATTAAATAAATGTCATTTACATATGAATATATATCTTTATTATGCCCTGAAATCACACATTTTTCCACCGAATTTATGTAATAGCAGTTGATTTACTTTATACTCACATGTTTTCATAAAATATCGGCGTAAAACCAAATTTATTTTATTCCCTTATTCCTTGTATAATCTCTCTTCACAGTAGCATGTGCCACAATGATACGAAATTACCCATAGGTAATTTTGCAATTAAGAATTAACATTTAACAATTAAGAAGTAACGGACTATCTCAACTCAGTTGGTAGGAACGGACGTGTTTGCTCCTGCTTGCGTTACTATAGTTTAATAATTATCCTTTTTACCACGTTCTTTATATAACACCATTAGAAAGTCTAGTATTTGCGGTACCCAGTTATTAGCGTATAGTGTTCAGTATTTACTTGCTTTAGCTATATACACGCGTCAACCGTAATCAGATCAGCGGCGGAGTATCGAGCACATATCGACAAATTCAATACCACCATCGAGAGTTCGTAATGAACAATCACTAAAAGCAGCAACTCCTAAACGCAAATATAACGATGCGCGTTCAACGTGTTCATTAGAGTCCAGCACTAAATTGAAACCGATCGCAATGGCTGTCTCAATTAACAGTAATTACAAATATGTCGTCCTAATTAAACCAAGCGGAGACCATATCAAAGTGGTCTTTGCTAGCCGTGAGGAAGCGAATGCAATGTTATGCGATAAAACAATTGCTAGTTATCATGTGTATATTCGAGCCGATGCCACGGAAATATTCGGTGTAGTCAACTATAGCGATATAGGCGACTGGAATGACATCAACGATATCGCCACGAAAAACAAGGGCAGATTTGCAAGCGGATTTCTCTCGCATAACTGGAAAACCCTCACATCTAGCATAATAGATTCTCTGCTACAGGCTATCCAAGCACAAATTCTGACGATCATCAGCGCTCTCGCTAGCTCACAACCCACAATGTCTAATGAACTAAAAATCTTGCAGTAGAACTGCCGCAGCATTCGCGGCAAATTAGATGATCTGATGCTGCTTGCTGAAGAACACAATGCTCATGTGATAGCTTTATCCGAGACATGGCTCAAAAAGATTTTGAGCTCCAAAATTCGTGGTTATTCAGTCGCTAGACAAGATCGTCAAGATGAACACGCTGGGGTCCTTATCGCATGCAGAAACGACATAATCGCAGCTCGGTTAAATCTCAATAATTCGTTAGAATGCGTAGCCTGCTCGATCCAACCCGCGAATAATAATATAACAATCGCTAGCATGCACATTAATCCATCGACACTAGTTAGCTTGACTACTCTAACGAATTTACTTGAGCAACTTTCGCACCCGCTGCTGTCGCTGGGCGACTTAAACGTGCATAATAATCAATGGGGATCAAGTTCATGGTAGCAACCATCTACCGATCATCGCTACCTTCACCATGTCTAGCCCACCTCAGACAAGAAATCACCAACCCTCAATCAACCTCTCCAAAGGTACAAGTCCACTATCCGATCAAGTATAGAATACGGTTCGTTTGCATTCCACACTATGGCAAAAATCCGCGCCACAAAAATTAGCCGCATCCAATGGAGAGCCCTATGGACTGATGACATGACATACACGCACATTGGAAGTTCAGGCTGGGATGATCCCAGTTGATCTCCGATAGCGTAAGCTTTCGGATTAACTTATACTGAAGTCATTCGCAGGCCCCAGCAATCGACTCCGCTCCAGCCTGTTGTACCTCAAAGAGCTGTTGATCCCGAACTGCACGGTGGCCATAAATCAATCCGACAAATTCCCATGCTATTCGTATCCCTTCAACAGCATTATACATAGGCCACACGTATCCTGACACTTGCGGGACGAACTGAAGAATTTGGAAGATCCGCCGGACGATGTAATCTTATCGCTGTACTCTTCCCTCCAGGAATGTATTTCCACGGATGGATCTCAGTTAGCCTCGGGACCCGGATGTGCTTTCTATACTAACGATGAGTCATTCTTTATGACCAAAATTTCGGACCCTTCCTCAGTGTTCCTAGCCGAACTCATCGCGATTTCGAAGGCAGGAGAAAGCATAGACGATAAACATTGTGGCCGCTATATGATCCCCTCAGACAGTATGTCCGCCCTAGCGGCGCTCTCAAACAGCCATATTTCAACCCATACGGTAGACTTAATATACCACGTTCCACACGAACTCTACAGTCTTAAATATCGAGGTTTTTCCGTTACACTGGTTTGGGTCCGAAGCCCATAAAGGAATTCCTGGCAACGAGGCAGCGGATGGACTGCCAAAACGAGCGATTCTCGAATCGGAACAATCCTGGCTCAACATGGCTCAATTACATCCCTGTCTTGAGCAAATCGTACATACCTAATTGGCAAGAAAGATGGACTCAAAGCGATCGAGGACGTCACTTCTATAGCATCTTACCCACGATAAACGACCAACAGCCGTGGTTCCAGAAATTTAAAGAAGACTTCGACAGGGCTGAGTTACAAACTATCTGCAACATTGCTGCAAACCACTACGGTCTAAACAACCATCTGAATCGATTTCAGATTACTGATTCTCCATTATGCTCAACCTGCAATGCATATGAGACGGTCGACCACTTGCTCCTCATCTGCCCCAGACTAGCAGACAATCGGCTACTAGCATCTAACAACTAGTTAATGGCGACCCTATGAGCACAGGGTTTCCGGCCTCCGTTCGACAGTAGGCATATCATAGCCATCTCCACTTCGGCAGACATAGTTCGGAAGATCCACAAATTCGTAGCCACAAATGAATGTAAGATCTAAAATGTAATATAACACGCAGACAGAAGCACTTATGTATCTGCCCTGTTATATTTATAACACAAAAACAATAAAATTAAAAAAAAATTAAGAAGTGACACTTCACATGACATGTCCTAATTCAATTGTCGATACTTTATCTTATTACTTGCTTAAAGTTCGTAATCAAAATAATACCAACAGTTAATTACGTTCAAATTAACTGCAATCATCACATTAACAAAGTTAAATTTCATAACATGGTATTCAATTTTTACATCAACAAATTCACAAATACTTATGATTACCAAGGGAATTTATCCATATTCCATACGTGCGACGTATCCATTTTTAATTAGACTAATTTGTAAATATTGTATCAGATATCTCGGAAGTGTGTAAGTAATTATATTTCCCAGTCGATTATAATAATTAATTTCAATTTACGGGAAGCATGGCAAAAACTTATGAAAACATGCATTACACTTGTTAATTGATTAAGATGTTCCGTAGTATATTAAATTTTAATATAATAACATACTCGAGCTGTAGATGAAGTGTAGACGAGTATGCCCTTAGGCATGTAATCCATCAAATTTCTGTCTTCCCTTTAATGAAGAATTCTAAAAAACCAATTCCCATCAATCAATTGTGTCTTTTACGGGTATATCGGATGTAGCTGTGTGTCATTTTAATGTATTTACTTAAAAAATAAAATCTATAAAGGTTTTAGATAATACGTCTTTTATCAGGTGCTGTTTTGATGTGGGAACTTTATTAATATACAAAGCGTATCGTTCCCGAAAGTAACCGGAACTTGGAAATATTTGATGATTCTATATTAAAATTAAAACGTACATACATCTGCGCGTCACAGCATTTTTTCTCAGAAACTGCACATGACAAAATCTTAAAACTTGGCATTAGTTATAAACAGATTTTCCTCCAATACATACATATATTTAATGTCAATTGAAAACTAGAGCACGTTTGCTTGGAATCTAATACTTTTGGGTTAAATTTTGATGCTAATGTTTTGGACTTTAATAGGTATACTTGTGAAATAAATAAAGTACTTTTGTAATGGGTTTTTATATGTTTGGAATGTATTATAGTAAGTTATTTTTGCATATGAAAATATAAAAATTTACTTGAAACTGGAAGATATTAAATTAAATTATTTAATCATGAATACATTTTTTTAAGTAATTATGGTATGAAATTTCGAATTAACAAAAAATTTAATGTTTTCATTGTTGTGGGGGGAGGTTTGAACATGCCTGGGGCAGTTTTAAAATATAAGTACAAATGAGGGAATTTAGACGTATAAAGTTAGATACCTAACAGAAATATGTATCTTGTCTATTTCGTTTGGGTATGCCCAACACTAATTACAATTATTTTTTATCAAATGTTTTGAATCTAGCAGAAGTAAGTACTACAAATAAATAATGGAATAAATAGGAAGAAATTCTAAAACAAATTATAATTCACTTACTTATTTATTTATTATCGATAATTTACTAAAGTGCTAAAGGAGCTAGGTAGATAAACCTGATCTTAGGCCCATCTGACGATTTTTGAAACATATTATATTGATTAGATAGTTTAGGTGGGCAAAGTTGTTTCAAATTGGTTAGAAAAAAAAAAACAACGACACATTTAAAAAATTTGAGTTTATTAACACCGTGAAGGGGCATTTATAACTAACAACTTAATCAATCAATTCAATAATATCGCAAACACAAAATAAAATACGTAGTTAAATAAATTAAGTCTTTTCAACTGAACTCTAACCAAAAAAATTAGAAATCATTTGCTTTAAATATAATACAATTAAATTGTTGATGAAATTAAATTTCGATGTAATGTTTTCGTTCGAAGTCAACTTGCATGAACTGGGCCCCTGAAAGTTGAAAGATCGGTGCAGATGGAAACTCAATTGCAAATTCCTGGTGAGCTTCCTCTTCAGACAGGAGGTCATGATTCAAAATCGCAATAAACCATTGAGCCCCTTTTCGAAATCCGCCCTTCTCGGCTGTCCTCAGAGACGGGCGGGTTCCTTTCATTTTGAACCACATAAAGGCAGGAAGCGTCAATGGACTCCTCCACACCTTTTCGAGATAGTTGAAGGTATAAAAGCATCCCACGAGCAATTGAAATTTGCTGACGTAGAATGAGGAAAGCCTATTTCGTGGTAAATGCCCATTATGCACCCCCGACCCGAACGGAAAGTTCTCACAAGGAAACGGAAGACAAAAATATAATTACCGGCTCCAAATATGCGCAAAGCGAATGGGGCGTAGGAGGGAGTGCCTGTTTGTCTCCTTCTATAGCTAGAATTCTCGAGAAACGAGGACACCGTGAACACTTAGAACTCAAAAGACACACTCAGTCGGTGGTTCATACAGAAATTCTGTACTACCCCACAATCGTCGTAGATATGCAAGTTTACTTTAAGAACGGCCCCATCCCGTCCTGGAGCCCTGCAGCCCCAGAGCCCTGCAACCCTTCACTCGGATGTGTTTAACCCAGACCGGAGCGGCAATGGGATTGACCTCGAGGTTCGTTGCTCCACCACAAATAGTCAAATTTTTGATTTTAAGTGCGCCCGGAAGCATTTAAGCGATATTTCGCCTCCGGGAGCGAAAAAGGCGCCCATGAATATGGGAAACGCTTGATAAATTTATGATGCCTATTTAGCTCTGCGGGGCGTTCAGTGTGTGTCATTTCTGGGCTGCACCGGATTTATGCAAGCCATTTCAATATATGTAAATGAATGCTCCGCGCCTAAAGAGGCGAAGTGTCTTTCTTACAGTGGAGCCCCACTGGAAAATATTTCGCTTTCGTCGCTGCCAGCGCTCTGATTCCAAATTGTACTGCGGTGTATAAGGCGGTTTTAAGTGCAGTGCCCCACAAACCCCGGAAGGCAGACGCTTTAAGCCGAGGAGGGCGTTATCACGAAATACAGCACCAAAAGTGGGAACTTTTTAAAACCGACGAAAATTCATTGAATTTCATCAACACTGGAGTTCTAGAAAGTTTCGAAGTGGTATGTATTTTGGGCACTCTACTTTATCTTTGCGATATTTCTCTGAATGCAACCAATCAGCAAAGTGAGTTATACAAAACAAAATAGAAAAATTGTACTGCTTAGAATCCATATTTTAGTTTTCTGAATTGAAAATACGAAGCGATTTACGAATTGATGCTTTTAGGGAGTAATTTATTTATTAAATTGTATCTCCCTTAGGGCACTAGTCGTTCTTTCAAAAATATTTTTACGAAATATGTATACTAGGGTTGTCCTTATTCCTAAGAAAAATATTTTTTTTTTTTAATTTCACGGGCCACCACATAATTTGATTATATACCATAAGAAACTATTTCAGTAATTTTTTTAAATTTTTTACATGACATTTGAGGGTTGCTACTAGGGTTTGAATTTTAAATAAAAACTCAAAATCTCTACATTTATTGGATTATTTTATTCATAAGTCAGGACATAAAAAATTCAAAATTATTGTTGTTGTTATAAATTAAGATATTATATAAATATTTGACTCATTTATTTTTAAGATACAAGGGTTGACTTGTTAGTATTAGGGTACTTTTTTCTATACTCTTTCACCAACAAAAGCAAATATTGCTTTTGTTCTTCATTTGTTGTAATCAATTTATTATATTCCTCCATTAAAGCAACACCGCGCTCAGCTATGTCGTTCACTACTCGCAAAGAATGAACGGTATTTTTGGCAGCTACATAATCAGCTTCTTCGTTCCAAGTTTCCACGTCTTTATTCAAAAAATTTGATGAGATACCCAGGATCTGGAAGAATCGTAAGGTATTGCTACTCACGAAGTTTTCTATATTTTTTTAGTGGATATGTTTGATATCAAGGTTTATTCTTTTTGAGCAATCTTCCGTGCCTTCAATTTTGCTTCTTTTGTGCTTCTACTATTTTCTTCTTCTCTTGAACTGAAAGTTCGTCATCGAAAAATGAAAACGAAACTAGCTCTTCCGACAAATACCACAAATGACTTAGAATTCTTTTCAGCGCAACAGTAGCCATATTTTTGTTAAAGCTTTCAAAGGCTGTAAGGTCTTTCAATAATTGTAAGTCATTTCTTGGTGCTGACCATGCTTCACTTGTTCCACGTTCCAATTTTGGAACTGTTAGAAGTTGATCAACTCCATGTCCTGATACCAAAAATGGCAGCCGATCTACAGTTTCATGTCCAGTAATATCTTCTATAAGTTTGTCATCCCAATTGATTGTTAATGACGAATTAGGTTTAAACTCGCTTTTGAGAGACTCTGCAACTGCTTTGCGGTTTTTCACACGCTGCCGACGAATAGAAGATCTATTGACATTAAACTCTGATGGATCACATCGTGCACTTTTCAAAGTAGATGTCACGACCATAGCTGCTTTTCTGTCACACAATTTAGAGACATCAAGACTAGAAGCTAATTGGCTGTTAATAATGTCTTTTCGAGCTCGTTTTTGAGGTGGTTGCATTTTGGACAATTGGACAATATACTTCATGGCAACTTTGATTGGTTTAATTCGGATAATAATTGACCGATAAGCCAAATGTTAGTTTGATTTCTAGTAGCTATACTGAGTCCGCTACTTCTAGACGCCATTGCAAGTTGAAACACGTTTATATGCCTTTTACACGCGTGCGCTCTCGTTAATAACTAATTGGAACTGAAGTGCGGGGCGGGCTAAATCTCGACACGTAGGTGCAGAAGAGAGGTCGAGGGGAGAGGGGGAAGAGGAGCGGTTGCCTATGCGAGTTTTACTTGCAGTTTAAAATGTGATATAAACACTTAAATGAAGCATTAGTGAAACCATCATTTAAGCGGCCAAACAACGCTTTTTGTTAAAATTTGACAACTGGTAGCGACCTCTAAATCGTAACAAAAAATTAAAAGAAAAAAATTCGTTTCATATTTAGATGTACCTATATAATCGAATGACAAAGGGCCATGGTGATAATCCAAAAGTCGAAAAATAAGGACCACCCTTTGTATACATCAAATGATGACTTTGATGACTTCGTATGGCAAATGATTTTCTATTTAATAATTGGCTTGAAAATTCTTCATCGCAGAATTTTAGCCCTTTCTAAGCATGTATTTCTTTCAATTTATTATGTTTTCACCAGAAAGCAAAGAATGTTGTGGTTACAGTTTAAGAAGTATTAACTGACTGTAGATCTGCGTATAAATAAATAAAATACAATCAACTCGAATTCAGTCGACACATATAGAGGTTTATAATCCTTTTTTTTCACAACATGTTAAAGAGATTCCAAGAACCTCACTTTTAAAGCTAAACAAATTGAATTCAATTCGATGAAAGCCAACAAATAATAAAACTATTGTGTACCTAGCTTTTCAGGGTAAAAGAACAAAAGTATGAAGGTTTGGCATAATGCCTTTAGTAACCATTGATCAAACTTGATTAATTTTTGTGGAACACTCAAACAAACGTAATGTTGTTATGATACGAGCGCATTGAAACAGATTCCTATTTCGAAGTTTGGTATCGCGATACTTTCAAAGTTTTCAAATTTGTAACATAAATTAGTGAAGTTAAGATAGCAGACGAATGAGAATTCCTAAACTTTCCAGGCTTCTTGCAAATTGGAGATTGGAAGATACTTTATAAATCGTATAGCTGACTATTTTTGATGACCTTGAATGACCTTGTCGTTTTAGAGATTTTGAAATCAAAGGGTTCTTTGTAAAAATAACTTGGCAACACAACTACACAATTTGGCATATATTTTAGTTACACATAAGTTACACTCAAATTCTTAATTTTTCTATCGACGTTGATGTATTGCAAATCTTTTTTATACGAAAACTTTTAATTACAATAAATTATTCGCTATCAACTAACATAATATAGTATAATTTATTTAAAGAATTTCTGAAGTTGCAAACTGTTTTTATTATAGGAGTCAATCCCTTTAAAATAGTTTTAATTTTATTTATTTCATCATTTGATCGATAAATTGCATGATACCTACTTAATATTTTTAATATTAAGATATATTTTTATTGCTGTGAATGAATAGACTCATTTACTTTTCGTTTTTTATATACATACTAGCAAATGCCCGCGACTTCGTTAGCGTGATATTAATTTTATTACTTTAATTGATTACCGTCAGTTTAAATTGTATTCTCAATAGTATAGAAGCGCTTACGAAGCGCAATTCAAAGTAGCTGAGATTAAACAAAACTAAGTACGCTCTAGGGCTGTGCGTAGCGGCAAACGATAAATTTTTCCTTTTACTTTATCTTATATTTGAGTTTTCATTAAATACAGCTTATAATAATCACTGTATACTATTACAAAAAATTATAAAAAACCGCATCACAATACCTTCAGTAGTTTTTCCATGATTCTCGCGAGTTACGATTTTATTTATATAGATTACCTACTATTATAAAAATTGAAAAAAAGGTATTATAGTATATTTTGTAAGTTCGAAAATTCAGTTTCGAAAGTATGTTTGAGGAATATTTATACTATCTAAAAATGCAACTAAAATTCTTAAATTTAAAACTTTATATCGCAATATAACATAATAGCTTGCTCGCCTTCAGCGTTGCCCAGAATAATAATTATTAAATATATTTACGAAAATAACGCAACTTTAAAGCGAAAACATGTATATATAATTGTCCCTATTATTCTCTATTCTAAGGGGTAGATTTTAGGAAAATAATTACTTATTTTTGAAGTTATACTTCTTTAGGCTCGTTATGAAAAAATGATGAGAGTGAATTTTAACGATGCGCGAGCAACCGATACCCAAGTTTACCCTATAAAGTTGGGCGTTACTATTAAATATTATTACATTAAATTAATTAATTATTTTCCCAAAATAATAATTTTTGATCGAATTTGTGCATTAATAAATCCCATTTTCGCAATCAACGACCCAAAAAACCTCAATAACGACACCCATATCGATTTTTAGGTTTATTTACCCCATTTCACCCCCTAAAAGGGGTTGATTTTCGAAAAATCGCGAAATACTTATTTGCTTATTTGTTTTTAGGAGTACTCCTATGAAGTTTCAAGTCGAAATGTCTATTTAATATTTTTTGTCCATACAAATTTTGAACCCTCATTTTACCCCTTTAGGGGTTAAATTTCGAAATATCCTTCCTTATTCCTTGTATACATCATGAAAGGAATCTCTGTGGCAAATTTCAGCTTTTTAGGTCCAAAGGTTCGGACTGGGCGTTGATGAGTCAGTGAGTGAGTCAGGACTTCTCTTTTTATATATATACCTAGATGTAAACTCGTTCATATTATATAAACGATTTGTTCTCTTTCGTTAAAATTGGTTAATAAGTTCAATTTACAAATTAACAGAGCATTGAAGAACCATTATGTTTATCTTTGTTTTATGTTGATCTTTGATAGGATTTTATCAAAATATTTTATTAATGTGGCTTTGTCCTTGTGATATGTTTTGAAACTGTATTGAGAAGCGATGGAAAAATATAGCTCTAAAAAGGACATTTAGAAAAATAGTCTATTAATATGTGGAGAGAAACGTGTCACAGACAATCGGCCATGAACACTGATGGTCAAAAGTGTAATCGAAAAGTACATTTTTTATTGTCACAGTAAAATAGATTTTGATTTTTATTTATATAAATCACTGTTCACTTTTTGAAAAAATCGCGTTAATATATAACTGGAGAGATTGTTAAAATGATACGTTTAAAAGTGCCACTTTCAAAAATAACGACTCTTATAATAGTATTATAGTTTAATTTTATAAACCCTGTTCTTTGCTTTAAAATTGGTATATTTAGTTATTTCCCTAGGAAAGTTTAGAAATTTAAGAAATTTAGGTTGCAATACAATACCATTGAAAGTTAATCTTACACCAAAACGAAAGAATAGAGTTTAAATACCATTCCTTTAAAACTTAGCTCACTCTCTTCAGACTTTTGATCGAAAACTCGCCCGTAGAAAGTTAGCAACGTGACTGCGGCTAATTGGACTGGTTCTGGCCGTTGATTCCGAGGCTCTTGATTAAAATTTTAGGAGCGCGTGTTGCGCTAATACAGTCTTTTGTAGATCTGGCGCGGCCTTAAAATCGAACTCGGACAAATTGCACGGTTCTTATATTGAAAGGAATTCATAAATCACGGCAGCCCAGGAACACCACTTCCGCACGAATTCGTAAACCTCCTTTTTTTCGCTAGAGCGTTCTGCTCAATCAGAGGGGAGTAAAACTTTTATTTCCCACTACCTGGCCGGCCGGAGCCTTTTCCATCGCCAAGGATAACATAGAAATGTATTCAATAGAAAAGTTTTCTGTGGAATGGAAATCTCTACGTGCAGTGATTTGTGATTTCGTTGTTTAATATTTCGGGCACGTGGGTCCAGGATGCTGTTTTATGGAATTTTCTTTACCGCCGATTGCCGCCTTCTTCGTCGTCTTCATTACATAAACCCACATATCAGATTTTCGTTATCGCACGTATCCTTCCCATAAATATCATTCAAATGACGTGTGCATTCGTCCCTTCCTCTGGCCCAATTTTGCCTCGGTATACTCCCAGATTCTTCCAGATTAGAATTCACTGGAATACTAAAATTCAGTCGAATTGAAAATGGGTTCCCACGGCATGTAATTCACACAAAATGCTATCAATGGCTGCCGCACTCATCCGTACACCGGAGACTGGCTGTTTTTGGGGAAACAAATAAATTCTCGCATTGATAGCCTTTTCAAACCAGATTTATGGGGCCCAGTCCTAAAGAACTCCTGTTTGTAGGATAGGTGTTTTCGAATTGTTTCGCTTTGATCTTCGCGATGAGGGCTTTCACGCAGAACATATTTTTAGGTGGTATCATTACCTCCATCATTCTGCAGCAAACAAATTATTAAAATTGCTCTTCAAAGGAACTGAAGAGACGTAGGTATCTACTTTGATGACATAAATTTAGAATGTGAAACAGTCGTGTGGACTTGTGGGTAATGAAATGAATAAAACTATAATTAATCTGAAACCTCTCTTATTTGTTTAAAATATATTTTCAAAGGCTTCTTCTACTCCTATGTTGGTTTCACAGATGTTGAACTTAGAACGTTTTATTCATTTGTAAAATATCGCCTAAAACATAAGTAGGTAATACGGACACGCCTCCATTTGTATATGTATTTACATACACTATTAAATTTCATTTCAGAAAATAAATTTTGCGATTTCTTCCAAAATTAATGTATTGTAAGATATTTTTATATCAACTTAAACTTCCTAAATGTTTGAATAACGAAACGAGCAGAAAATTTCATGGTATCGGTAAAAAGAAATTTCTCAGGGATGGAATAATAGAAAAATTTTGGATTTGGATAGATAAAAGATTCAAGACAATTGCTATAATATTTTGTCTTGGAAGTAGCCCAAATAATTCCCATTTTTGGCTTTGCTATTTTTATGCAACAAAGTAATTAATTAATAATAATTCCTGTAACTTCTTAGAACTACAGTCGAAAGAAAAGTTCTAAAAAGGACGTAGCAACGCAGCCACGTAGGGAATTGCAATACCATGTAGGTTTTAATTAGTAATAGAACATAATCTATAGTAAGAAGAAAATTTTATGAGTTTTGTCGGGGATAATCTCTTCTTAACCTATTTCAAACATTTGTTCACTGTCCGATAGGTTCCCCTTAGGAGATACGCTATTAAATAAAACTAATTATTGTCTATTTGTCTGTTTGTCTGTGAAAATATCGCGAAGAGTTGAGCCTATTTCAATGGAATTTCCATTAAAAGATAGAGGATTGGCATGACCTAGGCTATTTTATACAAATTGTTTGTTCGCTACTTAAATCTACACCGCTGCTCCGATTGCGATCAAAGCTTGCACGCATTCTCTTAAGGGTGCTGGAAAAACCTATACGAGTATATTCTTTAAATATGAACAAGATGGCGGATTTCCAAATGGTGGCTTCGAAATAATGTACATCTATTGCAATATTGTTTTTGTTTGCTCAGACAGTGTTTGGGATAAGAAATTTGTACGCTTATATTTATAAACATGATTTCTAATTTCTATTAAATGCTTACAAATATAAGACAATTAAAAATGATGTATAATATGATTGTAATAAATATAAATAAACCTTCAAGAAGAAAGAGCCAACACCTTAAATACAATAACCCGGGAAAATATTCACTTTATGCATACATACTACTCGAGCACCGAGTAAATTTCTTACCTTCCCTCAAATATTCCATCCAAAAACAATTTTTTACTTTATATATCCCTTAGGATTCTAATATTTATTGGCATTTTCCTCCGAAATCGAGAAGGTTAAACCTGACACTTTTCAATTTTCGCTGCGAATAAAATGTTATCGCCTAAAAGCACGGTTCGACGCGCAAATGTGCCGATGTGCTGCGAGTAAATAGCGAAAACGTATTCCCTTGCATTAAACATGTAAATCCATCGAACACTTCTTTTGTTGGATTCTTATTACACGATATATCCTTCCTTACGCAATAAATATCCGATAGGATACGTTCGAGAAAAAAAACGACTCCTCAAACATTTGCTTGACTTACCAAGCGAATCTTATAAACCAAAAAATAGGAATCTTTTAAGTTAAATGGAATTTTGGGCATATTGAACAGAACCGCCTACATCATATCAACTTAATAAATGTGTCTAGACGAATTTTCAATTTCCTCTTCAGTTTGTAATCAAACATTTCTAGCTATCTACATGAAATTTACTTTTCTTTAAAATTAGTCTAACAATGAGTCTTAAAAATAATATCATCATCACCCACACATCAAAAAATTGCGTATTTTTATTCAGAAAATATTTTTGAATATTTTGTAGTCCTTTCCTAAAGCCCTAAGTACACAGGTAAGATACGCTCTAGAAAATTCGATTATTGATTTGTTTATTAAAAAGCTTACAAATAAACATGCGAGGAGATATGTATATCGAAAAGATAATAAGACATTTTGGAAGGTATTCCTAAAATAAATACACATCAAATTGCTGTCAGGAAGTAAATCCCAACAAAAGATCTTTTAAATCTACTAGTTATATCTGCTCTACCTTTTTCAAAAAAGAAATTATACTAAATTTTCGTATATTTTTTCTAAAAAGAAATAGTATTGAGTTGTTTTGTGTAAACATTGGATAATAATCTGATTTTTTTCGATTTTGAGACCTTTAATTCCAAAAATTAAAACATATAGAAGTGTGATAGAGTGTTTATATGAAATGCAATATTCATTAATGAAAAAGGCTTAAGTTATAAATATTTACAGAACGTTTGTCCAATGTTTTAAGCCAAATTCATAAAATGTTGTATTAAAACCTTAAATTTTTAAAATCTCTCGTCGTAAGTGCCTTGCAGTTTATCTACCACAATAAATTACTTATTATCATTCTTTCAAAATGATAATTATCATTATTTTGTGATAAGGAATTCTAGAAATAATCTAGTGATAAATGAGTTTTTTAATGTACTTAAATTGCTACTTAAGTTTTGAGATTATTAATGCATTATTATGCATTATTAATCAGACATTCTCATCGTAAAGTTTGAAATTTTTAATGGTAAACGTACTCAGAACGTTTTGTCATACGAGTGATATTTCTATTTTGAAAAACAATTAAGCCATTTTCGATTATAAATATTTGTTTTTACT
Source organism: Eutolmus rufibarbis (assembly GCA_963920795.1). Lineage (NCBI taxonomy): Eukaryota > Metazoa > Arthropoda > Insecta > Diptera > Asilidae > Eutolmus > Eutolmus rufibarbis. The sequence goes on from OY987205.1 coordinate 34,698,392, forward strand.
TGTCTATCTCAAAACTTACGTAGTTACCCTCGTATCTTAGCAATAGCAGTTTTTCCTAAGTTATATGAATTAATACATTTCAATTTCGGAGCACACTAAGGAATCGGTTAGAAAGATTGAGGGTAAATTGCGGACATATGAAAGAACACAATTTCTACATTTTGTAAATTGATTTTATTGAATTACCCCGCCAGCTTGTTTGTTCGAGGAGGGTAACCAATTCAACGGCAATCGATTATCTAACAGAACTGAACCATTCCATTTCGATAATTTCGACGCTTGTATTATTCAGCAACAGGAACATATGCAGAATCATGTTGGATAACGACGAACAGAGAAAACATTGAATTTCTTGTTATTTAAGCAAAAGGAAAATTTATGCCCAGAATCTGGAGCATTTATGTATTTGTGAACTAGGGGAGCGTCTGCATAATTTATTGTATGATTTATTTACACAAATGTGACAAAATAGAATATTTTATGTGTGGGATTAAAATGATTTTCGGGATGTATCAGTGACTTAGCAATTTGAACGCCCAACAAGTCGGTTGTTCCCTCAATTCGCTACGTGACTTCATTGGGGCATTAGGAGCTTTGGTGGGCCCTTCTTAAGTTTTCTTTGAATATTTGAGTTTAGGCTTTTGCGTTTCCGTATATTTTTGGCCTTCTTCTGCTTTTATTGCTGCACATTAGATGCGGAAATGGTTGGGAAGCATCTTCGAAATTATTTTTCATGTCGATTTGTTTATATGAACACACACAAAAATATATTGAACGTCTTGAAGGAATTTTTGTGAATTTTGAATATTTAAATATATCTTTTCAATTACATACTAAATTGTTTTCTCTGTTATTTAGCCGCTTCAAACTTAAGTATTATCACGCTAGCAACTAGAATTTCTCATTTCAAGATCTTACACTTACTGTGCGAAAAATACCCTCTGTGGAAATTTAAGAAAGTATTGTTTATGAAAAGTTAATTAAATTAACGAAACTTCTTTCTGAGAATAAGCAATAGGAAAACACAAATTAAGTTCAATATTAAGAATTAAAATAAAATTAAAAGTAAAATTGAAATATTTAATATTAACATGGTTATTTCGAGCACCTCAAACAAATAATCAAATAATTTTGTAAATCCAAATATAGTTATTCAATCAGAAAATTTTTAATCTTTTCTATTTATTTGTTAAAAATAATTTTCATATTATACAGTTTCATTTCTCGCAATTTATACAACGATTAAAAGTACAAAGTTGGGCAACCTTATGTAAAAAACCAATATGTTTAAAATGGGATTTTTATTTCTGCATGGGATGAAAATATAGCTAAGTCATATTAGTTATGTCATAATTTAAACCGTAATAAATTCTTAATAATTATAATATAATTATTATAGTTTGGAATTTTAATGGATTAAATTAAACTAAATCTTTAATAATTTTCACACCTTTTTCTTCAACATTTGGCAAACTTATCTGAGCATACACTAATGCGAACAGAGGTATGTTACCCCTAGAAGAGCTTTAATACTATATAAAGATAAAAACAAAGGTCTCAAAATGGAACCTCGTGGAACTTTTGAAGGCACTGTTTAGATGTTTAATTCATACTTGTCGTTTTATCGCTTATAATTACGATACATTTCGCACCATAGTATATCAGAGTTTTCGCGGTAGAACTGGATAAATTATACATTACATTTTCTTAAGCTTATGGCGAAATAATCCAAAATTATCAGAGTAGAATGCTTTAGCAAAGTCAAGTTGGCAAAATAAAATTGCTTGATTCGATTGAACGTTTTTTTTTTTTTTAACTACTACTATATACATATATACTATTTTTAAGACAGCCAGTGTTTTTAACGAAGATATGACTGAACATAATTTAGGCAATTTTTAAAATGATTATACTCAAATTTAACTGAGCATGAAGCATTTATTCTAATATTTTCGACAAATTAAGCAAAACATTTATAGAGTTTTAGAAGTATCTCATCAGATTCACAAGCATTGAATGAATCTAATAATTGTAATTACGTTTTGTTCAGTGGCATTCATTTAATTTTTCGTAGAACGAAAGCCGCATTCCAGACTAAAATAGAGCTGCCGGATATGTCGCTTTAGAACTCAGGGGTTGTAATTATGGTGCTAACATCTACATACATATTTATGAAGTAATAATGTGAAAGCTATAATGAGATTTTCCGAGAAATAATTATTAAAAATACCATTAGAAGTGTCTTTGCGCAAAACTTCATTAATAATGACATTATAGAGGATCCTAGTTCTCCAGGGATAATGACTACTCCCACTTATGCGTATAATTTCACTCGAGACCGTCGTAAATTATGAATGAAGGAAAGCTGCTTCGGCCGGGTGAATTACACATTTACAAAGGCACGTGAAATCTGAAGTGAAATTTCATGGGATTAAGTCTTCGAGTAATATGTAAATTATGGAACCCGGGGATTATTAAACTTTGAATGTTCTAAAAAGCACAAAGATTTTATGTGCCTACAGTTACGGACGGCAATCTTGAAACATACATCTTCTTGGAATCGTATTCAATCAAAGGCATTTCCTTAATCGGATTAGGTCTAAAAGTGATAGGGTGAATTCGGGCGCATCGCTCGAGAAATCTGATTGAGGACCACACAGAAATTTTGATTTTATTTTCCGCGGGCGTCTTTAGGTAATTATCAACGCCAGGCGCCGAATAATAATTCGCAAAGGGATCCATGGACGAGTTATGCTTCGATTGTGTGTTCAGGCAGGTTCGCGATTTTATTCGCAGCCATTGCGAAAATTATGACCAGTGAATGAAAGCGGTCTCCTCATGTGGAAATGGTAATTTGATTTTTTGCTTTCAAAGGATTCAAACAGTCGGTGGCTCGCATCTACACATTGCGCCCAGTCCCGGCTCGAATCTCCTCGACTTCGCTGAGCAATGTCCACTGAACCGGATGAAATTTCCTTTGGGAACTTATCTGTTGGCGCTAAGGGCTCTACTTCGTTTTATCTGCAATCAAGGCTTTCATTTTTCACCAAATGTTCAGAATTAAACGCTCCATATAAATCCGGATTACTTGGGGTAAGTGCTTTGAACAATCCTCATGGATCCCTATCCGATTTATAATCATCGCCAAATGAAATATCGCAGTCACTGTCTTCCCATGGAGGCGTGCCGGGGTCGGGGCTGCAGAGTGTCGAAAATCAATAACCGGGCCCCAGTTCTAACCCTTTCGCTGGGCTGCTGTAGGTTCGTGTTGACCACTAAGCGCGTTTGAAAGTCCCAGTCCCGGCGAAATTAAGCTGTCAAAAGGCGGAAGTATGCTGTTCATAAAGGCAGAACAGAACGTTAACATTTCTGATATCTATTATCGATCTGCGATGATTTATCTTTAACGATTTGTCGTTTAAACTTTATCCCTGTAAACGAGCCCTACATTCAGTTAATAGCTATCCGGATTAAGCCTGCATACATCGGCTAAATGTGAACTCATTCCGGTATAAATCGACCGGAATTGGATAGCAAATCATCGTTTTCTCTGGTACAACCAAAGTTTCACTATACTCTCGTAACATAAACTCAGCGTTGACTGTCTTCGTATCGAGATTGAATTTCAATAAATTGCAGCTCATTAATAATGACTATCAAGGCTCAGATCAAAATATTATAATTTCCGGATACCATACTTCGGTTTTCTTGCATCCATACGGTTGAAGATAATTTCCGTGCAAGTGACTAATATTAAATACCTTTCATTGGGGAAAAGAACTGGAAATAAATCAAACTTTCTTTAATTTATTGAAATTAGAAACCTCTCAGTAAAATTGATGCGACTTAAATTTTTGAAATGGTTGTATATTATACATTTAGAAAATAATGAAAAGAAGTAGGCCAAACACCGGAGCAACCATGATTATTCTGTATTCGAAAAGTTCAAACTTGACAAATTCCGAACTATGACTGAGGTAGGAAATAATTCAATTGAGTAAACAGGAATAAAAGTCAAATATCTGTAATTTAGTTTTAAATTCCAAAATTTGTACTGAATCGAACGCTTTGGGGTTAAAGAGAATGTTAAAATTAATGTTTAAATGTGCTTTGAACCCTGGCTATTTGTCTCTTCAATAATTAAATTGATTAAGCTCTGTGACTGTGAATGGCTTTCCGAAACGATTCTGTCCTTTTTATCTACTTTTACATTTTAAACAGTTCACATTTACGATTTTATTCTGTTGTTAATTGTATAAGATTTAATACAATCGGATTCGGATAAATACTAAAATTTAGAAAATTAGGTATTATGAAATAACCAAATTAGAAGTTCACTTCATATTATTGTTTTCTGTTAATTTAGTCATAAATTGTAGGCGGCATTACTCAGAAAGTTGATGCATAGTTAGTTAAAATTAGCCTTAAATAGATAAATTGTTAGTTTTGTTCAAAAATTTCAAACCAAGGCAATCGTAAATTTTACTAAAAACACTGTTACAACAAATAGGGGAATATTTTAAAATTGTCTATCTTCTTTTAGTGTTTAATTTGTGAGCAAAGAAACTCAAAATTGTTTGGTCTTCGCTGAACTGTGAGTGACATAAAAACAAAATCCCACAAACATTGCGGCTTTCCAAGTGTAAAAAGGAGCTCCTTAATAAACATTAATCCCAAACACCACCCGGTTTTTCTTTGAGAATTAAATTCTTATTTTCTTCGAGCATGCGTTCATCTTTGCCAGAGCGCGTGAATTCCAAGGTTTTCATGCATGCCTAAAGTGCAGACAGTAAATCTCACAACAGCGGAAAAATTCTGTCTCTGCAAACGGCGACGACAAAAATCAAGAGACAGTTTCCAGACATTCAAATTGTTAGACACTTTGAAATAAAAAATTTATTTCAGCTACAATTGAGACAAATTGGAGTATATGAGAAAGAAGCTCAATTTAATAACCAAAAGTATTTGTCTAGGAGTTGATGGAGTTCGTCTTTGAAGTTTGCCACCCAATTCAACTTTTAAAATTTACCTCATCTTCGTAGAACGTCACTCTAGTGAGTCAAATTGGTAAACAACATTTGCAACTGCATAAATTCACCTGATTAAGGTGCAACTTACCTTGGAGGTTGGAAAATTATATTTTCTTAATCTTGTATATGCAGAAACTACGTGTCACTAAATGTAGATTACAAATAGAGGGAGTGACACCCGCAAGGGAGCGACACTTGATAGTAGTTTCTACTTGCTTACAGATATGTATGTCACATTGTGACTAACTTCCATCCTTGAGCAGCATCAAATATTTCTCGTATCTTAGCTGCCAGAAGCCGGATGCAAATGTTATCCTCTACCCGTCACATGCTATCCTGAAAGTTATAACCTTGGGAAGGTCCTTCTGGATGATATCCTTCTGAATTCCGAGCGATCTCAACAGACTTCTAATGTTATTATCTATACTTGAGGGAGTAGATATTTTAACTGGAAGGAAACTTGTTCGCCCTTGTGGCCAAATAGGACTAGTTGAATTCCAGGTTACTACAGGAGAAAATAGAACACCTTCCTTACAAAATTTTTGAGATAAATCCTCATTTACAGTGACGTATCTGAATTTCTAAACAACTTCTAACTCTCGACCTAATTGGCCGCGTGAAGACCCATAAAGTATGTTTTCCCGGAAATTACTGTTCGGCCTTCCATAAAGTTTTAATTTAATACCAAAAGTTCATAAGCCCTACCTAAATTATCGGCTCTTTAATATGAATATTTATTGCGACGTCCGAGGTATTCATTGCTCTGTTCAGGCGAAAATTTCGCAATGTTTTCTCAGCTCCTCGCCGCTGAGGTTGAATTCTTCGAGGATTACTTTTATAACTCAGTTGAGGAGGCGCGACCACATTCGCAATAAACGAGCAACTTGAATACAAGATTTTACAGGTAGAATTTTTAAGATAGTATAAAGTCAAGCATAAACAATGCAAAACAATTTCCGTGGCTTTTACACAAAACTGATTAATTACACCAGACTTAATTTTCCCACCAGGAAAGTAGGTTAATAAACGACAACAATAATATTGTTATTTTATTTAAGATTGCCCTTTTAATGTCTTCTTAAATATACAAGTAATATATTTAAATTAGCTCACCATAATTGTTTAGAGAAAAAATTTGTTTTGTACTCCTGAAATGAGAGAAAAGCAAAAAATTATTTAGAGTATTGAACGTTTTATATACATAATATCTAGAAAATGGTATTTAAAATAAATAAATATAAGAAATTAATATTTATTTATATGTTTAAGTTAATATGTAGCAATATTGAAAACATAGATCTAGAAGGAATGAAGGTATTCAGACTCAATTACCCTCTCTCTCGGTTAAATAAATCATCTATGATTGTGATTTCGGAACTTTCACATTTATGAAAATATAAAAAAGATGTACATTAAAACAAGAGATAAATGGCTTCGGTATGGTTAGATCATTGACAAAGCATAAGTAGATCCAGTCGAAGTAATTCGTTTTAAAATATTCTTAAAAGTATTCTTAACGATGCCCTGCCTATTTAAATTTGTAGTTTCTAAACTAAATTCAACTACACTAAAGTTACACTAACTTAGAAAACAAGGCAAAGCTGTCACGTTTCTACAAAGAAAAGTTTTTTGATTCATTAAAGTTTGAATAAGTCAGTTTAAACTACGAAATAATAAATTCGATATTGATTACTACTTTTTCTCTTAATAAATACGTATACCTATAATAAGAATACAAATATTTTAAAATTACGTTCAAATGTATGAATCAAACCATACCGATTATTTTAGATTGCATTGTCAATGAAAAGAATTTTACATATGATTGATTGTTCGTGTTCTGTAGAATATAATATGTGTGTATATAATTACACGTATTAACGTATTAACACTATTTATTGTGCAAAATTACTACGGCAATATATTTAAATTACATTCGTTTTAGCAAACTTAATTTTATTTGATATTAATTCTACTACATCTAATTGATTTAGCTCTACCTTGTTTAATTCAAATCAAGTATTCAGGTTCTTAGATAAATATCCAATTTTGATCGCGTTTTACATAATTGATAACATATGTACATAAATAGAACGTGTGTGACTCAAATATGTGTAAGACTCATCATTAATTTATATTATGCTTGAAAAATTTAAAGACAAATATTTATCACCGGGAACTATCAAAGAAAATGTTTTTAGGTCAAAGCTTTAAGTCAGTTTTACGCATACCTGAGCAATTCTAGTTAACACTGTTCCAAATCTTTTACGCATAATTAAGCCCTGTTCCATTTCAATAAGTAAAAACTGTAGTACCAGTTTAATGATGATCCGGATATTTCGTAAAAGTCAAAGGCTCCACACAAAAAAAAAAAAATGTAAAGACGGTACGATTTCAAAGGACCCACTCATAATTTAGGCGACATAAAGTAAAAAATGCTGACAGCCATCCGAGCAAATCAAGCTAAAGTCAGGGCCCCACTTGTCTTATCTCCTTAGGCTGATTAAACCGTTTAATGCCTCTTTTTTATCTGCTGTAATAAAATACGCTTACGCAAGCAGAAAGTTTCCTTAATCTGATAAAATCATTTGAATTGCCCTCCTAGAGGATTTTAGCATGATTGCTTCACCGAAATACGAAAATCCTTGACCCATCGTATCCGAAATCTTAATAGCATTAAAACTTTTACAAGAACCTGTTGAAAGTCTAAACAGCAATCTCGAGGAAATCCTCAACGTTCAATAAATAAATAAATATGTTAACGGCCTCATAAGAGCTGGTCAATAGCTTTAAACTATTTCTACTTGCTTAATTTCATTCGTTAAATTCGCATCCTCGAAGCACTTTAGTTCATTCCCGATTCGATTTCCATCCGGAGGAGCATCAGCTAAAATCCTGTCCACTTTTTGGGCATGTGAACAATTTGTCCGTACTATCATTTAAAACCCGGATTCAGACTGAGGATGGAGTCCCGGCGATGAATATATAAAATGGCAAAAAACGTCCCGAGATAGGGCTAGAAATAGCATTTAAAGATAGTGCACAATCCCCAGCCAAGGATTTTCGTCGACTAATCCCTGCAAGATCAAAGACACGGTTCGCTGATTGCGATTCGTTTTAATAAATTTAAAGGAATTCAATTCGAGCTCTACTCAAGCGTACACCGGGATAAAGCCCTCCCGCGACGATGCTTTTAGCCGGGAGCGATGTGATGTTCTCCTCCCACCACCCTCCGTATCCCACCCCCTCCTCCTTCCCTTCCCCGAAGCATGCGCCGGAACAGGCGCTTAACCGCAATAGTTCTCCGCATAATTCAATTATCTGCCTGACAAACTTTTCGCTCTGCAAAAATGCGACATTTATGCAAAACACGACTTTGCGGTGAAATTTTTGTAATGGTAAAAAATTGGAACCAAATGTCGAGGCCTCATTTTCAAGGGATCAGCGATTTTGTCGCAGACACTCAATACGAGTTAGCTTTCAGCGCGGTATGTTATTTTCCATGATGCTAATTATCAGCCATTTCATTTGCCACTGAATCTATGTAATAAATATGTATAGGGCTTTTTGAAATCATCGCTCTTTTTAACTATACGACCATAATATATTGGCGGTTTTAAATATCTAGTTTTTCAATTTTTGGAAAGGCTTAATATTGAATTCAAAATCAATACAACGTTGGGTACCTACTCATCAGCAAAAGCTGAGACTCGTAAACCGAATTACTAGGAAATTTTTAACCTTTAATTTATTTACAAAATCTTTTTGGATAAAAAAATTATTTGGTTTTTACAGAATAAATGCATTCCAGGTAAATTACAAAAAGTAACTGAGCACTTCCAATAAACAAACGAAAACATTGAACTTTTGAAACAGTTCAGCGCTGAAATATTTTCTTTTGCATTATTGCTTATGCAGGAAAATGTTATAAATTAAAAACTTCCAGGAGAATTACATTTTGGTGAGCTTTTCATATAAAAAAATTTAAAAACAAAATTTATAGTGTGCCATAAAAGTTACAAAATTTCGATATGTCGTGTATATGTTTACGTTTCATTAAAATACTTTATCTATGTATATAAAAAAAATAAAATAAACCAGAAATATTGGGACACATTGTGCTTTCTTTATAAAATATTAATGTTTATACCAGAGTGCTCGGCAAAACTAAGAAAACAATTTTCTAATTTTTTTTCAACATTAAATGTTTAAAAAACGTGAAGTACGAGTATTCCTCGTCAAATCGACAAACCTCGCCTGATTGAATTGAGGATTTTTTATTAATTTTTTTATAGTACCTCATAACACAGAAAACAATTCCAAAGAAAGTTGTTTTTCTGAACTTAAAACAATAGTTTCCTTATTTTGCATTTATTTTTATTTCTAACTTTAAAAAAACACTATTGACAAATGAGCCATATTTTTCCTTATCAAATTTTTTTTATTGCAAATTCTCCAAATGTTTATTTGCAATAACTAAAATGGAAATATCTACCAACTGCAAAATATGTTCTGTCACTGAGTTTGAGCGACCTTTAGAAAATGAAAATATGTTATGCAAATTAGAGTTATTATTAAATCATTCAAAGTAAAATAATTTTAAATGCTTATTTTGAAAAGTGTAACGAATCACACATTTTGGACAGTTTTGGAATAAAACCAACTTTGATATTGTTTTTTGTTTTTTTCTTTGCAATTAATAATTTTAAATAATTTAAATTTTAGACTTTTAGGCTTGTATTTCGCTCATTTAAAAGCCTAATTCTTTTGCTGCATTGAGTTAAAAACTTTACTTTTTTACACTATAAAGCTGTAGATTTAAGTATTTGGTATTCATTTCTACTTCATATCTCTAGCCGTTCCTTAGAAAAATAATCTAGACGGACAAATAGATGAACAACACAAGCATCATATAAGGGTTCCCATAACTCTAAAAAATAACGAGTTTATCCGATTGCTTATACAGTTTTTGCAATTTTGGTATCGATTGCTCTTTGGTAGTATATTTAAACATCTATTAAAATGTTTAAATGTAAAACCTCCAGGTACATATATGGTGGCAGAGGGTTTCGAACTTCCACTGAAAGAAATGAAAAAAAAATATAAAAAAAATTTTTTTAAAAAAATTCTTTTATTTAACTTAAAAAAAAAAACTAACTAAAAAGTAAAAAGTAAAAAATATTAACCAAATAAAATTAATAAAATATGTAAACACTATGACAACAAAATAAAATTCCTATTTATCTTAAACAGTTAAATAAAAGAATGACGCATTTTTATCACTTCGTCATATTGACCGTTAGGTATTCTATAAGATAATGATTCCTAAATTTAAAGTATAATCAAATATTGTCTGATCGGTCAATATGACGAAGTGATAAAAATGCGTCATTCTTTTATTTAACTGTTTAATATAAGTAGGAATTTTATTTTGTTGTCATAGTGTTTACATATTTTATTAATTTTATTTGGTTAATATTTTTTATTTTTTACTTTTTGGTTAGTTTTTTTTTTAAGTTAAATAAAAGAATTTTTTTAAAACATTTTTTTTTATATTTTTTTTCTTTTTTTCTTTTTAGTCTTTTAAATTAATTATGTTACATTTCCAAATAATCAAAAAAAAAAAAAAAAATTTACACCACTAACTTGTATTGTCACCGGAGCTGAACATGTGTTCCAAATTTCATTAAGATTGATAAAGTCTAAGTATAAAAATTTTGCATTGCAAGATTTGACGACACGTAGTGTAAGTTAAATAAAAGAATTTAAAAATATTTAAATTTTAGACCTAAAATGAGAACTTTTGTCATTAGTGATCCCCAAATGATTATGAAGGAAGAGAAAACTGGACGATTGGGGAGATTCCTTTCTTTAAATCGAATTTCTAGATCTACGCCTAACTATTTCTAGTCTGGAATTTCTACGCCGGCGCCCGTGAGTGGAGTAGAATAGTCGCAGGTATTTGAGTCATTCCCTTTGAGCTAGAGCTTAAAGGACATGCCTTCCTCAACGTAACAAAATTCCTATTGACACCAATAACAGAGAGAACTACCCTAATTTATTTACGGGAACAGCAGCAGCGCTATGCAGGCTGCAGCCACCGGAACTGAATATTTATTGAAAACTTCAAAACAAAACCCACCAAAAAGGTTAGTGGGCCTGACCAAGGCCACCATCCGAGCGGCCTATTTAGAACCTTTCAAATGGATGGAAAAATTATACTGGGACCCATTTGCGGTGGTACCTGGGCGAAAAGGTAAACGAGCCCCAACAAACGATGGTCCGGCTGATTGCCTGGCCAAATTAATTTCACTATCGGGTGAATGTTCATTACATCTGGGTTCAGTAGAAGAACTAAATTTTGTTACTTCATAAATTAGGACCCTCCTTAATGAATACCTCCGGAGTGGGGTCCCTGGTCAATCAAAGCAAAATTAATAGACTATGGGCGCTTAGGCCGAATTGCTTCCCGAGTCGTTAGGGACGCAAGATATGTTTTCGGGGGATAAAGTCCACCGTACCTGGCCGATTTGATTAATTGATTGCTTTGTTTACACTGGCCACTGCCATTTTATTCAATGGGGAAAGAAACCAATGAAATTTGTTCCTGCCAGATTGTGTCCCATAAATTAATTCGAAAAGAGTTCGTGATTTGGGACAGCTCTTGACCTTTTTTTATTTTATTAGCGCCATAAATTGTTTGCGATGCTTTTATCTAAATAGGAAATCAAATTCAAGGCCAAATACTATCGAGTGGCTCCTTTTTTGAAGGGTGATTGGTTTTGGTCTACTTCTTTAGAGTCCTATTGAACCGGTTGCTTTTTTAAAGGAAATTAATTTATTTACAAATCATACAAAATGTGATTTGTCATCCTTTTGAAATTGGGAAATTAAAGGTTAAATTTTATAATTTGTTTATCAAATTGGCCTCTTGATTGAAAATTGCTAATACAATAACGAAAAAAAATATTGAACTAATTTATGAATTCATTACTTTTTGATTTATGTATCGTGTTCGTCAAAATGCTGATTGCTACAATGTTATCATATGGCTCAAAATCACCAAGGTGCAGAATTGGCTTTGCTGGCAATTTAATGTCTTATATCCTGACTTTATTAAGAAAAGAAAATTAATAAAATACTACAACTAACCTGTTTTGTGTGTACATCAAACAATACAATTTATTAAAGAAGTAAATTTTAAATTAAATTAATATAAATGCAGAGAGTCATTTCGGGAACGCGTCCTAATGTACGATCTTCAACAACAAGTCAAAAATATTAATGAAAAATTTAAGATATTTAACACCTGTCATTACTTAATATACCGCATTTTTTATACACAATCTAGTTTTGAAAAGGATACTAAAAGAATATTTTTTTTTTAATTATAAAAGTGCAAAAATAGTTTGTCCGATAGCGCATAAGTCATTTCAGTGAACGCATCGATAATCGAAAAAAAATAATTTTAAGTGAACGCAGCCATTCGGTGTCAAACGTCAGTAGAAGAAGCAAACAACAACAAAACCGGCTGTCAGTGTGTTTTTCGTGAAATAAATTATATTTAAGTGGTAAGTAGCTTTCAATTCATCATTCGTAGAGCGTACATCAATAGTCCGTCATTTCGGGAACGTGTCTATTACATTTAATTATTGATGAAATTCTTTGTTACGACACGAAATAACAAAGTATCCTCAAATATTTTACTATTGACAAAGTCAGGTCGCATTTAAGATGGCCGCTGTATAATCAAAGCGCGCACTTATTTGAAATCGTCATTTCGGGAACGTTCCCGAAATGACTGTTGCGTTCTCGGAATGATAATTATTGTTTGTCAAAAGACTCTAATTGTAAGAACTGATTATGGCAATATAAATAAATAAATTTGTTATTTAAACCGTTGTTTATAATTTAAATATTTCCTTACTTATACCTTATGATATCAATATCATCATTTCGGTAACATTTTTGTCATTCTGGGAACGGTTGATCATTTCCGGGAACACTACAATATTTCAATAAAATACGCATAAATTGAGCTATTTTGTTCAGAAAAAACATAGTTTATTACATTACAGAACTTTCATTCTGTTCATGTAACGTTATTGGATCATAAGAGTTTTGAATATTTTGAAATTTCTTAAATTTTATGCACGATAATAGCAACTTCTTTAATTTTTGACGTATTTTGATTGTAGAAGATTTTGTATGTATTTTTTTCATTATTGCTTATATAATATAGATACATAATATACCCATGTTATTAACCAATGCTTAAGTTATGTACTTTGTTTTGTTTTTCTTCATTTTATCAAACTTAGAAAAACGTTCCCGAATTGATGGTTTTCTGTAAGATATTGACTAAGAACCAATATTACAAAAAAAGTATAGAGTTCTGTGCGCTGCCCTGTCAAAGTTTATTAATATACAAATTTTGCAACAGTATAAACTAAGAGTCATCATTATAGCTTGAATTTTTTTCTTGCATCAAACCAATCTTGAAATTTGCAACCTTGGTGATTTTGAGCCATATATTTAAGCTCTAAGTCGAATTTTCAAATTAACAATTAAAGAGGTGAGACAGATTAATTTATTGTGATTTATTTACAAAATTTTAGTACATTGACGTTTACCATATTGGGCTAATTTTCCAAAATTCTCTTGGCGCCCCGCAACATTAAAAACAAAATCACTTTCTCATTAATTGCAAAATTTTAGCACCCTTTGATTGAACTAGAATAGTATGAAATATTTTCGAAGCATGAAATAATAAATAATGCCTACAAAATAAGGCTATATGTCTCCTTTTCTGTCTGAAATATAATAACTATAAATATACTCTTCGAAATAAAAATAGTTATATAAATATTCAAATATTCTCCCATTTATAAGTCTAATGCCTAATCTCCATAAAAAACGAAACCAAAAAACCATTTGGTTAGATTTCCTGACAAATTACATCTATACACATTATCATCAATGTAGTTGTGAAATGTTGGATCTCATAATTTTTCTGAAAATACATAATTTTTGTAACCAGTTCATTAAAAGGCCATTTCTTCGTTTTTTGTAACTTAATTATGTTGATTTTTCGCAAACTGCTTTAGAGGGTAGACAAAAGCCGATTTAACCTCAATATATTTTTAACATCTAGAGTACTAAACTTGTACCAAATACGCTGAATCGCATCTGGCAACTCAAAATGGTTTAACTCACAGAGAGCAAAAAGCTAGCTCATGATGACCAAAATGAGCGAGATAGGTAACGAAATTGAAATGCAAATGAAAGAGCTGCGGCTGTTTTGGTTGGTTTGGTTTTCTATGGAGATTATAGGCATAAATATTTAAAAAAACAGTTTATAAATTTGCATAAATGTGGTAATTTATAATTTTAATGTACACTCTTTGAAATTTTAGTAGAACGTCATGGAAATTTAAACATTATAAAAAATAAAGCAGTTTATGTGAGATAACGATTCCCCAACTAACATTTATAGTACCCAGTAAGTGACTGGTATTAAGAGTGGCCAGTATAAAGTAGCAATTACTGACGATAGACAAGTTACAAAATTAAATTTGTCACTAAAATGTTGAGTAAATGGGTAGTCATTTTTTAAAAACATTCCGAAATGGTAAATGCCACTATCCTGGAATTTAAAACCGTTGCCATTACCACTAGGATGTTTTCCATAAAACTTAATTTTGATCACTTTGTAGTCCCAACATTTTGACACAAAAGACTGAAGAGTTTTGGTAACGGACTTGGTACTACTCTGGAACTTCAATTGGATCTTTAAAATTGGGCTTTAATATGGTTCTAAAATTCACATTCCATACACATTCCGAGTGCAATTTTTAAAACATTATAGTATCCAGCACTGAACATTTTAGATGAATCACGTTAATTGAAAAAAAATGGAATGATTTGTTAATAGTAATATTGAATCTCTTCTAACATAACACCATATTTTCTTTTAACGGGGCAATCGCTTTCAGAAATGAACAAAAATCGATTTTTTGTTTTTTACATAAAAGTGTTCCTTAACATTATAGAAATCATCTCCCAAAACCGTTTTGAAAAATTCGAAACAGAACAAAAGTTATAGGCATATACATATGTATATAAATTATCTATACACGTTTTACAAGTAAAAATTATTGCAAAAAAACTTTAAACGCGATTTTCTCAAAACTACTTTTTTTTAACTGGTACTCACCATATCTCAAGTTCTACTCAATGGAATTAAAAAAAAAACAACGAGCATATGATTCGTTGACATAAATACTAGGTCCTAAACCTATAAAACTGCATAAAAGTACCCCTTGTTTTTTTTTATAGAGATAGTTTTCCGCAAAACATGGCCGATTTTTAATTTTTTTCGAAAAACAGTGATAAAACAATTTAAAAAAATTAAAAAATTAATTTTTTTAGGTTTAGGACCTAAGAAAAAGCTTAAACAACAGAACCCATTTTGAATTTTTCATTTATCTTTTCCCAGAACTCCAAAGTGATGTGTACCACCTAAAATGAGACTTTTGCAAGACACCCTCTGCCGCCGCCAAAACTTACTAAAAATTAAAAAAAAAAATATTGTTGTATTCTTCAATATTCAAAGAATAGTGCCCAAAAGGAATTTTTTAAATAAATATAATAGTTTATTCAAAAAAAATCTCGAAAATGTGCTTTTTCTCTCAGTTATGAAAGCGACTGCCCCCTTAAGATAAGGAAAAAATTACACGGTTAATACTACTTCCACCAAATAATGATTAAAATAAAATGTATCTTAGTTTTACAAAAAATGGATGTGCTTCCGTCGCGATACAATAAATTATTTTTATTTTTTTAACAATTTATGTAATTAGTAGTATCTACGTAAAATTTTAATGACCTACATATCTATATTTTAAACATTTAAGCGAGAAAGCACTTCCTTCCTGAAAATTCAAATTGAACGAAGTCCAACAAAATGTCATGTAATCGGATAACGAATAATGGGCTCAGTTATTAATATTCAAATTTTTTAAATTAATGTAGTATAAATATTCCATTTCGTCAGCGGATTCGAATAATATTTTTTTTAATTTATGTAATATTCATGCCCACCCACCCAAATCACGATGTAGATTTTAAAAAGGTATTTTAACTGGAACACGCCCACATGCATCAACTTATTAAAGAGTATTAAGTTCCATTCAAAAATATTATTTTGTAAGCTATTCAGTGAGAATGCCATTGCCTTCAGGCAACTGTCGGGAACTATTATCTGCCTTTGGATCGACAATGGTCCACAGAAATTCGTTTAGTGCCAAGAATTCGACTCATTACGACCATTAAAATCAAATTGAGGGAAGCTATGGAAAAAATTGCTTTTTCATTCAAATTATGAATAAGAAGAGTTTGAGAATTGCGTTTCGCCTTTAATTGGCCCTGATTCGATTTTTGGACGATTGGACTTGAATTGGGAACTGAACCATGCATTTTTTCTCCGGGAAGCAGGAAGAATAATTGGAAAGTGACAAGGGTCGCCCGTTTGTAACAAATAAAAGCCTTCGACAAATTTCTCCTATCGTCCGATTAATCAATTGCCGACGAAGACAAATGGAATTTCGGCACAGTAGGTCACAGCAAGCAAACTTCATTGTCAACGAAGGCCCTATATATAGTAGTAGTATAGTAGTAGTACAGTAGTAGGAGTTGGAGCCTCGGACGGATGGCAATTTACAGCACTAAAGTAAAAAAAAGTGGACGTTGACGAACACTCGCCGAAAATAAATTCTTCCAGCAGTGTGTCCCACATCTGCTCCTGACAATCAGAAAATACAAAAAATACGAAAGACAACTTCCGTCCAGAACTGAGTCATCTTCTGGGGAGCCGTATCGAGGGCTCCATCTGTAAAAGGAAAATTGTCGAGCGAAATCGATGCTTTCTGCATAATCAGGATTCTGCGAGTGTTCGCCGTTTTTGCATTGCAAATCATCTGCCAATGTCGAAATTCCATCACGACGACTAGCACCAGTCTTTAGGGTGGAACTAAGTCGAGCTGAATCGTCTTCGCAAGAAATATTGCCACCAAACTGGCATTCCTCGAGCTTCTTGCTAGAAAAAGGACGGTTTAGTCCCACGCAGTCAATAGAGTACCCTTGGAAGACGGCTAGTTCAGCCAGGAATTACAAGTAGTTCCCGTACTGAGTCTAACGAAGGTGGGCTCCGTAGCTGGGAGATTTATTGTTAATGCGATTGGGGCATTTGATTCGCTTTAACGCATATGGCTGATGATTGCCATTAAATGCCGCCAACGTCTCCCGAAGGATATCCCGGGGGCCACGCGATTCCAAGGAAATTAATTACCCTCTCTCTGGAGCACGTGACGAATATAAACAAAATTAAATTTGCCAATTGTGATCTGAATAACAATAGAAGGTCTTGTCGTGGCCATTCGTCTTAGGAACATTACCAACTTGACGTTAGAGAGCTACGGCCGTTAAAAAATTGGCATTCGCTCGGCTGAATTTCATTAACCCCATGGCGTGCCAACCTTATGTCCTTGTCCATTGTTTCGTTGTTGTATGCGAATAAATTTTGCTCAACAGGAGCTCGAATTGTTAGCACTGTTCGTTTTATGAGGCATCAAAGCCAAATTTACAATTCTGCGTTTGCATACTTAAAGGGATTCCTCCTTTGAATTACACAAATTGGTGTTTTAAATAATTTATATATAATCTTTGACCAAATTTGCAACACAATGAAGCTCATGAAAAATAAAATAATGATAACTAAAAAGCCTTTGAAAAAATGAATTATCCTTTTCAAATATGTTTCAATAAAATATTCTAAACTCCTGTTTAAAGTATAAAATTGGCTTAAATCGAATATGGGAAGGTTTAGGTTATCAGTTTTTCTTCAATTATTTTCTTGATACTAAGTATTTTGGTATTGCCTTTTCGATTGCTATCGGCATGATAACACGAAGTCAATATTTGTTGATAAAATGTTTCTTAAAAGTTTCAGAAAACTTTTATCTGTTGCGTATAAAGCCAATTATATAAATAATTAAATTAAGGATGTTTATAAAATATTAAAAACTGTGACTGATATGGACGTTGTGACGTCTGTCTGTCAGCAGTCTTGCTATTGTAGAATCTTGTTTTGCAGTGCTCCCTCCTGTTCTGATTTGGATCATTTCAAATAAAAAAAAAAATTGTTTGATAATATACACAGAAAAGAATATTTCGACTTTTGCAACATTTTAAATTGTTTAATTAAAGGGGTATTCTCCGCAAGAATTTAAAAATATCATTTTTTTTTCTTTTCATTTTATCGTTATACATATGAACCTTTCTGAATAATTTCCCAAAAGAAATTTGTAAAAATTTGGAAATTTGGAAAAATTATGCGGATTTATAGACAAGCTGGCCAAACCATGGGATAGTAAAACTTTAAATGCGATTTTCTCGAAACCACATTTTTTGAACTTATGTAAGTTATAACTTTTGAACGAAATAACATATCGACCCAGTTTTGGTTTTATTTGAAAATAGATTTAAGTTATTGGAGCTTACCTAAAAAAAGAATAATTTTTTCATTACAAATATTTCTTACAGCTATTTTAAAAGTAAAATAATGAAGAAAATATGTGACGTAAACTTTTCTTCTCCCCCATTTTGTTAATTTTTGACTTTTTAATATTTTTATTAGTATAACCTCCAACCACTCTCATTTAATTTCAAATAATTTTTACGAGTACTATAGCGTACATAAAATGGACCTTTTTCTTAACACTTGCGTTTCAGACTTTCTCTAAAACAATCGGTAGTCCAACGGATTAAGGTCCGAACTTCCTGAGGGTCAATTTTCAGCAGCGATGAACTTAGGTAAATTGAGCTCTAGCCAACGTTGTGTGGATTTTGCGCAGAATCTTGTTGGAAGATCCAGAGCTTTCCCGCAAACATAGTGTTGTTTAGTGGTTTCACTACCGTCTCTAAAACGTCACTTTGGTAGATCACTGCACGTGTTTTGACCTAAGCCTCACCGCAATATGGAGGCCTTAAAAGCTGATTTGGTTAAAGTAGCAGCTTCTACATATAACCCCTGGAAGTGACGCGTACTGCGATAGACGAGTGGCCGAACCGTTTGAAGAATTGTATGAAAGCAAAAGGTGGCCATTTTGAATAATTTTTATATTATTAAGTTCTTTTATAAATAAAAAATTAATATAATTTACAACATTTCAATTTGTCTTGTTTTTCTTCAAATGACATGACTTTATATGAGGGACAGAACTTACGGCACGACTATGTACAAACAAGGTGTATGTTATACTTATTTTTTAAGTACAATTATGCTTCTTTGTGCAATAAAAATTAAAATTGTTTTTTATGTTCTTGTTGTAAAATTTTGTTTTCGTTGAGTTTTCTGGAAAATCAAAAGTATTATAATACTTTTGAAAAAATAAAAATTTGCTATGCCTGTAGTGTGTGTTTAAACATTATATTAATTATATTAATTCTAATTTGAATGGTTTATAAAATATTTCCTAAACTACTCAAAGTTTCTCAATGTTATTAGTTTTAACATTTTAAAATATGTATAATAGCGAAATTAACGATATATTGTATTTCATACTGTATGGTTGCAAAGAGTGTAAAGTCATCAAATTATAAACGTAAATGGGAACCTAATGGGAGAAAATATCGAATATTTTAAAATTTGAATTAATTATGGATAATTTTGAGCTGTAGGTAAAATCCAATTCATTTACGTTTTTCATTCATTCATTTACGTTTTTCGACTTCATGTACATACATATGTACATACTTACTTATGTATGCATTGCGAATGACTGTTGGAAGTTTTGCACTTCAGTTGAAATTTGGAGATATAAAATCATATTGAAAATTTAAATTTACATTTTCAAAGAAATTCGTTTAAAAACCACTATAATTTTGCAATTAATAAAATTAATAATTTTATGTTCATTGATTCCTTAATTGAATTACATTTTGAACTTTTGTTTTTCCATGTGCAATTTAATTTTGGATTTTACATGTTATATTGTCATAATTATATTACATCTATGAACGAAAAATTGTTTACTGTGATACTTTAGTCCTTCACGGAGGGATTTTGAGAAATATGTATTTGCAACAAAATGGCGGATGCTCAAAATAAATTATACGATTTTTTATGGAAACAAGACTTAAGTAAAATTAAAAGCTTTTATTTACTTAGAATAACTAACAAATTAAATTTATGTAATTTTGGAATCCGAATAACCAATTAAACCATAAAAACCACTTGCAACAGGAGTACTCATTAAGACAAATCAAACGAGTTTGGACTCAAGAGGGAAATATTATTTTGCTGTGGAGTTCCTTTGACTACTTTCCGACTCAAAAAGATGCATGTAAAACTATGAAAATATATTTCAGTATTCGGAAATCATAATGTTGTATCGTTGAGAAAGAGTGAAATTTAATATGTTCATAGTTGTTCCTATGACAGCCGATTTCTATGCTGTTAAAATTGATTTGTAGAGAATAGGGACAATTTATTTTTCGACTTGGAAATTTCGTTCGTAAAACTGCAATTGGAATAGCAAAAGTCTTGAAAAATTTGAAAATTTTAAATAATTTAAATAAGATACTACAAAATAGTAATATCTATATAAATTAAAACATAATAATAAAATAATGATTTAACCCTAGAAGCCCAATCATATTTTACTAGCTATAAAGCCCAAACATAGGTCAAATTAACCTACACGAATAAATATACTCGTGACTCAGTTTATTATATTATATCTATTATTTTTTAATAATGCACAGTTATGTTCTTTTGTTGTTAAATGATAAAAAGGAAAATTAGAGTAATATTTATTTATTAAACTATAAAAATGAAAACTTTAAGTAACGATACATAAAATTGGTACAAAATGAGATCCTTTCGGTTTTATATTTAGAATGCTATATTATTTTTTAAAAAATCAAATAATACTTCTATTTAGGACTAACTAATCAACTTTTCATAATAATATTAACAGTTTTAGTATATCTATATTATAGGTCAAAATGACCTATAACATTGCGATAACTACAAAATGACGATACTTACCAAAGCGATACGACCGTCTCCTGTTAGGTCTTGGCGGGCACTAAGTTGGTTTGGTCAATCACGGCGATCGAACGAAACGTGCGAAAGATATAGCAAATATACGTTTGCATGTAGGTAAAATTGACCTAGATTGGGCTTCTAGAGTTAAAAAAAAAAAAAAGTTCAATTCGAGATAAAAGCCTTATCAAAATAATAATGACGACGAAAACGAAAGAAAACTCTACTAACATAAATGATTTAATTTGAGAGTTTAATACTTCGTAATATCCCTGAAACTGCGAACTCGTTCACTCGCTTTCAAGACTTGATAAAAGTCAACTATGCGAAAAATATTGCGGGTTTACCAGGGAAAGATTCACATATTGATTCGTATGGTGTTTTAATTATGTATTAATCAGAAAAGAATGAACCGATTTTCATGAAATTTCGCATCATATTAATAGGAAATCCTTTTTTAGCGGTTCCATGTAAATATCAAAAGCCGAGGACGACAAAGTGCCCACAGTACAGAGAATTAATTAAGCATTATGTAATTTGTGAACAAAGTAAATTCACGCGGGCTTCGAAGTCGTACCAAAGTGAAGTTGATAGAACCAAAATGGTGATATTTTTCAATTTACTTCAAAAAGGAATTATGTACTCAGATATTCGGAGAGGGGCACCAAGACATGATATTTATTTTATATTAAAGTTAACTTATGCACTTATAAAATAGATCTGAAATGTTTTGGTTCCAATGGACAAAATTAATGTTCTTGATTTGAAATGAGTAAATTTGAATTATATTAATTTAATAAACTCGCTAAATTTCGCCAACCAAATGTACCTACTTAACATTTTTGAGAATTTTCAGGTGCTCTGGTATGGAAATAGAGAGCAACAAAAAATGTTCTAAAACATATTCCAGGAAAGAGCAATGTAAATTATATGGAGATTGTTTGTATTAATGCATTCTCCATGGCCTCGAGATCAAAAATCCCTCCATAGTTTCATCCGGGAGTTTTAATTAAACTAAAACTTCCATGAGTATTAAAATGTTGTTTCACTTGTATAATGAGCACTGGAAAACTATGACATACTCATTTCAGGAAATACTCGTAAAACGCGGAAGTAGAATTAAAATCAGGCTAAACAGCAAGGTTCATCCCGAAAACAAAAAGCATCGTCCCACAGCTGGGAGAGCTTTTCATTAGTAAATACGAAAATTCCATAAATGTAAATATTCCCAGGTATGATGCATTTTCCGCTCCTCCAACTCCCCACCTGAACTTCATATGGCAATTGTACAAGAAGTAAGTGAAACACTGAATGTTGTGAAAGTGATGCAATCATATGCAGATCTGGTAATTAGTTCCACAACATAATCGTGAAATAACTTTTCCACAAAAGTTAATATTTATGTCAGTTCCTATTTTACTTTATAGAGCATGATGAATGTGGCAATTATTTAATTTAAGGAATTAATTCGTTTCCAACCGGATTTTTCGGATACAATTTCTCATCATTGTAAAATTAGGGTGTTTTGTAAAAGATATATGTTGTATTTACCTAACAACCGGTTTGAAGTTATGATATGACAATTAAAAAATTAAATATGGTAAACATCAATAAAATTGAATCGTAACCTCCAAAATGAGTATAAACTAGTCGTTATTTCTTAAAATATTGGGATGAAATATTTATTATGTTTCATTATCTTAGCTTTAAAGTAGGAATCTCCATATTGCGGCTAATAACTAAAATTGTACCACATTCTAATAATCTCCTCGGCAACTCATTAGAACAACATTTTAACTCTCACACTCCTACCTCTCTTCGCGAATTTCTTACACTATTGCAATGTACGAAGACTAAAGGTAATTTAATATCTAAATTTAAATATTTACAATCGCAACACTCTTTCTTTGTATCAGCTGAACAACTTTCGCATAATTTGCCTAACGACTGTAAGTTCACGAAAACTTAGCGAAAATTTAAAGAGATTTATAAAATGTTAGCAATTTACTATAATAACTACATTATTATTTTATGCATACAAATTAGCGTTTTTTGCCTTTTTAATTAAATTTATCCATTATTCAATCTTATTTTGCTTTATTTTAATTTATTCTAACTTTTTGTTTATCTAATTTATTAATTTAAGTTTATTTCTAAGATTAATAATTTGTTGTTTCCACAGAAAGTAATTAATTCAATTTATACTTTTACAAAAAGTTTCAGAAAGCTTTTATCGAGTAGTTTATTTGAAAAGTTTGATGGTAACATACTAAAACTTTCGAGATCAATTAATTAATAGTTTTTAAGTCTTCCCAAAATGATACCTATTTGGCAAAACAAATACAATTTATGTATGTTTAAAAAATGTAGATAATAAGTGAAACACATTTTTTATAGAAATTTTGAATCGATGTACGATACAAAATGTACCTATATGTTCAACGTATTCATTTATGTATAATTCATAATGTATTTATATCGACAGATATTCAGTTTAACTTTCCCAAAAAGTGCAACAATAGTAATAGAATTAAAAGTGAATTTTGGCCCAAATCACATTACTGCGAAGACCATATTATTTTAATTATTTGTTGTAAAGTTGCGAAGTTCCTCAAATAACTTAACCTTTATTTAATATAGCCTATATACATATGTACATAAGTATGTATAATAAGAAAATATTTCATCTGTAGTAAGAAGCAAAGTTTCAAAGTCCGGGGATTTTAGTTTAATTTATTTCTATTAGAGAAGTTTCTGTAGAAAGGAGAAGGAATAGCACATGTATTCAAACTAATTTGGAGATATTACATCAGAAGTTAGACACTAAAGTAGCAATACAAAACGACAACAGTCTGAGAGTTAAATTATCGAAAAATTAAAACTGATTACACTTGTGCTACAGAGCATCTTGGCATTAATGCGGCCAAAGTTTAAAATTTGTATACAACCTTCGTTCGTTCTCATTTATGTTTACTTCAAGAAATCTTAAAGTCCTCATTGAAAACTGAAAATCGCATTTCATAGCGACTGCAAAATTACTTGTTTGAAGTAAAATTACACTTTAGCACCTCTTGTGCTGCCGGCAAATAACATTCCCGAAGAAGTGAAGACATAAATCCTCAAATAATATTAAATTGAAGTTTTTCTATCGCTCCGGGAAAATTGGGGATGCAGCGAAACTTGCGCTTCCATCAAGCAATCAATATCTTTTTCATGAAGAGTTTAAGTACTTTTGAAATATCCGCAGATGCCCACAGAGCTATTTTTAACGTAAAAAATAAATGTTTTCTTACGAGCTTAAGGGTAAAAAAGGAAAAGACACAAAATATATACGAGAAGCTCAATATGCCACTAAAATTGAGCTCCAGTTAGTCGAAGTAAATTAAATTCTTAGAAGTGTTCTTTACTTGAAATGGAGACCCGTTGCGATGCACTACTAGGCACCTCGGGGATGCTTTCCACGCTGGATAAGGATAAAATGTCTTAGACTAAGCGTAAAAAGCGAAGAAAATGAAACGGCTTAAATGCTAACGTCGAAGAGGATAAAATTTCACAGCGGAATTAGCCTCCGGTTGAACATTTGCCGAGAAAGAGGTACGTCAGGAACAACAGAAAAGTTTCAAGATAAACAGAAAAATTCATGAAATGAACGCCGGGAGTTTGGACGGACGCCCTTGTGTCCTTTGATCCGCTTTGAGGGATTAAGTTACGAAGGTCGTAAAAATGTTACGATCTTCTTGGCGACAGATGCCTTCCAGCCCGGTGACGGGGACGGGCGCTCCGCCCCGGTTCCCCGGGCACAAATTGATAAAGTCAAACGAGATATGTTTGCATACTCATCAACCGGGTGTATCAGAATCTGAACCGGGCGAGCTCCTCCAAAAGTAAAAAAGATAGCGCCGCGAAGCACACTGGCAACGGAGCACTTTCGGAATTAGTGTCAGCTTAATGGCAAATGAGTGTCTTTATACAAGACTTATGTACGCCGCACATAAGTCTCAGAAAATAATTTCTTTCCTTCTCAATTTTCTAATTTACGAGCTTCCGCAAGAGTGGACTCGCTGTCAATTTAAGAAATTGCCCAGTGACCTACTCGTCAAAATAAGCGTACTCTTTTTTTTTATGGCGAAAGTCCCAATTTGCAAAATTGGCCTTCGCGAGAGGACAAGGACAGTCGTTACGAAAATTTCCGTCTGTTCCATAAAATTTAAATAATCATGTGGAAATCTCTAAGGAAAAATCCTTTCTCTAATGTATGATATGATCCGCAATTGTAGCTCCCATTTTCTTGATTTATTTTGGCTGGCTGAAATAAACAATCATTGCTCCATTGCGCGAAAAACCCTTGTGCTCATATAGTACGTCTGATATTTCGTATATTTATATTTAACCTAACATGTTTTCCAAATGTTATCTAGATATTGCAATTTTATTTTCTACCAAGTTTGCGATGTCTTTTGCGTTTCACTTTTCGTTTCTCTAATCCTCTAAAAGGATTTCAATTTGACTTGTTCGCATCATACTAAAGAATGTCAACTTTCCACATCAAAATATAAATTGTGTAAGCATTTTAATTTTTATATAATAAGAAAATATGAAAAAGCGTTTTCGATTATTTTGAAATATTTCAAAGATTTTGTAATACCATTAAAATTAATATATTATAATTTATTAAAGACTGTACAATTTCCATCATAACGTATTATTCTTGTACTATACTATTATTATCGAGGAAGGGGATCACCTTGAGTCGAAATGGGGAAACCAGTTATTTAATGCAGATAAGTGGAAAAACAAGTTATCAAATTTTCGGTTTTAAACTCAGTAAGCACCCCCTACTGATACCGCATGCTAAGAATTTGGCTAGAAGATTGCAAGAACATTTTTTAATTTTACTGGACTAATAGGTGTCAGAGTGACTGACTGACTGATTCATCAACGCCGAGCCGAAACCCCTGAAGCTAATTACATGAAATTTGAACGGTAGGTTTCTTTTGTGACGTAAGCATCCACTAGGAAAGGATTTTACGAAATTCTTCTCCTAAGGGGGTAAGTGTGTTTGAAAATGCTTAATTTTTGAAGATAAGTCTTTTGGTTCAAATTTAAGAATGACATGTTTCAGCGTTTTTGGGAAATCATCCCCTAAGGGGGTAGTAGTTTGAGGGTTCCGTCATTTCTAAGGTTAAAACCATGAAAATTAGTATATTGGTTAAGGGTTGATTTTCCTATAATGTTGAAACATAAGAACTTAATTTCAAACCAATAGTCTAGTCTAAATGTACCAAATTACACCTCTGTAACTTTTGAAATAACGGACTTCTATACAAACGTTTAACCCCCATTTTACCCCTATTTCGTTTTTATTTCGAGATCCACGCGGACAAAGTTACGGGCAAAACACTAGTAAAATATAAAATCTTAATACTAGAGCTACATACGTGAAGAAGAAATATCGTATTGTCATTATGCAAACCTATGTATGTGTGTATGTATACATATTTATATGTTTTACGATTATGTTTGGCGCTTTTTAGATAATTGTACAAATGTTGTTAAGGCTTCTACGAATAGTTAGATTAACAATGTTTCCCATATAATTTCTTTACTATTTTTATGTTTTTTTTTTAATGTTGCTGTTTTTAAAGGGTTCATCATAACCAATTTTAGCGTTTTTCTTATATACTATTTAATTAATTTAGTAGTTATGTATTAAACAGTGTAGACGTAAATAAATAGTCTTTTGCGAGACTAAATTAGAAATTAGAAAACTATTTTAGGTTATGCAGTCATCGTAGGAATATGTAATATATAACATATGTACGGAGAGCACTACTGCTCAAATGAAAATGTAAAATCGTTGTTGACCGAAATTTTATTATATATTCATTTTCTGCGTTGAATTTTCGTGACGTCATGATTTTTCTAGCTTGAATAAGTCAAGGCTCGAATTATACTATTATTCAATTCTTTTATGCTTCTCTATTATCCGAACTTTTGCAGCATCGCAGCCGAGAACGAAATTTCCAGCTACTTCTTCGCCCAGTGTGCTACTAAACTGAAAGCGTCAAAAATGTGAAAATTATTGCCGCAAAATTTTCTATTATGGGCGTGCCCTCAGAGCTCATTTTCGCATTCTCACGCCTTCAATAGAACTCATAAAAAATTCTAGCCCTCCGAAGAGTACGCTTTTGTTATGCAAATAGGGCGTAAATCTTACTTTATCAGGAGCGCTGTAAATTAACCCCTCATATTTCCGAATTTATTAAGATAAATACAACTTTTGTAATGAGATGCCAGAATATCTCGATATGGCGCGCCACAACAATGCAAAAAGCTTGTTCATTTTGCGCTACAACCGCCATCACTTCCGATTTGTTAGTAGGTCCCTTCGAACCCTGCACCGCCCCTAGGTCGGGTCCTGCTAACTCTCAGAAGGGGAAAGGACCTCTCGAAGGCCGACATCGACGTCGTGAATGCGTGGAGATGGCCGTACCTCCCGTAAATAAGACGCTATCCCGCTTTTTAGATGAATGCTGTTTGCGTACGTGGAACCCCAAGGGATCATGCGAATTTGAAATCTCATGAATATTACTTTATGCTAAGGAAGCGACCCTGATTCACAATCTTTTCTCCGGCTAGTGCCACGGCCTCACCGGGAATTATGCATCGTTTGGAAGAACTCCTGGTGCTATTGACTCCTTTGAAGAGTCCGTTTTGTTACCTCGTTTCAAGGTGAATGCAATGAAGTGGTCTGGAAGCGGAATATTCAATGCATGGCACCGTATGCAAATAGGTCGGCGATTATCGTCTTGTAGAATGCCCTTTGAACTTTCCTTTAGGAGCGGAAGGTGTAAGAATAGTGAAAAGCGAAAATCCGCTAGTCATGCTCCTTTATCACAAACTATATGGCGTACTAATCGCCTCTGTTCGTACTCAGTTTGGTGGGTACTGAAGTGAAATTGCATTAATTTACAATTTGTCTTTAACGTTATAAGCTAAAAACCTCGCAGCGCAGGTTTAGCAATTTTGACTGGATATGACATGGGTCAAGGATACTTCATGTTTGTGTGACGAGCGGAGCTGTTATAAGGTTAACAGTTCAGCTGAAAAGCTTCCACAGCCTGACGAGAATCCCAAGATGCTTTTTAGTAGATAATGAAAGCAAATAGCCGAACACATTGCCAAGTAAAATAAGAAAGGACCTTAAAAGGATATTGCAGTTATCTCCGTTTACGGCATTTTGTACTATTTGAAATGCCCTTTGATGCCAGCTGCACGGGAGCTATGCTCAATTTGCTATATTAAGGTTTATGAAAAGATGAGCTTTGCATCAGAATTATAACAATTGCTTTGAGGTTTATACTTAGAATGGGACATTTCCAACAACACTAAACCTAGATGAACGATTTACAAAGTCGGTGCACCTCGCTTTGTGGAAAAAGGAAAGGATAATATTATTTCTATAAGATTTGCTATTACATAATATAAACAAACAAAATTAGTTACATCATATCATTTTGAAACCAAGATAAAATAAAACGAATAGGTTCTTATGTCTATTTTTTAGATAAAGTGTTTGATGTTGCATAAAAATACGAATGATTTGTGTATGATTTTTGTCTAAGTATTTATTTTTCATTCACGATTCGTAGCACAAGCACTTGTCCAACCCTGATCATCAGCATCAACAAGATCAACGAACTTCAACAACAGAACTGAATTAATTTTTTTTGTTTTTCTTGTAATGTCCAATTTTTATTCCTAATTTTTCTCAGGCCACAGTTTCATACCCGCCGATTTGCAGTCTCTGGTCCCTCGATCTAGATTCTAGAAGGAGGGACGCGGTTAATTTGGTCACATATTTGGTGTCAATTTTTGTTATTCAGTTCAACTCTAATCATTACAATTATTTTTGGCATTTGAGTATGTTTCCCTCTTTCAATAGTATAATAATAACATAATTTTGCACAAAGAGAATTTTGAAAATTTTTTTTCCTTCTCTTTTAATCTTCAAAACTTTCTTTTTATTAAAAAAAACTAACACGTAAAAGATACGCCGAAACTCTGCTAAAAAGTGGAGTCTTTACTTTTCAACATTTTTTAAATAATGTTTATTTTTAAACTGTTTTGAAAACAAAGTCACAAAGGGAACTTTTCACCACATTCCACAAAATATAATTCTTAATAGTCTTTCAATTATGATATCCATACCTTCATAATAATGAGGACATGCATCTTTGCCAAAATTATTTTAATCAGTATTTTCATCACAAATTATTATTGTTAATTTTAACTCAAAAGAGTATTTAAAGACGTCTTCAAAATACTTATAATTTTCTGTGTTATCATGCATGCGTCCATAAAGTAGCATTTGAAAAACAACCTTCTCACACCACAAAATTAAATTGCAAATTTTACATTTTAAAATAATTTTAATTGATTTGTTTTCTATTTTTGTTTATATTTTAAAATGATAATCTCAAAAATTGAATGAAAAAAATAAGTAATCAAAATGTACCTTACTATCTGAGAATCTGACTATTTTTTTAACAGACAGACAATTAAGCGATTACAATAGTTCAAACCCTTTAGATACAAAACCCTAAAACATACATATTTAGGTAGGTAATTGAACGAAATGACAATCAAAAAATATAAAAATTTTCATAGCTACTTCCTGTAATTTGAAAAATGTTCATCCGAATCCTCTTGTTTCAAACAAATTTTTTCTTGTTACTTGCGGTAAAAGTCGATCTGTTTAAATTCTGAAGATGCAAGTTTATTATATTATTAACCACAATTTATTAATTTATCGCTCTATTATAGCTTTCAACTGAATGGATAACTACTTCTACACCTCTATATGTCTGTGTAGTAGAATAATAAAAATTCAAATGTAAACATTTTAGTTTTCAAAAATTCAATTAACGTACGATAGCAGAACAATTATTTATGTAATTAAGCATTTAAGTTATTTTAAGTCATAGCAAATACAGAAGATTATTAAAAATTTAATTATTTTGGAACTTCTCTGGAAGTAGTAGTGTGTACGATCTATTACGAATTCTTAAGATCCCAAAAATTCAATATATGATGAGGTATTTTTTCCTGGTTATTAGACGTATACAAGAAGCTCGGTCTTATTAAATTCTCTTGAACTACTAAGTAAATTGATTGGCATTTTCATTTCCTAGTTATTAGATGACATCACATAAAATCCCTCATATCTACTACAACCCAGATTTTTTGTATTTAAGGTTGAGCGGTCTTTCCACATAATCGATGAAATGAAACACAATTTCTGACCCGAATTCTTAAAAGTTTTTCCAGCAAGCTGTACTTATATGGTTTTGCTTCGATTTTTCGGTCATTTTAAGACATTTTAGTGTGAAAGATATTTTTAAAATAAATCCTCCTTCTGTTATCCTTTCAGGCAGAAAATCGCTTTAAAGGGGCCACAGAAATGGCTTACGAAAACTTTTAAGGCTAAAACCTTAGATGATTTTTTCCCTGTCCAAAAAGCAACCAAAAAGTATTAACAAGTATGAAAC
Source organism: Eutolmus rufibarbis (assembly GCA_963920795.1). NCBI lineage: Eukaryota > Metazoa > Arthropoda > Insecta > Diptera > Asilidae > Eutolmus > Eutolmus rufibarbis. Next base: position 34,729,081 of record OY987205.1, read on the forward strand.
AAATTTCCGGATAAAGCGCAGCATTAAAACTTTCCGAAAGGCTTAAGAAGTTTCTTCCAGGAAAAAGAACGAATTAAATTCAGGAAAGCCGCAAAAGCCCTTTGTTAGTTTTCTCATCCTGCGGACCCTCTTTGAAATTGAGTAAATAAAGCGATTCGTACATTCCACATTTGTTGTCTTTAATCTTTTGATTTGTTTGTGGACGACGAGGCCTGCGTGCCTCGCTCCATTTCCCATCGTGCTGAAACAGTTAAAGGATTTGCTTCCCGGAGCAACTTCGACCATTTGTCACAATCACTTCGGAACGTCGCCGGGAGGCTCATATCCATTTCAAAGCATTCGAGTCGATCCATCCTCGGGTTTGTCAAAATTTCCAGAAATTATTGTCGACTTTGATTTGTTTGTCGACGTTGTGGTTGTAATTTTGAGCATTTTTCAAGTTTTACAGCATGACACTGGATCGTGTTCGCACATTTTGTGGGTCACGTTCCCATGATTTAGTCACGCCATAATGTTTGCTGTTTTCTTATTGTTTTAGGAGACAGCTATGCAGGGAAATAGAAAATAATTCTTTGTCTGAGTACCACGATAATCTTAAAAAATTTCCACCAAGCGAAAATAATGGAAATTCGTCTATAACAAACAACTATTAATAACTTTATGATATAATGAAGTTTATGTTAATATTTGAAAGCCTTGATCACATCTGTGGCCATTGGTCAACTAAAGATAGCTTCAAAATTTAGGATGCTATTTTATTAACATGATTTTGCATAATTTATTTTTGCACACTCGTAATAAAGTAAGTAATGCCCGTTCTCCAATTTGCCGGCCAACTAACCACGAACCAACCAAAGTGCTGAATTGGGCTGAATCCCGTGTAAAGTCCTTGCCTGTATTTGTGTCGTCGGGAAAAAGTTTAATCTGGAAGAGTTTTTACCACTTTTTGAGCGGAAAAACTGCTCAATTTTACTTTTAGTGCTGGGCTGGAATTACCGAGAACATTTTTACAAGTGCTTTATGTTACAACTAGTGCAATGATGTTTTGACAACCGGTGGTCAACTATGGCGCTATCAATTATTGTAGTACAAATAGTTGCTGAATAAGTGACTATTACTTTTGGTTAAAACGCACACATGAAGAAAGTTAGCCAACTTGACCAACACACGAGCGAGCGACGCAAATAAAAATAAGGAACGTAATGTCGCGATTTTGGGTGGTTCGTGGTTGGTTGGGACTTGCATTGGAGAACGGGCTTATTAATTCCACTATATATGAAATTTCAAACGTATACACTGAAAAATTTTAAATGTGGAGTTACATTAATGCACCATATTTTTCGCTTAAATTGAATCATTATTTAAAAAGTAGGATGAGAAAAGCAAGAAACGTTGAATATGTATTACGAAAAACTTTTTGGTACATTCGGCAAACACTGTTGAAGGTAAAAAAATTTGAAAATTTGGTGTGACCAATAATAATGATAGTGTTATTAAAAACAATGAATTCTTTTTAGCATACTAAACGAAAAAGTTCATATTTAATATATTGCATTAAACGACACTTACTAAAAGTGCCAAAGTGACAAAGATTAACACGGTAGGGAACACGGGCACTATATGTTGTCACAAAATTAACATTTAGATAAATAATTTTGAAAATTAAAACAATATGTTTATCAATTTATTTGGTCATTCAATCTTCCATAATAGGAAAAAATATTTTCATAATGATATTTTACTATTAAAAAATATAAAAATTTTAAATCAAATGTGACAACAATTAATCCACGTATTAGGCAGCGATATAATGATAAATTCATTTTTACAAAGCGTATTTACGAGTAGGTATCATGAACCGATGCACTGCACCCAATATACATTGAATTTAGGTTTGCTGGCCGTCTACGCCTCTACACATTCTAAGAAACCAGCGTCGTCTCTCCTCCTAGAATTCATCAGAATTATTAATTATGAAATAAATAACAAACTAACTAAATACACAAAGCAAAATTTACTCACCAATAATATAATTTTACATTTATTAAATTCACAATGACAACAATGAAATTCCTATCACACATTTGAATGTTAGGTACTAACTATAATACATTATTTGATTTTTTTAAAGCTTTTTATTTTCGAGTAATAGTCTGTTCCCCTGCGTATGCGCAGAGAAAAAAGAAGAAGACAATTAATTTTATATAGCAGCAAATTAATCAATTGCTAACGTTTGTTCGAATTTTGTTTAGTTACTCAGAAGACTGTATTCGCAAATACATATGTACTGCACATATATGGTGTGTTTAATGACCAGAAATTGGCTCAGAGTAGAGCAGTGCAGCTCAGTTCAGAAAAGCTGTCAGAGCAAACCAGTTCAAAAAGGAGCAGGCTTGCTCATTGAACATCATTTTGTATATTTCTGAGACCGTTAATGTCGGTTTAATATCTTTATATAAAGATATTAACATTTTTACTTGGGAATCAACCCACACAGCTTTTTCCATATCTTTTTTCGAAGTCGCAGGTATCTCCTCTGCCAAGGAAGCCTCCATTGCTTTATCTACTTCGGAACACCACATAGTCACATAAAAATATTTACGAAAATTGGCCCTTTGACAGTTTTTTCTCGTTCTGCTCTAATTTGAACCTACTAAGATATTGGAACAGAAAATCTTACTCCAAAGTAATCAAGTTCACTTTGGAGCAGGCTCATTGAACACGAAGCCAGCTCAGTTTAGAGCAGATTTGAGGCTCAATGAACGCATTTCTTGCACTTTTCTGCTCTAGAGTAATCTAGAGCAGGTCATTAAACACACCTATAGGTACTTAAATTTTGATATAAACTCTTTCAATTCAAAATCTTGATGATAGGTAATCTATTACCTTTTTTTATGTTTCGTCAACATGACGTTTCAAATATACAAAATACCTTATATATTATGTGCTTGTTTAAAAATCGCTATTTCCACATTTAGCAAATTTTATAAAAATTAACAAAGCTTACAGTGGTCACTATTTGTATGCGCAGGTGCTTTTTTTTCAATAAGACATAGATACAAAATATTAAAAAATTACTAAATAATATAGTTTCAATGGCTGATTGTGTAAAAATATAGGTATCTAAATGAATGTGAATGGGTAACAAGTTTTGGAACGGCATTAGAAAATATGTATTTCAAAATTAAGAAAATTATATCTACCATATATTATAGTAGATTTTCAAAACAATAATTAAAACCGTCATGAGATAATCGCTTCATATTCATAATGATCGCCTCTGGCTAAACCTATTTTATGGTAGGTACCTGATGATAAATAAATAACGTCCTGGAATATATGTATATAAATTACATAATGCTAAATACATCCCCGAAATACACCTCCGTCATAGGCGATATGGATATCTAGACCAAAGATAATATTGAACATTGTATTGGCACACGAAATGAGGAATTGTGCAAAAAATTAGCAAAAAACTAAATCTAGTAGTGGGTTAAATTAAGGTTATCGAATTTAAATAACCTGCATACTTCAAGTTATACAAATTCATTGATAAAAATGTATGTGTCAGACTCAACTTATGATAGAATTAATATTTGATAAATTTGTTGCATAGGGCCCACGGTTTCCTTTTTAATCAAAAATTAAAGATGTTTGACATTATTTAAAATTGTAGTTAATTTTCGGTTGTTATCAAAGTGATTGACATTTTAGAGGATGTAGTATAATTATTGTATTTTTCTTATTAAAACATTTTTTTTACCATTTTTTATTTACTTTTTAGTTAATTTGTATCCCATTTTTTAGAAAGCTATGTTTTTAAGAAAAATGTTTTTTATTAAATATTATTCTGTGCCGTATTTGAAAAAATTTGCAACGATTTTCGTAAGCCCCTGTATTTAATTGCATTAAATTTTCGATTGCGATTTTAGGTCTTCTCACAAATCGTAATCGCATTACTTCAAAGAATCGGAATTGGAACGCCTAATTACGAAATACCCAGTATAATTTAACAATTACAATTTAATAGGACTTCTTATATATTATAAATATTTTATAAAAACGTTGCTCTGCAACAAAACTTCAATAGAATAACAAGAAGTCTACATAATTCATTGTTTGTTTCAATTACCATAGATCAAAGCGACTTTTATATCAATAAAAAGAATCTGTGAAAGACTTTTCTATTTTAATCAACCAAGCGTCCCCGACAATTTTCTCATTCCTGCTTTCCGCAGTATTCTTTCGCTTCGTTCTTTTATTCCGGTCTATTTTAAAATGACTAATCCGGCGGCTAATCACAACCACTCTTTATTAAATGCTCCCCATAGTTTTAATCCCCTTTTCAATATAATTCAGCGCCAGCCGTTAATGCATTAGAAGGGAAATTGGCAGGAGCAGATTTCGCTTGTTCTCTTAATTACGAGTCCCCAATTTGGCCCCAAATTTATTCGAACCACAGCTGGATCAGGTGGATGGAGTGAGTCAATTAGAAAGAAATGACACCGCCTAATAGCGAGAAATTCTCCGTCGGGCAGCCCCGAAAATGGTCGATAAGGCCGCTTCAATAAAATTGTATTTATTATCCTGGCCGGCGACTCCTTCAGGACTCCGGCTGAAACGAGAGCCACCAGCTCGGCTTATGAAATTCTAATGTGGCTAGGAGCGCTCCTCGCTTTAGTCGAGATTTACGACCGCCCCCGCCTCCAGGCGCCGCCTGGACCACGCGATATAGCCGGAGCCTGGTGAATCCGAGATGCTGCCACGTCACCAGCACTTTCTTCGGCCTGCGTCTTCGCGGGCCCGTCTGCATTTATCATTTGTTTAAAGCAAAATGCTTAATTAAGTTAATTGTGGTCTATTTGATTATCGCACGAGCCCGGCACCAGGTAAGAAGGTAATTCTGGCAGGCCTGGCGCAGGGAATAATGACGTTAGCGCTTTTCCCAGAGAATTAAATATTTTAGAAAATTTGCTGAGGTCCTACTTTGAGCAAACAAGACGACTGCTGCAGCACCTTGCTTTGTACGCTGATTTCTCAGTCGTTATCCTCCTGACCGTGGCAGTTTCGCTGAATTTAAGATGACATTAAAAAAGATGCGGAAATTAAGGATGGATAATAATGGAACTGCGGGAACGGGAATAAGAACAAAAATGGGACCTATGTACATACAGTCGCTGGCTGGTTTCTTGGAATATTGAATTTTTTGCGCTATTCAGAGACTAGTCAAGCGCGGTCATAATTAATTCATCTCCAAAGAACATAATGAATAGTGGATTAGTTTTTTATTAGGCGACTAAATAGATTCTAAACTTTTCAAATTTGAAATGCATATTTTATACAGCAAAAGTGCAAGCGCATAAAGCCTCTGCGGATGTCGTGGAAATTTTCGTATATTGGGCAGATCTATGGAATGTCAATTTTCTTTTACCCAGATTTATGTAGGTTAAAAAGATAATAATTAATTTGAATTCGGAGTTTTAATACTACAATTTTATTCTTTTTATCTAAACACCAAATGGTTTTCTTAGTACCTTACCAAATATCAGTCTAAGTTTCTAATTAATTTTTGAACATTGAATAAAAGCCTTAATGAAATTTTTTCACATTTAATTCAACAAAATATAGGTTACTTAACTCTTGTTACCTACCTTCTCAGTAGAACTAGTATTTTTGAGAATGGTGGCCACTTAAAATAAACAAGCTTAAAAAACGAATAGAGATAAAGTGGTACGGCCTACTTTTCGAAATTAACTATTACTTTTTGGAGTATCTATATAAAAACTATCCAATATATCTTTATATTAGGACTTCAATAAAAATTATTATATTAAATTTTTACATTTTGATTGAAAAACAAAAAAAATGGTAACTTGGTTAAAGGTAGATATCTATTTTGCTGTGAGGATATTTACGCTTAGAAATAAAGATATTATATTTGACTGTATGAATATTTTTGTTAATATCACAAATATACAATTATTCATACAATAATCCTAAAACAAAGTCGTGCAAAACATCTATCTTTAAAAGACACCGCTATCCTTTTCGTTTATAGTGATTTTAAAAAGAAAACTACATTTATTTCCAAAACCGAGAAGACATAAATATTTTATTCCTCAACTATCCCACCAAAAATAAAAGCAATAACTTCACTTACCTGCTTCAATGAAATGTTACAAACATATAAAAATTACAATGTTGCATAAGTGTGATTATTATCAATTATTATTATAAATTCTCTGTGTTAGTCTTCCACTTTATTTGTATACTGCGTTAAATAATTACAATCACTGAATTCAAATAATACCATAATTTAATTCATATTTGTATAGTCATAACTTTTGATCCGGCCAAGAGAAAAAAAAATCATAAGTTTATTGGAACCTTTTAATACCTCGGTTATAACGAAACCGAATCCTATATCGAAGATATTAGATATTTTCCTGGTCGATTTGAGATATTACAAGGTTTGACGGCATATGTGTATACATAGTTTTACAATACACTATAAGGAATTGAAAAATTGGTATATATGAAAACGGTTTTATAGTTTTTGAAAAGTTGTTTTACTTTTGAGTTTATCACAACATTGCTTTTGTTTGTTAATGTGTCGCAGGATGAAATAAATGCAATGTTTGTATAAACGGACTCACGGAAAATAGTTAACACATTCAAGGACGGTCTGACTTTACGTAAGGTAACTCTTAGTAAACTAAACTATGTACGTTAATAAATTTATTCATTGTTTTTGTAATTCTAAGAATGTTGAAAAAATGAAAGAATACAATATACAATACATACATGCAGTGGTGACCCACAAGAGTAAAGTGAAAATACTGCATATGCAGTATATGTATTGTCTGCGAACGTATTAAGTAAAATTTTTTGAAATTACATTTTCGCTTGATCTCTTATTAAAACCAAAAACTCTTTAAATTAAGAAAATATTCATTCTATTTCACTGGCGCAAAGTGAATTTCCAAAATTTTTATTTTCTCAAAAATAGCTGGTATGAGTATTTGATCTATTTATTTTTTTTATTTATTTATTTTGAGTATGGCTTTAGTAATGTTTGCTTAAAAAAAGTAACCAAAATCAATTGAATTAAGGGAATCAGACATCACAAGTCTGGTTAACAGACAAATACAATTTTGCTCAATGCGACTTCAACAAATTGTATATATGAATGAGTATCATTCAAAGTTAAGTCAGGATTACCAACACCTTTGACGGTTCTTAATACGCTTTTCTTTGCATTACAAAAGTAGCAATTGGCAACGGCAATTAAAGGAATTATTGATTTTCGTGATTCCTGTCTGAGCTGGTAAAACCCTTACCAATTCATGCCTTTCGTTCACAAATGAGATCAGTTTCTTATGTGATTTGTATTCAAAATACCATTATCTATATAACAAGAGATGTCGTCACGTTTTCGTACCTTTGTTCGGCAATGTTTTGTAAATTTCTACAATCTATTCATATTAGAACAACATACAAAAAATTTAAATTACTTATATTTATATGTATGCTATAATTTCAGATAGATACTTTTACGTGATTACAACATGAAATTCATTTAATTAAAAGTGTCCTCGATTACCTACAATTCAAGCACCACAAGTGTAAAAGATTCACCTGGTAAATTTATCATATGTTTTGGCACGATTTGTTTGAGTTACGAAGGCAAAGTTCAATTTTTATTTAATGACCCAAATGTGATAGATCCCGAAAATATCTCATTTTAAGTTGAGATGTTTGACACGACTCAGATTTCACTAATTAGGGTAGGATTGCTTTACGAATGCCGTAGACTAGGATATGGGAAAAGTTGCTCTGTGGCGTGTAATTAACAGTGCGAGGAAACATATGGCTCGCATGCTAAATTACAATAATCGATAAATGAATTGAAAGTTCTTTTAAACTTGGCCCAATTCCAGCTATGATTTGCTACTAATGGAAATCAAATAATATGCCTAATGAACGGATATCGCTTAAAAGGGGGCTATCCTCGTTAACTAAATTAGTTTCTCTTATTCATATTTTATTAGAGGATTAGATCGATGATATTTGATAACTTTATAAATCCGGTGCAAAGCTATTGTATATACATATTTGTATGTACATATGTGTTTTAGTAATTTGTGACAATTTGAGATAAAAATTCACAAGAAAATTAATTGGTTATTTGGAATTATGTAATTTTTTTCTTATATAAATTGACAAAATATTATTATTGAAATAATGGTAATAACATATAACAACTTAATATGAAAAATTAACGTATTTATCGTATCCATCCGCTATACCACAGCCAATTATTTTATATACCTACTATAGTATTTGTTTTACATAAATAGTTAAGGTATTAAAACTAAAATATAGATAATTGCATAGTCGGAGTAAAATATCCTAATTTTAAGTGATTAAAATATGCTCAGAAGAATTACTTCCGAAAACTCCCATTTAGTGCAACACCATTGAAAAACTCTTGCCGTGACGAAGGAAATTAATGCAGCATCGTATTTCGCGAAAAGCTATATGTATAAATAACTTACAAAGGGTAAATGGCACTTTTTCGATTTATAGCTGCTAAATGCATTGAGCACGGCAAAATGGCATTTCTTCTATGGTGGCAATTTGTAAAATGTGTCACATGCAGACTCTAGTATTTAAGGTTCATTGAGCAGAGTGTGGGTTAACAATGTTAGTTTCAAATTTTGATTTAAGTACTTTTTGGAATAATTTCAAACCAAATGTATTAATGTTCATTTTCTGGGAAATTGGCGAAAAGTCGAGAGAAGTCAGAGATTTCAGAGTGTGAGCTGAATACCTAAAGACAATTTTACCATTTTTTTCCCAGTGATTGTAAATCAAAGAAAATTATCATGCTTTAATCGGCTTTTGATCCCAGATTATAAAAGTCGTATTTTCAGGTTTCGGACGATTTATGAAATAAGACAATTCAATGGTAATATCATAATCTAGCGGTTTTATATTTTACAATGGATAGAACTATATTTTTCTTTTTGTTTTCTCAATTAACTAAAAATATGTAATATTAGTAATATCGCTGCTTACATTTTTTACTATAAATATGAATTTAGCATTTCATATTGATGTTGTTGGTGTATTTTTCCTATGATTTTTTGCCAATCGAAACTCTGAAGGATTAATAGTTTTTACAAATTTTATTAAAATATAAAAAATGAAAAAGATTTCGGGTGGTTTGTTAGGAACGAAAATAGAAGCTTTAAGTAATTTAAAAAATATGTAACTACAAATGTACAAAAGTTAAGTTGTTGAGCTCACTTACAGTAAAAAATCATATTAATAGAACTAGAACTTTATAGAGACGAGATGCAAAACGCTAGTTTAAGGGGACCTTCTCATGCTAAATTGAAATTTTAGTTCACCACCACCACTGTAGAGGGCATCTTGGAAAAGACTCATTTTAACTGGTGGGACACTTTTTGGGCTCCCTGTAAAAGATAGAGTAAAAATTCAAACGAGGTTCTATTCCCGAGACTCAAAACTAGACAATAGACCTGTAAAATTTTTATTTTTTTTTTATATTTTCCTTATTTTATAAACGTTTTTCCAAAAAAGTAAGAAAAAAACTGTTTTTTGGGGTAGTTTACCCGAATTTAGAAAGGGAGGGGGGTATTTTATGACTTTTCAGAGGTTAATTTTCTAGTATTTTTTCTATAGAATCTAAAAAATGTTGGTTTGTACAAATCGGTCGAGTAGATTTTGAGAAAAACGTCCCACCAATTTGAAAAACATGATTTCGAGATAAACGCGTTTAAAGTTTTTATTCCCTATATATTCACGCTGAGGTGCCGTTACATATATACCTATCACTTATTTTCTATTACGAATTTCGTAATAAAATTTTGAGAGAGTATTTCTATGGTACTAAGGAACAGTTTTATGTAAAAAAAAAAAATTCGATTTTTTGGAAATTTAGCATGAGAAGGTCCCCTTAAAAAAGTTTTGTGACATTATTTAGATACTTTTCTAAAGTTTCTGAGTTGTAATTTGGATATTGCTATGTTCCGACCCTTCTCTTACATATATTACATAAGTATATATAATATAATACATATATACGAATATGATTTTTAATGAAATACTGGATATAACAAATTATTGCCCAAAGTAATCCAGCAAGCATTGAGTTAACTTTATCCGGCCAAAGATTTGAGGTCGTATTGAGAGTGCCACTTCTTATTAATAGATATTCTTTAATTACAATAAAGTAAAGAATATTTTAAATACAAACATTTTTTTATGTTGGGCTAAACAGATCCACAAAGAGCCAATCTAGACATAATTAATTTTAAACCGTCATGTTCAACTTTTTTCGCTAGAAATTCTCGCTGTATTCGACGTAATCAAAGTATACAAAAGAAATAAGCCAAAATTCGTTGTCCAGTGTTTATTAAAAGCACTACTGCTATTTTGAACACAACTCTACAATATATGTTTGTACATGTAATTTTAAAGGGATTGTATATTTGAATTTACCTGAAGAAGAAGTCGCTCTTATTGAAATCATCGATAATATATACATACCTATGTAGTAGGTCTGAAAAAGGAGCATTCCCAGTAGCTTGAGAAATTCGAACTACCGTAAGAGAGGAAGATTATACTTAAAGCTAAATTTAAAGCCCGTTTTTAGTCAACAACGAACAACAACAACCGATTATGTAGATGCCCTATGCTTCATTGCTCACCCACTCCACGGTCCACCTTGAAAGAATCGATTTGCTTCGTATTTTCGCAAACTCCTTGTCTAAAGATTTCTGAGATTTGCCACCTATTACAGGCGCAAAACTGAAGTTTGAGGGTTTCCTCTCTTAATATTTGGTATTTGGTAAGATACACAGACCCACCGAGCCATGAGGGGAATTGAAGTAATTGAAACTTTATCCTGCCAATTGACCGCATTAGATAAGATTTATCTGACCCCATTTGCGCGCCACCTTGCACTAAGATAGCAAACAGGCCAATAAGTATGGCGACATGTTTGGCCAAAATATTGATGTCTTAAACTCAGAGGAATGCGGAGGTTATAATCACATCCAGCCCCTAAATGTATGTAGATGATATACCATACAGACATATAGTCTATCGTTTTGGGCGCACTGTCGGAGGAATGTGCGCAAGCAGTTGTTGCTCATATGTAAAAGTTTGGGATAGTGCCCTTACAAACAGTCGTATGTTGGTATTGTGAGAAGTGATCAACACGACCTTTTCCTTCAACTTCATAAAACTGTTGAGGCAGCTGTGTCCTGAATCCAAGGAGCCTGGCTTCGGGATCGTCGACAAGAAAACCGGGATTATGGCCTATTTTATGTGATGTCAAAACTTTGCCGCCATCAATCAACAAAGCACTTTCACCGCCTACTTAAGTAGCAGAATTTGATTGTCGGCCTGTGATTTATTGATCCTTAGGTTTGTCACCAAAAAGGATACTCGTTTCCTCTGCATTGGGGAGGAATATCGGGGATTTTGTGGTTATGTTTGCTTCCCAGAAAGGACAGAATCAAATTGTGTCTGGTGCGGCGCCCGGCGAGGGCGGAGGGCGGCGGCTCCCCCCGGGAAACACTTTACCCTCCAGAATGTCTCACCAATCATTTGGACTATTGCAATTCTAACATCTTCAGGGGGCCTCGTGCTGAGTAAAACATAGGGGAGGTTTGTAATTTGCGAAAAATGGGCATGGTTGACTGCTTTCCATCCCCAAAGTAAAATGACAAATTTGCAGAAAATTTCCAGCTACCCTATACCAAGAGCTATGGTCCTTAATGGCTTTTGGGATATTTCTGCTTGCTTTTGGCGTTTATTGATTTTAGCAGGGGGTGTGAAGTACTTCCAGAACGCTTCGTGTGTGGCATTGACAGTGGGCGTTTATGAATATTGGATATATTCCCGGCAGTTTACGCGTTCGGCTGTTTTTAAGATAGCTGAGTACCTTTCCTCGATTATTTTTTTTCAATGGCTGAGCAGCATTAGAAACATGTAGCAAAAATCGAAGGTTAAGTAAAATGGCAAATAAATTTCGATATACTTCAAGGTCGATTGGAAATTATTTCCTAGATATATTTGAAATAATATTATGGCAGGTGCTAGGAATGTAGGTGATAACAAAAGCGAAGCATCACACGATAGTAGAAATTAAGATATAAAAATGCGTTTTAGAAAACGTTTAGCTCCTTTTCTATAACTTGTACCAAATTATTTGGAATAAAAACTCAGATTAAATTTTACACATTATTAGCTATTGCGCATTTACAATTTATATTTTTTCTCACTAGTATGCAGTGAATCTCAAGTAGAGCGAATTATATTGTAATAATATCCAGTATTTCTAGTTTTCTGGGAACACTACCGACCATTCCAACATAATGACGTTATTTTGCTGCTTCCACTCCCTACAGCATTTAAACTTTTAACCCCATTTTTTTAAAAATAACGAATTCTCTAATATTAACAACATAAATTGTTGATAATTATTATATTAAGCTACGTTAACTTCTTACCAAATTACGACGGTCACTTTCTTGTTCAACAGAATAAAAGTCCCTTGAAGTCAATCTTTTTCAACTGTGCGCTATTAGTAAATAAATAAATTTATAATTGCGAATTGAATGTAATCAATCAGTAAATTTCTTTTATGGCTTTAGCTTCAAACATTTCTGATTATACTTATAATTAATTCTTTAAAAAAATTGCTAAGAGAGGTCTGATTATTGAGTTAATAATAATCCCCTATTAGGTGTTAATAAGCTTTGTAAAACTTAACAAAACTATTACGTTAATAAAATTCAGTTCTAAGCTGCATAATCCAAAAAAGCTATAGGTAACTTTTTGCTAAAAGGAAACAATCAACTTACAACATGAACACCATGAACAGCAGCATTGATGCGAAAACTATTTTTTAATTTCATCTTATTAAAATGTCGACAAAACTTAAAATATTCCCTTGAATCCAGCGAAGAGCGCGGGGTAATAGATTACAGAAATCCATTAATCACAACTTTCCGGGAGGTTTTCAAGGATGCCCAAAACTGCCAGAAAATATATTTATTACTAAACAAATAGGAAGTTCTGCGTTTATTTATTAGAGCATGAAATGAACGGTGGGGGTAAGTAACTTCAACTCGGGCTTAAAATGGTTCGTACTTGTAAAAGTTTTGGGGGAAATTTTCTGAAAATTTCTGACCTTTGGAAACGATAAGAAAATCTTAAACTAAAACTCACAAATTCCTTCTTAGTGACTATGATAAAATATTCGACCTAATGGAAACTTTTGTATAAACCATTTTATGAACAACCGTACCATAATATGAAACTCGATTAACAATATGAAAAGTGTCCCAATTAAATAGAATCTTTATGCCACTTAAACTAAGTCAGAACCATACAGACTGACATACGTTAGAAATTTTCATATGTTCCATTAATATTTACGTTACTTTTTAGCAGAATTCATTGAAGAATTATTAGATTTCCATTAAATTTAGAGTAATGTTTTGTAAGATTTCCTCTTTTTTTTTTACTGTACTTATAATTTTTTTCAAACACCATTTTTTTTTAGAAATAGTTTAAATTTTATTCGTAAAAACTATAAATTTTAAGAATTTGTCTTCCAAAACGCTTAAAATTTATATAATAATTTCATCTCGTTTAAAGAAAGGTTCAAACTTATTGAGAAGGCTTGAATTTATACAGATTCTATTATTATAGCCAATTCAATGGCCTGCTTGAATCCGGTATATGGAAGAAAAGTTTTTTAAATTAACACGTCAAATAATATTGACATAGCAAATTGAACATTGTCATTTTTCATAATACGCATTAAGAAACCACCACAATATAATCACTAAGTAATAAGCTTTCATTGTCAATTTAGATAAAATATGCGCATACAATTACCTAACATGTTAGAAAAGAAGCCTCTAGATGTTCTTGAATGCCCGACTTCCACTTGGTAATCAAGAACACTACGTGGAAAAATTACAAACCGTGCGAAAATTAATATGAATCGGCACAAAAAGTCACAAAAATAGCCTCTATATTATATTATGTTTATATTTTAATTTGTGTATTTAATAGGCTGAATAATTTACTAGACCGAAAAAATATATTCAACGAAAACTGAAATTGTTTAAAAACAAATTTTTGGGTAACAGCGAATGTTCGGAACAGTCCCATTTGATTTGTTTGTCGTTTCTCCACCAGCTTATGAAAACAAAACCCAGGTTAGGGATTATAGTATATTTAATATTTTAATATCCAATATTTATTTGATAAAAAAAAAAAGATACGGGCACTACCACGACTGTGTCGCAACCGAAGACGAAGAACTACGTCTATTATTTATTCGCGGAGAATGCACCCTTGGTAGAAACTCTTAAAAGTTCATAAAATTGACTTTTCAAAAGACATGTTGTTCTGATTACTGCCTTACAATAATTTTGTGTTAGTGTATTATAAGAAAAGTAAAAACAGATTCTTTTATGAGCTTAACTTGAAGCTTTTTCAAGAACAAATGTTTGGACTTTGTTGTTTACAATCTTATCAACGAATCAAAACTAGTTTAGATTTTATGTAAAAGTTTTTAGAGATTTTTGCAAGAAGATATAACAAGAATCCCACCAAAAACATTCTGTAAAAAACTAGCCAAGTCTCGCTGGAGCTGCTTGTTTATCTCTAAAAAGTAATGAAATCTAGACAAAGTCGTGCCAAGTCTAAGGTTCCTTACTGCGATTTCTTTATTATTATAGTTAATGTTGTGTGACTTGGCCGTTGAAGGGTACACAAGGGTACAAAACCATCTATCAATGATTAGAAGTCCGTCTGTACTGGAAATAATTTTTTATACTGTTTGTTTCAGGCTTGGCCACAAGAGAATATGGAGGTGCCAATGTCCATGAGGATCTTCGATTATCCTAGTTTTTATAGTTTTCCCTTTATGTGGCCATTAAACCCTAACTCTGTACCAAATTTCAGCTCTCTGAGTTTATGGGAAGTACTAGTTCTATTCTGATGATCATGAGTGAGTGTCATAAATGCGAAACTTTGCTTTCGCTTAACTTCGGAACTAAATGACCTACACACTTGAAATTTTGGATTTTAAGTATGTGATTATAG
The DNA here is from genome assembly GCA_963920795.1 of Eutolmus rufibarbis. NCBI lineage: Eukaryota > Metazoa > Arthropoda > Insecta > Diptera > Asilidae > Eutolmus > Eutolmus rufibarbis. The sequence goes on from OY987205.1 coordinate 34,744,246, forward strand.
CTTACTGGATGACGAAAATATCTGCGTTCTGATCTTATCCAGAGGTTCTCAAATAGGGGCCTGAAAATGCGGCGAAATGGTTCCAGTAAAGGATGGTACGGCTTCGCGCTCGACTTGGCGGGGGCACTGCCGTGCCCCCCGATATATAAAAGATGAACTGCAATCTTTTTTTAAGTTTGTTGTGTAAGAGTTATTTTAAAACTTTCTAATACGCTTGTGAAAAGTTATTATAGGAAATTGAAGTTTAGTATGTTACGAATAGATGGCATTGCTTGCGACTTTTCTACATTCAAACAGAATCATGAGAAATTTCGTCTACTTTTTTAGTTTTCTTGTTGCTGCATTTATATTATAATTCATACTACATGAGCTTTCTATCAGCGTTTGATTCATTATTCTATGACTTTTTATTGTAGGAGATAAAGGATTCAAAATGGGTACATTTTTCGTTGCACCATTTAACCATCTATATCGCCAAGAAAGACGCAGTCCTACGTGAAAAATTATGTGAAATGTGATATAAAAATTCAACTAAACTTACTTTGTACTGCGAGCATAATCTCACTGCAATGTTGATACTCTAACACACTAAAACCATTGTGTTCGCGATATATGAGTTTTTCATAATTTTGCAGAGTATGAGATTTTTATATACATATACATATGTACATATAATTTACTTTTTTAAGATAATTTATAGTCTCTTTTCGAAATACAATTTCCATACAAATGTTACATGTGGTAGATATAAATTTCGATAAAAAAAATAAATATTTCTTATTTATTTATTTCGCCTTTCATGCAAAGATATGTATTTAATTCAAAATTAAAACAAATTTGATTACAATTCTATAGAAAATAAACATAGAAAGGAGAATGCAGATTTACACATAGGTATATATTATGATAAATGCATGTGACTGGTATCATGTAAATTTTCATTGCATTTTTATACCTGACGATAAATATAATCGCAACTATAAACCACCCTAAGGCGCAATCATAAATGAGGTATTAATCGAATTGTGGAGGTATTACGTGAAGAGCTATGTCATTCATTAATAATCCGTTTGATGATTAAGCGTGAGGCCACTTAATTCTTTAATGACAAAACTACTAAATATAACGATGATCGAACACTGTGCCTTCCGGGGCAGCTTACACCCACAAATGGGCGCAATTTATTATATGAGCATGAAGGCATCAACTCGTTTAAAGGTGAGCCCACACTGCAGAGTTGATCGCTTATTTATATTTAGCAAACGCTAGATGACCTGCTTTTATAAAGCGTTTCAGTTGCCCGCCGGCATATCATTTGAAATTTTAATTACCTACCAGTTATCAATAATATTGCGCCTATCTTTTGTAAAAATTTTTCATTTGATTGCAACTGATTCCATTACTCCAGTACAACGACATAATTAGAAGCAACAACACCTGGAACAATTTAAAACTTTGAACCACTTCAATTAGTATTCCCTAATTCCACTTAAGAATATTCATGCTTCAGTAACTGCTTTCGAATTGATTTGCATAAACTCTTATTGAGTACTAGAAAAGTTAAAAGGAAATAGAATTTCGACTGCAACAAAGTTTGTAATTATCCAATTACTTCCCTTTGATAAAATAAAATGAAATAATTAAGCTCTCGTATAAAGCTTACATATAAAACCTTCACCGCCAGTCAGAATATTTTGTTTATAAATGCAAGAATCACAAATTCAATTACATATATAATTTAAAACTTTGAATGTACATAAAATCGATTTACTATAAAAAATTATGGTGGTTTATCAATTTTATTCGATTAAAGTGCGGTTTTGTACGGATGGTTACCGTGTGATTAAGCAGTAAAGAGAATATGCAAGAGGTGTACCCACAAAACCCATCCTAATTATCCATAAGCCTCTCCTGAAAATGTGATGAGAGCTTTAACATTTAGTGAGGTAGCATATCAGGTCTCTGATATTATGTTAAATTGTTAATTAAGAATTTATAATATTGAATAAAAGTCGGCTTTCATGGTAGAAAATGTCTATCTGTCCGTCTGTCACACCTGCTTATTTCAGCAACTACTAATGCAATCGACTTGAAATTTGGAATAATTTTAAATAATGCTATCGCACCTTTATTGCAAATTACAGAATTTAATAAATTTTTTTTTTTCATTGGAAAAGGAGCCGAAATGGAAATAAAAATTTTAAATTGGGGTTACTTAGTCAAGTAGGATATCATAATGAAAGGGCTTCATTTGTATACTCTAAACTAGGTTTTCATTTCGTTTTATGCTGCATAGCTTTCGACTTATGATGGAAAATGTCTCAAAAAATAGCATTCCCCCCCTCATCTGCAAAGTTTGCAAAGCGAAAACTCTGAAATAATTAGAGTTGATAGAGATTTATGTAAATACATATTACAGGAAAAAAAAACACGTCTCTACTACAGTTTTTTAAAATTCAGCAAAAATCTTCTACAAACAAACATAGTTATGCAGTTCAAAAATTAACTTTATTGCGTTCTAATAATGCCTAAAATATTCATAGAGTATAATTTAATGAATCAAATACATGGAAAACTATAGCGTTTGTTGTGAGTTGTGAGTGAGCTTTTAATCAAAAATTTATTGATCAGTTTGGCTTGGAATAATTCTAATTTCTAACTTTTATTTTTCGAGTGTAGACGTTTTCAAAATTAAATTTGTTCTATTGTAAAAAATGACAAAAACGATTATATAAATAAGAAGTAATAAGTTAATTAATAACAAAAATAATATAACTAAAAAAAAATAAACTAACTTATAAATACTATGTTTAATAAAAAATAAGAGAATCAAATATATTATATTTAATAATTTCTTTTTATTTTAAATTCAGTATTTCAGTAAGTTTTATTGTTTTTGAGATGGTCGATGAATTTAACTTAATAACTTTTTATACGTTTCCTTCCAAGGTATAGACACTCGGTGCGCGAGTCCGACTCGAACTTGGCCGGTTTTTTTAAACTAACATATACATATATTTTCAAATCAAGACTTCTATTGGGGTTTTATATTTGATCAATATTTATTTATGTCATATGGTATTAAAATATTAAACCTAAAGCTCAAGTTTGATTCTCCTTTGAGATAAACGTAATATGCAGTTATTATAATGATGGAAAAAATGCCAAACAAAACGTAAACAAGGTTTTCTAGAAATTTAGTATTTGAAAACCAAATTCATATAAACATTTACAATATGTTACAGTTCTTAGATATGTAAAATCTGCTCTTTCTTTTAAATATGAACTAAGAAAAGTTCTTAGAGAGATAGTCTGACTGAAAAGTTAAATTCTATTTAATTAAACATAATTCACTGAGCAACAAATGCGATGGAAATAAATTAGCGTTACCTTTAATTATGCACTTCTAGGAATTGTATGGACTCAAATTACATTGAGTAATTAAGTCTTATTTTGTAATACGATTAGCAACTTTACATTATTCGGATTAGTCTTCATTTCAACGATCACGCTTCGGAGCCGAAATAAGCAGTCCAATTAAACAATTGTAATAAAATACCTTCCTCCAAAATGTTCCGTCTCACAATTCTCACGTGTCCTCGGGTAGCTTTCAAATAATTTGATTATTCCAGTATCTATATTTTAATAGCAGAGGAAAATATTTAGGTTACTCCTGAAAAACGTTGTACTCCAATGGCACCATCAATTTTAAATAATTCATTCATAAGCTCATTCAACAGATAGGCGGCAAGTTATATTTTTCTTTAGAAGCATGGCAGGCAATTTTTTGTTTACTCGAAAAATTGGAATACATAACTTGAGTTCCTCAGTTGCAGACATTAACATCTGATGAAATTAATATGAGGGACAATTTCCATTTAACAAGGCCAGTCACTTAATTTAAAATGATTGATACCATGCAACTTAGAAATTCCTATTTCGAGGTCTCTTATGGCTTTCCTGGAAATTGATATATAAATTTTTAACGCAGAAATACTATAGCCTAAAGGAAAATAACATAAAACTTGCATGAAAATAATATCGAGAAATGCTTGACATATGCATGTAAATAGTTCCTTCTCTGTATTTGATAATATTAAAAATTCATATTTATACGCAGAAAAGATGGATATATAGATGCAACTATTTTCTACGTCTACGTCAATTAGACTTATGTTTAAAAGCGACCATTAGTTCTCAGAATGCATATTTTATATATACATAATTCATTGTACTTCTATGCAATTTAGGTTTATTATTATGAAATATTAAAAAACAAAATTTCGAAATGATCATGCAGTGCAGGAAAAAAGACTGTGACAAAAAAATTTTTAATTTTCTATTGATGAATTTGGCTGGTTGATAAAAGTTGATTAGTAACTTTGTTTTTCAATTAGTTTATAAACATAAATATTCAACGTTACAATAATTTTAAATTCACTTCAGTAATAACTTTAAGTGACATTTTGAAATGGAATTACAACCAAGACTAAAGATATATATATAATTATAAAAATTAAAATAAGTTGTTGAAAAAAACATCTATGAATAGTATATGAACTTATAGTTTGTTGTTTGAACTATAAGAAATAATCAAGTAATTGTTCATTTATATTAATATGTTATAGTATTTGGGCCATGCCGTATCCGAATTTAGATTTAGAATCATTCAAATGATTTATTTATTAATTTAGAAATTCTTGATCTCGTAAAACAAAATTGGGGAAGCGGCGTCCTCGTGTCGAACCAAATCTCAATCCTGATCCCTCTTAGTGAAATGTTTTATTTCAAAAATACGTTCCAAGGGATTAATTTATATTTTAAATGACCACAGTCGTCAGAGCCCGGGGCAGTGGAGTTCTTTTAAATTGAAGAATATCTCTTAGGGATTTTATTTATTAGAACAAATTTTAATTATTAAAAAAACCATACAAGTTTTCATAAATCTTGATGAGTTCTTAAAGAGAAATACTGGACCGGAGTTTAAGAGGTTATATTTAAGTAAATTTTTCGAGCAAATCAATAATGATTTCTCTGAAGTACATCCTAGGTATGTCCTAGAAAATCCCAGTAGTTATAATACCCATTTCGAAATGGACAAAATGGTAACGACGGAAGTAATTAGTATTTTTGTTCGTCTTTTCAGTAATGTTTCTGATGTGGATAGTGCAATAAAAAGAAATGAATTTCCCGCTCGCTAAAATGCAACGAATGTCTATTAATTTCAAAATGTTATCACAAACAAATAACCTTACATCCTAGTTTTAGAGTTGATAGAGATTAGAGACAAAATCAGTGTTAAACTATCGCTTCATGTTACTGCAATTAAATTTGTTCTTTCTATCAATAAATTAATTGTAATTACAACTTAGACAGTTAGAAAGCTTGAAAAAATTGTTAAATAGTCAAACATTACAAAATTGTTAATCAAATTGTTAGCATTAAAATATATTAAAGAGATTTATAGTTTGTTAAATTACCTATAGCATTGTTGTAATTTTGAAGCTTTTATTTTTACAGCAAAGTTGAATCTACATATGCTAAACTATTTTTACACCCTTTAGAATACAATAATTGCACATTAGAGATTCCCGTATACATGCTTCTAATAGCATCTTTTGCTTTCATACTCTTCTGAAAATAAGGTTTCATCGAACCTATTACCTATGGATTTTATGAGTCTATCAGTAAACTTTTAGATGCTAAAATAAGTATGTTCAATATTTTGAATTTAATACTGGTTTAAAACAAATCAAACATGTCTTGCACGATATTAGATAAAAAGATTATATGTATTGATAAATGTTGGCGAATAAATAAATGTCAACTAAGACTCTAAATATCAAATTTTATACCAAATTAAATACCTCTATGCTGATAAGTTACTTAAACAGCATTATATTGTTTCTTTAATCAAGAAGGAAGCCCTTCCCGAGTCGAAATATAAGGCCTTTCTAAATCATAATAGTTTTAGATGCTCAACATATTTGAATAGACCGATTTTACTCTTCTATATTCTGAGATGTATCTAAAAATGTACTTTTCGTACTTTATGCGCTTATTAACGTCTAAATAATATTATAAATTCTCAAAATCTTCATTTAGTCGTAAGCATTGTACAAATAAAAGAAACTTTAACTCTTAGCTTAAAACTTCGAATTATAATACACATTCATACATATACTACATGTATAGTTATTCTTAAACATAAATTATGTATAAAACATATCCAAAAATATAATTTTTAGGGCGAGTAAATTAAATTACTTATACGCAACGTTAAAGAAAAGTTCTTTTAATAATGCTATCAATAAAAAGTGCTCAAAGAAAAGAAAATGTAGTACGAAAAAAGAGAATAAATAAATTTTTAATCAATTATTAAGTAAATTTATTTCACTATAATTGAATTAGAATTTCAAGATCTTAATAAGAACACAAGAAAATCATAGAAATCATCACGTAATAGCATTATATAGGACTTAATAAGTTTCTGTATTTAATGTCTAAACAAAATATGCGACTACTACAGGTACTATATAGGAGTTATTTTTCTATTCAAAATATATACTATTTAAATCCTCGAATGACAAAATACTAGAATTTCTAGAATTAAGATAGGCCTTATATTTCGACTCAGCCCCAAATTCTGATCGGATCTTTATTTTATACTATTCGTGTTCGTGACGTCATCGTCCTTCTAAACGACATTCAACCCATCATGGTAGTAGTTATTATCTTACCGATGTACGTAACAAGAGTACCAACTAAGATTACACCATGCACCGATGTCGAGACTCCTCAATAAATCCTCCGACGCAAACCTTCACGACTTCAAGATGGTCCCACACAGACACTACGCATGGATGAAGAAGGTCAGCCTGTTCCGATTGCCTCCTCATCTTCAGTTATGACTTCATCTGAGTGGTTTATTTTCATCAGTAACGTAAAGCTCAATTTATCTTAAAACAAATATTTTCCCTTTCAATCAACTTGTTCCGGGTGGGCGTAGTTTTAGGCCAATTATCATATAAATCTCCATGCAGGCTTAAATTGTGTGCACAAAAGCCACTAAATTGTAGAAATTGGTTTAATGAGCTCACATCCTTCCATATTTATATCACTTTCCCGTTGAATGATTCAATCACCAATTAAAATTGATTTTAAAACGCCGGAGTTCAACACCTGAAATTATTACTGGTCAAAATCAAAATTAAGTACATTCATAGTACCTACACTAAAAGTTTCGGCGAAGGACAAACAGTTTGTGGGGCAAATTTCGACTAAAGTGGCACTATAATCAGAATCTTAAAGCGGTTTAAATCGCATCATCCCTTGAAAGTTTTCGGGGTGGGAACGACGGCACCTTTAAAATATTCAGGGTGAGGGTGGACTGGAAACAAAATACCTCCGGGCACTGACTGGCTATTTTGCATAAAATAAACTAACAAGCCCTTGCGTCCTCACACGATTAGCTCGTAATATTATTCAGTGACAACTCAAACAGAGTCTTAAGGAGTCCGGAAGAAAAATGTTGGGGAAAATGTTTGGCATAAAAGAAAGAGGATTTTCTGCTCCTAAGCAGATTAAGGGCGGCTCCAAGACCTGTGTAAACCCTTGCTCCGAGAAAATGGTGATCAAGGGAGATTACGTCAAGATAAAGTTAATCTACAAAGGGAAAGTGGATGATCACATACACTTTGCGGTATCCGGTGCAGGTGTCTTCCTCTCCTTCGACCGTGATGAGTTCCTGGGGGAACAGTGGCTAATTATCCGAAAAACACACTGGCACAAGTCACTACCGAACTAAGCACTGTACCTTTCCACTAAGCGGGGAATCGTAAGAACGCACTCAAGATGTGCACTATCATTCAATCAGAGACGGCACTAGCACTAAACTCTACACCACTTGACATTGGGGAGCTGCCCTATTGCTCCTATTTCTGCTTTTTCTGCAAAAAAAAATAAAAAAAAAGCAAGAAAACATACAATATATGGATATTTTCCCCCTGTTATCCTTGGGCCAGAGGAGCACCTTTCTGGGGCCGATCGGGGCGGGAGTGCACCACCTTCAACATATCTTTCACACTGGTCACTGGCTCAATTAATCATTCGGATATTTTAGCACAATTAAAACATCGACTGCGATTCACACAGCACATTGGGGCACCGTCGACGGGGGAGGATATTAATGCCTGTCAGGACACTTGGGTAAAACTCTGGCAGCCACAGGAGCACCCACCGCGGTACAGCTGACGGTCTACTCGGATAACCCGCGAAACACGAAATGAACTTCCCTACGACGAGGAGTGAACTGATCCTGAACTGGACGTCTTTTGGCTCGGGAAGGCATTCTCCCTCACCTCTGAGGAGCCCCACTAGAACCTTTAAGGTTAAGTCTAGGTTTTTTTCCCTTATTTTTGTTTAAATAGTAAGGTCCGTTCACCCGATACTAAATTAAGGCGTTTGTTATAATCGCCGTTGGCGACCTCCACTTTTATTTTACTCAAAAAATAAGGAGCACAGGACCGCGACCGTTGTCAGTGTCGAACGAGAATTTGCTGTTGACTGGTATACGCCCGACAGTATGCGTTCACACAACTTGGCGCATGTGGTGTAAAAAGCTCCCGAAAACTGGGTGGGTTAACACTAACAAGTTTAATACGTTTGCGCCCCAAAGCTCGCTCTTCCCCCGAAGGACCCAATTAGCCTCACGAATCGGACAATCTGCTTGCGCCCAGGACATTGGGATCGGGATGACGACAGGAACACGCCAGCGACACGCACGGCGCAAATAGAATTAATGCCCTTATCCGTTTCGGTGCCGAAAGTATCAGAAAGCACTTTATTAGCCGCTCCTCTGGGAACTCTTGTTTGCGAGCAACAATTCGCTTGTAATGCGGGTCAGCCCCGCTCTCCCAGTTACCCGGGCATTTTTCAGTCCTCAAAAGGCGCGGCATATCCGTCCCAGAAATCCACTTTCGCTCCATCCTTTCGCCCTCAGACTAGCGACTAGCCCAGTTCGACACTTGGCGCTGGGCTAAACTCGTACACTTTTATTGGTATTTCAGTCAGGGCTCGGGCTGCTCCTGACGCCATTCGAATGCAAAAAAAGCGGCCGGAAGCGAGCACATGTGCCCTTTTGCACTAACAATTTTGGAGTTATCTTAAACGCATTTCGATTTTTGAAGAAAGGCACCACCACTTTTCACCCTAATGAGAGTGTGACCTACTTTACTAATTTTCCCCAATTCCACTGGTCCACTTCATATACGACGCAGTTGTTAGTCTTGGTTGTAAAACTTTTAATTTATTATACGGAAAAAATGGAAAAAATTAATAAAAAGTTCAACATTTGAGGAAGAAAGTTATAAAAAAGTTCATTCATCGAAACAAAAAATTTAATTTAATTAATTAATTCAAAGCTTATCCATGTCTTCAACTTAAATCACTAAATTATTAAATTCTAAATTATTAATACCAAAATAATGCTAGTAGATTTTGTTTTATTGAAATTCATTGTCAAATTTCATCCACCACCACCACCTATAATTTTTAAATTTCGAAAGCAACTTTGTAATTAACAATTCATTAAAATTCGGTCGCCAATAACATCGAGGCCATTGTGATTGAGAAACAAAGAAATAAACAAACTTTCCATTTTATATATGTAAATATGTGCATCAATTTTGGGCGTAATCACAAATATTTTCAATCGATTGTTTAGTTAACTAAAGATTTAATCATAGCCAATTGGTCATAATTCGAATAATCATGATTGAAAAAAATTGCTTTAATTATAACTAAACGGATTAAAATAGTTATTTAGCGAAATTAGTGAAAAGTCAGAAGAGAATCTGCAATATAATGAAATTCGATGTCCTTTAGCGAACTCTTTATCTGTAGCATGCGACTTAACTGCAATCCTTTGAACATATTATTGTTTTGAAAAATTTGTAGTTATGATAAACAATTTGAATTATAAAAATAATAGTAATTTATAATATAACATAATCTGTTTACTTAGCTGTACTGATAATTAATTCAAAACTCAAAAATGCGACAAAATTTACCTGAAAACAGGACTTAATACATAAAAGTTCTAATAACTTCTCAAAACCAGAGTATTTTTAAATTCAGTTTAATAAACGCATTTTTATCGCTTATACGTATCAACTTTGAAAACTTTTGTTATCAAATAGACCAAAATCCAAAGTCGTCGTTCATAAAATTTCTGACAATCCTGCGAAAAATAACGATATTCAAGAGTTTATATTTATTTATTTTGTGGAAATTTGCACACCCGGCAGTGGTATCTATCCTACCTTCAAAAATAATTTCCGAACCACCAATGGAAAATGTGCCAAATATAAAGCTATTAACCGATTTCACAATTTTATGACAAACATTTGTAGGTTTTAATGCAAGTTAAATGAATTTACCAATCACTTGAAGGCAACACTTAATAGAATTAAATTAAAAGGAGTGAAAACATTTACTTCATTTATTGAAAAAAAAAAAAATTAAAGTGCACGGACATTAAGAGCAATCAGTCAAAATTTCGACAGCAGCTTTTAACCCCCGATAGTAATTTAACTTTTCACTGGGATCAGTAAAACAAACAGCCCACTCACGTTTGGTCCAGATATATTGTGTTTACTTTAATATCTCAAGGACTCTTAAAATCCCCTTGAATGCTGTATCCTTAAGATTCACTTTTGCCATTGTCTGAACACGGACATGGCTCCTTTTCTTTAGGATCTTAGAATCCGAAACGTAATAATAGACTGCTTGCATACTTTCGCAAATATTTATCTTGACAAAAACGTGCTTTGCAGAGTATCCTTCAAGAAGGAAATTTTAATATTAATGGATGGGGAAGTTGTGGTCACTAAGGATTTTTTATTATTGCATTTAGTAGCCTTAAAGCACCTTTAAAGATGTTGAATGCACGAAGTTTCACAGATTTGTTGCACCTTGATACTGTTGAGATATTTCTTTACATCGATATTTAACTTTCAACTTTAACTGCAAGTAAGAATCAATTATAGCTTTTTTTCCAATAAAATTTTACTGATTTCCTTCATTTCACCGACGTAACAAAGCGCAGTTCAAATAGTTATGGAAGAGTTTCTGCACTAAATGGACTAGAAAATTTTTGCTCCCTTTTAACTTCGCTCGAAATATTTATAATTTATATTTACTTAAATTAATATCACCAGACTGTACAAATCACGAAAAATTTGTTGAAATACGAGTAATATGAATCTTACGTTCATGGATGAATTTAAATTCCAATTTAGCTCTTAATTACTGATTTACATACTATAAGAACAGTATATTTATAATTTCGAGAGAACTCAATTTCAAAATTAGCATAATTGCTTTGAAATTAAAATGCAATTTATGCCAAAATTGTACGGAATTAGTTAAGTTAACAGAACACGAAATATTTAAATTTCGTTCATAAAAGGCTGTCCAAAGTATTACAATAAAAGGAATAAATCGTATCTACAGAGTCTAAACTCATCTATTTAATTATTTTCATTTATTTTACTATGTATCTCAATTATTAATTAATTAATTTAAATTAGACAGTTGCTATTATATATTAACGCGGTGCTCTAAGCATTTTTTTACTCATTCGCAAATAAAGTATACGATGTTTTTTCTTGCATTCTTCAAATCAAAATTTTGTAAGTGACATAGTTTACATATTCTTAATAATAAGCGAAAGGTTGTTATTGAATTTGAATTAGTTCTATTTGGCATGGATATAGATGATTTCCGTATTGAAATATTTGTTACTAAAATTTATGTGGTTGAACTTGAATTTAAAAGAGTTGTTTGAAATTTTAAAAAGCTGCTTAGGAGACAGTAAACTATAAGCGTTATTATCGGCGAATTTTATGTGGAACTCTTAAAAATTTATAATAAATTCCTTTTATACATTGGTTCGATTTAACTCTTATAGTCCAGAGAACACATTCTTGTATTTACACGAAAAACGCGAATTCGTGTCGTAAATATGTGAGGATTTTAAAAGGATTCATGTTCATGTTTTTATAGAACATTAAAGTGAAACACCCCATAGGTTACTATTTAAATAGCGGAAGGCGTGTTATGCTGAGCTGTTATACAGACTAAAAAGAGAATAATTTAGAAATTTACCTGATCGTTCAATGATGCTGTATCTCTGTGAAAAGATCAGTAGTGGAGAGCGCCAGTTTAAATTATCGGATAAAATTCTAAATTATTCTTTTCCAATTTTCGTCAAGCAACTGTGCCGGTTTATTTGGATACGAGGACATGCACTGTAACTACTTTAAAAAGAACGCTGTAGAATATTTAGCCCTAAACATTTTAACAACTTGGCAACCCACATCAATTAGAACCGTATCAAATTTTAGAAGTGGAGCTTGGTAACTAATGGAGGAACATTTGTTTAATACCTTCATAAGGGTTAAGCTCATTACACCTCATATTTATAATATAAGTTCGGATACCTGGGATCTATCATATTTAAGTCAAACAATAGGTAACCCGGGTAAACTAGTAAACTATATTGCATAAATTGAAGATTACGATTTCTTTCGATTTTATCCTGCTCACCTTACTTGTTTCTATTAATTTCATCAACAATTGCGCCAAAAGTTATTTTTAAGTCAAAGCTCTACGCCCCGTAAAAAGGATGCAATAACCTTTTCTCCCATGAGAGCTATAAGCAATTCCACCGAAGCATAGTTAGCTACATTTGTTCAGCTAAGGGCTTTCATCCCCAGCAAAAATTACATCAGTTGCTGGCTGTTGTACAAATAAACTAAAACTTCATAGCAACTCTGCCGTTACAGAAATATCAAAAATTCAGTTTCCTCGGTTCATTAAAGTTTACAGTGCTCTCAATAACGAAAAATGTTGTCATGTTTTAAAGTTTAAGAAAGTGTACTCCGCAGGCATTCATGCATAAGTTTGCACGCTGTTTGTCGGGGGCGGGGGAGGAGCCCATTTTAAAGCACCCACGAGTTTTGAGATGGTCCCGAAAAGCTCGACTACATAGTGTAAGACCAGCGCGGCCGCAAGGATATGCGCGAAGCTTTAGTGACGTAAAGCAATACATGGGCAGAGCTCACAATGCTTCCGACACGAAAGAATGGCAGTGCTGCTGAAAAGTGTTCTTTATTTTAAAGATTTATGCGGCCCGGCGAGGACAAATACTTCGAAAAAGTATTCAAATATAAAGGATTTAAAGGACCTTAAATTAAACTTGCGAAGATTATGAATAGCGGCCTGAAATATTAGCCTAATTACTCCACCTCTCTGGGCCAGAATGCCTCTCCCGCCACCCTGGACGGGGGTTCCTTTGCGAACCTATCGCCTAGTTCTGGTGTGCGGCCGACGAAGATGCTGCCATGGTTCGATTCTCCGCCCGCAGGAGGAACCTTACTGAAACTGAACCGACTGAACGCATACTCCGACGGGTTCGAGCTTTATTAAAGCCCTCATGCAGGAAATGTTCCATCCGTGAGGTCACGAGGATATTTTTATGCGGAGGGCCGATAAGTCAAGATTTCCTCAGAGTTTTCCGTATGCTTGGCAAATATCAGCCGACGAATTCGGAACAATTGGCTGAAAGGAAATGCCCGAAGTTCCAGAGCTGATAAAATTTGTCCCCTTTACGTTTTGCTCCTTTTTCGCTTTGACCCGATACAATGACGCCCTACACCATTAGAATCGTTCCAAATTGAATAAATAATGAAAACAATTTTCTTCGACTACATAATGTATCTACTGAATTTATGGTATTTATGCCCTCACGTATGTGTATGCAAAAGTATGTATGCTCCGATAACATTACACTAGCTGGTTCAATTACGACCTCCGCGATCCAAGGGTTGGCTTAGAAAGTAATTGATTGTAATCTGAGAAGCGCCAGCTCCCAGACCAACATTGCGTTTCTCATTTCAGATTTAAAGTATATCAAAATTTAAGCTTGAGTTATTAAATTAATTTTTCAAATGATCGTTTTAAGAAGCTTCGAAAAAAGATCCAGATCCAGAACCACGCCATTTTGTTTTAAGTTGCTTTTTGCTTAAATTTCATAGTCTTTCTATGATAAAATAAAGTTCCTAAGCTAATTCACAACAAAATTGTAAAATAAGGCATTACTTTGGAAGGTTTTAACATAGCCATTACCACTTTGTATTGAATTCCCTCAATTTTTACATTTCAAAAGTATCCCTTTTTTTGTCTTCCGTTTTACAAACTTTTGTAATGAAATTTTAGCTAAGTAATAATATATTAAAATTAATATTCATTAAAACTGTGTACTGTAATAATTTTGAGTAAGGTTCATTACTACTGCTGAGCAATAAGTAATGCTAGTATAATAGAAATAACGCTCATGTGACTATAACTAATGCTCGTAATGCCGAGCAATGTTAAGTAATGGTAAAGTCTCAGTACACTGAAAGAGAAGATTAGAAATACTAACTATTCTTTCAGCGAGCTAATTAAATTCTTTCAAATATAGCATTTTTTTTTTTTTAAATATTTTAAAGGTAAAATATTTTCAAGTAATTTTTACTTAACTATCTGTGATCCCTATAAAATAGATATAAAAAATATAGATCAACAAACCTTCTTCAATTTCTATTAGATTTTTTTTTATACAAGAAGATTTTTCAATTACTTATTTATTATTATTCTTATTATTCATTTTCAATTTAGTTACATATTTAAAATATATACGAGTAAAAAGGCCAGCATATGACTGTTCAGAATTCCTAAAATTGATCTTAATAAAGGTACCATAGTTTTTGAGATATTTATGATCCAGAAATCGTTAATATTCCACATTTTGAGTGAACTGATGTCAACGAGAAACTTTCGAAAAGTTATCGAAAAGAAGTATAAATGAAGTCGTAATTTTAAATTTCCAAACAATACAAAATCTCTCCTAGCGAAATTAGCTCCAAAGGAAGCTTTTATCATTAAACATAAAAATATCTGCTACTGTTTTGTGTCAAACTTTGATTAATAAATTGTAAATAATATTTTTCTCTCGAATTTTTTATGTATTTATTAATTTCGTTTCGTTTAATACAAGCTGCAAACGAAAACAACTTAAATTAAAACTAAGAATTATATTTAGATAATAAAAATTAAAATACAAATTATTATTTCTTCAGTATCACAAAATAATTCTTTAGGGCTTGAATCTAAATAAACCAGAGACTTTAGTTCAGGCAAAATGATTATCCCTAATAAAGATACGCAAAATATTCTCCAAGCAATATACATATTTCGCGCTTTGTCCTTGAGCGGATATAATATGTATTTATTATTTAAAATGTTATAAACAAGCAATGGTTTTTTGCTTTGATCATAAAATGAGAAATGGAATTCCGGAGCAGGATAATTTCCAAGGCTTTTCAAATGGCACTTACTGCGCTTGCTCTAAGGCTCGGGGCAATTTGAAATTTCTACCACAAAATATTTCTCATTTTCTTAAATAGGTAGACGAGTTTCATTTACAACGAGTTTCACTTAATTTAATTTTTAGCTCATTATATTAAGTAAGCCTACGTAAAATAACTTATTTATTATTTGTTACGCCACGCCTATAAATTA
Organism: Eutolmus rufibarbis; assembly: GCA_963920795.1. Taxonomy (NCBI): domain Eukaryota; kingdom Metazoa; phylum Arthropoda; class Insecta; order Diptera; family Asilidae; genus Eutolmus; species Eutolmus rufibarbis. Next base: position 34,759,873 of record OY987205.1, read on the forward strand.
ATTACAATACCTTTCAAGAGATCTGAATTATTAAGCTTCATTTTTTCGTACAGTAACTCTATGAAACTATAATTGCAATTGGACTAAAAAGTCATCATTATTTTCACTGCTACAGAATATTTAATTGGTTTTTAGATTTTTTGATTCTAATATTTTTGTTTAGAATATTATCTATTGAAGTGGAGTCTTCAATTATTACTACACAATTCTTGAAATCCTACCAGAACTTTAAACCGCCAGAAAATTACGAGATAAAAATATTGGATAATATTGGACTTCTAAATGAGATTGAGATACATGAAGAATTTAAAGCATAACCTGGTATAAATTTTCAAGAGGAGATTGAAGATAAATTTAATTTAATTGAAAATGCATTTCAAGAGGACATTGAAAGTACCCAAATACCGAAAACTGAATTTATGTACCAAGAAAAATTTTTCAGTCAAATCGTTCATTCTCCTTTCTTCTAAATTAGAAGAAACACCGTAACATAAAATGTACTGTACCTATTCTTATTATACCTTAAGAACCATTATGTTATTTGTGAAATGATATAAGAAAAATCGTTTTTATCGGGACGAATATTTCAACAAAAAGGTATCTTACCAATTCAGAAGAAAAATTCCTTCGTAATGTATTTTGGAGACATCAAATCACCAAGGTTATTCAAGGTCATAACAAAACCCACTATCATAATTTTAAAGAAATTTGTATTTGTTATTCGAGTTTCTGCACTTAAAGTCTGAGATGCTATTTATATGAACCAATTTGTAAATCAAGTTTAAAAGACGTGATACTAGGATATGAAACTCGAATTTTTGACGTTAAAATGAAGTATCTAATTTAAATTTGTATGAATTGGCATATAAGTTATTTGGTGTTCACAAAGGACGAATGAACTTTCATAAGCTACAAGAAATTGTCACTGTAGGGTATTTGCTCCAAATAAAGAAAAAGTCGAATCGGAGCGAAAATACCGTCGGTACTTCGTATAGCACCCCTGACGCAAGTTATATAGGTTGAATTCCTTGAGCAATACCAAATTAAATAAACCGAAATCTGATAACTTCGCCACATCGCCCATCTAACACTTCTGGTAATATACGCGTAAATTTCCCCTTGGCTACAGTGCTCCTCCTAAATTCTCTGTCCAGGGCGAGATTGCGATTGTGGCGGAATGTATGCAGCTCCCCTCGCTACAATTGTCTTTTGCTGCTACTGTAGGAGGCCAATTTATTTTTATATGCCATGTGGTGCTTTTATACCACTCCTCCTTTCACTTCATGCCGAGGAATCTCAGAATTCAATTATGATATGGCGGGAAAAAATTCTCTGGTGACAAAAGATAAATAAATACATAACAGTCTAGGCCCCAAATACAGCGCAATTGGGTATATTTGAAAATTCGGAAAGTCTCATAGAGAGTTCTTATTTTTTTCTTCTCAAGTGCCTTAAATTGCCCCAAATTGAACTAGACTGGAATTCGACACTCAGAGAATTTATCTAAAAAGATTTAAAATTGTTTTTGATATATTTTTTTGTGTTTTTTGTTCTTCCTCTCCGGTAACAAATTGTATTATGAATGGAAGAACGCCTCAAGGAAGACTTTAGTAGGAAGTATGAAGTGGCAATATTCGAAACGAGGAAATATGACTTATTTCACATTATTTGAACTGATTTACATGGGATTTCATATACATAAATATTCATAAATATGTCCTCAGGCACTAAGCTGTTTAAATTTTATTAAATATATAAATACATAAATCAACATAAGAACTTAGCTTAAGAGAAACTATCCACATATTTTGCGCAAATTAAAAACCTTTCCACCTTCGGAAATCTCTAAATTGGTGTCTTTTAAATAAGTTAAATTACTTGCTAGAATACACCCTAAAAAAAATATATCAAAATGTCGTTCTGAGATACAAACAACTCTGTATTTTATTTATAAATAGCACTCAAGAAATTTTATTTATCAAACCCTCGTCAGAGAACCGTCCTTTCTAAAGGGAGACATTTTTTAAATTCATTTGAAAGTTTGAGTAACTAAAGTAAGGGTTAATTGAAAATTATTGAACGCAAGTACGTATTATATATATTAAGCAATTATATATTGCACATCATTTGAGATGTTTTTTGGGATAATGAAATTCAGTTCTGATGCTACTTTTATTTACACCCCATCGTTTTGAGAATTACCTCTTATGCAGTAATAAATACACTGATTATAATTAATTAATTAGGAGACTAAATATTTCCACAGTATCAAAACTATTTGCCTTTCGTAGAACGAAACGTCTATTACTCTAGTGAATTCGACTTCTTTGATCATGATTGATTTAAACACTATTCTTTCACCCAGTAAATATTTATATCTCAAAATATATTTACTATTATTAAAATATAATTATTTTAGCATGTCTCGACACTAGATTAAGACCAAATATCTTTTCGCTAGGTAAGTTTTCATATGTGTAATTAATTAACTTTGAAATGTGCATTTAGTATAGATAGATTATTCATTTCGTTTATCCATGATGAATTAATTTATTTATTTATCTATTTATCTCGCCAATCTTTATAACCAAAACTTCACTAATACTTCAAAGTAATATACTACGATTTAAGAATTGCTAGTCTTTGTAGTCTTAAAGTTTCCAACAGTTTTAATTTACATGCAATTCTAGAGCAATTGAAAAGAAGCATAAACAGAATTGAATTTTCTTTGATCTAGTCAATAATGAGGCGGAATATACAAAAAGCTAACACGCTAGCATTTTTTAGGGAAGACATATTTGCATTTTCAATAGTATATCATTGCAAAATTTTTCGTTTAAAATTGTCTGGTCTTTAAAATAACAACTATAAATTGATAAAAAGCAACACTGTCTCTTAAGTATTTTTATATCTTGATGGCTAATTCTTATATACGAAAATTTACGACAAATATTTGTTTTTCCAATAGTTATAATTGAATATGTATATAATAGCATAAGTTACCACATAATATTAATTTTAAAGTAATCCATACATTTTGGGCATTCTAGTATACATTTTCACGATAACAAAATATAAAAGCTTCAAATCCGAAAACATTATATTATAATTGTCAACATTAAGAAAAGTTCTTCATTCAAAAGTAGTATCTTTATACTCTTAATGTATCCTAAATAAATCGAATCCCCAAAAGTTTTAGCTCCTGCTGCGTTTTCTCTAATTGAAATTTTAATTAGAAGGATTTGGTGAAGAAATTGTCAAAGTTTGTGTACTTTGTTCTTAGAGTTTTATTTGCCACGCCACGTGAGACTCAGAATACCAATTTAAAAGAGAGCTGACTTAACAAGTCATTAATGCTGAGAAGTGGTGAAGACTGCCAGAATAAGGGCCATCGAAAGTGTTGTTTTTGGCGTTTTTCGCTGAGCCATTAGTAAAACTCCCTCTTGAAACGGAGGTGTGTCAAGGCAATAGCCAAATCGCTCAAATATATGCGGCCTAAAAATTAATCTAGTACGAGATATGCCAGAAATCGTCAAATATGACCCGAATCCTATTAGCAGCCGGCATTACTATGCATAATTAAACCAAGGAGAGCCCACGGCCCAAATTCGAGCCCTTGCAATCCGCATCTCCAGGTGGGGTGCAATCGAATCGGATCGATGTAATAAAGTAGGATTGCTCACAGTCACCGAGCATCAGCTTCAATTCGGTATAAAACCTCCACCCATGCCCCCGGCCCCTCATACTTCTTAAGTTTGGTGGTATCGTTCGCAATCGCAAGCACCTGAATCTGAATCTCCTCGAGCATACTTTGTATGCTCGAATTCGGGCAGAGCGGGAGCATAGAACATATTTTCCCTCGGCGTCTTGAGTGCATACCATAGACTCTGAAATGTCGCCTGGGAGACAAACAGCTCCCCGCTGCCAAATGTCATGGAGATTCAATTATGCTAAGGTCACGCAGACATTACCACGATAAGCACGAAAACGTTTTGCATATGCATCCGCTTTCAAAACAAAGAGCGCTGCAGCTGCACTCGTCCACTTTATCCCAAGTGCACTAACCTTTAGACCAAGGACCGCTCGACACATCCTCGCCTTGCACTTATTGCGGAAAAAATCACGTAAAAATTTTATGACTGTCTAAAGGAAAACGTGATAAAAGTTTAATGTCCCCAAGTGCAGCGTTGATGTCCGGATATGAGTCCACCTTTCTGCGTATCGTTTAACTGAAGCGTGGGCGGATCGAGCAACGCAGGGCAACGGATATAAGCTGCTTCCGTCCCCGCGAAGGGTGTTAGACGAATTGAGTTGGTTTTAGGGCAAAGCAACCTCCTTTTGGCGCGCCAGTTATTCAATTCACTTAAGTTCTAAAGGATTTAGGCCTTCGCGGCTCGGCCTCTTTATATTTTTTCTACATTTTTAAAGAAAAAAGGAAATGGAATTTATGCGCATAAATTCCGCGTCAGCAAGTTTCTTATCTTTAACACCTTAAGGTGGATTTATACAGAGTAAATATTCCCCATCCAGGTCGCTCTGTTGACATTTTTCAAAAGGGCAGAATTAGGCTGTCTCCTGTCGTTGTGTGCGACAATGACATATCTTGAAGGCAACGGTGTCAACCACCCCGAGATTTCGACATATTTACATACCTGTATACATTTTTATTTTTACCTAATTTTAAAAGCTAAATTTAAAGTCAGGTTTTTCCACAATATAAAACAACAGGTAATTTTTACTGAAATTTAGTGTATGTAATCACTTGAATGAAATGAAAATTATGTTGAATATTAGAAAGATTACTTGATTATATAGGTTGGACTTAAACCTCAATTTCTTTAATAAAAGTATAATAAAAAAAATAAGGATTTATGTTTGCACTAATTTTGATTTTACCTATTTTGGATTGGCTAATTTAATATACATATATATTTGCCGCGATAAATTTGAAAATATTAATGGACTATGCAAACTTTTATATGTATCACTCGTGGAATACTATAATAGTTTTTGGTGAAGCTCGAGGCTTATAATCAACATAAATACAATAAATAAAGAAGAGCTTTTTTCTTCGCTTTTTACATTGTCTGACTATCACTTTTATACGCCCTCACCGATTAAAATGCGGTATTTTGTATTTCATAGTAAACAAATCTAAATTAGGGCTGAACAATTGTTTAATTTTATATTTATAGATAGTAATTGGTATTAGCTTTCTTAAATTTAGTTCATGTAATATGTTGATTACTATTTACTTTACTTCAATGCTTTCATATAATATGTTATGTTTAAGATGAAAAGGTAAAGCCTAAACACTTACCAATTTAAATTATAAATATACCTACTTTAATATGAAATCAAAGAAACAGTTAAAATAATTGAACTGAAAAATTGGCATTGTTGCTTTCAACTCTGATTATAAATATTTTATTAAAGTTGAGAAAATCAAAAATAAAACGACTACAAAAATTACCACAGGACAACAAATTTAATTTTTTTTTTATTGCAAAATAAATGGCACATCATTTCTATTTTTTTCGTAGATTACGAATTCGTAAATGAAAATGCTCAATCAACTCCCATTTTCGAGAAAAATAGAGTCAAAATATACAAAAGACCGTATTTTGGTAGTTTTTAAAAAATCATTGAAAAATAAAGGTTCATCATAGAAGGTTTTAACATGGCTTAAATGAAAGCCTGAGTCTTAATTTAGGAGTATCAAATACGATTTATCTCTATAGCCGTTTTTACACATCTTGGCGAACAAGTTTTTCATAAGTGTGCACTTGCCGTGTTCTTTATTTGTCATCCATTGTATGAAATAATCAGCTTATGGAATAAAGTAAAATTAACTGATTATTTCGAAATGTTTCAAGGCTTGTTGTATTTTTATATAATAGCTTAATATTTCAGCTCTCATTTGAGCAACATTATAAGTTTCTGGATCAATCCTTTACTTTGTAATGATGTTTCAAAAATGGTAAAAATAGGGCATTTTGAACTTTTTAACCCTATTTTTCTCGAAAATGGGAGCTGATTGAACGTTTTCATTTACGAATTCGTAACCTACGGAAAAAATCCTATAAAAATGATGTGCCCTTTCTCTTGCAACAAATTTGATGTTGGCCAGTGTTATTAGTAGAATAATTGTTCTAAATATAACACTTAAAATACCCTGTTCTAACTCTAGGTTCTCAAAAAATTTCAGAATAAAACCGGAATTGTATATTTTCAAGCAACATTCAATTATAATTTTCGTGAGAATAAAACATGAATTTTGAGTTGTGGCAGTCTTTGAGCGGGGATGCAAAATGTTTACCAGCTTATTGAATGTTGCATTCATATATACATACATTTGCAATTCCATGTCTATTAAGATTATCTGAATATCCGACTGGAAGCCTCAAATTTTATTGGCTTTTCCTCCTTCGCAAATACGAGACTATTAATACAATGTGAGGGCTTCTACTTGTCTTCTTTTATTCCATTCTCTAATTTTATCTTTTATTATTAGATTTGCCTTTGAATGCACCGGCAGTCGACTCTGCCACGGAGCAGCTATAGACTTTGTGCATGAATGTCATATGCAGCAAAAGCGATTATATTTCCGTCTTATTCTCTATATAATTCAATTCGATGGGTAATAGCAGTTTTTATCCCCAACAGTGACTACAAGCCGAACTATTGATTGTTACCATTCGAAATAGATATACCAAATTAAAGCTCTCGCATATAGGCGCAAAGTTTTAGTGATTGCGAAGAAAAAAATTGCCAATATCTCAGCTTGGACAAATATTTCGATACTATACATATTATATTATGTAAACATTTTTTTAACTGTTTTGGTAGTCTGTTGATTCAAATATTTTTGGTGAGTGAGTGGTCGTTGAAGTAAGTTAGAAGCCCAATTTACTTTAGTAAGCTGCAACGTACATACATTGGACTCGTTACTTTGGGATAGTTTCACATACTTTTCTGAATTACTGAAAACCCATTTCACTTTAACTTCCTCTCAGCTAGTGTCCTATATATGTACAGGATGTCAATTCCGAAGGATCCTGAGCGATCCTCTGCTGCCTGTTACCCTCCTCAATTTTAAAAATTTTGTGCGAAAATCACTTCAGTCACACCCACACGATGAAAGGATTTAGACTCTAGCAAAGCCGACTTAAAACTTTTAACACAATCTAAACCTAATCCTTTAATAAGAGAGTAATAGCCAAAAGATTGAATTGTTTTAAATTTTGAAATGAATCTAGAAATACTTTGGTTGTACTGCATAATATTTTTGGATTCATATAATGTTTTCGCCATATATTTTAGAGCATTTTCGAATAATTATTCTCTTAGTTTTAGGTGATATAGCTATCTAAACTATATTGTGTTGTGTTGGGATCATTCGAATTCAAAAATAAATGTTTACACGAATTCGTTATTTGAATAAATAATATTCATTACTAAAAATCTGTGACAGCAAAAATTGAAATAAATCCATGGTATTGAATTAATGAGGTGCATGTCCTTAAAATATTTTGTGGAATCCCTAATTAGCTGCGTTACCCTAAAAATGAAAAAATATTGGGACAATCAAGCCATCCCGACCTAAATGAAGCTCCTCTCAGAAAAGGATTTTTGTGTGCTGAAAGCTTCCCATTTTCAATAAAATTCATTCGTTTGGGGTATTGAACCGTCGCGTCGGCGCCCCCATCAAAAACCCAGAGAAAAATTTCTTAAATTAACAACAAAAATAGCTCAATTTCCAGGGGCTCGAGCAAATCCCTCGCAAATGACTTTTGATTTGTGGTGCAGCCCCTTTGTCCCGCCCCGGGAATTATTAAAGGGTCGTCATCGTCATCGTTGTCGCTGCGAGGGATTTCGGCTCCACCGAAATGTTTGAAATATGAAGCAATCAAAAACATGACAACCCGCCATCTGATTGTTTTTATTCGTGAGGCGCACGCAAGTCCTGCGATGACGACACTAAGCTCACGTGAATGGCATGTCATTGATCATTGTAATGCGATATCGAATGAAGCCTTCGACTTGTAGGAGATAAATCATCGAAGGGCGCTCGAACGAACTCGGACCCTTATCAACAACTCTGGTGGCCCTGTGCAAGGAGCACGACAGCGTCCCGAGCCGTGATGAATAGGGCCGCTTTGTTCATGCTGCTGACATTGGCCCAGATAGCGTGCCTCGCCTGAGGCGGCGCACTCCAAATTTAAAGCCCTATTCCAAACAATAAAATCTCGGTTGTTGGGAGTCACGCAAGGCCGTCTGGGGGCGCTCCTGCAGCCCACGGCGACAATCAGGGCTCATTTGGGCAGAGTCTCTTCATCAAAGGACGTGGCGCCTGCCCTCACATCCGCAGATTAAGGTGCCGTGGAACTTGACACATGAAAATTAAATTTCGCGAAAACTTCTTGCTTTGTGTGTCTAAGGAATTTAGGGCTTATCCGCATTATGCGGCAGGATATGATTCTTGTTGAAACTCCGTGCGATGGGGCGAATCAACAGAACTTCCCTGACCTGCCCGCTCTTACGTGGCACAGGGAATCCAAGGACTATGGCGGCGAATTTTCCGCAATAGTTTCAACCTTTAATACCTTCCGCAGGTTTTGTGGTATTTGGGGCAAAAAGGGAAGAGTTTCTCTTAGGACACGCTGCCTCTATGCAAGTGGGATCGTCTTAGTTTTCCCATGTACTATTTGCTCGCCGCCTGAGTGCAAGTTCAACTAGATATCGGCTCGGGTTTATTTTAGCACGAGGTCGGGAAAGAACCCCGAGTTAAAACCTCCCGCATTTAGGGGGACACATTAAACTTGCTAATTAAATACTGGCTGTGGTACACCAGCAGACACGTAACCGAGATGCTAATTGCTGTAATAAAATCGTCGGAGATTTTAATCTGCTGCGTTGAGAAACTCCGCTCACATACAGTCGGGAAAGGCGAATAATTGAAAAATGGGACATTTTTTAAATTAAATTGAATTTTCTGCAAGAATGTTTAGCCAAAGTATAAATTTAAATCAAATATATATAATATAATGCATAATATTCGTATATGCTATCTTTGCCTTAAGTTTTGTAGATGTTTTCTGCACATAATTCTTAACGTACTCATACATTTTTTAATTAACAATTTATCAAATGGATCCAGGCTGCTCCAAAATAACAACGATTAAAATAAATTATACATACATATGTTGTTTCACATACGAATGTTACTTAATTTATAGTCTATATTTTCGCCTTTAAGCACACAATTAATATGCCGTTTTAGTAGACAGATAGGAAAAAGGCTGAAATCGAGTTTGAAATCTTCTTACATATTTCAATACAATTTTGCCAGAACATTCATTTGAGTTCAAGTGTGACGACGCAGACAAAATAATTTTCTCAGTCGTTTTCCTGACATGGAAAGTTCGGGTAGTCCCAAACACATAAATAAAGTTGAAATAAATATTAAATAAACAAGATTTCAGTCTGTATTTTACTCTTATTCTAAGAGGAACTTCGTCAATCGCTTTAATTAAAAATATGTAATTAGGTACCTATGTTATATACAATTTTTTAAAACATACATTCATATAAGCGTTTTTTAGATACGTCAGGATGCGGTGACAAATGTTTTAATAACACTGTTGCGCTGGTTGAATACGTCATTCAGTGGCAAGCTTAGACGTGAATTACCAAAATAATTATTATATAACGCATTAAAATAATATTGCGAAATCCAAAACTTAGAATTGCGTCTTAAGCAATATTTTTAGCCACAGATTTTATATCGTACCAAAAATGAAACAAATACCATTGTAAATGTAATATATTAAATATTCTTGAATTCGAAACAATAAACAAGTAGGTGCGTTACTCAAATGACCAGGGTTACCCGCCATCCAGGGCTGCCCGAACTTCCCTTAATTCCCGGAATATTCAACTTTAAAATTTTAGAAAGCAACATCGTTTGACCCTACTCTACATTTTTACTTATTCTGTATTGATATATAAATTGAATGCAAAGGAAAACTTTTCATCATAATTTAGCTGACAACTTAAGCCTTAATTAATTTACATAAAATTATATTGTACTAAATGCATTGATGGATTGCTTCTTCAATCATACATACATATATAACTACGTACTAAATGATGTTAAGTTCTATTCATAATTTGTCTATTTTTAACATAGAGTAAATGAAATATGAAAAGCTCCAAAAAAATCCAATTAGCAACTTCGGCATTTCATAAAAATTCGGAATTTTTTCAACTACTCTGGGTAGATGTGAATGTATATTTTTTTAGTATAGCAGTGGAAGTCGTAAAAAAAGGCGGCGGTCGTGCAATTTACCTAAACAAAGTTTGAAAAGTCTCTACTTTATACAGCTTAGCTAAACGTTTTTATTGCAAATTGAAAAGCTACAAAGCGCCTTTAATTATCTTTTTGGGGAAGTTCATGGTTTGAGCAACAACTGTGCTCCGGAAAGAATCGTTTTGCTCCTTCCCTTTGAAAATCAGATTACCTACAAAGACACTCAGGGGTGGATTTTATGGTCCGTTTTGTGCGCCAATTGGCAATCCACCTCGACTCGATTGTAATTTTTAATTAATTGTAATTCAAATTCCTCGACATTTAATGACCTACTTCCCCCGCTGATTAGTTGAGCTCGGCCCCAGCTGGAAATTAATTTCGAATTGAGTGTTTGATTTTCACTTGACACTTCCTTTGGCTGGAACGCATAGCTCGACATCTCCCATACCCTGGGCCCCGCTGGGCACGGTGAAAGCGTGCTGTGATTAGAATTGGATAAGTGTTAATTACAGCGAAGAGTCTTTTCTAGGGAAATAAACACACGGAAGCTGATTTTTCATTATCATCCCGAAAATCAATATTTTTAGCAATTAGGGAACATTTTAAATCCAGAGCTTTAATGGTTTCGTTTTATCCTCAAATCTCTGGATTCAGCTGTTTGAATGCAATTGGCATACTGATATAAATATTTTGTTTTCGCATAATTTGCGACAGGTATTATATTTGAAACTGAAATTTTTCTATTAAAACAGATCGAGATAAAACAATATTTTCTCTTTTTTAAAAAACTATAGATTAATACACCCTAACAAATTAAGCCTGTCAGCATTCACACCAACATTTCCTAAATTATACGTAAAATCAAAATAGCGTAATATCTAAAATATCTATTCAAAAATAAATAACAAAACAACCGAAAAATTCAAAATATCTTTCGTTGTTAAAACTTTAATAGAATATCTTCTTTATAATTGAATACAAATTCAGATTTAAATGAAAATTTTTTTAAATTGCAACCCCTAATTAACTTATTTCTTATTTTTGAATCTAAAGAACAACTCAAAGTTTTAAAGTTTTAAATAATTGTTGTGTACCGAAATTCCGGTACATAGCATAACATCCCGGCCAAAACACGATCAGCCGAACCCAGATAGCGCAAAAGTACTTAAGTACTTTACAAAGATACTTAAGTGCACGCGCCTAGCAAGCACTTTACGCCCGCTAGAGTCAGATGGCATTATTACCGGCGGCAAAAGCGAGCGCATCGACCCAAGCTCACGCTGGGGTGACCGCCCGCGCGTGCATCGACCTAAGTAATTTATGATGACACAAAACATGTGCATCACACAAGTGGCGACGCGCACGTTATCGGCAATTGGAACATTGGAAAGTTCCAATAACTGATCGAGGGGATATAAGTACTCGATCAGTAAAAGCCGGGGGCGGTCTGATAGTGAGAGTCAGAGATCGGAGTCGAACGTAGGAGTCGACAGCCGACGAGCGGAGTCTAATAGTGAAATCGAACAGTAATAGTAAAAAGCCGGAGTCGAGGCAGGAGTCTAAAGTCAGAGTCGAAGAAAGGGAGTCGCGAGTTCGGGTCATAAAATAAGTTAGCTAAGTAGCTAAGTGCCGAGTGTAAAATAAAGTAAATAAATGGACAACTAGTTTAAAGTGCAGTGTTTGAATTGTGCACGCCAAGAGGAGCACACGCAGCCCCGCGGCTCCTCCACCTATACCTCGACAGCAGCCCCGATCTCGGGAAGTAAAAGCATTCGTGCTGCTTCCAAGATCCCCGACCTGAGTACCTCCAGGGCCAGAGCCGCCACCCAGGGTACATAACAATTGGCGCAGCCGGTAGGATCAAGGAAGCCCGGTTTTTATCGCTTTAAAAAACCATAAGCGCTTGAAAAGCCTTGATCCCCGAACAAGAGTTCTCAAAATTGCTTAAGTGCAGGGTAAAAAATTGTTTTTTTTTCTACCCATAACCTGAAGTAAAATCTAGCTTCAGGGGCACAAATTCTTCATAAGCAAGAACTCCAACGCTCCCGGGTAATCAACTTTAGTTGCCTCTGCTCCAGGCGAGCACGCAATTACCCGGACTACAGGTAGTCAACTCTAATTGCCTCTGCTCCAGGCGAGCAAGCAAATACCTGCCTCATCACAGCAAGACTCCAACGGGCAAGATCCCGGCCTAAAAGACTTGAATGACTGACGAGGAGAACAGCCTTCAGCCACCGAAGAACAACCATCCACAGACCCAGCCCCAAACATCGAGGGACCACGATTCTCCAGCAGCACAACAGCCAGCGAGGGAGAACAACTCTCAGCAAGGGACACCTGCAACGCCAGCAACCACCAGCCGTCAGGACCAGCCAGGAATTCGCCTCCGCAGCGGAAACATCATCCCAAGGCCCACCGCAGATCAACCTGTAAGTTTACAAGATCATTTAAATCAATTACTCGAAAAAACGCGAATATCAGGAGGGATCTCTCCCGGACAGTGTGACGAGCTCGAAAGACAGCTTAATAGAACTCGAGAGCTTAGAGAATCTCGCATAAAGAAATTAATCGAGGACACTGAAAAATTCCGAGGAACCCTAACCCATTTTAACAGATATTCGCGTTCGTTCGAAGATAACGGGCCAAACACCCCTGTAGAGAAAAACTGTGATATAGATTTAAGTACACAAAACGGTTTTAGTGAAAAAGAGCCGACGGCGGCCGATATTGTAATTGACTGGTTGAGTGCATCCTTTGCGAGCTCAAACAATACGGGTGATTTAAGAAATTCCCAAACCTCTCCTACACTCTCTCCCACACAAAGAAAAATAAAAATGGCAAACTACACTGAGGTCACAAGAAATCTAACTCAGATAGTGCCAATATTTACTGGAGAGCCAGGTCCCAACCTGAGCAGTGAACTCCAGACCTTTTTGGGCTGCTGCAGGCGATGTTTAGAATGCCTGTCAGACAGTGATAAGCCCATCTTTATTAAAATGATTCCAACAAGGCTACGAGGCGAGGCATACCAGCTTTTAGCCACAGATGAACCTGCTACTTTCAGGGAAATTGAAGATAGATTAAATGCAGCGTTCCTGCCTAGGGAATCCCACCAAGACTTGGTGAATAAGTTAATTGCTATGCGCCAAACACCGTATGAGGACCTCTCACGATTTATTTCGCGCATTAGAAAAGCCCTGTCGCAATGCAAAGAGGCGGCGGAAGCGAAATATGGTGCTGCAGCAGCAGCCGTCGTAAATTGCCAACAAGAGGACTTCGCAAAAAGTACTCTGAGTAACGGCGCCCTAAGCCCTTACCTTCGTCAGTATTTACTGACATTAAGTGAGCCCAATTTTGAAAAATTGGCTCAGAAAGCGTTAGATATGGAGAGGCTCCAACAAGGTGCTTTCCCATTGCCCAATAACACTTTTGCAGCCCCGCAAGGAGTTGGCCCGAATAATTTCTATCCTCAAGTTCCGCCAGTGTACAGTGATCCACGGGGATACACAAACCAAGCAGCCGCCTACGCAAACGCTTCAATGGGATATCCTTACGGTACCCCCGCGACCGGACAAATTTCGTTACCCACGCAGTTTACGCCAAATTCGGCGAATCAGGGGACAACCCAGTCGAAGTCGCGCAGTTCAGGCTCTGGAGGAACGTCAAGGCCTCCAGCCAACATTGTGTGCAGTTTTTGCTCTAAACGAGGGCATACTTACGACGAATGTTTCAAACGAAAGAATACCCCCATTTGCGTTAAGTGCAATAAAATGGGACACGACATTACAACATGTCGTAGTAGTGGACCACCACGCAACAATGCACAGGCCCCCACAAATAGTAACAATGGGATGCGCCGCGTTTACAATGTGCAGTTAAAATGCGATTGGTGCGGACGTCGCGGGCATGAAGAAGATACATGCCAAAATAAACAAGAATATCAAAGCCGGAAATCGGGAAACGGCAGCGAGTCGAGCCCGAAATCCCCGGCCCGACTATAAGTCCTTCTAATAAAAATACAGGGTACTCTCAGCCGCCCAAACCAAGTACTTCCGTTGTAGAGCTCCCCCTAGACTTTGGTCTGAAAGAAAAGACTCAACTAGTGGTGGACACGGGCGCTGAGATAAGCTTAATCAAAGAACAAGCTTTGAAATCTTCCGAGCTAATAAATGCCGAGAAGATTCTTACCCTGCAAACCCCTTTTGGCACGGGATACACCCTGGGAAGCTGTCAGGGAAATCTTGTTACCACATTAAATGAGAACAAGATAGTTAAAACACCCTGCACTTTCCAGGTAATAAAAGATACTCCAGGCCTCTCTCACGACGGCCTATTAGGCAATGATTTCCTTGCCCAAAACTGCAATGTTGAGGGCCCAAATAAAGAACTTCGGTTTCCTCGCACGGAAACTAATTTAGAGGAGACTGAGAAAAATAGCTCCCGAAAAACATCTGAATCCGAGAAACAGGCAAAAGTGATGGAACCCGTAGGGGTTAAGCTTTCTACCTGCCATGTTCTCGAACCATCACATGATGGGGGATGTTTGGCTAAAGATAAGCCACGGGAGAACGAGAAGGAAATTCTGGCGAATACACCTGTGATCACACAAATCAGGCGGCATAGCGTGGCCCTGATCAAGCCCATATGCGTACCTGCGAGATCACAGATAGTGGCTAGAATTCCACTGAAACTGCAAGAAGAAATGCTCTGTCTCTCCCAAGATATAGGCGACGGAATCTTCTTGGCAAATAGTATAATTTCCTCTAATGAAGAAAAGGAAGTTCTGATTGGGATTCTCAACTCTAAGGACTCTAAAGTAGCTCTCACCGACCTTACGTTACAATTGGCTCCGGTGAACGACTACACATTAGTCCCAATGTGTACCCCGCATAACATGCAAACGCCAGAAGAGCTTGCACGGAAAGAATTCCTGGACCAAAACGGCACAATAAAAGCAGCCGAGGTTCAGGCAAAATCACTTGAAAAACATAAAGCAATATCAATAGCAAAACAAACGGCGAATAAAGCCGATTTTTACCGAGTCGAGCCTCGCAAACCGGGGCCGGCAAGCTCAGATACAAATAATAAGAGCCACGGACCTCGCAAACCGAGGCCAAAGAGCCCAAATAATAAGAGTCACGGACCTCGCAAACCGGGGCCAAAGAGCTCAAATAAAGTAATTAAAGGCCAAAGAGCCAATTCAACTAAGAACCAAGGCGCCAAATGCCCTACAACTAACAAAATAAAGGAAAAACTGGTAAATAATATTCATCTACCTCGAGTAAAAAGCTCCAACGAGAGCCAAAGAGAGGCCAGGCTAGAGGAGGAACTCAACCTGAGCCCAATTTTAAACAAAGACGAAAGGGCTGAAATACTGAAAATCTGTAGGGAATATAACGACATATTCGATTTAAAAAGCGACTTTCTCACCCATACAGATGCGATCACGCACTCAATACCGATAGTACAAGATCAAGCGCCCATTAACCAAAAAATGTACCGCTTACCCGAAAAACAAAGGGAAGTGATTAACGAGCAACTGAAAGACATGCTCGAAAATGATGTAGTCCAGACGAGCAAAAGCCCCTGGAATTCTCCCCTGTTAGTGGTCCCCAAAAAGGCAGGACCCGATGGCGAAAAAAGGTGGAGAGTGGTAGTTGATTTTCGAAAAGTAAACGACAAAACAGTCGGAGATGCTTTCCCTCTTCCTCGAATCGAGGATATACTCGATCAATTAGGTCATTCTAGGTACTTCACAACCTTAGACTTGGCCAGCGGCTACCACCAAGTTTTAGTCGACCCTAAAGATCGACCTAAAACCGCTTTCAGTACAAATTATGGGCACTATGAGTTCAAGCGCATGCCTTTCGGACTCAAAGGAGCCCCCGCCACATTCCAGCGCCTGATGAATTATGTATTAACAGGCCTGCAGGGTTTAGAATGTTTTGTGTACCTGGATGACATAGTCATCTACGGGAAAAATTTAGAGGACCACAACTCTAAACTGTGTAAAGTTTTCGACAAACTACGGAAATATAATTTAAAACTACAACCGGAGAAGTGCCAATTCCTCCGGAAAGAAGTAGTTTATCTCGGACATAAATGCTCGAGTGAAGGGGCTCTCCCAGACCCCAGCAAGACGGAATGTGTTCAAAATTTTCCCACACCCCGAACAATTAGGCAAGTGCAGTCATTTTTAGGACTAGCAAATTATTATCGCAAGTTTATACCAAATTTTTCAAAAATAGTACGGCCACTAACGAACTTGCTTCGCAAAGATGTCAAGTTCAAATGGACCGAAAAATGCCAAGAAGCATTTGAGGAAATAAAAAGATCTTTGATCTCACCCCCTCTTCTTATATATCCCGATTTTAATAAGCCTTTTAATTTGACAACTGATGCCAGTAACGAGGCATTGGGAGCGGTACTTTCTCAAGGAGAGGTTGGAAACGATAGGCCCATAGCCTACGCGAGCCGCACTTTAAATAAAGCCGAGAAAAATTACTCGACGATAGAAAAAGAATTGCTTGCCATTGTTTGGGCCACAAGAAACTTTCGATGCTATTTATATGGTCGAAAATTCACCATCTATACAGATCATAAACCTCTAAAAGGGGTCCTCAATGCAAAAGATCCTACTTCTCGTTTGAAGAGATTTCAGCTTAAACTTTCCGAGTTCGATTATACTATCGAATATAAACCCGGAAAGTATAATACCAATGCAGATGCCCTAAGTCGCATCCCACGGGAAGATATTGAGGAACAAAACAGCCCAACCTTAACGGTAGAGGCCCAGGTCCATCGATCTATGGACTCGTCAACGGAGGAAAATAACTCCGCGGCAAAAGTACACGCAGTTACAAGGGCCCAGAGAAGGAAAGCCCAGGAAAGTGGTATAGAAGTCATTCCGGATACACAAAAGGCGAAACAGGCGGAAAAACAGTCTGAGAAAATAACACTCGATCCAAAGGAAAAACACTCGGAACCGGTAGAAATAACTGAGGACAAACCTTCATCTCCAGAAGCGCGAGAAAACCCTGAACACATCACGAGCCCCGAAGAAATTAAAATCATTCTACATGATTACCATGACTCTGCATTCGGAGGCCACCAGGGAGTAATTAAGACCTATAAGAGAATAAAGCGCAAATTTTGCTGGAAGCACATGTTACGAGACATTAAAAATTATATCAAAAAGTGCCCAAAATGCCAAAAATCTAAGGCATCCCCTCAAGCTAAAATGCCCATGGTAATCACAGATGTTGCGGAACAACCTTTTGATAAGGTTTACCTAGACATTGTGGGACCATTGGAGGAATCTACATCTGGAAACAAGTACATCCTGACATTCCAGGACAACTTAACTAAATTTGTAGACTGGTATGCACTACCCAACGCGGAAGCGGAAACAATAGCGGAAATCTTCTTCGACGAAATCGTCACACGCTACCGCATTCCCAAGAAAATTGTCACAGATCAAGGAACAAATTTCCTAAGTGATCTGTTCAAACAAGTCTGTAAGCTACTAAAAATAAAAAAGTTACAGACCTCCGCTTATCACCCACAGTCAAACGGGGCACTAGAAAGAGCACATAGACCCCTGATTGAATATTTGCGTACTCTTGTAGATGAAAATGCCAAAAGCTGGGATCGATTCCTACGCACAGCAGCGTTCGTGTACAACAATAGTGTACACGAAGGGACAAAGCTCACGCCCATGGACTGTTTATACGGTTTCACGGCGGATGTCCCTTCGAATTTAAAAAGGGAACCCGAACCCCTTTATAACAGCGAGAGCTACTATCACAAGCTCCGATATAAGCTACAAAAATCATACGCAACAGCACGAAAAAACATTTTGGCTAGCAAAAATAAGTCGAAAGAATATTACGACAAGGATTCCAGACCTGTGTTATTCCATGTGGGGGATAAAATCCTCCTGAAAAGCGAAAATAGGAAGCATAAGCTTTCAGAAATATGGGAAGGACCGTATATAATAACGGCAATCCCGTCCGAAGTAAACTCGGAAGTAAAAATAGGGAAACGTACAAAAACAGTTCATAATAACCGCCTTAAGCGATATTATGATTAAAGTTTCCCGGACTAATTTCATTTCCTTCAAACAAAATTTTTTTTTTAAAAACGAACAATTTTTTTTTCTTTTCACGAAATTATTGGAACTACTATATTAGCTCTAATATCAGTCAATAATAATAATAAATAAAGACATTTTCGCAAAATACGCCACACATACGAACAACGCGTACATCGCATTTCGATTCGAAACAAAAAAAAAAAGGAAAGAAAAAAAAGATTCACTCAGCCAGTCAACAAAAAATCTTTCGTCAACCAGTATACCCTCTTAGGTAATACGATACTAACAAACTTGATGGCCTTGGCTTCGCAAGTAGTTAAGATAGGTCAGGAAAATTAGCAAGTAAAGCAAATATACCAAAACATTGGATATTGTAGTTACAACTTTTTTTCCTTTTATATCATTTTGTATAAAAAATAAGAATTGTCTATGATGTTTTATAATCAAAGGTACAATTTTATGGCAATATAAGATTTTAGGGAAAAATAAATATTCTAAGTTTCGCATAAGCTAAGCAAAGCCAACTCAAAAAAAAAAAAAAAAAAACAACAATTATTTTTACATATCATGCTAACATACCTTGTAAGAATGACCGAGGGGTACGAAAGATTTCAAAGCAAAAAAAAATTTTTTTTATAAAACTAATTGTATAATAATAATGTGGTACTAGAATATAAAAGCATTGTAATAATAGGCTAAGCAATTCTGTGACGGTCTCGCAACTCCCTCTACGACATTCAAAATTTTTTTTTTTTCTCACTCATTATTAATATATATAAAATTTTTTTTTAATATAATCACCACCCCGAGAATTATTCCTCTTCAAAGAATAATTCTCTTTTTCGAAGGGGGAAGGAATGTTGTGTACCGAAATTCCGGTACATAGCATAACATCCCGGCCAAAACACGATCAGCCGAACCCAGATAGCGCAAAAGTACTTAAGTACTTTACAAAGATACTTAAGTGCACGCGCCTAGCAAGCACTTTACGCCCGCTAGAGTCAGATGGCATTATTACCGGCGGCAAAAGCGAGCGCATCGACCCAAGCTCACGCTGGGGTGACCGCCCGCGCGTGCATCGACCTAAGTAATTTATGATGACACAAAACATGTGCATCACACAAGTGGCGACGCGCACGTTATCGGCAATTGGAACATTGGAAAGTTCCAATAACTGATCGAGGGGATATAAGTACTCGATCAGTAAAAGCCGGGGGCGGTCTGATAGTGAGAGTCAGAGATCGGAGTCGAACGTAGGAGTCGACAGCCGACGAGCGGAGTCTAATAGTGAAATCGAACAGTAATAGTAAAAAGCCGGAGTCGAGGCAGGAGTCTAAAGTCAGAGTCGAAGAAAGGGAGTCGCGAGTTCGGGTCATAAAATAAGTTAGCTAAGTAGCTAAGTGCCGAGTGTAAAATAAAGTAAATAAATGGACAACTAGTTTAAAGTGCAGTGTTTGAATTGTGCACGCCAAGAGGAGCACACGCAGCCCCGCGGCTCCTCCACCTATACCTCGACAGCAGCCCCGATCTCGGGAAGTAAAAGCATTCGTGCTGCTTCCAAGATCCCCGACCTGAGTACCTCCAGGGCCAGAGCCGCCACCCAGGGTACATAACATAATGTGGCTCAATATTTTAATAGTTATTCAAAAATTATCTCTTTGAAACCTTGCTATTTCAAATCTTTATGGTTTTTTGTTCAGTTACTTCCCGACCGATTTTAAACATGTTTTTATTATTGCAATTGAATTATTTCATATTCTATTTAGTGGCAATCTAGTGTTTTATATAAAAATATAGTCTGAATGGTAAGAAAAGTATATTAAAAGTTAAATTTGTTTATAATTTCAATATTTATACTTGCGGACAATACATTAAGGGTTGATTTTTCAATAGACTGAATTATTCTATAAATTTGGCTGTGGGAAAAATTATTGTTCACTCTATTTGTCAAAATTAACTGAGAAATAACAGTCCTATCTGCCGCATTAAAGAGTGACTAAGTTTATCCATTTGATAGTTATTTTAAATCATAGCCAAATTGATTATTGACACGACTTTATTCGATCAATAAATATATCTAGGCATGTACGGTGCGTCACGCTAGTGCAAAATTAAGAAGAAATGCGTTTTTACTTAAAAAAAATCTGTTATTCTTAAAAAAATCAAAATTTTTATAAAAGCGTCTGCTCAGTACCAAAAAATATTGTTTTCTAATAAATCCTGTTGGTATTTTGATTTCCCATGATCCAGACTTGAGTTACAGCGAACACCACAAGACGTGTTTGGTTTGGCACCTTTGGTGGATTGACAATAACGCACTTGTTCATAACTATTTTAACATAAAAATATTATTAAAACTTCTTGAAACATGTAGTATTCGAATAAAACAGTATTGGTAACAAAATATACCTACATATAAAATAAACCTGTCTCAAAAAAAAGTAAGTTGATGCAAGGAAATACCTTTGCCGAATAATAACTAGATAGTTGTAGTGGAGAGCGTTCATTTTCACAATATATAATAAAACGTATAAACAATAAAATTAATTACGAACAACTTTTACTAATTTGTTAATGATGTGCATAGAAAGTGATATCCTTCAAAAATTGGAATTTGAGGACTTAATAGAAGATTTTGAACTTCACAAATCTCGAAAGAAACCATTAACATCAACGTAAATCCAACCACATCAATTATATTTTATATGTATAGAGTAACCATTTTTTTTTTTTCATAAAGGGCCCCTGCGTAGCCTAAGACGGCCCTACAATCTACATATTATCATTGTTGGTTATTTGTAAATGATTTGAGTAAATCTCTCAAGTTCTGCACATTTAATATGTATGCTGATATGATGTTCAGTTATATCTGTCTTGTCTTAACGAGTTTATCACAATGATGAATGAGGACTCGAGATCAATATCTGTTTTAGCTTTGACAAATAATTCGATCCTAAATCTGAATAAATCCCTCTCCAAAGTACATAATATATAAGAAAAATAAATTTTTTCATGGAGGAATCATGTAAGTCAGATATAATATAAAATATAAAATGGTCTGTGAGTATTATGGTACTCTGTATTTTTGATATCAATAAATATGTATTCCCATAAAAATAGTGAAAGCTCTTGTTTTGCCGCATATCATATTTTGTAGTTAATCCTTGAGACGCTTGGCATTGACAATATATTCAGTAGAGATATTTATTTGGGCTATGGAAGTTTGACCGTGTTGCAGCATAAAATTTGAAACTACTCGTTTAAATCGTATATATATAAATTATTAATTTGTGACCTCAAATTGTGAAGTTCGTCACCGAATTTCATCAAACCCATACAATTTTATAAGGTTCTTTTTTCATCTCTTTTCGAACTTTGTATATATTTTCGTTTTCTCCTTTTATTAATACCTATATATTTATATAATATACCCAATTAATTTGACCTCAGTTCTTCAATATAGTATCTAAATGTTTTACATTTCCTAATTTAAAATCAACGTACTAAATCAATAACTTAAATATATTAGAACCCTTAATTAAGTGTACTATGAACATGATAACTAAATAATTTAATATTAGTGCCCAAACAACAACGGAATATATTGAAATAAGCCTTGTATTTCAAATATAATGCATTTTCGACCAAACAACGACGTGCTCGCAAATATTTTTGGAACCTCCGCAACCATAACTTTTACAAATACGCAAATTAAAAGCTCCCGAAAACTCCCACGTCCCATGAGCAGTTAAAACAATTAAATAAAGTGAGTGACCTAAACTTGCCGGTAATAATTTAGTAAACCTGCTAGGCAGAGTGAACTTTTGCTTTATTTACAAAGTTTGCTGAGTGCGCCCCCATGCCCCCGGTGTTCGCTTCCTAAAAAAATGCCCCTATTTCAGTTCTAGCCGTAGAAAGATCTTGAAGGAGCCCCAAAACCATCGCCTTCGCCTAACGGCTAGAATTTTTTATGATTGCATCCCTTAGGCCCTTCCCCTTTCAGCGAGGCCCACTTAACGTGGCCCATTCTTCTGTGAATTGGCCTCGAATCGCATTCGAGGGACACTTAAATTTCAATTAGATAGTTCCCAGGCGCCGAGCACCGAAGACCTGAGGTACGATTGCAAATAATCAAAGAGGATTACCCAGAGAAAGAAATCAATTTTTATCTTGGCCGGCCACTTGGAAAACTTCCTCAAATGGTCACGAGTTCTCTACGGAATTTTGTTTACCTGTGAAGCCCACTTGAATTTGCCGTCGCCGTAGAGTAAACGAATTTATGACGTGGGAGCACACGTGCAATTCAATCCAAGGAGCAAGGAGCAATAGGCGGCCAGGGTCATTCACCTTTGCACTAATTCTTAAAGGAATTGGCTCAAAGTGAAACGCGTTATCCTTCTGCTTGGAGATAAGATGGATACAAATCCCCTCTAAGTCAACTAAAGCTTCATGTATAGCGAACTTCCTCCCGCTCGGATCGGCACCGATTTTTACGAGCGTCGCATACAGACGACAATTCGGGCTCTACATGGAGGCATTACTAAAATGCCTTCTTCCTGCTATTTGTTTAGGCTTAAACGCCTATAGATAATCCCTTTCTGTTTGCCCTAATGCAAAGCCTTTCAGAGAGCTTAACTTGCTCCGATCGGACGGAAGGGAAAGGAAGAAGAAATAAAAACGTCGTCCTTGAGACCCAAGTCGTTTGAGTCTTCTTTAGGTCAAATTCGTCGTCTTCGTTCCCGCGGTCAATGGCATCTAAAGAAGGGATTATAATGCCAGCTGAAAGAATTTATTAATCCGACCATTAAAAGCTAACAGCCGTTTACAATCTAGATAACAACGCCTAGGTTCTTCGTTGCCAACACCATTTGCAGGAAGTCTGAAGCCCAAATGCGCAAAGAAATAATCATCCATGACAAACCTTTTGCCATCGGCTCAGCACTTTCGTGGGCTTCCCCGGATAAAGACAGATCCTTATGTCAGGTTTGATTTTCAACAGAAGCGCTTGAGACTTTTTATTGGAAATAAAGCTATAAAAGTAAAAATTCGTTAACGGCGCCATTAATGGAGCCATTTTCATCTATCACTTTAACGCGAAAGATATTGTCTTTGCTTCACTAGATAAAAGTCGTTCTTTTAATGATAGCGTAAAAATCATTTACGTTCAACATTTGATGCAATGGATGCTAATAAAACATATTTCTTGAAATTTAATCCTTTAAATAAAGTAAAGCCAAATTCGCGCATTTTTCTGCTTAAATAAACTATGAAATTTAAACTATAAGAGCTCTTTTTCGGTTTAAGTTTAACACTAAAACCTAAAATGGCAGGTATACAATTTAATCGAAAATTTACTAAAATTTATTTACAAAATTTTCTGACTTAGCGGCTTTATGTTGATTCCTATAACGATAAAATTAAAACTAGTTACGTAGTGTATATAATACATACATAATATGTATTTTCGGGCACCTATGTACTGATCAGTGACATTGGTGTCATTAGTTATATCTATATTCATCAATGCGATTAGTGTTTTCAGAAGTGCTATTTCATCAGTACTATTAGTATTATTTGGTCATTAATACGTAATAGCAATAGTTTCCACTGTCACTAATGACAATAGTGAAACTATAATATGTATTTAGTATAACATCAGTATTCATTAACAATTAAAATCAATACTCAATACTCAATTGTATTAAATAAATAAATAAAATGAATACTCAATTATTTTTTTAATTATTAATTCCGACTATTAATTATTTGCAAACATTTGTACTAGAATATTGTGATAAATATATCTAGTACTAAAAAATTTCACCGAGCTTATTTCGAAATAAAAAGCGATTTAGTTTTGTTCATTAAAAAATACCCTTTTAAAGAACACAACATTTTGAAAAGAAAAGTAAAAGTGTTCGCCTATTAACAAAACTAATATTATTAATTATTATAAGTATACTTGTTGAAGAACACGGGATTTCTAAAATATACATACATATATTAACTTTTATAAGAGCTTGTTTCGAAAACTGAAGACATTTAAAACTATATTATTAATTATTATAAGAACCAGTTGGAAAAATACAAGAGTTTCAAAATTAGGTTAATTTTTTTGGGTCAGTTTTGTTTTGATTTCTTTTTCGAGAAATCGCATTGTTGCATTTACGTTGAATAGTCCATTTAATCGCTTTCTCCTTATCTCTTAATCCAAAATCAAAATTTAAGATTTTTTTTAATAATAGAAAAGACATTGATTATGTTATACAACGAATACATATGATACATTACCAAGAATTCCCCAAAGCACCCTTCTTATTAATTAAAATATCATAATTAAAAGTTAATTTTGAATAAAAGACGTTTAAGGAGAAAGGTGTTGAGTATTGAAATTCTAAATAGTTTTTATATTCGATACCAGTGGCTAAAGTGTTAATATTCCTATTTGTTTTTATTTAAGCTGTATAATATCGCTCTATTTTTTATTGTGTTATATGTGTATTAATTCTTTGTTTTGGCAAAAGTAGCAAAGCTTACCACAGTTCTGTGTTTTCCATTCTTTAAAAACCACCAGTTCTCCATAAAGCAAGAATTACAACTTTAACAATAATCATACCGACAAAATTTGTAAAATGCATTTCAACATTTTGTTGTTTCTTTTTCTATCTCTAACAATTTTTTCAATTTTTATATCTACACTGCTTGGCTGATTTTGATAATGAGGTCTTTTCCACTGATATCGAATTTAAAAACTATTTAAAATTGCAATACTCATTACCACCGATAATTTGAGATACTTCTCTTTTGCGCCTGGCTTGGGTTAATTTTTTATGGGCCGTGACCCATCTCCTTTACAACTTCAGTTTTCTTTACACAGAAATGCAAAGTAGAGGTGGGTAGTATTTTTCGTACATATGTATTTCTAAATGGCAAATAATTAATGCTTTTAATGAACATACATATAAAAGCTAAAATGTAAATTAAAACCAGATCATTTTACTCTAGTACCTACTATATAATATTAGAAAAGAAAGTCAAGATATGCGACACATTAAGCCAAGTCAAAGCATAATTAGTTAGATATTGATACATGCGTACTATATGTATAACACACTAAGAAAAATAAATACTTATATAAATATGAAAGTAATTTTAAAATGGAAATTAAAACGAAAATCGGACAGTTGTGCTGTGGAAATTTCACTTAAATGTAAATGAGTGCGGTAGATTAACTTAATGAAGAATTAATTAAAACTGTAAGAGACCCGGATGTCAAGTTTGTTTTGTAATTTATTCATAGGTAAATGAAATCTCCAGAAATATCACTCGAGATTACTGACTGCCATTTCTGTGGTGTTGATAGTGCTCTTGAACAAAACCAAAACTGAATCCAGCGAATGCGTTCCTGTGTATTTTCAACCTTAATAGACTTAATGGGTGAATTCGTGATTCAGTACACAGATAATTAAATGTAAAATTGTTGTACGTTTATATAACAGAATAATCCTACAAGAAAAAATAGCTTTTCAGTCAAATTAAATTTCAGTGAGACCTTGGTATGGTAATTGCAATGATTCTCAATGCTAAAAGGTCCAGAGAGAAAAATAAAATTTTTCACGAAATAAAAAATAAAAATGCCGGAGCCTAAGGACAGTTGGTAAGGTAAAAGAAAATTGTTTGTTGTCAGCAGTGAAAAGAATTCAAAATTTACGGAGCAGTGTACTGTCGTGGCGTCCTTGTCCCCTCTTTACCTATTTTTGAAGTAATAGGCATCTTATGATGTGGCTGTTCCCTCCCCAGACAATATTAAATTACATAAACTGGAAGCAAACACTTCCGGAATGTTTGATAATATCAACTTTTAAAAACCTCGCTCCAATGTGAAGTAATTGCAACTATCAGGCAATAAACTTATACTAAAAGAGGAATGATATACAGGGTGTTTTGCTAAAGTCTGAACAGGGGTATACCAATCAATTCTATTTGGTATTCTGATCAATTTTTTCAGAGAAAAAGGGGAACTTTTTCTTGTGGCATTTCTCAGAAAAAAAAAAGCACACTCGAATCTGACGTCGCGTTCTCAAGTGATTCATGCTAGAGTAGTTCTCAAAAAAAATTTCGATCTTTCCATACAAAAAATCGACAAAACGAAAGGCCAAAATCAAATTTTGAGGATCGAAATTGCCAATTTCATAGGACCGATTTTAGGGGTGGACTCCGAACAAACGTTGATCAGGAGATCATGTATAATAGAATCGATTGGCATATCTATGTTCAGATTTTAGAGAAACACCCTGTAGAGCATATTTTGCTATATTGCACTAGGATAGCTAGCTTTGATAAATAAAATTTGGACTACCTGATTTGGAAGTAGAATTTCAGTTTGATTCAAAATTCAACAATAGCGTAAAGGTAAGTGACAATCAATTAAATATTCTATTCCACTTTTTCTATTAACTTTGAATTTCTTGAATAATTTAGGACTTTGTGAAGTTTTAATATTATACGATATTTAATAATTCTCCAATAACAAATTAAACATTTTCTATCAATATACATTAAATTTTGTGTATATTTTTTCAAAAACTACTATTGTTTGTGGCAAAATATTTTAAATTATATTTTCATTAATGTATATGATTATTGCACGCCTTTGTAAGTCACCGTATTTTGTCGTTGTAACTGTAGATCTAAAAACAAAGTCTGGTATAGAAATATATAACTTACACTAATAAAAAACTGAGTTTATTCTTATCTTATAACCGGCTATCAGTTTAACAATACTACGTCTTGTTAAATCTTATCTGAATCCACAATTAAGTATGTGTTGACTACTGGATTTTCATTACTATATTATATTTTTATATACTATTTTTACTTGTAAGCTATCTTTTAATTGCCATATTCGATTCACTATGTTTATTTTGAAAATTATCTTACCAAACACGAAATCAGCAACTCAGAAATCCACCCAGTACACAATTTCTTGGCAGTCACTAGTGATTTTAAAATGTCGGTAGCCATTTCGATAGATTTGAAATCCGTTAACAAATTAAAGAATATCGGTCGCCATATTGGAGTCACGATTTTGAATTGGAAATTTTCGTAGCAGATACGAAATCAGAATCCCCAAAAAACCCCCGACGTTAATTTTGATGTCAATCCCTTGATGTTTAAAATAAACGTTATTCGTTCCTCCTCGCTAAGGAGGAATAACAAAGTTCTTAGAATCTAAAGTGGCACGGTATATTCACCAGATATAAATAAAAGGTTGCTTAATGCAACAAATTATGGAACGCATCCCAATGCTTGTGCGCCATATTTATTACCAAATTTAGATGACTACTTTAAAGGAAAAAGGGGTTGAGTTTGAAATTCGAATTTCTTAGTAATTAGTTATATAATATATACATAATGATTTGAATATATAATATATAAATGACATTCTCTGTTCTTTAAAAATACAATATCATAGATATCATCGTATCATTTCACTGATTTAAATTCCTCAAAAAATTTTAATAATTCTTTCAAATCAAAAATATGAAGGGCTTTTGATACGCCTCAAACGCCGGTTTTAATGAAGTATCTACTGCATATTCACAATGAAAACTTTATTAGCTGTAAAATTTGCACTTTATCAAAGCGAAGTCAGGCTTATTAAATAATTTCTTTTTCAATTGAGCGCACGTAAGTTACCTTGTTTCATTAGCGTTCAATATCATACTTTTTCTACATTGCAGGTACAGTTTAAGAAAAAGAGGAATGAATTTGATTAGTGAAATTATGTTGTATTGGTGTGGTTCTTCCAAATATCCCTAAATGGTTTGTACAACATATTATTATTATTGTTACAATAAAGTTTGCAGAACTATTCCGCGGAATCTGATTAGTGTCGTCACTCGTCGCTCATCGAAATTGGTTATTACAAATGATATGAGAAAAAAGTTATTTCCGCCAATATGGTTGTCAAGTTTGTGAGTTGGGAAAAACTAACTAACTATGTATGAAAAACAATTAGTCAAACTAATTGAGAACCTTCCAATGCCACTTGGGTTATTCGAGTAATATTTGCCCAACTCTAATATAAACTTATATATTTATTGATACCTATAGCTACATCTTCTTAACATTAAATAATTAAGTGCAAAACATACATATTTAATACACAAATATTATTGGCCAGGTTTTTATACTTTTTCCCATAGTGTGTCGGTGAGAGCGAACTATGTATGTATGGATGTATATAAGTTTTTGGTATGTGTTGTTTCCCCTTTAATTATTCATTCGTTTAAAAGATAGATCCTATACGGAAAGAGAGCATTAAATTATTCATCGCGGCCACTGCTATGCAGCCATTAGTTCAATTAAAACTTTCCTGGCCAGATGACTTTTAAACCAGCGACAAAACTCCTTAGCCGTTTAAAACGTGGTACACAGCCTCTGTAACTAATCCCGTCCCCAATTGGCGGTCCTCCCAGACAGAGCCCCTTTTCTGTGGGGCCTGCTCCTGCTAAGGCTAGGGGCACACGAAACCGTGTTAATTATAAACAGAAGAGAGTTAATTCAGCTGATGATGTTCCGGCTGGAAGCGGCAATCGCACTCTCTGCCGATTTCATCAAATATTCAAACCGAACGTTTCCCAAATGTTTGCGTGTGGCCAGGAAGAGCCTTGGAAGGAGGATGCGGGGGTGGAGGAAAGTGAAAGGCGTCCCGGGCACAAAGACACAGGAGCCGTCCGAAATTTACAGTGAGCACGCCGGGGAATGGGCCATTAAGGGAAACTTTGTTTACGATGGAAAAGGTTGCTGTATTGTTTAATTACTAATTTAACTACCTGCTAATTACCTCTGAGGTGTTGAATAAAGAGGAGTCAACTGGCCTGAGACCTGGTGAGCTTACGGCGGCTTACGTGCGAACCAGAAAACCAGCGGGGTTGGATCAATTCAACGTGTTCTCTTTGGCCCGCCAACGGTCGAAGGTTGGCCAGCCATGTTCATAATGTTCCCTAATTTATTAATTACTTTTCCAACTAGCGATGGCCGGGCCAAAGCACAATGTTTCCCGGAATTTTGATGAGTTATGTTCCAATTCTCGCAAATTAGTGAACGCAAAACTGGAGCCATTCGTTCCAACGTTTCTGGGAGCCGTAAAGTCCGACGATAACAAAGCCCCTGTTTGCCTTCTCCCGATGAAACTCGCACTTTTGTCTAGAGTGACTGTTCGAGAGGAATAACAATTAGGCTAATCTCCTTTGAAGGCGAGAATTTTACTTCTTAATCTATTAGATAATGCCATTACCAGAAGATGTATAGCGCGGAACGAGCTCCATTTATGGCTCCCGGCATTTTATTAATCACGTCCAGGTTTGACTTGGAGAATTGACCGCGCATTGGGGCTGCGTCGGCGAAGGAGGCATTGTTTCCGACAGGCGACTTTGTTTCACCAAATCCCAAATGTTGAAGATACGCCAAATGGCGCAGTTAAGAATTATGGCTGCTCTTTATGCGAATAATTCGAACATAAAGTTAATAGCGCAGTAAAAGCACTGAATAGAAACCACCGCGAAATTTTGCTGCAGTCTCCCTGCATATCGCTTCCATTGAATTCGAGGATGACGGCAGTTTCAGCTTTGCATATCGCTTTTCATTAATTCATACGATGTCGTCATAAGTTTTGTATTCTCATCTGTCCTTGAATCATTTCTGGTGGTTTAATAGGTCTAGCACATACGAAAATGTTCCATTCATATCCATAGGTTCCATATATTACCTACCCTATTTTCAGCTATCACGAGTAGGTAATTATGGGAGTTTAATTTAGTGCCAATTTGATAAAATGGCTAGATAGAAGAAGGACGGAACAATTGGTTACTGTAGGGGAGCTCATTCATTTAGTGAATCATCAAGTAATTTTAATCAATTTATCTTGGGGAACGGAATTCAATACTTAATTGGCGTTGATTTTAAATATTGTAAAAATAATAAGTTCTCAAATAAAAATAACAAAAAAGCTTTTATCGTATTATACTCGTCGAACCTTTTCATTTGATACCCATGTCAGGCGGATTGTAAAGAAAAAGGTAATCCGGCATCTTGGGGTGCCCGCCATATTGAATTTAGAATTACGTCTCGTAGCTTATCGTTTTCTACTCGTCAAACCCTTTCATTTGATACCCATGTCAAGGGGGTTGTGAAAAAAAAGGTAAGCTGCCATCTTGGGGTACCCACCATATTTGATTTAGAACGATATTAGATATACTACATTACATTGTCATCGGGTTTGCATAAGTGTACTAAATTTCATCTCTTTCCGATAACGGGAACTGATTTAAAATTCAGTTGCAACGTTTGACCTTTATACAACCTAAGATAAATAAAAGCTTATAAAAAGAAAATATGTTTTAGTAGTTTCGCGTCAACCTTTCATTCGTTTGAAATCGAATCTACTTTTTATTAAAATGTTAAATTTATGTACATTTTTCTAATTAAAAATAAATGAAATAATTTATATTGAGCGACGGGTTATTTTTTATCATAAATATATTATCTAAACAATTCATATCGAATCGTCATCGTCACTATTCTCTTAAGGGGTTATTCTACTAATCACCGGGTAAAAAAGAGGTCTTTTTAAAATGAAAATAAAAAAAAACTACAATAGATATCGTTTTGAAATTTTACATTATTGTTTATTATCGAATGAACATTAAATTTTTGTCAATTAAAACACATTTAAAAACAAAATGGCGGCTGTCAAGTCCAGAGACGTCATATATTGAAGTTAAAAAAAGTTTTGCGCCTGGTACAACTGTGGTGAGAATATTCATTTGCAATAAAAAAAAAAACAAAAAATTATTAGTTTGGGCTATAAACTACTGCACTGACCTAATTTTAGGCCAAAATTTATGTTTTTTAGCACTTTGCCACAAGTTTGAAAAAAAAACGGTCAATTTTCGACATTTTGTTGATTAAAAAATAACTTGCCTTTTTGCCAAAAAAGTTTTTTTCGCTCTAAACTGTGGTCAGTACAGTGCAGTGCAGTGCACTAAATAAGTATACGTACACAAAATTTGAAGTCGATCGGTTAATTAGTTTTTTTGAAATTTTAGCACGCGCGAAAAAAAAGTACGTTTCGAGAAAAACGCGTTTAAAGTTTTTGCAACCGAATTTTTTGCTATACACAATACACACACTTTCGAAATACCGAAGGGAGCGGAAAAATAAAATCAAAACGAAGTAAGATATCGATGTGAAATTTTAAACTGTTATTCTTGAGATACTTTTCTATCGAAATATGCAAAAAAAAAAAATCGAAAACAATTTTTTTGATTAATAAAATAATCCCTTAAACGTCTTTTAGTTTTTAATAACAATTCATGAAAGAGTATAAAAATTCGAAAACTGAAATTAAAATAGGAAACAAATCAAATGTTGCATTTATTTACTTTGAGCAGCTAACGCAAAGGCAAGAAAAAAAAAATTAATTTGTTTCTATCAAAGACGAAGGTAAATTGCAAGGTGAAACATATCTCAGTGTTTACATTTTTAAGTTGTACCACTGTGGTATACTTTTCGAAATTTCTAGGAAAGCAAAAAATCCACAATTTCTTCAAAAAAACCTTGCGTTATTCACAAATGCAAAAAGAAAAAGTATTTATTTACTATAATTCTAGCAATTCCTTTAACTTTATACCCTTTAATAATATGAAAAAAACTTGCATTCTTTTATAAAAATTAAGGATATTCATATTTTGTTTTTTTTCTATTGTATAATAATATAGGCTCTAAATGAACTTATAAGTAGAGTTTATTGTTCTTATTATTATTTTATAAAATTGTGTTACCTAAAATCTGTTTGTACAACTTTTAATAACTTTAATCTTTTTACTCTCTTTCGAAGTACACACCTACTGCGTACGGTTTCATCTAATATTAGAAAGGAGGAAATTTCAAAGCCCCGATTATGTATACACCTTTGTGAGGTAAAAGAGAATCTCCTATTGAAGGTGGCAGGTAAGGTATTCAGATGCTTTCAATAAAATTCATACATCAATGACCATGTAAGCCAGATATCTTATAAAACGTACAATGGGATTCGCTCACTATGGCACTCTGCCTATTTTACTTCTGTAAATATTCGCATAAGACTAGCAAAAGCTCTTCTTTTTCTATTTTTGGTGTATACTTGATAGCAAATCCTTGAGACGTCTAGCATCGAACGCAAATTCAATATTAAGGTATTCCTTTGAAAAATTGACCATATTTCGATGTACATATGTATGTACGGTGGGTTGTGTGCTTCTCATTTAAATTTTCATATTCTAATAATTCTAAAATTCTACATAAGATTGTCAGTGGTATAAGTCCCCAATTTCTTGGTCTGGCATCAGCAAGGTTGTGAAATGCTTTACCGGTTGTTAAGGGAACGAGAAAACCACACACTTTTAGAAGCCAACTAACAAAGCATCTTAAGGGGGCAGTATACTTTGTCACCCAAAAAAAGAGCCTTTTGTGAGAATTTTTTTTTGAGAATTCTATGAAAGATATTGATATAAATATTTTCAGGTTCAATAAATATACGCTTGAAATATATGAAAACATTTTTTTTATTTATATTACATGTTATATATGTATTTTCAAAATGGCGGCACTTCCGCAGATGTCCAAAAAAAAGCAATGATAACGGTGCCAACGATTCAGGAAAAATAAAGCATCTAAAACACACAAACCAAAAATATTTAGTTTTCTTATGCCAAGGGCTATCGTGTGAACCAAAAAAAAAAACGAATTATTTTAGCATTAAAAGAAAATGGCGGAGGTTTGAAACAAAATGTTCGAAAAATTCGTTTTTTTCGGATAATTCTCCGGTTGAAAAATATATTAAAATGTGAATGTGGTAAAATTTTCAGATGGATCGGTTGAGTAGTTTTTGAGAAATCATTGGCACGGCATGCGAAAAAGTGGTTTTGAGGAAAACGCGTTTAAACATTTTTATCGAGAAAATCACGCGAGATACATATATGTACTTCTACTTTGAATTTCAATACAAGACTGAAATAGCAGCCACGCAGGATTTTAGAATGAACTTTCTCTTTTCAAATTTGACAATAGAGCCTTACATAACTATATTTATAAACAGAAAGAACATCTGCTGTTACAATCGAAGGGAATAGCCGTGTAGAGGGGCAGAGTGGCCAGGCATGCTTATACGTCGAGGTACGCTCGAATAAAAGCGAAAAAAATTATTTAGAATACTCCAATCTTTATCAAATTTTAACACGATGTTACTGAAGAGCTGTACTTTCGACATCCGTAAAAAAAAATAATTTTTTGAAGTTCACAAAGTGTACTCCCCCTTAAGTGCGGTAAAGTGAGATAAAATAATAAAATACTAATAGAGCATCTCTAACACTCATTTCTTTTCACTCTTTCGTAATTACCTCATTGTAATCTCTTGTTGTTCGTAATACACTTGAAACTATTCATTATTAATTTAAATAATATTATTTTTAATTTGTTTCCTTCACTGTTAATACTACTCCACATACAAATGTGAAAAGAAGAGCTACATACATATATTCGTATTTACTATGTACAATCATTAAATAAAATAAAATAAAATAAATGAATAGCTATTCTTACTCAAAACCAAATTTCTTTAATCTTATGAGATCTGTTAGGAATAAAAAAATATAGCATCTAAATATCTTCCTACGAAACGGGGTAGAGAGTATCTCTCCAATTTAATATTAATAAATCCTTTAATGTGTACCTGGTATTTGATAAGTTGGATGAAAAAT
The DNA here is from genome assembly GCA_963920795.1 of Eutolmus rufibarbis. Lineage (NCBI taxonomy): Eukaryota > Metazoa > Arthropoda > Insecta > Diptera > Asilidae > Eutolmus > Eutolmus rufibarbis. Next base: position 34,794,083 of record OY987205.1, read on the forward strand.
AAATTAGCAACACATTGCTGTTGATTTTATTAAGATAGGGCGGGACTAGTAGAGTACCTATAGGGGCAAATTAGGCAATTGGAATATCTCAAACAACAATTTAAATGGCAAAAATATAGGTATGAAGGAGGCGAAGGCATCGTGTGGCCATCACACAGACAGAATAAGCTTTGCTCTTTTAAAAAAAATATTGATTCGAGAGGGATCAACACTCCGTGTATTTTACTTCGCCCGTCTTACATCACTCAGTTTCTAAAAAAAGTGTTGGGCTTTTAGGAACATTCCGTATAATTATTTTAATGCCATATATGTAAAAATGTAAGCCGGGCGAAATAAAATAGACGGTTGATCCCAATTGCAATTATTTTTTTCTTTTTTGGTGTAAAGGGCGTGATTAAGTTAGTTTATGGATATTCTTTGATAATTTTAGAAGCGTTCTAAGATATTATTCTAATATATTGAATTCGGGGGTCCCCCATTTATAATAATAATACTAAAAGGGTGAAAACAAGTGGCAAAAGTGTTGATTCCACTCGAAGTAATGTTTTTTGGAAAGGGGATGATTAATTAGGTTTACTAAAAATTTTTGAAATTTTGAGATCCTTTCTAGGAAACTATACCTACTAGTGCTCAATATTCAAAACTAAAACGGCTAAAAATTATAGAAAGAAGTGTTGATCCCTTTCGAGAGGGAGTTTTTTGGAAAGTGTATGACGTAGTCAATTTGGGGTAATTTTTTGAAATTTTTTAAACGTTCTCAAATTTAGCCACTAGCTGGCCGTTAATTTCAGCTTCGTCTGAAATAGATGATTTTTTTTGAAGATGTTTAGAGCAGCATACATAAGTTACTTATTCAAAAGTGTATGAGTATCAAATAAAATTAATTTTAATTGTATCGTATAAAAATTATAATTAATTAATTGAAAAATTGCTTAACTAGCCCCGCCCTACACTACAAACTTTTTATGTTTCGCAAAATCAATAATCTGAGAAAAATTTACTGAGGAGATTTCATCTTCCAGCCATGATTAACTTTTATGAATTATTTGACCCAGTTCTCTATAATATTTTCAAAAACATATTGAAAAAAATCTCCCTAACAACCCATGAAAGCATTTAACTTTTATCTAACAAACTTTGATTACTGAGAACACTTTACTAATTCAAAGTGTTTCCGGTAAAGCTCCACTTTGAATTCAATAAAGTCTTAAAGCCCTCCCCATCGCAAAAAAAAAAAAAAATTAATTGAAACATTTTATTCTAGGTCGTGGGAATCGCAATTACCCCCTCCCGGAATGATCCCGCCCGATTTGCATAAATGCTGGGATGAAAGTATGAACAATCTCCGCCTTATCACAATTCGTACGACCTTCGGTGCGATTTTTGGCCCCTCCTCGGAGATAACCGGGGATGGAACTGGATATCACATAAAGTGTACTACAATTGAGTCCCGCGAATGGGGCCGCAGGGGGCGGATGCCGACTGGCTTTCTACTTTCTATTTTCTACCGCCGGGTGACGGCAGCTACGACTTTCGTCATTTCCTTTGTGTGCTTCCATGTTGTTGCCCTAATGACAACCCATCAGGAGCACGTAATTTAAAGAAATGGATGGAATTACAAGTCATGATCAAACAATAAATTAGAAAGTCAACTTTCCCAGCGCTGGCGGGGATAAGCCCAAATAGCAGGAGGAGCGCTTTAAGGCACCGACTCGGCAGCGGCAACTATCAATACCAAGAGGAGACGTGGCGGCGCCCGGCCCCGGGCACAGCCGAATGGAAACTTTGAGTGATATTTCGGACAACAAATTGAATTCTTTCGAGATACTTTGTCAGCTTCAGGCTGACAGACCTAATTTGTCTTCAGTTGACCAGCCTTACATTGTAGTTTTTCCGGTTGAAGGTAACAAATCGCACATGGCGCAGGGTTAACATCTGACCGGTTCTCTAGATGGCTAAATATCACCGCTCTGTGAAAATATGCCTCCTCGAGGGTTTAGTAGCCCATAATTGATAATTTATTTTCCTTCTATGTATGTATTTATGTTTAGTCTAACAATCCTTATTCCACTCCCAGTTCTGAAAGGAATGCATTCAGAACTAGTTATGTATCAATTCTATTCATTTCGAATTGATTCCAGTTTGGATTACCAGCCAAAGGAAGAATTGATTACTTTTACACAGGCATGTCATAGGCGGTAATAGATTGACTACCAACTCCATAAATTGTAATTAATTTGGAAGCGATTAAGAAGAAGTTATTCTGAAAATATAAGAACTACTTCTCACCCGATGAAAACGAATGTGTTCCGAATCAATGAACAAGTGTTTTAAGGGGCTATTCTAGTTTGTCGGCCTAAAACATTAATGTTTTTCACGAATATTTTTTGAGCAATCTATGTTAGATATATTTTAAATCCTTTTGGGTTTAATAAATACACTATTGAAATATACCAAAAAATTTTTTTTATTAATTTTAATAAATATGTATATATATACCCAAAATACAACCATCTTTAAATATACATAAAAAAAAAACCGGTGCGCACTGTCCCAGTGATTTTGTAGGAACGGATGATCTGAAACACAAAAGCCAAAAAGATTTTTATTCAGTATGCTTTTGGCTATCGTCTGAACTCGAAGTTTAAATTTTGGTGCAAAAATAACAAAATGGCGGCTGTTTGAACAAACGGGTTCGAAAAATGCGCTTTTTTTTTTAGATTTTTCCTTGTAAAAAAAATAGAAAAAATTAATATTTTGACATAAGTAATTCTACTTCTACAGACGGATCGGTTGAGTAGTTTCAGAGAAATCCCTGGGACAGTATCAAAAAACATTATTTTGAGGAAAATGGGTTTAAAGTTTTTTACGCTCATACTCGCACTCGGAGACGCGGACGAATAAAGTGGGAAAAAGTATACTTAGACAGCTCGAATCATTCTAAAATTTTAACAGGATATTTTCGACGCTATTTACTTTCGAAAAATGAAAAAAAAATTTATTTTTTGAAATGCACAAGCTAGAATAGCCCCGTAAGGAAATGCGTTACATGCAATCAATTAATAAGTGCTAAAGAAAGATTTTATGCTGAATCAATGAAGAAGAATTTCTTCTAATCGATGCAAAGAATGAAAATTTCTTAAGGGGACTATACATAGAATCATATTTTAAAAAAATGTAAAATTCTCGTACAATTTTTTGGAACATCCTTTTCTGAAAAACTACATATATTAATGAGATCAATTTGGTGTTTCTGTTAACTAATTCAGAAACTTCTGGTTTCACAGAACTTGAAGACTGTGTTTAAATGAACTAAAAATTCGTAAAATATAACGGATTTACTAGCAAAAATGCAAAACGCGCTTATTTCTTGAAAAAGCCTCAATTTGTAATCATTGTCGCGTCATTTTGCATTTGGGCCGAACATTAGCAAGGAACATCAGAAAAATGTTGATTTATTTTTTTGTTGCGCACATAAATATACTAAGACTTAATAAAACTAAATTTTCTAAAGCACTTACTTAAGTCCATGCTTGAAAACAAATATTTTTGATTTTGACAACTCTAAATATGTATTATACCAAGTATTTACACCATATTTTTAAGTAAGCTTCATGATAATGTGAAAACAAAATATTATTTCCGGACCAAGTTATCTCTTGGATTGTGACCGCTCTTTTACAAATAAGGCTTTTTTATTTATTTATTTATCATCATATACATACGTACATAACACCGTCTGATATTTACTAAAAAGTAGACCTAACAAATTTAATGAATTGTTAAAGCATTTTTTATTATATCTTTACTATGATGAAAGTCAATTGAGGAAAACTTAGCATTGTAGACTCTGGACATGGCCGATACTGGTTCAAAAGCACTATTTCTCTACGATTAGATAGAATCGTCATTCCTAAAAGTTTAAGTCTATATCCATAATGAGGAAGATCACGCGGATCACACTAGGGCAGGTGACGAAGAGTGAAACGGAGAAAACGTTTTTGACACATTCGGCATGCAAAGAGTAATGAGGGGACCAAACAACTGAAACATATTCCAAGAATGGTCGAACAAAGGCAGAAAACAAAACATTTAGGAGGTAAGGATCGACAAAATCTCTGAACCAACGTTTTACAAAGTCAAGAGTTGAATTAGCACGATTAATTATACCATCAATATGGTTTCCAAAATCAAATTTAGTATCTATAGTCAATCCTAAGTTAGCAACGAACTTTTCCCGCGCTTAAAAGTGTGTCAGAAATACTGTAGGAGTACTCCACCAAATTGTCAATTTTTATATAAATTTGGTCGTATAATTTCTGTGCATTCTGTATGTTATATTTAAATAATAATGTAAATATTTATAGAATGGATTTATTTTCTGTTGATTCTTCGTATAATTTTAATCTCGGTCCCATAAATATCGTTTTTATAAAGTAAATACTTTTATCGTTTTCGAGTAATATTTACGTCATGATATTTTACGGAATATTCTATACTCACAATAGTCAATTTGTTAGAAATGCGATATTTATTACTTAACAGAGAAATCAGAATAATTTAATTAGTAATTGAGTATTTATGGCTCAGTGCAAATATCTATTCTGAGATTTGCTTTTCCAATGTAATTTCATCTACAGCTCAACTTAATTAGCGTTTTAATTTGGTTTCCTTAAGTTCTAAGTCGATAGCTCTACCTAAGTCCTAATAATGAGCGTCCGTTCCACTTTGAAGCGCATAATATGCAATTCCAGTGAAATTATCTTGTTCGGATTTGGCGACGTCAGCTCCGGTGCATCGCTCACCTCGCAGGAGCATCGAGTAGAAATCTTTCAATTATAAAAGCAATCGCACTTGCCGGCATCCGGAGGAATAACGAGATGCTTACAGGTCAGCGGGAGTAATATACTTAGCTGCTTTCCCGTCTCCGTAACCACAGTGATTTATCCTGAACAGGGCAGTTTCTGGGAATTAAAGTCCTTTTCATGAAATGGTTGAATTGCTAAAAAATGAATAAAATGGTTCTGACATAGTTTGGGCATTTCAACGGTTAGGAACCTGAAAAACTTTATGTCTTTTAATTGCTTCCTTAATGGGAGAGTTCGGGGCGGTTGGTCGTCTGATAGGGCCAACTGGGGCACCGTTTTATATTTTTGAACGCGCCCCTCTACATGCCTACGTCCACTGAATTTAATTTAACAAGGATTGTTGGAGCACAAAAGGTAATTATTGTATGTAACAAGTGTCATTATCATGAATTGAACCGCCCGAATATAAAACGCGGGGATTCCCCCAATTTTCTGGACACTGTTCGGCAATCGGAACACCAATTACACCGAAAAACCATCAGCTTAATGAAGCGAACGGCCGCCTGTATCGCATCGAGGCCTTTTCATTAAAACATTTTCGAAATTATATTATCAAAATTAAGTAGGAAACGGATCTGCATCGGATATGTTTAGATAATTCTCATTTGTGTCTCTAAATAATTGCAATTTGGAAATTATTTCAGGTCGGTCACATGGCCTGTTCGAGCTCTTGTCGACGCGTAATAGCTTGACACTTGTGCGGCAGGATAATTTCGTCCTGCATTAAATAAGTCGATAAGCCCCGGAACTGATGCAGAAACCAATGTAACCCGAGCTTAATGCACTTAACTAACCCACAACCTATATAATATTCTTCGGCATCCTTAATGCATTACGAGACCGCACCCCCAGTCCTTTCTCAACTTGGATCGATCCAGAACTCTTTATAGTGGTAATAATAATGCACCGCACAGACTGCAGAGGAAGCTCTAACTAATTTAGGGCTTTGTCCTGCCTGTCGTCTGGCTGCAATCTATGGCTGTTTCCGTACCTCAGTTAATTAGGAGCCCGTATGCCCTCAGAACCCCCACCCACACTAATAGAACCATCGATATTTTCCGGAATATTTCATAAAGTTCGGAATATGCGATAATAAAAGGTGCATAACAGCGGTAACCCGCTAATGCGGCGATTGTTTATTTTGACACCCAATTTGCAGGATAATTTTTATTTTGTCGGAAACAAAAGCCATAATAGTCTGTGATTTGTTCCATTGATCGATAAATGCATGGTAGCATGTTGCACCACGCCGCTTCACTATTCTGGGAAATGTAACTGCAGCTTAAGCATTGTTCGGTTACCTCTACGCAAGGATCAATGATCAAAAACTGCTGGTTTTCATCTAGCAGGGAAACAACCAAGAATTCACGGATGCGATAAATCCGGTGGTTACACATCCTCGCATGTGTCGTGAGATAGTATGATAATAATTAATTGGCCGACAGATTTAGATACTACCACCAGGCAGCTTCAGTATAGAGCTTGATATTATGCATCCTGGGTATAAGTTTGCCCTGCTACTAGAAACACTCATCATACTCAGGAGGCCACTAGGCCACTATAGTATCTTAACTTCTTCCCGACAGCTAAATTTATTACATTCGCAGGTGCATGTACCTTGGGCAATAAATTTTCATATAAAGTTGGACGGAAAAATTCAATTTACACCAAATCACAAATAAGGGTTATAATAGGATTTAATCGGATAACTTAAAACTTAAATAAATTTTCATTATTAGCCATGCATCTTTATATCTTGGACGCAATTTTAAAGTAAACTAAATTAATATCAATTTACAATGACGGACGATCCACCGAGAAATTCAGTTTTTTTTTTTTTTTTTTTTTAACGAAAATGAAACCTAAAACCTATGGTACCCTATAGTCCGTCTTTGCCAGCTGAGACATAAATCGAATAGATTTATTAGATTAGCCTTCGACATTTTTCGGCTGACTAACCGATCTCCATACTGTTCACTGAATGCCTAATCACTGCAAAATTTCATTGAAATTGAACAGACAGTTTGAAATGAAAAAGTGAAAAATCATTTAATGTTACTAAACAGACAGATAAGACATTAAGCTATTAAGAATAAAAAAGTGAACCTTATAATTCTTCAAATAAACTTTTTTATTAACTTTATTTCATACAATGAATATAATGAATAAAGTTCAGTGTACGAACACGTTAAAATCACTTAATAAAATATTTTGACGAAAAGTCTTTGCCAAAAGCTCACATACGCCCATGTTCTGTATTTAGAGCGAAATGAAATCGAAAAGAGCTTTTAAAGCTCTTTTTGAATTAAATTTCCTTAATAAAGTTACTAAAAATTTCATAAAATCATTTCAGTAACCTTTGGCTTGAATTAATTTTTTCGTTCAAAGCGTTAAAATAATTCGATTAGAAAAATTCAATCGAAATATTTTGACGTTTTTTGTGGAAAAACTAATTTAAATCAAAGGTAACTGAAATGAATTTGTTACAATTTTAAGATTTTTATTAAGGAAATTCAATTCAAAAGGAGCTTTCTAAGCTGTTTTCGGTTTCATTTCACTCGGAATTCAGAACATGAGTGATAATTTTTATTTTCATTTACTTTCTATTGTATAAAATAAATCGATAAGAAAATAATAACCTACACACATTTTTTCGCAATAGTTTTATTGATATTTTTATTCGATATATGTATGTAGGTTAAAAGCCAAAAACTTTCATTTGAGGTTGCATTTGGAATCCCCTATTGCATTCTGATCAAATAACATTTTATCTCTATTTGATATATATAGACGAAAACTATCCTAGTATTTAATAACATTTAATATTTTTGCTATTGTATTATAGTTTACTCAAACAAATTAAAACAAGACGATTCCGGAAAATTAAAAATATTTTGTCTAATGCTTTGCTGACTATCAATGTTCTATATTTCATGTAATATTATTCTTGAAACATTCAATTTAAACATACATAAAACATGTATAGTCCTTCTGGGCTGTATTTAAAATACCATTGTTTATATTATTTTGATCTTGTTTTCTATTAAAATAACCTATATTTTCTTAAATACATATATTCTAAAAATCACCGTACAGGAAGGAGGTCATCACGAAGGCAAAATAAAATCTGAGCATTAGAATCATTCAGAAAAACTTTTTTAATTTCAATGCATGCGAGTATCTTCCCTCATAATAAATTTCGGATTTGAAAGGCTCACGAAATTCGACGGGAACGCCAGCACAAAACGCTTATCAATATTATTTACATATTGTACGTAGGTCTAGGTATGCGGGATGATGGTGCAGGGTTGCACGAAAAACAAAATACTTTTGCATAAGCGAATAAATTGCAATGAAGTCAAAAAGTTTTGGAGGACGGAAGAACTAGATAATCGATTATACATATTTCATGTTTATGTATATACATAGTCTTGTGACTCATAACGTAGGTATTTTCAGTTGTTCGCAGATTTAAAAGCAAACTAAGTTTTGGTTCGCTGCAAATTTATGATGAATTTCAATTTATAAATTCAAAACTGAATTTTGCCAGAGATTGAAAAGCAAACCGAAGCACTTTTTCCTTTGGATTTCATTTCAAATTACTCAGGCCGATTCATGCATGTTGCCGAATAAAACAGGAAATTCACCCGATGCCCAACATGTTAGTTGGTTTCCATGCAAAAGAGAAATTAATTAAAACTTGAGATGTTTGTACATTGGTTCATTTTTGAGATATGAGATTTTGAATTTAATCGAAAGTTCCAGGGAAATTGTTTCATTGACTTCGAGTAGGAGGTTTATTCAAATTAAGACGAGAGTGTGTCATTCAACAAATGCTGAAGTATAATAATGTTGGAGATTTTCTATCATAGTTAGCCTCCAATGAAAATGGTATTGTACTATTATACATGAACTGATACACATTGAAATGAAAATATATAAATATTTATAAAATATATATAAAAATAAAATAAAGCTTAAACTTTACTTAAATGTATCTTCAAAGTCGATACAATTTCAAGAACATTTGCTCCTATATTAGCAACGAGTTTTATGTATTGGTCGACTATACAAAACGAATTTTCGCATAGATGAGGTGTAAATCGATTTCTCACTTTCTATTTAAGCACTGTTCTGTAAATTTTTCAAAATCGTTTGGCCAGTTTTCATGAAAAACTTTACATACGTACGAAGAAAAAAAATCATAGTCTATTTGGGATATACATAATTTTATGTATGCTACTCTCTTAAGCCTCAATGAATTGATCGATTTGAACGAATTTGGCTATCGTTAGAAAGGTATAAAGATATAACGTAGTTTATGGTGTTTAAGAACTTTAATATACCGGACACCAGGTACTCACATTCTTCAAGTCCTACAGAAGTACCAAATGAAAAAACGTTTCAAAACAATTATAAAACTTAATAAATATATGATTGAATCTTGTTTTGGCTTTACCTTCGAAAAATACATATAAACGTACTGCATAAATTATTCTTTATGACCTAAGTTAATTGTGTTTTAAGTTTTAATTTAATTACTTTTTATCCCAACATGTAATATTTTATTTGAAAATTGTTAAAATATCATCACTACCATTATGAGTTAAAAATTCTTTCATTTCGTAATTTTATCCTTTTGTTATACCTATGCATAATGTAAGGTAATATTGTAATATACTTTTTGAATCTCGGAAACTAATTTTAATCCAGAGCTCAGAAAATTTAGCAAATTTTAAATAAAATACTTCCTATTTTACAAATTTGAACTTGAAATCTATTATATTTAAGTAACACTACGAAAAGAATAGTTTTTTGAGGACAAGCTGCATTTCTTGTGTAAATGGTATTAGTAAATAGTAAAAGGAAATTCTGCAATCAATAGACATTTTGCATTTAGTATAAGAAAACTTTCCTCTATGAACGGACATTTGACATTTGTAAAGTGTAAACCACCCATTTTAAGTGTAAGCCATTTACTTTTTATACATATGTAGATATGTACGTATGATCGCAACTCAGTCTCTACAATTTTATTTATATTTTAATTCTAATACTAAGCCTATGTATTAATTCATAAAAACTCCGCAATCTTTCTGATGCGTCACGTCGTGTAGTATTGTCAGAACTAATTTTCCACCATTTTTCTGTCTGAACGATCCACACCTGGAAAGTTAATGAACTGCAGAAATTAAAGTGAACGGGAAGAATTAATTGGGACTCCATTCGTGTAATTACAGGGAAAAGTCAATTCCCCAGCTAATTACCGCCGAGCAGAAAGAAATGATTGTCCCGTTCTTTCATAACTTGCACAAAATAAATGGAAATCGCATTCCGTGCAATTATTAAGCCACCACCTGCTGAGCATCGCGTCGTTTGTGGATAATTTTCGTGAACCGCGGCGAAGCTTCTAACCGGAGTTGGGGGACTTAGAAGAAGGTTGGTGATTACCCAGCTCAGCCGTTCGCCATTTCGTTTCGAACGAAGTGGAGGTCACTGTTTCAATTTCCGACTTCCGTCGAATATTGTGCTATTTCGTGATTCCACGATATTTTGCTAGGGCTCCCCTAAGCGCCTACAGCCAAGAACATGTCGGGGCTCATAACACCGGCTATGAATTCATTATGATACTTCCGAGAGGCCAGGTCTAGGGATTATGTGGTGATTGTATACTTGCAATCCCATTATTAGTAGTACTTTTCGGCAAATCATTTTCTGATAATTGAAATGGCGTGCATGCCCTCGGGTTTGCAGACCAGGTATTTAGGTCTTTCCGCCACTCTAGCCGTCTTCATTAGGCTTTAGGTTCATTAGACCCAACGAAGTATTCAGGGGTAAACAATAAGTTTTGTTTTGATAACTTTCATAATCCTCGCGTTATGAATATTAATGCGTCTTGTGCGACGAACTTCTTCTCACTCCTTGGCAGCACATACAGCCAGGTGTACTCTGTTTGTTTATGTGTAGGTACCTGAGCCTGCTTTTCATAAATGTCGCAATAACATAGCCGTCAATAACATACGTGTATTTTATACGTTTGCATTCTCTAAAATACCTTTGAATCAGGCCCCTCGCTTAAAATTCAAGTTTATATCTCACAAAACTACATATTTCAAGAAACTCTGGTGCACTACGAATTTGTAAAACTAGAGCTGTTTCATAAGTTAATGATAATTTCGAAGTAGAAAATGTTTAGCTGCGAATATGTTTATAGTTCTTGTGATAGTGGTAAAAACTTAATTTGATATATTGATTACCATACTCCTGCTATGATCATGGCGATATTATTAATATTAAACTGTTTTAAAATCATACATGCCAAGCATGACAAGGCTGACAACTTTGTCACATTAAGTAGAGCAGGGCTTCACAGAATTATTGGGCTCTTTATTGGATACTGCTCCTTAAGGGGTTTACCAACTTCTCAACTTTCAAAAAATTAATTTTTTTTTTTACAGTTTTTGAAAGTATTGTATTTCAGAAATACTCTTGTAAAATGTTTAAGATCCAAGCATTCCTTCCGTATTTATAAGCGATTTTCGAAAGTCACTTCTTGGCCGCGTAATCGTCAAAAAAAACTTTAAACGCTTTTTTCTAGAAACAAAGTTTTTAAGCCTTGCGTCCTAAATTTATCAGAATCTACTCCACCAATTCTCTTCAAATTTTTTCCACATATTTCATATATGTATGTGTGGCTATCGCCCGTACTAGAATCAAGTAAAAATATTGATTTTAAAATGTTTTTTTGCAATGAAATAGCTAAAAAAATAATGTAATTTTTAAAATTTTTTGTTTAACGGTCCGTCATGTTGTTATTTCTGTCCCAAAATTAATAATTCTAGTACGGGCCATAGCCATTACACTACTGATAATAAATCTTTTCTGAAATCTGTTTCAGATCATCCGAAAGCGAGATATTAAGGACGCAAGCTGATTTGGCCGTATTTTGTTTATATTGCATTTATTAAAAAAAACAATGTAATCTAAATAAAAAAAAAATTTTTTTAACTTTAAGTGTATTTTAATGTAACCCAAAAAGAATTATATCAATACATATATAGTAGTAGATCTTTATTGTTTAATTCATAAGAATTTTACAATGAGTGTTGATGCTTACATAGCTATTGTACATATATCAATATTTATAACTATATATATATTTTCTAAAATGTTCTTGTTATTTTTATCATACATTATATTACTTTTATTTCTCTTTTCTGCACATTATTAATATTTATTCCTTTTTAGTACTTTTTACTTTACCTTAGAGATATTTAATGTCTCTTATCTTATCAAAAATATGTATATTTTTTATTTTTTTATTTTTTTTTTTTTTATTTGCCTTAGACTACTGTATTAGCTACTTAATTTTAGTAAAATACATATATTAGAATCGCAAAAAAAAATTCCGAAAAATTACATTTTTTTATTTTTGAAGAAGTGTGTAGACCCCTTAAGGTATCACCTTAATAAAAAGGCTAGGGCAATTTCAGCTATTTACTGCTGCACTAGCTAGGTGCAGAACTAACCCAACTAGCCGTTGCATTCCCATATCCAAAACTGCTCTGGAACTCCAATCCCAAGGATATAATCGGCCTGAACCTAGGTGTATAATTAGAAATCGGGCAATCACAGTAGACCTACATACTTGGTCACGGTGACCGCGACGCCGCATAGCCTCTCGTCTCAAATTCACTATAATATAATCTAAACTAATATTAAATTTTTCCAGTACATATAAATATATAATAGTTGACACGTTTTACAGATATTTTATTCGGCCGTTTACTCCTTGTCAGCATTTTAATTAATTTATTCTCTAGCAATAAAAATATGCAAACCTTAAATTAAATAAAAGGATGAAGTCAAAGTTTCTATTTTCAAAATTCTAATTTTCAACATGTTAGTAAGTTTTCTGTTGCTATTTCTTACATTTCACAGACTTTCTTATTCCGAATAAAAAAAGGCTAAAGCCAAGTGAGAGATTGAGCACACTCATTTGTTTTCATTTACTTATAAAGAAAATATTAATAAATATTTGAAAATATTTTTTAATAATTGTTCGCTTTTAAAAACCTTCTCTTTTTTATGTAGATTTTGTAATTTTGAACTTTGTATGTACTGGACAATAAAAGTAGTTTTAGATTGAGAAATAATTTCAATGAACAAATATTTATTAAACACATAGAATTTGTTCCTGTTGACGTTTGAAAATTGTGCGTAATTATATTCTTGAAATTGTAACAAAGAAAGCCAAAAAACATTTCCATCTCTCTATGAAATCATTTAAGTTAATATTTGATTTCTTGCTATTGATTTAACTTTGATCGAATTAGACTAACTTACCTGTGATTTTACCTGTCCAAAAACACCTGAAATTCACTAAAAAATACACAAAACGACAAAATTGTTCGCGAGCACGAAGTTTAATCGCGGACCGGCTTCCATGATTTGACAGGACAACGTGACGAATTCGATTGCGGCGAATTCGCGGGTATTGCCAGATTCGCGTTTTATTAACGCGTAAGAATGAGTAAAAAAGAGGCAAACAATGAGGAAAAGGGAAGAAAGTGAAAATTAATGATGGCCTCGTCGGAAAAGAGCCAAATACAAAATGGATTCCTCGGAAAAGTGACAATTTTTTGAGGAATGCCATAAAATTTAGTGCATTCGGGTTGGAAGAATATAAAAAGAGCTGCAATCAACATTTGACACGCAATCGTTTGGATTTTCTTCGGCAGTGCATTGGTAATTTTTTACAAGAAATCGGGATACGGTCAAGGTATTGCTAATTTTGAGTCATTCTGGTCGGAATTTCGGGAATTAGTTAATTAGTGATAGAAGTTTTTTCTTTGCATTTTTGGACTACTGAATTGTTTAACGTAGAGTAGATTAAGAAATGAATTATTGAATTTTAAAATAAAGAACTAACCCAAACTTTCACGTATCTGTTCTGGAACCTATTACCGTTCCTGGACTTTTCAGACATTCGTCACAAACAATACATTTTTTTTTTTTTTTTTTTTTTATTAGAACTTATTGATTTTTACATAAGAATCGGATCGTTATACGATCCCTAACTTACAATATTGCAACTCTTAACCTAACTATTGTGGTGGAGGTTCTAGAGCCTATGCTCTAGGGGGTTCCATGTCCTATTCGACCTTGCGGGCCGGTTTCCAGTTCCTGCTGCGGTTTAGCACTGTGTTGAGACAGAGTATTTTTTCTTGAGGCCGCGCCTGTAGTCCTTGTATAGTTGGTATATAAGGGATGCTCCGACCAGGGCGGTGAGCACCATCAGTGTTGTTTCGATCCGAGAAGAGACGATGTCAACAGGACTCACAACTATTGAGTTGATCACTTCCCCGGTGTTGTCGACTTGTTTAGTTTGCGTGGTTCCCATTACTTCTGCTGTTTAACTAATATTTGTTGCTGCTGTTCGACAGTTATGTACTTATTATAACTGGTATCGATACACTCTAGTGTCGTGTTTTATAGACTAGTTTATTGATGATGCGGCTATTTGAAGTGGGTCTCTTCTTTTCAGTCGTCGGAATTTTGTTGCTTGCAGTATGTTTTTCGCTGATAAGTTTGGGTGCTTGCGTAGTCTGTTGGTGTACTTGATGCATATTTTTTTGGCTTCTATTGCAACAGGGTTGATATTTGTGTCGCGCTGAATGATTTTGTTATTTACATAGCGTGGGGCACCTAAGATTGCCCTAATTATTTTCGTTTGCATTCTTTGTATTATGGCGATGTTAGAAGCCTTTGCTGAGCCCCATAGTTGCAGCCCGTATGCCCATATTGGCTTTAATATTGCTTTGTAGATTACAATTTTAGTTCGGATGTTTAGTTTGGATTTCTTATGGAGAAGCCAGTAGAGATTTTGGTAAGCAATTTTGAGTTGTTCTTTCTTTTTTTCTATGTGGGTTTTCCATGTAAGTTTCCTATCCAGGTGGATTCCTAGATATTTGACTGATGTTGCTTGTGTCGCTGTCTTGTTGTTGATAGTTATTGGTCTGCAGGTGATCTTCCTAAGAGCGAAAGTGATCTGCTCCGTTTTGGTTTCGTTTATTTTGATTTGCCATTTTCGGGTCCAATCGATGATGTCGTTAGTGTACTCTTGCAGGACTCTTCTTGCTGTTGTCGGGTTGGAATGTGTGAGAAGTATGGCGGTGTCATCAGCAAAGGTTGTGGTTGTGAAGTTTTGGTTTGTCGGTAGGTCTGCTGTATAAATTAAATAGAGTACTGGGCCTAACACGCTTCCTTGAGGTACGCCAGCCCTTATAGGGTAGTGATTGCTTAAGCTGTCCTTATATTTAACTCTAAAGGTGCGATTCTCAAGGTAGCTGAAGAGGATTCGATGGAATTTTTGCGGCAGGCTTAGAGTAACCTTGTATTTTAGTCCTTGGTGCCAAACTTTGTCGAACGCCTGTGCCACATCTAGGAAGAGTCCCACACAAAATTTCTTCTGATCAAGAGCGGTGTTGATCTGATTAACTATTTTGTGCACTTGCTCTATAGTGCTGTGCTTGTTTCTGAATCCGAATTGGTGTTCCGGGATTATTCCTTTGTTGTTTAGGATGGGCTGCATTTTGTCCAGTAGGAGTCTTTCAAAAATTTTTGAGAGGACTGGGAGTAGGCTAATGGGCCTGTAGGACTCTACTTTAGTTTTGTCTTTCCCAGGTTTGGGTATAACAATGATTCTGGCATCCTTCCAGGTGTCTGGGTAGTAGTTGTTTCGTAGTATTGCATTGAAGATGTGTAGGATGGCAGTAATTCCTGATGTTGGGATTTCCTTGATTAATTTCCCAGTTAGGAGGTCGTGTCCAGGGGCTTTGTTATTATTTGTTTCGCTGATTTTCTTTATTAGAGAGGAGAGTGAAAATTTTAGAGGCTTGTTTGTATGGGGATTTGTGTTTGGGATTGGGAGCACTTTGCTATTGTTAGCGGGGCTGTTGGGGGTGAAAACTTCAGCTAAGTGGAGAGCGAATGCCTCTGCTTTGCTGCGATTGTCGGCTATCCAGTTGCCCTTGGGATCTCTGATTGGAGATTCAGCTTGCACTGGTTTTTTAATCCTCTTGGTTACCTTCCAGATTGAATAATTAGATTCAGCGTAGTGGTCCAGACCAGACACGAATTCTTGGATTTGATTGTTTTTTTCGTTGTAGAGTGCGGTTTTGAGTCGTTTAGTGGCTTCATTTAGCGCTTCTTTGGCTCTGGGGGATCTTGTCTTTTGCCATTCGGCTCTTGCTTTTCTCTTGGTTCGAAGCAGTTCTAGCACTGTACTATTGTAGCGATTGGGAATTCTGTCCTCGTTTGCTGTGATTGGCGGAGTTGCTGCTTCTGCGCATTCTGCGATAGTTTCTGTTAGGTATTGTAGTGCGTGGTCTATGTCACTGTTGGTTTTTAGTTTGATGCGTGGGCAGAAGGTTCCCTCGAATTTGGTCTGGAATTTTTCCCAATTTGTTTTGGGGTTGGTGAGTTTCCTTTCCTTTGTAGTGACGAGTGGGTCACTGTTGATTGTTATAATTGTTGGTGAGTGATCTGATGAGAGTTCATTTGTTGTCTCTGCCTTTATATGGGTTTGACTAATGTTTTTCGTGATCCCGAAGTCAATGATGTCCGGAGTTTTCCTCCGGTCGGATGGCCAGTAGGTGGGCGACCCTCCTGATAAGCATTGCAAATTTAGGCGGTAGATCGATTTCAGGAGCTGCTTCCCTTTGGGTGTAGTTAGCCGGGAGCCCCAGTGGGGGGATTTGGCGTTGTAGTCCCCTGCTGCTAGGAATCGGCGGCCGAGAGAGGTGAAAAACTCATCAAACTGTGCGGAGGTTATTGTGTGCTTGGGGGGGCAGTAGATTGAGGCAATACAGAGGACGGTGGAATTTTCCTGGATGTTGATTGCTGTATAGTGGATGTAGGGTAAGTTGCTGCTGTTAATCGGGTAATGTTTAATTCGGTTCCTTATCAGGATGGCAGTACCGCCTTGGGGTCTATCCTCGGGGTGGTTATTGGTGTAACATGTGTATCCATTAATTTTAAAGTGATTTTTGCTGGTGAGATGGGTTTCGGCAATGAGCATTATGTCGATACGGTTAACATTGAGGAAGATTTCAAGCTCGTACTTGTGATTGGCTATGCCGTTTGCGTTCCATTGGGCAATTTTAAGAGTACTCATGGTTTAATTAGTTTTGACAAGATTTCTGTCTGTTTATTGAGCATAGCTTGCATTTGCTGCATGGTGTTGGTTAACTGCTGAATGTTGGTTGTTAGAGTAATTAGGATCTGCAGTATTTCACCTTGCGGGGCGGTACTGTTTGGTGAGGGGCATGCTTTTGCGGCTTCTGCATATGTCATGAACCCTGCTCGTGCATTGTTTTTGTTTCCTTGTTCGGGGTGAGTTGGGTTGTTTGATGCTTGTTTGAATAGTACGTGCTTAGTTTGGGGATTATTGGGTATTTGGGGAAGCTGTTCGGCGTAGCTTTTTTTTGTTTGTAGTGGCTGTTTGACATAGTTGCTTTTTTTGTTAATATAGGCAAAGACCGGGCATCCCCTATAGTTCGCCGTGTGATTCCCGTTGCAGTTGCTGCATCTCTTGAGGTTCGGATTACTTTTACTCTTGTTGCACTCGCTAGTTTGGTGTAGTTCGCCGCAAGCTACGCAGACATTTGTTAGCTTGCAGTAGCTTTTCGTGTGCCCGAATTCTTGGCAGTTTGAACATTGGACTGCGGTTGACCTTTTGTAGGGCTCCTCCACAGTGATCTTTCGGTTGAGGATGTATTTGAGACTGTAAATGGGGTGCGCTTTACCTTTCGGGGCTTTACTAGATTCCGGGGTTAACTCTACTTTAAACATGGGCTGCGGAATTTTAAATCTGTTGAGGATGTTGAAGACAGATTTTACCTCGAAGCCGAGTGCTTTTAGGTCTTCAGATATTTCTTCATTGCTAACATTTGAATCTATGCCTTTGATTATCACTCTTAGGCCTTTAGCGCTTTTGAGTTGATAGGTGTAGTATTTTTTGCTGTGCGCATCAAGCCAATTTACTATTTGGGTGTAATGCACCTCCTTGGTGGCTTGTACCTTGGTTTCTTTGATATTGCCTCTGCGCAGGTCTACTATATAGAAGTTAGATTCTCCTACCAGTGATTTAATTCCATTGATCAGTACAGAACTGCTGCTTTCCCTGATGTATATCGGGGGAGGTCTGTAACTTATGACAGGAGTGTCAGTTTCAGGGTCTTTGGAGTTTTGTTCAATGTCGAGTAAGTCGTAGTAATTCTTGTTGGCTTTATTGTCTTTGGGAACTTTTGCTGCTCTTTCGGGGTTGGTTGTTGTGGGACTACGTTTCCTTTTTTCGGTGACGGTGATATATCTTTCTAGCCCAGTTTGGATTGTTTTACTTGTTGCTGCTTTTGGAATCGCATGGCTGGCATTATCGGGGCCTGGACCCGGGTCTGAGGCCATTGGCTCTGCCATACTACTAGGGTTGGAGTGCACCGTAGTGGGTTCACTGGTTTTGGGGGCACGTGCCGCGAGTTGGTGGCTCTCGTGAAACGGGAGCATTTGCTTATTTTGGCGTTTATATTGAGTTCACAAATTTCTGCTGATAAGCAGCTAGCAATTGCCTCATATTTGGGTCACTGTGAGTTATTGCTTGCACTGCACTATTGCACGCGCGGCTTATGCACGGCTTACGGTTACCGTTTGCTCGATTGATTTTGCACTTTTTACACAATTCGCTGGATTGCACTTGTTGCTGTTCTTGCGCTCGAGTGGTAGACGTCCGATCGCGACGAAGTGCAAATGAGAACTGACAAACAATACATAAATATACATTTTGTTCTGACATCTTAATTTTTCTGTATGAAATTATATTTCTGATTTATTTCCTTTTAATTTCTACGAAAATAAAGTAAAAAGTTCATAGTTTCATTATAGTATATAGTCTAATGTTGTAAATAATCATTTCCCCCATAAATCGCAACTTCAGAGGTTCCACCACAGAATTAATAAAATAAATTACTGGCGCTCAGCAAAAAACTTCACTGCTGTATTGCGTTCCTAACCCCTTCTAAGGAAAGCTACGTCGACCCCAAAGGGATTAGACAGCACTTGCGTGCTAGAAGTTAGTTTACAGCATTAATTCTTATTCCCAGCGTAAAAATGTAGGTATATACCCAATCTTTTCATACCCTTAATTACTACCTCCAAGAAAATCGTACTATGTTTGCGTGGAAAACTTAACAGCAACTTAATTTATAATCAGTCAAACTGCGTTTTCTTCGCCCAGTTCGCAAGTAATTTTTCATACAGACCTCTCCATTACAATTTAAGGTATTTTGTTTTGCATAAATTTCTTTTGTGCAACTCTTTTTAACCAGAAGTTTCTCAGGAATGTGTGTTTAGGAGTAAAACTTACATTCAAAATGTATTCAAGAAAATATTTTGTTGATTTAAATAGTTTCTTCTTTGACCGGCTGAAAAATCTGTACTTTTGAATTTTCTTTTCATATAAAGAGAATAGTTATTGATTTGATTTCGTACTTTAGTTATAGTCTTGAATACTTGATAGCTATATAGCTATGACTACTAATCATAGTTACGAGGGCAGTTTGAAAAGTCAGTGACTTTTTGAGTTTCTCGCGCAGTAATTTTAAATGCAACACTGCTCCCGTCAGCTGCCATCTATTAGTAAACTACTGTAAAATTTTGAGCAAGCTGCGTCATTTAGTTTGTGTTTGATAGCCATTGAAAGCAGAAAACTTTGTGAATTTTAACGAAAATGGAAAAAAGTGAATTTTGTGTGCTGATTAAGCATTATTTTTCCATTTTCCCAGTTATCCATAAATTGGGCTACGGACTGCTACCCCATCCAGCATGTTCTCCAGATTTAGCCCACTACGACTATTTCCTGTTTCCAAACCTGAAGAAATGGCTGGGCTAAGAGATTTGAGTCGAATGAAGAGATCATCACTAAAACAAACTCCTATTTTGAGGACCTCTACAAAACCTAATATTTGGAAGGAATAAAAAAATTGGAAAAACGCTAGACTAAATGTATAGAGCTAAAAAGAGGCTATGTTGATAAATAAAACGCTTACTTGCCGAAAAAAATATCTTTTATTCAAAAAGTCACTGACTTATCAAACTGCCCTCATATTAAAATTATGAATAAAATCTTTCAGGTTTAATTTTTCTACCAGAGAGATAAACATTTTTTACGAAAAAAAATAGAGATAAACATCACTACTAACTTGATTACTTTTGTCGCATAAAAAACAAACATTAATCTTGATTTGACTCGGAAACGGAAATTGAAAAGATGAAGTTCCGGAGAATATCTCAACTTTTTTCAGAAAACGGATTATGTAGCTTAGTTTAACGTGCTGTAACGTAGTGCGCTTCTAAAAACCAGGTAAATTTAATATTTGTGAGAATGGTAAAGTGAAGCTGTTTATTCTTAAATGCGCACCTTCTTTTCTGAACTTTATGTAGCAGCTACTCAATAAATTAATAAATATGTCAATTTGTACTGAAATATTAAGAAACTATTAGAATATTATTTACTAAAGATTTATCTCGATTCACTTCATTGGCTTAATATTGGCAATTATTGATTTGATTCTACAATTTACTGCAGTACATACAAACGAGTCTAAAATATTCCTATATTATAAATTCGGTCAAGTCACTGGACAGATTGTACACTAGAGCATATGTGCTGTACTGCCTATATTTATTATGGAAATAGAAAATTGTAGGAGAAATTGAATTATTACAAACCCATTCATATACTGCTCGTAATAGATTTTATGCTATCCACAATCCAGGGGAAATTATCCCATTTCCTTAAGAATATTTCAGAGGTCTTCCATATGGATAATTGGAGTTGAACAGCAGGTATGCTGGGAAAATGTTCATATACATCCTCTGAGAAGAGATGTCTTGAAATATAAATTAGATCAGCATTGTTATCTGAACAATTCCCTCTATTTCCGAAACTAGAACGACAATACAAAATTTAAATGTCTGAGGCTTGTGAGATCACATCATTATTTTCATATGCAATTATCCGGGTAACAGGCATTATCTAGCTGCAAACTGCATTAAATTCTAATTCATTAGATGCATATTAAAATGGAGATTTTAGTACATTTTCCATTTTGTCAGTCTCTCAGTTATTCTGAGAAATTAAATTCTGGCGGAAGGGTATTGTCTTCAATTAGTAGAATAAAGCTAATTACGTTTTGTATTGCATTAGTTAAGCATTATTACCAATTCCCGTCAATGATTCCACAAGTGCTAAAAATTTGACTACATTTCACCCGATGATGCTAAAGTAATAAGAGATTGATTTAAAATAACTAATATTAAGTATAATATTTCAATTTTGTAAGAAAACATGTAATTCTATCTCATGCATTACTATTATTAAATTGAATTCGTTATGATAGGTTATGCGAATTAAATCCTTTGAAGTGCATAAATTTCTGCATGCCAAGCACACAAAATGATATAATAAGGGCTACTTTACTTACTTTCTGTTATATTAAATTTCTTAAAGTTGCTAAGCTTTCTGGTATATTTCAGATTTCAAATTACGATGGAAACTTAGTTGTGATTTATGCATAAAGGTTATTCTAACGTAGAGAATAAAGAACATCCAAACATATATGTATTTACTTTTTTAAAACATTCATGTAATCGAGTGTACGCTATAATACTAAATAAAATATTCATGTTAAAGGATCCTTTTAGATGGTGAGTAGGTTCAATAAAAACGATAAAACAAGGGTCCTTTTCGATAGTAATCCAGAGAGGATTTATCTTGATAAATCTTTACCTTTTTATCCTTTTTACAAGAAGTTATTAGACAATTTGGTTATTTAATTTAATATTTAGTTAAAGAAATATTATAACAATTATCCGACAGCGAAACGACTTCAATCAAGGATATAGGTAGACTGAAATAAGGTGTAACAATTTTCATAAAAGTTTCTTAACTGATTTGTATACTCGTATTTCCGGTACCTTTCGGTTAAAAAGCCGAATTATTATGTAATTAATTATTATAAACGATTTAATATTCCACGCGAGTCTTTTGCAATAGTAGTTGGACTACTATCTACTCAAATTTTTAATTATTTTTAATTGAAGAAAATAGTACCTAGTTATCTGACTTAAACAACCCCCGTTTTGGATCATTTATAAAATTTAATATAATATTTTTGCGTACGTACAGTATATTTTGATATATGTATGTATATGTACGTATATGCTATTATATATGTATACATATTTTATTATTGCTCTAAAATTTTTATAAGGGCGACAATTTAATAGGGGCAGATGAACTTACGACTGTGGATCTATTTGCGATGTTGCCACCGCGAACAAATACAACTGTAGGGTGAGAGAAAGGGCACTTGGTTGAAAGCTTACAGGAATCCAAAATGAATTTTCCAGATGAAAATTTAAAAACGTCACGGACTATCAACGTAGTTGCAAATATTTGTACTGACAAAAACTGAGTGGCTCGAATAATATTTCGAGAGACAGTCTGAGGCACCCTCGCGTATATTATTAAAATTCAGCGTTCGTACCATTTGTTGAGACTTCTTTCACAAATCCAATGGAATGAATATAAAATCGCTATTCCCTACAAAATAAAGTAGAAGCGGAAAAGGTACGCGAGCAAGTCGGCCTCAAGAAGGGAAATCATCGAGGATAACTTTCATGTAATCTTTCAGCGGGCAAAAGCCTGGTGTGGAGTGCCGTGGAGTAGGCCATTAGTGGAGTAATCCCCAGGCATATAAAGCGCCCTGCCAGCGGAGCGCCGTTTACGACTGGTCGGACATGCACGTCACGAAGCCACTTTACGTAAATAAGAACATTTGAGCCTTCGCCTAGTTCCGCGTTACCTACCCGGTGCTCCGCCCCGCATGCAACAAACTGCCAGATAAGTCCCGGCCTCATAGGTTTCAATTTCTAAAGATATCGATGGAGCATAAACTTTTTTCATAAGAAAGTCATCGCTTGAGCGAAACGCTCCCGGGGAAGCCTGAATCTAACTTAGGCGAAACACATCCGCGCGCTTTGACTTCAAAGAACATTTTTAATGCGGAAAGTTTTTCGTTTCGCTTCACTCTTCGAACTTCAAACCCTTCATCAATTTACACCCTGCCGCCCCGCCGCCGTTCCGGCTTTTTAGAAGAGATCCGGGACGACAGGAGTGAATGGTCGTAGCCGTAGCATCTCTGGATGCTGATTCTTTTATATATCGGGGGTACCCACTTCAAAAAATGCTGCAAAACCAGCAGATCCGGAGCCATGGAGATGGATATGCACTCCAGCGGTGACGGCATTAGCTCGCTGCAACGAGGCTGCATTCAATTCCTACAACCGTAATGCCCTAGAAACAGGATGCTCCGAAGCTGGCTAACTCGTCTCGTGTCGTCTGAGCTGGAACGAAGATATAAGCCCTTTTTTCCAGGATATTGGCAACCTATTAATAGCACTGTTAAACCAAACTGCCTACTGCACAAAGATGCACTAGATGAAATTCGAATTTCAAATGACCTGCCTGTCGCAATATGTACTCAATTTTTTGGAATAGATTTTTATTAAAAGCCTTTTCTTTTACTTAAGAAGGTAGTCTGGTTCTCAATTTTCTTGAAGCTTCCAAAGAGCGTAGAGCCGAGCTCCGAAAAAGTAAAAGCCAGGAAAATGATATGTTTGAAGAACAGGAAGGCATAATGTATGGAGCAGGAATCGCTGATAAGGTAAGATACTTTTTGTTTTAAGATTTTCTGTAATTTTTGAAAAAAAAAACTTTAAACGCGTTTTTCTCGAAACAACGTTTTTCGACCTTGGCTGACATGATTTCACAAAAACTACTCGGCCCATTTCACTCAAATTTTAAGGAGTTACTCCAAACACGTGTAATTTTCGCATGAACTAGGATTATAAAAATTGAGTACCATTTACCCCTTTTTTTAAATAATTAACATAAAAAAAGTGCAAAAACCAGGTCGAAAATTTTAAAAGTCCGCCATTTTTTTTTTTTTCAGTCAAAATGATTTATTCTAGTTCATGCGATAGCCGCTTACTTATATTTTAATAATGTTTTGAAATTTTTGGTTTCAGATGTTCCTAAATGGAGAAATCATGTCAGCCAGAAAAAAAGGGGTTATTTTGAGTCCGCCGTGTTACGCCCATATCGGGGCGTAAAAATTCAGAAAATTTTTTTTTGTATTACTAAATATCTATATTATCATATGTCAAAAAGACCAAGTGTAAAAATTAATTTTTGTACGAAAAAGAAAATAATGAAAAAAAGCTATTGAGAACCACACTACCCCCTTAAGTAGCCCGAACTGGCCATACTTTTGAAGCTAAAATTTTGAGTTATGAAGAGTAAATATAGAAATATAAAAAGCAGGATCAAACTTATGTAGGTATATTAGATCTTAGCTCTTAAGTAGCAGAATGAGTTCAGTACCTAAATTTTAAAATATTTAAATACTTGTACACGTACCGAGTTTTGTACATGATTCTATACATATAGCACTATTCACTGACATATAGGACCTGAAAAACGAGACCAATTTTAGCCTAGGATCAAGCCTTTTAGGCAAATCATGCCATTTGAAATGCTCAAAAATCCCGCACAATTATGTTTAAACACAACTAAATAACAAATATAATAATTAAATTGTCATGAACCGATTTCAGTTATATCTCGTTCAATTTTTAGTTTGTTTTCATAAAAATGTTCTTGACATTATTCAACTGGTGATCTAAGCACAACAGAGATAGATATAAAAATTATTGTTGCTACTATTGTCTAACCTTCATATTTCACGTATATGCCAACATAATTTAAAGGATGCGGCATAAATTGGTCATCGTTAATCTTTTGTAACAGCCGATTTTAATTTGGTTTTTGTGCTATTACTTTTGTCTAATTTCGGTTTTTTTCAAAACAAATCAATTTAATATGAAGAATAAAGTGTTATGCAGTGGATTACATTTATCGGGGTTGCGCAATATTCATTCGAATATTAGAATAAATTGTTATTAAGTTGTCTGCCTGTGGGATCTAAGCAGGAGCGAGATAGTTAGATTTCGGCCAAAATTTGATCTCCTTTTTTAAGTGAGTTTTTATACGCGACCAGCAGTCCAGGTCCTTTTTTGATGGTCCTATAATAGAATTAATAAAACTTGCACTTTCTGGAAACTTTCCCTATGTCTTGATAATTTTAGGTTTCTAAATTTTGGAAGTATTATTTTCAATTTTTTCTACTTAAATATACAGGACGTTGAATAAATATGAAAAGACTTAAATAGATATTCTGATTGGTGCTGTTTGAATTGCCTGCTTTTGAATGTATGTAAGTAACTACACTCTTATGTCTTTTTCAAGAGTAATGCTACATATGTATGTTAACTTTGTTTAATTGTTTTAAATTGTATGTATCTATGTTTCATTGCGAATGAATAAATAAATAAGATGATAACATATTTGTTTCAAAAAAATATCACAAATCTCGTATCATACATGTCATACATGCTACATTTCCTTACAAGGATAGTTTTAATTTTATGATCCTTTCTATAATTTTTTTTTTATATTCATACTGATTGTAACAATTTAGAACAAGATGTATTATTTAAGTAAATTAATAGAACACAAATGACCAAATATTCTCTGCACATATAGCCCTATTTATATGATTATTGCCGATACCAGACACTGATTAAGTAATATTCCTTAAGTATCAGAAACTTCCTTCTGGATAATTGGCAAAATAAATATATGAAATAGTAAAATAATAATTGCTCGGTAAAATTAGTTTTTTATTAAGTTTTCGTTTTACGGTTTACTTAATTTACCAGAAATATGTAGAATATGCAGATTAGAAATAAAGAAAAACAAAGAGGGTAGGAGCAAGATTTTATCAAATTACCTATTTATAATTTGACTTGAAAATTGTTTGCCAAAATTACAACAAATATTATACCGAAATGGTCATGATACTGGAAACGGATTCTTTCTGATGTTAACAAAAAGTTCATTGAAACATATTGAATTAGTCAACAATTTTTGGAAGGCAAATTATTCAATTTCTACATTGACTAGACTTTTTATTAAATATTTAAAAATTTATAACGCTACTTGAGGACACTTATTATTGAATTTGGAGTTGTCGCTGGATCTCTGTACGTTTTAAGAATTTTAGGCTCTATCTTCAGAATAATTATTATTAAAACAATACTCATTCGATTATCAAGTCCTAGTCAAGTCAAAAATAAGTATAATTTTAGTTATTTTAAAAAATGAACAAATGCAAAAGGTATTTTTGTGACCAATAAGAGCCAAGTCAGTTAGATTGAGATGAAAAGACTGAAGAAGAATGACAAAGATGTCGAATGTTCTATAATTTTCAATAACCTATAGTTGGTGTCATTCTTCCTAGATGACTTTAAGGCACCCAAACACAATTCAGAAACCTTTAGCTACTTAAACGAAATGCTTTTCCCTTACGAGAAGGAAACGAATGGACGTTTGGTTAATTTATTTTCCGAGCTCCTTCCATTCTACATTTAAGCAATTCCAATAAAAGCCATGATGCATGGTGAATTTCTCAAAGGGCTCCTGAAATCAAAGAAAATGTTTCGCGTTTAAAGAGCAAGTCGGCCAAGGGTTTCCCAAGGGGTGTGCAACATTTTAAGGCTTTCGACAACTTGTCGGAATGTTTCCCAGTCGGGCACCAGAGCAGCATACATTTGCGGCGGTGACATTTCCCGGACCCGGTTTAATGACACCGAGTTCTCCTCCCGAATTCAAAGGAGCGTAAATTTCGTTCGGGTCCACGGAAATTGGTCAATATAAAGACGGTCAAAAGGGCATTGTAGGGCCCGGCGGGGACGTCACCACCCCGGGAGTGCGGATCGTTGTACCAAATAAGTTAAAAGTCTGGGCCCGCTTCAATTTTTACCGCCCCCGCCTGGCCCAGTTGCTGGGTGGCGTGGAATGTAATTACGTACGCACTAATTAGCAAGCTTGCCCCGACGGAAACAGGCTTACGTGCGTTTTGCAATTCCTGATTGATTAAAGCACGTACGGTGCTCGTTGTTTGCTCACTTGCTTGTGCCGCCGCTGTGACGTACTCCGCCGAGGGCATGCCTTTTGCCGTCGTAAACCCCGGCCCCGGCTGGTTTATGGGCGCCTTTATAAGAGCCAATTTAGCACCAAGAACTTGTTTCGAGTGGTCTTATCAGTGTGAGAGTCATTAGAATTCATTCTCCGAGTGTCACGTTAAGGCTGACCTCCACTTATTTAAGCATCCCCGAGCTAAGCCCCAGATAGAAATGAATTTCTGGCCAGAGTAATAAAAGGGACGAAAAACGTTGCCCCGTAAATCGGCTATCTTCCAGGAAACTTAAAGCATTAAGTGCCATATTTTGTCGTACTCAGTAACTCGTCCCCCGGCTAAGAAGAAAATTTTCCAGCTCCTGTTTCTGTTCCTACTCCCAATCCCACTTCTACTGTTTCACCCCTGAACTGCGGCGTGATGAAATAAAGCTGCTTTATCTGGGACGGAAATAATATCCTTAATGCCAGATGATATCCCCGAGACTATGAATTTCAAACGAGTCTTTGATGCGCGACTAAAACAAGATGGGAAAGCACACGGATGGTGGGAATGTGACAAGGATTCCTCGAGGTTTATTGTACACCTCCAGGCAATTAAACGGGATGGCTCTATGCCAGACAAGAAATTCCAGGAGCACTATACAATCCGATGATATCCTCTTTTTATCACGGAAGACGCTGATACCCGGGCCCGGAACCGAGCTCCCAACGGGAAGCGCTCCACTGCTTACTACTGACATTCAGGAAATTGAATTTCAAGAGTTTAACTTTTGGCTAATTGCATGAAATGTGATGTAATGATCGCGGCATGTGTGGTTGGTAATGGAACCCCGCACAAACGAGATACAAAACCGAGATAGAGCTACTTTTTAACCGACCTCGAAAATGGAACTTCTCAATTAAGCCCGCGCTTTTCTATTCCCTTTCAATCGAGTTAGCAAAACCGAAATGGAATGTCAATGTATATTAACAAATTTTCCGCAATCCATTGAAACTACAAGGGCAAAGTTTCAAATCTAAAGGTTCATGAAGGATTTAGTAATTAATTTCAAAAATTATATCAAACTTTTAAAAACCAATCTGCAAGATAAATTCTTAACATTAACCAGTACATTAACTATACATATAGTAAAAGAATATTGTATTACATATTATAATAAATTATAATATTTATTTACGAAATTAGTATAAGCTACACCTTAACTATTTTGAAACCTGCTAAGGAAACGCATCATATATCGTACACTTTTTCGACTGATATTTTAACAATAAATTACTTAAAATATACTTTGTAACATGAAGAATTTTTTTATTTATCACAGAAATAGAGAGCTCGTTGAATATGTATTTTGAGTCTAAACAACATGTAATAGGTAAGTGCGTAATTTTAAGTAAGCTTCTAATATTAGTACTTTTATTTTTTCTCCACATAGATACACACAAAAAATTCCACTGAAATATTATAGTTTTCAATAATCTTGCGAAAATTCCAAAGAAATAATGAATAATGAAAATGAATAAAGTACACATTTTTTAAAATAAAATTTTATTATTTGTCGTTTAACTACTGCAGACACGTTCATTATATGGAGGTGACTAAAGTAAACAGTTTTTGATAAAAATACATAGGTACCTTTATTTATGAAGTTCTGTCATACTCTTAAACAAGTATTCTTTGACATTCTTAATACAATTTTGTGTAGCCTTAACCCCGGGGCTTTAATTTGCCTTGTTGTAGGTAGTATGATAGCTTAGCATAAAAAAACTCTAATCAAGTTTACTACAAATTCTCCTCTAATCAAGTTTACTACAAATTCTTTTTCACTTTTCGATTTAGCTCATTCAAAAAAATATGTGTAATATTCAAATTTTTTACAATTTTTCAGTAAAAAAAGATGCATATTTCGTTTTAAAACGTTGTAAACGTTTTACTAGGTTTATCATATAAAAATTATCAAGCATTTGTAATGTTACTAATGTTTAAGCTTAAACATACACTATGTATTTATGGCGTTACTTTGATATTTCGTCATTCGAGAAGTTAATGTTGTTAAGCTATTAATGTTACATATTGTTATTTTCGGAATGAATTTTTCTTAAATCTCGCAGAATCGTAAATCAATGAAAATATAGTTAAATATTTTTGCAGAGGATATGCAACAAACGTTATTTCCGCTCTGCTTTAAGATTGAACTATTTTCGTTTAATTTTGTTGTAGACCTGTAGCTTGAATTGAAAGAAATTAAGATAATCTGAATATGTATAAAATATTACAAACTGCTAATACATTTGTACAGGTACCTGTACATTTCCGTCTAAATTTTCCTAAGGAAGTAGACATTTTGCTCTAAATATAGAAGTAATATTGCATATTTGTATTGCGTTAAATTTATATTTTGATATATCAATATCAACGTCTTGCTGCGTAATTTTATTCCTTAGCAAATTCCTTCACTCAATCGAGCAGTATTTTCACAAGTACTAAATATAACTCACTTGGTTAATATAGCAATTTTACACATTACTGTATCATAATTATGTTACAGTGCAAATGTACAACGTTAAAAGTTGGCAAATTTTGTGCCAACGCTTAATGTTGTAAAATTACTCAATTATTTTTTAGAATTCTGTTCAAATCGATTAAAATGAGCCAGTGATAATAACATTATTACCATTTTACTTTGTTAAACTTACTTTGTAAAAATTATGTTGAGAAGTAAATACGTAAATTAAAAATATTTCATACTTTAAAAGCATAGAAAAATGTTTTAACTTGGACACTTTAATGCGACATTAAGTCTCCTGATTTGAACAGTTCCGCTGGGTAACGACAAACGACTACAAAAAGTAATTGGGTCCGCATTACAGAGCAGAATTTATGAAAACTTCCATCTAATTGAAGTACACCTGGCTCCCGTGGGACCACTGGTCGACCAGATTACTCATACATGGTGTAGCAGCGCGTATATTCAAACCAAGCGGTCAATCACGGCAGGTGTGTAGCTTGGCCGCTTTCGGAATTATTTCAAATTTGCATAACAGCAGGTCGACAGCAAATACTCAGACTGACGCGGTTAATAAATAATATTACGCTATTCGCCATTATGCAAGCCAGGCTCAGGCATACATTCGCCAAATTGCATGTTTTCTGAATGGCAAATAAATCGCGCTTGATAATTAGTAAATGAGCAATGAAAGCGCTTTTGGATCCTGCCACAAGGTTGTAGACCAATTTTGAACTGCAAACAATGCGATGCTGGTTAACAATTAATTTTCGAAATATAATTTAATGATATGCTCCGTATGAACTGCTTTTAAACAATTTGGGAGTTAGCTACCACAACTCGCTACTGCCAACAAAGAGCACAGTAAATCGCATGTTCATATCAATCCCAATATAAAATTGCATTTCATTCCCAGTCGCTGTTTAGATAAATGCAATCTGCTCTTTTAAAATTTGAACAGTATCAACAAGTTTATTTTAATTTAATCAGAACTTTTTATGGGTGCTATCCTAACAGCTAAAAACTTTAAAGAATCGTGGTTTCTTGAGAAAGTTCACACATAAATATTTTTTATTTAGGTCGCTATAAAAAACTCCCCAAAATTATGGATATTTTCGTAATTTTTGAGATTTTGAGGTAATGAGATAATTTCAAGAAAAGCCATTAATTTTTGAGGAAAGAAAACAAAGGTTTTCGTTTTTGCACGTTCTGTTTTCAATACGTATGTGTTATTAATCCATTACTCGTGTTTTTCAAATATGCTACAAAGTTGAATTCAATTTAAAAGAAATAGAGCTTGTAGGTAAAGCACATTGTAATTGCAGAAGATCGTTCAGAAAAATTAAAACTCATTAAAATTGCTTGCAATCAAGGGTGCCATACATAGTTAAAATTTAGATATTATTACTTAATACGTCCAATTTAGTGCGTAACTATTTTACTTTTCTTTCTTTCCATTTCTTCATTGAGATACTATTGGGGTGTGCCCTTAAAATGATACAAATTTATGATTTATTAAAGTACTTCTCCTAAAAGCTTTACTATGTTAAAACAATTTAAAATAAGTTAAATAAAGGAGGAGTTCTGAAAATCTTCCTGAATAAGTGTCTCTATATGAAAAGATGTAGATTCAGGCGAGCATGAATGACTGAAGAATACGTAGGGTAACAAATTTCGGGAAATAGGATAGAAAGGCGTCGAATTCGACTTGAAAGGTCCCGTGGATTTGTTCGCGTGCTTGAGCAATTCTTCTGGTATACGAATTAATTCTTGAAGAGGATGAGGAAAGCAGCATTTTCTGCTTATTGTCACCAAATTTCAGATAAAACTTTCGTGTACATGTTTTGTTTCACATGCTGCAAGCGATTTTCGTCTCGCATGCATAATTTTCAGCAGCTGAGCAACTGAAAAGGAACAGAAAACGTTGGGAAATTCACGTTCTACATGAGAAAGGGTCGGGATTCGCATTTCTATAGACAGGAATTTTCGGGTCCTCCCCAGCTGATATTCTTTCAAGCCCCCAAGGTGCTTATTCATGTAAAAAAATGTTGGCCTTCTTCAGTGAGTCCTTCGTCTCACGTCTCACCCTGCCGGGGCACTCCTGTAAAATGGAGAGGAAATGTCCCTGTTTACATACTGAAGCAGTCCGCTTTAGCCTCCTTAAGGCTCCAACCGCCATCGGAACACATTCATAAGAAATAAGAGTTATTGTTTTCTAAATCGGGCGGCGTATAAAGGGCCCACTCAGGTTGTACGGGAAATCAAATCGGGCAATAAATATCGAATAGTAGTTCGCTCAAGGATGAAGGGTGCAAAAGAACCGGCACCCGAAGGACGCTTTAAAGGAGCGAAATTTACACGCGCAGATTTTTTGGATGAATTCGTAAAGAGGGTCCTGGCCCTTCTGGGATATGATTTTGACTTCTGATAGCGTCCCTGAATGTTTCGTATATTTATATTTTTGCGGACGCTGTTCAGTTTAGCTCGGCAACTTTTTCGACTTACTTTGTAAATATTATTATATAAATTATGCACAAGGGGATCAGTGGGGCTGCCTGCTTCTTGAGCAATTTTCACGATTTTCCAAATGAGCTGATGGCAAAGTTGAAGCGCAATTTGAAGGAAATGCTTAAATTAAAATTATCAGGTACCTACCTGGTAAAATTTGCTAGCATCTTCTTGACTACATTGCATAATTAAAAATCTAATTGTGTAGGTGCGAATTTAGCTCACTGTACCTACAGTGGTCTGAAATTAATAATTCATTTTTGAAGTTATTTTCTACTTAATGGTTAAAGGACATTATTTTTTCGGTTGTTTTTTAACTAGAGGTTGAAGAGATGAAAAGAGGAGGAGGTTGTTTTATCTAAACTATATAAAAAGTAATAAGTTAAAAACAACTAAACGATATACGAATACACCTTCTTTATGATAATTTAGAAAAACACTATCTCAGTTCTGATATGACAACCAAACTAAAACCAAAAACGATTTTCTAGTTCACCTTATTTTCCATCTTTTAAGTTTGAATTTGTTGTGAAAATCGATGACTCGTTATGATACATATACCTAGGTTCATAATCAAGCACAATTTTCAAAAATTGAATATTTTCGGGATTCTCGACCACTCTCTGAAAAATTGAAAAATTTTCAAAAAATCAAAAAAATTTCTAATAATTATTATAAAGTATTAAATTCTCCATAATCGCATCAGAAACATGCGTAAATGCTCAACAATTCTCTCTAAAAACGAAATCATATTCATTTAATTTTCTAACGAAAAATACCTAACAGTTGAGACTATAACAAATTCTAGTATACTGAATGCAAAAGGGAGAAAAAACTTGTATACAATAAACAACTTGAATTATTATATTCTCTTACACTTGCTTATATTTGAAAAATGGAACTAAGATAGATTTAAAACACATTAAAACTCTTAATTATGTGCTGAAATTACCTAGATTAATGTGTTCTTTGTGCCCAGCTCTATCCTATCCCATTTACTTTTAATTAAGATATTAACTGAAAATAAATTACTCCGTCACCTCATTTGTCTTTCAAATTAAATTTTAAAACCTCTTTTAACCCACCAAGTATACCCTACTACTTATTGCCTTTAAAATTTTCTGTATATATTGAAATATGTATGACGAATGCTTTTGGAGAAGACCTTTTAAGACTCTTCCAAATTCATCTTTGATCTTGGTTTACAATATATTTCAAGTCATAAGTTTAATCCACGTGTATAAAGTTGAATCACAAAGATGTAAGCTTTTATAACTCAGATATACACGTGCCTTGCAAAAACAAATTTATCCTCTTGCAGCTGATTTAAACATGTGTCGTCAAAATTTCATACAACAAAATAAAAAATTGAAGTATGTTACGAATCTTTTAGAGCACGTAGGTTAATAAAACTAAAACATTCAGTTTTATTTCTGTGATATTTTGGGACAAAAAATATTCCATTGTTGCACTATGTTGGGAGCAGCCAACTGATAAGGCATAAATGTGCCCCGAGCAGGATTAATAACGTCCAGAAGGGGCCATAATTCGCAATCAGACAATTTCAGTCGCAATATGTTGCCACGTCAACTATTTTAATGTGTTCATCACTTCATATGTCGACGTTAATATTTTACCCTGACGTTAGTAATAAAAGAGCTTGTTTATTACGCTAACGTGACGAGACTGACGCCAGAGGTGGTGGAATGGTGCCGCTTCCGACCAAAAACTAATAACAATAAATGGACGGTCAACCCAAGACTAACGAGCTAATCCCACCTGACGACAGAGGAGCTCTCGCAAGAAGTCCGGCTAAGATCCGGAGTCAGGGTCCCAGAGGAGAGGTCCAATGCAAAGCTGAGTGGGGCAGACGCTAAGAAATATTGAATCAGTCAGTTAGCAGCGGAAGAGCTATTAGCTTTTCACCCTTTTGTTGCCGCAGGAAGAAATGAATTTCTTTTAATTACAGCTAGGGAAGAAGAAAGGCTTTTTAGTGGGATTGCTTGAAGCTGAAAACCATTAACTGAATGAGCCCGAAAGACCAAAGTTGTCCCATTTCCCGCCGAGTAAATCTTAAAAGCAAAAACTTCGGGATCCGCGACATTGTTCAGCCAGATATAAGGTGATTGTCTTAATTTTTCTTCGAAAGCTTTTAATTAAAATTCAGAATAAAGGGTTGAGTAATGATCTGATCGCAGATGGCATTATAATCAGTTTCTATTCGTACATCACAATGCCAACCAAGATGCGGTCTTACATTTTATTTCTCAATCTCGAAAGGTAACACCTCATCAAGTTATTGATGTAACTCAGCACGTGGGAGGTATCCTTTCAGAGTTGTCGAACGTGCGACTTGCAACTTTTCCAAAACTTTGAGATTTCGCTAACTTTCTCGAAATAGGTAATAAAAAACGACATGCTCCACCATTGCGGTCTTAGTGCATGGATTGCTCAGGAATAATATGAAACATTTTCCCAATCGTACCATACGATGATATATTCGATTAAGAGCATCACAATGGCTGCACACAATCGTTCCCTGGCCAGAGAAATCGCCGGAAACTCATCGCAGTGCAATTTGGGAATTGGGACTTTGGTGAAAGTTATAATGACGAATCTAAGTTCGGCAGAGAGTGCTGCTCAGCTTCAAATATCGACCATGATACAAACCAGGGATTATCTTGTGGCTCTGATTGTACCAGGACATAAATTAAAGGAGCAATGAAATATGCAGGGGATTAATTGATTGACGAAGGGTTGAGCATGAGTGTGTATGCGCCCTTACGCCAACCGAAACCCAATTAGACTCGATAGTTTCCGGGAAAAGCCTCTAAATATCTAAGTATTGATGTAGGATTTAGTCACAAACTGGACAGTAAATACGACGAATTTTCAATTCCTTCCAAAGGATAATTACTAGAAAATCTCACAAAACCATGATTGCATCAGGTATAGACAACCGCAAAACCTTGATGATTTTCCATTATTATTTCCTCTTCGATAAAGTATAACATCTCAATTGCAAGGCAAACCTTCTGTCTTTTCTTTTAAACGTCCTGTAGTAAACAGTTGCTTTCATTAAGTAAATCCTTCCATTGCAGTCCATTTCTATATTTGACGACTTTTCCGCGGTTTTCTAGGCAAATATATCCGCTTCCCGTACAATACTGACCGCTCCCAACAGGGAAACTTTATAAACAAACTGCTTGCTGCCCAGAATGACCTAATTATTGTAAGTAAACTCCCTTTATTCCTGTCTTCTGCACTTTAATGGAAATAGAAAAGCAATTTAGTTTCCACATTAACCTCAACCAGGTTTCACAGAATTATACATCGGCATGAAGCATGTTGAAGTTGAAATGGCTGACATCCTCAGTGTTCTCAATGTTCGGAAAAGCTTTGTTCTGAGAATTCCACAAAAATAAAATAGATAATGGATCTAATTTGTGGCCTTACTTTTGGTGTATGTTCAGTCGCATTCGAAGGAACGTGAAACCTTCTAATGGCGTTTTCATAAATAATGAATTCAATTAAGCACAAATGCAAGTTAACCACATACTTTCATATTCACTTGAAGGGAAAATCACCATTCTTTTATGATTTCAGTATACATTATGCAATTTAAGTCTTTTAAAAATGTAGAATAGAATATGTGCATTCTTACATACATATAATAAATATATATGTATCAAAGACTCGAGTGTTTTAGGCATATTTTATACGTCTAAGGTTTATTACAACAAAAATTAAAAATGAATTACAACTAAATTTATTACTAAAGACTGAGCAATAGACAAATATACGATTATCAAACCTACGTATATATGTCAAATTAAGTAATGCAATATTTTTCTTATCTTCAGTGATTGCAGATCCGAACCGGACTTTAAAAAAATGGAGGAGCATGCACAAAAGTATGCTAATTAAGTTTGATTTTTCGTTATGAATTATGTATCTAATTTACGCGTAATTAAATACAAAACTCTGGTTAAAATTCATCCGGAAGTTTATACTTAATTTTCTATAAGTACACTGAAAGACTTTTCAAATTACATATTTCGAACGTTGATAAAAATGAATAAGTTTTACTTACTTACTTAAAATAAACGAAAGGTTTCAAAAATATAATACGTATCTACAAAAGTGTACATAGTTTTTAATTAAATTGTTCGCAATTAGTTAATTAGATGCAGATTATGTATAGATATGTATTTTTTGAAACTCATCATGGGCATTAATTTAGGAAGTATGTATAGCTTCGAATTTATTTTTCCTCTGTCTCATTGTATACCTACATTTAATTTTATTAATATTTTTGAAAATTACATATAAAATCTATAAATCTTAATTGTTGACAAAACTCATATAATAAAGGAAGCAAAGGAAGCGATGTCCGCTTTTCATAAATTTCAATTAAATAATCAAAAATGTGATTTTTTAAATAAGCATGCAAGATTTTTTTCCGATCAAGTAGTAGAACATTTCACCTCGTATTTTAAAAAAAAATTGTCTAAAAATGAAATAATTCTTATTACGAGCATCTTTAAAAATTTTTCGAAAAAACTAATAGAGTGTTGAATACAAATTAAAAACGAAATTCAAATGAAAGTTTGCAATATTATTAACTATAATAATTTGTATCTTCAATTTCTGCGTTTTTGAATTATTAAACTTAATTTTTTTAAAACCCAATATGATGAAACATTTCGGTTTCCAGATTCGCATTTGGCACTACAAATAGCACCTAACCTGTTCATTTACAATTTTTGTCCGTCAATTCAGAGAAAATATTAGAAATTACTGGTATTGTATCTTTCATTTCAGTATATTATTAGTATTTCATTATACGACTGTTTAAAGACACAGCCAATTTAAAATTGTATTATTTTGTAAAAAGTACATTTAGGGACTATGTTTTCTTCTAGTATACTCGACATATTTAAATTAAAATTTCTCAAAATGAAAAACTAAACTTCAAAACCAATTATTTTCGTAATAAAAAGCAAATTCACTTTAAGTTTCTTATATCCACAATGGACCAAAACCAATATGTGGCATATTCGCTTGTGCATATTTAAGAGTACGAAACGTGATGTAGCATAATGTTGTACTTATCGCCTAGAACACAGTTGTAAGTTGCAGCATAGTTTCTCAAAAATAAATATTGACAACTCAAGATCCGGATTATCGCACTTCGTTCTCATTGTGCTCATAGAAAATTCAGAGAACAAAACACTTGATTGTGATTTGATGCGCACCAGGAAAATCGGACAGAAACTTGTCAGTGATTTCCGCAGATTTCCGCGATAAAGTTTTCTTTGCAGCACAACTTTGGCTGCACAAAAGCAGTTGATAAGCATTTTGCATTGCTTTGAAAGGGTTGAATACAGAAGAGTACTTTTTATTGTTACGGCTTGAGGCACCATAATATCCTTAAACATTTCCCCGCCCCATCCTCCGACCTCTTGTTTGCGCAACCAGTTGCTTCAAGTTTTATTTTCATTGATTGCCTCCGTGTTGCTGCTCGGTCTTTGCTAATCTTTTCTTGCAACTTCCGACTTGCTGTTTACTGGTGATGCTATTTACAGACAGGATCCAGGCTGTTGCACGAAGCCTTTCTTGTTTCCAATTTCCCCCATTGATGGCCGTATTGAAAAAACCTATGTACGTATTTTCCGGCCGTTTTCTCCTAGCGCCATAATAGAAACGGCGCCGCTGTGTGCATAATTTAGTGGAACGCTTGGCATTTTCTTTCCTTTCTGCTTTTGAACAAAATTGCAAAATTGTATCGTTTGTTTGAAGCGATTTCGTAAAGAATTATGAATTATTTAAATATGGTAATGTACGGGCTCTTCAGGAAATTTGCGAGGCGTTCACATGGCACGTGGGATATTTTCATCGTTTGAATGAAAAACCCGAGAAGTTGGGTGCATATATTTCCCAATTAGTAATGTAAAATAGGCTTAGTTCTCCTTCCTAGATATAACCGAGTACATAAGCAAAGTTCAATTGAATTGGTAATATTCTGATCACAGTTTTACCATCGTACCATGGCAATTTTTACGTCTTAACAAAATATAATTTATAATTCTGGCATCAGAAAGCACAAATCCGGTGAGCAATTTTGTGAGTTTCGTAATTTCAGTATTTAATACTGAGCGCTCAGTAAGAATTTTTTTAATAACCTGCTTACTAGACAAACCGATTAAAATTTGTTTATGCTTTTCTTGGATATTTTACTTCCATCCTTGGAAATACAATACATATATAACAATTTTGCTAAAACTTTGTTATTTAGGTTCATTCGATTTTAAGTGAAATTAATATTACTTAAACTGCACAAAATTTTTATTCAAATTGTGGAAGTTATTTCCACCTTTTTATTCTAAAATATTATATTTTTTAAGAATCCTACAGAAACCAACTTTTTAATTTTAAGATTTTCTACAATTTTTTTTTAAAACATTATGGAAATATGGAGAAAATCGCGGCGGAAAAGTATCACTTTTCAAAATACCTCAACAAACAAACAAACAAACCTCACACTCAATTTATGAGATTTGTTTTTGTAAACGTAAAATGCCGAGTGAATTTAATTTAAAATAGTAGCCGTTGGCTTTATAAATATTTACTAAAACTTGAAAATTTGTTTTAAGTTTTCATTTTTCACAAATTTGTAACGCGACCTTGACATTAAATTTTATTTTAAATATTTAATGGTTCTCAACAAATTATAGCAAATCGTTAAATACCTACATTATTCCACTTATCAAATTAAAAAATGTTTCCTCACTTTCCCTCTATGTACAATGTCTTTAAAAGTTGTAATTCCAACTGAAATTTGCTTTCAACGATTTGGGCCCAAAGTGATTAGTATAATTTTTCAAAAGATTCAAAAAGTTTACTCTAAAAGAGATTTGTAAGTTCTGTTAATATACATCAGTAACAAAAGTTTATGTTTGAAATTTCGCCGGAAGTTTTTTAGACATATGACTCTTGAAAGTACAAGTAAAATACATCGTCAAAAAATATACAATTATTGTAAAAACAAACATATATTATTTTAATAATAGGGCTCTATAAAAATTAATAAAATATATCAATCCGAGAGATTGAGTTCATGTTTTGTAAGTATATATGCTTTAAAAAAATTAATTGTAACAAAAGCGCGGTATTTGCCTCCAGCGTTTTTGCTAAACCATTACAAAGTTCGATATTACACGGCTCTTCCTAGAACAGCATAAATTCACAAGAAGCAAAATTTTTTAAAGTGGATATTAGGGATCGAGGAAACCCAAAATTCACGGTAATTAGAACTTTTT
The DNA here is from genome assembly GCA_963920795.1 of Eutolmus rufibarbis. NCBI lineage: Eukaryota > Metazoa > Arthropoda > Insecta > Diptera > Asilidae > Eutolmus > Eutolmus rufibarbis. Next base: position 34,833,447 of record OY987205.1, read on the forward strand.
GCATAAATTGGTATGAAATTGCTGTAAAAATTCGCAGGAACTTTCAACAACCAATTTGATATCAATAGATAAAACTACCAAGAGAAATGAAAACCGATGTGGGCCTGAATTTGATATTTATTTATAACGAAATCCCCAATTTTACATACTCTAAACATGTTTCAAAACGCTTCCTTCTTAATATTTGGTATGTACATAAAGTGCTTTTAAATGCTTCCGATATAGCTTTCAATAATGTCGCAGTAGAGTTTCACAGAAAAGGTTATGTAATCTACTTCAGTAGTGATTGTTTGATCCAAGAAAATGTTAAATTTCTACAAGCTCCACTTTAAGAAAAAAACTTAATATGTCTATATTTCTAGACTTAAATACCCTATTAAAGACTCGAAGAATACCCTAGTACTTCTAAAATTTTGTATAAGAAAGGCAATAATTTTGCTTGAATTTTATGGCTATTTATATTGAGACATAAATTCCATGACCTTTTGGATTTTTCCTAGTTGTTTATGATTTCAATGGACCTTGTGGATGAACGAAAAGGAACAGAAAATCAAGTTTAAAAATTTTGCAATCACTTAACTTTCACACCATTTATGTTTTGCTCATAGCATTGGCTGGGTTTATAGCGATACTTAGCAGGCATACCGTGACTTTATAGCCTTTAACTCTTTATATGCCCTCCATGAAAGCATTTAATGGCGCCACAAAGACGAAAGATTCAATTATTGAAAGATTATTCTGTTATTTGGTTAGTTTTGTTTAAATTATTTTGAATTGAAAACTTTTTTGTGTAATCCATATACAAAATTTACTTTTTGAACTTTGTCAAAAATATTTTTATATCGTACTTAAAGCATTTGAAATTATACTACTAGCAGATACATACATACATATATGTGCTCTGCTACGTACGTCGGTAGGAAATAAATTTTAAAAAGAATAATTTGTGAATTTGTAAATTTTTTTTAAATCGCCAATTTTTTTGACTTTGTCCAATTTCTGCAATATTAAACAAGTATTGATTAATTAAAGAAGGATTGGCGTCAAATACTAATTCCAATTTTAGTGACCAAAATATTTCATTTTAAAGTGACGGAATGAGTTATCATAAATGCCCTTTTATATCTGAGTTGCTTATTGATTGTTAGATCCCTGACTTAGTTAAATAAATCAAATCAAAACTAACTTTGAAATGTATTCTGTAAATATTAATCAATTTTAGTTCTATGAAAAATTTGTAGGACAAAGTTTTAAAAAAAATGTGAATCAAAATGGATTTTCACAATCAGCTCTATCCTCCTTAACTTCGACTCTATTATATTTTGCGTGCGCTATATTTCTGCGAAATCTTGGCATAATGAGCGACGTGGTATTCGGCTAATTTATTTAGCTGTATCAAAATCAATGCTAATGATCGAAAAACATGACACAGAAGTAAAACATTCATTTGAAGATTTCCTGTGCCATTTGAGAAGGCAAGCACTCTGCTTACTAATTAGATTAAAAATTATTAGACTTGTCAGTATTTTCCCTGCGGTTCAATTTATCGACTAACATGAGCTCTAGGCAGAAACTAATGCGCCACATTAGCGGTTGAGTTATTGTTCGGGGCACGAAAAAGGAGTAAGTACACGTGGAGATTTAACGTATAAGCCGACTGGTTGAGGTCATACCGAATGCAACACGTGTACCTAGATTTAAGAAGTTATGTGGACCTGAGACGTTCTCTCGCATAAAGGGAAATTTATTCGCAAACAGAACTCCTCGCTGTGTCGGGGCTGTTCCCAGTAAGATAGACTTTCTCGACGGGTCAGGTACTCTCATTCATATCTCCATACTCTCAACAGAATTACTTTTAATTTAATCTTACCTGTCACAGAAGATATTATCTTTTTCATTTATCTCCTTGCCTTGAAAGTGTAACGATCTCTTTTTAGGGTTGCAGACAGCGTTTTGCACGTATACTGCAAAGAAAATATTCTTTAACAAGTTCGGTTCTTTTTTTGACAGGCCATGCATCCTTTTAAATAGTCTGGTTGTGAAGGTTTTGACGCCTAGGGGCACGTTCATTCAAATTAGCCTGAAATTTTTTCTGTATGAAAATAAAAATTTACGTGTCTGAAACATTGTGAAATATAAGATATCATCGGTAGTAACAAGGTTCTTAGTTTTGGATTTTATTTTGTTTCATAAATTATTATGCTATTTAGTGCATACATGTTCTGTTGTGATTTATAGAAAGATATTGTTTTTTTTTGGTATGCATTGTATTTTTAAAACTTTATAGTTGTTTTCATTAATAAGTGAGATTAACAGAAGAGAACATCAACTAAGTATGTCAAAATTTTCTTATATAGTTTGTAAAACTGCAATAATGAATAAATTGACGCTAAAACAGTAATTATAAGTAAATTATTCAATAATCTAATTTCCAATTATACCTACAATGTGCCAGAATTATTGTAGGTGGCAAAGCGTGTGTTTTTATTACATACTCAATTACTCACCATTTTTAATAAATATATTACAATACAACTTGAAAGATTGTCTCTAGTAGAAAAACGCTTCATTTTCGAATTCAAAGATAAAATCCCAAATTTAAAATGCTATGTTACGATGTTTAATAGTTGAAATTGAATCCTCTTCTGAATTTAATAACAAAATAACGATTTTATAATAATTTTCAATGTCGTCAAGACTTAAGGTGAATGTAAATCTTAATCAAAATTAGTGGCCCATAAAAGCTCAATACAACAAAGAAACAATAGAAACTAATTAAAGCTTAAATTCCTTATATAATAAAACAGTTAGAAATTAGTCGAATAAACTTCTCTGTATTGCACGTAAAGGTATTAAAATTGACAAAGGCATGCCTTACTGAAATTGATATCAAAAGTTTTTACTACAGTCTGTTGATTTCGGTGCGATAAATCGAAACTGATAAAGGAAGAAAGAGAATTGTCTAAAGATGAAAGAAACTGAAAGACGTTGCCCGAAGTTCATCATCATCTTTCTTGCGCGAAGCAAGTCCCTTCGAGGTCATCGTCACTCGTGTGCAAATCACATAAATGTCTCCCTCAGATTTTAGGTGGTGTTTCCATGGACAAGTGCGGGTAGAAAACTTAAGTTAGAAGTTTATGCCGAAAAGCTATAGTGTTTCTTTTATTGAAAGCGTCTTCAAAATTGGTAGTTAAGGTTGATAGGTATGGCCATGTAAAGTCGGTATTACTGTTCTTTGCTCACGACTTTCAATTCGTACACATCTAAAATTAGTTTTATTTTTGACCAGAGAAATTCATATGATATTTTTGCTCACCTGCTCGATTTGTATACAAAATAGCCAAACTCGGCGTGTTTAAAAAAGTTAAGGGCGTGTTGTAAATATGACTAGTACCTTTCTAGATGAAGCTGAGTCGTATCTAGCTTAATCGTCATGATACTAGAATAATAGTGGGTTAGATTAAAAACACTTCCTTGATGTAAAACACCAAAAAATATGCATAACGATATGTTGATCGTTACCAAATTTAAAGAAGACTTTTTGAACTTTATACCGCTTAAAATTGTCTCTTAAATTGATCGTAATAACTTATTTTCTTTGGCAAAAGAGTACACTGGACAAATGCCAGTAACAAGCTTTAGTGCGTACAGTAAAATTGAATGGAAGTGTTAGACTACGGACTAAGAAATGGCGCTTTCTGATGATTTATCAATGAAAATATAAATATCGAATATTAATGAGGACAGACAATGAACTGTGATCCAGGCAAGTAGCAGCAGTGATATTTGAGAAACGTAAAATTGAAAAATATCATAAATAGGAAAAAGTGTTCTTCATTTAAATTTAAAAATAGGGTCTGGTTATTTCATAGTGATACTCTCAAAAATTATTTAATCGATTTTAGAAATCACCAAGAAGTTTATTGGGAACACAGGTGAGTTAATGCTACACCTTTTCAAGCCAGAAAGGCAAAAATGGTTGATTTTGTGAAACGGCATTCTATAGGTACCTACTAGGAGATTTTAAATACATATATGTACATATATAAAATTGAATAATGCGGCAACTTTTCGAAAAAAAACTCTGTTTTTGGGAATACAAAACGAAGCCGAATTTAGGCTGACGGGCGTTGATTCCTTTAAAAGCTATACTTTATTGCAAAATTATAAATCTACTCAAAGAAGAGAAGCCATTTCTGAAAGGAATTTTAAGGAATTTTCTGCTAGAAAAAATACGAAAACGATTAAGTTTTTAATGTTCATAAGAATACATACAGGTATATAGATTTATTATTTTGAAATTTCAAGTGCTATATAATTATATATCCATCAAATAATAATATGCACTGTCCCCACATTGGATATATCATTTCTTGCTTTAAGGTTAAAAACCAACATTTTGTAGAGGACGGTAATTTTTATAATTTATTAGATACGAGACATCCGCGAAAAATCAGTCATAATGACTAAATAAAGGTAAATATAGAAAAATTCTTCTAGATTACAATATATTTTTCGGAAAACTATATTTCATTTTACTGAATTATTAGTCCCTTTTAATCAAATCATAAGTGGGTAAAAATGAATAAGAAAAAAAATTGTAAACACCAAAAGTTAATTGGAAGGACAACTTTAACTATCTTTTTGAAATCAGATTAATATTAATGTGGTCGAAGACAATAAATCATAAAAGGGGACAAAAAGATTTTCTGTCGCCATTAGTGAGATTGGGAAATAATGTCCTATTAATTACCCTCAGCTTGATGTACCTTATACTCTCTATCGCCCGAACTCTGCCAATCATTAATAATGCTCATCGAATAATCGAAGAATCGCCAACTAAAAGATTCACGTCCCTCGACAATAGTGGCCGCAAACAATTCCTGGTTAATTAATAAAATTTTAAGTTCACACCCGTCGTACTTAATGTTGATTGATAACTGGATAGGATAGGGCTGGATAGACCGATAGACGATCGAATCGACCGTCGAATGTCGGCAACTCCACCCCTGTTAGAAAGAATTTGATAATTCAGTGGGAATAAAATTAGGTCAGCATATCAGGCGCCCAGGGACATAAAATCGATAATCAATTATGTGCACCATACTTATTCAACGTCAAAATTTTGAAGTTTACCGTAAAACAAAAGGATACGCGATACGGGCACTGCTCCTTCCCGATAAAATGGAAAGGCGTCCGTATTTCATTTTCGTGTATTGCTCATTTCAGTCTGAAGTAAAAATTGAATTGGCTCCTTCGAGCGAAGGGGTGAAGGCACGGAATTTCAATTTGAGCTCTCCGTGCGTAATGATTTAGGGGTGCATTTCAGAAATTCAATCGCTTCGCAATAGAATTATATTTGCTTTTATTTATGTTCCCGGTCCTTTTATCATCCGTGAGGTATTGCCCCCGCTTGGCCAACTCCACTGTTAATACTGAGAGACAGGCCAAAGTGGGGAAGGATTAAATTACAGCGTGTTTCCAACATCATGTCGAAAAAAAATCCCTTTTTCAATCAGAGCATGCCCCGGATGGTAAAGATGTGAAAATTCAATAAAATTGGAAATTATAATAACATGAGATTTCAAATTGATAACCTCATCTGGTAGAAACTTCATTTAAATAAAAATATGTGCGCTACATTGATTAATGTGCACAGTATCGTTGAATGTATAAATAAGCATCAAAGGGTGGGAAAAGAGGAATGAGAATGAAATATCGCACGCTTACCTAAAAATTGAATTGAACGCTATCATTCGATGCCATCAGTCGTTAGAGAGGAAACTTCACTGCCTGAATAATTTTAGCTTTTATAATAACTAGTAGCTCAAAAGTATTAGTAAACATTACAAATCTAATATACAGAATGACGTATGTACATTTATTTCAACAATTTAAAATTTGAAATGCTCTTAAATACTTAAAATCAGGAAGCTTTTAAATTAAAAAGTCATGCTTATTCAGGAGAAAAAAAAACTATTTTTTGGAATTATTTTTTATCAAAACTAAGAGGCATTTACGAATAACATTTAGTATAATAAGATGTTATATGCTACAAAATATTCGAAATTAAAGGCGATATAGGCGCTGCGCCAGACTGCTTTTACTCCAATTTGAGTAATATACATAAATAAAAATTAAATGCTGTTCGTTGGTAAGCGCATCACTTGAGAACGGCTAGACCGATTTGGCTATTTATTTTTAAAAAATGTTCGTAATAATCCGAATAAGGTTTTTAGCGAAAGCAAAAATTTGAAAAGTTGACCGGAAAATTGGAAAATTCGAGAAGAAAAACTGAAAGTGCTTTTTCCTATGGGATTTTTGTATGAACTCACGATTCGAACGAAGGATATTCGTAATTCTTTTTTTTTTTTTTTGTTCGTTATGAAAAAGGTTTCAGGAACAAAAAAGTTCGGGACAATTACAGAGGAAAGTCGGAACAAACTGCAAAAATAATAATTTTTGTATGCACTTTCGATCATAACTGGCGATAGGAACGAAATATTTGATTGATTCTTTTTTTGTTTTGTACGTTATGCCCCCGGTATGAAAATAATTCAATTTAATATATCAATTGAAAGAAAAATCTGGAAAAACCCATTCCAGCCTAAAATAAAATAAAATTACATTTGAATTGTGCGCAAATCAAAATCAAGCCAATCGGTTACATAGTAAGGAAAAATTAATTCAGCTGTTTATTTTCAGTTCATTTGTGATTCTATTGTAAGTTCATCGGAATCGCTTCCTGTAATGAATTAAGTTTCGTCGTTTTATCTCAAACAAATTAAATATTTTTTTTTATACGCTTGTTTACTTGAACATCGATCTTGCACCCGAAATCGAAATGTAAATAAAACACCTTAAGATTCACTGTGATTTCAAGAAAATAAATCATTTGGTTGAGATAAAATTCTGACTTAATTCAATTATGACTTAAATTTTGGAACAAAACCGCATAGTTCCAAGCCGATCACATTCCAGGCGCATCACACAATTCCAGCATTCTGTTAAAATTTTTCAACTTTAATGCAAAGATATTTTTGAAAGGTTTAATATTACAAATTAAAAAATAAATCAACAATTAATTTATTAAACTTCGTCTATTTTGTCGTCCAGTCATCCCATTTTTTAAACAACTTTAGCATGTTTTTTAATAAATTATTTATTCGTTGATTTATGTGAAACCTAAACAACTTCGTTTTCCATCTACTTACTTGCAGAGTCCTATAAAATGAAATTATCATAGTTATCATATTCCCTTGCTTTTTATATTATAGCTACTCTTTACTTACATAAAGTGAATTAAGGAATAATTGATGTCAATAGATTTGTTTTCAAATTTCTACGACAAGGACGCATTTCATTAAAATTTGTTTAAAATAACATATAAAAACCAGAAATTACCCCACAGGAAAGCTACTGGACCCCATGAAAACTCGAAACAAATTATGCTAACCGGGAAGTAGATACGTAGTACGCATTTTCTCGTTAAATTTATTTTTCGTTATCTAATTTATTCCGCTGGAGAACCATAGCTAGGGGTATAAACTTTGCTGGTGTTGTGGGTATGGCTATTCAAAACCGAGCGCAATAAAGGAAGTTGTAAATTTTCATCATCTCTCTAAAGAATAACCGACAAAGGAGGAGCATACCTGGCAGGGAACGCAACACGTACGGAGGTGGTTGTTTATCACATGAAATCAATTTAGGGAAAGATAAAATTTCGAATTTTTCATAATGCCTTTATTTGGGTGCGAACTGAATGGTATGCGGGGGTTGAAATTATGACAAACGGAGCAATATCCCGCCAGAATATCCTGGGGCACTAAGCTAGTGAGCGTGCAATAGTGTGGACGCCTCCATATGTAATAGAGGATACTCGACTTGTTAGCCGGGTAAAACCCGTTCTAGTCCTTTGACTTTTATTTCCATTCCGCCAGCTATTTTATTTTTGGTTAAAACCCAAATATATCATGCAAAGCCCTTTATCGCACCACTCTAATGCGGCATAAATGGCCTCGGAGGAATGGCGTTCTGCCTTTCCCTTAAAATCTCCAACCCTTCCCTTGTTGTTTCATCCGGGTTCTTGCGGGTTCTCCACATATCCTTTGTTGGGCTCTTAACTTTTGAATACAAATTTACTTGAAGATAACCTGTTGGACAGGATAACTAAAAATTCGACGGAAGGCTAGTCCGGGTTCTGCTCCCGTTGCCACTCTTCCATATATTTATAGCATATATTCGTTTATGTGCGTTTAGACGCGCCGAGATATAAATACTTTCTTTCTCATGGCAGGATAATGCCCTTTTGAATTGTGGGCAATATTTCATAGAACTTTAGGGTTAATTCCATAAATGATAAGGAAATTTTGGGTGAATGTGCTGTTTTAAAAACATTTTAATGAGTGCACAGTAAGAAAGTTTTCTTGTGTGCTTACCTACTATAGACATCAATGGTGATAGCGCCTAAAAGAATCTATAAGGAAAAATAATGCATAGACATTTTATCTACGATTAAAATAATTTTATTTTTTATTTGGAAAAGTATAGTACAGTAGGTACACGTTCATCAGCTGCTGCAAGTGGAAGTTTTTATTGCGATTATTATTATTCTTTTATGTTTTTATATTATGTTATTCCTTTATTAATAAATTTAACCAACTTTGTTCAATTTAAAAATAAATAAAACTTGCAACATGATTAATTTTATTTTCTAAAATTCCGTGTCTCAAAGGGTTAAAGGCGCCATCTGGTGCCGAAATCCGAAAGATTAAAAAGGCACAGAAGGAAATAAAATAAAAAGCCGGCCAATTGCGAGTCGTACTCGCACACCAAGTGCTTCGTACCTTGGCAGGAAAAAACTATTCCAAATTTCAGGATTAAAACTATTCCAAATTTCAAGTTGATAGCATTATTAGTTGCTGAACAAAGTAGCTGTAACAGACGGACGGAAAGACAGACAGACAGACGGACTTTGTAAGGACATCGTACCTAGCGGGGGCTCATTCAAAAATTGATTACGATACCTCACCTGTTATGATCCATTTCCGAACGTAAGAGTTATAGGGGTTCAAATTCCATATTTATGGAAATTTTCGTTATAAAATATCAGTTTTTTTTTCCTGTTTCCTTAAAAATCTTTAATGGATTTGATGTCCTTACAAAGATCTGTAAGGACTTAAGTGAGCGTACCTCCTAAAAAGCTTTGACTGATTATATTGCTATTCTGAATTTCCATGAAGAATATGGAGAATATGGTTTAGTGACCAGTTAAACCCAATATATGTAGGGATAGCACTTCGCCTAGCATTGACGCTGCCTGAGATTTCTGCCAGCTCTGAAAGATCTTTCAGCACATTAAAATTAATAAAAAATTATTTAAGATCGCAGATTGGTCAGGAACATTTAAGCAGCCTCGCTTCAATATTGTTTGAGTTTGATTGCAAAAAGACTTGATTTAGACTTGATTTAAAATTTTAATTTTTTGCTTCCTACAAAATATGATATGTAGGGTAATTTTTTCGGGGACGCAAGGTAGGAACCTGGCCTTGGGCGCTCATGAACCTAGATACGACACTGCGTTTTAGTATTTATTATAGCATTAGCATTAACTGCGCGCATGTATCTAGTAAGCATCCATAAGCAGAGTAGCCATGCTTTAAGACTTGATGAACTCTTATTGAAGAGGCTTTATTTTTATATCTTGAAATGCTATAAATAGTCTGTAAATATAACTGAAAGACTTATTTTTGTCTTCATGGATTTCCAGTAGTTTAAACTATTAAAATCAAGAAATTTTACTAAAACCTCGTTATTTGAACTCAATAGGTATTCTAGTAAAATTAGTTTTACTAGATAGCGGCGATGTCATTCAAGTAAAAATTTACTAGGATCTAGTCAAAAATTTATTTTAGAATTTTCAATATTCAAAATGTCACAAGCAATAAATTGTTATTGTTTTAATTGAATAAATTAAAAGCCAAACAATTAGCCGTTCGGTATGAAAATTGATGTTAATGCCCTCCATGCATAGGTAAATGCCCTTTATGCCATCACAGGTTTGTGCGCAGATGAAGCAAATTCATGAGGACATAAATATTGAGCAGGATTGAGCCAAACAAATTGTTGGTGGCCACTGGACCATAATTTGGTGTTCCAATAGATGATGCTCCCCACAGTGGTGGCAGAAAGAGATATATTGTTACATATACGTGAAATAAACCATGAAAAGTAGAAAAGGCCCTCAACACCTCAAAACGTCTGTTCGCACGAATTGATATAAATGAAATAATCCCCGGTCGCCCTAAGCCCGTATGTCTCCATGAGGGCTCCTTTCGTTGTTAGCCGGTTTCAAGACGATTTCCTACGAAAAGGAGGAAAAAAGATTTACGGCACAAAACAGGCACCTGCTTTGTAAGACAAATGGACCGGAAGGGTCAAATCATTTGTACGATTTAGTGAGTGGCAGCACAGTCATACCTGTGCCTCAAGGTGAACACCCCCGCCAGAGCAATTCGATCTGATAATGACTTTATTTCGCTCAAATCGTTTCTGCTTTATGTGCAAGTAAATTAAGTGTAAGACCGAAGGTACAAGGCGCAAGAAACGGCGAGCTGGAAAAGTATCTTATTTGGTGCCCAAAGTAGATAAGAACTGCAAGTCATGGAAAGTGCACACCTGGGTATTATTTCAAGGAGCTGGGAATAGAAACGCAACCATTAATAATAAGTTTTTACTCCACTGATTTCAGGTGAAATATTTGAAACTATCTTGGAGTTGAATATAAGGTTACCGGCGAACTCTCGGCTCGAAGTTGTTCTCTGGCAGTTTCTGCCTCAAGTTTTATGCGGTACTTACTTACATGACAATATGCTGCCCGGCATTATGCTGGGATTCCCATTCTCAGTTGTTGCTACCGAATGATTTAGTTAAAATATCATCGAGGACAGATTTAACTCAGACAAATAAATATTGTTTATGGCAGTTGCATTCAAATGCAAATTCAGTATTGTGGTTTTGTTCTGAAGTTACAGAATAACTTGCGGAATTTTAAGTGGCAGCTAGATCCTCCTACATAATAATGCCGATATTGTGTATTCAATTGTTTGCGTTATTTACATACAATATATCTAACTTTAAACTAATCTTTATATGGAAGTATAAATTTAAATTTTACTTTGTATTTTATATTTATAGTTCGGAGGAGGTGGTCATGCCTAAGAAAAAGACGGACAAGTGCGAGTAGAACTCACGTCTTGAGGCTCCGTACTGATATATTTTATAATTATCTATTAAATTTGAATCATAGAAAAGCAAAAGCCAACTTAACATTGTAGTTGAAAAACTTGTTCTCCCATACATTCCAACTGCAAATGTAAGTTCGTACGCACAATATTGAGAGATTTACATTGTTATTTTAAGACCTAGACTTTTTCTAGGTTTTCCGGTAATCTATAATTAATAAAGAACTATTTTCTTTTCTTTTTTTCAAAATTTTAGGCTCAATAGTTTCGGTGATAAGGGGGGAAATGGTGGATTTTCACATACTTTCTTAAATAACTTTGAAGCTATTTCTTTTAAAATTATAAAGTAAATATGTTTGAGATCCTCACAACAAGAACTTTAATTTGATATATCACCACGGTACAGTTTGCAAAACTTTTTTTTTTAATTTTCCAATTTGCCCCTCAAAAGTGACTCCCATATTCAAAATTCATTTATTTACATTACACGTCCATGTTTGGGTCACAGAAATTCATATGTGTACCAAATTTCAAGTTAATCGGTCTAGTAGATTTGGAGCAAATTGGCTGTGACAGACTGACAGACAGGCAGACACAGGAGTGATCTTAAAGGATTCAATTTTTTCATTCAGACATACGGAATCCTAAAAAGGAATATAATACATACATATGTACATTTCAGCTAACTACATAGGTATGTCTAAATTGGGTATTTTGCAGGAAAAACAAATAATAATAACTAATAAATATAAAAGTACATACTAATTTCGTTTCACAAAATGGAGCTTTCGCTGCTATCTGCACACTATATTAAAGAAAATAAATGAAAACCGCTGAACGGAATTCATTAAAGCCTTGTTTTTGTTCTTCTTTCAATAATTACACAAATTTACGAAATTCTTTTCTCAGACAATTTTTATGAATTTTTTATGAATTAAGAATACAAAATTCAAAAATTTCATTACATCACATTTTAAAGAAACTATTTTATTAACTTAAAAATTTAATTTAAAGGAATATTTCATAAGAGTTTTTAAACTATTTTAAAAATTGTTGCTTTAAATAACATAACAATACTAATTAAATCATATAATAATCATACGTTAATTATATAATATATCTGTAATTGGAATAGAACATATTGAAGACTGAAATAAGAATTCTAGGGAGACATGGCGTAATTAATGATCAAATTTGAAACGTTCTGTCTTTCCCAAAATAATATGCATACATACATATTATGCAATTATGTAAGATGTAGATGAAATTACGCCCTATACTTTTGCAAAAAAGTGGCTGATTTAATGTATCTCTTCAAACGTTTGACACTCATGAACATTGACAATTTTGCTAGAAAAACTCCAAAGGAACTTGCCACGACGTATTTCCACGTGCTCTGAAACCATAAGGACGATTTCTTTGGGTAAAATTCTTATCGTGGATGACTTTGCCTATTGTCGAGCTGCTCATTTCCATTTTAATTTCTCCGCGACACAGGGGTAAGAGATTCATAAAAGAAAAATGTCTGCAACTGACCTGGTCACTCATCTGTTTTTGTCGTCCATCAGAAAATATAAAATTTATATGCGTTATCAATTTTTATGTACTTGGCGACAAAATTGTTATTCAGAAAGGATGAAATCATAAAGTATTAAGGAACAAAAAATAGTGAATTTATTTGCTTCAATTAAATTCTTGCACGTGAAATGTTTTGTATTATATAATATTATAATTAATTTATAGTTGTTGAGCTTAGATCAAGTATTTAGTAAAAAATTATAGAAGTGGTTACGAAAAATGTTATTTTACCATTGGAATATTTGCGAAGAGTATGCATGTATTAATTTTATTCAAAAAGGTACGACACTTTTAAGGTAATCTTACGATTTTTTCGTGCTGGTTTAGGTTTATTAATACCACAGTTTGTTACATGCTATATTAATACACTTCTTGAATATATGTATTTCAGAATTTTTCTATTACTTAGTTTTATAAAATAACTCTTGTACAGTAATACGAGTGCTGTTTCGAGAAAAACGTGATCAAAGGTTTTTCAACTAGTGCTGTCCTTAATGCAAATTCGCAAAAATCATTCTATACAAGGTTAAAAATGCGGTAAATTAAATAAATATTAATTGTTTGCTATTTGTAGACAAATATTTTTCCTTTATACAATTTGGTCTGGTGAAACTAAAATAGCAAGGCAACAACAGTCCACTCAACTGATTAAAAATTCTAAATACTAAATACTATTCTAACCCTTTTGCACTTAATTGGTCATTACTCATTTTTAATGCCTACTATAACAATTAAAAATAAGCACTTGAGGTAACATAAGACTTAAGTTCCCATCTCAGCAAAACTAATAACATTTCGAGAAGGTCAACAGTAGCCATCTCGACTAGACCACATAAATTTTGCTATGAGTTCCGCAAGCACTTAATAAAATTACAAATGCATATTACAGAAGAAGTTTAAGTACGAAAAGAGAGTTGAACGCAATCAAATTCCACACGCTACCTACATATGGGCCATAGGGGTTCGAATAGGTTCAAATAGGCGCGTAGTCGAGTCGGGAAAATATCCGAGTTTGCAGATACTCTCAATTCGCAGGGATTTTAACAAGCAAATTGCAATTGAACTGAACTGTGTTAGCAAGCCTCTCAGAACTTTCAATTGATTCACTCGGGCGATGCGATGGGCGCCGGCAGACGTTTAAGTGAAACGAATAAGACCACTGCGGCATTTATTGAACACTGCCGAAAGCCATCGAGCCACCGCATAAAATATTCAAATAATGGCCCTTCCCGCCTCGCCGCCAGTGACAATAGCAAGATAGAGCCGGCAGACACGTCAGACAGGGATTACCCGGATCTGTTTCAGGAAATAAATGCGGATTCAGTTCTGATTAGAATAATTTTACGTTTTATCGTCGACGATAGCATCTGCCTGGATAGCCCGAGAATCAGGTCAGGGCAGACAGTGTAATTGGCATCTTTCCCCCTAACATTTTTTAGTCGACCATTGGAACAAGGAGACAGTCGGTAGTCGTCAATGAAATAATTCAGTCAGCAGATGGTTTAGTTGGTTGGTTGGTTGGTTGGTTGGTTGGTTGGTTGGTTGGTTGGTTGGACAGACTCATTGACAGTCTGTAATCTTAGAATCTTTAAAACTGTTACCAATTAATAATCTTTAAACCAGCTCAAATCGCTATAAGTTTGTACCAATTTAATTTTTGAAACTTTTTGTTTCTATTTGGTCATATGCTAGATTCACAACTGAATTCAGATAACCATTTTAACGAAAATGGTATAAAGTTTAAAATGTGATAATGGCAAATTATTTAAAATTGTTAATTTTAACATCAGCTTTGCAATCAGTATTTCCAAAAATATAAAAATCTTAATGTACTTATTTTTGTGGATATTGTGTAATATTTACGATCACTATTTATCCGATTGACATACATTTGTAATCATCATTGAAATGAACTTTAAAAGAAAAAAGGCGATTGATCATTACAGAAAATTCTAGAGACAGAAAACCAAGACCACCCTTTAAGGTATACTACTCGTATATAATCAAAATCTACCATTGAGTAAGACATGAGTTTTTTACAATAAAAAAATAACCACCGAATAAAACCATGACTTGAAGCTTTGCAAATTGAATATTTAAAATAATTTTTAAAAAACTAGTGGTTTTTCAAAATAATATTAGACATTTTTATGTTTTTTCTAGACTCGAAAATAATAACCATAACATGTACTACATACATATGTATGTACTACATATTACATAGTATGTGAGGGTTTTAAAATAAAATTTGTGTAAATATTACCTATAGCATACATCTTTAAATATTTTGGCTATATAATCCTTTTTTAGCAAGAATTAAATAATTAATTTTAAATTTATTATATTTTTTTTTTCATTATATTAAATTTCGATCTAACTAAATAAATTTCAACTTTGTTTTGCGCTTATTTGCCGTCGTTTGTTTTACTCGAAACGTCGAAAATCTTATACATAATTTTGAATGTTTTATTAATTATTCTGTTTAATGAGGGATTTATTATCGTATAAAAAACGGTTTTTAACTAAAATTTATCTTAAAATTAGTCAAACAATTATTCAAAAACGTTCGGATATGTCATACCCTACCTAGCAGTCGATGTTACAATATTTTACCTATCTCATGCTGGGTTAAACAAAAATTCCAAAGAGCATACATTTTCTCATCAGTCAGGTAAATTTAAACAGTGCATGAAACTCAAAACTAGCTCCAAACCCTCAAAACAATAAAATATTATGGCTCTATGCAACAATGTCCTTCGGCAGTAAAAAAAAATTAAAAATTCACTCATATCGTTTTAATAGCTTATCCCACAATAAAAATGCATTCAGCCCTTCCTGCTGTAAATGGAAGAGAATCCCACAGACTTGACCTCGTGCTTCCATTCAAGTTATGAAAAATTCACCTATTGTGAGAGGCCCTTGGAGGGGAAAAGTAGATAACACCTCATTACTAATGGACATGCACGAATGGTGTTTAATTAACATGGGGAAATGCGTGGCGTGAAACTTTTAATGAGTTCATACCTTCATGAATAATTGAATACACCTGCTACACCAGGTACAAGAGTGTTATTCAACAGAAACTTTGTCATGCTTTCCGCCCCCAAAAATTATTAACCTTGCCGTTGGGGAAGGTCGACACTCATTCAAGCTTAAGGAGATTTTGTTAAAGTTTAAATTGGAGAGCGATTGCATAATTTAATATTGGCTGAATTGGCGAACATGGAAATTTTCGCAAAGTGATTGCTAGTTGAAAATGGGCGCAAGGGAATATTCCTTGTTCCCAAGTTGTTTTATACAGAAACGTCGCTGGAATACGATAATTAGTGACATAGACTTTTAGTTACAAGAGTGGGGAGGTACCATACAAAGATAATACTTACCTTTTCCTGGAAGCAGAGGTGAAATTAATTTATTAGGAAAATTCAGAAAAGGGTAATTAATCATCCAATCCAAATATATTATGTACGTATAAAAAGAGTTTGAGTGAGTTACACCCACTCATATTATGTGAGGTAAAACAGAAAAATACATATAAATAGAAGGTAAAAAAGGGAATATGCCGAACTATAATTTTAGTTGGCACATTCCACTGCACATGATTCATTGTGGAAATGTACAACAATTAGCCGCAAATTGTTTCAGTCACCACAACGAAAGTACTATAGGCAAACCTTCTATCACACTATTTTCGGCTATACATTGTATTTTTTTGGTTTGCCAATTATACCACAAGGGCAGCCAGTTCTATTTTCATAATTGGGGCCTTGTTTACGGTTTTTGGTCAAAAATCATAGACCGTATCCATTCGTATGCAAATGGCTCGCAGTAATGGAGAGAACGAAAGGGTTCCAGTTCATTTAGAATTAGGCGCTGAATTTTATCCATAGGGTTCTGGTCGAGGCTGTTCCATACATAGGCAAGGAAATTGAAAGCTTCGAAACAACAACTGCTTTAATTTGACTAAAAATGGCTCGCTCTGCACGGCAGCAGACATATTTAGGATAATAAAAGTTCCCAAGTCGAAAAGTTGTATGATGTGGCCCACTACGATTTAGCCAATTTTATAGTTTATGCTTTCCAGGCACGCAAACAATTCATCACGCCAGTCGAAAAAAAAGATAGAGCCCACGGAGAATATCGCCGTCTTAAGGCCGGTGCGCGTTGAAGGACCCTTTCCTCGATTGGCCCGTTAAGGCGGAATCGATTACGTTAATGACTTTTATTAATTCCTCTGAAAGGTGCAATTTTTCTTCAATTGTGACCGCGAATCGGTTGCCACTGTTTACGTGTTCACCCGTGTGGGTCCATGTGTATTTCAGTAGCAGCCAGTGACGGGTAAATGTTTCACCCTAGCTAGCCTTTATTACCCTGCTACGTTCAATATTTTTAACCACCCCAGCAGATAGGTTCGCAATTCCAATTTGCTCGGATGCAGCGGGACCACGTTCATATGGATGGATTAATTGTGCCAGTATTCGCAAATTGGCGTAGATTTGGCCGCTATTTGCAGCAGATGAACTTTTAAAGTATCGCCCTTTTATTGAATAATTAATTGTGTATTGAATACTGCCTCATGCGTTCCGACAAATTGAACGGTGTACCAGCGAATCGGGCTCAAGATTCATTTATGTAATTAAACACTCTCCTTTTTTTTTGGGGATAAAAGCAACATGGAGATTATGAATATAAAATGCAGATTTTAAATTTATTCCTTTTGAACCAAAATCCATTTGTGTTGAAAGTTTCGGCTAGAATTGAACTTTATTTTATTTGGCATTATTATAATTGCATAATTCAAGCGTACTGACTAAACTTATTTAGAATCTTTTAGAATCTTTCTAAGGGGTTATACCTACAAATCGTTTTTTTATGAATTATTTTTGTCATTTTCATATTATTATCATATTCTTGCTACAACTGTTTCGCCAAAACCGCCTTTTTAAGGAGGCTGGATAATACAAAATCAATATTAAAAAAAAGAAAACAATCGTTTATAAGAATCAATCTTATTTTTTGTAAATGACATTAGGTTTTCATTAATAATAAACAGAAGTGTTTAATAAAATTAAAATTCCTTTAATCACGAAGGAGCTATGAGCTTAAGATATCTTGGTCACTACCAGGCGATTTTTTTTAAAATTAATTACACGAAAACAATACGCTCTTTTTAAACCGACATAATTCAATCCATTTTGGGTCGATTTACCATATATGAAACTTTTTGATAATATTCTTAAGGGGGCAGACCCAGTTGAGATTTCCAAAAAAAGGCATTTTTAGGTTTTTTTTTGCCATGCATATTAAAATAATTACTAACAAATGTTGTTCCTCATGAAAGATATGTATTTACAGAAAATATTAGAATTTTTTTTATGGAAAAATTTTGAAAAATGAGTGGGATACAGCAAATTTGGGAGGGGTGCATACAAAAACAGTGTTTTGCCGTGATCACCGCTGCTCATCACTGGATCATCTGAACTCAAAAAAACAAAAGGGATCATTAGCTAATGACATAATGCTCCGGATGGACAAAGGGATTTGAAAAATTTTGAATTTTCACAAAATGGCGGATGTTGAAAGTCAAAGTTCTTTATTCGACTAAAATTTCACTCGCATTTTCGGCTATAAAAAAAATAATCGTCCAAACAAAAAATTCTTCGTCCATCCGGAGGACAATTATGTATAGAATAAGTGAATAAATTTCAAACCGATTGGCAAAGCCGTTCTCAAGTTACAGTATCACCGACTTCGAAAACATGGTTTTCGAGAAAAACGCATTTAAAGTTTTGAGTACGATTTGAATGCATATAAAAAATTTATTTTGGAACCTACACTGAATCGTCTATACCATAAATAACGATTCGATTTGTCTGAAATTTTAAGAGAATACTTTTGAAATATTCTACTTTGAGAAAATGCAAAAACAAAAAAGATGTTTTCAAAATTCTAAATGGGTCTACCCCCTTAATATTCTTATCATTACTAACTAACTGAAAACCTAAAAACCCTAAAATCATTTTTAGATCAAATTTTCGAAATTTTACTTCTTATTATTCTGTTGGTTGAATTGTCTAATTTATATTCTTAACTTATTTAATCGTTGGGAAATATTTAATTATCAAACATGGCTCATGAAATTTCCCACAAAAACGGTCTCTATATTTTCTTCATGAATGAATGATCTTTAATGCGATATAGCGATATCAACAATTTTAAATTTCACATTTTTCAGGAAATCCATTTCCAGAACACCTTCGAGGTAGAATAGTTGTAGTGTGGTAGGTCCTAATCCACAATATATTTCTATGCAAACAAGACAGCAATTTTGTTCAGATTCCATTACTAAGTTTAAATAATCTTGTTAAAATTAATCTCAAAAAAAAATTAACCATTTTGAAAATAATAATACCCAAATTGCATTTCTAAGTTTTTACGAAGCTTTTTCTTCTTATTATTCTTCTTCTTCTGATTGTATCTTAAAATCTAGATTCTTTTTTCTAACTTTAATATATATGTAGCAATATAACATTTTTTCTAAAAGGACGTATGGCTCAATTACATAAAGTGATAGCAACCCCGTAGTTTCGGCTTCCTAAAGTTTACACGAAATATGTATTTGAAAAAAAAATTAATTGTAAAACGAAAGAAATTTTGATCTTTATTTTTCAAAGCGCAATTTGATTCAAATTTCGTTACCTAGTCTTTATTATTATTATTATTATTTACGGTTCAATATTGTAAGTGGACGGGTCATGGAAATTTATTTGGTAATATCCCAAACGGAGTATTTAGCTAGTTAAATTTGGTAGCTAACTTTTCCAAAGCACAACCTCAAATTAAAAGAATTTCAGTTGACGATAATGTCAAACTGAAATGATTCTAAGTGTAGAAGAATCACAAAAAAATGCTAAATACAAGAAGTATAAGTTCAAAATATTTTAAGTTAAAAAAAAATGCGACGCCAAAAACCCAGCAGCCAATGCAAAATACAGCTTAGCTTAGCTTCTCATAATTCTGTACAACTGATTTTTATAAAGAAATGCATTTAGCGTTCACGTAGTATTTACGTTTTTCTGGATTTCTTATTACCACAATTACCTTATTGTATGGAGAGTAAAATTTAAAACATTACATATTTTCATATGACAATTGATTTCCTATTAACTTCTATGTACAACAGTCAACAGACCGTGAATTGAGTCCCCTGTTTAATGCCCGAAAAGCGTGTAAGTTTTAAGTGTAAAATATTTGACTTTTATTATACCTCTTCACAAAACGGATGTTGGGACAAAATTAAAAACGAAAAAAGTACGATGAAGGCGAAATTAATTCAACCAGCTTAATCATTTCTATTGCAACTTCTACCGAAGAAAACCAAAAAAGTGTAACAAAAGGCCATTAGTTACAAACTCACAGTTGCGCTAAAGCCATTCATCGTCAGTCGTCCCAGCTCAGTGTAAACCAATTTTTCGCTAAACGAGAAAAATTTATCTCCCAGCAACACGCGCACTTAAAGTGATAAATGAAAATTCTCTTATCACTTGTCCATGATAGTAGAAATAAACGGCCCAATATTACACGGCGGAAAATTTTATTAATTAAACGCCGAATGTCGCCAATGTCGACAAACGCGCGCAGAGGATGGCGCTTAACATCCGAAAGGCATGTGAAAGCACGCCAGCCAGGTGGGTGCATTATGCTGCAGGTGGGTCTCGCTCGTGAGGGAATATAAACATTTTTATTAGAGCGATATGCTAACGTATGTCGGTGCACATAGTGCTCGAATTTACTGAACCGAAATGTCCCAGTTTTTACGTAATCAAAGCCCACACTCGGGGTCGTGGTGAGCATCCCCGAGCCCCGCCACCGCCATCAACCCTCTGCCGATGATGCCTGCCATTATTAACTCTGTCTGCCATTTCACCCGTGACAGCCCCATTTCGAATCATCCCTTGATGAATGAAAACAATTTGTCAATCGTTTTATTTCCATTTTATCTGCGCTCTACTTGTGACAAACCTTTGCCCAGGATATGAATTCCGCTGCTTCATCCCAAAACTTCCCGGATATTTTAACAAAATTCACTGCAGATGTCGCTTTTCGATCTTGAAGTGATTTGTTGATTATTCGTTTATCATCTTTCCGAAATATGAGAAGATATATTTTCTAAAATTTTGGAATGAATCTAAATATTTACATAAGTATCAATATCCTTTGAAAGGAAATTAAATTTATAGAAATACCGCCTGTAATATATTTAAAATTAAGTGTCATTAGAAATATCGTTTTCTAAATCCGGCGTAGTTGACTACAACAACAACACAACACCAATAGTAATTTGTTTTACTTAAACCCGACTTCGGCGGAACCCAAAAGTAGGGTAATATTTTTAGTTGGTATTTATGTATGTGTATTTCTATGTCACCCTGTAACTCTGAAACTGTTGTCGGAATTTATCAAATGAGACATTAATCGATTCGTCATAGTGGCGCGTCAAAAACTTGCGCCTTGAAATAAGAAAAAAAACCGGCTAAGTCGGACTCGCGCACGAAGGGTTCCGTACCATTGACTAGGTAAACAACAGTAGGTACACAAATTTCATATTGTAATATTTCAAGTGCCTACCTGTTACCATTTATTGATATCGAGCAAAAATAGGCAAAAAATGGTGTTTTTTGTATGGGAGCCCCCCTTAAATATTTATTTTATTTTAATTTTATTATTTATTATAAAAGTAAAAATACAACTGAGTATTTTGTGAATATTTCAAGTGCCTACCTGTTGCCATTATTAATATCGAGCAAAAAAGGGCAAAAGAATCTCGTTTGTTGTATGGGAGCCCCCCCTTAAATATTTCTTTTATTTTGTTTTTAGTATTTGTTGTTATAGCGGCAACAGAAATACATAATTTGTGAAAATTTCAACTGTCTAGCTATCGCGGTTCTTGAGATACAGCCTGGTGACAGAGGGACGGACAGACAGCGAAGTCTTAGTAATAGGGTCCCATTTTTACCCTTTGGGTACGGAACCCTAAAAATAAGCAAATGTATCGTCTATGGTATCAAATGAGAGGTATTAATGAGTGGATTGCAAATAAATATAATATATATAATAATATGATTAGTGGCGGCCCACGACTTCGTCTGTGTTTAATTCCGTTTATTCGTTTTTCTGTATTTTTAATCTGATGAAATCACTGCAGTCGGATTTTTTGTTTTTAATAATGTTCTTATTTTTGGTAGCTTTATGGCTAGAATAAATACCTACACTTTTACTACATCGATCTCTTCCTGACAAATCGTAAATTTTATAGGAGAAGGTATTTTTAATTAAAAATTTTTATTGTAGATCTAAGGTAAATTTGTTGTGTACCTACTATACGTTTTTAACTACAATAATATACGAAACATTATTATTTATATTGAAATCACATTTTGGCTTACAATACTTTGGATGTCATTCCTACAACGAAACAAATCAAAATGCTTTTATGCAGTTACGAAGGAAAGCAAAACAGGTATCATCGAATTTATGAATTTTAAAATTTTCACATTTATGCATGATGCAAATATACAGAAAGAAAGTAGTTCAACTACCAACTCTTCCTATAATTTTAACATTTGCACGAGATTTCTCTGCGGTAGTTAACACTTTTTACAGTACGTAAATTAAATTTAGTGAGCACAGTATCAAATTTATACTAATAAGGTCTTACAAGGGAATGTCTTGGGGTGTTTCATCGATTTCGATTTGAAATCTCTGCAGAAATGTTGTAGATGATGTCACAAACTCATTCTGTAAATTGCAAGCTCTATCTTTGCATTAAAAAATGGTAATATTTAAACTTTTAACGTTTAAGTTGTTTTCAAATATTCATTTTCATATTACCATTTTTTTCTTTTATTTAATATCATCAATTCTACATAGTGTCATCGTGAATCAAATCACAGATAAAATATTGTAAAAATTTTCAATTAAACATTTACTCTTTTACTAAAGCCCCCGTGCAGAAAAAAAAAACCATTTTAATGACTATGCCTTACTAAACATTTTTGTAAAAATACCTATAACTTTTAAGTTCTAGAGTTAAAAAGTACTAAAACCCGTATTTTAGCTCTATTTTAAAAGTTTTTAAAAACAAAAGCCCGGAGTTCTAAAATAGATATGTATTTAGATAGATATAAATTGCGGAAAAATAGTTTTTGTCCAGAGTAATATCGAAGAACTAGATCAGGTCTTGTCTCTGATGACAATATATACTATGTATGTATATAAATATGAATAGCGTTTACACGTGCCGTTTCCTCCTCGCTGGTCAGACAATAATATACTTTTTCAATTAAATTTTATAGATCAATCAAGGGCGAAAGTGCTCGTCGGCCATTTGTCTGCCCGCTCTGTAATGCAGCAATTTTCGTTTTTATATGAAGATATTTTTCAGATTTCTTCCGCATGAACTCTTCCAGGACTTCCAAATCAAATCAGCCCTAATCGTCTGTGCCAGAAAGCCCCCGAATAAAGGCGGCCCGGCGGCGGCGTCCGGGGAGGCGGAAATTATTTATCAATCGAAAGCCATAAATTCTGCGTAAGAAGCGGTCGCCACGGGTGGGTGCGGCGATAAGCTGGACCCAAGGAAAAAGCTTATCACCCTGTGAATGGATGGCACAATGGCAGGCACGTCCTGCTGGCCGTGTTCCCGGGAATGGGCTGCGTCTGGAAATGTGGCAGCCGGGTAATGTGGAAAATATTACCCCCGCCGCGATATAACGAATCGCACAGGGCATTAGCGCCCGATGGCCCCGCAGCGTTTCCGCCCCGGCGCCGTTCCCGGGACATGTTCGAGGTCTTCTGGAACGTGTTCTGACGTGTATCTGCTCCAGAGGGGAACATCCAAAAACAAGTTCCCGCTCAAGCAGTCCAAAGTACAAGGAGCTCAACTTAAAGTCTATTTTTCACTATGTTACGTACCCCCCGAGAACGTGTTCAGTGCATTTCCTTTTCATTAAAGAAAGTTTCGAAAAAATCCCCGGCCTCTATAAAATATGATTTTTACAAAAATATTTCCAGCTCTAGAGATTATCGTTGCCTTTTTTCACTTATTTTTTATATTGCACATAGCTAGTGTTCTAGCCTGTACGCAAATACATACTTACTGAAAGTTTTCTTTTAATAAACTGATAACTTAAACTTAAATTTCCTTCAAATTTCATGTACAGATGTTTTTTCCAGTATGGCGTCGGAAGTGTTATAACTTATATCGAATAATTATTATTTTGAAATATGCAAAGACTCACGAAAGGTTTGGGACTTGGTATGTCAACATTGAAAACATTTTCAAGTTTTTTTTTTACCTTAACATGTACATTATATGTATAACAAATTACTTATATGTATGGATATTCTTACACTGTCAACATTTAGAAAATAATTTACTAAAAAAAAAGTAAACACTCTATTATTATTTTGAAAATAATAAAATTAGAAAACTTCTATAGTATTCAAATTCCTCCTCACGAAAGTATTGGGAATCTTTCATCTGCAATTGAACATTGATTAATATTATGTAGAGTTTCCTCTAGCTTGAATAACAATTTTTAATCTTCTTGGCATTGATCGACCAAATTTACCAATTCAGAAGGCCCGATGTTTCGCCATTCTTCCCGTATTCATTCTCTTAAGTCAGAAAAAAGAAGAAAGAAATCGGCTACAAATGGTTGAAGTCATGGTTAGTCCGGCGGGGTTTACAGTTGATGTGGTTTATTATTATATATACAGCAACCAGGATCTTGTAATTGCAGCCATATGTTTCGGATCGTTATCCTGTTGGAAATAATAATCTTTAATTCCATATTTTTCAGCGTTGTCCTTTCAGTTATTTTTCAGAATATCGATATAATAATGATGATTTTAGCATTAATGAAATGTATTATAAATTCTTAGTTTCAGAATGTGGCATACACCCTCATACCATCACTGACTCACACTCATGTTTAACAGTGGCGCGCAGATGATTTAGATTTAATGCTATGTTTGGTTTCCTCCAAACAAATTGTTGACCATCAGACCCAAAGAGATTAAATTTGCTTTAATCGCTAAATACAACTTTATTCCAGAAAATTATAGCATGATTTTAGAAATGTTTTGCAAAATCTAGTCGTTTTTTTTCGTGTTCACTTTATTCAGAAAGAACTTTTTTTAAAGATATTTATTTTGAATTCTAGTTGATTTTATTTTTATTTCTTATATTGACTTTTGCGACAATTTCTCGACATAACACAAGGAAAATAAATTATCAACAACATATGGAAATCTAACTATGGCACGAATACCTTAAAATAATTTCAATTGAATTGTTTTTTTAAATTTTGCAAAGTCTCGTATCTTTGAGTAAAATATATGTGCTTAGGTACCTAATATTTGTAAAGTGGCTGGCATCTGTCAAAATAATAAATAGAATTCAAATAATAACATATCCTTTTATTAGAATTTGAACACTCATCTGAATAATAACAAACAGTTCCTAAGAAATTAATCTGTTCTTTTGATAAAGACTGTTAACCTCTCCGTTGACGAATTGAGTATTTTATCGGTACATTATACATTCTTGTTTCATAATGCAGCACGACTTTTTTTTTTTAAAGTAATACTATAAAGGTATATCGTTATGATGGAAATTTTTAAATCTCAGATTTATTGACAAAAAAGAGCAATTTGGAGATTCGATAGTTGGTTTAAATACAAATGTCGAAAGACTAATTGATTTCGATTTAAGTCGTTAGAAAATAAGTTCCTAGTTCTAAAGGAATCTGTTTACACATATAATGGACTTTAAATACATATTATGGAAATAAACTTTTATCAAACTTTGTCTTGTCAGTTAAATTTTCCGCAAAATCAGCATAATCTTATTTTGAATTCCGATTCGTTCGTTTTTAGCTGCGAAAAAGTTAACAGAATTGATATTGCAAAAATTACAAAAACATAATAACATAAATAGCTACTTTCCTCTTTAAAGTAAAGCTAAAACTAGTTAGCTTATAGGGAATAATTTCGCCCAAACTTTGATGTGCTTTACTCCTTACTTATTGCACACAGTTGTTGTCTGAACTCTATCGACCAATTTGGTGCTATCCGTTTCATCCCCCGGCTAAAAACAGACAAAACAAACAGAAACTTGCTGAAATTGAGCCAAAATTGCAAGCACTTTAAAGCTCCCTAATTGTGCAGTCCTGGGGTGGCGAAAACTCGCTAGACGAATGCGAGAAAATCCTCTTATGGAAATGCTTCCTTAATTTGCTTCACTACAGTTAAATAAGAAGAGAAAAATGTAATTCAATTATCGGGGCATGTGCCCCTTAATTTTTGCAGGATGCCTGCTCCCACACAATCCCCGGGGAAGAAAATTTCGGGATGTATGGGAGAACTTTAATGCGTGAAAAATTTCTTGTCTACAGTACGACGACTATATGTGGAACTGCGGTGGGGGGCGTTCCGAAAAACATATGGGAATCAGCCAGACTAAAAGTGCTGGACAACATATGATGTATGCACCCAGATACCCAGATCCAGGAGTTGGTCCTAAATGCATGTAGCGACTGGGGAGATAACAAATTCTCATATTCCGGAGGAACTTTCGTACAGCAAACGTGTAGACAGAACTTTATGACTGTTCCCCGTCTGTGCTGCCCCAGCCCTCGACGAGATCCTTTATTCATGGATTGCTCCCATGTGCGGGCTAGATATCCTTTTTGAAGGAAATCAGCCCTCTAGGGCTATAGGCAGTGGTGGCCAGAGTGTTCATCGCCTGTTGTGGGACTCCGATGTAATCCTTAAAAGAATTTACACGATAGTTGAACTGGGGAAATTATGTACCTACATTATTGAAAATTCTTGTCTTCCACCCTTGTTCGGCCAGAGCCTTTGTCAAATCGCTAAATAAGGGCCTGTGGAGTACTTTACATATTCGACCTCAAATGAGAAACCCAGCGAAATGTGCTTCCTTTAAGTAATCTTCCTTCGCCGAAAATGTGGTGTGCGAAAATTGTTTGAAATATGTACTAAGGTTTTCCGGGAATACGCCCGCACCAAGCACAATCAGTGGAGGTTTTCCTCTCTTTTGAAAGATTCATGTAGGCAGAGTTGCTATCGTTGGCCTTCTGTCTTCTAAAATCAGCAACGAATTCTTCCACATCCGCAGTTGCGATTCTAAATCCGGATAAGCTCAGGTGGCACTAGTAATTATGTGGATAATTAAGTGGACACGCCACACGATAACTTAATGCAGCTTGAAGTTCTTGAAAATAAAGTTAAATAAAACTTTGTAATATATCTCTCATAGGTCTTATAATTCCAAAGGGAGTTAAACTTCCACAGATTGTTAAAGCAGTTCTGAGCTTGGCGTGTTGGGTGTTAAGTTGAGGCAATTAAATTACAATGATTGCAAAAAAAGAATATCTACTTTATTTGCTTTTAGTTAATGAAATATTAATTTATTAAAATAAAACAAAATAATAACACATTTAAGACTGTTTTACTACATTTTAAAGTTAATGTTGGGTACGGAACATTTTATGGTTTAACAATAAACTGGATGTAAAAGCAGGTTGGCTTCAAAAATGGGACCTAAAATTTTGAATTTTACTTTTGAAAATATCAATATTCTTCGTCGAAAGCAGCTAACTACTTGTGACTGCAAGAACTAACTGCTTTTTGGTTTACACGAATTAAATTTTAAGATTTACTACCTAGCAGTTGTGATTTTTAATCTACCCAATATTTTTAATTAATTATAATTGAAATTAACTTCGAACTGATCATCGAGGACCTTAAGGACTGTATTATCTTGATTTGTTTGTTTTTGAAAGTGAAAGAGAATAATTAATTTGAGATTTTAAGACGAAAAATTGTAGTGTTTCGAGAAGGTATCCATATCATACGATATCCCCCAAAATGTTTTAAGGGCACCTTCTCATCAAAACGCTAAAAAATAAATTAAATAAAGGTCTAAATAAAAAGCGTGATACAACTAAGAAATTATTACTATTAAATGGAGAAAGTCAAATTAATACTTGTAACTACTAAATAGTATTAATACAAGTCTAGCCTTATCCAAAATAAAGACCAAAACAATTATTTTCAAATTTGTTTACCCACTTTAAAATATATAAAAAAAAATCATTTTTTGAGGAGAAAATTGCTTAACAATAATTTATAATTATATGGATAATGCCAAAGCAACTGTTATAAAAATGTAAATGAAAAATCTGCACTATTAAGAATTTTGAAATTTTCAAACATTCTTGAAACAATAGATATGCAAATGGAAATATAAAGCAACAAAAAACAATTTTTCCAACAATTTTGATGGACTGATAAAATTTATGTAATACAAAACAAAAAAAAAACGGGTTTGTAAAACACAATTGCCATTACCGAATGTGCATTCACTAGTTTAGCATATTTATGTAGATATGTGAGCAATTTAAGAATGTCGCTTATCGATAAAACTGAACTAAATATTTTAGATTTCGTTAATTTTAGGTGTGGAGACTCATAAGCTTACCATTTATTACCATTTATTATTAAAAGTGTCCTTTATTATAACAGCCATTCTCTTTTTAATATGTACCTACCTACATACATATATGAGTTTTAAATTAGAACGAAGAAGAAAACAATTTCTTTAAAACTATTAAAATATTTTTTTTTTTATAAAGTTCTAATGCAATATATCCAAAATACTTTTTAACTATTCGAATATCCATTAGCAAGGACCCTTTTAAATCACAGGAGAATTCACGAGTGTATAGCTAGTACTATAAATAGAATTAGGTCTATTAAGTTCTCGGGATAATTTAGTTAAAATTTTTCCACGAACAGTGAGCAATTTGTGGTCGTGGTTTTGTCTATTAGTACAAAAGTGAACTAAAGGTTAACAATGGCAAATAGCTCAATCCTGCGGTGGACGAAGCGAACGTACAAAACTTGATGCATTAAATTCTCTCCTCAGTAGTTACTGGAAAAAGTAACTCTGCGGTCACGGAGAGAAATGATTTGCTAAAATATATTCAATCAATTTACTAATTCCACATTTGTAACATTTACTGAAAATTAGTATTGCAAAATTTAAACATATCATTGTTTTACAAGGCCAAGAAAATTTTAATTGAATCAATTCTGAACCTCTAGAATAGAATCGATAAAATTGTGATTGATTACGACAAATCTAAAACAAATAAATCCGGATTGATTTTATAATATCAGAATAAAAATAATCTTAAATTGATAAATGTAATAAAAAATTTACTAAAATTCGTTAAACTAAAAAAGAAAAGAAAATAAGAATTTAATACATTTATATTTACTGAAAAGTAGGAAATAACTTGATATAGAGATTTTACTGAATCAATCTTATCCTCGACTATTTTTCAGTAAAATAGGATTGATACTATCCAAAATATTTACTTGGTGTACTCGAGTGCGGCACAAGTACCGGCACCGGTAAATTTGAATTTAGTTCTGTGCTGGCGTTAGTATTTAACCTCAAGCCAACAGTGAGGCATATTCTTCCAGATGGAAGAATATTTTTTAAAAAACGAAATTTGTAAAAAAATACGAAATTTAAAATAAAAACAAGTACATTACATAAAGTATTGTTTTATTTATTTTTTCTTTTTAAAGAGTATGTTTGACCTTTTGCCTGATGTTTTGAATTTAAAGTGTCATGCAACTATTTTAAAAATAAAGTATTTTAGTGGTAGCATAAGAAAAGTAATAAGACAAGATTTAGCCGAAAACTTTCCTTAGTTACTATTTTCAAATTTATCTGCTATTATAATAAGTATATACATAAATAGCTATAAATAACTTTTACCAAAATTGGCCCTGAAACAATCAAAAGAGAATACTCTACAGATACTTATTTACTGTTTTCCAGCAAATTAAAAGATACATTTAGTAAATAAAGATTTATACCTTTCTATAGAATATATCTAATCAATTCAATATTTTTCTGATTTTAGTAAAAGAAGAATTGATTGCGGAAATTGTTTACTAATATTAATAAAGTTTTATTTAAATTCAGTAAAAATGTATTAAATTCTTTGCTATATATCACTTATTTATGATTAATTCAGTAAAATAATTTGATTAATTTTATCATAATTTTATCAAAGGTTCTATTTTCAACTTTTCTCGATTTTAGAAAATAAGCATTAAATCAATAAAATATTAGATTGACGCAAAACCAATAGCAAATTTGATTGATTTTACACCAAATTCGATTGATATTTCTTTCCGTGGTGAATAAGTACAATAAAATTAATGATCATCCTTGTAATAAATGGTTACAGACAGACTTTCGAAAGAAGCCATCTCGTCTCGGCTATGGCAGTCTATCTCGCAGCTCTGGAGCTCTGGAGCTCTAATTAAATTCAGTAGTTAAGGGCTCTCGAGCCCTTGGGGCCTGCATGAGCACCATTACAGGAACCGTTGGCGGGGCAAAAGAGCAACGCCCTCAACGTTCAATGTTGAGTTTAACCTGCTCGCCACACCAATTAAAAAGTCTAACACGAAGAAGGAAGGCTTTGTGCCAGCCCTGCACTAGTACTAGTACTAGACAATAATTACAGGGAAGGACCTTTCGCGCGAACTTTCGCGGCTTCAAGAAAAGAACTCCATCAAAAGCTCGTAGTGACACTCCATCTTCTAGAAGTGGCCATTAAGCTGCAGAAGTTAATTTTCTATAATAGTCGTCAAGTTGCCAGTAAAATATCTTTTTTGCATTTACT
Organism: Eutolmus rufibarbis; assembly: GCA_963920795.1. Taxonomy (NCBI): domain Eukaryota; kingdom Metazoa; phylum Arthropoda; class Insecta; order Diptera; family Asilidae; genus Eutolmus; species Eutolmus rufibarbis. The sequence continues at coordinate 34,864,060 of OY987205.1, forward strand.
GCCACCGACCGGGGCTCAAGCACCCACAGGAGAGGCATTTGACTACGGAAAGACGTAGAGCGCGTTACGGCGACTTAATTCGATACGAAGTTTTTAGAGCACAGCCGATATGTAGGGCTTCTTCCCCTCATCCGGCTAATGGCGCTTTTGTTTCACCGCAGTTCCGCGTTTTGTAAAGTTGGTACAACGCGACTTTTTGCCCCCAACTCCGACCCTATCGATCTACGGAAATTGCTGTCCTGCCACCTAACAGATAAGCGCCGCTCCCGACGACTATATGCATGTAATCATCAATTTCATCGTTCGTTACGCCACTAATGCGCATTCGATAATTCATGCTCGGAGGTGTGCTATAATTAAATGCGGGCACTTCGTTTTGATTATTCACAGGAAGCGCTTAATTTCCACATTTACCCTATCAATTCGAGGAAGGGTTCGCTTAAAGATGACACAATTAATTCACGCTTTGAAAGAGATACAGTTTACGAAAATTAAAATATAAAACATTTTAAAAAACCGCTTAAACCAGGCTTAAATTAAGCTTAAGTCTGACTTGAGCTAAGCTTCATCATGCCGGATATTAGGCAAGTTTAAGTCAGGCTTTGAAGAGGCAAAATCAAAGGGCAAATTAAGTTATAAGGATTGCAATGCCGGGAGCAAACGTTTAATTTCTGCTAAACAATATTTAGACAAGAAACCTCAATTCTGCATTATTAAATCAATGTTGAACCTCCAGAGATCTTATCTGTCGATACAAATGCTATCATTAAATTATGAATAGCGTCTTTAATTAACAGATTTACAGATATTTTTTGCACTCTGGTTGTTTTGCTTCAACAGGTTAATATTTTTTTTTTAAATTTTATAATTTCGATTTAAGTAAAACTTGTAATTTAGTCAGTCTAACATTGTTTTTCATGATTTTTAGACAATAATATTTTCTAATCAATTTTTAAATAATTTTTAAAATTTAAATTTTGCTTTACATTTTTAAATATGCTTCGAGAATGAATTCAGTATTGGTATGAAGCCATGGTGTACTAAATCAATTAGTGATTGAGTGAAGAAATATAGGAAGAAAAATGGGAATATCCACTTTAAATTAAACTATTAATGTCATTTAGTTATGAAGAATATATAATAAGTATATTTTGTCTAGATGGAGTGTTACATATCTCAGAGCTTTAAAATAATGCATTTTTTTGAAATGCGTTAACATAGCCAGAAGCATTACAAGTAATGCAATTTAAAATGGATTACCAGTGCCATTACTAGTAATGGTAATTAAAAGAATTGAATTACCATGACAGTTATAATACTAGTACTCGGCATTACACAGAATAAATAAAGTGGAACGCCTCTTTGTTTTCGCTGGATTTATTTCAACTGTCAGAAAACATAGATTTTTGGATACTATTTTGACACAGGCCTTTTCACAGATGTTTTATATTTGTATGATAAAATTCGGTTTATACATTCCAAAAATATCCTGTTTTATTTTCATTTTTTTGTTAGGTATATTATATATATTTCCGTAATGAAATTTTAGATGGACAATATCTCTGAATAAAGTACATAATATTAATAAATATTCATTAAAACTGTGTACTGCAATAATTTTGAGTAGGTAAGACTGAGTACTATTGTTGAGCAATAAGTAATGCTAGTAATGATAGGTAATGTGGGTAAGTAAAGCTAGTTATTCCGGAAAATGTTAAGTAATACCCATGCGATTACAGTAATGGTGAAGTATACCAGTACCAGTAACTGTAATGGTACTAGTAGTCCATTTTATATCCCATTACCTGTACCTAATATCTTGTGGTTACCTAACATTTTGTAGAATTAATTATTTTAATCCCCAAAATACTTTAAGAAAAATTGCTAGCTACGAAAAATGTTTCCTTTTAGAAAGTATTTGTACCTGCAATTTGAAACCGCTTAAAGGTAGGCGAATTTTCCTCCCATTGCTCCACTGCACATCTGTCTACTCTACTCGCATTCTGCAGAGAATCGAACTAGCCCCAAATCTACCGTCGTGGAAGTGAGCAACCATAAGGGAAATCTCTGCGACACCTTATCACATCCTGAAACTTTCTTGAAAATCCAGGCCCAATTTTTTGTTATATGGGAGGATTTGGCACGCCCTATCAACCAAGTGATATCACCTGAATATTTCATCCCCGATCCGTTGATGCTCCTCTCGTTTCGTACAGTTCAAAAAAAAAAAAAGAAAGAAAGACGAAGTCGTTCCAGAAACTCATGGAACATCTTGCGGAAATCTTACCGAAAGCTCCTTTAGGCGATTTCCCATCGTCCCTATTCGGGGAGTAAGCATCTCGCGAAGTATATGCTTCCCCGGAAACTCACCTGTCGCAGATTGAAACTAATTTACCTAGAATATTATCCGACTTTCTCACCTCGTTGTTGGATTCATGCAACAATGGCACAAGAGGTGAATGGTGGCGTTAGGGGCAACCGGACTCTACATAAATAACAAGTTCTCGATCATTGGCAATTTAATTTGGTATTTAATTTGGGCGTTGCTGCAAGGCTTTAATTAAGAATGGTCAACGTGGTTTTTCTCGTCTCCGGACTTAATTGAATTGCAAGCAGACGGGTCGTTTAATTAGGCCAAGCCTGCAGATTTTGCAGCGCATGTAAGAAGCAGATAGTTAAATAGCATGAGGTTGCTGCTTTGAACTAAAAGCCAATAAGCACGATTGGTTCCAATCTGCTGGTCATGAACAAATCTGCGGCGGACGGTCACATATCCTTAGGATGAATTTTGTAAACAGTTGCCAATTTTCAACATACTCCTGTTAGGAGAACTCTTACAGCTCAATTTTGAATTAATTTTTGTAACGCTTCAGGTATTTCCTATTTACATTTTGCAATCTATGCCGATACAAATTTTCTGCTCGAAATGCTTTCCCGTGTTTGAACTGAGTTGCTGTGAAATTCCATTTTGCTTGCAACCAGGCTGTTCATGAAAATTAATGTACAAACTTTAAAGATTCGAAAACTAAGCGGTACCTAATGCAATATAACAAGAAAATATTTAAACAAAAAACCGGACCAGTGCGAGTAGAAATCTCGCGATGAGGTCATAAGGAAGAGAGGGCGTACTTTTTCTTGTGCGTGTTTGATAATATCTCTTAATTCTATGATACCTCTTAACCTTATGCAATTTAAGCTTTTAATGCGTTTTCTTAAACATCATATATCACTACATGGTACCATATACTGATGAAACAAATGATTGGATCGATTTTTCTTTTGGTTCATTTCTTGAGAGGATAATAATGCATGAAATTGATCACAATTTGACCATATTTTGAATTTTTTACTATTTTTAACAAAATTTTTTTTTCTCTTTTCTTGAAACATTAATTATCAAATTTCATATTTTTATAACAAATTTTACTAATATAAAAAGAATTGTATTCATTTATTCCTATAAGTGTGCCAAAACTCATATCGATTTTTTTTTTTTACAAATGCGCAGGGTTCCATTTTTTCCAATTTATAAAAGTCTAAGTCTAATAAGTCTCTAAGTCTCTAATTCTTATATTAAATTAAATTCCAACTGCAGCCATCAACACTAATTAATTTGATATTTGATATAAAATTTGCAATAAAGTTTAATGAACTAATTATTAGCTCATATATGAAAAAAATTATATAATAAAAAAATATTTTTAAAAAAAAAAGCTTTTATTTCCTTTTTACTATATTTTTATATTTTATTGTGAAATAAAAGCTTTTTTTTTTAATATTTTTTTATTATTAAATTTTATTTTCTACTTTTTAGTCTTTCTAAATTTTGCAATCAATATTATATCTAGTATTTGTCAACATTTTGGATTTAGAATGACGTCACCTCACTTATTGTGTTTCGCTCCTCAAGCTCATCATTTGATGTCCATATCATAAGGGTAACTATGGAAATTATAAATCGCCATTTTGTGGCGTCCGCTATATTGGATTTAGAATAACGTCACATTACTTATTGTGTTTCGCTTATCAAGCCCTTTCATTTGATACCCATATCATGGGGGTTACTATGAAAATTATTGGATCAAAAATGGCAGCATTTAAGTAATCGTGAATTGTCATGTGAACCAAACGTGTGTGCCAAATTTCAGCCCGATAGCTTCAGTAAAAATGGGTGAAATATTGATTGTAAAATTCCAGGACATACATGCATACAAGTTAAGTTAAATAAAAGCTTTTAACAACAGGAAACTCGTTTTAACTAGTCTTAATAACGCAAAATTTGACATAACTTTAATGTTATTTAATTGAAAAAAAACAAATCAAAACTGCAGAGAAACAGCAGTTCTGACTTAAACTATGTACTTAAACAATAATAGCACAGCTTATTCGTTTCCATGCCATTTCGCCGTTGAGAACATACTTCAGGAAATAAGCCCTTTCGACATGATTATACCAAAAACCCCGAAAATTTTGTGATTTCTCTCTCTTTACCTTTAACTCGCAAGTGGCCCTGCCTTTTCTGTTCGTACATGATATTAAAGGTAGAATTTTATTCATAATTTCTTCACCGAATCGAATTCCTTCTAGTGGGGCCGAGCCCTACAGTGTCCTTGGAATCTTGTCATGCAGAAACCTTTCTCATGGTTGGATGTTTATGAATGATATTTTTGGCTGGGAATTCGTATTTCCTAAAAGTTGAGACAGGGTGACATTTTGTTACTTAAAGTCTTTTGATGTTTAACAAAAATTCTAGGGTTTTTCCTAGAACAGTGGAAACGGCTTATGAATCTTTTATTAAAGGATTATACCATTGAAAAGCCTTTCACAAAATCATTTCCAATATTTCAAGATTAAAGGGTTGGAAAATATTATCCATACTAAGAAATATAAAACTTGTATCAACAAGAAAAGTCTATAAGTATATACCCCGTTTTTTTAGTAGGTATTCTTTTTTTATAAACTGAAAGTATTGTCTGTATTTATAACGCTACGCTAAAAATTATTCTTTGATCGCTTTAAGACATGACGCCTTTTTAGGTTCCATTTCATTCATGAATTAAGACTGCTTTCATCTTTGGCTAGAGAAATGTTAAAAGGTTACATTTATTACTAAAATAAACTCGATTTTGAGTATATCGTAATATTTTCCCTGTCACACAAATTAATTAAAGCTGTATGCCAATCATAGACTTATTTGAATTTTGTACACTAAATTCAGAAATCTTGCTTTTCAAAACTTCGTAAAAGAATGAATTTTCAGGCGGATAATTAAATATCATAATAGCTTAAGAAGTAGTCTTAAACTTGAAAGAAGTAAATGTTGAAATGAGTTAAACCGTGAAATTAATTTTCTCCTATAAACGGATTATGAGATACCAAATTAGTTATTATTTTTCGTATAGATCAACTTTCGTAACATATAATTTGAACAACTTATCCAATTAAATCTTAATTTACTATTTATATGTTTTTAAAAAATATAACTTACATAACTTTCAAAAGTAACGACTCAAATTTTAATTAAAATTATTGGTGTATATATTCGAAAATCCGACTTTACTAAAAATATCAGTAAAGTTTCATTTAATACGAAAATGGTTTCATTTTACTTGAAAATGATTTACATTAATACGAAAATGCTGTAAGTATGTCTTGCTAAGAAGAGTCTGTCTGTCTTCAAATGTGCATTTGTAAGAGAATATACCTACACTCTTTACTACTATCTATTTAACAATAGTAAGTCTACGTCTACGGCAATCAAAACTTCTAAAACTGATAGAGAATTTCGAGTTACATATGTATGTATGTACTGTACATATTACGAAATAGAGAAATTTTTAGTTACATAAATCCGAAGTTGTAAGAAAGTAATGGAAATTTAATACAAGGCATCTTAGCTGTTGTACATTACTAGTTCCAAACCATCTTATATAGAATGTTAATTTCTAAGATAGTTCACGCAATTCAACCTCGACAAAGTTTGATGAAACGACATTTAACACGACAACGGACGTTGACTTGCGTGAACAGACTCTTTGTACGGGTATAATAGACTTCATATTTTGGTTAAGTTTTCTCTATGAATAAATAATTTTCCTCAATAGCTGGTTGAATGTGTGACACGTTTATGTAGCTTTAAAAGTTATCAACCGCTCTTATAATAATTCCCTTAGGACGGCAGGGACCCGTAGGCGAAACCACGCAAAGCCGACTAATAAGCAGTAAAATTCAAATGGCCGTCAAGGCTTATAAAAGCATGAATCACCTACCTCTCTAGACTGCTTGTATTTTTTCATTACGAAATAAAAAATATTACATGGGTTATGACAACGTGAGGACGAGCTCACGCTGAACATAAAATCCTTAAGGGCCACTTGACGGCATTTTGTTGCGCCCCAAAAATTGGTTTCGAACCATATCAACCAGAGGCAGCCGCAGGGCACGTTTTTCTAGGAAATCGGGTATTAGGGAAGAGTAATGGCCGAAATGGCCGTCAAGCTGCACTCCAATTACACGTTAGCGAATACCTCTGCGTCAAATAATTCTTCTCTTCCATTAAGCAATCGGCTAGAAATTGATTTCAGCTGGGTTGTCGTGACGTCTTAAACCCAGTGTGGCCTCGGCTTTGCTTTAAATACTTATTAGCAGATTACGGCGTCACGTGTGTTAGTGCGACCGGGCCTCCCCGAAGGGCATGATAAAGTTTCGGAGGTTCTGTTGCGGGAACTACTGCTAAACCGGGGCATCCATTAATAAGAAAATCCTTAAGGAGCTTTGTGAGGGCTCCATAACGAAGGAGCGTGGGCGGGCAATCAACTGTAGCTTGTAGCTTTGTAACTCAAAGAGATAAGTTTATTAGGCCTATTCCCTTCATTGCTACAATCGCGGACCCTAATTTACCATTCTGCACAACCGACCCTAATTGGACGATTACGCAATACCAAAAACTCACGTTCGCTTATTTTGTTTGAGCAATTAATTATCAATAAGTGCTAATGCTTTTTTGGTGAAGAGCTCTGTCATCGGTTCTAGATACTAATTTCATTAACCGTACTTTTGCCAACTTTAAGTTTCCCGGTCGATTCAATTTTTTCCAATAAATCGTACAACTTTCATGGACAGTGTCGAATCTCAAAACACAACCAAACTCCAGTAAATAATGCGGTTTTCTCTGAAAATATTCTTTGTCTCAGAAATGAATTTAAGAGATTTTATTTAAGGATTTCTGTTTGGTACAGACATTCTTTGAACCCGACCATCTCCGTTTGTTGGATAAATAGAAGTAGATTTAATATTATTAAGGTAAATTAATTCGCAAGGAATAATTAAAGAAAAGATAAAAATTAAATAGCTAATAAGACTACCTTTGATTTCCCAATAATCAGATAAATCTTACATAATCAATTAACTATCTTTTTTTTTTTGTATATCCAAGAACAAATGATTTTACTTTGATTTGAAATTTATCTTGAGTAAATAAACCTACAGCAAAACAATAAATACAAAATAGTATCAAATTTTCATAATTTATTTATATTTCCACTTTTAATTCAAAATTAAACTGAAAAATTTTTAATTGTCAATTTTGAATAGAATATTTAAAATGTTCAATTGTTCTGAATATATGAAAAGCACTCATCTAGAAACCAGGCAAATTTTATTCGTTTTGAAGAATTATTCATTTGAAAAATCTATAATTATATTCTTAATTGCACATACACATGTATTTTAAATCAAATAAAATATGAAAGGTATAAAATTTCATACATTTATGACACACCATCCCCGCATAATCCAGGATTTTTGTATAAAATACCAAAAAAAGGATAGAGGCACTATCTAAACTCAGCAATAAATGCAAAAATTCTAAGCTAAAGCAACTAATTTCTGAATACTGAATTTAGTATCCCGAAAATCTGCATTCTTCTACCGCAGCGGATAGTGCAGATTTCAGCGGAGGAGCGGTTTGGATTGAAAATCTTTTTAGAAAATCCCCTCATACTATCCAAGTTAGCACAGTCTAGGCTGAAAAAATGGGCTCAAACCATGCAGCTGCATAGTTTGGCTCGAAAAAATCGACCCAAATCATGCAACTGCACAGTTTATCCCGAACAAATCGGCCCAAACCATGCAACTGCATAGTTTGACCCGAAAAAAATAAAAGAGCAAAGTTTTCTTTTGAATTGTCAGTTTAGTCTTCTCGCACTTAAATTAATCGGTCGATTGATTTAATAAAATTGTAATCAAATTGTAATAAAATTCTTTGTAAATTTAATAAAAGATTTGTAAAGAGTTCAAACCATTATTTAAGAAATCAAATCAATTTTTATTTAAAGTCAGAAGCCTAGGATCTTCCATTAAAGCGTACGATCTTTTAGTATGACTTCGTATTTTATGAAGGATTTTAAAGGAGCAGGCGAAAAAGAGAAACTCAGTGGGTTGAGAGAAATTAAATAATTAAGATAGGGATGAAGGGAGTATGTAACACAAAAATTGTTAGTAATAAGTATACTCAAAAATATCCAACAACATTATTTTCTTTTATTAAACTTTAGTATAAGTTTAATTTATTTTTCCTTCATTGAGTTTTCACTTAATACATAAACATAAGGAAATGCTGAAACGTGTAAAATTATTGAAAGTATCATTTTTTGGGGGTGTCCTAAAGGACAGAAAACTTGAATAAGCAAGACAGAATGAGAAAAAGCTGTAGGAGTATCCCTGAATACTGTCGAATTGTGCATTTTGTATTTACTTTTATTCATTTCGGGGTGCATTTAAATTTTATTCAATAGATAGCTATCAATTGCGGTGTGGCTGATGTTTCTAATACTAAAATATGATAAGTCAAACGTGAAGGATTTGGGTACGCTTGACAGTGTCTTAACACACTTCTTAACGTTCTTGTTCTATAAAGCGTTTTCGCAGAAGTTCACCTATTATATGCTTAATAAAAAATAATAATAATTCATACTCTGATTTGTATGCTGTAGGCGGGGATCTAGAAACTGCAGTCGAATTACAAACATACATAGATTTAAATTAAATTAAAATTGCAGTGTTTGAGTTGGTACCTCTCACAGTACGGCGGCGTATTCATTACAACGCATCTTCCATTCCAAAACAAACTTCAAGGATTTTCATTTCTCGAAGCTCCGAAGGAAATGGAATTTTCATCTAATTGCGTTAATGTTGCGGGAAAAAATACAGCTGCAATCAGGCAAAGCTGCCCATAAAAGGGGGAATCTCCAGGAAAATAATTGACCAGAGTAGGAGGCTCATCAAAATCGGAAAAGAAGCCATCATCGAGATCAATTTTGATTTATTGTGAGGAATTCGGACAGTTAATGATATCCCTGGGCCTTCCGGAAACCCTGGCATCATGTGGGTAGCGTCTTTATGGCATTGTGTGTGAGATCGTTCTCCTTTTTGTTAGGTACTTCTGGGGTTCCCACCAGTGGGTGGTATACTGAAAACATCTCTAAGTGTTCGGACCAACTTCTATCTTAGTTTCGTTTTTGTTTCCTGGGGCCTTTTCCTTTTTGCTCCCTTTGGTCATCACTCTGAAGGACGAGTAAATTACCTTACCTGAGAGTGTATATCGATTTTTTCCCCCAACCCTAAGCTCTTCCGACGACCTTTCATCCTTAAATTGGGTTTGTAAATTTTTATTTCAGACAGGGGAATTTTAAATTACGGCGCCCGGCTGGTGAAGAAATGCTCCCACTGTTCGGCTCCTTAAAAAATATCTGCTGGGGGGATGAACAAATGTCTGCTTATTCTTTTGGGCCACAAGTGAAATCTGTCAGGCACCAAGAAACAAAAACAAAGAGAAACGACCAGAGGTTCTTGATAGGGCACTTTGCATTTCCCTCAAACTGTTCACAAATTGTTGTCATTTTTTTCACAACGATAAAAATATAATTTAAGCGAGTTTAAACAAAACTTGACAAAACATCACTGGCGAAAATTGGATAGGACAATGGCATCAAGAAAAAAGTCGGAAAACTAGGGGAAATTTTAATTGCGACGGCAAGAATTTTACTTTGCACTTATTAAAAACGTGTTTCTTCACAAAAGAACACAACCCTTAAGCGCTAAAAAGAGTACTTCAAGAGTCCAGATATAAAAATTTTAATAGAGCTTTACGAGCACAAATTTCAATTAATACTAAACTGAGAACGCGACGAGGAATATTTTTTTCAATTAATAAGGACTTTTTAGTATTGCTTTGAATCCTAATGAGATTGTGTTTTCTCACAAACCACTGGTCCAATCCACTTACTTTGTTTTCTGTTTTTTTGTTTTATTCATTTTTCAGTTAATGTTTGAAATTTTATTTATTTTCAAAGTTTTTTGATTCAATGAAATATCTGAAAATTCATTGAATTAATGATAATATGAAACTGTACTAGTCTAACTAACGATTACTCGTAAATGATTTTTCTCTTGACTTCTTAATCACACCTACTCATAAGAATTTTTAAAATGTAGGTATTAATATTCTGCATTATAGAATTTCGTATAATAGTAGATATGTATAGGTAAGTATTAGCAATAAAAAAAAAGTTAAATGGAGAGGAAGAAAAATTAAAAATAGTATAGAATTAACCGAAATGTATATTCAAGATAAATGAGCTTTAATTTTTTTCTTTTAAAATAAATAGTCATCCTCTCTCCACAATCAATTGGTTGAAATTGCCTAGCTTCACGGGCTGTCGCAAAAACAATAATTTAAAAACATAAAACCACATTGAGCATTATAACTTAACAAATTATAACTCACGTCGAAATCGTCACAAAATTATAAATTCATAAATAGAATAAAATAAATCTAAGGTTCAGTGCGTGATGAGAAAAGTGAGCTGAAACACCAACCTCACTACATCTTATAAAACAGAAGTAGTGAAACGAAGCTAAATATTGTGTAATTTTTCAGCATAATTTCGCTTCTAATGAGCGCCCAAGCTTTTATTAATAGTCATACGAATACAGAAATATCGTGAAGAAATACGTTAAAGGTATATTTTGGTTGAAATATATTTTAGGCCCAAAATTGATAAGCTTAGACCCTTCGTCAATCCAAAATATTAAAACTGAGGTATTATTTTATTAATTATTTTATAAAAATATTATTTTCAGGGTAAGTTTATTTTATAATAGCAAAAACTTATTTTTTCCCCTTTTAGTATATTTTTATATTTTATTGTTAAATATAACCTTTTTTAAAAAATATTTTTTTTATTATGTAATTTTATTTTCTACTTTTTAGTCTTTTGAAATTTTGCAATCAATATTATATCTAGTATTTGCCAACATTTTTAAGGTGTTTAAAACTTGTTACGACTATTTTCATATAAATTTTACTACTTATTTAGAAATTGCATCAATAAATCAGATAATGTTTATTAGGCAGTGTCTTATACTTTGTTGAGACTAAAAATTGTTTAGCCATGGTCACATTCCAGCTCCATCATCAGGTCAGCTCCACATCATAATAATATTGCATTATGATATTAGACGTCCGCCATATTGGATTTAGAATGACGTCACCCCACTTATTCTGTTTCGCTCATCAAGCCCTTTCATTTGATACCCATATCATAGGGGTTACTATGAAAATTATAAATCGCCATTTTATGACGTCCACCATATTGGATCAAAAATGGCGGCATTTAAGTAATCGTGCATTGTCACGTGAACCAAACGTGTGTGCCAAATTTCAGCCCGATAGCTTCAGTGGAAGTGGGTGAAATATTGATTGCAAAATTCCTGGACATACATACATACAAGTGAAGTTAAGTAAAAGCTTTTAAAAAAGATTCAGACTGAAAAAAAAAAAACACGAACTGTGACCGTTTCATCTGCACTTTGCTCTCAACAGTTTCAAATATATAATATAATACAATACATATTTTGTTATTAAATAAACAATTCCTTTTTCAAAATTAGTTGCAAAATCTCCAAGTATTAAAAAAAAATATAAATAAATAAATATTACATTATTTTCATGCACTCTTCCAACACACATTATTGATTCATTTGATTATCACTATGTCAAACTGTTCTTCAAAATTATTAAAGTTCAGTACCAAGTGTATATAAAATTATTTCCTTTACAGTTCATAAAAAATCTCTATATGTTTTTTACTTACGGATGTTTATCATATGTACTTCAACTTATTAACAATTAATAAAAATATGAACGCTCACTCACTGTCCATGATATAAACTAAAAAGTTAATAAATTCTTTAAAAGAACTGCAAAATATAAAACGCCAATCATAATTTTTTTTCCTTACAGGAAATTATATAAAAAGTTAAAAAGGCTAAAATACCTCGCTTCTAGGGGCAGAAAGAACTTTAGCGTGAATTAAAAAATCACTAATAATTAAAATTAGAAACAATTTCACCTTGTTAAACTCCCTGAAACTAATTATGCGTCTTACCTGAAGCGACTACCTGACTTCTTTGACAGTCACTTTATGGAAGCTGTATGATGCGAAAAAGTTGTTCTGAGAAAATCATTGCCCAGAAATTCAAATTATCTCGGTTAAAAGTATGCACAGAGTCTCTATTGTGTACTACCTTGCTTTTTTCGCCTTTATCGAATGTTTTCGTGGCTCTACAGCCTCGAGGCGCTTCGTTTACAATACTTGCCGTGTTACAAGGGTTCTCAAAGAGTCAAAGGGCTTCAGAAACCATAAAATAGCAAAGTAACTTCATATTTTTTAATGCGGCCTTGCGCTCGTCGAGGGAAACACTGTGGAACCAACAAAATGTAGGAAAGGTGGGCGGATTTGTTTGAAAACTTGATTGATTACCTTAAAAAAGTTTTATTATTTTTTAACAAAGTAAACACACGGACTTATGACTAGTCAGTAAACAAAGCTCATTCCTTAGACAACTAAAAAAAAAAAAAAAAAATTCTGCTGTTCCTCCTAAGCCATGTTAATTCAGTGGTTGAGCGGAGCATCTCCTCTCGTCTGCAGTCGCAGCATCCACCGCACGAGCGAGCAATCCATAAAATCAGTGGAATCTGAAGAGAAATGTTAAATGTTGCGAAAAGATGTTTGCCACGTCTGCGGGGATGATGCGCGTGGAAATAGAGGCGTTGGAATAGGAACATGATAAAACAGTTTTAGTAGTTGTGTCGTCTTATGTTAAATACCCCAAATGAAGCTGCGTCTCATAAATATCTCCGGTTTATCCGCCTCTGCGGGGATATCAGCGTTGTGTCACCATAAACTGGCGATTCATTTCCGCTTGATAAAGTTGGACTTACTCCGCTCTTGTTTACTGCACATGTATGCTGTGGATTAGTATTTGGACCTATCTGGGTCATAACATATTTCTATACGTACCAAAGTAGGGTGAGCTCGGATACGCCGGTCCTCGTGGACTTAGTTGGCTCTGATTTACTGGTGATCCACTAATGTTCGTTATATCTGATTTACCCTTGAATGACGAGAAGGCTACAAGAAACAAATGCATTTTAGTAACCCCGGCCGGTTCTAATTTTACTAAATAAATCTATCTACAAAAGATAATTGTTGCCATGAATAACAAATTACGATGTTGCCTTAACATAATGGGGCAAATAAGGGTGAATTCAGTTTAATTCCACGCAATCCAAATAAGATTCAGTCTAATTGACTAGATAAAATGAGTTTTAAAATGGTAATTATTGTATTGTAAATTACACTGGTCAACATCAACTTTTTTTTCCAAAAAATTGGCAAATCATTTCTACAGAACTTTTTCTGTAAATTAAAAATTCGTAAATGAAAATGCTCCATCTGCTCCCATTCTCGAGAGAAATAGGAACAAAAGGTACAAAAGACAATATTTTGACCATTTAAAAAATCATTAAAAAAATAATGAATTGATCCAAAAGCTTAAACGTTGCTCAAATATTTTTAATATAATCTACGGAAAATATCCTATAGAAAAATTTGCCAATTCTTAATTGATTTTAAATATAAATGGAAGCATGCTTTTAACCCAATTTTCCAACAATATCTTTATCGAATATTGTGAAACCTTGTAATTTTGAAACTTCACATGAAGTCATAATTTAAAAAACAATATATTGTTGTTTTATTATTTTGATTATTCTTCAAAAGTCGAAATAACATCGTCTTTTGCACTGGCACGCCAAGGAGGTATTCAATACCTTTAACCTTTAGACGACTTTTTCTCAAATTTACATTTTCAAAAACGGTGACCTCAATATCTCAAATACTTTTATATCAATTTGAATTTTGTTTTCAATAAAAATTTGACATTAACATTGAACGACCGACTAATTTTTTAAATCCTTCAGTGGTCACCGCATTATTTCCAAACTTTCTAAATGTAATTGAAATATGCATATATTTACATCGAACTGAAAAAAAACGCATCATGAGTAAGAATGACGTTAGATGTGTGATTTTCTTTGAACTATTATTTTAACTTCTCCCCTCCAAAAGTATTCATTTAAAACAAATGAATTCAGTAACAAAAATGCAACTGATTTATACCTTTCATATCTCTGAATGAAATTAAACTACATATCACAGAATGAAGGTTAATTTGTTCTTAATAAATCAAAAATCCATTAGAATAACAAGATTTTTACTTTAAGGACAGGATAAAAAAAACTGAAGTGAAAATAAGACCATAGTCATTGTTTATAATGATTTTAAGGTAGCTTCGTTTATAATGGGATTAAAGATTATACCTTTTCAGGGTTTATTAATGACAATATCTCATATTACCCGAAATAATAGCAGATTCGCTTGTAATTGGAGAAGAAAAAATTTCTTGGAAATATCGTTTGTTGTTGTTATTTGATTTTCAATCGTGTAATTCAAAAGTTTGCCTACAATTAATTCCTAGACTAATTTGTTTACTTTTTTAATTTGGGATATTTCGAAATAATTGTGATAAGAAAATATTATCAAAATCAGGTCATAATATTAAAAAAATACAATACCTAAAGAAGCTGCCATTTTGCTGTTATATTATAGTCACGTTTATTATATTTGGAAAAAATATACCATAAAAAGATGCATACATATTTCACATAAACTGAATTTATGTTTATCTTTAAGCTATTCCTGTTAAGAAATAACCATTGAAGAACAAAAAAATGCACATAGTGCCGGAGAATGCTTAAAATAACTTTAGAATTCACCCAAAGATAACTTTTACGAAACGTGCGAGGTTTACCAATTTCGCAAGCGATATAACTCGCAGGAAATGCAGATGGAATTGATTTACAAAAAGAATGGGTGCGGTTTCCTTACAATACGGAGAGTCTACTATGCACTACATTTTGTACCCTTATTTTTTCTATTTTATTTTTTATTTTGTTTACCAAAAAACGGAAAAAAATAATGAGATAACACCACAAGGAATAGAGGAAAGCAGAAGCAGAAGAGGCAACTTCTTTTCATTAGAAAGTTGGAGAAAAATTTCACTTGACCTAAAAGATCTGGAGGAGAGAAGCCAGACAGGTAAGGGAGCTCTTTGGTATGCACGATTGCGAAGAGCCAACAACTTTCATGTTACAAAAAGTAAATTCAGAGCACGAGACCATTTACAAATTCCACACAGTGGCTGAAGGACAAATGAAATGTACACATTCCTACTTCGAATGAAACGAGTGAAACTTACCCTCTGCATTAATATTGGCGCGGCTCCGCTGCGGGAAGCAGAATACAAAAACTGAAACGGAAATTTTATTTAATTCATTGAAAACAGAAGACTAAAGCCAAAAATAGAAAAAATTATAGTGAGAAGCATAAAAAGTGGAAAAACATTCAGACAAAAGCCGAATAGTGTCCTTACCCCAGATCGATACGACAAGTATGAAAAGCGCCGAAATTATCAGGCCAATGTTGGATACAATGTTAATTAAAAACGTCGATGAATTATTGAACGGCAGGGAGGAGCACGAAAGGGGCGCACTGGGTCCTTGAATCGGTACCTGCGAATAGAGAAGAGAGCCAATTTCAACGTATTGTTTCAGTAACTAAATCTGAATTATTGACCAGATGGTCGTGTGAGTCTGGCTCGAGCTGGCCCCGCCGAAAATCGATCCGCCACCAATAACTAACAATGTCTCGAAAAACAATCGGCATATATCGGCAAAAAGTGTAGCGGCCAGGTAAATACCATATAAAGGATAAAAATGTATGTGAAACTCACCTCGATTCTCTGCAGCGTTAACGGCGAGTGCACTTCGACAAACAACTGCTCGTCTGATGGAAGTTCATTTAGAAGTTTCACTTTGTACTGCAGGGAGCCATGTGTTTTTGCCTGAGGTATCACTTCCAGAACGGATGTGTCTGATGGTTTGACCTGAAAATTGTATATCTCGTTGTAGTAATCATTTCTTGTTGACATAAAACTTTCTTATACCCGCCCAAGTTTTCAGATGCCAAGCAAAAGAATGGTTCACTATTCTCATCCCCCTAAAACCCTCCACTCAAATGGCTTATGTATGTGAAATGTTACAAACGCTGCAGTTGTTCCATTTATACATAAACAGCACCATCCTCACGGTTCAATGATGGAAACAAATATCTTAAAATGAAATTTCCGGTTGACAACGGCTCTCTCTGGCACTGATACTTTTCTACACTCAAAGGATTAAAGTAATGCAATGTGAACCAGTCTTCCGACTTGGCTTTGATCTCAACTTTAAACAACTAAATTTTATTTGAAAATTGAATTGTCAGAACTAAATCTGTCTAGCGTCCGAAATGTCTCTAGAGAAAATGGAGCAATGGCAGGAAGTAAATTGGAAAATTTTTTATCCTCACCTTAATTTTCAAGTCAGAAATGAAATATCCTATAGAAATTTTGTTTGCGAACAATTGCAGTTCGTTATGTCCGTCGTGCAATTTATCAAAATAAATTTATATAACTGCAATTTAGGGTCCATTTCATATAAGATCACGATCAAAGATATAGATAATAGTTTGTATATTACATTTTTTCTCAGAGACTATGCAACGTAGAGAGCCGAAGTTTAAACTAGAAAAAGTGGAAACGGTTTTTACGGTGGCACTTTTCTGACAATCAATATATCGGAAAAAAAATTAAAGAAAACACAAAATTTATTTCGTTCTCAACCCTACCGTGTGTAGTATCAAATGAAAGATGATTGAATGGAAAATTCAAATTTATAGCATTCATTATCTCGAAAAAAAATTTTTTTTTAAATATCCCGCCCCTCTATCGCTAATTCTAAGACATATTCTTTGAAGACTACATTGAAAGAAAATTATTACGATGGCCAACCTCTTCATAAATATGTATATGTATGTAAACTACAATTTCTGAAGTTATGATTAAAACCTTATGGTACCTACATAACTCTTGGCAAACTTTGCATACTTATTCCAAACATAATAATGGGGAGACTGTCTGAAGAATTTAATTCCTTTCATAGCTTAGTTTTATTAACATAGCGACATAATTATCATTACCTTATATATTTTTACTATCTACATACATTCAATACAAATTTTTAACTTACTTCTCCAATTTTGTAAAACTTTAATTTAAAAAAATAATTAGTTATATATCAGGTAATATTTTATATTGGCTTTTTGAGCGAAATAAAAGCCTAGTTCGGCTTGATGTGTACTCTAATACCGAAGAATTGTGTGTGACAAAGGTTCATATACAAGAAACAAATTTTTTGAAAATTATAAACGTGTTGTATTTCAAAACTTCAGTTTAGTTGTTTCTAGGCGTTACTACAGGGCACAATAAGTCTAAAAATGTATATTTTTGTACAATGTAGTTTACTTTTAAAATTCAAAATCTGCCATATATCATAATTATGGAATTTGACGTTCAAAAAAATTACGTTTAGTAAAAATTGTACAAGAAGAAAAACCAATTATTTTCGACATTGTAATGTACACATACTTTACAACAATTTTTGTCGAGAAAGACAGGAAACCAGATAAATAAGTGTCCGAGATGGAATTGAAAGTTACTTTGCGATTTTTTATCTAACAAATTACATTAAATATCTTTTCATACTCGATACTGTCCTCTTTCAATGGAGTGGACCATTAACACCACCTACAGCATTCGGTACTTCGAAGTAAACCGCATTTTAAGGACAGAGAATTCTCTCTTTTTAGTGTGAAGCAGTGAAGAAAACTTTTCATTTCGCCATGTCATAAAATTTCCGGCTTATTTCCTTTCAGTCTACCGCAGTCTGTGAAAGTTTCCCCAAAACTTTTATCATAATTATATTACACGGAGATATAATGGAAATTGTTAAGCTGCACAAACACTATTCTGCAAGTGGAGGTCTGCCGTGGCAGTCGAGCTTTGGGGAAGCTGTATAATGTTCAATTTAAAATAAGAACATTATTCAAATGAGTGTTTCGGAAATTTTTCGTTCAGAGAAATTTTACACTCTAGGAAGTATAATTGAGACGAAATTACACGAAATTTAAATTAATTTAGTGAACCTCACAGGACCAGCTGTCGGTATCTTGTTACGCCTCAGATGTTGAATTTTTTAAATTAGTTCCGATGAGTGTAACTCCTCCTTTTCTGTAGTAAACTGCACGGGAAATTTTATGAAGGAATATTTCCGTAAAAATGAATCGTAACCCTTTTCTCTTTCAATTCTCCACACATGCGCTAAATAATAGAATAAGGCAGGAGTACTCATTGGCTGGTTAATTAATAATATCGGAAAATTAAATCGTATTGCAGTAATCCTCTTTGCCTTTCAATTATGAGCTCGACAATGTGAAAAACGATTATTACGTTCCCTATGCGCGCCATTGTTGCAAGGATCTTTATGTTTATGGAGTTACATTAAATGTTCTAGGTCTAAAGCAGTTTATGGTACACCACTCCTGCCACCACGAGGTTTTCAACGAAGTGGCGATAATTATGTGTTCTACAAATAAATAGCATTACAAATACTAACCAACACTTCAGCAGCCTTATCAAGAAATATATGTATATCCTTTTACTTCGAGCCATGATTTAGTTCCAGACCTTTTCCGCCTTGCTCCCTTCTTTGAAAAGCTGCAAAAAGGGCAAATGCTACCAAGTGCTTTGTATTACACACTTAGCTGCAATTGGGCTGCGGGCCAACAACCTACTCCTTCGACAAAAACAATCTCGTTTAAGAGCGGAAAATTATGGGTTGCACGCGGCTGAAAAATTTAATAAAAATTCCCATTTTTTGTGCCTAAGACAGAGAATGCAATGCAACTACTGCTTTCATATCGGAAATGCTGGGAGGATTCGAATAATCGAATTATTTTTAAATCAGTGCACGGATGCCTCTTTATCTTATTAGTCGCCAACAATCAAATAAGTAGCAAGAAATTTTCACTTTTCTTGCTTCCATTACTCCCACATATGCAACTTTAATTAACAAGCAATTTGAAGAATTGATTTAAAATCAGTAGCTCATTAAGAAACTACTTAGTTTAGGTCATACATATGTATGTTGTACTTTCAATGGTAATGCACTTAATATGATAATTTTATTTTTAAAAATTCAAACACAAAAATTCTCTATTATTAGATACCTTTTCCAGCAACTCTATCAACCACTACCAAAGAAATGAAAACTTATCTTGTTTCAAACTCTAGCAAAAAGTACAGATCTATCTGATTGCATTAAGCTAAACGGAGACTATATCGATAAGGGAATCGAATTTAAAATAAATCGTCGGTTAAAGGCAAACGCATTAAACTTTTTAATTTTTAAAGATTTCATGTCTGCGGACACCAACACAGACATGTGAAATTTTTATAGAATTTGCTCCCGCTTTATATTATAGAAGATTCATTTTGTTTTTATGTTTTCTTAAATATTGATTGAAATCTCCATATGAAGCAAAATTTCATGCACTTGTGAGAACACGACGAAGTTATAAGTGTTCCATACTTGACAACGGAAGCCTAAAAATCAAATCTATTTGGCTAGATCAACTATACGGAAATTAGACATTTGTTGATATTTGAAACTATGCTCCGATTTTGAAATATTTGATTCCAAAGTAACCATTTTCGACTATATGTATATTAGGGTGGTCCAAAAAAAAATTTTTTGTCTGTATTTCGGTTTAAATGGTAGTTTGTGGTTAGCAAATAAGGTTTGCTGAGTTATAGCTCGATCAATTGAGTTTTAGAGGTAGCGCCCGAGCGATTTTATTATTATTATTTTGTATGTATGTATGTATATGTACATTATTATTTTATTTAGCATTCGTATTTTATCGTTTGTAATCAGCTATGGAACCCTACACTAAACATGGCTCGACATACTCTTTACCACTGTTTTCTATGTAAGAATTGAGACTGAGGTTTTTTCACTTTTTTAGAATATGAGCCAATATTTCTCCATCCAAAAATAGAAAATTCAATAATTTTAAATTATATTTTTATAACGTTTCTACTACCAATTCGAAAATATTGGAAAGCTTTTTTTTCGAATTATTTAGCTCGAAATGCATCACATCTATTTCAAATTTTTTGTTTGTCTTTTTATTATAATTTGCCTTCTTTTTAATTTTATTGGATTGATGCCCTCTATCCATTTCTAGGATACTGTCTGTCAAGAGTCTTTTTCTCAGGATCGGCTAGATAGTTGAAATTAATACCAAATATGTATTACATACAGACTCATAGTCCAGTAAAAAAATATGTAGTTTTTAAGTCGTGCAATAAAAAGATACGGCCTTTCAAAGCGTATTTTGATACTGACTGATTATCATCAAAACTTATAGAGTACCTACCTACTCCTTGAAATTTGGCACGAAAGAAGGTCTCATAGCACAAACAAAGAAAAAATCCGAAAATCAAATATTTTTAACAATATTATCAATATCAGTTGATAAAGAATACAGAAAAAATAAAACGAAGTATTTTTAATTTTTGAAAAATTAGCAAATTTATATTAAGTACGGAACCCTCGGCGGTTTTCCTATAATATTACCGAATTGCAGACAGAATCGAATCAGGGACCTTTGTAATTGCGCTCCTATGATCTCAACACTGAGCTCCATGGGCAGTTAGCAATGCCGAGTAATTTCGAGTGCTGATAAGATAAGCCCCTTTCTATCTTTTCGAATGAAGCCATGACTTTAAAACTATTAAATTCATTCAGAATGTTACGAGTGCATTCTGTACGAAATATAAAGTATTTTAATTAAAGCAGAGCCCACATGCGCTATATTATTCGGAAAATTATCCAATATTATAACACCAATTTAAAAAACTAATTCAGTAAAAACTGTAGCTTTAATTGCAAAACCTGTCATAATAAACCAAATTCTGTTGCTTCTGCAAAATATAGCGAGAAGCAAATTAGCGCGGTAATTTTACCGCACGAAAGCTGTTTCCACGTACCGCAGCCATAAAGTAGTCATCAATTCAGGGGGATTGTGGAAATGAAATCATTTCGACTGTAATTATTAAATTTGCTAAAATTGGTAAATGCTATTATTGTGAAATATTTGCCCGGTTTTTTTTCCGGACAAAAAAGGGAAAAAATAGATCAATTCATTTCATGCTAGAATTTTAATATAATGGGATCATTTTTTCGCAAGGACACAAAACTGAGGGAAGCATTTATCATTGAAAGATTAAATAATTAAAATTGCCGCTCCACTCAGTACAGGTAGCCATTCCAGGCTGTCACCGGGTATGGAGCTGAAATGTTAATAGCGAAACAAGTGCAAGTAAAATTTAATTACATTTTATGACGCAATTAAATCATTTTCAAATAAATTATGAAATGCTAAGTTTGAATGGTATGCAGGTGCATTAATTTGGAGCATCAATTGGGCTAGGACTTGGATCCTCGGAGTTTTCTGCTTATTTGAAGCGAACAAAATTTAGCTGGCAGTAATTTATGTCGGGGGCTGTATCCGAGCCTTGACGGAGTACTGGAAAAGGGCACAAGGTTTATTCGCTGAGAAAAAAAAAATAAAAATATGGACCAAGCAGAGTGGATACAAAAAGTGTAATTTAAATGGGTGAATTTCGTTCAACGCGAATTTATGCCCTCCGTTTTCCTCCAGTTGGTGGGTATTTATGTAATGTTTTCATTTTCAGTCCCCAGTGGTTTTATTCGCTGTAAATACTTATTTTTTCGGAAAAGGACTTAAATCACCGAATACGAGCAAGTTTTTGGATTTCAATTCCGTACCAAATTATGCCTGTTGGAATTCATTAAAACCGCTTCAAAGAAGATAGAAGAAAACCAGAAAAAGATTGTCACAATTAATTTCATGATTTTTCCTGCCACTGAGGATAAAAGTGGGTTACGCTTTTTTTATTTTTGCATCTTTTCATCATCAAACTTTTTGTGGGAAATGTCCACAAGGTTGCAATGGCGTACTACATTTTACTAAAATGTGCAATATTCGTTTAGACGAACATTTTTTGCTAACGACGCACTGTGGATTAAAACGCGAAATCGACACTCGAAAATATACAAATAATTTTGTTTTGCATAAATGACAAGAGATATTTTAAGAAGATTCCAAAGCAAGCAGATCCGACAAAATATTTGATGTCCGCTCTACTCCTCAAAAACAAGTATTTTTTGAAGTTTTACAATAGAGTGTCACTAAACATCATAATAAATATTCTATAACTTTAAACCCTAAAAATTAATGAACACCCTATAAATTAAAAAGGTAACATTATTTCTAACGATTTAAGTTATTATTTTAGAGCAACAATTCATGTTTCCCAAACAATACTGTCGTCAACCAATTAGACTTTAATGCGAGGGTGAAATGGTATACTGATTTTAACGGCTGCAAGAAAACTCGGGTCTGAGAAATAAATAAATCCCAAAACTCCGAAACCCATAAGGTTAATTCGAAAACTAATATATACATCCTATTCTTCCGCTTTATTGAATCTTCTTATTTATATCGATACCCCTTGGCCCTTATCACTTTTCTTATTTATGCATATTTTATGGAAACCGCCATGGACGTATTTGAAGTAAAGGTAAAATGTCAGACTGAGGAAGCACCCCACCCCCACCCATCCGAACGGAGCCCTACATTAATCCTTTGAACTGTTTTGTTTTTCTTCTAGTGGCAATTTATGTTAAGGAAAATCACCTGTCGCATGTGCTAACATGCTTACAAATTTGAGAGGTCTGCCATCCCACACAGTTTCAAGGTTCAGTCAAGTGAAGGGACCGTGAGGCTCATTTTCGATATGCAGAATGCACCATCCCCGTACTTACTTAAATCCTTGCTCTTGTTTGCATCTAAAGACGGGCAAAATACACAAATAGAATACGATATAATTTTCCATTAATAGATGCCTAAAACTCTTAATCAATTTTTGAACACAAACATTTTTCTTTACGCAATCTCTGTTTAAATAGCTTTTTATCGACAATACAAGTCCAATCAGAATTCTGAACAACTCTTCCCTT
Organism: Eutolmus rufibarbis; assembly: GCA_963920795.1. Classification (NCBI taxonomy): domain Eukaryota; kingdom Metazoa; phylum Arthropoda; class Insecta; order Diptera; family Asilidae; genus Eutolmus; species Eutolmus rufibarbis. The sequence goes on from OY987205.1 coordinate 34,887,512, forward strand.
CCCTTCTTTAACCATCTGGCATCCACCCACAAACACAAAATAGAGAGAGAAAAATCAATTCGCTCTTAGACGACGGTACGCAACCAATTCATTTCAATTTTCTAGGAATATCGAATGTTCGCCTGCCGACAAACCAACCAGAGTCAACCGCATCCCATTGACAGAGGCAAAAGAAATTTGTAGCTATTTTAATCAAAAGCCATTCAAGGCATTATGTTAAAGCTATTTGTCTGCATTGATCTAATTTCCCTTTAAAATATATCCAGGCAACTTACCTCAACTTTTTGCAGAACTTTATCCAGCCCCGTAATGATGATTCCCTGTTGAGCCATCTGATCAATGGGAATTGCATCCGGAGTGACTTTGATGCCAGGAACTACCTTCAGTGTAACAACGTCGGTGATACCATTGGGGAGCTGAGCCTTATAAGCACAAAAAAGAACAAATAAGAACACAGACGAAAGCGAAACAATTTTAAATTGAATTTAATTGAAACGAACATTTGAAAAGCAGTAAAATTCCGTGAAAGGAAACCTACCTCCAATTCAATGTTGATCTCATTCGTTTTAACAACATTCATAATTTCGGCAAAGTTCGTAACGAGCTCAATTTCGCATGCATATGTGCCCTGCTCCTTGTCAAACATTGGGGATACTTTGTAATTCTCAAGAAGGAGAATTCCAAGTTGTTGTTTTGATGTGAGTCGGCAAGAAAAGAATCTCACAGGGCCCCTCTCCACGTAATTCAGGCATTTTGAAATATTTTTAGCAATCTAATGGAGAGAAAATTGTTTATTCAGACGTTGGATTTCCTTTTACCCAAAATGAAAATTCTTAATATGCTAAATATTACCAAGTTTGATAATTTCTCGATTTGCAAATGATTCCGCACCATCAAATGTCCGCGGTATGAGTTTCCGCTGAATACATCGAACGATTTGAAAAATTCAATCTGAAAGGCAAGCATTTACGAAATGAGTTTTATAATGGTTTGGTAAAGTTTAAAAGGTTAAAATAACAAAAATACGAATATCTTATGTTTGTGAAGGCATTCAAACATGTTAGAAGAATAATAAAAGTGCTTCAGATATTATATAATCATAATTGAGTCTTTAATCCATAATATTTTTATCAACTTCTTTCTCTTCTTCTTCTCATTCCCCTCTCTCTTTAATTAATTACATTTTCTTAAGCTTCAAGATTATTTGTATTTTAATATACAATCGCCAATTAAAATTGAATTGAATTGAATGACCTTAAAAGGTGCCTTCAAGAGCAATTTATTTATAATAAACCTTAAACACTTTGTAAGAAATGCTCTTTCGCCCGACTTAAGGGGGGAACTACCTTTAGAAACTGAAAACAAAATACATTTTTTCAATTTTTTTTCTGGAAAATGAATACAATGCACATCAAATTGATATAATATATATTTAAAGCAATATTTCGAGAGAAAAAAAAAATTTTTTTTTACACTGTAAAATGGAAACTTAATACAGTTTTGATGGATATTGTAACTCCTCTCGCCGCTGACTTCGAAATTGGCGAGAGTGATTCCTGCCGCAATTTTCATCTGAAATCAAAAAACCGAACATTTTTTTACTCAAGAGGGTTTTTTCTCGTAGACAGACTTTGATCTTTGCGAAATTCGAACATTAACAATAAAAATCGGACTTTAACTGAATTTGTCTTTAGTTTTGGTTAAATTTTCGATTATTTTTGCGATAAAAATGGACTGCAAATGATATGTTTTCTATGTCCAAAGTCTATCTAGAGTAGTTTTTTATGCCCTTTAAAATGAGCGGTGAACGAAAAAAATCGGTTCACTAGCGTTTGCGCAATCACTTACGCCGTTTTGAAAAACGTGGTTTTGAGGAAACGCCGTTTAAAGTTTGCGGTCAAGAAAAAAGGAGCTTACTGAAGTAAGAGGTTAATCAGCTCCACCAGGTTCGTAGAGCATACCCTCAACTTCCTCGAAATATTCATTTTTAGCGAGTTATTCCGCTCTACGAAAAAAAATCGATTTTTTGAAAAATCTAAAGGTAGTTCCCCCCTTAAGTTTTTACGATATGTTATTTAAGAAAATAAATGGGAATAAAATGCGAGGCATTTTCGGATCGCTATATTTTAAGTCGTTAAATAAAATTTTTTGAACATTATAAGTTGCTCTGATATAGGGAAAAAAACTAAGAAACATATAATATAGGCCTTTATCTTTTGAACCGAAAAAAATCCTGAATGATTTTTATTTCGCGGTAAAAATTTTGTATTCAAAAATAATAATTTTAGTGAGATACAAATGTACAAATTTACAAGGAGATTTTTAAAAAGCCTATCTGAAATCCATAGAGCTTCATGAGCAACATTCAGATATATTTCACTCATATTTCCAACTATACTTTCCTTAAGCTTTTTATTTAAACATTTAAAAATATAGATTTTTTCCGGTTTCTGATCTTAATTAAAAATCAAATTTTTAATACTTTTCTTTCACCAAATTGTTTCTTTGACATTCCTTATTTACCTTATCAGCATCGCGAATTTCCAAATCATATTTAAGGAAGCTGCCTTGTTGATCTCCATTTGTTATTATAACTTTTTCTCCAGCCTTGTGCCTGCCTCCAATAACACGAGCTAAACCTTTAAAAACATAAAATTTGGTATTATTCATAAATAATGATGTAAACAATTTTATTTGAAATTTAAGGCGTGAAAAGACGAATCCATCCGCTGTGCTTTAGTTTTCCATTAAACTTATTTTAAAATGCCTACATAAAATAATATCTGTTAAGGCACTCATCCTCCAGAGTAATTTAGAAAGAGATAATTATTTTTCCGCCCCATGTAGCCCATTATCATTAATCCCCCTTACATACCTTAATCACACAATAAATCTGATGATTTTAATCTAAAATTCAGTCGCAAAAATGTAGCTATTGCTAAGGAATTAGGAAGCCTAATGATCTCTGGAAAGCCAAACAACAATGCTCCTTACAGCACAGTTGAATATTAAGCAAAATTTATAGTAGCCAAAAAACTCCATGAATTGACGATAAATCAAGATAAAATTACCACTTGCAGCCCCAGTTAAAGAAATTTACGACGCTATAAGGAAAAATAACATCTTGAGACTTCAAAAATTCAATTTGGCTATCTTTAACATGTGACTTTTGAGGGTGTCAACCGTACTTTAACTGCCTATTAACAGCAGGAAACTTTTATTGTATATTAATACCTCTTCCGCACGAACGGACATTCAATTCTAGTCACGGAAACTATCGAAAGCTTTTGGAAAGATAATCGCTGTATTAATAAATCATAAATTGACTTGAGTTGAACATTAACGAGATTAATGTCGCAGAGGTGTATGGGTTATCTTGCGAGACAATGCGTTAGAATTATTTCTACTAAAGTCACCTACCAACGTTATAATAACAGCCAATAAAACTTCGTGAACTACTCGTATGCATTTCTTTTATATAATAAAATATGATACTTGTTCGTTTTTCTAACGACTTGGTACTTTAGGTTCTTGATAGCTGCCAATATCCCGATGTAAACAGATTAATTTATGAGCTAGAATAGAAACTCAATTCAGACTTATCAAAATAAAAGGTTAAAATCGAAAATGCAGCGCAGCGAAGCTAAACTTTCCGATATCCATCTGAATTTTGCTCCGGGAATTGATGAATTTTGTATATGAAGGAAAGTGATGCATTTGCGAATTTACACAATTTTATCTCTTTTGTATTAGTATTCGAAAATAACTATATAAAAACAGAATACGAAAGGCGCATATATCAGAATAATTTCAATTATTATAAGGTTAATATGGACATAGAATGAAAAGGAAAATTGTTCTATATATACATCGATTTTGGAAAATATCATCATCAATCGCCCTTGGCGTTTGGTCAATAACTTTAATTAGTAATAACCAAATATATGTCAAATTTTGAGTAGGATATAAATCTATATTTTGTTATAGTTCGCTTTAATGTTGCTTGTTTCCATGATAAAATTAAATGACTAAATCCGATTTTCATGCAGTTTTCTACCAAAACTACTTTTCTTTTAATTGTTATTGAACTCTTTGAATTTATCGTTTCTGTTTTTATTGGCATATTATGTAATCAAAATTTGTGGTATAAAATTATAAACCGCTTTTGAAGTTGGTTGCAAACAGATTATTTAGTTTTGGTCTTCATAAGTTAAAAATGAATTGATAAATTAGTGTCACAACTATGTATATGCATAAAATTATAAAATAATATTGACTACGTTTTATGCGACAGTTTCAATTTAGGACTAGAAACCGGTTATAGGCCAAAACCTGGGCTACCCGTATAAATAGCACAAACTGGACTAGGACATTTGCAGTATATAATTATTTTACTATCTCGCACGATTACCACCTCCTCCAGACTCCAAAAAACTTTGCTCACTATAGGAAATGCCACTTTTACTTTATGACATACACACACACACTTTCAAATAAATCAGACCTAGTCCCAATTCAACTGAGGCTAGGCCAAATTTCTGACTTGCCCATTTATACGGCAAAACAAATTCGGACTTTGGCCTACTCAAGGCAAAATCCCGACTTTGGTTATCGTTTACGAAACTAGACCCAATCAACCATTCCATCACGATCTCTTTCAAATTCCCTTTTTCTGTCCAGGCAAAGATTTAATGTAGTTTTTGAATATCATGAACCTAACATCGAACTACCTCTTCCTGGAAGTTATTCAGTTTTTTTCCAAAATACAGGAAAGTGTTTCACAATTGCAAAATATTTTTGTATGTAGTACGTACGTGTGCATTTTTCAAAGTGCAATGTGCTTGAAAGTTCAGAAAAACTTTACAATTAAAATTAAAAAATTGTATCTGCCAATAACACGCTTTTGTTTCAAAGGATCTTTTAAAACAAATTAAATCGAAACCCCATCAAGTTGAGCTTCACTACAAAATTGAATTCAAGGAATTTTGTATAAACCTGTTTTTATTAGCTGCAATTTCATATCAATTGAGCCAGGGATAAAGTAGCCAATAAATTTTAGCATATAGAAACCATTTTGTTTCATATTTTATTTAATTCTAGCTATTAATCCTACAATTTTGAGCCACTGCTTTTTTCACATGCCGATAAAATTAATATCTAAATGGAATTCAATCACATAAAAAACGAAGCACGCCCTTTTTATTCTGAATGTACATAAATTGATAAAGTTTCCTGAAATTAAAATCTCTAAAAGAGTCCTTCATTCAACGATATGTTTGAAAAAGTTTCGCGATATTCCATTTCCATACCCAAATTTTTACCAAAAGTATTGCTTTTGACACTTAAGTCCCAATATTGATTACAATCTCGACGTCCTTTCGATTTGCAAAGCATTAAAGGATTTGGTTAAATGACGAACTAAATGATTGAGGTATCGATAAAAATGGGGAGATTAGGCGTACTCACCGGTGTGTCTGTTTATTGCAACCATCTGATCATCTGAGGAGCTCCAGTAGGTTGACATGGAGAGTGGGGAATCGAAGCAGATGATATCACCAATGGAGAAAATGCTCTGCAATCAATCTGAATTCGTATCTTTTCACCATTTAAAGGCCAAGTAGGCGAAATTTACCTTTGTTGGGAAAATGTGTTTCGACTCTGCAACGGATATCTTAACAAAATCCTCAGCATGTTTCACCCCAGTGTTGTCCTTTAAAGTGATGGCAATCATGTTATTGGTTTCCCGCGGAAGATTTATCTGGAAAATAGATGAAATTCCAGATTAAACGAGATGAAAAAAGAAACAAAAAACCAAATGAAGAAGGGTATACCCACGGCAACAGTTTGATTATTTCCAATTTGAATGTCGACCATATCTTTATGTGACAAATCGTATCTTATCCCATTGACGTCTTCGATGTTGTGATAGAATTCGTTCCCAAGGTTGTCGTGAAGAGTTACCTTGAGCACAATATTCATTCCGCGCGGGATTTTTTCCTCTGTTTGCTTCAATTTAACAGATGGATATTGCAATGAAGTTAGGATGTATTGAACATTCTTCACTTCAATTCCGATCGGAAGCGTCTGTTCGAATGTTCTTGCCTGCGCCAAGGAATCATGATTTATTATCAATCGATTTTCAACTTTCCCTCCAAATCACACTCACAATAATCGAATCCCGCCCAAGAGTATCTCCAGACTTTACAGTCCCATCCGGTGTTACTTTCACGATTCCACTCGATTCTCCATCAGGTTTATAAGGTTCATATAAAACATCATTTAAATTTGCTTTCAATTGGATAGTACTACGTGGGGCAATAAGTATGGAATCCATTACGATTCTCTTCGGTGACTCCAGTTCCAGCATCTTAAAAACTGCCAGGGGAAAAGACAAGTGTTATTTACTTTTGTTTTATGTCGAAAATGTTCCGAGAAAGTACCATAAACCTCAACGGATGACGCAAGCCTTTGACCTCCAGGTAGAATTACCGTCGCGGTTATTTTCGTTTTTCCTGGATTTTGAGCCCGAACGCGAACAGTTATGAGATCACGATCGGTGTAATCAATACCTGAGATCAAAATAAATTCCTTAAATGGGTATTAAAGAAACAATAGTCTTAACGAGCAGAAAGTGCACACAAACAATAATGATGAATTTTTATGTCTGAGATACACCTACTTCAGACTAAACAGAAATTTGTAAGTGATGCCGAGCCACTATGAAAATGAAATAATAATTTAAAAGTATTAATAAAAAAGAAACATTTTTAGAGTTCGACTATCTGTTGGAAAACCACAAGTTATGCTACAGTAATATATTTTTTATCATAAAATAGTCCCCAATTTTACAATACTAAAATTCCCTCTTATCCTTATCTTATATTTTCAGTAAGCGAAAAATGAAATTCTTTAATTTCCCGCAATTTAATTCACATAAAAACATCACTTTTAGAACATTAAATAATTCAGATGTAGAACATCTATGTACTTGCAAACTTTATAAAGTTGGAAATAGAACGCCACTTTAATGCATTTTTCACCCAAACTTAATTGATTCCGATGCCAACCTGCTCGCATTTTTCATTGTGGGAATCTCATTTCATTGAAATGAAAAAATGCACGTAGTGCAGAAAAAAAAATTCCACAAATATCCCTCCTTCATCGAGTGAGGTGCTAAAAACTTGCATAATTAAAACGTTACTAACGTTAGCTCTTTTGCACAGTTTGAATAAATAATGAAGTAATTTCCGTCAATCATTTAAAAGCCACAAATGTGCAATTTTCGTAATATGTTTACAGCTATAGCTCATTATCGTTTATCTACTAATTCATCATGTGGCGAGGACAGTTGCATTTCCTTAAAGGAAATACAAAAGTGGAAAATTTCATTTTTGTCGGTACCTCTTTTAGTTATTTTTACAGATTTTTCTCTCTAAATTATGAATTCGCAAAGAAAATGTTGCCACCTCGTTTTTCAAAAAAATAATTGTTTTGCAAAGTATAATACAAGATTGCCACTTTTGAAAATTCGTAACCGAGTGGAAATTTTGATATAAATTTCACGACGAACAAATAAGAAAAAAAGAATAACTCATTAAACGCAGAAAGACGCGAACAAATGGCTTACAGATCCGACTTGTTATTATCATTTTTAATGATTTTCATTTTCTGACAGAGGAACAAATTATTTAAAAATTCTTGATATCAGCTCTCCGGCTATTTGTTTTCCCTGCCTAGTCGTATAGTGCAACTAGCGTTGATAGTCTGCACTCACTTACTTCTTATTAAAATTCATCACGTGATGTCTTACTATGCCTTATATTGTTTGGCAAGTAGCCTACTCGAATAAAATACCACCTACCTGCTTCGGAGAATATTCCAAAGACATCAACAACATCTGGTTGATTAGTTGACCAAATAATTCTCAAAGACTCCAACGTGCCGAGGATCATGGGAGATAAATCAGGAACGCCTGAAAATAAATAATGAAAGTAAAGGAGGAAATTTAACAATCTGTGTACTGTTCACACCCCAAACAGATGCAGGCATTGTAGCTCCGGATTTAATTCTGACCAAAGGGGTTCGAACTTGTATTTTCTCCAAAGGTACAACGAAAATCTCTATCGTGTCCTCAGAAAATACGATTTGTTTGCCGGTTGTGGGGTGGTTGCCAACACATCTCCCAGTAATCCTTGTGCTCCCAAGCTTTTTAGCCTGCACAAGGGCCGAATCCATGGCTATTGGGAAAAATCAAAACATTAAAGCGGACCATCAGACATATAGACATGTTGTAAATAAGTCAATAACTAGCCACAGTTTACAGTCCCTGTACCAATCGACGTTCAACTAAATAAATAATAGGAGAGAGCAAGGGTTACTTACAAACAATATTTTGATTCTGGACTGAGTAAACAATGTTGACGTCTGGTCGTGGCCCTCCGTGGTAATAAATTTGCACACTCGATCCCACAATCAATGTTGAGTTCCTTGGGTACAATCGGAGGGGTGGAAAAACCTAAACAAACAAACATTTTCCTGGATTTAAACATACTTAGTGCAAAAGGGACAGTTTTTTTTCTTGCATTTTCCATTAGTTTACACTGATTACTTATACAATTCCGCATTCAAATTTATTCCTCTATAGAAATTATGATCCAGAAACTTCTGATTCAATAGCTAATAAAATTTAGGCGAATATTTATTATATTATTAAGAAACTATAAAATCTGAGTGTATCTTTAACATAATAAGGAAATTGCTACATCGCAATTCCTTTACCTTCAAAGAATCATTTACGACGGCAATTAATTTGAAAGTTACCGAATTCAGACGTTTGCTCGAAGACAACAAGGAATATACTGGTGTGAAAATTGGAATGGGCAAACTTTGGATAAGCTTCACGCCCTTTAAACGTGAAGTAGCCCAAATCCTCAAAGCAAAATCAATCCTTGAATACTTTGGTTAACCTAGAGATATTCCATTGTGTGTACATATATGTAAAACACCTGAGGGTATCCGGTTTGAACTTCTGTCAACAAAGATGAAATATTTTTCAATGAATTTCACCTTTTCAAGCACCCTGGCAAAGGGTTTTCACATGATAACTATGAACTTTCTCGGGGTATAAAATATTGGAAAATTTCGATATGCCGTGAAACATAGCGAAATCAACATCCGTATAAATATAGAAAAACATTTCAATAATAAATCACCCTTAGAGATAGATGTTATTTGAATCAGTGCGCTAGGATGGGATGAGAGTCGATCCATATACCTAATATTGATTAAAAGTAAAAAACGATCCTGTAACCAGTATATTCTGTACCTGATTTACACACAAATAAATTTCATTTTCTAAATGGACTTATCTGTAGCAAACTCTGCCAAAAATAAACCATCAATTCATAAAACTAAATAAAAGTAATTAATTTGTAAACATTATGAAAACTCATAACGCGCTGAAGTTAATGAGAACTTAAAATCTTCCTTAAAAAAAAACAAAAAAAATTGTATTTATAGTTTTACTGATCGTTACGAAAAGAAATTATGTCCCACTTAACCTGAAAAATCAAAATAACTCGAAAAAAACGCATCATACAGAAAAATTCTCCCAGAGAAAAAATCAATATCTCCTGTGGGTGGACAGGGGGCAATTTTGAAATTTCATTCATTCACCACCCTCAATTTCTAGATAAAAAAAAACGGCATTAGAAATGGACAAAACACCTAAAATTATATGCATCGAGTTTGAGGTGTTTTTAAAACAAACCATAACCAGTTCTCATGTTCTCGGAAGTATTCAGAAGGAATTTAATTAAAATCTCGGAACATTCTTTAATTTAACATCTACTATACGTTTTTCTTTTTTTCTAAGCATGTTGACAAACTTTTAAATTTATCGATTTTAAAAAATAGTTCCCTTTAAGGGATGATACCTTTGAGGGACAATTATTGGCATAGCAAATTTGTAATCATTGTTTCTAATAGCTCTTATAGTAACAATTTTTTAACTGAGCTGATTATAGCTAATGCAATTAACAATTTAATTCTATGGGAACATACTTCCCTATTTCTAAAAAGAAATTGGTTTGATATTTGCAAGACTTATAAAAGAAAAGAGGAAATATTTTACTCAACATAACTTTTTTTAATTCTTCAGTGTTTGTTATTGAACTCAGGTAAAATTTATATTTAGAATAAAAAATAAAAATATATATATACATAAAACTTACTTGTATATTAACAGGCTCACTTGAAACTGCATTCTCTCCAAAACCAGAATTAAATACTACCTTAGTTTCACCGAGCTCATTGCCAGAGATGTAATATCTGGAAGATTATTAAAAAACATATTCTCCGATTTAAATTAAAACGTAAAATCAGAAGCGCAATATTGATCCTTAGCATCATTAAATCTGATTTTTAAATATCACAAATCGGCAAAACCAATAAACCTACCTAATTTCACCTTTCTTCAAATCATGTTGATCACCCAAACGAACGGAGAGAATAGCTTGATTGAATATATTTTGATGTAAGTCATAAATTTGTAGGTTTGAATAATCAATATTCATGAGATTATCATTTGAATCAAAAAGCCTAATTATTCCTTCAATTGTCTTTGATTTCTCAACACGATCAGGAGCCTCAGCAATAATAGACCCAATGGATACAACAGATAACGTCAAAAATGCAGGCTCGGTCATTAGGCATCGATCCATAAGCTCTATTTCAACCTGGAAGGAAATTAAAAGAATTCAAGCAATTTAGCAAATGAAGTGAATTCGTATTACAGTTCCAATTTGATTAGGTACAATCACTAGCTCTCTTGTTCTTGCGTCAAATTCTACAGTTGCTATGTTGGGATCAGATAACTTAAATTCATAAAATCCACTGCCTGAAAATTGAGTTTGAATCATATTTTAAATTATACCTTTTAATTTCCTTCATTAGTTACCTTGACTAATAGGAATGCGCTCAGCTTTACTACGGGCAAGGAATACAGAAATATCCTCAAATGGAAATAGAGTTGTGTTAACAGCCTTGAAGTTGATTTCATTTTCTATGATAGGCTTAATTAATGATCCTCCGGATGTCTGAGATTTTACGAAATATTCAGTAATTTAACCTAAGTTAATTTTAATACAAAATACCTTTCTAATGCCAAAATTGGGCTTTTCAGCAGTAATTCCATAGCTACCTAGTACTGATGAATCGTACTGTGTTACAGTTCCCTTAATTTTAAAATTAGCAGCTATATCAGATATTGTAGCACTCAATACATCTCTCCCAGGAATTCGCAAACCCTCCACAATGTCCTCCTCTGTTTCTCGGAAGGGTATGACATTTTTGCTGTACTTCTCGTCCCCTTGTGCGAATTCCCAGTCAATAACCAAAGAGGAAATATTCATCAGTTTCCGATTTTTATTGTCCAACACTTCAATTTCTATTTCAAAGTTTTCATCCTGCTCCTTTATGCGCATAAGAGAATTTTTCACCTCGAGGGGACAGCTCGTCCTCAATTGTTCAGTCGCATACAAATTCAGGAAGCGAGGCTTCACACAATAAACATTTGTAACAAAAGAGGAAATGTAAGGTGCAAAATTTTTCACTGCAAGTGAATTGTATATCTCAAAATTCAGTGTTGTGTCGCCCACTTTTTTGCAGAGGACCGTATAAGCATAAATTTGCTTGGAATTTTCTCTTTGGATTTCTGTTACTTCAAGTAATGCAGGGTCGGCCTTGATGACCTTCGACAGTTCTGCTTCAATATTAAATATCTTTTGTGGTCCGTTCGAATACAAAATATTACGTGAGGCCCCAATGGGAAGCACAATTTCATTGAGGATTGGATTAAATATGTTTAATTTTTCAAAAATTACTAAAGTAGCTTCATCCTTCAAAATTCGGTCCATAAACCTGTAAGTAAGTCTCAAATTCGTTGTACCAATGCTAGTCGCTCTAAGATGCACTAAATGACAGGCATTTTGAGCCAGCACCTCATCGTCAATTTGCTCCTTACTTGCATCAAAGTGAAAAATTTGATTCGTAAACTCAAATTCAAAGTTCAAATTGCCACATTTTGTGAATGGTACATAACTTCCGTTTACAAAAGCATAGACTCCAATGTGAAGTCGAACGTAGTCCTTAAGAGCTGTTTCGAAATTATATTTTACAATTTCTAGTTTAACTGGTGGCAAGAAGAAAATTTCAGCAGTCCTAAAAATCTTAGTGTTCCTGGACAGAGCGACTTTAATATTGGTGTGTTTCGCTAAGAACGTTTTACCCTTTTCATCAAAATGTTCTAGTTGTTGTCTCAAATCATTGTCAATTTTAGTCTCAGCGACACCGCTTTGGGAGATGTACAAGACGCTGGGATTGTGAGACGACCAGACATATGAGCCGTCACCTCCACTTGCGTTAAATGTAAGTCTTTGTTGTTTTGGACTATCGGGATCAAATGGTAAAATCACACGAGTTGGGTGCAAAGTCAATTCCTTAAAAACTTGCATTTCGGCCTTGGCTGTGAGCTGTGGAAAATTGACAACGTAACAAGCTTATCTTTTTATGTGCACAATGAAAAATTTAACATACCTCTTTAAAAGAACCGTGAATAGCACTTCTACCTTCTTTCACAGCCTCGCCAAAAATACGACTTCCATTTTGACTCTTTTTTAGGGCATAGAAAATCATTTCATCAAACTGGGAGTCGACTGTGTAAAGAGGTCCCAATAATATTTTTTGGTCATCTCTGAAACGAACGTAAAATTTTGATAAATGCATTTAAATATTATTTTGAAATATCCTTATTAAGATTTATTTAAATTTAAATTAAATTAATTGAGGGCATATATTCCCATTTAAAGATTTGAAGAAATCGATTTTATTTTCGTTTCTTTTTATTACTAATAACTGTTAACACTTTGATGAATTTTTAAAAAAATTCAAAAGATTTAATGCCGTTTTTTCTTAACGCTATTATTTTATAATTAGCACTTACGATACCTTACAAACTACTGAATTTAGCTCCATAAAGGCTAATTTTTTTCCGTTACCTTCTATAGTTTTCAACATTTACTTAATGAAATTTATTCTGATCGTAGTTTGAATATAAATAAAAGATATCCTATAATAAAATAATTATGCTGACTTGTTTTTATTCAATTTCGATTTTTTTAAGCTTGAGAATGAGAAAAACCTCTTAATGGGTATTTTAATAAACTCAGCAATATTTCAACATTACTTACCTTGTGTACAAATCAAATGCTATTTCGTGCTTCTCTCCTTCAACAGTGGCCCAATTATAATGGGGAAGCAAATTTACAGTGAGCTTGTGAGCAGTTGTAACAGTCAAAGTGGCTCTTGGTGTTGGGGAATTTACAGAGTCGCCGTCAAGATTTATGCTGCGATCTAGGGGAACATTGCGATCTCTTAACATTACACAAGTTCTTCCCAAACGCTTCCCGGTTGCAGCACTTCCAGAAATACTGGCCAAATTCTCATCCTCAATTTCCAAATAATACTGATTGTTTAGCGAAATTTCCTGCAACTTCCCTTGTTTTAGCTAAAATAAAGAAATTTAAATGCTTATTAAAAAACTGTTTGAATGTTTTCGTAGTCCTTACCTGTAATATCCTGAAATTAATAGTGTCCCCGACAAGAATGTGTACATCTGTGGGATCAAGTATTATGTTTGCCAAAACTGTGATTGCGACTTCGATTTTTGGTACATGACTGTATTCTTGATATGGGAAGCGCACGCTGACCTATCATTAAAATCAATGAAATTTTTAATGAAGTACATATTTAATTAAATAGTTGTTATTGCTCGCGAATTCTTCTGTGTCTTCACAATAATAATGAACACGTTTTTCTTTTTACAAATGATTTTAATAGGTTTTATTTTTCTTCAACTTCTCTATGTCAAAATATTACGACCCTTTTATTACACCGAGAGAGGAATAGTCAAACCTCGACATATAGACAAAAATTCTAAACTGAACTACTGTTTTGTTCTCAGTACAATTTCTCTCATATGTAAGTATCAATTACTTTTTTAAGCAAATGCATTTTTGATGAAGAGTCCCGATTTTGATGTGATTATTATGGTAAAGTAGCATATAATAACGTAGAAATTATTTATTTGCATGTCATATGATTGAAGAATATTAGATGAAACCTATACAAATGAAATGTTATTAAATCGAAGTGCATATAATTTATTAATTACAAAAACTCAGAATAATATGAATTAATAAATTTCGGCGTAATTTACATTTTGTTCAAATTAGGAGTTGCAAGAAGTCGAATGTTTGTGTTGTAAACGATTATAAAAAATATTTTATATAGGCAGTAGTAACAAAACAATTTTAAGGATCTTATAGAAAATTTGAATCTGCTTACAGCATAATTGAGAAAGGATGGAACTCAATGCTGAGGGTCAGCGAAAGCTCTCTCTAGCAATTAAATTAAAATGAGATTTTATAGAGAAATGTGTTGCAAATAAAACTGATGGAATCGTCTTAGGTTCGTATTATAACATATACTGGATGTTCGGATTCTATATAGAAAACGCTATTCCAATCGATTCCTTGGGATGTTCTGAGCAAATTCTTGTTCTTAGCGATCTTCACTTGACTTATCGCGGCGCCGTTGTTTTAGAAAATTTTACTGGAGCCCTGTTTTTTACTATTTTGATCGAAGGTCCCCTTAAATAAAATCGAAATTTCATAGTTTGATCAACTCAATTGATTTTGCTTTTGAGTAGGATCTGTCTTATAATTTGTCCTAGTGGTCTAGATTGTGCCGCAATATTAGACTAGAATAGCATTTCGAATTAGACTTTTTCTCGGTTTCAATAATCTTATTTAAGGCGTCAAAAGTTCTCCACCTAGCTGTGATCGTTTTTTGAGCTTATCGAAATAATTATTATAAAAGTACTTATCTTTATATATTTTTAAAAAAGTTTGTTACATTGGGAAAATGCAAAATATCTGGAAGTTAAATTTTTGGACATGAACTTATGATTTAAGAGATGCTAAGATGAAAAAAGAAATAACGTTTGGGAAATAAGAGACCAAGATATCCTGCTTGGCATCTTCAACAACCTGGAAAAATAAATAGAAGAACATCTAGCGGTTGGGGCTAATATTAAAACTACTATTTCATGATAGTGGGAACTTCATTCGTCATCGTCGTGGGAATAAGACTTATACTTAAAACTTCCACAATAGGAGTGGTTTTCACAGCTATTCCACTTCTTAGTTTATCATCGGAAAAAGTAGTTAATAAGCTTACGTGTGATGTTCCTGTATTGATCCCCTCGAGGAGGACCATGTAGCCCCTTTTCCCAGTCGATTCAAACTTCTCCAGCGACGCTGGCACCTCATGGTACTTGCTCTCGGTGAATGTTAAAAACCGGAGGACCTGCTGCCAGGTCGCATCCCTCTTGCCGTAGCTCTCGTAGTCCTGAGACGAAATAACCCAGTCGAATTCGACGCCTTCGAGGGTTGTGAACGCATTCCCCTGAGAGTCCTGGGCCCACAGCTCGAAGGTCTCTGGCGCCTCCTCGAGATACAGCTCCCTTGTTGTGGTCAGCACGCCGAGCTGGTCGATAACGTCCAGGATCACATCGCACCGCAGCACGTCTCCGGAGCCCGTGTTTTCCGCCAAAACGATTGCGGTGTTTCTGCGCTTCTCGCGCGTCAGGACGGTCACCACGGCACGTGAAGAGCACTCATTTTCAGAGTCCTCGTACAACGGTGAAATTTTGATCAGGTCTTGTCTTGATGAGATCCTGAAATTATTTCGAATACGTTAAAGCGGATTCTCAGAAATTCAAAAGTAATCGCAAGGAATTGAAACAGCCGGCAACGAGTTTCACTTGGAGGTTATGTGCGGCACTCACCACTTAAAACAGCCTTTTTCTATCACTTCTAGGGTAAAATTAATTGAAATCTTGTCAAATATCGGCAGCAGCACTCTTGGGTAATTTAATTTTGTCGCCTCGCTGCCTTTAAATACGCAAAAAAGCGCTAATATAGCGCAAAATGTCGTCACTTTCCACATCTCGCAAAATTGCGGTAACTTCTGAAATTGTTTTAACATGTAAACAAACTTTTCGCTCCGTCAAGTTGGATGCGCTGGAAGTGAAAGTTGTCCGTCTTTTTTTTCGGTTTCCAATATTTTTTCCACACTTTCCAAAGACAACAGCAACCGCTGTAAAACAATTGTGGAAGGCAAATGTCATTTTTGGCCTAGCGCTGTCTGAAGCAGGACCAGCAGGGCGGATATTTTAATTTTGCGGAAGTATTCCGCAAGAATGGGCACCGAGAAGAATAATGGTGACGAGAAGGGCAAGGAAAAGTCCAGGATCAGCAGAAAGATGTACAGCATGACCTACGTGAGGAGCCTAACACGCCAGGAGGTGCTGGCTTATATCGGGCGCCTCCATAAGGCGGTCAAGAAGCAGGAAAAAAAACTCAGGAAGTACAAGTCCAAACTCAAAGCGCTGGTGGGAAACCCTTGAAATATTAAAGGAATGGTTATTTATACAAATCTGTTCACAGAAAACGAAGGCGTTGGACAAAATAGTTAAACCCCCGAAGAATGACGACGTCAAAACTGAGGGTAAGGGTCACTTGGGTGTTGCGAACTGGGGCTCACTGATTTCTTTACAGACGAACCAAAGGAGCCACTTAGTTTTATAGACGAGATACGAGAAGCTGCCGAAAGTGCCCAGAACCAAAATGGTTTTATCTACGAGCCTACCTCCGGCCTTTACTACGACCAGAAGACGGGTTACTATTATAACGCGGTAAGTACTTTTAGAAAGCCGTTCAGATAATTAAAATGGGTGATCCGAGTCCAAATTCTCCTACGGCTAAGATTTTGTAAAGGAGTTCCGTTTTATTACTTTCCTTTCACATTTATTAACACTTATGCATACTATCAGCGCCAATGACTTCGTTTCCAGTTCGTAGCGTTTACTGTACATAATTTAAGTAAGTTTTCACATTATACAACGAGCCTTCCGGCACGTGGCGTCATATTTACGTAAGAACTGGAAATAATTCAAAAGACCGACGAAATGTTCCTCCGTCTTTTTGTTGAACACCTGAATATAAAAGCAAATAATTTGTAATAAAACAAACCATAAAAAAAAAAAAAAATAGAATGGGAAATTTAACATATAGTAAAGATACTGTTCAAAATTTGCCTTCGCTGAATTGAGACTTAAGATTTGAATCAAATGGATATGAGGACTGGCGTACGGTACTCACGATCGTAGCGTCTGTGGCATGGTCACCCGGCCCATAGCCCATAGCCACACTGACGAGATCTGGCTGGAGCCCCGGCTCGAAACCCCGATCACTTTTTGAGCTGCCTCTGCGGACGAGCATTTACTCAATCAATTTTAAAAAGTGTCCCTATATAAGAATTCCAAGCAGAGGCCCATTGTGCAATTTTTGCCAGCCAACCAGCGGGCAAAATTGTGACAATACTAATACTAATTAAAGATTTTTTGTTTATATATCAGAGGACATACATAGCTTCTTCATAAACAAAAATTTACATGTTAAGTATTGTATAAATCTGAATGACGAATTAAACTCATGCTTAACTTAGGCAAAACAAGTACATGAGGAGTATCAGCCGTCAAATGTACCCAAGGGGTTAATTAATTTTCATATTATTAAAATAAATTTAAATAAATTTACCATATACTTAATTTAGTGAAATTGGACATAAAGAAAATTTTCATTCTCACAAAAATGAACGAGTTATTTAAACTAGGGGCCTATTTTAAACTTAAACCTATTTTCTCTTTTAAAGAAAAATTTAGTTTTAACGAAATGATTTTCTGTAATAATTTGCAGTTTAGATTATTTGAAAAAAATACCAGTTTATTTGGTATAAGTTTAAACTGCGTGTAATTACATTCTGATATTGCTTAATTGGAAATCTTTTACACTTTATTAGACTGTTGGAATTCGATAGAAAAATATTGAAAGTTTGAAAATTATTCAATTTTTTTTGTATTTACCAAAAGTAATAAAATTACCCATCCCGCTATTCCTCTTCATTTTTGCAAATGCCAAATCTCATCTATAATTAATTTTTCAGGAATATGGGCTTTACTACGATGGTAATAGCGGCTGCTATTACCAATACGACCAAGAAAAGAATGAATTCCGATTCCATTCCCAAGTTCAAGTTGAAAGGACCGAAGCGGACAAGGTAAACCAGGTAGCTGGCACAATATTTTGTGTTAATTTTATAAATCTATTTACAGGTTGATGATAACTCTTACCTAAATAATTTATTAGTTATATTTTCCCAACTAAATATTGATCAAATGCGTGAAAACGCTTTAGGTAAGTGTGATCCGAGAGCATTGCGATGAAAACGCGGATTTCTTCATTGTTGCAGGCTCAAAAGCGGCTCAACGATGATAAAGATGATGAAAACTCAGGTGCCTCAAAGAATATGGTCTATAAAAAGAAGAAGAAAATTAAACGAACTAGTGAAGCTCGTTCGGATGAAGAAGATGGTGAAATTCTTTCAAGTTCCGATGAGGATTCAAACTCCGATGTGAAAACTTTATGTTACGATTCAGACAGTAAATACGAAGGTAAGTCATTGCAGGAATCAGTGGGAGATTCGCGTTCTCATCGCGTTTGTGTTAAGTTGTATTGCTTGGTTTGATAGGTCTATTTTAACTTTATCTTCATTTTTATTAGGACTTTAGAACAACGCACACATTTTATAAACAAGACAGTATTAAATCGTTCATCATCACAATAAGTCTAGCCTAACCTTTATAGTTCTTTGCATAAGTTCAAGCATCCTGAAAGTTTTTTGTGAGGCTATAATACCAATAGCTCTAGAAATATTAGTTAAATTTTAAATTGTACTCTATAGTCATTATGATTGAAAATAATGCACGATATATTATTAGTATTGAGAACATTTTGAATACATTTGTTTTCTCCAGATATTGCCAAAAGATACCCACCATCTTTACGTATGATTGTACAAGAAACGAACACATCAAAGCTGAAAGTCGGCACGTTGTACATGATCACCTATAAAGGAGGCAGTTTAGGCCGAGAAGGAGATCATGACGTTTTAATTCCAGATGTTAACGTATCTAAAGTACTTCCTTTCAGTCAAGATCCAGAATTTTTATTCACGAAATTATCGAATTTTGCAGTATCACCTCAAATTTTCCTACAACGAAGAAAAGGCTACTTACGAATGCGTTGATTTAGGATCACGCAATGGAACATTTCTGAATGGGAAGCGCATGTCGACCGCAAAACAGGAAAGTGATCCCTTAAATATCGTTCATGGGAGCATATTACAAGTATCTCAAACAAAACTGCTATGCCACATTCATAATGGAAATAGCACCTGCGGACACTGTGAGCCAGGATTGCTAGTTGAACAAACAGATACTCAAAAGAAAGTAACTCGTACGCATAAGGAGCAATTGAAGACACTACAAAAGAGATACGGATTGGAGAATGAAAGTAAGTTTGAATTCCGGTAATCGAGTATAAATGATTAACTCAATATTTTTTAGAGTATGTTGAGTCTAAAGTTGACGCACAGTACAACGACAGGGCGGCTGTTCGAAGGGACAAAATTGGGAGCTCGAATGATTACGAAAAAACACAAGTAGCCTCAACAGAAAGGTAAACACTATTTTAGATAAATAAGTCAGTTAATGTTTATTTATATTCTATTATATTCTAATAGCGAAATTCCAAGCGATAATAAGGGATTCAAATTGCTCTCAAAGCTTGGGTGGAATAAGGGTGAAAAACTCGGAAAGGGTAGTGATGGTCTTTTAGAACCGGTAAGTTATTTTAAAATAAATCAAATTGTTGTTGGCTAAGCAACGAAATGTGTATATTTTGTTAATCCCATACATCTTACAAAACGCAAATATAAGCTCAAGCTTAATGTTAAAATTATATTAAATTAATTTATTTTAGATACCCCTGGTGAGCAATGAAGGAACTAAAGGTCTTGGATGCACTGCACCCTCAGTTAGTTTAAATATTAGTAAACAGTACCTAAAGAAAAACGCCAAGTGGAGGAAAACTCAGGAAAGATACAAAGAGCTATCTAAGCTCGACATATTTTGTGATAATGAGGACAGTAGTGATTAGATCAGGGATATTTTTAACTTGTTAAATTATTTGTAGACTAGTGATTTGTAACTAAACTAATCAATTGTGAGAAATTATAGTATCAGCTTAGTAACAAATCTTTTTTCCTTAATGAAAGATTTTTTTTATTCCAGCTATTCTAAGTTTATAGCTGTAATGGGCTTGTGTTTGGATTTTAAGGAAACTTAGGAGAAATAAAAACTTCTTGGCTCATTCCAGATCGCGAATATGTAAAGGTAGGTATTCTATTTATTCACTATAAATAAAATGCTCAAACGTTTCAAAATTTTCGGGAAAAAAAGACTAGAATACTAAAATAGCAAAATCGATTAACCCAAAAGTTTATAAATACTTGGTGGTTGCAAACATGTTCATACTTGTATGTGATATAGGAATTGCACAAAGTAAATATTCTGATATCTTACATAACAATAACTTTCGTAAACGAGAAAAAATATTGGCCCTACCATCAAAAACGATGTCTGTTGTGAGTCAAAATGTTCGTTTTAATACACGCAGAAATACAAACTAAAGCAAAACATGTGATCAATTAAAATTAATAGCATTTAACTACCATACTTTATTAACTATCTTTCTATTTCTTATTTTATTCTGATTATAATGTATAAAATTCTCAATTTAGTTAATTGAATAAATCCTAGTTTTATTTTTTATATTTTTCTCAATTGCATAGATTGTAATTAATGGCTAAGAGCGAAAGAGAACTTGTTTTGTAGAGACAAACATTCATAATAAGTTGTAAGGTGAAATGAGCAGGTCAGCAGTAATTAATCCAATAGAAGACTTATAAAAGAGTCGTTACTAAGAACTGTCCAACCATCGTGTCGCTTTAGCACATCCATGCTTACAGTCTTATCGATGCCGACGATCACCTCTCGCCAGATCTTAATTCCTCGAAGAAGACGGAAAATCATTGGTGATTCAAGAAAATAACCAGTGCAAAAGTCATAGAATGCGAGCAGAAAATGGACATCATCACGTTTCATTGGCCAGGCAAAGATTAATTTGTAGCTGTTTGTAGTTCAATTGCATTCTTCACCTTACAATTCTGTGATTACTCGGTAGATTGAAACTGACCAATTTCCGCATGGCTTGTACACGTGACGATTGGAAATAAAATGAATCAGCGCAGAATGCGCGCGGTGATGATCCAACAGGAAGTGCATCACCGTGCAACCTGAGGTTGGAGCCATTCAGCCCGGTAGCTCTATCAAGAATTAATTGCAAACAATTAAGTGAAAATTAGATCAAATTTACGGTTGTCACAATGCAGAGGGCTTTTGAAACAAGACAACGAATTAAATTATGTTTGGAAAACCTTGGGCGTCAATCAAAATAACAATAGTGTGGAGATTCGCGTAATTGCTTTCAAATATTCAGAGTGAAGCAAATTAAACGTTGTATAATACAAAAAGTTATTAAAACTACTTCTACTATTGCGCAGTTTCTATCAATTTTTTTTAATCAGTAAGTAATTATTGAAAGTTTATTTTATATACCCTCTATAAGATTTTTACTAAACTAATTTTTCTTCCTATAGATTTAATCCTTTTCCTAGTTCGTTCGACTTATTTATCCAAAATAATACTTTTTCTATCCATTATCTTCTAATTACTGGGTAAGTTGACCTCCTTGCTAAAGCATTTTTCAAATTATTAATAAATGCATATCATTTGAAACAATATGCTTTTGTTAACATTAAAATATATATTTGAAGTAATTCAAAGTATGTCGTGTGGCATTCCAGCATTATAAAAATCTCATCAGAGTATATTGCACGAAATTTAAAGGTAGATAAAGATCCTATTCAATATGATTGTACACTTAGTTTGTGAACAAGAACAAACATGTTTCCTTATGTTTTTGATCTGCTTTATACATATTTTGGGTCAGTATTTTGAAATCAGCAGCTATTTGGGACCGCGCAAAATTTCAAAATCGTAGTTGAAAGTGAAAAAAACTGTCTATTATTTTCTAGACTTCTTAGGGCTATTGCCCAAAGACTCATTAAATACTAAATGAACCCAAATTTTATTCCGTTTCCGAAAAGTGTTTATTATAATACACCCAATTCTGTTTTTACGCGGTCTTTTTTTACACGGTTTCGATTTAGCACGGTCTAGAAAAAAAAAATTGATTCCGGTTTTACACGATTTCATTCGATTTAGCACGATTAAAAAAAGCTATTTGATTGAGATTTAAAGAAAAATATTTTTATTAACCATAATCTTTTAGACATTTTTTTTTCTATCTGTTTTCTATAAAATAGGGAATTCCCCTTTCTAATTTTATATTTATGTTACTTCTACTTTAAGATTTGAATTGCCTTTTGTTTTTATGATATAAACGGTGCATAATAGTTTTTTTTTGTATGAATCATTTTATTTTAATTATTTTTTACAGGGTTGAAGGATATGGTACTAATACCCTTTTTTTCTATGTACTTCTTGTCTTTTTTTACACGGTTTTGTCTGGAACGTATCTACAGAAAAAAAAAAAACAGAATTAGGTGTATACTTATATTTTTCGAAGTCTGAAAAGATTTTAAATTATCTATCCTATCCAACGATTCCTCGCTTGATAATGTACGATGAAAGTTTTTCGAAATAAATTAAATTTGCTCCTCTGAAATAGATACATACATATGTACTTAGCTTAAAGATTTTTCGCGACAATTGTGAAAAATCCTTAAATTAAAGATCGCTTTACTTTGTTATACATACACAAGTCCTGAAATATTTAATTTAATCAATGATTTCTGAAGAATTTTTTAGAATAACGTAAGCTTTTTATACGTAAGTTAAAAAGAACGTTTTGGGGATTTTTAGAAAATCCAAATGAACGTTTCTAAAAGGTTTCATCAAAATTGGTGAGGACTTGATGAAGTTATAAGGAAACCCTAAAATGGACGTTATGAATCAAATGCCTTATAACACGCAACGTACCTAATGCTTGTTAGCAGACCGGTAGAGCACAACAAACATAAAAGATCTAAAAATTTAACTTTGTTAATAAATGTGCAGTCAAGAGTCTCTTCTATGGTAATGTAGATAAAAGCCACCATCCCACGGGGAAACTTTTATCTCTGAACTGTTGAATTTAATTGAATGGTTGCCTTAATGCAACGCGTCGAGAATCGCCGTAGAAGCGCCGTATAATCTGGCTGCAGCGAAACTATTAAGATGTGCCAATTATTTTAGATGGCTGCGCGGTCGATCTAACTCCTAGCGCGAGCATACAGCTCTGATTGCTATCATCAAATGGCCACAACTCCTTGTAACTCTGAGCCGAGTGAGGCCTCTTGTTTACAGCCAGACTTGACTAATCTCCAGCCGCAGTGAGGCTGGATCGCAGCTAGGCCAGCCCCCGCCGAATAGTTCGAGCCGCTCATTGTCTTCGGTTGTGGAATTCATTTTTTCCCAATAAATTTTATCAATACCAAAGATAGCGCGATTACGGTCTATTGAAGGAAAGTGCAAAGGAGGGCAACGTTCTGGCGAGCGACGGAGCTGAATTACCCGCAGGAGTGCAGCGCAGTGGCTGCATCTCAGACCATTATAATGAACACAATTTTATGCGCCTAACTGAGTTGTAATTTTGATCTAATAAGCCGATAGTTTGCGCCATTGGGCCGCGGAATATCTCGCGGAGATTTGAAAATTTCCCCCGTGGTATGCGCGTCGCTCGCGTGCTCTGAGCCCGGGCACGTTTTCAGTCGTTACGTTCGTTCTAATCATCGCGGTCGGTTGCAGCCCGTGCACATTTGGCCGCTTATCTAAAGCGACTGCAGCAGACGTTAGACTTAGACTGTTACCTGGGCGCAGATCGCGTCCCAGTTCGCCGATTAGAAAAATAATGAACGTGACGTCTGAGAATGCACCTTGACACAATTTATTGGGGAAACTGGCAATTTATCGGGAATTGTTATTCGATCAGATACCGCGTAATGTGGCCGATCGCGGCTTTTCGCAATATCCCCGATGAGTTATGAAAATGGACGAGCTATTGATTGACAAAGGGTCCCGTGCCAGCCGAGGCAGCCTAACCTCCGTCGGAACGGGTAATTACATAAATTTGCAATTTTCCTATTCGAGCTACCGCAGCTCAGTGGGAGTCTTGCGTAGGGCCCGCCGCGCTACGCTTGTCTTAATTGATGAACAAAAGAAAGGGCTTGCAAATGGTTCGGTTTATTAACAGCACGCTCCAAGCGGCAAATCATTGGTCGGGTCTGCAATTTGTAATAAATCAGGTCTGCCTTCGGGAGACGCTTTCAAACGAAGCCGAATGCAATTTTCCAATTAAAATCGTCGCCCTTATGCATTTAATTTAGCTCGATTCGAGAAATTAAGCTAATAACCGACGCGGATTACTTAAGTAAAACCGAAACGAGAACAAACAGTGGCCCACGCTCCGACTGCACCGTGAGGGGGTCGTTAAGCCAAGACGTCTTAATTGGCCGAACTAGTCGCATCTACTAGGAGTCACTCTTAATCGCGCTCTGGAACCAATTGAATCCTTTTTATTTTTAGGGTTTAATGCAATCGTCATTCCATTGGTTTGAATTTTGCAATGCCAACAAGTACTCCACTAGACTTGGAAGAATTAACAAAGAGGAATTGATGCAACAACTCAATCAGACATCCTCCCGCTAACAAGAAAGGTATTATCCTTTTAATGGTTCTAAGCATCCTTCATCCAAGGTCTTATGATAATATACATAAAAAGAAAAACACCAAACTCGAATAAAATAGTTCAACAATAACAGATGAGTCCACTGAGGGTATTTCTTCTAAAAATTTTGTTAATTCGCAATGTGATAATTGCAAAAATTGAACTCTAAAAAGTAAATATAATTAAAGTAGAATAAAAATCTTGTTTGTTGACGAATTTTTGCAAGATTTGAAAACCATCGGAAAATATCAATCCTCCCCACCGATCAATCAAAAATTAACCTGAAAATTATATAATATTTGTTAAATTAAACTGGCACTTTCAATAATAGTTTAAAGAAAAGTGAGGTAAATCTAAAATTTTAAATCAATTTTCCTTCTTACCTTAAAGAAATTGTTGGGGAGCTTGAAAGATATTTCTTACTGTAGACCCCAGGATATTTTATTAAAACAACCTCATATATTTAAATGAAATCAACTTAATTCCTTTACTAGTTGACGTAATTGTTCAAACCATCCCTAAAAGACTTGGTGCAACTAATGACATCTAATTGTCTTATTCAAAAACCAGTATTTTGGTGAATTTATCCCAAAATTGATATTGCATAAAGATCTTTATAAGAAATTGGTTATGAGCCTGTAAAAATGGCTTAGCAAGGGGTAGTCGATGAGATTTTATTATTTTTTATTTAAGACTAAGCTATGTACATATTCATTACAAAATTCTGAGTAGAAATTTCGTAGGCAATCTTCTATTTTCGTGACTTTTGCCCGTTTAAATTATGCATGAAGACAGCAAAGAGTTCAATTGATTTCACTTTTTTTTCGTAAACATAACTTTCAATTTGAAATAAAACTTGAAAACTTTAAAGTGCGCTAGTTAAGTTAGGTCAAATATTTCTGATTTAAGACGATATAACGAGGATCTTTTATTTTAAGTCGTTGTTTGACTCAGATTTATTATTTTATACATTACATCATGTCATAATATAAAATAACCTAGATATTAGATTAGTACTGATGTACAAGCTATGCTAATTTATTTTATCAACTCTTGTTTTGTTTGAATAAACAGGAATCTCGGGAACTGCCAATAGAATTCATGTTTCGACTATGATGTTTAGATGTTTTATTAGTAAAAAATAAACGAACGAATAATGAATTTTCTAGATAAATTTTGAATTTTAATGTTTCATACAATTCGCGTTCCTATATGCTAATTTGCAAATATCGTTCTTAACCTTTAAACATTCATACGAATATTAAAACAAAATTTAAGATCATTCATTTTTCTAGAAAATTAGGAATGCCATATTATTAACTAGCAATTAACAATTTGTTTTGATAAATCCCGATAATAAGAATAACGGCGACACTATTCAGAAATGTTATTATCACTGGCCCATGCGAATATTGGTTTTTTTAAAAGCTGCTAATTTTCTCTAGAGGCAATAACATTTTGTTGTGCATTTAGATTGAATAATGGCTCATGAGGAATTAAATATTTGCACAGATATTAACTTCATTCATTTTACAATTTCCAAAAGCTTATTTGCTATATGTAGTTCCGCGAAACGGCCAATCCTTGTAATTTGCTTTGATCCCCTCAAGTATTTACATGTAATGCTGCATTTTTATACCTAAATGTATAAAACTAAACTTTGTATAACTTCTAATAGGGTCAGTAGATAATTTTACTGAACCGGGTTTCTAAAATTTAATATAATACAATATGTAGATACTCAGAGGCGGATTAAGCTTCTGCGGGGCCCCTGGTGATTGCAAATGTGAGGCCCCCTATTTTTACTCCCCCCCCCCCGTAAGCATTCCAACTTGATCACATTTGAACATTTGAACCTCTAAACAATAGTCTATTGTTTTGGGATGAGTCATTTTTAACCCATTGTTGCTAATAGCTTTTAATCCCTTTTCGGAGAAAACTAGAATTGTGGCCGATTTGTTTTACATTCAAGAAATGTCACAGTTAATAGGGGGCCCCTCTTACCTTTTATTGGGAAAAATAACTTAGGTCAACTTAAGTCAAGTTAACTTTATTTTTCCCAAAAGCGAGTAAAATCAGTCTAAACGTGAAAAGGTTCCTTTTTGTTTTTTTTGGGGCCTTCGGCATTGGGGGCCCCTTTACCATCGGGGGCCCTAGACACCTGCCTAGGTCTGCCTATTGGTTAATCCGCCTCTAAAGATACTTTTATAAATCAATCATCGAACAGGAGCTCTGCAGGGGGACATGCGCTTTTAGATTGAAATTTTGACAAAATTGAGTTATAGGATTTTTGAGATATGAATTAAAAAATACACAATAGGGGTATTCACTCTTCGGTGTATTTTCCTTCAAATAGCAAATGTCATATTTAGTGAAGCGCTTTTTAACAATTTTAGAAACCAATTTATTCAGCTAGGACTACAAACTTGCACGAGTTCACACTTCGGCTATTGGCTTAACTCTGACTGCACTCTCTTTACCCATGCATTGCCCTTGTGATATTCTACTTATTTACTATGTACACATATATATATATTTCCAATTGTGATATCTACTTATTTAATATATACATACAATATATTTCCAATATTACATCTTCCCCCTTTCAAGGAGTTAATTCTAATTAATGTATCCAAGTTCACTGTATCTTCCCGTAATTTCGTATTTCTTTTATATAAATGTATTTCACATCTTGGCCTTTAATCAAGCAACTGGTTTTTTAATATCTAACCATTTTTACATTTAGTTTAATACCTATTTACTCATTGATCTATTCATTCATTTTTTTTTTTTTTTTTTTTTTTTTTTTTTTATAATCTCTCTGCGATCTATTTCTTTTTAATAATTATTTTATGTTATACAGGATATTGTAAATTACATTGAAGCTGGTTTGGTTTCCGTAATCGACTACTATTGCGTCGTAGAATTTTCCCATTATTAAGCTTAATCCAGTAAGACCGTGGTGATGAGTCTATTTTTACAATTTCAGCTTTTACCCATTCTTTACCATTGTGATACAAGACTGTTTCATTTTCCCCAAAATTTTCTTTTATTTTTGTTCCTCGATTGTAATATTTAGTTGATCTAGCTGTTTTAATGTTGAAATTGCTTTGTAAGTTTGGGTACTCACGCACTTTAAAATGATCTGTTTTCGCCGGAAGGAGTGTTCGTGTTTTCCGACCCATTAATAATTGATTTGGAGATAGCTCAATATCTTTAATTGTAACATTACGATGTTCCATTAATGTATACCAAAATTCCGATCCAGCAGCCTCTGTTTTCTTTAACAGATTCTTTGCTGTTTGTACAGCACGCTCCGCCATTCCATTCGATCTTGGATATTGTGGGCTAGACGTTATTAGTTTTATATCATAACTTCTGCAAAATTCCTTAAATTCAAACGAATTGAAAGGCATATTGTCAGCTACTATTTCGCGCGGTAACCCATGTACTGCGAATAGGGGCTTTAGTTTCATAATTATAGTAGTAGCATTTTTTCTTCTTAATTGAAAAACCTCAAGATACTTCGAGAAAAAATCTATGACGACTAAAAATTCTTTAGATTCATATTCAAATATATCCATGGCTAGTTTAAAAAATGGATAATTTGGTATCGGATGAGCAAACAGTGGCTCGCGTCGTTCAGAGGCCCTAAATTTTTGGCAAATATAACAGGATGCTACCTTTTCCTCTATTTCTGTGTTAATTCCTGGCCAGTACACAATTTCTCTAGCTCGACTTTTGGTTCGTTCTATTCCGCCGTGATTTTCATGTAATTTCTTTAAAATTTCCTCACGGCACGCGGCTGGAACTAGGATTTTTTCGCCTAAAAATATAATCCCATTCTCTAATATTAGGTCATTTTTGAACTTCCAATAGAATCTTATGTTCTCATCTAATTTTTGTTTATTATTTGGGAAACCTGTGAGCAGAACTTCTTTTAATTTCCTTAATACGGGGTCATTTTCGGTCTCTTTTCTTAATTTGTTCAATTTTTGCTCACCTACATTAACTGAATGAATAACTTGGTTTAAATCTTTTATTTCGGGATCGCTCTTTTCAAACCCATAATATCTAGAAAGTAAGTCTGCAATCAATAATTCTTTCCCAGGCAGAAATTTTAAATCAAAAGTATATTTCATTAATCGCAATCTCATGCGTTGAAGCTTTGCTGACGGAATTTTATGTATTTCTTTTTGCATTATGCCTAGTAGTGGCTTATGGTCGGTTATAATTTGCACTTTACGTCCATAAATCCAGTTATGGAATTTATTGCAAGCATAACAAATGGCCAGCATTTCTTTCTCAATTTGAGAATATCTAATTTCGACTTCGGATAAACTTCTTGATGCAAATGCGACGGGTTTGCCCTCTTGCATTATACAACAGCCAATTCCGCTCTTACTGCTGTCAGCTTGAATAGTTATTTCTTTTTTGACATCAAACCACTGCAGCGTGGGCGAGTTAGTTATACACTGTTTCATTTTCTCTAGGCAACTTGTATGTGCTGGGAGCCATTTGAAAATTACATTTTTCCGTAATAATTCACGTAACGGACTAGATATTTCAGCTAAATTTGGGATGAATCTTCTTAAATATGATATCATACCCAGGAGTTTTTGCAAATCCTTTTTTGTTTTTGGTTCACCTATAGCTTTAATACCATTCATACGATTCGGGTCTAGAGACATTCCATTTGCTCAAAAAATGTGTCCCAAGAATTTAACTTTTGAAACTCGAAATTGTATTTTTTCTTTATTAAATTTCAAATTGATTTCTTTTGCCCTTTTCAATACTTGGCTTAAAATTCGGTCATGTTCCTCTACAGTTTGCGCTGCAATTAATATATCGTCGATATATACCGTAATGCCCTCTATATCTTGAAAATGCCTTTCCATGCTTTTTTGGAAAACTTCTGGAGCTGTTTTTATTCCGAACGGTAATCTCAGAAAGCGATAACATCCGTATGGGGTATTAAAGGTACACAAACTAGCCGATGCGGTGTCTAATTTGACTTGCCAATAACCTTCTTTTAAGTCTAGCACGGTAAAATATTTTTTCCCGGCTAGCTTAGGTGCTATTTCTTCAACGGTCGGAATCAAATATTGTTCTTCTTTAATTTGGCTATTCAATCCTTGGGGATCTAAACAAATTCTTAAACTTTTATTTTGTTTTTCCACGAGTACTATATTAGAAATCCATTCTGACCCTATATTTACTTTTTCAATAATGTTTCTACTCTCTAAAATATCTAAATATTCTTTCAACGGCTTCATGAGTGTTAGCGGTATACGCCTAGTTGGTTTTACAACCGGTATCGCATTCGGCTTAAGTTCAATTTTGTAATCTGTAACAAAACATCCTAGCCCTTCAAACAAATGGGGGTAGTTTTTAAGTAACTGCTCCTTTGATTCTATTTTTTGATAACCTATACTATCAATTCGTTTAATTAAATCAAACTCCACGCAGGCTTCTAATCCTAAAATGGGTACACCTTCTTTTACTATTATAAATTTTTGTTTGCTGATTTTCCCATTGCACTTGCAATCCGTTTCAATTTCGCCTATTGTTTTGACTTCATCACCACCGTATGCATGCAATTTCACATCCGTTTTCCTTAAATTGGAATTATTCTTATTTTGCAGAAACACTTGTGGCAGTAGATTAGTTTCAGCACCTGTGTCCAGCTTAAATGTTATTAGTTTACCCTGTATACATACCTGTTTGTACCACGATTTCTTTCTACTTGCTGTATTAATTGTGTCTATGTAAATATCGATTGGATTACTTGTTGTTTCAGCACACGAAATCTCCCGAATACTTTTCGATGGGCAGCAGATCGCAAAGTGATTTTTGTTTCCACAATTTTTACACTGTTGCCTATAAGCTGGACATTTTCTTAATTCATGGTACCTAGCACAAAATTTACATTTAGTTTTGTTAAATCCCGAGCCTACGTTATTTTTATGATTATTGATACTTAGTCCTAAATTTCTGCCGCTGTTCGTCCATTTGTTACCATTGCCGTCGCGTCCACTGGTCGTCTTACTGTTTCCACTGGAGTTCCGCACACTGGACTTGGGTTGCTGCGTAGATTTGGTTGATAGTTGACCGTTCCGGGTGACCGTTAGTACATCTGATGAAATCCCAGTTATCGAAGAGGCCTTTTGGAGCATGCCTGCTTGCATTCGTGTCACCTCATCTGCTCTAGCCATTTCTATAGCTTTTTCGAGAGTTAAGCTTTCATTTTCCAGGAGTCGTTTTTGTAGCCGTTTATCAGATACTCCCAACACAATGCGATCTCTAAGCATTCGATCCGCTTGATCGTTATAGCCGCATGACGTCACAAGTTTTTTGATGTCCATTAGAAACGAGTTAAACGGTTCACCTTCCTTTTGCGTGCGGCTCGAAAATACGAAGCTTTCATACACTTCGTTCTTTTTAGGCTCACAAAATGTTTTAAATGACTGCACTACTTTACTGTACACTGTCCTATCAGTTTCAGGAATGGTGAACGTATTAAATACTTCTATGGCCGCAGGCCCTACCGCATTCAAAAATATCGCAATTTTTACCGCTTCACTTTTTTTCTCAATTTCTATAGCCGTGGCAAATATCTTAAAATTTTGCTCGAAAATCCGCCAATTTTCCGCGAGATTTCCCTCTAGTTTTAGTTCATCAACTTTTCTTAGGTATTCCATCTTGTCTTTCTCAATAATTCTCACTTTTGGCGGTCGACCACGTGTTCTATTAGTTCCTTTTATTTCACTTAGTTTTTGCACGTCTTTTTTAGTTTTGCTTAATACCATCACTTTTTACGTTAACCGGCTGCGCCATGTCATATTTAGTGAAGCGCTTTTTAACAATTTTAGAAACCAATTTATTCAGCTAGGACTACAAACTTGCACGAGTTCACACTTCGGCTATTGGCTTAACTCTGACTGCACTCTCTTTACCCATGCATTGCCCTTGTGATATTCTACTTATTTACTATGTACACATATATATATATTTCCAATTGTGATATCTACTTATTTAATATATACATACAATATATTTCCAATATTACAGCAAATTCGTTGTATTTTCTTACAGCGAAGAGTGAGCTCCCTGTAGCAGAATATGAATACACTCTTGTAACATTTCCATCAGCTGATTAAATTGACAGTCATCATTTGATTACTTGACATACGATTTTGAAAAGTATTAAAAATGCCGAGGCAAAGCAAAAAGGCTCAAATTATAAAGTTTTTAATTGATAATGCCCTCGACGAAATATCTCTAATGATAGATATTGGTAAATATGATTGCAATTTACACGTTTGCTCATCTTTCAAAAATTCACCAATTTTTTCTTCTTCCTCCATTGTCCACTTTTTATTCGGCTTACTTCGTTTTTTCTTTGGTTTTGCCATCCATTCATCCATGGATTCCGTCATATTTCAAGAATAAATCGGACTGAAATTTTAAGGAACAATTTTAAGTGTCAAAAACAGCTGGCAGACAAAAGATGATTTACAAGAGTGTAGCATTCAAAAGCTAGAGGCAAGGCCTATTGTTAACTTTTACATCTATTGCAAGATGTGTCACGTGCATTTTGTTGTTGCACGTTGTATTTGAGTACAATGTAGCATGAATTTGCTATGATACAAGGTCAAATACACCGAAGAGTGAATACCCCTAATGTAAAACTATAAAAAAACATTATTGTCCTTTTCTCAACATTTCCAGCAAGTAAAGTAAAAGAATATGTAGAAGTAGAGTTTATCTGAACATTTCTGATTTATTTTAATGTTGGTACTGCATAATTGTTAAGTAATCCTGCGTTACTATCGGGTCATTCTGCGTTGTGTAATGTCCGAGTAATGCTGAGTAGGTATTTCTAAGTAATGCCGCTAATACTAAGTAATGCTTCTGAAGTACGCTAATAGTAAGAATACCGTTACTTGGTAAGAGTAATTAAATTGTATTTAAACAATAATTGTAATTGTAACGGTAATGCTAGTACTTTTTTTAACGGTTCTGCCCTAAATATACTTCGGACAATAATTTAGATTTATGTATTTTTTATAAGTAGTACATTCATTTTTGTAGGACATTGAATTTTTGTATTTTTTGTTTTCAAGTTAAGAAAAATTTAAACGCTGCCCTTTGCTGAATTGATATATTCGGATCATAAACTGCATTAAATTATATAACCAAAATTCCCTAAAGTCTGCTTAAATTGACACTGTCCGCAAAACGTATCAATTTGGCGGCCAATTGCAGCAACGAAGCTGTATAACAGGAAAAAATGTTGACACCGCTGCGTGGTGTCACTTCAATTAATTAGGCGCATGCTCGCGCGAATCAATTTAATTAAGTCAATTTGAGGCCCTGGGACTCGCTCGAAACGTTCCAATTCAACATGAAGCAGCTTTTAAGTCACAGTGGCGTGCAAAAAGCTCGACTCCGCTGACTTTGCAGAATATTCTTGCGCCCATGCACACGTGAAGTTAGACCGCCGGCTCGCTGGCTGCTTGTGCTGCTGGCTGCTTTTGCTTGCAAACTTTCGGCCGTTGGTTTGCACTTGAGCTCATGTTTTTACTTTAGTATCTTGCCGAAGACGGAGAACAACGGTACTTAGGTGGCTCCTTCACCGCTTTAACTCCAGAAAAGATTTAAAGGCGGTAAGAGTGCCGCGACCGTCTTAACGTTTATTATTTTTTTATTTTATTTTAAACTTTTTTGTTGCAATTGTGTCGCGCATTTATTTTTGCCGGACTTTTCGGGCTAAGTGCTTTTTTCGGTGCCAGGCAATGTTAAAGGGCCACAGGGCTCTTAGCTTGGACCAGTGTGCTTTTTTTTTCGTTATAGGACGTATGTATTCCGCTGTTTAGATCGAATATAAAAGTTTGTTCATTTCTGAAATTTTGAATTAACGATCTTTTTGTCGGATTAGACTATACCACCTTGGGTTTGTCTATTTTCGTCGGAAGGGTCCGCGAACCCTCCGCGCCCACAAGTACAACTCGATCGAACATACACCGTACAGAAGTTAGTACAGCTTATTAGCGACAATTTAATATCGCCGTGATTGATTTGTGGTACGTGTCCATCATACGAAGAAGGCGTGTGCAGGCGCGCACTTTTGATACCACGCGTAGCCTTTTTGTAAGGTTGTAAGCTGGTGAACTTGTTTGTGGTGCGAAGTGCGAAGAGTTGGTGAACTGGACGGTGAAATAAAAATAAATCAACAGTGCGCCGTCGACGCGAGGTCGCGGGAATCGAAAATCGAACGCAGGAGGAGGACGTTCGAGACGTAGAGAGCCGATGATAAAAATCGCAGAATTGCTTACGCATGTCATAAGACGAGCCCTACGGAAAGGAGACGTTTCTCCGTCGTCTTAGGCTTGGTCGTCGTGCACGAGTCGTCGCCGCCCGCCGTCGTCGTCGTCGTCCGCTGGAGCTACTGCCTG
Organism: Eutolmus rufibarbis; assembly: GCA_963920795.1. Taxonomy (NCBI): domain Eukaryota; kingdom Metazoa; phylum Arthropoda; class Insecta; order Diptera; family Asilidae; genus Eutolmus; species Eutolmus rufibarbis. The sequence goes on from OY987205.1 coordinate 34,921,842, forward strand.
TCTCCGAGTTAAATAATTTTTGTTTACAACGAGGAAAAAAACACCAAGGAGTGGTCGGCACTTATTGCACATGTTAAACAGGTATTTTTCCCCCTGAAAATTGATTATTCGTCCATAGGCACCGATCCGTGGCCGCAGCAGATGCAGCCGCACAGGGGCTGCTGGAAGAGGGGGCACATAGATGCGTCTCAGACAGGTGCCCCCCTTAATCTCCGGGTAGCGCTCCTCAATGACCATCCTTTGGCCCCTTGCATTCTTATTGCACGTTGTTGCATCATCATCATCATCATCTGACTCATTTATGGTCGCTTCGAAGCAAGCCCCTGGCGCCCGCCGCCTCGGCCTGCCGTGCCGTGCTTTACGCCCCTCTGGGCCTCCGGGGGCTCCGCTGGCCGCTGGGCTCGTTTAAATAAAAAGCCCCTCGGCCACTTGCCCGGCGATGACATAATCGAATCTTCATTAAGGAGTAACTGAATACGGTGGAAGCCGGGCGGCCACCAGCGCCCTAGTTTCTCAAGGTTGCATCTTGCACGGAAAGGAAACGCTTCTGATCATCTTCTTATTCGGGGCCCCGCGCGTGCGTTTTAAATGCACTGACTGCGCTGCGCGCGCGCGCCGGCTAGGCAACAATTTCGCGCCGCGCCGCACAGATCCGGGGAGACTATCTCCGCCGCAGACGCCCGGCTCCGGCCAGGAAGAAATTATTTTCGTTTCTGTTTTACTTTTTAATTCTGGCGTTTTCGGTGCATAGTGATCTTTTCCAGCAACCGGTTAAATGTGCGCATCGCATCACTTCAGCCCCATTCATTGCGGTGCACTCGCCCGTAGATCGCGCCGGGCAGGTGGAATGTGCCGCGCGACGCGATGTGATTTATCCCTCGGGGAAGTGGCCACTGCTCCTTCTTTTCTCCGGCTGTTCGTCGTGCGATTTTCTTATCGCCTGGCCCGCCAGCAGGAAGCGGGCCACTTGTGCCCCACAGGTGAGGTGACCTTTCTCCACTATGAGCTCAGAATGATGACGCGGTGGTGGACCGATTTTGTAGCAAGGCATTTTATCCAGTATTGGCTGGAACGTACGCAACATTTTAAAATCTTCACTGTTTTATTCATGTAAACATCACTTTACAATTTCACCGCGGAGATCTCATTCACGTGAAAAACAATTTCAAATCCCCGATTTCGACATATTGTCTAATGTGAATATTCGACACGTTTCATTTCTTATGTGGATATTCTGAGGATTCTATCATTTCCGTTTCGAGGCTTTTCGAGTAAAAATTTGCGAACTATTTGGTTTTGAATGAACTACATAAATTACAACATTCTCACAATAATGAATTTAATTATAAAATGGGTGGATATGTTTTAGATCACTTTATATGTAGTTGCTTAAAAGCCTTTTTTTCTAACTGTTGCCTGTCTGTTTGTCTGTCTGCAAACATATTTTCAGAACTATCACTACTAATATTATAAATGTGAAAGAATGTAAAGATGTTTTTGCCTCACTTCCAACTTAACATATTGGCTACTTTTTGTGCGTATAAAATATAGGGTTTCAAAATGGCGGACGCAAAATGTCGGCCAACAATTGTAGATTTCAAGAGATTGCCTTGAAAATTGATATTTGAAGGCTTTTGGAGGTGAAGATAGGGAAACAATTTTCGAAATTCAGAAATTTAAAATGGGGACTAAAATTTGTAGAAATTGAATTAAATTTGAGATTACTAATTTCGAATCTAATGTAACAATTTGGGAATTCAAGGTGGTGCATCCAATATGGTAGATAAGTTCTAAATAAGGGTAATTTGAGACCATTGATTTCGAATCTGCTATCAAAGTTTGTAAATTCAAAAGTATTTCCTTGAAAATTAAATAGAGCGTCTTTGCTATTTAATTTAAAAATTTGAAATCTTGTAAAGCTTGCAAATTCAATATGGCGACAACATTTTCCACAATTCAAAGTAATTTTATGACAAAATATATTGGAATATGATTGTTGATTTAATAGCTAAAAACTGAGAATTCAGCATTTACATAGTAGCGATATGTTTAGGAAATGATAATTCTCGATAATAATCTCGAATAGGCAATTAACATCAGGTTTACAGCTTTAATGTCCTCCCATAATGCAATGATACTATAGATCTAACATCTAACAATATAAGCGTATCAGTAAATAAAAAGCAAAATCCACCATATAAATTTTATCCCTTCATAGAGTTAAGGAAAAAATTTGATTGGACTCAACCTGCAAATTTTTATTATTAATTTTGTTATTCCTATCTTTTTATGAAAAACAATGACAAAATTTTAATGGAATTATTTCCCAGCTAAATTATTTCATTTTGATTTTTAATTCTCACCTGTAAATATTTGCGTTTAAAGTTTGATGTATCCATCAAAATATGTCAGAAGCTTTTATTGTACGATGGGAGAATTCTCTATTGTGGGTAATTTTACAGAAAATACTAATAATTGAGAATTGTATTCAACTTACTGAAAAGCCAATTTTTTTTTTTATGTATATTATTGAAACTTTATAGTAATTCAATAAATCGATAATAATAATCGATTTTTTTCAAACGTGATTTATGTGAGGTAGTAAAGAATAGGAAGTTATTAAGGAATATAAAAAGTGAAAAGGCTTCAAACAAGATTCACTTTTCTGTTAAGAAAAAGCTAAATTCATGTATATAGTTCGTTATCAAAAACATAAGCAAAATATAATCTGTCTTTTATTTTAATAATTTTTGGTCTGATAGGAGTTAATCTACATACTACTACTATCATAGGTCTTTCCAAAGTGTCGTCTCTGTAACAAACCGAAGGTCGGTTAAAAAATTTGAGTGGATACATGTATTTACATTTTGAAAAATGTTTTATAACTTATTACAATATCATGACAACTTAAAGAATTCAACTATTTTCATTACGGCATGCAAACCATACATTTTGAAACGTACGAGAATACAATTTTTAATACAAAATTCAAAATTTCTCCTTAGTCGCACTGTCGTAGTGCAGTGTTTACGATTCAAATGAATGAATTACTACTCCTCGTCATATTTTCGGAGTTGTATTTTCGAAACCCCGCCTCGTGTGAAAGGCAATAAATTAAAATTTTTCTCGGTTTGTTTTCTGGCGGTGCAGTGTGAAAATACGTTCGCGTAGCTATTTCTAGCCTGCCGTCGAGGGCGGGTCTCCATTATAACTCGCGCTGCAAGTGACAATCAACACGAGTGCGTTGGACGTTTCAGCATCCGGATAATGATACTTCGCGCGACAACGCAATTTTTAATTCAGGCAGGTAACATGCTAATCAATTATTCTGCAGTTTACTGACCTAAGCAAGCGCTTAGGAATTCGCTTCAGGAATTCGACGAGACAAACATTATTGGCATTGAGAACTGCAGCACATTGTTGGTTTGATAATTTTGACGAACTTCTAAGGATTTTAGACAATTTAACAAGAAATTAAAAACTTTAGCTTTGCTCCAATGATACTAAGCTATCGAAAATAAATCTTCTATTGAAGATGTGAAGATACAAATATATGTAGATGTATAGTAGGGTGTTTATTTTCTTATTTAATTAGGTTAAGATTATTTGCTTACCGTGACTATCAAACAATCACTTTGACGAATGTTTCTATGTTTTCAGATCTGCCCGAGAAGTGTCCTAAAATTTGACCATGCATGCGATCGGAGGAGGATCAGTGCGATGGGTTTGTTTCTTGTTGAAGCGGATGGCTTAGTGGAAATAGGTGTTCAAACTGCAGTGCCGCGGTGTTCCTTAGACAGATCACTCCGAGATGAGGAGCGAAAGACCGAATCTAGTGCAGTCGTCGAAAGTGATAGTGAGTTTGTTAGCGGTACCAGTGGAAGTGAAGAGACGCTCCTGACATCAACAAATTACAAGTACAAGAGAAGATCTTTGGTGTTAAGTAATGCTAATTGCTATTTGCTAGCAGCTGTCGGTAAAGTACTGTATTTGAGAGAAGTGCGCAGATTTGTAAGATGTGCGAAGATGCTAAATAATTGCCCCATCGGATTCGTTGTGCTAATGGCGATCATAATGTCGCTTGGATTCACTGATATGACCGAAGGTAATTACACAGCTAATTGCAATTAAACATTTACATTAAGCGCAGGAAGGACACTTGTTGAAGGCATACGGTGCCATTAGTGGAACACAAACACTTAGTGCCAACTTTTCTTTAAGATCGTCGAGGTGCGGCAATCGTTGCTAAGCCTCAGAAAACTATTTCTCAGTTATTATAATATTTCATTTTTTAATTTACAATTGACAATTTCAGTGTCTAAATAAAGGCGGAATTAAAAATGAATATATTTATAATTTTTTGTTATTAAATTTCAATATTTAGACAAAGTTACGACACATACAAATAATAATTTATGAATCCGGTTAAAGTGACGCTTTAAAATATGTAATATGTATCGCCGTTGTTTTTCAACAATTATTCTCTTTATTGATGTTGTTTATTACTTGCAGAATTTGTAATTTTTTAAGACGGGACTGATAAGATTTTAAAATATTTCTAATTTAGAAAGCATCTCTAATTCTATATTCTAAAAACAACGACAGGAGAAGATATTAAAAACCGGCCAAAAACGAGTTGGTCATGTAGGTACATGATAGGGTTCCGTAGCCATTCCTCTTAACATTGTCTTCAACTTTCTATAAAAAGCACATTCACTTGGCGAATTTAAAACACCTCCTAATGTTAACATCAAGCCATTAACATCTTTTAATTTATTTAAAACTGAATCCTATGAATTCAGAATTTATTAACATCTTTTAATTTACTTTAATTTGAATTCTATGGATTCCTATAAATTATTTATTATAGATCTTGTAAAGACTTTGAAAGCAAATATTTCGTGACTGAGGGGTTAAAATCAAAATGTCCTAAAACAGTTATTGTTGCATTTTAAGAGACCTACATATTTAAAAACATCTCACTCAATGGAGTAAATAAAAAAAAGAATGTTTAGAATGTTTATGGAAATTTCTAATCAAATTTCAAATTTTAAACATAAAATATATAAAAAACATAGAGAAAGAAACCAAACTTGAGGCTTGCCATTACTAAAATCAGTAGTAAATTTTTCTAATGTAAAGTTTGACATAAAAAAGACTTCTGAGCCCCCTGGCTCTTCCTGCATACGCTCATGATACTTGAATTATATTAAGTTTAAACTCAGAAATTATGATTTTTTAAATATTTCTTCAATATTAGCATATTCTTATTCTGCATTGTACAATATATCAAAATTGTTTAGAAATATACGCAATCAAAAATACGTGTTTTTAATCAGGGATTTTCTGACGGCCTTGCCTTTAGGATTATTTTTATGATCGATATTCTCTAAAAATTTTAACTATTCTATTATGATAGAAATTTTAAAATTTCCCATTTATCCCTTCATTTCATTTTAGACACTAGGTATTTGTAAGATTTGTTTAGAAAACAAAATCCTCCTTATAGTGTTCCCAGGTTATTTATTTCAAAGGGCTATGCAAAAGCTTCATGAAAAACATAGTTAAGGATCTGATTTGAGTTATGTTTCAAATTCGTTCGATAACCTGTTCTTTTGTAGAAGTTTTCAAAAATGTCTACAATTGAACTTTTTTCACTTTTCAACCCGATGTTTCTCGTAAACGTGATATTATGGAATATTTTCATTTTTAAAATTAGCTTATCGGATGTTTGAGGCAAACATTTTACAGACCAATGTAATCTTTTATTTGAAAAGCACTTTGAGCCTAATTCTTTCGATATTATTTTCATTTTATTATATTTTTGTATACATTTTATGGTAAAAATTTAAATCGAAGTCAAACTGTATTAATAGTATTATATAAAATAACCAAAAATTAAAAAAATAAAATGTATTCTCTAAATAATAAGAAAAAGTTTCAGTGTTAGATTGTCTTAAATATTTTCTTGTACCCTATGTATTTAACACGAAGCTCGTATTTCCACGCAGCCACCTGTTTTGCATGAAAACAATACTCGTGAAAAGCGATAAAGTCTAGTGAATACGCCGATGTGAGAGAAAATTCTCCACAAAGTTTGTTTCAGACTCCCTGACCCTTGACGCCTTTTTTCCAGATTTCCACGAGTACATGACGGCGCGTCAGAAGGAAATTTAAAACTTTTCAAGAAGCATTTGAATCAGCACTTGCTCGGAAAAACGTAGACGTTTTCACGCAGTTAACTATTCTATGCTTTTCTGTAGACGTGCGAAGAGCATGTTTTACAATTTTTACTGATCAAGCAATGCACTAGTTATTGGAATGAGTCAATGGCATGTTTAGACAATGCGCCATTTCGCCGCGCTAGTCACGTACATTTGCATTAATTTATTGATGATTTGACGGATATTTCAGATATTGCCCACTGCAACAACTGGAACATGATACCAGTTGCAGGTATGAGGAGTCTCATTAACTTAATTGGAATCTGAAATCTATTCCTGGTAAAAGACGCTTACAATTCAAATTTAGAAATGAATTCCAGGTGGATGTCTCAGGTCGACCTAATTTTGTCCCAAATTTCTTAACGATCGATAAATTTCGCGATAATGATGGTATCACTATTCAGTTTTTTTATTTGCGAATATAATTCACAACTGCTGATGGTGACAGTATGCTAATTTTTATTTATAACGTTAATCAATTAACACCTAAAGTTATAATAATAGTCCCGCCCATTAGCAGCCTCCATAAAGTTATTATAAAAACCACCTCGACCACCCAAAATTTATTCTGAAAATCACGTGTTTACAAATTTATACATCGCCTCCTCACCATTAATTTGGAACGCCAACATTAAAAATTTCTAGAATTCATGACACAAAATGTTTTTATAAAACTATTCAAATAAAGAAATTTGGTAAAACAAAAGCCCGGTGGCGCCAAAGATATTTCTCTGGTTTTTTGCACTTTTCCTGTTTACTCGCTTAATAGTTTTGTTGACATTTTGTGCTTTTAACATCTGTTGGCACTTCACGTCACTATATATTTTCTATTTCTAGTTAAAGACATGATGAATGAACTTTTGACCATTAGCTTCATATCATCAGAGGATATTTTGAGATTTTTGAATAATAATAGAGTGTGATATTTACTTTCATTGGTATATATATTTATAATCTAATATTAAATTTCGTAATAATTTCTCACTATGGGACGTATTTTATATAGTTATAAAAAAAACAACATTGTAAAGCCGAAAACCTTATAAACAATAAAGAAAACCATATTTTCTTTATTTGAATTTTGGTTTGAGGTGTCTTATTAAGTAGTACTATTTTGATTTTATTTACAGATTAATAAATATAATTTAATCCCATTTCTCAGCATATCTATAAATGCTGCCACATCTTAATAAAAAATACAAACCATCGAATAATATAATGTGGTAAAATATCCACAAAATCTTTACATTACGGCAGATACCTTCGGGAGCCAACGAATATATTTTGGTATACTTTTCAAAGTACTTTGAATGTTATTGGGTTGCCTTTTTAATTAGAATAATTAAACCACTCAATTCAATTCTCTTCTATCTCCTAATAAGTCGTTTTTACCACAGATTAATTTTAAAGCTTCTCTCGTTTCAATCATTTCTTTAAATTAGAAAAAGTTTCAAAATAAATATATACCTAAATATAAAATATGTTCAAATTTAATATACAATTTCTTAAAAGAAAACACCAATAATTTTATAAGAAAGAGTGGTGAAGTGTTTCACCCCCGTTTCAAAAGTAATAATTTAGCTAGTTCTGATTCACAGTGAGACCAATATTGGGTTCGAGTCGCCACTTTAACCAACGAACCAACCTGTTAAATTTATACATAGTTTTTAATGTAAAAAAATATAAGTCTGATATAATGCCATGTTCTAAAAATTGAGCAAGAGGTCAGACTCGATTTTTATATAGAAAACCGAGTTTCAAATTGAGATCGAACTCGGTTTTTCTATTTAAAAACTGAGACTGCGCTTTTGCTCACTTTTTTAATATATGAGCCATAATTTTACTCACACTTGATTTTCAAGGCTTTTTATTAGAGTTTTAATAATTATTAATATTAACAAAACACTATCAAAAATGCGTGTACAATTTTGTTTATGAAGTATCGTTCTTTTCGCAGAACGTCTGGTAGTAGACATAAATCCTAAATTACTTAAAAAGTACATATATACTAAAAGTAAATTTCATATATAGAAAATGCAAATAAAACAAAAGTAACATTTTTTTCAGGTTATATACATAAGTAAGAATCTAACAATCTGGTTAAAACTATTTATTTTTATCTTATTAAAAACCTTATAAGAAATTTCTTTGAAATCATAATAACTACAAAATCAACTGATGAGTTTTAATAAAATTTAAAATGTAAGCAAATCCTTTTAAACTCTTATCAAAATTGTATCTCATATGCTAAGTATAGCGTATTTTTTTATTTTTATTTTTTATTTTTAAATACAACCGTACATATTTTATGTTTTACGGATTTTGATAATACTGCAGTAAATAACCTTTTGCAACTAGTGAAGTAATAATACCAAAAGGACTGCAATTAATTCTTAGATAACTTCAGGATTAATTAGAGAACATTTCTAAGCAAAGAAAAGGTCGTAAATTTGTTAAATTCCTTCAATTAAATCATTTTGACGAACGTTGGTGCATTTAGATTTCTAATAGATATTCAGACGACGTCTAAGACAACTAAACGTTGTCAATCAAGGCAACACACCTCTAATACTAATTAGCTGCGTGAGCATGCGTGCAGTATTTATTCTACTTAAAATAACGAATAAGGGTATTTTTAGACTTTCCAGTTTTAGTGTCTACCGTGCAGGGACATGATTTTTTGTATGCCTATCAAAACTACAAAATGAAGGTCTCCGCATACTGGGCTTTAACGTATAGGCAATTAATTTTCTAGCATCTATTCATTTTCGTGGCTCAGTTCGACGTTCCATAATAAGTGGCTGCAGTGGTTTGGGGCAAGATAATTAAGTGCAGCACTTCTTGCGCTTAATGTTTGTTTAAGCCTGAAAATAGCCTTGTCAGGGATGCCATCAGCGGGCACCATTTAAATGTCAGTGGTGTCAGCCTAATTGAAGTCGTAAATACACATAATTTGGCAGTTTTATTTCGGACATTCAGACATCCTCTTGTTCAAGGATTCGATACGCCGAATGCATTTTAAGCGCGGCGGGTTTCGACATGGTCCAGTCGCCTGGCGGGGCGCACTTAATTTCCCATAAAACCATTGATACGCCCGCAATGCTCGAAAAGGTGAACAGAGGAAATTCAGCCAAATTATATTTTTCGCAGATAAATAAAGTTCTCCCACACATTTCGTGAATGAAATTGGTATAGCCTATGGAGCGGCGGCGGTGGTGGCCGTATTTTCAATATTATTTTTCGGCGTATCGGTTGCCTACATTTTCATTCAAAGCCCGGTCTTAGCCTCAGCACGAAGTCGTTACTTCAGCCCCAGCTTAGGTTATAAATAAGCATCATCGGCTTCGAGCGCCGTTGGCCATGTCTGTCTGGCGGAAAGTTACGTAAAATTGAAATGCCTTAGTCCAGACGGCTACTGCGCGCGTCGAAAATTATTTATTAGTAGCCAGTCGATCAAATCCGGAAACGACGCTTATTGCACCGCTCAAGATATTTTCAAGAAATTCGCAAGCTCAGGTGATTTGTTGGCACAGTGTCAAGTGCATGGGAATTTTTCTGTTCATTTTCTATTTTTAGACTATGTTTTCTTTTAGACGTTTTGTGGATTTCCTACATTGTGAAAATATTTACGTTATATTTTCGAGGAAATTGCCATTTTAAAATTAGCAGCAGTTATTGAATAACTACCTATTTAAAAAATAATTTTTAAATCAGATATATTGTCAGTTTTTACTTTTAGTGTTATGGCGAATAACAGAATAAAACATCTCTCCATAAATGCATCTGGTAGCTTATTAATAAGTAGTTATTAAGTTATAAAAACGAAGTAATTAGTTTAAAACTCTTTCTGAAAGGAAAAGTATATACTTATCTATCGATGACTTAATATAATCATAGCTTTTTTATTAAAAACTAATTTTACTCTGCTTTGGTTTAGTGTTGTTAATTATTATGATCTTACTATACTAGTTAAGTTACTTGCACAAAAATCCGATAAACCCCACGAAATTTTACTTATTGTAAATTTAAAGCTTTCGTTGAAAAGCTAAAATTTTGAACAATATTGCATTGGGGTTCAAAAGACCCACTGCAAATGTTACAATAACCAGTTTGTAGTATTTGTTTTTCCAAGAAAGACAACAATTTCAAAACGTACATCGGTGCTGCCGCCTCCAAAAGTTTTCGAGTTAGTGCGATATTTGAAAAGAATGTCGACAGTTTTTAGGTCTCAATCAATCTGCTTGAATTTTTAAGTAAAGTGTACATACAATTTGGAGGAATTATTCTTTTAATAATATATCTGATATCGTTTTTTATTATAATAATGTGTAGAAAATTAATATACCATATTTTTTCTAAACAATCTTTTGTAACTGGGCGTGGCTCAAAAGACTCTACTATATGTAAATAGTATGACATAATACTCGTAGGTCATCTTTTCTTAAACCAAACGTTTCTTGGTAATTGGCCAAATTCTTCAGCAAAATTAATAATTGTTTTAAGTTTAATAGAGTTTTAGAATAAAAATAGCATACATTGTATTTACAATGAATTAATATAAATATACAAACGTATTTCAGATTATGAATTGAGATATTACAAATTAAAAAAGTCTCTAAAAACTACAATATTAAGGGGAAGGTCACAACTGCTATTTTGTGCTTTTTTAAAGGTATTATTCTTAAAACATCGTTTTTCAAAACGGTGGAAACGATATCAATAACCAATATCTTTAGATTATTTTGAAGAGTTTAGTTTTGAATTTTGTTTTAGTTTGTTTTTAATCTAAGATATGCTGTGGATAGGAACACGAAAAACTTACCAATACTGTTCGATATCGAGTACATTGAATTCGATACCTATACTTTTTTACTCGATACTTTTACTCAGAAGCATATAAAATACGTTTGGATAGTTAGGAAACTTCCTAGAATGTACGTTTGCTGGTTAGAAAGTTATTATACTCATTTAATATTTTATATGCATCTATTAATAAATAAATATATAATTTCACTTAATTAATCTCATATTTAGGACATTAATTTTGTATTTTTGGCTCTACAATCTACCTTTTATTTATGAAAATATAATGTAATGTTTCTAGTAATTTTATTGTTTTTAAAATTGTAATTCATTGCAGTATTTATCAATTAAAGTCATCGCATTCGAAGACCGTGTCGAATCTTATTTTCTATTTTATGTTAAATCTAACTAGCATAAATTGAAACTATTCAGAAAAAATATCCATACCATCTGAATATAAACAAAAGTTAATTTTGATGGCTACCTTCATTTTCAGATCCTGCTTTAATTTATGCTATGCGACTATAAAGTTCGGTGGTGCAAATCTTATGCTCTGGGTATGTATGAGCTTCCGTGGGGTTGTGATCGTACCAAAGGATCGTTGGCATAATGTCTGTCGTAAACTATATTGCGATCCTTCAGGAAAATCTGCTTGGAAGAAAGGAGCAGTGGGAGCAAAATGTTTCGGGCGTTATATTCCAGCAAGACAATTATCCGAAGCACAAATGTCACAGGCTCGGATCACTGATTGGCTTAAAAATCAAAGATTTTACATGTTGGATTAGTCTCCTGACTTCAATCCAAATGAACACCAGAAAAATAGCACCAAAATCCGGGGATTACCGGACATTAAATGAACTGTGGAACAGGTTGGGAGACTAAAATTGTAGTTTCCAAATGCTCAGGTTTAATTGAGTCTATTCCACGAAAGTTAGAGGTCATTCGCAAAAAGAGAGTACACAAAATACTAATCAATTAATTATTCGAATGACAAACCTTCTTTTTTAAAAAAAATGAGTTTTAAAATAAATTGAGTTTCTATTTCTGTTCTGTTAGTAAATTCTAGGATTTAGCTTTTAAAATAGTATTATAAGAGGGAATAAATTTAAATGATGTGCATAATTTATCCATAGCGATATCGCTCAGTTTTTGTTCGATAATTGTGTGCCTCATTTAGTGAACACAATTTGAAATAGCGTGTTCGTTGTCTTGTTTGTTACAATCTTTAGGGTTTATGAATATTAGCAACATGTATTTAATAAAGAAGAGTATAGTTTCTGTGTCAGAGTGCATCACTAGTATTATTTCAATTTGCCAAATAGTCTCTTCCTAAACTGAAGAAGGGAGCCAGTTCAAAAAGGTACCATAATTACTTCCTTTTTTACCTTTAATGCAGACTAGGATTCACTGCTCTTGGAATGTTCCACTTGCAGAAGTCTCACTCGAAATGGGAGTGAGCAAACAGTGCTGAATTTGAGCACTGATAAACTGCACCCGCACAGACATTGGTCCGCGCAGCCACGGCCGCTCCAATAAATCTGCGGCTTTGCCTCGCATTGTTTCATTAAAGTTTTCCGCATATGCGAAATTATGTAGGTAAGTGCGGCCATCGAGCATATTTCTCCGCCGGCACTATCGGAGTTATGACAGGGCAAATTGTTTCTTGTGACAACGGACATAAATTACATAAGGCTGAGGTCCGCTGATTTACGGCCGGAGCCTTGCGGCCTTCTCGAGATTGAGCAAACGCGTTCACGGGAGCGTGAAGCCCACAAATTGAAGTAATTAAGTGAGTGAAGCCAACTTATGTAAATCGTATGATCTTTAGCAGATTTCGAGCCGCCCCGGGACCGCGGCCGCAACTCTGGCGCGGGGCTCCGGCACAGGCCAACATCGAACCAACACCAGGCCCAGGTGTTTCATCATCGCAACAATGTTGAGCCTCCGCGGCGGCGGCGGGCGTGTTCCCCGGGACAGGTCAGGTAGTCGCGGGGCTGTCTTCCGCCGGCCAGCGCCGTCTGGGGGCTGGCTGGACCGCGACGGATTATGAAAAATTCGATTTTATTTATTGGCCACCGTATCGCCTTTATCGGACAGATTGCTAACGAATTGCTTTGTTCCTCGTTTCAGCCGGGGCCTGTTGGGTGCAGCGAATGGACAACGGCAAATGCAAGGAGCTCTACTCCAAAAACGTCTCACGGGAGGAGTGCTGCGGTCGAAGTCAGGAGTTCGCGTACACGGACAAGGACATGTCGGACGCTGAGTACTTCTTCACGGCCGCGATTGGCGGGGGCACCGCGTGCGTCTCGTGCTTAGGTAAGAATCTTCAGTTTCTCTTAAAACTTAAAAATTATCTTCACATTTAAAATAGGGTAAATTTTTGAATAAATAGAGTTGTACGCAAAATGTTAAGACCTTCTCCAACCATAATTTTAAAATATCCCAAATATTTATCAGAAAAAGGAGTTTGCCTTAATATTCATAACAATTTAACTCTAGAACTGCCGACGTTTAATAGTAATGATTGTTTAGAGTTTGAGAATTTATACGACTTCTATAGTTGTTGAAAATGTACCTATTTGAGTCGCTGGAATTCCCTGTACTATGGATACTAATTTGAACAGTAATACTTCGGAAAACCTTTTATTATACCAAGTTTATTAGCATTTATTAGTAGGGGAGACCGAGGAGAGTTGTAACAGAGGAGAGTTGTAACAAAGTCAATTTCTCGAAAAGTATGACCGTTAGCCAACTAGCGATGTCATGCATTTACTGATTTTTCGACGCACACTTTGATGCAATTCGCGACGGCAGCCTGCGGAGAATGATTATGTGTATATGCGACGTCTGTGCAGAAAAAATTGAAAAAGTAACTTTTTGACTAATATTTAGATAGCCTATTATTCGATACGTACTAAGTTCGTGCTATTGTGAGATTATTTCTAATATGCATTGCCATAAATTTCATATCATGATATTGTTTTTTGCGTTCGCGTCGTGTTTTGAGATTACGAGCCATTTTTCAAACCAAAACACAATTTTTTGCGCCTAGGAGAGTTGAAACAGATTGTTTCAACTCTCCTCTTTTGTTTTTTTTTTTGTTCAACAATAATGTTTGGTGCTGTGTCTTCGCATATTAAGTTGTTATTAATTGTTTCAGAATGCCAAATCAATACGTGCGCAAAACGTATAGGGGCATGGCTAGGATAGAAATCTATTAACTAGCCTATGAGGAGGTGACGTTAAGAGGACAGTGTCTTCGAAATGCCGCATCTTCATATAATCTGAACCATATTTCACTGTTTCGATTTATTACAAAGAAACAGGCTTTTGAGGCTAACCTAACTTATTTATATTAATAAAGCTTCTTTTGTTCACCAAACATAGCGTTTAAATTAAATTTACTTCTTTATTATCCCCAAATACACACCTGTTACAACTGACCTCGACACCTGTTTCAACTTACCTCGGTACTAGGAGAGTTGTAACGCAGGGAGTTGTTTCAATTTTTTCCGATTTTCTCATAGACATTGATTATCTTTACTTATTTTTATGTATGGTTTACATAGTGCATAGAACTGGCTATATTGAGTTATAAAGTTCATAGAGATAGGACTTTGTTTGAGTGAGATATGCTAGTAAATGTAAAAAGTGTTACAACTCTCCTCGGTCTCCCCTACCTATAAGTTTCCGATCTAAATATGTAACTTCATATTTTGTGATATGCTTGCATTTCAACAACAAGAACCAACCTTTGAGATATGTAATACCTTTTTTGCTTCAATACAATCTGCAATTCTACGACTCAAACACTGATATACATATGTTTTTGAGCATCTCTTCTGGTAGTTTTCGTCACTCCTCCTGCAGGACAATTTTCAATTTCGTAGCTGTTATTGGCTTTCTTTAAGCAGTTTATCATTCTTTCACCTAAATATGTACATACATACATATGTTATATGTATATATGTATATAGAATTAACCAACCAATATTTTCAACTTTAACGAGTTTCAATTAAAATCAGTATCTCGGAGTTTTAGAGATGCTGATTACGAATACATACATATGTATGTTTTCAAAAATTGGAAATATTTAAATAAAATTAATCACTAACGACCTTTCGTTTTTATATTCACTAACGACCTTTCGTTTTTATATTCACTAACGACCTTTCGTTTATTGCCATTTCTGTATCGACATAAAAAAAATTGAGGTTGGAAATAATTGTAGAATAAAAACCATACATACAATTTATTGTGCTTCATCTGCCCTGTATGTTTCGGCAACATAAAATACATATAGAGCTCTCTAAAATGATTTGTTATAAAATATCTGTACCACTCTTTGAATGCGTAAAAGCAGATTTTAGATTAGATTAAGACCTTTAAATGATATACAATTTTATCGCTGAATAAAACAATAAAATAAAAAAAAATTCTACTTTCTTTTCTATTGTACTTTGGTGAAAAAGACTCCTTACTCCTACTGCAAAAGATACCAATATGGACAAGTTTGCTTGAATTAACTTTGTTTTTAGCACTGAAAAATAAAAATAATTAAAAATTAAATGTTAGGCATATATGTATATTGTTATGTATTGCATTTCTTTTGACGCTATACTAATCCATTTTTACTCTCTGTACTTGACCAAATAAAGCTGCTTAAAAAGCAAACTAACACCTCATTTCTCTTCTAACTTTCAAAATAAAATAATGCAAATGGTGTTTTAGGTTTTTACCATTGCTACAATACCTTTAAATAAATAATAAATTTTAAAGTTATTAAGTTCAACTTTTTCTTACTATGCAGCATTTCATTAAAAAATGACCCACATTTCGATTACTCTGTAGGTCAAGTTACTTATGCAAACAGTTTTTTCCAAGTTTGACGATCATCCTTTTTATATCCAAACAGCACCTAATTTAGCCAAGTTTGAATTTTTTGACGAAGCCCGCAAAGGCTGTGGCTAGGCACCAAACTATCGGATGACGGTGACTAAACAGCTGCTTTCGTCACTCCCGGAAATGATGATGATCTGGATCGATTGATCAAAGAGGTCTGCAGTCTGCGACAGCAGAGCAAAAAACGATCGGTGGCGTCTTTTGGCGTTAATTGGCTCAGGAGCTTACGTACGGATGGCTTTAATGCATTTTCATTTTTTTAAGAAAAAACTAAAATTGCTGGAAGCAGACATAAATTTTCGTTAAATTAATATCTTGCTGTACCCAGAAAGCATGATTTTGGGACAATTTGCGGTCGTGTGAAGGTTATTTTCGATATTCTCGAAAATTGGTGCGCGATCAATTGCATCCATCGTGTGTCACGATAAAATTTCTAGAAGTGATGACTAAACAGCGGCGTCTAGAGCAACAAGAGCTGCCAAATTTAGGTGGGAGGCTGCTGCTGGAAGATGGGAATGAGAAAAATTTGAACGGGGTTCGTCTGCCCGTCGGTCGGTGTGATGAAAGCATTCCTAAGCTCCTAGGTATTATTTATTCTAGGCACGATGGATACCCGATGTGCCTCAGGTATGCGGAATGGCATTTACCAAAAATTTTAAGCTCTTCACAAATGTGCCAATTTCGACAGAATTATCTGTTTTTTTAAGTCAAAAAATGTCATTGGACACGATGAAAGCATATAATTTAATAAAAAGGAAACGCGTTTTTGCTTAAAACAGTTGTTGGCTAATTTCATGAAATTGTATGCCGTGTTATTCTTTCATCTGCCAGTTAAAGTTTTTTGCAGATTTCATAACCATTTTTCTCCTTTCAAATATGACTTGAATAAGTGAAGGTTAATGAGCCACAAAACTAACGTAGACAGGCGGCTTTTAGTTACAGAAATTACAATTCTTATGTAATATAATCGTAACGAGTTATTAGGAAAACATTTAAAACAAAAGTACTTTTTATGTCTTCTACTTTGTTGTTTTATTCCACAGAAAATCGGAAAATAATTTCAGCATCGTTTTTAATTGTTATAATAAAAAAAAAAAAAACTACAAACTCTCCTTGAGTGATACCATTTAAAGCTCAGGACATTTATTACGAATTCGTGGAAACGACACAGAAGAGTTATAATTTTATTAAATTAAATGGTTTTTACCATTTTGAAGTGGTTATAATTTTGTAGTTTATGTCATGAGTCTTTCTGAATACCAACTTATACCAGAATCACGCGTACACAGGCAGGTTGGAAACATCATTTTCATAGTACAATAATAGGATGAATGTAGAATTCTTCTTCACTTATCAGGGTCAGAAACGTGAATATGGTGCATCCATGAATCTGGCTCGACACCAAAAGTGTTAACAAAGCAACCATTATGAATGTGCCACTAATTATTAAGAATATTCATATTAAACCTTTGTGAGAATTCATATTTTAACAATTTTAAAAAAAAAATTCATTTTAATACTTTTAATTTAATATTGATGAAAAGAAGTTATAAAGCCACCCTATAAAAGATAATGAAAGTGATTAATTTTGTTGTGACTGTGTGCCAGAAAAGCAAATGTGTCGAATTTTAAGGAAGGGGCACTGAAACTTAGCAATTTGGTCAACTTAATAAGCAAAACGATAAAGTATTAGGCATAGCAAAAATTTTGGAAAAACAAAGCCCTCAAATTAAATTAATACAATTAATGTTCAAATCAAAAGTTTTAAATATTCACATTTATGGTTCTGGCAAGGGTGACGATGTATAAAAGTCATTATTATTTGACACAGTAAACCTACAGACTAGAAAATATTTCAAGTTATATCATACAGAAAAAGTAACTAAATAAATCGATAACATCTATTATTCATTTGACATTAGCAAGCATTAGCATTAGACAAGTAACATAATTTAATCGATGTTTGCACCGATTTGATTCAATTTGAGTTGATTTCTTTTAATTGCTACAAACGAACTAAAGTTAATCCAATCAGCAATTTAAGCCGATTTGTCAATTCAGACCTGGATAAATAAAACTAGAATTGTATGAAATTGTTAAAAACTCGACATGTTGAGATTATAGAACCATAGTTATACAATAAGTAGTTTCATGGTAAGAAATATGGAGCAAAACTAAAAAGAAGGGATGAACATTTAGAATCAGTAAAGATGAAATTGATTTTTGGTTTTAATCTGTCTTTTATGTATGTTAATGGAATCTGTTTTTGATATATTAATTTGCAGTATAAAATAACTTTAAATTTCTTCATATTTTCTCTATTTTCAATTTCAGATTCTTGTGATGTAGCAAATTGTGGACCAGGAAAAAGATGCGTGATTCGCAAAGGCCGTCCTAAGTGTATATGTGCTCCTATCTGTAAAGCATCCAAAGAAAAGAAACTAAAGAAACATCCCATTCGAGTAATCGATGTAGCAAAGAGTGAAAAACTATCACAAGTAACTTTAGGCATTCCGAGAACTAGAGAAATTCGTAGCTTAAGTGAAGTAGGGCAAAGCATATTAGGTAAAGAGACTGAAAGCACCACTCTAGTTGAAAAGAAGAAAAACCAAAGAAAATCAAACTCCGGCCGCCGCAAGCAGAAGCCGGCCAGGGTGCAGTCGGAAAACCTCCCTGAGCTGGCGAGCAGCAGGCACCAGATCAAAGTTAAGGGCGACAAATTGATAGACAGCTCCTCGAGGAGCACGGGCAACTCCCTCAAGCCCAACAAGAAGGGCCACTCGACATCGAAGAACGCCTTCGTGGTCCAGAACAGCTCAAGTGTGGACCAGAGCCAGCATCACACCCGCCATCAGTACAAAAAGCATCGCAAGATCAAGGGCCAGAAGGTTGCTCAGAATGCAACCACCAGCCGGAGACAGAGGCCCCTGCAGATGCATCAGGCCGGCGGACTGGCCTTAGATGAAAAAATTCGCAACGGTTTCTTCAATCACGGATTTCCTTATCCGCCGAATGATCTGACGGTAAGGTCTGATTAACATTCCAATTTGCATTGTGCGATTACCTGGGCCCCTTCCCTTTAATATTTTTTCTATGTAAATTGGACAGCAAATGGCGCACGGACGCTACTACAACCCGGTCTGCGGCACCGACGGGAAGACCTATAAGACTGAATGTCAACTGAAGAAGCGAGCCTGCAGGCAGTCGACCACTTCGCTAACAGTCGCGTACCGTGGACACTGTCAAAGTAAGTCATCTCAAGGCTCAATTTATCTAGTTATGCGCCGTCCACTATCGATCTTGTATGCAAATTTCATTAAAATGGCCGTCTAATGGTTGTGGAAGAATGGACAAGGCCAAATAGGAATTTTGATTATTTTGTAAAATTGCCCAGGCGATTTCTAAGAAAGGAATCGAAACAGCAGTCCAGACATTTCGAATTTGTATTACCGTTTATTTTCACAAGCTGAAACTTGTTATAGGCATTTCTGCAACATTATTAACCCTCAGTGGACACTAGAATTTTATTATGTTTCACGCATGTTGAGAATGCAATGACCAAGCATTCTACAATCATTGATATTGCTATAATAATTATCGTCTAATACTTTTTTTTAATCGCATCTATAAGAAATGTAGAAAAATTACAATAGAAGTTGTTTAGCTGTGATTGCAAAGGAAATCAAAATAGTTTTATTAAAGAACTTTTCTATAACTACATATAGGAAAAACCTTAAATATTCATAACACTGCAAGGTCTACACTTTTTACTCCCACACGTTGGTTTACTATAAAGTCCAAGCCTATTAAATTATAATTTAAGTATATCCCACCCAATGTCCCCACTGAGGGTTAAATATACTATTGAAACTGAACTAATAATCAATTAAACATAGTTCACTATTACTAGTTGTGGCTATAATAGTGAAAGTATAAATTTGAATATTCTTAAGCGATTATACAACTTAACTGATACTGAAAAATCAATTACATTGTCATTTAAAGATTAGTCAATCAAAAAATCTCGAAAGCTTTGTACTTGAAAATGAACATACCATGATACAATACTAATAAAAAAATCTCTTTCTATACATTGCTAATATATTGTTACTATTACAACTTCTACACAAAATTATAGTCATATTTTCTTCTTTTAATTTTTCATTCGAAACAAAAATTTGATTTTTCTACTTTTGTACTTTAGTAAAGGATTAAAGCCGAAAGATACTTTTTTATAAGGTTTTTTTGATCGATTTTTGAACAATTTCCAATTCAGCTAGAACTTTGAAATTTTTTATACGTTCGTATGTTCCGTTACAATGAAATATATTAAACATAATATCGTTCTAAATCCAATAGGCCGGAAGTGCCCAAATTGTGGATTACCTTTTTCAAATGAAAGGGTTTCACAAGTAGAATAGAATTAAAAAATAAGAAATTATGGGTCGCCATTTGAGGCTTTGATCAAACTAAAATAAGGCCATGTAGCGCTCCATAAAAGAAAGTTTTCTACTAAATAAAAAGTTTTTTTTACATGTTTTATTTCGTTCAGAATGCTAATCATATCAAGATCCAAGGCTAATCATATCAAGATTCCATTCAAAGGATCAAAAAGTGAACGAGAATTATCTGAATTATGTTTATACCTTACATAACAAAACATTAGAAAAAAATTAATAAAGTATGGTAAAAGTAACGGTAATACATACTAAATTGTCGGTTTAATGTTTAAACAATTATCCACGTAGTACCTCTTCCATTTGGTGTAATGGAGACGGTTTTCTTGGGCAATTGAGTCTTGCGTGCGTACAGTCTGGCTTTTCTTAGCATTAGCAAAGAAGTCCTAAGTGCAGCTCAACGGTTTTACCCATAAGCATTTGTTCGATCACAGAATTGATTATATCACAGAGTGATGAAACCTCTACTCAATTTCCGGAAACACGATCTTAATTGAATTTGCGGTTCTGTCTCGTATCATTTGTATGCATTTGTACGGACGTAAAACTGCTACAACGAAGATGTGCATATCTAAGCTCTTCGATTCAAGTATTCTTTGAAATAGTCTTTGAGGAAAAATACGCTAAATGTAATTGTGTTTAATGGTATTAAATAAAAAAGGTGCAGATCGTATCGATAAATTTTTTTTAAGTCAGTTAAAAATGATAGTTGTACAGTCTTTTTAGAGAGATGTATTCCGTTCCAATATGTTTCTATGCTCGGTTAACCCGAACAGAAAATTAATGGCCCTGCACTTATCGATTAAAATTGTACGATTCAATTTGTTCCTTTTCGTCTGCACGACAGAAGTCACTCAATAGACAGACCCGAAACAAACCTGATCTGTAAAAACAAGAAATCGCACACCTTTGCCGCAAGGTTGCGTTACGAGTGTTAACATGGCTTCGATCTTGTTATGATCTTGTTCCCGACTAATTAATTGCTCGCTGAAAATTTTCACGCCACTCATATTATTCGTTTTGCATGATAAATGCCTACACAAGTGTGCATCTCTGCAGGCGGGGGCCGTTGTGGGGCACCACGCGAGATTTCTGTTATTTCGTGAGAATATTGGCGCCGCGACGGGCGACTATTTTGATTCAATAATTTGCCAGAACTCCAAGTCAAAGCCTTCATCGGATGTGACGCAAGAAGACTAATGATCGCAAGGTGCACTTGTCCCGCGACCAGACGAAACTTATCAACCAAAACGTTTAATTACTTCTGGCACCTATGGCTGGACGCGGGCTGCAATCTGTGCCCTCAGCAGTTGACGATGGCTCCTCGCGGGCTAGAGCCGGAGCTCCAACGTCCAGGGCCCTGATCTTTTATTACAGCCGCAATTATACAACTCCGTTGGCCTCATTTGTAATGTTTTAAGCGTTTCCAGTTTTATGCCGATTTTAAAATCAGAGCTGAATCTTTTTACCTTTCTAAATTAACGGGAGTACCTCGTAAAATGCATGCATCTGTCGTACTGGCGCCTCGACCATTTAATTAGCCACTTTACTTTCTCCTAAGCCAAGTGAATTTGTTTCCCAGCTTTATAGCAGGAGTTTCCGCCTCTTAAAGATTCACTTATGCTGGTAGATCGCGTCACGCCATCTTCCCTTTGTGGAAGAGCGCAAGGCCAACCTCGCTATCAATCAAATTGGAGTGAATTGGTATGACATAATGCCTATTATGAGTCAATTATCACTTGCAGTGGGCATAGGATTAGTTAAATTGCTAATTAAAAGCGTGCACAACGCCCCCGACTAATTGATGCTTAGTGACGTGCCTTCCAAATTAATTGACTTGTGGGCACGAACAAGTTTGTAAATCACCTAGATCTGCATCTAGATGACTACAGAGACATTACACTACAAATTTTAATCTGAAACGAAGGCTAGTCATAAAGTTGTTCTTAGGATTTAAAAAAGTAGTTTATCATATAACATAAAAATTGGGCGTAAGAAAGCAACATATATTTCCATAATTTTTCCAGTCTGAATTCCGTCTATAAATTTCCATCCCTTATTCACTGATTCAGTCTGCTTTCCGATCGTTTTTCGCCTGACCTAAAAATTGGTAAATATTTTAATCTGTTAGAAATGTTTTAATAGCAAAAAGAAGAAATTTTAAGTCTAGCAGCTGATTATAGTATAAGTTCAATATTTGAAAATTTCTAAGTGTTATACTATAGCGAACAAAATTCAAAGTCCAATATTTGAAAAATTTCCGACTGATTTCCATCTCTTCACAGTTTCAACTACATAAGTCCAATACTTAAAAAATTTCTAAGTGTAATAGCGAAAAAGTTGTAAGTCCAAAAATTAAAAAACAAAATTATTGTTAATCGTATATTCCAAATTTTATGTTTATCTTAAAGTTCTGGAAGTTAGAAAAATTAAAAAAAAAAATTCAATTTTTAGTATGATAACTTGTTTCCAAATGATTTGATCGTGACGGTAGTGCAGAAAACAAAATCTGACCTACCAAAGTTATTCAATTCTTTTGTCATGTAGCAGTAAAAGACATAGAATCGACTTTGAATCTGTAGACTTACATTAAAGCTGATGGTTTAATTTTACTTTATCCTTTAAACATTTGTACGTAAAAATATAAATAAAAAACTTGGTGCAAAAGATTTTTTTGGGTCGGTGTTTACAAATTTAAAGTTGAATGTTCATATTTTAAAAAGGCGATTCCAAATTGAATCAATTCGAATTTTAGAAATCTAACATTGGATTCGTAATCAGCAACCTCAAAAAACTCCATTTCTACTAAGAGAAGCTTGGAAAAAAAAAAATTTTTCAACAAATGAACATCTTTGAAAGTTGTGTTGCATCAACTACATATTAATAACACGTATCAAAATGGAGAACAAAAATTCATCCTAAAATCTTCCTAAAATAGCTATAAAATTATAAAGAGCTGTACGAAATACGTGGATTAAACTTTGTAGAACAATTTTATTTTAGGAGCGCCGAATCATTAAGCACTTCCTAAACTAAGGCGTCAGAAAGGCAAAATATGTGAGTCTTCTTAATGCTCACTAGCCTCAATTTATGTGCGCAGCCATTTACAGAGGATAATCAAGGAAGGCAAAAGTTATTTATGCAAAAACAAGATACCTCCTCGGCCCATCGGTCTTGGCTAATTGTCCTGGGCTATTATTGTAATTGGTGGAGCATTTCCTCTTCTCCGGCGAACGAAGTAATCCGACCGAACCTGGAAGCAGCTCGGTCGTCTTTTTCGACTTATTTCCAACAATCCCGCAAATAATATGCAGTTTCAGCGTTTGAGATGCGACCTGTTTACATTTCCGGCTGGCATAATTCTACACTTAAGCTGAGACTAAATCTAGCCTGACGCCAAAGAGAACAGAACAGGTCCGGAGAAAAATTTATGAGTGTTTACATATTTTCAGCGATCTCACCGGGATCATAAGTTGATGTGGGCAATTGAGCGTGTGCACATCTTGCGTCCACATGCGGAGCCCCGGGTCTTGGGGCTCGACGCGGCGACCGGGTCCTAAATATCCACCAAACACCGCGAAATCATTCATTTCGCTGATTTAAGGCGCTTATTTTGGGATTTTGGCGAGCGTTTGAGAGCGGCGAAGGCATTTCAAAGTGCATAATCTCGCGCCGTTCTGCTTTATCTTCCGTCACCCACGCAGGGGAAACTCCGGACTCAAAGGCTCCGGATTCCCTTAAGCGTTCGCGAATTTATTTACCCGCAGTTGTTGTTCTTGGACCGAGACGAGCAGGGACCAGAGGAACGCAGATTGGGCAATTTTGGCACCGGGCTAAGTTCGAAATTGCTCATTGATAGATTTATGGCCATCCTCTGTGCATTTCCCGAATTTCAGCGATCGCGTGCAATTCGCTGATGCGGTGTTTGAGCATGCCGCTTGGCCGCGAGGAAGTGCAATTTGTCAACCTCAAGGTTTGCGAAGCGACTCGTTCCGATCTTTTGGTGTTGATCCAATTGCCATGAAAAACGTGTGAACCGCCGAAATTTATTTCCTCTGTCAATAGATCTGAACAGTCAGGGATTAGACACGTTAGAGCAGTGCTGCGTCACTCTTGACTTCTTGCAGCTTTTTACTAAAATTAGATCTGATGCATTTGTGCCGCAAAACGGATCATAATTCAAAAATTCTATGGCACAGCTGTCATATTTAAAGTCACATTAAAGCATTAGCAGATGACAAATTTCGGTGGTACAAAGCGAAACTTGATTCTTGAGATTTGACATGCATGCTGCAATATTTCTCATATAAACGAGGTTGAGATTTGAATTATTTAATATGCGTGATACATGCATCCACAATCTACACAGTAACAGACATTTTTAAATTGCAATTTTAAGATTATGCATTAAAGCGCTTACATGGGATCATCAATTTATATAATAAACTGTAAATTTATATAACTTTTACATACAAGACCGCCCTTTAACGTATTTCTCTTAATTCTTCCTCCAAATTTAGTCAAAGTAAATTAAAACATAGTTGTTCAAAGTTTAAAGCCGAAAGAACGATATAAAGCCGATCAAAATATTAAATAAAATATTACATGTAGATACTCGTATTACCTCAAATTAATTTTTAATGTAATAACTTTATTTCATTTACCCTCAATATCAGTAATTTTTAGAACTAAACTCCATATTCTATATTAGGTGAAATTAGGTGTTCCAAGTTTCGTTTGATATACGGAATATTTAAATTTGTTTTTTTAATGATTTTAAAATTTGAAACCAAAAATACCAAGAAATACTTTGAGGAATGCAAACACCTCCCGAAATTTTTAACTTTGAAAATTAAAAAAAAAATATAATTTTCCGTCACATTTTTGCGTATTCCCAGAAAGCTTCGTTGCAAACTGTGTAACTAAATACCTTAAGTGAAAATGCTAAAAAAAATTTCAAAGAGTTCGTAACATTTACGATGCCTATTATAACTGATGAATGGTGACAAGCACGCATTTGTCTTTTAATTTTCCTTTAATTTTATTCGGAAATAACATAATTGTTTTTCACAAGAGGGCGTATACGGCTTATTATACAATGTCTCTTTATTGGCTGCAAATAAAAGTGTTTATGAAACAAGAAAAACCGTATTATGTACATGGTTGGTATATTTAATAAAATGACTTATTAAATTATGAGTGTTGAAATTACAAAATCATATAAAACATAAAAAGAAATAACAATATCAGTGTTTTTTTTTCATTTTCTTATATAGATCAGAGTAGATAGCAAATATTTCATTGAGAACCGATTTTTCAATAAACTGATAACTTTATTCCTTAGATAAAAAATTAACTTGGCTGTAAGGTAAAATTATTGTTCACTCTATTTGGCCCTAAATTGAATTTTACAAACCGTCACATCTATAAAGATTGTAAAATTTGAGAAAATTGCATCAAATTACCATAATATACCCATCCAAACTTCAAGTCTTGAACCGGATAAGTTTTTGGATTAAAATTTTACAGCAAACTATGTATGAATACAGCCAATTTTATTTTATTTTCAAGAAATAAAAATATTTGATATAACGACAGTAAATCCAATAATAATAATAGTGTAATAGTATAAACGTTGTAAGTTGTTGTTACTTCAAAGTCACAATATGAATTCGTTATTATTAATTTGTTGAAAGTGCTGAATTTATTGTTTATCTGAATTTATAGGTTTATATTATATATTTATTGAATTTACGTTACAAATTTTTTTTAACAATCAACTCCAATTATTTGGCCCATACAGGATTAATTTAAAAATTTTACACAATTTTCGTCAGAATATTGTTGGAATATGGAAACGGAAACTATCCAAACTTTCAAACTTCAATTTGTCGAGAATTACAAGCGACTTTTGATCCCAAATGAACGTTCCTTCAAGGAATTGTCATCAAAATTCATGAGGAGACCTCAAACTCAATTCATGCCCTAGTTTCAATCATAATGAAATTGGGTATCGATTTTTAAACTCATTTCAATTGAAATGTAGGACATGGAAATTTTGTTAATTCTCCGGGCAATATTAATGAAAAGTTTGTTTTTATTTTATTCATTTTTCGGTTTTAATTTAGTTTTTACTGAATATTTAGAGATTTCGAACCAATCTACATTTTTAAAGTGGTAGTCTGACTACAGATTGGTAAAGTACATAACTAGTGATTGCTATTTTTGTGTAAACTGGATTATGTTTTGATGTGTTTTTTCATAAATAAGCTGTCCATGCTCTCAAAATGAAGAAAAAGTGACGGGATAGATTTAATTCTAAAGATAAGCAGAATAAAGCAATATTTAAGTGCACTGGGGCAATAATACGCTGTCGATGCAAAAAAGCCCGCCAATTTATTCCGCGGCGAACAAGTACATTGTGCGATATTATAAATTCCTTTTTATCAAGCAAATTGTCTTTTTCTTTCAGCGTCATGCAAACTAGTCCATTGCCTGCACGGGTTAACGTGTGTCGAAGATCAGTATGGGAGCCCGCACTGCATTTTGTGCAGAATTACCTGCCCCCAGGACGATGCATCTTCCCTAATTGATCCAGCGCGGGCCGTCTGCGGCGTTGATGGCCAAACGTACAAAAGCATCTGCGACATAAATCGGATGATATGCACTACCGGCCGGTCTGTCGCGATGGCATACAATGGGCCGTGTCAAGGTAAGTTAACCTTGCTTTCGCAACATTCAGCTATCTCTGCGTTTTCCACTTAAACTTTTCCACTCCATATCAGAGAAAATTTAATACGCGCGCAGCCCCAATAAAAAGCAAATCTTATTGCGGTGGACTTGTCATGCGTCGCAGAATGCTATTAAAAGTTGACGACGCCGAGTGGCTAGAGCGCGTCGTCTTCGGATTCGGGGCAGACTACAACAGTATGCAAAACCGCAATGACATCGCTCGGCTCAAGTTACTAATGATATTATTATGTTAATATTCACTAGTAAATTAGTCTTTCAAATAATTCGCGAGCTATCAGCATGTTGGATGTTTCTGCAACAGCCCAGCGCAGTGCGAGTCAGCGGCTGGGCTAACCAGTTGCATGTCTTAATAGCGTTTCCATCTAGTTCTGTGCCCGCTCCGGGCTTAGGTTAATCTGAGGTTTTCATGAGTAATTGAATAGCTTTTCAGGCATTAAGCGGTTGGTAGGCCTAGGCAAATACTCACTTTCCCGGTTTTATGCATTTTACATACATTTTGATTTCAATTTACACATTTTAAAAGGCAAACCTCTGGAGTAAGCATTCTGGTGAGAGTCTGAGACGCGTTTCAACATCTCTAGAAAGTTAACGAACTGCCATCAATTGTGCGTTTTTTCCTTCTTTTTTTTTTTTTTTTTTTTTTAATTTCGCAAAAATTTGCGTTTTATTGCGCTATGCTTCGGCAACCCGAGACTTCGACACGGAAAGTGATTCGTAATTTAAAATTGATGCATCAGATAAGAACTCCAGAAATAACACATTCATAAATTTTCTGGTTCTTGAAGACCTTTCAAAAGGCATCTTAAAATAAATGACGAGTATTCTAGTTTATAACCTACTGACTTTTCATACTATTTTAGCAATTTTAGTATTCATATGCACCATTTGTATCTTGGAGAGATGGAATAGAATGTGCATGATACACAGTTTTTGATGTCACTATGCCAGCCTTTTCTGCTTCATTCATTAAAGTTTGCGAAATCTTATAGTTATTATTTAATTTTTGAAAACAAACTACATACAATACAATATTTCGATAAAAAATTTTTAAGCACCTCAATTTGTTTTATCCCATAAAATTTCGCATACAAGTGTGTAGTAACTTGATAAAAGATGATAAATTCGAATTTCGTTAGCACTGACACAGTAAAATTGATGAAAATTCCTATTAAATGTTCATTCTGCCGCGGTGCTCCAAAAATGTATATTAGCAATAATTGCTCTTTAACTGCATCGAACACATTCTAGATTGTAAAAGTTCATCCATTCATTATGCATTATATAAGATAAAATAAAGTCGGGAGCTATAAGCCCCGTTTATTTGAGAAAACTATAAAAAATTTACATTTAAACGACTGTAAAAGTCGCACCTCACCGATCGTAATGCTATCGACTATACTATAAACGAAGGTGCTTACACATTTATAAAGATCGTAAAAAACAAATTCGTTTTCATACGGATTAGCACTGAAAATATTATGGAATTATACTAAATAATAAATCCAATATATGTCAAACCAAGCAATAAAAAGGTTATTACATTAATGTTTTTTTTTTCTTAGGTACCTAACATAGTTGTAGTTGTATACTACCGAAATTAAGGATTGTTGTCAATTGGAATTGGAACTTAACTTCTTACGTTTAGCATAATTATTTAACATATTCATTATGTTGCATCATTCAATTCAGTTCAACCTCAGAGAACATTTGAGGCCCTTTCTCAATTCCAATAATTCTTATAGAACTATAGAATAATATTATCTTTCTCATTCACTAATAATTACCATTTCCACAGTTTTAATGCATACTAAACTAAGCTAGTAAATCAACACATGCGAGAAGTATAGAAATAAAAATGTTTATCTCTATTTTTGCACACATTTAAATAAATTATATTAATGCAAACGCAATTAATATGCAAACAAATTTTGTCGTGCGCTTTTACTTCCCGAGATATTTATCTATGAAATTTCGAAAAGTGACAATTATTGCCAAAATTATAGGTAAAAGCGAAGAAAAGGGTTCGTGTATATCAGTACACGTGAAAAAAGTAAAACTTCTTTGGAGATTTCTATCTTTCTTCATTATAAATTCTACAAATGAGCGGAAAAATTCGGAATTAGGAAGTCAGGAGCATTTGAAGAACCATAATTAAGTTGACGCGGAACACTTTATTTTTTAAATAATTTTCTAAAAGAATTGCTCCTTACATTCTCTCCCAGAATTGGAAGTTCTTCCAGTAAAAATATTTTTATTTATAATAATTATATATTTGCAAACAAACAAAAACCGAAAATTTAGTTCACAATATCTCGAAAAATTACAGAGTGTTATATATGGTACTGAATTTTCGTTTTTCTAATCTTAATTCCTAATTGCTTCCTCAGAATCAGCAACTCCAACTAAAAAATGTATATTTTTGTCAAACATCTCGTGAAATAATTGGTTTTCACAAAATTTGTTGATGCGAACAAATTAGGTACTCCTCAAATGATCTTTCGAAATACCTACATATACATACTAATACTTTTATCTTTATATGTATTTCGATAAATAAGAACATTATTTTTATATTTCTTTTTATGAAAGAATTGCCCTCTCAAAGACCGCATAAAGCGGAGACGAAGAACAATCGCCCCCTATGTGTTAAGAATACGACATAGCTCTATCTTATTCTCTCTCCCAGAGTTCAGATCTTCCGTCTTTCTCGCGTCATGAACATTGCCAACGCGCCCAAATAAGTTTCACTTCAAAAAATTCGTCATTACGATTATTGCTAAATACTCTTGAAATTATAATACTTTTTGTACACTTTAATAACTTGTGTAATTGTATTAATTTTTAGGGTTCAACGAACTCTAGGGTCACTTTGTTGTCCGTTTGTCTGTCAAGATCCTTTTTCCAAAGAATGTCTAAAGGTATCGAGTTGAAAATGAAATTAATTCAGAATATTAGTCTACAGCCAGTGAAAATTCAAGTTTCTAACTCAATGCAATAAAAAGTTAGATACAGCCTTTCAAAAGTTATTTTCCTACTAACTCACTGACTGACACATCAAAAGTTGACATAGAATCTTGAAATTTGGAACGAAGATAGTTTTCATCCGAAAATCATTAATTTTTAATTCTATGTGGAATTTTCTTTTTACTATACAACTCGATTACACTGTTTTATTTAAAAAAATATCCATCCATAATTTCAAACATGTGAATCGTTCGAATAATTATGAGCGGTAGTGTATATGTACATATAAGTCAAAATGATGGAATTATTACATGACAAACTTAATTTTTTACTATGATTCAAATTTAATAAGTAATTATAAAGTAACTGTTTACTTATTAAGCCTTGTGGTAATACTATATAAAGGTACAGAACCCTTGTCCTTGTCCGTCTTTTCGGGTGAGAATTTGATGTATAATATATATGTAGTTTAGTTTACAAACTTCAAAATATAAACGCATTTCATGTGTTATAAATGAATTAATTTACGCTTTACATAAAATGTCAATTTTAACCCGATTAAGAACTCATGGGCTGAGTACAAGAAAATTCTAGCAAAACAACAATTCCATGATACAATAAACTACAGTTGTGAAAACCAATTGAAGCATCTTTGTATGCAATACCGATTGAAGAATGCCAAAAGTTGATTCCATACCCTGATGAATAGCTTTTGGTCATATTAGAACTATGGTTCCTTATTCAAAAAAATTCTTCAAGAATCCTTGAAATGAATAAATTAAGCATAAATATATTTTTCTATTTATCGAGGGTGACAAGCACTCTTTTGTCTTGTGAAATCGTAAATTTAATTAATGTAATATTTTCTTTTAATTCTTGTGTAGAATTATTCACATTCACAGAAACCAACTGCAAACCGCATTATCCACAAGTTTCACAAAAACATTGTTGGAATATTGTGGGATACACTTGTATTTCATATGGTAGTATTTCATGCTTGACAATTGTCGCGATTGTCATGAATGCATATTATATTGAAATATTTCCCTGGGCTGAACTGAAAATGTTAACTAAGATTTACAATATCTATTAAAAAGCAATGTACGCGGAGGCAGCTCGATTTCCGCAGAGCGCCTGCGTAATGAATGGATGCTACCGAAGTAGCTGCGCACCGAAACATTTCAAAATGTATTACCAATGAGCCAATTATTAGAGCTCTCCGAAAGTGTGTTATTATTCCCGTGATAAATGCTATTCCGCAGCGGGGTTGCGCTGAATTAAAAAGTCGTTTCGATGCAATTATCCGCCCTAGCATTTCTTTAAAGTAAAGCAGTAGATCAGGTGGGTCCGCCCATGGCACTCATCTCGATTTGCCTGCGTAGACGACACCGCAAAGCCCATAATTACCCTGGATCTCACGTAAAATTTTCATTGGGGCCCTGGAATGGCGCTGCCGTCGCAACTTATAATTAAATAAAGCCATAAATCCTGTCCTGGTACTGGCGGCTTAGGCAAAATCCACATTATAATTAACACGTAATACGATTAGCATAGGAGTCCATGCGTCTCTGTCTCCGCTGGCCGTTCCATTATGGTTGATTAATTGAGTCCAGGGGTTTAGCGGGCTTTTCCGCGGACTATCTCACTTTAATCAGAGCGCGTCGCGAACGGATAAAGTCGCACTGCGACTGCGGCTGAATAGCACCTGATCGATGCAGAGGACTTCCTAGTCGCAAGGCATTAGCATGAGCGATGCTCCTAGTTTTCTCATAATAAATGTCACCGTAATGAATCACTTAGCACCAGCTGGGGGCGGAGCCCCCAACCATAATGGCCTTCGAGCGGAGACAAGTTAAAATGCAATAAATCATTTTGCATAATTTGTACCTTTTAGCTGCTCGCGCATTTGCATAATCTGCAGCGGTATTGCTCCGATCGTTTTTCTTCAAGAGCATCACCAGGCCGGGCATCAACGATAGAAATTAATTCAATATCCGCGACTACTGCAGCTCGATGCCAGAAGCCAACTTGCAGGTATCATGTGCAGATTACATTATACCATAAAATGTTGCACAACAACTTTTGTCGAATGTCTAATCGATATTGGTTGGGGCAGAATCGGAATGATGTCTTCCAGGGAATGATAATGAATCGCGAACCAATTATATGATACTTCGGCAGGCGAAGGTGTGTCACGAAGGAGTGGACTTAATGAAAGTGATCTTTACGTTCTTCGCTTCTTGAAAGGCCAGGCATTCCTGCCGACACTTCGGGCTGAATTTATTTGTTAATAAATTTAATTTAAAATCCTGCTCTGGCGCTCACTTCGCCCATTGTTCTATCGCGTTGTTGAAGCTAAATACACGATCAAGGTAAAAGCGGCTTTAGTTCTATTATATAAATAGTAGGTAATTTTTGAATAGCTCTGTGATTAGATCTCATTTCTAAGAATGTTTGTTGTCATTAGACAAGAATTATTTCACGGCGCCCACATTCTGATTTGAGATCAACATCAGTGATATTTTAACGGACAAAAATTAACTTGTAAATGGTCTTTCTATTTTGTTATTATTTTAGCAAATACATAGCCTTTTCTATTTGTTAAGTCTCTTATATGTATAAATTTTACGCATTTCATCAGCAATTTTGCTTAATTTACTTTTTTGATATCCAATACTTGCTACTATAGTCATCAATCCTCTTGATTCTTTTTGACCCTATATTCAAAAAAAAAATGTCCCGAGAATTTCGTTTCTTTTAACCATTACGTTCTCGGGAGCAAAAGGTAGGAACTTCTCGGCCACATAAACAATAGTAAAAAGTAAAATTACAAAAATTTAAAATTCAAGACTTAAGACTCAACCTTTTCTTTCGAATTCTAGATTAGAGTTCAAAATTTCATTTGAGATATGTATTTCACAAGTTTTCCGAACGCTTCATAATATGAACCTGTCTTCTTACCAAAAAAGTGCATATTGAATTTGGTAATGAAACTTCAAAGAGACTGTTATTTTAGCTAAGTATATAATATTGGTATTTATTATAGCTTTTAGAATTAAAATATATTGTTAAAAGTATACTTGTAGGTTTATCTAGAAAAGACTTAAATGGTTTTTTACTCTTTTCAAAGTAAGTATTGACTGTCGTTGATATTCTATAGGACGGAATTTATGTCAGCCAAATTTCCGCACCCGCGCCCGACTTGAACCAAAAGAGAATTCCAAAATGAAGTTTTTAGCACCTTTTAGAGCTTCTGATTTTTTGAAGGCGATTTTGTTTTGGATCCAAAATATTGAAAATATTCAGTAAGAAATATGAAATCAGCGACCATAAAAACTTTAAAATCTCGCCAAATTTAGAATTGGACAACGAAATTGAAATCAGCGACCTTAAAAATGCCATATATTTATTTTGTATACAATTCGCAGGTAATTTATCATTTTTATTACTTATTGCTGTACCTTTCGAAGAACCAGGCTATTCAATCGTCCAAATTAATTTACGCAGTTATGATCGAACAGACATAAAAATAATCAAATCTTTCTTTTTTAAAGTCGGTTAAGAAAAGACTGCCAACTCACCGAGCAATAAAACCAAACATAATCTATTTTTATCTTACTTTTTTCCAATTAATAAAATATGATCGAAAGTAAATAAAAACATGACTGTTCGAAAATCATTCAAATTTGTTTTTAAAAATCGGATTTGTAGTAAAGAAATACCCACATTGATTTACAAAAAGTAGGTAACTTCCTTCCTAAGGAAATTCGATAGTCTATAAGGGTTTATTTTAATTTTTTGTGAAATTAAAGATTCAAAACAGAAAAAATGAAAAGTTCGAAAATCACTAATCATAAAATGTTTTAAACAGAAAGCAATTAAAACCATGGGCGGATTTTCTTGTTTCTGTTTTAAAATTGAAAGGAACAAAAAAGTACTTGTAAACGAGAACCGAAGAGAATTTGAGTCTTGTTTGTATCAAACTTGCGTTTATCGACATCGATCATGTCAAATTTCAGTCTGTTGCATTCACAGGCCTTATGCTTAACATGGCAGACATAATAAACATTTCTAAACAATGCCAGACGAGAGTGGTATGGTGTATTTTCGGCTCGATTCAGAATCAAAAGAAACAGAAGTTATCTGTGTCTTACCATGTAAGAGGAAGGAGCCCACCGTGACGACGGCGACGTCCAGGAACTGCATTTATTTGCGTTAGAAATCGACTTAATTACGGACACATGTTGAAGTCATGCTCCAAATAATCTATTGTGCAATAGCGCAGAACACCGTCTGATCGCGCCAGGTAAATTGCATGGAAATTTAGTGCCAATTTAGTGCCAGTTAATTTAGAATTGTGGGAGTTTCCTCAAATATCTCAAATTACTGAGTTCTGAGAGACAGAAAACGTATGCAAATTCCTGGAATGGGTGAATGGAATAATTATCAGCTAATTTATCAATGCTACACTGTGGATTAGATAGGTATAGTGCTGATTGCAATCATTCCGTTAATCAACTACATAATTAGGGTCTAGTAAGTAAAATGGCTTTAAACTTCAAAGCAGCATGGCACGTTGGTATGCACTAACAAACCGAGATAGAGTAAAGAAATTATCAGATCGGAATTCCAAAAATATATGTCAATTAATTCGTTCAGGATAACGCTTATTCAACTTTGTTTTGATTCAAGAAAATAGCATTGGACAATTATAACTTTTTAGATAGAGAGACTGTGTATTTCCTTTATTCGTGGATTTGTCTACTAAGAAGCATTGTTTTTGCTTTTTGTGAAGAATGGTTCCACAAAATTTGTAAGATTATACATAAAATAAAAAATTGCTTTATTGTATTTATTAAGTGAGCTCTAACCTCTTAAAAGCGCCCTTTTCAAAATAATCGATTCATGTGTTTGTAAAATTAGAGAAATTTTTTATTTTGAATTAAAAACACGAAATATGGCATATCTGAAGATGAACAACACAGTGACGGTCTCAAATAAGGACATTTTCTCGATTGTATTTTTGGTTATTAGAATATTTATGTATGATTTGGGGGAAAATGTATGTTATTAAGCATATATTGAACTATTGTATACTTTTGTATTGAAACAAATTAAAAATTAACAAAGTTATGAAATTAAAATTGTGTATATATAGGAAAATAGTAGTCTAACTGCAAGAGCGCTATTTCGAACAATTCTTAGTAGCTAGAGTTATGAATTCTGCCAGATCAACAAAAATCGTTTCGAGGAAAACGCGATTGAAAAAGTTGAAGCACACGAAAATACTGACTCACATACATACGAGTATAAGCGTCTATAACTTCATTATTTTTCTGATTTTTTACATAGTTTTGAACAAATGTACATTAACCTCTTGACGCGCTTCACCACATATGTGTACGTTTAGTTTTTTAAAAATTAAAATTATTTTAACTAAAAAACAAATTAAAATCTGTTAAAGAACTGTTCATTAGATTATATTTCAACAACAAAACCAAACAATTTGTAGTATGGCAGCATGGATAGCATTTTATTCTACTTGAAATTAATTACTTTCAAAATATTTCAAAGTTGCCTCTGATTACCGCGTGGTTTCTTTTCAGTTTATTGGAAAAACTTCCTAAATCTCTGATAAATAAACTATCCAATATATAACATTTTAGCACATATTTAGCTTTATTTTGAAAAAATAATCTGCAAAATTAGGTTTTTTATTTTTTTACTAATAGCACTTTACTGTCAAATATTTGAACTCAGTTTTCTTTTTTATACTAATTGTTTCGTCGGTAAAAAATAACTTTTTCCACCTTTAAAAAATTCGTCCCTGAAGAGGTTAAGAAAATGCAACATTTATTTTAGCCTGTAATTTGTATAAATGCCAAATGTAATCAACCAACTTTTAATATAATAGTTTTATATATTTACATTACAATTAATTATACTGGTTAAGAAGAAATGTTTATCACAGTACATACATGTGAGAGGCAATTTTTACAACATTTTTGGTGTTAATTGCGAACCGTCTGCTTGTGCCTGTTTTTTTGAAATTCTGTTAAAAATTAACGCAAAGTAAAACATGATTCGTAATTTTCATGGAGAAAATTGTTGATGAGTGTTACTTTAACAGCAAGTCAGAATCATAAACATATTGAAATTCAACGTGTTTTGTATTTTATTGAAATTCAAGTCAATTCGTATTTTATGGAAATTGGTTAAAATTCAAAGTTTTATTTGAGATACACTGTAATTTCATATAATTATTTTAAATTTTTTTAAATAATCTCAAAAGTGCCCAAAAAGTGTTTTAATAATATCAACTAAATGAAAATGAAATACCTTGATTTATTTATAGGTTATATTTATTTAATATTAATTAACCCTTTTACTTTTTTATAACCCATAGCTGAATGGTTCTACTGCGAAGCGAACGGAATGCAGTGGGCTAAGTAGCTATTTTAGGTAGAAATACAAAATTTCCTACATCTATGTAAATATTCAAGGCAAGAATAGTCACACCTTTAATTTGAAATAAATCTAGCTATTTAAATTTAAATCCTGTGATACTTTGAGCAACTTTCACTTAGATATCCCACCACAATATCGCAAAAAATAGGGAAAACCCAACAAACCTCAATTGCCTCACTTTAAGATAATGCACTGTCTCCAATTTGCATGTCAAAAAGAAAAAAAAAAACGCTCGTGTCCAAAGTATAGCTCAGAAAGATTAATGATAGAAATCTCCCAAGTTAGCGGCTTGAATTAGTTTGGCTGTGTCTAACTGCACTTTATCTGAGAAGTTGTCACAACCCCTGGAAGTAGCTAGATAGAGTACAACGGCGCCACGATCGAAGTGCTAATTAGGCAAGGAGATATTTCTGAAGTTAAAGCCATCCATTAATCAAAAAAGCAGTTTGTTACTCAACCTTTCATAGATGACATTTTCCAGCAGAAACTGTCGCGAAATAGTAGCGGTTTAGTTTCAGATCGGGACAAGTGCTAGATATCACTCGATTGCGTTTCATTGACTAGAAGTGATACGGTCAAGAATTTCGCCCGGAATTCGCTGCGTTGTAAACAAGCTAACCTACATAGTCATCATAATCGAGCATTAATTAAGGTATTTCCAAAAATGTAATCCAACATGACTTGCAGTATCTAGACTCTAGAGAATCAATCGCGGCCACTGTTGCTGCTAACGAGGACAGTGGTGAATTTCGTTTTGAGAGCAGACTGACGATTGCCACTGGGTTAGACAATGGCCAATAGAAGTGGCGCGGAATGCGCTGATATCACTGGAGGCGAAATCTTTAATTTTCACGTTTTGCGGGCGGAAATTTAGCCAAATATCTTTATTGAAATTAATGCGCCGTCATTAATCTGCCCAAACGGGTTCTGATTAATCTCTAAATTGGACTCGTGGAAATATTAATTAAAATTCATCATTCTGCCACTCAGGGCGAGTCCGAAAAGTGCTTGCATTTGATAAATTCGTCCAATCAATTTACATGCCACACTGATTCTGGAATCCGTCCCCATAACTTGGTGCTGAGGCAAACTTCATATTTTCTGCAATTGCCCAACGCCGTAAATTCCCCCCTTGAGTCGAGTTGGCGGGGAATTTTTTATTTTTTTTTATATTTTTTTGCAGAAATTTATAATTTGTTTCGAAAGTGTCGTTAACGTATTCTTTCTGGCTGAAATCCACTTAAATATCAAAATACGAACTTTTTACGGCGGCGGCGTAAGCTAATTTCCATTTCTCGCGAAGTGACTGCCGCGGCAGAAAAATCCACCAGACGTGCACATTGTGGAATGTAAATGTGATTCTTGGCAGACGCAAACCGCCGACCGTACTACGCGAACCCTCCACTGGGCGTGTAGAAGCGTAAATAAGCAAAATCAGCAGACACAACAATTAACTCGTTAGTAATTAGCCAGAAAGGTATAAGTGAGTGCACAGAAGTCCAGGCCCATTATGTGGGCTCATGTGGGGCGCAATTATGCGTTTTGTTTAGCACGGAGGTAAGGTCATTATCATTCTATTAGACAAAACATAGCGCAAAGACACTATGTCCAGCTGAGATCACACCACCCATGAAAGATTTATGGCCTTCGCTTTTTTCATGGGCTCTCTGTTTGCGAAATTAGTTGGGAGTCCTCCTCCCAAGGTGCTCGCCGCATCTCGTAAACAAATCTGTGACTCAGGGAAATGGATTCCCATAAATTTGATAAGCTGCCGCGTCTGTGGAACGGTTTAGCATTATTTTTTTATTCCCCACTGAAAATCCGCAGACGGCTTCGCGACGCGACGATGGTGGCGATGAATTTCTTTCCAAAAATAATTAAAATACTTCAAATACTAATTGATCATTAATAAAGAGATCGCATTAGTGCAACCCATTTATTGTTTATAAAGTACGTGTTAAATTTCAAATGTAAAACACGGTTAAGTGAATACAATATTTTAAACAAACTCAAGGAAATTAACCCAGTGAATACATCAACAAGGTCAAGAGTGGAGGACGCATGCAAATATTCAATTTTATCATTTGTGCTAAATAGGCAAGTTATCTAACAGTAGGGAGCTAATCTGTTTTGAGGTGATCTTTAAGGTGATCTGTATTCAATAATTTAATTTATCTTGATGAGTCTGGATGATAGATAAAAAAACCAGTGATAGGTAATTTTGATAGGACTTTTTCCATATATTATGGACCCGAAAACTAAAATTTCTTTCATTCCATACTTTTGCGAAAAATAGAATAAAAACTAAAACAAAAAACGTATTTTGAGCATTTTAAGAGATTTAAAAAAAAAAAAAACGCAACGTGACTCAAATTAAGGCCTAAATCCTCATCTTGATGCATAAAATATCACCATTCCATAATTCTTACTAAGCTCATTGGTGAACTAGTTTTTTATGAGCTTGCGCTAAGTAGGTATACAAACATAGTTGTGATTTTCATGCATCAAATGTATGAAGAAATCGGTTAACGGAGAAAAAGTGAAATTTATATAGTATTCCGGTAAGTCTCAAAAGACTTTAGTATTTTAGTATAATAGCTAAAAGATCAAACCTTTATTTGACCGACATTTCAATCACCTATAAGAGTTCGTTATTTTGTACCGAATTTTGAAAAATGCATATATTATCCGATATTTTAAACTCTTCAAACCTATTTTTCTCGAAAGCGTGACCATAAGGGACATTTTTGTTTGTGAAATAGTAATCTACGAAAAAAATCCTATAGAAATGATGTATGAGTTGTTCTATGGGAAAATTGGCTTGAAGCAAGTTTTTACTGTTTTATAGCAAACGGGCTTAGAGCAAAGAAGATTAATTAAAAAGAAAGAGCACTCCTGACGTTTTCCCTTATCTTTTTTCGACCTTGGTGCTGTTTGCTAAACGAACTTGCAGATTTTGCAAGAATTGGATAATAATAAAGAAGTCATGTTTAAGAGAAGGATACAAATTTTAGAAGTGATGAAATGAAAATTAAAGCATTTCTATTTTAACTAAGTTGGTATATAAATTGTGTATAAATAGATTAAATTATGATGTTTACCTAAATTTATTAAAAAAGACTAACTTTTATTTTTTATTTAATAATTAATTTCTCAAATTGTGAAACTTTTCTAAGAAAATCAGGACTATGTAAGCAATTCTATGATCTACGTATCTGTGCTACCTGCTTTGTTCCCTTCGTCAAATCAGATCTTTTTCGTATACCCAAATATTGCAAGGAAGGCAAAATTGAGAACTAATATTATTGCATGCATGCCAGGCCGCCTTAAAAATGTATGTTGAAAAAACACTTATGCATTATACCTTACACTGTAAGGTGAGAATTATGTGTTGCTTATTTTTGTCACTCTGGCTGTTATTGGAATTTACATAAGGAATGGTAAGCAGTTTCTTTAGCTGCTTTTTCTAAGGAAAAAATGTTCTTAATAGTTTTAGGAATTGCATATGAGTTAGAACTTTGAGGTCGTATTGAGAGTGTCACTTCTAATTAATGGATCTGCGTCCACAGATCAGAACTAGCCGGAACGCATGAGTATAAGCAAGGAAGTATTTGAGTGCTCAATAAAGAAATATTACAATAGTTCCAAAGATACCATTATCCACCTTTTCCAGGTAGTGTCACTAAATACAATAGTTATCGTAGGTCATATTTTTTTTGCCTATCCAGTTTTTGTTTCAGTGTACGGTCTTTAGAATTGAATTTAATATAATGCCTAAAAGGAAATCTCTGTTG
Source organism: Eutolmus rufibarbis (assembly GCA_963920795.1). Classification (NCBI taxonomy): domain Eukaryota; kingdom Metazoa; phylum Arthropoda; class Insecta; order Diptera; family Asilidae; genus Eutolmus; species Eutolmus rufibarbis. The sequence goes on from OY987205.1 coordinate 34,962,208, forward strand.
CTAAAAAGAAAATATTAAACTCAGTGTAAATGCAACCGATAAATAAACAATACTTTACGCTTTTCGGCAGGTTTGAGAACACTAGCCTAACAAGATTTCCCTTAAGTTACAATAAATACATTGACCTCAATTTTTCAAATCCATCCACTAGTTATTAACCTACTTCAGAAAGAGGAAGCTATTATCAATTCGAATGAATTCACAATACAATGTTAATTTAAATGAATTAAAAATTATAAATATTGTACAACTTGGAAATTATTGATATGTATTATAGTTGATTTCAAATTTTGCGTCACATTGTAACAAGGCAATATGTCGAACCCCTTAAATTTAAAAAGCTCTAGACTCATTTAGGACCTCATTTTAAAATGAATGCAATATAAACTTAGAAAAAACCGTCTTCAAATAATTTAGTGCGTAAATTTGACTAACTTATTTTCATAAATTTTCCGTTTCTTTAAATTAGAAAAAAAGTATCAATTGTTTTATATGTGGGTGTATATAGTTGGGTCGAAAGGTTTCAATAAAGTTTAGTAGGTATAGTTTAAAATGCTTCTTCAATTTTCTGAGGTCGTCTGTGCAAAAGTGGGACAACCGGCAAGTTCGAAATAAAAACGCTTTATGCATCAGCCTTACTATTTTTGCATATAAGTAATCAAAAGTTTGCAATTAAAATGAATTACGTTGGGTTAGTCAACTTTTTGCATTGAACGTGTGGAATATTAGTTTAATTTCATGTGGTTAACTGGTATGAACATTTTATAGATAAACTCGCTTTTGCTCATTTATAAATTTCATAGTATTCCATAAATGCTATTTAGGAACGGAATTATAAGGCTGTCAGTTGCGGTAGTAAATTGTTAATTTATTTAGTTTTGCACTTCTGCACCGCAGCGTAAATATCGACTTTATAAGGCAACACTGTCGGTGTAAAGATGCAACTTCCTGGAGTTTCAAGGTCCATCAGAGAGTCGGGGATGTCGGCAAGAGGCACATTTGAAGAAAGTGCAACGTACGACGAGATGCATCCATTTGTGCAAACCCAGTAGCTGTTACGCTAAGAGGATGTTTTCGGTTGATCTCTTTTTGCATCCAAAAAGCAGTAAAAAACCGCCCAGACCACCATCTGGCAGGAACTTTTCGTTCGAGGGTAAATTAAACGTCCTATGCTCCACGTCTGGTTGTATTACGCGATTATGTCTGAAAAGGAGACAGAACAAAAAGGAGAAATCCGAAGAAAGGTGCGCGCGCAGATTGGCTTTGGCTGAGAAGTCTTTTCTGCAAGAAATGCTCTGTGTCTGTGCCCTGCGGTGCAGTGGTGCATCGGCGGAGCCCGTTGCATAAGTTTCTTTCTTTTTTCCCTGTTCTTTGGGGCCTTGCTTGTTGCACTTCCAACACCAGCATCACTCTCACCTCACCACATATTCGCCGTGCACATGCTGCATCTCATTTATGCTTGGCCGAATGCAACAAGAATTCTCTGACCTTCATGGACCTTGGGGAAGGTTCACCAACTTTTTTATTGTTCTCTGCCTTTCTCGAAGTCTCTCCGGTCGTCGTTTATTTTTTCGGTGAAATTGTTTTTCAGACGACGTCTTTTAGAATTTATTCACGGACGACGGTGTGATACGTTGCAAAAACATTGGTCTCGTCTTCGGACTTCGCCGGAGCAATATTGCGCTCCGTGGCGGAGTGGTCCCATGAAAATCTGCAGTCAGTTTGAACGCGATGGACCCTGTTGCTACAATTGCAATTTCAGCGGGCTAAAAACACCCGGGTAAATTACAACAGCCAGAAAAATGGTGAAGCGAGTCAATATCAAATTTGAACAAGCAATTTCCTGTTCATAAATTTTTGCAGCGACAAATGCACCTGTAACTCAAATGCACCTGCGGACCACAACCAAAATCCAAGGACTGGGGCAGGTGCACAATTCAGAAATAAGATAAATCATTCTATACGAAACAGCGAAGGGTGGTAGAAATGAAGGCAAAATAACTTCTTTTTTTCGGATGGTGCTCATTTCTCGACTTTGAGGTTTCAGGAAATTGCCTGAAATCTTTCATTGATTGATTGAAAAATTAAAAATTGGTTATGCTGCCAATTTTTATATAGACAGTTGAAAAGTTGTTACTACTTAAATAATGGTCTTCAGATTTTCTTAGTAAAATTAATTAGGCGTTAATATTTACAAAATTAGTTAAAAGTGGGATAAGAGCCCCACTTTTTAAAATGAATTAATACTTTTATAACTGCATATTAACTATATCCAAAAGAAAATTATCTTTACTAGGAGTTTAGTCCTAAAAGTACTGAAAAATAAACATAAAATCAAACACAAAATATTCTACAACTAAAAAATAAACAAAATGGTAATCTTTTTGGTTGAGATGGTTTTATGATGCTTAGATATCCTTAGATATAAAGACGTTACTTGTTTGCATTTTTGTTAATAGCACATAAATACAAAAGATTCTTATAAAAATAAAAGACCTTTCGGCGGCAGCCAGAAGGAAGAGGTAGATTTCAATGTGGTAAAAATGATTTTTACATAAGGGAATGTAACGCTGAATTCCCCACCCCCTTGACCGATTCATCCCATTTGAGAACCTGAACTATGTTCTCTATGGAGAATATGGAATCGATTAATTTAGTCCTATTGATATTTGTCCTAAGCTTAAGGAATATTACGCCATCCTGTGTTACTAGTTCGTAACTTCGTTATTTGTATCGCTCGATATTGTACCTTACCTAACCGACTCTTCTCAATAAAGATTTCAAGACGATCGGACGTATTTTATTGTTTTGCCCGAATACTCGATACGATTATAACAATACGCAGTTTAAATTGCAATTTAAATGAAAGTTTAAACACGTTTTTTATGAAAACAATGATTAATTTAAATTTATGAATATTATATTAACTTTATTTATGAAATTTCGAAAATAAACTTTGGGGAAATAAATTAATTTGAGGCCAAAGCCAAACTTCGTAAAGCAACTACACTAGCGGAAAACACAAGAAATTCTAAGTTATGGCGATAGATTTATTCTCTGAATTTCATAAATAACACAATGCCTAATTTATGTGCGCCAAACGATGGAGAAAATGAATAGTGTTTAGAAGTTAAGAAAACAATATATTGTAGTTTTCAAAACATGGGCAAAACAAGAAAGCACCTTTAGGGTATCCTAACATATACCCAGAATGGCTTTTTTGAGGTTTTGTTTCTGATATATGTATGTACATATGTATGCACTTATTATCAAAAATGTTCGAATTCTGATGGTATCTCTTCTCTATAAATACCAAAAAGAAGTCGTTTTAATGAAGTTAAAATACGGAGTACTTTAACTCGCTCTAATTTAACATTTAACTCGTGTTTGACCGGTTTTTTATTTTTATTTTATCGAAGCTAATATTTATATACATAACTTATGTAAATACTTATTTTGTTAACTTGTGCCGTTTAAAATGTTACCAACCGGCATATTAAAGAATTCATAATCTTCTTCAAATATGAATTAATGCAAATTGAATATTTAAGCAAATGTATTTAAAAGTTTGCGAGGTGTGCGTAGGTCACCTTCACCTGCATTCTTTAAATTACTTAAAACCGCAGCGGCCGTACCCACTGCAATAAAGTCCACACCCACAATTCCTGCAGGACTGCAAACATGAAGAAATCGTTATCTTTGCAATTTTTGAAGATATGACTTTTTTATAGTTGTTAATGAGCCAGAGGAGAATATTTCGTTCGTCGCGACTCGAGCAGATCTCCTCTCCCCAAAAATCTCCTTTATTTACCCACCGGCCGCGACCACCGTACATAGCAATTAAATGAGTGTACAAATAAGATGCAAAAGTCGCAGACAGACGACCAAATATTGCAGTCATAAATTTCTTTCTTAGCGGCTTAGAGTTCGCGGTCCCCCAAAAAACAGTTGGGGCGAGACTCCTCTTAAGACGTCCACTATTCGACGAGATTTGCATTAAGTTTGACACACCTGTGAACGGTGCGATTTCCAGAAACAGGCAAAGGCGACTCCCGTCCAGCCGCCCGGCTACTTAGATAAATATCAGACGCAGCTGAGCGTCATCCTCCCCGCGGGGTAACATCCTATTACTCAGTCGGAATCCGCGTATCCTTGAGGAGTCTCAGACTTGATCTTACTTAGTCTGAGTCTGAGTCTGGGTCTGGGTCTTGGTCTGGGTCTGGTCTGGAGATTCACCCAAGTCATCACCGCGAAATGGATTTTCAGCTATTCCGCGAGCATGTTCGCTGCCCGCATGGCAAAAACCAGAAATGCTGGGAATTGTGATACATCTGTCGGACACAATCAAATTTCAACTTGCGAACAAAACGAAGACGATCCCCGCAAAAAAATTTCTTACGAGTATAATGCAGTGAGTGTCTAGACTTCTTAATGATTTGACGTGCTGGGACTGCCGCGTTTTTTCGCGAAACGCTGCTCCTCGACGGCGGTGCAGTGCAGGGACTCCGGCTTTTAGCAGCGGCTCCACTCGCATTCGCTGCTCTCTGCCGGCCGTTTCCTCCTTTTTTTCAAATAATTTCTGTTTGCGTTTTTTATGGATTTTGGCAGAATATTATCGACGACCTGCAGCGGTTTAATATTCTCCTGCACATGCATCCAAATGTCACACTATTAGGATGTGACGACGTGCGTGAAAACACATGCTGAATTCATAATCGCAAATTAGTAATAATTAATTCCGCTGGCGTGTAAAAACTGTGCATGCCAGCCGGTCTTTTTGTCTCCTTTAAAGAGTCATTAAAGTGCCCGAAGCTTGCGAGCAGTTTTTTACTGGCCGTCTTTCTTTGGGATGTCCTCAAATGTTGCCATAACATTATTTTGCATATGGGTTGCTAATTAGTTTCTTCTGCAAGAAGTGGGTAGAGGTTTTCATGATCACACTCCAAGTGTGTTATTATTGTTATGAGGCGAATCTTTATAATACCTCTGAAAAAACCCCTATAACTCGACAACCGGCTGCAATTTTCATAAAGCTACATTCAGTGCACGAAATTCCAATAAAATCACAAAGAAACATTGGATTAGGTTATTAGACAGTATTGGACTAAATTTTAAAACAACATTAAGTTGGCAAAATTGTATAACTTTATTAAATAATACATTTTCATATATTTTTTTAATTAAACAACTAAATTAACAAATTTTACTTCATTGCCTGCAATTCGATGCGAAATTCTAATAAAATCAATGAAAGCAAAGAACTCGCAAAATAAAATAAAAATAATTTCTTAAATGTTAAATTATTGTTAATATTTTGTGTAGCACACACTTTTATTAGTTATTATTTCAAAAATCCCTTTTTTTATAGATTCCACTAAGACTTCTGCAGCAATGGATCTTCAAGCGTTGATAAAAGCCGCTTTTAAATCTTTAACCAAATTTTAGTATATTGCTTCCCACTACTATATAAATCCGCCGAGATAGAATTCTTCATACATTTCCTATGGGATTTAATTAGACTTCTACGTAGTCCAGTCTAAAAAAAAATATACTTTTAGCTGCAAAAAATCTCTTACTACACTGAGAAAAAAGTTACTACAACTATTGTCGTCAGTAAAAACTGAAATAGCTGCAATAAGTATTATATTTTAGTGAAATTTACTATAAAAAGAAAAAGATAGTTTGTTGAAATACTGAATAGTTTATTTTACAACGGACAAAAGTAAAACAAAAAATATTATGCAGGGTGTTCGAATTCTATTAGTTATGTAGTAAACTTTATCAATTGATTCCTTGGGGTGACCTGAGCAAACTTTTGCTGATGACCCCCCTAAAATTAGTAAGAAGGCATACAATTCTTGTTTCTTATATTATTTTTTAAATTCTAGAGTTGTAGAGTTTTTTAAATTATATCAATGTTTTTCCATCCATATTAAATGTAGCTATGATTTTTCTACGTTGGCTCTGAGATTTTTATTGGCTTCATGGCTTCATCAACAAATGTTTCTTAGTGAACAACTTTTCAGAACTGCAGAAATAATTATGGTACAAGGAAATTAAGCTAAATTATTAATTTTAATTTTAGCTTATTCGTGGCCGAGATCATATCCACCTTTGGGCAACCTCGAGTTTACTCGTGATTGGCAGTGAATGGCTTAAAATATAGTCTACCATTTCTGAAATATCGGTTAATGCCTAAAGACAGCGCAATTATGTTTTGTATATACACAATTTTCGGTTTTTGACAAAGTTGTTTGTCTGTTATAAAAAAATATGCCTGTTTAGTAATTTCATTTGCCATAAGTATCAGTTTCTGTTGATGTTAACTTAAAATAAAATCAGTATCAACTTCCGCTAATGTCGCAAAAGACTGACGTAATATTCCTGTGTGATCTAAAATCGTCCAAAGAGCTAAATAAATTGAAAGACTTCCGGCGAAATCAGAGGACACGAAAAATATGAATTCAATATATAAATAAAATTGAATCTGTTGTGTTTATTTGTTTACGTTTATAATGATTAAACAAAACTTCTTTTGGATTTGTGTATACTACAGAAGAAATTTCGGGATATCAAAAAGAGGTTGTTAAAAGTTACTCAGATATAATTTGGAATCACTTTTGGTGGAATCATGGGTAAAAAAAAGAACAAGAACTCAGTCTCAAGCTTTACATATAGAAAAACCGAACTCGATCTCAATTAGAATTTCGTTTTATCGATAGAAAATTTGAGTCTTAGCTTTTGCTTCAGTTTTTTAGCATATGAGCCAATTTTTCTTCACTTTTGAATTATGAAGAGGAAGTGATGTAAGATGTTTAACACCATAATAGACGATTTAACGGAAATATCAATTCAATGAATGTCACTTCAATATTGTGCATAAAAAATTGATGGCAATAATTTTATTGAAGGCTACATAGCTTTCTGCCCGCGACTTCGTCCGCGTGGATCTCGAAATAAATAGAAATAGGAACAGAATAGGGCTAAAATGGGAGATAAACGTAAAATCAACCCTTAACCTATATACTATAATAATTTTAATGGTTATAACCTTAGAAATTTCGAAACTCTCAAACTCTCATCCCCTATTTTACCCCCTTAGGGAATGATTTTTCAAAAACGCTGAAATGCGTCATTCTCAATTTCCAACCAGAAGGCTAAATGCTTATTTTCATGACTTTAACTACAAAAATAACGAAATTTTCATACAAAGGTTCATCCCATATTTTAACCCTCTTAAGGAATAAATTTCCTAAAATCCTGAAATACGTTTTTCTTAATTTCTAACTTAAAGGTCAAAAACCAATTTTTATGGATTTATCTTTAAAAATTAAGGATTTTCATACAAACTTACATCCCCTATTTTACCCCCTTAGGAGCAAAATTTTGTAAAAACCTTTCTTTGTGGATGCTTGCGTCACAAAAGAAACCTACTGTCCAAATTTCATGTATTTAGCTTCAGCGGTTTCGGCTAGGCGTTAATGAATCAGTCAGTCAGGACATGTTATTTTAAAGATTTTTAAAGATCACATTTTGAAGTATCGTTTTACATTAGTTTTAAAGTGTGTTGTTTCAAAATTGAATTGTTATTTATTATTATTTAATACGATTACAGATCTTTTTACTCCCATTTAACAATCTTTGTAAACTGTCATCAACTGATACCGCTCAAGAAAAACATAACCACTACCGCGGTGGTATATTTTAAGATCAGCGACCGTATTGTTTGAAATCCTCAAAGGTATTTTCAATGAGATTGCGCGATTGATGCTGCTGTGGATTAACTCGGATCCTTGAGACCACCCAGAACCAGAGTGCCACCAGAAAGAAGAAAACCCCACTGGTGGAGACATTTAATCCCATAATCTCTCGGTGCGTTGTGCATACTTCGTGGTTGCCAGTTCAAGTTTAGCTATAATTACATGCTTGCGTAACATGCCGTACTCATGCGTGCACCGCAGAGTGCTTCGTTGTAGCAATTTAATGGTTTTGGGACAATTTAACTGAAAATTCGTTTAATTTATTGCGGCTGTGAATTTTTACGCCCCGGCATACCCAGAACTCGGTGAAAATAGATGAAAGCGATAAGGGAAAATTTATTTGCCAGAGCGACACGCTGCCGCGGTATCTGCCGATGAATCTGTCTTTTCCTCGCCTAATTGACTGAAGTCATCCAAAAAGTCTTGCAAACAATATGCGCTCACTAGGTGCAGATGAGCCAGGGTCTGTTCCCGCCTGTGGTCGCGGTCCGGTGTGCTGGAAAAGGGGAAAAAATCGACAATTTTTGCCGGTGCAACTTCTTGCATCATCAGAGGTGCAGACTGCATTTCGGGGCTTCATTAGTGCATGCCCGTTTCAAGGTGGCTGCATTTCAAGTCATTGTAAAACTTTTTATGACCTTGATCTTGATCATTTTGCTTTTACCGAAGTTGTTCTTTTTTTCAGTCTCATTTCCTCTCGTATTTTATGATGCAGTTTCATGCATTTCACGCTCTGCACCCTTGCTATAAATTTGTTAGCTATAAAATTCTTGCTGCGTTCTGACATTTTAATCTTGAAGGCATTATGTAGCTTGGTTAACTGCGTTTTCAGCCAAGCTATCATTGAGGTATTGAGCTTTGATAAGAATTAAAATTAAAATTGCAGGAATTCTTGTTAGGATCCGTTTTCAAAATTTACCTAAATTTAATTTTTTGGACTGAATTTTTTATCGAAAATGTTGTTAAATTATGCTGTTGAAACCCACTAACTCCTACATTTGGAAACGGATTCTAACAATTGAGGTATCGTTGGAAAGGTACTTTTATCTCTTTTAAATGAACTCCCGTTCGATGTCCGGTATGTAAGGATTTATATGAACATACCTCCTAAAAAATGTTGACATAGATTTTGAAGGGGAAGGAGTTATTTTAGAAGGAGGGGATTCAAGAACAAAAGTTTGCTCAAGACATTTCAAGGAATCGATTGATATATGTAGCGTTTCCTACGTAGAATCCGAACAACCTGTATTGCTGTGTTTTTTTATGGCCTGATCCGGATCAGATTTCACAACAAATTTTGTACTGAATTAATTTTTGCGAATACTGACTCCTATCAAAACTTTTTATACTCGTATGTGGGAAAAGAGCATCATGAATCCACAATTTTTCAGTTCACCGCTTGTAGTTTGGATTGGCAAATACCATTGTAATTTGATAGAATTTTTGTAAATTTTCTTCTTTTAAGGGGTAACACCACTCTAGCGGCCGAAGAAAAGGCCAAACTTTGACAATTTATTTTGGGAGTATGGAAAAAGGGACAGGTATTCTTTTCACAGGGTTTATTTAACACATATTGAAGTACAAAAAAAAAATTTTTTTATTATAATTTTTATATAAAAAGGCGGCGACAGAACCAATCTTTGAAATCGCCTTTTTTTAAAACTCCTTCACGGAAGGACGGATTTCTCGTAAAGTGTAAGATCTGGAACAAAACAAAAAAAAATTTATAATCTATATACTAGGTATTGTTTATGAAAGTACGTAGGATTTTTTTTTTTGAATCAAATTTTGAAGAAATGGTGCACTTTTAAAAATAAGCAGCACTCATCAAACTCTATATCCCAATAAAGCAGTGCTTGATTTTCACACATTCCCGAGACAAATATTTTAACGAGTTGAAATGCCCTTTTGTTATGCATTTTAAACTTCGGAGATATTATTTGCCTGTGAAAAGTTGTACCTATGTACATACTATGGCAATTAAGAAAAAAAAATTAAATTTCTTTCTAACTTTGGATTAGTTGAATGTTTTGTTTTACTCCAAATCCCATTAGATGAGAACAAATTTCATGCTTTTATAATATTTCAAATAAAATTTAGTTTCGTATAAAATTATTTTAAAATCGTTGAAACAGCCTTAAAAAAAAGATATATAATTCTGCAAAAATAGTATAATACGCATTTAAAGCTTAAACTGGCGAACTTTGGTACTTTTATCTGTAAACTATACTCTAATTTATATTGAAAGAAAAAGGAGAAACGTATAAAAATTTCATAAATTTCTCTTTTGCAACTTTGTATGAATGAGGAAAAAGAGTGTCATGTATTTTCTCGAACGCAGTTATCTCAACTCATAAAATTGACTAAAAGGCGTGTTTATATCTTTTACTTTCAGATGAGGCTAATTGCAATACAATTCACTGTGAAGACAGGAAGATCTGCCTAACTGACTTAGTCTCTCATAAGCCCCGATGTGTTTCATGCAGCTTTAAGTGTGCTCGAAGACGACGACCGCAGGTAAATACCCGCAAAACTGCTGATTGATTGCAGCTACAATCGCAGGTGATAAATTCTTCCTTCGTCTGCTTTATCGTCTGCCGAATTTTTACGTTTTTCATTTATTTTGCTTTTATTTTTATTACTGCTTTAAGAGCCTAGCGTCTGCGCCACACATTTTCAAATCCTCGCGGACAGCCTTCTGTAAATATTTTCACAATCCCGGCAAGAACGCCGAAAATATACCTGTCTATTGTATATGTATGGCCCGGCAGTGATACCCCCAAAAGTAAAAGTACAAAGAGTAAAAGAGTTAATTTGTTGACAGTTCTGGTCTGGTGGAGCTCCCTCAGCTCTCCAATTGGCAGATAAATTTTGTGGCCCCGGCCACCTCTACGGGACCCGAATTTATACATGCTAAAAGGCTTAATATATTATCCAGGCGGTCTTTATCGCAAGATATCCAGGGTAATTTTTATTGTAATTTGGGTAATCAATTTCAGCCACTTCAGACTGCATCGCCATGCAGGAATTTACCACAGTCAGAACTTTCCATGAAATTATGTTTTGCATTTCAATTCAGCCTTGGGAGGATTTAGCCAGTTAAAATGGCTTTTAGCAAAATTTTTGGCAAATCTTAAAAAGTGTATGCTTCTTAAAGACAAAGACATTTCATAAAATTAACCCACGATTTTTAGAAAAAAAAGTAATCTCTACAGAGTTGGAAATTTTTCAAAACCACTATTGTTATTTGAAAATAAAAATTAACCAAACAGGAGTACATTAAAAGAACCGATCAATTGCGAGTAGAACTTGTGCGACGAAGGCTTGCTTATTTTTCAAAAGCAAATATAATCCGAGATTTCGTTGAATTTTTTGTCCTGTAATCTTTACGAAAGTAATGATTTTCGAATTTTTTCCTTTGCTCCCAAATTTCAACATTCTAGGTAGTTTTCAATGACAAGTAAGTCAGCCTGTCAAAATACGTTTTCAAAAGCCGTATCTTTTCATTGCATTGAGTTAGAAATTTTACAATTTTACAATTGTTTACAAGAGACTGTTGACTTTAGTATTTGATATTAATTTCATCTTAATATTTCTAGCCGTTCCTGAAAAAAAAGGTCTTGATGGACAGACAGACAATATTTTCTGCTGAAGTCAATTACAAAATAAAAGCTAAATTCTTTAGTTAACAATAATACCTATTTTAATTATGCATATTTAAAAAATAATAATTTTTATTCGATTGTTTGATTAGACACAATTACATACATTTATGCAGCTCACGAATCAGATTATAGGAGCACAAAAATGAATATGAAATATGAACTACATATGAACTAAATCCGAAGGTCGCAAATGCAATTCCCGCCGGTGTCCACACCAAACTGATGCATTTTAATTTTTCGAATAAAAAGTTAAAACTATAAAACTAAACAAATTTTACTATGAAAGATTTTGCTCAATATTAAAGTAATTAGTTATTCCCTACAATAAGCCATATTTATTATGAGAATTAAAAAAATATATTTTGGGGATGAAGAGGTCAGAAAGAAATAAAATAATTCTAATACCTCACTTCTAATTGTGTAAAAACGAAATTTTTCTCCAGGGAATGTTTTCCTATCGCAATCTTTATTTGTTTTTGATCTGTCAACTGTTCTAATTGCTAAAACATTTTGTTAGTCAGACGGGAATCGAGCTAAGGCCTTTCGGGTGTTTACGCCATCAATTTATTTAAAATGAATGAAAGAAAATGCGTTTCGCTTAATCTTATTTGTTTCGATATATGTATGTATGTACATTTTATAGTAAACGTCTACATATAAACAAATAGTTATTCATATATTTTTTTCTGTGATCGTAAAAACGTGACGAATGCAGCTGTCCGTCGATAATGTTTAGAAAAATTAGTTTTATGATTTAAAAAGAAAACGAAGAGAATTAACTTGATGTTTATTTCCTGAATGCAAGAATTGCTATGTTCGCTAATTTCATCTTCCAGCAAAATGCATGGATGGCGTCACTTTCTTTTTTCTAGCCCTCGTCTTTCCTTAGCCGTGGATTAATTCAAACGGAGATCCGGTATTCTGCTGGACACGCCAACTCTCCCCCAGCCGTATGCAAATTACTGGCAACAACTTAAAATTACGCGGATAATTTCTTAAGACTTGTTGATACCGCACCTTCAGATGGGTCGAAAATGGCACTGGGAAACGTATCAATTGTCCTGACAGAGCTGACTTTTAATTAACTTTGCAATTAGTGTTGGTCCGCGTTTGATATGCTCTTAATCAGCTCTAATCTAAATCTAAGTTGTAATTACGGTTTGTAAAACGTAAGACGTCTTGTTACCCACAACATGTTTGCGTTTCGAGCGAGGTTAGATCTATCCGCTCGGGGCCATATGACTGTAAATCTAGCACTGTATCTTCCCATTTATCTGAGAAATTCCAACAAAATAAGACGCTTTCGCATCTCTAGGTCGTCCAGATCTTCCTTTTTGCCACGCTGCCGTCTATCAAGCTGCGGCCTGGCCTCAAGCACCTCGCAAATGAAAGGTGCACTCAGCCTTAAAGTGCTCAATGGCTGAAACGCTCGTTCGCGAGGCGCTCTTTACGCAAATATTGATTCGACGCGCAGAAATTTTTCATTAATTAAGTTAATTGCAAGCGACAGATGGAAGCTGGGCGATACTTGTGGAGCAAAATCCGACAGCGGTGATGCTGCTAATTAACTCGCGGCCGGAGTAATGCAGTCGATATTTTCTTCTCTTGCAGGGGCAGCGCTACGAGGACGTGAAAATTTGTGGAAACAACAATCACACGTACCAATCCTGGTGCCAGATGCGGCGAGACTCTTGCAACACCGAGTTCTACATCGACGTGAGGCACACGGGAGCCTGCCATAAGGGTGAGTGCCCCGCAAACCCTTTCTAAATGAACTAGGACCTTTGGCATAAATTGCTGTCACGTTGAAAACAGATATGCAATCTTTGGTGTCCTTGTAAGTCTTATATTTTTCAATACTTGATCACGAAAAACAAATTTTGCGCAGGTTAATATCAAATCAATTTGATAGTATGTACTCTAACAGACCTGTAGAAATGTGGGCTTGAGTACGAGGAAAGTTTCAGGTAATCAAGCATTTTGAGTATGAGTTCAAGTATCAGTTACTCGTAGGTACTCAGAATTTTTCGGGGCTAAGTAAAAATATTCATACACAGCCCCAAAATATTTTAGTACTCGTACTCAGCCCCAAAGAACTTTGGTATTCGTACACGAATATCTTGGACTTGTATGTAGTGTAACTATTGCTTAATCGTTTTGGTTACTGAAGGAAAAAAATCTTAAGGCTTAATTAGGAACTTTATAATACAATTATTAAACAGATTTGTAGAAAGGTTATTTTCATTGGCTGGCTTAGTGAACGCACCAAGCAGACGCGCTCTTTCAGACGATACTTTTAAAAAATTAGTTCTGTTAATGACAAATGTCTATTTAGGGCAGTTAAATATATTTGAAAATTGTATTATAAAATTCCTAATTAAACCTTGAATTTATTTAACATTGTTTTCCTTCAGTAACAAAAACGACCAGGCAATAGTTATAATACATACAAGTCCAAGATATTCAAGGATTCGTGTACGAACGCAAAAGTACTTTAGGGCTGAGTATGCGACTACTTTTACTTAGCACCGAAAAATTCTGAGTACGAGTAACTGATACTTGTACTCATACTTAAAATGCTTCATTACGTAATAATCATACTCGTACTCGTACTCAAGTACAAGAATAATCAGCATTTTATAACTCTGCCCTCCAATAATCCAATAAACACTGCCAAAAATATCCGATTTTTAGACATATTTTGACTGAATGGTTGGTTGTTTTCAATTTTATTTATACATATCTTGTAATAAAAACTCGACTCGAGATTGGATAGAGAGTTCAATTCGTCATGGCATTACTTGAGTACTTGGCTTCAAATACGCTTGATTTTTCCTTCTTCACACCTTGCGTTGATTTGTTTCGTTATTCAAACATTTATTGTAGCCAGTCTGATATAATTCTTTAAAAGTACAAACATTTCCAACGACAGTTGATTCACGATTTACAATTAATTTGAAAACTTAAGCGCTGAAGACAACCTTAAGTAGATCGGAGGTTATGTAGCTTACTTGACTTACTGAATGTAACCCCAGTAGCAGAAGTACCATGAATTTCAATCTTCCATGTACAATTTTTTTTTTATTTTAATCTTGTGCTATTTTCGAGAAAAATAAGGTTCAAAAATAGAATGGAAAGTATTTAAATAATGACTTTGAAAATTTGATCAAAAATAACGCAATATTGGTTTGTGTTAAATCCGAAACTAATTGTACTACTAGTTGTCTAAAATATTGATTTGTATTTTAATTAGGCCAAATGAGTTTTGAGGCTCTTTCATTTATTGTAAGACGTAAAAGCATTTAAATAAATTGAATAAATAAATGAAATTTTGAAGTAAATCACTTCTGTGGCTTTCGCAAGATTTTTTGATTTTCGAAAAATACAACTTCGAGAAAAACTCAATTGAAAATTGGGACGTAAATGGATTAAATTATTAAAACTATCAAAGAATACTATCATTATATGTATGTATGATAGATGCATAATGTTTTACATTTTGTCTTGAATAAAATTTTATCAAAGCATTTGTAAAAAATTCTCTTCTAATTCACCAACTTCAAAAAATCCGTTGTACTTATTTTGAAGTTTTAATATATTCTTCAATTTTATTATATACTTTTTTCGAACCTTCTAGTTTTTACCCCTTAAGGGGGTCGGACCATTTATAAGATTAAAAAAATCAATTATATTTTCACACGCAAATATGAGTTATATACACATGCATGTGTCAGTTTATTAAGGCCTATTATATGGAGCCGGTATAGCTGATTAGGCTGATTAAGCTAAAGTAAATACAAGTTTTTCACGACTGAAAATTTAAACGCGTTTTTCTCATAACTGGCAGTATTCAAAAACCAAACTATGCAATCAATTGACTCCAAAACTTTTTGGTCTTTTAAGTATACAAGTTTATAAATAACAATTTTTGGGTTCAATTGGGATCTAATTTGTAAAAATGCGTATTTTTTAGTTTGTTTTTGTTCTAAGTTTTTTTTAGTTCATCGACGACAAAAACATGTACAAATTAAAACTTTTTCTTGTTGGTCTGTTACGAATAAAACGGAGAAGTGTCCAGAATGCCCACTAGTTGGACTTGAAAAAGCTGTTGGTTTTACTTTAACAGTGTATGTACATATGTATGTATATATTTGCATATACATACATAAGTGTATCGTTTTAGTTTGGACAATTTTTTTTTTGTATATTATATTTCAAATACACGTTAACAATGCTCTAAAAACGTTTGTATTGTATTGATTGTATTGTATTGTATTACCTATTTCTCAAAAAAAAATTCCTAAAACTCAGCGAATTTTTAGCCACCTAAATGGTCTGGACCCCCGTTAAGAAAGGCAATTTTATATTATGAAAACCCTAAAAATTTATAATAACAATTAATTTTCAAGTACATCTGTAGCACCCCCAAATCCGCAGAGGTTTGGTTCCGCCTTCTTCCGTGGATAGTAGCAAACCCAATGTTTTTGGGAAAATCGGAAAAATCAAAAAGATCTTTTCTCAGTTTAGAAACCATCTTAAAATGTTTTATAATTAATTAATAACAGAAAAGCGCCTTCAGTAATTCCAGAAGCAATAAGCAAGAGTATTTGTAAAAATAAACGTTCGTAAAAACTTAAGTGCATTCACAAGTTTAAGTTTACTACGAGCCGGCGCGGCGCTCAACAGTTTCAAACGATTTTACTAAACCGGCAGTCTATTGTTTGCATTTCGAAAGGGTTTAACCTCTATTGATTCGAGTCGTTTGTTTTTGGTTTTAAATTAGTAAGTATATATTTTGCTAGAAAAATAACTTCTTTATATGAAAGAATTCATTAAAATAAAAATAATATTATGAATAGCACTGTACTTTGAAGGAAAAGCTACAAAATCTTAGTTGTAAACCTGCTTTTCCAAGAAAAAAAGCTGAAAGCTGTTTTCGCTCAACTTCGAAAAGTTTAGCCGAGGTCATCGAATGAAAATTTAAAGCTCACAGTTTCTCAAAGTGGCGGTTACATTCAGCGATTCAAATCAATCTTTTCATAATAATAACGATATTTTTTTGCTTTATTTTTCAGATTCCTTTCTGGTGGGAGTTGGATGACTTCAAAGAGAGATTGGTTCATCAGGAGCCATTTAATGTAAATACGTATAAATAATCGCAGCTAATTTAATACGATAAAAATCTTTGCCTCTCTTCTACTATAGGTGTATACTTGTTGTAAAATTGATTATTTATTTTTGTGTTTAATTTAATATTCTCGATGTATGTATATTTGAAGAAAACGATTTATGTAATCGAAAAAAAAACAATGTATTTTATTTATGAAACTTCAAGTTATGCTCTTATTATTTTTTTTTTTTACTTATTTATTTATTGCACTGCTTTTAACTTTGTTCGTAATTACTGTAGATTTAGTTAGCTAAATATTTACATAACTTGTTAAAATCCATACATTTAACTTGTGGTAAGACGACTGATAGATTAACAGTTATAAAGTTGAATGAAAAAAGAAATAAATGGAAGGCAGAATAATACATCAATATTTGTTGTTTTAATTTTAAAATTACTACCAACCAACTTACGTATGATCTTACTTTTACAACACTCACTTGTCCGGTATTTTTAAAATAAAATTGTGTTGTTATAGGAAAACTCTACGTTAAGAATAAATTGTTTTAAAAAACTATTTCTAAGATAATGTATGTGTCGTTTTTAATTAAAAGAACGAAAAACCAAAGTACTGCGGATACTTCTCAATTTTTTGTCAACTGAAATAAAGAAGTTGAATGCCTTAAGGATATAATTCAGGATAATAATTTTGTTACTTTTTTATTTATAAAAGAAAAGCGTTTTACTCAGTAGGTTGTAAATACATTTTTATCTACATCTTAGGAGGAACTAACTCAGTCTAGGAAGAATTAGCTGCACGAAACGTGTAAAAAGTTTATCTCTGAATTAGTAAAAATAAATTGCTTTGTACGAAAAACAAAAACCTTTCTGAATATAATGAGGACTACTACAGCTATGTATGGTGAAATTTACGAGAAATTAGTCATAAATAGAAAGTATAACGAGCATTTTTGTAATTACTATTTATCAGTTTTCTCAAAATTTGAACTTTCTCCACTGTTTCCGATGTCATCCGTATTTCTCCAGGAAGGAGATTTTTAAGACTTTTGTCTTAATGTCGACAAGTAATTAAAGTAGCAATTGCGATGATTTATATTTTCGGATTAATTTTAATAATAAAATTCATGATTTTCCAGAATATTGCAACTATTTTTACATCGTAAACAAAATTATAAAAGGAAATAATAAAAATGATACACATATACATGATACGCTTGATGACTTGGTTCAATATTATTCCATCACTTACGAATTTTGCGAAATTGTTTTTTATAAATCTAAATTAAAGGTTTTGAAACTAGAATAAGTCAGTTACAATTATTTTTGTTACATCAAAATCGGATTATTTTTTAACTTTTTGATGGATTTATGTGTTAAATTAAAATTCAATCGCTCGGTGGCCCCTGATCGTTCGCCTTCAAATTTTACATTTACACACATTATTTTCATTCTATCTTGAAAACGTTAAGGGGAGATATCAAAGAAAGTCGAAAGTAAGCATATAAACGGCCACCCTAATACAGGGTGATACGCAGGAAAAACGAAGAAAGTGAATTTTCAAACAAAATGTTGGCAAATTTTAACTTTGAACGTTCCTAGTTCACAGGAGTAGACAAATTAAGTTATGCGGGATAGCGTTAAAAGCCTCAGAGGGTCGACTTTCGAACAAGCTTTATTTTGTTATCTTGCAATATCCTTGGCACTACTTAGGTTGGGCTTAGGTAAAGCGAACAGAAACAAAAATTCAATTTAAAAATAAGAGGATAAAGGAGTAATTTGAGGTTGATAATTTTCTTGATACATTTGTATTTTTTATAGTCTCTATAACAATTGAAACTTTGAAAATGTTTGTAAGATTATGTACTTTAAGGAAATACAGAAATCTAAAAATTGCACTTTTGTACTCTATCAGTTTTACAAAATTCATTCGCTGTAGAGACTTCTCTGGACTCTTAAATAAAAGAATTGTTTTTATCAAAAGAACTCGTCGAATTACATTAAACTTTACAACTGGTAACGAGAGTTGTCGCTTTATTGACGAGTTATGAAAGCATGTTTATGATAACATTGTTTGGCGCTATTTAGCAAACAAAACTATTCCCAGAGTGTGCCGTCCCCACGCGAGGTGCACCTACCGCGTTATTAAATCAGAACTAATCGCATAAAATTGCCGGCGATAAACAGTCGGTGGTGCATTCGTGGCCCATTTGATTTAAGTGACACATCAATCAGAGTTTAATTATTTAATGGAGTTCACGACCAGCGAGGGAGGGGTCGAGGGACGTCTCCGGAGGCGCTTTATTTCCCTAAAAAAGTGCAATGCTGGCCAGTGGCAGTCAGCTGCATTTATCAATGATTATTATCACCGTACAGAGGCGTGAGAATGGGGCGCGCTCGGAGGAAGCGTCCAACCGTTCTTTTGATAGTGGAGTTGCACTTGCCCGCCATAAAATATCAATTAGCATACTAGATTTAGATACTAGAACTAGACCCAGCCAAGTCTAGACGGCGCTGTTTGAATCTCGTTACGCAGTCACAAATCAAGCGCCAAGTACAAAGCACTTGAGATATTCAGCGCTCTTCTGGCTAGAAAAGACAAGTCGAATCGATCAGATGCTGCTCGTTACACAACGTCTTAAGAGGCTCAGAGCCAGCGTCTTCGGGGCAATTGATGTTGACCAATAATAAAGGAATTCCACCAAGAAGACAGTAAAGACGACGTCACGTTTCGAAAAGTAATCGCGAACACCGGTCAGTGATTCATACCTTAATGCGAGCGTACGCGCCTTCTTGAAACTTTCGTAAATTTCATCTGAAACCGCGATTAATCACACTCGGAAGAGTTTTGTCCGACTTTGTGACTGGGAGGCAGCGATCTCCGCGAAGGCATCCACTGGTTGATCTAAAGACAGTCTTAAGCGACACCTTTACGGAGATAAGACGCTCATCTCAGTTATCTTAGAAGCACCTGAGCATAGCTCGCTCAATGGGATTAAGTCGCGGTATCGCGGCATATTGAATTTTTGTGAATTTATGTGAATTCGTTAACGGCCCCTAAAATGTCGCGTGTTTCAGTGATTTGTTTTTGCCTAATTGTGATCAGTGTGAGTGGTTTCAACTATTCTCCTAAACCAAATATTGTGATAAGGGAACCAACCCTGAAGACGTTTTTGCCAAAATTTAGGAGCTCTTACTTTGGATTTACAATCAACCTACGTTACGAAAGGTGGGTATTTACCTGTTTCGCGGATGAGACACCAGAAGCATGGGATGACTCGTAACGAGCAAAAATGTGATTAGTCACTTTCTCCTGGGGTCTGTTCTATGAATCAATTTAAATTCCCTCTAAGGTCTCTTATCGCTGGCCGTTTACACGCAATTGCGACAGATTGACGTTGGTGCGTTGGTCATTACACTTCCAAGTCACTCGCCCTCACCGAGAAGACCGGAACCTTAGATTTTTGCGTTTACATTGTTATCTCATAGTGCGTTTGGTCGTTTCATTTGTTTGTCTCTTCGCTGGGTGGATTTAGCAAATTCTCGTTTCCGTCCGTCGGTGCTATCCAAGCACATTCTGCGCTCTACCAATTTTATCAAAGAAAGTGTTCTTGACTCTTCTTTCTATCTGCATATGAACTTTAAAAATGAAAGTTTGCTTCATTTAAATTCACTTGTTTGACTACGTAAGATGTTTGGTATAAATATTGCGAAAACTCCAGTGGTTTTCATAGCGCACTTTACTTTTAATGGGTGCGGAAATAAGTTGAATGAAATTATTACACCTGTTTATACATAAAAATCTTATCTCGGTCGCCTTGCTGCAAAACTTTCATCCTCTTTTCTAGTCATTAAAAGTTGGCGTCCTTGCAATCAATAGGTGAAACTAGCATTTTCTAGAATCTAGCTTTTACTTTTATACTAACGTACATTCCAGAAGTAATTGTTACAGATATACGACTCGCATTTAATTTTTAATTAGCTATGGAAGTTATAAGTCCCTATTAATTAATGTGATAATAGCTGTGCCTGTATATAAAATTCTAAATAAGCAATTAAAATTATTGGAGTATTTTTATTCAATTTTGCATTGTACACAATTCAAAGGCATTCAAAACAATGCGCGGCACATAAAATCTAATTGCTTTACACTACTTAAAAATTAATTAGTTAAGGAAATATAATTATTTTAATTAACGTCAGCAAAAGGTGCTTAATAAATAAAATAACATTAACATATTTCTCCCTATTAAATTCTTTATTCGTATGTAGAATGAAATAGATACCAGAATATGAGATTCCTATAGAATTCAAACACAAAGCTTTGATTTAAATTTTATTTAAAATATGAAAACAGAAAATTTTATTCTGTGTTAAAGACTAGTCGGAAAACGATAGTAAAGTAGACTGAATAAGTGAACAAGAAACGGAAATCAGTCGGAAATATGTCTTGCGTCCATGAGGGTCTGGTTTCCATTTATAAATTTCCGTCTCTTGCTCATGAATTTAAGAAATTGTTAAATAAATAATGGAAAAAACAATAACTTACATTATGCATAACTCATTCAATCTCCCGGACTTTGAAATTTTTCAATAGAGAAAAGAAAACATTGTAAGTCTAGCAGTTGAAACTTTTCTAAGCACAATATTTGAAAAATTTCTAAGTGCTATACAACGAACAAATTCTAAGCCCAATATTTGAAAAATTTACGACAGATTCGTCTCTTCAAGTCTCTTCCGTCTAGAATTCAATTTCCTCTTTTTCGTCTTACTTTTTATCCTGAAATTGAAATTAGTTTACCACTACTATTTTGGAAGATTTAAATTAAAGTAAATAATTTCATTATTTTTATAACTTATAAATCCAGGCAAATCTTGTTCTTAGACGAATTCATAACAAAATATTGTATATTATATATGTTTTCGTAGCTTCAAAGTTTAAATCATTTGGATTAGAAAATCTAAAAAAGGATATTTTTATCGTATTCTTGTGCTCTCTTCGTAAAAATACAAAAAGCATTTTCTCATTTTATGATTTGATTTAATCTTTACAAGATAACTAACGACAACAAAAATTATGGAACAGATTCCATTCCATTCCATTAGACAATTTTAATATTCTACATGTCCACAGCATTAATTCTTAAAGAGATCAACAATTTAAAATATGTATGCTTTATAAAAATTCAATAATCATAACTAAAATGGAAAACGATTTCTCTTCACGATTTATTTTAATTAAATCGAAAGGTTCCCTTTTAGTTATTAAAATTCCCAATTTTCGTGTCATGTAATAAAAATTTGTCAAGTAGGGTAGAGTGCTGCAAGACGTGGTAAATTGAGTTTAATGACTGACTAACATTATTGACCGAATCTTTGATTATCAGGCTTTTGATTATTTGGTATAATAGAAGCATAATTTAGGTATCTAGTTTGTTTTATAAAACAAATAACTAAAATATTCAAATTGGCATTTCTTGCCTACGGGGCAAGATGAAGTTTATAATAATTATAAAAGTCTTATTTTTAAGTAACTTAAAATGTTTTCCTCATTAGTTCTTCGGACTAGTCCCTCTGTAAATTTTGCAAACATAGTTTTTCGAAAAATTAGAATTTCGTTTTTGTCTATCTTCCTCGTTTTGTGTTTCCTCCTTCGAATGATTCTATACAAAAATGCATGTATTGAAAAATCTGTTTATAAATATTATAAACATCAATTTTAACTTTAATATTTTAACTGTAGGGATATGAAAACACACGCAACGCATACTCCAGAACCGAATCTTGCTTCTGACTCCCCTACTAATTTTCAAGAAAGTACAAAGCTATATGGATAACTTTTAAAAAACAATTTAAAGTTATATTTCCGAAGTTTCGTTAACTTCTTAAGAAATTGACTTCTTGTTACAAAATAACTTCTCAGCGAATAAAAAAAACTTGTTAAGCTACATTTATGTACCTAACTAATATTCTGAAATAGATAGATTTTTTCAAATTGCAAAGAATATTTAATATAATGATTTCGCATCGCAAGTGGCAAGACAAAAGAACGAAAGAACTGAAAAGTTCAGAACAGTCAATGGATGCAAACCAGAATTACTTTCTTTTAAATATTTTATGAAGTTGAAGATAAAAGCCGGTTTTGTCAGCGTGTATATGGATTCTGTGTAATGTCGCCTAAACAGTGTATAGGTGCCACAAAACTAAAGATAGCGTTTCTTACTTTCATTTAGGTTAACCAAAATATTGTTGAGAATTGAAAGTCTCGGTAAAGCTCACCGCAAAATTATGACATAATCGATATTCATGAATGCATCGAATTGAGATCAGTTCAAATCACGACAACAGACGAAGAAGAGCTATGAGTCACATAAAAATACCTCCCCTCATATTACCGCCGCTTGTTATCTTTAAAATCTTGTATTAAATTTTATCTATACTGATAACAAACTGGTCATATCTTCGAAAAAGTGTCTATTTCGAACGTAAAATTCAGTTTAAAGCGACTAAGCGCAAACGAATGTTTTCCAGCCACTTAAGCAAACACGAAGCTATTCGCGGCGAAATTGGGTTCCTCAGTCACACCTAGTGACCATTACCGGGTTCAGTAAGTCGGAGCGAGCGCTTAAAAGTCACTTAGCGATCTTCATCATGTCCGCGTTGTCGCTGAAATGTGGGTTTTGTTTACTCAGTGTTGTGTCTTTAATGACTGGTGTCGTCGGCTTCAATTTGTCTCCGAAGGCGAACGTTAAGATTTTGGACCCAAAACTTGCCACAGAGCTGCCGAAATATCACAGCTCTTACTTTGGATTTTCACTAGTCTTAAGACCCTCCAGGTGAGCCAGGAAAATTAAATTGTCGCTTTGTGTGGTCTTTACCACAAATTCAAATAAAAATTGGAAAAGCGAAACAATGCAGGGTCATAATTTATCGATGAGTCATTTAAAGATGCGATCGTGTCTTACCTTAACATATCACAGCTTTCAGTTTTCATTGAAGCAATTCATGCGGTTATTTAGAATTTCATAAGTAATCAATGAAGTCATTTCAGAAAACAATTTTCCTTGGTTTTTTATCAGTCTTCCAAAGAAACATCAGTAGATAAAATAAGTACGCGCAGACCTCCTATCTGTGATTGATATTGCAAACACACTATGTTATTTAAAATCTTAGTATATGTATGTTTAACAAACTTATATTGTAGGTACATGTGTTATGTATGTCGCTGCCCAATTATAGTTTAAGATTAACAGAAATTGAATTACTTGATTATGGTTCAGCTTAAAATAAACCAAGTTTATTTGTTCAAGTACTTGTCACTCGGTGTATATCACACAAAATATTTCCTATTAAATATTTTTCATTTCGCGCTATATCTAACCGGCAAACATTCATTGAATCAACTTTTAACAGTGACTCATTGAATTGAAATTGTTTTCTTTTTTGAATATGTAAATGATACCTCCAAAATTGTTGTAGATATTCAATAAATTATCTTCAAACACACTTTAATTAAGTTGATCCTAACAAATTATCGTATAATTGAATGAAATTTATATGAATGAAAATAAATTTTAAATGGTAACACTATTGAGAATTAAACAAGGTTTAGATCATCTTTCAAAATAAATATTGCCACTTTCTAAGTAGGTAAAACTTTTTCCTAATCAACATGCTGCATATAATTAAAGGCCCGTAAATATCTGTGTTTACTTTTTATTTAGGAGATACCGAGATCATTTTGCATTGCTATCATATCAGAATACTTCTAAAAAATAAGAAATTATGAGTTATTATGGATATGGGGCGGGGCATGAACACGTTGAAGTTTAAAAACGTTTGACTTAATAAGGGAATTTGCAGTATGAGTATTTTTGAACTGCCGAATTATTTGTGATTTCATAAAATAGGGCAGGGCGTCAATAGATTTCGTCGAACAATGAACAAATGACATACGTACCCTTCCGGTATTCTCGTACTTTCTTGAAACTTTATCGGAGGGAGTGCTAGAGAAAATGGCACAATAAATTAGTTTTAATTTATTCAATATAAAAACAAAATATCTTTTCTATCTTGTACTATATAATTATTTACTAGAAAAAATTACTAATGTTAGAAATAATCCCAAATTGAACATTGTCTGATGCTACGATATCGTTTCAAATTAAGAGCTTTCATATTTTCTCAATTTTGCTCGATTATGTGCAAGTAAGGTTCTAAAAGATACGTTGGGGTCCATAAAAACTTTATATATTGCTTATATACGCATATATTCAAATTTCTAAATTAATTTTTGAAGTGCATACATATAATATGTATGTATCTAGGAGAAACTTTTCTTTTGCACAACGAAAAAGCTTTAAAAAATGTATTGTTGGAGAAGTAGGGAATAAGAATCGATTGTTTTTTTATTATTATTATTATTTATTATTTAATATGTACCTACTAAGCACGTTTTTTTTAACCAATGAAGGTAGTCCTCAAAATGTACTCGATTCAGAAAATAAGTCTGGTCTGTCTTATTGGAGAGCAATTGTTTTAATATGGAAGTACATATATAAGTATAAGTATAAATAAACAAATAACTTTTTGTTCGAAACAAGCAGTATCTAGTTGAGAAGTTTATGGTTTTTATATCTAGTCGTTTTCGCCTAAAACTGGACGTTAGAAACTACAACGTATGCATTCTAAATTTAGCTACCTTCATAGTTGAAAAATAATAATAAGCAATAATTTGTTTTTCTACAAATTTTAATCTAACTATACTAGCAAGCAACTCATACGAAATTGAGCAAAAATATCGAAATATAAAGTTATTGAAATTAATTGATTACGAAAAGTATTTAATTGATATTTTTATTTTTGTTTAGCGTATTCGTTGGTGCTCCACGAGCACAGTCAACCCTTGAGAGACAACGAAGAGTGAACGAAACTGGAGCAATTTATAAATGTTCACTTCAGACGCAACAATGCAAACCATTCGTTTTCGACGATATCGGAAACACGATAATCGAAACCAGCGACTACACCTACGATTCGGAAAAGAAAGATAACCAGTGGCTTGGGGCGTCTATGGATGGCGGTCCTAAAGAAAACGACCGTCTTGTGGTGTGCGCTCCTCGTCGATTAGCACATCTTAAAAATGACTACTTGGTGCATGGAATCTGCTTCTGGACAACTGACACTGCCGGAGATAGACCGATTTTATACAAAAAAATATCTCCTTTGAGATTGAAAAGTATAAAAATTATTTTAATTTGAAAAGAACATTAAATTTACGTTTGTCTATAATTCTGCAGCTAATCAGGTAAAGGAGAATAATGGGAAAAGGTATTTTTATCATATGTTTGGCGAGCAGGGCATAAGCGTCCATCTTACTGAGAATAACGAAGAAATTATTATCGGTGCCCCAGGAGTGCACACATGGAAAGGTAATTGAGATATAAAATTGTATAGTAACACATCTTTAATTAATATGTTTACCTCGAAGGCTCCATAATTCGATATCGACCAAAAATCGAGGAAGATATTGGAGGTCTTAGTCGACGTGATAATCGAGTGATGATCAGAAAAGTTCGAGCTGTAGTGGAATATATCAGCGAAGTTCCTAATCCAGATGCATGGGGTCAAACTAATGATTCGTATTTCGGTTATGCGGTCTCATCAGGATTTTTTGAGGGACATGATTCTAAAAAACTTTTATATGTAGCCACAGCCCCACAAGCAAACTCCCAGGCGGGTGAGGTAGGTGCTGAAACTTGCATACTTCTCTTCCAAAAATTTCATAGTCATATGCGTTTTATATGATATCAAGTAATCTTTTTGAGAATCTTTTCTTGCCTGTCTATCTATCTCGACATAATATTGTTACTGAAAGGAATCATACATTTTAGGCTTCTCAGTCAAAAACATAGGCTTTAAACAACTCGTTTACTTCGGTTAGAGAAATTCATTCAATTAAAAAAAAAATGTTATTTTACAAAGACTTTTCCAAAAACTTCGTTTATAGTAGACTTATGTAGTTATAGGTACCTAAAAAACGACTAAATGTCCCAAAACCTACAATTTATCGATTTATTTCCTTATTACTATTGCTGACTGCTAAAGTTCATACTGTACACTCTGCAGTATTTGAGTATAAATTATTTTAAATAAGTAATCCTAACGAAAATTCTATGGCGGACAAAAATTTTAAAGAGAAAAAAGAAAGATACAGAGCGACTCCCCAGTAGCATATTTTTGCCAATTCTTTAACACTTTTATACTATAGTTAAAAAAATTATAGAAAAGTTACCATTTCAAACAACTCTAAATATTTATTTGTTCAAGTACCGATGGATGGATATTTATAAAGAATTATAAATGAGAAAATAGTAAAAAGTAATTAAAATAAATATGAAATGTTTTCGCAGGCTACGAAATTTTCGTATTTTGAAATCTTCTGACTAATTTTCATATTGCACTAAAATATAATGTTGTTTATTTTATTTTAACTAATTTTGATTATCATTAGGCTTATCTTTTCGACCTGATCAAAAGCCGAAGCGGAGATATCTCTATTCAAAAATACTACGTTTTCCGTGGTAGTCAATTTGGAGAATATTTTGGATATTCTGTAATCACAGAGGATTTGAACGGCGACAGTCTAACTGATGTCATTATCTCAGCTCCACAGTACGCTGTTGGCTTGAATTATGAAAAAGGTGCTGTCTACGTCTTTATGAACAAAGGAAATGTAATTACAATTACAAAAATAACATCGAATTTAGAAAGATAACGAATTTTGGTAAATTTTAGTTAACATTTGAAACAGGGAAGTTATATTTGGGAAAGAGTGATAAACCAGGTCGCTTTGGAACTGTACTTTCAACACTTGGAGATATTAACCATGATGGTTTCAATGGTATTTGTTTTACTTCTAATCGAAATCACACTTAATTATTAAGTTATTGATCATTTTTAGATATTGCAATTTCTGCACCCTTCGAAGATGACGGAACCGTGTACATTTACTTAGGAAGTGAAAATGGTCTACGTGACAAACCTAGTCAAATTTTGAAATCACCACCATTAGAAACTCAATACAAGCCGTACATGTTTGGGCATGGACTTTCAAAGGGAGTAGACTTCGATGGAAATGACTTCAATGACTTTGCTGTTGGAGCACCAAATGCTGAAGCTGTACTAATTTATAGGGCATACCCAGTAGTAAAAATAATTGCATCTATCGCATCAGAAAGCAAAGTGTTGAGCATCGACCAAAATAAGTTCGCTTTGAAATTCTGCTACCAGTTGAAAACAACATCAACGCGGATATTGGGTCAAATGGTTTCTTTTAAAGTATCTGCTGACTCCCAAGTAAAGCGTGTCAAGTTCCCATCGGGAAGCAATGAATTTCAATTTAATGAGACTGTTTCGAGGCAGAGCCAATGCAGGGTAATGGACGCCAATGTGCGTTTCAATATTGCGGACATATTCAAACCTATAGAATTAGAAATGAGTTACGACGTTCTTGGCAGAGCTCCTGACAGTGAAAGTAAGTGAACTTGTATAATATAATTAGAAACTTTAATTAAGATTTTCATATATCAAATAGCATTCTGTGAAACCTGTGTCGCAGTAGATCCAATGGACCCCGTTTCGGTTTCCCAAAGAATTGTATTTAGTACAGGTTGTAAATCAGACATTTGCGTAGCAGATTTACGCCTTAGTAGCAATGGTTTAAAGTACGAAGTGTTATAAATAGTTTTTCAGTAAAAATGTTAACTTTTACTACTTTCACAGGTCACCTTACGTGATTGGAAGTACAAGAACAATAACTATTGAGTATCAAATTTCGAATGAAGGCGAAACGGCGTATCTTCCTCAGATTAACGTGACATCATCCAATAGTATGCCATTTGGTAAAATACCCTCAGCTTGCATGCAGAACGCCACTGTTCTTCTGTGTGATCTTAACCAAGGTCATCCTCTTAAAAAGGGTGATAAGGTACTTTTGAGTGATGCGAAATATTTATATAGTAATTTACTTATTTAAATATCTGTTTTAGGACACTTTGGCTATAACGTTCGATACATCAAACGTTGAAGGCTCTGGATTTGATATCATTGCAACCGCTTTTAGTACAGGTGATGAGAATAACTCAGCAGATAACGAAGTTAGAGATAGAGTGATATTGGAAGAGTTTAGTGAAGTTGAATCCGTGGGGTAAGTTCAAGTTTTATACATGTATTACTTCTTTCTTCAAATTAATTTCTACACTACGATTTTCTTTATTTCGTACAAATGTAACGAGCTTGAATATTATTAATTTGGCTATACCCTTACCAATATATAAACCATTTTACATTGTTTTTAATTTGGTAGTGTAGACCTTTAAATATTGCTTATCTTTTATTGGCGGATAAATAAATATATAATTCGTCGAAAAATGCCTGATAATTGTAAAATGTGGTAAGAAATTATTCAAGATAGTGTAGACGGAGGTCGGAGGGTATACACAGAGAAAAATATTGACAAATTTAACTTACATATGGGTTGTGAAAAGGTTCTAACAACCCTTTAAGTTATTTTAAACAATAAAACATTGGTAATGGACAATGTTTTTCGTAAAATTAAATGGGCAATGTTGTGCGACAAAAATTCGGTTGAATTTAAAAGAAATTTGACAAACGCTGATTAACAATAATTAATTATTTGATTTTAACAAAGCATACATATGTTTTTTATATCAACAACAAAATTCTTATTTTCAACAATTTTAAGTGAATTTCTGGCTAACTATAATATTTATTTTGTTTAAAAATGCCAAATTGCTCTGGGTGTAATTTTTAACTTAATCTTTTCTAAAAAAAAAGCACCTGTAAAAAGTTCATTAAAGTTAGTACATTAGTTTTATGCAAATTATAGACTCAGTAAAGTTTGTAGGCTTCAAAAAATTATTTAATATTGGGGCTATATCTTTAAATTCTTTAAGTTTCTCTAAACTGGTGAATTCAATCACAAAACAAGAAATTTAAGTTAAGTTATACAAATGATCGTTTTAAAATGTTCTGATTTAATTTTCAGAGTTCCAGTCACAGCTCCACTCACGCTTGAGAAGAATTATGGTCTTCAGACAATAGTAAACAAGTTTGAGGTAGACATCTAAAATTAATAAAAAATTATTCTTGAAAATATCTAATTGATTATGTTTTTCATCTAGATACGAAATAATGGTCCTAGTAGAATCAAACTAATGGACATTATAATCTCGATTCCCATTTCCTACAAAACTCCGAGCTCTGGCGCCCTTTATCTTGTAGATTTCAACAGTATCTCAATCAATGCGACTCATAACAACAATCCGATGCGAGTCTCCTTCTACCAAAACAAAGTGATTCTCATTCAAAACGCAGTTGAGGTGTCCTCGACACCTTCGGCCATCGTCAGCAACATGCAGCGGGTGGCATTTGATTCGCTGCACTCGACGGAGAAGTACCCCCTGGAACAGGACACTTACGATGAATGTGAGTCCTTTTCGCTGAATTCCCTGCTTCCTTACTAACGAAAACAATTTCTTCAGACACTTACGTGATGTCTAGAAGGCGACGCATGGCTGAGCCAGCCGTAACCAAGTCTGAGTATAGTGAAACTGCTCAGTTGTCCAATGATCTCATTGGAACGTTCCCGGCGAACAGAACTATTTTGTTCGACTGCCACAAATCCGAGGAAAACTCCTGCATCCAAGCGAGACTGAGAGTCCACAACTTCTTGCCCCGGGACAGTTCAGTCAGCATTGGACTGCAGTACGACGTCGACTTGGACAAAGTGAACAAAATCTTGGTGGAGCCCAAGGAGTTCTTCATCATCGCAACTTCTGTAGACGTGTCAAGGGTTGGAAAGGAGCTCGGGTAAGTTTAATTTTACATTCAAGCGAATTTGTTTATTTACAATATGAATTTTTAGTTCTACTATCAATTTACAAAAGACTGATCCATACAACATCATCTCAAAACATCCACTTTACACAACCCCCATTTGGGTGTACATTGTTTCAATTTTGGGAGGGCTTCTCCTCCTGTTGCTTATGTCTTACGGACTTTACAAGGTAAACTAATCTTTTAACAGAAATTTCAGAACTCTCATACTTATTTGTCTCATTTTCCAGCTTGGCTTCTTTAGGCGTCAGAAGCAGGAAGAACTCCAGAGGTTGACTAGACAAAGCCAACAGCCACCTACTGAAGATGAAGCGATGATGAAAGATGAGTAACTCTCGAAAACCTTAACGATTTTACTTCGGAGGAAAAATTTCCTTGTTACAGGCTGTGGAATAATTAATTCTAATAGTTTTAGTTACCTTTACATGCCATTTTCACATCTACAAGCCGTTTAAAGAACATACGATTTAGATGTCATACCTTAAAAGTATTTAAGCATACCTAAGCAAGATAAGTGCAAAATATTTGTAATTTTAGAGTTAGTTGAAATAAAAATGTTAAGAAAATGGTAAATTTGAACTTTTTGTGGGTGAGCTTCATATTAATTTAGTTTCAGATATTTAAGCAAAAATGGGAAATTTATAAAAAGAGATAGCATGCAACAAAATTGGCTTAATTAAAGGTACAGAATTAAAAATCAAAAAAGTCATATTCATCTCTTACAGACGAAATCAATTTGTTTTAGCCGATTGCTCAAGGTAAACAATTAAAATTTGTTTCCCTTCGAGTTTTTTAACCCTTTGAAGCACTCTTTTTTCTGGTTATTGACTTTTCATGAAAATTCTTATACAGGGGTTTTTGAAGTTACTGATTACGAATTTTAAACCAGTTACCGTTATTAGAAAAAGATGAAATTTAGTACACTTATGTAAACCCGATGACAATGCAATATAGTATTATATATTTAATATTGTTCTAAATTCAACATGGCGGACGCCACAAAATGGCGGCTTACCTTTGTCATCACAACACCCTTGACATGGGTATCAAATGAAAGGATTCGACGAGTAGAACACGATAAGCTACGTGACGTCATTCAAAATTCAATATGGTGAGCACCCTAAGATGGCGGATTATCGTTTACTTTACAATCTCCTTGCCATGGGTATCAAATGAAAAGGTTCGACGAGTAGAATACGATACCGTAGTTTAAAAAAAAAACTTTGATTAAGAACTTATTTAGGGCCCTATTATGTTAGCCAATCGAACGTTCGCCGCGAGTCGATTTCACTGGCGAATTAATGCAGCCGTCGTATTACGGCAGGCTAACGTTTTCACTCGACTGAACTGAATCGCACGTAGTCACTGAAAATTTTTATTCGTCTGGTTTTGACATAGAAAATGAGAATTTAGCGAATATTTGCCAGATATGACATTTCAGGCGAATGAGATTTGTTCGACTCGCTAACCATACTAGGATTATTAGGATCTTAGGAAAATATA
This sequence comes from Eutolmus rufibarbis, assembly GCA_963920795.1. NCBI lineage: Eukaryota > Metazoa > Arthropoda > Insecta > Diptera > Asilidae > Eutolmus > Eutolmus rufibarbis. The sequence goes on from OY987205.1 coordinate 34,994,184, forward strand.
AAATACAAAACTGCTACGAAAACGATCATACATACATTGCTCATAAATAATATAATAATAAAAACCAAGATGTTTATGGTCTCTGGGTAAATTGCTGTACTTCAAAAGGTTAAGGTGTAGGCAACATTTTTATATACTCCAATGTTGTTACAGCCTTCTACAAAAATAATTTTTGGTAGGTATTTTTAAATAAAAACCACTATTAAGTGGTCTTGTAATTGATACTTTAAAATTGTAAACAAAATGTAGAATAACAATCGAAAAATAAAACGTAGAAAGTAGATTATTTGAATTGATTCTTCAATTATTTCGAAAATGGGAGGAGTTAGGTACAGAACTTTAAGCTTAAATGAAAACTAATTTTATGAGGAATCTAAAATATCAATCTCAACAAGTAAATAGTACTTCTTTGTTGAATTATTTGTATTTTTGTTTTCAGAAAAAAATCGTCATTATGGACTCTTGAAAAATGTTTAGCAAGAGGTAAAAAATTTAAAAATGAAATTTATTAAAAGACAAAATGTTTATTTTCCGAACATTTTAAAATGAATAACTTCGATGAGCGTGTTTAAATTCACAATTTCTTGCAATTGTACCGATTTCTGTATAAGAAAATAAGAAAAAAATGCAATATAGTACAAAAACAAGTCTTCCTTAGTTTCTATCGTAACACCTCTAGTTTTTCACTTATTTCTCATATACATACGCTACGTCATTACAAAGAAATTGGTGTAAAAAACTTATTTACTTAAACACAATTTGTATCATTGTTTTACAGTTATAATGCTGGTTTTGAACATCCACGTGGTGTCTAGCTAGTAGATATGAAATATTCAGATACATCAAATACAGGCTGATTTAGTTGTTCCTTAGATATGTTGTCGGCAAATGTGATTTCTTTTTCAGTGTTATTTTGTTACAGAACGAATAGCCAAAAATTATATCGTACAAAGAAGAAGAGCTCGAAGAAGAAATTAGTTTATTTTTTAGTTACAACAGAGAACTCACAAGAAATCTTTTGAAGATTTTCTTATTATTATTGCTTACTTCATTTTATACTTTTGACTTTTTATAATATTGTCTCAAATTTAAGCATTTGTTTTCTTGCTCTATTTTTACTATATATAAATTTACCAATCGTTTTCTTAGCCTTTTTTTTTTTGGTTTTGTTTCACAATTACGTTTTCAGTTTTAAAATTTTATTTTTAAAAATCAGTCGTTTTCCATCCCTTTAAGTACCTTGTTAAAGTTTTCACTATCTTTCAACAATTTCCATCGTTTCCGCTGAGCGCCAATAGACAAAAATTGCTTGCTTATTGCATAACTTACACGTAGGTACTAAGAAAATTTAAACATTTATTGAAACGACAAGCCTTATTTCAAGCGCCGCACTTTTTCTATTTTGGGCTTCTTTTTTCACAATTAAAAATGTTAACAATAACAGTTTTTGGTTCAACTGGCAGTTGTAGCTTATAAGTTGTTGGCAAATTAGGAATTCAGCAATCCAATTTTATTGCTGATTGAAACATTTGATTTTAGTTAAGGCGTTATCTGAAATAAGGCGGGCGCGTTTCATTACTTAATTTTGTCTTCAATACTTAAATTTCAATTTAATAATAAATGTAAATAAAATCGGTATTCAATTACAACAAGTTGAAGTGTTAAAACTTATAATTAAATCAATTTATTAATTTCATTATATTTAAATAAGAACTGTTTAAATTATTAAGGACGAATAATTCAAATTTATATATAATTTTTGTTTTTCGGACGCAATGTATAATAAGGGTATTTTTTAAATTGTAGTCAAATTCAATTTGTATAATTTTACAATAACAGAATTGCGGTTTATATCCAGTTTTGAACGTTTATAAAATTAATATCTTATAAACGCAACACCTCAACTTGTTTTCTACCAATCAAATAGATTTCTCTCCCTTAAATTTAAACACTAGACATTTTGATTAATATTTAAAATTTGAAATCAAAAACACTAAGATACAATTGTTTTTTTTTTTCAAAATCAATGTTGCTCCCACTTTTTCCTAAAAAACGATCAATTTATGTTCCAACAATTTGTACTAAAATTTTACTGTGACCATGATTTTGCATTTGTATTTACCTAGAATTTTAATTACACCTAAAATTTAAAAAAATTCGCTGTTTCTGATTTTAAAATTATGCTTTTAAATTTGTTGAAATTAAAGCTAGCATAAAAGCTTAAAATAATATTATTAAATGTATAAACAACAATGGTATAATGTTACAATCAGGGGTCGAAACCGAAACGTTTAAAGGTTGCGATTACTGTTACGGTTACAAAATTTTTAATCGTTCGGGTTATGATTAGGGTTACGATTATTTATTTTTTAATGGTTACGATTACTGTTTTCTAACCGGTTACGTAACCTGTTACACTAGGGTTATCATGAGGAATATCAATAAGATAATATTTTACATGTTTTTATTCTTATTTTAAATGTTTACATGTTTTTATTCTTATTTTAAACCGAACAAATGATTCGCTCGAATTAAGGTAATCGCGTCAACCAAAGCACCATCTAATTTCGCTCGAAGATTGCTGACAGTAAATTTTAAGCCAGAAAACAATCGTTCAACACTGACTTGTGTTGCCGGGACACCAAGTACAACCCTAGCCAATTGATACAAGATAGGTTGGTTGATTTCTTCTGCTTTCCAATATTCCAAGACATTTGTACTCGATGGCAAACGTTTGGTGTTTGCGAAACCTTGCAGCAGCGTTTTGATATCCACCCCGTTTCTTTGGTTCACCGATGACTCTCGCTCTTGATGTCGTTCAAGGCCACGTAACATCATTTCGAAATCATCGACATTTTCCACGTGCACTGGTAATGCATCGCGATATCGGTTATTTATATCTTTTGCATGTCGAAAAGTGACAGCCCTCATATCCCTACTTATTAATAAATAAATTCTAAGAGTGTCGGTAATTGGCTGAAATTGTTTTAGAGCATTTTAGAATTGGGGTACATAGCGTGGGAGAGAGGGGAGGGGAAGGTACGCTGCGACGTGCGGATGCCTCTGGGTTTATTGTCCAGAAGGACAATAATCCTTTCGTTGTGTTCATTGTTTTGTATTTCTGGAGACAATTAACGACATTAGACTTTTTATGAAGTAAGTTTACAGGTAAAGATGTTGAATTGACACTTCACATGTATGACTATCTGTTCAAAAAGGATTTTTCTTTTCTTAATCGAGATTAGGGATTTCAAAACTTTCAAATTTGTTTCGTCTATTATTTTATTTTTGTTTCCTTTTATCTTTTTCTATAGGAACTCAGGTAACCCATTCGTAAAACCGGTTAATAAGGGTTACAAAGTTATCGGTTACGGTTATTGATACCGGTTCGAAAAATTCCAACGTTTGGATTAGAGTTACGGTTACGGTTACCAAAAATAATCCTGTTATTAATTGATTGCGGTTACGGTTATGGTTACGGTTTCGACCCCTGGTTACAATTGAATTTTACTTTTAAAAATATCTTTTGGTCTGTAAATGCAGGGCCCAAATCGTGATTATCGTTCTTGCTTCAAGTAATTCTAGTAAATATTGAACAATTTTATATTGGCGTCTCGATGAGGACAGTTTGACACCACTTTTGCTATTTAGTTGTAATTTGATAATTAATTCAAATATCTTTACCGAACCGATGGTATCATTTTTATGCTTCGATCAGACGCTTCTCAGGTTTCACGTAATATGATTTGGGCCCAGTTTAATACATTTGAATTATTGGAACATTCAGTTTTGTGTCTCAATGCGCACTAATATCCAATCAACTGAAATGTAGGAAAACTACACGCGATCACTTTAATTTTCGTTCACAGTTAAATTACAAAATTTATGCCTAATTTTCTGATTTCAATTTGCCTAATGATATGGAAAAATTACTAATCAAGTCTTTAAAAACATTTCACGTAAATATACCTGTCAATTGTTTTACACGAACTTTCCTTATCTTACAAACTTCTAACTTTACATTCTCCTTACAATTCCTTAGATATGCGATAATTTACATTAATCACTTTTTGATAAACACTTTGCAAAAATCCAACTTTCAAATATAATGTCGGCTAACAAAAATCAACAATTCTTTGCTGCATGCATCCCTTTTTGGATCTAGCCTTAGTTATATATATAAGTACACTGTAATTTATTTTGTAAAATCTTATCCGAGGATTTATATCCTGGATTAACAATGGCAGAATATACAAAATAGAAACAAAATATACAAAATTAAAATGACAACCTCATTCTGCGCAATATACAAAAATGTAAAAGACAACAACCGGTATGTACAAGTTTTTTGTTTTCTGTATAAAAATGGTTACTAATCAACGATTAAACTGTGTTCACCTTTTGATAAATTATCGGTAGGCACTTTTACTGATTAAATACTTCTGGCAAAATTCATAATATTTAGAGGTTTTTCTCAGTCAATGGAATCTAAACGAGTTTTTCTTAAATAGATGATTAAAACGTTTATAATTAAAGTAAATAAAAATAAACTAATTACTTGCATAATCTGGTGAATGACGTTTTAAGATGACGTGAAGAATTTTCTAATTTTAAGCACCACCTGGATTAGCTCGCATCGCTTTGTGTTGGCACCTTTTCTAAGAAAGTATACTTAATTTCCACATTGGTAAAAAGATTTTGGTGCTTATTTGAATGTGGGAAATTTCTATTAAGAGACATTTTTGAAAAAAATAAGTTCTCTATTACTTAATTCTTAAAATGTTTAACATTCCATTTACTATTCTACTCTAGAGTTTTCAAAAAATCGAAATTTTTTTTTTTACATTCTTCGATTTCTTACATCTTCAAAAATGACCTCTCAAATATTTGTAGAAAAATTCGGATTAGAAAAAAAGTTATAGTACTATATATATATATATAGCCGCGTGAGAGAACTCGACCTTTACCAAAACTTTAAACACGTTTTTCTCGAAATGGCATTTTTCAAGTTGGCCGCAAGTTAATCTCCGGATCTACTGAACCGATTTCAATAAACCTTAGTGCGTTTTGTTTATTAAAGTGTCGTGTATGCCAATTCACCACATTTTTGCATAAAAATATAAAAGAAAAAAAATGGCGGAAGATATAAGGTAAAAAAATGTAATTTTTTCAAACTTTTTTTTCAAACATGCGCCATTTTTTTTGTTGTTGGAATTTTTGACTAACGGTGGTGAATTGTCACGTAAGGAACCTTCCTTTTTAAAACCCCATTCGAATTTTTTGTTTCAGACATGCCAGTTCGGAGATTAACTTGCGGCCATGGAACCATCTTTTTTTTGACACTTAACTTTGGCGCCCTCTATTTAATAATAATAATAATAATAATAATAATATGCAAAAATAAAAATTTGTTTGTATATGAAAAGGATCCATTTACATTTTGTGAAAGTTTCATGACAATACTTAATAAAGCGGCTGAGAAATAAAAGTTTGAAAAAGGCCTTTTTTTGACGCTCTAGAGTAGAAACATTAGAAACAAATCTCATATAAAAGGACCGAAAGGTTTTCTTAAGGAAACGTGCAATTTAACGTACATATTTTATTTCTTGGATTGTTTGGATAGCCAAAAGAGACAAAATGGGGAATGAGATTGTAATTTTTTAAGATTTATACAAGCTGCCGATTCTTGAAAGTTAAAAATTTTGTGACTTTCAAATATTTAGTACCTTTTGGGGTAGTTTAAAAAATTTAAAATCAAATTTAATTTATGTCTGTTACTAACTAATGCGAATTTAAAATTTGAATCATAGTCAAATAGTTTAAAAGGTGTTTTTACCATTTATGGTTCTAAAAATTAAATATCCGTTCTTATTTTTCGCTGTGGATTAGCAGAAATCGTTGGGATTTGTTGAGACCCTTGTCGTATTTAAATTGTCGAAAAAATAGTTATATTACATAAAGCACTATTTTAAGTATATTTTAACTTTACCATTTAAAAAGTAATAAGTGGGAAATTTAAATCAAAAATTGACTAAATAAATAGGAAATTAAACCTATTCTAATGCAACTGTTGGAAAATCATTTCTTAACAAGTATAAACTAATTTGAAAAACTATTCTTAATTAAAATCTAAATGTGCCGCCAATTTAGCTACATACACTATTTTTAACACCTATTTTTATATAATTTCTTTTAAAACGAACAAAAATAAAGCAGGTTTATAAAAATCCCTCTTTTGGCATACGTTCACTATTTTTTCTTACTTTAAGTGTATCCAAACAGTATTAATTGTGATTAGGAAACACGAAATAAAAGTATTGCAGAGGTGCAATCAATAAAAGTGCCTATTAAACGCTATTTACAATTGTCCATTTTTTTTTAAAAATAGTTAAAACAAAATAAAACCCCGAGGGGACCTTAAGTAACTAAAAATCAGCACATTGTTTCGTTGTACGGTGGCTCTTTTTCCGATTCTGTGCTGCTTTTGATGTTCGAGGACAACTTAGCGATTTCGTCCTGAACGAGGTTTGTGCTTATGGTCGGAATGGTTCCGCGTTCATCCTTCGACTCCTCGGTGCTTGAGCTGCTCTCCTTCAGGATGTTCATTCCCAATTTTGAGGTTGTCGGCGGTTTTAGTGAACTTTTCAGTATTGAGCCTTTGCTGGCTGTGTCGGCCTTGTCAGACTCCGAAACCGTTCTTTGAGGTGAATATTTAGACTGATCCATGCTGAACTGCTTCTTCAGCATCGCTGATCGCGGGGGTGGTGGTGGAAGCTCACTTGCCTTAGGCCGGATGTCCGTCGTGCCCACGGACGAAGTTCGCAAAGGACCTCTTCCTTCGATCACAGTCGTGTTGCTCGTTTCGGCGTCCAAAGAGAGGTCATTCGTTATCGACGAGTTGTCGATATTGAAGGACCCGGTCATCGAAGTGTTCGTGTCGTTTGAGCCCTGCTTGATCACTTTGTACGGCTGCACCGAGTAGTCGGTGTCTGTGCTCGAGTTCTTCTGCAGACTTTCGCTGGACTTCTTGAAAATTCTAGTGTCCGTCGGTGTTGGATTCAAAAAGTCGCTGGTTGTGCGCGTATATCCATGCGGAGAAGTTTGGGTTCTTGGGGCTTGACAATCCGCAGATAAGTGCCTGCTGTAGACCCCTCGTTCATTCTTCATTCCGAAATCGGGCTCCGTTGACACGGGTGGCTTCGATGGCGATAATTCGATTGCGGTCTCGCGTCTCAGAGGATAACGTTGTGTGAAATCAAAAGATACACCCTGGAGGTTCAATAAAAATTTAGTTTATAGTAAAACATTATAAAATAAGTTCAAACGTCTAGCCGAACAAGTTGATGTGATTGCTGTCGATTATTTAATACTACAGCCCTTTCAACCAATTTATCGTTAGCATCCAAAGGAAAATGTTATTTTTTTAACATAATCTTTTCATTTCCATTATCAATTAACTACACATTTATGCATGACAATTTTAGGTATTAAACCAAATAAATTCCATGCATTTAATTTAAAGTATAAAGCTATAATTTTATGATAAAGATAGTTAGCAATGAAATTAACGCAAGAGCTAATTTTTCTAGAGATATGTATTGTGGTTCTTGGTATATTTTGATTCTATTTCATAAATGTACTGTGGTACGGTGTATTAAAAATAACTACTGAGTCGATCGGGCTCAAATTTAATGTTATTCTGTAGAGAATTACTTTTGTTTCGCACCAGACTTATAGTGATATTGAACACATTTGATATATCTATTGTGTTTAAAAAACCGACTCGAGTTTTACAATCAAAACTTTAAAGTTGCGCCATTATTACAATTTTTAACAAAAACATTTGTTCTTAATTTTTTTCTCTATTCATAATATGATATAGTTAAGTAAAATATTTCTTTTTTCTATGAATTATTACCATTATATCCCATTAAAGTGATTGGTCGCGATTGTTAACTACACTTTAGAGTGTACTTTCAAATTGAATCCGAGATACAACTGTAAATTCTAGAATTTTTCCAAAAATGAAATTTTAAAATAATAAAACTTCGCAAAATCTTGAGATCGCAAAAATGTTAAGACCGGAAATTTTGAAATCTAAGAATCCTAAAAACACAAAAATTCCAATAAGCAGCTGTAGCTGAATTTATGATTCTTTAAAGAGGGGATATATGCAAAGGTATCGTCAAAATGCCTTTCATGTGGATTTTCTTCACTAGCTCCTAGTTAAAATTGAATGAATATTAGTTTTGAAATTTTGTTTGATATAACATTTGGGTTCAGAAGGGTGTCTTAAAATTCTATTCTATCTATGAAATTTCGAGTCGTTTGGTTCGGTTGGTTAATAATCGAATATATCATGATAAGGTTCTGCTCATAATTTCTTAATAGTTTGTGTAATTAATGTTATAGGAAATTCTGAAATAATCGTTTACAAAAATAAATGTAGTTTCATCCAAATAGTCGCTTATGATAAATTGGTGTGAATAGCTTGTTATATTTTTCATTATAACTAACAATATTTAATATTTCGTGAATTGAATGACTCACATTTCAATAGTCAATACTTACTTCAGTGGATTCATCGGTGGTAGCATCAATAGACCCGCGGGCTTCGAATAGCCCTTCTAAAATTTGATAATCGTGCTCCTCGCACTCCTTCAGGTGCTGCTTTTCAATGAAAGCAGCGAACTCGGCATTCGAGAGTTCGTTAAGATTTTTCGGCCGATCGACTGGGCCTGTTTTAGGAAAAGGCACCGCTTGAGTAAACTTAGCGTGTTTTTTCCTTAACCTACCTTTCAAGGACGTTGTTGGAGAAGCAATCATATGGCAGACACTCTCCAACTCATCCGTAATTGAGGTGTACTCGGCGTGAAACTGCAGCAGTAGATTTCTTGTTGGTTTTATGGGTATCACTGGTTTCACTATTATGTACAAATTAGAAAAATTAATTACATTTATACTGAAACTTTGTATAATTACCTGGTTCATTGGTGCTTTCGGGTTCGGACTGTGTGAGGCTTAACTGCCGCCTTGACATCCCCGCGTGTAAGCTCGTGTGAGATCGATTGATATCATAATTCGAACAGCTCTCAGAATTTCGTCGACATATCGAAGAATTTCTTTGTCGAAGACCTCCTCGTTGCTTGAAGCCCGCTTAAAAGCCAAAAAAAAATTAGCCGTGCCAGGATTAAAACACTAAGCCCTAAGTTACCTTCATAATTCATCTCGACAATGTTTTCAGTAGAAATGGCTTCGTCGACCAAGGTGTGTTCGTCCTCGTTCCCGAGAGGTGTTAAGGTGTCCTTGCTTTCGGTGCTCGTGGTCGTCTCCTGACGAACGTTCAGGAAAGGTGGTTTCTTGACCGACTCTATGGAGGGCTTGTGATGGGGCGACGATGGGAATATTTCAGAGTCTTCCGACTGTACCGAAGTCTTCCTTGTGATTGTTTCGGTCAAGGCTTCGTGGGATTTTATAAGTTCATTTTCTTCAGGCACGGGAACAACCTCGAAGTGAGTTCCTTCGTCAAAAATGTAGGCATCGGGACGAACTTCGGTTAAGGACCGATTGAACTTTCGACGAGTGTTCACCTTTTAAAAATGTGAATAGTTAGACAAACACTATGCCAAGTCAAACTATTGCAAAACCAATAACTTATTAATTTAATTAAATCAAATGTCCATAACAATGAGTATGTATGATACTTTGATACCTACATACATAAATGAGCTTAAAACGTCGTGGGCATTTTTTATACGTCCATTAATGAAATTAAAACTATGCATTTATAATTACATATATGTTTTAGTAGATAGTTAAATAATAAATGCTATAAAATCAGTATAGTGTGGACATATATTTTTGGTTTCTGCATGACATTTTGTTTGTTTGAAATTTCATCGTTTCTCTGGTAGCTGCGGAATAATTAATATTCAAATAATTTAAATACGTCCAGACATTATCAGGGACTAAAAAAGGATTAAAGTATATTCCGAATATATATTCAGAACTATTAAAATAAGGTTTTTGGTGCAACTATTACAATATTTGAACATCGATATAACTTTTTTCAAAATATAAATGTTCGGTAATATTTAAGAGTTTTGAAGTTTTTGTAAAAATTGTTAACCATTTAAACCATTTAAATCAACATTTAAATAACATAAATTTAAGATAAATATGGCTCTCAATTTTACGTCGGACCACCTAAGGAAAATACATTTTGCAAACTAAAATGTCTTACTTTTCGGTCATGTAAAGCTTCAATGTGAATAATAAATAATAATATTGGTTCGCAGCTTTTAAATTTATAAATAAAAGAACTTTTTTTAAGAATATACTGTCCGATATCTTGGAAACCTTCGAGTACTATCCGTAGGGTTCTTTAAAATCTCAAAACTTCTGGTTTTCAAGGTCATTCAAGGTCAACAAAAATTTGCCGCCTATATGTTCTCTAGGTTTGATTTTCGCACACATCTTCCTATCGTCGAAGGTTTTCAAGAATCATATTCGTCTATTAAATAAGCCTCAGACACGACACGTAAGAAATACATATTTAAGAACTGAATGTAAACTGTATTTAAAAATTTCATTATAAAATTAGAGAAAATGAAAAAATTCGGACATCACAAAAATAAGGGTCACCTTAATGTACACACATAGTTCATTTCATCAATGAACGCATAAAAACAGAATTCGAATCTTCAAAGTGATTGTGCTTTATGAATAAAATTCTCTTCACAAAATTGACTTCGTTTTTGTAAATTTATAATGTTTTAATTAAGCCTACAAAAATCCAAAATTCAAAAAGGCAGAAAACAAGAACAGCAAAGAAATTAATAAGTGTAAAATGTGAAGAGCTAGGAAAAATGATGTCGAACCTTATTAACACTGTGACTGATGTTTAATTGTACGCCAAGTAAAGGTTGCAGTGCTGTCTGAAATAAAGAAAATTTCGGACAATTTGTGCGTTAATAGTTTATGTATGTATAGTAGAAAAAAACTATGATATAAGGCCTGAAAATCGAATAGTAACGAAATTCTCAAAATAAATGAAAGTAATGATTCGCTTAAGAAAAAAGAAATGTATTGTTGAGTTGAGTTTAGGACCATGAATACCGATGATTCATGCAAGGATAAGAATCATATTTTGTTTTCTGCCTTAAAAAAAATCCAATTTCACAAAAAGTCGTAGGAGGAAATCACAGCGCTCGTATTAAATGGTGCTGTTCAAAATATTTTCAACACTTTAATATAACTAACCTGGAAAGAAGGTGTACTGTCATTTTCAGATACAGTCCGTAATCTCATTTCCGGGCAGACGTTATTTGTTGACTCCTGAATATTATCTTGCAAGGAAGTATGAGTCGACATAAAGCGATGTATCACTGCTAAATGTGAAAGAATTTGGTCTGCCGACTCCTCCATTTTCCTCAACCTGAACTCAATGCTCTATAAAAAAATTTTATTTGTAGGAAGTATAGTATAATAAAAATTTTTAGATAAACATTGAATTCATTATATCAAATACTCATACATTTTCGAGCAATATAGCATATTTACCAAAAGCGTTGGAACTTTTAAAGTGAAATTATGATCAGCCAATTCATTGCATTCATAAATCATTTGAGAAAAATTTAATGGGAATATTTATGGAAATCCCAAGCCTCTTGATAAATTTCGTTAAAAAATTTTTATGTTTCTCACAGCCTCGTGCACACGACTTGAAAGGGCGGAAAATAAAATTCGTTTACCTGTACTGTGGCTGTTTGCACATTTTCTTTCTGATTAATATCTTCAATTTTTTGCGACATATTTTCTACGCGGTCAGTAGTTGATTTTATTCGCTCATCGGTAGATTGGTTGAGGATTATTTCTTGTTCGTGAAAGAAACCTTCAACGCACTCCTCCTCGAAGTCGTATAGACGTTCAAGGTCATCTTTCTCTAGGAACAACTTAAGCCCATTGTCACGCTGAATTTCCAAGCCTTAAAAGAGAATTGGGGAAAATTTCACAATTTCAGTTCTGATCGCATTACGATTACCAAATTAAGTCTACCTTTGGCTTTCTGAATGCAATATCTGAGCAGAGAATAACAGTGACAGAATGCAATTAGGGGTGGGGGTAGCACGGGTTTCTGCTGATATTCCATGACGACTGTGAACCTTTGAAACATCCATACCTATTTGAGAAAAATAGATATAATTAAATAGCACCATCAACTAATTGACTGTTGATTTGCAGCTAATTGTCCGCTGAATTGCAGTCAATAAAATTTAGCACATTTGCCACCCTACCTGGTGCGAAACAGCGTTGACCTCAATGAAAATATTATTGAAAACCGCAATGAGCAAATTAATTAATAGAATGTTCGCAATTAACAGGTACATAGACATGGTAATGGGGGTTACCCAGTGTCCTAGAAAATTTAGCATTATTTGAATTGAAATGGACAGCTGCAGAAAATTACCTGTCACGCACGAAATTTGCGAAGGGTCCTCGCCGCAGGGTGGGTCTATGTCGTCAGCAAACACCTCTCCGTACAGCATAAAATAGGGCTGAAAGTACACCTGAAAAAATAATGAATAATCGGTGAATTAACAGTCTAGAAGACAAATCTTGGTTGTTGCTTTTTTCATAATCTTTTTCTCATTTCGTAATCTCTTGGAATGCCCACAGAAATACCAAGAAGTGCCAGAAGATTTCTTTTGTTATTCTCAGGGCATCTGTGATACTACGGCTCATTTGTTATTCACGAGAGAAATCCGAATCGTTTGCCGCTGTTTTCAAGGAGATAAAAGCTTAATCTTCATTCCATCAGGCCAGCTTCTCTGAATAATTTTTCTGATTCACTTTCAAGTTAATGCTCTCGAGAAGGCGTTAAATAAAATGAGGAGAAAATAATGTTTGCAGCTGATTACTTCCGCCGAATAAAAGTGCGAATTGTTAAATATCCAAGAATAGAATAAAATGGGTTAAGGCTCTTTTCCTCATAATAAAATTGAAGGCTGTGCGATGTAAAAATATTGGTTGCAATATAATAGAACCTCTTCCGCTAATTAAAGTAATTAAAGTTATAAAATAAAAAGTAGAAGACAAAGACACAGAATAGAAATTGCTTATCCAACAGAAAGATTAATTTATCGCTTCTGATGGCATCTTACTATTACTTGGCAACGGATTTTCGTTTTTGGCAGCAATTAAGTTTTGTTATGTGTCATGGAAATTGCTGTAGTCTCAACCACAGCTCGGTAGAAGCATATTGTCGTACAAGAGAAAAGGCCAAACCCTACTCGGTGATGCAAAGATAAATTTTGCGATCCCTGGTGAGTTGAGAGCAAATTCATAGTGCAGGTGTTGTGTTTTAAGGAAACTGCATAATTGCCCCTCAAGAAGAGAGAACTCGGAAAAATATTAAAAAAAACCTCCCGACTCCATAAAACAAAACATTCTATACCATTATTATTCAGCATGCTTCTTCTATTTATATTTTCTATTGTTATATTTTGGTTTGCTGGAAGATTTTAATATTATTAATTGTTTTCGACATATTTCATTTAGAAAAAATGTCAACCTTTAAAATTAGAGAACTTGTTTTTTCATCCACATCCACTAGCTAAAAGAAAATAATACTAGATTTACTTTAAGATGAAAACTTAATAGAGGAAATTTTCGAGATAGTTACAGTCTTAATATAATAAAAATATTTCGGACAAGAAATATAATTTTTACTCTTTATATCAAGAAGTATTTGAGGAAAGTATAAAAGATATTAATTTTTTTTCATATTTTGAAAATGTATACTTGCTTTTTTAAAAGTGTCACCTAATTAACTTCGTTTTCTTTATCCATTACTGGATTGGTACATTGTATTGTAGCCACATACAAAAAATTCTGGCTGGTTGGGAATTTTTTAGAAGATATGGAAATTTTTGATCTATTTGTACTTTTGCTCCGTATACCAAGAAATTTAACAAATAAATTTTGTTTTAATTAACAAATCTGTAGTTGAGTCTAATAACGAGCGGAACTCTAAAATAGGTTCATAAAACACAAAACATCAGTCCTATTATGGTAAAATAGGCATGAAAGGAATTAACCTAAATTTTATAAAATACTTACGTCCCGGATAAGCCTCCAATCAGGATCATTATTTGGGAATAAAATTGCCTGTCTGCTAACGCCGAAACTCATCAAAACCACAGCCAACAAAACGACGAAGTAGATCATATTTTTCACCATTTTTCCCATCATCGTGACCAGGGGTCCTGTATAAAGAAACGCAGGGTATAAATGGTAATATTTTAACATCTCTTGCGCTTGAAGTGCCTCACCTAAGTACTTATTAACGCCTAAGATGTTTAAAATCCGCAGATACCAGTAAATGCTATCAACACAATAAATTACTCTCCCAATGTCCATGGTGGTCGGGCGGAAGCGCAGGGCCAGTCCAATTAGGAAAAGTATTATCGCGGCCGCATCACATGGATTCCACATGTTCCATGCCCACACTGAGAATTTATGTCTAGAATATGCAAAATATAATAGAAAATTCGTACCGCAAAATGTAACAGCGGCATAATTGTGCGCGGAACTCACGTAATGGCCACAGGTTCCGAAGATATTATTTCTCTGATTTTCTCACAACCCAGCGTCGTTATGTATGCTATTGCGTAAACTTCCTGCCATCGTGGGGTTGGTCCCATTTTGACTAGAACGGTGTAGGTAAACATAATCAGGAAGAAAACGTACGCCATCTGGAAGGATGCTTAAGGTTAATTTATGTAATTACCAAGAATGGAGTTCTCAATTTACCGAATCAGCCCAGAACTTCGTTATTGGAGCCGTATAAAACTCGTAAATTTTTTTCTTTAGCCTCAAGGGCTGATGTTGCTTCACCTCGTAATCGGTCATGTTGAAAAAGTCCCTGTTTTGCGAGGGGTCCGAATCAGACAGGGACACCTAGGGAGAAGGAAATTATTTTGGTCAAAGTTTTATCAATAATAAGTCCTTGGGGAAATGACTATGTAGTGTTAATCGTTCGAATTTCTAAAGAATCTAATAATGAACATTACGACTAACTTTTGCGGGTGCATCCGCTCCAGTGAGACCGACCTGTAGACAAGGCCATTGCGGGTGAATGACAGTGGGTTTGAGTGAAAATAAAGGAATTATTTAACAATTTATGAGTTCTGGAGCCGCAAGGCATAGGAGGGACAATTAAATCATAATTAGTTCTACTTACTTTTCCATTTTCCTGAACCTTAGTGTCCCGCAAAGAATAAGTGTCCGCCAAGAGCGCCTGAAAATATATCCAAACATTTTTGAGAGGTTTGCTTCAATAATTTGCCAAAAACGAATATTATAGCAGCATTAAAACATTCCACATAAAAGACGATTACAAAAATTGGAGCGTTGCCACTGCGTCCAGTTTATTGATCCTGATTTAAATAAAAATATTTACATATAAAAAGCTTCAACTCTGAAGATATGTGAAATGCTGAATAAAGGTTTTCCGTTGCTAAAATTTTTTATGGTAATTGATGAAAGTTGGCAAGAGTAAAAAACTTTATAAAGCAAATATAAAAAAAACTGAAATGCACGGCCATTCATAAGGAGGCGTTCAGCGTTTATACTGAATTTTAGCCTTAAAAAGAAAGCAATTTACCCTTGTGGATTTTTCACTCAAAAAGCGTTTCAGTAGCCACATAATGCATTTTTTTGGTATTTTAGTTCGTTTTAATACCACCTGTTTTTAAGACAGAAGACTTTATATGGACCTGAATTTATTAATTTTCATTATTTTCACACTAATTTTATTTTTGTTTTTTTTACTAGGTAAACATTTTTCTTCACCTTAAGAAATTAGAACTAATATCCAAAAAAATTCTTCATTCGTCCTGGGAGTTATGTTTTCAGATAAAAGGAAATTTCGAACTTGGAAGAAAATTGATCTCTAATAGTTATGATGAACCTTATGAAAGTTAAAAATATGAAAAATCGAACGATTTTCAAAAAAATTTAAATTTTCATATGACATTTATGTCGTGCTCTTTATAATTTTATATTCATTATAGAATATGCTATGGTTAAAAAGATTTGTACAAAATTTCAAATAATCAGCCAAATATTTCAACAAATTCAAGAAAAACGTGAATGAAGATTATAAATTTTTATTGCTTTAATTTTGTTGTAGATAGACCATATTTTTAAGCTTTCGATAGTAAATACTATTTTAAAGTTGAATAAATCACGTGCACTCGACCAATCAAATATACTTTTATTATGATACAATCGAGTAAATGTGATGACCCCGTAAACAATAAATAACAAAAAGTTCCTCAAGTAACAAAATATTCCCTGTAATAATTCTGTTTCGATATGGTTTACCGTCATTACAATAAAAACTCCTTCACTTTTTATCAGTAACAAACGAAACACAATATTCTTGGAGTTGTACTGAATAAAAAGAGAAATAAGTCAACCCGTTGAAAAATTAAGGGCGCTTAACAAAGCGGATCGTGGAATTTTATTCGAGGGTACTTCAGGAAATCAATTCCATTCCCTTTCGAATTTGTTAAAAAAGCACGGGGAATGTGCTCTGTGTTCGAAAAATACAGAAATCTGTTTGACTTCGCCTGAAGTGTTTTTGATTTTTCAATACCACTCACAAAATGAAAATATTGTAGTAAGAAAGTGAATAAATTATAAGTAATACCTTTCAGCCAGAATCACGAATTTGGTTTTGAATGAGTTTTCAGAATGACGGAAGAAATAGATTGGATGAGGTCGGTGTCTACCACAGCACTCAGCAACGGTGTTTCAAGTTAAGCAGCATGTCTTAGGTAATTGGCGACATGTTTCTTTTAATCCAGGCAGTTATTTTTGCTATATATTAGTAAACTACCTTTCTACTTTGGACGTCAAGACAATTATGCAAAGAGCAGATAAGACAAGTATGTAGCTAGCTTTTTGGGCGACACAAATACGATAGACATTCATAGCTAAACATAAAGTGTTTTTGCCAGTTTTATTTTAACACTACCTGAGCGGAATTGTTTCCCTTCTTGTATTTGAGCGAAATAGACCTTTTTGCTTTCGTTAAGGGATTCTAAAAGGATTTTAGTCTGGTAAGTCAAACGAAATGAAATTGTTTTTAGGTTTATTTGGCATCAACTACTCACCTCGGCATCAGCGTGATTTCTTTCGCTGTCTTCGTAGTCAAGATTTTGATTCTCTAGGTGTTCCTCCTCAGTTTGTGGCATTTGCTGGAGTTCTTCTTTCGATTTGAAGTCTAAATGTTTGATAAACGGTGGAAAAAGTAGTCCTAATACAACCTGAAACAATTATATAGTAAACAAAATTTAATTTTAAACAATACATAAATTTGAAGGTACCGTGTAAACTAATTTAATTTTATAATTGTCATTAACAATTATTTGAGGAAAATATTGATATGCTGAAGAAGAAGAAGCCAGTATACGAATTTTGGCAGATATTTTTAAGTGGTCATAAATGATCCTCGCTTCCGGCTTAATCACAGTCAATTGGCAGTTTTAAGAAAAACCAATTTCCATTTGTAAAAATTTGAATGCATATTTCAGATTTCGATTGCAGTTTGGAACACCTAATTTAAGACTCACCTCTCAAATAAAAATAGAGATGCAGAAAATGGGTAAATATGTTTGTTCATTGCTCCTACAAGCGCAAAAATTCGAAAACTGGATAGAAAGGAAGCTTTTCAGATATCCCAAATTTTAAATTGTTTTGATGATTCCTGGGAACATATTGCTGAATAAAATTCCATTGAATTCGTATCGTAAATATAAAAACTTCTTAGTTGAATAGCAATCATGTCTAAATAATGAATATAGAAACAAATAATTTCATAAAATTTATTTAGAAGTTTGATGTATTTACAATAAATTTCAACCGACTCACCAACAATCTGTCGATTTTTGTATGCAGTTTTAAGATTATGCATTTTCTAATAGCAAGCTAGTTAAAATACGGAAAAATTTAACCGATTAATGGATCACTTTAACACTCTATGGACTATCGAATCATGTTAAGTTCGACATATTGTTCAGATATGTATGTATGAAAACTTCCCATGAATAAAGAAAGTAGTCCTTTAAGATACTCTCAGTAAATCAAAAAAAAAAAAAAAATATTAATAATATTATAATATTCTCAATTCCGACGGAAATCAAATCCGATCGGAATGTAGGACATTTTTAAGTAGACTGGAACATTTAAGAAGATTTGTATGAGTCAAGCTCTCTGACAGTGCTAGTTTGCTTGTGAATCTCCTACATTCCGATCGGATGTGATTTCCGTCGTTATCGAGAATGGGGCCCAATATCAAAAGACAAAGCCGTTTTAGAAAAAAATTCGATATATGATGCAGACAATATCTTATTTTGATAGTAGCGAGAAAGGATTTTCGATTGTAAAAAGAAAAAATACAAAGTGGATTGACACACGGCTGTGATCAGAAATGCATGCTGCGCAGGATGCATGAGCTCAGTCTTACAGCATATCTGCTTTAATGCGAGCAGACTGTGCATCAAAATAGGTATGCAAAACGTTTCAATTTTAAAGGCTTTTTGCGGCAAAATTGACTAATAAGGAAGAAGTCGATGTCAATGTGACTTTTTTTAGGTCAATTGTGCCTTCCTGAAAATCCTTTTGCAATTCCAGTTCTGACAAGGATTTAAATTCTTTCTTTTGTCCAGCATTAATGCTCTTCCAAAGTGATCCGAAATATACAATTAGTTTATTTGAAATTGCATAAAAATGCAGAAAATTTACTTAAGCAATTCTTCGATATCAAACATTTTGATTTTGAAAATTCACAAACAAGTGGAAACCATCTTCTGTTATTTTGTAGCACATTGAACTTCAAAAATACACCAGAATTTTGAAAGTCCTGCATTGCAGTTAGACGTTTTGAACAAGCTGAAATTGCAGTGCATTAGTGCACACACCCCACAGCTACATCATTTCCTTATATGCAAAACCCATTATTTATTGATGTCCAGAAATTCTAAAATGTAGGAAAGATTTGGTCGTAGTGAGAAGCTTCTTAAGTTTTAAAATGATGGAAAAACAAGTATCTTTAAAAGTAATATTTTATTTGCAGTCATAAATTAATAACTGAACGTCACATGTAAATGAAGAAAAACTACATAAATAAAAACAATCAATTTCCTATCACTTCAGAAAATAGTTAAAAATCCTCCAGATTATATACAACAGAATTTGGGTCGAAGTCACTGTAAGCTAGAATTTCGCGCACTCCTAAAAAATTAGTTGTAATAGTAGTGTAGAACATTTAAAAATGAAGTGGCATCTCACTTCTTATGGAATATTCCTTTCCACTGTGGAGAATGATCTTTCCTGAATTATTTATGTTTCGCGTATAAGCTTCCAGCTGCTTGTAAGTTATAGCTCCCGTATAAGTTAAGCGCATCCTACTTGCACTGCCTGTGTCAGCAGCGCTCACGATTACTATTTTGGAAAAATATAAGTCATTCGCTTACTTTTGCTCCTCAAAACTGTGAATTTTTCACTACTGAAAATCTCGAAAAACTTAACCGACCGAAAGGTCGTACCGTAAAGGTTGAGTGATTGTAATTTGCGCAGCTTCAGGATGATTTCTTTAATTACTCTCGAACTTATGAATGCAGTTCCTGGTTTCCCACCGCAATACAAGAGCGATAAAGTGTCTACATTCTTATTAAATTTCCAAACCTAGAAAAAACTGTTAGCAGTAGGAAAGGGGTATGAGTATACCAGTTCTACTTGAGTTAAGATCTTATCGCAATCGGGTCTGTTGCTTAAGTGAAGTTCATGTATTCTATCGCCGCTTGCTTTCAAAAATTCGCAAACTCTTTCTGTAGTAGAGTCCAAGTTCTGCGGAGACGGGTAGGCTCTTAGGCATGTTTCGAATCGAGTACAAACTTACACTTATTTTAACTCGTCTCCAGTAGGAACGATGTAGGCAAATCGACTTCCATCTTTTGGAAACTGGTAACACTGAGAAGTAGAGGTGAATTGGTGGTATGTACTTGAAAATTTCGTAAAGTATGTCGTCTGGAAGATCATTAATGTTTGTCGCGCTTTTGAACAATTTACAAACGACTCCAAGACTGCTTGCATTTGATGATTTTCGTTTCACAGCTTCCGATCTTTCATGTTCCATATTCTGTTGTGAAAATCCATATGACATTGGTAATTTAGCTGTGCCTTTAAAACTGCCAAGGTTTTGTTTTTCACTGAGTGATTTTTATATCATGACCTCCTTTTATACCTTAAAAACCTTAGGAGCGAAGAGCAAGTTCATTGGGCAAATATTTAATTTAATTTTGCGATCCCAATTTGGTCCAAAATGTTGGCTAATTATGGTGAAGAGATGACGACAGAAAGCTCTTAATTCAGAAAGCCCACCTTAATGTTTTAAAATCCTGTATTAATTAAAAATTTACTACATTTCGGAGAGCAAAACAATGCCACTAGCACATGAAATTTAATTACTTTCAAGCTAATTAAGCAGCGGAGATGAAAAACTGTCGCGTTGCTTTTATGTTCATTTCCAGCCTTTTTAAAAACGTTGGATGGCTTCGTATTGCAATTTAAAATTCATCAACCATGAGAGTATAACAGGATATAAAATAATAAACAATATTTAAACTTTAATTTTCTCTTGATTTTAAAAATATAACAAACAGTCAGTTTTGAGCGAATGATTGATATAATTATTTTAATTTTTTAAACTTTATTGTTGTTTATTGCTTAACAAATACACGTCTCCACGAAAATTGAAAATATGCTAACAAATAAATGTCTCCACGAAAATTGGAAATATGTTAACATAAATTAATTGCAAATTTTGGAAAAGGTCTTTTTATTTAGTATTTTTGAAGATACATAATTGGATTTTTCTAGAAATTGCTCCAAACGACATGAGACTAGGGGACTGATGAAACAAAAATGCTGCTAAATGCAATAACAATGACGACAGAGGACTGATGAATTTAGGAAGAAAAACGAAATATCTTTTCAACATTTGAGAATATTCAACTGTTGTGGTCTAACTGGATATGTAAGTCCCAAAAATAGTAAACGTATTAAATAATCCCATTTTTTTTTTGTGGAAAGTGTTATGTATTTATATCCTCGCACATTTTTGGACAATTGCAGTTAGCCCCAAAATAGACACATTCAAAAACTATATCTTTGATTTCGAATTGGAAAATATTAGGTTGGATCTTTAAATCTATCGTACAAAGGAATTATGGGGCAAATTATTAGTGCAAATTTAAAATGTTTTAATAGAAATACAGTTTAAAAACAAATATTTAATTGATATAAATCGTTCAAGTCAAATTGTTGGGATTTCTTCACACCAGGGGAATGAGGTTTTTAACATTTGCAGTGAATTTTTTCAAACTTACTTAATAAAATAACTAATGGGATTTCAACATAAGCAAAATATGTCGTAAATGGAAATATCTAAATTGGTGCCCGAACTGTGATACTATGTATTTTGTTGAAATAAATTACGCCTTGCCTGTCAATCAGTTTTAAGAATTTTATTAAATAGATTAGGACATTCATTGTTTGAAAAATTTTAATTTCAGCGAAAGTGTGTAGAAGAAATTTTTAATAGAGAGTTTTACTTGCTTTTATTTTGTATAGCTTTTAATATTGCAAAGCTGAAAAGAACTTGAAGCTTTACACCTTTCTATCGCACCCCGGAACGCCACCCGAAATTTCCAATTATCGATTTGCTATAAAACATGAAGCCATTCGTTTTCTGCGTCACTCGCAGGAAGTCCTCTTCATAATTGAAAAACGGTTACCAAAAGTTTTGAGAATAGTATGACCGATTTACAATCGATTCGCGGTATTGAAAAGATAATAAAACTTTCGAGTCTTCTGATTGTAATTGCATGAAAATTCGAATTTTAAACTACTTCAATTTTGCAAAATAATAACGAGATATTGCTCGAATTTTGTTATTATTATTGTGATCAGCTTATCTAACATCGATATTAACACTTTAATGACCGGGCACGCCAATTGGCGTCCTAACAAAAACTAACGTTATCGACCGAGAACGCCAATTGGCGTCATATATGAAATAATCATATTGCGATATGTAATCATGTAAAGCACTTTGACTCTCGCTAAAAACTGCAAATGCGATGTTCTAAGAAATATGCAGAGTCGTATTTAATAAGAAAGGATACAATATACATACATATATGTATATCGAATGCAAAGTCCCTTTACATATTTATTGTTTCCCCAAATATCACACAAAAATGAATTATTGAAACTTTGTATGCATAAATTTGGTAACATTTAGAATTATACAATGTTAAAATTTTTGATTCCTTTATGTTTTATTAGTGATATATTTTGAATGGTTCAGAACATATTATTTTTGTTATCTTTTATTTTTATTATAATAAATTGATGTGGAAATTGTTTTGTAAATTTAAGTTATTATTTTGGATGTGATATGCTTTCTTATGCTATAATTTTACTTAGACTTTGAATATAATTATTTTAATTATATGTGATTCTAATAATGTTGAATAAATAATGCATAATGTTATTTTCCCATTTTATAAAAATGCCCCCGGTAACAGGCCACAGGTTCATAGCAAAACCCCCGGTCGATAAAGTGTTAATATTATTATAAGTACATAATTATACGATACGCAGTACATAATAATTAGGAAATCATCAACATTTTCAAAAACCTAAAGAGAACCTTAAGAATCAATAATGCGACTTGGAACACAAAATTCTTCATATAAAATAACACAGTCCAACGATATTTTGCCTTCGGATATATGGTATATTATGTAAAATGTCTACGTATTTTTCGTATATTGAAAATCCGAAATTAAAAATGTTTTTTCGCATCAAGTTTTCTCGACAAATAGGATCAAAAAGTGAGAAAAGGCGTATTTTGATCAGTTTTGAAAATTTGCTCAAAAATCGTAACGCATTGGAGAAACTTAAAACGAAATTTGAAAGAAATTTGTGTCCTTAGCTATAGCTATAGTTATACAATATGATTAACGTGCACCCTTTTTAGCACTATTTTTCACAAAAGTGCTAACAAATTGGAAGTACTTTCTCCCATTAATACATTAGTCAATATTTTGAAGCATACCTTAATATTAGTGTTCTTCCTAGTCCTCAGACCTCCCATCCATAAATCTGCCAAGATAACCTGACTACATGGATGTGCCAAAAGCGCCCGATGATTTGCGGCCACTGCCAAGGATAAACAGCTTTGGCTAGACCATGAATTTAGTTCACAAGTCAGCAGTCGCTGGGCCTTTTCTGCGTCCTGCCGATAACAGAAATCCAGGAGCTTCAGCCCTTCAGCACAAAGAGTGGTTTGTTAAATTAATTTCAGTTCCGTGGAACATTTATTACCTTTTGTTTCGAACTCCTTCGCATAGTTCCTCAACTCATCATAAATTTCTGTGTCCAGGTCATCCTCTGCCGCCTCGTGGGCCATCGCCTTGTAGAGCTTGCAGGCAACAAGTGACTTCGCCAGGGCCTCCTCCCCGTGGGTCCACATCAAAAGGGCCATTTGTTGCCTTTTCGTCAGCACGGCCCACATCTGCAAGGACAGGGATTTACACCATGTCTCCCGGAAATACGGATCAACTTTTACCAGTAATTCGTTAAAAGGAAACTCAAACAGGGCCATTTCCGACGTGAAGGGCAGCAGCCCTGTAACCAGGCTCATCGAATTAGCGCCGGCGTACCTCTGAAACGTCGACGACTTTCGGTGAGCGTTCGCGTAGCTGTTCATAACTTTTGCATAAATCGGACGAAACTTTCGCCGGGTGTAGTAGGACCTGAAAAGCACAAAGTGGTAAACATTTTCGTCGAACCGGGTCAAAAACTCTTAGAAATTCGCCAGACAGAGCTTAGATGCTTCTATCAATTGATATATAATATCTTCCACAAAGCAAAAGTACGGGTATTCGCCCACAAAGGTTGTTAAGACCAAACGTCTCAGCTAACGAAGTTATCAGAGGAACCTTAATAGCCGGCGAAGCGAATTTTCACAGCTAAGGAACCATCCTAAAGGGATTAGGGGTTTGGCGAAAGGGTAAAAGGATTAACGAGTTGAGTTTCTTTGTGGCTGATTTACAGAGGTCATCTCGATTTTAACCTAAGCAAATCCTTTAATTAAATTAGACGAGTTTTCGAGATACAAATTAAAATTGCGTCCATTAAATTATTGGGGTTCTCCTGGCACAATTATAAAACGGATAACTAGGTGCTAAAGGTTCCGAAAGGTCAGGAGGAATAGCAGAAAATTATGCGAATCAAATTTAATAAGCCTTGTTTTGTCATTTAATGAATATTTCCCAAATTGCTTGGAGACTGTTTTAAATAGAATTCTACATCAAGTACGATTTAATAATTATGTCAAACAAAGGCATATGAGGCACAAATTTCACTTTGCAATTATATTGGACAGTTTTCGGCATCGAAGTTTGACTTTCAAGTGCACAAAGCTTTATAGAAATTGTTGATTTTTGAGTGCCTGTTGACAGATTATAATTAGACATTGATTAACAAATTCGTTTGATAAATTTAGTGGAAATATACTTGGTGGTTGTTTAAAATGTTCAGTACAAAAGTTGTAAAACAGTTGAAATAAAAATATTTTTAGCAGACTATTCAAAATTTTTAAAGAATTTCCATTAACATTGTGATAATGCTATTTATATTTCCTTAAGTTTGAAGGCAAATCAATTTTTAATTAAAAAACAGATCTTAATTTGGAGGTTGTAATGGGAGAGGAATAAAAATGTTATTGATGATGGTTATTTTAGTCGAACAGGATAATTAATTAAAATAATTTCACCTAGCTCTCCTTCGCAAGTGAACTTAAAATAATGGCTTACTAATTCTGTAAAACGAAATGAAACATACCTGTACGCACCACCCATTAATTTATTTATAACTAATCCTATATCGTGTAACGTGTAAACGTAACCCTTTGGTATATGAGGTCTAACATCTCTTAGAATATATCTGAAAATAAAAACGTTAACACAGTATGTTAATATGTTTTATAGATTTCAAAATCAACTTAATTAATATATTTTTCTGCTCGTAACCGAATTGGTAGTTAAAATATATACAAATTATTATTCTATAACTCAAAATTTTTATTATTTACGAATATTATTAAAATTTCTAATCTAATCTAATCTGCATGAAAAATATTTAAATTCTTAAATTTTCCCTAAATTTTTCGCTAATAATAAAATATTCCTTTCTCACAATTTAGCAAGAATGGCACTTGCGCCACTGTGAGAAATGTCAAGAAAAATGAAAGAATTTCACACCTTTCCACATGACTTCAATTTTAAAAGGTAATTAAATTGTTCTGCCTGGAAAAGCTGCTAGCGCGTTAACCTTTTATCTGCAGACTGGCGTATGACCGAGTATTCCCAGTTGAGCTTGGAGAAAATCTAAATTTTATTTTTAACTTAATGTGGGAAAGGTACCCTCTCATAAAGTGCTTCGTGAATTTCACCTGCAGTTATACAAATTGGGCAATTTTACTTCACCAGAGAGTTTACAACTTTTTTCTGAATGCGCAATTGACTGAACCTAATGTGACGTCGAGACGACGAGTCAGCAGTAACAACATTTTAAAAACGTAAAAAATTCATGGAAAATAACAAGAGCATTTACCCTAGAGTGTTAGCTGGTCCATGTTTAGTATTGTACAGTTCTTCTAGGCGAGGTATTGTCAAAAATTTCTTCATGGAAACTCCATTTTCTAGCAAAAGCTTCACGAAATCGATACGGTCGTGCTCCAGAGCCTGCATCATGGCTTCGTCCAACGTACCTATGAACAGAATCGAACAATCAGTCTGCCTCACGTTCGTATCTAATTTCTTACCTGTAGGCCATTCCTGGCCGTAAATGAAAATCTCTGTCCTAGCGATGTCTACTCGATTCCAGGTGAGTGCGAGACTCAGTTGTTCTGGAGGACTAAGGTGTTGGGATTTAAATAAGGCTGTCAGAATAACTTGATCTAGTTCTTGAGCTTCTCCTTCAGGCTTTTCTTGTATTCGAAATACAGTTATCTGAAGACAATTAAATTAAATTAATAAATTAAATTTCTTTGTTTTTAAGCGGTCATTTTGGTTTGAATTCGAGTTTTTTATACTTTTGTAATATACTGGTAAAATTAGGCTGTTTTAATAGAAACAGAGCGCGCCTAGGTATTCGATGGCTATACTTTAAATGCGTTTTGCTCGAAATCTCTTTATATGTATAAATGTTAAACTATACAGATGAAGTGTCTGAAATTTTTACCTCTACCAAATTTATCTTTTTATATTAAAAAAAGTTAAAAATTTGGTAGTAATAAAAATAGTTTAAACTAACTAAAAACGCGACTATCCACAAACATTCAACAACTTTTTATACATTATTTTTATAAAATCTGGTATATATTAATAGTAATTTTTTAGAACTATAAATTTAAATATCAATCATAATAAAAAATTTATTGTATTTTAGAATGCTGGTAGTATGTAACCTCTTAAGAAGGAAAACTTGAAGTTTAAATGTTGATGCTCTTCATCACCCCTTAATAGATGCCGGCAAATGGCATCAAGAGCAATGCAGGAGTGAATCGATTTTGCAAGCCCTTGATGTCTACCACCCAGAGCCGCCAAATTGAGAACAAACTTAGTAAAGTTCCAAACCAACCCTTATGGCTTAATTAAACCTGTTTACGTACCAAGTTCTTGTTCCTCGTGCACTGGAGAAGTTCGTTATAAAGTTTTTCTGCTTGATCGGGGAAAACCTCGAAAGTCTTTTGGATAGTTCCAATGAGGTACTCTCGCATCGACTCAAGGACTGGCTGCTCTTCACCGTCGGATGCATACCTGGAAAGGAAATGAGGTGACCCAGATGAGGTCGGGAATAAACAAATCAATTAGAGATGGGACTTAACAGTCGAATTAAAATATACTCACTTGTGTACAAAAGCGATTAAGTCAGCCGCCCTCCCAGAGCCGTCGCATACGACAACTGGCACAGGCGGAGTATCTGTGACATATTCTAAAACCGCTCTGATGGTATTAGTCCCACCTTCAATCACCAAACACACCACAGGTGTGCTCGAGTGTGTAACTGAAAATGGAATGCACGTTTGAGCAGCTATTTCTTGAATAAGTTTTCGAATTGCGTCATAAACGAATCCCTTCCGCAACAATGCCCTTAACCTGCCGTCAGGGCAGAAGGATGCTGCCGCCCTAAAAGAGCTTTGAAACTTTTCTAGATTTGGATGCACAATTAGTTCTAGAGAGGATAGCGTGCGGTAAGTGGATTAGAAATAGCTACTGACATTAAAGGGCAGAAACGCATCACACGAGAGAATATTAAATGCTGGAAATCTCAAATTATACCTGAATCGCTTAGGTTTATTGTTACACTAATTACATTTAAGGTTACGACGTCAACTGGTAAACACATTTGAACAAAAAGTAAGTTTTAGATAGTCAAATGTAAAACTTAAATAATAACCTATGTTCATTTAAGGAATAAAAATAAAATATGATTAAAATTATTTACTATGGTATTTATGTACATTTTCAGATATGTTATATTTTTATAGTGACGTATATCTTTTCAGTATTTCCTAAAAATTGAAGAAAATAACATTGAATGACATCGGTTCCAACTACTCGATTTAACGTTTTTGAGAATTTTCTTGAAGACACCTAGTAAATTCGGGCAACTGCTGATTAAGCCATAGATACAATGTTGCTAATAATTTTTTTATATACACACACACATGCATGAATTTACTAACAGTTTATATAAACAGTACTACTATTTTTGTACGTATAAAACAGTATATTTTTACATTTTAAATTTCACCATTTTAAAATTTAACGTTACAGACACAATAGAAGAACAGATTTATGGACAGTTGGCTAAATAATATTAACTGAAGCGTTCGAAGAAATATTGCACTATTTTTTTACAG
Organism: Eutolmus rufibarbis; assembly: GCA_963920795.1. Classification (NCBI taxonomy): domain Eukaryota; kingdom Metazoa; phylum Arthropoda; class Insecta; order Diptera; family Asilidae; genus Eutolmus; species Eutolmus rufibarbis. Next base: position 35,022,253 of record OY987205.1, read on the forward strand.
CCAGTAACAACTATAAAACGCACATATGAACTACGTTTCCGCTTACCAACCTCTTTTCATACCAAAAGTTGAAGTTCTTTCGCGCGCTGGAATGTATAATTTGAATTGAAATGTGTGAAAGGTTAAATGAACGTGAAAAGCTTAGGAGATTACATATTAAAAATCATAACAATATCTTTTTTTACTAATAATTTTCGTTGGTATTTATCCCAATCAATTGCAATATCCAATGTGTAAAATAATACATTTTTGTGCATTTTCTTAAATTCTTAGTTAAGGGATATTTACGACATTAAAATTATTTGAAAATGATAATATTTCTTGAAAGGCAGTGTGACTGTAGTATGTATTTACTTAAATGTGCATTGTGTGTTGTGTATGTAAAGGAACATAGAATTGTTAATAACAAAAGATCCACATAGGCTTTTAAAGAGATGATTCATGACGTAACTTAGCAAATATAGCACATTATCTATTAACTAATGTTCAAACTAAACACCTTTACAGTTTCGACATAATATCTAATTAGCAAACGATAAAATAATAAACCTTTTTCTAGTAACATTTAAGACCTAATATCAATACTAGACACCTAATGTTCAGTCTTTATAATAGTGTATCTCACCAATTAAGATACATTCGGTTTTTTATTTGATTTATTGGTTGTTTTGTATAAACATGACCTATATTAAACTTCTCTACTACGCATAAAATACGCGAAGCAACACTGAGTTTATGCATTCTGATTATACAAATGTTATGAAATCAAATCTACAAATTATACCTTAATGCAAAGGAAGTATTTGCCATAAAGTATAGTAAAATACGGAATTTGATTATAATATCGGGAAAAAAAATTTTATATTGCTGTTTTAAAATGTTTCGTTTCATAGCAAAATCCAAAAAGTCAACATTTTTAAACGCGCAAACATTTCACAAATCACATCAATTTAGATGTTTTGAGGGAAAATAAATACATATTTGGTCAAATTTTTGTTTAATATAGATATAAATGTACAGATATATCCATATATCAACGATGATAAAACAGAAACTACTAGTGAGATAATGGTAAGTCATTTAAATTTCAATCAATATTTCATAAAAGGTCAGTAAAGCAGTCACCCCAAACAATTTAAATTCATCACTTTTACTCTCGCTAAAGGAGAATAAGCCGAACCCATGAATAAATGTATTCATTGCTACAATCGATGAACTCGGGAAAATAAAAGTGCAGAAAAACACGCTGAATTGTAATAGAAAAAGGAACACCCTCAAAACGAATTTACCGCCCAAAAAAATTTTTCCACTGAAACAATAACTAGCTGCAGGCCGGACAAGATGTAATTACATAAAAGTACGCATGTAAAAATATTCTTCCTTTATGTTGTTAAGGTTTTTTTCAGAGTTGCTAACACAAGCTATGTATATTACAATTGAATTACACGTGGTGTGTTTGCGATTCTCATTTTTATATTCGACTTCTGTGGGAAATATTTAAACCCTCGGTTCATTTTTAATTTTTGTTGAAAAAATAGTCCCTAATAATTCCAATAAATAAAGAGGATTTGGTCGTACTCGTTTCGTTGGTTCTTCAAGTCGGAAATGTTCCAATAGGAGAATTAAAGTTGCCCTCTTATAAAGTCGACGAAGGGCACTGCTAAGATTTTCTTACATTTTCTTAGGTTTTTCTAAGAAATTAAACTAACCGAGGTCCTCTCTACATAGAACTGAAAGAGGGCAAAACGAAAACGTACCAAGTTTTTTTTTTTTTTTAAAGACACTTTTCATGGAACTTACAGGGATGCAATTTCAAGTTTGAAATGAATTTCTCAAGTTTCCTCCTGAGGATCAGTTCGGCGCCGTACTTCCCTTGCGTTCCATTGTCGACCAGCAGGAAATAGGCATGTCGATTGTTGAGGACGGCCAACTTCGATCTGGAACATAAAACATAATTGCGGTCGACGTTCGTTCATAACTTTCGATGCTCTAATTAACCTCGGCGAGCTGATGCTGTGGCAGGGCACCTCTCGGTTGTGGCCGAGCAGCTCGTGGTTTCTTTCCACAATGCCCCATGGGGCGATCCCGATGCTGACAACACGTCCGGTCCTCTGCTGGCCTTCCAGTAGCAGGGCGTCCCCCACCTGCTTCGTGACACCTGTGAATTGAACAGGAAATTTGTTGCTCAGTGGTTAGTCCGGAACTTGTACCAAATTAAGAACATGAGTAACGCGCGCTAATCTGCACCCTAACGGCTAAATTTTGACATCGTCGACAAATTGAATTACATCACTTTTTTATATAAAATACGACCAAACCACTGGACTTTGCGAACAACTCCCCCACACGAGGTGCTCCCCAGGGAGCTCCTGTGCCACTTTAACAACTTTTGTGGCACTTTAACAATAAATCACACTTACCGAGGCGCTCCTTCTGAGCTTTAAAGGCTTTTTGCGAAATTTCACGGACTCCGCCGCGCTTTGAGTCATGGGGCTGGCCGAGTGTTAGGGCATTAATTATCCCGCATTTGCCAAAATATTAATCTCTACCCTGGGCAAAATGTGTCACTGTGGGCCAATCTTTCATACGTGTCGTGACAAACGCTTTTATGATATATTCCCTGGTTAAGCGAAATCACATTTCTTTTAAGCTGTCTCTCTCACTTTAAGAAATTTCATAAATGCAAAAAAAAAGTAAAAGGACATAGAGCTCAATTTGACCAAAATCCTGGACTCTAAAATACACTTCAAGTACAGACATGAGTCTCCTATCAAGAGTCGTTCAGGTATTTCAAGTCACCATCATTTCTAGAAATTCGTGAATTACATTCCCTACCTTGTAAAAATAATTTTAAGGTCTTATTCTAAGCAAAGTGAGACCAATATTTACCTACATTTCGAACAATAAATAAATAAACTTGTAAAAAGGCTTTGAAAGGCTCACAGATGTACTGTAAGTGTTTGTTAGTAGATATTAGAACTTTATATATTTTTTACATTAAATACCACTGAAATACTAACTAAAGCATATCTTTACAAGTATAACACTTTTTTGGATATTTTGCTTTGGTTTTGAATACCAAAAAGTAATTTAAAATAAGCAAACTAAAAATTATGTTCGACTATCATCAAAAAATTATTGAAAAAGTGGCGGGTTATTGTTTGCATTTCCTTGGTAATTGCAATATCTAACGTTAATTATAAATGTTTTTAAAAATAACTATTGAAGTAAGAATGTTAAAAATCGTTCCAAAATTGATTTTTTTTAAAGAACCGGCATTAATTAAAATACTACGTTTAGCGATCGTATCATTGGTTATCATTGGTCCACTATTTTTCTACAAGCGCTCTTAATTTTTGCTTTTGAATTAAATTTAAACAATATTAGTTCAATGTATGTGTATAGTTTTTTTCCCAAATTTTAAATAATGAATGTATTGTTTTCCTTAAAGCAAATACGTTTTTGTGTAAATCAACCTTAGAAGTTTTGGATAATCTTAATTATAAAATATTAAATATTTCTGGTATATTCGCATTAATATAATCATACTTTAATACCATGCCATTAATATCGATTTATAAAATGAAAGAAAAAAAAACCAATATTAAGAATAATTACTTTGTTGGATGAAAAATCTTGGTTCAAACTGTCAATTTATTGCCAACATGAATTTTAATTTGCTTTGAGTTATTTGGTTTTAAGTACCACTTTAAGCCCAAGTTCGCTGATAACCGAATTTAATTTGTCAAAGTACAACTTATGTATGAATTATATAATATATTCAAACTTTTCTTCAATTTTGCATTGGAATCGAAAATTCATTAAACAAATCTGAAGTAATTTTGAAAGTCTAATAGCGTAATTAATGGTTGTTATTTGACGCTAAAATCGGAAAAAAATTATAAAATCGAGGCTTAACTAAATTGCACAAGCACCAGTGTAAATTAAAAGTGCACTTCAAACTTCATAAAAATTTATAAGCAAACATCCCAGATTACAAAGAGGAAAATCGTTCTTTGTATTGGTGAGGAATCCTGAAGGGAAAACGTTTCCAGAAACGTGGCGCAGAGAGCTAATTGAAGGAATCTTTTTGTCGATGGTGCATTTCCTTTGCTTAAGACAACCACATGCACTTCAATCCAACCTATCGACTATCTCCACAACTCCATTTAAGCACACTATCAAAACTAGATTGCAGGCAATGGAGTTGCACTGGACAGGGATTCTGCAGCGGGCTTTTAGCATTATCTCTGAATGAAGGTTCCTCGGGAATAATACGATGAGATGGGCTTTATTTTTGAGCGTTTCATGGACAGTTGCGCTTTCTATTGTTTTTGGAGGGGATGCAATTCCAGAATGAGTTGCGCTATGTGCTACTTAAAGAGAAATTTCATGGATAAAAAGGATTGGCGTTATCTTACCAGTATTTGTTCCACCTGTGAAGATCCAAGCACCTGTAGTTTTTGCAGCTTTTAGTAAACCCTTTCGAATTTCCTGTAATTGACGCAAAAGAGAATTACTTTCATGTCGGATTTAAGAACCATTCTAAGATTGCATGTAGAAATTTAGTAAGAGAAATTAATATAACCGTGCTAATAATTTAGAGAATTTGAGATGTCCCAGATTTAAAAGAAAATTAAGTTAAATGCGAAATTCTGTTAATTTGATTTTTGTAGCTTTGGGTATTTGTTTAGGCATTTTCAGAGTCGCGAATTTTAAATATACGGTTAAAATTATAAACTATGAAATATTTTTATTACATGGGCTTTCAGAATTTTTACCAATACAGACAGTCCTTCCAGGGTTTTTAAAATGGCTTTCAATTATTCCTCGTTCGTTTGTATAAAGTATTTAGCAGTAGATACGACTTTAAAACATTTCTGAAGATTAACTTCGGTCCTCTTTCATGAATCCACAAAATCTAAACAAATCATTAGGTTCTAAACCTTCTTAAAATACTCTTATAGTCAAAACATAATTGTTGAAAAGATAAATTTTATTCTTATAATATCTTGACACAAGACTGATAAATTTCGTTACATAATATGCATCAATTTGATACGTGATACATGTTTGAGCATCAGTTTTTGAAATTTTACGAGATGATCAGATAAGAACAAATTGAGTAAAATTAATTTTGAATTTCGACTGGCGGAACAAAAATGTTAAATTTTATACGAAAATCTAAGAATACAAAAGCGTAAAGTTATAAAAAATTATTGCTTAGAACGTCTAGTTAATTCAGAATTTTTTCAAAATGAGTCAAAATGTTGTTTTATCGGAATTTTTGCTCTATACGACTTTGTTTTAAATTAATAATATTTATTATAGTATTATAGATTTCAAGTCTACAAATTTAAAATTATTTAAATAAATATAATAATGAAAATATCACCTTCCTAAAGATTATTAAAATTGATTAATTGCTATTTCTTGGAACTGAACTGGTTAATTAAAAAGTGTTTCAAAATAAAATTAGTTAAAATACTTTGTGTTTTATCTAAACTTGTTAATGATAAAATTAAATTTTAAGTAATTACGTACAATTAAAAGATTAAAACATTTTTAAGAACTGTCTTAATCGACCCGCTCCAAAGCTCAAAACCGAACTCCCTGACTGTGCACCTTTTCCTAACTTATCAGCTGCTCGTTTCATAAATTTTCCTGGCAAAACATGCTCATTTTCCCTGATTATTTCTGTGCCTAAAATACACCCTAATAAATATTATATTAATATATTTCCCTGAATCCTTTCATCCCATTTACCTGCTTTTTAACCCTAGGGCACCTAGAGTCGGCGTTTATTACTCCTAGCGGACAATTATTAATTAAACAGTTGCATATTCTGCTGCTAACTATTCTTTCTCTTGTCGCGATCATAAACTGCCTCTTTCATTGTTGTATGTATACTATTCATACAATAGACTTAGTCCTGGCTGTTTCTAAATATGGCTTAATGCTCGAGTCGCCAAGAAAGTTCTGAACAATTGATGTTCTAAACGGATTGCCCTATATATGTACATATAGATCACACCAGATCAGACTTATTTGGGATTGATCGTTACCGAAAATAGTTGTATTTATAAGGAATGAGTTTTAAGTTTTTCGTAATATATTTAATTAAATTATGAAATTCAGTAGTTAACTACTTTTGTTCCGTTGCAAATAAAACAAAAAAAATATGTTTATTTTATTATCTATATATATAAAAAGAGAAGTCCTGACTCACTCACTGACTCATCAACGCCCAGCCCAAATCTTTGGACCTAAAATGCTGAAATTTGCCACAGAGTTTCCTTTTATGATGTATACAAGGAATAATGAAGGATATTTCAAAATTCAACCCCTAAAGGGGTAAAATGAGGGTTCAAAATTTGTATGGAGAAAAAATATTAAATAGAGATATCGACTTGAAACTTCATAGGAGTACTCCTAAAAACAAATAAGCAAATACGTATTTCGCGATTTTTCGAAAATCAACCCCTTAAGGGGGTGAAATGGGGTAAATAAACCTAAAAATCGATATGGGTGTCGTTATTGAGGTTTTTTGGGTCGTTGATTACGAAAATGGCGTTTATTAATGCAAAAATTCGATCAAAAATTATTATTTTGGGAAAATAATTAATTAATTTAATATAATAATATTTAATAGTAAACAACGCCCAACTTTATAGGGTAAACTTGGGTATCGGTTGCTCGCGCATCGTTAAAATTCACTCTCATAATTTTTTCATAACGCGCCTAAAGAAGTATAACTTCAAAAATAAGTAATTATTTTCCTAAAATCTACCCCTTAGAATAGAGAATAATAGGGACACTTATATATACATGCTTTCGCTTTAAAGTTGCGTTATTTTCGTAAATATATTTAATAATTAATATTCTAGGCAACGCTGAAGGCGAGCAAGCTATTATGTTATATTGCGATATAAAGTTTTAAATTTAAGAATTTTAGTTGCATTTTTACATAGTAAATATTCCTCAAACATACTTTCGAAGCTATAAAATATACTATAATACCTTTTTTCAATTTTTATAATAGTAATCTATATATGTAAATAAAATCGTAACTCGCTTGGTGTCTGTGCGAGAATCATGGAAAAACTACTGAAGGTATTGTGATGCGGTTTTTTATAATTTTTTGTAATAGTACAGTGATTATTATAAGCTGTATTTAATGAAAACTCAAGTATAAGATAAAGTAAAAGGAAAAATTTATCGTTTGCCGCTACGCAAAGCCCTAGAGCGTACTTAGTTTGGTTTAATTTCAGTTATTTTGAATTGCGTTTCCTAAGCGCTTCTATACTATTGAGAATACAATTTAAACTGACGGTAATCAATTAATTTAATTTAATTTCAGTTATTTTGAATTGCGTTTCGTAAGCGCTTCTATACTATTGAGAATACAATTTAAACTGACGGTAATCAATTAAAGTAATAAAATTAATATCACGCGAACGAAGTCGCGGGCATTTGCTAGTAAAAAATATTTTCAGAATTCTAAATATTATCCAATATAATCATGCAATTACGAACAAATAAATTAATAAAAGTCATGCATTGAAGTTTTATTTATACCTTACTTTACTTTTATACTCAATTTAAAATTACTAGGTCGATAATAATTTCGCTTACTCGTATGTACAAATGTCTCAGGTAATAGTTTGTGAAGTAAAATCAGTATAGAACGTTTCCAGTGCTTATACATTAGTATTTAGGGGTAATTTTAAAAACATTCACAACGTTTACCTACCTTTTTAAGTTTGGGCTGCAGTTCGAAGTTTGCCTTTCCGCCTTGCACCGTAATTAAAAGTTTTGGCAGTTCTAAATTCCACTCTTTGGTGAAGAGTTGCACCAGGAGCTCGGGCCTTGTGTCGAACGACAGCCGGACATACTGAATAATAAAATATTTTGCATTAAATCAAAATCCCTTCGAGGCGAAGATCCTAAGATCCTACTTGAGCCTTGGTTGGATGCGCTCCGCCCTGGAACTCGATTGTTCCGTAAGCATCTGTCGGCTGGGGCCTCGTGTGTTTATATGGGGCCCATATATCACCTGGGGAGCCGGCTTCTATTCCAGGAATCATTTGGTGGGTGGTCCTCGCTTGACCACAGCAGCATCTGAAAAAGTGAATGGGGAGAGTTCAGTAGGTGATCCCGCCGGCTTGTCCGTCGCTCCGGGAGGAGCCAGGAAATTTCATTATGGTCACGAGGTTGTTTGCTTCCCCGGTGACTTGCAGGATTTTTGAAAAGTTTGCCATTCTTCTCGTAAATTTTATTTGCTTACAAGACAGGAGCACCGTCCTGCGTTGGATATGAATTTCTCATAACTAAGAAATGACGTGATATTTTTGTTCTCGTAAACTGAGGTAGCATAGAAATTTCCAGAGCATATTTCGTGCAAATAGGCGAAATCATGTTGACGCTACATTATTAAAGAGATACAGCGGTAGTGAAGTCCAGGTCTTATAGCGCCAATTTGCGACATTTGTACAGAAAGTTTTGTAATAGAAGACAAAAATCCCATCATTCGGTGAGCAGGGAAATTTAATGTCAGTATAAAAAGTTGTTTAAAAATTATTAACATTAAATGGGACCAGAAAACGGCGATTTCTCAGTAAAGCGCGCTCTAATTTAACTAATGCAGAGAGTTCGTTACTATAAAATCTCAAAATAATGCTAATAATTTTTTAACGAGTTTACGTATGGACGTGAAATATGTTCGTTTGAAAGATCATTAAGGCGTGAACCATTTAAATCTTTTAGGGGTGAAATTTCATAGGAAGTATATTCACAGTAGTAGACGGATTAAGTTAGGCGGGATACCCCAGAATCCTTAAAGGATGTACTTTTGAATTATTGCTATTTTATATATTATGTACTTAAAATTGGTTAAAAATAAACGTAAAGGAAAATAGTTTCTACATACTTTACATAAATATCCATAATATTTTCTGCCAAATACCTCATACCAAAAAGGAGATAAAAATAGTTTGCTACTAGAGACTTTGAATAAAAAGTTCCGGAAAATATAAATTGCAAACTTTCAAATCCTATAATACACTTACAATTTCTCATTGCCTACTTTGCACTTTGGTTTAATTTCCATATAATGTTTATATAGTGCAAATGTTTAATCCTTTCATAACTTAATTTATTGCAATATGAGCAAATTGAAGCTATCATGAAATTTTGCCATATCTGTCGGTAGTATGCAAGTACATAGAAAATATTTTAAGAAAATAAGTTCGCAAATAAGATCTATTCCATCTCCTTTATTAATAGCCCGGTTTACCCACATGGTCGATTTATCTTAATTTGGAGCCTATATGTATTTTTTACCCGAAGACGAATAATAAACATCTGCACCTCTGCGTTAAATAAATTACACGTCCCAAGTAACCAAACCTTCAGTGAAATTAGAAAGTACACCTTACACCTTTGTCTTTTGTGCGATCTCTGAATGAAATAATAAATTCTTGGCAGAGCAATCAACACCCACAGTAGGCGTACACGTGAACTTTAATAATTCATTGGTTGTTATGAGAAAATACCAGCGATAAGACTAATGGTAAATAAATTGCTCCGGATGAATTCCCTCCTCCGCCCTGGATTTATTTATTAATCCCAGGCCAAAGCGAGTGATGAAATTTTCACAGGGCTTCTTGTTTGAGAAGGCGGATCGGGGTTTAACTTCTAGATGAAATTTTCTTAAATTTAATAAGAGGCGCTCTAGAGATGAACAAAGGAGCCCCAGCATTCGCGTACACACGTGGAAATGGCGGGGAAGATAATAAAATTGATAAGATAAGTCGAGCTCGCTTAGTACCAGATTGAAAAATAATTAAGTCCGCAGGGCTTATCGTAATCAAATCTGGTGGTGCGATGCAAACAACACGATGGAAAATATGAGGAGTTTTGGTACAGGTATCGCGGAAGTTGGCTAATTTTTTCAGTTGAGCAAGGTTACACTGAGTGGATTTTTATTGAAATTACTTAAACAAATAATTTACCCATCAATATAAAACAGAAGAAAATTATAGAAACGACTATATATACATATATATATATTTTTTGTTTTTAAATCCAATACACTTTAAAGTTGATTTTCGTCATCTACTAAAGCATGTAGTAAAATATTTGAATAATTCAATTTTTTTACGAATTGTGTAATTTTTCGCCATGACATGTTGGAGAAAAGATGAAAAGTAAGTCAAGAAACGACAAAAAAAAATTAAATAAATTAAAAGTTATAATATTTTTCAAACAGTAATGATCATGTTTCAATATCTTAAGAATATCCAAACGAATTTTCCGTCAAACAAAAATTGCACAAGTCCAAGGCAGTAATATAATATTGAAATTGAGTACCAACATTCTAAAATTGTTTCATGCTACGTTACAAATATCATATAAGGGACTTGTTTTTTTCAACGGTCTATCAAATTTTGGTGTAATCAGAGGTAACACAAATAAAATCCTACTTAGGTTTTGATTATACATGTAGTATATCTTTGTAAAAAGGGTAATGATTTTATTAAAATCTAGAAGACTTTCATCCGTTTATAAAATTCAATGGATTTTTAAAAAAATTTTGTATTTGAAATCAACCAGAAAATCCCCAATGCATTTAGATTTGTAATTTTTAATGCTGTCTTCCTCAAGATTGGCCTAAGTGTCTGGTTCAAGTCAGACATAGCTGAAGCCAATTTAATCAATCCTAGCTAAGCAGGATAATACATGTGTATAAAATATTATTAAAATTGGTTTAGGGGTTTAGAAGTTACAGTGTAACAGACAGAAAAACAGGTCATTTTAAATGGCAAATTTTCTAGCAAACAATCTTGGAAACAAAAGGCATTTTTTCTGAATATGAATTCAGTATAATCTGATTCCAAAAATTATTTTTTTCCTAATGTTGATGCAGACTTACCTTGTTTCGTCCTTTGGACAAGGAACGTATTTCACGCATTCTCTTTTCTGGAAGTTGGTCTCGATCCAGCTGCGGGGCTGATGCTGAAATAGAAAACAAATCTTTAGTATTTTCCCGTCAACAAAAGTTTATAATCTGGGTGATCAGTGGCAACGTAAAGGCCGTTGAAATAAATTGAGAAAAAGTTTGTGAATCAAAGTAGATAAGTTGAGAGTGCAAATATGAACAGTGAACACAGAAATACACAAGTATACCTCTCCGGGGTCTTCGGGCTGAGCCCTTAGTAAATCCCTCACGTTGAGGATAAAAAGTTTCGTCAAGGTTGACGATATTGATGAACGTTTTCTGTCCTTGGACTCATCCTTACTATTGACACTATTCAGCCGCACCGCCTTCCGAATGCGGAGCGGCTGGCATTCGCACTCCGCAGCCATTCACTGGATTTTATAGCGTCGACGATTTAATGAACATTCCGAAAGTTGCGACCCAAGTGTTTCTCATTAAACTCCGAGGATTTGTTCAGATATAGGGATAAAACTAGTTGATAACTAGGAGGAAATTTTCATCATTTTCCGGGCAAATTCCTGAGCACATCGTTCCGGCGATGCGGGAAGATACTGACACCACTTATGGTAAATTCTGTGGATTTCAGCAGCACGAGCATCATCCGCGATAAGTCGCCGTCTCCGCAAATATTTTATAAATTATGGACTCCCATGGCATTGCCGCGAATTTCATGTGCGGCTATTAATTACACAAACGGTGCAAGCGTGTGCGCAGCCCTGGGGCATTGTTTTGCCGGGGAAGTCTCTCGTGCTTTGGTTCGGAGCGACACATTTGCAATTCCCTATCTATCTGACTGGAATTTGGGACTTGATTACTGAATTAAGTTGGATCTGCTCTTTTTCTCTGCTTTGAATATTTTCCACGTAATTAAAATGCTTCGTGCGTGAAATGAAAGTGTTACTTTCAGCAGGACCTGAAGAGAATTTTAAGGCCTATAGTACACAAATAAAGTAGACAAGCTTTTTGTTTATCTTGAATTATTAAGCACCAGGGTACAAGATGCGTTGCAGAATCAATAGAACAGATCCTTTTTATGAGCAAAAGAAAAAAATTGTATGAAAACCCTTTCATTTTGATGAAATATCGACCGTTGCTAAACGAAAAAATGTTTCTTTTATTTAGATTGTCTGTATGCATTCCAAAAAATTGATGAAATCTCTTGCAAAATATCTCACAATTGTATGCGTTCATCTTTTATTTCTACGAGGAATTATAATGAAAAATTCAAATGTTGTCCAACAATAAAAGATATGGACATAAATGTTGCAACTTAGATTCAATTTTGTAGCAGATCGTACTTTTGCCTTGGAATTTTATATAAGAAATATTAAAACGTTCGATGTGTATGGATAAGGGAGACTGACAGAAAGTAATAAATATTTTAGAAGGTGAAATTGAATGTATGTTGTGAAGAAACGTTACTGAGTATGAATTCTAAAAGTATATCACAGGGGGAGGTATTTGCTTTCACCCCAAAAATTGAGTCAAGATTTATAAGTAGATATATAAAATCGAAAATATGAAGATAATCAGATCAATTTTGTAGTCCGTCAGCGAAATATATTGAAACTAGTAATTTTTAATTGGTATTTTCCAACTATTTCATTTAAGTAGAAGAATATTTTCAAAATATTTATTTTACTAAAATTAATGTAATACGGTCGCTTTGAATTTTTGAAGTTATGAAATTCTTAATTTTATTCGGTTTTAGCATTTTGCATCATCGCTTACACACACTTCAACCAACAAACATACTTTACATGCGTTTCTGAAAAATATTTCTATTATATGTATAAACAGCTTCAGACTATACATACATATGATATATATCTGGATTCTACAATAAGTCTCTACAATACCATTACATTGACTTCCAAAAATACAGTACTACTTTTCATTTTTATCCACACTTAATTTTTTTTATTTTATTCAAAAGCGTAATATATGTACAATATAAAACCTAAATTCTCACGGAAGCGAAAAAAATATAATTGAAAAATTATTAGTCGTTGAAACCATTAACAAATATTAAAAATGAAAACACTCTATGATATTGTGACGTTTATATGAGTTACATATTTGTATTTAGTGAATTTGTAGAAAAATACTAAAATTACCTATTTATATGAACTAAGATGTTATTTTACTTTTGTAAATAAAGGCAGAGTATCACTGACAGAAAAGTGAGTGGCATTGTAAAATCATATCAAATCAATACAAATTAAAGCGTTCAATTTTTTACAGTGCAAAGTGTTATTTTATAAGATTTAAATTTTGAATTATCATTAGATTTTCAATTAAAAACAACAAATTAATTTTACAAGTTTCATTGTATATCTAACGTGAATATTGTATGTATTTCGCTATTTGGATCTATAAAATTACAGCTTTCTACACGTATTTTTTTAAATCAAATGTAAAATCATAGAACTGTATTTAAAAATTTGCATTGAGTTAAAATCAAGGTCTAATCGTTCTTTTTTCAAATGTTAGAAATTCTTTGTTGCAGGGACCGAAAATAAGACTAATTTATGTTTTGTAAACGGAAAAATTCTTTTTATTAAAATTTAGAAAAAAGCAAAGTAATAAGAAAAGTGATTATACACAGCATTATACTAGCTCCTTGCGTTTAAATTTATTTTTACTATTATTAACAGAAAAGTTCCATGGTTTTTGTGGCTTAAAATTCAATTTATGCAAGTCAGTGATTTCGATTTAAGCTTGCATCTTTTAAAATTGAATTCTGATATCATAAATATAAATTTTTAGTTCAAAATTAAAATTGTGACGCAACATAGAATAATATTACAAAAAATTACACCATTTACACATTAGAAAGCAAAAGACAGATCAAGACAACACAAAACGTATGCAAATAGTAAAATTGATAAAATATAAATCATAAAGGAAACACTTCTTACCCGCGGCACTGTAATATTTATTAGGCCCCAACAGATTTTTTTCAGTCCCCATCGTATCTTCCAGTTTTAAGACAGATAGTTTTAATAACATAGAAAGAGAGAAAGAGAAAAAACACAAAATTAGAAACCACACCGACACCAGTGAAAGCCGGCTTAAAAGTCAAAAAATTTAGGCAAAATGTCTTTAAAACGACTGAGTTGTGTCGCAGGAAGTAAGATTAAAGAAAACAAAAATAAAAACGAAAAATTAATTAATTTCGGACAGCGTGTAAAAGCTCTTCGAAACGATGCGTCGCCAAATGGCCGATTAATTGAATTTTTCGAAGAGGAATTTCGACGTCCAATTGAGCGCGTTTGTAGGCTTCCACCTGCCTGCGGCGGCTTCCCTGTAAATGTTTAAACGGGGGTTGTTTGCCTTACGACCAGAAGTCATGCCACCCCGGCGGCGGGCGCTCGACCAAAGACAGGTCGCCTCGTTGAAAGGATGATTTTATTAGTGGCGATGGGAAATCAAATGATTTTGATTAAGCTAATGAAACGATAATAGCTTTGGCGCCAGAGCTGCGAACTTTAGCACTTAGTTAATGAGCTCTGATGGATTAGACTTTGTGGAGTAAGAAAGTCGAAGGATGCGTCGTATATTGGACGACTCTTAATCAATTTAACACGTCGAATAAGATGAACTCCTAGAAAATAGCTCATTTTGCTTGTAATTTTTCTCAAAACTACTTATGTTAATCTCACGGCATTAATGTATAATTCATAAATTTAGCAATAATAAAATTTGAAATCATAAAGGTTTTACAGTGTCTGTTATGAAAACCACAACACGATAAAACTATTTTTTAACTTCTCATTTGGAAGTTATTGTAATGGATCCGATTTTTCGAATTGAAAATGTTGATGTACATACATATCTCCACGTTTTGAGGTCCCTAGAGTCGGAATCTATCGTTTTTAGAAAGATGGCTGTGTGTACGTTCGTACGTTTGTGAACTTTTTTTCGTCTTGCATATCTCGTGAACAAATTATGAAATCGACTCCGGACCGAATCCATTCGACGCACAATTACATAATGAACACATGATAAGGTTTGCAACAAATTTGAATAGGCGGTTTTTTTTTATAACAAACAAATTGTTGTAAAATGTTTTTCAAGGACACCAAATGGAAAGTTGACAGTGGGTAGACCAGTCGCACTCAGACTCTTTTTTTATTTTAATAAGCAAAAAACAGCAAATATAGATTAACTCTAGTCGATTCTTCTACTTCAAATCATTTCAAAAGGTTCTAAGACTCAACCAACGCAGCTCATGGCCTATTCGCCTACCTCATATTACATTTTCGCCTCATAGAGACAAATTTAATAATTTGTTTGATATGCTAGGATAGCAGTTAATTAGGCGATTTCCGAATTTTTAAGATACCTCTTAAACTTCCTTAAAGTGAAAAAAACATTTGCGAAAAATTTGAAGAAGATCGAAGTGTATTAACTCTTGTCGCTTACCGATTAAAATTTAATACGTACGTAAATCTGTAAAAGATGCCATTTAATGTTGAATAGATTATGATGAGAACCTGACTTTTCTTAGTTTCCGAATATTTTATTAAAATTTTTTTACGATCACTCACTACTCAATAAGAGATCAAAGAAAAGCGGAGAAAATCGGCAATTTTTAATCAGCTTTAAAACTATTCACCCTTAAAAGGATATCTCATGAATTATGAATAATTTTTTTTAGATAAATGAAACGAAGGTCTGAAATTAAATAAAGAATTAACCTTTATTATGAATTTTGAAAAAAAAGACAACTTTTAAAATAAAATTAAAATTTCTTGATTTTAGAGAGCACTTCATAACGTATTTATTTAATAGAAACTTTATTTTATTATACATTCCTAAATAATTCCCTTCATACACCAAATTGGAACATTTAATAATTATTTTAAGTTGATTCAATAACTTTTTTATAGTGATAATATAAGCGCTTGAAATTTTTGATATTCCGATTAGTTTGAATATTTTTCTACAGTTAGTTAATATTGAACGACTCAAAGAAAAATAATCTTCGAACTTTAATTAAAAATCTATTCGAAAATCTTATTTAATTAAAAAATATGTTCAATTATTGCAACTTTCATTTAGAATGAAACTGAAATTTCTATTTTCAGAACTTCTAGAAATTTAAAGTTATGAAAGTTTCCATTAAACGAGTGAAATAAAATCTCATCTTTTGGAAAATGTTTGGTAACTAGACAATTGAATTTCGCTGCTTGCTGACTTCAATCTTTCAACAGACTAAAGTTTGTGATTGTAGAACAAATTGAGTTGGTATGCAAATTCCAATCTAAAGTAATCAAATTAATATCCTGAGCAACTATTGATGCTAATTACACTTCAGAAGTATGCAAATAACTTTTTAAGGGCGTTAATTTAGGAATTATTTTCGCGAGATATTGCGGATGAGCGCACACGAAAGCTTTTCAAGTTGACATTTTCTGCCTCATTTTAATTGTTGTTAAAATGTACATATAAGAATTTTGACGAGAATTTTAATATAATTTTGCAATTACCATTTACGACAGTAATTCCTGATAAAATAAAATATATCTCTCCTTAAATAAAGTCACTTTTAAGATACCTATGTACATATGTATGTACATATTTATAAGCTGATTTTTTACTTTTTATGAAATTTTATAAAAAAAATCGTTAAAATAAATTGGGATTTAAGTTTTCGATACGCTATGAGGATAAAATAGTTCCTAACCCGAAGGATGCACAACGATAGGGGTATAAAAATATTGCTACAGTTCTTAGAAGTTTCTGAACGTGACAAAATATGAGTTACTCAAACTACACATATTACCCAGAAACTTTCTTAAAATATTTCATGTCAATTTAGAAAGTTTAGGTCACGTGTTTGCGACTTCTCTCATCCTTGGGAACTTCTCATTTGTGTGTTAAAGTTTTCTGAATGTGTCAGAAGGAAGCACGTAATTAAATTACGTTTAACTCATTTTGATTGAACTGCAATTGTAATTTGCATAAGTATTAGGAATCGCCCACATTAGTTACAATTTCAGACTTCTGTGTATAGCATGAATATCTTATGTATGGCCTTGTCAACTCCTGAGAAAAATCAAAACATATGCTTGCATGAAAACAGAGCGTTTAAGAAGCCAAATCGTGTTTTACCGCAGAGTTTGCAATTGTTGTCTCGTGTGTGATATTCACCACGGGACATGTCAGTCTGATAATCCAACAGCCAAGATCTGATTTTATTGCGGCCAAAGTGAATGTCGGTAAACTTGGAAAATGTGAGGTGAATAATGGAAAGGAGCCTTCCGTGCTGAAAAGATTTAATACCTCAGAAAATATTTAATGTTATATTACCTGTCTGACTTTTAAGAGATTTTCCTGACAAAACGTTTTAATGGGCTTTTTATTGGTAGGTACACATTTCGAAAAAATATGGTTGTTTGTCAGATCAGATTAAACTAATGTGCTTAGATATAATCAAGAAATTTTCGAATATGTGATAAGGGTTAGATGAATAAATATTTTCTTTAAAGTATTTAATATTCTTCTGATGTACACTTGAAGTATTTACTTACGAATGCTACGACACAATCTAGAAAAGTGTTAATGACATTATGACATTGTCGCTTATTCTTGATTTCAAATTTTTTAAATGTTATGTGATCAGGTGTTTCTTCAATATGTATATTGTTTAGCCTCAACAGATGTTTTTCTTTTATGTTTGCTTTAATGGTTATCATTGCTATCCATATGCAAAAATTGTCATTTAGAAGTTAAAAAATTTATATGTTTTTAACCTTTTCCGAATTTTAGCCTTTTGTAGTAACAGCAGAACATCTGCAAACTTTAAATGTTAACATTTTCTTGAAATTGTTTTCTTAAATAGCGTAAATGTCTTTAAAATAAAATTATTATTATGTATTTAGTAATTTTAAACAAAGAATTGCCAAGAAGAGCGAAAATAATGGGAAAATGTACTAAAATGTAGTGTAATTTCTTACAAAATGATTGCATAACGATATTTATATATTAAAACAAGTTTAACAATTGTAGATTTTATAGTTAGAGTTTTTAGCGGTGACTTTTAAGGAAAAATTTCACAGAACATATATGTACATTAGGGTGATTCAATTTTTTTTTGTCTTTTTTTAAACAGGTTCAATAGTTGCTAGTATAGGAAAAAAAGTCCTGGCCGAAGGGCGGCTCATAATATTAATATTTACTGATGGCTCATCGAACTTTTTTGTTTTCCATAAGAATAACATTGTCTGTATCTCGTGAAAATATGATCATACATAAATGAGACTAACTCCATTAGAAAGAGCATGGGTTCAATAGGTTAATCAATAATATTGATGATTTTATTAAAAATATGACAAACTCGCTTTTTTTCTTAATCTTCAATTTATGTCTTGAATTTGAATGCTAATAAACTAATATTGTGTTAACTTTACGAAAAAAATAAGAGAATACTTTTTTGTAGAAAATTTCATGCTCTTTCTAATGGAATTAGTCTCATTTATGTATGATCATTTTTTCACGAGATACAGACAAAAACGTCTAGTAATGCATTCTTTTCCATGTTATTCTTATAGAAAACAAAAAAGTTCGATGAGCCACCAGTAAATATTAATATTATGAGCCGCCCTTGGGCCAGGACTTTTCTTTCCTATACTAGCAACTATTGAACCTATTTGAAAAAGAAAAAAAAAATATTGAATCACCCTAATGTACACATGTGTATGTTAATGGAATTCTCAATTTTATGATATTCCCGATTCAAACAAAGTTAATTAAAGTTGTCAAATTACCTCTGGTTTAAATGAGGTAAAATACATAGTCCAAAATACATATAAGCTGTTGAGACTTATTGACTGTAACAAAAATATCGTAAACAATACTTATGCTGTAATAAACAAAATTTATGGCACCAATCTCCATGAAAACAAAATAAACCGAACTGATTAGTATCTTCATTGTTACGGTGTCAAATTGCGTGAGAATGCTTCATGCTTTAGGTTCCTCTTTCCCAATAGAACAATTTGAAATATTAATGGCTATTGATCTTTTGGTAATTTATGTCTTATCAAACCTGCAACGGCTTTTGTTGAAGGCAAACGCAATTTAACGTTTCTATTCATATTTCACAATTATCTTATACAATTACTACATCGTTTTACGGAAAATCTGATATCTATCTTGTTTAGAAATTATGAGTGCTAAGAGTAAAATAGTTCAGTTGTAAGAAAACGTTGAAAGGTTTAGATCTTTAATTATTATTATTTCTTTTTTTTTGTTGTGATGATGAAGTAGCAGTTACATGAGCTTGTTAAGTGTACAATACCACAACTACCATATTTACTTTTTAAAATAAAATGTTTGTAGGTATACCTATTATATAAATTTTTCAAATTTCTTTCCGGAGTGATCACCAAAAATTTGTCTATTTGTCTAATTAATGTTAATTAATATAACATTTACATTTCAAATCAATAAAACAAAAAACAACCAAATCAAATCCAAAGGCAAGACAACTTTTTTTAAAATAGCTATGTGTGTACATAAGCCATCCAAAATACAACTAATTCAAATTCAATAACAACCGTTTGAGCTTCAAAGACAACCATCTAGACAACAATCAGAATCTAAATAAAAACAGTATTAATCAAAACATTATCATAATATCATTTTCAAATTCAATAACAACCTTTCGCTTCTTTTTAAGAATAAGAATATCTAAACTAGTCCTCTCACTTATTGCTAAGAATACCTAAACTACTATGTATGTAACAAATTCATTTGGTTGTTATTGAATATGAATATTTGTTTTTCAGGTTGTAATACATACATAGTTGTTATTGAAGATTGCATTGTTGCATTTGAATTTGAAAAAATTGTTAGTTACCTTAAAAAGTCGGCCTTGATTTTTATTTGGTTGGGCTTAATTTTGATTTGGTTGGTTTGTTCTGATTTTTATTTGGTTGTCGCTAAATTTGATTTGGTTGTCGTTGAAATTAATTTGGTTGTGCATATCGTTGAAATGGTTGTAGATATTTGAAATGTAAATGCTATACATACAAAACCAATCAAATATGTCTTCAATTAATGTGTGTGCCTGTTTAGAGTTAATTTAAATTATTTTAATATACTCTGAAATCTTCGGTTTAATTGGTTTAGTTAGTTAAGTTTATATAATTCGCCAGACTGTTAATATATTTAATGTGCAAATGTGCATTTTATATGCAAACATTTTAATTCAAGATAAAAAAGCAAAAAGTTACGACATTATCTCTTATAAAAAGTTATTTATTAGGCGCATTTTCTAGTCCTATATTCATTGATTTTTTATTTAGGGTCATTCTACGAGACCTTCTTATGTTAATGGAAAATGCCATAAATCATCCACATGAAATTGCAAAAATCCGCCAGAACTAAAGCCGACCTCCGTAATCTCATCAGGTATATCACTGCCATCGCAGCTTATTGTAGTTAGACACTTAATGTCTTCCATGATTTGTGGCTTACCCAAAAGGTCCATCCCTAATGTAAATGATTGTTCTTTTACTTTCTTCTTCATATATGTGCAAAAATTCTTAAGTAAGTTACATGTTTGTTTCTGACAATAAGTTCTGAGGCTAAGTATTTGACAAATAGCGCAATTTCTTATAGGTAGGAGGATTATGCTCTATTATTTGTAAATAGTTATACCATGCACGTACCAACTTAACTGAAGAAGTAACCTTCTAACTTTAACATTAAATATTTACAGAATCTAAGAAGTTAAAACGAAATTTCGGCACACACCTTTAAGGATGCTTCGGAGAGAAAGGAGCTACATATATTAAGAGGTCAACTCATGCATGTGACTCCTTACTGCAGCAGATTAAGAGTGCTTCTATTATCTCAATCCTGCATATGCATCATATGAATAAATACATAACTGCAGAATATGCTGCGAAAATAGATTGTGAACACAATTCAATTGGAGTATATTTTGAGCAATACTTGAGATAATAAAACTGACCTACAAATATTGTGAAAAATTACTTTATTCTGAAAAGACTTTGGTGTAAAACCCTGGAGAGGGATATTAAATTACTTTTGCTCGATTTATATCCAAAAACAAAGCTCATATTAGAAAATTACCATAGGTTACAAAGTTTGCCCTGAATAAATCCCATACTCTCGATAGAAAACAGAAAGTTGTATGTGTAATTTGTATTTTTAAAAAAGAGATCACAACGTATTAAACGTATGGTAATAAAAAAGAGTAAACACATTCTATCACAAATATTGTGCTAAATGAGACAGCTTGACACTGGAAATCAGTTGAGTTTTTTGTGAAGAATTAAGTTTTCAAACTCGACAAAATCCATGATCATTTGTCCTGAATTTCACTCGCCGGGGACGTGTATCGAGGATTTTACGTACTAGACAAAAATTAAGTTTATATTTGAAATCACTGGCTCAAAAACCCTTAAAACTGTTGTAAAAACCCAAATAGATCCTCGAAATTTTAGAGTTTCGTTCATGATTAAGATAATCATGATACTTTTCTATTTCAACCTTTTTCGAAACAGTGATTCTTTAATCGTAAACGTCAGTGTAAAAATTCTGACACCGCTCATAACTTGTATTCATATTAAAAATTGTTCAGATCCCAAATTGAATAGAATTCAATTATCACAAACAGTGAACAAAATTTATGACAAACGATTAAATCAAACTATTGCAGGTTTTTGATTTAATAATGTCCTATAGCAATTATTACCCAAAGTCTTCCCATTTCGGATGAATTCCATCGGAGAGCTCTTACACGTCAGCACATTGCCTTTTCACAAAGTAAATAAATATGCAAAATCAGTGGAAAATATTAACTGTAAAATAAGAAATTAATTGGGTTAATATTATTATTGGAAATCAGTATAAAATTCTCATTTTCTACCAATGGGAAAATATTAGCAAGACTGCGCTTAAGCGCAGCTATCTAAGTTCTAAGAAAGCATTTTCCAATCAAGTCACTAAATACACATGTTACTGCTCAAGATTAATTAGGTGCTGCAATTCATTCGCATCTCTACATGACACGGCATCGTTAGTATCTACAGAAATTAGCTTGAGGTTTCTATAGCAATTGCAAGCACATATGTCTAAGACACGATATCAGTTAATTACATTTATAATGCAAGCTTGTTTTGATGATGCTGATGCTTTTCTTTACAGTGAGATTCGTCGACTGCGACACTTCATGTTTTGCTATTATTTGCATATACGAGTATGTCCTATCAGCAGTACGATTATTTTGTTTACCTGAAATCTAACTAACTAGCAAGTGCATTGCATATTTACTTTGTTCACTCGTAACTCGCTCAACTATTGGCATGCAGTTTTGTATACAGCTGGCTAAATGATTTTTTAATGGATATTTGGGAACTAATTCTTTTGTCACTTCCCATTTATTTTTGCACAAACTTTTGCTTCATTTTAATCAACATAAATTGAGTATATGTCACCAACATCCTCTTACGGTGTGCTTCCTTAATTTCAAATTAAAAGACAGCACAAATAATACCTACCTTAGATATTGTTTTTGTTATTTCCAATGAAAACACAGAATTAATTAAAAAATTAAGCAAATAACACTTACAAAATGATAGTTGTACATAAAGCGAAATTACAATTTAGGATAGAAGAATTATTCATTTTTGAAATTGTACAAATTACACAAATTTAGATGGGATAATGCAAACTGAATATGTTTATTTTCTTACAAAGATGCAATAAAATATGCACTTTATTGATGTTTCTGTAGGTTTTATTAATGTGATTTTACTCAGAAATAAATGTTTACTTAAAATTTTATAACCCTAAGTTGAAGCATTATTATAGCAGAAATTGCAAGCTCTCAAATGAATATTCAATTAGAATTGTAAACTTTAGCATAAAAAATCGCCAATGCCAGTGCCTAAAGTAAGCAATTGGACGATGTAAAAAGTAAATAAAATAAAAACAAAATTAACAAGAAAAAATCATTTGAAGATTTTTAATTCCAACATAAAAAACGGACACGCGTTGATGAATATTTATTTGAAAGCTTGGAATGGTCTGCCTTTGAATAATATTACTACTGTATTCATACATAAAATATTTTAAGTTCTTAACATTTTTATATTTTTGAGGATTGAGGTTCAGACCACGCATAAAAGCAGTAAGTAAAATTAACTAGTTAAATAACAGACTAAAATAATATAAGACAGTACCATAGTATGATTTCGTAAATATGCAATTGAAGTAGGCTTAAGTAGGTGCGACAACGTTTTTAAAATTTGTGCAATAATAACTGGGAATCACTAAAAATTTATTGGATGAAGTAGATCGCTAATATTTGTGAGAATGGTGAAGTGGTGCAAAACTACTATTAAAAAATAGTGCTTCACCCAATGTATTGCAGACTAGAGAGGATTAATTGCGTGACACTTAAAGGGTAGTCATTTTGCTTTATACACACAAGAGGTGAGTGTGTTTTGTGCAAAACTATGAAATAGGTAATTTCAAACTATTATTCGAATTAAATACTCACCGGTTTCGGCTGTCGTTTATTCTTTAACATATTACTTCTCCCTCACCCTGCCAATAGTAATTTTCTTATTATTCAATCGCCCTTCACTGAACATTCGTTTGCTGTTGAAATTTTTGTCATTGTGGTTTAAAAGGATGACTCTTTGACCTGCAGCAGCTGCTTTGCCTTAATTTATCTGCAAAGAAAGAATATCATTAATAGAAAGTAATTAATTCTTAATAATTTATTTTATTTTATTCTATATATTGTACATAGAAATAGTGTTTCTGAAGTTTTAGAGAAGAAAAATTGGAGAAAATCTGAGAAATTTGAAATGTTTTAATATTTTAATAACATCATTTTCTTACAACTTCCAAAACTTTTAAGAATACATACAAATAAAAAAAAATCAAATCGGCAGTAGCAATCTTTTGCTTAAAATCTAGAATAAGACATATCGAACTTTGATTCTTTGGATTCTAAGTCCATCATCCTCTTCGTTCGACTGTGGGGATTCATTAAGTTGACCTTTTTAATTTATATTAATGATGTAACGACGACCTACTCAGAGATGTAAATCTTGCTTACGTGTTTGTCTTCTGAAAAACATTTATGAATTAATTCATTAGTAGAATATCTCGTTTTAAGAAGACATTCCAATTACATTTTTGCGTATAATCCTTCTTAATGTTAAGGGATATCATATTAAATTTTGATTCGGTAATTTTAAATTCATCCAGCAATGTGATTTATATGTGCTTTTATATAAGGCACCATTTAAAAATGTAATGAAATTCATTTTAGTAGGTATTGTAAAACGTCTATGTCTTTTATTTTATAAAGATATTTTATAATATTATAAGAAAGGCACACAACTTTAACAACTTTATATGTATGTGATCTTTTTAAAAGGGTTAATCGATATTCTCTTTAAAAATAAGTACTAGTTTCCGTTGTCCATTCAACACATTTCATTCACATACATATGTTCCATTCAATTCACCTTCTAATATCTTGCGGGAAATACAACCATTTTGAGTCTGGAGCTATTCAATTTTAGATGGTCGGTCCATCCAAAGCAAACAAATTTAATTTAAGAACCACGTATAAGAGCCATTTAACCTGTACAAACTAGACTTGGTTTATCTCCCTGAATGAGATTTTCCCTGAAGAGCAGATGTCACGAATAAAATTTTCCTTTTCTCATAACCCTCCAAACTTGGTTCTTTAAAAATAGAACAAATCTTATGTTTACCTGCACAGGCAACTTTCAAAACGTCCGCCAAAAGGGGAAAAATATTTTAGATAGACGTTCAAATTGAGTTCACACAAGTGGCGAGGGTAAAGTTTGTTTGGGCACATATGGAAACCCCTATTCGGTGTGTACGCCGATATTAGAAAAACCTGGCGCTCCTTGATGATATTGATCCCCTATCAGAGAAATCAAACTTAATTTAGCCAAAGCTGGTGCTCTGAGGATAAACAAAATCAGGGAAGTTTTCATAATAAACGTGATTCGCCCTTTAACCACAGCGGATTTAGTGAGAATCGAATTAAGTGCAAATGAACTTATATTGCTAAACTTTCCCACTTTCTATTCGGCCTCTACGAAGTATGGGCGATATTTATCCCGGCCGACCCGTGTGTAGTCAGGAGATCTTCTATCTAATTTCACGACGGCACTTGGAGAGTTCTCTGGCGGGCGTGTTGTTTTCATTTCATTTAAGAGCATACCTCCGACGATAAGGGTTAATCACTTTCACGTCAAGATAAATTAATTAGCTTTAAAAGTTCATGGGGCGGCAACGAGCAGAGCAGCACTCGAGAGGTGACAATTTAATACAGGCCCTTTAGAGGGTGTGGTAATTAATAGCGCCAAAGGTGGATAAGACCGGATGAGTCTTCTTAATAGGTTGGTCAATTTTATTATATTTTTACCAAAATAATTTTTAGTCGCCCGCAATTGCATTCAAATAAAACTCATTAAACAGTGCAATTTATACATCGTCTATTGTCTCACATTTTATAATTTTATTATATCTACTTATAGTACAGCATTATTGAAAATAAAGAAAATTTGACTTCATATACAAATTAAATTATATATTGTATAACTAGCTGACCCGCATCCGGCGTTGCCCGTCCACAACTATCCCTATAATAAAGCTAAACCTTAATAAAAATATGACGTTCCCGATTTCAAATTTGTCAAATATCACTCAGGAGGTTAATCGCAACATGCCCACAGAATTTCATCTCAATCGGATAAGTACTTACTTAGTACCATAAACATCACAGATGAGGGGCGTACGCAAGGGGGGGGGGGGGGGGTTCGGGGTTCAACATACCCCCCCCCCCCCCCCCCCCCCCCAAAATCGGATGAAAAATTTCCAAAAATTAAAACGTTTCCTATTAATATTTTTCCCATGTTTTTATTCCAATTATTTAATGGGCGAGGAGAGGTTGAATGGTTTGGCTTTGTTAAATGTTCATCGAGACATAGAAGTGCAATGCGAAACAATTATCGATATGATGGCCAAAGAATCGAGAAGGATGGACCTGCTTTTATAAATCAGTATATTATTCTCTGTGAATGAAAAATTTATATAATGGATAATTATTAATACATCAGTATTGCTTAACTTATAAATTATTCAAATAAATCAATATTTTATGTGCAAATATCATTGACGCGTGTTTCATACAAATATTTTTCTATAACCCCCCCCCACGAAACTTATTTCTGCGTATGCCCCTGTTACAGATCAACATTTCCCCCTCATCTCCTCTTCCCTTCACTTTCCAATTACAAAGTATTGCTTATAGGACTCAGGAGGTTATGCGCAATACCCGTGTAAAATTTCATCTTAATCGACTTAGTAGATCCAGAGATTACCCCCTACATACAAACAAACTTTACCTCTTTATAATATTAATAGATTATTATTATTATTATTATTACTATTATTATAAGTAATAAGTATAAATATAAGTATATAAGTAATAAGTATAGATTACTTTCGAAGATCTTTCATTATGTACTTTACAATTAAAAAGTGCTAGGTATGGTATATTGCCTATGGTTTAATTATATCAGATATTCGTTTGCTAACTTTATTGGATGAAAGCCTCCATAAGTACATATGTTAATTAACATAATTATTTTTACGATACGCTGAGATTAAAATTAAGTTTGTTATTATAAGAAAAAAATCAATAAATTGTTTGTACCGGAGCTTTAAACCCATATTACCCCGATAGCGTCAATCTTTAGACACTATAAATTATGCAGCAAACCAAACCAAAAGTGCATCCACTAGGATGGATATAAAAACCTCAAAGGCGCCGATAGCGCTTGAGTTCCTCGAAAAGTAGGGAACAAAAATAGCCCTAAACGGATGAGAGAAAGCCATGTTAAGCCATGATAGGTACGTACGGTATTTGATCTGTCTGGATTTAAGACAAAATTAAAATAATTGCATGAATTACAACAAAATTTACAAAATATGTAGATGAATAGAAAGAGGAAGCCCTCTAATTTCGGGCATAACCTTAATTTCTGTTTGCACACAAATGTGTTTCCAATTTAGTGCACGAAAATTTTCAACTTCCGGAAATGTTAAGGGACTACACAGAGACGCTTCTATAAAAATCAAATTTCAAGACAGAAAATACAACTTATTTCTCAAATAGTGCCTTTTTGCCACTTACGAAGTTAAGCATAGTCGGTTAGATATCGTCTAAATTTGAGAACGCTTTTAACCCTTTGCGCTCCATTGATTTTATTAGACTGCTTCCAGTCAGATTCAATTACTGGACAGTGGACCGCAAAGGGTTAAAACTTGCAAAAAATTATCCTGACTAAGTAATACCCTTTTAAGAAAACCTACTCCAAAGGAAAGAAAGAAATGCTTAGAAATCAACACTTTTTTTCTTTTTGAGTGCTTGAATGTGTGGCCCGAGAATACAATATATTATTATATTATAATAGAATCTTTTGTTCTTTGCAAACACTATTATTTTAAAAATTCTGAAAATTCAAAACCTTTTCTGTAAACTGACATAAGTCGTGCACTTTAAAAACAACTTCAATATAAGAGAAATCAATTTTATTTTACTTTGCGTATAGAATATTTTTCAAATATTAACAATATCTCAAAAAGCTTTTAAAAATTCAAGTGTTTTCATCACTTGAAAAATGCCTTCTACAATTTTACTAATTTTTCTTTAGTTATAAAATTTCAATTTATCATTTTTTAAGGATACATGCGGATATGGTTCATGAAGCTTCAATTATAATGAATTTTATGCCAAATTATGTAACACATCTGTCGCCATACGAATCATTCGTCTATAAAATAGGACTATTCCTTTTTTATGAAACTCGTTAAATGAAGGGCCTAGGTACTCCTGGTTCTAGGGCATTTACGTGAATTCAATGTGATTATGTGGAAAATTTTAGGGATGCCATCAATTGGTTAATGGTCGGGTATTAACGTATCGATGGGTATGTCTTCTTACACCCAACAAAGGACCCATTTAAGAACCCAATGATTTTTAAAAGGAAATTGAAAGTAACATTTTATGGTGTTTGGAAAAAAGAGGTAGGGCATTTACGACCTGATGGGTCGCTGCTCAAACCTGTGCAGTATAAATTTCGTGATATTTCCAACCAATTTAGCAGGAGGGTAATGGCACGTTTGATACGCTTTCAATGTTGGACGCCCGGCGAAATCTTTGTAAAAACGCGTTGTCTTAAGCACTTTCACTGACGAATCAATAACAAAACAGAAAAAGTCCTAGAGCTGTGCAACATTTTACGATTCACCATTTTCCCTGATCTGGGGCATAAATACGGCTCGAGGCCGTGAAAAGTTATGGCAGTAAACGTGCGAAAGACGGCAGTCTACTTTTATCAGGGCTTAACACTTCCAATTTCCTTGCGGGCAAACAGTCTGCGTGGGTGACACAATTCAAGTTGATAGATTATTTAGGACTTGCGGCGTAAGCCATGGGCCTAGGCTGCCCACTCAGAAAAAAATCACTTATGAAGGACATTTCCATTACAGTGATTCCGGGAGGATCGGTTCTAGTACCCAATTTCGGGCGGCGGGTCTATCCGAAACATCACTCAACTAAGAGCACACGTTTTGACTAGAGCACCTGTGAATAAATAATGCAACAGACATTTTTCAGTCAACGGCCTAAATCTCTGAAATATCCCCGGAATTATTCATAGGGTGGCTCTAGAATGTTACCGTAAAAATGGAGTTTATTTGCTTTTCTAGAGGGGTTTCAATCACTTAGAAGCCCTTAAACTTTTCAACTTTCTATCTTATTGGCCCACTATTTTTTTTATCAGAATTAATTTCGAGTAATACGATTTGCATACAGCGGAAGCAAAGATTCTGAGCACCGACAGGAGTATAAATTATTTTGAGTTTTTTAATAGCCTGCCGGCTTCTGGGCCCCTTGTGGGCTTTAATCTACTCTACACCACTGGGATTTTTCAGCTGTACCGAAAACCAAAAAAAAAAGCGATTCTTGATTAAAAATACCATTAAGATGAGGGCAGTTTTATGCTAATTTCAATGGGCTATTAAAAGTAGTAGTAATTTTCATCGCTAAAAGCACACTTATAGCAAGGGTTGCGGAAACATTTTCCTTGAAAATATTCCCCTATTAAATTGACCTTCTCGTCCTCATGAAAATATTTAAATTGCCTTGGAACAGGCCCTCTGATCGAAATACCTATAAATGCCTTCCATAAATTTTGTTAAAAATATTTATCTCCACCTGTTTGCTAATAAATCATGTTTTGGCTGAATATGACTAGGAACTATCTCGACAACAACTCCGCAAGCATTTTTAAATGCTTTGAAACTTTTGCTTTGCTTATAAAATAGGCCCTCGGGGAGATTTTGATTGTGATATACGCTCACAATGTCTTTGTTTGCATTTTAGGTGGCGCAAAACCCAATGTTCTTTGGCTGTAATATTTTTTATGAATGAAAAAAATTGAAACAATTATTCCGCGTTCTTGAGGAGTATAGCGATCCATGTCTTGTTGACGTGTATTTTGTAGCTGTTTACTTCACAAATGTCAAAGCAGAATTGAGAAAATTATAGCATTTGCAAAAATTATAGAAGCTTCCGATAGGGTGATGACTTTTGCGTCACCCTATACAATGAATTTAAAAAGTGTGTTACAATCCTAGTTCTTTACAATCTGGGATTAAATTTTTAACTTAGCAATATTTTACTTATATTTATTGATTATTGTACAAAATGAAAGGAAAAGTTAAAGAATTGAAAGAAAAAAACCCTTAAATCTTTTCTTTTAGTAAATACAAAAACCACACAACATGAAAAATAGTAATAAAATAAATATGCAGTAAATGTACATATATTCAAAAAGGCCATTGCCAAAGAATTATCCATTATTAAAACGTTTTCACGTATTCTTTAGCAGTTCACCTTCTTTAAGTATAAATGTCTCTAAATTATCACTGTACCAGATCTGTGCTTCCATATCTTTACTAAACCAATCAACTCGTTTACACAACTTCCTTGAATAAATCTTTTACACATATCTGCTTTTCTTACTACTAGGCGTCATGCGCTAGACAAATTAATATAAAGTTAAAGTTCTTTGACCTTTTGCGTTTTAATCATAATTCAAGGATTTATGTAAATATTCATGCGAGTTGAAAAGCGAAAAAACATTTATCTACTCTAATCAAACATAGAGAGAATTTATTTAACAAAGTCCAGATGGGATTGAGAATGTACCTCTTAACCCCTCCCGGTCGTTTGTCGAGTTCGACAAAACTTTATGCTGTTTCATTTACTCTCATTTTACATTCTATTAACTCATTAGCGCCCAGGAAAATGCATTTGAAATTATTCTAAAAATTTTCAGTTCAGTTTCATTTTAATGTATACATACATACATACATATATGTGTAATATTTTTTACCAATTTTTTTGGCTGTCTCTTTGATTGAATATAACGAATATTGTCTAGTTTGTCTTATTTCTGTAAAAAATTGTTCATACATTACGAATTCGTAAATGAAAATGAAATTTTCAAGAAAAATAAGGTTAAAATGTAGAACAAATTTATTTTGACCACTTTTGCTCAAATGATAGTTGAAATGCTAAGCTATTATATAAAAAAAAAAAAAGGCTTTAAAACTTTTCAAAATATTCTGTGAATTTTACTCTTTTCCATAAACTGATTATTTCATACAATAGATAGCGAATAAAGAATATTACAAGCGCACACTCATGAAAAACTTGTTCGCAAAGGGTATGTAAAAAGGTTTATTGAGATATAAATTGTAACTAATATTCCTAGATAAGGACCCAGACTTTTATTTAATCTACGCAATGAACTGCTATAATGAATATTTATTTTTTAATAATTTTTCAAAAATAGCCAAAATGCACTCTTGTGTATTTCTTAATTCTATTTTTCAAAAACGGGAGCTGGTTGAGAATTTTTTTGTTTTTATAGACAAATATTATGTAAGATCGATACGCAAATAAAGCAATATAATAGTATTCTAAGTTATGAGTACCTATTTATAATATTAGAAAACAATGTAGCTAGGTATTTACCAAAACACTGATGCTATGACTTTTCTGGGACACTGAGCATAAACTTTTAAACATACTGGTCTGTCTTAGCAAAGGGTTGTTATTACAAAGGACTGATTCAGTACTATCAAACCAACTCCTCGCCAGAGCGACCTCTTTGCCGCAGGATTTCCAAGCCCATCACCTTGGGGGGTTTGTGTGGTTCTCTGCAAACGAAACCAGCACACCTAAAGGTTGATTGTTTTCTCTTGTAAATTATCCACATAGAATGTAATTAATTTCAATGTAATGAAAGTTCGAGTTCTCTTTGGTACGTCGCCTGAATTTGGGTTATTTTCCAGCGAATCCGGGGTCACTGATATGATCCTACAAGTGCTCCCTTTTTACCAGGTTTCATAAAGTTCAACTCGAGCCAGATCAGAAATCGTCCACTTAACATTGGCATAGGATAATATTCATAGGCCTTTTATTTGGGGGAATAAGATAATTAAAATGGGGACTATAATATCGGAGTTAAGGACTTCCTTAGATGGTTTAATTAAAAGGCCCAAAGCCATTCGGGGAGTAGGGTTCCTTTTGACAGTGGGGATTTTATTTTCCAGCTAAACGAACGTTAAAATTTTTTACTTGTGTTGGATCATTGCATTTTAATTTTGCTTAAATTCACGGAATGTTTGAGTAATGACTTCTCGGAATTTATTATTGAATTTGCTGCCAAATTCTGCAGTAAATTGGTTTAATAAAATCGATTTTCTAAGTGAATAATTGTGTATAAAAACGCCAGAAGGTTTTTTGTGAGAAAATTGAATTTTTATGAAAACAATTTATGCAAGGTGTTTTACTTAGTAAAGCAGAATGTTGACACAAGTTTTGTGGCAAAGCAGGGACAGTTATTTATTGCTCTTCTAGTTGAAGTACCTATGTACATAGTAAAAGTTTTCTAAAATAGTCTTCATTAGCTTTCAGTCTAAATTTTTTTTTGTCGTCTTGTTGTACTCAACCTCAAATCGACTTCTATTCAGCTGACGGCTGAATTTCCGAAAGGACCATCAGTCACTTGGTAACGCGATTTTCCTGTCTGCTGCGCTTATCCAAATAATCACCATTTGGAACCGCTTATTCATGAAACTTCGCAGATCGTGAACAGAGTTTGGATGCTGGGGGCCAAGTCAGATACACGAAAATCGCTCCAGAGTATCTAAGAAGAGCTATTTCGCTTGCTCCATGACAAGGGTGCTCCGCATTTAAGCTTATGTGCATTTCTGTCGTCTGGCAACGGAAATTAGGTTTCGAGAAGATGTCTTGAGTCTTGACAACTATACGATGTTTGCACAGATACAATTTAGTTTGCAACGGTCGAACACCTTTGATATGAACTATGTAAACTAAATATTAAATCACTATATTTTACTAATATTTATATGATTCGCCTTATATATACATATTTTTTTTTTATAATATTTGAGATACATACTTTGAAAAATTGATTTCCTTTTCCTGATTCCTAAACCTTTTCATCACTGCAAATAAGAAAAACGCAAATGGAAAAATTGATTTTTTTCCCTATAATTACCAGCTTGGCTTTCTATAAATAATATAAACGACCACGCTTGCCAGAACCCCTTTGATTGCAATTATCTGATGTGTACTTTCTGCAATCGATATATCAGTCAATATTTGATAAAGGTTTTCAATGATTATCAAAATGTAACCTCCCAGGAAGATAATTCCTTTGTTTACTTTTGTTTACTTTTAAGACATTTTCCTAAAATATAATAGCAATAATGAAAAAGAAAATGTTTCAACGCAAGTCTTTCTGCGATTTAATTGATTAATTCTACTTTATACTGCGAGTTTCTTGTTAGGAAATTGACCTTTAGAAGTCCCCATTTACATTTTGTAATTCCTCTGGCACACATTTTATTGTGAAAATTAGATAATTTTTTCAAACAAAGAGATTCAGTAAATTACTTAACTGTTTTTACTCAAAAATTTATTTACATCAACATCCCAAATATTGACTCTTATGTAATATTTACAAGTTAATTTAAATGCATTAATCCGTATGTCCACAGTCCTACTTTCTCCATAAAATACTTTTCAAATTTTAAGCTTATATACAATAAATACTATGATACAGATTTTCTGTGTTGAGTGAAATTTTTACCAGTCTTATGCTTCAAAACTATTAACAAATTGTAACACAAGTTGAGGTCCCCAAAAGTACTATAATATAAAACTATACACAACTTTTACAATACAAATGTGTTGCAATATAAACAAATTTTATTTCAAAATATATCGGCGTATCGAATGTATAGCTTAGGAATTTTACATTTAATTAAAATTTATCAACCTAACCATTTTTAATAGGAAAAATTATTAGTTTTTTGCCTATAAGGAATGAAATTAGAGAACTATGCATCTTGCTATTTGGCGATGATTTTCGGAAAAAGCAATTTCACTTTAACTTCATCATTCACTGCTCTCAAAAGTATCAGAAATTAATAATCTTTTCAAAAAGAGATATTATATTTAACTACCTAAACCTACTTCAACATAAACACAAAGATAATTATAATACACCATGTCAGGATGAGTGTTGCTTTATTAACCCAGAATTTTACTACTAAAGAGAAAAAAAATCGTCAAATATTGTTTCAACGACGCATAGCAACTTCTTTGTATATTAAATTTTAATACAAACTTGACATGAAATCTTTTACCTAAGTATGTACATACATCAGCATTATGCAGATAGTTTAAGTAAATCGATTCTGTCCTTAGCAAAAGACAAAATCCCAATCATCCAATTCCAACTAAGTACTACTTGACTGCTCTTTAAATAAAAGCAAAATAAAATCCTGTTACTTAAACTTCTTCAGTTTGGTGACCAAAATATTTTTATTGCTTTGCTATTTATTTCAACCGCAAAGTACTTTTATTACACAGACTAAACCCTTTGGTTTAAAGCATATCATTTTACGTTGTCTAGCAACTTTTAATAAGTTTATTCAATGTCGCACAAATATTACTTCTTTACAGTTTATTGCTTTCTCCGTTTGCTGCCTTGAATCGCTTGTAATACTTGCGCTAAGCTAAAACTTAAATGCATAAATTCTACGACAAAGTAAACAGCGCACAAAGTAATATAAAGAATATTCTTTCAGTGCATTTTTGTAATCTCGATGCATATAAAAGGTTTATTCATGTTCCAGCTTTAGTTATAAATTTAAAATGGTAATATTTTGTATTTGTGAGGGTTTGGGGACATGTATGAAAAAAAATAAATAAATAAAAGTTCTGATTTGATTTAAAATAATAAAACAAATTAAATATGAATTAAAAATGGAAATTAATTATGTAAGCGTTTTTTTAAACATCCGAGCGGTTTCATTGGGCAGTTAATTATTCATATCACATATGGGCAGTGCTTTTTGCAGTGATTAAACTAATTTATAGTAGTAAAATTTAGCTAGTAATATAAAGCAATTTGATTTGATTTTCTTTCGGTTACACATGTGGCATAAGTCACTACCAACTATACCGACCACGAGATACGGTACAGCAATTGATGATATATTGCATCATATTTCAATTATCATAAATTAATGATTTCCTTTATAGAATGCACAACTCAAAGTAGGACGAAATTAATAATGAATTGAACGACGCACGTAATTGAATTGCTATAAATAAAACAAATCCTCACTTTTCTACTTAATTAATTTTTTGGATAAACAACAAAATAAAAAGATATTCACAGAATGGACTTATTTTGCTTTGGTCATGTTAATCTATGTAGGTATACTAACAATATTGAAGTAATTTTTTACAATTTAAAATATTATTTGTTTACCCTTATTATTTTTAAAGAAATTTGGAAAAGTAATGTTTTGAT
Source organism: Eutolmus rufibarbis (assembly GCA_963920795.1). Classification (NCBI taxonomy): domain Eukaryota; kingdom Metazoa; phylum Arthropoda; class Insecta; order Diptera; family Asilidae; genus Eutolmus; species Eutolmus rufibarbis. The sequence goes on from OY987205.1 coordinate 35,057,278, forward strand.
GTGCCATTCTTGGATAAATGTTGTTTTGATCTGATTTCCTGTTAGTTAGTTAGGTTTTAATAATTTCCAAAATAAAAATGTTTTGTGTTGATATTACATAAATGGCTGTTTGGAAAACCTCTAATAACTTTACAGCAAGAGTTTGGAATCAGTAAAAATTTTGTTTTAAAATGTTTAAAGCTTCTAAAAAATTTTACTTAAAGGATAAAATTGGTTTTGACCAGAACTCTCAAGTGATTGCTTCTATATTATGGGAAAGCTGAGCTTTGAACATGCACAATTGAATTTTATACTTATTTTATTATTAGATACATAGGTGTAATTTTGAACTAAATCACTATGATGAATGAAAGTGATTTTTCTAAAGGACCGCTTTTTCTTTACGAACTTGTCAATTTTAAGTCTACTTCGAATGCAATAAAAAAAAAAAAATAATCAAAAGTGTAAAAGGGAGATATTGTTCTCAACCTTCTCGTATTTTAGCTAACGTGTTTTTGTATTATCATGATTATTAAAATGAAAAAATTGAAAATACATTTTTGTTCCTGCATTAACTTCCGTTCTTATCGATTATTAATAATTAAACGATTAATTCAAAACCACGTAAGCAAAATTATAATCTTTCAGCTATTTCGGGTTAAAACTTAAAAGCGTTTAAGGTTATGGTAAAATGTTTCACGTGGACCGTGGTTTCGTAAAAGCTCTTATGTTTTCATTTTACTATCGCATCAAATTTTTACATTTACTTATTTTAAAATACGTTATTTCAAGTTTTAATTTTTTTAATCATAGTCAATAAAAACTCGATTTCAAGCGATTTCTGAGTGCATGGGTAAATTTAAATAGGCTTTTTCAGAGACACTGATTTCAAATTAGAAATTCGATCAAGCGAATTCAAATCCCAATCAGATTTAGAATTTTTTTTCCAAACAGTGAACAAGTTATTTGAGAAATTGTTATTAAAAAGACTTAAACCGTTAATTAACATACCAGATTTTTAATTTGGTTTCAGGAATAAGCACTCTACCACGAAGTTAGAACAAACATTCGAAGAAAAGAAGTTTTGCCCAGCAATGTTCCTTGATGTATTGAGGGCCTAAATCTTAAAATTAGTAAAGTATGTATTGCCGGAACATTACTGCCATCTTTTCTAGTCATATCTCTGAGGACGAAAATTTAGAGTTTTACATGAAAAAGCTTGCTCTAGTAGATTCTATCCAGCTCTTACAGGAATGCTTCAAGGTAGTGTCTTAGGACTTACTTCTTACTTTGCATTTAATTTACACTGCTGATATACCGACAACAAATGAAACATTTATTAGAATCTTTGCTGATGAATACTGTTGTAATGGCATCAAGCACTTCACAAATAGCAGTAGTCCGAGATTTACAAAATGCGCTCAACAAAATTAGCCAGTGGAAAAAGGACTGGAAATTCAAACTCAACAAACTAAAATCAATACATGCCACATATACATACGTTGTGTAAAACTGATCGCAATCTTCACACCTTTCTCAATGGGATGCAAATTCCCCAAGAAGAATCAGCAAAATATCTCGGATTATATCTCGATTCAAGACAAAAAGCAGAAAAAATTCGACTTAAACAACGTGAGATGTACTGACTAATAGGCAGACACTCCAAGCTGAACCTCTATACTCACTACTATGTATAAACGCCTAATCTACCAGCGTATAATTATGTAAATCTGTTTGGAGGCATGGAATCCAACGCTGGGGTTGTACTAAACAATCAAATCGGGCAACTATTCAAAGAAGTCAAAACAAATTCCTACGTGCAATTACTGGTGCTTAACGCTATGTAAGTAATGAAGAACTGCACAACGACCTTGAAATTAAATGGATTAACGAAACAATACAGGAATATGCTGCTAATCAAGAAAGAATTCCAATATTGAGGCCATACTACTCTTGGATATAACCCATGAATTGAGACGCCTCAAAAGAATTAAGCCACATGAATTAATCACCTGAATACGACTTGATCATTATTTGTATTTTACTGATTTCGGGAGCAGAATATTGATTACTGTACTAAACCCACACTCGCCTTTCTGAATTGTGAAAATTGAGTAAGTACACCATATCAATAGCAATAAATTATTTTATGATGAGATTGTACTAAGCATAACTAATAATGTTTAAAAAAAAACAATCAAGATTTAGATTTTGAAATTCAAACTTGCAATTAAATTAGCAACTATTGCTGTCCACCATTTGAGAAATTCCGTATCAAATTCATTACCAATTAATAAGACTTAATGGCATAAAGACAGTATTATAAGAGATTAAAATTTAATCTTTAATGAGATAAAGACGAAAAATTACATCAAATCAATCAAGCATTTCCTATTGTCAGCTAATAAATCAAATAATTCCATTGCTACCGCTATCCTCTGAGCTTGAAGTGTGATTAATCTTGGTGGAACTCGCTGTTCGCTTCCTCAGAAAAGACCAGAAAAGACGGAGGCTCCAACAGCTGCTCGTTCACTTCTTTGGCCCTTCTTTTGGGCAGAAATGAGCACAACTTAATTTTTTTTTTTCCTGGTGGAAAGGACATGCTAACAAATAGTGGGCCTAGTGCAAATCAGACTCTTTAATTTTCAGTCATGCGATCTATTTCTTCGCGGCCGACGAGCCAAGCAAGGCGTTTCCTTGATTTATGTCTGGCGTCTCTTGCTCCAGCCGGTCTTAGTAGGATTAATATTTTCAGTGGGAAATATTTACTTTGAAATTGCTCACATTGCGAAATGAAAATTTTTCCAGGAATTCTCCATTTAAATGAAATTGTCTGATGAGCTCCTTGCCACAATAGCAATTCTGAGCACTGGTGGCTTGCGGAAGTATCGTTGTGTAAAGAGTATATCATTCATATGTTCTTCTAAGCAGGTCACATACTGCACGATCCGCCCCCACTTTCCGCGGAAGGGTTCAAGAAATCCACGACTATTTCTTTGCCGTGTTTCGCTCGAAAGTGTACCATCGCAGAATGCCAGCGATTCGTTCACTCTAAATACCTGGCCTCTAACATTGCAGGATTATTTGAATATTTCATTGGGAAGAGGCAACAGATTTTCCCTGCACGCTCCGTGCCTTGCGCTTTCCTCTTTAATCATATTTTCCAAGCAAAAACCGGGAACTGGGAAAGGGTTTGAACGTTGTTACTGCGATGGTGATAAAATTCCTCAAAAGAACTCACGAAATATTTCTCAAAGTGCCAAGGCCAGTAAGCGAGCAGTATTCAAAGTTACGGCCGCTTGGTGCCGAAACATTTGGAGAAAATTGGGGTGTATTTACTTTCGAAGGAACACTTTATTAGAGCCTTTCAAATTTTATGAAATGAAATTGGAAAATTCCTCTAATGAATGGGCTGGCATTTTCATAGAGGAGGTGTGCCGCATAAACAAAAAGCCATAATTTGAAGATAGAAATTACATTTAAAGCACCTTCCTTCTTCCATTTTAAGACATGAAACACAATAAGCAAGGATCATTTTCAGCCAGCTTTTTGCCAGATTGAAGCTAGAAAGCCTTGAGTAACGAAATATGAAAACTGAATAAAAGTCGTATGGCGTATCCTGCTTTAAAAGAAAAGTGGCACAACTTAAGGCAACATAATTTTGAGTTAACGATGGCAATCTATTGGCACAAGAATATAATATTCCACTGCCTTTAGAGTGACTACATTTAATTCCTTTAAAAGAATAGAAGTAAATAGTTTCGCTTAAGATAGTCGAAAAAATACTTATTTGGAACACGCTGAAAATTCGTACCTACTTATATCCATTTTTAGAAACTTATTCTTTATGAAACACAGAGAAGTAAGAAGTTTTAGAAGTTTATTTTATAGTATATTTGTTATTTTATTTTTATTACTATTACAATTTCATCTTTTCTTAAGGGGTAACACCACTGTAACAGCCTAAAAAAACGTGTTTTTTTGTCATTTTTTTTTGGGTGGAAGGAAAGGTAATAAAATTATAATATTGGAGGAAGTTATTTAGCGTATATTTAAGTAACAAAATAGAAAATTATTATACAAAAATATTCAAAAATGACGGCACCACAGCCATTTTCGCGAGGCACGTAGAATTTGAGGCACGCAGCATAACTCCAACAATTTTCATTCTTTTCATTCGAATTTGTTACAATATCTTTAAAATAAGATTTTGAAGAGAAATACGTAGGAGATTTTAAAAATATTGAGTTTTGTGTGATTGGCGAGTATTTGAATTAAATCGTTAAATTTTCAACAAAAAAAAAAAAAATCATTTGTTAATAAATAATGATTAAATTAACTTATCGAAAATCCCCTACGTATTTCTCTTCAAAATCTTATTTTAAAGATATTGTAACAAATTCGAATGAAAAGAATGAAAATTGTTGGAGTTATGCTGCGTGCCTCAAATTCTACGTGCCTCGCGAAAATGGCTGTGGTGCCGTCATTTTTGAATATTTTTTATAATAATTTTCTATTTTGTTACTTAAATATACGCTAAATAACTTCCTCCAATATTATAATTTTATTACCTTTCCTTCCACCCAAAAAAAAATGACAAAAAAACACGTTTTTTTAGGCTGTTACAGTGGTGTTACCCCTTAAGCGGAATTAAAATCAATAAAAGTATTTTTTATTATATTCTTTCCGACTTTCACGTTCGCATCGCTGAAAGAAAGTTCTCTTCTTTCCCGTCAGTACGTTGCGGTTACATTTCATCTGTTGGTGAAATTTGATTAAAAATTCGTTCATAGTGAAATTAAAGACTACAGAATTGAAGCACAAAAATCATTACGACAAAGTTAACTCAGCTGCTTTTAATTTTAATGCAGCAACTCACTACCGACTGTATATGACACTAACGTGGTGCTACCTGTATTCAACGATTGGTTTATGACAACATGTTGGTTTCATGTCACCGGTTTTGATAATAATAATAGCATTAATAAAATAAGGACGTGCAAACTCAAATTTTAATAAAACGATTTGCAAAATAATTATAATAAAGGTAGAAAGCAGGGTTCGCTAAGAGATTCAAATTTTACATAAAATAATGGACATGTGCGAAAAAAAAATGCATTACATTTTATTTTAAATCTATCTAATATTTCAACTTTTAATAACACTGGTGAACAAGAGTTTTGTACATAGATATTGCGAATTTGCAGAATTCAAAAGTGCTTGTTCTGAGACATAAACGAGCATGAAAAATATTGACCAAAGTAATAAAACCTCTAATTAACTATTCAAGATTGTTTTTTAAATTTTTTTTTAGTATACGCATTAAGGGGTTATTCTACTAATCACCCGGTACAAAAGAGGCCTTTTTAAAATGAAAATAAAAAAAAATCTACCATAGATATCGTTTTGAAATTTTGCATTATTGTTTATTATCGAATGAACATTAAATTTTTGTCAATTAAAACACATTTAAAAACAAAATGGCGGCTGCCAAGTCCAGTGACATCATACATAAAAGTTAAAAAAAAGTTTTGCGCCTGGTAAAACTGTGGTGAGAATATTAATTTGCAATCAAAAAAAACAAACAAAACATTATTAGTTTGCTCTATAAACTACTGCACTGACCTAACTTTAGCCCAAAATTTATGTTTTTTTGCACTTTGCCACAAGTTTGAAAAAAAATGTCAATTTTCGACAGTTTGTTGATTAAAAAATAACTTGCCATTTTGCTAAAAAAAAATTTTTTCGCTCTAAACTGTGGTCAGTGCAGTAGATAACTACTAAATAAGTATGTACACAAAATTTGAAGTCGATCGGTTAATTAGTTTTCTTGAATTTTTACCACGCGCGAAAAAAACCTACGTTTCGAGAAAAACGCATTTAAAGTTTTTGCAACCGAATTTTTTGCTATACACAATACGCAAACTTTCGAAATACCGAAGGGAGCGGAAAGTGCTATAAAATCAAAACGAAGTAAGATATCGATGTGAAATTTTAAACTGTTATTCTTGAGATACTTTTCTATGGAACTATGCACAAAAAAAAATCGAAAAAAATTTTTTTGATTAGTAGAATAACCCCTTAAAAATAATTTAAAACTTAAATTACATTCATATGTTCTTGAAAGTTCTTGTCAATTTTAATAGATTTACATTGTTGTTAGCTTACAGACTGGTTTATTTAATTTCTACGTATAGTGCCCAATTCAAATTATGTATATGGGTCATTCTTTTACAAATCGGACAGATTTGAACAAAAATTGACCGTCACATTTTTGATTTGGCTGATTTTTTTTTACAGTTTCTATGTCGAGAAAAAAGATATACCTATTTGAGGAATTTTTTTTTTTTAACGTATTTTGGAAAATAGAAGGGGTTGAAATTTTGAAAATTTTGTGATTTTCGGCTTAAAGGCTCATCTTCAAAGCTTCATATTTCCGGGTCTGTTGGAGCTAGAAACTTTTTTTTTTATTTATTTTAAAGCTAAAATGATCGGCTTTCTGAAAAAAATAGTTTTCAATAAAATTATGTTTTAATTCATATTGTTATTAACAATTGAAAGTTTTGAATCGATTTTTAACTATTGCCCCCACTTCTAAACGCGTTTTAAGTATAACCATCGTGTTCCTCGTCCTGTTTTCGATCAAAAGCATATTTTTAATCGATGGAGAAATTATTATTACTATTGGAGAAAAATTAATTTATCTAACGCGGCAGGTTAAATCGAACGCGCAAGCTCCCTTGCACGCGCTATTTTCGTATCTCATATCGTTTTCCTCTATAATATAAATGATTATTGTGTATGGTTGATATTCTTTAAGTAAAGTAAAGAAAAAAAATTAAAAACATGACCTTAGCAGATAAAAAAATTAACTTACTAAGACTTTTCATAAAATTATTTTTAAATAGGCTAGGTACTGATCGCAAGCTGTGATAATGATCCTACCTTATTTATCGTTAGTTGATAAGTACCTTTTTGATAATTTTCTTATTGTATGAAAACAAAGAAACATCAAAATAAATTTATAACTTTTCTAAAATTTTGAACATCTTTGAATTATCTTCAATTATTGAAAAAAAAATAGTTTTGAGAACAATACGATACTCTAAATGAATACGATATATTTAAATTTTTAAATAATGAAATGGCTCGTAACAATAAAATTGAAAATGTCAGGTTATTATTATTAAATCCATAGGGTTCAGTTGCACTTAAGGCATTCCGTACTTCTTTTGTTGTAATATGCATTGTAAGTGTAGCTATCATAAATCATTTGTCTCTTTAATATATTGCCGTAAGAAATGGGTAAGTGGAAGACCCCCTCCCCCTCCTTTCTAAATTATTAGCTACTACCTATTGCAATTACTAAGTACAGATCGGTCAGTTTGAATTTGACTACTGGAAAATTCAGATCATTTGCTGTTTAGCACTAAAATATCGTACTTGTAAATTCTAAATTAAAAATGAGGAACTTATTAACTAATAAATAATGTATAAAAGAATAATGTCACCAAATTCTTGATAAATCAATTATTTTAACAGTTAAAATAATGTTTTTATTTATTTTTCACTTCCCATGAAACCTTATTCGCTAATAAATAATATTATTAAATAAGAAAGAATTAAATATATAGAATAATTATTTATATAACAGAGGAAAACAATATGAGATAAGAAAATGCGTGCAAAGGAGCCCACGCCGCTTGCAAAGGAGCCCGCGCGCTCGACATGACCTGCCGCATTAGATACATTAATTTTTCTCCAATAGTAATAATAATTTCTCCATCGATTAAAAATATGCTTTTGATTGAAAACAGGACGAGGAACACGATGGTTATACTTAAAACGCGTTTAGAAGTGGGGGCAATAGTTAAAAATCGATTCAAAAATTTTAATTGTTAATAACAATATGAATTAAACAATAATATTATTTAAAACAATTTTTTTCAGAAAGCCGATCATTTTAGCTTTAAAATAAAAAAAAAGAAAGTTTCTAGCTCCAATAGACCCGGAAATATGAAGCTTTGAAGATGAGCCTTTAAGCCGAAAATCACAAAATTTTCAAAACTTCAACCCCTTCTATTTTCCAAAATACGTTAAAAAAAAAAAATTCCTCAAATAGGTATCTCTTTTTTCTCGACATAGAAACTGTAAAAAAAAAATCAGCCAAATCAAAAATGTGACGGTCAGAAAGGTGTTCGGTTTGTAAAAGAATGACCCATATATGTAAGGATGGTGGAACTAATAAAATAAAATTGAATAATAACTTTTATTGTTGACTCAGACCAAAAATAATTCTCATTAGAAATGAAAAATGAAACATAATATGGTATCATTTTAAATTCGTTATAAATTTTTGTGTACATAGAAAACCAAATTTTTAATTTAGCGACGACATTTGTTATTCAGAGTATGCTAAATACTACTTAAGGGGGGAGATACCTGTAAACACACAAATTTTGCTTGATTTTCATTAATTTTTTTTTAAATGAAGGAGTTATTATATATTTTCGAAAATTAGCATGTGATTTATTTATACTTTAAAGTAATACAAACAATTTTTTTTTTATTCTAATTGTTAAAAATGGCGGATGTACACTAACTTCTTCCGGGAAGGTCGCGGTGAGACGTCTCAATCTGCTGACATTGTAGCTTCAGTTCTATTGATCCGAAAGTGAAAAACCAAAATTTGTTTTATTTATTAATGTCATAATTTCCATACCAACCTAAACATGAGTGAAAAAAAAATTGTTTCGTGAAATAAAACACTCGTAAAAAAAAAATGAATTTTTTATCGAATTTTTCGACTGTTTTTGCTTCGAAAAAATTATTTTTTAAACAAATTATCAAAAACATGTAGGTTGATATCGAAAATAATGCTATTAAGAAGATATGTGCAAAATTTCAGGAAGATCGATCAATAACTTTTTGAGTTATCGTGTCAGCAATTTCTAAAAATATGGTTTTGAGAAAAACGCGTTTAAAGTTTAAATACTGGAAGATTGAATGATTGAATATACATATTTTAAAACAGCTGCTTATTGAAATTTTCAACAATACAAAGGCTAAAAGGTAAGGGAATTTAAGAGACAGGTAAAGAGAGTCGACCGCTTACTATACCTGCGTCAGCGCTCGAACGCAAACAATAGAGGCGTAACGGTTAATAGGCTTTAATATAAGAAATACTTGAAATCACATTCCAAAATTTTTGTGACATATTCTTAAAGGATCATACTAACATATTATGAAAAAAAAAAAAAAAAAAATTTTTTTAAAAAATTACACGTATCTCCCCCCTTAAACTATATTGGCGCGGACCTTCACTGTTGCGTAATACCAGCCAAGAACCTAAAAATAAATTAAAGTATGACGTGTTAATCAGTAAACTTTGAAAATAGTTAATATGATGCTATGTAGGTTAATAACATTTATAGGAATAAACTAAACTCGTAACAACAAAAGTAAGATTAAATGGTACGTGTAATGAAGCCTGACTTTTTAAGTGTGAGCTGGAGGTATACAAAGGGCAAACTAATTTGTAGTTGGCCGAAAATTTCAATCTATAGTGAGCTGAAAAACGTGATTCCCATTAGAGAAAAGCCCAATCCGACATAAAATCTCCAATTGTATACCTTGCCCGATTCGGCCCAAAAATGTATTTTTAGTTGGCACGTCCAGCCTCAATATATTGGAATTTTAGATCCTGACAGCCGTAAGCCTGTGGACATGAGCCCAACATTTTTTCTGGTTTAAATTCCCTGTGAATAGTGAGGGTCGCCTGGGATAAAGGTGTATTTTTGAGCTTGCACCTAAATCATAACCGGATGCGGGGTTGCCTAATGGACGGCGGAGATAAGAAGGATTGGATTTAAATTTTGCTTCTCATGTCTGAAGTGATATGTCTGATAAACGTTCCTTTAAAACCACATCACGTAGGGATTTCTCATTTCCACAGTTTTCCAGGTTTAGCAAACAGCACGAAAACATTTTATAAAAATTCCGAAGAATTTCTATTGATATAGTTTACTTAAAATACCTCTTATATGTTGTGTGCTCGGCCACGAATGAAGGATATGTCTAACGAGTTTTTTTCCTCCTGGGAATTTTCTATGAAAGTTTGAATGCGACAGAGAAGCTATTCCAATAGCTACAGGCTCAAGAGCACATTTCTGGTGGAAGGTAACAAATTATAATACCTCCTTTCGACTGACTCAAAGCCTTAAAATGTCTTTAAAGGTGATAAAACAGCGGAGTTTCCTGTGTACAGCAAGGAAATGATTACTTTCTTGACAAATATCGTCAGTGGTTTAACAGGATTTCGAATAAAAAATCCGGAAATTCTTTTCCGATCCTATCTTTTTGTGACTGAATTTTTTGTTTGTGGTAAAAAATATATACCATTCTGTGATAGAATATAAAATGACGACAGCTGTTGTTTTACTACGGACTGTGAAATAAATTTGTACTATTTCAGTTCTCTTGTTGGATTTTTGTGCTGAAGTACAGATTCATATTAAAAAAACTAGAGAAGACAAATTTCTATACTAACTTTTGCTGGATTTCAGTTTTCATACTTAAAGAGAAAATAGAGGAATTCTTTTGTCTTCCATGAGAGACTTAAAAAATTCAATTTTAAAATATATTTACCGATTTCGATGAATGATTAAAAACCTAGTTGCGAACATTTGTGAGTAAAATTTAGTACCTACATTCATTTTAAGATGTAGACAAAATATTAAAAATTTGTAGTTGTTACGATATTTTACAAATAGGTGTTTTACTGTGACCACTTTTATTTAGATTTAGATCTTTTCAAATAAGGAAAACGAAACGGATTATTATTAATATACATATATCTTTATACATATTTTATTATGTGAAAGAGAGGATTTTGAGCAAAATTAATTTCAAAAATTACTCGTTTTTATTAAATTCTAAAGAAAGAATAAAACAAAAAAAATCCTTCGTTCAAGTATTATTTGTTTCATGTATAAAATCCCCGTATATAGTTTCCGAGGTATTTTGATCGTAGATTTTGAAAATATGATTCTGAGAAAACGCGTTTAAAGTTCTATTAATTGTTGTTCTATATGAGCCGGACGCACTATAGAACAACATTTATTATAACTCAACTCGATCGGATCGACTTCAAATTTTTCCAATGATATAGGTACGAGTTAAAATTGGTAGAAGTAAAACATTTAAATCACACGGTGTCAACGCAAAGCTAAGTATCTCACACATATTTATAAACCGACCTCTAGCAACGATTCCAATATATTTGGAGATAATCAAATCAAATATTGATACTGCGGAAAAATGTTTTATTGCTATTGGCAAAACGAATGAAGCGGTCGCAATAAATCTACGTTCAAACAAAGCTCAGATGTAATCCCGCATTGAACTGAATTTCCCGAAATATAACCCTTGGGAAAGTCATTCGCACAGTGTGAAAAATTAAAAACCTGAAAATGTCCAAACCTCCATATTTCTCTATGGAAAATCACAATAAAAGCCCTAAAGACGAAAAGTATTGAAAATCAGATATTTGTAGGTTCATCAATATTAATGGACTTGCACCCGTCTAGGCGGCGGTTTCAAATCCCCTTTTGTGATTTGCATAGCCATCGTGTCCTGGTGTTATGGTGGCAAACATTTCAGCTCAGGTTTGGTCTATAGAAGAATATGGAAAAGGATTTACTATGGCCTAACAACGAAAGATGACATCCGCCTGAGGGCAAATGTGGGATGATGAATATTTCAGAATATACTTATTTCGTTATTCATGGCACATGGGGATAAATCAGGTGCCACAACAAGCAGCACACTCAAATCTCGGCGTCTTAACCAGTATTTTATTTTGATGACCTGAATTTCTTTATCATATATTGAGAGGAAACGATCTTTATACCTCATATTTGAGATATCTTATAAATATAGCCAGCCGGTACCGGAGGCGAATAAAGGAAAAACGAATGAAATGATAAGGATAGTCCAGATGGTTGGGACCTAATTCAAAGCCGTATATCTTTTTTCATGTTGGCATATGCTCAAGGTAACATATTGTGGGTTCAGATAAGCGTCTGGTCATGATGTGTTCTGCACTCTTAAGAAAACTTTTGCCCCTTTTCACCTTTTAAATTCTCTTATAGATAAATATATTAGAACTAAATGCTTAATAACCACAATTCGTTTGAATAAGACAATATTTACATTCAGACTTTTTTCATACAAAATGAAAGTCCTGAGCATACTATCATAATAAAAATGAAAGCAAAATACTCCGACAGTTTCGAGACAAAACACCCCGACATTCAGGCAACCTCAACGAGCCGTGCCGCCGGCCGACGAGAAGTCTTTTCACAACGAAGTCATAATTTTTTATCAGTGAGGACAAGGAGTGATAATTTGTCAAAAGCGCCAGTAATCTGCGCTTTCTACCGTGACGTAATGGATACGAAGCGAAATTTTAATTAAACCTGTCGTCCCGCGCAAATTCTTTACTATTTTTCAGAGTAAGTCAGCCTTGCTTCACGAAAGGAGCCGCAACACATAATTTCTTGTCAGAACGATCCTCGAGTCGAGGTCTGACAGACAAAAGTAACAGGGGTGGACACGGGCTAGAAATCCCTCGGCTACACGCTTAATAATTTTGGTAGTAAAAGAGGTAACCGGAAATTTAATAGCCCCCGCTCTGGAATTTAAATTCAGTTTTCTGGAAGCTGAATCTGCCAAGTCCTTTGAAGACAACCTGAGCTCCATATCCCTTTCAGGCATTTCCAGCTAGTATTAGAGGTATTTTAACCTTTTCTCCTTTTCTCGCCAATTTAACTGAATTTTATTTGAAAACGTTCCCTTTAGAGTTTAGCCAAAAGACTACTTAAGCAGAACGGGGGCGTTTTCAGCTGATTTCAGCAAATAAAAAGTGCCAAATCTCGTGAATTTTATAAAACCGATTACGACGCAATATTTAGGAGCAATAACAACAAAACATTCGTTTTCGGGACGAAGCTTTATAGGATTTTGGGTACCTCATTTGAATTAATTAAGGTTTAGATAACTTCTACCCGTAGCCTATGTCAACTTCTGTCGTTTCAGCTTGGTCTGCATTTTTCCAACGTAGTTAATAACATTTATTTAGTTTTTGATATGGATTCGATTTAACTTTAATTCTTTCCGCATAAATTTCTACTGAGTAAACTAGATATAAACAACTGAGTTGCATTACAACGATCTGTATATTTAAAAAATAGACACCATTATTTCCTAATACCATTTGAAGCGTTTAAAAATATACTATCTTCCTCATAACATTGGAGATTTAATAAAAAAAAAAGGAAATGCAGCAATTTAAAAATATTATAAACTTCCAACCTCTGATAATCTCCAAAGGTCATCAGAACATCACCACATACAGATTTTTGCTGACCTCATTTTAAGACAAATTCACTCATAAAAAATTCTGTGAATTAATATGCCTTTTTCTAATATTTAAGAACCATTCCATCTTTATCCACCCAAGTTCTGAAAATAATCTTAGTGGCAGCAAAATTTCTGATATGGTACATGAGTCTGGCGGCAGTGAATATGAAAACATTTCGAATATAGTATACGTAAAAGAAGATGTATGCGATTGCCTTCTAGTTCTGGGGGATAAAGATGAAGCTCAACAAACTGAAATTTCTGCAGATGGGACTACTTATTTGGAAGAAAATAGAAGGAGGTGCTGTTGCTGGAAGACTACCAATTTGCAGTATTTTCAAGGATGTACCTGGGCCTAAAGCACATGCAAAAAGAAATATTATGAACTCGTAAGTAGTGCATTTTTATTAGTAAGATAGTTATATTTTGGAATACATAAGAACTTGCACGGAGTTAGAAGCCTCTCGTATTTTGAGAAAAAATGGATACTAACGCAAGTAAAATTGAAGGCATTCATTGCTACATTGTATGCACGTGGGGTGTACGAAACAAAAAACTTAAGACTTGAATATTTATGGAATAAGAAGTGGGTACCAAACTTTTCTTCCAAAACTATGATCAGATATGATATTACGGAGATTCTACGGTATATTCGTTTCGACAAAATATATGAGAGAAGTAAGCGTTTGCAAACAGACTAATTTACTTTGGTGTTAGCAGTTTGGTATAAATTTATTGAAAACAGCCAAATTTGCTACAAACCGGGGGCATTTATTAAGGTAGACGAGCAACTCTTCCCAACGAAGGCCAGATGCACGTTCACACAATATGTATATGCCGAACAAACCCGACAAATTTGGCATCAAATCTTGGCTGGGTGTCTGAAGTTCAAACTAAATACATAAAAAATGGATTTCCTTATTTAAGAAAAGACGAGATACGAGAGTCATCAACACCTCTATGCGGATTTGTTGTACTGAAACTTAGACAACCATTAAAAATATTACATTAGTAGGAGCAATACGTGGAAACAAAAGGGAACTACCGAAAACTTGCAAATAAAAGAATGATACCATGGCTCGTTTTTCAACATTGTTTTATAAATCAAATGGATATATACTATACTTACAGTTTACAAGGGCAAACGAAATAAGAAAGTACTTTTACTAAGTACAAAACACAAACACGTCAAAATTGATAAAACTAAGGCTTACCTGAAACTGTGTCTTTTTATAACAAGATAAAGTTGGTGTCGATATGACTGACCAAATGGCATGAAATTATAGTGTCAAATAAAGGTTCTAAATGGTTGCCACTTGCAAGTTATTTTTTAATATTCTAAATCTAGCTGTAAAAAATGCTTGGATATTGTACAAAGAACAAATAGGCAAAAACATATCAAGACAAGACTTTATCTTTCGTCTGGCTGAAGAACTTGCTTCTGAATATCAGATTTCAAGAGAAAAGTTGCAAGAAACTGATAGTTATACCAATAAGTTCAATGGCACAGTTTATACTCGTAAATGGTGTAAAATAAGACATTGTAATAATAATAAGACCACTACTATTTGAAATATATCAAAAAAATGTATGCAGAAAGTATATACAAAGCAAAATCTACGTATATAAAAATTGTGACCTATGATTACATTTTTATACTACAATTAAAGTTATTATTATTTATGATACCTATTAACTGTATTCTTTATTATACTATTATATAATAATATTAAAATTAGACTGTGTGAATTTGTAACTCAGTATTTATTCAAAAATTAATAGTATATTAATCATAAATAATTTTTATAAAAACCAGTCATTTTGACTGGTTTCAGAAGAAATAGGTATATTTTAATTGCCGGTAGTTCTAGTGTTAAGTGCAGTACAAAGGTAATATACAAATTGATTGAAAAAACATAGCCAATTTCACAAAATGTGAATATTTCCGTGCTTCTAAATTAAGCATATTAAATTTTATATAACAATAAATTTGTTGACGAAGAAATTGAGGTGGAGGTTTCGCGGACTTTCATGAAACCTTCTAAAAATATTCATTTGGTGTCAAAGGTGATAAATACATACCTCGAAGTAATAGACCAAAATTAACTTAAAAGCGCTGTATTTGTTACCAAGATCGAATTTTTTAAGCATATTTATTTAATTCATTAAGCGCTTTTTTTACGCTGAAAGATAGTACCTACAAACTTCTATTAAGAAATGTGTTCAAAATACAAAAACCGAAATAACTTGATTTAGACGAATAAAGGAAGACCAAATTCAATTTGACAATTTAATATACTAAAAATGAAAATTAATAACTGGTATTCGATCCCCGAAATAGTATGCCATTTTAAAGTCGCCAAGGCATACGCCAAGTATAATATTGTGTTAAAAATTTCCATATTTATAACTAACTAGCTGACCCGTACCCGGCGTTTCCCGGCTACAACTATCCCTATAATAAAGCTAAACTTTAATAAAAACATGACTTTGCCAATTTCAAATTTGTCAAATGTCATTCAGGAGGTTAAACGCAGCATGCCCATCGAATTTCATTTCAATCGAATAAGTGATTTATGTATGGCTCACCATAAACATATCACTGCTCAAAATCCCCCCCTCTGCTCCTTCTCATACTTTCCTATTCCAATGCATAGCCATGTCACTCATGAGGTTATACGCAATATACCCATAGAATTTCATCTCAATCGTATAAGTGCTTTCTGTGTGTCGCACCAGCTCAACAATTTATCCTCTCCCTCTTTCTCTCTCTCCTTCCCCTACCACACTTTCCAATTGCGATGCATAGCCTGTCACTCAGAAGGTTATGCGCGACATGCCCATAAAATTTCATCTCAATCGGATAAGTACTTTTTGCGTGGCTTACTATAAACATCACAGATAAACATTTCCCCCTCTTCTCATCTCCCCTCTACTTTCCAATTACAAAGTATTACCTCAGGAGCTCATGCGCGATACACGTGTAAAATGTATAAAATATATAAAAATATTGACAGTCCGCCATTTTGAATTCCTAAATTTTTCAGGTTAAAATCAGTGAATCCGAAAACCCGCAAGTACCAAGTTTGGTGGAAATCGCATAAACTTCAAAATTTGTCAGTCCACCATCTTGAATTCGTAACTTCTGACAGTCGGGTTGAAATCAGCGAACCCGAAAACCCCCCAGTTCCTGTTTTGGTGGAAATCGTATAAACTTCAAAATTTGACAGTCCGCCAACTTGAATTTGTAAATTCTGACGGGTTGAAATCAGCGACCCCGAAAACGCCCAAGTACCAATTTTGGTGGAAATCGCATAAACTTCAAAATTTGACAGTCCGTCATCTTGAATTCATAAATTCTGACAGTTGGGCTGAAATCAGCGACCCCGAAAACGCAAAAGTACCAATTTTGGTGGAAATCGCATAAACTTAAAAATTTGACAGTCCGCCATTTTGAATTCGTAAATTCTGACAGTCGGGTTGAAATCAGCGGTCCCGAAAACCCCCAAATACCAATTTTGGTGGAAATCGCATAAACTTCAAAATTTGACAGTTCGTCATCTTGAATTCGAATATTATTAATCACAATCAAATATAGCCTATGTCACTCAGGAATAATGTAGCTTTCTACTGGTGAAAGAATTTTTAAAATCGGTTCAGTAGTTCCAGAGATTACTTCCTACAAACAATCTCACAAACTTTACCGCTTTATAATATCCGCCATCTTGAATTTGTAAATTCTGACAGTCGGGTTGAAATCAGCGAGCCCGAAAACCCCCAAGTACCAATTTTGGTGGAAATCGCATAAACTTCAAAATTTGACAGTCCGTCATCTTGAATTCGAATATTATTAATCACAATCAAATATAGCTTATGTCACTCAGCAATAATGTAGCTACCTACTGGTGAAAGAATTTTTAAAATCGGTTCAGTAGTTCCAGAGATTACTCCCTACAAACAATCTCACAAACTTTACCTCTTTATAATATTAGTATAGATTTCATTTTTAAGATTTTTCATGTTTTCAAAATATCTTCCATTTTGAAAATATCACTTCAGCAGAATTACAAGAGCTCGCTTGCAATTCAAAAGAAGCACATTACATCTCCTGCAAGAACTCTTTGGCTGCATTCGAGGAATGTACGGCAGCATTGTCATGTTGAAAATTATTTCATTTAATGTGTGAAATGACAAATCAATGATACTTATAGTTTTCTTTTAAATTGTTTATCTTCAGGAATACATATTTCACTCTTTATTGTTGAAAACGATGAAAATAACGTTAGTATAGAGATTTTCCTCAATTTTGACCAAAACCTTACGGGAATACGGAGAAAATTACGACAAAAAAATATCAAATAAAGTTATATATTTCGGGAAGAACAAACGACTTTTGATCCTAAATGAACTTTCTTACAACGTCTCATCAAAATCCTTCCAGGACTTTTAACACTAATGAATTTGTAACTTCCGTCACATTAATTTGAAGAGTCATTTTTAAGCAATTTTCCAATTTCTTTAAGGATAAGAAATCGTAATGCTGTGCAGATTTTTAACTAAATGAGAAGCTTAATTATTTTAATTAGTGTAGTCATTCTTTTATTTAAAAGAAAGGAATCTATTACTGAGTACTTAAACTCAGGAGATCTGATTTTCCTCACGGAAACTTTACGACCTTTCTCAAAATGAAAAGGGCGGTTCATTCCTATTCAAACAGGGTTTTTTCAAAGTGAGCCTAATACATCACACTGGCATACTACTTAAATCCAGGAGTTCTAGGAGTCCCAGAAATCCCAGTAGCCAGGCGAAATCAATCACCCGCCAGCAAGCATTGTCTGCTGCAAACAGACATTTTACTTAATTTTAATTAGAAGAGGAAAAGAATGATGCGCCATTGGAGCAGATTTGACGCGGTTCTAGACACTTGTGAAAAGAAGGTGGAAGATTGATCAGCGACGTCGATCGAACGAACCCTATACACCATGTATGTATGTAGATGTACGTAGACCTGCTAATCACAACACCTGAAAGTATCCGCGGAAAACGTACGAGAACAAGCTTCACATACACCTGATGTGTCCCATTAATCAAACAGGTCTCCTCAACACATCGAACCAACACCACGTCAGCTCTAAAAAATTTCCAGCCAGAAACCTCAATTTATAGCTTTTTGGGGAAGGTTTGGTGAAGGAACTGAAGGGACTAAATGAAGTACAAACCCACTTTTCTGGTTATAAAAAACACATAAAGTGGGGTATGGTGAAGTCAACAGCAGTGAAAAACAGGAAATTGATTTTTTCTACATAATCACCCACAAGATCAATAAACAAATTTTTCAGAAAATTACTATAAAAGAATTTAGTAATTAGGAGATTGTAGCTTGTCAGGTAACACTTGAAAAATTCTTAGCTAGTACATACCTTCCTCTCCTAATTTCCTTTGGCAAGAGAAATTTTCGCGCTGGCTTTAATTATGCATTTGAATAATCTAAGAAATGTGGGACTTAAGTAAAAAGCTCTTAGGACTAATTAAGTCCATTTTCAAACATCCCCTTCTTACACTTTTATTTACCATCCGGGTTCCAAGAAATTCTGACTGCTATCTTGAAAATATTTAAGTAAAAATTACATTTTCTTGCAAAAGTGTAACCGTAATTAGAGTTTAAGGTGGGTTTCGCGTGGGATAGGATTCTTTGTTCCCGAGGAACGCTTTAATTAAATAATTTCAATTGTTGTTCAGTCTAAGTTGCCATCTAAAGTAAAGAGTTTTTTAATTATATTTGGAAAAATGAGCTAAGATGTTTTCTTTAAAATGAACCATAGTTATTCGCATTTCAATGAAAAGTAAAAAGACAGCAACAGATAGCATTGTCATATTTTGATAAAAATATATACTTCATCAAAATCTACTTCCACATCATATAAATACCTAAACTTTTAACTTATAGATTTCATATACATAAATTTGCTTCCGTACTATGATAACCCATCAGCGATGATAAATAAACATAATTGATAAGAAATTCAATTGTAAATTTTTAATGAAAGTCGTAATATTTGTTTTCCTTATTTAGGCACGATTTTTTAATTATATTATACCTTCCTTTCAGTCTAATGTATTCAAATTAAGCAAAAAATACAAATCTGAAAGATTGTAGACTTTAGTATAGTCGTTGTTTGCCAAAATGGAATCGATCGTCGTTTGCCAAAATGGAATTGATTCGTTTGAAATTAATTATTTTTACCCGATTGCGGCGGAGCCTAAAAGGAGGGCAATGTTTTAGTTGGTATGTCTCATCATTTGTCTGTTAAAGTTGATTTTCTCCGAAATTATTTGACATAGTGACGCAAATTATCTATTATATAATACATGCATATACCACATAAAATTAAAACTGCAATTTGAGAGTAACCTTTTATCAAAATTACAGATTTATTTAGTAACTCCATGCATTTACAAGGTCATGAGGCACTACTTTTAAAGCTGGAAGTCGCCTAAGAGTCACTGGAAGAACCTAAAGATGGATTCGAAAATGGTAGGAATGTAGAGCTTGTTTTTCATTTGTTCTTAGTCGGGTTTTAGCCATTTTAATGAAAACAGCATTAAATATACATACATATACAAATTGTGTGGTTTTGGAAGGTGTTTATTGAAACCGGTCAATTGATATGAAATATGACAATTTTATTTTTATATTGCCATTTTGCAAGTTAGTGATTTGAGTTTCAAATTTTTTGTTTAAGTGTGGGAAATATTTAATATTTTTATTTGATACAAACCACGATAAATCTATTTTATATTTAAATTTATAATCGGCCAATTCGCATCAAACGCTACCTAATTTGTTAAAATCCATCAAGAACTTTATTAGGTACCTACTCTTCCTTTTAGCTTCGACGTAGTGGAGAAGAAAATTTAGTTTCCAAACTAAAAATAACTCTCCAGTTTAATCTACTTCTTTACAGATTCGTTGGTCCAGGTTTAGTGATGTTTGGCTAATTAATCAAGCGAATTCCAGAATTGTTCCACCTTAAATTAATTAGACCAACTGGAATCGCTCAAGTTTAGCGTAGATAGAAATATTTCAATTCACAAACAAATTCCATTTGAACTCAGGTTTCTTTTACTCACAGAGTTAAATTCATTCCCTAATTTAAATTCGTTTTCAACTTTCACCGCTCTAATAACTCCGATGTTAAACTGCAGTGCAATTTTCAAAGAATCCTCCACTTGTTCAGTTAAAATGCCCCTCGAGAACATCAACGAAGCCCTAGCTAGGCCCTTTTTACGCGAAAGGGTATCAGTTGGTTGCCATGACGCAGGGAGGGAAAGTAATAATTGCTTTACGGCCAGAGGTGCACTTGGGACTATACGTTGGATGAAAACACTCTCCTACCACCACTGACCGCAGTAAATGAAGTGGGAAATTTATTAAACCTGCCTGCATGAACAATTATTTGAATAATTCCCGGTATTCCCAGTACCTGGACCTTTCAATCCCGTGAAATTAAAATTAACGAACAGACCATGGCTTGCTCTATGGATAAACTTTAAGCCATCTAGTTCAGGCATTTGGGATTTTAATTCATCTGAGTTAATGAATTTACAACAGGAGGAACATGATTTTGATAAACATTCATAATACATATACATATTTAGATTTACCACCTTTCTTTAGTTAAGAGCACTTTGTTCATACTAGTGATGTAACGAATATTCGCATTCGCATCCGCATTCGCAAAAATCATGCAAATATTTTGCGAATATGATTATTACAAGACTAAACATACGCTGGCTAGGAACACTTTGTTGGTGGTGTGACCAAATATTCTACCATGTTAGAAGCTCGACATCATTTACCACTCGCATATTCATACATTGTTATAGTTTAGTACCTACCTGTGAAAGAATATTGAAATAATATGAAAAATCGATATTTATAAAGGAGATTTGATTTGTTGTACCTTTTGTACCAGAGTTTATCTAGTATAATATATGTATGTATTTACTTTTCTCGAGTTCATAAGAGTTAGGGCCAATTTTTCAAATATCCCAATAATCAACTTGGCTTTGACTTAAAATAGCTATCAGACGAATAAACTTATTCACTCCTTAAACCGGCAGATAAGACTGTTATTGGTCGGTTAATTTTGACAAATTGTGAGGAGATATTGATGAAACGGTCAGATTTATGAAAATGATCTACTGATGTATGATACTTTTAGGAACTGCTAATATTGGATGACATTACAATATCCATTTTAAATTAAAATTTCTTAAAAAGTAGGCGCCAGACTTGAAAACTGTTTATTCGCATTCGTATTCGTATTCGCGAATATCAGTGACGAATTCCTAAAAATGACATTCGTTACATCACTAGTTCATCCTAAACGTTGTGAGATTTTAGAACTGTTAAGTTCAAATATTAGAAAAGTGTCAAATCATTTTTCAAATTTTACTCAGCTTTCCAAAAAAAATCTTTAAGGTTTACACATAAAAAATCGATTTTATTTGAGGAAGCTTCGCTAAAAAGTGAATAGTCGATCTATAAGTCTTGAGGCCCCAACAAATAATAAATACGTCAACCTCATCGAAGTGTAAATAAAGTATCCACTATTAATGAAAATTTTTAAAAATAGAATCTATTGCATAATTTGTTCATATGACCAATTATATTTCCAATTTATTTTTAGAGCTTAAATGAGTCTTAGAGGCAACTATCCTTTAGAAGAAAAGTACAATTAATTACAATATTTTTATTTACAGCAATGCAGATTTTCTACCGAACTTATATTACATAATTTTTTTTTTTTGTAATCTCGAAAAAATAAACACACATTTGTGTTGATATATGATTTGTTGATATATGATTTTACCAAGAAGATCCCACCATTTATTCACATATTCACAAAGTGAATAAACAAACAATCCGTAATTCGTTTCATAAAAGGTTTTTACTTCAAACCCCCTAAGCAGTGAATATGCGAAATTAAAAGAATGATTAGGTACTTCAACTGCATTTTTTGCAAGTTTAACTCTTCAGAACGAATTTTTTAAAGGTGGAAAAAATGGTTTCAAGTTTTGTTTGATTACTTACTTTTTATCGACAGCTATTCAGTATGGAAGAAAAAATTGTAAAAACAATAAGTATGCAAAAAGAAAACTAGTCTATAAATTTGACAGCAAAGCGCACTATTAGGAAATATATAAATGTCTAACTTTACAAATTAAAGTCTTTAAAATAAACCCATTATTAAAACTGATCAAATTTTACATACTTGATAATTATTTTAGATTTTTCACTTTGTAGACTTCGTACATAAGGGGAATGTGTGGTCATTTTCGGCACATTTTTGGTCATAAATCAAAAACTATATGGCTTAAAAATAAAACAAAAATAATGTTTAAACGTGTAAATAAACCCCTTTCATATAATACTCCACTCGACCGTGTTCCTTCGTTTATAAATTTTAACCCCCTGTTTCGGACTCCATTTTCAACAAAAATAAAAATATTTTCATAATTCTTTGAACTGTGCTGCTTAAGCATGTTCGATAATTGTGCCAAATTTCAAGTTGATAGCTTAGTAGCATACACCGAATGACATTAGGTGTAAGTTGTAACTACGATCAAAGTTATTATATTTTACAGTGTAGTAAATAAATTCTGAACTATGGCGCTCTAAGCTGATATCAAAATATATAGTAATTAGAATTAATTAAGTAACGCATACAATAAATTTGATCATTATAGTTAATATATGAATGCGAAATGAGCGATTCACTTGAGTGACAACGAATAAAAGAAAATTGTGCAAAGACACGTGCCCCGTACAAAAAAAAATCACAATCCGCCCAGATACAAAACCAAAAAATCCGGAGAGTCAGTTGAAATTTAAAAGACATTATGTTCGAATGAGTGGCTTGAAGGCAATATAAGAAAAAATTTAGGAAAGGAGGTTTTATTACTCCCGCATGTACACCCGGACAAAAAGGCAATAAAAGCCTACAAAAGAAGTAAATAGCAAATAAAACCGAAATCATCGAAAAAAAAACCTTTTTCCTTCCCGTAATTTCCTCCAATCGATTGAGGAAGGTTCCGATGGAAGCGATTGTAATCCTTGGATAATCCAGACCTTCAACGACATTCATGGGTACATTCAAAGAAGTTTATGAGCTTAAAAACCAAAATGAAGGTTAACACTGAGGAAATTTTAACAAAAAACCCAAAAGCAAATTGGGTACTGTAAAAATATGGGGTTGATGGACACTTTAAATATGTGGTAGGTTGTCGCCTGGATAGTTTAGAAAGGATATTGAAAATTTAAATTATTATTAATTACCTTAATCTTATGCTACAAGCTTTAAATTAGGTATAGATATGTAATACTTTTGATTTGTTCTGCATATAAGTTCTAATTTCAATTAACTTGTTTAAACGCGTTGTATGTAATGATATTTAAATTAAGCAACACCGAATTACAACATTTCGTATAAATGCATAAATAATTACTATAGAAAATTACAGTGAACAAATGCCTAACACATTTCAACTATAATTTGAACATTTTAGAAAATTTATAATTCATAAACTCTCAAATCGTTCAACGCTAATGAAATCCTTATTAATTCCATGTTTGCGTATTTGAATGAATGATTTGAGCACACCTCAAATAAATTAATTAAAGCTCCTCATTTGTAGACAGTAGCTGATTAAAATTATATCGCAAAGGTAAAATATTAATTTCGTTATTAATTTTCCGGGCGCTAAATGATGTGATTAATAGCACTGTACAAAATTTATATGCTGGAAATAACCGTTGCAGGAAGTATTTTAATAAATCCCAAGGCTATAAAGTAGGAATAATTCCTTGACTGATTTTTGATAATATGTATGTAATTGAACTTGTTGAGTACGTTAATTTCTAATGAATTTTAAAGAGTATTCATAATTGCTCAGGCTTTTAAAATACTTGAATTAGTAAAAAGTGAATATAATTAAGCACAAACAAATTAAAAGATGCGATTATACCTAGAAAGATATTTCCCTTCAGAAATATTAGGGAAACTTTAAAATTCCAAATACTGAGTAATGATAAACAAAACGTCACATCATTTTTTCGGAATGCTATTAAAATAGTTATTTATAGACAATTTATTGAAAATTTATTGAGGAAGAACAGCTCTAAAGCTTTTTTACATGGCAATTGAAACTTACATCTGAACGCGATCATGCATACACATATAAACGCTATTGCATACTTTATACTAATTTATTTTTTTAAATTTTTGAGTAGATATACTTGATCTCATCAAACTGGGACAAATTTTTTTTTCATTACTATTAATATCAACACTTCTCCAAATGGTTCACGAAATAAGTCCAGTACTCTAAATAAGTAGAGCGTTTGTATTATAAATATAATTTCAAAGCTTTGATATGCATACATACATATTTTATAAACAAAATTGTTTTGGCCACTTTTACGAAAGGAATTTTCTTAAAGTTGTTGTACACGCAATATTCATCTGAATTGATAATAAAAATATGTACATTGATTATACAAATTTTAAATGAGGATATTGAAAAAAAAGACAATAAATCCTAAGAATATATTGTGTAATATAATTGTATTTCAATTCTTTTCAATTGAATCACATTAATATTTTCTTAAATCCTTAATATACTTATATACTGAAAAATATATGTACATACATATATGAAATATGTTTCAATGAAAGTTTCGGATTCTTGGATCACAAAATTCACTTAGTAATTCGAAAATTCATTCAGTGAAATTAAACCTGCAGCATATACTCGCACATGTCGCATGCAGACATCATAAAATATTTTCACGTTAATAATTTCTTAGGAAATTTTATACAACGTGGTTTGTACGGAAATATTTTTATTCTGTAAGAAAATTACACTGAAAACTGAGTATGTACATTGTACATATGTACATAGAAACATAATGTATAACTAATTGATTATATTATAAATTAAACAATAAAAATGTACATTTATTATAGCTGTGTTTTTTCCACAATCGGATCCGAATCAGATCTACCAGGTTTGGCATTGAATTGAAATTTGTTAGCAGTTACCCATATCAAACAATTTTTATGTCATGAAAATAAAATGAAATTGCTTTGATTTATACCCACTTTGCGTCAAAACGTTAATCCAAAAATATGTTTGGCTCAATACTTGATTCACTTTTCGCTAATTTTAAAATTTTTAAATACATAAGTGAGGCTTGCAAACTTAAATTCAATGAAAAATTACCTAACTAAGCTGATCCGGATTTAATTGTGATTACGAACACCTAAGCGAAAATTCGATATAAATGACAAAAACTGCGAACTTTACTATTGTTTACAATCATAATCAAATCTATAAACTACAAGTAACTATAGTCAACCTAATAAACTGTGGGGTAATTCCAAACACTGACTTGATTAAACCTGAGTAATGTGTTCAAATCAATTAAGTAATCATCACACACAATCATCACAAGAATTCTCTGACGATGATTTACATTTGTAATTCACTATTAAATATTCATTTAGTGGACTTGTACCTTTCAGAATAGAAAATACAAAAATTTTAGTGTTTGTTCCGTTGGTTCATATTATAATAATCCTGCGTTCGTATTTACCCTTTTCTCTTCTAATCCGAAATTTATACTTTTCATGATAATGCCATCGAGAAAAGTGTTTTAAAGTACAATTTATGTTGATTTAGCATGAAAAAAACTTCTGGCAACGCAAAAACGAAATTCAAATATCAATTTTAGAGATTAAATATGTAATTTAATGCCCTTCTATGAGCTATAAAAAATATAATACTAAATCTCACGCGATAAATTCAAAATGATAAGATTTCGAACACGTTCAAATCTAATCTATGTAATATGCAAGATAGAAGTTAATCTGGATTGATGTCCGTATTTGATTCAAAGAAATAAATTGCCTTAAGATAGAAAAATTTTGAAATAAATAATTTCGACTAAATTCTTTTAGTAACAATAACAATAGGAAATACTGCATTAAGTAGTTCTTGATGGCGTATCAGTTATTGGATTTTTAAATTGAATGGTTTGGTATTTTCTGATGAGAGATTTATAAAAAAAATTGGCGCTAAAAATCATTGGTACTTTTGCCAAACTCAAGATCTACAAGTTGTGCACCTTTAACGGTTTATACCATGATTGATGTATAATTTTATAATATCCTAATATCCTAGCGGTGGATCGTACCACTTTTTGTTACGCTCTCGAACCGAATTACATGCATCGCGGCTAAAGCAAAAAATAAGACAGACAAGTGCGAGTAGAACTCGTGCCTTGAGGGTTCTGTACCTTTAAATTACCGTAGAGCTTAGTAAGTAATTTCTTACTCAGCCAGTTAGTCCATCAGTATAAAAATACACTTTAAAAGCTGCATCTTTTTATTGAATTGAGTTAGAAACTTATATTTTTTACAGGACTATAAGAATAAAGACTTTAGTATTTGATTATTATAATTTCAACTCGATACTTCTAGCCTTTCCTGAGAAAAGTGGTATTGACGGACAGACAGACGAATAACAAATTGATGCTATAAGTGCTCCCGGAACTCTAAACACAAAAGAAATCCGCATTTTTTTTTTTTTTTTTAACATAAACAGTGTACCTAACTCATCTCCTTAAGCTTAATAATGATAAAACTGTTTAGACGAAATTAATCTTGCATCCTCGAAAGGAGGTGATGCCGGCATTTATGTCCTCCTTTTATATATGTCCCAGTCATAAAAAGATTGTAGAATCTTTAAGATATCGGCTCAAATTTGATATTGGCAATCTCCGGCGAACGAGGTTAATCGAGACATCAATCAACTTGTCGTCAGAATCAATCACGCCGCCATTAGCAGGTCTATCCGCCCCCACAAACTGCCCCATTGATCTAGTAAGTTAGTAATCATTTCTATTATTCATTCCGCCCCCTCGTCCGGAAGAGTTTGCCTTAGTTAGGTTTTGCTAGAAGTCCCCAATAGCCTCCGGATTGTTATTACAATTTAATAAATCACGAAGGCAGTAGCATTTATCACAGGTATCCAGGGGAAGGTGTGGAACTCCTTGCTAGGCCAGACGAATGTTTTGCTTAATTAATATCCTTCCAAGACCCGGAACCGCTCCCCGCCCCCGACATCGATTGCTGTAGACATCGTGAACGACGCTCGTATTTACCAAATCGAATCGTTCACCTGCAAGGAAGCCTCACTCGACTGGCACAATTATTTTACAAATTACGGGCATGTAAATTTTCCTATTAACGTGCGGGGGGAGCGGCCACTGCACGAATCCAGAGCCCCGCTCCTGAGGGATGCTCCGCCAGCGAGCCCCCGTCGACCAGGGTAAAATCGATTTAACTTTGTAAGTGCAATACCACCAATTTTGGCACATACTCCTGCCTGTTGTGGGAGTTGGCGGCGTAGTCGCTGTAGTGCATTACGAGTTAAGAGTAGACCGGCCTAATGTCCTTCATTGAAAATCGATAGACTCGTCCCCAGTTTTTTCTAGCCTTTTTTTAGAAACTAAACTAGTTCGTTACGTAAGCCATACAAAAACCTGTTGGTCATGCAACAGAGGATCCTTTTTTATGGTAAATGACTGCTGCAACCTTGGGACTTCTTCCACGGAATGTGCGATCGTAGACGGCACGAAAAATATGTCCGTAAAACATAATGATGATGGTAGCAAATGACTTCACGCCGCCATCGCAACCCTTAGGACTCTTCTAGGGGATGAGAGAATAAATTTCTTTCTAGGGACCTTTTCCTGCAAATTACAGCCGCATAAATCGATGGAACTGCCGGATATCTGGGTGCCCATGTCTCTGGATTGTGAGGGCTTCTCTAAGCCAGGAGGAAAATGGTTTTTTATTGCGGGCTCTGGGAAAATGAAAGTGATTGACTGACGGCAGACATCTGCTCCTTATGATTTCTGGGGAAAATTTCAGATAAAGGGTTAGAGCTAAGTTTTGATCTCATACATCTATCCCTTTTAGATTTTCTTGAAATGTATATGAGAAGGTTTACTTTAAAAATAACAAAAACAACAGAGATTATCTTTTCATCCTATCTGACTTCTTGTCGTTAAGGTTGACTTTTATTTTCCCCATCTGCTTTACCAAAAACAATAAAAATATAGATATCGAACGGAGGAAAAAATTGAAAAATAATTTCATTCAATCTGAGACTGGAGACTAAATTTTTTCTACCAAGTGAGTTTAGGATAAAATATGCATATACAATTAGGGATCATTATAGTCATCCCTTTTGTCTTTTTTATTTTACAAGCTCATATATTTTATTATGAACCAAATTTTCCATTTATCTTCGGACTTCACTTTATGCTTTTAGCCAAATTTTTAAAGGACTAAATAATAAATAAATAATGTAAGAGAGCTTTAGATCTTTAACTTTAAAGACCAATTTACTAAGAAAATATTTTAGTAAGGAAACATCATCAGTTCGTGACGTTAAACAATTTAAGGTTTTATTGACCTTTAGTTTTTTAAGTATATGTATGGTATGTGTAGCATTTTATGCCGAATACCTACTTTCCTTCTCAAAATGTTTAGCTGTTAAATTCTTGACAAAGACATAACAATTACATATATAATTTATACAAACAAAGAATTTGTGAAAGTAAAAATTAAAAATACATATATCCCTGCTGTCGTGTAAATAAAAATACAGGCATGTTGTATTATTAAGTATTCTATAATGCTGAATGGGACAAAATTTGGTTCAATATTTCGTTGAGCCACCCTTGTTTAAAATTACTTCAAAAACCCTTCAAAAACCCTTCAAAGAGCCTTTTTATTCCGTCTTTCAGCTCAGTTGTTTACTGATATTGGCATCCATTACTATATACTGTCCTGGAAAGAAGTCCCCATAGATATTATATTTTCTGGGGTTTAAGTCCAGACTTCTTGTCGGCCAGTCTAAAAGGTCAACATTTGGTCAAAGGTCAAAGGTCAACATGGAGGACGGCCGCATTGTCTCAATTTTTCAACAGAGTTTGGACCAGTAATTTCTTCAGCTTCTTCCAAAATACCGCTGGCAGGCGTGTTAGACATATTTATAATATGGATCCTTATTTAAAATTTGCTTTGTAACTACAGCCTAACTAGCTAACTAGTTATACCTAATAGTTTTTTCCCCAAAGAAAATTAGTATTATTATACAATAAAATAAAAGTAAGTGAAATATTTGCTAACTAATAACATTATAGTTGAAATAAATATAGTTTATACCACTTAAGTAATTACAATGTAATATGTTAAATCTTAATAGTAGTAAAAAAATAAAATAATAAACTTATCACTGTAATTCATGAAACATGATAGTATTAGAAAGCCGATTTTTCAAAAAAATTACAAAGTTTAAAAAAAAAATCAATCAATCAAAAAGCCAATGTCGGATTTGGATTCTATTTAAAATGCGATTTAAAATAAACCGTCTAAAATTTTGTCTAAGCAAAATATGTACTCCTTTATTACTAAAGAAAAGAAAGCAAGTGGGTACGAGTAGATAAAGCCGATTTTCAATTGTCAGCAAGACAAAAATCAATCATACAACCAGTAAATTTAGATCATACATTTTATCAAAATATTAAAAAAATATTTTGGTCCCGCCAAAGGTCAAAAATGTGTAGTCTCCATATTAAAGCTTAAAATTTTAAAAAATAACATCGGTAGTTGTAGTAGTTATTTTATAATTGTTATTTTGCAGTCCTATATTATTTATGAGTGTGGGGCTGCTTTGTAAGAATACAATAAATCACGAATTATAATAATCATTTGAGCTTGGGCTTGAATGTCGTATGTATGAGCAATCCCCGGTAAATAGCTTTCAACCTTAGGAAATCCGTGCAGGATTACTGATGAATTGATTAATGTAACATCCTGTGATTATCTTTTTCATCACGCAGGACAAAGTGTCCTCCTTTCAATATTGGAACATAATTAGGTTTTACAGAATATCAGCGGCCAGAACAATAATCTATCTTTCAACGATATGAGCATCCCTCTCTACAATTTACGTAGTATCTATGTATGTAATCCAATTCCTTGCCAGCTTTAATTCTATGGAAGCTAGTTCGACAAGAGTCCACTTAAACTGCCATCCAGTTCTTCCAAGGATTCAACAGTAACATGATAGGATAAGGAATCTTTTCTTGTAAACTTGATACGGCTTCGTTTTCAATAGAATCAGGCCTATTAAAGAATGATAGTGCTGCCCAGGGGAATGTCCTAAAGATAGACAATCCATCCATTTTCCACTGTATGCCACTTACAACCCCTTTCCCTACAAGGGAAGTAAGGCGTTCAGGCGAAAAAGCAGAATGAGTCACAACGTGGGAATGAATAAGGTTCTCACACTTGTCCAAATATAAATCTTACTTTGTCGAGGCTAACATTTATGGATAATTCAATGTTTTCTATAAACATAAAAGCCAATCTACCCGTAGCAAAATCGAACTTATTGATTTTGTTGCCTTCATAATAACCAAGAGCATTTCAGGGATGAAATTTCATTCGATATATTTATTTGATGGGGCAAATATTAAGTTTATCGAACTGGTTTAGAATGACAAAAATATTCTCCAAAATAAAGAAATATTTTGGAAGGAAAATATTAATATTAATAATATGTATGCGTATACTCATTAATATAACGCATCTATAAACTGTTAATTAATCATAGAGTATAGTAAAGCAAATTATTTCAGATATTTTCTTCAAAACTTCGTGTTAATATGTCGCACTGCGAAACATAAGGCGGTTCCGAAATAATTTTTCATAAAATGTCCAGACTGTTTGCAAAGGAAACTTATCATTTTTCCACAGAACGATTTGCAATGCCGCAGTTATGGAGTCTGCATGAACTTGAATGCACCTCAAAAGGAAATTTCAGCAAAAATTCCAACGAATGATGTATGGCGAAGATAAAAGTTGCTCTTACATGCATTTTGTGGTTTAACCATTTATGTAGCGTTTTTCCGCCAAGATTGTGACATTTGGTTCACAAAAATGTTTTATTGCACTTTAATTTCAGGTTATGATCTCAAATTTTGCACCGAAAATTGGTAGTTATTTATAGGACGTACCACTTTATTTATTCTTTGAAATTTTCGGGCAGTTTATACATTTTATACATATATAATATACATATGTACACACAAAACCTTTTTCCAACTAGAATCAACTAGAATACAACTAGAGTTGGCTTCCTAGGATTTCCAGTAAGTAATCTCTAGGATTTCCAGTAAGTTTTCTCTAGATTTCAATTAAATTTTAGTGGAAACTCGGTCAGAGTAACTTGTTTCCTAGTAAAAAGCACTAGTAATCTAGAAAAACTCAACACTAGATGCTTTCTAGTAACATTTCCCTAGAAAAAAGATTTAGAGTGTATGTATAGAAAGAGAGAAATGTCCTTTTACCATTGCTGTACCTATTATTTTTTATTTTCGTTCCCTAGAGAAAAAGTCTCTTGTGTATCTGTCCGAATGAAACAACTAAAGTTAAATATTTTGAAAATAAATTGGAAATATGTATAGTGTTAAAAGAGTAATGCCTGCTTGTTTTTATTATTTATTAACATTAAGATTTATGCGATTTATTGTTGAACTACCTAAGATAGTCTGTTTAACGCTGCATATGTGCATAAGCCTGCTCTCAAACAACAGCCGACTTCTATTTTGCGAGCAGATTCTAGTACAATAATTAAAATCTAAGATGATATTTTTATAGAACTATCTTTTCATTGCATTTAATTTGGTGTACCCTAGAAGGTATGATGGATTAAAAAAAAATATTGTTTTCAAATATTAACCAAATACGCGCCTTAAATTCCAAATTTTAAATTTACTACACACAGTGTAGCTACAAAGATATTTTAGTGAAATTGATAAATCTTTTAGTAACGATGTATGTATAACCATGGACGAGAGCAGTTCTTGAAAAAGCAGAAATTAAATTTCAAACATTAATAAGAACAAAATTATTTTATGTTTAATTTACACAAAAACCATTAAAATTTAATAGATATTAATTCGTCTTAACTCTAGACTACTAATAATTGAGGTCGACATTTGGTGCGCTCAAGTAAATTGACTTGCACTTTAAAAATGCAGCATGCATCAAGGATGATGCATTTACCAAAATATAAAATGCAATATACAGTGCTTCCACTCATGACATGATTAATCTTTTAAGAATTTATTTTAATACAACGATGCAGAAGACATCGATAGAGTCTCCATAAATTGATTTATGCTCCTTTTCCCAATTTACCTGCATTGCTTTCGACTTAATTAAGGAATAGCTTTTCAGTACAAATCGATGATAACCTGTTATTGACATTCATTTGAATGTCGTTATTTTTGGTATACATTAAGATAATGTAAGATCTTGACAGGACATTTGACTTAATACCGAGCGGGTTTCGATTATTAAGATTAATGGTTTTGTAATATAGTTTGACTGATTATTAAATGATTATTTATAACAATTCGTTAAGTCTTCACCTTAAAACGAAGCATTTATTACGTCCACCGAAAATTATTTTATAATTCTCTTTCGCTTAATTATGAATTAGGAAACATTTTTAAAATATACGTGAGAATTCAGCTATCTCAATTGGAAAGAGCATAAAAGTGCAAAACCCTGCCGCTGGTCAAATCGATCTATGAAAGCTCTATTAACATTTATACTTGATTACAGAAAAGAGCCTCAAAATTGCATTCCTAATTATTTTTATGGCTGTATATAATGAAACGATAATTCACCCTTTATTTCCTGCGGTCTATAAAACTTCCGCTTTTTCGCCGCGGTAACGGAGAGACCCCATAATGAAATTTCCTCAAATCAAAGCCTGATTGACTGATGCCGAAGCAGTCAAACACCTATTCAATGTGTAATCTAATAGCCCTTGAACGTGCCTCAAATATAAACATCGACCAAGATTGGATTACAGAACAAACGAGACGAAATTCGTTACAAACTTGATGGTATTAAATATGCATACTATGTGAACTCCATGCATGACGGTAGAGCGCCTTGTATTTTCCAGAAAAGGGCTCTGGATTTGTTACTGGAAAATTGGATTTTCATGGCGAAAAGAGGCACTTCGTACGGCATTCGGTATGATTCACGCAGCAATTTCGAAAGAGAAACAACTAGTACGTATTTTACTTAAGGAATTATACTCAATTTTCCTACCTCATTCAGCTACCAGTTAAATAGAAAATAGCTCTATAGTAAAATTCACAGAGCAATTTCTTTCAATGCCAGCTGCTCGCCCACCAGCATGTAAGGAATTAGACATTTTTTAAGAAAAATTATCTCGCAAAGTGATACATGTTCGGTATGGTTTAACTAATGTTGAAAGTAACAATAACATGATGCATTATTCTAGCTAGAAATACAAAATAAATACATTTTTGTATTCCTTCGATGTTAAGACTAATTCGCTAATACCACTAAAAATCTTCCTGGATAAAAATAGGCAATTTAAGAGCCCGTTTTCCAGAAATCGAATGTAGCTAAACTTTACATTAAACTTTCCTTCTCCAATGCCATTGCTCTTGTACATACCAAAAACGAATAATAACATAATTTTTTAAACTTTATACACCCTTAAATGTAACACAGAGAAACAACCTCACATGGCGTATCCAAAATTTCTTTAAAATACAATTATATATTTTATATTTTATGAATATGATTAAATCATGTTGATTTTTTGTCGTTACTAACTCAAATCGATAATATCAGCTGATTAAATTTTGAAAATTTGGTAGCAAATATTCACTTATTTATATATTACCCATGAACTTCTGAAACTTCTGAGAATTGAGAAATTGTGAAATTTTGGCAAAGTTAAAGGATTTAAACCTGAAAAAAAGGTTTACTTATTGAAAATGCACACGGATATTCCAGATGAACTAGCGCCTAGAAAAAATGTTCCACTAAGCTTATACTTTTGTTAAAAAGCCAAAATTTGCCTCATGTTTGAAGAGCTATACAGATTAAAAACCATAAATTGCCTGTATGATTTGCTTTGATATCGTTAGGATTTGAATTTCAACATGCGATTTGCATAATTGCGTTTGCATAGCATTTCTTAAGACAATAAAAAAAAAAAATCGAACTTTCTTTCTATAATTAGTACAGTCAACCCTCCTATAACGCGGTGAGTGCGTACCGTGTTATATGGAAACCGCGCTATAAGAAACTCAGAATTAGTACAAATCACATCATTCGTACCGCGTTATATGGAAACCGTCTACCGCGTTGTGTGGAAACCGCGCTATAAGAAACTCAGAATTAGTACAAATCACATCATTCGTACCGCGTTATATGGAGACCAATAAATACAAAAGACAAGATAAATATAAAGATTTTCTGGTGCAATAAATGAATTTTAAAAGAGAAAAGAACCCAGATATTGTATTTCTTTATTAGAAAATTGTTCGAGGTCCTTATCTTTAAGGTGTTTTCTTTACGTTTTAGAACAGGCAGAATTTTACTGTTTGTTGCAATATTTCTTACAAATTTTAACGATTTAACGGTTCCCTAAATTACATCATTCATTGGGTGCACGCAAATAACTGATGGGACGTTATTGAACGGAAACCGCGCTGTAAGAGTACCGCGTTATAGGAGGACTGTCGCAATTTCAGCTCCGCGTTATATGGAAATCGCGTTCTCAGAATGCCGCGTTATAGGAGGGTTGACTGTATAACTCTTTAAACTTATATATATAATAGTCAATGAAATACTCCATATAGAACGACTTCCAAAGAACGACAGTTATTCTGACTAACCACGTGTGCATATAAGTTGTTACATACATATATGAATATGACAAATTGTACAATAATAAAGGAAAGCTTATACAGCACAATTCAACAGATTATAAAAGTATTTTTATGTCTGTAATTCCCAAAATCCTTCGAAAGGCAATAACTAAAACCCACGCTTACCAAAATATATTCTTCAAACTAACTTAAGTCGCTCCGTAAAGTTTCGGGGAAATCGCTTTTGATTGATTATTTAGCAAAAGGTTGTCTACACCGTAAAACGGAGTCCTGGTGCGCTACACGTGCCACCAACCCACGCTTATAGAATTATCAACCAACCTACAATGCGACCTCAATCATACGCTAAAGCTTGGGGTTACTTTCATAACATTGGAGAGGGGATAAATCGCCAACTAATAGGTATGTAATTTTTCCACCCAAGGACTGAAATATCGAATGCACGTGCAAATTCGCCTGTTTCACTAACCCCATTATCCCTCAATCCGACGAACTGTTTCCAGCCAAAGCCATACATTGCTTTTATCCTTTCAATTTGATGTAATTTAATTTAGAAAAAGAGATTTACGTTACAAAATTAAATGCAATAACACGGACGAATCCCTGTGCCAACTAATCAAAGAAAGTTGTGACCTTATTACCTTCAGCGAATTCAGATTAAAATTTAGACTTTGAAAGATACTCACTCACGGAAATTGGAATTTCTATAAAGGATACGGGTCAAATGTACCCCAAGCCAGGTGCAAAAAAACCTATCTCAGATTATTTATCGGTGATAATGAGTATTGAAATTCTAAATAGTTTTTATATTCAATATCTGCGGCTAACGTACTAATATTCCTATTTGTTTTTATTTGGGCTGTGTACTATTGATATACAAATGCTTTTTATTGTATTCTATATGTATTTTTATTCCTTTTTTATTGGCAAAAGTAGAAAAGATTATCACAGTTTTCCATTGTTTAAAAACCGTTCTCTATAAAATAGAAAATATAACTTTAACAATAAACTTACCTACAACATTTGTAAGGATTTTGAATGAAAGCTATATTTTTCCATTTGAAGGCAAGAAATATGTAGATACCAAAATGTCTTTCACCACACCACACAGGGGCTAGATGATGTTTTAGTCGATATAGAAAATCAATATTGGATTAATTACAAATAAATAAAATTAAATAATAAAAAAATATTTTTTCAAAAAAAGCTTTTATTTGCTTTTTAGTATATTTTTATATTTTATTGTTAAATAAAAGCTTCTTTTTTAAAAATACTTTTTATTATTTAATTTTATTTTCTACTTTTTAGTCTTTCTAAATTTTGCAATCAATATTATATCTTGTACTTGTCAACATTTTGGATTTAGAATGACGTCACCTCACTTATTGTGTTTCGCTCATCAAGCCTTTTCATTTGATATCCATATCATAAGGGTAACTATGGAAATTATAAATCGCCATTTTGTGACGTCCACCATATTGGATTTAGAATAACGTCACATTACTTATTGTGTTTCGTTTATCAAGCCCTTTCATTTGATACCCATAGCATAGGGATTACTATGACAATTATAAATCGCCATTTTGTAACGGCCGCCATATTGGATAAAAAATGGCGGCATTTAAGTATGTAATTGTGCATTGGTCACGTGAACCAAACGTGTGTGCCAAATTTCAGCCCGATAGTTTCAGTGGAAGTGGGTGAAATATTGATTGCAAAATTCCAGGACATACATACAAGTGAAGTTAAATAAAAGCTTTTAAAAACATTTCAAAATTTTGTTGCTTGTTTTTCTACCTTTTACCATTTTTTTCAATTTTGATTTTTACAGTGCTAGGCTGATTGTGATAATGGGGTCTATTGACTATGGTCTTAAAAGAGTAGAAAACATAAATCTATGGTCTGATCAAAATATCCACTACGAAAGGAGTATAAAATGAGGGTAGATATATGTAAATCTAACGAAAAAATTATGGGCCCTATTATGGTTAGCGAGTCGAACTCACTGGCGAATTAATGCAGTCGTCGTTTTACGGGACGTGAACGTTTTCACTCGACTGAATTGAATCGCACGTATTCACTCAACATTTTTTTCGTCTGATTTTGACATAAAGAATGAGATTTTAGCGAATATTCTAGAGATGACATTTCAGACGAATGAGATTTGTTCGACTTGCTAACCGTATGTCAGCAAATCTTTAAGTAATTTATTTCTTTTCTAAGAAAATATCTTGTTCTTATATAATATAATGTCAAAAAACTGCCTCCTCTGTCTTTCTAATCTCATCCAAATCGTCTAACAAAAAAAAAACCAACTAATAAATAGTCGTAATTTGAGGTTCCTAATTAAGTGATTGAGCTATTCCCGGAGGAACTCACACCTAAAATATGTCAGCTAGAAAAGGGATGTAAATTCTGGCTCAATTTGTCGTGTCTAAAACCAAGCCCAAACAAAAATACGAAGAAGGAAATTAAAACGGATAAAAATAATTCACATGGTCACCGAATAGTTGATAGAGGTAGAATAGAAGTTTTTATAAGAACAAACTTTTCTGAAAGAGGCATTTCTTTATTTGGTAAAAAAGTTTTGAAATAAAGTTTACCGTGAATTCCAGTTGAAACAAATACTCTGAATAAGCGCATTAAAAATATCCCTTCTTTTAACTAAGTTAAAATTAAAAGTTTTAACTTTTCTAAATCCTCAGAGTAATTCTGCTAAAGGACATGAATCAAACAAAAGTTTAAGTATTTCAAATAGGATTAAAGAAGGTGGACAGCTAAGAGACACTAATCCACAATCTTATTTTCTACTCGCAGGTATTTTAATTAAATAAATTTAACGTATACCGCAGATTTAACTTTTCCAACTTAAAATTAGTTATTTCCTTTTGTTGAACTCTCTTGGCACTCGACTCGGCACATCCTAACTTCTAAACTCCTGTCTGGACTTGAGGATGCTGCCGAGTGCGAGACGAGCGATGGAACATGCTGAAGTCATTAGCATCATTTCTTAAGTTTGTCGACTGGGCTAAACGGCAGCTAGACTTCTACGAGCGGTAGACGTTACCGCGTTCAAAGTGATCTTAGACGGTGCAGACGGAGGAGACGTGGAGCACAACCGGAAATGAGTTTAATTTAAAAAAAACAAAATAAAGATGCTTCCTGCAAATCTCCTCCGGGCAAATAAGCGACAAGAAACAAGCTCGACAGCCGGAGCACAAATGGAGCCATGGGAGTCCGGGATCCGGGGATCCTGGATGGGGATCTTCTTATCTTTTGACTGAAGCGAGAGACCCTGTTTTGCCGTCGTTTGCCTTGTAAAGTGGCTAAGGCTTATTGTCCGCCGTCTAAACACGACAGAGGAAGAAATATGTTCTGCTTGTCGGCTAATTACATTTGTTAAGGACTCGAGCATCGTTGGGGGGGTTTAAGGGTCGGACATTCAGTTGACAACTTTGTGAAAGTTCCCCGGACGCGAAAAGTGGACCATCACAGAATAAGAGGGATTTTCTGGGGAGCTCGTCAAATAATGACATGCCCTTCGC
Source organism: Eutolmus rufibarbis (assembly GCA_963920795.1). Lineage (NCBI taxonomy): Eukaryota > Metazoa > Arthropoda > Insecta > Diptera > Asilidae > Eutolmus > Eutolmus rufibarbis. The sequence continues at coordinate 35,096,098 of OY987205.1, forward strand.
CCTGGAAAGGCAACGAGAAAATAATTTCTTTTAATGTATGGCCCTGGGACAGTGGGAAATAAATTACGAGATTGCGTGTCAACGGCAATTGTTCCGAGTGTGGCACAAGCCAAAATCATCATAGTCACTGAAAGAAATTAGGGTTTCTGTGACAAAGGACCCCCTTCCTGTAATTATACAGCTGGGGGATTTCATACCACAGAAAAAAAAAATTATTTTAGGAAAGCAAAACTTTTGGTAGATATACATATGTATTTGAAAAGGTAAAATAAAGTAAAAATTTCCCCAAAATATTCGCATTTGACCTTTATCTTTTCAACAAGTCATATCCAAATACAATCTTGTGTTTTCTTCACATGTAGGCGTAAGACGAAATATTAAAGAAAAAATATACGAAAATAGACATTAAATTTTATGCAAAGGGCAATGTTCCTATTGAAATACATGCGTACTTTGCCCCAATTAACAAATAAACAAATAATCTCAAATAGAAGGAAATCTTGGCAATTAATTTGAATTTGCCATTTCGCTGATAATATGAGGGTATTGTCCAACAGCAATTGATTTAATTGGGTTCAATCAAGTGTTTAATCCCTCAAACTAGTACTTCAGTTTGCATGCAGCATCTAGCATTGAACTTAATTTCTTTTGGATTATTATTTTGGGGTTCGAAAACAACGACGTGGATTGAACCCTTGACCTACGAAGTTGTGCTTCGATGCCAATGCCTTTTTCAAATAATTCCAAGTTATATTATAATAAGAAGTGCGACCGGTCCCACATACACAAAAAATTTAAAATTGTTCAAAATTGCGTAACAAGTTTGTAAGATTATAATTTATAACCAACGGCAGAAAGGGACAAGATCACAAATTAATTGAAATAAGTGTCATGCAATTTCTAGGACTGACCTAAATTGAACATTCGTTGGTTAAAATTTATGGAGTAAGAACTATTGAACCGATTGGGCCAAATTTTGGAGTATTTTCATATTTTAAATGTAATTTCAAATATTAGTCATATTCAATACGTTTATATTAGATAAGCAAACAATTATTATAATATAATCAAATATAGAAACTTTAAAATAATTATAGATAAGTATGTATAAATCTATTTAAATTCTCAAATAGACTACCCATGTAGAAAGTAAATAAATTAATAAGTAACCGTACTGAAACTTTTTGTCTGTTAATTTTCATGTCATGCTAGCAAAATTTCCTTTTAACGCTAGATTTATTTAGGTTATTACTTCAATTTAAACTTAATCTATCTAAGAAAGTTTATGCCATATTTTCTTAAAATATCTTTACCTTTTATAAGAAATATATAAATCAAGATTTATTAGGATATTTTCGGGAAATAAGGCATGAATTTGGAGAATAAAAGTAAAATAAACTGAGAGTGATCAAAATAAATCCTCAGTAAACCTAGTATTAAATATTTTTATGTTTTGAAATAGAATAAGTTTTACTTACCGATAACTCATGGATATGATACATAACTCTTATTATAAATAGTAAGTTTTTAAGAACATTTAATCAAATTTAACTCCTCTGTGAATTAAAAACTTTATACTATTGAGAGGTGAATTAAATTAAATTTTATTCAACTTGATTATAGATGTGCAATAATTAATAGGGCTGATCACAAAAAAGGCTACTTTCTTCAAAATTTTCACATTCAAATAACTTGTCATATTTTGAAGTAAAACTTTATATTAGCAAGCATGATGGAAGTAATACAAATTTGAATAGTCGTTTTTTGATAGCTTCGAACTCTGTATCGCAAAATATAGAGCTATACAAAAAAATATATATATTATATCAATATACCTATTACTCGTCTTGCAAACCATTTCTATTATAATTTTTTCTTTCCTAATATCGGTGCGGAATCACCAAAACCTTTCACAGAAAATAACTTACGAAATCTGAATTTGAGCAATATGAAGTTTTTGTATAGAGGATTTTTGACGAATCGAACTTTTAATCAAAACTTTATAATTTTGAAATCAAAAAAATATATTCTAATGTTCATTTTAATATATGTATGTTATACGAATGAAGAACAAACTTTATCTCTCATTTGATCGATATGACATAATATGTACTTAATTTTAACAAGAAAGTCAAAGCTGATTATGTGCAAATTACTCGATTTTCCACATTGACATCCTTTTGAACACAGATAAATTGCTAGGATCTGCAATTCATCAGCATAATAAAGCGCTTAAAATAAAAATGGCAATCATCCCTATACATGCCGGAATCAATTGAAATATCACACAAATTACTCATGCTGGTTACGCTCAGCCCATCAAATTCCCTTTAGATTTTCTCCTTTGCCTATTTTATCAATAAATTTTGCGTGTAATCTTTCCCGCAAGAATATTTCGCTTATCATCTACGTGGCTGCATGTAACAAAAACCCGGGGGATGTATGATGAATGAGGAGGATTACCGCGGTTCGATGTAACTCTCTTCAGTTTTCGATTAGCGCTACCGAAGCATTAAGGTATCACGTGAACTTGTGCAATTACTACAGGTATCCACGGCGATGTAAAGATGCAGCAAAACTTAAAAAATAGGATTTTATGTGTATTGTAACAAAAAAAGTCTTGAATGTTCAATATCTTGCATGTATATGTATTATATTGAAAAATGTATGCATAAAATGACAATGATAAGAATTGATGTGTTCACATAAACGTTATTGAAAATGTTGTAAAGTAGTAAATTTTAAGCTAGATTTTACATTATTTACATCTTATTTCGATGCATTTTCGTTGTCTAAATCTTCCTGTGCTCAATAGATCCACATAAATGGAAAAGTGCTAAATTAACGCCCACCTGTAAAAGAAAAAAATTAAAATTTAATATTTTATATATAATAGTGCAATTCATAATTAACGAGTATTTGATAGTTGGTCGCATCTGTACTAACTAAACTTTGACTACTTCAGCAACTAATTAAGAAGCAGTATACTTCAAAACAGGACACCTCTCAGCGCAACTAACTCAGTTCATGAAACTTTTCGAAAATATCTTTGAAATCGTTGGATGCTTAAAACTTACAAAATGTATAAGTTGCGGGTGCGCTGGGATGCATTTAGTGAAAGGACATGATGGTTGCCATGGAAGCAAATTAGGGCCAATTTTCTGCTCCCTTGAGATACCTTCTGAATGTTGCATTTCGCCCTAAACACATTTTCTGGTTCGCGTGCTACTCAAGGGAGGGATGCTTTATTTAATAAATTTTAGTTCATTGCATTGGTGCACCAGATGCGATTTTCAAAGGTCCTTTTACAGAAGCTTTCGTTAAAGGCTAGAATTTCATTAGGTTTCTATAAAAGAAGCAATTTGCTCTACATGTATTCAATTTATATGTAGTTCAATGAGTAACACGACATCAATAACCTTTTGAAAGTCATTTAACACTATGATAAAATATTACTAGTGATGACTAGAGTGTTTTATCTCAAATAAATCGAGTCAAATGCAGGTCAATTAATTAATTAAATGCTTGTTTTCGCCGTTCCAATCTGTTAAGCTGGCGCAAAAAGTTGAAATTCGGTAAAGTTATTGGCCTGCATATTTCCTCATAGTAATAACTTAAAAAACATTAAATTTATGTTTTGAAAATTGTTCATTAAGAGACCGAACAATTAATTTGTTTTATTTTCCTCCTTAAGATTTTGCCTCATCTGAAAGGGGTAGAATTTAGAATTTAAAGTAATTATTAAAGTAATAAATAATAATTAATTCTAGAGATATAGCTAGAAAACTACTGCGATGATTCTAAGTCTTATAATATTTAAGAAATTCACAGTAAATGTGGAAAAGGTATAAGTAGGTACATATGATGCACTTTAAATAGACAAGTTCAAAACCTTCACCATCTTCCATCTCTAGCTGAGTTAGCAATAATTTTATATAATACTACCTCTGAAAGACTTCGCTGATTCTTTATCAAAATTTTATTTGCACGGTTTTCGATTTATGTAAAAAAAATTTTATATCCAAATATTTTTTTAAAAAATCTCAAGAATTCTGACATAAAATAATAAAGCGCCCACAGTAAACTCGGTGGCAGGCAATTTTTGTACTCGATGAATATTTTCAATTTTGGCAAAGCATAAATTTTTATGAAAATAAAATGTAGCAAACATCACATACCATCCTATGTGCATAAATTTATAGAAAGCAGATAAAATTGTATGCTTATATATGTAAATTTATCTCTTTATCTGCCAGTTAATAACAAATATTTTAAAGTTCAAAGGTTTCTGGTGAAGTTCATCAAAAGTATCAATTTGTTAGTCATATCAAATACCGGTAAGTATCCAAACAAGTACATACTTATATTTATATTTCAACATGAAAGCGACTTGTTTATCCCCGACAATATTTTTTGAATGTATAATATCCTGATCAAAATATGTATCCAATATAAAGCGATAACTTTGCCGACAAACGAATTCGTTGTCTTGTCACTGGAACCTTTCTGCCCTGGCCCCGCAAGAAAGAACACAAAAGAAGGACTGTCTGTCTATTTTTAGCGGGGGAGTCGCTGAGAACATTTCATGAATAATTCTTACGGCAGGTCTTGAACGCTAACTGAATTAGTAGAAAGCGTAGTGAAACTGTCTTCGACCACTTTTACTTTAGACCTTCGCGTGGGATTAATGGATTCAAATGAAATCGTATCCACTTGAGAAGGCCCTGAATTTGTATAAGAGAATTTCTTTTCATGCCCCAAAATGTGTATTTTATGCAATTCCCCGATGGGAACTTGCCAAACGTATCGAGGGAGGCAATAAAAACCCCTGGGGTTTATGTCAAAAACTTTTCTGGCTTACGTGAAAATCTGAGGAACCTCGTTCAGCCTCGGAATTTATGGGCGCAATAATAAGAATTAGACATCAATAACGCAGATCATTTACTCCGCAGAGAAGGGCTTAACCATAAATCTGGCTTAATGGGTTATAGTCCGTCCTCCGGTGTGCTCGAGTGCCTTTGCGACACCCACAATAACACCCTGACTTTTTTTCCTGTGCTTGCGTAATCGCATCCTCCGAAAAACGCCTGTTGAATAAAATCGATTAAAATATGCACGTATGCGGGGTAGGACTTCAGAATATGTGCGAAAAACCTGAGATATGTTTTATATCTGAAACGTATGTACTAGACGAAAAATACGAATGTTCGTGAGTGCTCTTTGTAACCGAGAAAGTACTTTCCAGGATTTACACTCATATGAATAAAATAAAAGTTGAAGAAAAACTAAATCTCGACTACATAATAGAAAAAAACAATTGTGGTAGGGTCGAACCAATTGCACACAACATTTACAAATGAAAACATAAAATTGTATTAAGTTCTGTATTTAGTATTAATACAATAAAACCTCATTATAACGAACTCGAAGAAACCGAAACCGACTTCGTTATAACAGAGAAATATCAAATACTTTTCGGTGTATTTTTTAAAACGAAAATATTACTGTATACAGGGTGTTTCGTCAAGGTCTGAACAGAGGCATGCTAATCGATTCTACATGGTCTCCTTATCAACGTTTGTTCGGAGTAAGGCATTCTTAAGATTTTAGAGAATTTATTTGAGTACAATTTCAGGAAGCTCATAATACCAGCAGCCGGAGACCAATTCTGGAACTGAAGCCAAAGGTTTCGATAGTGACGTCCCTAACAATTGCTAAAACCGAAAAAAATAATATTTTATCTTTTTATTTAGAAATTGTGTGAACAATTTATTGATAAATACTACGTTAACCATAGTAAATTTTTATTAAATATTAACACAGAAATTTTAATGATCTTTGTTCTGAGAAGACTCAAGGTTTTTACCTTACCTTGGGCTCTCGAAATTTCCAATTAGCGTTCGTAAAACGCGAGGTAGTTAAATGAATTTTTTTTTAACATGAATATGGTGGCTACTTTAACCCTATTTTGATACTCTGAATATTTCCCCCCAATTCCTACGAGTTCCTATGTTAGAATGAAGTGGCTTTTAAAATAATATAGAAAAAGGGTCAATATTTAATAAAAGAGGTACGGTGTATCCCACCACTTTTTTCTATATAACAAAGTTTTTTAACGAGGTAAACATACAACGAATTTATAAATTTTAAAATATTTAATCAGCACTACTTATATTTTTAAATTTAGATTTTGGTATTTGGCTTAAATTGAGTTTGAGGTCTCCCAACGGATTTTGATGAAACTTTATAGGAATATTCATTCAGGTTCAAAAGTTACGGATATGCAAAAATAAATTTTGTCGATCGCTTATTTTTCTTGAGATATTTGACTTTAAAATTCTGAAAAGTGATACTTTTCCACCGCAAATTCTCCATGCTCCCACAATTTTTTGGTGAAAATTATGGAAAAACCTTAAATTAAAAATATTTCTACCGGACTTTTGTAAAAAATTCTTCACGAGAGCTGAAAATAAGAAACAATTTACTTTTTTTCGATTTGTCATTTTATAAGATATGTAAATGCGTGCCCATCACCGTCGATAAGTCGAAAACAATATTTACCTTTAATTCATTAATTTCAAAGCTGCATGAGGAATTTTTTAGAGTGAAAAGGTGGAAATGTCCTTAATTTAAGGTAGATATTCATACTACTTCATAATTTGCTAGGAAATTTTGTTGGAATAGTTATGCAAAAAATTGTAGCGGCAAAATTAAAATATCCGAAATTTCAAAATTAATTATCTCGCCGAATTGCAAGTGACCGACAAATTTTTTTTACATATTAGTCACTTTTGACTCCAACTGAACACTCCTACAAATTTTTATCAAAATCCGTGAGACCTCAAACTCGACCTGTTCCAAACGAATTGTTTCAATTTTTTTTCAATCGTTTTAAATCTATTAAAAATACATTGGACACGTAAAGTGCAAACGATTTTTTCTGATTTAGTTATTTAGATAAAAAAAAACTTATATATTATATAACTACTTATGAAATGATAATATGACCATTTAAATAAATAACCTAATTAAACAATTTTCATAATAATCTTACAAAATTGTAAATTTTACTACAAAAGAATTGTCGATTATATGTATGTATTAATATTTTGTTTACAAAAACCGTAATTTTCAGGATTTTATTAAACGCTTCAATGAAAATAAACCCAAATTAATGCTAAGCCTTGCTCCTGTAAAAACTCCATAAAACTTTTTCCTCCTATGCATAAGCATCATAAAAACCCCATGTGTAGCAATAAAAGCGGGGGCGAATTGGCTACGTACCCCAGTGAACATTTTTTAACATTTTTTGCAGTAAAAATCAACTCAATCCAAGTTTTCCAATTTAAAAAATCAAAATCTCAATAAGAAAAGATTTGCAGCGCAACACGTGTGCATGGCAGAGGTTTATGATGGCTATGAAAACACTTAATTTAAAAAGCCCTCTTACAAAACGAACCACGCCTTTAAATCAACAAAAACGAAAGAATATTTAAATGGAATCCATTTGTTTCGTGAGCTGAAAAGTCAATTTTCTATACTAATTTTTCGCTTTTCTGGATTTGATACTCTTTGTGCAACCAAAGTGCGATCGGCACTCGGAAAATGTGGGTTTGTGGCGAGTAAAGGAAAATGAATGCGAACTAAATTCGAATGAGGAAAACTACTTGCAAAGTTCGTCGAGATGCATTCAACTGGAAACTGTTGTTCTACGGAAACAAGAAATGCCCAACTTCTGAGAACTTTCATAAATGATATAACTTGCCAGATAACCGTGGTCTAGCCTATCCCGGCCTGGCTTAAGCCACTTCGTTGCATTGCTCTGAACTTATCCAATAATTTTATAGAGCTGCTCATAAGACTGCACTCTTTACGTCCAGCCTGGTTCCTGGGACTACTCTGCAAAGGACTCGTCCTGGGGAATGCACGTCACGTGGAGCTGCAGAGGACAGCAGCGTTCCCAGTTGCATTTAGTGGACAAGTCGATTTTGAAAACTTGTGGCTCCAAGAGATGTATGCAAACCTTCCTAAAGGACGTGTTGTGTAAAATCAACGGTCCGACAAAGTTTATCTACATCTCGAAATAATACCAAAACTTGCATAGCAAATTTTAAAACATGAAAATCAGAAAATATGTTTCGAAGGTGACCTTCTATAAAATCTATTAACTTTACATATGTATAACTAGCAACAATACTCGTTGCTACAATTCATGACCCATCCCATAGTTTTTCAACTCTACCAGCTCATAGAGAATCTGGAGAAATTTAGCTTCTAACCCGCAAACATTTTAATCGAGGTCAAGAAATTTAATAAAATTAGAAAATATGATAGAAGAATATTTGATTTTTTAGTTCAGAGCTTAAAATAATAATAATTTTGATTTTACAATTTAATCTCAAGAAAAACTGTTCAACATTTACCAGTGATGTATGGAGGTTAGCTACTGTAAAGTGTCTGTTCAAAAGTGGCTATTTATTTCGTTAGAATCTTTGAATTTTATCTATTCTCAGTCTTCACAAGAAGTGGCAGTCTATCCATGAAAATTGCCCCTAAAATTCTTATTTCTGTTCAAAACTAAATGTATGGTCAAAAATACATACCAAAACGAAACACTCTTCGAACTCTGTTTTGCTTCAAAATTGTGGTAATGACATTCTATGAATATAGCTGATGAAACTTTTATGAATTTTTAACCGAGCCATTTACAGTCAGTTCAACTCAAAAGTAGGATTAACAAATTGCGTTAAGTGTTTATTCCCTTCAGAATGTATGAAAACTACACGGAGAGAAAAGTTTATAGAAAAATTCCCTTACTATTACCCAAAGTGAATGCAAATGGTCAGCCAGGGAAATTTTATTTGACTTAAAATGGAAAAATCGCTTGTATACAAGTGTAATAGTAAGCGTAATAGTAAGGGAATTTTTCTATAAAATCTTCTCTACGTGTATCTATTTACAAATTTTAATTTGTTAAAACTAATTATTAAAACACATTAAAACCAAAGTACGTTAGCATATAAAAGTTGACTGTATTAAAAAAAAAAAAACATCCCTCATTTTGAAAATTTTACCAGTTTTGAAAAATAGTTTATATCATGTGAATAGTCACTTTTTAATAGCCATTCCTCATAATACTAATATAATAATATTTCGCTCACTTTTAGAAATTATTTTAGGCTTGGGGATCTAGCTTGGGTCTTCTGGATTCTAAGTCCAATATGCTTCCGCGCTCGACCAGATGTATTAAAGTCGATATTCAAAGTCGTTCGAAACTTATGAATTTTTAAACGCTTCAATTAAAAGCAAAGTTAATTTTAAACGCGTTTGTCTCAAAGCTCCATTTTTTAAACTGGTTGACACCTTACCACCGAACTAGAATTATTGTGACCGATATCATATATTTTATTATAGTTTTCTTCTTAACCTAAAAAAGTTGAAAAAAAATTACGAAAAACATTTTCAAAGCTTTTGACTTAACCCTTATCACTCCAAGAATTTTCCAGAGTGCTTTGTAGCCACTCGAGACAATTTTTGTTCATTTCGAAGTGATTAAAAAAACGTTGCATACGTTTTATGAGGTAGTTTTTTATTAGTATCTAATAATATTTATAAATGTTGAGTAAACACAAAATTAAATATTTTATTTGCAAATTACGGCATACATTTCCATAGTTACGATGTGTAATATACGCTGGCTTATAGTAAACTGCGAAACTCTGGCAGTGACACTGCCGGTTGGAGTGATAAGGGTTAATTCTACTTTCAGCCATAACCACATGTCTACAGATTAAAATGACGCTGGAGTTTTTAATATCAGATGATTAGAATCGTGTCAACAACCAACCACCTTTTTCTACAGGTATTTCTACCTAAAGTTGTAATTCCGATCGCACTGTATATTTTGATTTCAACCAATTCTAAATTGTGGTTAAAATGCAAATAAATATATAGTAAAAATTCTAAAAGAATATACTCCTTGTAATTATATTTTTCGCTATGGAACGATCTTTAAATCTCGGGCCAAACTAAAATTTGAGAATGAAACAAGTTTACCCAAAATTGCTCTATTTCTGTCAATAATTCATTTTAATTAGTTTTTAGAATTCTGTACACAGTCAGTCTATTCATTTGTTATAACTTCGTGCCACATTAGTAATAAACGAAAATCATATGTGAAAGTCCTTATTATTTTAAATTTTTACGAACATCGCACAAGAGTTTCATAGACCTAAAAGTCATTATTAGAACTGCAATATGAAATTCAGCTAAATTTATAAGCATGGTTCTGAACCCAGAGACAAACAGCAGTTAAGTCAGATGAAAATATTAATGCCAATAATAAATTATATCATGTCATTTATTTGGAGCGGTATGCAGAAATGAACTAATTTGCGGCGGTTTATAGTTTCTTTTGAATAAATTGTTGGATTAATTTCGGTATGGAAATTGGAAATATTGAGTGCATTTGCAAGATGTCCTTCGATTTACTGCAACATAGGATAAACAACGTTACGTTTGCGTATTTGGGACTGTCTTCTAATTTTCAACATAACAAACAAATATGGTTCTAAAGCTACGAGAACATGTTTCGCGCCAAAATGCCAATTTCAATATTCCCGCGCGAGCAGCTGATACAAATGGCAGAAATTTTAATCAACGCGAGGTGTGGGCATGATCAATTCATCGACCTTATTTTGCGGGGCAGAGCATCTGCCGTGGTAAATTATTGAGGATCGCCAGCAGAGAGTCGGAGGCATGTTCAAAGATTTATGCTCGACAGTATCGTAATTGTGTCGTAATGAGCCTCCATCTGGAAGGACTTCCGCCGCTCCTTCTCCTGATAAATAATAAATCGCATCGCCCGAAAAGTCATTTATCAGCATCCGGTTAAAATTTTATTGAGTTATTTTGCGAAATTGGAAACATCACACACATCAGCGGCGTAGGCGTAGGTCCCGGCCTCCGGGGTACCCGGGATAATCCGGCTGTCCGCGGGCGAGGATCTGCGCCGTAATGGCAAAATCCTTATTAGAGGAGTAATTTCCGCTTATTGATTAAATGGCGTGTGTTCCTCGTGCTAAGGTCTTTCGAGTCATTTAGAATTCTGCTCTTGAATTATTGCAGGTGAGGCAGCGCGGTGGCATGTCCTTGGTATTTCACGTGAGCCGCAAACCTTGTTACCTCAGAACCATGCCAGGAAATCTCGTTTTATTGATTTTTAACGTGTTGCAAGGCTCAGGGGCAGACTCCCGGAGAAATGAGGTCACCTGCATTTAGGAGTTTTACGACTCGAATCGCTAAATGGAAAATTTCAGTAATCTTATAAAACTGCATGGCAAGATGAATAACCCTCGCCGGTTCTTTTACGCCATTATCGCGAAAAGCTCCTTCATTAGGCCGGACTCGTTAAATTAAGGTCTCTGGAGTCTTTGTTTTTGTTCGTTCTTATTAGGGCCAAGGACAGCTGCTCGGGTGAAGTGTTGGATTAGTTTTCAACTCACGAACTCTTACAAAATGAGCCTATATATCAATTTAAATCCAACGTCCTACCGTCGAGTTCGCCGTCCTATAATTTTAACGAATCACCCCATAAAACTCCAGTCCTTAATTTTTATGGTGAATCAGGACTGTAGAATTTTCTAATGTTTATTGATTTATCGGAGCATAGCACGTATACCTAATTAAAACCCCTAGAGTTTCCAAAGGGAATAAAAACGTCTTTGATTGAATTGCAAAACTCAAAGTCCACTGAAAAATTCATTTAATTCCGGAACAAATATGCTCATGAGAGCCCTTATTATTACCTTTCTACTTACAAGAGAATATTCCAGCGTGTCTCATCGATTTCGATTTGAGATCTGTGCAGAAATATTTTAGATGATGGCAAAAACTCATTCTGTAAATTGCAAACTCTATCTAACTATAATAGTAGCTTTAGTAAAATGTAGCTAATAATATAAAAGAATTTAAATAATTATTAAATCCCATAGCGATAGTACAAAATATACTGTGCAATTATTATTTGAGCGGTAAAATGAATGATTGGGCAGTTAGATATATAGTTCCGTAGTTATCGACGTTTAACATTCTATAAGCACACATTTTTGCAATCAATTAATTTTTGTATTAATCAAATATATTTATCGGACCGATTCTGATTTAGTAGCTGCTCACGTGTAACTCAATTACTCATGTTATTGCGATTGCTGATTTTAAGTGAGTATTTTTGCGAAAGGTTAATTTTTTTTCACTCGGAATTCAAATAAATTTAAACCGTAGTTCAAATGTGAAAAATATGACTCAGCTGGGATGCTTCGCGCATATGATCAGACTTAATCTTAATCTTGAAAATACTTTGTAAGAGATGAATCTAAACATCAAAACAGAAAATAAATCCAACTTAAGGCAAAGCTTCGTTTAAGAATTCGGCCCTAAGAGTACTTTAATATTCCAACTTGAATCACTTAAATACTCAATTATCCGATCCATTTTGCGAGCCCTAATAACAGGGAGTATATCCATATTAAGATTTCTGCAAAACATGCTTGGCTAGCATAACTCAATTAATATTAATTAATGCTCGTAAATGCCTAGAATATCACAACTACACGGAGTGATTCTACTGGTTCGCTTAGTTTACTTGGCAATTAATCTCTTCATTGGTCAAAGCTTTTAGAAAATGTTCAATATCATTTTTTCCCTTTTCACAATGAATTAACTAATCTGAAATTTATTTCAACTTTTAACTGAGAAGTTTCGTAAAAGTCTCTATAGAAATAGAAGTGAAGAGGTTTTAAAACTTTAAATTGATCCATTGGAATTTATTGGTTTTTCATATCTCTTTATAAATATTTTTCATTTTTCTTGAAAATGCACATTAAGCCACATCTTTTCTAAAACTTCTACCAAAGGTCTTCTAAAATCCGCTCACAATGCCTTGTCCTTTCAAAACTAAGTAAGCTAGAAGATTAAAATGTTTGCCTGAAAGACACTGTATACCACAAGATTGTTTTTCAAAAGCGGGGAAGATTATTCCACAACCATTGGTTTTCCATAAACTAATGCCGGTCGGAAATAGAAGAAAAAACTCATTCTATTCAACCATCTTTATATTCTATAGTTAATATAAATATCAAGGCATTTTTAAAATAACGAATTTTTGTAGTTTTTGTAATGAAAAACTCCTTATTATTCTCGAATACTTTAGTTTAATTTTACGTTTTTCGTTAAAATATGACCAATCAGCTGTTTCATATTCTGGCGCCACAGTCACAAATTAAGAGCAATTAGTCGCCAGTTTGTGTGACCGATTTAAATTTATATCATAAGACTTTCAAAAGTTTTAGATTTTAATAATAGCTACTACCTTTTTGCTTATTATTGTCGACGTATTGAATTCGAGATGGTATGAAATAGTTCGATAGTCGTGAATCCGGAAAATTGTTTAACAAATATCAACTTGTAACCATTTTCTTCATTCGTCTGTGACTGTAAATTAGTCGGCAAGTGTTAAGAAACGCTGAGGAAAGTCAATTGCTATTGAACTTTTTTATTTACTATCTTCACGGAAGGTAGCAGAGCACATCCGAAAGATAAGCGGAGCTTAGGAAAGACGCTGAGTGATATTTGACTTACAGCTCTTTCTCGTTTCAGTTTCCGAAATGAACTTATTCTTGCTCATGTATCTTCCTTTATTTTATTTTATTTTAAAAATTGTTTTACTCTGCTGTTATGCATCGGGGAAGTAGTTCTGGTGTATTACTTCAAGATTTACAAGGATTGTCCGGCCTAATCCCAAACAAAACATTTTGCCGAAAATGTAAAATAAATGCTAAGAGGTTTAGAGGGCAAACAAATTATTTTAGGAGCAAATAACGTTATCGCTCCGCGGGCCACTTCCAGCAGGGAAATATCAATCAGAGGATTACCAGTTTTCGGGAATCAGCGCTTTCCTAGAGCCCCAAAATCCCGTGAGCGGTGGACTTTGCTCGTAATCACCGCCCTCGTTATCCTCCCCATCGAGCCCTGCTGGTAAATTTATGGCTCGGGGTTCCTATCCGCTTCAAACAAAACACCCCTGACCCAGGGGCTCCGGCGGACGGGCGGCGCACTCGGCAGACCCAGCGCAGATTAGACGGCCGCCAGACGCGGCTAGCGAGCGCCCCACTCGCCTTTGTTTTGACTCCCAGTCGGGCCGAGCGGGGCGCACTCGACTCAGCCCCACTGCGAAAACACTTGAGTTCGGGTACCTGGTTCGAGGTGCTCCTCTGACCTAATTCTCGGCCTCCAGCGGCTGTCGCGGCTCCTGCGGCTCGGGGAGCTTTCGCTGTGCGGTGGCCCACTGGTCCACCGGTGAATGCGACGGAATCCCCAAAGGGGCGCTCGTCGCGGGCGATCCACGCAAAATGGGCACAACTTCTCGCACCGAACCCACTCACTCCTCACCCCTCCGACGTGCACCGGGGGCCGCGATTTGCGATTTATCGGCTATTTCGACACTGCACCACAAAAGCACCCTGCGCCACGGGCAGCGCTGTCACCTCCGTCGACGGAGCGCGATTTCGCGATTTACGAATTAAATTTGAGCGAGCGGGGGCCGGGGTTTCGGCGGTCGCGGACGGAGCAGCACCGGCAGCGGTCAGTCAGAAACTTCTCAGCCCTTGCCGGGGGGAATGCAGGTGACCTGGCTCCCTTTGGTTTGACAATCGCCTCAGTGACAACTTGTAAACATGTGACGCCTCTCGACACCTTCGCACAACTGAGCCCATCCGGCGGCTGTCAAACGGTTTTCTCCACAGTGCCCAGAGAGGGAGGCACGTGCGGCATGCGCGCTCGCTGGTTCGGAGCTGGGGAAAACGCCTGGCACATGCAATAAATTTGGCGGGAGTTATTTTGCGGACTTTCGGGCGCTAAATTTTGGTCCTTTTAGTGTAGGGCTGGCCAAGAAAAATTGGTGTAAGAAACTAATAATCGCGGAAGCATTTTTATTTTCAACGATTTTTTCTTAACTCAAAACTAAGGAATATGGATAAATTGTTGAGCCTCTATTTTCGGAAAAAAATTAATTTAGTTTCGCTAAAATTCTTATTAAAATGTTTACTAATCTTAAGGGGTCTATCCACTTCTCAACTTTCAAAAAATTGATTTTTTTTTAATTTTTCGAAAGTATTGTGTTTCAGAAATACTGTGTAAACATTTTAAGAATATCCCAAGTATTCCTTCCGTATTTATAAGCGATTTTCGAAAGTTACTGCTTGGCGGCGTAATCGTAAAAAAAAAACTTTAAACGCGTTTTTCTGGAAACAACGTTTTTACGGTTTGCGTCGTAAATTTTTCAGAATCTACTCGACCAATTCTCTTCAAATTTTTTCCAGATATTTTATACATATGCGGGTATCGCCCCTACTAGAATCAAGTAAAAATATTAATTTTAAATTTTTTTTTTGCAATGAAATACCTAAAAACAATAATGTCATTTTAAAATTTTTTGTTTAACGTTCCGCCATTTTGTTACTTTTGCCCCAAAATTAATAATTCTAGCACGGGCCATAGCCATTATATTACTGATCATGAATCTTCTGTGCAGTGTTTTTTAATGTAACCCAAAAAGAATTATATCAATACATATATGTAGGTATTAGAATCGCCAAAATTAAATTCCCAAAAATTACATTTTTTTGCTTTTGAAGAAGTGGGTAACCCCTTAAAACAACACTATTTTAATTTTACACATACATATACATATGTATATCCACAAAATCTTTGCAAATAAAAGAAAAATTAGTTGAAAATGATTTTTTAACTAACGTCCTCCCAAAAATGGCAAAAATGTTAGCAAAACCGTGACAAAGAATTTTCTATTTCACTTTGTTTTCACCTTTTTAATTTGCTTTTTAATCTGTCGGGTTCTTTGATTCTATTAATTTTCTTCTTTTTTTCCTCTAAAACTCTTTAGGATACTCTTTTGCCCGAAATTAATATCGAAGAATAATCTGGTTTTATTTAAGACTTTGGAATTAAATTAGACTAGTAATTAGTTATTCCTTTTATTTTGAGTGTGATTCGGGAATTGGTTATAAACATTTTTGAGTTGTGTATAAATGAATCTTACAAATCCGATGTGTGACTTATATTGAATGAAAATAATAAGGAACTTATTTGTCAAGTGTTGCCTCAAGACTTATTCTACTTTACAGATAGTAAAAAAATACATAATACTAAAAATTAAATTAATAATATTAAAAATAATAGAAGATCTGGAGCTTCTCCTGGAAAAAATCGCCGCATGATATTATACTTACTTAATTTATAACAATAAACTGAGCTATTTTTAAAGAATGTTTAAGAATATGTAAATTTAGAATATAATTTTATGTCTAAATAAATCAAATCGCACAGACAAAAAATTAAGTTCATGTAAATTATGCTATGATTTTTAAAATAAATATTTAAAATATATATTTGGAAAAATGCTATTAATAATAATAATAAATCAAATGAGTAAGGACAGGCTAAATGACAAGACCCAGTCGTAATAGACTCGTGTCGTGCGTAGCTTAAATTCTTATTTTTTGAAGTATTAACGAGGAATACAATTTGAAAGCAGATTTACTTTCGATGAGGATTAAAGGATTAAATATATAAGAAAAAAATAAAAGATGATATGCCAGAGAAATTTTCGAGAGCATTTTTCAAAACTAAAAAATAATGTTTAATGTTAACTATAATACTATATTTTTTGATTTATCTGCAAAATTTGGGGCCGCATTGAAAAACTTTTCTTTGAGAAAACCGCGTTTAAAGTTTTAACTGGACAACGGAGCTCAACTCAGATATTTAGACGTTAAAAGTCTCATATCTTTCCAATAAAAATGTTTGCTAGTTGTTTTTTAAATGTTTAAAATGAAATTATAATTTCTGCTGCAAAAAAGTCATAATTTTAAAGTAAGATAAATCTTTAAGCGACACTTGAACTAATTTTGAACTAATTAGGATGAGGACTGCCGTGTAAAAGTCTTGATAGGGTAAAATTAAAAACCTCTGAAGTCGGATTTAATTTGCAGATCATTAATTTCGAGTAAATTTTAGGCCAACTTCCAAAGTTGGGACACCCCAGATAACAGATTAACTACAAGTCAAAATTTAGCCGACAGTATCATGATGAAAAGTAAAAGATTTATTTTCTAGATTTGGGTACCTACCTACTAGGGACTTAATCAGTTAAGTCGCAGATAAATTGCAATTTAATAAAAAAGTTTAACTTAATTTTTTAATTCAATACATTAATTACAAATTGCAATTCCGAGGGAATTCGAATTTTAATGCAATATATTATAATTCCTAACAGAATGATTTAAGCCCGAGGGGAAAATGTTACTAACAGCTTTAAAAATGTAGAAACGAACTCAAGGGTCCTAACAACCAAATTAAAATATTTATTTTTAAGTTAATTACATGATTCGGTTACTATGCTTCTATGAATTGGAAAAGATCATCCCACCCGCATTTCAAAACATTTATGTGGTATTAATCATATTCTAAGGGAAAAAGTTAATAACTTTGCCACCTTCTTGAAGACCAACCTAATTAACTCGTAATTTCTAATGAATTTTCCTTTGCGTACCAACACCCACCGCACCTTGTTTTCGCAACACCTTTTTCCCGTTGCTAGTATTTTTCAAAAAGGTTTCCTAAGGGTTCGCTTCCCGTTCCCAGAGTACACATATCACACATGATGACTTCATTAACTTTCAACCCATCTTGTTGTGCTCTGATCTGAGCATTCTTCCAGATACGTCTGCCAATTACGGATATTGCAGGATTAGGGCCAGACTTTTCACTTTATTCTTCAGACCCAAAAATTCCTAGAAGATAAATCAATTTCCAGAACTCCGCTGTAGCCTGAGGCTGCGGGTGTTTGAGGCCGCCACGGCGCACCACCACAAGCCGAAAGGAGGGCACCCGTTCCGGTTGAACAAAATCTTTTTGCACGGGATCGAGTTGTTATAAAAGCAGAGGCGCCGGGACGTTAATTATAATTCAGGAGATTCCTGATCGATTTCCTTTCTCCCGATTGGGCGTATCAAAGCATTGCCCCTGGCATGAATTAGGGTTCTTTTCAATAGCAGAAAAAGACCTACGACGGTCTAATAATTCAATAATTAATGGAAATGTCTGAATATCTAAGCATGATGAGCAAAATTCGCATGGAAACCTTCGAAATTCGTTACAATAATTTTTTTTTTTTAATTTTAAAAAAAGATGAAAACATAAAAAGGCTCGTAAATGGACATCATTTCAGTGATATGCAAAATAAGTTCAGTGCCAGTTCACGGCATCGCGTGCTAAATCAACAGGGCCTTCAGGTTTTAAAACCTCTGAGGGTAACCTGAATTCCAGTTATTCTAAATTGCCTTTTAACATGCAAATGATTTTTAAAGCTCCCAGGACTCCGCTCAGCAGGAGCTAAAATGCTTTCCGGCGTCAACTGCTACCTCACATGGCCAAGGATTAAAGTCGCGAACAAGTTTTAATTTTGAGCCATTTTGTAGATTAAGGTCACAGTTGTTTTGCTTTTGGATCATTGTTTCGATAAAGTCTGATTGGTGTTCCCATCAGATAATCTACTATGAAAGTTTACAAAAATCAATTTATTTTTATATACCTATCCTAAAAATTTAAATTTTTAAAAATCACTCAGTAATTTTAATTAAAACTTAGAAATATTTAACATCCCCAAAACATGTTTAGTGTTTTTCTCAAAACTACTTTTTTTATTTGCCATTGATTATTACAAAAAAGGAACACTTTCGATCTTTCTGAAAATTTTACACATTTGTAATTCTGTTTCCTATCAGAATTATAATTTTTTAGGTATATATCATATGAAATACTACCTATTGCTGCAACGTATCTGATGAAAAGATTTCGGAAAATGAATGATGCTGAAACTCCGTTTTAGAGGTCATAGACTTCAAAAATGAAATTTATTTGTACATACATATGTATGGGAAATAACGAAACTTGTGGACACGATAGAGGCCTATTTCTTAATCGATTTTGACCAAACTTCGTCTACACGTTTATCCCGCTAATATCGGTCAACGGGGTGGGGATTTAGCGGCTACGTAAGTTATAATACATATATAAAAAATGGTTTGGATCCCAAATCTTTCGTATTTCTTAACAGCTATTGACCAAATTTAATGTACACATTGACAACATGTAGTTCTCATGTTACAAAATGATGGTAATCGGTCAAAGGGGTGAGCGGCTACATCAGTTTCTAAATGTGATTTTTTTACCGCGATAGCTGCCGCATTTCTAAATGGATTTTGATCCAACTTTGTGTGGATTTGGGGAAGGGGGAGGCGAACTCTTATCTCGCTATGTATTTTAATTTATTTCCATGTAGGACCGTATATTTCTTTCATTTATATTGATGATATACTTAGTTTTATGAAACGTTGGTCTAGATATTTTTCCAACCCCTATCTCTTCAAAAATTTCGAAGTTTTGGTTTTTGCATACCGAACTTATCGAGACAGACCAAAAACGTTTTCTCAATTTCAATCTTCGTCACCTGCCCTGGTGTGATCCGCGTGGTCTTCCTTTTTATGCAGACAGATCAAACATTTTGGAATGACGACTCTATCTAACCGTAAAAAAATTGCAAGTGCTACTTAGTAAGTAAACTTTTAAATCTTTTTAATACTAACTCACGCCCCGTGCGACCAGAGAACAAAACTTTCTTTACTCTTCTCATCATAATAGAACTAATTATGATGCTTTTGTACCAGTATCAACCATGTCCACAGTCTACAATCCTAAGTATTAGCTCAGTTGACTTCCATCATACTAAAGAATGATAAAAAAAAGCCACTTTAATAACTTTGTTAGGACTACAAGTAACACGTTATTTTGTTTTTTGTTTTTTATTAAATATCAGATGGTATAATGCGCCTGTTGATGATCAATGTATATTAATATTATTTATATTTCTTAAATAACGCTTATTTGTCTATTTATATTTTTCAATTAGGGTTTCTAAAGCAGAACTCGTATTTTAATTTATTATAGTCTGAGTTGCACATGTCGACGCGCGGATTTAATTTTAATTACATATTATTATTCATAATCTTTCCTTGTTGAGGCTAAAATTTACTAAATTCATTCAAGGAAATAACTTTGCCCTTTTAACTTTTGTTTATTTTATCCATTTAATTTGAAGTTACATGGACTTTTGATTATTCGCAATATTTTGTAACATGGTTTAAATATCCAAACACTAATGCTAACTTTGGGAATTAAAATAATTTGGGAACCACCAATGAATATATGTACGTACAGTACATAGCTTATTCCCTATTCCGTTTGGAATGCTATGTAATCCCAAACCGAGCTTCTTGGTGAAATGATTTACTATTTTCTCTCTAATTAGTAAAATACCAAATTATTATCCATAAATATCCAACGAGTCTTAAACGAGACATAATAAACCAAATGGCGCCATATGTATATGCGAGTGCTACACTACATTACGTCATGTTTCATAGTGTCCTGAGAGTTTCTTAGAAATAATGTAAAAGGGTTTAAAGTTGTGTCATAATTTGTAAGCTTCGAAACACCCGCTAAACTTTATGAATTGTTTGACAGTAGAATGGGTTGTAAAGGATTTTCCACAACAAAATTTCGCCTCGGAAATATCTTTTCTTTGTGTTCAGGGAACCCTCACGGAAGTAGACGTGATGTTTCAGTTTTCATCCATAAAAGAGCTTATCATCTCTTTTTTGCACCTTCACCTTCATAATCGGATTATTTTGAAGAATTTTCTGAGTTTTGTAAAACAAGCGGTCGTACCTACTATTACAAATTCAATGTCATCTATTTTATTTATCAGCTTAAAGTTAAAATTAAAACATTATTTATTTATGATTTAACTTTTATGTTACTTGTGCAGTTAAAGGTATACAACACACCAACCAAAAATTACTCGCTCGACGTCACCAAGGCTCAATAGATGTGCTTTTGTATGTTGTTTTAATGACTTTACAATATGCAACCGATTGACATCTTTTACAACGAATTAATAGGAATATTTATTTATTTTATATAGTAGTAATTGGCATATATGGTTCTCCATATATGTATGCCACTTACTAGCCATATAAAAGAAAATGAATGGATAGACTTTTCTGTCATGTCGTGATATCAGACTGAAAAAAAAATAGAATTTTTAGCATGTATAACTACCCCAAACCCCACTTTTTCTATTGCTTTTGCTTGTACATAAACAGCTCAGATAAAACAGAACTCTTTACACGCATACACCCTACGGTGAAAAATAGGGCTTCTATTTTTAACCGAACTGTCGACTACTTAATTCAGGAGCAAAGGATCGATTAAAAATTATTATTTTAAAATTGGCTTAATGCAAATAAGGGTACAAAGCTAAAAAGAGCACGTAGCTCCTGCACGGAATACTTCTCTTTTAAACCAGGACAATATGATGCCATCATCCTTAGCTTGCTGAAAGCCAAAGTAAGCAAAAAGACTTCCTTTGTTTGAAGATCTTTAGCATTCCGGCGCTGCAGAAACCCATAAAAAAGAATTTAACGAAAAATAAATGCTGAAGGGGTCAAAGAGCTTTATGATAGTTGAGGTTGAAAAGAATTTTTATATTTGTACTCTTCATACTAGAGAACTGCAATTTGCCCCGAGTAATTTTATAAAATTTAAAATATTTAATTACTTTCAACGAGTCGTGTAAAAGCAAAGCTCCTGTAGATAGATATATCACAGATTTTCACAAATTCCCTTTGTCATGTTACGCACGAAAACGCTAATTTATCGACCACTGCGGATATTCATTTACTGGCTGACCGTCACTTAACCCAAAATTGCTTGCCGGAGAGGCAGTGAAATTTGACTTAGTTGAAACGTTAAGGGCGGCAGCATTTAGGGCTATGTATTCTATGTTGAAGAGGGCGGCAATCGTTTTATCTGGTCTACACCAGAAGCTGCCTTTTCCTATTGAGTACGCATTAAACGTGCTGTGATTTAATACGCCTAATTCCCTTCCCTTTCAACGCTTTGAGTCCTTCCACTCGAAAAGGATATTCGAATTCTCACATTATTTCCATTTAAAGAGCTAATGACTGGAAAAGGGAAATTTTACGAGTTAGGAGATAAGCTTTTAAGTAAATGAGAAGAATTATAACGTATCAATAGTCTACCAAAGATAAGATGAAAGTTGAAAAGGCAACCTTCCAAAACTGTTAACAGTTGATTTTCAGTAGTTGCTTAGCCGTAAAATAGTACAAAATCGTACAAACAGGCGATTTTTATCGGTTTTTTTGCATTTGTCTAATTACTGCAATTACAACCAAGTATTTAACGCCAAAAAAGTAGCCCTAGCAGCAATATTTACGAATTTCATTTTTTAACCTATTAATTTTTAGTAGTTGCTTAGCCGTAAAATAGTAAAAAATCATACAAACAGGCGTTTTTCATCGGTTTTTTTGCGTTTTTCTAATTACTGCAATTAAAACCGAGTATTTAACGCCAAAAAAGTAGCCCTAGCAACGATATTTACGAATTTCGTTTTTACCTATTGATTTTTAGTAGCTGCTTAGCCGTAAAATAGTAAAAAATCAAACAAAACGGCGATTTTTATCGGGTTTTTTGCATTTGTCTAATTACTGCAATTAAAGCCGAGTATTTAACGCCACAAAACTAGCCCTAGCAACGATATTTACGAATTTAGTTGTTTTACCTATTGATTTTTAGTAGCTGCTTAGCCGTAAAATAGTGAAAAATTGTACAAACATGAGCTTTTTATTGGGTTTTTTGTATTTGTCTAATTACTGGAATTAAAACCGAGTATTTAACTCCAAAAAACTAACCTTAGCAGCGAAATTTACGAATATGTTTTTTCGAATACAAATAAGAACCTAAAATTTTAACATCAACCTCGGTAACTAAGCCATTCTTTATTTTTTTTATATGCGAAAATCTGTTTAAAAATAAATGAAACATTTCTTCTCAACAGAAGGCTTTTATCAGTTTATTATTAATATAGTATAGAGCATCGATTTCCCTCTGTTAAATAGAAACTTTTTTAAAGCGAACAGAACTTATGGATTCTGTTAATGCCATTCAATACAGAGTTATAAAAATTTAATAACAATTTAAAAGAATAAAATCTCAATACGACATATTGTTGTTAGAGAAATTGCAAATAAATTAAAAGGAGAAAGCGAATATATTCTCTCAAAGGTAAGAATTATTTAAATGGAAAGATTTGTTAAGAATATTACCAAAAATCCTAAGGATATATTTAAAATAAAATATAGTATTAAAATAAATTGCAATTAAAAATGTTAAATCCCTAATATGAATATGTAGGTAATCATTCCCTTTCATTCCTAAATTCGAATTAATTATTCCTTGAATAATTTATTAAAGTAGGTTCTCTTTATTATGTGAACAACGTTTTCCATGATCCGTGTAATGGCTGTATCCTGGGTCCCTAAATTTAATCATTGCCAATTTCCGCACTTGTGAGCAAATGTTTTCTTAAAAACCCATTTTTCTTCTCTTGACTTTATGATTGCTGTCCTTTGCACACATCTCTGAGGGTTCGTTTAGTTAAATCGTCTTCAAAGCATCTTTTTTGATGGGTGTGATGTTTTTGCTAGAACAAGTAACTTTAAGCAAGTGCTCTTTACTGTGTTAGCAACACTTAAACTGAAAATTCTGTATTTAATTTGTAATTACGATATAGTAAACAACGAATAATACCTAAATGTAATAGATTGTATTGAGCTTTAAAATAAATAGAAAGATAACCTAAAAGTATTGTTGGTAAGTTTAAAGGTTACCAAGACCTTAAAGGTCAATAAAAGAAAAGGGAAAATACTCGAATTTATATTTAGAAATCCGTGAGAACACTTCAATTCGTATAAATAATGAGTCTCACTAGGTTCTTTAAATCTTTTCGAACTTCTAAGGTATTCGATTGGTAAATTTTATTGCTCCTGAATGGTCATTCAACGCATACTTTTCAAGTATTTAAAATGGGTACACTTCGCTTAAATAAAAGTACCAGTGATTTTCTCTCTTTTTTCAGTGAACAGAATTAAATTTTGTTGAAGGACTCGAACGCGTAATGCTTCCCTTTGACCTTTATTAAATCCAAAGGCTTATGGAACAGCATTTGCTGTATTATACCTTGTTTTAAGATGAATAAAAGAAAATGTTTGATTAGATTATTTTCAACATAAAACAGTGATGGTTGCATTCTTTGAATATGTTTAATGATTAAGTGATTTTATGTATACACCTTATTAAATGTATAATACCATATTAACTTTACTTTTGATATTCTTGTTTTATATTTAGAATA
This sequence comes from Eutolmus rufibarbis, assembly GCA_963920795.1. Classification (NCBI taxonomy): domain Eukaryota; kingdom Metazoa; phylum Arthropoda; class Insecta; order Diptera; family Asilidae; genus Eutolmus; species Eutolmus rufibarbis. The sequence continues at coordinate 35,120,507 of OY987205.1, forward strand.
TACCATTTTATAAAACTCTTTGAAAAAGTTCTTGACCTTGAATGTGGGCATTATTATAGTTTTACATTAACATGTCCGAATTATTCAATTTTTATTAAAATTTCTCTAGTGATTTTTATAAATTTTTCCAGTTTAATTTTTTGAAAAATCTGGAAATCTTGACAATGGGCAGCGATTTAAAAAAACACTTTGAGTTCGAAAAATTTGATTTATGCTAATAAATGAAATAAAAAAGTAATAGATGTCCTGAACATTTTATAGGCTATAACCTATCTTTAATATCGCAGTAAACATAAATTCTTTTTCTAAGGACTTGAAACGACCTTGAGAAATTCACAAGTCTTGCATATTTCTCATGTTACCTACTTATTTTAAAGTAGGTAGTGCTTTTAACAAAACAGCTAAACATTTTGCTGTTCCAACACTTAATAACTTTTACCTTAGAAAATTAAGTTTAACTCAATTAAAATTTAACTGCATTCAGAGTGAGTTAGAGCACCGTTCGCAAATTAATTCACGACGGCTCTATATAACGAGGACAACCCATTTCATAGTCACGAGCCCTTAAACAGGCAACTCCTTAAATCCTTAAAGTGATTCAGAGACTAAACAGGGAAGGGAGAAAATATGTTTACAAATTAACAACAACCTGAGAGGGTTTAATGGAAAACGTTGTCTTATTTAAGGTGGAAGCAGTGTAATAAACTTTATAAACGTAGACATCAAAACCAAACATAATTTGATTAAGTCACCTCAACTGAGAGGTTAAGGAATATACGGCTACTTGTGGAGAGCGTACACATTTTATTGTCATTCGGGAAATTATTCTAAATTCTCTGAAGTTTATATATCTACTCAAAATGATATGGTGTTATCTATTATTATTTATTTATTAATTTGCTTAATACAAGCTACGTACAAAGGAACTTAAATTATACTAAGCTAAACAGAGAAAAGGGAAAGTAGCCTAAAAATTATGGATAACTAAATATTACAGACAGAGTTACGACTAATTTATTGCAATTGAGAGATAATCACAGCCTGCTATAAAAAGTTGAAAAAGCGATTTATTGATAATATTTAAGTAAATTAAGCAATTTGCAGAATTTTTCTCTTTTTAATTGACTATAATAGAAAATGTTGGTTATCATGCAATTTTCTTTAATAACCTTTTTTTTCCCAATTCACAAGCTATAATTTTTCAATTATCAGCATAAAGCGAGATTGGACCTTGTCCTGTTATTAGGGTCTCTGAATGAGTAAACAAAGTCCTTTTTGTGAATATTCCTGTGAAAATTATAATTAGGATGGGCAAAGGGAATTAGGGGTTTTACTAAAATTAACAATTTTCTCTTAAATACCTACCGGGCAAGTGAATTAGCCTCGCGTAAGCTTTGACGATTTCATGATGGCTCGCAAAGTTTCTTAAAATGAAGTTGCAAGTCAGGAACAACTTGTGAGATGGAAACAAGAAAACAACTAGGAGCTTATCTCTAACATTGTTTTCTTATAGCTTTATTATATACCAAGGAAGAAACCTTGGATGGATTTTTTTAGCAAATTAGGTGGAAACTGTCAGAACTCTTAACTTTTTCAGTTTGGCCACAAATGCTTTTTCTTTTACGTTCTCTAAAAGTGTAAAAAGGGTTTTATGTTTTAGGTTTGCAATTATATCTGAACCGACAAAATTTAAAGTTATATAAAATTATAAAAGAAATATGAGATAAATATTAAGAAAATGTGGAAACAATCCATCAAATACCCTAAAATAAATATACATATACACCTTTAGACTGAAATGTCCAATTTATCACTAAAGTTTTCTTCATACACTTTGCCAGTTACCAGTCAGACTAAACAAGACATTTTATGGAAAAACTTTTTCCAGGTGGGTTTTCTTATATCAGCCGATAAGGCGGTAAATTTAAACTTAACGTCTCCTTAAAGTTATTCTTCCAGCGAGACCATTAGATTTGCGATGACCAAGCCCAAAACACATTAAAAGTTTTCACGCAGATAAATTGTATTTGGCTCTCTCAACTTTAAATCGATGTGGGGATGGAACGCAGGTGAGTTTTCCAAAATTTTCATGATAAAGAATCACAATCTAATCTCCTTTGGTGGTTTACTTTGAGGGAAACGGCCGTAAAAATTTATTGGCTTTTGCTACTTTGCTGCACGTGAAGAAGCACTGTGTGTTTGATGTAGCCATGATTCGCGGTTACCTCAGAGAAGAGCCGCTTTAGTTCGAAATTAATTAGATTTTAGCCTGTCATCGCATAATCTAAAAACAATCTGGCTGTGGAAATACTTGACATGATGTTAAAGGCTTTCAAAGAAGTTATATTGGTGCGATAAAAGTTTTGTTTGATTATAATTTAGGATAAAAATACGTTTCATCCTACGTTTATTTGGCTTTTCAAAAAAAAAAACAAAAGAAAGATTTTACAGCAATATATGTTTTAAAGTATATTTTCGCTTATCCAAACCTAGCACTAAAATAGTTGAATAAATTTTAGACTCTAGCACTAAAATGCATGATTTCTATTGTATATACTTATAAGGTTGAATTATTATATAATAGAATAAATAAATAAAATTCTTCGTTCACATATATTAATTTTTAAAAAAAGCACACAAGAACATGGCAATTTTCGAAAAAAAAACCCTGACCTTCGAATTTGCGCTTTAATGCTCTAAGCAGCTGAGCTACCATGGCCAATTATTGATGAGTTGACAATAGGATATTATAACATCTAGGCTATAATATCGCTATAAGTAGTTCCAAAGATAGAGGAGCGGAGAAAGGAACACGTATTGATGCATGTTTTTAGCAATGTATCGCACTCACGGAAACTTCGGAACGACAAATTTTGGGCTCTGTACATCCAGCCCTTTCAATTCAAACAATATTCCGGATGTCTAATACATACAAAAAAGATTTCGGACACCAAACAAATATCTTCTAACTATTTCAGATAAATACTTTTTAAGTTTTGGGCAATTTTAAGTCCAATAAACTTACTATTACTAGATGTCTGCGAAAAGCAGGATTTATTTTTGATACGGAACTCTTAAAATGATCAAAAGTTTTAGGAGCTCGAAATTTAACTAAAATTAAAGTTCAGGGATGTTACATAATAGATCATTTCTATAAATATTGCTTACAATTTATATAATCAAAATGCATTATTATTTAATTACTAAACCCTAGGTTTTTGAAAATTTTTCTTGCGTATTCATAATCCTCAAAAATAATTCTATAAAGATCAGACACATATATCAGTATATTAGGTCCTAAAATTTTATTTTTGAAGGGTTAAACCTATTAAACTTAATACGGCTTGAACTACAAAGTAGATAGTATAAAATATAATATTTTTTTTCAAAAATGAACCAGAAAGTATCATATTAAGCCTTCACCTTATTAAAGTTTAATGGATTTCACCTGCTGTCTTCGCAGGTTGCCAACCTGCTTGACAAAGTACCAATTTCTGTAAAAGGTGAGAACCCCTTAAATTTTTACGTGTTGCGCATTACCTGCGAACACACTTGGCACATTTCACAATAAAATGCATTTTCATGTAGACCATGTAATGGAGTATTCGTCCGTAAACTTGAGCACATGTGCTAGATATGATTTTCCTAAAGGTGGTATCAGTTGGTGTCACCTTTAAATTTCCACACTTCTGATTCTTCGCAAGAATATTAAGTTCAAGTGTACGAAAAGTTAAGGGAAATTTGGTCGGATGCTCCCGCTATCACTCTTTGATATTCCATAAAACTAAGGAAGGTTCGTTGGAGGCTCTTCACGCTATTGCGCCCCAATCTTTAGGATTGTTTTTTACCCTTTTTTATGGTTTATCACTTTCTTCCTAAGGGCGGATTTTTTTCCTTTTATTAAATTCCGCTCGTGTGCTCTTCTTATATAGCAAAGAAACCCACTACTGGGTGTAATGGAGCATTTGGACTTCTCAGATCTTTCGGGTCTACGAGTTAACCGATGGAACATAATTTGAACGCATTAACTTTTAAACCACTTGGATCTTGGAAACTGAAATAGAGGAAAGTACAGGACTGTGCACTGAGTGAGCATTTTATCACATCTTAAATTAACTGACTATAAAATGAAACTAAAATACGATTATTTTCAAATAAAATGAATTATTCGAATATGCATTTTCAAGTTAGTGCACATAGATGTTTTGAATTTCTGAACTTTTGGTCCCATTCACACAGGAGCAAAGCATCCTTCGACCTAATTTCTAAAATATATTTTAATTAGTGGTACGCAAGGAAGGCTAACCAAAGTATTCCAGCAATACTTTCGAAGTTTATACCAACTTTGAATGAGATAAGGCAACGGTCAAAAGAAACATATTGACCACAAAGTAAAGGATAATGTTTATCACAAATTATTAATATTCAAATGTTTTCCACTTTGTATAATCACATTGAGATTTAAAATAAAACTTTGAGTCTCCTCTCTGAACCTTTAGTGTCTACAGTGAATAGAAAATATAATTTGATTCTTCTTGGGTAAAATTGAGAAAGTACAGAAAAAAAGATTTTCTTTGGATATTCTTAAACTAACTTATTTAATTTTTAAGGTATTGCAGTTTACGTAATTGCTAGGAAAAAAGTTTATCATTAATAGTAATTTTAAAGGTTTCTAATATGTATGTTACAAGTTATTATAGAAAATTGAAGTTTAGAATGTATATCACGGATAGCATTTTTTGCACCTTTTCTACTTTCAGATAGAATCATGAGAAATTTCGCCTACTGTTTTGGTTTTTATGCTGCTGCATTTAAAGGTTGAAAAATAAAGAGTTGAAACTAGTTTAATAATAAATGGTACTATATGAGCTTTCGATAAGCGTTTGCTTCATTATTCTATGACTTTTTATTGTGGGAGATATTATATAAGCTTTAAAAATATGTAAATTTTCATTGCACCATATAACCATCTATATCGCCAGAAAAGTCCTAGTTCTACGTCAAAAATAAAGCAATAAACTAGAGATTTTTATTACTACCACTTAATCACCTAAGTATTAACTCAAAACAAACTCTGACTAGCGGAAGGTGTAATTTCACAAAATTTATTTTAGTCTTTTTCCGATATCCGGATTTAACTTAATATCTATGATTTCTTTTGATCAATTTACTTTAAGTTTGACAAACTTAAAAATTCGATTTTATTGACATTTTCTTTTCAGTTAGATATTTTATGAGCTATTATTTCATATTCAGTAGTACAATCAGAAGAAATTTGATTAAAACAAATTAAAAACTGTAGAAGATGCAGAGCTCCAAGTGAGGGTCAAAAAAATGTATCTTAACCATGGTATCACTTCATGTAATTGGTGTGAACTAAAATCTTTAAAAAAAGTATATAAAAAACTAAATTATTTAAAAAACAAAAAACCCGACTGTAGTAAAAATATCAACTGAAAAGCGAAAAACAAGCTCTATAATCTATAGAAAATTGTAAGAGCAATGTCCTTATAAGTAATGCACCATGCAATTATTTTTTGTTCGATACCTCGTTAACAAATAATACAATTTATACTATTATTTAAATATAACTTAAATATTGGAAAAGGTATTGCTGGCGGGGACCAATTAGTCCAAATGTTACTTTTTTTCAAGAAATATGTTTTGTCGTTCATTGCTTGTCCCCGCCTGCAATACCTTTTCCAATATTTAAGTTATCTTTAAATAATAGTATAAATTGTATTATTTGTTAACGAGGTATCGAACAAAAAATAATTGCATGGTGCATTACTTATAAGGACATTGCTCTTACAATTTTCTATAGATTATAGAGCTTGTTTTTCGCTTTTCAGTTGATATTTTTACTGCAGTCGGGTTTTTTGTTTTTTAAATAATTTAGTTTATTTCACACTTTTTTTTTGATTTTCCTGTCAAAATGGTAGCATCAAAGTGTTATAACGTATATATATTTGTAATGGGCTATTTATTAGCTTTCATTTGAGACCCATATTGTTATAATAAAAAAAAATTTTTTTTTATTCCCCTCCATTTTTTTTTCGCGGAAGCCATATTGAAATATTATATGCCCATTTGTAATAGGCTATTTATTAGCTTTCATTTGAGACCCATATTGTTATAATAAAAAAAAATTTTTTTTTATTCCCCTCCATTTTTTTTTCGCGGAAGCCATATTGAAATATTATATACCCTATAGCACTCCGACAATTAAGACGAATCGAATGACACCTTATATGTTAAAATCTGTCAAGCCGTTTAGCCTGCAGAGCGACACAACGAAATAGACATACATACATACATACATACGCTCGAAAAACATAACCCTCCTTCGGCAATCGGGTAAAAAGAACAACATTTATAGCTTATGGAAAAACATTTTGACTTTTTCCTATCCTAAGAATTGAAATTTTTGGATGGATTTAATCACGTTCACGTGATAAAATCAGTCACAATGAAAAAAACCTTCAAAAATCAAAATCGATCATAGTTCAAAAATCATAGTTTCGCGAAAAACGTATTCAAATATTTCTCACGAAACCTGTAGCTATAGAGCCTACACCCTTAAAATTTTGAACATACGTTGATGGTGTTTGCTAAGTACGCGCTAAGAAACTATTTTTCGAAATTCAATCCCTAAAGAGGTAAAAGAAAATATAAAAGTTTGTATAAAAAGAAATATATTTTTGATTCGATTTACTTAAAACCGCACCATAAATGCATATCTAAAATGCTAATATTGCTATATACATAATAAAAATTATTACTTTCAAATATACAAAATAAACAAATTAGTATTTATATTTGCATAGTAAAAGCAAAACATGGACCAATTATTTTCATACACACATATGTATATTTACCATACCCCTAAATCGGAAAATAGATTTACAAATTTTGGTTTATAACCAGAAACTGAGGTTAAACGAAACAATCACAAATTAAACAGAAGTTTTCAATGAAACTCTTTAATCTAATGGCTGATGCACACAGCATTGCCTTTGCAGACCAAAGTTTTCTCGCAGCTGCAAGTATAAATAGCGAAAATGCCGGAGACCGAAAACTCATTGCGGTAGAAGCAGCAAATTTATTCAAATTCAGCCCTACTCTGCAACAAGGAAAAGTTGTCTCTTTCCGACTAAAATCAAGTGTAAGAAATTTTTCAGTGGCACGATAGTCGTCGGGTGTATCTATTTCAATTTAATCTCTTCAGACGAGATACATTCCTCCGCATCGGATCCTTTTACCTTTGTCTTAAAGAGATCAAAAAGAAACTCATTGCACTTCGAGAACGTCACCTGCAGCTTATTTATGAAGTAATTTTCGCACAACATTTTTCGCAAGGACACAAAAGTACCAGAGTGCCTTTTGTGATTATGCCAATCCCTTTCAAGTTTCAACTCCAGAAATTCTTAAAGTAAACGCAGTGCTGCAAACTGCTGCCGGGATCGGTGTGCAAAGAAAAATAAAACAAAAAAGATGCAGTAGGTACAGACAGACTACAGCCCCATAAAATTCATTACCAACATGACTTACGAAATTATCTGAGATGAATGGCAGCGAATTGCCGTCATCTCGAGAAGGATCACAGATCCAGCCCCTGTCGCATCTCAAGATTCTGCTTGGAGCCACCCCGTGCTGAGTTACCCTATAAATTACAAGGAGGACCAGCTGGAGTTTGCCCTTTCGATTTCAGATTATGGCGAGGCTGTTGGCACACTTCTGGCGTCTCCAGCTAGGTTCTTGACCTGAAGAGACATGCGTCTTTCCATCTCTACGCCATAATTCCAACTGTCTGTCTCTATAAAATACGACTTTCCGTAGAAATATGCTGTTGTTCCCCAACCTCAAGCGATATGCTCCTTCTGCAGTGCTACACTTAGAATGAAAGTAAAAAGGAGAATTTCACTCCAGTCAACAGATAGCCTCTTCCCCAGTCCTGTGGGCTCTGCAGGAGCGGATCCCGTGGGGACTGCCATGCGCTGTGACGCTGCGATTAGCGTGACTGTAGCCAAGAAAGAGCACATGGTCCTGTCCTTAGTCACTGCAGGGTCGCGCACATACTTTTGACCGACTTCCATAATTTATTCATAAATTCTAGTCTGCGGATGTTAATTTCTTTTCAAGGATGTCTAAACTCGTCAATTATCGGTGAGCACGAAAGTTACAATGCTTAAAGCTATTAGCAGATATAAATATATGTACATACGTACATCATAGAAAGTATAGAATTCTTTGATATTTGAGAAATACATAAAATGTCCAAATTAAATAAAACAATATTTGAGATAATTACGAAGTAGCACATTCATACATTTTATATGCCCATCATGTCGAAACCCTTTTTCTCAGAAACGGCTGGAGGTATCAAATTGAAATTAATACCAAATAGTAAAGTCTACAGTCTTATAATATGGGTAAAAGAAAAATCAGAAAATTATTAATTTCTTCACCCTCGGTACAAAACCATTCGCCCTATACTCTCAATTGTCCGTCTTTTTTTCTTAAAGGGACTTTAATTGCGTAGGCGGCAGAAATATGATTTACTTAAACCTTTAGAAAAGTATAACTATTTAATATGACACCGTTTAAAATATATGAAAAAATGTTTTTGTACCACCCTGTCATTTAATTTTCAAAGTGTACCATTCGAAAATGAAAAATTATTTGAATACCTATTTATTTAGCCAATTGCACAGGCACAGCATTGCCTTGACCTTACAAAAAATATTTAATTATAAAATGCATAGTACAATAATATTTCTAGAAATAAAATGATTTATAAGCTGAATACTAATTAATTCAATTAAAATCACGTACATAAATGTACGAACATTTGTTATTTGGTTCGATGAGCGTCGTTCTGTAAGAAATACGAGTTGGGAGATTATAAGATCTTAATGTTAATACCGACTAGCGTCAATAATTCACGATAATCAACATGGCGCACAGTAACTAATGCATAAAAACAGTTTTAGAAACTTCGCGACGATTGAAAAAATCTTGAAACCAAGTCTGAGATACATATGATTATGAATAGAGTAAAATTAAGCCAGATAAGTGGTAGCTATAATTAAAATTATGAGACTTACAGAAAAAAAGACTTGACAGAGCATTTTTCAACACATACAAACAAACGATTAAAGTAACACCATTTAATATAACGATTAAAATTATTAATTGCATACAATTATTAAAGCAAATTTCAGAACAAAATTAGATTTAAACATCTGTTTTAAAATTCAAATGGTTAGATACTATTCTAAAGGCACAACAACATAATTTTCAACATATTTGATTTAAAAAATTTAACAGAATTTGAAATGAAATACACATAATATTTAGTAATTTCTGTAAATCTCAAAACAATGTTTAAATTTTATTGAACGATTTTTATTGATTTAAAAATAAGCACTTTCATTGTATTAACTGAAGTAAAATTCAACAGATGAAATTTAAATGTTTTCTTCATGGATTGAAGAAGTTTAGACTTGTTTTTTAGAGTGTATGTAAACGCAATTAAATATTCAATTATATGATTAGTTTATTTCATCCAATATATAAAGAACGTTCTTCTTCAGGGGTATTCGCGCACATATACCTTCATATTTCAATATGTGCAAGTTTAGTTTAAATTATTCTTTAGCTTAAAATAGTTTAAAATCGACTAAAAATCCTTTTTCCGCTCTGAACAAAAATTATATTTGTCACCCTATATATTTAATTAGGTTCCCTTAAATAACACTGGCTAATATATTCTTAATTTTTATGTTTAACAATAGTGCAGAAAAAAGGTATTTTGTACTTTTTAACCCTTCCTCAAAAATGTGAGGTATCAGAAAACTTCTTTTAAATATTTTGAAATTTAAGGAAAAGTCATATAATAGAAATTATAACTGGTGAACACTCATGAAAATCTTATTACCAAATATACTTAGAAAGGTTAATGCATAGATTAATAGATATATAATATATGAACTTAAGATTTGTATTTACATATAGATATATACTTGTATATATAATTTCTTCTGTTTTCGAAAGCAATTTAAGTAGTTGGATATAAGAATAAATTGAAATTCACAAGTAAAATCAGTATCCTTGAGGTTATATGTTTTGTAGGTATGTCGGAATCCTCTTTGAAAATAACATTCAGTTGAAGTTCTCTCGAACTATGGTCGCTAGAACCATTAATCTCGTGCCCAGTGAATTTTGAATAGAAATTACAACAAATTGCATTCGATAACTTCGAGAGATTTTTCAAATTGAATAAAATGGCAAGTCGCCTGCACTCGAAGAAAAGTAAAATGTATGAACGAATCGACTTTGTTGCAATTCCTTTAAAATCCTGCAATGATTTTAGTCAGCGATTCAATCACAATAATCACATTTCATTTCTTTAACTAAAAAACGAAATTGTTCGTATTCAGCAAGTCTGGAATTTCTCCTGGCGACTAGAAAACGATGAACTCATCTATTTTCAAATGAAGACGGGCACGTAGATAAAAATATCGGCGCGTTCGGATGGGGGGCTTCAGGGCGCAACCCTCTTCAAGCAGACTTATCCACTGATTCAATATCATGCAAATTTGATAAGATCCTGTGATCCTTTTATAACTTCATTATTAGGCCCCTTTGCTGCAATCATTTCTGTAGTCGCCGAGTTCTGAGGCCCGCCAGGACTCCCCTTATTTTTTATCTCTCTAAGTAACTCTGAGTCGCTTTTATGACTCGTTCCGAAAAGGTTTCTTTAGATAAACGCGAAAGTAATGAGGAAATCGCTTCCCCGAATGCCATAAACTCAGTTTCGCCCGGCATTACTCCTAGAAAAGGGTACGGCCCTGGGAACAGTTCAATTCGATCGGGAGCTTAAACCAAGGTCCTACAGGACAATCTTTTCGACCTTTGTTTATTTTTGATACGTCAGCAATAAATTTAAGTTGCCAAGATTTTAACAACACAGATAGCAATTCTTCGATATTTTGAGGGTGGGAGAAGGTTAATGAAAGACTAGACTTATCCAAGGAGACGTTTAATCAGAAGTGAAAACAGCGTCTAGTGGAAAATCATGGGGCTCGAGTGGCAACTTACCCTTGTCGACGATTTGCTCCTTCAGCGCCAGCCCAACCAAAATGGTCTTTTTAGCAGCTAACTTTTCTGAAATATTTCCAGCGGGTGCAAACTTATTCGGATACTTTTCAAAGTGTCGGATCAAATAACAGTCGTAATATCCCCTGCCGTGTCCGAGACGACCTCCATCCAAAGTGAAGGCAACTCCGGGCAATATGCACAAGTCTAGGCCACCTTAAAATAAGTGGTGAATGAGAATTTTCACAATTTCACAAGGGAAATTGGTCGTACCTTTGTCCAGAACGTTCTCCCTACACTCCTCAAAGTTGGGCTGTTTTATATTCCATTTGGTTAATGGAAGCCCTTCGTAATCGTCCATCCCGTGAAGTCGCACCATTTCCATTAATTCGCCTTTATACGTCGGGACGAAAATCTTTAATAAAGAATTCGTCAACGAATTTTCCATTCATTAAGCAGACTACAGCAATCTATTTAAAATATTTACGTGCTTCCCCAGCCGAAACATCTCCCGCAGGATATCGATTGTGTCTACCTCGTCAGACGTGCTCAGATAAATGCTGATCCTTTTCGCCCCCTTAAAGGCCTCCGACGACAGAACCTTGAAAAAAGGGAGTTAGGTCTGTGGGACTCATCGAAAATGGGGTTCCTCACCTTCTTTGCTATCACTTCTGATTGAAGCCGCTTCCTTTCAGCCGAAAGCGCCCTCACGGCCGCTTTGATTTCCTTGCGGAGAGCCGCTTTAAAGGGATTCATAGCCGAAGGCATTTCCGAATAGGTCTAATTCTGCGAATTAAAAATTTTAGGGTGATAGATAAATATACCTTCTCAGAAATTTACGAACCAATGGGATGCCTTTCTAGACTAATTTCGGTTAGTCTAGAAGTGTTTGTCCCTTTAAAACCTCTGTAATTATTTGTGAAGCCTAATGTAAAGTTTGCACAGCTTTCCCATGATTGACATTGACATGTGAAATGTTCTTAAGCTTCTAGATAAATCAAAGATATTTCCGCTATAAAAGCAACGCAAATGGAACAAGGTACTTTAAAGAAATTTTGCGACCAATGAATTGTTTTTTCCTGAATTATACAGGGGACCAGATAACTTGAATTAAAATGAAATCCAGTCAACGTTCGAATATTTACATTATAAATATTGTACAGGGTGTTCAGTAACTAAAATCTTAAATCAAACATATACCAATCGATTGTCCCAATCAACGATAACATATGTAAGTATACCTCAAATTATAGCCAGCCAGTTTTTGATGTTACTAAGTTTACCTAGCTTTTTGTTGATATTAAAAATCATTCAGAAGTGATGGTATTAATTTTGGTCACAAATATTGAAAATTTTAATTCTTTGCTTCTGTTAATTGAGCTCTGTATGTATGTCATTCTACAAAAATTTTCGATTGGATTACAACATCGGCGGATGTAAATTATCTTATATTTTTACAAAAATTTATATCATGAATTTTTTGGATTGCTGATTACAAATTCGTACTCGATCACGAAGTGAAAATTCATTTCGCATACAAAAAATAAATCAAAATAACAAAATTCGAAAATTATGTCTGTGCAAAATAATAGCACTATTGTATAAAAGCGTGAACATTTTGTTAAAATTTTAAATATTTAGAGGTCTGTTATAATATAAAATTAGTACATTTAATATTTAGTAAAGAAACCCTTGTTGCTGCACGTCGATGTGACAAGGAATCTACATAGCAAACTTTGTAACCTCTCTTGGGAACTACCTGCACAGGCAGATTGTAATTTTTTGTTGAACAACTCTTTCCTTGGCCTTGCACCTTAAGTTTTCGGTCGAATTGAGGTCTGGAGATTAGATTCCATTGCTTTCAAACAAACTTTTTGCCATCCTACTGGTATTTTTGAGATCTTTATACTATTTAAACCTACCAAAAATAAAATATTTTGAAAATAAGACTCTCTCTTTGTATCCGTTTTCTTATAAGTTTTACAGTGTTTATCATTTTGTACATTCTAAAATTCTATCTTTTCAGAAAAAGATCCACCAAATTAAAATTCAAAGAAATAAAGGTGGTAAGTATTAATACCAGAAAATATATTATTTTTAAAATATAAACTTATGTTTCATATTACAAAACGTTCAAAAGAATAAAATTTCCTATAAAACTCTAACAATAAGAGCAAATTATTCCACCGTCGCGTTGGGAAAAGTTATTCGCCAAATATAATCGTCCTAATAATGATCTTGGCTGTGATTTAAAATAAATTTTTAATTTATCTGTTAACATTTAAATAAAAAATTTTACAAATAGAGTGAAAACTAATTTTACTCAGAATCAAATTGTTTTGGTTTTTAAAGAATAAACTTGTCAATCTATTGAAAAATCTAGCCTAATATAACTTAGAAAAAAGCTCGATGAATTAACATGTAACTCGAACAGCAATCTGATAACACAGACATCGTCGTAAATTCATGTCAATTATTGTTGATAGAGCTACATATGTATGAATATCAGTTATTTTATTACTTGTTAAAGCATAGAATTCATTATATTTTATGACTACATAAATATTTGATTCAAGACGAATTCGAGAAATCCGACTTACCACCAAACAAGTTCTCCAGAGTACGCTAATCTCGAGAAAACACCGGCAGCACCACCACGACGCCCGGCACTTATTTCACTGACGCTCTTCCAAACTTTGAAAATCAGACGGCGTCCCGAGGACGATCGAATTATCTCTGCGCTTTCTCAAAAGCTGCGAAATCGGCATTGCCAGAAATAGTGAAATTTATTTTGTGATTATTAGAGTGGAATTATTTTATATATTAGATGAAATTGTTTTGTTTCTATTTATTTATCACTTTGAGAATTAATTTAAAATGTTACGTCGAATTGCGGTTTACGCTTTTATTCCAAAAAATATGCAATCCATATCTTACACAAGCTTTCAGCTTTTGTCGACAACATAGAAATTATTTTTCGTTTCGTACTACATCGTATCTTACATTACAAGACACTTATAGTTGATTTGTTATAACAGGTCTTGATTTACCGATTTGGTATTATGTAGTACAAAAATTCAGTCTAAATATAAATATATAATATATGCCTTTTATACTACATTAAAATCTTCTTTTTTAAGGAACCAACAAAATTGTTCTGACATCTTGAGGTTCCAACCTCTTACCTTGTTCATAACTAAGCACCAAAATTTCTAGGAAAAAACTAAATTATTTAAAAAACAAAAAACCCGACTGTAGTAAAAATATCAACTGAAAAGCGAAAAACAAGCTTTATAATCTATAGAAAATTGTAAGAGCAATGTCCTTATAAGTAATGCACCATGCAATTATTTTTTGTTCGATACCTCGTTAACAAATAATACAATTTATACTATTATTTAAATATAACTTAAATATTGGAAAAGGTATTGCAGGCGGGGACCAATTAGTCCAAATGTTACTTTTTTTCAAGAAATATGTTTTGTCGTTCATTGCTTGTCCCCGCCTGCAATACCTTTTCCAATATTTAAGTTATATTTAAATAATAGTATAAATTGTATTATTTGTTAACGAGGTATCGAACAAAAAATAATTGCATGGTGCATTACTTATAAGGACATTGCTCTTACAATTTTCTATAGATTATAAAGCTTGTTTTTCGCTTTTCAGTTGATATTTTTACTACAGTCGGGTTTTTTGTTTTTTAAATAATTTAGTTTATTTCACACTTTTTTTTTGATTTTCCTGTCAAAATGGTAGCATCAAAGTGTTATAACGTATATATATTTGTAATGGGCTATTTATTAGCTTTGATTTGAGACCCATATTGTTATAATAAAAAAAACCTTTTTTTTTATTCCCCTCCATTTTTTTTTCGCGGAAGCCATATTGAAATATTATATACGCTATAGCACTCCGACAATTAAGACGAATCGAATGAGACCTTATATGTTAAAATCTGTCAAGCCGTTTATGCTGCAGAGCGACACAATGAAATAGACATACATACATACATACATACGCTCGAAAAACATAACCCTCCTTCGGCAGTCGGGTAAAAAGTCTAAATGAGAATATAGAAAACGAATTTTTGCATCTTGATATGACTGAAGAAGTTTATGTATGTATCAATAGTTCATAGTTTTCTTTTTTTATTGGCCCTTGATGATTACGACAAAACAATTCTAACCTTTAAAATCTTTTTCATTTAATGTCTTCAAAAAAGAATGGTTTTCAACCAATTTTCTTAAAATTTCTTATCTGAGGATCTGTATAAACCGTGGCGGAATAAGCCGGTCAGGGATCCGGGGCACCAACATAAAATGAGACCCGGACACAAAAGATTATGTAATTTGTAATGTACACGATTATAGTATTTCTAATCGAATTTTATTATTTCACGTAATTTTTAACAAAAAAATAAATAAATAAATAATACGAAATTGACTGAATAAACTTTATTCAATAAAGAATTTATGTAGTACCACTAATAATTTTTCCCTATATTTTGTATTTTTGATAATTTCAATCTTACTTTGACGTATAGGCAGGCTCGTAGAATTATCTATCTACGAGTTGGTTTGCCCAGTTAAAAATAAAAGTAGGGGTTAGTCGCTGAATGCACGATTGCCGGACTAGCATTTTGTTCAATTCAGGCAAGCCCTATCTTTCCAGATTCTAGCCCTAAAAAAAATTTTAATTTTTATGACTGTAAAGACAAATACCTTTTTTCTAATAAAAATTTGCGATCTTTTAAGATTGATATTCTTAAAGTTGTGAAATGTTGCAAAATCAGTGGGTAGTGTTAAACTTTCAAACACAATTGTATTATATAAAATGAAAAGTATAATTTAGACTCTGTCTTTCATAAGGGTCCAATTAGTTTTGTGTTCAGTTCAGGAAATGGTTTACAAAATTTAAAAATATATTAAATACGTTAACATATAATTTCAAAATGTGCATATGTATGTAAAATCTAGACGTTTCTCTTTTCACTTTCAGGTTTCCACTTTATAATCTGAATTGAGTTGAACCTTACTTAAAGTTAAGTTTTATAAATGTTAATTCAAATTTTGCTTTTCATATTTCTTTAATATGTTTTTTCACATTCAAATCAAGAGATTTGTAGTTTTAATCAAATCTTTGTTTTAAATGTACCGCATTAAAATTCAAGCTGCATTTTTTTCTCAGTAAACTCGTATAGTACGTCGATTTCTTTAAAGGATTAATAGAGGGAAAACTAAATAGGTGGAAATAGTAATGACACATCTTGAAATATTGTAAAGCATAAA
Source organism: Eutolmus rufibarbis (assembly GCA_963920795.1). Taxonomy (NCBI): domain Eukaryota; kingdom Metazoa; phylum Arthropoda; class Insecta; order Diptera; family Asilidae; genus Eutolmus; species Eutolmus rufibarbis. The sequence goes on from OY987205.1 coordinate 35,136,898, forward strand.
GCATAAAGTTTATGTTTGCTCAAAGTTGTCCAATTCAGATTCAGTGGAAGGAAACATTTAATGTGGCAACTGTAACGAAGATTGTTGTTAATAATTATTATTATGTATGTAATTTTTAACTTACCCTGGACGCGGCTTTTCAACGCAAAACTTTTCGTACAAATTACACTTACATAAGTCTGATCTGTTTAGGAATTGCGCATTTTTTATATTGCTCGCATAGTTCCGCCAGCTCAGGTGGTATAGGTATGCGTTCACTCTGAACTCCCAAAATTGCCAGAGCTAAACACGATTAAGTTGTAATGTAATCAGAAATTGTACATAAAATTATGCATATTAATATAAACAAAATACAATTAAATTATTAAATAGCTTACATACATACCTCAAAACACTGGGTCTCTTGCATTGCATCTATGAAGTGAATTAAAATATAAATTATTACCTCTCTGTTCTTAATTTTTGGCTGTTCACTAAAAATCATTTTAAATCTCTTAATCGGTCCAGTAATTTTTGACTGAAGATCAACATTTAAATTAATTTTGATAATATATGTTTGTATGTAAGAAATGGAAAACCAGTTGGGCAGTAGAAGAGTTATTTTATTACAGTGTTCTTAAGTTATATACATTAAAAGGTCTACAGTCAACTGTCTTAAAACTAGCATCACAAATAATTTATTAAGAATACTGGTGAATGGTAACGCACAAGGATGATGTCTTGGGAAAGCTGGGAAGGCTAAACGCTTAATTAGTTGATTATGTGGAGGGAAGTCATTCGTCAAAACCTCACGTTAAACAGAAGCACACGAAAGTTGTACTACAGCACAGCATTTTGTTGTACTCTCCATTGCAACATCCGTCTGAAATAAAAATCGTACTTTGGGTAGTAAAATTCACAAAAGCCTCAAAATTCAAAGCAAAGCCTTGGCGCCCTTCAAAGTGTCCACGGCAGACACAGATTATTTTACCTCTTTATCACATGAAAGGCACTTCCTAACATTATAGTTTTCGAGTTCTAAGGGATTCAAAGATTTCTTTAAAAGTAAGGAAAGTACGGGCAAAAGGGGCCCGAAAGTGCCGATGCAGTTGAGGTCTTAAGGCATTCTGAGGCCCCATTTCACTAGATTAAATCTCCTGGCGCGGTCAGAGCATGCTGCCGAACATCCTTTTGCCCCTGGTCAGGACCAAGCTGACCACCATCACTGTCAGGAGGAAGAAAATCAGGCTGAGGAACGTGGTGAGGATTCGGCAACGTTGACGGAACTTTTTCTCCTTTTCCATTTTCAACCGCAACTGCTCCGCCCTGGGGAGATCCAACGTGAAATCGGATTCAGGACGTGATGATGGCTGTTGTAGCACCCCGGACGTGACATGTAAGAATAGGAAAATAAAAGATACTTTATTAAATCGCTCAAGCACAAATCTCGTTTTCATAGTTATTAATGGAACTGCAGAGAAAATTAACACTTTATCATCTCGAGTGGAGGGAATGAACTTAACTTTTAACTTGTATGGAGCCCATGAGCCTCTCATTACGCGTGACATGAAACCCTCTTTCACAAATTAAAACTTTTCACTCCTTCTAAGGAAAACATCAAAGGGTTTAAGAAAATGAGTTAATCTTTTCTTTCTCTTAGAATATGACTAAAGTAAGAAAGAGGCTTGTAGCGAAAAAAACAAATACTATTTGATATCTCACTAAAGAAAGCACCATACCTTCAAGTTTTGTTTAGTTATAATACTCTGCACCTTAGACTTTGACAACGTTTTTTTGAATTAATTCGTAGACTAAACATTCCTACACAGTACGCAGAACAGTTTTTCATTAAAATAATAATTAATGATAATGCTTAAGCCGCCTAATACCACTGACACACTCTAAGGAAGCTTAAAATTTCGAGCGTATTCAATTGCACAATTATTCTATTCTACTATATTATGATTATTATCTCAAAAATGATGATCATTCTGAAATTGAGAATACACAAAATTCTAAATTTCGTTTATAGTCTGCCCAGAGTATAAGCGATTTTCAAAATTCTTAGAAAAATAAAACTTAGAAATAAATGTCATCTATCTACATCTATATATATAAAAGAAAGTCGTGTTAGTTACACTATTTATAACCCAAGAACGGCTGGACCCATTTGGCTGAAAATTGGTGGGGAGGTAGCTTAGAACCAGGAGACCAACATAGGACACCTTTTATCCCGTTCCCGTGGAACGACTGTCAAATTTTGAAGTTAATGCGATTTCCACCAAAATTGGTACTTGAGGGTTTTCGAGGTCGCTGATTTCAACCCGACTGTCAGAATTTACGAATTCAAGATGGCGGACTGTCAAATTTTGAAGTTTATGCGATTTTCACCACCATGTGAAAGAATCAAGGTAGTATAACAATTTATAACTTTCAATGAAAATTTTTTTGTGCAAGATCAATTAACAAGTATTTTTGATATCCACAATTTTCTGTTTTCAATTACAGCAATCTACTAAGTAGATATTCAACAAAGAAAAATCCATTTGTACCAACATATTTTAAAAATTATATGAATAAAGTCCACCGATATTTTTTATAATAAAAACCATTACTTGTTGGATTTAAACTCAACAATTTAATATATTTTGTTTGGAAAGGTAATCATTTTATACGAACTTCAATTAACTTACTGAAAATTTGAGCTTCAATATGTTCTATACTTATTGTTATTTGATTTGTATTTTAAAAATAGTTCGAATTTAGCGTCCTGGACGGTATACAGTGTTTACTGAATCCATATTTATCTCATCTAAAACTATTTGCAATACCTTGTTGCGTCATTTTCTTTCGTATCACTCGTGAATTTAAAAATGTCTATGTACAGCTCTCGAACAACAGAATAACCTTAAATTGGTTCGAGTCTTGCTAAGTCCTCTTAAGCTTCAATAAAATCGAAAATGCAAATCCAATAAACACGACCAGACTGCTAATACGACAATCCGACATTCAATCCGACTTTTCAACACTTTGAAAACGTCTGGGCCAAAGCAATTCGCAAATTAGCAAATAATCTAAATTTCTCGCACCTACCTAATTAACCACGATCGGCTGAGTGATTTAATTGAGCGCTTTGATTCGTTCGATCAATACACTTTCCCGCGTTATCTTTCGCGTTCACCCGTCCCGCAGAGGGCGGTACGACGCGACGACTACCGGAAACATGTCTTGGGTTTGAGCAGTTTTAAGTCAAGCGCAGGTATTTCGAGTGAATTTTGATTGAATCGAGGAATCAGGTAATTTCGCTTCGAGCCGGGCATTATTTAAGAGGCGCCCGTCCCGCTTCAATTGGCCAATTGATAACGTCATAAATTTGAGTTCCATTAAGACAGCTCCATAGTGAATTCATTATGCGTGTGCACTTGAACTGAATTCCTCGACCTGTTTGCGTGCCAGTTTTAGCGAAAAAGTCACGGAAAGGCTCTTCCTAAGCAGCGCTCCGGCCGCTGAGCATTGCATTCTACTTTGCGACATTTTGGCACGTTTCTTAACAAGTGCAAAAACGAACGCTTTTAGTGTGAAATTGGTACTTGTGATTACAATAATTAATCTCGCATGGTCGGTGAGTTTTACTTTGGCGCTATTTTGTAAATTAATAAAAGAAAAAGAAGTTATTGTATTACATGTACCCCAAGCTCTAATGACAGGGCTCTATATACTAACATAAAAAATGTTTAGCAACCTAATTTTAGTATTGAACTATTAAATTAATAAAAACACCAAGAGGAATTATGTAGAGGTAATTTTTCTGCAAAAACTCGTTCATATGTGGGTATCTCACTGCTTGATTGATGCATTTACAAAACTTCGTTAGGTTGAACGAAGTAGAAAATGAAAATGCGATTAAAAACATCATATACATATGTATATAAATATATTGTTCAAAATGTTTGAAATATTTAAAAAGAAAGAATAGAAAAATCTTATTAAAAAAAAAATATGTTTGACTTAAAAATCATCGAGCACTGCTTGACGACGGTAACCTGCTCGTATTATTTGTAATTTTAGCTAAATAACCCTTTTAAGTAATAGAGGGAGTTATTCTAATCTAGAAATTTGAAATTATCAAATTTTTTTTCCCATTTTCGTAAAATGTAGACTCATAAAAATATGTCCTGAAAAAGATATTTTAATATACTCAAAATTCACAAAGTTATAACGATTCGAATACGGCAGAATTACACTACCCTTTACTCTACTTTAAACGTATTTTTCTCAAAACTCTTTTTTTCAAAGTTGTTGACATAATATCTCCAACTTTATTTCACCAATTAATTTAAAATTTCTTGTGTACTTTCAGCATCTGTTGGTTTATAGTATAAGTTAGGAAATACCTAAGTTATGTTAACTTGAAATTTATTCCTTTAGACTAGAGTAACGCTGAAATGTATAATAGAAAAATCTACAATGCGTAATCTCTTCTGCATTAGCAGGCAAAAAAAAAAAATAAGTGCATTGGGTTTTAGTGCCAATACAAGTCCAATAAGTAGACTAGACTAGACAAAATTTTCAAATACCAGCTCAAGTTACCATAATTTGTACTCAAAAATTTTGAGTAGCGTTCTGAGTTAATTCAACGCAAGTCTACCTTAAGTACCTTAAGTCCAGCTCAAATACCTCAAGTACCTCAATATAAAATATCAATAATAAAAATTGTTTTAAAATTTAAATAAAGTTTTTTTTTTCCTTGTTATTACCTAGTTAATTTTAATTTTCTAATTATTTGGATCATTTTGCACATTTTGAACCAAATTTCCATGAAAGAAAAAATTATATGCTGAATTGAATAGAATAAAGAGCAGAAATATTTTTAATATTATTATGTCGCTGAATTTACTATGTACACTTAATTTTTAATAATATCTCTATGCCCCTAGGTCAAATAATGATAACTTCAAAATTAAAGTTTTTCAGTATAGGTTTGATAATTAGTTTTGTATATGGTGGAATTGTTACTAACTTTATTAAAAATATGCCAAAAAGAAGAGATGCAAAATCATGTTAAGAAAAATATCATTAGTAGACCAATGACCACAGATGTATTTCCATAAATATTTGAAACCTTAAAAAAGGTCGCAATATAATTTCGTGAAATTTCATTGACGTATTTGTGATAAAGGAAGAAAGAACAAGATCGTAAAATTTTAATTTATCAAATATTTCTTTTATGTTATGTTAAAAAAATAAATAAATAAATCATTAATATTGTACGAAATGCCTTCAAATGGTTAAGCTGATAAAACTTAGAGAAATTAAATTTGCTTGTAAAAATTGCTGCAAACTATGAATTTATAATCCAATGTAAAGCGGCAATAATTCGTATAGGGGAGCAATAAATTCTGAAAATGGGTACTAAAATTTAAATCTTAACAATAAATTTCATCTAAATGTATTTTTGTGTAACTATTCTCATTTTATCGCTGCCCACATTCGTTGTAGGAATTTTCATGTAATAATAACCACATTAGGTGCAAATGGCCCAAATATATATGCGCTTTCTCCCAGCTGGCCCAACAAGTAATATGCCGTGAACGAGGATTGTTGTAAGGCAACAAAAGCCAAACGAAATCTGCATGTGCTCAAATGGGCGAGGAAATGTAAAGTGTTGTTATGCAACTGTTGTTGACAATATGAACCTATGGACCCCTCCGCAAACATAACATAATTTGCAAATAGCATCATAGAAATGTCGTAGACATCTGCGCCTATTCACCGATGACTGAATATTTTTGATTCACGGAAGATATTTCGATTGCAGCGCCTTCATTTGCTCAAATCGGTGCCTGGATGTAGTGAAATTTCACTTCATGTTCGCATGGATACCTTTAGGATGGCTTTACGTCTTCTAGAGTCAAATTTTTTATTTATTATTCATGAGTACTGCGCTTGACTGGCGTGCTTACACGTTTCGTCACTTCCCTAAAGCAAGCCTAAGGAAATCTTATATCGAGCTCTTCTTTTAACGCGCACTTCAAAGGCTACTTAGGACTTAGTGCACCATTAAGTGCAATTAAATAAAGCAAAACGGAGCATTTGTGTTTTAAGTTTATTAGCAAACAGTTTATCAAGTGCCAAATTAATTCAGTTCGCATTTGCATATGTTCAAATAAATAATACACATGAAAAATAGCTAAATAATTTTAAAAATTTCTGAGATAATGTATTCATTACAACAAACTACGATTTAAACTCTGAAGTTTTAATTAACATTTGTGTTATACTCTTTCTGTAAGAAAAAAAAATAATAATTTCGTATCTGCCAATTCCAAGCAAGGCAAATTGAACTAATTGCACTTTAGGTCTGAAACTAGGTAGGTACTGGAGTTATTCCACCGGCACAACTCAGACACGAAAAATTACACACGCAAACAATAAAACTTGCAATTCTGTAATTATTTCTTCTGTCAACATTGTCAATCTCCACACAAGAAAAGCTGTATATGTACTAAATACCTACATGCTTAATAAAACATGCAATCAGCGTTCATTAAAACTTTTATGCACTTTAAATATGTGGTTTTGTCATATTTAATAAATGCACGCAAATTAATCATAGTACATAGAGTTGCAGTTCCAGACTATTGTTGCAATCGTAAACTTACGTTACGACATATTAAGCGCTAAGTCAAAATTATTAATCATTACACAATAAGTTCGTGCATATTGTATGCCGGTTTTTCACAAGCATCTGAGAATTAATTTTCTGTATTTTTATCTCAAGAACATCTTTATAAATTTGTTGCAAAAAGGCCTTAAACCAACATTAAATTTTTTTTATCTCTTCTGTGATTATAGCCATTTTGCAATAACTTACTAACTATTAAAAAAGTTTTTTGAAATACTTTACTTCCTGGTAATTTCCTACTTGCAATCTTAGTTTTAATATGGATTTAGCAATACTAGATAGTAAAATATTTAGTATAATAGTAATTAGACTAATTTGTGAAAAAGAATTGGAAGTTGCTACACTTGTTCCAATACCCCCCCCAACAAATAAAATGTTTACATACATAGGTGGAATTTATTTTGTGACTACATCTTCAACATCAATATTTTATTTAGTATGTTTTGTTAGAATTTCAACAATGTTTCAAAATTTTATTTTACAACAACCATTATTCACTGTAACTTTTTAAAAACCGGATTTTCAATCTTCCTACGAAAAAACATATATTGTTATTACAAATTCTTATACCTTTGTACATAATTCAGGATACCCCGTAAAAATCGTATGTCGGAATTTTGAAAATTCAAAAAATATGGAATAATTTTTAAACATTGTTGCCAGTTTGTAAATTGTTTCTTCGATTGGTTTTTTTAAGATTTATTTTTATAATAAAACAATAATTTTCTTTAGGTATCAATATTGTCGTATAATAATATAATATAATACAGCCCTGTTATAATTTCCAATTATTTATTTATTTTTACCGATTTCGATTTCTCATGAATCTGTTTACTTCATACTTTCTCGTATTTGCGTACTCACTCTGTAAATAACTCATCTGTGGAGTTTTACGTTAACCTTTTAAGGTCTAAAATGAATGGGTGTAGTTTCATAAGTTTGATATTGACACACAATTTTTTTCATCTTACACTTGACTTTTAAGAGGTAACCTTTTTTGTTCCCAAGTAAAAGTGTACAGAGCCGGTGCCTATTACAACATCGCTCAATACCTGCGTACAACCGGACTATTTCATATTTAATTTACTTGAGGCTTTCGCGCCTTTTTCTGTGCTCCATCAAACAAGCGCAAATCACTCGTTTTGGTGCTCGACCAAAAATGCAAGTTTTTTCTCTTCAAATTATCGCAGAAAATAAAAAGCTGATTAACTTTTACTAATTTGTGCGCTTTAAAGATTAATTAAGCTCGCCTCTCAATCTTATTACATTTTTTGTTTTCTTTCTTCAATCCGATTTGCTCGTTTATGCGCTTGTTGCAGCTGCGATAATTCATTCACTCGGCTATCTCGCCGGGATCTGAACAATCAGCGTGGAACGTGGCCTTCAATTTTTATAACTAATTTAATTTTTCTTACGTAAGATTCAAAAGCTGTGCAGTAAATAGTGATGCACAATTTTTCTGACAACTGATAGTAGCAGATTTCCCAATACATAGTCTTGTTGAGGACTTACGCAATCGAATCACTATTAGGTGCCTAGAAAATTTTTTGAATACAATGGAACTCATTGAATTGCTGGAAGGTTAATAAATCTTAGGAGGTTAATAAATCTTAGGATGTACGTAAACATCAGAGAGAATATCGTTTGAAAATAATTTTATTAAATAGTATCAAATAAATCACTGCTTTTAATTATGTTTTAGCTTTTGAATTTTAAACTTTCGATTTTTTCAAACCGTAATCAATCTTTATAATATTTTATATACATATATTTTTTTATTCATGTGGTAAAACTTGCATATTTTTGAGCATGTAGCATAAACATGGTTACAGAAAAATATACCGTATTTAGAGTTGTTTTCGGTTTTTTTTTCAAAATAAGCAATTTTAAAAACTTGTGTTTATTTAAGTTTTAAAGATCAAACTTTTCTTTAACGATTTCAACTCAATTAAAAATTGTCATCTCACTGAAAAAATTCAACAAATTTTTGTTAAAAAAATTAAATGCACACATTCTTATTTTTTTAAGAAGAGTATTTTCATTAATTTAATATTTTATTTTTGATTTTATTCTACATACTATGTGTTTTATAAGCAGATTAGTAGTATCGTAGAATCATAATAGAGACTTTTAACACGTAAACGCTCTTTTAATCTAACTTATATGTATAAATTTGATTTGTTCTGATATTGTGAGTTTATTTGTATATTTTGCATAAAATACTGTAAAACTAATGGAATTCATACTGAAAATATATAAAAATAAGCTTTTTTAAAAATTAATTATTTGTTCTGCATTCTAGGACTTCAATTACTGTAGTGTTAAGAAAATATTTGTTTGTATTATTACGTACATTTTAAAATTATGTCAAAAATCAGATTTGTCATAATTAAATCGTTTAAGTCGTTTACACTTTGTTCTAGTCAAAAGTTTTCCAAATTATTATGTAAAATAAGTTGAAAATAGTTATTCATTTTGTGTACTATATTGATGTGTAGACAGGCTGTTTTTAAATGCAATACAATAAATTTTCGAAGGTTATAAAATCTACTGCATGCCCAAAATTCATTTCTTCTGTTTTGGATATTATTGTTTTAAAATTATAAAAATATAAAAATTTTACACTTGATAGGTACAGAAATACTTCCAATAAATTTTGTTAAAGTAAGATATTTTTAAATAACCGTTACAAATATACTACATTACTTATGTAAACTTAATTTCCACGACAAATTGTAACCTCAGTATTACTCGAGCGAAGCAATTAGGTGAACCTTTCATATTTTTGCAATCTTCACCAATAATATTTTCATATTGCAGAAGATGTTTGTTAGCTTACGTTGGTTTTTCTATTTTTTTCCATTATTTTTCCAGCTGAACCGCAATTTTGCTTTTATTTCCCCCATACAATATATGCTCCCAGTTTTGCAACACATTTGCGCTCATCGATTTTAATTAAAACAGCAATTCATTCGACAAATTGCTTGTGCCCCTTTCGGTCGAGCAGCCTCCATTTGGCTAGCACATGACTGACATATTACTTCCCATAAATTCAGGATTTTTCACGTCGACTTTTATGTGCACATTGGCAGCGAAGCACGTCTGAAAATGTTGTGCCTATACGAGAATTTTTCGCGACAGAATTGTGAAGTGCCGAAAACACATTTGGATGAATAAAGCACGGTAATTGAACGGAAATCCATTAGTGAGATACTTCGAAAATTTTCCAACTTCCTTTCCACATGTTTCTCATTTTATTTATTTTCCCTATGACGGCCAAGTGCTGGCAGCAATAAAAATAATCAGCAAATTGATTCACACCGTCGTTAAACTTATGCAACAATTGGTCAAGGAAGTTAATCAATTTCTTGCGCTGCAGCTGTAATTGCATACCCAGCTCGAAAATACAGCAGAACGGCAGAGAAATTCATTACACATCACCTAGGTTAGTATTAGCCCTCTAAAGTCTAGCAAATTGCAAATGGGAAAAAAGAGGAAAAATATTCAATTAAGTACTCCCATCCGCGAAGTTGTTCAGCGGCGCTCATCTCTTTTCTTTACTTAATCCTTGACCGCATTCCTTGGCGTATGATTGTCAACCGTGCGGTAACGTGCACCCGGCTTACTGGCACACTATTAATAAAATCGTTTTTATCACCTCCTGTAATAAATTCGCCAGATTAAGCGAATATAAATATCGATTGTTGCTTATTACTTTTAAGCGATACTTAAGTCGCGCGCCAAGGTTTGAAGCGGGTGGTGACATCGAAACGTGATTTAACTGACTTCTTCTGGGCAACTGCTTATTTTTGTCAATTTCAAGTAAAGTTTTTTTCATAATTTTGAATTTTCGAAAAAACCCAGTTGGGCCGTACCACCCAAAATTGAAATTCAATTCAAGCATAAATAATTTAAATCAAGTATATATTTATCAAAATATGATAAAAACCATTTCAAAAATATTAAAAAATAAAAAAGGCTGTATTTTGGAAACAATTTTTTTCTTCTGCAGCATGTTTCACGTCTTGTCTTCTTTTGTGTGTGATTTCGAGCAGCTAATTATCGAAAGTTTTTATTAAGTACCTAAATATTTTTATTGAATTTTCTACTTTAAACAAATACATATTGTATGCTCAAAAGCGTTCTTTATAAAGTATTATTATTACTATTCAGCGATTATTAAGATTTGTATACAAGTTTCAGATGTAATTATTATTTACAAGTTAACGTAGAAAATCACTATTATAGTTTAGTAAAAACAAACATAATTTGTTAATTTTTGAAGACTTTGCACCTTCTTAACCTGTCTGCGCCAATTCACGAAATTTACTTTTCACTAACAAATAGAATAGTTTATTTATTTTTGTATTCAAATGAAATGAACTCAGCTTTCATTGAAAATTAAAATAAAAATTTTACTTTTCCCAATATGAAAATATTCGAAAACGAATTCACACTTCGAACTATCGTTTCCCATGCAAATTTGACTTTGAAATGGTGAATTAGCACTCGTCTCTTTCGTTAGTACATGTACTGAATCGTTAGTTTATTCAGCTATTGGTAAAAACAAAATATAGACAATAACACAACTTTTTAGTCGATACAAAATATTTGAATCACCACAAATGGAAAAGGAGGAACATTTTGTGCCCCACCGGTCACAAATCTACGAACAATAGGTAATTTAATAAAGAAAATTCTTCCAATCGAAACTAGTTATTTGGTAAACATTAATTAAAATTTTCTTTGTAACCTAAAACAAAATTTACAGTTCTATTGCAAATAATATCAGAGTTATGATAAAAAGTTTATCAAATTCTAGAGTCAGATATCACATCAATTGGTCCAATTACTTTATTTCAAAAATTTTCGAAAAATTATTTAGGTACATTAGTATCACAACCTAGCTAATAAACAAAATAGATTCTTACTTTTAAAAGTTGTTATAGCGTTAAGGGGTTAGGAATAATCAGAGGAAGCACTATCACTACCGAGTACTTATGATCTCAATTAGTTGAGTTCAAATATCCGGGTTTGAATAGAATAATTTTAAATACCTAAGTACTCGGATACTTGAGTGAAAAATAATCGAAAAGTTCGCGTAAGGAGTATTTGAGTATTAAAGTTTGGTAGTATTAATTAAAGTTAATTAATTGTAGGTATCAGATTACTTTTTATAAGACCCTTAAGAAAACGCTCTGGGGAGGTATTGAACAAAATGACGGCCTATTAGAGTGTACTACTGAATTTAAAGGTGAAATAGCATTTGTTATTTATGAAAAAAAATATTAATCAAAACTAAAAATCGTTCGATCAAGCACTACCATTTAATGCTTAAAATATATGGTATAAATTTCATTAGGATCCGTTCACAATCTTTGAACATGTAGTTTTGAGAAAAACGCATCTAAATAAGTTTCACTTTATGAAAAAGCTAAAGCTAACTAACCCAATCTGCTTTTAAACATGTGTTAATTAAGGTCTTAAATGAATTGTTAAATTAAACAAGACTCCGACGTTGTTTACATGTAATTTTAAGCCTGTTTAAGTACCAATTAATGAGTTTTTTAAGTAAACTAGAATGTGCAAAAGTCAATATTCCTAAAATATATTCTTATCTACAGAGGCAACGAAGATAATGGAGTTTAAACTAAGCTTAAATGCCAACATGTAATTGAAACCATAAGATTTTCTAATGGCATAATGTTGTTTATCTTATAAGTAGTATTTGTCCTGAGATGACTGGCACTATATATAAAAGGGCTATTTCGTCTTACCATCATAGGATAGGTGGAGTAAAATTCCATTCGAAATTGCAACAGTGTCTTAAATTCGCAGTCTTTTGAAAGTGTAGGGTACCTCACGATAAATTCATCATGGCCATTATTTCTTCACCTATCGTTCAGCGCTCTCCAAGATCACATTTCTTTCATCAACCAGACTAGACGCCCATACGAACTGAAGTACCTATGCATAATCGAAGAGTCGCGCACTAAAGGGGCTCGATGGATCACGTCACGTCACGACACTTCGACCGACTAGCAAGAATCTTTATCTTGAGCATAATTGCGCAAAATCTCATTAAAGGCCTTTTTTTGCATCATGTTGCGATCTCAGGTATGTATGACCTGAAACTTATTTTAGAGTGGTGCACAAACATTCGAAACGCAGCTGTGTCTCGCGGCGCAAAATGCTATCACTGCATTGCCACGAGTGACACACAAAGTTATTTATTGCGACTGGGGGCGAATGTTTTGCCGGCCGAACTCTCAACGTCCTTAAAGGTCGTTCGTTCCACACCGGTTTAGAGAAGTGAGCTGAGTTACTTATGCCATGTCACTTTCATGTGTTGAAGATGTTAATTACCTCGCATGGCAACATCTTTCACACTTGCTCAGGCAATTTTTGCATTTATTTTGTTTATACCGCTTATCGCAATATTAAGGTTATTGGCGATGGAAAATTTTTCGATAAAAATCTTTGTTTACGAACAGATTCCTTCAGTCTGAGCATCTTTTCTTCCCTTTTAAAATTTCTTTTGGCATGTTTTATTTAAATATAGGGTGTTTGTTTTAGAGGTTTGGTTTTTAAATTGACAACACTTTTTCTAGTGACTGTCAATTTGACGGTTGACTGTTGATTTGTGGTCGGTACGTTTTGCCATTTCACCATGAATAGAGTTAATTCGGTATATGGGTCGAAAACAATATTCAGCTTGATCCGCTTTTTCAACGCAAAATTTTGTTCAGCGATGAGGCTCATTTTTGGTTGAACGGCTACGTCAATAAGCAGAATTTCCGTATTTGGAGTGGAGAAAACCTAGAAGTATTTTTTGAGACGCCCTTACATTCATGGGCAGGTGGAATCATTGGCCAATATTTCTTTAAAGATTATTCGGTCAGAATGTTACCGTCAATGGAGAGCGCTATAGAGCCATGATTGCTGACTTCTTCTTTCCTCAGTTGAATGGTATTGACGTGGCAGAGCTTTGGTTTCAACAAGATGGCGCAACATACCACACAGCGCGCGACACTTTGGGGATATGTGAAGTCACTAGTCTACGCTGATAAACCACAGACGTTGGACCACTGGGAAGTTAACATTCGCCGCGTAATTGCCGATATACTATTACTATTATATACGACCCCAGTTGCTCGAATATATTTGCCCGAAATTATGTTTAAGCACTAATGACATAAAAATATCTTTTAAATAAAGCCAACACCATGGCCATTAACATTATTTTTACGTGTTTTATATCATTTTAAATTTGTATACCTCTGAAAAACACACCCTGTATAAATTAATGTATTATATGTATGTTTGAGGAAGGATGTCATATTACATCATTTCCCTTGAAAAATTACTGATTTCTTTCGCTTTAGAATCTTAGAAAATTTGCCGGATTTGACCGATTATAATTGATATGAAATGAAAATATAAACCCTACTTATTTGTTTAGCTGCATCTCTTTAACTTTTCGAAGATCAAATAGCTTTAGTTTGGCACGTGGAATTAAAACTAAACCTATCCTCTTATTAGCAGATTTTAGGGCTTTGCTATTTAATTAATAGGCACTACCATATTTTGTTTAGTTAGTTAAAATTGATTACTTTATTTGGGCACATATCTTTTAGCTATTTTCCATTTTAATTATGATAAAGAAGGATGGTTCCAACAATTCACGCTCTCTATTCGACTGTTAAACTCTTCTCAGAGACCATACAACGTTCAAAGCTAAATTATAGAGATAAAGTATAGAAAACTTTTAATTTTTAATTAAATAGATTAATCTAGATAATTGTTTACAGATTCATTTAATTCATATATTATTAATTCTCATTCTATTTGTCAACATTTTCATTTCAATATAAACATATCTGACCATTGACAAATTGGTCATTAAAAAATTAAATTTAATTATTGCGAAAATCAATAAATGGAATGACAACCGAATTTTATTTAACTTACGCTGTTACTTTTAAAATGTGACATTGAAAGCACCTATAACAACACATCACACATAATATGAATCATTATTTTTGAAAGCAGTATAAATTCACATTTTGAAATACTATTCGCATGAGGACAATCTACAGCTTAAGATTTAACTGGAGAAGTTGTTAAAATTATATGTTAAATAAGTGGAGTCACCTCAAATCTCATTGATTAAATAACATAGAATAACGCGTTATAGACTTTTGACAGAAAAATATATTGCCTTATTATTAATTTTCTGAGCCGTAAACGTAATATGTAAATTTGGGTATCAACTGAATTGAACATCAGCACTACTAGCTATTACAAATCGTGATCGATGCTATTGGTAGCGCATAATATGCATATTATGAAAATAAGGCGACCAGCCATCATTCGTCTTAAATGGAATATTTTAGTCAGCAATGATTCATGTGAAGCTGGCTGCATTTTTTTGTAGGAAATGCTAATGCTGACGAATGAATATACCTTTTTTTAAAACATATCAGTATGATTCATTGGCTTTTCGAACTCGATAATTTGTGCAAAGGTAAAGACGAAATAGAAATTACGCGCATTTAAACCTTTTCTAATTAGGTTCTGCTTCCTGCGATAAATTTTGTCGACAACCACAATGGGTTCGAATTCCGTAAAGCTGTTCAAGTTACTTTCACAAATCTTAGATTAGTTGTCACCATCCTGCACTTCATCTGCAGACACCAAAGTTTCATTTTTGCTCCTTTAAAGGAAAGAAGCACAGGAAGTGAATTGCACGGTTCCATTATCACAAAGTTGAGTCAATTTAGAGAATTTCATCGCGTTACAGCGTTTCCTAAAATTTGCATCGGCAATTTAATGCTAAATGATGTCTTTTACGAGTAATTCCGAAAACTGCTTGAAATTATTACGCTATTAAGCCTGTCTGAGGCAATTTATACATCATTTTAACGCTTATTGTGTTTTGTGGCACATCTGCACTTCAACTGCTCACAGAGGTACTTATGTAAGAAACGACTCATTAAGCTTTGGTTCAGTGTTTAATATGTGCGTTTAGTGAGTTCACCTCTTCTGTTGTATGAAAATGTAATTACACTATTTTAAAGAAGAAAGTATTTTCCAGCAGAAAGTTTAAAAAACAAGTTATGTGCAATTGCAAACATTTTATATTTCACTCGCTTCTTTTATTAAAACAAAAATTTTTATTATAGAGAGAATACGCGTCAACAACAACAAACTGTGTACAAAACTCTTTTTCTTTAATTTTTTATTTATTCAAACAAGTAGCCAACTAATCAGAATATTAAGTTACTCTATCCACATAAGCTTCTCAATTCCTTCTTTAATTTGTTTGCGGTGAATATATTAATTTAAAAAACAAAATGACTGCAAGGTGTTTCTTTTCATGGCTCTCCTTCGGTGTAATTTTTGACTGTGCCACCCCAAAGAGAATTCATTAGAGTAATACAAATTGATTAAGTAACAAAAGCAAAGCACGTTAGAATACTAATTTCATTTTATGATGTAACTAAAATTGTTCAAAAACTATGTCTTGAAATTGATTTCTGTAATTAATTGCACGTAGGTATTTTGATTAATAAAAATGGATTCATTCATATTTTAACACAATTGCGTTATTTACTTAATTAATTTTTCATGTGATCCAACACAGCCAACCAAATTTTTGATGAAATATTTTAGTGTGAATACCAAAATGTAGTATATCTTATCATTTATTACATATGTAGGAATAGACTTAAATTCGCTTAAAGATTTGGTGTCTATTTTTCAGCCTTGTCTTCATTCTAATTAAAAATGACTGTGATATAATCACTAAATAGCAAATTCAGTTTTTGCAGTCGTTTACATAATATCTTATTTTATTTTATTTAATATTTTATATCTAGCTGTATATATTATATAATACTTGTATTTATTTTAAATGTTCCAAATGTCACGTTAGAAGCAAACAAAACCACCTCAAAACGTATGAACGAGACCACATTTTCTCAAATCTCAATATAACTTAAAATAAAAAATAGCAAAATAATTCAAGCTGTGAGTAAGGAGCTTCAAATTGATTGCCCCATTAGCTTTTCATGCCCAAAAGAGAAGCCTGGAAGCCGAAAACGATTTGTGACGAAACCGCATTTCCCGACCCTGTTGCCTATTGTGGCGAAAACGTGGCACGTTTAAATGAAAAACTAGTTTCCTCTGGGCTGGTTTAAAAACATTCACAATGCAATCCTCACGACTCAGCAATTATTAGACAGTCAAGAAGTACCAGAAGTCTGTCTCGGCGGCACTTGCAGCTTTGAGCAAAGTAAAAGTCGCCCGTATTGTACTAACTCGACCAGGAAGCCAACGGCTATACCTTTTAGTGATTATTAGTGGCGTTAATTGTGTTATTAAATGCCAACTAACTATATAAAAACGTCTATCACGGAAAGATTTTCTTTTACTATTTGTACAGACTATAGAGCAAAATAGTTTTAAATTTCATACCTTAAGCGAGGAAACAGATTATAATATATAGTAATTTTATAATTTCCGGTTCTTATTGGAACTTAAAAAATGATTACATCAATAAGTTACGGATATTTCATAAAACACTCTATGCCTACTAACTAACATATGTCAGCATTTGTTATTATGTGAAAAACGGTTTTAGTATTTTTTCCTCAAATTGTGGTTATACATTACTATGTTTTAAAATGTAACCATTTATTTCTAACAAAATTAATAACTAATTTCATTGTGTTCGTTCAATAAGATTAGGACACTGAAAGAAATTTCTTGACTATATTCTAGGAGAACAATATGTTTAGTTCGATGGACTATATATCAAAATTTAACGAAACTTCGTCAAATATGGAAAATGGGCTTTCTTGACCATTGGTATGGATGCAAATATAAAGCCCTCACTTCTATGTAATAGTTACCCGGACTATAAATTCTAAACACCTCTAATAATAAAAGGCTGCTCGAACCATTCATTATGGACGCTATGATGCTCACTGCGACTATAAACTCTAGTTGCTATGACTAGAATAATAATCCCTACATCCTTAAATCTAGTCCATCGCCTAAATTTCTGGCAATTCTATGGCCGATCCTTTATAATCCCTTATATATAAGATCTACTTACTTTAACCCCATTTGTACAGGTTTGTGACCACTTAATAGTAGCTCCAACTTAAATATATAGACGTTTGAACCATATGCATAGAACAGCCCATTGCAACTATATTATTCATATTGCGACTACAAAATATAGTTACTGCGACCAGAAATATGCCTATACTATGTTCTTAAAATCTAGCCTCTTTAATAAAATTTATAAAAAGTAACCACTTTATAATCAAACCAACTTAAAAAAAATGTTGCTTATTTTCACTGATGCTCCCTGAAATTTAAAAAAGTTAAACGTTTTTTAAACATTTCATTATATGGAGTATTTATTGCAAATATGTACGTATATGTACATATGTACAAATATTTCCAAAACTGCTTAATTCATATTGATGTAACTTAAGAATGGAGGTGAGATTTCAATTTCTGAATAACTTTTTATAAAATTTATCATTTGCCTGCCATCGGCTATAACATTTATTGACATAACGAAATATTCACAAGGCTTTTCTACTTCGTATACAATTTCACTTTTATTAATTCTTGAGACCCAAAAACACTCCTTTTGCAAATCACAACTCACAATATAATAAAATAACTTATCGACATCGCTCACGCTGATGCCATTTACCAGGAATGGAATTCCAGAAGTTTAAATCTATATTATAGTTGTGAGATCTATTGTTATTTTTGTATAGTCAAATGATCCTGAAATATTCTCAATTGTAACTTTTATGTGGTCAAGGGATTCTTAAATATAGATGCAAATGATTTTAACGAATGAATAAATTTTATTAGTAAGCGCACTTCAGTAATCTTTTGGAGATGTGGTTTGCGCCCAAGATTCTCGGAGCTATCTCAGGGATGTCAGAACTATAACTATTATGTTTAGTACTATATTGCAAAAATTATAGATTGTAAGAATATTTTATTGCGTTCGGACCATGCAAATTTATATAAATTTTTCTCAGTGTAATAAGATTGACAAAAAGCAACGTCTTATATAATAACATTTTAAGCTTAATATATTTCTCTTATAAATGATTTTGATTTTAAATTAACGTTAAATATAAGATGTATGCAACTGTAGAAATTTTTAACATTTCATTCTGATTGATGGATCACTTCATTATGGAATAGAAAAATACAAATTGTATTACGAAAT
The DNA here is from genome assembly GCA_963920795.1 of Eutolmus rufibarbis. Classification (NCBI taxonomy): domain Eukaryota; kingdom Metazoa; phylum Arthropoda; class Insecta; order Diptera; family Asilidae; genus Eutolmus; species Eutolmus rufibarbis. Next base: position 35,155,833 of record OY987205.1, read on the forward strand.
GATTGATTAATAAAATTGTAATTATAAATTAATGTGCAGTAAGCTGTAGACGTATGGATCCAATTTAGAGCAAAATGTTTCTACTCATGAGCCAATTTGCAAGCATCTTTTTAACATGACTACGGCAAAACCAAAAGATGGTTATTTCATTTTAATTTCGATGCCACACTTTGCCCTAAAGCCAAAGCTTTCCCTTTTGATAAAGTTTTTATCCAATTTATTTTGTACTACATTTTTTAGCCACTCATGTAATCAATTAATTCTCTAAACGGCTCTCATAATTAGCTGGCAATTATACTTCCTGATAAAATCTTAATGCCACATTTCCATGTTCTTGTTAATAAGACCGGTCTGCACCAAATCATTTTCTTCCGCTGACGATTACGATGCCATTTATAAATGATTTCAATGTTCAATTAATTTGCACCTTTGTCGTGTGAAGCCGCGCTCAATCAGTTCACCAGAAACCCACAGATTTTCGGGGGCTTCGATTGTTTTTGATTTTTTTACTTCATCTCCGTCAGGTCTAAAAATAATAAGGAAATCTCAGGTAGCATTTTTGGCAGATATGCGATCAGGATGCCGATGAGATCACACAGAGCTGGTGAAAGTTTCAATGAACATTTCGCCGGTTAATGTATTGTCACCTTTCTTATTGAAACAAGTAGATGCAGATGTTTGTAACGGCGCGGATAAAGATAAGAAAGGTGTGTTCCGTCTAAAGGCACAGCCATGAAAGTTTTCTTAACGTCTTAATATTCAAAGAAATTAATGAAGGTATGCTGACTTTATGAATGTCATGTCCTAAACAGAAAATGAAAAAAATATATAGATATACTTCTTTATTAGCTTAGGGGGAAATCCACTTTAAATCAAAATAACAAATGACTTTATTAACTACTTTAAGCGAAACAAAAGTCGTTAAATTCACATATGTAAATACTTATTGATATGTAGCTAATCACCAAATTTTATTAAATTTTTGTACGGAAGCGTAATAATTGTTAAAATGGAAGAATAACTATAGTTTCATGGAATAAGAAAAGTTACTACGATTAATATATGCTCTTAAAATGTATTGCTATTAAAATGTATTGCCTTATTCTATAATATATTGGAAGAAAATTTTTAAACTATTATTAATTTGCAAATGAAATATATTATTATAAATATTGAACCTATAAAATGTTTGAGTTGTCCAATATTTGCAAGAAAAGCTTTTAAAAATAAGAGCATGTCTAAGCGTGCAAACGAATATGGAAATTCTGAATAAAACTTAACCCAAAGCTTAATAAAAATAAATAATTATACCATGCAAACTAAAAATTCTAGAGCTTTTGATTATGTCGAGATATACTACAAATAAAAAAAGATAAGATTAAAAGATTATTTATGTTGAAGAATTATATTCATCTTTACCGTATGTCTACTATTTTTATTAATAAAGGAATTGACTTGAGAGCAGATTAAAGCAATTTTTTTAGTAATTGTTTGTTTAGCAACGTTCACTATGTATGAAATTACCATCATTTTCGCATTAGTTTCAATATATTTAAATAAGCAAGCATCGAAGTCGACTTTAAGACTAAGTTTAATTTTATATTCTTCTTGCGACAGTCTACCCAGATCAAGAAACTTGAGCCAACAAAATCTGTTAAGTAAGAAGCATAAAAGCATGAGAAGAGGATAAATACAGATGTACATAATTTGTTTATTAAGGTTAAAATCCAGCTCGTTTTGCTGCGATATCAAAATGGCATAGTCCTCTCAAGTCTTGCATCTTAAAGTCGAGTAGGCACTTTTAACTTTCTGCAAAAAACTTTCTTACACTGCATTTACTCGGCTCAATAAGTTTTTATATGAAGCCATCAGAAGTTCGGTTGCCCCACAGTCCACTCCCTTGAAAAGTTTTTAAACATCTCCATAACTTTTCATCTGACGAAGTTTTTTGCATCTGTCTTTAATTTTGAATTGAAATAGTGGAGGAATAATGTTATCTGGAGCAAAGTTTATGCTCTTCCGTGAATGACCGACCTCATTGTGTAACATTTCCGTAAAACGAGACCGAAAATCATTTCATTGAGTTTCTTGTACAAACATTATTCATTTTCTGTGGGAAAGTTTTATGGAGTTGCCTCTTTTTAAAAAAATCAGGACGATTTTTTAGTGATTCATAATAAAATGGTTGAACTTTCTCATGTATAAAATGACATGAACCAGCACTTTCAAAACCATAAAATATAATTTTTAAACAGGAATTGTTTCGAACTTATTTAAAATTAAATCGATTACTTTCAAATGCGCTTCGACCTTATCTGCGTGGGAAAAGCCCACCAATTAAAGTGCCATTTAATATACATATTATATATGTATATTTTTTAATATTTAAGATACAATCAATATTGAGTCATTCCATATGAAATCAACAAATTGGTGTGCCGCATGATTTTTAATTTTAATAAAAAAAATAGGGGATAATCTTTGTGGTGCCAGAAATGCTAACCCACCATAATTTTTTTTTTTTATTGAATAATTTTTGATCAGTACCCCTCCGAAGTCAAAAATTGGGTCAATTTCATACTTGTATATAATAGGCTCTAGCTTTTTACTTAGAATAGGTATTGAAATGATTGATGCTTTGTTTGATAGGGTAGTATATGTATATTTTATATTATGAAATAAAACTGAACTGGAGTAATCAGGAACAAAATGGTGACCATCTAAAATTTCCACAATTTTTTCACATTTTTAGGATTTTCAACTGGACTCTGTGTCAATCCAGTTGCACATTAAGGATTTTTTTTTTTTTAGGAATAAAGTATGAACCCTGCTGATGCTATAAAAAAACTATCATTGTCCTAGAATGATATCTTCTAGGAAAAAAAAATGTTTGAAAATTGATAATTTTGAAAAATGCTCAACTTTGACCCTCAAAAAACCCATGTGGAGGAAAAAATAACAATTTGATATTTTGAGTAAATATAGTCTATATCTTCGTTAATTACATCCGCTTAGTGCCGTTTTGTTATTTTCATTTTTTTAGAAAATATGATTTTTTTTAAAGTAGTACTTTTACAGAAATACGAAAATAATTTAGGAGTCTGATAATTTGTAGAAATTTTATAACTTATTTAAACTATTAGAATTATGTTAATTTATGATAGACATGATAAAATAAAAGACAAAATTTGATGTGATGTGAAGTGGCGAAGAAATTCCACTCTGCTTGTAACCCAAAATCATCCTCATGGTAGCACAAGTTCGTATATAGTTTCTGTCCATCATTGACAAGTTACACATATTCTGGAATTTGCAACGTACCACGAGTAATCATATTTTAACTCCTCAAGCAATGTATGCTTTTTGTGAGAAGCTAATTCCCGGAATTAAATTTTTTTTTGTGTCAAAATCAGATGTCGATGATGCTGAGTTGCATTTATCAGATCGATTTAAAAATATAATAAACAATAAAAAGCACACGATCCTATCATCGTTTTGTCCCCATCTCAAATACTAAATTAAAAGTGCGACGATATTCAAGCTCAGAAAATTACGAAATAGTAAAAGTTTGCAATCAAAAATAAATAATTTATCCATATTTTTTTTTAATAAATAACTAAATTTGAAAATTTTGTCTTTTATTTTATCATTTCTATCATAAATTAACATAATTCTAATAGTTTAAATAAGTTATAAAATTTCTACAAATTATCAGACTCCTAAATTATTTTCGTATTTCTGTAAAAGTACTACTTTAAAAAAAATCATATTTTCTAAAAAAATGAAAATAACAAAACGGCACTAAGCGGATGTAATTAACGAAGATATAGACTATATTTACTCAAAATATCAAATTGTTATTTTTTCCTCCACATGGGTTTTTTGAGGGTCAAAGTTGAGCATTTTTCAAAATTATCAATTTTCAAAAATTTTTTTTTCCTAGAAGATATCATTCTAGGACAATGATAGTTTTTTTATAGCATCAGCAGGGTTCATACTTTATTCCTAAAAAAAATCAATCCTTAATGTGCAACTGGATTGACACAGAGTCCTGTTGAAAATCCTAAAAATGTGAAAAAATTGTGGAAATTTCAGATGGTCACCATTTTGTTCCTAATTACTCCAGTTCAGTTTTATTTTATAATATAAAATACACATATACTACCCTATCAAACAAAGCATCAATCATTTCAATACCTATTCTAAGTAAAAAGCTAGACCATATTATATACAAGTATGAAATTGACCCAATTTTTGACTTCGGATGGGTACTGATCAGAAATTATTCAATAAAAAAAAAAAATTATGGTGGGTTAGCATTTCTGGCACCACAAAGATTATCCCCTATTTTTTTTATTAAAATTAAAAATCATGCGGCACACCAATTTGTTGATTTCATATGGAATGACTCATTGTCAATATTTAAGATATAATCTTTCTTCCATTTGATGGAGTCATAACCGCAATAAATTAAGCATTGCATTAATTTTGTAGAGTTTTCGAGCGCATTCACAACGAGCGTTACAGCCTAAGCCTAAAATTCTCCACGGAACCAGTTTGACTTATCGGAGCACGTTCACATTTGACAAGCAAATCTGTTTCACAGCCAAGAAAATGTACTGTAGTCCGAGTGCAATGCTAGCTTATGCAACATTGCACTGGGTACAGCTATTCAGCATGGAATGAATTATGCGCCGCGAGCCAATTAATGCAATCTACCGGTCTAGTCCACACATGTGTTCACACTGGAAGGTGATACAAATAGCTCTAGAATCCTGTTGCCGTGGGTTCTTTATTAATTGAGCTAACCTTTGACTTTGTCGTAGTTTCTTAAGCATATGCAGAATTTGCTCTATGTTGTTATGAAACTTTTTCTACGTACCGTGGGAAAATTGAGGTAAAAGCATTGCCTTTCAAACATAAAAAGCATTTGAAGCAGACCTTTCGGAGGAGCTCATTAAAAATATGTATCATTCAGGTATTGCTTTATTTAATTTCCGTATTTGCGGTTATTACTTACAATTTAAATAATAAATTGTCAGTTTTACCGCATTCTTTCATTTTTTTTCTTTTTAATTACTTTTATAATAAAACAGAAAATGGATTACATTTAAATTTAGTCTGTGGATATCAAACCAGCAGAGATAATAAATCAAAAAAATTTATTTTATGTCTATCCTTGAAGAGTAAATTGAATTTTAATAAAAGAGATTACGGATAACAAATTATAAAATATGTCTTACATGTCAGATGTGTTTTTAGTAAAAAGAAAGAATATTCTCTTTTATATCCATATGCATTTATATCTTATATATGTACATAAATTTATATAGGCAACACCGCACCGCTATCTTGGATTTGGAGCTTGTCCAGTTTTAATTCGGGTTTCTTGATATAACAACTTTGTGATACGAAAAGCATTTTATTGTAGAACCCAAATATTTAAAACATTAAATTATTTATATCAACATATTTGTTGTTTTATAAGAAGAAAATCAGAATTTGTATAAGTAATTCAAACCTTACAAACACAATTAATATACATACATATATGTGTAATATTTATATATAATACAAAGAAACAAATCTATAGTAACACACCCACTCCCAGCGCTACCAGTACTAAAAGATAATAGAAAAATTATGATGATAGAAAATGATCAACAAATATGTCCGATAAATAAAACATTTAAATCATGGCGTAACCTACTAAACATTCGGTTCGAATGAGAGGGAATTTTTATTGACTCAGACTACGATCTTTGTGACCGCGCTCGAGATATCTTTAAAAATGTATTGATCTACATACATACATTTATTTAAATACCTCCTTGGTAACGCGCTTTATAATAATAATAACGCACTGATTGACCTATTCGTTCTAGAATTATGGTATCTATCATCCAAAAGCGCACTGCTTTTTTTTATGAAAATTAAAATTTGCAGAGGAATTACTAGAATTATAGGATTTTTGAAGACATTTTGAAAGGCACTCAAAACCTGGTCGGACTGGTTTTATTTATATTATTTATTTATATATGTTTTATATATGCATCGTATTGTAATAAAATCATAAACGATAGTGTAGCAAACCTTCTAAGTGTGACCTTGAAAATTTTCAGGCGACAAAGTAAGTTTCTTGAAATTTAAGTTTAAGGGGCATGATATTCTTCCAAGCCCCGTACGCCCATATAAATTAGTATTCGATCAATGAATTGAATATTAATTCTTTTATACAATATGATTTTTTAAGACTTGATGGGATCCTATGTGAATAAAAACAATAACAGAAATGAAAAAGAGTAATTCCGCGGACGCACTGGCTTCAATACTGACTACTAAAACATTGTTTCTTAATATCACAAGCTATACTCATAGTACGGAAGAAAACAAAAAAGGAAAAGAATCATTACAATGTCAAAATATTGTTAAATAAAAGGTACTTACATAAGACATCAGCGATGATGCATTCTTGACAAGTTGGCCGCGCTTCCCTACCAAGGTCTGGTTAATTCGATTGGTTCCATAGTACTGCTCCCAAATGCTAGGCTTGTTCTTGTGCCACTCGAGCATGGAATCTCTATCTTCTTCAGTCTTTTGAGCCCTTTCGAGCCTAGGCCTTTGAAAGGACAAGTTTCGCTGCAGCTGAGACCCACTTGCCGAGTTCTTACTACAAGCAACTGCATCGTCTTCATTATCATTTTCATTTTTACTATTACTAGCTCCACTGTAGCAGTCATTTTCTGTAGTCGGAAACACATCCGAGAGTGCTTTCCTCTTGAGCTTGAAGTTCGGATCACTGCATCTTACAGAGCCGTCTTCTAGACTATCGTTGTATTGAATGGCACCATCGCGAGAACGGATGGGTTCGTACGCTAATTCATAGTCAGTTTCGCTAGCAATCGACTTTCGTCGCTCGAATGCTTTGGTCATCGTAACAAGTTTCTGATTGTTGAGAACGCCTGTACAAAAATGTTTTATCTCCATTTCATTACTGCGATTCATCAACCTTAGATAGGCTTCTAGTTCTCGTTTTAAGGAGGCAATATTTTTTTCCAATTCTTTTGGTATCACCCTGTCGTCACCGCCAGCGGTCTGTGCCAATGCTCTGAGTTTATCTCGAATTTCTTCGAGCATTTCCTTTGTACTTTGGAAATGCATTTGATCTTCGTATTTCTTAAGAAAGAATGCGAGCGACTTATCCTCAGTCTCATTACCAAGAACACTCTCAACGTTGTAGGCATCTTCCGGGCATGAGTTGACGTATTTCGAGCATTTGTAATTATTCTCAAGATCTTTATCATCGAGGATTTTGCTGTCCTCAAATGTGGGGTTGTCGATACCTTTCAGGGGTTCAACACCTCCGGTCACCTGCTTTTTCCTGTCTCCATCTAATAGAAAGGAGTCCAAATCGATATCGACTAAAGAATCATCCATTTCGTCCGACCAGGAATTGGGCGCCTTTTTAATACTCTGCCCGTCGATGCCCTCCATGATAGTCGGAAGCTGCTGACTCCTGGACTTCTCATACCCTCCATGGTGGCAGTCCGGGAGGTGGGTTCGGTCCTGGGTATTTTTGGGATAGCTCTTGAGGTGCCTGTCCAGATTTTCAATGCTCGTCTCCAGGACCCTTAAGTCGGCATTTAAATTGTCCACGTTGAGGGTTGAGCTGAACTCCTTTCGAGCGACTTCTGCTTTAACTAGCCCCCTGGTCAAGGTATTCAGTTTGGGGATGCGACTCTCTATGATGTCTATGACTGGCTCGCTGTAGATGTGCTCCTCTACAGAACTTGTAGAGCATAAATTAGTGCTGTAATACCCCGAGGAGCCGCTTTTGTCCGTGGAATAATGGGATAAGCCACGTTCCCGCTCGCTTTTGTCATATTGAACTCGTCCAGCACCACCTGGAGTCTTGGTCAGGTGATGACTTTTGATGCCACTGGTGCTCGGAGTGATGCTGGTATGCACTTTACTAATTGAAGCATTCGCATTCACATTCGCCACTGCTGGCATTGAATTTCCCGCCAATGAACTGCAAAAGAAAAAAAGAAAACTAATAATTTGAGAGCCTTGCAAATGAGATAGAAATGTTGTTAATCCGGTGAAATGCTAATAAACTGGTTTACTGGACCACGAGACGAGTGAGGATCGCTAATTGGAAAATTGCAGAGATCTGCATTCCGGCCGACTTCTGCTTAGTGCTCTGCACCAGCTGCTGTTAACACACTTTCTTCACGAACGCACGCACAAAAAAAAATATGTGTATCAAGTTCAGGCTCCTTGAGAGCCAAAGGACAGTAAGGCAATCTAAGAAGTCATTAATGGTAAATTGCGTAACGCACTCGGCGGTAAAACCATAAACCCGAGCGAGCACTCCACTTTCTTGTAAAGCAACATCTTGTCGCTTTATTAAAGATAAACCGCTCGAAGCCGTCTCTCCGGCTCTAAGATACTTCGCCAACACCTGAATCGAGGCGAGACCTTGGCTCCGGAAAATGTAACATTTTACGTAATAGGTGGACTTCGGTATTTTTTACTATAGACGAAATGCAATACCTTAAAAGCAAATCATCGAGTAAGTAAAAAGTTCGGAAGCATCTTTGAGGTGTTACAAAGAAGTTAATGGATTTGATTAAAAGAGTTATTATATATGGAGCAACTACTGATAAAATCTAAAAAGGGTGCAAGTTTAATCCAATTACTTTTACTATAAGTACACTTAAGACATCAGACATCACATTAGAAATTGCAGAATAATTAGCTGCAAGATTACCTCTGAGGTAAGCTAATTAATCTCTCAGAAATTATCGACATTTTCAGAGAATTTTTTATGTACTTACATATACATATGTATAATACTTTTGGAAGATTTTAGAATAGTATTGATTTTCACTAACAATTTCTTTCAAAACTTTCAAATAAAATAAAAAAACCTAAAACATGTTTCACGAGTTTCGTTTAAATGTTGTATCATAATAATATTCAGACAAGTTTAAAAGTTGTCTTTTCAAAAAATTTTAAAATTGATAAGTTAAAAGAAAAATAAAGGAATAACAGAAATTAAATTTTAATATTAACAAATTTTTTAAAATGAGATACTCTCTCAACCCTGCTATATAAAAAGTTATACCAGAATTAAATTTAGAGGCCTAAAAAATATTTGAAATGATATATCAGTTGCTAGTATTTAATAATTATCCATTTACCTTTTCCCTTATTAAACGCTTTTATTTAACTTGGGTTGTATAGGTCAAATGTTGCAACACAAAATTTTTATACTTACCAAAAGTTATAAAACTTTGCACATATGTTTAACTTCGATAACAATACAATTTGGTCGTGTTTGTAGGTGGATTCTAGCCACGCATATCCCATTATCCAGCCACGCTATTAAAAGCGTTTTCTAAAAAATTTGTTTTTGTGCTGTTCTTGTTTTACCTTTCAGCCCTAAATAGAAAATACCACCATTAATAGATTTACCCACATACATATTTACTAATTTCTTATTAGCCTCCTATGTTATTCGTCGTGGAATAGACTATATTAAATGTTTAGCAGAACTTAGATCTATCTAGATTCTAGACCGATAATTACTTAGAAAAAATGTACCGCAGTCGCTCAAAGCTGCTGCCACTTTTTAGTATTAAAGAAACACTAAGCAAATTTATAATAACTGATTAAAAAATAAAATCTATGTAGTTAATAAAATATTCTGTGGAGGTCGTAAAATGTTTTGTTTTTCCCTGGGTCAATGTCATATCAATGGTCATTTATATATTCCCAAAACACTGATGAAACTAAAGTAAAGTTTATATAGAAAAGAGGTGAATTGAGAATGATTTGTCTATTTGAAAGGTATATTTATGTATGTACATATATAATAACTTCGTCTCGCACTTGACCGGGTAGAGCCTACTTTTATTATTTCTTTACTTTATATTCTTATAAAAATTTTAAAACTACCTTAAACCTTTGTGATTTGCCCTTTTTCGAATTTTAGACGGTCCTATTATACATTAGTCCTATTCTACTGTTACCTAATCTTCGAAATTCATGGTATCTACAAGAACGATCCTTGTAAGATCTCCTAATTTGAACTTGGATTTTTTTGCACAAATAATAATTATGTTAAAATCCACCCACAAGGCGCCAACGTTCTGCATTTATTCAAGATATTCGCAAGGTGGCGCACTCATTACAATACGTAATAGGTTTCGACATCCGTAAACAGTTTTTTCTAAATTTTAATTTGTGCATCTTAGCGGTTTCCTGTGTGTCGTTGTTCGATGTGCCTTAATTATACAAATAAAACCTTTTAAGGTCGGTCGTCGACAGAGGGGTAATTAACTGAAATATTGCGCGGCCCTGGCATTTGTAGCAAAAACGAAAAACTGAACATTTTCGGGGTGCACGAGTTGTATAGCAGAAATACCTCACCATTGTTTGAGGAAATTAATTTTTTAATATATCTGACGTTGGTATTTGCATGCAAATGTTTGATTCATAAATTAAATACTGGTCTCAGCTGAAATTCATCTTCTTTTGAGGGCAAATTTTCAATTAGATTTTAATTAATTCATATCAATCAAGGTATCAATATATTTTGTATAATTGCTTATAAAGTGGGTTCAAAAAACTTTATAAAATTAAATTCTCAAATATGCTCACTATGTTAAATTAAATTCTCCACAAAAAATTAGTTAATCTTGATTCCTCACAATATCCGTATAGTATAGGTGGCGCTGTAATCGGTGTAAATAAGGCGGTATTTTGAAATTTTCAAAAATCACATTAAAATTATATTTGATTTTACATCTACTGCTTGAGGTGACTGTTAACAGGGCTAAAAAAAATTTATTTCAACAATTCATCACTGAACAATTTTTTAAATTATGCAAATGCATGGTTTTTAACACCAAAAAACGATTGTAATTTATAACCCACAAATATATATATTTAAGTATGAATGAATTCATTCCTTTTTTCCTGCGATAAGAAAAATAAATAGTCAGCAAATGAATCTTTGAATAATTCAAGCAAAATTCTTAAGAGTTCTCTAATTGTCCATGATTCCTCCTTCTTCTTGCACTTGTATGTCTTTTAATAGAAGTGCTGCAATTTCGCTAATGGAAAATTGCACTACTATAGATAAAAAAGTCATATAACTTCAATTAACTTAAGCTAATTCTGGAAACTAACTCCGCACAAACAGAAGTTGGTAATTGTGTACTTTAAAATTAATGATAAGACGCTTAATGGTTTTGGTATAATGGAAAAATCGATTTTGTAATGCATATTTTTAAACTACAGTCTTCCTTAGAAACTGATTAAGAGTTTTAGCTCTTTTTAAAGCATTTTCCAGAAGATTACGTATAAAATCCGTACAGCCCATTTTTAAACAAAATATAAGATTTAAAAATGGCAGAGTTATGTGTTCGCCCTGATACACGCACATTATGAAGTTAATCGCGGCGCCAGTAATGAAAAGATTATTGGTTTCCTTGTTTAGTGATGTAATACCTATCGAATACAATACCCAAAGTATTTATTTTCTCCTTAAGCAATTGAATTTAACATAAGATGTGCGTGTGTGTTCAATAAAATCGGCTATATAGTTTTAGAGATAGTATTTGCTTCACAAGTAATGTAAGAATTTCAGGCAAAATATATAAAAACATATAAATTGAAGGTTTTGTAGCATAATTTTCATAAAAAAAACATAATATTCTCGTTTCGTTTCGCGTTTCTGCGGCATTTTTACGAAATTTGTAGTGCTATATCTATTGTACTTCTAAAATTATATTATGATAAGACCAAAAAAAGTCGATTTTCGAACCCATCAGTGGCTTTATATACATATTGTTACAAAATTTTCCTTCGTTGTAATTCACACTTGAAATTTTAGTCAAGTGGATATGGGAACCGCGTTCGATCCACGCGATCTTGGCACTGGCCACTAGCCTCACTGATAAGATCTAACTATTGCCTCAGTTCGAAATGCCGACCACTTTTTGGGCTCGTCTGCCTCAACCAAATTTTAAAAAGTGTAAGTCCGTTCTTACATCGAGTTACAGCGAGGGACCAATCGTGCAATTTGTTCAGCCAGCCGCTCGGCGGACAAAATTGTAACAATATATAACAACATTATAAAAACATGAAACTTACTGTATGCGCCAGTATCCCTATTACTCAAAATAAAACATACATACATATACTTTTATTATTGTAATTTTTTAAATGTTGATCTCTTCGGGATTCGTACGTAGACAATGTTAGGAAAGGCGAGATGAGGAATAAAAATGAAACTTTTACAGAATATTCATAGAAATAAACACGATATAATACTACATAAAATTCAATTACAAAAAACTCTTTATTCTTCCTGAATTATATGTAATTTAAAAGACTGTTTCAGAAAAATACACGACAAGATGATATTTTCAATAAAATGTAACCTAAATTTAATTTTACCTTCAATTAAAGAGCTGTTGTATGACTAGAATTTCCAAGAAAAGACAGATCATGACTTATTGTTAGTAAGTATGAAGGCGCGTTAATGGATTTTTTCTGTCCACAATGCTGTCCAATTTTCTGCGGATCAGAGTACGTCTTCGTCACAAAGATGCTTGTAAGTTGCATTATTGCGGAATAATTTGACAACTGAAGGACACGCTGCACAGAGTAAATAATCAAAAGCATCAGGTAAGCACTCAGAGGATGACAGTCGGACATTCGTGCAAGCAAATCCATTCGGATGAATTACAATGCACGCTGCAATTGCTACACGGCACGGTGCCAGCCGAGTCGACGCAATTTCCAGTTGACACCGAAACCCCCAAAGGTTGTCGTGCCGGCCGGGAAGCCTTGTGTATGCAAAAATAATTGTCAAAATGTGAATTGGTCGGGACCTGTAGAAGTCGCCGTGAACGAGCGCTACGGAGGTGGCTGCGATTGCGAAACAATTTGAGCGGGTGCGCAAATGTCCGCGCTGCAACGTGAAAACTGAAAATATCGACGGAGCGGGACTGACTCAATCTTAATCTTAAAGCGCAGCATTTCGGCGCCATTGTCGCACATCGCATAAAGCGTAAAAAGCAGCTTCGCTCCCCAGTTGCATTCTGCAGTCTTTTGACTAATGAGCAGCTATTTATTGTGCAGGTCTCGGTAATCGCTGCCATAAAACCGGTGCGATTAAGTTGCAATTACATTTGTCGCTATAAATAAAATCGGATTGCCAGGCTTCGCGGCAAAATCACATGTCGTTTGAATCGCCACTCGCATTGGTCATTGCCGCACTACCCGGAGTAGGTCAACCTCCTCTAAAAGTTAGCGAGCTATTAAGTCGCTGTACGCCTCAATTAGACCCAAAGTCCTGGCATCTGTAACGTAATCAAATGAAGATTAATGACTAAAGGCACTGACGACTATTATGAACTTCTGGGTAATCTCTAATTAACTTTGCCAGACCCAAGGGAATTGTCACCCGGTGTTTTGGCATAAACCTAATTATGGGAAAAAATTCGACGGACGAATGTCAATTGCCACAAAGACAGTCATTATACTCGCTTTCAGATCCTCTGCCACAGAGTTAATTAAGAGTCTCTGGTTAAAGACGTTTCACATAGAGTGGCAGGTAAAGGAGTATTAGACATCTCAGTTTCCATCACATTTTTACTAAGAAAACTCTCACGATACGATTCAGTATATGTAATTCAATTGTTCAGATTTTTTACACAAGAAAATTTGCAATGAGTAATGCTTTTTTCATCAGCCAAAAATGCAATTTAATTTAACTTACTATTCCTTTTTTAAATATTCTTATCTAAATTTTCTGTTAATTTACACTAAATAAGTTTTGAATTTTCGAAATAACCGCCAATCACAAAATTGATTGAAATGTATACATATAAATTAGCTTTACATTACTTCAATAAATGGAAAATCAAAATAAATTCTAATAAAACGAGCTATATATTTATTACCAACAGAAGAAAAAAATATGTTTACCTTTAAATAGTGTAATGGATTGAAATACCTTGACACTGCATTTGATAAAAAGCTTTACACTACATTTTAACAATCCAAAAAGCTACCAATAAGCCTTTTTATTTGTTTATGAACAGAAATTCTGATTCGGATCAGATTTTGTATGAAAAAAAACAATTACAGCAGCAGCTGAGTATATTCCGACAGAAAATGTTAAATATTTGGGACCCGACAGTCAATTAGTCTAACTTTCACAAAAACTTCCGCAGAAAACCTCCAGCTACAAATACGCTTAGCTCTTCATTAGTATAATAGGTACATCGAATTGAATTTTTAGTTTCGGTCATATTCACATCTCAAAGTTTAAAGCTAAGTCCGTTAAATTTAATAATATAGTCTATTTTAAGGGAAGACACCACTGAAAGGCCCATTCTTGACCTCAATCTTTGGAATTTTTTAAAAAGAAGCGAAAAAGATATATAAAAACAATTGTTTACCCATAATTATGCAGCAAAAACACAAAATGGCGGCGCAAAAGCTGCCGCGCCAAAACATGTATTTATAAAACTGCCTCTACTGCACGCAGCGGAAGTGTCTTAAAGTTGATCTTGGAACAAAAAATTATATATTTTCGTTAGTTAGATTAGTTTTTGCATGGAAGTGTGTACACGTGGATATAACAAAAAATTTAAAAGAAAAAAATTGAGACAAGTTTGAAAAAAAAGTTCGATTTTCGTAACTCAATTTTCATATAAAAAGTGACATAGGATACATATTTTCAATTAATCAAGAAAAACTTGTGTACTTCCATGGACAATATATTTGAAAAGCTACAATTAAAATTTAAAAACAATCGGGCGAAAATTGTTTAAGCTGTCCTGCGTGCAGTTTAACAAAAACATATTTTGACACTGCAACTTGTGCGCCATTTAGTATTTGTTTTTACCAACAAACAATAATTTTAGATACTTCAATAATAATGCCTAAGGGTTTTTCTTTCCATAAATTTTATTCTTTTCTTTATAAAAAAAAATTGCGAAAGAATGAGATCGAAAAGGGGCCTTTACTGTGTACTTAATCTAGCACTAATAGTAATTACTCTAATAAGTTTAGCTGAAGCGTAAAAAATCTCACATATGTAAACATTCCTTAAGCAAACTTTTTCCGCGCCTACCTTACATTAATCCATCCTGCATCCCCTTAAAACTGTTTTTAAACTAATACCTACTACTAATTATTTGTTTTTGTTAGTTTAGTTTAGTTGAAGCCATATATAATAGCTTATATTAAACAAACTGAATAAATAAATAAATAAATGGGTCGTTTAAGCCATAGTTATTTTATTTAACCACACTTACTTAAATAAAAATTAATACAAAAATAAATTTACTTTAAATTCTGCCTATAAAATTGTTTAACAATGTAACAACCATAATAAATTTATGTTTGTTACATAAACTCAAAATATTTTAAAACTCGAAAATATTTGAATGCCCTTTGATTGGTTTTCAACCTTAATTAGTGTCTTAGTCGGGCAAGGGAACTACGCCCCATAGCACACACCTATTTCAAAAATTATGAAAGTCCAAATTTCATTCATGGGTCCGCTAAAGGCCACCGACTGCATGTATAATCGGAACTCAAACATTAATTATTTTGCCCATCATCCCGTGTGCTTGCCCAACAAACGCCTTCAACGTCAGTTTATAAATAACGAAGCGATAACAATCTGAGTTGATGCTTCCATTCATACATAGGTGTGTCATGTCGCAATCGCAGGCTTGAAATTGGCGAAATTAACACTTTGAACTTGTCACAACAGTGCGACTATTTTTAAGTCGACCTCGAATGAGTGATCGTGCCGAACTGCCCTGGATTCACCCAGCGATCCTCTGCGGTGTTGCACCAATCTTTCAATGGTCGTCTCATAGGCTAGAAAGATCACAGATCGCTCATTGCTCAACCTGAAAGATAGGTGCCACTATGTCTGTTAAATTGACGAGGAATCGAAAGAAGTTGATTTCTATTCGAAGAAGTTTTATGGATTGTGTAGTATCGTGTTCCATGGTATCACTCTCGAGGTTTTTTTGTGGCGTTATTACATACGACCAAGCTCCAATTTTAATAGAATCAACGATTGGGTAGTTTTGCATTCTATAGAAAAAGGGAAAGGTTTCTAGTACAATGATCTTATTCAAGGCATTGCCTCGAAATTTTATGAAATAATCGGTTTATCAGTTCTACTACAGGGATTCTCTTCTTTCACATTTAATAAAAAAATGAGAATATAAAGAATAATGACGAAATCCAAAAATCGTCATATTTCGATTATGCCATCTTCTAAACGTAAAAAGTCTGTCTACAAAATCTTCCTTTCCTTTCATTCTTCATAACTTTTAAAAACGCTCTTGCTTTGTAAAAATATAGACTGTGATGTCAGGAGTTGAGTACGCGAAGTGAACTGACCAGTTTGGCATTTGTAATACAACAATGGTAACATAGTGATATAATATCATATACAAAACATTAACAATAATAAAGAAATAAATCTTACCCTTGATATTTTAACATGGCGCGTGGTAGTAAAAAGTTATTTGTTGCTTTTTTGTCCTCCACCTCCTTCGGATTAATTCCATACAGGTTACTTGAAGAATCTGCAGTGATACTACTGCTACTACTGCCGCTGTTACTTTTATCTTCTCCATGGACAGATTCTGAATTTGGACGCTTCTTAACATTTTTTTTAAACTTACTATTCGACGAGAAATAAGATGTTAATCGCTTTAGATAGGTATTGTTTATCGCACCAGTTTGATGACTATTTTCTGGCAAATTTTTCTTAGATTTGGCGACTGTTTCCTTGTTTTCGTCAATATCTTCATCCTCAGATGGTAAAACTTCAATCGCATCAAAATCATATGAATTAAAGTAGGCCTGCTCGCGTGACTTTTTTACTTTTGCTGCTTCTGCATGATGATCTTCTTCAGTTGTAACTGGCGTCGTTATGGGTTTATTTTCACATATTGGCATTTCGTTCGAGTGCAGCTAATCGTTTTAAATTAGGAATTTCTTTTAATAGAAACGTTTAATTCAAACATTGATGCAATTGAATGAGTTCTTTCGTTGTAAGTTGACTGAAAAAAAATTAAATGAAGACATTTTATTTTTGTATTTATAATAATTGCTAAACATGATAACAACCAAGAAAACGCACAGAATTTCAGACCATGTAGGTGAGCATTAATTCTCAGAAAAGGCTAAATGACGATAGCTAACAAATACAATTCTTAAAAACTACCGTACATAAAAAAAATACACTGTAAGCAATGAAACTGGAAATAAAAAATTTTAATTTTAATATATTTTAAATATTAATTCTCTTTTTTCTCATACTTTCAAATTAATAATATCTTTCCTTTTGGTTTTGTTTTTTCTGAAGAGAAAAGTTTAAAATTTTATTGAGGGAATCTAACAGGCTTTATAAATTACTAAAGGGTTTTTAATTTTATGTATATTCGTGCAAAATGGTGCTAGAAATACATTATGCAAATATTGTAGTTTATCAAATGACACTATTTTTGTTTTTCGAGTCCACACACCATTTAAAATGAATATGTATGTAAATTTGACAAAAATTTGTAGATAACACCAAAGCACTAAACTGTTGAAGTCCAAAGATAAAATAAGCTTGTTAAAAAAATTATTTCAAATAAAGAAATAATAACGAATATAAAAAAATATGTTGATTGATTTACATGCCCACTTCTCTTGATATGACAAATTGATTGTAATAAGAAAAGAAAATATTCTTTGTTGTATTGATATAATTTTTGAAAATCTCAATAATTTTCCAAATATATCTAAACGAAATGGTAAATTCCTACGATTAGCGAATCATTCACATGCCCTCGAAGAGAACAAACAAATTATAAAATCACAACATACGAAAACAATTTGATCAATTTGTCCCTTCTAAAATATTTATCATCAAAAATTCTATTAAAACTTGTTTTTATTTAGGAACTTCATCCACTAAATTATCAATTATGTGCACTTCAGTAAAATCTACATTTGCATGCATATGAGCCCATCTTTTATTGTTTTTTATTCAATAAAAGTTGATACCGATTTTAGCCTTGATATATAAACTTGATAATTGTGAAATGCAGGAAAAACATGAAGATATAAATTAAAAATTGTCCAACAGTAAACACCATAGATAAAAACAAGGTGAACCTGGCATACCATGAATTATGTTTATAAAAAATCAAACTTAGTCGGCGGATGTAAATTTGTTTTTGTCATCTCAAAACGTTTTTACGACTATAAATGTAATTGAAAAATTTATTGGTTAAAGTTCAAATTCATTAGACATTAGTCAAGGAAGTAATTAAGCTTACAAGGGATTTTCTAATGAACATAATTTTTGATAGGCATGCAACAAAAGACATTTTATTCAATTATTTCTGTATTTATTGCTTAAGACTAAGATTACTTTACTGTTATGTAGTTAATGGATTGATATCTCCATAGCTCTAGCTAAATAAATTGAATTATATGTACAAAAGATATTATATAACGCACATGATACCTTTGTTGTTGAAAGTATATTTTAATTTTTTTTTTCCTGTTATTAGAACATAATTTTCTCTAAATTGAATGATCCAAGTCATGTAAAATCAATTTTTGAATATACAAAATATCAGTTAAAGCCTCATTCATTTTTAATTTTAACAAATCCAACCCCTCGTAAAAACGTTCGCTAAATTAAGATGGTGATCACTTAGGACAAGGTCAATAAGTCTGTTTTTTTAATATATAGATGGACAGATCTGTTGAAATATCCAAAAGCAATAGAAAAACTTATTCTGCATAACAGGCTGATCCGAGTCCACAGCTGAACTTGTTGAGCCCAATATGTGGAATAAATTGCCTTTCTTTGTAAAATGCCGGCATCTTTGCTGATTATGAAAATTTCCATTGTTCCATTGCTGAATGTCCAAATATGAATTCAAACAATATCACTCGATACTATCATCTTTTTTCTATTTCATATATTTTGGAAAAATCGGAAATACTGGTGATTGCATCGAATATTTTATATTTCGTCTCAAAACCACTCAGAATTAAGTGCTTAAGGCCTTTTTTTACAAATTTCTTAGTCAGCCGAATGACAAAATTAAATATTCAAAAGGAAACAAACTTGCGGACGACGATAAGCAAAAAAAAGTGATACTTGTCTCAAACAACAGAGGTTTTTTTTTTGTTAAGTGTATGATTAACCTTTAAGCGAAATGTTTTCACTGAAAAAATACCACAAGCATGAAAGATTTGAATTTCTAATTCAAACAGTTTTGTTCTATATTTAAGAACTTCCGGGTAGAATTAAATCTAATTTGACATAAAATATGTATTACAACTTGATTTCAAGAAATTGATTTTGGTGGTTTATATGTCCTCGAATTGTTAAGAAGTTGTATGGTTGATTTCACAAAATAATCACAATTTAGCAAGTCATTTAACAGCCGAATCATTCTCAATTAAACTAGGTACCCTTGCAAAAATGAGTCTACTTTAAACATTCACTATTTTTACCGTGCTCTGTGCGTTGAGTAGTTCAGTAAGAACTCAGTTACGAAATTTCGTTTTCGACCTTAAAACACTTTAAGAGAAGCCTACAATCGATCTCGTTGTTTCAAAACTGACTGACTTTTAAAGCCTTTCTAAAAGTTGTGTGCCGAATAAGTGCAGTTCTTTACTGGCCCCATAAAAGTGCGTTGCGACAGCTCTAATTATTGATGATGAAATGAATAATTACATCGAAATTAAACATATTTCCAAGTTGCTCCAATAAAACAGTGTCTTGCAAATTAAAATCGTTTCTTATCCAAATCGGTCTCGAAATTACAGTGCGAGTGAACGCTTGCGTTCAGTGCGGCTAATTGATATCATAATCATGCCGATTGTTAGGAAAATGGTAGAGGTGTTATTTCTTGTTCTCGACGGCTGCATTTTGACCGGAACTGGAACGCAATCGAATCAAGACGAAACCTCTCAAATTATTTATTGCCTGATGCAACTTGTTTGTCTAAAATGACTTCTGCCATTCGAAGCGATCTTTTAGCAATTTTGTAGCAATTCCGAAAACTTGCACAAATCAAGATCATTAAGTCGCCTGAAAAAGAGGCTCTGAATGGCTGTGTCGAGGAACAAGTTTAAATCAGCTACAGTCCGAATCAAAAGAAATGCTCCAAAGCGGAATTGTGTGCCCAAAACTGGCAAATCGAAGCAAAGATAAGCATTAAGACACATGCGGCATCCTATCGAACTGGCGAAAGAAGTGCAGGTGTTATGTTGGAAATCTCCCCCATTTGGAGGCCGCATCGAATCTGGAGCTCCTCTTACCCATTATTTGAACAGCATAAGACCGCCGGTCGATTGATTTCCCAGGTTTTCTAGCAATCAACCTCCTTGGCGGTGTTATGAAAGCACACGCTACCAAAACTGTTCTGCATGAAGAAATGTGCACTGAATTTTCGCGGTGTGCTATTGCTGCAAACTGCATTTTAATTTGCACTTCAAGCGCATAATAGAGGCAAGTCGGCTGCGCCGAGGTGCAGGGTGAATTATATAAAAGCTGTTAAACCACATATTCCCTGCTGGTTACTGGACGGCTTGCAAATATTTCGCCATGCCAATTTTGTGGTTACACAACAGTCCTGAATATTTTTTTCCCTATACTCGCTGTGACCAATTATGGCTGGAAAGGACTTCGCCTAGGAATTAGGATTGCGAAAAGTTTGACCAATTTTCGGTAAGTCAGTAAGGCAATAACTCTGCTTTCTGCCAATTTTGCCACTTCGGGAAAGTTTTAAGAAGCCAATTAGATGATGTTTGCTTTTATGGAACTTTAAATAGTCACCACGAAATGCCTTTACGTATATTTTTGGGGAACAGTCGTGCAAAAGTCTGCACTATCATAAATGTTTTTCATGCAATTAAAATCCATGGGAAACTAATTTTGTCTATTTCATTTTTTCTCAGAAAAGTTTTGGTCTTCCCATACAAAAGATCGGTAAAATGAAGAGCCAAAAATCAAATTTTGAGCATCGAAATTGCCATTTTCGAAGTTTGACACGACCTCTCGCTTGTTTGTTGACGGATTGGGTCCTAAGGGGTATCCGTAGAAAGCTTGAAGGCTCAACTTTCTAACACACTATTAACCAATGTCCTACGACCACAACGTCTCTTAAAGAACTTATAAATCGTTTTTGGGTTCACCTCCTCCAAATTTTCAATTGCGATTTTAGAGGTAAAGGACCGATTTAGGGATATTTAATTCACCTTTAATACATCTTTCCCAATGGTTTATGAAAAGGTTTAAGGTTCTAAATAACGAAATAGAAAGAGGCGTTTGCAACTAAATAAAATTAACAAATTAACCATTAAAAGTTTTGCTTTCTGTCGATTGCAAGGTTTTTTTTTAGACAATTTTATTTTAGACATCTGTTTCTGTTCCTAATGATGAAGTTTTGAATTCTACCTAAAGAGTTGATTTGAGATCAAATAAAATTAAAATAAGAGAACAGGAAGTCAAAATCGTACAAAAACGCTAAGTAACTATTTAAATTTCTGTTAATAACTAAAATGTCTATGTAATTAGCACAAAACACCTTTCACAGATTAATTTTTTTAATAAACGATTCAAAACTTATAAAAACTCCGTAAAAGACAGTTCAGTTTTGTTATACAATTTTTGCATGTAATCATGCAGCTGAATACATATACATATAATATGTATTATATATCTGTATATATTTTAGCCTCTATTGGCTACATTTTTTAGTGCAGTGCAAGCAGTGATAGGTAACCTCAAAATAAACCGGGTTTAAACGGAACACAAAAATATTGTAGAAACGTATATACATATTTAATTTTTAGACACAAATAAGTCTGGATATTTTGATGTGGCGAAATTTTTGATTTATATATCTACATCTATTTAATTTTGCTGTAGCACAGTTTTTGAAATTTCGAAATAAATTTTTATATGGAGCTCTATGTCATCTGCATACAAGAACTTCTAATATAAGCACTAACCTTTCGCATTTACAATTCAATAATATTTTCCTTCTAATCGCCTCAAGCATAACTTGATAAATATACTAACCCACAAATTGCAACCTAGAATATCTAATCGGCATAAATTTTTTATGTAGATCACTCCAGTACAAGTTTGTTTTTTGTGGCCCTCGTTTACAAATGCTCCTTCTGCAGAAGTCCGGCCGACAGTTTGCAGAAGGTTCGCTTCCTATTAACAATTTAAATTTCCCTCTTTGATTCAGCCAACTAAAAATAGCCGATGCAGCTCGGCGCGGAAACCGAAAAGAAAATCCGCCGCGCGGCGCCGACTGCACAGCACACGCTTCGGTCGTAATCAAATTTAGCAGCATCTCGATATCTCGGCCGTCGTCGAACAAAATAAATTATGCTAATGATAACAGATAGTTTCAAAATTGCAGGCAGCGGTGGAAGACTGTTGTTATGCATAATGCCGGTATCACAGGTACCACAGGTTTAAGCAGGACTCCAGGGTATAGCGGAAACTTTTATCTAAAGACAGCGAAGACCTGTGGGCTTCCCGAGAAGTAGCAACTTGGACGGTTATTTTGAAGGTCGTCGATGACTACGATAGCAACGTCTTGGAATGGTGGACAGTGAAACAAAATTGCTTCGATGGTTTATGAGGAAATAAATCTTTGCAGTTGATGCATGCACATCGCATCTACTATAGGCACGCAAACTTCTACAAGTGCAGAATTTGTCGAGACTTCAAAAGCCGCAAATTATGCACTAATTATGTATTTACATGCATACTTGTCTCTTTCCATTCTCTTCTGTGTCAACGGATTCCGAAGACGTTCCCGCGATGTGCAAATTGCTCTGCTGTCTCCGGCTTGTTTTAATTTAATACCGAAGCACCTGGGCTTCGAATCTTTTCGGTTCAATCGAAGGTGGTCTTCATGACATTTTAGCGCCTGCAACCTTTGACTAGTTCACTGATCTTCAACGGAATTTACCGCTCGAGCCGAGACGTAAGGTGCTCTTCTCGTGAACTCACACAATTTCTCGGGCGTTAGCATTATTTACGTGCGTTTTGGCCGGAAAAAAAACCTTAAATATTAATAAACTGTCTGATCGAAAAATTTACATTTTATAAATGACTCGTTGTGACATTGTTCATGATAAGGTCGCTGACTTCTAAATAGTTACAATTCTCGTAAAGCAGAAAATAGCAATCCGGAAGTTGGTGGTCTTAACAGACCATATGTTAATAACTCTGGAGAAGTTTATTTTGCACGTAATTTATGACACACTTTCTAAAAATGTTAATGCTTGCCAACCATTTATTATGTTGTTAATATTTTGGTTGCGTTTTCTTTTAAACCAAAAATAATTAGGTACATTATGCATGTTCGTGACGGCAAGTTTTCTTGACAAAATTTACCATAACTTCATGATGAAATTTTATCTTGTTATCTAATCCTCATTATTTCTGTTAGAACATGGTATTTTTCATATATCTTTATTCGCTTATATAGGGAATGATCATTCAACTTAAGTGAATTTCAGAATTAAGTAATTTAATTTAAAAGTTTCAAAAAAACCCATCTTCCAAGTCTGAAGTCAAAAATTAGGTTTTATAAATATTAACTTTTAAAAATACATTGCGCATCTAAGGGAGGAGAACATTATTGGAAAAGTTGCACAAATGCAATTAATGAACGTTTATTTTAGGTAAAAAAGAGACAAAACTAGAACAAATTGTTTGTATGTAAGCCGTGATATCTATTAATTAGTTAACAAACAACTAAACATTGGCAAGTTTGTGTTTAGTAGATATTTAGCTAAACTATACTCAAAATTTTATTTTGACCGGTTGAAAATTCTTAGACTGACTGTCCGCAATTATACCTTGGTTAAAATCAAACAGGCTCATTGCACACACTAGAATTTGAATTTCGACATGCATTTTGTGACGTTGTACTCCGGAAAGACCATAGCATTTTTTAAACCAATAAAAAAAACGATATTTTGAAGGTTTTTACTCAGATATGCCTCTTAAAAACATTACAAACTATTAACCTGATCAGTCCAGTCAAAATTATTATTTAAGTTATAAGTAACTACTTGCAGTACAGCCCGAGGATCAGACTGTGTAGAAACTGGAATGCTCTACGCTTAAGTATTCGCACACTTGATAGTATTTCAAGATTTAGTAAGGAGAACAAACAAGCGACCTTTAGCTATTTTTAAAGAGGTGATAAGAAGATTATAGTGCAATCTGTGCGAAGCTAAACTCAATCCTTAAAATATAAAATTATTTTTTTTTTGTTGTTGCTTTAAATATCTAGAAAATCTAGTTTTTTTTTATAAACAAATGAAAAATTATTGAAATTTTATGATTTCTATTCTTTTTTTTTTATATTTAAATTTTCCTATTTCTTTTTTTGTATCATTATACACTTATGTGCCGCAATATTTTTGTAAAATGTTGTAAAAGGGCTTCTAGTCCGTAAATTTTCTAAAATAAAATAAAATAAAATAAAATATCAGAAATGAGCTGGAAATATTTTCAGTCGAAAACGATACCTAAAACAAACGGACGTTTTTCAACTTTTTCGCTGTAGCACTTAGAAATTTTTGCAAATATTGGACTAAGATAATTTTCAACTGCTGGACTTAAAATGTTTTCTTTTCTCTACTGAAAAATGTAAAATTCTAGCCCAGGGTGAAAAAAGAAAACTGAAATAAAGACAGAAATTTATAGACGGAAATCAAATTGTCTGATTTCCGTCTCTTGTTCACTGTCTGCAGTCTATTTCCCGATCATTTACCCACTACCCTTTAATACAGAAATTGGTCTATTTTAAACTTTATTTTTTACCGGGGAAAGTAAATATGTACTGATGAAATTTAATATGTACCTGCCATCTTCAATATTAAATAATTATTAATTATTAATTACTAATTTATAGACAACGGGTACAGAGATTTTTCTATAATAAATTTTCTTTACTTCTTAACTTAACTTCACTTCTTTAAAGTAACTACAAGATACCATCATGTAATTCCCAGAAAATTCCACAGACTTGGGAGAAATTTCCGCTTACCTGTTAAATTTGTATATCACTCATTAATCATTCATTAATCTCTTCCTAAAGGAGGTCATTCTTTCTTTATCGCAAAAACTAAAGCCAAATGAAATGCATGATTGCACCTGTGACCCCACCCCTTCTTGAATTATAACTTTAATAAAAAAAATCCTCAAGATGAAACCAACGAAAATGAACCCGCAGTGTGAGAATAAATTGGGCAATTTAAAGAAAATCGCAGCAATGTCACGTATGAATTTTGAAGCAGCAGATTTTAAGCAAAACAAGCAGAGTTCGCTTATCACTTCCTCATTGGCTGCATCTGCACAATTCTGTAAACATGACGGACGTGTGGTTTCTCAGTTCGCGCGGATAATAAAGACGTTATTGAGCCATACATGCTCCAAGAATTTTCTCCCACGCAAAACCCTCACTTCATGCCCCGGTGGCCCCAGCATGGCATTTCGAAACTCGACACCGAGATGCCCGTTCATAACGCCAGTAAATGGGACCAATTTCGACCATTGAAAAGCGACGTCGCGACGCAATTGCTGGAAGCAATTGTCCAATTCTGCGGTAAGTGGACGGTGCCAGACAGCGCTTCTCCGAGATGTCTGCCAGCTGTTTGGTCTTAAGAACAAAAACTCGAAAATTTAGATGCAGTAATGGAGTTTATGGCTCCAACTGAGACCGCGGGCTACCGCACATAGCCCCAGCATAACGCCTATAAAACATATCTCCTCCAACACGTGGCTTGACAAAACCGGTCTGTCGCTTGCATAAAACTTTCTTTGGATTTTGCAATTTATAAGCGGAGAATTCGGCACAAGCAATAGGCACCAGGAGGGATGGGTGCCTGCTGCAGAGGGCCCCCAGAGCAGCAGACGGCGGAGTTTCTCCATTAAAAACGATGCGAAAATCCAGGTGGCTGCGAAAAGCTCGGCTCATACTAGCGCCACTTTGTAAATCAATCATATTTTCATTTTCGCATATTACTTTAATTAAGTGGGGGCAATAATCATGTTCTGTGTCTATTCAATTTGATTAAAAGTTGCGGTTGACGGTTCATGAGGCAAATTTCAAAGACTAGTTATGAAATGATTGCATAATTGGACAATTGCTTTTTATGATAGAATTAGTTGAACATGAACTTTTCTAAGAATTATAACTTACATAACTTATTATAAAGGTTAATCGCAAGATAGAAATTCAAATTCAATATTATTCGTTGACCTGAGGATGAGTTGAGTAACTGCATTCTTATTTATTATTTTCTTCAAAAAGTTAGCAAACATGTATTTGCAGTTCTTCTATTCGGTATAACCGATCCGAACAGAAAAGAGAACCCGACGAAAGAACAAATATGAAAAGTCAGATTTTAATAAACGCCTGCGAAACGGGCGTATTTTTAAATTTTTGTGCCTGCTTTAGACGCATATGTGCTACAAAAGGGCGTATTTTTAAATTTTAGTGCTAACTTTGGGCGCGTATGTGCCTGCAAAAGGATGTATTTTTAAATGTTCGTGCCTGCTTTAGGTGCGTATGTACCTGCAAAAGGGCGTATCATGTCTGTTGCGGGCATATTTGTTCGCTACATGAACTATGTTTGGGCGCGTTTATAGCTCCGATTCTGTGCCTCATTTGGGCGCATATGTGCCAACGAAAAATTGTTTGCGGAATGTTACGATTATTTATTAAATTTTGATTTAATTTCAGTAAAGATTCTGTATACTATTATTGGCTGTTAAACGAAAATTAAAATAAACTTCCAGAAAAAGAAAAAACAAATTTAGTTTTTAAGGGAAAATTGTTTGCCGACTTTTTAAATGAAAGGATTTATTTTATACCTCACTCAAAAGTTAAAGAAATCACACAACCGCAGAAGAAAATATCTAAAAATAAAAACTTCATAGAGACTAAAATGTAGGGACCCAAACCGAAATCATGTTTTTAGAAATAGCACTCTATGCGTTATTTATTTTTATTTTACTTTATAAATTTTAGTTGTATTGATGAACTGTATAACTGGCACAACACTCTTTCAAAACAGTGTTACTCATGCTTTTCGATTTCACTTTATTTCAATTATTTTCGATGAATTGCAAGTGCTCTTTGTGGACAAAAATACTTTTCTGTTAACATTAAGAAATTTGTATAACAAATAAATGAAAGTTACCGCTTTGCAGGTCACGAGTGATCTTAATCCAGATGAAGAAATTGGTTCAACATTATACAGACTAAGAAATTAGATATTAAACTTACCAATGCAAGATTCCCATACAAATTCTTATATTATGTTTAAATAATGGAATGTGAGCTGAAACTCCTTTCTACATACAAAAATAACCTTGCATTGACTATGTATCACCAAAAACCTTTTTTTATTATGAATTTATAATCCGTGTGTCGGTTCTATAAAATATTTAAAGTATGAAAAATTATTCAACAACTATTGAGTTATAAGCAATAATTTACCAAGAAATTCAAGAGGGGACTTAATTAATTTTTCCTCACGTCCAACTATTCATTTTAATCGATTTCCTATAATGGAAGGTCATTGTAATTAAGTTCTTCTATCAAGCAAAACCATTCTTAGTTCAAACAAAGGTGTTAATAAATTACATTAAAATTCACCCAACAATCTCTCAATTTTGCACCTTATGCACGAAGTATCACATTTGAATTAATCGCGTGCAATATTTTCCTGATACTTATCGGAAATCAGTTTCAATCAACCGTGGTGGTGTATAGTAAACAAATTTAGCTTTATTATAGTTCTCATAAATGTTTGATTTAATGTTAATTAATATTGCATTACATATAAAATCGGGTTTTTCATTCGCAAATGCAATACACATATGGCTTTTAGTGAAAGTTTCATGTAGTGAAAAAAAAACAAATAAACTACTCTAATTAGTTATAATCACGTGTAGCTTCGGATATTAAGGGGGTATTCTGGTCTAGAGGCATGAATTTCATGTAATTTTTGAAGTGTCATAAAAAAAAAACTATTAATATTTTTACTATCCATTTTTTTATTAGTCATTTATTAACATTAGAAGAATGCAGAAAAAAATCAAAAAAAAAAAAAAGTTGAAAATTTCACAAATTAGCAGGTGATGAAGTGGGGGGTTGCCAAAAATTGGCGCGTGACCATACCCACGATTTCAACCCTCCTAGCAATTTGAAACTAAAAAAAAAAAAGATTATTAATCTAGAATAATGTCGCAATGGCCGGAACTAGGGAAAAGTTGGACAAACATTTTTTCACAAGATGGCGACTGCCTGAAAAAAAAAAATTTTTTTACCCCTGTTTTTGACTGTTTCGAATTTTTTTAAAAATAGTAAAAATTGAAATTTGGGGATGAGGTTAGTTCCGGCCATAGACAAGTCTATAAAGAAGACTCTCTAAAAATTTCAGGTAAATCGGTCCAGTAGAACCTGAGAAATCGTGGGTATAGTATTGAAAAAGATAGTTTCGAGAAAAACGCGTTTAAAGTTTCGCGTAAAGTTTTTCGCAGTCTAAATCATGAAATGCCGGCTCAGCAAAATACCTATATCTCCGAAAATAATTTGAATTTTGAAAAATCCTCTTGTAGACATATTCTTAAATAGTTAAACTTTGAAAATATAAAAAAAAAAAAAAAGATTTTTTTTTATTTCTAGACCAGAATACCCCCTTAATATTGTAATGGTGGATGAAAATGCCAAAATTAATGCTTTGGATTTCCCATTGAAACTTCATTACGTGTAACGTTTTTTTAATTTGTTGTTAATTCTTGCTTTGTATTCCTCTTCAACAAACTAGAAAGGCAATCATAATATCCTCCATACTTACAATTTGATTGTTTAGCATAACAAACAACCATTTCAAACAACTCACCTAGATTACGACCCGAACTACATATGTTGGCCAAACATTGAATTAGTATCGAGGTCATACTGATATTAACATACATCATATAACCGACCACTAAATTAAACCATTAAATAAATATCTTTTATATGTATTAACAGTCTTTAACGACTTTTTCTGTGGATTAATCTAAACAACTATAAAAATTCAGTTTTTAAGTTGAGTTGTGTAAAAGCCATAAATATGGTAGCATGTGGCAGTTTTCCTGAGAACCAAATAATTTCAACATTTTATGAAAAGTATTGTAATTTTCCAACTCTTGCTAATAAAAGTTAAAAATCTACATATATGCTTATTTTATAGATAAAATTATTCTAATTTAGACACGATTTCCAACCAAATATTTTATGTTATTATTAATCTTTCTAATATTTGTCTATCATTATTTTAAATATACTACAACTATTTGAATAATTCAAAAATATAAGAATAAATGTTATTTTGTTTCTGAATATTAGAATTTTTATTTTAAGGTAAAAAATAATTATTTCTTCTTCTTTACTCAAAGAAATTGATGTTACTATTTTTTCTCAGTTTGAAACGTTAGTGGCAAATCTTAATGCATAATTTGTATATTATCTTGTCGATTGTAATTTGCAACAAAGTTATGGTTCAATTCAAACGCAAAGTGCTGTGCCACTGGAATTTCTAGTATGTAAATTATCAGTTAATTTTTTTGGATCTAAATCTTTCACTAAAATGGTCAACAATTTAGACAAGGCCAAGTTATTTATGGACCACTTTTGTGTTTTAAAACCATTAGCCCTAAAGAACTCAATTATCTCAAAATTCCAGCTCGGAACAGACCCGTAGTTTCTTATACTCTTATGTAACTATAAGAAGTGAAATGTCGCTTCTAAGACATGTCTAATAAAAGGTTATCGTTCCGGTACACTTGCGCTGCTTTACATAATGAAAGCTATAAAACATGAATATAAATGAATAGGTACGTATCTGACACGGGATTGCCCACATTTTTGTGGGATGCTGCAATATTTTGAGATTGCGAAGCACATGACTGAAAGAAAGTGAAAACGGAGGTGTGCATTGTTAATTTCTTGTTGTTTACTTTTTTAAAAAAAAGTGCAGAATTTTGATTTATAATCTAAAACCAAATTAACGAAAATTGGGGATTGGCATTTCTTAAAAATGTTAGTCTTCAGTATATTGCAATTTAGTGGGTAATGAGCAAAAATATATAAGGAGCTATAGTGAAGAAAAACTGAGCTAATAAGGTATCTGTCTAAAGGTCGCTATTACAAAACTGCAAAATCCAAAAGGGATATGGGAGTTATTTAATTTTGTACTAACATAATGATTTAAGCACTTTCCGTTTCATGGCAATTCTACAAAAATAGATTTTTTTCAATACTACATAACGTATTCAGCATTGATATAGGTTTAAAAGCTCATTAAAAATTTTCTGCCCCGCAGGAAACCTAATTTTTACGCACAAAAAATAAAATAATTTTTTGGTTTATGAGTAACTTTTCCCTGAACGCACAGCGTAGCAGAAATATTTTACGTTTAATCGCAAAGTGAGGAGGTACATTAAAAAAAAATTAATGGATTTTGAAGACCCGACATGTTAACCTACCTCCCATAGATTAAATGACCCACATTTTACTTTAATCACGTTTTAGAGGTCTTCGTATGTAGCAGTGGGAAATGAAGATTTTAAGAGTACAGAAAATGTTGAACGATTTCTTTTTTGATTAGTTTTAAAGTGATTTTGTGATGTATTATTTTCGTTACAATTAAAAAATTGACGTTTAGATATTTTATTTATTTATTTTAGAATTTTATACTAGGAAAATGGTGATGGTTTGAATATATTTTTATTTTTAAAATTAATATGGAATAATTTTTAATGTAATTCATCAGGTGTAAGTGTATGGTAAGTGTGAACATTAAATGTAAAGTTGTTCTACTATCCAAGTCCACTATTACTTTTACAGCATTAATAGCTGAGAGAATTTACGACATCAAATTAAGCAAATCATTACATATAAAAAAACATTGGTGCCTTTACATACAAATATTGGACATATTTAATAACACCTCAACTTATTCCTTCACACTTATTTTCAGTTGGTTTATTTTCAAAGTTTTGTTTGCATATTAATCTTAATCAAGAAATTCACTTTTGTGCTAGATTAATGAGGCGATTTGTCAAAACATAGTTTTGAAATTTATTCACATATTGCCGCTTCGATGTCCCACAGCTTCTTTCATCAAATTAAATCAAAATTAAATCAAAACTTAATTTATGTCCAAACATCATTTAATTTTTTCTACCCAATGCGAGGCAGACATAGCGTCCCGCTTTCAGTTTTATATTTTCCAATTTTTATCTGTTGTGAAAAGAGAACGTTTATTTTCTCTATTTTAGTACACTTTATGGAATTAAATTAAGTAATAATGGTAAAAATCCTTCAAGAAGTTTCCTGTCCTTAATGTGAAAATTTCGATCAAAGAAGTATGAGCAAATTGGGAAAGAAAAAATATATTTTATAAATGATAACAGTTCGAAAACCATTAAAGTTATTTTTCATAGCAATAGAACAATATTTTTGAAATTCAGTTTTAAAAATCTTTGGTTGGAACTGGGACGGGTATGATTTTTGTGGCCTATGGACGGTCGATTTGCGAACGCAAAAACGTTTTGTATTAATTTTCATTAAGTCGGGATTTTGTACACAAGGATAAGAAAAATAAAGTGGTATTTTTGGAGCAGGTTCCCAGAACGCTATCCTAAACATTATCTAATTTTATTTAATATTTCGAAAAATAACTCAATTTTAAGTCTGTTTTTATAACATACATATATGTTTTAGTCTAGAAATATGTTCGATACTTTGTATTTAATATGTTTTAGTTTAAACATAGTGGTAAAGTAGAAAAATTTTCAATTTAATGGATAATTTTCCTTTTTATCTTTTTTACAGTAATAACTATTTGCCTGATTTCAGTCCATATTTTTTAGTCTGATTTCAATCCACATTCTTCATTCCAATTTGAATTCATTTTTTGGACATATTCAGTTCGTTTTCAGTTTCTTTTCTGTTTCCACTCTTGTTCACTACCTATTTTCAGTTCATTTTCCTTTAACAGAGAAAAAGTTGATAAACTGTTTAGTTTAATTTTTTCACACGAACTATAGCGAAAAAAGTTCTACGTTCAAAAGTTAAATAATTTCAGTCTGTTTCCAGTCTCTTTTCAGTTAATTGCTGCTTATCAAGGGTAACAGACATTTCAATCTGTTTTGCGATATACATATACATACATGTATGTATATATGTATGCTAATATAAAACTTCCAGTCTGTTTTCAGCCTCCGTTACGACTGTTTCTATCTAAAATTCAATATTCAGTTTCTTCCTTCGTCGTTTACCAGCCTTTCAAGAAGTTTTCAAAAAATCGCTAAGAATCAATTTCCAATCCTAAAATTTCATACGGTAGTAGCAGTAAAAATTTAAGACACATGCTCTGAGTTTTAGGTCGACCGAAAATTACAATTATTCACTAATCAGAAAAAATTTTCTTTTAATTGAGTTAAAGTAGTAAAGTATAATAGTAAAGTGATACGATAGTTTAACTCGCACTTAACCGAGTTTTGTGGACTTCGATGTCCCGTCTGTCACAGGCGATTTTCTGTGAAACTATTCGTCGTAAAAATTCAGCACAAAAATAGAGTGTGATGATCCAATTATAAATGTGAGGTATAAAAAGTTGAATTTTTATTCTGGGGATTAATTTCAGAGGGTAATTTCGGAAATACAAAAAAAATTTGTGCTAGGACTTCGCGTAGGGTGTCAAATGAAGGCTTATTGAAACACGAATTGAACAATATATTTGATATATTTTTCTTATGAATGTGTTTAAACATTTTTGAAGAAAAAAACGCTTACAAATTGCTGTCCTCCATCGCTATCATATCACCAAAAGGATAGCTCAGAAAAATCTGAAGTAGATCAGGAACATTGAGAATTAAGTATAAAATGAGTCAAAATAATCAGGCATGAAAATAATCGCACCCTACCTCCAAAAGTATAAATCAGAAAAATTTTAAGAAAATCGGAAACATTTAACTTTTTATTCTTGATATGTATGTTTGTTGATTACGTACTTTGCGATAAAATAACTATTGCATGATGCATGGAACTATAGTTTTTGGCTAATACTTATGTTGTTTTAAATTGAATATCACCAGTTTTGCTGATCTGAATAAATTCTTGCGATAAAATCGTGACAATCAGTTAAATTGTTCGCCAATTTTTGTATATGGAATTTGTAAATTCTATAAATATGTGTTTCGTTCTAAAAAAATGCATTCACTAAGCAAAAAGTCGAATTTGTCGAGCTTATCGCAAAAAAAGTGCTAAAGCAATCGGTACCGTGCCGATTCGCGAAAATCACTATCTTCGACGAAGAGGAGCGGAAGACCACGTTTCAGTTGAGATTATGCAAAGCGGAATATGCGTTAAACCGAGGAACCCTTGCCCGAACTCTGGTCATAATCGAGTCAGAAAACCCGTTTTTAAAATCGATAGATCATCAATGCAAAAAGAGGCTCGCCGGCCTAGCCGTTGGGCAACTCGCTCCCTGAGGTTCCAGTTTTCCTGGACCGCACACCATTCGGTCGCCAGGAGGACGGCCGTTAAATTTGCTGAATGGAGTCAATGCAACCGAACTCACCTGTGGCGGTGTGCAAACAGCAACAAATGTGTCGAGTATCCAATTTTTATGAAGATACGATTTCACTTTCCGCAGAAATTTAATGCGAGAGCCGCGTCGTCGGACGGCAATGTTAGGGTGCCGGCGCAGGCAATTAAACACACAACAAGCACAGGTTTTCTCTGGATTTACTAAATTTTTTATTTTCTTCACCTGATCTTCTCCTTCTTCTTCTTCTTCTTCTTCTTCTTCTTCTTCTTTTTTTTTCCTCACGATTTTTTTCTCTATAACACTTCAACTCGATTATTTATAACACCGCACTGTGACCATCTGACCGATGTAAACAAGACTCACTTTCAGTCAGAAAAACTGGCGGGTCTACGATCTAGCCATAAAAGAAAGACTGTCATAAGTTCACGCGATCTCCCGCACCGTTTGGGTTCCCTGAAACCAAGATCCACCGTTAATTTGACGGAGAAATAAAAGTTCCGCTGGCCTGCTTGGCACGATCGCCGCCCCAACGGTAAAGTCGACACAGATTGCCTCAAAACAAATCCACGATCAGTCGCTGCCTCTTGAGCACCGTGAGCCACCTGAAAACCGTCGTTCCGCCAGCGAACCAACCGGCCCGAAATGCGAATAAGAACTGACCTAACAGCCGCGGCCCCACAAAAAACTCGGCGACCCGCGATCGCGATCAGCTGGAATGAAATCGAAAGCCTCGCGACTGCTCAAGATCAGCGCATAGGCCGCAGCTGATCTCGCGCAGATCATCGATCGCCGAAGTACAGTTAGCGCGGCTGCGCCACTGATCGGCTCCGAGTCGTCGGCATGGAATTTTCCCAAAAGGATATTGAGGCCGCCGACTGATCGAGCTTTAAAGCACGACTTCTGGGAGGTGGGCGAATTTGCATGATCGAAGTATCGCGCCAGGTTTCCAGGCTGAAATGAATCATGGGAAGATTGGGAAAAATAGGCTAGGAAACTCTTCGCAATGAGGTACAGGCCGGACTAAAAATCAGCTACCTACTGTAAAAATCCTAAAAATAATTATAGATCTCCTAATATAGATTTCTGGAATTTGTAACCAAAGAATAACTAAATAATAAGAAGTGGCACTAATACGATCTCAAAATTCTAACCCATATGCAATTCCTAAAAACTATATTTGACGAGCTAGGGCTCTCCTGTAAAGTCCGGTTTTAGACTTTACAGGAGAGCCAAAAAACCAATAAAGGTAGTTACACTTTACTTAGACTTTTTAGATTAACTACATATATGGATTGAAGATAAGGACTGGCGTTATTTAATGAATATACTGAGTAATTATTTTTATTTTTATTTTTTTTAAATGGACGAGTTCGGTTTTGAATGAAAACGATGGACATCTCCCCTTCGAGCACAGTCTAAGCGTACTTTCACATTTCGTTTATATGTTTTTATTAATAAATAATTATCCGAATTTGTTTAATAATATTGGTAGTCTAAGTGTATTTCGGGGAATTTTCAGGGGCCAGAAATAAGTGGATATAAGTATGAAATAAGCTGCATAAAACTGTCCGCCCATTTACTTACGAGTTTAAATCTATATGTATTAGGGACCACTAATCCTCAATGGAACACTCTACGTCATGAAATCCGAAAAATCTCATTTTTTGTTTAAAATTTTATCTTGATCTAATCAAAATTGACGAAATTAAAAATGTTTTTAAATGCGTTGTCCAACTTGAACGCATTGCTTTTTTAGAGTTGTATTATTTCAATAATTCGATTAACAAAAAATAAGTCTTCCTTTTAGGCTAAAAAGTGTACCCTTTGATACAGTCATTATTTTGCTTATCTTCAAATTTTCGATAATGCCTTTTCCCGGCTTCTAGAACATGTGATGCTAGGTAAATTAAATGACCTCAAAGATTTTGATATTGAATAAACTAGCTTTGAGCTACAGTGGTAACTACAAGGTAACTAAGAACAAAAAGGACCATCGGTATAGCAGGAGCCATTTCCTAATAAATTATTAAGATTTTATCTAAAATAAAGCTTAGATTTTTTACTATCGAATAAGATAAAAAGTTGTAAGAAAACTGCATTTTTCCTTCTAGAAAGAATGTCCTCAATATTACTAATTTTTTGGCCGCCTGACTGGGTGAAAGCTCTTAACAGATCGAATTCAATGCAAATATCGTATCATACTAAGTCTACATATACTGGAACTTTCATTTTATTTTATTTTATTTATTTATTACAGAACAGTGGACTAAACTTAAGTATAATTCACATTATTCAAGATCAAGTTGTTACATTCAATTAGGTACAGTATAATATTTTCATAATGTATTTATTACAAATAAAAGTAACTATGTATGTATTAATAAATAACAAAAAAGATAATCTCAGAAGTTCTACAATTTATTTAACCAAACAAGACCAGACAATATCATTAAATTTTTAACTGCGAGAACATAATTATACAAACGAAACGATTAATAAAAAGATCATTCGGAACAAGCCTGATAAATCAAAAATGGTTAGGTCATACTGAAACTCGATATTTTCACATTTATTGTGCAGATGTTTTGATAAAGAGCGTAGATATTGTATTTTTTTGATTCTTCGAATTTAATTTGTTTTTTCCAACTAACTAAAAAACTAAGCTGGCCAGTTCCATGGCTTTTAATTTAAAATACATAGTTTTAAACTTAAGATCGTAAAATAATCAACTCAGCAGCATATTGAGATTAACAAAGAGTAACCCTAAAACTAGTGGTTTTTGCCGCGTTTCGAGGGCCACCAATTTTATTCTGAATTGTGATCTAAATATGTACATATATCATTTAGATGAGGCATGGCTTATAGATATGTATCTCTGAAACTGTTCCTATATTATTTTAGCGGGCGGACACACCTAATGTTAAACTACTTTTAAAAAACTATACATGATATATTTTTTGTAAATAAGGAAATGGTAGCTATTAAATTGTCAAATTAAAATACAAATACGCGGAAATAACGACGAATGAAAATCCAGACAGATTTAAATTACTACCCACAGCTAAAGTGTTTTAATTGAAAAATAATAGTTTTCTTACATGGCAATTAAAGTACCATCGTAAAGCATAGCCGGAATGGGACACCATATAGAATTTACTTCCTTGCATGGTTTTTTGTTATCTGTTGAAAAAGTCCATTCATTAACTATTTTGAGGGATTATAGTCGGAACGTTTGTCAATTCGTCCCAGATAAAGTACGAACTTTAGGTCTGTTGGGCAGGCTGCATTTACCAAGGTAATCTTTATATTAATGCTGCCGACGGATAAACCAATTTGTTAAGCTGCACTCATATTGTAGAAGCAATTTACCATTATATCATCTGCCGCCTGTTTAAACCCATAAACAACAAATTATCGTTAAACCAATAAACCACAAAGTATTATACAACATACTCAAAAAACTCTGAAAGGACTCAGACAAGCATGAAAAGAGATCAGTTGTACTCATTTGTCCGTAATTCGTGAATTATAATATAATATATGTATGTAAGTAAAGTCAGTATGCGTTCAAATACCCTTGTAAGAACCTTTACTTGGAAAGAATACAATACACTCTAAATTTGTATGTTACATATAAATTATTTCGCACCATTATATTATATGTCCCAACTTGGCCAGTTCCGCTTCTACTTAAGGAGTTTTAATCCTAGATTCTGGAGGATCAAAAATTACGTAATTTTTGTACAATTAGAGCCTACTTGTTCGAATCCGTTGAGGTAAACAAATTTTAATTTAAAAAATCCATAGGAAAAAAGGTTTCTGCTTCCCATAAATTATCTATCAAAATTTTTTAAGTTACTTAATATATGTAATTTATGTTAGCAAAAATGTATCTGAATATGTATAACAAATAAATATTAAATATTAAATCGCGACTAACAATTGACTATTGACATTTTCAATCATTTCGTCAGTCATGACATGACATACCTAAGTGAGAACAGCATTAGTTTCAAAATTCAACTCAAATATTAGTCTCGATTATAAAAATATGATTGAAATTTCGAAACTTTGCGCGAGTAAAAAATATCAATTCAGCAACAATATTTGCCGCCAAATGCAGCCAAAGCCTAAAACCGTGACGAGCCGTTCCATAAAAATAATACATATACAATTACAATATCTACTTAAATTTTCATTGAATTATTATTTTATTTCATTTTTTACTCAAGATTTTTATATCCTAATCAAACTAACGATTAATCAAATTATTTAATAACGATTTCAACGAACGTTTTCAAACTGTTTACTTTAGTCGTGTTAGTCATTAAATGTTAGTCGATTTATTCCAACACTGATTGTTAGTTTCATTTATTTCTCTCTTTCAACTTTTGCAATTAATTTCCTTTTCTTCTTTAGCATATCTAATTACGAATTTATAAGACTAATGCATCTATAGTGCACATGTCCACCTCTGTTTGTGTTACTGTCGTATGAATTATTTGAATAAATAAATAAGTTTTGATCCCACAAAAATCATTTAACAAGAAAATTTAGTTGCAAACTTGTGATTCTAGCAATTTAAGAGATTTTAAGTTAAAAACTCCTTGAAGTTAAAGTGGCGCCCCATATGTTTTTAAAGGTTTGCCAGAGAGTTATGCGCTAGAAATGGTTCCAACTTTATAATTTTGCATCGAGGAGGGAGCAGGGTAAAAATTAATTTAAAAACTTTTCTACTAGTAGTTAGGAAACTAACGTGTTTATACTATAGAGAAAATTAATGCACTGCAAATTTTTTAATATCGAAATATTTTGGAGAGAATCTATTTTAATTTTATCGTCTACTGCTCGTGTCTCGTCTAAAATAAAAATTACACTTTTATCAGAATCACCTTGTATAAACTAAATATTTTGTATTACATAATTCCCATAAAATACAAAATATGCATATTGTCTGGTAGTGAGCTGAACTCATAAAATCCTATAGACCTTTCTGTTCTCTACTGCATACCAGCACTGCACCACCGTCTTGGATTAACATCGTTTTCGGTTTTTTTATTTTTTTTTATTTTGTCTGCCGGATTTTCGACTGAAATATTTCGCAATATTATGGCAAAGTACGAGACTAATTAAGTCGGTCAATTTGCAGGCATACAAACGCACCGAGAGTCTTCGACGAACTCAGTGCAACTTCGCGTGCGATCAGACGATGAAAAAGTTTGTCACGTCTAAAATGACTGAAAGTGAAATTGTTTACATTTAAAAAACGAGTTCACGCCCGATGCAGCTAACTCGTCCCTCCTAGATGAAGCCTTGCATAATCTTCGGAAGAGCACCTGAGGAAATGTGTCGGCAAATAAAGCTAAAAACCAATTAAGACCATTTGAATGACCTACATTTTGTCATCTTAAATTCTGCTTTGTTGCCGGCGCAGTTTTCGGATTTGCAATTGCAACCAAACGAGTATTCGTCCACCGCCAACGAGAGGAGAACTCAGCGAACCTCTGTTCAACTTGCAAGACTTGTCGTCAAGTTGCAACTTGCAAGACACTGCAGCACTATCTCTTCGCGTATTTCCTTCAACATGGAGTAGGAAAGAGCTGGACGTAAAAATCGCATTCCTCGGCAATATGAACCACTCCAGATGTAGCAAGCCAATTTTGCAATCCGTACAGTGCAGAACAAAACGCAAGTGACTGCATCTTGTAAGATGCGTGCGCAATAATTAAGACATAGAGTTGCATTTCCCTCGGTCTGTGCACTGCTTCCGCTCCAACCGTGCCCAATTCATTTTCACCCGTATCAGTTTTACGAATCAACGCGGTTACAATGACTTAATTTATTTTTTTAACCATTTGGGGCCGTTAGTAGCAGAAAGTTTTTTTCGCTTTCCATCTAATGAACAAGCCACTGCTGAAATATTTAAGTGAATTAAACGAATTAAAAAGCCTAATACATTTTCGGTATTGAGGCGTGACCACTGAAAGAGCGTTAAAGAGCAAAAAGTACACTAACCCGTGTGAAAATTTCAAATTGAGGTTAAAGCTGCTGCATGCGAGCCCACCTATGTATTTTTTACCCAAAGAAATTTTCACGCGTTCATTGAATAATTTAGCACAGCGCTAAGGTCGTCTTGCTCAAATGCGTGTTTTTTTTATGAAGACGAGTCTTTTTCGATCGCTGCAAATTTTGAAATTTCTCGTAAACGTTTAACGTTATTAGAAGGAAGATGTTAAATAGCACCAAATTAAATGGAAAATATTGCCAAGACAGGTGTTTACGCTAATTATGTATATACCAAAAGCCCATTTGTGGAAGGGAATTCCATCTGCGTAACATTGCGATGTTTGTTGACTGCATCGATTGCCTTATTTGTGTTTCGTAAATTTGGGGAATACCGTGCCATAAAACATTTATAGCATTTCCGCACTAAAATTTTGAATATATCTTTTAATAAATTCCAATTTCTTAATATATATATACACATAACTCTTCTCACTACATTTAATAACATTTTAATAGATTCAAACCTTTCTTTTTACTTGAACTCGACTTAGTTAATGTACAACTATAAAAAAAACGTTTTATTGGACTCCATATTTTACATGTTATTCAATAAGAAATTTAGGTTTGCTTTTTAATCTATCATGTCGTATAAATAATACCTACATATTTATAAACGATTTCCGAAAACCATACAACTTCTGCGATAACCGGCTAAATAAGAAATATTAAAACTTAAAAATCTTGGCAACTAAAGTAGAATAAGGAGAAGATATTGGCACTTTTATTTAAAAAAAAAAAATTTTATTAATATTAACAATATTTATTATGTGAATGTTACTAAAATTTAAAATATGGGGAGTTTAGCGCAGTGCCTTGAAATAATGTTCAAATGCAATGTTGGCATTAAATCAAAAATATTAAGCAAGGTTCATAACAAAAATATTTTAAACTTATTAAACTTTTTTACTAGACCTATTTTAAATATATTTTAAAATATAAAATAGCATTTTGCCACTATAAAAGAAAAGTTAGTTTACTGGCGCTTTGTATGTAAATGCATTTCAACATTTTTTAAATATAAATATGTACAATGGAGCCGTCAAATTATAACCACAATGATTGTAGATATTTTCAGTTAAATTTAGGTCAAGTGAATTGGGCGACCAGTCATATGATATTTTTAAAGAACCCCTAAATATTATATCATTATTATATTATTTAAACTCTTAAATATTCATGTTTAACTTTCAAAAATAATTGGGTGAGCCAGTGACAAACTATGTTTCACAGTATTTCATATTTTCTGTTTTAGTAAATTCACTTCGTTCATACACATAAATCTACAAATTATCAGCACCGAACAGATTTGAAAAAACGCCAAATAATCAAGCAAAACATCAGTTCCTTACGGAACAATTTCTGAGAAAAGACAATTGAAAATGACCTGATTTCAACGAGTTACTCTGCCTTAAATGTGTTTAATATAATATTAATAATAAAATAAAACAAACTAAGTATACATATGTTACGTATACATATAAGTAAAAAATAATTTAAGACAATCGTAAGCACCTAAATTTTGGAATAGAGAATTACTGAAAATAAGCTACATATTACAAAATTGATCCAAAATGAGTTTAGAACCGGCAACCCTGAATATGCCTGTTCCACTATCAAACTCTAATTAAATTTCCTTCTTAACCCAACAACAGTATTTTACTCATCTCTTGCATTTAAGGGTATTTTCATTTTATTTTCGGAATACATTGAAGCCCTTCGCCCAAATTAATAAACCCAGCTATAAAAAAAAATTGCGATCCTTTCCATGTCTAAATTTAATTGGAGGAGTATCTCCAGGCCTCAGGTTCACATCAATGCTATGTATGTCCTGGCCCATGATTATTGATTATTTAATTGAAAATCCTTGGGGAGCGTTTACTATGTTTTGAAATGCTTATTGATTTATAACATCTAAATAATAGATACAAAATATAAATAACAGGTCCCTACATAATGTAAGTATATCATTTCTTTAACTTCGTCGTTCTACTATCGAACGAACGTTCTCGCTCCAGTCACAAAAAATTGTGATTCCAATTATCCGTGCTCCGGACGTGCAGGCGTTTTGGATAGAAAAATCATGGGCTCGAAATCAAATATTAAATTTATGATTTACATGACTAAGCTCAAAGTCACATTTGCTGCACCGTGTGTCTATAGCATCCACTAATCACTAATTCTTGAGC
Source organism: Eutolmus rufibarbis (assembly GCA_963920795.1). NCBI lineage: Eukaryota > Metazoa > Arthropoda > Insecta > Diptera > Asilidae > Eutolmus > Eutolmus rufibarbis. The sequence continues at coordinate 35,197,811 of OY987205.1, forward strand.
ACGAATTTGTGCCAAGTCCATATTTCATAGACCGGTGGAAAATGACCAGGTTTATCATCTCCGCGGGCAGCTCGATTATTATGAAACCATATTGCACCGCCAGCCGAGTTTGTGGCTCTTCGGGCAGGAAAGTTCCCAGGTTTCCACAAATAAACGTCTCACTTTGCTGACTTTATAGGACTACAAAAAGCACGGCAATAAAATTTTAGTTGGAGCGAAAGTAGAAACGGAAAGGCTGTGCCCTTCAATTAGACAACATTTCGCAATGAGCGCCGGATGCGCTTTGCCAGAAGTACCCGAATTGCTGCAAAATAATTAATGAAGTCTTGGAAGCTGTCCGGTCGAAATCCAGCCAAGCGCCCTTGACTCCGCTCACAAGCTCCACTTTTCTCTGATGCAACTGTGTAACTAATTTGATTAAACGATTTAAATGTTGAATCAAACCAATCCCCGCCCAATAGGAAGGGTGCCAATGAGAAAACTGATGCTAATCGCATTATCCAAATCCCATTGTGGGTGTCTACTTTGAATCGCTCTAAGAATTGTTCACACTTCTTTGTGGCATAAATTGCCACACTTTTGCGGAAACTATTCGAAATTGTGTCGTTTTTTGCATATTTTTTATTGTTTTCAAATGCTAAATAACAAAACTAAATCTATTATCTTATAAATCTGCGTGACTGTTTAACAATCTTAAGTCTACATACCATATATTAGCCGACCCATACATGGTTTTGACCGGGCATTCCGGCTTAGAAAAACAAAATCAGGAATTGTTACAATGCCTTTCTAGGTGCTGTAAATACAAAACAGAACCGACCAAGTGGAAGCTGCCTTCCATATAAAGGCTAAGGTTTTAATACAAAAGCCTAGTTTTTTTCAGAAGTGTTTTACTGTATTCCTCCGAAATGCTTTATATTTGTTGAAGCCTTTATGAATTCACTTGCATTCACTTCAATTCTTTCGAATTCCATTTTATAAGAAAAAACATCTTTCAATCAATAAAATTCAAAAACCATAGTGTTCCAATCGCAGTCTAATTAAAAATATGAATTAAAAAAATAATTACTTAGGTACTTATTGAATTAGTTCTTTTAACCATTTTCACAAAAGTAATCAAATGAAATGCAAAAGAATTTTCATCGAATTCAAAAAAATACAAGCGAATTCACAGTCTTCAGTGAACGTGAAGCATTCTAGAAGAATGTAGTCAAAGCTTTGTATTCAATTTGCAAAAATAAAATGTATGCACTAACTTTTCTGTTTTAATAGTTTCTTTTTTTTTCTGAGAAATGGAAATTTATTTAAAAAACATGCCTGCCATGAGTTCATTAATTTTTATGAAAACATTCATGGGAATGCAGCTTGGAAAAAATTCATTCTCTAACAACTTTGGGATTTTTAAACAATTTAAAACTCGTACATACTCAATAATATATTAAATTATTATTATTATTACCTTTATAAGTTAGACGTTTTCTTTTTGCTTATTGTTTTAAAATATACTTCTGCTCTATATTTAGATTATTATTTTATATAATCTTTAATTAGCTGGTAAAACTAATTAAGTGGAAGAAGCTAATAGGGAGATTTAACAATTTAAAAATTTCAGGAATTACTTTTTAAAATGACTATAGTTGTACGTTGAACTATATCACAATGGGCCTACTCTGGCCTAAGTATGCCTTAACTGGGAGCCACTCCAACCTATAGTTGTACTATTTATAATACAATAAAAAAAATCTGAGCTTTGGATACCAAAGCTATAGGCCAAGTCTTTAAAAACTGATAATGAAATGGAAAAACTTGAAAAAATGTAACGACGATATGCATTATCACATTTTCATTATATCATAGTTTATGAGCTAAAAACTAGTGAAGAGTCGGTCGGCAGAGCGAGAACAATAAAGTTTAGTTTTCCTTGTACATATGTATGTATGTTACACTTTCCAAATATATTGTATCCATCAAGGTGCTGATCACATCATTTAAGAAAAGACATAATATTTTCATATTAATTAAAGATTTTGCATAACGGCTTACTTCACATCGCCATTGTTTCAGGCGCCACAATTAACGTTCCTCGCTTTCATGCTACGTAACTATTGTACAATAATGAGTCAGTAATTAACGTGTGAAAATGAGCACTTCACATTTTGGGCACTTTTTCTCATCCCAAATGCAATGGGTTTTGACAACGTTTGCCCTACAAAAGACGACATTTAACTCTTCGCTTTTAAGTTCGCTTATTACTCAAGCCTTCCATAAAGTTGGTAATCGCTTTCTTTACTACGTGAAAGCTATTTCCACTGATGCTTGAGAAGTTTGTTAGATACTCCCCTGTGAATTTAAACAAATTCGTTCAATAATAAAACGAAATATTGCAGGCAAGTCTTTATGAGGTGATAAACGATTTTACGCAATACCCAAATGAGTAATTTTATTTATTTTGTTCGTTACGTTGGGTTGAAAACAATTTGTTCAGTTATATAAGGGAATTGAATTTTCTTACAAGTGACGATGTTCATCCGCACATTTAGTTATTTGCAAGAAATAAAACGTCTTAATTCCAAAGAAACATAATTTGCAGAAAATTTTGCTTCTTATAAATTCGCAATATTCACTGCTTATTTTGAAAGGATTTGAATTAGAATGTTGAAATCAATAAGAGGAAGTATTGTTTCACTCATCACTCATCACTTTATTGTGTCCTTTTTCTACGATTTTTAACTATTTTTCTGTTAAGCAACTATGGGAAATTGAAAGTAAAAATTACTTATTTTAATAATTGTTTCTAGACCTGTTTTTTGGAGTTAAATGACGTGTTTGAATTCAAGTAAAAAAGGTATTTGTAAAAACCCGAGAGAAATACCTTTTTTACGCTTTTGTTACAATTTATCTGTTAGTATGGAACTATAATACTAAAAATCGAAAGTAAAAGAAATTGCGTAATATCGCTTCTAGACCTGGTTTTTCGGCATTAACACTAGAACTGCTGACGTTTAATGCACAAGGTGAATCAGAAAGGCGTGTTCAAACATATACCAATAAATTCTATGAAACCGCCCTAATTCCTGTCAAAGACAGTGCAAGATTATAAAATACAGCTCATTTAAAAGTGCACCCTGTAACGCTTCTAATGATACCCCCAATAGCCCAATCTGTCCGCTGCTGTGAGAATTTGGTAGGTCAAAGTTCAAATTTGCGACAATTTTGTTTGAAAATTCATTTTCTTCCTACTGCTTACGAAATTTCACCCTCAAAGTTATAAAAGTATATTTCTTCAGGCTATTGTCGTGAGGTTTATTTTTAATGAGGACAGGGTTTTCCTCAATATCAGATTTCCCTGACTATTGAAAACATTTATTTGTTAGGAGAAAAATGTGTTGACCTTTTATTAAAAAAGACGGACAAGTGCGAGTAGAACTCACGCCTTGAGGGTTCCGTATCGTTATACTTTATAATTATCTATTAAATTTGAATTATAAAAAAATATGTGATGTAACTAAAAATTTAAGGTTTTCGGAATTTTTCCTTTATATGTGCTATAAAACATTGCTTCATGCCAAATTTCAAGATTCTAGGTCGACTGGAAGTACCCTTTAGGTTTTGATTCCCTTGCGAGTAGTTGCGAGTTTGAAAATATGCGGCTTAAATTGCTGTTTCTTTTGATTGCGTTGACATAGAAGTTTGATTTTGTTACAGCTTAAAGGTATTATAGACCCTGAGTATTTGATATTAATTTCAATTTAATACCTCTACGCGTTCATGAGGAAAGGGGTAGTAAGTTTAAAATTATTAAAAATATTTTTATTATATGATGTAACTAAAAATTTACGGTTTTCGCAATTTTTCCTTTATCTGTGCTATAAGACGTTGCTTCGTACCAAATTTCAAGATTCTGAGTTCACGGAAAGTACCCCGTAGGTTTTGATTCCCTTGCGAGTGTCGAAAATTTGTGGAAATTTGCGGCATAAACGGCTGTATCTTTTGATTGCGTTGGCTTAGAAGTTTGATTTTTTCACAGCTCCAAGGGACAGTAGACCTGAGTATTTGATATAAATTCCAGCGTGATACCTCCACGTGTTCCTGAGAAAAAGGGTCTTGACAGACAGACAGACGGACGGACGGACGGACGGACAACAAAGTGATCCTATAAGGGTTCCGTTTTTTCCTTTCGAGGTACGGAACCCTAAAAAACAAGAACTTTTGTGAATTTTTCTTTTTTTGCGAAACTATTATAATTTATAATAATTTTTGTTTTCATATTCACATAGACAAATAAGATAGCCCACTTTTAATATCGGCAGTTAACTAACATTTTTTTCATATATACCGATGTGCCGAGTTTGCGTCGCTGTGTTTTAAGCTATTAGCAGATCGAATTCAAATGAGGTCCGAGTATAGACCAAAATAAGATATCCAGACCGTTAAAATTACTAAGTAGATCAAGTTTTCCTGATTAAAACATCATTAGGATGAAAGCAATATATTCCGAACTTTAGAAAAAAAAAACTAAAAGTATTAGGTTTTCTTGATTAGTACCATATTAGAACCCGAGTAGTACATCCAAATCGTTAAAAAAATTAAAAGAAAAAAGAACTTTTTTAAGAAAAAGCTTTTATTATTACTTGTTAATAAAACGAATTAAAAAGTTAAAAATAATTTAATTGTGATAAGAAATATACCATTTCATAGATACATAACCTTTAGCGATCATTAACTTTTTTCGTCTACGTCAAAATAATCTCAGAACGTACATAATTATATATTATTAAACCCTAAAACTTTATACCATGTATTAAATCCTTTCATTGTTATCACAATCTCAATTATTTAAATAAAAGCGTGTTACATTTTGATGGCAGGAGAAATACATACATTGCATACGGGACCATTGATATTTCGTCAATAAATAGAAATTGTATATCTTTCCACTGTAACCGCATTAATCTGAGAAAATTTCCCTAGATAACTGTGGAATAGTGATTGTTACAGAGCATCTGGAGAATTTAAATATTACTCGTGAGTTTTTAGTGTCTCGCGATAACGTGTTCGGCACGTGCTTCCCAAATTTGATGGGGTTGATACGGATATTATCTAGGATCAAAGTACTCGTCAATACGAATCAAACGAGCCCAAACTCGATGAGGTTGTGTCATTTTATTGCGGAGTTCTTATGGCCACCTTCCAGCACCAGCATCAGATCAGCTCCATGTTATCATAATATTGCATTGTCACGCGTGCATGCAAAATTTCAGCTCAATCGGAAACCGGGAAGTGGATCAAATTTAACTTGCAAGATTTCATTACAGACACCGGGACAGGTGAAACTAAATAAAAGCTTGTAAAATACTAAGTAACATCAGATTTTCTCGATTACAAACGGATCAGGACTAACCATATTCTCTAAAATATTTAATGTAAGTTTATTTAAATTTATTTAACTGTTAAATAAATTTATTTAAGATAGCAAAACTGAATCTATTATAGATCTATTTTATATCTTAATAAGTAATAATATATTTCTGATCAGGAAAACCTTATCAGTTCCGTATGAGGTATTCCTGGTCGTGATTATGTTCAGGCAAATTACTCTAGTCGGGAGGCTGTAGCTATAACTCCTCAATGCTCAATAGCTACATTCATACCGAAATAATGAGGGTAACGTTCATCGTTTCTTCCTAGCATAGGACTTTCATGAGAAAATAATTTAAACATTATGGATGAGAAAATTACGACTCCAATAAAATTCTTTTGAGTATCTGAAAATAAAATTGTTTCAACCGTGCGAAGTGCGTGCGGTTAAATTCGCCTCGGTTTCACGAGTATAACAAATCTGCGTTCAAAATGTTCCCACATTGCTGATTCAAGCGTCGTTAATTTAAATGAATATCAACAAACACTACCTACGGAGCAAAAAAAAAAAACTGCTAACTTTTATATAACGACCTTTGTCGATTATTGAAATCCTATAACTTTCTCCCTCAAACTATCCCATAGGGTCAGAGTTAGATTATAACAAAAGCAGAAAACTCGTATTAATATTCAAGGGTACTCTATTTGGAGATAATCTGTTTATGAAAATGACGCATAGAAAGCTAAATTAACTAAATATCCCAAAACATTCTATAGAACCATATTCTTGAATCCGTGCAAAACGGATCGAAAATGGATTAACAAAGCTCCTTTTGAATTGAAATTCCTTAATAAAGTTCTTAATTTTTTAACAAATCCATATTGAGTTCCCTTTGATTTCAATAAATTTTTTCGTTAGTAGTTAAAAGGATTCAATAGGAAAATTCAAATTTTTACGTTATGTGCGGAAAAAGTAACTGAAATGAATTTTATTAAGGAATTTTTATTAAATGTGTTTTTGTTAGCTCTTTTCAGTTCGGTTCGAATGGATTCAAGAATAGGGCCCCAGACTTGTTTTGTTTCGGTTCGGTAATTTCTTCTGAAATTATGATAAAAGACTAACTACTATTGGACCAGAAAATAGTCGACTTCTAGAAAATAGTAATTTGTCCAAAATCCTTCCTCGGACTCTGGTGCAGGTTTTCCTGCTAACATGGATTTAAGGGAGCCACCCAGAAGAGAACAGAAGTAGTGTTTTAAAAGTGAATGTTTATTAAAAAGAAGAAACGCACTTTTACATCTACTTCTTCGATGCCTGTCCAACCTTTGCCTTCTTTGTGCCCCGGACCTTCTTCATCCTGTTCTTGCGTTCCTTGCGCTGCTTGCGGGTCTGTTGCTTCTTTTCGTAAAGGCCGTGGCGGGCCAGACGATGCTTGGGTTCGAACTTTTTGGCAAGGTCCAATGTGTCGTATATCAGGGCGAATCCTGTGGATCGACCACCACCAAAGTTTGTCCTGAAGCCGAAGACGAAAACAACGTCTGGGGTCACTTTGTACAAAGCCGCGAGCTTCTCGCGGATGTCCTTCTTGTTCACCGACGACAGTCCCGGGTGCAGGACATCGCAGACCATTTGCTTCCTGCACAGCAGCCGGTTGGTCATGAATTTTCTGGTGCGGATTGTTGCGGTATTTCCCGACATGTTTGGGCTACAATTTAAGAGTTTTATTTCAATTAGCGCAGTGTTTCCAAGCAGAGTAATAAACGAATAATTTAGCAATGACTTTGGGGCGCTTCTGAAAGAATGTCACACATAACCTAGCAAAATAAATCTTGGTGTATTTGCATTAAAAGCGGTGAAATGCTGAGAAAATTCGATGCACCAAAGTCGAGAAAGTTACAATGCACTATTTTTAATACAAATTCTAAAGGGATTCGCGATATTTACCTTTAAAAACTGAGAAATGTTACAGAACACGCGTGTCGCGGACGTACAACTTCATAAAAGAGAGATGCCAGGCATGCGAGAATCAACGTCAAAAATTTGTTTCATTTCTAAATGTTGGTGAACCTGCAAACAGTACTGCCATACTACAAGAAGACTTTGAATTTGGTTTGTGCTTTTTACGCTATTATAAAATGGAATTGAAATAAATATAAATGAATTAATATATATAATTAAAAGGGCTTAAGTGTACAATGCTTACCCCTCACGGATTTTGATGAAACTTTGTAGAAACATTAATAATGACTCAAAACGAACGAATATGCAAAAATTTTTCCGCGGAAAGCAATACTTTTCGAGATATTTAATTTTTAAAATTTCGAAACGTCACTTTCACCGACTCTGAATTTTCGCATATTCGCCCACTTTTTTCTACAAACTTTCATCTATTTTGATAACTAAACCTAAGGAAACTTATTTCCGCCTCCCTGGGGAGCACTTTACCACTTTATTACACTAAAAATCACCCCCCAAAACTACACCGAGAAACACAACACTAAACTGATAGACTGACATTTGACACTTGTCATTCCAACTTTTAGGGCGAAAGAAAGATTTTTAAAAGTAGTATATCTCAAAAACTACTGGTTTGCGCCAAAAAATTTTTGCATATTCGTCCGTTTGGCATTAAATGGAATTTTTTTGCAAAGTTTCATTGAAATCGGGGCCACTTCCGGGAGGTCGCCTTAAGCCAAATTAAATAACCCTACGAATGTTCTGCGATAATTATGTTATAAAAAATCAGTGTAAACATGCCTCGTTCCTGTAACTGTCACTGTCACTTTTAGTAAACAAACCCGGGCGACGATATTGTTTTGTTAGTTCTCCGCGGAAATGTTAACCATAAATGATAAAAAGAACGTTTAGAGTGATCCCAGCAATGTCCAAAAGCAAAAAGTCTGGTAAAGGAAAAGAGGCTGAAGCAGTTGCCTCAAATTCCGGCCCAATTGCCCTGGACAAAAGCGGAAATATTTCTATAAAAGTGCTGGCGAAGCCCGGCTCGAAGTACAACGGTGTCACGGACGTCTCCGAGGAGGGCGTCGGGGTCCAGATTGCGGCTCCGCCAGTTGAGGGCGAAGCCAACACCGAGCTCGTGAAGTACTTGTCCAAGCTGCTGGGGCTCCGCAAGAGCGATGTCAGCCTGGATCGGGGCTCCAAGTCCCGCCACAAGACGATTCTCATAAGCAAGGGGGTGACCACCGTCGAGAAGGTTTCCGAGTTACTTCAAAAGGAATCGACTGCTAGCTAATTTGAATGAATAAAGATATTTATGATAATTAGATTTTTAGAAATTTGTGACTTTTTACGATCTCAGTTCAAAAAACAAAATACGTCCCACCGATTTTCGTAATCAAAAGTGGATCTTTTTTTATCTCCCAATTAGCTTCAGATGACTAAATGTACCATATTACGGGATGTTAAGGCTTTTTCTACTTCGAGGATGATTTTAAAAATAGGAGAAAGTTCCCACAGATTGAAATTACAATAATTTATTATACAAATTGATTGTATAAACTTAGTTTAGAAAATTTTTACGCGTCTTTAGACTTTAATTTATAGCACTAATTGTTACTTTCCTGAAAGTCGAGTTTGTCTCTAATTCTTTAACAAATTCTCATAATCTAATTTCATGAACCCGCATAACTCTGTAGTCTTTTAAGGAAACACTTGTATGAAGCAAGTGGAAAGAAGATACATTTATAAACATATTTAGGTGGAGGTGAACAAAAATAAAATTAAAATCGATCCTACCTATATTCATGTCTTTCTTAACAACACAACTACTCATATCTACCTGATGTGCCTAATTAATAAAACACCTAGATGAACTATTACTTTACTTACTTTTTTTTTTTTAATTAAACATTTATTATTAAAGGAGGAAATATTGCAATATTCAGCCTAACTATGATGTCAATTATTATTTTATTGAAAAACATTGATTTTATTTCGATACCATTTGCCATATACCAATAATTGGGAAGTCTTCATAAAAAGAGATTACTTTAACTTCAGAATTAATTATATAAATTAAAAGAAAAAAGCGTATCCCGTAATAACATCACAACGATCTGGGGTGTTTCCTGATTTAATTAACATAAAATGATTAAATTAATTTAACTTCGATTAAAAGTAAAAGTTAGCAATAATATAATTCCTCCTTATTTTCACTAATTGCATCATGAACGTAATTATGGGAACCAGAAAATCGTATGATTTCTTAAGAAAACTGCATTGACATAACTCGAAATTGATTTACAATTTTCTGTTTATCAATAATAAATCGTGAAATACTTAAGAAAACGGTTGCGTCGCCTTACGCTGACTAACAACACGTTTGTACTGGGGGGCGTAGAATCAGTGACTTGATGGGTTCGGAAGCCCGACACGGCTTTTAGAACTGTTAAGTATTATATGTTTTGAAGTTGTACTATCCCGGAATTACGTACATTTAGCTTATAATTTTAGAAACCATCACATCTGCTCAGTCTGTGTAGGAGTTAAATAAACAACGCGCTGGTTTTGAGCCCTTTATTCTGCGGCTGGTGGTGCACTGCTACTTGTGCAAAATTACGATTTTCTTGCCTAGGCCGATGATGGTACCTCACTAAATTTTCATTCGATGCCTATAATTCGTCTTTAGAAAATGAATTTTCATTGTCACCCTCTAAAACGATAGTAATTGAAAAAAATTGTATAATTTCCATAATAAATTGAAAGGAAGACGTGCCTTTCCAAAAGCGAAGTTCGAAGATCTGCTTTCTTAAGGGACTATTTCGGTCTAGAAGACAAAAAAAGGCCTATTTTTGGGAATTTTTTTCTCGGTTCCTATATTTGATATTGACATGCATTTTTTTAGCATTTAGTTACATAAACGGACTTCACAAAACAAATGTTTTTTTTATCATTCTTTTAATATCAAAGTCTGGTCCTGCGGACAGTTAATCTCAGGATTGAGACCACCATTATTGAAAAATCGATTAAAAAAAAAATTGTGGCACTTTGAAAACAATTTTGAAAAATCGACCCTGTTTTTAGTCCTTTCTTATCACACCTTTTTTTTGTGTTTTGTTTTTTTTTTTGTCAAAAGGTGGTAAATTACTGTGGCAAATACATAAATAAAGATATATCCAAAAATTGGTAATGATCGAACGAGCAGATCCGGAGATTAACTGTCCGTAGTGTGAAAAAAAAATGAATTCGAGGAAACCGCGTTTAAAGTTTTTTTGTTGTCAAATTATTCATGTAATTTATAAAAAATCGCTCGCAGAAAACTCGCTCTAGACCGGCTTAATATTAAAATTTCAAGAAACCATTTTGGAAGGTCATTTTTAAGACTATAAGGAGTCAGAAAATGTAAAAAAAAAATCGATTTTTGCAAAATTCTAGACCGAAATAGTCCCTTAATTGAATAATCTTCATAATCGTCTTTTGGTATGATTTTTTAGTATTTTAGAAGCAGCTATTAAAATTCATAGTTAAAAAGACGAATTCCATAAATATCGCTTCTAGAGCTGGGTTTTAGGTAGATTTCATAGAAATACTACCTACTGCTGCCTACCTCATGATACGATTTGGGAAAATTAATTATGCCAAAATTCATGTTAAAGGTTGTATAAATCGAATGTGGTTAGTATGCGTTTCTACTATTATAATTTGATAATTATAGAAATAAACCCCAATATTTGGAAATTTATACTAGCGCATCTCATCAAAATTATATAATGAAATATTTAAAAATGAATTTTATAAAAATAAACCATTGACAGTAGAACTAAGGTATTTATAAAATGTTTTCATATTTCTTAAGGGGTTTACCCATTTCTTCAAACACAAAAAAATGTAAATTTTGGGAATTTTTTTTGGCGATTCTAATATATGTATTGATATAATTCTTTTTGGGTTACATTACAATACACTTAGAGTTAAAAAAAAATTTCTGTTTTTTTATTTAATGTTGTTTTTTTTAATAAATGCAATATAAACAAAACACGCCAAATCAGCTTGCATTAAGGACGCATCTCGCTTCCGGATGATCTGAAACAGATTTCAGAGAAGATTCATGATCAGTAATGTAATGGCTATCGGCCGTACTAGAATTATTAATTTTGGGCCAAAACTAACAAAATGGCGGACATTTAAACAAAAAATTTTACAAATGACGTTATGTTTTTAGCTATTTCATTGCAAAAAACAAATTAATCAATATTTTTACTTGATTCTAGTACGGCCGATAGCCACACATGTATAAAATATGTGGAAAAAATTTGAAGAAAATTGGTCGAGTAGATTCTGAAAAATTTAGGACGCAAGGCGTAAAAACGTTGTTTCCAAAAAAACGCGTTTAAGCAGTGACTTTCGAAAATCACTTATAAATACGGAAGGTATGCTTGAATCTTCTTAAGAATTTTACACAGTATTTCTGAAAACAATACTTTCGAAAAATGTAAAAGAAAAAAAAAATCAATTTTTTGAAAGTTGAGAAGTGGACTCCTTAATTTGTATTTTTTTCCATAAGTATAATTGTATAAAAGAACGTTCAGTCAAGAAGGCACCGTGGATCAAAAGAATAATAATAAATAAATAATAACACACGTAGCAAACAGCTTCTAATCGACTCATTCTATGGTTCATTTATGCACCTACAGATTTAAATAGCACCTAAATCTAAACTTTAACTGACGGGAAAATATCTAGAATAATTTTTAAAAAACTTAAGGCACTTTAAGTATTTAACAAATTTTATTAAGGAGGGCTCCCTGAGGTACATAGATTTTTTGTAAAACCAACAATATATTTTCTTTTTTTTTTGGCCAAAAGGTTTTAAATTTTAATAAAATTGCTCTTAAGATTGATTCCATAAAAGCAGGTTTTTGTCGCAGGATTTTCTTTCGCCGAGCTTCTCACAAAATGGAACTCTGGTTACGTTTCTGCATGCTTTGACGAAATCGAAACAGTGCCGCCTGATCTATCATTTAGTGAAGTGTCTCTAAATCGTTGAAATAATTAAGCGCTTGTTCGTGCTTTCATATACCGAGTATTTTGCAGCAGTATTAAAGCAAAATGTCGCGCAAAAGTGGTGCGAATCCGATGCTGCTTAAAAAGACAAAAAAAGTTTCTAAATCGAAGCCGACTCATCCGTCGACGTCGGAAATGGTCATTACTGCGATTAAAGTGCTAAATGTGCGGGGCGGGACTTCACTGCCCGCGATTAAAAAGTTCATCACGGAAAATTACGAAGTTAAGATGGAAATATTGGCGCCATTAATCAGGAATTTCTTGCGAAACGCTATAAAGAATGGGATTTTGATTCGGACGCGGGGAAAAGGTCTCGTCGGTTCCTTCAAATTGTCTAAATTACTCCGCCGGCACGTTACAAAACCCCAGAAAAATAGACAAAAGGCGGACGAAGCCGGCACTTCTCAGCCTCAGCGAGTGGTCAAAAAAAAAAAGGGAAAATTGCTTTCGGTGGCAGGAGTGGTCGTGAGGAATGAGCCGGTTAAGGAAGAAATCTTGAGGCAGGAACCAGATCTGATGGACGATGAAAGCGACGAAGATGACGATGAGGAATCTCTCGAGGAAGATGCTCTAGTGAAAGAGGAAGATTCCATGGACGAAGACGAGGAAGTCACGGTGAAGAAAAAATTGTAAAACCGGAAAAGCAAGAAAAGAAGGGGACTTCAACAGCGAAAACTGACTAGAAGAGCTGAATACAACCAAAAAACAAAAGCCCTTTTCAGGGCTACCAATTCTATGAAAAGGGTAAATTACTGTGTGTGTGCCTTTATGCAAAAATAAGCGGACCAAAACGTTTCCACACATAATTTCTGCAATTATATCTAAATTCGATGCAACGCACCTACCTCTTTCAGGTTTGTTCATTCTGTCAAAATTGACAGCTGGAGTTTGGAGGTAGACTATATGAACTTTAGAAAATATTTTTTGTATCAATAAGTTGCTACTTTTACTGGAAAATAAAACTGGTTAAAGAAAGCTAACATAAAATTACATAATTTCGAACAAATAATATGAGATTGTCGTATTTATTTGATTCATAAATAATTTTTATCTGAAAGACTTTTCCTGCATGCGACACTTTTCATTTGGTTTCTTTATGTTTTCTTATTAACCGTGAAATTTATGGGGTTGATGAAATTTTTCCTTAACTCTGAAGGTGCAATTTAATCGCCTGCAGTTCATATTATCAACGAATTTGTTAATAGCTGATCGAAAACTTAAAAAAACCTTTAATTACTTCAAATAAAATTGCTCGTAATTTGTTTGCAACTGAATTTACTTAGTTTTAGTCCTTTCGCCGAACTTCTCACAAAATCATATCCCACTTGCGCCCCATTTTTGTACAACTGCTGGTTTGTTTTTTATTGTCTTCTATTTAACTGATTTTCATGAAATTTTGCACGCGTATTCAGTACTCATGACAATATATTATAAATTTAATAATTATAATATCTATGGTCCGAAATAAAGACTTAATCTTCAGCGTAAATCTTTGAAATCATTTATTATTCTAGGAAAAAAAAATATATAAAAAAAAATTTTTTAAAAAAATTCTTTTATTTAACTTAAAAAAAATGATAGAAACATTAAAAACTAACTAAAAAGTAAAAAATAAAAAATATTAACCAAATATATAAAATGTGATAAAAATGCGTCATTCTTTTATTTAACTGTGTGTTCCAATTTTCATTAAGATTGCTAAAGTCTAAGTATAAAAATTTTGCATTGCAAGATTTGACGACACGTAGTGTAAGTTAAATAAAAGAATTTAAAAAGGGCTCTTTTTTGATAATTAATAATTTTCAGAATATTTACGAGAAACTGGAATTCGCTGTTTTCATCTCTGAAAATAAAAAAAGCATCAGTACAAATTAAAGGTACTTTTGCTTTAGAAACCAAAATAAAGGTCATCCATCTCGTTCGGATTCTTTTTCGAAGTTTAGCCCTCTTTATGGCTTTATTTCCTGGTCTATGTAAACCTTGTTGAGTTATGGTTTTAAGAAAAATTCAATATTTTTTCTGGAATATAACTTTACAATTATGAAATGGTCCTTTAAGCGTATAACACAAGGAAAATGAACTCTTTCTAGCTTTCTAGCGGCGTAGCTACCGTTGTAGCAGTGGAGCCTCCGAATTAAAAGGACCTTTCAACATGCGTAACCAAAGCATCGTAAAATGTTATCCAGATTAGTAAAATTAAATAATACAATTAAGCTGATGTAAGAATTTATAAATTATTAATTCGGTTAATACGTTTCAAAATTTGAAATCTAGCTCAGAATTCTTGAGTAATTAATGAATTTCAATGTTTTTTTTAAATTACGTAGAATGACGAGGTGTGTAAATCAATATGCAAATTTTCATTAAATGCTTTTAATTTTTACATATATATTGTTAAATAGTTTTGCAGAGTCGTTAAACGAATAGTATAAACACTGAGCCGTCTTTTTAAGTTCAATGATTTATGGAGATATTAATTTCCACCTCGACTTTCCCAGAGGTTATAAATAACAGTATGCTTACTAATTTGACCCTTCCGGAAATAACCACAACAACTAAAAGAAGCTTTTCGAAATTAAATAATATTAAAATTAATCTTAGAACTTCTATGCGACAAGAACGGCTATCAGTTTTATCAAAACTGTCCATAGGAAAAGAACTTGAGAAATTGTAATTTTCTTCAGCTACGGATAATTTAATATTAATTTAACTTCCAAATTAACTTAAAAAAAAAGAGTATTTTCTTCTTGTCTTTCTAAATTATTGATCTCAAATTATAAATCATTACACAAAATTCAGTAAGAATATGTTACCTACTCAAAACCAAAACGTTTTAAAACTGTGGGTATTACAGAATACTAGTAGGTATTAGGAAAAACTTTAAATGTGAAAATTCTACCACTTTTGGACTTTTAGAACTTGGGCCATTTAAGAAAAATGTACTAATAGAAGATTATGGTATACCATTTTATATTGCGCAATTCTTTATCGAATTTTGATAAAGCTTTGTAGGTTCATTTGAAGTCAAAAATGAAAAATATGCAAAAAAAAAGTTGCTTGTCACTTGTACTTCGCGTGATATTTAACTTTGAAATTTTGCCGCAACGGTTTTTTGCACATTCCCACAAAGTTTTATTGCAAATTGTATAAATAACCTAAAATAAGGACATTTCCATTCTAAACATTCAACAATCTTTGAAATCAGCGAATTAAAGGTAAATATCTTCGAGTACGCATTTTTGTCTTATAAAATAGCAAATCGAAATAAATCCGGTGGAAACACTTTTAATTTTAATATTTTTGCATAATTTGCTCCAAAAGATTGTGGATGCATGGAGAAATTGAGGCGGAAAACTATCAGTTTTCAGAATTTTAAAGTTAAATATCTCAGGAAATATAAGCAACCGACAATTTTTTTTGCATATTCGTCAGTTTTGACCCTAATTGAACATTCCTATAGTCTCATCAAAATCCGTGAGGAGACCTTAAACTCAATTTATCTCTTAGTATTGTAAGTTAAGCAGTTAATTTTATGTTAAAATTGTTAATAGTTCGAGGAAACATAGATTTGAAGTTACAATATTCACAATAATACAAAGAAATTCTCCTTTAAAATTGAAAATACGCCGGGTTCCTAAAATTCTTTTAAATGTTAACAATACTCCTTTATTTCTGTATGCAACAGTGCTTCTCTTAAATTTAGCCAGAAATGCATTATTAAAATATTACCTAAACGGGTAGAGTAAAATATGCACAAAACCGCGATTTCCATCGTGCCAAAATCAAAACCATGCTGATCTCTGCGGGGCTCCCAGGATGGCTAGAAGAACTTAACTCCGTGACTGTCGTCGAACGTCATCAGCTCGCATTTTCCTTTTTCCTGTAGAACTTTTAGGGACTTCAGGAGCACCTCCTGGTTGAGTTGGTAGAACTCCTGCTCGATGCTGTAGTCCCCGTTGGCTATTTCGAAGAGCGTGCACACGGTGTTTGTCTGCCCTGTTTCCACCGCCCAGTCGTAGATGAGTTTGGCCCATTCCTCCAGCGTGTGCCAATAAACCTCCCATTGAATTTTTCTTTTGTCCAGAGCATTGGCGTGGCCTGTTTTTTGAAGCTCTTCTAAGATAACTTGCCGGGCTTCGACGGGGAGCTTCCTGTTGATATCGCTGTTGTGGAACAGCGGAGTATCCTCGTGAATATTCAGCGCGGCCTCATTCTTATGTCTTTGGTACTTTAAAATTAAATCCGACCACACGGAAAGTTGCTGCTCCCTTGTTTTTGCGTGGGGCTGCAGTCTAAATTTGAATTTTTGTTAAAATGAAGATATTGAGGTGAGGACAAGGAAAAAATCGTGGAACAATTTAGTTCTCAGTGGGGATATTTTAGCTCCAATTTATTTTATAAAAATGAGAGCGTACTTACGTGAAAAAGGGCGGAAAAGTGTATTCCCAAGGCCACTCAAAATCAGTCATGTTTTAACAAATTAAATCTTCATTCAACAGCTGACCGGAACAACAAATGTAACAGCTGTCAAATTATTTGTCATCACGATTTGGTCTAAATATTTTTAATAAATAATTTATTTTCCCAGCAAAGCAGTTCGCTTTAATTGTAGGAGTAAAAAGTGTTAAAACCGGTAAGTTAATGAAATTTGTGCATTAAATTAATAAGATTTGGCATAAATTTTGAAAATATTTTGAAAATTGCAATTACACTTGTCAACATGTGCGCCATCACTCGTAAAATTTCTGACCGAGAACGATACGTCGAATGGCGTCGCGTTGGTGAGTTGGTGAAATGAGCTCGCCACTTGTTGGGACACAGCGGAGAGGAGACTTGTAACAGAAAAGACGCCGTGTGTAATTTGCGTAATGTTTTTGAATTATTAATGTGATTTTGTTCGATTCCGTTCACCTGCGTGTTATTTATTGCCGTGTGATGTGCTGAACAGCGGAAAATTCGCCTCGCAGCTCGAATTAGGTGAGCGACTCGACTCCAGCGGAGTCTCATTCATGTCGGGCGTGCGTGCGGGCTTCGCTCTCTTGTTGTGCCCCCCGCGGCTCCCCGTGGTATGTTTGTTTACATTCCCATAATTGGAGAAATGCCAATTTAAATTCGCACGCCGCCAATCGGTGATTTTTGCGGAAAAGTGGCGATTTCCAGTGGCGATTGCCGCTGCGCGGACTGTGCCCCCTTGACCCAAATGACAGCTGAGTCTGGTTCTAGGTCAGAGACGAGCGACCGCCTTGCCTCGGTTCAGGGCCCAGTGGACGGTCGAGCCGCCAGTCGCAATTTTGAATTATGCGGTAGCAGCTTCAAGTGTTTTATGGAGAACTCTTTTTAAATGGGATCGACAGAGCAGTTCCCGCTGCAGCCCTAGGAAAGGAAATTTGAGTTTCGCGCATGAGTTCCGAGGCTATCGCTAGCCGTTCACCTTGGCGATTACGCAAACAGTCGCGCTCTGTCTGGCTAAACAGTTTAAGTGCTCCGTTAGTTGAGCGGGAGTTAGCCAAAAAGTGATTTTTATTCGCCGCTCCGAGTCCACTTATCAAACCAATTTCCGCTTTGCATTCTATAAAATTCTACAAATAGTAAAGGTAATAAGGAAAGTTCTGATCCAATTTCAGTAAGGAATGACCTTTAAAACATTCAGCCTAATTTGCTACAACAAAAGCCATCCGAGTGTGGGTTAACCCCATTCATCAAAATTTCATTTAAAAAAACTTTCTCTTTCGTTTATTAAGTTCGTACACCTCAGAGAGTATCTCTTAGAATATTTTTATATCTAGATTCAAATTTGCCCTCTAAGACTAGGAGCTTAGATAGGAATTGAAATCAGTTTTTCTTCACTTTGGAATCGAGCAAAGAAGCAGATGTAAATCAGATAGATGGATGGATATATATGTATTTCCAGAAGATGAATTACATATAATTTGTATGCAATAAGAATCTTATGTATATAGTTAGAGTCCGAATTCAAGTTCATGTACCTAAAATATTATATCACCTAGCAGTTTTTAATATAATGATGTAATACTTATATAATTTGGGAGAAATTAATTTTTTTTTCTTTCATAAAACCTAGTGACTTTGTTTTTACTCAGATGCGAATCAGAATCAGAACTGAGCCGCATAAATCTAATCTAATCTGGAATCGTACATATGCGAGTTTAATAAAAATTGAAAATGATGATTAAATGATTCCCACAATCAGTTCTAATTTGACTCCAAGAATCACTTCTGAAACTAATTCTTAATTGATTACAGCCTAGATATTGTCAAACAGGAATCAAAGAACTGATTTTATCCTTTATTCAGTTTCATTGGCGATATCGCATCTAATCACAGCTCTTAAGAAGCGAACATGTTATAAAATATTACTTTTCCATCAGAAAATAGCTTATTCTTTAATGTCTGGGAATCAGTTAGGAATCGTTCTGTTCTATCTGGGAGTAGACTTCCTAGGTTGGATTTTATTTTTCTCGGAAATTACTGAGCCGATTTGGATAATTTTTTCACCATTAATTTTTCTGTAGACAAAATGTAAATTTACTCTACTACTTATTTTGTCGTAATAATTGCATTGCTACCATTTGCTTCTGTATTAAGGCGGTTAAACGTTGAAGCAAGCCTATTTAAATTGACATCTCGCTCTTGAAAATCTGTAATCGTTTTGCTCAATGAATTTACGGACTAACAAGATACAAAAACTTTCCTAACAATTTTTTTGTTTCCTTTATATATTTTTCAATTGACTTAAATTTTAAAATTGCAGGTATCCATCTCATCAGAATGGAGCCGTTAAACGGCTCCAAAGGGAAAGAACCTTCAAACCTCCTTTTCCCCGCCATAAATCATCATAGCAAAGCACCCAAAGGTGCAGATCGCAGTTTGTACCACACCCTCGACAGCGGCTATGTGTCGTCTTACAATGTCACGCCATACAATACACCAAATGCATCATCGAACTTATCATCAATCACGTCCACACCTCAGCGTTTCGGCAACAGCAGCAATCTCATCACAATACCTGAAATTTCGGATGCAACCAAGCTTACTCCAGTCACACAGAACATTCGGAAAATCAACGACTTTCACATAACTACTCCAAAATCGCAAGACTTTGTTGCGGCTGGAGAGAAAAGAACTGCTCTCTACTTTGAAGAATATCAGAGTACACCTAAAAAGATAAAATTAGAAAGCTCAGTCGAGGATTCGGCTATTAAAAGTGTGGATAATACTCCGCGACGTTTGAAGAAGTCGCATCTGCGAAAGAAATCCTTCAGGTACAAATTAGCGTCGGCGCCAGAATTCGAGGATGTTGACTCTGAGAATATCTTCTCTTCCCAAAACAACGACATATCTCCCATTGGACTTAAATCGTACAGCAGAGAAAAGCGAACACCTCTTGCTAATACGAACATCAATTTGCAGTCTAGCACACCGAAGTCCTGCGGGTACAGGCCAACATTAATTGCTACTGATGCGAGGGAAAAGGCAAATTCAGTTAAAAAGCTCCTATCATTTTCTGATCAGCAATTTCAGAGTCTGCTTGATAGTGAGGTAAAACCTCCTATTTGTGAAGAGGAGAAGGCTGATTCATCGGATCTTGTTTTGCTAGATCAGCCTTCTCCTATTGGGAACTTTGTATCAAAGTCATTCGAAACTAGAGGCGGGTCATTCGCAGAAGATGCAGCTAGTTTTAATTGTTCAGGTGCCATCCGTAAGACCTATAGTCTTCATGAGTACAAGAAATTTTTCCCAGTTTTCTCAGTTTTAAAGGATAGAGAGATAGCTAAGCGAAAAGTGGCAGAGGCCGGATTAGCGGATTTGAATAGTATCAAAAATGTAAAATCAACTGAAAAAACTCCTACAATTAAGTCTGAGCATCAAACTACCTCTAAAGCTATTGGTTTTCTAGACATTTTAAAGATAGCTCCTTGCACTGATATGGAGATAAGTCCTTTAAAACCGAATGTATTACAAGAATTGTCTGTTGAGAGAAAAGGTGACTTCGACACCGATGGCATTGATATGGAAATAAGTGCCTTGAATCAGAAGGTATCACAAAAATGCTCCGCTGAGGAAGAGTGTGATTACGATAAAAGTGGTAACAATTACACAATTAAAACAAATGATGATATCCGAGTAGATCGGTCCATTGAATGTGAAGTTACACCCGTAAAGCCAAGACGCCAGTCTTTGGAGCCGAAAGAGCAACGTGCGAACGAGTGTGAAGAAATGGCTCGACTCCCTCGAACTCCTAAGAAGCAAAAGCTGCACTGTCTTGAACAGGAACGAGTCGACATTTTATATCCTACAATTCCTCACACGCCATCTAAAACGTTACCCATCTTAAAGGTCTTGCACAAGAAAAAATTTACTGAGAAGAAGCTCGATAGGAAATCTCGCAAGTTTTACGATGGAATAACATATCTAAACATAATTTCAAAACTTGAGCCATATACACTAGTCCTTGAAAAAATTTTCGAACTGCTTTCTAGTCAAGATCTTTTGAACTTAATACAAACGTCGAGGAGTTGCAGAAGGATTGTTCGTTCTCATAGCAGAGCTAATGAAAGATTGAGGAGCTACTTAGAAGCATGCAATCTGAGCAAGGAAAATAATGGCGAATATAAAGTTTATAGTGCGGCGAAAAGCAGCATAAAAGCAAAGGATGTCAAGGGTAATGAGACTTCAGCTAGAGCGCCTTTTGCTCCAAGCAATAAAAATGATCGAAAGCGATCTTTAACGATATTGCATTCGCCACCTGTAAGCCCATCTAAAAGGAAATTTCATGAAAATCAAAAGGTAAGTCTTATTTTTAACAACAAATAAGAATGTTCCAAAAGTATAAATCATCAGCTCCCACTTAAATTGTTAATAGTAATGCACTCGTGATAAATGTTAGTTCTATTTAAACCTTATAGTGAATGTTATTCTTTATTTTCTTCAAATTTTTCTGATTTATACTTTTGAGGGTAGGATGGGAGGATAACAAATTTTAAATAATTTTTATTACAAATTTGTTTCTGACTCATGAGACCATTCTAACCACTATCCGTGTGAGTTTACAGTCGTGAGCAAAATATTTTCTCTAAAACCCATGGTTCAGCAGTTATAACGAAATAAACAATTGATCCAGAATTGGCGTTGATGTTGGTGTTTTGGGTAGCAGACAGAATTTGCTAATTTAAAATTTCTAACTTTAGGGAATACTAAAAGCTCATTTCGACAGCAATTCCTTGAATTAGAAATTATTATTGTCTTGTTATTGATTGATTGAACTTCCGAATATTGATAAGTAGAACAGAAATTCGTGACTCTTAGATCTATCATTATTTGTTTATTTAAAGTACAAGATTATTATTTTTTTTTAATAATTTAGCTATTGAAATATTTTTTCCAATAACACAGATTACCTAATGGTGAAATTGTATTATCTTTAGGTTGTACGAACCTTGCAGGATAACGAGAAGCTTACAAAGTGCCCGCGTTGTTCGAAGTCGAGCCGGATCATTGATACACCACTGCCTCAACCTGGCCAGAGCAGTCAAAGTAGTCATTTCGAAACATTCCATTCAACGATAAGTACCTTGAATAATATAAGTAATGCACCCAATTCTTGTGACAACAACAACGCGGTGACCTCGTCTCAGCCAACATTCGATGTGCCAAAAACCAAAGTCTCCGGGAGGCTTGTGAAGTCTGTCTCCGTGGACTCTGGTATCCTTCAAGCAACCTCTTTCTACCAACGAAGATTGTCGTCGCCGTTTCGACCATACGCAGAATGCTCTGGTTTGGCGTGTGGGTTCCAATTTTGCCTCGAATGTCTCTGCGACTATCACCCGGGCAGGCAGTGCAAGCTGTACACGCCGGTGTCGCCGTCTAAGGAGGACCTTCAGAACGGAATTCTGCAGCTGAGCTCCTCCGTTTCTCGCAGTCGTAAGTCGACGAACAGACGTAAATCGCTGAAGAGACTCTGCTTCTAACTAGTGCTGATCAAAGCGAGCCTCCACTCTGCCTATATGTAAAGTACTCAAAGTGCCCTAAACCCAGTTTGTTTGGAATATTTACGTAGAGTTTGTTTGTATTCATTGTTTGATCTATTTGTAAGACCCTTTTCGAATATTCTATTTGTAATCTCACCGAATTAGTATTACTGCAGGTTCGTTTTTCACGTAAAATACACATCGCATATCTTTGTATTCGTTCTTGTTTCTTTTTTGTCAAACAATATTTGTAGCGACGTCTGCTCGTACTTTATTTATTTAAGAATTTTAGATTTGTAGCGAACAAAAAACTATTGCGAGATTAAGGCTCTCTAGTATAATATAAGTGACTAGTTTTATGCATTTCTAAGAGAATTTTTGTACAAGTGTTTTTTTTGTAATAGAAAATATTAAAAGGCTGAATGCTAAAATTTTGTTTCTTTTTCAGTCTCACGGCTCATTTCGTTCTCTCAAGCTCGGCTTGCTTTCTCGATAATCTTTCAGAATTTAATAAATTTCTCAACATAACACAGATGGTGGGTGATGTTCGAAACTAAATGTGAAGTATGTAGCTATTAACCTTTAACCTCAAGGTTTTCGTTGTCGAATCGGGCCTACCTCAAGGTAGCTATTGTGGTCCTATGTTATTCCTTCTTTTTATAAAATAAATGACATTTTCAATTGTTTCACTCATTCGCAATGCCTAATATACGTAGATGACTTAATAATTTTATTAGAAGTTTACACTTTAAACTCCTGCACTCGCCTGCAAGGTGATCTGTTTTAACGAGACGCATTTATACAATTGAATGTTTCAAAATGTGAAGCATATTGAATATGTTTCTTTTAAAGCATTTATAATTTATAGAAAAGAATTCAAAATAATTTTCTGAACGACGAAAATTGCAGATTGGAAGATCATAGAGAAGTTGTTCTCGTCTTTGAATATATTTTTCTATGACTTGACTCCTATTGTAATTTTAAAGGGTTCCATTTTAAAAAATCGTTACTTTTAAATTTATTTTTATTGTTATTTAATTAAAACATTAAAAGACTGAACGAATTCGACAAATTGAAGAAGCTACAGAGGATTTAAGTTAAGGGTACCCCGGACTGTTTGGATCGTCAGAAAAGTTTACACTCAAAAACTACTGGTCCGATTTAACTTTTGAATGCTAATTTTATCAACTTTAATGTAAAAACTTTATCCAGTGAACTAGAATAATAAAAAATTAATTTAGAATGGGACGTTTCGGTTAGTTTTGAAAAAAATAACTAATTTTCATGGGTACCATGGGCGTCGATAAATTTTATTCAACTTAAGGGGGCACCTAGTGTAACAGCTCAAAAAAAACGCTTATTTCAAACATTTTAATTTTAGACTAACTATATTTTTATGATATTTTAATGAATTAGGCCTTACAGAACATCTTTTAAAGTTATTAAAAAAATTTTTTATTAATTTTTTCGATACAAAATGGCTGTGGTAAGCATTTCCATCAGACGCGTTACAGTTGCTATGTCCAATTTGTGGGCATAATTACAGCCCTTAGAGTGAACTTGGAACACCCATTCAAAAAATTTCTTGTTAATAACATACATAATTCGTAGTTAAACCTATAAACTATATTAAAAATTGAAAAAAAGTATTAATTTGAAGTTTGAAAAAATTTCTCGATTTTTCGCATAAAATGTTGACCTATAAACATTTATAAATAAAATTTATTATAATAATTTACCAAAAAATTAGGTTCAACTACGAACAAAAGTTGTTTTTTATATCTGGTAAAACTTTCAGCCCAAAATCTTTAATAGTTTTTGAGATATTACCCCCACAAACTTCAAAAATGATGTTTTGAGAAAAACGCGTTTAAAAAAAACATCTGCTGCGTACGCGGTCAAAACCGGTTACATGTTGTCGTCTATTTCGAAAACGAAAACGAATATCGTTTTGAAATTTTCTAGGCATATTCTACATAAGATTTCGAACATTTTTAAGCAACAAAAAAAAAAATTATTTTTTTTGAGATGTTACACTAGGTGCCCCATAACCTTGGATTTATAATCTACAATTTTCATTTTTATCTTAACAAAAATTATTTCAAGAGTCTGAGTGAGAGTCTAACCTTAAGATCTTTGGTGTACTGAAAACGAAACAAAATGAAAACTATGAAGCGCGATGCAAATGCTACCTACGAAAATCGTCTCTTTTTCTTTTCAAATTGTGTTGTTTATTAACATAGTTTGTTAATATTTAGGACGAAAATAACAAATTTTAGGCAGTATACGATTTTATATTTATAAGTTCGTATCGTAATTGTCTTCAAGCCTAGGTAATTTGCTATTGTTTCGTCTATCGCCCCGTTTTCAAGAGTAAGGACATGAACTATACGAACTCTAAAAAGTAAATGTTATTTATAAATAACAGACCTTTGTACAAAATCCGATTGTAATATTATTGGTACGAATCTTTTACGTTGGGCTGTAAATAAATAAATGGTTCTGGCAAAAGTAAAATAAGGTAAGTAAGTGAAAAGCTGTTTAGTTTTAAATAATTGTTGTTTTATTGAAATATTACCTTCGAATATATTTAAACTTTATGTATTCTCAAAATGTTTTCTTGATTTTGCTTCTAGAGGACTTACAATTGTTATTACTTCTCTGAGAAGAATTTTGTTGCGCATTTTTGGGTAGCACGATTTTATTTTAAAAACATGTCCTCGGCCTGCCTGTACATGAGTTAATTATAGCGTAATGTTACACACGCTCACAGGTAATGGAGAATCATCAGAGATAAACTTGCTATTTCTAATGTTTTTTTTTTGTCTTTTAATTTACTCTATATATCTTTCATTAGTTGCTTATGATTATCGGTGAATCTACTATCAATAATAATTGTGCAATTTATATGTTTCGAAATACTTGAGCACTTTGTACTCTTCTTTAACTTTGGATTCCTCTACTTTGTCTATATTGTGTTTCTTCTTCATATTTAACTTCAAAAATTTGAGTAGTTCACTAGACCTAGTCACCATTTGTAAATAATTTTTATTTTTGTTGTTTTAGAAAGACGAGTATAACAGAAATAAATGTTGGTTTTCATTTACGTCCCTTTCTTTAGTTGTTCTTGTATTTTTTTTTGAAAAATATTTCATATTCGGTTTGTTTCTCCTCCATTCACATTCAAATTATTTGGCATTTAGTCGTTGGATCCATACAAATGCAAAAGTCAAGGTGGTGTTTATGGTTGATTAACGCAAAAGTGTAATAAAAAATGTTTACCTTCTCTAATTTTACATTTATACAACTTGCTTCCTTAAGATTTTATATAGAATTTTTTTCCTTTTAAATATTTTCTTTTTCTAAAAATACATAACATTTGAATATAACTTTACTTACAAAGAATAACGCAAAAATCAACACATATGTTTTTTTTTTTATCTTGTGTTCTTCCTTAAGTCGCTGCAAGTTGTGAGACATTGCTTTTGGAAATTCAATAGCACACAAATAAGATGTGTTTAATTTTTAATTTTTTATTGTTGTCAGAAATGTAGAAGACCCGAAAATGTTATAGTTCTTTTTAGATTATGGGCTGAGGTTTAAACATTTGAGCACTTAATCATTCCAAAAGCAATATTCGCACTCACAATCGTGTAAAATACTTAATTAAATTGGTTAACTTTAGTCGTGTCTTGAAACAAGTTATTTTATATATTTTATTATTATCCTTTATATAAATAACTGTTTGTGTATATTGCATCAATCTCTCTCAGAACGTAATCAATTTAGTCTAAAAATGCAAATCATATACATCTAAAGGTCGAAAATTTCATTTCGCAAAATAAAACATATTTCGACACCTAAACGAGAAAGTATCATGCGATTTTTCAAAAAGGACACACACGTTGATTGAGTGAATTAATAAGAGCACAAATTCTATATACAGATATATCTTACTAATGCTCTCTTATAATCGTTTTATTTTTCTTTTTAAAATTTGATGTTTTTCGTTTTGTATAAGTCACCACCCGGTCTTCACATTCGAATTGTTGTTCCGCACAAAATTCAAATTTATGAATATCATCAAAATTACGAATAACCTTAAATTTAAAATATGATTACGTAGACACTTATATTCAACTTTTTTTTTAGTTCTCGTAACTAATATCGCAATTTTTCCTTTTGTTTTTTTAAAAATGTTTCCCATATTTCTTAGGCTCCACTTAGACTAAGTATGCACTTTTGTCATATATTCTAACTAACACATATAATTTGACGCTGACTGTTTTTGAAGTTAATCCTAGTCTTATTCGAACTATTTATTCTTTACAGAATTCTATGGGATAAGAATTGATCTTAAGTCGCCAGTTTTTGTAGACTAATTTTATGGTTTCAATTTCATCGACTTATGTATGTCGAACCGGATTTTTACAGTCCAATTGCTGAATTACTCATATAAATACTCTTTATGAAAAGTTTCATTTCGATCCGTCTTTCCTAAACATTTTCACTCGCTAAATGCATTCATACAGCACTCTGAACGTACCGGAGAAGCCGTAGTGTGATAATGAGTTGAAAAGAAAATGATGTTAATTAAATACCTAATAAATAATAGTAACATTAAAATATAACAAATGCGTTATAATAATTGAAGACTAGTCTAATTTTACTTATAAGTGGGGACCAATAGTTTAGATTTATTGGATGGTACAAGCTACGTAAAATAATTATTAAAATCAATTCAACTCAATTACAACAGCACGATGGCTCCTCGTCAACTATTCGTCTCTTTCATTCTTCATAAGCTCCAGACGTTATTGCTTGAGGAATGTGATTTTTGCCTGATGATTATTTTTTGCACATTTCACTAATTTACACAAGCATTATTTAATCAAAACAAAATTTATCGGTTTTATAATTTAGAATTCAAGGAAGAATATTTGATTTGGTGATGCTGAATTAGCGTAATATCTAAAGTGACCAATATTTTAATATTTAATCTAGCCAAAATACTGTAGCAATATTAAATAAAGTTCATATTTTTAGTAGACCTAATACAATTTTAGTCGAAAGTAAAAGTGGAACTAAAGGCTATGAAATTTGACGATAGGGCACCAATTTTTAATTATAAATTGTAGAAAAATGGAGAAACTGAACTTTGATCAAATAAATTCAGAACCAAAATGAACGGTAAAGTTTACAATTATTTAATAATCGAAGTGAATGTCGAACTAAGTTCTATCTATGTGGCGAATAAGATCGAATCAATCTAGATCTATCGATAAATCGATGGATCAACGAATTTCCGGAAATGAATTTCGGTTGTCTTTGAAGTGACTTTGAAAACTCATTTTATTTTGCAACGTTGGTTGCATTTTTGCTTTCTACACAAAATAGATACATATGTCAAATGAATTAAAATAGAATCTTTTTTTTAGACAAGAATAGAATTGGTTTTTTAGCTTCTACACTGTGCCTATACTAGAGAAAAGCGTATACTTTATGCTTTCCGGTCGATTTTCACAGCCACTACATACGCTTTAGTTCCACTACAACATAACTATTAGCTCAATTGAAAGATGTCGGAATGTAGCTAGAAATCAGCTGAATT
The DNA here is from genome assembly GCA_963920795.1 of Eutolmus rufibarbis. Taxonomy (NCBI): domain Eukaryota; kingdom Metazoa; phylum Arthropoda; class Insecta; order Diptera; family Asilidae; genus Eutolmus; species Eutolmus rufibarbis. The sequence continues at coordinate 35,225,790 of OY987205.1, forward strand.
GGTTGAAATGGAAATTTGCAAAAAATAATCGGCATAATTATATTGGTTTAAGTTACTCCTGTATCAACCTCAGAATGCAGTCAATAAACACCTAAAGCCTGCGTACATACAGCGATAATTAAATTTGAATTTATACTATCCGGATTAATTCTAAACTCTAAAATTACTTTTATATACCTAACTCCTATATTACAACTTGAGTTGATTTTGTTCGTATGCTAGCTTTATATTAGTTTTTTATTCTTTTTCGATAAAAAATATTTTGATTCACAGTAAATGAGCTGTTTTTATTTCTGCCTTGTTTATTCTTCATTATTTTATAGAACTGAAAAAGATAATGCGAAATTATATTCTATCGAGAGTTCGCTATTTAGACAACGATCAACTATTTTTTATGTTGAGTTAGCTACGAAGGAAATCACTATGTTTTAATTACTATGTAATATTAATTTTAAATGTTTTTTTTTTTAATCTTGTGGGAGGTATAACTTTTATTTTATTCATATTTGTTTCTCAAGTGCCTAATTTGTTTCTGAAGAAGTATTTTTGACTTTGAACTGAAGGTTCTTGAAATGTTTGTAATTATTGTATAATATCATTTGTAATGTATTTTTTAAACCTTTCGAAGAGGGACAAAATATATTTTCCAGTTCAATCAATAGCAATCCTTATTTATTGAATAGAAGGCGATTTTAAGAGAAAATGCGTTTAAAGTTTCTTTTTCGAATTAAGGAAGTTCTGTTTGGAGCTATACTTAAATCAATAAGTGGGAATAAAAATGGAATATTTTTTCATTTTTATAAAGTATTCAATAAATACTATTATTTGATCCCAAATTCCAAATTTTATTAGATAACCGAATAAAATGCTTTCCTAAATATTTGTCTGCTAGATTAAATCTGGTGTTAGATTTAGAAAACTTTTGAGACAAATATAAATAAAATGAATTGTTATACCTCCTACATTTATTAGCGTTTATTATGTAAAATCGATTAACCTTTTTCTAATCAAGATGATTATATCTAGTTTTTCGTTCCCTTTTTGATGCTAGGATTGTTTGTATGTATGTACAACTGAGTAAATACTAAATACAATTTATAATTAGCGATCACCACTTCAAAATGCCTCTGCCTCAAAATATAGCTAGAACATTTCTTTAAAGAGTTTGATTTTGTACAATAACAAGTATTAGAAATCTTAACAATGTGATGCAACGAGGTACAACAACGAAAATAAACTTTAAAATGATTCAATGCGATAGAATACGATTTAAACAATTTTCTATAGGTTTTAGCTACAGTCTTGAATTGTTTCCATTTGTTTTTTTTTTTAATTAATCATATATGGATGTGTCTTACAGTACATTCATGCACGATTTTAGTTTTATTATTTCGTCAGATCTATTATAATTTATATGAAATAAAGTGCTGAGTAGGCCTTGTTGCCATTTTCATGCAGTTTTATTTACTTTACATTTGTTGTATTCTTAATTAATATACCTAGATTGTTACCTATCTCATTTTCTTGTTAGAGGAATTAAAGTTCCAATGGCAGTTTCGAGTTTTATTATTTATATTAATTCATACACCTTAACGAGAAATCTTAAAATAAATTACTTGAATTATGTTTATGGGTACATGATGCTAAAATTAGAAAAAAAATCCCATCAACTAACAAGACCACCTTTTAATGCGCGGGTTATTAAAAGTTCGTTTAAAATGTTTTTTTAATCGCAATAGTATGTAAACCAAAAGGAACTAATTTAGGTTAAAATCATATACAAGTACACTGACATTGATTGCACCTGTTTTCCTACTCAGTAGGTGATTGTGCTGATGTATCGGGATGCAAGTTTACAACGCTCAAAAATACAAAATCATGCACTTAGCGGGTATTTTATCTAAAGCTATGTGGAATGGAAGCGTCTTTGAAATTTACAATTTTTCACTTTTAAAAGTGATGGCACAATAATCTTGCGGTATGGCTAATAAATAACAAATTACCCAGTGGGGCGTTTTTTTTATTATTAACTTTGGTTTTATAAAATTTGGTACAATCTATAAAACTTGAATATAATCAAATATAATTAACGTAAAGACTAATAAAACTTACGTGGCATAAAATTCACAAAATTCCTTAAAATCGATATTTTGTGGTCCAATTGCTCATTCTGTTACAGAAAAATTCATTCCTTTGCATCAAAGGTGAATCGAAAAAAGATATTAACGTAATACAAAACGTTACAAAAAAAAATAACACACTCTATATAGTTTTTGTAAGTTTTCATATAATTTCCGATCAATTTTCTTTATTCCTAAAATTATATTTTAAAACCCGTCCGGGTGCTAACCCGAATTTTCGTTTCGTATGGTTTTGAATCACGCTTAAGTGTTATATGACTGCGGGGTGTTGCGTCGCGCTCACAGAGATGATCTCGGTCTGCTTAAGAATAGATGGTGATCACTTCTCGACCGCCTCCTCTTACCATTAAAACTTTCTCTAATCCTTCAGTAAGTACTTCTAAGAATTCCATATCTGGAAGAAAATTTCATTATTTTTTTATGTTTTCACAATAAATATTTGAATAGCAAACATACAATTGCTCTCTTTTTCTAATTGGGTGTCCTTCGGAGGCCCGGGTAGATTAAGTATTACTAACTGGGCGTCATGTGATTTATTTACAATAACTTCATTAAGTTTCACAGCCGTATGCATCCGCCTTACATTGAATTCGTCACTGAAATAAATTAATTTTATTTAGGATTATATTGATATTTTTTAATATTTTATTCGACTATTTCAATCAGTTTTATTTTTTGTTAATTTTCAACCATCTATTCGTATTATTAATGTTTTAATTTTCTTGTGTATATTTAATTTTAAAACTTCTGAGTTTTTAAAAAAAAAAAAAAAAAAAACAACAAACAAGATGTGGCAGCTACTATTTTAATCAGAAGGCTTTAATATTTTAGAATTTGTAAAGAAAAAGAATGCTTATATTTATAACCAAATATATTTTTTTGACTATATATAGAATATCTGATATTTATTGGTTTTTGAAAAACCTCTGGAGTATGATATGATTTGAAACCAGTGACCCCAAAAAGTCAAGATATAAACATTTTCATGCCTCTTGAATAATTAAAATATTGCAGGACAGATTTTGCATGATAAATTGTACTAAATACTGCCTAAAAATTTATTTATATATAAATTTTTCATAAAATTTTTGGGATGGTTACAAAAACAAGTATAAAATTTATGTTGTATGCATATCGATTTTTAATCAAAAAAGTAAATTGAAAAAAATTAATGAATGTTCTGATATACATATATGAGAATGTTTGCGTAATGAAAATAATGTTTCTTAATAAGTAAATTGAATTTAATTTCTTTAACCGAATAGAAATATAATTTTTTCGAAAACTTACGGTTTAATTTGGTTTGGTTTGGATTTTTCACTGTTTTCAGGTAATTTATCTGCTTTTTCCTTTTCATCTTCGTCTTGTCCCTTCTCCTTTTCGTCCTCCTTTGCTTTGTATGTTTCCTTATTTTGGTCATTCGAATGGTCATTGGGTGAAGGGCACTCGTTGACTTTTTCCTTTGCGCCATTGGCATCTTCGCATTTAGGTGAATTACTCTGCGAATTACCCTACCATATAATCAAAATGCAAAATGAAGGGCGGAATTTAAAGGGCAAAATTACCGTGTCCTTGTTATCATCATTGCCTGGCTCTTGACTGTTGAATAGCTCGCCCTTATTTTCACTTGTCTCTGCGAAACGCACTTTAGTTGCAGTTCTTGTTGCATCGTGGTGATGATCTACGATTGCTTGCACCTGCGAATTAATTGATGAGTTTAGAAAGGGTTCACTATCTCCAGTTTCGAACTAAAAGCGTAACAGGAAGTCGTTTTGCTCTTGTGAGATGAGTTACGGGATACATCAAAAGCTAAACAAACGTTTTTAATTTCAAACAGCTCTTTCTTTATACTTTAAATTATTTTAAAGAAACATTACATTTCTATCATTTATGTTTTAAATAACAACAAGGAAATTGATGTGTCTTTCAGTAAGTTTTATGAATAGTAGGTTACAAAAAGAATTTAATTTTCCAGAACTTTTAGCTTTAATGAAGTTACACTAGTTGAATTTAAGAAAAAATATAATGATCTCTTTTTATAAAGAGCATTATGTAATAGCTTTAAAGTTTAAGTCTTACTTTTCTTAAAACGGAAGTATTTTATTTTAAAAGTTGAAAATTTGATTTAAGAACTGGGCTAACTGAAATGAAATTTGGTTCTAACTAATGTTTGTGTCTAGTCAAGGGTAAAATCGAAATTAGATGCTCATTATATTTTAATAGAAAGCGGTTGAGTATTTTTAAGCTCAAAAGTCGTAATTAAATATAAGTACAAATGCCTTACAAGATCTCGGTCCATATTTATCGATTGCATTAAAATTGAGCAAATGATGTATGTGATATTATACAAAAACCTACATACATCTATAGATTAATTTAGCTAAATGATTTCACAAAGACACATCAATTCCCTTGGAAACATCAAATTCCTGAAATATTTCGAAAAATCTTGATAAAGCTTTTTTAGTTTTCGAAATAATTGTAACAACATTTTTATCCGAATTTAGGTCAGCTAAAAGAATAAAATTTCAACGAAAAAAAATACATGCAAATAATTTTAGATAAAAAAATTCATTGCAGCAGCTGTAGCTTTTAATTTTAAGTGAAATATAGCAGCAGTCACACAGACGTAACTAACAAAACTTTTATATTGTGAAACCCATGCTCAGCTTGATAAAAGGGTCATATCCAGTAACTAGGTGCACCTGTTCCAATAATTTTTTATGTAATTTGAAACTAGCAAACTTTTATGCGAATGAATGCGATGGATACAGTTCAATACATTGCGTTGGTAATTTTGGTTTTTTATTTGTGTGATAAAAGAAATGACTTCTACTTCTAATAGTAGAGGTAGGTACATACATATATAATTTTGTGCATTAACTAAGAGAGAAGGCTTGAGATATTTCATTTATTTTGTTAATTTGAAAGAGTTTCTTGAAAAGTTAAAATTCTTCTTTGAGTTGCTTACGACGATAGATTTGATTGAGTCTAGGCGAACTATTTTTTTTTATACTATGGAACTTACTTCAGTTTTACGATTTATTTTATCCAAGTGTGAACTAAACCCCACCTTGGGCTTGAAAGGTTTTATTAAAGATATCTGTAAATTGTAAAAGTTAAAATGAGAGTTATTTCATGTGTTTTATAACATTAAATCCATCCATCAGAATTTGCGGTGGTTTTGTGAATTAACTTTCTTAAAATAAATTCGTTGGTTAGAATTTTTAGATATTAATCCTCAGTTACACCATGGAGGTCAAAAGAATGGAAATATTTTAAAATATCGCTCCATTTACATATTTATAAAAATGGGCGGAGAAGGTAGGGGAATGTAGATTTATCACAATAATTCCAATCGATGAATTCAATTATTTAAAGTGTATTTAACTTTACTAACTCTGGGCGGGCTGGGCGTTGATTTCATTTTCTCATTATATAGAGTAGGGCTTTTAGAGCATTTAATGTTTTCTTTCAAATTTAACAATTTTGTTAAAACACAGAACACGCTCGATAGAGTTAGTTCAACTTTAACCTAAGAGTTTGAGAGTGTTTTGAACCCCGCGGAGTAACGAATTAAAATTAGTTACATATAGTCCAACTGAAGGTTAAGAGCGTATAAACGATATTTGAATTTGATTTGCTTGATATGTCGAATCATATGATCAGATACAGTACGGATTGAATTTTTGTTTTTCTTTTTGATACGAAATAATTTATCATTGCTAGCCTTAAGTTTTTAAGCGCATAGAGTGAATATTAATTAGTAAGGTATATACTATATAAAATAGAATATGCATGTGATATAGTGGTATAGAAAAGAGTTGCATGATAAGATGATTTATTTGAATTCTTATAAAATTGTAACAATTGTTAATTAGGTACAATTATGAAGAATAACACCAAAGCTTGACATTGGCATTTACTATAAACTAACTAAAACATTAAAAATATTGCTGAGATATATGAATCTATGGGACATTGTTTTGAGACTTCAGTCTCATTAATTTTTTGGCATAACGCGGAGATCCAAATTTGCAAAATTCAGTATGAAAAACCTGAATTCGGTATAGTAAATTATTTTAAGACTGAATAATTCTTCAATGAAATTAAGGATTTGAAATTTTACTTTCGAGCGAATTTAGTAAGTGAATGTAGTAAATTAATGATGATTATTTTGATTCAAAAAATAGTTTGTAGTGTGGTTTCACAATGGAGCAGTACCTCTTAGCCCCTTGTGAAGAGGTTTGTATAGATTTTCGCATAGGTTAATGAGATAGGTATGTTTGTGCCTGAGAACTACTTTTGGAAGTTTACTCTTATCCTGTATTTGATTTATTTTAGTACTTTAGTTACGTTGAGTTAAACGTTTATTTTTTCATTTAAAAAATTGTGTTATTCAGTCAGAGATATGATTTTGGGCGCGTTGCTTAAGTGGAACAGTATACATTTTGAAATATCAATAATTCCAAATATGTTTCCCTATAAAATTTTAGTATCTATTATATCTCAAAAATATTAAAGTTTTAAAGTGAAATCCGTAGTTTCTATTTCTTAAATTAAATCCTGTGAATAACTCAAAGTTTGAAAATGAAATGCGTTTCTATGAGAAAACTGATGAGCTGGTTCTGGAGTTTCCGATTAATTGGCAAATCATTTACATATTTTATTAAGTTTTCATTTTCCTGAACTTCAAACGCGTTTTTAGGAATTGTATGTCACAGATTAACTAATCGAAATAATAAGCGCAATAATAATATCATATATCGTTTTGAATACATACATCTGATAGTTTTCAGAGGATAGAATAACTAAGACAACTGAAATCAGTCTTATTAGACGTTCCTTCACTGAGTCCCTATATATCTACCGGGACGACTTTGTATGCAGCAAAGAATTGCAATTTTAAGTTTATAAAGTCTATGAATGGTTTATTTAGATTATCTAATTCACTTTTTCAACATGTCCAAAACATTCTCTGCGAAATTCATAACTGGACGATATCTGGCTATAAATCTTTCTAAGGTCGGCCTCTGTTAAATAAATAATAAGCCAATTGTTGGCATGTCTTGGGCCATTCATGCGTACGATTAAAATTTTCTTTATCCATGAATTTCGCGAATGCATGAACATATTTTTGAAAGATATCTTTTATGTTTTGTATTCCGAGAAGGAGCCAATCGATGATGCGGGTGCTCCATTCGAGCAAAATATTTCTATAAGGATAACCAACTATGCTATTTGGCAATAGAATTTTGATAAGATTACATGGAAAAGCCTTTAAGGCGTTGCATCCTATTGTGTACATAAGGCACATAATCAAATAACTCACACAGGATTTCAAGAGCTTGGCATCTTTCAATTTAAATTTTTGAATGTACCTACTAATATACAAAGAGCTTTAAAGAACAAAGTGTTGGTTGCAGTGGTGTCTTCGTCACATTATTTTATAATATTGTTTTTCATTATTTGCTGCAAATAAAATCTAGAGCACTTTAAAAAGTTCAAAAATCTCCAATAAATGAATGGGATATTGATTAAGTAAAAGAGCTTTACAAAGAGGTATCATTATAATGAAAATCACCAATTTTGCGTAATTGCTATTCGGAATGGTTTACATGGCCATTTTGTGTTCCAAATTGGGGACGAAAATATAGCCCTTTGTCGTGTTACATGAACATTATCAGTAAAATTCATGCTACTCAACTACCGTTTTAATTTTTATGTATTTGTTTGTTAATGTCACTTATAAAGAGGGTTGAATCAAGATAATTCCGGCTCCTTTTACCCTTAAAATCCGTGAGGACTGGTATTCAACACGTTCGGTGTGACTTGCCTTGTTGCCTGAGTAAATTGCTAGAAAATATGATCAAAATGTGGGTGAAAGGAGCTATAAAATACAATTAATTATACTGTCTGCAAAGAAGTAATGTCCTCATTATACCTATTTAATACTTGTAATTTCTTTTCCCCATGTTTCATTCATATATTCAGTTTTTAATAAAATATTAATTTATTAACAAAAAGGGAAATGTGAAATCAATAGATTCCAATGTATTCCCTTATAGATTTTCACATAGAAATTCATAGATATTATTATTCTAGGAATCGAAAACTTCACTTGACGAATTTGAAACGCCTCCAAAAGTTAGCATGAAGACCGAAAGGATTCCTATGCAGCACCATTCTCATATACATGAATTGCTATGAATGACTGTCATGCGAAAAACCCTCCGAATTCACCATATAGGAAATCACATGGGAATTCAGCTTAAAATTCATGTAAATTTTTTCATATGCATTGACAAACAGGGAGACAAATTTGTAGTTTATCACAATACTTTTGTAAACTTTTATTTAATTTTATATTTTTTTTGCATTTTAGGAGATCTATCTAAAAACACCCCACTTAATGCAATAAATGAAAAAAATAATTTGTTGAGTCCACATTTCATTTTATGGGAGTGGGATCTACAAAATTCTCATCATTTCTGTTCTTGTCTCTACCAAATTTAATTTTAATAGTTATAAATAAATGAAAATATAGGAGGGTTTGTGATATACAGACAGACGAACAGACAGAATCTATAAGGGATCCTGGGCAAATTAAATATTGATTCACAGGTGGAATAAAGGAACACAAATTTTGAATATATCTTTTAATAAAAAAAAAGAGATAATTATGAACGTTTTCATGCCTTTTGCGTTTGGGATGTTTTCAATTTTGTGTGTCACCCTGTTCTTTTTAGTGTTGCAAATCTTAATGTTAGAAATTGAAAAATGATGTTTTGGTCCCAGCCTATCATACGTAGAATCATTTAGGCTGATTTGATGACAATTTGGAAATTGCAGACCTCCGAAATGTGTTTTTACAATTTTATATAAAAATTGTAAATATGTTTGAATTTTTCACGGTTATATGAAAATTCCGGCTGAGTGCAAAGAGTTCTCGCGCATATTCCTATTCTTAAACTTTAATTTTTAGAATGGATCCTAAAAAGTAATTCTTGGTAAAAGAATTTTGAGCAAATTTCCCCAAAAATCAAAAATTACATTTACAAAACTGAAATTTCGATAAGTTGAATGATTTATTTATTTATTTAAAAAAATCTCATTAGTTCTTACTTCGGAACCACAGCGGAACACGCTTCCGAAAACATATGTAGGTATATGGCTACGCATATTTTAATAATCGGCCGTTTATAATTTATAAATCTTTTTAGGGATTTCTTGTAATAGGGGGGCGTTCTACTTTTCTACCGACAATCCGAGTGATAAATTTTGTGACAGAGGTGCCTCATAACAGAAGTGTAAAATAACATTGTTCGAGAATTTTAGCGTTTACAAAATTACGACTTGTTCATAAAAGTAGGTGAATATGACAGCTTTACTGGGAAATAAAAATATTACATATATAAAAGGGGATTATAATAAAATTTCAAAGTAGTAACTTTCGTGACGGAATGGTAGGCGAATAAACACACGCACCTCTGTTCCGCGACCCCCTCGGCTCGCTCCCGGGTGGGGCCTCAAGGCGTGAGGCCAAGGGGGAAGAGGACACCGTACTGTTGCTTAGTGTTGAAGGTCAAACAGGTAAGAAGCGTTTTTCGTTTTGAAAAATGCGTGACAGAGAGTGTAAAGAAAAAACATACAAAACCGGAGACAACGATAAAATATTTTTTTTTTCAATAGTATAGTAGTTACGTTTATTATATTCTAATTAATTGAATGATAATATTTCAGAAGTTCAATAAATAATTTTATATTAAAGGGTTCTATATGATTTTTTTAAGCGAGATCATTTTGTAACATTAGGCGGCGCAAAGAGACGCATTTTATTTGTATGTAAAACACCTCTGTCACACATTTCGACTACTCTGTCACAATGATTTTGTAAAAACCAAAAACAATAAAAACGGGATTTTAGTATTATTATAATCTCTGTATGGTCCAAAAAACTCTTGTGAAAATAAAATTTGAGAAATTGCAATTTTGGACGAATACCGATTTTTTTTCAAGAGGAGACACGTCATTGTCGGTAGAAAAGTAGAACGACCCATAGACAACAATTCTTTTGAAGTTTTTTATGATATTAAAGCTCTAGTATAGCATTTATGTTAATAAATTCGCTATTGTCATTTTCCGCCAAAATTTACACTTAAGATGTGATTTCTTGTAAACTTAGTTCGCGTGTATGTTTAGTCCTTTAGTAGATATATCTTTTGTAGAAAAAAGACAGTTAAAGGAATAGCAATAATATTTTTGAAATTAATCATAAAAAGCCTTTGTAGTACGGATTTACCACCAGATATGTAGGTACTAAAAATGAAGATTCAAGTTTCTTTTAGTTTTAATGTAGATTCCAGTGCAAATGGTCTACCTTTTATAAAAAAAAATAATTTGTATGTTTTATACTTGTTAATTATGCGATTTATTTATTCAATCTTTTGTCATAATTTTGCTAATAGAACAAAGTATGAAAAATATTTTAAAAAATCAATAAAAATGCGGAAATATTATCTCATTACACACATGCAAATTTTCCCAATTATATGTACGTTCACTTAAGGAAACATATAAACATGTGATTTAAATAAAATACACTAATTTGCCATATCGTAAACCAACAATCAAGCAACAATTGTGAACATCTAAAATTCTTAAATAAATCGTCTAATTTAAAATTTTGATGTGTAAATTAATATCTATGTGTATGTGAATATCAAGTGTGGATTTCATGAATGATGATTTAGAAGTTTATAGAATGATGAAACAAATTGTGAAAAATTAAAAAGAAATTTAAGTAATAGAGTCGATTTTTAGTCTCTTTCTTATTTACACAAAAGTGGAAAGGGAATAAATTGAAGATCACATTATATGAAGCACAAATGTTGAAGGAATTATTTTTAAAATTTGTACAAAAGTTAAAAGCATACCAATTATATCTTTGGAAATTTTGGAGTACATGGAACACAATAAATTTTATAAATCAAAGGTTAGTGCTGTAGAACGAATTTTACTGGTCTGACTATTTGAGTTGGGTTGATCTAAAGAAAGTGAGTGTTGCACAGCAAATTCGACCACACCTTGATTAGGAGTCAACCAAATTTAGATAAATGAATAATCGTACCAAAAAGGTTTTACGATTTTACACTTCCTGGTTTTAAAGTAACTGTTATAAGTAGTTTAGTAATTCATCTTTATTTAATATCTTTCATAGTCGTTTAAACACACAGTAAAACCAACGATGATTGAAATTAGAAAAGGAAAACGACAAAATCACACATATAGTAAAAACCTTAAACCAAAACAAAAATATAGCTAAATATGATGAAAAACAAAACGAAAATACGATGAGATTTCAGAAAAATTCATGATAGTTTTATGAAATAACCGATGAAATATAGCGTGAGTCATGAACAAGTGTTCTGATTTTAACATAAATAGCGAATCGTAATAAAATTCTAAACATTGAAGACACATTTTTAAATTTTGGATAAAATTTTGGTATTTTTTTGTTTGAATGCAGGTGAAACACAGAAATGATCGTTTTTCGATGAATAATGAAAATAATTGAAAATATTAATGTATTTTTATGAGTTTTCTTGGGCCTAAATTTTGCACATTTCTTTTCAGGTACATTTTTTACCAAAGGCATTTTATCCTCTCCTGTGCCTTCGCTGAAATCCACCAAAGTTTGCACCTTGTTTGTGTAAAAGAAAAATGATTTTATATATTTTATCGCTGGGTTACTCCATCATAGATGTATTTAAAATTATATTAGTAAACACATAAAAGTTAAATATTCCAGTGTATTCTGAGCATTCAGTAAAAAATAAAAATGATACTTACCACACCAAGGCGTTCAGTTTTATTCAATCGCAGTTCTCTTAACATTTGGTTGCGCTGTTCCATCATTAGTGTGCGTTCATAAGTGTATGCTGATATGTCACTGTTCATCTGTTAAAATATTATTTTTAAATATTATAGCGTTTATATTTAGAGGATATAAAAATATAGAATATGGAAAACTTTATTTACATTTAAAAAATGTAATTTTATATTTTTCTGATACTAATTTTTAAGTATGAATATCTTATTAATAATTTGGTGTTTGTTGGGTACAATGGAATAGTGTTTTTCGTGCGTATATATTCACATGTGTCATGTTATTGGCATGAAAAGTCACTTTGGCAATGCAATTTGAGAATTTTTCGCCATGAAATGTTATTGAAGTAGTAAATTAGTTCTTCATTCTACTAGTTCAGAAGTACAATCGCTTATTCGATGTCAAAAATTTTTTATATTTCAGATCTATTTGAAATTTTGTGTACTGATCTGAAACGAGGTTGTGTCTAATAATTAATGGAATTTAGTAAAAGAAAATTGTTTTGAGTCATCAAATGAGTCCTGAATAAAACACATAATCAGCTTTAGTAACTTACCATTTCCACAACTTCAACTTCAGCTTCAATTCGCAAGTGATACAAGAAGGTCTTCAGGTCTTTCTTCATTTGGATGGAATTATCCTCTATTTGAGCTACTGTAAAGATTCTCAGCTTGCAGTTTTTCCATGTCCTATGTTGTTTTAATAAGAACGGGAGCAGCATTAAAAGACCGCCGTCATGCACAATCCACCAAACATCGATGTTGCCACTAATCTGCAAAGGACCCAATAATTGCTGGGGTGTTTTTTTTCCAATAAAAAAGGAAAAAAAAAGATGGAAAAATAAAGAAATAAATAAACATGAAATAATAAAACTAAAATATAAATTAAAACTTTAACTGCATGTATCTTACCTTGTGTGTAGATTCTGGGAAGAAGTTAATTCCCTTTGGTACCAAGAGAGCCATTCTGCAGGCTGCAACAGTTCGTACAGCCTGCAGAAAGGCACCCCAACTTTTTTCATCCTCCTTTTGTCGCCAACTGTAGGGCCAGCCAATAATGACTGTATTTGGTTTCATACCTCCTAAACCAATGGTTTGAATGCTGTGCAGAATAGACTTTGATTAAATCCATTCCTAGCCCCATCTTCGATAGTATTAAGAAAATTTAAAAAAAAACTTACACAGAACAAAGTCCATCAGATATTGTTCGCGCGACCAAGACATCACAAAAGCCCTTCACTTTCTCCTCGTCCATAATTTTCCTTATGTTTTGCTTTGACTCAGCTGCTTTTGTAAGGATCTTTGAGTAGTCTCCAGCAATGACCGACACACAAATTGTAAGACCCTTGCCAGCTTTGAGTTGTGAGGCGAAAGAGAAGATTTTGCGATATTTTGGTGTGTTTTGGTCATTCAATTTGGCCATCACTAATATCTGTGGACGCCAGTTCTTTGTATGCGGTGGTCCCTCTTCGAGCCGGAGAAGAGAGAAGCGCGCTGCAGTAAGGGCCATACCACGAATACCATCACCCCATTCTTTTTCAGCCCTAAATTCGCAAATTCATTAGACCTTAAAGTTTACCTAAGTTTATAATGAATGATAAATACCCTCGATATTCGATGTATTTGTATATGACAATAGCCATGCCCATGGCGACTAAAGCAAAGTACCATGACGTCATAAACATCACAGAAATGCAAAGCGTAAGTCCTAAGAGGGACAGAGACCAATGGTAGTACTTAAAACGAGGTCTCCAATTTGGCGTCCTAAGAAGTGTTTGTACGGCACAGGCAAGATTGACAAAACCGTAGCACATAAGAAAGAACATGGACAGTAAAGGAGCTAGCAAGTCGACGTTACCTGAAAATAATTAATAAATTATAGGTTTAAAATCTAAAACCAATGAGAATACCATACCTAGCAATATGCCACATTGGCAAATTAAGACGGTGAGAAGAAGGGCTCGAGTGGGTTCTCCTCGTTTCGAAGAAACAGCAAAAGGAGCTAAAAATGGTATGATTCCATCTTTTGCAATGGCTTGCAAAAGTCGTGGGGCGCCTGTTAAACTCTGAAGGCCAGCCCCGAGTGTCGAAAGAAAGGATCCGATCAAAATTACCCATTGGTTTGGCCACGCGATATTGGCGACGACTAATTTACCACCGATTGATTGACCGAATCTACGAAAAGATATCTTTAGACACTATTTTACATTGTCCAAAATATGGTAAAGTACTTGTCTCTTAAAAGGAGGTTATCGACGGTACCAGCAAATAGTAACACACAAGACAAGTAGACTGTACTCGTTGTTAGGATTGCGCATATTGTTCCGATGGGAATGCTCTTCTGAGCATCAGCAAGATCGCCAGATCGATTTGATCCAGCCATAATACCTTTATGGTGTAATTATTAAAATATTTTTGTAATTTTAATTCAAATTAATTGACTTACCTGTAACAGAAGGAAAGAAGATTCCTATTAAAATCGTAAAAGTGGTCGTAAGGTCAGCAAACACTTGGTTATATGTTGGTCGTTGCAGTTGCTGAATATCTACTGGTTCTCTTCCATATGTTATGTATTGGCCTTCCTATTTATAATGATTTCCGTTAACATAAACTGTATTTACATTGCCATAAGAAAAATGGAGTTTCAAAAATGTATATGCTATTAAGGTAATTTATAAAAGGCTACAAAAATGAATGATGGCTAATAATGATAGTGGTTGTTCATAATTTAGTTTGTTTTACCACATCAAGCTAATCAAATAATCTGACGAAATACAACTCAATCTTGCAGATTCATTTTATATTGTAAATGAATATGCATGTTGCAGTAATTATATTTTTTTTTTTAGTAGAATAATGCCTAAATATGACCCAAATTTCGAACAATATTCTTTTTACAAAGGGCCAAAAAGTAAAAAAAAATTATGTTGATTTTCAAATGGGCAGCATTTCGTAAATTTAGATATTGAATCTTTTGTAACCTCTACTGTTCTACTTTTCTAACCTCTTTCATGAGAACCTTCTCTGAAAAGTAATTTGCTGTAGTTTAAAATCCTATATATGTACATACATAGCTCTGGAAATGAAAATTCTTGACAAATTTCGCTGATGATTTCAAGTAAAATGAAAACGTGACTTATTTGAGATTAATTGGCTTTAATGAAGAAGCGATAGTTTAGCCCCATTGAAAACGCTACTTAAAAATGAAAGCCACATTTTTTTTGGCAATAATAATTCTGATATGTTTTTAAAATCAAATAAGTGATAAGTATTTTTATACAATATAAAAAGATATACAATTTTTTTTAACATAAAATTTTAGTTAAAAAATAGGATCTAAAAATAAAGTGCGATATTGTATTTTTATATGCTGTATGTACAAATGTGTAAAAAATGTATGAGGTGATAATAAATATCATGAAAAACATATCTTTTAGTCATTGGTGGCATAGAATTAGGGTTCTTTTCAGCTTAATTCTGATTACTTTAAAACACTTTGTTACTTTTTGTTATAAAATATACTGAATTATTATTCATTCAAAACGACCAATCTCTTAGCTCATTGACTTTTTCGAGTATTAATGCTATCGATATGCAGTGCAACAATAGTAATATATGGTACACATTTGTCATCTTTAAAATTGTTATTTGATATTAAATCCATCAAATTTTTGGATATCAAAGTTTTCCAGTCATTTTAAAAGTTTTAAGAAAACTAATTTAAAAATACACAATTAATGTTGTATATTAAACTATTTCATAATCAAATTATTATATAAAATCGAACTTACCTCTAGAAATGAACTGTAAATATTTTCAAAGAAGACACCACTTGCCAGACCCTTAATTCCCTTTACTATTGAAGTGTTATGATCTGTAAACAGAAATGATTTAATGTCTAAAGCTACCTTAAATTTAAGTCAACATACCCCTAAAATATTCATCACAGCTTTCCGATTTCCCTTCTGGGCAGAAAATATTCCACAGAGGTCCACCTTCTTCTTTTGTGCAATTGTCAATAGCGATGTCTTTCAGAAGTCGTTTTCCGAGAACGCACATACTAAAAAGTAGCAATAAAGAAATTATGCCTTTCAATCTATTGAAATTTACTTACAAAAGATTATCATTTCCGTTGATGTTGTTAAAGATTCCGACATATACAGCGATTATGGAAAATATGACACAAGCTAAAGCAACTGTAGCAAATTTGTTGACGAACTTTACACCAATAAATACTATCAAACCTGATTGCGGAAAAATTGAAATTGATATCGTTTTATTTTTCAACCGGTTCGTAATCTTTACCCATTATAATAAGAAGTCCTGTCCCATAAACGCGGAAATTATTGTACATCGCATCAGCATCCTTTGTAAAATCACCAAATATTGATGCCCAGGGTGCCATGTATGTCTGAAAGTAGTAACGAAGCGAAAAAACGTTTTTTAAACTAACTGAGTTAAATTGCTGCTACATAATTTGAGATAAGACGTTTTAATACGTCCCGAATTGGCGGAACACCAATTTCTTCAAGGCATGTATAATTTTGGGAAAGTTTTATTTGGGTTTTAAATTTAACTTTTCCCTTTCTTTATAATTTTCTGAAGAGCTCAAATTTGTTTGAAAATAAATGCTTTTAGCATAAGGAGTTTGGAGTTATGGAGCTAGGTAAGAAGCTGATAATTTAACCCGGAAAAGCAAGAACAATATTCAAGTTACATACATATATGAATAATAAATATTTGAGAAGTGAGAAACTGGAAAACAATTTAATTCATCATGTTAATATTTTTAAATTATTTATATAAAAATGAATGACTGAAAGAAAACATTTTACTGTTTTGAAATAAAACATTAAAATAAATTCAAATAAATCAAGTCAGAAGGTATGGTGATATGATATTTCATTCCGCCCTTTTACTCAACAGTCGGTAATTTTTTATTTTGAATTACGTGAACCGTGCAATGTAATTGCTTCCAGGTAAAAGCACTTACTAAAACAATTTCAACTGCTCCAACGATGTACATTGCAGCAGCAAGTGTAGTCCCTGTATAAAACAACATCCCCACAGCTCCACCGAATTCTGGACCCAGCGATCTATAAAGAAAAAATAAATTATGATGTCATGTAAGAACGGCTTGGTTTAGCTTTGTACAAGTCATACAAATTCCCAGCTGAAAGCACATGGAGGAAAATATTGCATGTACGTATTTTCCAAATAATTAATTACCTTGATATCATAAAGTAACTTCCACCCGCAGGCACAACACCATTCGTCGCAATTGCAGACATTGATATAGCCGTAAGCATGGTCTAAAAAAATTAAGGAAAGATTTCTTATATTTTAGTAATTGCGTTTTAGTTTGTGCGTTTATGGGTATTTTGAAGGACTATTACGAGAATCGATTTTCAGTCGACTGTTTATACATAGTCAAGACAATAAACTATCTCGACATCACTGGTCATATCGCTACAAAGTTTTAAATGCTCGGTGACGAGGCTGAAGTGACCGGTGACGTCAGTTGCATTACATTTTATATATTTAGGTTATTTTTAAGAACTATTCCTTTTTATCTATTCTGCAAAATGTAGGGTATAATTTATCCATTCAAATAAAAACCTCCTTTCTTAAATAACTAATCTATTAATTATAAAAATACTTTTAAGTGGGCAACTTTTGTATTTTTTACATTTATTTGTAGAATCTAAACTTCGATAGGTAAAGCTTTTCTAATTGTAAATTTGGTTTTAATTGCTTCGGTTTATAACGATAATAATTAGCCTATTCGAAATAATGAAACAGTCAATAAGTAGCATTACTTTCAGCTGACAAAGTCATTTATAATGATTTTATACAGAGTAAAAATTAACATCCTTGACGAGATTAAGAAGACTATTCTTGACTACCAACAGGAGAATTATGTTATTTATTTGTATTCGATAATTCGCGTCTTAGTCTTTAATTCAGAGGCAAACAAGCATTTTAATGCGAAGATGTGACTTTTATTAAAATAGTCTAAAATATCGTTATGATTAAAAAGGTCATTTTCTTTTATTTTGTTAAGTTTGAATAGACACGAAACCGAAAAGGTTTAAAATTTAAAATAAAAATAATTTCGATTTAAGTTTGCTAGTACTTAAATGAAGATGTTTCACTATAAAACAAGTTTTTACAGCTTCACAGTTGCTTCAATATGTGGGTCTCTACAATATGCTTTCACAGATATTTGATATTGTTTTAAGTTTTTAAATAAGGCGTTTTCAAAAACGATGAAATCAATTTGAAATCAAATTTATTCGCATAAAATTTAAAAATGCAATTGTTTTTCTGAGTATATAAGTTACAGAAAATAATTGTTCTTTTGATGAAATGTGCACGGTCATGTTGGAGAAAAATCATTATTTTTGTTAAACATCGTCAAAAGAGACAAAGGGCCATTTTATTATTGAAATAAAAACGTTACCAAAAAACCAATAAAAGCGCAATAATTCATGCACCAGCTTTTTCCCTCTTTTGATCCTTTTTTCAGTTTATTGAATCCTTGATTAAAGGCGAGAACAAAAACAAGTTAAAACTCACCACACAGCAGCAACACAGAACAATGAGAAAACCAAAAATGGCTCCAGCTGTGCCCACCACCCACGTTAGACGGATGAAAAGGATGACACCGAAAATATTCTGAATGCACGGGAGATAGACTCCGATGAGCGTACCTGCAATCAATGGAAATAAACGAAGAAGGTTACTGTCGCAATTTGCGCCCGGCTCGATTGACTCTCCGCTTACCCATCCGGGCCGACGGGGCTGGGGGTTTGGCATCTGGGTCTGTGGCGGCGGGTATTGTGTTCTGGTAATTAGCCAGAGATGATATAAATGTTGATATGCGGGGCCGAGTGTCGAGTTCATCTTCGTACAGGTACAAATTTGCGTCATAACTTGATTTCTCATTATTACCTACAAAGGGCTGTTCGTCATTGGCGTCTGCAAAAGAAAGCAAATTTACTTTTATTAGTACATGTTGGCATATTTTTAATTTTTGTAATTAAAATCGTCGTCATGGATGTCTAAATACGCAAATGTAGATATAAATCATAAAACGGAGAAACATGAGTTCAGCTGTGAATTCTATACAAAGTGGGCCACTCGGAAGAGGTTCAATTTTTATAGTCATTGAATAGAATTTCTTATGCCGCTCTATTTTGACCATAAAAAATAGTAATATCACTTATCAAGTTTGAATGATCTTTCTTTAAATTTTTTGTATATAGTTTATCATTTATTCATGCGTGGTGAAAATTTAAAATTTGGCAAGTCGACACACAGTTCAATAAGTCTTTTATAACCAAAAAGGTGATCGATCTTGTCAAAAGAGCGTGTAATGACTCTCATTAAAAAATGGGTTTATACAAAGAGCTGTTATTTTATTTATATGGTTGTTCTGGCACATTTCAACCATAAGGAATATGTAGAGCTCAAACTAATTACTTTTATTCCCAAAATGTTTTTTTCCTAAAGATAAAATGCCAGGTATGCCATTTACGATCTGACAAAGATTAGAACTTTTGGGTCTTGTACCTATTATATTTTTCTTATGAAAAAAAATGGACCAGAACTCTAACTCTCATAGCCTTATTACTACTAATATTAAATTAAATGTGACAAATGTTCTTGTTTTGCGAGAATAATGTAATATGGCTTTATACGAAACCATTAATTTGCCTTTCGTAGGCGCCGTAAATTTGATATAAACCTGATTTAATACCATTCCTTAGTCCTTTATCTCTTCCCGAAGGTAATTGTTTGGCAGTTAATTATATCTTATTTATCTTTTCATAGAAAGGGTATAATATATCTTACTTTCTGTTCATCCTTTTTGCCGAGAAACAATAAAACCTAAATGATTTTTCGCAGATGTGTGAGTTTTGTGAGCAGCGAACATATAATTGTATTTCTTTACAAGTTGAGGTTAAAATATTAACTAACTTCTTCTTAATGTAAATAATAAGTAGAAATAGAATTTTTTATTTTCCAAATTAAATTACATTTATTATACTCGTACCAAAACATTTTTGTAATTTTTAAACCCAGATTAAGATTATTATTTATTAAGTAAAGTCGATTTAATTATAACATTATCATAGAAATTAGATGTTGCCGTAAATATAATATTATCTCCATTTTTCAAAGATTTCCTATTGAATGTGAAATGAAAATGAAAATCAAAAGGGTATAACAAGATATTTGATTTAGGTATATACGATTACAATTCAATCAAATTCACAATATGTAATGAAAAATCCTAGAAACAGTAGTAATGATTCGGAATTTGGATTTATATTTATTCTCCATTAGATTACCTATCATGAAAGAAAGTATGTATTATAATTTTTTTCCGATCAAAGGTCTTGCCCTCAAGAATCGATGCGGAAAAGTCATATTTGCGATAACGCTTTTATCAAATCATCTTTCCGAAATATTTGCATGAATCAGTGAACTATACTTAAGAGCTCAGCCCGTCGACTTTAAAATGAGTTTTCCGCGCTACAACCGGAAGGAATCGATAATTTTTTTTTTCCTGGTCCTATTTTCACGAAGATCATTTTATTTACCCCCAATTTACTGACATTTCGAAGAAAGAGAGAGATAGAGAGGAAGAGTATACCAAGAACTTGGGAAATTAATTCTTAAAGAATTTCTTGAGGGGATTTATGGCCCAGACAGCCAAAGAAAATATTTCTGGAGAATTGGGAGGGTGCCAGAAGTTACCTATACCCGGCTTCACCTAATTGGCCTCCGTATTGAATTTCCCTTTTTCGAATTCCGAGCAGGGAGGAAAATATCTTTATGTCCGAAGCATCAACGGAGTAAATATTTAACACATTTCGTGATGAATTAATTCTCCGAGATTTTCCACTGTATGATTGAGTAATATAAATTACAATTGAATATAGAAGCCCCCTTTTGGCAAATGCTTCCATAAATTGCGATATGAATAACTGAGGTATACATACCTACATAAATATGTACATATAAGCACTTACATATATTAAATTCATCTTTGAGTTTGAGGAAAATGGGTATTACAACAGGGTACTTAAATCATAATCATTAATTGAAACAGTTATATTAATCCGTCATAAAAGGATACTTAAGATTTGTTGTTGCAACATAAAAGAATTATTCGAATTTTGTTTCTTCTAAAATACCATCTTACAGGTAGTATGTAAATAAAACAAGTTTCATTTTGAAGTTAAGAAGTCGAAATTGAAGTTTCCATTTGCGTAACGTTAAAACTAATTTTGAGTTGCCTTGTCCCAAGGGATTTTGTTAATTAACTACCTTTGTTTGAATAAATAGATAAAGAAAATTATAAATCCTTTCATGGAAATCATTTAAATTCTGCTGGTTGAATTCTAATTCTAATTAACTTTCAAATTTTCTCGCAACTTTCTTAGAACTTTACGTAAAATTACCCAGTTTGATGAATACCTTGATTTAAATAAGAATTGATAACTAAAACTATTTCAATGTTAAATAGATATTTTAATTTTCTTCAACGACTGAAGAACATGGCGCAAAAAGGTACTCTTTTGTGATCGTATTTGAATATACTTAATTAAAAGTGATTTAATTCAATTATACAGCGCAGTTGAATATTTATAAAATAGCATTCTGAAAACTTTACTCTATCCTAGTTTAGGATAACAAAAAATGGATAATACAAAAAGTTTTAATATCAAACGAGGTTTCTTTTTTTTATTACCACCATTAATTACAGAAAAACTAAAAGCGTTTAGTAGCGGTAGATGGTAAAAATAATAGGAGAAATTATTAAATATCTCAATTTAAAAATTCAGAGAGATTTACTGAATAGAAAATCGATTTAAATTTAGATATCGAACGAGTACAATATTTCAAAAATTATTTATGATAGAAGTTACTTTTCATATTGTAGTATTTTTGGACGAATCTTTAATTACTTAGATATACCTAGTGAAATATTTTAAATCAAAAGCATATGTTTAAGTGCCTAAAATGTTAACCTTTTAAACAATTAATAGTTTATTTTTATTCTTCAAATCGTAACACGTATGAATATAAAAAAAACGTCTAGTATATAATATTTTCATACGTTTCACAAAAATATCTTACCTATGATTGTCTGAATTATTAAGGAAATAACGACGTATTTTAGATGATGTGGACTTATAAAACTGATAAATTTTCTTCATTGAAAAGTGGAAACATCGTCTTGGCAAAACAGAAATATTCCGATAGTCATCGTCCTCATATCGGCAGAATGGAAAACGCTTTTCAAAGATTTCATTAATCTTTTTCTAAGGTACATTACCTACATTACTGTATCATGACATGAGTTGCTGGTACCGAAGATGAATAAACCTACTTTAACTCGATCGAAAAACTTCAAAAGTTTCAAATAAAGAGGTTGTTCTGTTGGTATATTAACCACCCGCAAATTTTTTTAACCACATATAGCAGTTTACATTCAAGATACTTCATACAGAAATCCTTTCATTTAATATTTGAGAACGCAAAAGTGTAATTACATTGGTGGCTTTCATGGAGTTTAGCTTTTATAAGCAATAATCAAAAATTTCCTCAGCAGTTCATAATTACACTGGTCTGCAACGAAATCCTCCTTCAAATAAAAGTATTATGAATATGAAATCTTTAACGTGCTGAATCTATTTCCGCGTTCCATTTTTTGCTGTCACGTACATATTTTTTTAAATGTTTTTAGGGTTCCGTACCTCAAAAGGAAAAAAGGAACCCTTATAGGATCACTCGTGTGTCCGTCTGTCCGTCTGTCACAGTCAATTTTCTCCGAATCTACCAGACCGATTAAGTTGAAATTTGGTACACATATCAATTTCTATGACGCAAACGCAGACGTGTGACGTGAATAGACGAAATCTGAATATGGGGGTCACTTTTGGGGGGCAAGATGGAAAATTAAAAAAATGAAAGGGCTTGTTGTGAGGATGTCAAATATATTTTTTTTGTAATTTTAAAATAAATAGTTTCCAAGTTATTCAAGAAAATAGACGAAAATTGACCGTTCCCCCCCCTTATCTCCGAAACTACTAAACCTAAAATTTTGAAAAAAATACAGAAATTAGTTTTCTACTTATAGATTATGGGAAAACCTATAAGAAGTCCATGATATTAAAATAACGTGGTAAATCACTCAATATTGTGTAACTTACATTTGCAGTTGGAATGTGTGGGAGAACATATTTTTCAACTCCAATGTTAAGTTTTGTTGAATCGGTTTGTAGATAAATATTCCACGAAAAAAATGAGCCCACGATGGGCATTCTACGGCCAATATTTTAGGAGATATTAATTTTTCAATTTTTCAATTTAATTCCGCACGCAGTATGACAAATAAATGCTTAGTAAGGCGCAGGCCCTTACTACGGCATTGTGAGTTATGCTTTTACATGACTGTCACGTTGCTCTACTTGGGACAGGTTCTCGCGCTAGTGTCTTGTTTCAATATATAGTTGTAAACAAACCATAAACTGTCAGATTGTTCTTTAAGTAATTTGCAAATAGCTAAGTAGTTCTTATAAAGTTCTTATTTAAACTTAATATGAAGTCATTAACTTTTAAAACTTTTACACAGGATCTAGATCGGCTTTAATTCCTATAATGATCTTATAAGATTGTAAACCACAGATTCCAAACCCTTGTTTTTAAAAAAGCTTTAAGTTAAACTCTTAAAAGAATTTGTTCTGATTTTTCTTATAATAGCCTATCATAAAACCATTATAAGGTAGTAATCAGAATAAGATGTCTTTTGAGAAGTCTATTTTTACTTTTAAGAGTTTCTACCAAGGGTAGATTCTCTACGAATGCCTTTAAAAGTAATATAAGTGCAACTTCTTAAAGAAGCAAAATAAATATCAGAATACCTTCTGTCACTCGGTCTTACTCCACGTATTCAAGAATATACAACAAGACAGAATTCAACAATAGATAATATATTTAGTAATATCCCTCTACAATCAGGTACCATTCATACTTTTTTTAGTTACCACAAACAAATTTAGGTCAGATTCCAAAAAACATGATAGGTAACATCGTACGGAACCCTTTTCACGCGAGTTCAACTCGCACTTGTCCGACTTTTTTTTTTTTTTAATCACTCAAAATTCCACGTTTATTGCGCTGTGTTTATGCATTTACGGTACTTTATTCCATTCAGCTCGTATATACCTACTACACTATAACTATACAAAACTCGTTTTAAAATTTTAAGAAAGAAAGATGTTAAATAACGTTGCTTTTACACCAACGCATGCGCCAGCACTGTTCTCGCTGTAACTCCGTAGAAAAAATGAAAAGGTAGGAAACTACTAAGTAGAATGCTATTATTATGTAATTAATTGGATTGTTTTTAAATAATTGTAATGATGTTAATGTTTCAAAACTAATTCTAATGCTTTTTTATAAATATTTTCATAATTAATAAGTATAAGATAATAATTTTTAAGCAAAAAACCCGTTTTATTAAAAATATCGTTTAAAAAAAAACCTATTACGTGGTACATTTTTTTCATTACTATATTTAGATTCACATAATCAAATCTATAACAAACACGCATACTTATTCAAGGGGATAATTTTTTTTTTTTGTTTTTTTGCAGACCAGTGTTATCATAGGATAAAACGAAATAAAGCTCTTCATGTGATCATTACAGCTTCAGATGGAGCAATATGTACCTAAATATGGTTGTATTTCACTGCACTCTATTCAAAAAATGAAAAAATAGACTAGGTCAAGTGTTAGTTGCTGATTCCAAGTAGACCAAGTAGTTGCCACATTCACTTCTATACCTATTTTTATGCATATGTAATTAAACATACCCAAAATATGAATGTTAATTACGTACTTCTGACACATTCCGCCCTCAAGGTATATTTAATTCAGGGTAGAATGTTTGCTCTCCTTATCACGAGCTTCCGCCTGAAGATTACTCATCCTCCAGGGTAAAATCGATCCCTAAATTATAGGCACGAATGAGAAAGAGCATTCGAGTACAAATATGCTAAATTCACACCTCAAAAACCCCTGAAACCTCGCCTAGCCGAATGTTCACTACCACGTTCTATTCTACATATATTTTTTTTTTCATAAATGTCGCGCAGAACGTGGATTGATTTAACACAATTTAACCCCCAATGGAATTTAGAGGCATCTTTTGTTTAGCCTCCTTATCGAGGAATTATGTCAAGTATTTGGTTCTATCGATTTTTTTCCCGCTCAGCGCTCGAGGAATTCTTTTATCTATTCGAGGAGAACTTTATTAAAACATCAGGGAAATTACTGGAACTCTGAGGACGGCAGGATACCACTGCTTATAATGAATCCAGAGTGAAATTGAGCTTGCATTACCTTTTGTAGGGCCTTATTTCCACGACCAGTGTTTTATTAGTTTCTGCCTTTCTGTTACACAATTCGTTGTCCCAAACGAAGACAAATATTAGAAAAGTTTGATAAGGAAAAAGCGGTTAATATTTTATTAGGCCTTTCTAGTCAAGCTACTCCTAATTTTGAGGGTATAAGCTTAGGAAGTTTGCAATTTTGTTCCAAAATTGGATAATTGGATAAATAATTCTGATTAAAAAATGAAAAAGGGTCTTTTAATGTGGCTTTGGAATGTGGCTTTGGACGATGCGCAGCTACTGGAACTTTAATATCTGTTTATTGCTTTTAGTGCCGCCACTTTAGCGTAACCATGTTTTTAAATAACGCTTTAGGGAAACATTGCGATATTCCTACATTTCAAAAAAAAAAAAATTTTAATTACACCAAGTGAAGGAAACTTACTATGCCACATTTACGTAATGAAAATCGATAAAAATGCACTTTTTTCTCCGCATAATAAGAAAAGCGAAGCGAAATGTATTTCTTTCAGTGTTAAACAAAGTCAGGGGAGAATATGTCAGTTTTTAAGATTTTTCTCTGTTTTCCAGAAGTCATAAATCATGCACAAGGCTGTATCGAACTAACTGGGGAAGAAGGCAAAACAATTCATTAAAAAAAAGAAAAATAAATGTTGCAATGCACTGGGACAGGCGACAACTACTATTTTTGCAACAATTTGCAAGAATTTCACTTCTCCTCAGGTTTGTCGGCATGTTGGCTTTTAGGCACATATTTAAGAGCTCTGGAAAGCTTTCAGGGATTTAAGTTGAGAAAGGTAAGAATAGATTATGTAGGTCACATCCAGTGCTATTTTCAAAGGAGCAACGTTTATGTTTATGTTTATACCCTTTGCGCTCTACTGCTCCCCACGAGTCGTAGATTTCGATGGGGCTTGTGGAGTCAAAAAAACTGCAAAAATTAACGACTAAACTTGGTGCTTTGTGAACTCAGTTGTGAAAGGTAATTAGGGTAAACTTTCTTAACTTCTACACGAAAAACCAAGCAGCAAAATTATCAAACTTTGCGCGTATTGTCTTTTCAAATTCTTTTCATATATACCTTGTATTTTTGCTACATAAATAACTAGCACAGGGTGACTGAAGTTATCGACATTTTAGCCCCTGTAGCGTACAATAATGAGAAATAAAGATAAAATTATTCCAAAACATTTCGATATGATATATGAGTATTAAAAATTAGTTCAGTAGTTTTGAATTAATTAATTACCAAATATGTTTCATAGGGAAATTTAATTCAAGGTATTTTCCTCTTAGGCTTAAGAGGATCGAACTTATCACGGAGATTAATGAGGTTTGCTTTTTAAAATAGCATTTTCTAATTTTGAGTAATTTCTCTTAAATTAAGAAAATTTTTCTTAAACTTTTCCTTACTAATTTTTTTTTAACTTTTACTTAATTTAAGCATAAGAAATCAGTCTTATAGTTTTAGAATATAATTTTCCATGAAGAGCAGGCAAATGTTAATTAAGATTTTTAGCTGAGTTGATAATAAGTAAGTGTAGTGCTTTCAAATTAAAAGTAGTAAATTTTCAAATCAACCACTGATCCACCATCTTTCTTTTTTGAAAAGTATAAACCGAATGCTAATAGTAAGAATGAAAGTTTAATCATTCGGAAAATATTGTTTTTCCTTACTCACAGAAAGTGTTATGATTTAAGCATTCTTAAACAAAATTTGGGTTACTACCATTGAACTCAAAAACTATAAATAATAAAATAATTGTTTAAAAACTAAAACCCGACTACGCAAAAGCTTAAAACAAGCATAACCAGTGGCGGCTCGTGGAAATTATCCTTGGTGGGGCTAACTACTGAAAAAAAAACCAAAAGTAATATAATGAACCAGCAGGTTTCCGCTCTACCCAAGAGGTACCGCACTCAGCGCGTTAACCGAATTGAAGTGTTCGGTTTCCCTAAAAGGAGTTTTACATTTCAGGAGAAAGTGTTTAAGGTACTATTCTACTCTAGAGTTTTCACAAAATCGGAATTTTTTTTTTGCATTCTTCGATTCCTTACATCTTCAAAAATGACCTCTCAAATATTTGTAGAGAAATTCGGATGAGAAAAAAAGTTATAGCACTATATACACTCGGGGACAAGTCATTACCGGCACTTGAAATATTTGGTTTTCTACTAATTATTTAGAGTAAAATTGTTGCAAAAGTTGTAGTTATTTTTATTACCACTTGCCACAAGTGATCAATAACAAAAAAGGCCTGTAATTTTCAAACAGAAATTTTCAGACAAATTTTCCTTCTTTGAGAGTTTTTACAGAGGGACATTTGATTACCGGCAGTAAATGAAAATAGAAAAATCATAACTCATTTTTATAATTTAATAAACAATATGACCTCCATTATTCTTTACAACTTCAGTACAACGTTTTACCATGGAAGTGTACAAATTTTGAATAATAGTTAATGGAATTTCATCCCAGGCTTCCTTTAATGCTAAAATTAACTCGTTTTTGTTGTCGAATTGTCCTCCCTGCCTGTAAATTCGCTTCGAAAGCCATCCCCAGAGATTCTCGATGATGTTCAAGTCTGGAGATAGTGCTGGCCAATCCAAGAATTGAATGTTGTTGTCTTGAAACCACTGTTTTACGGCTCTTGCAGTATGGAAACCAGCATTATCATGTTGGAAAATCCAGGTTTCTCCTTCGAAGATCGTATGGATTTTGGTTTTTTGTTCCGCAAGTAATTGAATGTACTTCCTGGAATCCTGCCTACCATCTATTATTACCAAATCTACGGTTCCTCTAAAGGTAATGGCTCCCCAAACCATAACAGCTCCCAATGAGCTATGTCGTCTGGATAAAAAGATCTCCTCCTTCCTCAAATCGTGGAAATAATAGCGGTATCCATCCGGCCCATCCAAATTGAATTTTTTCTCATCAGAGAATACGACTTTTTCCCAATTAAACCGTTCAATAATCTTGTTTTCACAAAACGTCAATCTGGCTACTTTATGTCTCTGCTTAAGGGCGGGTTTCTTCTTAAGTTTCTGTCTTCGTAAATGCGGGCAGTGCTGGATAATTCGACACACTGTACGTACACTTGCTGTAGTTCCCACTCGAAGTCCAATTTCCCGGGCAGAGGCTGTAGAATTGGATGCCTCCCTTAAAATAGCTCGACGTTCGCGTTCTGTAGTAGCTGTTGGTGCTCCTTTTTTCCATCTCTTGCCGTAGTTTTCTGGAATTTTTAAAAAACTATCGATTGTTGAAGGATGTCTTCTTAATCTACGTGCGATCTCCCGGTTTGACAAATTTTCTTCACTAAATGCACGAATCATACCAATTTCTTCTTCAGTCAGTGATTTTCCACGACCCATTTTCAGTTTTTAATTAATAGAATATGAAAACACAAATTAAATGTAGTCCAAATGGTTTCAAAATATCAAAAAATTAATAAGTCAAAACTTTCCAAATATCAGTTGCATTATTTTCACGGCAGCAGTTGCAAATCAACTAATGCCGGTAATCACTTGGCCCAGATTAAATACCTAAAAAACAAGAAAAATTTTCCAGGAAGTACAATCGTAACCCCTTTGGGAATTTTCACATTAATTGTTGTTGCGCTGAAGGGTAATAAATTCGATGGCGCCAAATGCAATGAAATTCCTGAAAAAATGGAAAAACCAGACGAAAATTTCAAGTGCCGGTAACGACTTGTCCCCGAGTGTACATATAGCCGCGTGAGAGAACTCGGTATCGAAAATGGCCAGGGAGAGTATTGGCGGCAACCGATCAATCGAAAATGAAAGTCCACGTTTTATTCAATCTAACGGCTTTATTAAATCTTTAGGTCCAATGTGTGTACTATTCAAAGGCTGAAGCGCAAGTGATGTTATTGAGCTGCACCGAGGCGATGGTTGGCTCTTCAATTTTCTACACTCGGCCTTTACCAAAACTTTAAACGCGTTTTTCTCGAAATGACATTTTTCAAGTTGGCTGCAGGTTAATCTCCGGATCTACTGAACCGATTTCAATAAATCTTAGTGCGTTTTGTTTATTAAAGTGTCGTGTATGCCAATTCACCACATTTTTGCATAAAAATATAAAAGAAAAAAAATGGCGGAAGATATAAGGTAAAAAAAATGTCATTTTTTCTAACTTTTTTTTCAAACATTCGCCATTTTTTTTGTTGTTGGAATTTTTGACTAACGGTGGTGAATTGGCACGTAAGGAACCTTCCTTTTTAAAACCCCATTCGAATTTTTTGTTTCAGACATGCCAGTTCGGAGATTAACATGCAGCCATGGAACCATCTTTTTTTTGACACTTAACTTTGGCGCCCTCTATTTAATAATAATAATAATAATATGCCAAAAATAAAAATTTGTTTGTATATGAAAAGGGTCCATTTACATTTTGTGAAAGTTTCATCCCAATACTTAATAAAGCGGCTGAGAAATAAAAGTTTGAAAAAGGCCTTTTTTTGACGCTCTAGAGTAGAATAGTACCTTAAATTAGAAAATACGAGATTTCTTATAGCGACGTAGACTGTATGCATATGAGTTCATCGACTCAAATCCTTCGGGGCTATCTCACGTTAGCCCCTAACAGCCTCTTTCACAGCTATCTGTGCACGCCAAATCGGTTACGAGTGTTAGAGGATAGCTAGCACACACATTTAAACCTCTCTCATCCGCGGGGCTAGAAAATTTCAGCCCCCTGCGCTTTGAAAGGCACTCAGCCAGAAGAGAAATATCTAAAATTTATGTAAGAGAGAAGCAACTGTGTGTGCGCCGAGCCAGTTCACGGCTTGTAAATGCAGAAGGTTTTGGCAGGGCTAATTTGTTTGAGCCCTCCACGCATAGAAACGCAACGAAAAGGAAGAGAAATAAAACTAAGGTTATCAGGAGAACAAGACTTAGCAGCTTTGTTCTCGCTTATTATTGTTGGCTTGGGGCTCGTTCTCTTTAGCCCTTTCTATTGTAGCTGTATGCCTGCACGGAATATACGATGTTCTCTTAATACCTTTGACAACAAAACTGCAATAACGTTTTAAGACGCTTTCTTTAAACTCGAATTGTTTACACAATTTTATTTGAGAAATTTATGGTGGGGCTAAGCCCCACTAGCCCCTAAGGTAGAGCCGCCCCTGAGCATAACATATAATAGAAGAAGGGCAACCTGATTCAATTACAAAGGTGTTGGATGAAAAACAGTTGCAGTCGGAGGCCTTCCTTTAGATTCGTAGATATTTTTTGGCCTTCGACTACAACTCCGACAACTATTTTTAATCCAAAACCTTTGTAATTAAATCAAGTTGATCTTCCTTTATAATATGTTATGATTGTTTTAAGCCTTTGCGTAGTCGGGTTTTAGTTTTTAAACTTTTATTTTATTTACAAATTTTTAGTGGTAAGGAAATCCTTAGTTTACTATTCTTAATCATAATTAATTTATTTTTATTATTATTCAAACATTAATCCGGGGTGATTTTTTTCGTGGTACCTGAAGGTTTTTTTGAATAACTATGACAGCATCTGTCAAATCGCCATTTGACAGCTGCTGTCATAAACTTCAGTCCAGCACAATTTTTACCATGGAGACACCATTATAAAAAGCCGAAATTGTTCAATTTTATACAGAGCAAAGTATCGTTCGAAAAAGGTGCCAACACCAAAGACAATCCGACGTTTAGTGGGAAAATTTCGTGATAGTGGTTCAGCGGCAACCGAGAGGCCTAAAGTTAAAACGCGACCACGTCGAAGTAATGATGGTATTGATGCTGTACTGGCCGATGTTGAACAACATCCCCAAATATCGTATTGGCGCCGTGCTCAACAGTTTGCATTACATCCATCGACTATGTGGAAAATTTTAAAGGCTTATTTGCATAACTTTCCATACAAGATGTAATTGACACAAAAATTATTGCCAGCTGATCGACTACGTCGCGTTGAATACGGTCGGAACATCCAAAACATCCTTGTCAGTTACCACAAAAAAAATCACCCTGTACTAAAAACTATTTTGTCTTTTCATTTCTTTAAAAGATATTAGCACAGCTACCTAATATACAGTGAAGAGCAAAACTGATCACATGTTCTTACATTTTGACTTTCGTCTACTGCTGCACACAAAAGAAAGCTTTAATTTGAGTGTATGTAGCATGTATGTATGTATGTATGTATGTATGTATGTATGTATGTATGTATGTATGTATGTATGTATGTATGTATGTATGTATGTATGTATGTATGTATGTATGTATGTATGTATGTATGTATGTATGTATGTATGTATGTATGTATGTATGTATGTATGTATGTATGTATGTATGTATGTATGTATGTATGTATGTATGTATGTATGTATGTATGTATGTATGTATGTATGTATGTATGTATGTATGTATGTATGTATGTATGTATGTATGTATGTATGTATGTATGTATGTATGTATGTATGTATGTATGTATGTATGTATGTATGTATGTATGTATGTATGTATGTATGTATGTATGTATGTATGTATGTATGTATGTATGTATGTATGTATGTATGTATGTATGTATGTATGTATGTATGTATGTATGTATGTATGTATGTATGTATGTATGTATGTATGTATGTATGTATGTATGTATGTATGTATGTATGTATGTATGTATGTATGTATGTATGTATGTATGTATGTATGTATGTATGTATGTATGTATGTATGTATGTATGTATGTATGTATGTATGTATGTATGTATGTATGTATGTATGTATGTATGTATGTATGTATGTATGTATGTATGTATGTATGTATGTATGTATGTATGTATGTATGTATGTATGTATGTATGTATGTATGTATGTATGTATGTATGTATGTATGTATGTATGTATGTATGTATGTATGTATGTATGTATGTATGTATGTATGTATGTATGTATGTATGTATGTATGTATGTATGTATGTATGTATGTATGTATGTATGTATGTATGTATGTATGTATGTATGTATGTATGTATGTATGTATGTATGTATGTATGTATGTATGTATGTATGTATGTATGTATGTATGTATGTATGTATGTATGTATGTATGTATGTATGTATGTATGTATGTATGTATGTATGTATGTATGTATGTATGTATGTATGTATGTATGTATGTATGTATGTATGTATGTATGTATGTATGTATGTATGTATGTATGTATGTATGTATGTATGTATGTATGTATGTATGTATGTATGTATGTATGTATGTATGTATGTATGTATGTATGTATGTATGTATGTATGTATGTATGTATGTATGTATGTATGTATGTATGTATGTATGTATGTATGTATGTATGTATGTATGTATGTATGTATGTATGTATGTATGTATGTATGTATGTATGTATGTATGTATGTATGTATGTATGTATGTATGTATGTATGTATGTATGTATGTATGTATGTATGTATGTATGTATGTATGTATGTATGTATGTATGTATGTATGTATGTATGTATGTATGTATGTATGTATGTATGTATGTATGTATGTATGTATGTATGTATGTATGTATGTATGTATGTATGTATGTATGTATGTATGTATGTATGTATGTATGTATGTATGTATGTATGTATGTATGTATGTATGTATGTATGTATGTATGTATGTATGTATGTATGTATGTATGTATGTATGTATGTATGTATGTATGTATGTATGTATGTATGTATGTATGTATGTATGTATGTATGTATGTATGTATGTATGTATGTATGTATGTATGTATGTATGTATGTATGTATGTATGTATGTATGTATGTATGTATGTATGTATGTATGTATGTATGTATGTATGTATGTATGTATGTATGTATGTATGTATGTATGTATGTATGTATGTATGTATGTATGTATGTATGTATGTATGTATGTATGTATGTATGTATGTATGTATGTATGTATGTATGTATGTATGTATGTATGTATGTATGTATGTATGTATGTATGTATGTATGTATGTATGTATGTATGTATGTATGTATGTATGTATGTATGTATGTATGTATGTATGTATGTATGTATGTATGTATGTATGTATGTATGTATGTATGTATGTATGTATGTATGTATGTATGTATGTATGTATGTATGTATGTATGTATGTATGTATGTATGTATGTATGTATGTATGTATGTATGTATGTATGTATGTATGTATGTATGTATGTATGTATGTATGTATGTATGTATGTATGTATGTATGTATGTATGTATGTATGTATGTATGTATGTATGTATGTATGTATGTATGTATGTATGTATGTATGTATGTATGTATGTATGTATGTATGTATGTATGTATGTATGTATGTATGTATGTATGTATGTATGTATGTATGTATGTATGTATGTATGTATGTATGTATGTATGTATGTATGTATGTATGTATGTATGTATGTATGTATGTATGTATGTATGTATGTATGTATGTATGTATGTATGTATGTATGTATGTATGTATGTATGTATGTATGTATGTATGTATGTATGTATGTATGTATGTATGTATGTATGTATGTATGTATGTATGTATGTATGTATGTATGTATGTATGTATGTATGTATGTATGTATGTATGTATGTATGTATGTATGTATGTATGTATGTATGTATGTATGTGTGTATGTATGTATGTACATATATATTTAGATTGTGCTCATTAAAACCTTTCATATATCAAAAGCACTTCATTTATATTAAATTTGTTTTAGAGCTGTCAAATTTATTTTTAAAATCCGCTATATTGCATTCAGTGAGACATATATCCTATGACACGCAGACTGTTAAAACGCATCAATTGGCACCTTATTTGCCAAAATACGATAAGTTTAGGAACTATGAGGCAACAGATGAACATAGCCACATACATAGACTGTTAAAATCATAACTCTCCTTTGGCTTTGCCGTGCCAAGTAAAAATAAGGTAAACTTCTTACGAAACGTTAATTAAATTGGGTTTTACTAACTTGTAAGTAAAAGAAAACACAATTTTGCAGTAAGCTCCTAACAGACAACTCCTGGAGCGCCCCCATCTGAAGAGAATATTTTTCGAAATCATTTGAAAGCGCCCTCTTGGTAGCATCATTTTCGTTGGGAAGTTAAGAGTAGGCAATTAGAAAGTAAAATAATTAAGTGTCCACGGAAGTCGATGAAAGTTCGAAATGAAAACAATAAGAGGGGAAAATTTTGTTGTGTTTACTTTGATTGAAGTACACAAATTCGATTTATGAAAATATTTTGGAGTTGGGCAAAATCGATAATTTATTTAAAACAAATTTTCCTGCCGCCTTCAAAACTTTCCCTAATTGTGTTTGTTAGGATGCTAATGACGGAATACTTTGTCCTTATAAAAAAGTTCATTAAAATAATTAAGAAAAGAAGATTTGTACGGAGACCTTTTTGTCAAAAACAGGCATCTACTGACGACAAAACACGAGCAAAGCATTTATAGGGATTTCCTTCCTAAATTTATTTATTAATAAATGGTTTTATTGTTATTTGAAATCAAAAATCTTATTATTATTATCAGACAGGTGCAGAAAGAGTTTTTTAAGTATGCCGGTAAAAGTGAAAATAATACTTTTATTTTGAAATTCACATTCTAATGCAAATCTATTTATACTTGTCTGCGACTTGGCAAATATAGGCATATTTTAAAAATGAAAAAAGGGAATGTATAAATAACTTAATACGTTGGCTGCTACGGTTGTAGTTTATTTATTAAATATGTATGGAATAAAGCTCCCTCTTGGAACAGTCCCTTTTTCAGTCACAGAAACTCAGAAACCTTTAAAGAACGAGTTAGCTAGAATTTAAATTATGAAAATGTCACATGAATTAGTTATGATTCGTCCATTATGACATAAATTTTTTACAGATGTACCCAAGAAAGAATTTAACAACGCAGCAAAAGGATTTGCGAACAACATAAAGAACCAGAGCACTCAACAAGACCTACTGAAAAATTAAAATTCCTTTAAGTGAATTACGCCACAATTTTAAACCTTCCCCAGAGAAAGACTTCACACTCTTATGATAGGTTGTTAGAAGTAGGTAAAACATAAAACATATTTTTTATTTTCATTGCTTATTTAGAACAAAATGGTGGCGTCTCAAATGACATGGGAAAAAAACATAGGTCCGGGCATGTTGATGATTTCTAGGAGTTGGCTCATTCTAATTTTTTAGCTTAATTCTAGTTCAGGTATAGAAGCGACATACACCTT
Source organism: Eutolmus rufibarbis (assembly GCA_963920795.1). Classification (NCBI taxonomy): domain Eukaryota; kingdom Metazoa; phylum Arthropoda; class Insecta; order Diptera; family Asilidae; genus Eutolmus; species Eutolmus rufibarbis. The sequence goes on from OY987205.1 coordinate 35,261,537, forward strand.
CAGTGCCATTTTGGTAAGGATCGGTCGAAGCGTTTCGGAAAAAACATCAATGCAAAAACGTTTTTGGTGAGCAAAACGCGTTTATAGTTTTTTTTAATGAAAAAGCGTGAATAATTCATACTTACAACGCTCATAGAATGCTCTCAAAAGTAACGAAGGAGAGCTCGGATCTTTATAAAATATTAACTGAATATTCTTAAAATAATGTACGTTATTTCGAAAAATGGAATAAAAAAAATCAATTTTTTGAAATTGTGTGGAATGGATCCCTTAAATCAAAGTCGCTGCTAAAAGGTGAGGAGCATCAGATCTTATAAGAATTTATTTATTTAGAGAAAAAGAGAGTTAAAAAATACAAATGTGTGCATTTTTGCCATTTTTGAAAAATCATTAAAAATTTGTTTACAAATATTGGCAAACAAGTTTTTCATGAGTGCGCGGCGCTTGTTATGGTTTTTATTAGCAATCTGTGGTATGAAATAATCAGTTTTGTATTTTTATAATATAAAATAGCTAAAGATTCAAGCTATCATTTGATCTTCCGTAAATGGTTAAAATATGGTACTTCGTACACTGTTTAGTCCTATTTTGCCGAAAATGGGGACTGACTGAGTATCTTCATTTACGACTTCATAGTCTATAGTCAACATTTTATAAAATAAATTTTCCAATTCTTTAAAAAAAAAAAATTGGTGTTGACCAATGTTATTTTAAACAAATGTTGACTTTTAAGCTCTTTTGAATTTCAATATTTTCGACTAACTAAAAAAATATTGCATCAACATGTGCAAACAATGGTTTAATCTTTTTGAATTAAGAATCTAAAGAGACACTGTCATTTATCAGCGAGTATATACTTTTTTTACGTAGTGCAATTAGGGAAAATTTATTTCGCCGGAAAAGTGAAAAAATGTGGCCACTTCAACGCAGCTTTTGTGGTTAATTCAGTAAAATAAATTTTCAGTGAGGGTGTGTATGTAAATAGCCCGGGGTAGTGGCCTGGAAAAGATTTATGAACCAGCACCATCGTTATGATATCAAGGCTTTTAATTTACCTAATGCTTTTTGTGTGCAAAATATTTAAATTTTAATGATTTTTACAGAGGATTTTAGGTTTAGGCTAATTACATACATTTGATTTCCTTTCACAGTGAACATTTATTGAAATAAATGGATGCAAATAAAATAAAACTACATGGTAGGTATACCCTCATTCAATTAGTGCCACAAATTTGTTGAATCTATTATAAAACTCAAAGAGAAATATAGTATATATAATATACAAAGTGGTGACAATTTATGCGTTTAATTCTATTTGTATGGTATATTTTGTAGTACATCCAAATTTGGCAGCATTCTTAATTTTTCTGAACAACAATAGAAAATTTGGTAAGAAAATTGTTCACAAATAATTTTCGTACAAATATAGAACTCAAACACAGAATCGAAGAGCAGTTTGACTTCTCTTGGGATGCAAACTTGAATACACACTATCGATTTTATTAAGCTGATTGGCTGTGTGGCTAAATAACATTTTCTAAACCTTCAGACTACGTGCTGTACGGAAATCGGATTACACAAGAGAATTGTTTTTACTTAATCCGTCATAAGTATGTACTTTCATAACCGGATGTCGTTTTGAGATATTGGTTTATTTTGGAATTGAGTCATCTTCTGTGAATTCGATTGTGTAAAAAGCTGTAGATTAATTTTTAATATTTTAAAAACGCATTTGAAAAATAAATGGTAATTTTTTTTTTTGAGAATTGAAATCGATTAAAAGTTACTTACTGTTTCAATGGGCATTTTGTAATGCGTTAGTAAATATTTTTGCAGGAATTATAGAAAGATTAAAATAGGAATGTCTTTTTAAATTTGCATTGCTTTGTAAAGTAAAATGCGCCAAACTGAAGTCTTTGGTATAATAAAATTGATAATATTTTGAGAGTATTTATATAATACACGTTTTTTTTTAGGTAGGTAGTGTTCGAAAAAACCTATACATATACTATGAGTTTTAGTAAAACATAACCTTTGTTCTTATTCATAAGTTTAAGAATGAGATGAAGATATACCTTTAAAACTAACAAAAACCAATATACGCACGCTTTGGTTAAATAATTTTCTAAAAAATCTCTGTAAAGAATTAGTTAGTCAGCAAAAGTGCTATTCATTTTATTTGAAAGCGAATTTTCGCTTATACATACAGAAAATGTTTTTCTAAATGTACAACTATTAAAATGAGGACAATTCGCAAAGGTGTTTTTACTTTGATGGTGAAAACAAACATAGATAAGAGGATTGCATTTTATTTGAATTCAACAATGCAAAAAAGGGGTGAACAAAGTCTTAGGTAAGTGTTCCTTATGTTATTGTCTAAGATTCCCTTCTACGCGGCGGAAAATTTTGAGCAAAACCACCATAATGACTAACACGAACAGCTCTTAACCTATATGGCACCTCGTTTGAATTACGTGTCCCTCATTACTGGGTGTAATTGAGCCTCGACACCTGCCGCAAAATTTGCACTATTTTGGCTAGGTGTACGATGTGCTTTTGAGGGAGGCTGATGAATTGCTCTCTACGAGTCGGGATACTGATTAAATAGCAATAGAACTTTTTGGCAATTACATCGCTCTACCGAATCATTTAATTAAGCAGCGCTCATTACTCGGTCACAGTAAGTGGGAGAAAAATGGTCCAGATAAGCCCTTGAGCTGAATCATTTTGCGTATTTTCTGTGCCCTACCTAGGCCTTACATTTCGAGAGCTCTTCACGTATGCACGCAAGAAAGGAGACCTCCAGTGGAAAGAAGGCAATTTAATTTCGTAAATTTGCTGTATGTTGTTACTTTAGAATAAAATAGAAGCCAACCTGTGTTTGCACTTCAGTAGGTACCTTTGTCCTTAAAGGCAATGTTCGTATATCCCACTGAAAAAACATATCTACATAGTTAAAAGCTGCAAACATTGAAGTAGAACACGAAAAAGAAAAAAATGAAAAAGAATTCACAGATCTCGAAGTTTTCAGACGCTCCGTTTCTATTACTCGCTTCACGTACTTTTCCATGACTACATGGTGGAAAATAAATAAATTTTCTCGAAGCATCGGCTGTAACAAATGCCAAACCCAAGTCTCACTAAAAAACTAGCTGTGTACTTTTCATTAGAAATTTCTGCACCATCGTGTCTTACTATGGAGCTTTACTTAGAGAAACTCGTTTTGTTTTCATAAATTTGCGGGCTTCCACCGCAGCACTTCGGGATGAGCAAGCCACAAGCAGAAAGTAATACTAAAGCCCGATAGCACTTGTATAGAGGAAATTAATTGAAGGGGCGAACTACATGCAATTTTGGGGAAAGTAATTTTTAAATCCTTTGCGCTGCACAGACCACGAAAGGTTTTAATTAACATTTCTGGAACAATTTTTAACGTTGCTGAATTTTGTATGCATGCATGCATTTCAATTTTACTGTTGTCCAAAATTATAACTGCCAAACTATCAAAAATCTACTTGGGTTCTGGTGTAATTTAATCAACTCAGTTTGGTAGGTACATCGTGGAATTAAAATAAAATTGCTACTCTCGTTTGCATATTTTGTAGGTATGTATGTTTGTGTAAAAAACCTCTTTATTTTCAGTGACAATATGCATGAATGCATTACCACTTAATGGCATTGTTTCAGATTCAGATGCATAAGTAATATCTTTAGAACGAGATATGTATCTCTGTAAATCAATTTTTGTTTGAAAGCGCTTTATACTTTCCAAAATATCTTTTATTTATTGTTCTGCAACGATTTTGAAAAAACTTGTAACGATTGTAAAGAGTACGCCTCAATTTAAGGATATAAAATTTTCAATATCGATTTTGTGAGTAACGAGTTGACTAGAAAGAAAAGTGATACATCTTCTCACAAAACTTCAAAATTTTTTAGAAAGCTCATAGTTACGATGTGAACAACAAAAAGTAAAATTTGCAAGACACCATTGCCCCTTTTTTAAAATATATACTAATAAACTATAATATACTGAGTAGGTTATCAATAACCATTATAAGTTTTCGGCATAGCATTCAAATTTCCAATATCAGTTTATTTATGTAATTCGAGTTCTAGACAATTTCAAGGAGCTTGGATATAAAGCGCTCTCGTCGATCTACAGATCGCTAGATTCGCTAAACCAATTTTTATGTAGTTTTCGTTTTTGTAAGCGTGCCCTCTACACAGAATCTCGAATTTCGTTAAGTTAGTAAGTAATAATATTTTTATATTATTTAATTACATGTCTTTAAACTAGCATTTAAAATTAGTTAAAAACAATGCACTATTTTCACTGTTTTAGGATCTGTAGATCCTTGGGCTGAATCTGTGGTGCAGGCTCACGGTGCTGATTTGTTTTTTCTTAATTAACCTTCAAAAACCAGAAAATTGTATATAATGCAATGTAATAATATGTAATTTAAGTAGAGTACTTTTTCAAACGATCAAGGTATATTAATTATAACTTGTCGTGGTTTATTCGTCATATTCGAACAAAGAAAACTCAAAGTTCTCAAGAATTTTATGTTGAAATACGAACATTTAAAACATACATAAATAAAAAGTGTTGAAATTTTCTCGCGTCGAACTAACCATGATTTTTCTATATCGATATATTTTGGTGTGCATTCAGCTAACTTTAAATATATTCAATACATGTCGGACTTTTTGCTGCCCAAAATTGATAAAAATTGAATATTTATGAATATAATTATACAAGCCTGAAAGTTCCATTTCATACCATATTGGAGTAAGTAAAATTTTAATACAATTTATAAAGAGAGGTTTTGTAAAAGGCAATTTAATAGCTTCTTTTATTATGTTATTTGGCTTAGTTTTTTTAAAGATAGAATAGTCGAGAAATTAGGACAGTTTTCATATACAAAATTTTTTTCAGATTTTATGGATATGCACAAAATAAATTTCAATTAAATGAAAATAAAGTTATGAAGAATAAGAAATATCTGAGAATAAAAAGTTATTCCCTCAAAATCGGCCAGTGGCAATGTGCATCAAATTATATTATATGAAGTTTTCAATCCGCAGACATACGCATAAATCTCACTTACATAATCGAGCTAGGAAAGAAGCTCCTTTAGAAATGCATTGGATGCAGAATTGAATCAGAAAATAAATTGATCGAATTACGGAAGTTTTTAAGGAGATGCAAGGAATCGATTGCATCGATACAAGCTTTTGTTTGAAGTTTCACCTCTATTTCGGGGCATGTATGCAATACAATTTGATTGCCAGAGAGAAGTTGCCAAATTGCACTTTTGAAACCACATCGCACAGCGTTTTTACGATAATTGTCAGTGAAATAAAATGCTATTCGAACCGAACGAGCGGTGTGGTGTGAACGACGCGTGGATTAACTCAAGGGAATAAAATTGAGTGGAAGGAAGGTATTTTATGGAGGCAGGTATGAGTGTTTCAATCGAATTCGTGACCTGCATTAAAGATGAGAGTTAAAGTCATATGTCACGATATAACGCTCATGTAAAATTCATCTTGTCGAACAGAAATATTTTATCGTAGATGATCACAAGGTTCACAAAACCTGCCCGCATGACATAAAATATAAAAGAAAACTGCTCAAATTGTTTTTTTATTACATGTATGGAAGTATGTACATAATACATTTTTATACAAGAAATGTGAAGGTCTTTTTACAAAAGTAAACGATAAAAAAAATGTATAGGTATGCGTATTTTTTAAAGCTACAACTCATTCATAATTAACTCTTGCTTTGAATTGATATAACTACTTAAGAAATTAAACACAAACGTGGTTTATATTTATGTCTTACCTACTTCATCAACTTTAAAGCTTTTTAATCCCTTTGTTCGCTTTAAATTCAAAGGAGTTCATCTGATTTTTACGGAGATTTCTTCGATATTCGTTTAACTACTTTATGTGGTCATGGTTTGGTTTTAAAGTCACTTTGACAAATCCAAAATTATCATGTTTATAGATTTAAAAAAAAAACTTTAGTACTAAAGGTATTCTACTAAAAGTATATTTCTAAATAAAATAATGTTTCCATTTTCGTTTTAAGGATTGCGAAATCCATTGACTTAAATGTTATAAATTTTGAAAGCCATTTAATACAATTTATATTATTGATATCAAATATAGGCTTAAGACCTAGACAACAACTCTGTAAAATACTATTCAGCACCAACTTCAAAATTTATATTTTTTACTTTTAATCTTAAATGGCAACTTCGCCACAAAATTTAATTCTTTGCAAACATTCTTTACGAAGAAAAGCTACAAAGGCATTTAAGTCCCATCTTAACATTAAAAACTATCTTAAAAATGTATAAAGAGAATCTCAACTGAGGAACTATTACGCTAGAATTCATTAAAACCATAAAATCCTGACAGACTCGGAAGCGTGCACTAGGTCAAGCAGTTGACTAGATACTTACAGAGTGATCGATTTAGTTAAGAGGTTGTTCCTCTTCCTTAGGCTTAATTAAGCCCGGCAGATACGATATAAGTACAAAGCCTTGAGGTTTAAAATTGCTGGGGATGGAGACTAAATTGCAGAGAGGCTTTTAATCAATAGATAACACCGCTGCCATTCTGCTATCTGCACCTTATTAGAACTGGAAAGTGCATTAATGGTTATATCTAGATTGTTTCAATAATGTTATATAACGAATGGATGTGGGAAGGATTTTGATGTTCAGTTTAATTTAAATTTCGAACACTACTTTAAAACCACAAAGGTGAGATTGTTTTAGGTAAAATTGGATTGGGTATCGTTTATTTACAGAAAACATTTTATAGTTAAACCGTATGCTTTTTAATATCTTTGTTGTTTTTATTTGTATAGATTTATCTAGTTTTATATTAATTTTTAGTTTAAATGGTTCGTTTTAGATTTTTACGAAATGAATTTGTAATGTGGTAAGTCTTGTGATTAGTATATTTTTAAGACGGGACCCGTATATTTCAAATTATATATTTTATTTCTTGCAATAAACCCAATATTTGTAAGTTTTGCTAGATTGTAAATAATTTTTAATATTGTTTTGAAAACGTTTCATTACGACCAATAGTTTCTGAAAACATATATTCACATAAAAGTATATGTATATACCCCAGCGCAAAATATTAGAGAGGTTTATTGTGTTGAAATCAATCCTATAACCACAAAAAGACGGACAAGTGTGAGTAGAACTCACGCCTTGAGGGTTCCGTATCGTTATACTTTATAATTACCTATTAAATTTGAATTATAAAAAAATATGTGATGTAACTAAAAATTTAAGGTTTTCGGAATTTTTCCTTTATATGTGCTATAAAACATTGCTTCATGCCAAATTTCAAGATTCTAGGTCGACTGGAAGTACTCTTTAGGTTTTGATTCCCTTGCGAGTAGTTGCGAGTTTGAAAATATGCGGCTTAAATTGCTGTTTCTTTTGATTGCGTTGACATAGAAGTTTGATTTTGTTACAGCTTACGGTTTTCGCAATTTTGCCTTTATCTGTGCTATAAGACGTTGCTTCGTACCAAATTTCAAGATTCTGAGTTCACGGGAAGTACCCTGTAGGTTTTGATTCCCTTGCGAGTGTCGAAAATTTGCGGAAATTTGCGGCATAAACGGCTGTATCTTTTGATTGCGTTGGCTTGATTTTTTCACAGCTCCAAGGGACAGTAGACCTGAGTATTTGATATAAATTCCAGTTTGATACCTCCACGCGTTCCTGAGAAAAAGGGTCTTGACAGACAGACAGACGGACGGACGGACGGACAACAAAGTGATCCTATAAGGGTTCCGTTTTTTCCTTTCGAGGTACGGAACCCTAAAAACTATCGAAAAGGTAGCAAAAATGCTCAAAATATGAAATTTGAAGATTGGCAAAAGTTTTATGATTAGACAAAACAAACAGTATTAGTATCCTTCGTTTTATAAACATTTTTGTGGAAATGATTTTTTCTTAAATCGTCGATTTTTTTACTGTTAATTGAACTTTGGTCCATTGTAGGTTTTGTTTAATGATAATGACAAAGGAGTAGTAAGTCTTTTCTTTAATATATATTAATCTTTCATGAATCCATCGATATACTCCTCGGCTATGATGGTTCCCTATTTTTTAGTATCATAATGAAAACTCATAACATGTCGAAGGGGCAAATGTTTCCTTTTGATCTTGTAGAACATTTTTCCCTTATGATTCTGTTGACAAACATGTTTTATTGTATAAATATAAATTCGGGCACCATTTTTGAAAATCCATAACATCTTTAGGTCTAAGCTCTTTGATTGTAAATGTAGAATTGAACTTTGTGACCAAATCAAAGTATTCTTTTGGAACACAAACACGATAGCATTTTCTCACATTTCTTTTAATAACTCCAAAATCACGGTTATTAGGTAAAAATGTATGACCGCGTACGGGAAAATACTGATAAATTTTTTCAAAACTTTTTTTGTTAGAACGGAAGAGAATGTAAGGACTTATGTGACTTTTACCCAGATTGTCTACATATCAGTATAGGTGAAATATCTTCAATTTCCTTACTTGAACCTTAAAAACATTATTATTTAAATAAAATAATATGTTTTCAATTGGCTTAAAACAATTATATTTAAACTCTCAAGAAAAGCAATATTTTGTCAATTTTTTGCGATACAATGTTCCCACAGGTTGACGACAGTAGTACGTTTTCTTACAGTACATTATATTTACCTAATTAATTAAAGTTTCTCTTTTCTTTCATATTTAACGAAACAATGCGAAGCCTAAAACTATAATTTATTTACTTCCTTGTCTAAAAACATAAAACTTATTTAAATGTTGACATAAACTAAAGTTTTATTCTTATATTTTCATTTTCATGCATGTGGAATAAATGTAGCATATATGGATGTGTTTATATATGTATGCGAGTTTTATAGATTGGGAGATAACTTATTCTACGGGTAAGTAGGAAACTGGTAAAATATGAAATATTTCATGATGTTCCAAAAGTGGATCTATGTAGCTTATCTATGTAAATGTACAACTTTTTTATAATTTAATAATTTTTCGCTCAGTTTAGACAAGAAGAAAACAAACACTCCAGCCGTAGTAGATTTATTAGCGTCCAATTACTTTAAACGTAAACCATGCTATTTTTATTCTCGAAAATGTATAGTCAATCTTTATGGAAAATTCGCCAGGGTAGTTTGGAATATCTTTCAATACCCTTGCCAAGTTATAAAAAGCTTGAGTAGATAGAAAATCTCCAGATAGGCAAAAAACGGCTTTGTAAAATGTATGCATATTCTAAGCGTGTCTCGTTTTTCGCAGGAAGTGAATTTGTATTCAGAGAATGACAGACAATTTAGCATTTCTTCTTAATTCTTTTCTTGGAAATTGAGCAATGGTGTTAGAGACGAAGGGGGACTCTCATAAATTTGTAAGTCACATAGCCCTTGACACATGATGTGAATATTTTCTTTGCTTACATTGAGACGGATTCTTTGGTAATATGCTCGCGTACGAAAATATCCCTAAGATTTTTCTGTTATTTTAAGTTCGACATGTGCGCGTACACAATTATGGGATTATGTTCGAAAGGAGGCACATCAAAATCGTTCATCAATTAAATTCCAATCTAAAATCCTTTATCTATAAAGTAAATTGTATTTGAGTTTTGGCAATTTATTCAATTTGGAACCAATTTAATTATGCAAACCGTCATGAAATATCTCGGTTTTTGCAATATAGGAGTTATTTACTTTGTTCATATTTGTTTAACCCAACTCAATAAATTTAAAATAAACAAAGCCGAATTCAATTTTAACCTGCTGAACGTAAATCGACGACATATAAATTCATGTTTGCACGTCGCATCATTACAGGGGAATCAGAAACTTTAGAGGTTACACCAACTCCATTTTGAAATCAGAGTTGGGAGGCGCCATTTGCAGCAGCCCCCGAACCAACCATGCGAATTCAAAAGGGATGAGATATGTTGTAATTACAATCAGAACTCGTTTCATGTTCGCTGAGCATCCAATCATCATTCCATAGAATTCCATTGTGACTTTGAACGTCTATTCCACTGTCGCCCTCGTTAGAGGGCAATTTACTCTTTGGAGCCCCGTTGAAGCAATATGCTCTCATGACTCGAATTCGTCGTTTTCCCCGAGGCTGAAGTGCCACCCCAATTTCAACTTGCCGCAGCCAATCTTATTCCTTTAGTTTTACATTAGGAACACCAAGGAGGCTTTTATATGCCACTTCGCAATCCCCGGGGACCACTTGCATACTTACGTACCCTCGGGAATTTTGCCTGCACATTTGCTGACTCTCCACAGACTTTTAGTTTTTACAAGTTTCCATTATTAAAATGGAAAATCTTATTGGCACTAAACTGAATTGGCTCTAGGGTTTTAAAAACAATTTTTCCAGCTAATCAGAATATTTTCCCTTTGGAATTGTAAGACCTCAATATGCCTGGGTGAAAAATTGCTTTCTTTGATTTCTCATCGTCTATCGTTTGAGAAAAAAATATGAAATTAATTGCATTGAATTTATCACATACATAAAAAGGTACCTACTTCAAATTATTGATGAGGAATGCCAACTTGTGAGACTTTGAGAAATAATTGCTTTTAGAAATTCATTAAATATGAATGATTTGACAAAATTATTTTTATATCTTCTTAATACTTTTCAAAACAAAAGTAATATTTTCGGAGTTTAATGTTACTTATTATGAATTCCAAAATATAAGGAAAGTGCTAACTTCTCAGAGCTGATTGATTTTATTTAAAATACATTTCAAAGGCACTAATTGATTTAAAATGTTAGCTGAATACCAATTGAATTTTTAAGATGAACATGAAGATTTTTAAATTAAAAAACTACTTCAATATACATATGTATGTATGCAAATAAAATTATGTATTTGGTCAAGAATTATATTTATTATTAATAATATTTGTGGGAATCATTCGAAAATGCGATAAACTTTGACTCGGGGCAGGACTTTAACCTGCGACTGTTGAATTGGCTCTTCGCTGTTAGCCGTGGTCAGTTGCCACCGCTGCTTTTCGAACAATTTTAAGTGCTGATCAGAATTTCGAACGATCGATCTCACATATAGGTATGATATTGACATTGTTAAACTATCGCTAGGAACTCGGTTTATATTCGATAAAACCATTTGTATAATAAACTATTTACCCCAATTTGAAATATTTTTAAGGTGTTCCTGTCATGCTACATGAAGGTGAAGGCGTCGCTATCGTCCCTACAAAAATTAAGTGTTTTTATTTGAAAATTAAAAAAATTACATGGCTCTGAATTCAGAGTAGCGAAATTTCTGCTCTTTTTTAATAGTTTTCATTTAAAAAACTATGAAATTTTCAAAATAAAAATAAATCTATTACTACGGGCGATAGCCGTATTATAAAAATATAAAACTTGAGCCTAATCGGTCCAGTATTATTTTTTAATTTTCACCGCAAATTCGTAAAATATCTTCTTCGAGAAAAACGTGCTTAAAGTTGGTATGAGCAAGTGGCCACCCAAATTTTCATTGTCATTTAAATTGTTATAAAAGCCAATCTAATAGGAATATTATTTTGAGAATATCCTCTACAATAGGCCTGCTGCGTTAGCCAAGTTTGCCTCTATATAGAATCTAAAATAAGTCGAATTTTTTAATAAAATTTTTAGGGAAGATTTTTTAATTAAAGAATATGTGACGAAACCTCCATGTACATCACATACTTTCAGAATATATAATATTAAAATCAAAATTTTGATTTTATAAAAATCTCAAAGTAGAATTCCCCCTTATAAAAGTCAAGTTTGGTTTAGGACGCCCGAAATTTTGTGTTAGTTTTTTTTATTTATTTATTTTTAATGTTTGACATAAAGAGTTAGTTTTAAGCGTTGTTGTCTATAGAGGTTGTAATGAGCACCTTACGATTTTCTAGTCACACAAAACACGCTAGTCTGCCAATTTACTAATCTAATATTAAAAGTGAACATAGTTTATATTGCTTTTTTTTTTAGTGCATTTTAAATCTCGACATGTTTTATTGTTTTAATATTTGAATATAACAGATTCTGAAGACATTTTCTAAGGTAAATTTAGTTACAACTTTCAATATTTTTGTTTTATTTTAAGCTGATTTAGTATGAATAAGGCTTATTAAAAAATATAAGAAAATTTACCATTCTTAATTTTATGCTTCTGTTATTATACCCTGAATTATTTTATTATTTTAGTTAAATGACTCCAGTAGCTCTGGTTTTACACTGCCGAAGGATACTTGGAAAAACCTTAAATAAATAAAAGATTTACATAAAATAGCTTTGTTATAAAATGCAAATAAGCTTTTTTATATGCACATAAAAGTCTATAGGGTTGTTCCGTATTGTTTATGTTTTACATGGACCTAAATGTTGAGATCAGTAAATAAAACAGTCTGTGGTAGTCCATTAAATTGGTATTCAGTGAACGAGATAGTGATCACTTTAAATATTCAAAAGGTGAATCGATACGATGATGGTGCCATGCCTATTAAAATCTCATTTGTTTGTCGTTTGGCCATCAAGTTGTTACTCTATAAGGCCATTCAAGAACAAGTATTAGAATTACTTTTACTACACAGCATTAATAACTTTGGCGTAAGTATCACATATCTATAGACAATAGACGACTTTTCACATTTTTTTTCCTATTTTGTTTTAATAAATAGAATGTTTAGAAAGTTCTGTACGATATTTGTAATATGATATTTTTATGTGCGTTGAACATAATCCTCTTCCTAGGTCCTTATTCTTCAAAGCTATTTCATTTTTCAATACTTTTCCTTCAAGGTACACATGCAATTCTGTATACGCTTTTATTTTAGATATATTTAGTTTTATGAAAGCAACAATTCTTTGAAATACAACATGTCAATTTTGAAGTTTATATAAAATTACCAGAGTTTGTGGACAATAATAAGATTTTTATTAGATCACTGGAAGAGGGTGTCTGTGCGTTTCATGTGAAAAGATACTCCCGAAGGTGAATGGTACTCCAATTTTGTTATCTACCAACTCCCACCCTAAAAATTTTATCTTTATTTTTCCCCCGTATCGACCCTTTACACAGTGGTTATTGGCTTATAGGGACTTATTTCATATCGATGGAGATGTCTTCTTGTTGTAGAGGGCCGTAAAATTGAGAAAATTACGGTCGTGGCACTCCCTTGGAATAAGAAAAAAAAATTGGTAGTAATGACCTGCCTGTACAAATGTGCTTCCTTTTAAATTGGGCTCTTCCGTCTTCTTGATATATGAAAATAATGGATGTTATTGAATTTTTCAAATAAAACTTTAAATAGATAAAAATTAAGTTTTCTTCTACCTACTCCTTGATGTATTTAAAGTGGTTTGAGTGAATTACTTAAGAAAAATAACATAAATAAGTTGAAGGAGATGTGAAACGAAAATAAGGGAAAACATTTATCTCATGCATACAAGAAAAAATATGTTATACGACATAATTGGAGAAAAACAATTTCAGATAGCTTAAGTGGATGCTTTTTATCAAGTGTGTGCTTATAAGGGAATCATATTTTGTGTGGGCATTTAAGTCTTCTTTAATAAATTAGACTACTCGTATCACAATCAATCTTCAAAAATGTATGGCTCATTTTTAATTGGTAAATTTTTTGTTAACTGCAGGCACAAAATCGATACCAACAAAATATAAATTTTGAAATGATGATAAATGAGTCAAACTAATTAACTAATGTGAAGCTGAGCCTTCAGAGACATATTTATCAATATATAACCCTGTTCTTCATAAAATTTTCATTCGAAGTGTTTTCCTCCCATCTAGATATAGCACTCGCACATTGATTTAACCCAAAAGTAATTCAATTTGATCCTTTGGCAAATGAGTTTAAACTAAACATAAATATATTTGACCCACTCACAAATAAAGTTGATTTAAATGCAAATATATTTAACCCATGCGCAAATAGATTTAACATCTTCACAAATATATTTAAACCATTCACATATAGATTTAAGCAAAACGCAAATATATTTAACCCTTTCATAAATAATTTAGCCTCAAGCGCAAATAAATTTAATCTTTTCACAAATTTATTTCAACTTTTTTCATTTTTTTTTTAAATAAACTAAACATTTCGTTTGAAAATGTTACTTAAAATTACAGAGGGTATTTATTTTTCAGTGCATATGTAATTTGTCCGCTGAGTTTGGAATAAGCAAAACCATATGCATCACATAATTAAGTGTAGTCTATAGAGGTTATTGCACATTGATGTTGTAAACTTTGGTGCAACTATAAATTCTGTAATCTTAAGCGAAATTTTCAAATTATACACTAAAAAATGAATATACCCACTGTACCCACTGTAATTTTTAAATGAAATGTTTATTTTATTGTATTATAGAAAAATTAATTTTATTTGGTTTCTATATGAGTTTTAAAAGTTTAAATACATTTTTGAAAAGCTTAAATTTATTTGCTTTTGAGGCTAAATTATTTGTGAACGGGTTAAATATATTTGCGTTTTGGTTAAATTTTTTTTTATTTTATTTATTTATTTCGGAATATAACATATAAAAAAAAAATTACATACAATGAAAAAGTCTTATAGTTAGTGCCGGAATCTACGTTCATTCAACTGTATTATTATTATATAGTCTAGCAGATGTGTAATTATAATTAAGGTGAATTCAATATTTGGGAAAATTATGTTTTATAGAAAAACCCAATGAAGAACTATCCTACTTAACTATTATTAGAATTTAAAACTTAAGGCTACTTAAAACTACTACTACTGCTACGGATTTACAGGGCGTAGCTCTAGTATCAAAGGATTGTCTGAAAATGAGCATTTTTCAAAAAATTTTATTGCGTTTGGTTAAATCTATATTTAAATGTTTTAAATATATTTGTGAAGATGTTAAATCTATTTACGCATGGGTTAAATATATTTGCGTGTGGTTCAAATTTATTTGCGAGAGGGTAAAATATATTTGTGCTTAATTTAAACTAATT
This sequence comes from Eutolmus rufibarbis, assembly GCA_963920795.1. Taxonomy (NCBI): domain Eukaryota; kingdom Metazoa; phylum Arthropoda; class Insecta; order Diptera; family Asilidae; genus Eutolmus; species Eutolmus rufibarbis. The sequence continues at coordinate 35,276,624 of OY987205.1, forward strand.
TGCCAAAGGATCAAATTGATTTATTTAGGGTTAAGTCAATGTGCGAATGCTATAGTTTCTGCTAGACATTTTTAAAAGCAATTTTCGTTTGAATCATGATCTTTGGTGTCGTGCATTTTTTGGATCAGAATTACATAATAATTTCCTTTAGAACTATTTTAATGAGAGTTGTGAAAAAAAAACTCGGGTCAAAAGGCCATTCTCCTTTTACATGCTTCTTATTTATTACTAGCTTGATCTGGAACTTCGTAACATTATAAGAAAATCTTACAATTCACTTTTCATCCACTTCTAAACGTATCGATCTGAAACTTTGCAAATACATACATATATGCAATTCTGATGACATTGCAATATAGTATATCTAATATCATTCTAAATTCAATATGGCGGACGCCTCCAAGATGGCGGATTACCTTTTTCTTCACAACCTCCTTGATTTGGGTATAAAATTAAAGGGTTTGACAAGTAGAATATTATAAGTTATATATATATAATGTATGTATATATGGCGTCGTTCTAAACTCAATATGGCGAACACCTCTTTTTTACTTTTTAGTGCGCCACTAATAAAAGCGAGTCTTTTAGTTTTTTGAAACTATATATTTTATAATCTAATAATACAAGTAATTTCATTTATATTTATTTTGAGTTAGTCACTTTTTATATATTCCATAGAGACTAAAAAAGGCTGATACGTATCTTCCCCATAATGAAGGTTTTTGTGAGTACAAAGAGTGGAAGATATATGTAGCAAGATTTGTACAAAAGTTGTAGTTTAGTTTTAAAAGTTGATAACTAGGCAGCCCAGGAGAGATTTTAATCAGTCAATAGCAATTCAAATTCAAACTTACCTACATCGAAACCCTGTTCAACCCTTAAGACTTAGATGATTTATTTATGTACAAACTTTTTGAGAACTTATTAGGTACATTTAAAGGTCTGGGTATCATGCGCTGAGTTTTATTTGATGAATTTTATTAAGGACGACAATCTTGTCCTAAATGCTTTCATCAAGATATCTGGAAATTCTTAAAACTATAGGGATAAAACGGGAACAAGTTTGGAATTTTACGATATTATTAAAAAAGGGAAAGAAATTTCCTTGTTTTAAAAAAACATCAGATCTTTCAGAGTACCAACCATTGAAATTCAGTTCAAGTTCCTTGAAAACTTCTGGATGTTTTCTGCGGAAGACTTTTCCCTGCAGATAAAGCCTTGAAAATGAAATTTACTCTTTATAAGTTTCATTATGAAGGTAAAGTTTGAAAAGGTTACTCACTGTTATATATGTATATATATTTTTCTTTTTTCTTTTTTGGTTGAGAAAATTACAAAACAATTCCAAGGAAATGGATTAACTGAACCATGATATTTGAGCCTTTTTACTTTACAGAAATTTTCCAACATTTTTTAATACCAAATAAAACTGGCCCTTATTCCTTTATGAATTACAAAATTTCATATAAGTTGGATATGCAGGAAAATGATAATGTGGGAAAGAATGACACAGTTTCACTTATTTATATTCAGGAAAGGGAAAAATGAATAATAAATTATAATAATAGAATCAAGGTTGGCTAAGAAATAAATAAATCGATAACATTTTTCAGGAAAATATGCTCAAGTATAAGGAAGGCCAAAAGAATGTGACAATGAGAGATGATTGATGCCATTGACGGATTGTATTTCAAATTTATTATTCATTATCTGCCTACATTCAGCAAGAGGTGAATGCTGTGCCCTGGATTTTCGTCTGAAGTATATTGGAATTTTTTTTTTTTTCTGTATGAATAAATGTCATGTTTGGAAAATCATAAGTCAACTGAAAAATATTATTCGGTGGAATGGAAGAATTTTTTAGCACTGACGAGTTAATGTTTATATCTTTTTATAAATATTTTTAATTTAAATTGCATCGAGCGATTTCTAATATTGCGCCGAAGGGGGATGTTTCCAAAGGCACAAGTGTTCCATATGAATTCTTATCCCTAGTCAGCCCAACACCCAAGAAATCTCATTTTCTATCATTTTCCACTTGAACAAGCTTTTCTCAGCAAATTTTCGATGATGGGGACAAAATTTATGGTGTCGTTTTGCCCTCGAGTGCGGTTAAACGAAATTTGTGGCCAAAAATATATTCTAACTCGATATACGGTGATTTGGTGTCTCTACACCATAAATTTTATATTTTAAAAGTTTAAGTCCTATATCGGCTTGCACACAAAAAGCAATTTTAATGCGTTTAAACTGTAGTTTTTCTTTTTAAGAAGACATGTGCTATGCGACATCTCTTAAATTTTGCTGATGTTAATGGGCAACGCATGTAAAATATAATCTAGATTCACGGTAAACAACATAAAAAGAGAATAAAGACATTGAATTTCATTTTTACAGCGACAAATTCTAAAATTTATATGTAATCGCGAACATTACTGCTTTATGGAAACAGTGACACACAGCAACAAAAAGCTTAGTGTATAGGTACTGAATTTACCTCCATATTACAGTTTGAATAAAATGTAGAAACATTTTGGATTATAAATAATTGTTTTTACAAATATATTTTATAATTTGGTCCATGTTCGGTGCATTACAAGCCAAATTTGAAGTTTTAGTTCTATTTTAATAACATTGCTCTACGAAATATGGTTGATTAAAATCTCTTTTAGTTTTAAAAATTGTTCAATGGATTTTTTTCCAAAACGTTCTATCATATTACCTTAAATACGGAAAATTGTTTAAAATGTTTTTCTTTTTATCTAATAGAGGTAGGGTTACAGAGAAACATAGAGAATACCTCACCAATATATATTTTTATGATTTATTAATTGACTTCAATTCATTGTTATGATAATAAATGAAAAGTAGATATAGTAGAAGCACGTTATTTTGGAATACACATGTTTTAAACTGTACATAAATACCAAACACTTTATTATCTATCTCCGCATATATTTTTAATTTCGTCATTTCAAGACTAAAATACCACAGGACATTACATATTTGGTTTAAGGAGGTAAGCTACTGGTTTTTTGCTAAAAGCACATCTTAAATTTGAAGTGTTGTAAAAAAAAAAGTCGGACAAGTGCGAGTTGAACTCGCGTGAAAAGGGTTCCGTACGATGTTACCTATCATGTTTTTTGGAATCTGACCCAAATTTGTTTGTGGTAACTAAAAAAAGTATGAATGGTACCCGATTGTAGAGGGATATTACTAAATATATTATCTATTGTTGAATTCTGTCTTGTTGTATATTCTTGAATACGTGGAGTAAGACCGAGTGACAGAAGGTATTCTGATATTTCATTTTTTGTTTTGTCCTTAAAATCAATATTGAAGTCTCCGGCAATAATAATCTTTTCGTTCGCACTGATAGCCTTCTTAATGCATTCGACTGCAATTTTCGGAAGACATCTTGGTGATTTATATACGGTTAAGAATTGAACACTAAATGCTTTAAATTGAAGACATTCACAATGTCCACCCCCTGGACTATCTATAAATAAACCTTTATTGGAACCGTCATCTAATTCATTGACTAATAGCGGATTTATATTTTGCTTCTTTAAGAAGTTGCACTTATATTACTTTTAAAGGCATTCGTAGAGAATCTACCCTTGGTAGAAACTCTTAAAAGTAAAAATAGACTTCTCAAAAGACATCTTATTCTGATTACTACCTTATAATGGTTTTATGATAGGCTATTATAAGAAAAATCAGAACAAATTCTTTTAAGAGTTTAACTTAAAGCTCTTTTAAAAACAAGGGTTTGGAATCTGTGGTTTACAATCTTATAAGATCATTATAGGAATTAAAGCCGATCTAGATCCTGTGTAAAAGTTTTAAAAGTTAATGACTTCATATTAAGTTTAAATAAGAACTTTATAAGAACTACTTAGCTATTTGCAAATTACTTAAAGAACAATCTGACAGTTTATGGTTTGTTTACAACTATATATTGAAACAAGACACTAGCGCGAGAACCTGTCCCAAGTAGAGCAACGTGACAGTCATGTAAAAGCATAACTCACAATGCCGTAGTAAGGGCCTGCGCCTTACTAAGCATTTATTTGTCATACTGCGTGCGGAATTAAATTGAAAAATTGAAAAATTAATATCTCCTAAAATATTGGCCGTAGAATGCCCATCGTGGGCTCATTTTTTTCGTTGAATATTTATCTACAAACCGATTCAACAAAACTTAACATTGGAGTTGAAAAATATGTTCTCCCACACATTCCAACTGCAAATGTAAGTTACACAATATTGAGTGATTTACCACGTTATTTTAATATCATGGACTTCTTATAGGTTTTCCCATAATCTATAAGTAGAAAACTAATTTCTGTATTTTTTTCAAAATTTTAGGTTTAGTAGTTTCGCAGATAAGGGGGGGGAACGATCAATTTTCGTCTATTTTCTTGAATAACTTGGAAACAATTTATTTTAAAATTACAAAAAAAATATATTTGACATCCTCACAACAAGCCCTTTCATTTGATATGTCATACGATGCAATTTGCCAAAAAAAATTTTTTAATTTTCCATCTTGCCCCCCAAAAGTGACCCCCATATTCAGATTTCGTCTATTCACGTCACACGTCTGCGTTTGCGTCATAGAAATTGATATGTGTACCAAATTTCAACTTAATCGGTCTGGTAGATTCGGAGAAAATTGACTGTGACAGACGGACAGACGGACACACGAGTGATCCTATAAGGGTTCCTTTTTTCCTTTTGAGGTACGGAACCCTAAAAACTATCAAAAGCAGTCTATTTCATGTTTGGTATTCGTATTTAGTGAGCTTAAAAATTAATGTTGTTATATATAATATAAAACATAAAAAAGTACAAAATGGCGGCCACCATGGCTAGGCGCTCTAGCATGTGTTGAAGAAAATTTGTTTTTTGTGCGATGTATTGTTGTGAAAAAACAATTTGTTGCTCTAATCTAAATTTAGGTTATTGCAGTCGATTATGATCTGAATTAAAGAAAATGTTTTATATTAATATTTCAGATCGCTATGACGACCACTGCAGTGTAGCTGCAGCTGCACTGTATTGCGCAAAAGAGAAATTTTCTTCAACACATGCTAGAGCATCTGGCTATGGTGGCCACCATTTCGTATTATATATCAAATCATTAATTTTCCAACACAATAAATAAGTATACAGAAAATGAAATAGATTGCTGTTCTTATCTTTTTTTTTTTATATAACACTTCAAAATTAAGATGCGTTTTTACCCCAAAAACAATAGATTACCCTTCTAAAATTTTAATATCTAGGAATAAATATTTTTGTTCGGTATTCGTTTTGAGTTTTTTCGACGGTATACATGGGTTTTGAAGAAATTTTCAAAAATGGTCGCATTTTCTCACAATAATTAATTATTGTTTTGTTATTGTTATGAAAGACTGCAAATTCTTAGCTTGAATATGAAAAAACTTTTATCGCAAATATGTATATGTAAATCATAGGGCCTTAGTATATTGCATTTTTCGAAAAAACCGTTATAGCCAGGAACACGATACTAGGGTCATTTTGATTTAGTAGTTTCCGGTAATATGTCTGTCTACAAAACACGGTAAAATTGCAATGGGGTGTCACTCCACACGTTTTGTATCGTAAATAGGTCCCATCCTAACCGATTTGACTGAAAGTTTTATTTGATGTGTTACACCTATCGAAGTTAATATGGGCGCGAAGGCAGTTTAATGGACCGTTTCCAAGTTTATGGTGTGAGTTATTTTAATCGACTCATCCAGTTATCTCGTAAAGTAAAGAATTTGGCTAAAACTATCATAGTTTTAAAGTTCCATCAAGTTGGTTGAGAAAAGTGGTGTTGTAAAATCATGTCAAATAAATACGAAAAGTGATTATGCACAGCATTCATTTCAGCGCCTTACGTTTACATATTTTTATTTTAAATTTATTTTCACTTGTTAGAACAGGGCTATGGTTTTTGTGGCTTGAAAATCGATTTATTCAAGTCTGACGCAACATGGATTCATATTACCTACAATTTTGTGAATCGTACTATAGAGATATGTATATACTATATACATATATATACGCAATTATACACTACTAACTACCCTGCACATACATACATACATATATAGTACCTATACCTACGTATATTACAAAACTGTAGTACTTATTAACCTTTGTTGCGTCCCAATTTTAATTTTTAAGTAATAAATCTATATTTATGATTCCTCTTAGAATTTATTACTGAACTTGTTAAATACGGCCATGTAAAATCATTCAACTATGATCATATAATAAAATGATTTTGACCTATCTACAGCCACGGAGGAAGGATGACCCCTTCAAGGTTTCCTTGATAATTTGTAAAAAAACATTTTTAGTTTTGAAGGAATTGAAGGAGGAAATGTTAAATTCAAATATCCTACCTGTGCAACCTTTAGATCAGGCAAAATATTACGAGATGTGAAAATCTGATTTTTCAGAAGATTTACACCCTGCAGTTCGGTAATGGAATCTGGAAGACAGCAGCCAGATTTATGGTTTTGTTTTTTTGATTATGTAGAAAGGTATTCGCAAAATATCTTTTATGATGCTCCCAGTCTTTACAAAGTGTGTTCGTTCAAACGATGACGAAGCCGGACGAACCATCATCATGGTAGCGTGTTATTGAAAACGAAGATACTAGAGTAAATCAATGCAGAAGTACATGATTACTGCGATTCGCTGTCACAGCATGTAGCCAATCCAGCAGAGCATGCCAGGATTAGGAACAATATTAGGAGCTCATCAAAGGTAATCAGGAGCACCCCGAGGGCCAAAGCAGTAAATTGTCCTTATATTCGCAAAAAGTTAACTGAAGCGTGTGTTTATTTAGTACATTATCTAACAGAGGAGTCATAGAAGAGGGCTTAGCTGGATATTTGGGGATTTAAAATCCCTTAGTATACGTAAGAATTATTAAGGCGAAAATTCCCTGAAGGCAACGGATTCCTTGATTCCACCCGTATCTCTTTAAATATAATTTGAAGTTCGCCGGGAACGGTGTCCGTGCGTCTCACGTAGGTACCTAGGCACTTTCTTTTTCAGAAATGATTGGCTTTCGGCTGCTGTGTTCGCCTCGGCTCGACTTATTTGTTATTCAGCCCCATAACCTGGAACGACCTATTCTTTCTAGACGAGTCCTGTTTGTGTAATTCCAGTTCGCGCTATGCCTTATGAATTTTTTACTTTGAAGTTTTCGCTCTGTCCTTGGCTCAGTTACGGGAAGTTAAAAGGGGACCAGACGTTCTATCTAACATGGGAAAATTGGCTCAACTTTGGCTTAATTACGCACTCTTTGATCGCATTAAGTGTATTTGATTTGGGAGATTAGTATACTAATAGAAAAGTAATGCGCTCACTCCCTGCAATTTGGCCAAGGGCACCTTGCGGCGGGCCCGCCGTCATCTTGAATAATGTAGGGCGGTTATTTGTGGCAAGATCTCTTTTATTGTATTTTTATGGAAATTTCCAGCCGAGAGGAGCAGATAATCGAAAAGGTCCTACGACTGGCAGGTTAACAACTGGCTGGGCGTAATGGGGTGATTACCTTAGTAATAGGTGCCCTCGTGATAGTTCGCAATTGAAGCCCTCGTATTGTGTAATGTTCCACTTCATGCTCAGGAATATGTGCAAATTATTGTTATATTTACGTAGAGATTATAAAATATCTTTATAGTAGTCAAAATATATGTTATTTTTATATCTGTTTCATATCTCCTCTTTTACTCATCTAATATCATGACTTTATGGTGAAATATAATTTTGGTATTATAATTAGACCTTTATGTCACTTTGGTCCTCAATAAGAACCAAAATGTTTGTTTCGATATTTTCGAATTTCTACGTCACATTTTATTCAACATACAGGTATGTTTTATTCTTTTAACATACTCGAGCAAAAATTTCCACTACCATTAGAATAGCTATTGTATAATACTTAAATTTTTTTTCAGTTTTTCATTAAAAAGAATGTATAAATCGTTATTTTTGAAAGCGCTATAGGCCCAATTCGCAAAGATTCGCATGAGGACTAGCTACATGTTAAGATTTAACTGGAGAAGCTGTTACTTTTTTAATACATATATCAAATTACTAAAATTTTGTAACAGCATTCCCGATATGTTCCAGCAATCTAGGCACTCAGCATTTGTCAAAGTCTAAATTTTAGTCTGAATTCGCACAAGCCCTAAGCTTCCATTAAAATATCCCCATAGTAAAAGTTAACACCATTTTATACAATTAAAATAAAAAAAAGTATTAATACTATACCTACTCTTCTCTTTTTGTATACATATATAGACTCATTATAAGTAGGTATATTGAATTGAAAGCTATCTTTTCTAAAATTTAATATATTTTGAGTTTTATGAGAATGTAGATTTTAAACAGAAAGCAATTCATTATTAAATTAAATAAATTGTTATTATTATGTTATTATTGTTATTCTTATTATTATAATCTAACAAATTCAAGAAATTAACAACAGATGCAAATATGTGAATTTTTAATATTGGATTACATCGAATTTTTTTCTATCAGAAAATCAGTCCATATAAACTGAAGCATATTATAAAAGAGTAATTATTGTTTATTTTAAAATATTATTGCACACATACCTTAATTCGTTCTTTAACAAATTCAAAAAAAATGAAACGCGGTTCAAGTTGGGAAGTAAAGGCTTGTATGTAGGTAAATCAATAATTTTTTAAATTCAATGTAGGTACAAAATAATATTAAATAATAAAAAAATATTTTTAAAAAAAAGCTTTTATTTCCTTTTTAGTATATTTTTATATTTTATTGTTAAATAAAAGCTTTTTTTTAAAAAATATTGTTTTATTATTTAATTTTATTTTCTACTTGTTAGTCTTTCTAAATTTTGCAATTAATATTATATCTAGTATTTTTCAACATTTTTGATTTAGAATGACGTCACCTCACTTATTGTGTTTCGCTCATCAAGCCCTTTCATTTGATATCCATATCATAAGGGTCACTATGGAAATTATAAATCGCCATTTTGTGACGTCCGCCATATTGGATTTAGAATGACGTCACATTACTTATTGTGTTTCGCTTATCAAGCCCTTTCATTTGATACCCATATCATACGGGTTACTATGAAAATTATAAATCGCCATTTTATAACGGTCGCCATATTGGATCAAAAATGGCGGCATTTAAGTAATCGTGCATTGTTACGTGAACCAAACGTGTGTGCCAAATTTCAGTCCGATAGCTTCAGTGGAAGTGGGTGAAATATTGATTGCAAAATTCCAGGACATATGTATGTACATATGTACATACAAGTTAAATAAAAGCTTTTTATTAATAAAAGAGCGTTAGAGTTGTTTTTGGAATTATAGATTTAAGTCTTGATACATAAGTTGGTTTTTGCGTTAAATGCATTTCAATGCATATTTTAAAGTATTTTTTTCTGAATGTTGCACCTTTTTCGATGATGCGTATACATATTTATAAAAATTATGTGATGTGTCAAGCATTCGGTAAAAATTTTGTATGTAAATTTGTTTTGTAAAATATTTATTTGTTTAAATAGTACTTAAATATAAATTTATTTGTATTACTTAGAAAACGATTTATATGTATTATCTAAATATTAAAATTTAATTCAGTATACGAAAAGCAGCCTACCTGCAGATTTTTTTGGTGAAGTTGAAGCTTGATCTTTGCTTTCACATTTTTTTTCTTCTCCGGTGGAGGAAGGTGTTGCCTTCTCTAAATCCTCACCAGCCACCATTTTACCACGTCACACAAAAACCTAGTCTAATGTACACTTCTGGTCACTTTTTACACAAATTTTCTATATTTATTAAGGTTTATTAGTTCTTTTGTCTTTATATAAACTACTTTTAACAAGGTGAAATTTTAACAAATGCTAAGATGTTCGAAAATTTATTTATTTTAAATTACTTGTATAACAGTCACTGGTGGTTTTCTACTTTATATAAGCTTTTAACTTTTGATTTATGAGAAAATTAAGTTTAAGATGTTATTTTACAATATTTACGAGGAAACACTGAAGGTCTTAGTCGCCTCCATGTTGGGAAATGTATTGCTATATCATTTTTGTTTTCAAAGAATTATGTTTTATTTGGGTCTTTTAAAAACGGTTATGATCTAATTTGTATGGTTAATATATAGATGAGTAGATTTCCACTATAAATTTCATTTAACTTTTGTGAATAACGATAAAACAGTTCCTAGACGGTTCCTGTACGGGAATTTAGATTATATTACTTCGCTAGCTCAATTTTGGGTAAAATGCCATTTCAACGGTCTGAACGATCGCCCGGTTTGTGTATTGTAAAGAGTTTTGAATGTTTCTTAATTGTGCATTGATGTAGATGACATGATAATAGGTGTCTTCACTTGGAGGACCGCAACAGCCTTGAGCAGGCGAGCATCATTATCATCGCTTTATACTTTCAGTTGTTAACATTCGCCAAAATTTGTACGATTCCCGGAGGGCTTTTCTACCGCAAAAGTTTATAGAGTTTTATAGCATCCATAAAATTGTAACCGGAGCGAAATATAATTTCTGAAATGCCTACCACATTTACGGGGACCACCTGAAAATCAAATGCATGACACATCCACACCCTTGGAGGATGAACCTTGAAAAAGTTTTCCAGAATGCCGAGCTACCACACAACTGAAAAAATTTGTCCTGGATTCTGTTGAAAGGCGACGGTGGGGGAGGGGGCAGCATAGTTGAGACTGTTTTCAAGGCAGCATATTCCTTATTCGGGGGTGTCTTTTACATAACTGTTTGCATGCATAAGTGCTGGAGGGACTGGCCCTGTATCGAGAGCGACTTTTGCACGTCTCTTCAAAAGTGGCATAAATTTTTCAAACCAGCCCTTCCTTCACATTCACAGCGAAGATTGGACGGGGGGATCGGACCTCTAGCGTTCCGCTCCCACATTCTATCACTTGAGGATGTTGGCTTAAACTTTTCTAAATATGATGCAAGGCAAATGAGAGGAATAAGGGCACTCGACAACTGTGTGCTTCGTTGCTAGCCGCAATAATGCACCATAAAACATTCTTCCACCGGAGTCAACAGCAGGTTTGTTTTGCGGATGATTTTGGGGCAGACGCAAATAAGCGACATAGAAACAGTTTACCAGCTACTTGTAACACTATGCCATTTGCATTCAATAGGTAATAATGTCGGCGAAAACGCTCTATGCGTGGATTGAACGAGAACAAACGCTCGATATTTGTGAAAATATCTTCCACATCGTATGTTTCAGGACCAGCTGTTGTCTGTCTAGTCATCCAATTCTCATATTGGCAGGGGAAATACTTGGCTCTTTCATGTTGTCAATCTTTATGTTTTATATACGACTCAGCGAATGGTGTCACAGCACCTTATGCTTTTATAATATGGGGAAGGAGTTTTTTCACAGGTTTTGATGTTATTTATGATTTGCCAGCTGTTTTCTTGCAGATCACATGGACTTTATTTTCGAAGTTCAGTGTATTATTTTGATGATGTTAAAAAAACAATTTTTAGGACCTTCAAATTAAAAGTAGCATACATCTATCTATCTTTCCCCAAAACGAACAAATGAGCGTGGCACTGTCGTATACCTTTTTGAAGCGACTTAGCGTATTTTTGAACCCTTATAACTTCGATCTAGATAATATGAGACTTGAAATTTTCTGCATAGAATGAAGCAGCCAGATGATACAATTTTTATAGTCGTACTACTTTAGATTTTATTATATTCCTATGTAAACTTTATTGATTTTGCCACTTACACACTCACTGATGATCATCAAAAATTTAAAACAGAAAAAGCTAACCCCTCACAGAGGTGGTAAACTTGTAGGTTTTTAATTAAAAGGTTTTAGACTCCACCCCGTAGAATAGAATGGTGATAGGATTATTATTTATATAAAAACGTAAAATAAAGACCAGTCCTTCAGTCCCCACTGCTGGCTACGAGCAACTTACAAAAAGAATTGATATCCCATTAAACACATTTTATCTAAAAATGAGCCAAGACTCGTAAAAAATTCAATAATTCCACGAAACGGCTAAGCCTTACGACTTTATTTTACCATGATGTGTGACTTACATACTTAGGGCTTGGCTCTACATGAATTCTCATAACTTTTTAAGAGTAAAAGGGTGGTGAGTCTTGGCTATATTTTTAACATAAAATGTTTTTGATGTGATATTCATTCGAAAACATTCAAAATAGTTCCTTATAAAGTATGGAACACAGAATCCATTGTATGTCGCCTAGATTAAGAGAAAAAAAAATCGATCATTCAAAATTGATTCCGTACCACAAAATTTATAATTATGGATAAATCGATTATGATATATAGAATAAATTAATACATATATCTATTTAAAACATTTATAAACTTTATCCAAATCTGTATTAGCTGAAAAATGTGTGAATAATGCCACACTTGTACCTGTAGGTACCTTTAATGCTTACAATTTTCAAAAAATGAGCTTTTTCTTTTAAGAAGTTTAGTCTTGTATAACATGGTTTGGTCAGAGTAATATTGCATGTACCTACTTTCATTTAAGGCTAATTTTGTTAATGGAGGCAGCAAAAAAGAAAATAACTCAAAGGCTTATAAAGGCAAAATGGATTGGATATTCTCCTTATACATGATTTGTAAGAAAGGTTAATTGATTCCTAAAATTGGTTTTTATTTAGTTTTGCAAACTCAATGACGTTCCAGTATCTTTTTAGCGATCTTAAAATTATTTCTTTTCGAAAACGTGCATCTACAGCATAAGATTTCTTCTAAATCCAGATTTGAAATCTGCAGAAAATCATATATCAAAGTTCAAAATAAATCACATCATCGTAGCGAACATGTGGTAAAGTATTATCAACTCAATATTAATTTTTAAAAAGAAAAGATTACAGACAGTTTATTAAGGTTTATTAAGTGGTTTTTACTTTTATAATTGATATTAAAATATTAAAACCTGTGAGAACTGCACGTACATACATATATATGTAAAGTTCCTGAAGGCTTTCAGTTTGAATATCGAATAATCTATGCCCTAGGGACTATTGATTTAACAATTATTTGCTTAATTCTGTAGTAACCATCTGCACAGCTCAATCAATAAATGAGGAAATACGATTTTGGAAATTAGATTTTTATTATACTAAAACATACACATCTATCTTTAAAAATTTTCGTATACATTTACAAAAATTCTTTCGAAAAATCAATCTTTTGTGAACTGTTTAACATAGCTTTTTCTATTTGAGTTGAAAATGTGAGTGCGTTTCGGTCATAAACAGAAAATATTGTATATTAATTTAGTCGATACAAAAAGGAAATTAATTGAATTTGCATATAATACATATATTGTGCGATTACATAATCCAAAACTGTTAAGGTGTTTTGTTTATTGTTCTGTTTGTCGTCTCTAGCTGAATAATGAGGTCGGAAAGCGGATTGATGACGATTGTGATATTATTATTGTGTGATATCATTATTGCTCAGAGCTTTACAAATGGTACTTATTGCATTACTTATGCCTTAATTTCCGTAATCCATCTTCAAAAAGAACTATTCATCATCGAGTGAAATCACATTATTCATAAAGCTCCTTCACAAATCATGAACAATTTTATCTTGCATAATTTTGTGGATGATTTAAGCCGCTCGGGGGGTCACAAGTCATGCGGAGTAGCTAAGTATTGTTGCCAGGAAACCACTTTCACTCGCGCAGACAAAATGAGGACACAAACTTTATCTGTCTAAATACCGTCATTAATCACGTTCACGGACACGCAGAGAAATGCCCAAGAGCTGAACACATTTTTTCCGATGCGTCTGATTAAACTTGACAATATCTTCGGAAAAGGCAGCGGCCCATTCATCAAATTCAGCAGCAAGACATGATATCCTGCTGGGCATCCTCGAAAATTCATAAGGACCACCCTGTGAAAAATGCGTTAATATATAAGATAGAAAATAGGCCCTCCTGAAAAGCAGTAATACGACAAGGTGTTCTTGAAAGAAGACGGGCGAATCGTAGATGGATAGTGGATTTGTTCATAACTTAGAACGCTCCAACTGGTTGTTAAGTTTGACCTAGTTGATGCTGTGCTCCATAACGTCAATTGGACCCAGTCAACCCTTCATTTTTATTAGCAGGCCTGGTTGTCGCAAGAAACTCGAGGCGAATATGTGTAGACGGGGTTGAAAATGACGACGGCATTTCGTATTCTAAAAACGTTCCCTTCTTGGGGGAAAATATTCTTCAGTTGATTGCTGATGAAAGATTCTTGGAAGGCTCTTTTCACACAAGTTTTTAATGAGTTCTAAATTACCAACATACTCCTGTGCGTCTGAATTTATTTTCAGAGTTAAATGAGGTGTGCGTTCCCCTTGGCATGACTGACTATAAACTCTTTTATATTGTGTTTGTTCTTTTCCTTTTTGTAAGAAAATACACTTATAATTGCCTGAATGATGCCTTGAAGTATTGCATTGATTTAAATTGAGTTGCCAGAAGAAGAGATTAGGTTAAAGCAACTTATTGAGTTCAGAAAATGCGTGCTCTTAAAGCAGATCGATACGTCTCGTCTCCCCGTCAGATTCATTCAAGAATGGAAGAACTGTATCAAAGCAGGCATTAATTGAGATTTGTTTGTTCTTTACGAAATAATGTTTTATCGTTGGGTCCAATGAAATTGTAAAAAATTAACATAGTCAAATATCATTAGACTGTTGATAAGACTACAAAATATAGTCTAGAGTTAATTTATAAAACCCAGGGAAAGTACTATACATAACCTTTACAACACAATTTATCGTACAAAAGAAATTTACGTTAAGTAACAATACCTCCAAGCAAAGTTTTCGAATTGTAGAAAACTAATAAAAATTTAATAAAAGTTTATTTCATTAATTAGTTTTTCATTATTTAGAATTTGTAACCCATAAACTGGAACAAGTTCTAATTCACTACCTCTTTCATGTCCTTTCCGGTAAGAGCTCACAAAAAACTTATTAAATTAGGAACTAAATGTTTACTGCCTACCGACTTTTATTGAGCATATTGGTTGCAAGGTTATTGGGGCGCCGCTTATTAAGTCGTTGTACATTAAAAACCAGTAAATTGAGTTTTTTATGTGTCGGTCCCATAAGACTGAGCTTTAAACGAGTAGTAAAAACCGCTCTAATAGGTATTCCTGTATTTCTTAATTCCCTATAATCTAATCTTGAGCAAAAGTTTTAAGATTTAAGTAGTGCTTTACGGGTCTGTTCCAAATTAGCTTTTGAAAAGCATTTCATTGAAATTTACTACTTATGACTAGATTATCTTATACCGGTCTACCATAAAATTGTTATTAGGGTCTATCTCATATTTGGCATAAAATTAAATGCGGTTTATTTAGTTAATGAGTTCGCATGACTTTTACTCACAAGGAAACCACTCATAAAGATCCATAGGACTTTGTCCGTATTAAAGTCAAATCTTGAAAAACTAAACATACTATATTTTTAGTTAAATCAATCCTTTAAAATAACATGTATGGATGTATGTATTTAGGTACAAAATATCTCAAGAATATCTACTGAAGAGGATTTTTCAAATAATTAAAATAAGATAAATTTTCTTTGAACTTACTTTCTAAAAATGTTACCAGAAATATTCCAAACACTGTCGATTTGCTTGATATTTATAGTTGTCTTTCTGTAAACGATCTATCGAGTATTGTGGGATAATTGTTTATGACATACTTTTTAATATTTTTTGGAGTAAAAACTAAATTTGATCTTTTTAATTAAAACGTCTTATAAAATATTGTACTGGTTGTACAAAATGTACATATTAAGAAATTTTTCTAGTGAAAGTTAACTACACGGGCTCTAGTAAATTATTTCAATTATTGTTCACCCTAATTTATCTGAAAATACGAGAAAATTATTCCATTAAACCTCTATTTTTACCACATGGTAAAACCCTAATATTAGAATACAGTGGACCCCCGGTAATCCGACAAACGTTTTGCAGGGCAGTGTCGAACTATCGAATTTGTCGGATTATAGAGTACTGCCTAAGACCCCCTATAGTCCGGAATTTTTTACAAAAGAGTACCTTGTAATCCGAATAATTACAGATCCCATGATAAGATTCTATATGTTATACTCTGAAGTACAAATCATACTTCATTATGTATGTCAAATTTAGTAAATTAAACAACACAATAGAGAGCTTACGTTTTAATATAAAATTATCTACAATAGATATCGTTTTGAAATTTTGCATTATTGTTTATTATCGAATGAACATTAAATTTTTGTCAATTAACACATTTAAAAACAAAATGGCGGCTGCCAAGTCCAGTGACGTCATACATAAAAGTTAAAAAAAGTTTTGCGCCTGGTAAAACTGGGGTGAGAATATTCATTTGCAATCAAAAAAGAAACAAAACATTATTGGTTTGCGCTATAAACTACTGCACTGACTTAACTTTAGCCCAAAATTTATATTTTTTTGCACTTTGCCACAAGTTTGAAAAAAAGTGTCAATTTTCGACATTTTGTTGATTAAAAAATAACTTGCCATTTTGCCAAAAAAAATTTTGTCGGTCTAAACTGTGGTCAGTGCAGTAGATAACTACTAAATAAGTATGTACACAAAATTTGATGTCGATCGGTTAATTAGTTTTCTTGAACTTTTACTACGCGCGAAAAAAACGTACGTTTCGAGAAAAACGCGTTTAAAGTTTTTGCAACCGAATTTTTTGCTATACACAATACACAAACTTTCGAAATACCGAAGGGAGCGGAAAGTGCTATAAAATCAAAACGAAGTAAGATGTCGATGTGAAAATTTAAACTGTTATTCTTGAAATACTTTTCTATCGAAATATGCAAAAAAGAAAAAAAAATCGAAAAACATTTTTTTGATTAGTAGAATAACCCCTTAAGTTGAACAATTAAGTGTAATGGAAACGCCCCATCATATTTAGTTGATCCACTTTGTTTTATTAAATTCTCAGCATCAATTAAAACTAAGGTACTGCAATATCAGTTGTACGATATAATGCAAATATTTTTGGTGAAATTTACTGAATTTCTAGCAAAACCAACCAGAACTTAGCACTAGATTTTTCAGTAAATTTTCCTAGATTATTTATAGATGAATTTTACAGGTAAAACAGTTGAAAATTTTCATGTCTTTCTAGTTATATTTCCTACAAAATCACTTCACTTAACTTATCGAAAAATCCGGGAAATTATTGTATTTACAATGTAATTCTAGTGATTCGCTTTCCACTAGATTTTGAACTGCATATTTAGGAAACCAACTCTAGTTGAGATTCACTTTATATCTACTATTTATTAAACCATTCCAATTATTTTCATTTAGAAGTACATTCCCGTTAAAATGGTTTCAAAGTAATTTAAATTTAACGTAATCTGTTGCCCTTCTAAAGTTTTACAAGTTCCCAAGTTCTAGGATTATTATTTTACTCATGGATTTGGTCCCATTAGTAAAAAAGGATTAATGAACAATTATAAAGTTGATAAAAGCACTTTCTTATAACTTTTATTTTACATTTTAAGAGTTTTCCTTTTAAAGAAATGTTTAATACAAAATAAAATTTATGGCTTTGATAATAAATTTAGTAAAAATTATAAACAAAAGGAAGATTATGATAATGGCTAGAGCTGGGTTCATGCCGCCGGGTTTTCTAACCATTGACTAAACATTTGCCGGCGACAGTTCTTTCATCTCATAATAAAGCTTTCGGAAGGTTGTTTTTTTAATGACCGTATTCGCTTAATTCAGTTTCCTCCGTTTACTTTCAGAAGGAATTAACTTCGAACATGGAGACTGTGTTCAAAGGTGAATACAAATTTATTCAGTTAATACTTTTTTAAATCAACAACGATGAACGAAGTCAGTAGAACATAAATTATTTATCAGTCGTGAGTTGTATATAGATGGCTGGTAACATTAAATTAAAAAATAAAAATAACTTCCTTTTCTGTAAGAACTAATTAAAATTTAGGTGTATTAAATCTACTTCAAAGAGGGATGGTTTTACCTTAAAGTGGGCAATTTTATATTAATTTAAGAACGAAATTTAAATTATGTCTCTCCCCAATTTCGCCACTGTCAATTGTATTGTACCTCTTTCCTCTTGATCCTTTGGAATAACACTCTACATGAATAAAAACTATATTTCAACCCTCAAGCGAACTCCAAAAGAGTTCTTGACGTGTTGGAATCTTATGGGGGATAGAAAAACACTACGTAAACTCGAAAGGATTAAGCTAGTTTGAGATATGTCCAAGTTATCGTATAAGCGAACTGATGAACCATTTATCATTCTGGTCGACATTTACCTAAAGTGAGAAAATAACTAATAAAAACTGGCTCCAAATGGACATATAGGAGGAACTTTACTCAGAAAAATAAGAAAACTTTATTAGAGAGATATCTACATATACGTTTTATCTTTAATGAAAAGTAATATTTCTTAAAAGCATTTTGGAGTAAATGTATTCGATATTGAACTTTATACGCTTTTACTTGTCAGATTACGCAATGAAACCAACACACAACCTAAAAGTACTTATGGTCATATGTCATTTAAAAGCGTGTCGAAGGTTCAAATTCCCTAGGGCACGACCGCTGCTATATCACAGAGATTTCAAATTTAACCTTTGTTTCCGGATGGCTAAGTTTATTGCTGCTTCTTGCTTCAGGTACTTCTGTGCATATGTACATTGAGGTGAAATGTTGACAGCAGTGATTTATATAGGATCAATTTTATAATGGCTACATAAATTTTGCAGTTAGCAGCAATGAGCAATGAGCAATCTGACTTTCAGGGATAATTTCAAAATGTTATTTAAGCTACATAAAAAAATGAATTTCAAATTTGTGAGTAATATGACAATTTACAAATAATATGCCAAATATCAAAAAATCTAAATGAGGCGGTTATTTTAAAAACGTATGTATTTATTTTTATTGTATTTCAGATTCACTCTATTTATTTCAAAATTGTACCAAACATGAAAATGGTCAATCAAATTATGATACATACTCGTACCTACTGATATGGAACTAAACATGGAAATTTTCACGGTGTAGTTTACAATTCTGTATGTTCGATTTTTAAGAATTGCAAAAATTGTGATGAATACTTCAAATTCACCATCAAATACTAATATCGTTTTCCCTCATACCCGTTGTCAATAAGTTTGAGCCATATTAATTTAATTGTATAATAATAATTCCCAAATCTAACAACAATAACAATTTTATTATCTTAATTTTAATTTCGAATTCTATACGAGAACGTTAAAACCATTTGCAACAAACATAAAGATTTTCTCAAAACCGATAAAATAGATATACTCGTATGTATGATAAGACTGTTAAAATGCAATTTTCAGAATATATCTGCCGAAATGAGTGTTTGCTTTTATAAAATACGACAGTTCTCAACAAAACAGTAAACAATACTTTTGTATCACTCTTAATTAAAAGAAAAAAGTCATTTCTATTTGCAAAACGTTATCACTTATCACTAATATTTGAAGTTATGGTTACCTTTCCAAAAATTACATTTTGTTGTTGAAATTAAGTAGTCATAAAGTTTTATATTTTATAGTATTAAAATTACATTCTCCTAGAGCTATATGATAGAAAAATCTTCTAAAGTTTGTGAAAAAATGTGCTGAACTATATGTCTTGACAAAATTAACAATCGTAGATTTTACCTTTCATTTACATGTGAATGTCGTAAGGAATTTTGAATAACCGGTAACAAGTAACTTACCAGTTTTTGAAGTTAGTTTTTCTAATTAATTGTTGTTTTGCAATAACTAAAACAAATTGATAAAACCATACAACATTTAATTGAATTAATCAGATATATATCATAAAGGAAATTATCTTTTCATACGTATTTAACACAGTTATTAGGAAATCAGGTGAGAGTTCACGCATTTATTAAGATATTGTGTCTATTTAATCAGTTGGCATGAAAACTTTCAGAACTCCGATCTACACATTATTATCTATGTATATGTATGTATTATGATTAATGATTTTTGGGTTCTGCATGTGATATGTTCAAAATCTGCAAAAGCTGCTCTAAACATTTCCGAAATTTCTTTTTGTAATTTGTCGAAACGAGCAATCCGTCTTGTAGGATTGTTGTCCAAAATTTTTTTGTTTCAAGCAAGTTTCCGTTCAATTGGTCAACAAATGAAAATTTTATTTGTTGTCTTACAAGGGTCAGATAATTTATATTGAATTTTTTCTGTAGATTATGAATTTGTAAATAAAAATAAAGTTAAGAAATACCGAAGACCGCATTTTGGCCATCTTTGAAAAATTATAAAGGTTCATCACAGAAGTTTGTAACGCAGCTTAAATGAAAGCCTGAGTCCTAGTCTAGGAATAGAAATTACAACTTACCTCTACAGGCTTTTTTACACATCTTGGCGAACAAGTTTTTCATAAGTGTACGCTTGTCATATTCTTTTTCGCCATGTATTGTATGAAATTATTAGTTTATAGTAAAAACCAAAATTTGCAGATTATTTCGAAATGTTTTAAGCTTTTCGAATTTTTATACGATAGCTTAATATTTCAGAAATTATTTGAGCAACATTCTTCTGGATCAATCCATTATTTTGCAATGATCTTTCATAAATATTCAAAATATAGTCTTTCGTGCTTTTTAATTTAACCTTCTTTTTTCAAAAATGGGTGCACTTTCATTTACGAATTCGTAATCTAAGGAAAAAATCCTATAGAAAGGATCTATCACTTGTTTGGCAACAAAATTAGTATTGCCCTGTGTTATACTTGAATAAATGAAAACTAATTGGTTTGCAAGATGCTTTGAGGGTGGTAATTGCGAAAGGCTCTATTCGCGCGTTCAGATAAGATGACGAATCACAAACCTGTAGGCTCGTATCAATTTGTTAGCTCTAATTTATGATCTTAATAACAAATTGCTTCGTCTATAACGGCTGATTCTAGTCAGGAAAATCATAATGCTCAAAAACACGTTTAATCTCTTTTGGCATACATAAATAATTTCAGCTAACTACATACCTACAACTAAATATGTATGTTTATACTAATATCAAAAGAATTATTGTTCTTCTTCATTTTGAAGAAAATGAATTTTGTTGTTGAGAGTGCCGCCATTTTGATCTATTTAAACACTACAATTCCCTTTTATTATGACAAGATTGTAGCATAGTTTTAAAAGATATATACTTGGATCAGCAATACTTTTAATACCAAGTTTAATATTTCTTTTGAAAGCAAGGATTCTTAGAAAGGATTGACGGGCTATAAGAGACTTATAAAAGAGTTATGCTTCAAATGATATTAAAACCAAGTCATAAACTAAGCCACAATTTTATCAACATAATGTATAGAACAATGTATGTACCTTCGTAATTTGACTTGATACTACAAATGATTTCGAATTTTAACGGCTATACACTTTAAAAAATCTAAGACGAAGTCATTAGAAACTCGTTAGAAGGCCAAAAACTAGGCATCAGTCTCTTAGAGCACGTTTATCAGTTGATTTTCAAAATACCAGAAGATGTTACGTAACCACGTACATGTCATTTGGCTGCACATCTCCCCCGAGTTGCCGCGATTTATTGCCATTTCATGCGATTGTGGCTGTAGCTTTCGTGCAATTAATAAATCATTTTTGTTGGTTCTATCTGAGGAATATTAGTGTTTGGTGTTTTTAGAAAAATCACAAAACGACAACAGCGATTTATGTATGGATATAAAAAGAAATAGTTTCATATTTCGTATGAGCTAGAAGCTTTTTTTTTTTATCAGAAATTTGTATTTATTGTGGGGGTTTGTAATATGTATCATTTTTTAAGTTAAGGGTATATTACCAGTGTTAGACTTTTGACTA
The DNA here is from genome assembly GCA_963920795.1 of Eutolmus rufibarbis. Classification (NCBI taxonomy): domain Eukaryota; kingdom Metazoa; phylum Arthropoda; class Insecta; order Diptera; family Asilidae; genus Eutolmus; species Eutolmus rufibarbis. The sequence continues at coordinate 35,298,622 of OY987205.1, forward strand.
ATTTTTTTTTAAGGTGATAGACTGTTTTTACAAGGAGATATTAAATTTTATTGAAATTTAGAGAATGATATGAATGACTGTGAAGGTATGTGAAACCCTTTATCTCTTTTGATTATTTTAATACCGATTTAGAGTAAGGATTTTTCTGAGAACAAGCAATTCAAGTTTCCAGTTGAAATGACATTTATCGAAACGAAGATTGTAAAGCGTAATATTCGTGATTGTCACCTCTAGTTAGTCTGCAGAAAAGTGTGAAAGTTTTTTGTCTATTCGGCGAGTAAAATTTCTTGCATGGACTAAATGTGAAGTCGACTATAAACTGAAAACAACATGAGCGCACAATCGCTTCTGTGCGCTGCTGGTCACCAACACAAGTCCCCTCAAGTATTTCTCGCGTACTGGCAGACTTGGCACAGAAATTGCACACATGCAAACACGATAATTTTTTCTTGATGTAAGAAGGAACCTATCACTATCACTTATTTTTGACACTGACGTGATTATCCTGTAGAGTCGTTAGGACCTATCGTTGCACCTACGGCTTAGCCAGATATCACTTTAGCTAACTCTTTTTCTTGCAGTGTCTCGCGGCCAACCCGGCTGCAGGAAAAGGGGCTTAGGAACACAAATGACACATAACAACACTAAAATCACAGAAGTCTTTCCAGAGGACAGAGGATCCTCGGATTCGTTCGTCTGGTGCAGCTTGACAAATAATTGCAACGACTGGTCAACGAAATGAGGTGCACCGTCGCTCCAGGGCGACAATTGCTCCTTGCTGGTGGAAGAACTGCAGTGGAGCTAACTCTTAAAATCGAAGGATTTACGCACGACTTCGAACGTAATGTAAATTCAGCGCTCGACTAACAGGACTGGGACAAATCTTTCGAGATTCTGGATCCGTGAGAAAACTCGTTTCGTTTGTGTGCAGGACGGCACCTATGGCAGGGAGCTTTTCGCTTTTCTCCCCGAGCTCTCCCAAGATAATTTGCAGTATCCGAGGCGAAAGGATGCTGGGTCCAGACCACGCTCCGCGCTCTTATCACCGAGAGCATCCCCGGAAGCCACTCCCAGTAAGCGGGATGATAACGGGAGCTTCGCGGACGGGACATGACCTGCTGCTCTAAAACTTTCAGGATACCGTGGATCCATGTCGCTCCTGCGGGAGAGCTTTCCCATTTTGTTTGTTTGTGTATGGGGGCCTCGCGACGGGTCCTGGGCAAACGACGGGCTCGCGAGGTGCTCCAGTTTCGCAGGGGCTTTCGATGCTGCAAGCATCTATCAATCCCCCAAAATTGGTGAGAGAGGCCGACATTTCAGACATGCAGACGACACGGGATTTTCGCAGTTCGGCGTTCTAACGTTCCTGATTTTGGCGCATGTTCATAACCCTAATAAGTACTGTAAATAGGTACACTGTTAAACGACGGCCCGGGCATTTCCCACATAGACAACATACACAAAGCCCTTTTCTGGCAGCTAATCTCTTTCAACCCAGTTTTTGGGCAAACCGTAGAAGGAGTCTGCCTCAAATCGAAATAAATAAGGCCTATTACAAAAGTAGCCAACTGGTTGTCCAAAACAATTTCCACCGTTTGTGCTGTTAATTACCTACGTACTTAAGAACAATATCTCTAGTTCATTACAGTTAATTTAATTTTTAGAAATATACATATTCTTTTTCCATTAGTTATAACTTCAAATGGTTAAGGGCCTACCATACGAAAATTGGGTAAAAATCATGTTTTTATCATCCGCATTTCGAAATTCAAATCTGCGCGCTCGGTAGAGCGCTTATTTCCACCCTCTGCATCGTGCCGAAGAGAAAATACACAAAACTTTAACCTTAATTTTTTCCAAATGAGTTAAGAAGATGAGAATGCTTAAGAATGATATTAAATTCAAATCTTGAGATATGTTGGTGACACATTGGACACATTTATATAAATTGTTAGGTGAAAATAATAATTTTTACTTGCATTTTTATGTATTTTTTTCCGGATGAAGGGTTTACCAAGTCATTTGAACCTAAACCAATACAAACGTTCATTCCCAGACTTATTATAAGTGTAAATCGAGGGCTCTAGATCTTCTACCATAAACACCGTCTGATTTATTCATCCATTTTTTAATTGTCATTCACCACGCAGAAAGTAATGATCTCAACTTATTGAATCAATAAAATTTCTACAAAAGCTTTATAATACTTATGACAATAAAAAGATTTTATAAAAATTTAAAGGTATCGAATTGAAATTAATACCAAATAATAAAGTCTACGATACGGCCTTATAGTCCTGTAAAAGACTCAAGTTTCTAACTAAATCCAATAAAAATGTAGGTCTTTCAAAGCGTATATTCATCTTGACAGACTAAGTCACTAACTGACAATTTAAAGCCTATAGGATACTTCTCGTTGACCTATAGAATCTTGAAATTTTGCACAAAGGAAGGCCTCAAAGCACAAGCACACACTTGGTTCTTCGAAGCAAAAATAGTTTTTATTCTTAACAAATTTACTACACATTTTTCACTTCAAGAGATGTTCAAGTAACCTTTGCGAGGCTGCAGATTTATTAATTTGTTGATAAAAACCCGCTCAGAATTAATTCTATCTCTAGGTCTCGAAGAACATTAGAATTTACGAAATATGAGCTGCTGGTCACAAAAGCAAAATCCGCAGTAGTTTTCTGTTGTTTCTAAGCACAAGAAATAGGATTCGTGCAATCATTAGGTTAACTGCGTGTGTTATTGATTTCACATAACCTGGATAATAAAAAAAGGTAATGGAATCAATTTTGTTGAACATATTCCGTATCTTCAAAAAAATGCTCAGGTTCTACAATTTTTGCTAATTGATCCTTTTACTATCAACTTGATGTGGATTTTATTAATGACTTATAGCGCCAATTATACAATTTGGCTTAAAATATCGTAAGGATATCCACAAGTGAGTTTAAGAATTACTAGGAAATGTTACCAATATAAATGACGGTTTAAGATTTCTCAATCTTATTTTCAATCAAAATTATCGAGCTATTTGTTAAAAATGCTTTGAAGTTTTACTATAATTCTATCTGAAGGTATTACTAGCATAAAGCGTTCAATAAGAAAAAAATAACAGTTTAAAACTTCATAAACTTCAATATATATGACTAGCTGTACCCTGCGCGCGTTGCTACGCCACCAACTAAAATCAACGACCCCAAAAACTCCCAAGTACCAATTTTGGTGGAAATCGCATAAACTTCAAAATTTGACAGTCCGTCATCTTGAATTCGTAAATTCTGACAGTGGGGTTGAAATCAGCGACCCCGAAAACGCAAAAGTACCAATTTTTGTGGAAATCGCATAAACTTCAAAATTTGACAGTCCGCCATCCTGAATTTGTAAATTCCGACAGTCGGGTTGAAATCAGCAACCCCGAAAACCCCCAAGTACGAATTTTGGTGGAAATCGCATAAAGTTCTAAATTTGACAGTCCGCCATCTTGAATTCGTAAATTCTGACAGTCGGGTTGAAATCAGCGACCCTGAAAACCCCCAAGTACCAATTTTGGTGGAAATCGCATAAACTTCAAAATTTGACAGTGGCGCGCCATCTGTCGAAAATTGGTCGTACCAACTCAGTAATCTTCTTTGGCTCATCACAACAACTTTGCTAAAGATCATCACATGATCAAATGCATAGTTTACGATTCTATAAAGGACATACAGACAAACATTCATTTTTATATATATAGAAGATATAAGACAATACTAAAACTAAGTAAGAGAAAAAAACTCTACTAGATACAATTTTTATTTTTGTGTGCAATCTGTAAACGGCAAAAAGTTTTCATTCAGATAATCTTATAATTTTGAATGTGCTTGTTATTGAAGTTTCTTTTAATCTTTATTGTGAGAACTTTCAAATTTCCAAAAATTTATTGAAGTTACAGGAGATTTAGGTAAAGTGATTTTCTCGTAACTGTGTCTTCATAACAGGTATCTTAGATATCCCAAGATTAGTGGACCGATTTAGATCTTCAACAATTTTTGTTTTTATCTTTTGTAAACTTAGATTCAATTCAAGGGTACATAGCTTTTTCCATGAAATTAAAAAAGAAATTTTCTTTCATAAAATAAATTTATGTTATATATACTTATGTATATATTAATAATAAAAAAAAATATTCTATAAAAGTCAATTTCTTAACGAATCTCTTCTCTTCTTTTGTAAGCTCTTTTCGATTCGATTTGAACGTGTTTAATAATAGGGCAGATTAAAAAACGTCATAAACACTTTCAAAAAAGGCTTGACTCAAGACAGCTTTCAATTTGGATCAAATTTCAGTTCGGATGCAAAATGTCATAAACGAGGTGTTTATGTATAAATACATTGAATCTTCTATTAGTGGGTTAATCTTTTTCATTAAAAGATTAAGTTAGGATAAGTAAAAATTGCAAGTTATGGCGAAAAACAAAGGGTCATTGGGTATTAGTTACGATAAATTTATATACTCGTATGTATAATAAAATTCTACCGTCAATATCATGAACCGTACGTTTTGGATAGCTATTTTTATAATATATTTACATGCAAGGGATATGTATAAATATGTTTTACATAAGATATGTATATATTTTGAATAATGATTTCACATCAAATTTTGTATTACCATAAAATTCATGACTAGAATAAAGTTAAATATGCGAATATTTTTCTTGACCTAAAAACTTTTAGCATCTATAAACCATAAAACACAATTTCCAAAAAAGCCCGAATTACCTTTCAATTGAGAAGTCGTAAACTGCAATTCGAACCTCTTCCAAAAAAACTATTCTACAGTGTGGTCGTCTTGGAGGTTTTCCTATTGACCTAGTCTACCTCACAGAGAAGCGCTCTAGCCGCTGTGGAAGTAAAACCCTTTTCGCTGTAAACCGAGCCTCGGGAGCGAGCTTGTCTGAGCTTTATCTCCGAGAATTCGCAGGCTCACGGGTCCTTTTCGGCTGCTGGACCAGCGCCAGCATCCCTTCATCTGCACGTCGCTTTCGCGACCTAGTTTTAGCCTGAAAGCGCCCAGGCTAGCGTAATGCAATCAATGTGGGTAGCTAGCACCTGCGAGGCAAGTCTCCGCGCCTGGAGAATTCCTTTATCAGTTTGGCGACACACTAATCTCAGTAGCTTTCAGGACAGCAAAGAGATGTCTCGGCCTCGTTTTTTTCATAAACTCCTATAAGTTTTTTCCCTATCGGAGCCAGACGGGAGCTTATTGAGGGAAATAGTAAAACTGAGCCTGCCCTCGCCCAACCTCCTCGCGGCGTGATTTATTATCCTGCAGGTTACAGCCGTGGTCGGACGTACTTTCTAGAGCTCCGAGATAAAACTTTTCTCATCCCAATAATTTCGTGAAACAAATGGTCATGCTTACTTAAACTGAAACGGTTTGAGAGGGATGAAAATGAGCGGATTATTTGCACAATTACCAGCTTCCCGTCCGAGCACACATCTTTTGCTAGTTTTAGTTAGCGGGAGAATTGCGTTTCCGCAGGGATGCGCTAATTTGGGAGGATAATACCTTCTACGCCATAATCTCTGATTGTTTTGAAGATTTCATAATTTTCTTTCACCAGATTTATTTAAACCCTTACAGCTGACACTGTGGAGTCCCAAACGCCTCACTTTTGGTTAACTTAAGTTTAAGCCGATTTAAGTTATACAAATGTTGTTTAATTTAAGGGGCGAACCCACCTAGGACCCGTTGTAAAAGTGGCTGTTTTAAATTGGCTAGAAATGGAAACGACACATTCTAAAAACTTATATTTACTAACACACTGAAAGGGCAAGAGGGCATTTAGAATTAACATTTTAATTAATCAAAACATTAATATCACCAACAGAAAATAAATTACGTAATTTTAAAGAAAATATTGAAATTTAAGCCTCGATTTGTGGTAAAATGAGTGAACGGCTTCTCAAGATTTTCAAGATTAGATTGATTTTAATTAGCGTTTGTTTATGAAATTTCATCTTTATTGAATGAACTAACTAAATATTCAATAATTTCTTTAAAATTACAAATTTTTTCAATTTTTTGGGAGCTTTTAATTTTTGGCTTTTATTCAATATTATATTTTTTAAAAAAATTCTATGATCTTTTATAAAGCAGTGTAAAAATAATAACTGGAAATTTGTTCATATTAAAATAATCAAAAGCTTAGTCACAGGATGCGAGACAACTGTATGCCAGCTAAGGGATAACTTAAAAACCTAGGCAAAATTGTCGTTTTGTTTGTGTGGGATAACTCGTTTCATGCTTGAGATATCTCATGCTTTGGAACATAACCTTAAATGCCTTCGACACCCACTTTTGATTGCCTTTGATGCAGATAAAAAGGGTAAAAGGATCTAGAAATAAATACCGTAAAAAGGGCTCCGCCGAAATATTTCAGAAATCGTATGATACACAAAATTTTAGCTTTATGGGTTGAAAAGAAATTTCGTATTGTTTTCTAAACCCCACGAACTTGAAAACACAATGAATGAATATGGTAAAGTAAGATTCAAGGTTTAAGATATATTTTTTCCCTTTTCGTATGGATTAAACCCTTTAGGAAAATTCCGGTGTTTTTAAGCTTTTAATAGAACATATTTGATATAAGATTTTACAAGTTTGTTAAGTTGAAAAGTTTACTTTCACATATCAAAGCTTCAATTTTTGTATTTATTTACTTATATAGTTCTTATGTACATATACAGCATTACTGTGCACAATTATAAAATATACATTAAATAAATTTAATAATATCTTTCATTTTTACTTACCCTATTAAAATATTTATTATAGGAGAGGCTATTAAGGAATCAAATGGGACATCGTGTGACAAGTTGTATTACATAGTATTAATGTTGTATACTCATTGCATGTGTAATATTTTTTCTAGCACTAAAAATTATCCTCTGCTCACAATCAATAAAAAGTGATTCTTAGAGGAATTGGCCAAATTTAAGCTATTTCTTAAGTTTTTAAAATTAATATTACTAGGGAACTATCCTGGAATGATTTAACATGGGCTGGATATGGTAATTAGTATTATTGATTGAAAAAAAAGTATTTGCTTTATATAAAATGTTATGTCAAGGAGCAAATTCGAAATTAACATATACATATGTATGTATGCAAATAAATATTTTTTTAAAAATTGTTTAATAGGAAACACATATTTTATAGTTGTAAATTACTCGATTCAAAGAAATTGTATGATTATTTATTAGAAAATTTATTAAGAAAATAATCCCATTTATCTTATATTTAACAATTTCCCTATAATTTTTCAAATCTAAACCCCAAAAGTTTCCCTCTAGGAACGATAGCAAAATAAATGTTAAGTCGACCTGAAGGAACAGATATTTTATGGTAGACGATGAGCATAGAAAATTTTGCAATAAAAATAATCAAATCAAAAGGGCTACAAATCCTTCCATGTCTATCCCAAATTAGGCAAATATAAACATTTTTGGAACCATCAGAACCTTGCTGTCCTTTCGTGCTTAACACTGCGTCCTACCCCAAAATAGCCCCGGATGCCCCACGTTTTTCATACGGATTATTTGTGGGTGAAACCAGGATAGGCTATCAAACAGCTTTGCGTTCATTCATCGTACGCAAAATGGGCATTCAAGGTTGTTTACGGCCGCCTGGGGACTAGTCATCGAACTAATAATCAATATGATTTACGTTATCTTTCCATGTTTTCAAACTAAGGGAAGAATTGCGCCTAATTTGAGTTTCCGGTCGGAATGAGAATTTTATCTTCGTCCTTAAAGTCAAAGATAGAGCTAAAACTAAATCCACATTGCAGCAGGAGGATGTTGCATTTTCACATGTTATAAATAGAACAGACTAAAATCAATGGCATTTTCCTCTATCGAGGACTATGCTAGTAAATAAATTGTAAATCCCTTAATTAAATGAATGCACTTTTCCGATGGACTAGAAAGTTCATTTCGGATCAAGCTGCTTTTAGCCGAAATCGATAAACGAATTTACAGCGATGATGTGGTTTTCAGTCCATTGTGTTTTAACCAGAGCACGTAGGTGCTCATATGAAAACCTCTTTCGAATATAAAAGGGCACCGAGGAGGCTTTAAAGTGCATAGAAAGCCGGAGGCCAAATTGCGCTTTTGAGCATTACTTTTCTAATGGGTGCATATTTTTTTCCATACATTCCAGTATTCCGTACCCATTTTTTTAGTAATAACGTCTGGACATTCCATTTTCTGCTAAATTAAGATTTGGGACGGGGCACAGAGTTGCTCCATTATTTATATTAATGGATATGGGAAGCATTTAAGACCAGAATATTCTGCGTTGATGTGCAAACGGGGTATTACGATGATATAGTAGAGCTTTTTCCATTTCACACCACTTCGTGTTTTATAGGGCGAATATCTCTTTTCGGTTAAAGGCGCAAGAGGTATATTTTTGTATATTTTATAAGTCTCTTGAATGAGTCTTTTGGAGGGTGTACTTCATAATGGGCATCCAACTTTACACTTGTGTGGTTTAATATGATATTTTTTGACATAGTCCTAATATACACAAACCCTTTTGAAACCTTCTTACTCCAAAGTAATTTGACACCCCTTTCCAGGAAAACTAAACATTTCATTAAAATTTGAATAAGGTTTCTAGAAAGAGTTTCAAAGAGACGAAGGCATGTGCAACAATGAAATAAATTAATTTTCATAAAAGTTTGTATCTACGGAAAGTCAAGCTATTTTTTTTAGAAAAAGATGTAGGACATGTACCCTCCACAGAAATTTAAATTGTAATTTATGAAATAGAGAGCCCGCAACAAAATAATTGTCTGTTGAGAAGGTATCTAGTTAAGCGATTTACTGCAGTTTTCCTTCCGCAGAGTTCACCCTCCTGTATACAAAAGCTAAGATTTTCATTTTTCTTTCAATTGTCTACCATTATAACCAATTAGGAGCGAAAAAGCTGAGAAAAAAATCGCCGCAAAACCCCAATTAAGGGCATTTTTCTCTGTTGCTGTAAAAGTGCCCTCTAACGAGTTTAATTAGACTTCATGGTATACGTCTGCGTCCGTGCCAGAATTTTACACTCGTCTGCGGCTTTTTTTGTACTGTGTTACATAGGCGTGGAAAACGGATCGATTAAAGAATTTTTGCAATTAGTAAGTCAAAACCAATTGAAGTTTATTAAAATGCAACAAGCAAGACCAACTCAAAGTAGTAACAAATTTTTTTTGGCATTTGCCTTCGTATTCGCTGCAAGACATAAAGTAAGCATTTAAACCATATGTGTAATAAAAAAGATTCAATTCTTATGCTCTTCATTATAACTTACAATTTATTGCTCTAATAACTTTTTAATGGTTTGATTTAAAAAAGAAAAAACGGGCATAAAACGTTGGCAGGAGATTAAAATATGCAGCATTACTTATTTCATTTGTCAATTATTTGCTTTTTAGATTTCGAAAGAACCGTATTCAAAATTCAAAAGCATCTTACATGCTTAAGGAGAACTACTGGTTGAAGGGTAGGCTATAAATTATATGGCTTAAGCCAGGCTTGAAGTAGGGATGAGATAAGCTTAAGTTGGTTTGAGGTTAATGTAATACGACTTGAGATAAACTTTGTGTGGCTTAAGCAAAACTTGAACTGGTTTGTCTGTTTTGCCACTTAATCCAGCTAGGGTTAAATAAAGCTTGAACAAGGTTTAGGTTATTTTTGACCCAGAAATAGTAGACTATTAGTGGATTGGCTTCAGTCAAGCATACATATGTTGGTTTTAGCCTAACTTAACCCTTAAATGGTATATGGGTGAATTTTTACCCCATGTGAATATCATTTCACAATTTTGAGCTAAATGATAATATTTTCAGTTTGAAAAATAATTAACTTTTAAACTTAAATTAGGTTAAGCCTTCTGTTTTAACCAAAGAACAGTTAAAATACAATATTTTGTTAAAAACGTTTAAAATTTACATCTCAAACTTAAAAAGTATATTAAACTTAACCTTATTAAGTTTAAATAAAATAAAGGTAGGCTGCTTCGTTTTAAAACTACCAAGGTTAAAATGGGAGTATAGTACGTTATATACACTCAGCTGTACGAGCATATTTTTGTAAGGTGGTAAAAAAGGTAAGCATAGCATGATTTCTGATTTTGTATACGCCTATCTTTGGTAAAAGCAGTCAGAAAAATAAGACCTTTTTTTCCCTCGAATGATTTATTTTGAATCCCGACCTTTTGAATAAGGTTTGGACTATCAGTTTTTAAATAACAGAATTTTGTTCCTCTTTACCTAAATAGAAAGCATTGAATTAAAAAAATTTGAAGTAATTTATTCATTTTCATTTCAAATAAGCAATTAAAACTTAAACGGAACTAAAACGCACATATTTTCTTTTCTTGTCAAATAAAAAGTGATCATATTTTAAATGGAAAGTCACGTAATTTGTTGTTTTGAACTTTGAATGGCAGATAACAAAAATGCATTACATATGTACATATTTAGAAATCTAACAAAGATTTCTGTTAATGTAGGCGAAGGCTTATTACAATTTTAATCATATTAAGTATATAATAGATAAAATTTTCCAGAAAATTTAAAAAAATTGTCTATTATAGTTTACACCGCAATATTACTTTATTTATTAAAATCAATTGTTTTGGTACTCTGACTGCAACATTAAATAATAACAAAATGCTTAATTGTATTTTTGTATCAATTTTAGCTTGCAAAATGAAATGAAATATACCTTTGCAAAACTTATCAATTCGATGAAACAGTTTAAGGGTTAGACTAAGCTTTAGGTAAGCGTAAAATTCTAATTTGCGGAAGTTATACTCTAAAAGTGTTGCAGGCGTTGGGAGCTCTCTATGTCGCTGACTGAAAATATCAATAGAATGTTTGTTGGAAAGATTATACTAATGTTAACTCAAATGAAATTATAATCATTAACTATCCCCATTACACCGAAATAGGTCCATTTACGTGAGAACTATTTAATTTTAATTCCAATAATAGGTAACTCAGCCATGCCGGGTGCTGATAAGGTGTGTAATAGTAAAAGAAAAATTATATCGTTGTATAATTTTGCAGAAAAAGATTCGTTTATTCATGGTATCTTTAAAATGTACTTTGGTTTTATGCAACCCAAAAAGAATATTGTCTATAAAAGAAGGAGTTTCTCTAAGGGTACACCACAAATAGGAAAAGCTTTTAGTAGTAAAGTACATTAGACTGTCAGCTGTACGAACTTCTGAAACTTTAGTCGGTTTATTTCGAGCTTAATGAACTCGTTTGACATGAAACTTTATCTAGAATGAGATTAGTATTTCGGCGGTTAATATAAATTTCTTAGTTGGATCAGCAAGAAGTGCAGGGAATTGCTGCTCAGAGAGCACCCACAGGAAACAACTTTATTTCGATAGAATCAATTATTCAAATGAAAAAACTTTCACGTCGCCCTTCAGCCATTTCAGAGAATAAATAGCTCAACTAAGCTGAATCGAATAAAATTTCCGCGGTGAAAAAAGTAAAGCGGATCAATATGAGCATCCTTGTCCCAAAAAAATCTTGTAAAAGCCAGTGCAGTCAAATCCGATTACATCCGGTGCACCTAAATATGAATCTTGTTCGGCCGGACGGTGCACCAAAACTTAGGGCCCGGACTGGGTCTGATCGATATGCTTATCCGCGAAATCCATTTAGTTAACAACATGTTGAACTACTTCGGTTGATGTTCGCCTTTAATACGACTTCAAGTGATTTATGAACAATTTTTTGTCGGCCTCGATCGATTGCAATTTACGGATGCCATTAAAGGACGAACTGGAGCATGTGGTGCGACTTCCAGCACACATTGACATTATTATTCCTCATGTGGAGCAGCAGCTTCCAGCATTTCAGCATCAGAAGCTGTAGCCTGCACATCCTTGACTTGTTAAACAGCACACAAACTTTTAAAACTATTGCGATGACATATTTCTCCTAATATGATATTTTCCGTCACCCTGTGATTACGTTCCTTCGTTTCATACAAAGGAACCGCTCCCAGGCACACAACTCATTCAGTCGCGCTGATTTAATTTAGAAGTTAACCCTTACAGGACCATAAGGTTGCTAAGACTAAATATTAGTATTTAACTGCTTATTTTAGTTTATTTAAACGTGAAATAAATAAAAATCATAAGAAAACTACATAACAATGTGTAGTTTTTTTGGAATTTTATGGGAAATATTTTTCCCAGTGGACTATAAAAGTAGCACAAATTATAGTTAGAGTTATTATGCCATTTGTTTTATTCATTGGTTTATTATAACAAAATGTTAACTAAAATAATACAAAATTATGAAAATTGCTAATTGTGATATTCTGCGAAGCAATTTCTTTTGGTTGTGAAGCAAAGATGGACATTGCACATAGTGCATATATTATGCGTCCTATTTTCTATGCGGCGTTTAGCACAATTTGCACATCTTTTCATTTTTTCCGCTTTTTGCATGTTGTGTGCTGGCAAATTACGTTTTGTACCAATACGCTGCTTTTCAGTAGTGACTACAGTGGGCCTTGACCGTTGTCGACATGTATATTTATTTATTAGACCTCGTGCTATGTGTTGGCGATACTCCAGGCTGCTCAGAAGCGGTCCTTCCACGCGTTGCGCTTCATGCAACTTCATATATATTACATATGCGTTGTTTAGCGCTATGTCCAATAAATCAAAAAATAGGCGCAGGTAATATTTTATTTTTGCCTTACGGTCAACTTCATAGCATGCTTTACGCTGATCCATGAGGTCGACACCGCCCATATGTTTATTATAGCATATGATGACTTCCGGGCAAGTAATTTTTATTTTTTCAGCAGTTCCTGCCTGCCTTCTATTGACTGTACCAATCGATACCGGAGAAATAAAATTGGTCAACATATGAACCGATTTGGTGTCCATCCATTTTACAAATGATATGCCACTTGAACTTTCGGCATGAATGTCACCTCTCTGCATATTTTTGTCCAATGGCAAGGACTTGGGCACATTTTTCCTATTAGTGCGAACAGTACCACAGGCTTTAGTATTTTGTTTCATCAACTTGTATTGTAAAGCTGGAGAATTGAAAAAGTTATCAAAATACACTTCGCATCCAAGACCCTTTAGCTGTTCTGTTAGACTTAGTACAACAGATTCAGCTAACCCAACTTCAGCGTTCATTTTTTTGCCTGTGTACAAATCAAACTCAAAAAGGTAGCCTGTGGAAGACTCAGCCCTGCACCACATTTTGAAGCCCCATTTTATAGGTTTATTCTTGATGTACTGCTTCATAATGTTATGACCTTTGAATTTTATCATGTGTTCATCTATGGACTGCCTCTTAGAGTTGTTCATAGCTTTTTGAAAATATAAATTGAAGTGTTGCATGACTGGTCTAATTTTGAATGCTCTGTCCCTCGCTTGTGACTGATCATAATTATTACAAAAATGTAAATTTTGACGTATTTGCTCAAACCTTGTTCTTGGCATAACATTAGCAATGAAAGGGACACCCATGTCTTCATCAGTCGACCAGTAATTTCTAATTGTTGGCAAAACATGGTAACTCATTACAAAGTTCATGCCCAAGAATGCCTTCATTTCCTCCGAGTCAATCGTAAAAAGTCTTCCGTTTTGTTCTGCGTATCTAATACTTTCTTTTACTAGTATGTCAGTCACTAGCTTATCTAGTTGTGTCACTTCCATAAAAATATGCATTGGTGTCAACATATCTTGCCGATCAGAGAATAACTTTATACGGCCAAATTCATACTCATTTTCATGAAATGCATAAGGTATATAAGCGTTATTTTTCCATTGAAAATTAGGGACATCTTCCGAAGTCATGCACGAAACGGTACCTGGAGTAAAGCTTTGATCGGTTTCCTGAATAGAATCTTCTATTTCAACTATAGCGGTCCCATTTTCAATATCTTGAGCGATGAACTGCTGATCTTCTTCATCCAATTGTAGCTCATCTTCTCCATCACTGTTGTCTGCCATCAGTAACTGCAATATCTCATCATCTCGTAAGTGGAATTCTCTGCAACCTCTTCTAGCCATTTCTATGAATAAACCCAAAATATATAAGTAAATATAATAATTATTACGATAAAAAACAAAATACTCATAGTTTATAAAAATTTCACTTATGGACCACAGGGAATTATTTTTCCCATAGAATTATTTGTCGTTATGAGGCATTTGTTTCCATTGGTTCAAATATACTTTATTATTGCACAAAATTATACTTACCAGATAACATAAAATAGGTGTAAAAACACAGTAATTATATTATTACACGACACAATAAACTAAAATAATAACTGAGTGCAGCCCGTAAATGTTTTATCTTTGGCGCCAAATGATTGGACAGTTATTTTTTTTTCTAAACTTTCCCGGTTACGTGATTGCATTCGCCATATGTTCTATTTTGATATTCTGTATAAAAAATACTGATAAGGTTATAATTAAATACGAAAATCACCAATTTTAAAATGGGGAAAAATGTTTCCCTTAGTCATGAAAGGGTTAAAGGACGCTAGGCTCGTCTTTTGTCACGGCCAACCGTACACACGTTGCCAGCGGCGGATTAATCTTCTCCTTAATTAAATAAATGAGGTAAGCGGGACGGATTACTTAAGACCTTTCGCCCAAGTTGCTGCAGTTGCTTTAAAATAAGGAGGAATGTGCACGAGAAACGAGACGACATAAATTGTATGTAAGTATTTCTTCTGCTTTTCAAATATCTTTGAAATGAAGACAAAAGTAAAAATAAGTGCAAGCATTATTCTCAAGGAACAAACTAGGAATAGTGAATAGAGTATACATGAAAAATGACGTCTGCCATTTAAAACAAATATTTTTTTCAAATTTCCAACCGTTCTTTTAATTATACCGGGTGATTCTTAAAAGTGTATTCCAACATACATATACCCTCTAAAATTACTCCCTCATGCTTTTTTTAAGTTGAAGTTTTTTGTTGATTTGGACACTTCACAGAATCGCTGGATATATGTTGGAACACGTCTTTGCGAATCTTCCTGTATATCAGATTTTTACGACCATATGAACAAAACGTAATTTTTCGAGTTTTAAGATAAGTAAATATAATTCTAGGGAATGTTTTCGAACACATCGAATTGAATTTTGGATAAAATTGTCTCACCGATTGAGGTTACTTATAAGACGTAAACTATCCTTAAATTTTCAAATAAAAAAATTAAAATGATTCCTCTAGGACATGTTTTTGATTTAATCTCATAGATTATACTTATACAAATTTCGAACTAGATCGACTCAACGGTTTAGACGTAGGGATAGATGGACAGGACAGTTTCAACATTTATTCATTTTTATTTTATTTAAATATTTAATCAAATGGAATCAAATTCCATTAAAAATGTTAAAGTAGAATCTATAATTGTGAAAGTTTGGTAACATTGGGCCTATTTCGAAACAAAAAACTTAAACTATTTTGAATGCATGTTACCCTTGATAAGGAGATTTCGTACTTATAAAATTGTCTTATGACTTTTTTTAACAAAAAATCGAAACAAGCTCATCAGGATCGCAATCTGTTTTTTAGTTTGATTGGTATGTAAATGACAATTTGTTGAAATATTGATATATCATAATTTTCGATTTAGATAGTACCATATTTCTGGACGAGTGGACCTATTCTGAAAAATTGTTTCATAATAAAAAAAAAAAAGTTTTTTAATATCAAGTATCTATCCATTCAAGTATTAATGATTCATCACTATAAAAAATTATATAAAGTTGCTATCAATAACTTTTGCCATAAATATATAAATTATTTCCCAAATTCTAACAAATCTTCTCCGACCCCAAAAGAAACGCTTAAGCCATTAAAAATTCTTCCCAAATACTTTCATATTCTAATGTAAATCATAAAATTTGACCGAAAGATTTACAAAGTTCGAAAACCCAGTTTTAAGTACCATATACATCAAAGAAAATTCAATGCAAAATTTTCTTGTTTCTGATAGTTACAAGTAGATAAAACGAACCACTTATAATTATTTCTGTTTAGTTTATATTAAAATGATCAGCACTAACATAAAACACTCTTTCAAGGTATTGATTTATTTTGTTTTTATGTTACGTTTATGAGTTTTACTTTAACACTTCTTCTCAATTGTCTTCCGTATATTGGGGATGTGATAGGAAATAAAATTATATGAGTATTAGCAACAAATTAAAACTTTTGTTCAAGAATTATGGTCTTTTCACGTTCACTTTTTCAAAAATGTTCGAACTAACAAAGTAATTACACATCACAAGTATTTGGTGTAATGATAGATCTTAAACCAAAACGCTTCTTAAATATACAAGCACTGACGATAAAGTGACTTATTTCAAGGGATGAATAATTTTTGTGGCAAAATGAGAATAAACACTGAATTTGAGAATGTTCTTAGATTTCCTTCATTATATACGAATTTAAAAGGAGTAAATAAAATTTAATAAGAAAACCAAACGTTTTTTGTCAAATGCGTAGCGTCATTTGTTTAAAAAAAATGTTTCGAAAGGAATGCTTCGTATATGCCCAATAAAAAGATGATAATTTAACAATCATCTTGCTAACTAGGTGGTTAAACTCGACAAATATTTGCTATTATTGCTTACATTTTTCTCAGTATGGGCATAGTTGGTGCTCACGTAAGCAATTTGTTGACAAACTCACCTGAAATGAAAAAGTTACATAGATATAATTAAGCTGAATAATAGTTCACTGTGTTAAGTCTTAAATATGTAAACATTAATTGTATGTATATAGCTAAAATACCGGCCTTATCCGCCGCATTTCGAATTTTTCCATCCCTAGCTAAAATATTTCTGCCCAGCAGGCGAAGCAATGTACCCGGGCTTCTACCAAGTGGGAATCGTAATTTAAGTGATTAATTAAATTCGCAGCAGTTTAAATATTCTTTCTGGTATCACTTAAAATATCACGAACCTCTGGAGAATCGCGAGAAGGCTTCGTAGCATTGTCTGTTAAGTCTTTCCACTGAATTTGTTAATTTATATACATATTTAGCGAAAAGTATTGCTTCACTTAGCAATTCCATATTGTTTTGGTTGCGAAAGAAAGAAAAAGCGTAGTTTAAAGACTATAAAGTAAAGATAAATTTTTACCTGAGGGAAAGTTTCGGCAGAGTCAGCAAGGTGTGGCTGGGTTCTATCAAATATTTAATTAGTGAATCAAAAAGATAATTTGCCACTCTTCTTTTTGAAAGGAAAAGTTTTTCTACCCAATTATAAAGAAATATGTATTAAGAAAAATCAGAGCATGAGAGTGCAAAGTGATGATTTTCTTTCAATATTAATTTTTATCTTGGTATATTACGCATACATATTATTACTAAAAACAAATAAAATACGAAAAATGTTATCGTTTACATCTACCAGCCTTTTAGATTTGTATTTTATTATAATATGATTTTATGTGAACTTATATTAAAATCGTCTTTTCGTGCTTTATATATGTATATTTTCGGTTTTCGAGAAAAATATTCAAGGACATACAGAGATACACTGCGGTCACCGTAAGGGACCAATTTTTAGTATTTGGAATTGCAAAAATTGAAATTCTACTTTACCAAATTTATATTGATATAATCGTTCTGTTTGATCATTCAATTTTTAGTATACGGAATTGTAAAAATTTAAATTGTATAATAGGTTATCAAATTTGAATTGATAAATCGTTCTGAACGATCGTTTCCCGATTAAAATGAATTTAAAAAATTAAATATTTTTAACTTTTTAGCATGCAGCAATGGAAATTCCAAATTTGAGTGGAAAATCGTTCTTAAAGAATTAAAAAAAAGTTGTCCTTTGCTTCAGTTTTTGCTTATTCTGAATAAAATAGAAATGCTTTTATAAATAGATAGAAATATGACTTGTGAGAACTTTAAAGTATCATATGCATATCCCTCAAAAGACTTACGTAAATAAATTCTAAAACAAATAGTTTTTTACATGTGTAAAAAACTTCTTGATTCTATACTGAAGAAAAAATTAATTTTTGCGAAGGCACCGAATATGTATTTTCAAACATTACCTGTAAAGTGAAAAAAAAAATTGCGGCGATTATACATTAAAATGCGCATTCTGTGTGTTTTCGATTTGAATAAAAATCAATTGTTGATGTTGGTTAAATAGGGAAAATACACAAAATTTAAAATGTACCACTGAATCCACCCGCTTTACTTACAGAAGCTCTTAAAACAAATTCGGCTAATGTAAACTAAATATTACAAATTTCAAGATGTAAAAGAAGCTTCACTATGACAAAAAAAAAGTTTTTATAGTGCGACTTCACAAAGTACATACTTAGGAATGTTAAAACATTTTGAAGGAGTAGGTACTACCGCATGACTTGAATATTGTTTGAAATATCTTGGCACTGCATGCGATCAAGTCAGTGATTAGCATAAATCTTTCCATAATACCATTGAAAATGAAAGAAGGCAAAGCTGGCTACAAACGTATACATGTATTCGCAATTCTAAAGACTGAGATTAGAGCTGGAATGCAAATCCTCGTAATTTATTTTAATGGAAAGGATACGTGAAAGATACCCTCGCAATTTATATTCTTGTTGTCTGTTCGAGTACATCAATAACTTCATACGCAATGCGGTCATTCTTATTTTCCGTTTTATTTTTTTCCTATTGCTAATTTAGAATTCTTTGTTTGAAAAGGGTTTCTGTACCTTTTATTCTATTATTTATTTATTGTGCCTTAAATCCTTGCGATGATGTATCTATATACATATACTAATAAGGGTGCTTTCTATTGTGCAAACAATTTGTTAGATGACTTTATTTATTTATTTTTACAAACTCATCAAAAGTGCTTAAACCAACTTGAACCAATTAAAAAGGTAAAACGAGCAAAAAGAACCTATCCTCTCTTTTTTTTATGTACAACTTGTATACTTTACTTTTTAATTATATTGACATAATGTACCTATAATATTAAAATCAATAGTTGCGCTTAGTCCAATGCTTCAAATTAATGCCATTTATAATTTCCATGTGTTCAACATTTTGTTTATTCTAAATACATACACCTAAAACTTTTTAAAAAACAAATTATGTATGTACTTTTTACCTGAGGTTTGGGGAACCCCAGTATAACACCCTAGGGCTAAGAATATATAAATATTGGGAATTTAAGGCAAAATTATAACGATTATAGAATTCAAAAAGTCTAAAGTAAACCTTAAAATAAACTTCAACTAGGTTAAAACCAAGCTTGAGATAAGCTTAAGGGGTTGCATACATCCCGATTGGTCGAAAAATTCTTTGTTAGTAAATCATCTCAAGAATATATTTTCTACAAAATTTCATAAAGATCGGAGTATTGGTTTAAAAGATATAGACTTATAGCGCGCGTTACCTGAAATGATGAGTTAAACTTTAAACGTAACTATCTCAAAACTATGTTTTTGCTATAATAGGTAAGAGAAACTTCTACCGCTCTAAAAAGGGAACTCCATTTTCTCACTTCAAGAAATGTTAAATTTTTTAGGACCAAATAAAGCACGATCTTCTAAATACTATATTTTATTTTCGGTGCGCGTTACATATTTTGATAAAAAAATTGATTGTATCGTCGAACGAGTTTTAATACTCAAAATGAGAGTTACACTTGGTGCGGGCTTATTTATTTTATATAAACCCAAATTTTACTATAACTTAACTTAGAATAAAGGGTATTCGTATATATTCGTATACATATATGTATAACATTTAAAAAATAATAAATATGTAAAAACCCAACATGGAAATGCTTAGAAAAAAGCTATGTATTTACAGAAAAACAAAAGACTAAGATAAGTCTAAATAAGAGTGGCCTTATAAATCCTTTGTAAATGAACAGGGTGCTTGGGTGTAGCTCAGCTAATAATTTCATTTCTACGGCTTGTGGGGCCTAGGGCGGAACGCTTCCACAATTAATTTCGTATATTCCATTTCGGGGCTACTTTACTTTAACTACGGGGCTACACTCGCGACTGATGACGTGCCTTTCTATTCGTAGCTCGGCGGGCGAAGATAATGGAATCGGCTGTCGCTTTAAAGCTCCATGGCGAGAAATTCTCGCACCAATTTCCGCCAGGAAAAGGTCAGGTAACAATGTATGTGGGTTCTGGCAGCTTTTATTGGCACACTTATTCTCCGGCGGTGCTAACAATGGCCCTAAGACGTACCTCCTATCACTTTGATGTATCAGATGCTTTTGGGAAAATGCGAATTTCCATGGGTTTAGCCCCGAGTTCGCTCAGGTGTACACTTTAGTCTGGGATCGAATCTAGATGCCTGCGAGAAAAGGTATCTCCTATGCACAAGGTTAGATTTTGAGCATAATGCCTGAATTCAAGTCTGTATAAAATAGAACCAGAGAACTCGAGGTTACGGGGAGTTCTCTGGAGGGATATCCGTGCCAAAAGTGGTGTTTCTTGCACATATGTGGGAAAATGAACCCTCTAAACCCTTCCGGCAGCTTAGTTTGTAACCATGAAAAATGAGCCTGAATATTACTCCTGGTAATTGCGGTTTTCGAGTAGAACGTAGCGCGGAGCTATAACGAAAGGATTGAGATTGCTTTGGAGGGATAACAGAGGTGCTTGAAATTCCTGGCCACACATCAGAAGCTACGATGAACCACCCGAGCTAACCGAAAGGGCTAAATGCGAAGTGGCATCGAATAGATTCTAATTACATGACAGAGTAATTAATCCGCTCCAGTGACGCCCACACCTATCTTTCAATATGATTACGCCCGACGGTTCTCTTACATATATCGAAAATTTACTCACCTTCGTCTGTTTCGTAGGTCTCCATCTCAATTTCCTCCGCGCTTTCCTTCCCCATGGTCTGGCGTTTCAAGTTACTTTCTTTTCAACAATTTTGTTTTCCTTTCAGAACACAAGCACAAAAAGCACTCGAAGTCAAAATTATAACTAGCAACAAAAACGGCAGGTATGCCACTGACACTTCACATAATTATTTGCTACATACGTTCGTAGAATGTTTTTGTTCAGATTCGGGAGTAGAAAAAATATTTATTGCATTTTGGTGGATAGCATATTTTCTTTCTCTACGATTTTAGTGTTTGTTAAGCAACCCTTTTTTTAGGGCCAAAAATCGATCTTTCTGAGGAAAGTTCGTTTAGATAGTCAAGCAAAGTTCATTATTTCAGCACTACTATTACCAGAGTAAAAGTTCATGAACAATTAAGCTATGCTTAAGCTAGGATTAAGCCAAACTTAAAGTAATCTTGATTTAACTTAAGTCAGACTTAAACAGGTCTAGTTTAATCCGGTCCTAAAGCTAAGTTAGCTTAACTAGTACTAGCGACCACTTCCATTTTACCGAAGACAGCTCTGATTTTTAGGTTCGACCAAAGCTCGTTTTTCCAAATACTTAAGTATATGTACTTATATTCCAAACAAGTTAACCTTTCGAGCCCAGAAGAGGTAATTTTGACCTGACATGTTTTTTTTTGTTAATCTTGTGGTTACTTATTTTTATATACTTTTTTCAATATAACTTTGCCTATATAATCGCAATGAAAGAACAAAATATGGTATCAATATTTTTTTGTTAAGCTTATTGAATAAAGGATAAAATATTTCCTCGGTTGAAATGTTTGAGACAGTTTGAATTTTGAAGTTAAAGAATATGATCAACGTTTTTTCTATTAACTTTCTTTATAATTTAGTAATTGTTTTAATAAAATCATATAGATTTTTACTTTGAAAATTAAAATATTTAATAAGGAGACGTTTAACATTGAATGGTCAATCTCTAAAAAGGGAGGATTCACTAAAACTTAATTCTTTTCAAAATGTTTTACAAAAGAGTCCTTTCACAAGTATAATTATGTAATTATGCAATGCCTAGATGTTTTAAAGGACTAGGAAAACTTTAGCAGAAAATATTATGAAATTGGATGGGCCTTTTGTGAATTATACAAATTCAGAAAGTAGTATTCTATCCAGTATATTTCCATGAAAAGAAAAACAAGGCTACAAAATGAAAAAGAAATTGAGAAGATATATGATTGAAATTGTGTTAATGAATCTTAAATTAATCAGATAAGTTTGAAGTTTTATCTCTTATCTGTTATTAATTATTATTGTAATCTATAGCGTTTATTTGGTGTATACTTTTAACTAACAGATTAAATTTATCTCTTTCATTTAATTTCAAATTGACGTAATAGCCATGGAAAACTTTGACTCAATATTTATACAAATATACGTAACAGATGATATGATTTTCATATTCTCGAAACGAAGCATTCAAAACTTCTGAGGGAACACTTTTTGAGTTTAAGCATAAAATTGAAATATAACCCTGTACCTCACAATCTGTAGGATGATAGATCTATTCCACCTCAAAGAAAATTTGTTCTATTTCCAAAGAATCGCAGAAATGTGAACTATTCCGGTCGTGTAGAAGAGTTTCTCAACAAGATTATGGATGCAGTTGCCGAGAATGTGTATAGTAGCAAACGTTTTCCTGGGATATGTCAAGAGAAATTGCATAAGCAATTCGCTTTACCCTGTATAACTTTTTAAAATTTCTCCGCGGAATATTTCATTTTGTGTGAGAATGGGAGGGTTAAAGTATCATTTGATTTGGAAAAGTGAGATTTTGTTTTATATACCAAAGTTTTATCTTTTTTAACAAAGTTGCATAAATTGTCCTATCTTAATATGTTTATGCACATGTTAGTTAAATGACTTAGTCTTCTGAAACCTAAATATTCATTTAATTAAGTAATTCATTAAATTTAAACAACATTGAATGTAAATGTCTTAAGTCACGTAGCACTTTGGAGATTATTGCTCGCAATACTTTATTTGAACTAATCTTGGTGGAATAGTTTTCATTAATTTAATTATTTCTTAATTATTTACAACTAATAATTATACTATTATTCTTCAATTTTATTTGAGAGATTCTATAAATTATGTATAGCTTAATATAGTATTACTGAATATTATTGTAGCTTTAAAATTCATGAATTATAAATTAAACTGTATGTAAATCATGAAAGGGAAATATGCTTTCAAACACTAAAAAAATATCAAATAATTTACATACATGCAGAGCTAGTTCCAGGTACTTGTATTTTATGTACTTTTATGTACATTTTTTGAATGTTTTTATGAGCTTCATGGGTGGAAAATAGGCCACCTTCTAGAAACTAACCATAAACATAAGTAGACTTGTAATTTCGTGGTACAGAGGAACTCACAAATTTCCCACTTAACGAATTATGCCTTTACACGTGTAAAATTATTCCACGAGAAAACCCTGTAGTAACTAAGCACTTCTAGTTTCAAAGTAAATGTAAAAGAGACTTACTTTAAAATTCAAGTAGAACTGTTTTTAGTAGGTATCAAACAGTTTCCTTTAATATTGCCAACATTTTTAAACTTCCATTCAAGCAAGATATTATAGCAAAATCTGTTACCATAAAGTTTCACGAAGACTTAATTTAGTGGGAATGAGTTACAGCGAAGGAATTAAATCCATAAAATGGTTCTGCATTTACAAATTAAAACTTGGAAATTTCAACTTTTACAAATGAATAAAACAAAAGCACACTCTCTTTGATGTTGGACTAAAAGCAGCACAAACATTTGAGAAAAACAAAAGTTTAAAAATGAAATTTCCATTTAGATTTTTAAAAGGAGGAAAATCAGAGAAAACTGGAATATAAGGAGTAAAATAATTGAGTTCGTTTACAATAGCTACATATTAAAACTTTGAATAGAAGGAATATTGAACTCAAAGTAAGCTTGTTCAAACTTTAGAAAAATCTGATTCTATGTTTACATATTCTTACATGATTCGGAAACTTTCGAGTCTTGCGGAAATCTAATTAAAATGTAATCGTGTTGGTGTAACTGAATTCTATTACATTTTAGGAGTGATGTAAGCAATTGGTAAACATTGAAGGCTGTTTGAATAAAAAGTAGTAAGTAGTATAGTAGAACCAAATTTTTATTACACTTTTCTAATTAAAAAAAACAACACTTTTTTCCTCTTTGAATAAGTTTTAGTATCTAACTCCGAAACATAAAGTTTATATCATATCTACAAACTTTTCCGTCTTAGGTTTTCTCCCTTGTATTTTGTATTTCTACATAATTCGCATGTTAACAGTTTTAGAGGAGCTTTTATTAATAAGTTATTTATAAAAGAAACCCAATCAAATTATCTTATTATCTAAAAAATCTTAAGCATGTTTTCTTAAGCTCTCTTTAAAGATTGGAATAATTGAGCCGAAATTTCAGAAAATTGAGATGGAAAGATGTTTGCTTATCAGAATTATTGTGATCGATCCATAATTAATACTACTTTGTTATATTCCACGGCTATAGATTTTGTATTATTTCATAAATCAATTTGTAGCCTTCTAACAAATTTTGTTGAAACCCTGTAGGAACGTTCAATTGGAGCCAAAAGTGACCAATATGAGAAAATCATTTGTCAGCCGTTTGTATGCCCGAAATATTTAACATTACAATTTTGAGAGCTTTCTGCTGCAATTTTATTAATCTTCCCATTATATTCTGATATAAATTAGAGAAAATGTTAAAAATGTTTCCAAGAGGTTTCTATAAATAATTATATATGAATCCTGAAAATAGGCAAATTAAATAACAATTTTACGTCAATTGATTTGATATTTTACAAGATAAACGCGAGCTTTTCACCGTTGGATAAGTAGAGAAAGCTATTTAAGGATTTTCTTAAAAATATTTTTAGAATAATAAAATCAGGACGATCATTTTTGCATATTCGTCATTTTCGATGTTGAACTTTCGAACTTTTCTACAAGCTTTCATAAAAATCCGGAAAACAGACAGTTCAATTTCCGTGGGAGGAAATCGTTATTAAGTTTTCATTAATTTTGTTAATAAAAGCTTTTACAAATCAGATTTTAATTAATTCTGGAAGGTTATAAGAAAATTTACATTTCCTTCTAATAAAACATTAATTTTCAATATCTTTAATTAATATTAATGAGACATGATTGAAAACCGCGTTGCTTCGTTCATACGACTGAAATATGTAAGTGTAAACTTTTGCTGCTAAGTTAAATGTTTGTAAATATGTATATCGATACCTTTCAAAATTGATTAGCTGTAGTTGCTATCTTCTATTATTTTAATCAAAAGCTGTGTTCTGTAGACTGGGAGTAATGATAAAAAATTCTATTAAATGGAAATATAAATCTTCAAATATTTAACCTTTACTTAAAATGCCATTTTTATTCAAGAAGTTGGTAGAACATAACAAATATTTTATATGAAATGAGCGAGGGAGAAGGGTATTGCCGAAATATCTGAAAACTTTCAGCTTATTCCGGATACCGAATGAACCCGGGGAAACAACCGGATGTGTAAGTTGTGCATTTTTAAAGCTTCCCACCCTTTTAGCGGGATTGAAACTTCTGAAAAGTTTCCATTACTTAAGGACGTAGTCTGGTGAATAATTAGCACAATCCAAAATCAAGTCGGGCTTGTGGAGATCCGATTCCTAGACAGATATAAGCATCCTTTCCAAAACGATATTTTATTGCCTGGCAGAGTTAAGTGCGGTAGTTGGGCAACAACAGAGAGGAGCACCAACTGGAAGGAAGTAGACGGAAAAGGAGGGGTTTTCTGTTGGTTTTAGAACTGTCTAGTTCCGAATTAAAATTTAGTTTGAAACTTATTTGAACTGGCAGGGAGATTCCTATGCACCACGTGTATGTTCGGTAAGTTCTATATTTTCAGCTGCGCATAGTTTTGTGTGAATTGCAAAGTTTCTTAATCCACTTTAAATTTGTCGAGGACCGGCATTATATTAGTGTATGCAAGTGATTCCAATAGGTTCCTCTATAGAACTTAATATAATTAACAATTAGTGAAATGTTTTATGTGATAAGGCTGATTTTTTCGTTAAACTGGTCGGAGCATAATCAAAGCACATATTAAAAAAAATTAACGATCGAAAAAACGTAATAACCAATCACTATAAGGCACTAAAATACTGTCAACTATCGCCGATAGTTTTAAAAAATCCACCAATTTATCGACCACTTTCTCAAAGTCCCGTGGACCAAAAAGGATCAATTAAGCGCACAGTTCACGCACACAGTTGCTTGTCGCGCGGACACAAAACTCTCTTACTAAGGTAAAATCGCCTCATAATTCAGTCGGATTTCTAAGCATCTCGACAGTATGAATTAAAACCGACACTGAAATAAATAACTGAACGGAACGCAACGCGTGCGGTGTGCTCAAAGCACCGTGCCCTGCGAACAACTTGTCGAAAGTTCTCACCGCACCCAGAGCCAATCCCTTGTTTTGTAGGTGGGAAGGGTTCGGAACCATCCCTCAAAGAACGCGATACGGTGGGCGGAGGGGTTAACAGACACAGATTTGGGGCTGGTCTGGACGGTCAGAGAATCAACAGAGCGAAACTATAAAATTCGTGTCGAATTTGCAATCTTGGCTGATGGACCATCCCCTAGAATTAATATAGAACTCACGTTCGACTCGAAAAACAAGAACCCGCACGTTCCCATGAAAAATCGTAACTAACTGATGAGGATGGAGCTTTAGACGACACAGCTGGCGGAGCGCCTGTTGGGCTCAGGGGTGGTGTGCCGGTGTGCGGGCGGGAACGTCGAAAGGTTCTTCAAACAGGAAGGCAACTGGGATATGGCCAGTTTCAGAGGGAACAGCAACAAGAGTTCGCTTTTTTTTATCTACATAAAACTTGCAGATTGCTAAACAAAACAGACACAGGGCACAAGGTGAGTAAAGTAGTTTTTTTCCACTATCAACTTGAATGGGACTGTATAGTGTATAGTACCAGTACTAGGGGTGGACGCATATGTGCTTTGACCCAAACTTGTCGACACCATGGATTAAGCTGAGCACCATACAGTGCAACTAAAGGTGGTAAATAAAAAGCGAAAAAGCGAAATGTTGGAGCTGAAAAAGGCGGGATTAATCGCTTTATAGTAGCACAAAGAGCCCGGAGCTTCTCCACCCCTTCAACATCCTCCCTTCCTATCTATCGACCCTGATATGCATGGGCTCCAATTAACAATGGGAAGCACATTTCTCTTTCTTCTGTAACCCCCCCTATGAACAATACCTCGGAGCAAAATAGAATAAAAAGCCTTTCACAATGCACTGAAAAAGTTTCGAAGAAAAATACAAACCCGGAGGTAGATTTCCTTTATTGGGTTCTACCCACGTTAACCCCCACCTCATCCCTTTTTAGGGCAGTTTTCGCCTATCCTCTACCTCTTTTAATAGAAGCCGGTATAACACAAAATTATGATAATCACTAGTGACGTGCTTAGTAAACAAATTTTGGTGTCCTTAGCCGCAAAATGGAAATTGCTTTGCCTACAAATGGAAGGAATTTAACCCGAAACCGGCCTTGGATTGGCGCTTAGAGGTTAGACAGTTTTGTAACCGAAGGCACTTCTATACCTATACCTTGCCGTAACCCCCCAACCTTCCATCAAGGAAGGTGTACATGACCGTTGGAGGCGACTCGTGCAGCGCGTTTTCCACCTTCCTCGCCGTATGTTGTTTCTTCGTTAGAAACACGCCTTTTCGCTTCGGCCGCAGTACCCCTTCTTAGCACCACAAACTGCGATAGCCTGAGGTTAACAAAATTTTCAAAGGCAACAGCCGGAAGAGTCTTACGGGAAATCAATATACGTTTTCTTCCCAACAATGGTTGTACCGATGAATAATTGATCGAACCCTAGTGGGGGTGGCAGGTGAGGAAAAGAACCACCGAGCCTTCGATCCCCGAGTAAATTTACCGGGGTATGAATAACTTAAGTTCTAATTGCGCACCTCTGGCAGCGCACTGCGTACCCCACATCTTGCACCAGGAGGCTCAAAATGCTCGGGATGTCTTACACCATAGGCAGATTATTATAATGAAAAGCACTGGAGGATAACGACAACTCCTTTAGAAATTGGGATTATCTCGATCTCATGCCACGTCAGTTGAAAACCACTGACTGGGTGACATCCCTGCCTGTTAATTGTTCTGCTATTTTTAGGCCGATTCGCATCCACTGGTTTGAAACTAGAGACGTTTCTTGATCCTTCCGAAGGGAAGAATCGGTTAACCAGTTGTTGTGCAAATTGGCGCTCCTGCATACATTAAAGTCGATTTGCTTGTTGCTTTGAGTAATTTGTTTCACATATCCTTCAGCCTGCTGGCACATTGTGCGTTCACATGGAAAATTGCAGACCTTCCTCAGACCCAGGACTGACTTACAATTGTCTTTTGGATTTCAATTATCTTTCGTAGTTAGAAAAGGGTATATAGAGCACGCCATTCTGATATTAACAACATTCAGAATCCGTATGCGAATGTGGAAAAGGTCAAGTGTATTGCGTGATTTCAAAGGCAACCATCTGAATAAAAAACTGAATCCTTGAAGCAAATTTACATTTGTATGTTTTTTTTTAGAAAGATGGCTTCATACAAAAAGGGAAGAATGCTTATCCGAACAGTTTAAAGGTAGTTCGTACATTTTTAATCTTGTGCTTTGCCGGTATAAATTCAAGAAGAAACAGTACTAAAAATTAAGCTTTTATTGTACGGCGATAAATTTGCAAAATGTATGGTTCCCTAGATTTTATTGTTTGAGCTTTTCTTTTATTTGTTCTATTCGTCCTTAATGAAGTATTGACGAATCGATTTTGAAACACTTAAATTGTTTTTCTTTTTTGTTTGTTTTTTTATATTTAATTAAAGCTTAATTTGTGTCTTTATATTTGAACTAGATTGCCCACTCCCGGCGTTGTCTGGGCTACCTATGTATTATTTGACTTAAATATGATAGTTCTCAAGTATCCCAATTAATATTATAAAGCCGAGGTGTAATGTGTTTGATTTAAAACCGAACAGTGTAGCAGAGATCTGTTGTTTACTTAATTTAAACCAACCAACCACTAACAACTTCAGCTGTTCCCGAGATTACCATGAATAAACAGACAGACAGACAAAATTTTTAAAGAATAGTCTAAATTGGGCCCGACAAAATCCTCTACCTGGCAGTGAAAGTTGCATCAAAATCGATTTAGTCGTTGTATGTAATCATTGTATGGATTTTTATATAATTTAAATAACCATATGAGCTTATAATAGAAAATTTATTTTGAAACTATAGACATACACTTGAATTTTATTAATCCATTAATCCAAACTAACACTATAAATGCGAATCCGTAATGAAAAGTATATGTTTATGCTGATTCTGATGCTTATGCATATGCTTATGTTTATGCATTCATTGGTTTTGGAAGAGAAGAGTAACAACGCGAAAATCAGCTTTCATTTATAAATAGTAGTATGGTAGATGGTATGCCAAAAACTACCTATCATGTATTGCATATTTTGTGTTTTTGGTAGTTGGGAGCGATACGTTTGACCTATTTCGCTGATATCTAGTGATTGACGGTTCGGTTTTTTAAAATTCGTATATGTGTACTTAGCTTCATAAAATTTCACTTATTTTGCTTATTTTTGCTTTTTGCTATTCAATAGTGCTTTTGGTCAACTGGTGAAAGGTTATTTTCTGTATGGACAATAATAAAAGCTTCAATATCAGTTTTTAAAGTAAACGAAATTCTTTAAAATTGTCACGTCCAAGAAATTTCCTTGACAGGAATACAAATGATTAAATTATTAATTCATAAGGCAGCTGTTTAGTTCCACAATATTTTTACGTGTCACTTTATAAAGCAAACACAGCTCCAGAAAACCATTTAAAAATACTGGATTCAAGTGTATGTATCATATGAGAACACTAGCTTTCTGCCCGATCTCGAAATAAATAAAAATATAAATTGAGAACGTAAAAGAAATAAGTAAAAATTAAGTGAGCTGTTCATCTTAATCTAATACCTCTTTGTAAACTAAGTTCATGGTGTTCCCTTTTGGGGCTAAGATCAGCCGACTGTGGCAGAACTCACCCTAGAACATGCTACATAAAACTGACCGTGAGAGGAGCAGTCCTTTCTCAAGTAAATGTCTACCATTTTCAACGACAACATGCCGAACGCTGAAACACATCATTCTTAACTTTCAACCAAAAGCCTAAATTCCAATTTTCATGGTTTTAATCGTAGAAATGACGGAACTCCCATACAAACTTTCATCCCTTATTTTACCGTTTTAAGGGACGATTTTCTAAAAAAAACTCTGAGACACGTCACTTTAAATTTCTAACCAAAAGGCCAATTACCAATTTTCATGGTTTTAACTATAAAAATGACGGATTTTCATACAAACTTTCATCCCCTATTTTACCCCCTTAGGGGAAGAATTTCTTAAATTCCTTTTGTAGTGGATGCTTACGTCACAAAAGAAACCTACTGTCCAAATATCATACAATTAGCTTCAGTGGTTTCGGTACAGCTTTGATGAATCAGTCAATCAGTCATGACATGTTCTTTTATACGTATAGATATCCGTTTTCATTTTAATTAAATTAAACAACATCTGCTATGTTTTTTTATCTATCAAACTATTCAATGACTGTGTAAACCATAAACAAAAGTTACGTATTTTAGACAATCGGTTACGGATCAGATTTCGTAATAATCGATTCCCATAGAAAACAATTAAAAAATTTCCAATTTCTTACTCGATGCGACGATAAGAAACTAACTGTTTTGAATTAAATTGTTAATATTCCATAACAATGGTTTATGACGGAGTTTGTTTCATTTGAAGCCACAAAACCACAAATGTTGAGCTCATTAAATGGAAAATTCTGAAATTTATTATTCAATCCACATTTAGATATTAATTAACTGCAACGAGAACTTCATTTTCTGTCCGGCCCAGCTACTACGCATTGTTCAAGGAAATGCGGATGCATTTGACACCACCCCCAGGCATGAGATCCAGCTTTCGCCCAGGAAATTCAACTTTTTTTGCCAGCTATGAGACTAATATCAAGTGCAGAATTTCCAGCATTTTCCCGAGAGGGAGTATATCAAAACGTGTTACGTTGCCATGTCCCATAAAAATAGAATTTAAGTTTGCCGTAGAGAACTGGCGCACTGTTCCGGGCTTCGGGTCATCACTGGAGTTTGGCTTTGTAACTGAGTATCGTTCGTATTGGGAATTCAAGTGTCAGCTTAGCTAGACCGTAAAGAGAAGGATAAGAAATGTCCGGTCCTTAGGTACGAAAATAAAACAAACGAGAAAATTTCCTTATTCTGTTCTTAAACCTCCATTCGTCTGAATTATCTTTAGTTCGCTGAGGCTGTCTTTGACCGAAATGTGTTCGCTCCAGTTGTTTACATGCCTAGAAATAGGCACCTAAGCACGTCAATCTGATTCAATTCTGGCCAAACAAAGCCAAAATTGTTAGATATAGCTTCACATTAACAGCAGTTCCGGGACTACATTATTATTATTTATGTTAGATCTAAATCGATATATTCCAACTAATTTTGCTCCATATTTACTAATAGTTTCTGTTTAATGCTGTATATATATTAGCTGTTAGTGCTTTGCCTAAACCATTTGATTTGTACTGTATGTAATTCATTTTGTGAAAGAAAGCGATACTCAACCCGCAGCAGTGTATTAAATCTCATTATTGGTAAGGCTTAAGCGACCTGCTATTACCATGAAATTTTATTAATCATTTAATCTCTCATAACTCTCATTTATCAAACTAATCAATCGGTTTACCTAATTATCAACCAACGACCTCCATACAAGCGATCACAAAAAAGCCTAAGTACGTATTTACACAGAAATCATATTGGATCGATTGTTTCAAAACACTAAAACTAATTTGAAAAATGTATAGTAATACTTTCTTGGTTCTACCTAAATGTCCGAAGCGCAGCTAAATTAATTTATTATTTATAAATAAATAAATTAACTTTGAATGCACATTATTTTTTATAGTGAGGATAATTTGTCAATTTAGTTTCTTTTAATTCTGGAAATGGTTTTGCGATAATTTGTAATTTTAACTATTATGTATATACATACATATATAAAACAGAAGAACCTTGAACTTTTATAATACATTATAATACATAGTACCTACGACTGGCACATTTTCTTTAATTTTTAATACTTGTTGTTTGAACTGTAGAATAATAAATAATAATGATTTTAAAGAATTTTAAAGATATTGTTAAAACGAGATGAAATTGTGAATTTGTCTAATATACATAGCTTTTAAAGCATGTAGGTGAATTAAATTGTTGGGCAAAAGATATAATATATTGCATAAAAACTTATCTCTTATGCCAAAATGACTTATTTGTCTTTTTTGTTTTTAACTTTCTACCATATTCCTAATGCCAGAATTCAAAATTCGAAACGTCTGAGAAAGTAAGCTAGAGCTTTTAACGACTGTAATAAGCAGCGTTACATTTTCCCAATTATGTAGAACATTAAGCTTCTGAGTTTGCAATGGTCTCCACGAAAGACATGAAAATAATTGAACAACGCAGCATTTCTGATGAAGTCCTAATATTCTTAATTTTCAGGCATCAAAAGAAAAACTTATCTATTTTTGCACAATTAGAACATGAGATGTTTTCCATAACAACCTTGAACAATATTTTGTGTGTTCATTGATCCTTAATTTAATAATAAAATAATTGCTTCGTCTTTAGAACTTATAAATTATAATTGTTTGCTTAAAAGTTAAATTAAGTGATAAATTGATGACAAAATGATATACTCGTTTATATTTTCTTTTAAAATTCCGGAATAATATTTCTCTGCTTTTCAGCTCTAAAAAGTGGAAGTTGATTTATTTTTGGACTCATGGAGACATGGAAGAAAATCAAACATATAGAAGATAGTATATAATAATGTTCTTTTCATTCCAGGATTCATAAATTGGAGCACGTCTCATTTAGATCTATAAGTAACTTTAACTATAAAAGTTCTCTTGTAAAGTTTCGTTTACATGCGAAACAAATGTATATGCGGACAAAAACACTCAATCTTTTATATCTGTTATTAACATAGTTTCATAAATTTATGACAACCTGAGGCCATTATGGTTGATTGGAATTTTTTTTGGATTGATTCGGTTTTTCGTTTTTACGCTTTTAATAAAATTGCAACAGAGAATTTTATTGAAATCACGCTGAAAATCATAAATTAACCCATCATTTACATATGATATTCGCCATTCGGAGATGAATGATATGCATGAAAAAGCTAACATGACAAAAACAAAAGTATTCAAAAAATAATTGCGATGTTCTCCGATTCCTAGCAATATTACAAATCATGGAGCCGAAAAAAGGAGTTTATTTGGGAAATTTTATTTTACTCATTAAATAAAATAAATTTTTATTGAAAAAAAAAAAAAATGGCGTTCCCCTGCGACTCCTTTTTTTAAGGGGCTTTGCGGTGTTCCAGATTGCTGGATCATCACAAACCAAAATTTCCACAGGAATTAGTTTACTGAAGGATTTGTCTTATCCATGAACGAAGGGTTTGGAGAAAAAAACAAGTTTTCAAGGATTTGTGTTATCCATGAACGAAGGGTTTGGAGAAAAATCAAGTTTTCAGCAAATGGCGTCGGTTTAACCAAAAGAGTGAGAAAATTACGTCTCCGTTTTCTACATTTTTGCTAATTAAAAAAATATTTCCTGACAAAATCAAAATCCGCTTCGTTCACGGACAAACGAGATATAAAGGTAAATATATAAAGATAATATGTACCAAATGTCATCAAAATCGGTTCAGTTCGCCAAGTGGTTTTCAAGAAAAATTAGTTTCGAGAAAGAAGCGTTTAAAGTTTTAGTTTTTATATGATAGACTATGTAACGCCATTTATTAAAACTTACAGAAAATATTAAAGAAAATGCAAAAATCTAAAAATGAATTTTTTGATTTTCATTACTTAGGTATATCCCCTTAAATATCAGCCTCCATCATCAATTTTAATTGCAAAATCAGCAATAAAACATGTGCGGTAGGAGGAAAAATTGAGTGATTTTAATCCGATGCTCTCGACCCCCACGTAGTATATACCTTCAGCCCCATGAAGAGCCCTTTGATTTATCGCTAATAGAACTGCCCTGTCCAGGAGCCCTCTTCAGCGCGCTAATAAACCGACTATCCCTCTAATTACGTTGCAATCGCCGTCCAACCCTCGGTGGGTCCAGAGCGGGTGCTCCAACTTTTCACC
The DNA here is from genome assembly GCA_963920795.1 of Eutolmus rufibarbis. Taxonomy (NCBI): domain Eukaryota; kingdom Metazoa; phylum Arthropoda; class Insecta; order Diptera; family Asilidae; genus Eutolmus; species Eutolmus rufibarbis. Next base: position 35,332,949 of record OY987205.1, read on the forward strand.
TTAATGGGGGGACGTGTAAACAGACGCGCCCGACGGGAGCACCGCCGGCCTGCTTCGACCCAGCTAACCTGTAGCACGGCACCCAGTTTCCAGTATCGGCTCTATCGATTTTCGCCGATGAACCCACTGAGCCGGGAAGTGAAGTAGTTCTGTTCTGGGTCTGGGCCCGCCACGATGAAAAGTGGCGCAGGAAAGCCTCCCTAACACGAGCACTCACTTCTAGCCATACCCGGGGAGTTTGGGGAATTTTTTCTCCCTCCGGCAGTATGTTTTTAATTTACTGTCGCTGCGAAATTAAATAAGAAAATTAGCATTGAGCCCACGGGACCTTGGGGAAGGGAAGATTTATCACACATGAAACTTGCTTAAAGTAACTAATTTACCTGCATGTTTGCCAGATGCGACAGGTTCTAAAGTAATTGTTCATGAATCTGAAAAGCGCTCCCTCCTCGGCAAAATTCAATTAGGAGAAAATCTCATGGGAAACAGGAAATTAGTTGCCCAGATCCTGCACTATGGAACGTTTTTCTCGGTCCGGAAGTTGCATTAATTAGTGACTTTTAACTCGAAGCTGATTAAATTCTACAGTATCTTTAAGTGCACCTGAGTGCCATTCAAACTGGTTACATGCACTTCCCCTGAAACAAATTCGATTGCTCAACCCTTTGAAGATTGTTCACAGAAGAAATGGAGAAGCTTAAGTGAGATTTTTACCATTTCATGGAAAACTTCTTCGGTTTTATTGAATTTAATGTTTTTGAAGCTTTACTTTTGCTCTATAGGACCAATAATGGAATCGGAAAGCTAGTGAGTTATGTAAACGTAAGTTCACTCAGCTGTTGTAAGGCAGAGCATTTTACTTAGATCAACTACACTTTTCCGATGATTCGAAAATTTGTCTCTATCCTCAAAAGAGTGAAGACAACAAGAACCAGTTCCACAAAATGTACAATAATAAGTGCGTTATTAAAATCAATGAGCACAAAGACAAATAATAACAAAATACCTTTTTTTAATCGAAAGAATAAATCCTAGAATATTTTCTTAAAAACTTGTAACGAGATTTATTTAAAAGTGACTGTAACTGAATACCATGTGAAATGAGTAAACAATAATTTTTATTCCTAAAACTTCAGCCGCATTGTTCTCGAAACGATTTTATTGGAGTTTATATACATGATAAAAAAAAAATTCACTTTTTGTTGGTCGCTTACAGTTCGCGGGATATATAACTTTAGGAATTCAAAAAGTGTAATTTTTCCAACGAAATGTTATATACATATATTTTCACAAAATTTTGGTAAAATTGGTATAATTTTGGTATTATTTTAGGTGCATCGAGCCCCACCCCCCTTTTCACGGATCCGAATGCAAACTATGCGAGAATTATGTGCTAAATATGTGCTAATTATGTGCCGAAAAAAAATTTTTTGTGCTCCAAAATTAAGTGCTTTTTTTAAACACTCAAAAAGAGGGGTGTAGCTCGACGACGAGTTACACCCCCCTCAAATTGTGAGCAAAAACATTTTTTTTCTTCAAACTAGAATTATGTGCTTTTTATGTGCTTCAAGAATGTGCAACAAAGAAGTTTGTAAAGTTAACTGCAAAAAGATAGTCGACATTTTCAAAAAGTGCGAATCCGATAAATTACTCGGCATGCACTAAATTCAATCAAAACGCGTAACCAAATTCTTTTCTCAGCAGCACATAATTCCTTCGTCGCCTTCAGTCGAATAATTATTATAACAGCCAATTCATAAAAAACGCGATTTCGAGCTGCACCCCCCACGAAAAATATGGAAAATATTTCAAATCCAAAAAAAAATGCAGCACGGCACTTGTTCCTTGGTTTAATCAAGAGTACATAATTAGCACGTAATTACTGTGCATTGATTTGACAAGTATAAAATTGTTTATTTATAAAAAACACGATGTCGAGCTGGATGGGATTGCAGCACGAAAATCGGTTTTTGGCTCAATCAAAAGAACATAATTCCTGTGCTTTTTATTTCCGAGCACATAATTATTTGTTAATAAAAAAGTGATTTTGAGCTACCTCCCTTCACCCCTTCCTGAAACATTGAAAATGCTCCAAACTGGGTGGAATTGGAGCACAAAATTCCTTTTCGGGCTTAATCGAAAGCACATAAAGAGCACATAATTTCTGTGCCTTTCATTCTTAAGCACAAAAATAATTGTTTAATACAATAGAAATATCGTGCTGCCTCCGCCTTCAAATTTTGAAAATCATTATTAATCAAATGTATAAACTCCGCGGTGAATCAGGCGTTGCTTATAATTTTTATGTTCCGATTGCATTTTTTTCCATTCGAATATGGAATGGTTTTTTATTTTAGAAAAAAAAGGAAGACATTTCTTTATAAGGTTGACTTTATTTCTTATGTATAAACCAGTAAATGCAGCTCGAAATCGCGTTTTTTATAAATTGGCAATTAATTATTCGACTGAAGGCGCCGAAGGAATTAAGTGCTGCTGAGAAAAGAATTTGGTTACGCGTTTTGATTAAATTTAGTGCATGCCGAGTAATTTATCGGATTCGCACTTTTTGAAAATGTCAACTATTTGTTTTGCAGTTTTTTAAAAACTTCTTTGTTGCACATTCTTGAAGCACATAAAAAGCACATAATTCTAGTTTGAAGTAAAAATAAGTTTTTGCTCACAATTTGAGGGTGGGTGTAACTCGTCGTCGAGCTACATCCCCCATTTTGAGTGTTTAAAAAAAGCACTTAATTTTGGAGCACAAAAAATTTTTTTTCGGCACATAATTAGCACATATTTAGCACATAATTCTCGCATAGTTTGTATTCGGATCCGTGAAAGCGGGGGTGGGGCTCGACGCACCTTATTATTTTTCTGTTAATACATACATAGCTCTACAGAAGTTTATAAGCAAATTATACCCTACTTGTCGTCATATGACAATATTTCTAATAAAAGATGGAAACAGAACTAACAAAACTTTTAAGAAATATGCAGATAATCACAGAAAATGTAATTTTTTGAAAATTGTAGCTAAATACCATATCTCGGAGAGTATGAGCAGTCATCAAAAAATGTTTCACATTTTTAAATATTCGACCTTAATAAATACTTTTTCCAAGGTCTCATCAAAATCCGAAAATCTATTCCAAAAAGTTACCAAAAATTATAAGCACCAAACAATTTTTGGGTTGAAATTAATGTTTCTAGCAACACAAAAAGTTGTGTCATTTCAATTAACCAATTACAGGGCTCGTCGTATAATCACGAAACGCTTGATGGTATTTACAAATAGTTCCAGCATTGTTTTAGTTAGTCATTGCATTGCGTTTTGAGAAGTGAGAACCTTAATAAAGCTACAAAAAGTGCAAATCACGACTACCTACCCTAATACCTCGAAACGTCTTGATTGGTCATCTGGGAAAGAAGTACCTGTGAAGGTTTCGCGAAAAGGTTAGGCAACGAGTATAATGTAAAAATGGTCAATAAATTCGAAATTTAAGCAGAAAACCTAAATGTGTCTACAATTAATTCTGCAAGTGTATTTGGAGATATGCTTAATTTTAAAGTCTAGGCGTGAGCGATGTCGTCGTAATGCCTTTACTAATTTTACTATAATGTAGTAATTTTTCCTATTTAGTAAGTTCTAAACAAACTTAATATAAATATCATTAAATAAAAGTGAAAATCTAGTTATCATATAAATATGTATTGCTAAACAAGTTACATCTTCACATACATATGTATTGTTCAATTACATTAAAAAATGTACATTCCAGCTGAAAATATTTAATCCTAATCCTGTGTGAAAAAAACATGTAAAGAGAGTATAAAATTAACTGAATAAATTGTTTTGTTACAGGATTAAGCAAACTGTTGCCCAGTACTTTTTACTGCTCCACGGATTTTCTAAATGAATCTCTTCAATTAAACCATTCATCAAATTTTACCAAAAATTGGTTGATTAATGTAAAACGGGGCCCTCTGCTTTCATTTATACCTGAAAAAGGCTATTAATATTTATTTTCTCATTTTAATTATCCAATCTTTTGTTTTCCCTGGGATTTATTGATTTTCATAATTTGCTCGATTGTGCAATCAATTACTTGTATTTCGCATGAACTGTTTGCAACTCAATCATTGTTCATTCCCCGTGAAATGTCACGTCTCTGGACCATTCTGGATATTCATATTGAATCGCATAATATATTTGTTCTTCTATTAACTATTATTATGTTTCCCGGAATTAAACAAAAATTAAATTGAGCTTTCGATGTGCGTTTGAGAGTTCGAACTTCTGTAGTCGGGGAAGATTGGTGATTTATTGTGAAGCATTTTTCACTAGAGCAGATAAAGCAAGAAGCATCAATCTTGGTAAAAGGTAACAAAATTCCTATTCAGACCGATCCAGGCCAGACGGCGAGGTAAATCGTGTTAGGAAAGAAGTCACTGGAAGCATGAATAATTTATTCAAAGGACAGAACTCTTTAAGGGCCCTGTTAAAGCCCGGGCAGATTGGGCTACAGGAAAATTCACCATCAATCAATTCCTCAGTCCAGAAACATCTTTCCCCCGGGACTCGGAGGAAGTGTCTGGAAACAATGCAACAATTTGCGCACCTTGGTATTCCTCTGAGAAATCTAGGCATTTAACATAACACCTAATGCAAAACAACTCCTCTAAATAAACAGACCTGGCAAATTTGTGGAGCCATAACTTGGGGGGCCCCGAAAATCGTGAGCAGCGCGTGGAGGGAATTTCAATATCATTCACCAAAACGGTCTATATTTCATGAATGGGAACGCAAAACAATCACGCTTCACGAAGCTCTTAGATAAATGAGCGAGGTGGTTGGGCTCAGCGCCGCGCACAGTTGTTAGTACGGAAGCTATAGAGTCTAATTAAGGGAAGAAGTTTCCAGCCTTTATATCTTATTGTGCCGGAGCACCCCTTCGACGCCGAAAATTGTACCTTGATGGCTGTGTCAAATTACAAAATTCATGAGCCGTTCTGCGAAATAAATTAACTTCGAAGTGCTAAGGGGTTACAGTGAGCGGAACAAGTTGTATGTAGACAACGGAAGAATCAAAAACAATGGAAAATCCAACTTTTGCGGGCCTTAGGCGGTTGTACTGTGGCAGAAAACAAATGTTTAATAACGCAGACATGCATAATGGGGGCGGGATGTTCGCGGATCCTTATAAATTGCTCATTGAATGTCATTGGGGTAACAACGGAAAATTTTATGATTTCATTTTAAATAAGAGGTAAAATGTTCAGGAACGTGACTAGGGACACGATATCGAATCAAAAGTATCAATACTTTGCTCATGACCAGTATCAAGGTCTATATACTATTACAATACCTTTCTCAATTATATAAATTAAATAAAAATATATATTTATGTACATACATACATATAATATAGTATTTACATATAGGGCGTTTTCAGAAATGCATAGTTGCGTAAAACCCAATTTTGTAATAGTGTTCAATAATTCAACCTGCATGTTCACAAATGCAATCTGACCACACAAGTTTTAGGTATCTTTGCAACCAAAATGAGAAGTTGACTTCTTTGACTAAGAAGAAGAAAATTTAGAGCTGTAAAATGTTTTAAAGGTTTTTTTCAGTGTAAAGTGCTATTTCTTTTGTCTCGGTAAAGGTGTGCTTTAAATTGGCGACTATCTAAAGAAAAAAAAAAACATTTGTGCCTTTCTTTAATGAAAAAATGGAAGATTTTGGCTTTAGGTAAGAATTTTCATAAAGTCTAATAAAAAAGGAATATACATCCATTGTGATATACGTTCCTCCAGCTGATAGTTTTATGTCACATTTATGAATGCAAGCAATCATGCATTTCTGAAAACGCCCATAATATGAATAAAATACGCAAAACTACCATTCTAGATTTACTAAGGAAATAGTTGTGTAAATAAAGTAACCATTGACAAAGAAACTCTAGTTGAAATAGTATTTTTTAAACATCTACATCTTCTGATTAAATTAAATGTGGGATAATGTCAAATTAACTATAAATTCTCGTTAAGTTATTAATCAATATTTGTTCATTTACCCTAGTATTTTTGTAGTTAATTCAACAGGGTTTGCAGAATTGAAATAACAGAACATTCAAATTTTTTTAGGAGGTTAGCCTCATCTTCGTCATTAAATAAATTATTTTTATTATTAAACACTGTTTCAATGTTGATACTTGATACTTTTCAAATCGTATTCGGTTTATCTGCTCAATGGAAAAGGGAAACATACATATGTAGGTTTATTATGCAAACAACAAGGTTTATAAATAAATAAATCAATGATGAAATAAGTTTGATTTAATAGGATTTCTTGTTGTGACAAAACTATTTAAATAGTTATATCTATAACTAGGAGAAAACTATAAGTTTTCATGTTATTGAAACAGGACTGCATTATGGTTTTCACAACTTATTTCCATAATTTAACAAGATTTCAATTCAATTTGAAAACATAAGTGTTAATGCATAATGGTTTAACAATGTATTCATATCATATTATAAATATTTTTTACTAGTCATGTAATTTTACAAAACTTGGCTTTGATTTAACAATATACAATTTATTTTGATGTGATACTGTGTAAAACAACTTAAACAACTTCAAATTAAGCAGGAATCAAGAAACTCAGCAATAAATAATAGTGTCTTGTAAAATGTAAACGCTTTTAATTGTGTTTTCTCATTCAAATAAAGAAAACATTATTGGTATTTGCAAGAAGAATGTTAATCTTTTAAAATTGTGGACATTTGATTAATATCGAATTTTTTAACACGTAAGTGTGTTTATCCAATGTCAGTTTTAACACTATAGGCACTTTGAGCAAAACAAAACTATAGTGCTCCTAAAGTTCTGTCAAGAAAGTAGTGAAAAGGAAGTAGTTGGCAGCTTTCTTCCTGCTGTTCTTTTAATTAATTTATTTATTTATTTAGTCATTGACTAGAGAACACAAAAGTAAATTTTCAATGAAAATCCTAACTAACAATAAGTTGATTATAGAACATAGATAAACTTTTTCAAAGTAAGTTAAGTTATATTTTCGTCCCACAATAATTCAATTTGTATTAAAATTGTGTATTTATTTTGCGGTTTTTATAGGTTGTATAAAGAAGCTCCTATTTTCCAATTGTCATGCAACAGTTAACATATCTTCATTCACATCAAATGGGAAGCCAGCTATTTATTGAAAATTCTATTTTAATATTTCTCTACGAACTGATACTGATATTGTGCGTGAGTGTAAGACGAAAAGAGGGCGTACCAGAGCCAGGTGCCCTTCCAAATATACCGTCTTTATATCATAATATTTTATAAGAAATTGATTGCCCTCATCTACTGACTCCCAAGTCGAAATTTTCAGGTTCCTGAGCCATAAAAGGTAAAATGTTTGTATGCCGCCTATTAAGAAGGAGTTACAACAGGGTAAAAAAAAGTGGTATCGTGTGATATGTACATAGGTACATATGTATTATTGTATCTAAGTAGTTCACTCAAGAACAATAATATTTATTTAATTGACATAATAATTATGCCATTATTATTATGCAACATTTGGTTTTAGTTAATCGGCAAAGATTGATAATGCGTATTTGATAGGGAAAGCCTGGAAAATGTAATCGATCAAATATTTTCTCTCTATCAAGTAAGCAAATATGCGGTTTTACGAAAACTGTGTTTACTCGCCTGAGGCGTATACGTAACCGTGACATGTGTTCACAGCAAAAATTGATTTTCGTTTTTTATCTTCAAACCATAAGTACCTATATTGCCTTCAAATATTGCTATCAATTTCATCAAACAAAAGAAAGAGGAAAGCAATATTTTGCGAATCGGGTTAAATTTATTGAATTTCTTCCGAATTTCCATGGGAGTAGAGAGAAATGATGATTTCAAATATGTGGACAAAATTCTGGACTTCAAGATATTTATCTTTTAAAAACGATATCCGTAACGACTAACGAGACCACAACCAAGAGAACGCAGGGAATCCGGGTCGTCTCGTCTCTCTATGAAATTTTTTAAGAAAACAAGAAAATCGCGAATAGAATCAAATAAGCTGGATTGGTATCTCTAAATTCGCTTCCCATTCCCCGCGGTCCACCAGGGTATCTTCTAAGAAGTTTAGGGTTCCGAGGAAAAATGTTTTGCTCTTTAGCTACGTTTTAACCATCTAAAGTAGATGTTCGCATCTTCTGACTGTGAATCACCTTATGCGACAAAAGAAAGAAATTGCTGTAGTTTTGGTCAGTATATCAATTTTATATGCTAATTGGGTGGGTTATACATAGATCTTTTGTGTACCTACAATTCCTTTTTAAAAACACAACTGTGATATCCGCACTTTTTAAAATTAAAACCAACCCTTAATAAAATAAGGCTAAATAGTTCTCTCCTTAAATTTATTCAAAAGACCAATATGTTTGATATTATTTTAATCATTTCATAAATTTTTTTTGGATCGTTCGTATACCTTTTGCTCAAAAAATATTCAGAATTTTCCATTTAAATGAATCACATTAGAGGTACATATGTATATATTTGGAATTCTTTTTATGGTTATATTGCTACAACTGTACTTGACACTTATGTGTAGTTTTGGTTCGATGTGTTAGTTAGTTTGTTTCTGAAAATTGCTGATATTAGTCTATCGCAGGTAGATATTACGATATTCGAGATGGATAAAAGTGTTGAGTAAAGAAGATGCGTGAAATTGTTGTGTTTCAAATGGAATTTGTTGTGCCAATGTGTTAAAAACGTTACAAAAAACTTATGTTGAATTGACTCTCTCGAAAAGACAAGTGTATAAGTGGTATAGAGTTTTTAAAAAAAGTCGTGAAATTGTTGAAGACATGCCACGTTCAGGACAAGAAGTCAAGGCAACGTTGACGGTTTTCTTTAATTATTGGGATGTTGTCCAAGGTGAATTCCTTTCGGAAGGCCTAACAAGTAACAAAGAGTATTATCTACCTACCCGACTAGAATTTTCTTTAGCTAGTCTTAAATATGAATTTGGGCCAATGAGGAAATACTGAGGTAAACCAAAATATGAAAAACCTAATTATAACCTCATGAGGCACCCATAAGGTCGGACTGAATAAGGCACGCTTAAAATATGCCCCATTAAGTATTCGGAAAACCTAATTATTATCATAACGAGGGTTTTATACTCGTAGGGTTAACCAAAAGAAGGCAAACCTCAAAAATGCCATATCAAATGTTTTGCAGAAAATTAGAGGCACGCCTAAGTTGTATCTTCGGAATTCCAAGTATCCAGATCCAAGGATGCATTTTTCTTTATATTTAGGATAATGTAATTTTAAGTCAGTCTTCTAGAGTTACTCTTAGAGAACAGATACACTTTCCGAGTGTTCCTTAGTTTATTAAAAGAAATAAACTGTAATAACACTGAACAAAATTTTTAATGTTCGTTTATGTAACCGAACAACTAATAGGTAACTTCAATAGGCTCTTTCCGTAGACTACAATACCGAAAATTAAAATTTTCTATTACACGACGTTTTTGAGCAAAATAGGGTAAACAAAGAAGGGTGAAAAGAGCTCACAACGTGACTCAAATGAAAGGCAAAGTCCTTATCTCGATGTATGAAATACCCCTTTCCATAACTCTTGCTAAGCATATTGGGAAACTAAATTTTCGTGAGCGTTCGCTAGTTGTGATTTTATTATGCACTACCCAATTGTATGAAATAATTGGTTAAGGTAGTAGTCTGGTATCTAGCACCGTTTTTCACACTTTTTTTCAGGAACGTTTTTTTTGGGGAAAATAAAAATGAATCGTTCTGATTTTTTAATATGTTATTATTAACATCTAAAGGATATAAAAAAAAAATTATTTTGAATCAATTAAACATTTTCTTATTATTATTATAATTAATGGAAGTTGGCGCTTAAAAAAAAAAGTGGGTGGCTGGCCCGGGTGATTTAGGCTCTTGAGGACATCAGAAATAAAAAATTGAAGTTGATTATTAATCTATATATATGTCATTCTCGTCGGAACTAAAATTGTTAAATTTTATTGAAAAATAACAAAATGGCGAACTTGGAAAAAAAAAGTCATGTTTTTGAAGCACAAAAGGGGTTGTAAAATGGAAAGTTAGGGGTGAAAAAAATGTATTTTAGTTCCGACGAGAACTACAGGTGTGTAGAATAACCAGTTAAAATTTCAGACCAATCGGTTGTATAGAAAAAAAGTTTTCACCTGGGCCGACCGGAAAAACGTTGTTTCGAGAAAAACGCGTGTAAAGTTTCAAGAATCGATTTTACCACACCGTGCAACCACGAGGCGCTCTCGAAAATTCATTATAACTCCGTTCGTATTTCGAATTTCGGTCTAAAATTTATACAGTATGTTCTCAACATATTGTACTTTCGAATTAACTAAAAAAAAAAAATTCGATTTTTCCAATTCTAAACACCAGACTACTACCTTAACAGAAAACAGTAAAATTCATAGAGTATTCCGGAAAGTTTTAGAAACTGTAGTATTTTAATATAATAGCAAAGGTGTAAACTTTAATTTGACCCACATTTCAATCTTCTATAAGAATCCGCTATTCAGTAACGACTTTTTAAAAATGTCGAAAATACGTTATTTTGTACTCTTTAAACCTATTTTTCTCCTCCAAAACGTGACGCATTGGGGCATTTTCGATCATGAATTTGTAATCTACAGCGAAAGCCTTATAGAAATGATATATCACTTGTTCCGTGGAAATATTTTGTTAACTAGTGTAATTGATTATTCTTAATATTTCATTTCATTTCATTTATTTAAGTTTGAATTCATTGGTATAAACAATAGGAATTACTTAATTTAGTGCTGGAATTTATTCATAATATGTCATCGAGAAATATAAGAGGTTTTCGGATACGCGAACTCGCACGTTTAAAAGCCGAACGATTTCGTGTTGCTAGATGTGAATTAGCGTTGATTCGTGAATATGTAACATCTGAAAGTAAAAACAATGAGATTCCAAATATGTACGTTGCTTCATCTGATAGTGATTCGTCAAATTTGCTTTTGGTTGGAGCTTGAAAGCTTTCAAAGTATTTGAAGTTCGCAATGCAGAGGGGTGGCCCATAGAATCCGTCATCTTGACTTTGATAATTTGTTAACAGGCACAGTGCGGGAATTTTATTGGATAAAGAAGCTATTTTTATTGAAAAGACAATGATGGATATTAATATAATAGATTAGTTAAATTTCTATTAATGCGACTTCTACTTTCAGAAGCCGATGAATGTTTGGCTTTATTGGAGGAAAGGCGCCGCTCAAAGTCAAAGCTTGAAAGCTCTCGATGACGCGCCGCTGAAGGACGAAAGTTGAGAAATGTTCAACATTTTTCTGCATCAGAACTTCCCCATGCGTCGCTGATGGGTCTTGTTACACAAGAAAATATGTATTTCAACTTGTAACGCAACGCAACGCAAAGTTCACGGATTCTATGGATTCGGGCCTTAATTACAATCCAATTGTACTAGTTTTATACTAAGGCTGAGCTAAGTAAGAAATGTCCAGTTTATGAGTTTGGGTCTACAGGACGCCGACATTTGTCTCCGCAACGCTGCTGTTAAGATTTGTGTGTTTTTATCTACAGTGTGGACGAGGCAGTCTCATGTACGCCCAAATATCGGAGCCTTTGTCGAAGCTGTTAATGAAGTGAGGCCCACACGCTACCTGAGGATGCCTCCTTTAAATATTTGTCGGGATACACAGTCCACACGACTGCAAAGAATTTTACGACTTTTTCGTGTGTATGCCTATGCAAACATATGTATGTATAATCATTCGGATCTACTACGTCCCGACTAGAATTTTAAGTTCGGTAGTCATCAGGCTGGCATTAGGCATGCCAATTTCGCCTAATCACAAAAGTAACGCATGTCGCCATTCGGCCCTAATTAGGCAGACCTCATTGGGCCGTAAATGGGAAAACTTCATTGAGCCCTAAATACGGTGGTGCCGCGCCGCCGAGGTACTTCTCTCTCGTATTACCCCGACTAGAATTTTAAGTTCGATAGTCATTAAGCTGGCATTAGGAAGCCGCATTAGGCCTTAATCACAAAAGTAACGCATGTCGCCATTCGGCCCTAATTAGGCAGACTTCATTGGGCCCTAAATGGAAAAACTTCATTGAGCCCTAAATACGGTGGTGCCGCTCCGCTGAGGTACTTCTCTCTCATATTACACGAAGCAGCCTTTTCGGGTTTAGCGCAGACTTACATGTGTGCACACATTCGTATTTAGGAGTGCCTAACTAATGCGAAATTCGGCATGCCCAATGCCAACCTCTTGACTACCGAACTCTAAATTCCAGTCGGGCTGCGAGTCTCTTGGAGTCTTGTACTTGTACCTCTTAATAGTGAAGTGAGTTTTCTGATATATCTCAAGTTTAGTTCATGCTGATTGATTTTTACTGTGTTAATTTACGGATATTTTACTTAATTTATCCTCCGAGAACGATATAATTTAACATCTAGTGACGAATAATTAAGGCTTTGGTCATAGAAAAAATTCAAAAACTGCAAGATGGTTGATGATATAGACATTAAACATAGATTAATTTCTTTTCTGACAAACGAAAAAAGGAAAGAAATAGAAATTGTTCCAAGTTCATGGATTTATGTGGATAGACGTGGTAATTTTATGTGCAAGTTTATGCCACCTCCCTACGACGAGAAGAACTCAAAATTATTATTAAAAATGACTAAGAATTGTGATCACCCAAAGGATGATTGGCCCAGTTATTTGATTGAGCTTCGTGGAAAAGCAGGTAAGTAAAAAAATGTTTGTGTCAAATTATTGAGTATTTCATTCCTGGTTCAATGTTTTTTCCTTTTTTTTTTACTATTTTCTGTCATTATATAATAAATTGATGACATAATTTCAATTTATTTTTGATTATTGTTTCAGATTTTACAAATAAATAATTACGATTGAAAATTAACAAATGCATATCTTTTCTAAATAATTTGACAAATATTATCAGATTGTTTTTTATACATACCTACGTTTAAAAACATTTTTTTTAAAATTGTTTTTAGAAACATATGAGGACGCTGTTAAGCATTTAAATAAATTGTGCTATCAGCCGTATGTTTATTCAACGGACAACGACGAGTCAGCAAAGTTAGAAGCAAAAAAAGATGAAGAAAGTTTAAAAACTAAAATAAATTCAACGAATATAGCTTCGGAATTGATGAAGTCATCACAAATTACTTTAAATAATATTGATACAAACATTAGCCGTAAGTGATTTTTAAATTTTCTAACATATACCTTCTATAATTTTTTTTATTTATTTTGAAAACGTTAATATTTGATATTTGAATTAGGCAAGTAAAAATGTTCTGCGATTACTACATATTTTTGTAATTATTCTATATATCTTATATTACGCATGCGGAGAGAGTACTACCTTACCGCAGGCTTCTCCGTTTGCGCACGAAGATGTGACATGTGGAAATTGGCGCTGATTCAATTCCCACACAGTTCCCTCCTGTGCCATCTCCTGATATGACGCATAACTAAAAACTTTAAAAAAGGACGCTTCCAAATTTTAATCTTTGTGTTAAAAGACATGAAAATACGAAGAACATTTTATTTTACTGTCTTTGGAAAGATTCTTGTGATTATATAATATAATACATATATACTATATTAAGATTATTCAGAACAAATTTTGATCACATCAATTAATCAAAAAATTAATTCCGGCTGCTGGTCTCATTTCCAAAACCGACCCTAATTTCTGTGAAATTACCGCTCATTTATTTAGCTTTATTTGCGAGGGCTTACTTTGCGCCCTTGTATCGTAATATACTATTATTATAAGTATTAATATACCAACTAATGTATAATTTTTATTAGTATGCAACTTATCTTCCATTAAACCGAACAAAAAAAGATATGGCAGTTTTGAGAAATATACAAGTAGCTGCATAAAAGAAGAAAACAATGACGAAAATGTTACAACGAAAAAAAGAACACGGATTGACAAGGGTAGACATACAGCTAATACAAAACTAATGATGAGTTCTCACAACACTTCTTCAAGCTCAAGCAGCGATATGGAAGAAAAACAACAAATAAATTTAAAACTATCATATGACCAACCAATAGCATCAACATCATCTCAAAATTATAAGGAAGAATGTGACAACACCGAATTATCAATTGAAACTTATAATAAAGAAGGTAAGGCATTACGTACCTATGTGTTAATGACCAATAATAATAAATTTTATTATAAGTAAAATGTAAACATAAAAACTTTCCATCTTTTTTAGATCAACTGGTTGACGTTGTAAAAAAGTTATCAGAGCAAATGACTGAACAATACAAACAGATCATTGGGCAGCAAAATATAATATTTAAACATGTTAGTGAACTAAGGGGTAACATGATAGAACTTAAAATGCTACTTGAAAAAAATATAGTAAATAATCAACAAATGATTGATATTGATTTATGTGACGACAATAATATCAATTTTCCATGTCAAACAATAACGGAGTTTGAAGATTTTGATATAAAACTAAGTTCGGACGCCAGCTTTAAGAAAAAAATGGTGAATATTTCATTAAACTATTATAATTGTACTTTTTGTACTTAATGCACGTTAAATTAAATATAAATATGATATGTAATTTTTATATTTTCAAAAAAGTTTGTTTTTCAATAATAACGTTTTTTCAGATTCAAAAAATAGTATCCATGATAAATACACGTCAGGATATGGTGAGAAATATAAGTCGCATAATGCGATATTATATGGCTCGAGATCTGGCACTTAAATATACTCCTGTAAAGGCAACTGTAGGAAAACCGAAAATATTTAAGACAACGAATTTTAATAAATTGATAGAAGGTAAGTACGAACAATTAATCATTAAAAAGTATAGTAGATCTAAAATGTATAATTTTTTATTACAGGTGTATTTATTAAAAAATTTTCGAAGTCAACGGAGGATCCTATATCTGAAGATATCATTACTAAAGCTGTATCTTCAGTTTTGCATCATTGCCGTGATTGGGATGGTGGTCGCTCGGCCCGTAAAAGAAATGATAATGCCACTCAAGAAGAGAAAAATTAAATATATATTATTATTTTTCACATTAAAATTGAAAATCATGCTAAATTTAAATATTAAATTTTATTAGATGAGGAATACTTTATATATTTTGCATTAAGTAATTAATATATGTATGTACTACATTACTTTATAATTTTTATGTATTTCACACTTTTAATAACAAAGTTCATTCTTCTAAAAATGCGTACAACTTTTTTAACTATATATTATAATTATTAGGCCTACCTCTATTTGCGTAATATTGGAATAACCCAATAACCATATCCCACATTTCCTAATTACAACCTAATATTCACCCAATGAGGTCTTCCCATTTAGGGCCGAATGCGGACATGCATGCCTAATGCCAACCTCTTGACTGTCGAACTCTAAATTCCAGTCAGGTCTGTGTAGCTTGAGACTGTAATTACTTTGAAGGAGATAAAGTAAAGTCATAAAAACTTAGCACTTTTGTTTTGTTTACAAATTCCGGATACTTTTTGAGCAGAAGGTAAAAATAATTTCCATTTATTTAAAATAAATTATATTGTTAATTTTAATCGATTTTAAAAATTAATTTAAAAGATTTAAATATATTGGACATTACTGTATGTATATATGTATATAAGTTGTAAAAGATAAATTAAGGCATAAATAGAGTTTGAGGGTTTCTTATAGGTTTTTTGATGAAATTTTGTAAAAACGAACGTTGGAATTTTGAATTAAAGTGAAGCATACTTCGGCGCCTGAAAATTCACTAAATTAATCTAAAAATCGATTATGATCTTATTACAATATGTTCTATGTTTTTGCTCTCAACATAAAACATGCATATAATAATATAAATAAAATTTCTAGAATATAAGGTATATTTGATGAATTCTTGTCTCCCTCTGAAAAATAAATGTTTCTGTGTTCGATACGTCATTGTATCTGTCTCTATAATGTCATATACATAAATATGTATCATACATCAAAATAACGTAAAATCCGGTTAAGACGACTCCCGCATATTACGATTTCCCGCTTAAGTCGGTTAAATTTGATGATCTTTTCAACATTCCTATAATGCACCATATAAAATATCCTCTATATTACGATCCTCGTTAATACGATTTCCCGCTTGTTACGCACGTTTCGTATGCGACCTTTCCATTGACTACCTAGGTGAAAGTTCACGCTTATAACGATTTTACCGAGCGCTGCGGGCGCAAAAGGGCTGATGGAGGCGCCACAAATGTCACAATTAGGGTCTCTCAAAGTTCTATCTATAAATAAGGCAGCCCAAAACAATGTTACTCAGTTTTCCATATTCCTTCGAACTGAACAAGTCGAATTTGAACTATGGAACGTGCTAAGCGAAAGATGGAGCGAAAACCCTTATCTCTTAAGGAAAAATTAGAAATACTCGATAAGTATGATAAACGGTGCGCGTCTGATTAGTTCGAAAGTTTCGCGAGGTCTTTAAATCGTCCAACATCGACCATACAAACGATTATAAAAAATCGTGCAAAAATCGAGGATGCTGTTGCCAGTACTACTGTGTCCCGAAAAAAACTGAAGTCAGCGAAGTTCGGTGATGTTGAGCGAGTTTTAATCGAGTGGATTACCGAAGTGAGACAAGCAAACATCGCTCTGAGTGGCCCAATCATTCAAGAAAAAGCGAAGGAAATTGCGCGGGCTTTGAATGTCGAAGGATTTTCTGCATCTACCGGCTGGCTGAGTAGATTCAACAAACGTCACGACATATCCTATAAACAAATTTGTGGTGAATCGAAATCAGTGGACACTGAAAATGTCGAGACGTGGAAACACATCACCTTGAAAAGTTACGTGAAACGATACGCTCCGAAGGATATCTTCAATGCAGATGAATTTGGATTATTCTACAAGCTCACACCGAACAAATCATTCACATTAAAAGGTGAAAACTGTCACGGTGGAAAAATGAGTAAAGAGCGAGTAACAGTGCTAGCATGATCTAATATGGAGGACAACATCGTTGAAAACGCCGAAAATGATCCCGAGGATGAAATCGAAAACGAATCCGAATTAGAATCGTGTAGGTTTCCAAGTGTGAGCGAAGCGTTAGAAGGTCTTGATATTTTTCGTCGTTATATTCTAATGCATAATGTCAACGCAAAAGACAGCGCGATCTCAAAAATCAATTTTCTAGAAAATGTTGCTTTGAACAGTAAAGTTCAATTGTTGGTTCAATCGACATTAGATTCTTTCGTTTGCCGAGAATAGCTTTGATACTTATGTATAAAATAAAAGTGTAAATAAATAAATTTTTAAGATTGTTTATAAAGAATTGTTCATATGTTATTAAAAACTCCCCAACATTAGTTACGTTTTTAAACATTTGTTGATTAGGCTGTGGTACAATATTCGTGCAAATTCATACATATAACATTGTTTCGCTTATAACGTTTTCCCGCTTATAACGTTGTTTTGCCTCGGTCTCTAGAAAATCGTCTTAACGAGGTTTTACTGTAATTTATGTTGTACATATCTATAAATAGAAGGTAATATGTCATTTTTAGGTCAACGATGCTGCTGAATTATTTTCGAAATAAAAATGTTTTCAATTTGCTAAAATTCATCCACGGATAATGCAAAAGCAAAATCAGCAAAACTTTTTAAGGATGAGTTAAAGTGGATGCCAAAAGTAGGGCATGATTCAATTAAATTTAATTTTATTTTCTAGTTTAAAAACATCTAGAATCCTCTTTTAAGGTAGTTCACAATAAAAAATTGCAAAAATACAAATACCCAACTTCAACATTATGGTCATCTTGAATGCGCAAAATATACAAAACTTTATCGCAATTTTAAAACTCAAGCACCCACTATGCAATGCTTGCTCGGTTCGCATAAAAGAAATATTTTCAAACGAGCGACATACCCAACATTCTGTGCCATATTTCACCAGTTTAAAGGAAAATGGTGTTTTTTAGAGTGCGAACTCGTTAAACCTTTTATAGCATCTAACAATATCCGGCCAACCTTTCATAGAAACTTCAGTATAAATCGTTTTTATTAGATTGGCAGTCGGAAGGTGCATAAACTCTGTGTAGTCACGAATAATGAATTACAACTAAAGTGCGGTGCAACAAATTTCTTCAACCACTTGGCTCCGCATTGCTGTCATAAATCATGTTTTTGTCCCATTATTTCAATGTCCGAGCAGGATGTTGTCTCCTTACTAAAGTAAGGAGAATGAAAAAACTTTTCATTCCCTCAAAGTCTCTAAAAACGAGCCTCAGAACCTGGTGGTCGTCCAAGTAGATGCAAAAGCTCGCCACCGAATTTTCTGAAAAGCCGTAGATTTTTCGATGGGTCATTTATTTTAGGATGGGTCAGTGCATAATGCTCAGTGCTGCATCTGATTGCATGACACTAATCGCCATCAATAGCACCGGCGCGCCCTATTTTAGCCCTTGAGATCGGCCTCGAGAAATGAATCACAAGGTGTGTCGTGCCCAAGTCATTTACTTCCCCAGTGTAGCCTCCTTTCCTTGACATAATTGAATTCAAAAGTTGCATAGTTTACAACTGAACCTCGAGAAGCAATTACCTTTCCCCAAAACTCTATAGAACTTTCCCCAGTGTCGAAAGGTAATAGTCCTGGAAAAATTGGCTTTATTTGCGGGCGCCGGGATGAAAGCTCGCCTCTATAGCGTCGTCTAGAACCCTGTGACCTGTGACTAGGTCCTGCCCAGGGACGAAAGAATTCTACCTCACGAACATGATCCCTGCAACTTTGGAAGAATGCCTGCGCATCTCTTCGGAGGCTACTCCTCTGGGACAATGACATTGCCTTAATTGGAGTCGTGCAATTAAATTATATTTTGCAAAGAGTGGGTTTTCAGCAGTTAATCATAATTAAATCGTCGGCTACCAGTGACAGCCGCAGCGAGCTGGGATCAATAACACCATTCTATCTCGTGGTGAAACTGTGTGCGAGCTTTCGTGCCATCTGTTTTTTGATAGAGGTCACACGATTCCTTAAGGGTACTTTCCCCTTTTCACTATACACACGCCAGCATACCTTTTGTAAGGGTATTGACGTGTTTTTTTCTAATTAAGAAGTTACTGATAATGCAAATATGGCTTGGTAAATTGTCAAGTTATAATATTAAAACATAGCAAACTCTTACATCGTACTTCATAGCGATTGTTTTATATAATGAAAAAATAAATGGAAATATTTAACGTGCAAAGACACTATAAACTTACAAATAATAAAATAATAAAAGAGGTAGTCTGTCAATTCCGTCATAAAGTCTAAGCCACTCAACTGATTTCAATAATAATAATCTTAATAATAGGCAACTGCCACAGTTAGAAAATAGGCTATCTATTAGCTTAAGGTAATCTTGGGCCCAAGCTTAAGTGAGGCTTAGTATTCAAAATTGCGGATCTTATGCAATGGACTTAGCTTATGGTATTCCACACGTTGCCGATTGTTGCCTCCTAAAAATATTAGAACTCGGTTTTAAGGGGGACGGAGAGATTTTAGGTGGGCGAGTCAAGAACAAAAATTTGCTCAGGACACCGCAAGGAATCGATTGGGTATACCGTTTCCTATGTAGAATCCGAACACCCTGTATAATTATCATTAGATACCCGTCTCATCTATAAAAAAATAGGTATTATGTAATAAGTAACATGTATATTGAATAATAATCACAATAATAATAAACAAATGTGCTTTTTACAAATGATTTTGTTTTTTAAAATATATGTAAGTACATATCTTTGAATTTCGAACCGCCTTCTTCATAAATACTAATCATAAATTTACATTTCATCTTGAAATCCGGTAACATTTATGCAAGCGGTAATAAAATATAATAAGAAAAATTATTTCTGGATGACGACTTCACAAATAAATAATAATAAATGTGAGTTGCTACTAAAACATTTACGTTTAACCTTGAAATATCCGTAAAACTTCAATTAAATGTCAGCCACTACTAAGCTTCAACTTCCTGAAAAGATATAAGGGCCTTAAATATTTCGAAAATATATGTAGTTTTTTAAAAAAACATCGGGATCAAAAAACTTTTTTCTAAATAAGTCACTATCAGATGGCTCTTGGCCCTGAAACTGAACAACCTTTGTTTAAATTAGTTTTTATTTTAAAATCATTAAAGTAATAGAGGGGACTACAGATATGTATTTAAAATTTGACACGCTATGTATAATGTATATTTTTTATATACACTTTACCATTTTGTGATGATATTATATTGTCCCCTTAAAATTTATAAGCTATTAAAGCAAATCGATCTCGATGAGCTTAGTTCTGTCAAACTGTTTTAGGGATTTAAAAGGCAATGCCTTTTATCAAAAAACCTCTTATTACTAACTTTTTAAAAAAATTGCCTATTATATCAAAAGAGGAGCGTCTGACACTCATTTGGCTGAGGAAAAAATCATTATCCCTTATAATCCATAATTGAATTTACGTACCTTTCTAAGCGATAGGTTACATGGCATTGATGGATGTGCTCTGATATCTGACTAATCCGTCTTTTGATCATATTTAACAATGAGGAGAACTGGACCGCAACGAAGTCACGGCCTTGCGCAAGATGTAAATCCTAATCTCGAGTGACCAGAGTATGTTATGCAAATGGTAAAATCGCAGAATAATTCAATTTCGTCTGTTGGCCGGATCTGAATATTAAATTGGTTTGAGGTGGCTCGGAAACGACAGGAACCATGGTCCGAACGTGTGACACATATGTTCGTGCATTACGCTTGATGGCTTTCTCAGATATACGCACTTTGCTCTATGTTGACTGCACGATACTCGTCCTAAACCTTAGGAAACTCAACGGGGTGTCGGGGCTGAATACTGCCGCCCCCAAAAGGTTTAGGAGCAGAAGTAGGTGGTCGAACACAAAGCCCACCCCCTTTAATGAGATTAAGGCTATCATCCGTCCCTCCCAAATGATCCGACCTGAAGGTTATTTTGTACAACCAGTTGTACATATCGCTGATTTCTAGATTTATCGCCGCTTTAATTTATTTTACCGAGCAACTGGTAATGCGCTCATTTAGCTTTTAAAGGTCAAAGGATCAAATGAATGGAACTCATTTGCAACAACAATGAGGCCAAATGAGGTTTCACTATGTCTGTCGACCCTTAAACCGTACGCATGATAGAACAATTTGTTCTCTTTTAGAATTATGAAAAGAGCTTACGCACATTAACCTTTTGCGTATAATAATTTTTATTTTTTGCTTTGTTTTCACGGGCAATTTCATATTTTCAACAATTTCCATATGCGTTGTAGGAATTTTAAAAGGACTTGTACCAAATTTTTCCCCTTCCTGAAGTTCTTTGTAAATATTACTTATATTTCGTCAGGATTGGTATTATAAAATTGGGTTTTCAGTATCAACTCTGTTTGCAGTATGATTTTTTAGCAAGTCGCAGTAATCTACGATATACTTTGTAATAGCATCCTGAGTATGACAGAAAATATTTACTATTACAGGATTCTAAATGCAAGGATTAATTATATGACTTGCCAGTTTCAGCTCATACTTTGAGGATAAAACATAATTATTGAAATATAATTGAGATTAATTTTAGACATTTATTTAACTACAGAAATATGTCTTTTCTGAACAAATAATATAAATAAAAATAATTTGTTTACATCTCATAATTAGACAACAACACGCAACAGTAGTGAAATTATTTTTTTAGTTAGTTATGAATCCATTCTTTCAGTAAATAATGCTTTTCCTTTGAAATTTAATTACTTTCCGTTCCTTCTCACAATTCCTGGGTGTAAGATGTTTAAACCTTAAACAACTTTTCCATTATGTAAAAATATTTATCACAATAATTAATTTAATAAGGTTATTGTTTTCCAAAAATATGTGTGATTCCAATGGATATAAAACTCTTCTAGGTTTTGATTGGCTTTGTTTAAATTTTTTAAGCAAATGCAATTTGTATCTTTTTATGTATATAATTTTCGATATTATTGTTGTTTTGGAAATTTTATATGACCTTTAGCATTCTAGAGATGATCAATAATCAAATTACTGTTAAATAGAATTATTAAAAATTATTATTCTGTAGAAAGGGTGATACGGAAAAACTTGTTCCAACATACAATATATCAATAAATTCTCTAAAGATAAATGTTTGTTCCGACATCCCTCTAAAATTACCTTATTTTTATAACCGTCCTTTCAAATACATATTTATAATTAACATTAAATCGTAACTTAGTGAAAATGTCAAGAAATTATCTAGAAAAAACATTTTTAAAAATTATCGGTCTGCTTAGATCAGAAAATATCATCTATTAGATGAATGAATGCGCTGTATCTTGCTCTAATTAAAAGCTCCACCTCCGGTGGATTCGTTATTACATATTTCTAAATATAAGGTCTGTAGCCCCGATCAAGGTCACTGAGCAAAAGTCACTGCAAGAAATCACGTCCATAGCAATGCTATGCATGTCGCAAGTCGTCGGTCTAAATTGCCGTCTGACCAAGTTTATTTTTGGACACACCAAAGTTGAATTCGAAGGCACTAATAAATTTGTGGAAAATTCCTTCATTTTAAAGATATGGGCCTTGGCAAATATATCACTTGAACTATCCGCACCGTTGTCGTACGTGTGGCAAAACGATCTTTCGGAGGCATAAAGTGTGTTTACCAAAAGAATTATTTTTAGCCCGCAATTATTATTCGTTTGTAGGCTAATGTGACTCCAATTCCGTGGCATTGGCAATTTTACACCTTGTCGCCGAACGTACCGTGTAAATATTCCTTCGACTTGGCCGTGAACGTGCCATCGGTTCTTTTGGATATCTGTCAAATGTCGCGGTTGTTTTGCGTTTTCATAAACCCAATTCGCTATTTTTATATTTTTACCTTTCGTTTTACGATCACACAAATTTATCTTTATGATGAATGGTCGAACATCCCTAAGCGGCGGAGCTTAATTAGCACAATTTTGTGGGTGCAGTGTTGGAATAAAGGAATTTTGTGTTTATAATTTGTGGCTGTCATTTAAATTAGTTTTTCCAATTTTAAATGCCTCAGTAGCTTCTTACACATTTTTCTTATAATGTCTCATGTGGCACCTTTTCATTTTACAAAATATAAATATTTTTGCGCCAAGTGGAAATATTGCTCCCATGAAATATTAAGGGAAAATTTTTCCAGTAAAAATTTGGTCAAAAGTGTCAACTAAAGCATAATTATTCTATTACGGCTATAACGTATTAAAATTGAGAAAAAAACTATATACAAAAAAAAACATATTCCTAATAGGGAATAAGCACTATGATCAGCGGAACAGGCTTTGAATGGAATAAAGGAAATTACACAAATTCTGCATAGATACCAGGATCTCTTTATTTTATGGCAAATTCAATATTTAAGCATTTGATTTAAAAGTTATAATTCTGTAGGTGTATTTCGAAAATTTGTACTGAAGAATTTTAAATTTTCGGAAACGACGTTTTTAAGTAAATATAATGCTTTTAACCTTCTTCAAAGTGTTGTAAATATTGGTTCTTGTCCTGTATTAAGAAAAAACAAAAATGTTCAATAAAATAATTTTGTGATATAATAAAGGAATGCAAACGATATAAACCGACTAAAGGAAAAATGCAATTGCATATATCTTCTATTTTAAAAATTTCATATAGTAAATACATTTTAACTTACGAGTTCCCGTTTTTAAAATCTTCCGGCAGTAGATCTCAAGTAATTCTTATCCGATTAACTTAAAATTTTAACTGTAGCTTCTTAGATAGATTAACTGCTTAACCGATAATTTCGTCGAAAATTCAAATTTTTTTTTCAAATTGATGCCCAATTTACAAATATATTTTTTAATAAATGTTTGAGCTTCGGTAGCAAAACTCATGGAGATTATGACAAAAATTGTTTTATTGTTCTAGGTGCATATGTAGAACACTTCGCTTCATTAGTAGAGTCACAAACGATACTCTCATTTTTAAAGTTCAAACAAATATTACCCCTTAAAAATAAGTCGTACACCTTCAAAATAAAACAGATTCTGTAAATCAATGTAAGCCTTTAATTTTGTGTTTGTATTTAGGAATAAATATATATAAATATTAAAAACTGCTTTCAAAACCACATAATCATGAAATGAATATTTCTACTTAGAAATACTGACTTTATACTAGTTTCCAAGAATAACTAATAATGTTTTAACGTGAATATGAATTAACGAATTTATATTTAAAAAATTAATTATCTTCTTTTTAAAAAAACAAAACCAATATTCCTTGATCGCTCTATCTTTGACAATATCTAATTATCTTAGCCAAATATTTAAATAGTATAATTATCTTAACCCTTTGCACTCGACAGGAGCCTCGCAATCGCCAGAACAATGTATAATTTAAGGTTGGTGAAAAAAAGCTTTGAGTGTAAAGAGTTTTAATTTCAAATTAATTGTTTTTCAATTCTATTTATAATGCCGGTGAAATTTAAGGGGAATTAAGTAATGGAAAGGGAACAAAATTAAAATTTAATTGAATATAAAATACAAACACCAGTTTGGTTTGGCTTTAACTGTAGTCTTTGCTCTAACTCTTTGTGCCACACAATTTTATTTGGCAACAGAAACACGATTTTTTATGTTTAGTGATTTAATACCAAACTCTATTTCGGTACATTTTGATTAAGATCAAATTAATTAGAACAGAGTTACTTTACGGAACTCTTTGCCACGTAGAAATCTTCTGCTGTAAATTTACTTTACTTAAGCTCTATTTAGTAAGGTATGAGGTTTCGAAATTCAATTTCATTTCATTACTTAATGGAAGCGCTGACGACGACGCAGAATTTAATTGCTTTGGGAAACCCATTTAAATTTCGCATAATTACGCGAATGCATAATATTCTCTTAACCGAACAATTTAAAGAATTCTGTTTCAATAATCGTAGACAGCGGATATTTTTTCTCGGTCGACTTCGTCAGCCAAGGGGGAGAAAGAAAATTGTCTCTTCTGCATCCATGAATCTGAATTTGCTTACACAGTTTTGACTTTATCTCGTCTAAAAATCGCACCGTTGAGTGCGCGGGGCCGTAGTTAATCCACTTCTTTATTAAGGCCCCAGCGCCCCCCGCTTTTATCTCTTAAGCAAAATAAATCTCAGCGTTTTGTTGAATAAATTTGCAAATCAATGAACCTTCCCAGAGGCACGAGAATGCTGGAAAAAGGGGTGAAGAGAAAAGGAAATCGGTGAGCTTAAGGCTTTCCGTGTTTCCATCTTTTTGCCCTGCTAAAGAAAAATGAACGGCGGCGCTGCCTGGTGTGAACGGATGGATTCGAATGCATCGGCGAGGATAAATGTCTGCATAACTATGGCTTTGCGATGTAAATTTAGTCCCTGTAATCTGCTGAAATTTACCGCCCTGCTGGTGCACTCGAAAGCCGACGTTGCTCTGTGTTGCATGTTCCCAACGTCCCAAAACCGGGAGCGAAATTTATTATCCCCGCGGCTGACCTCTGAACTAGTGACCTGGCTAGAGGATAACGAACCAACCCCGCTGCGGGGTCGTGGGTTTCAAATAGAAGCTCGTGTCCCACTAACCGTTGCCATTTAACGCTATTCATCACGCAATTAGATTAATGTAACACCGCGCGGATCTAATTCAATAATTTCGCTGTCTCCTGACCCACACCTCATCTTACCCAGCGCCGAGTCTGGATTCCAGCCCACGTCTGAATTAATTTGAAATGTGAATTAGAAAGGAGACGCGATTGTTTCTACCCCTAGATATTTGTTCTATTTGCTTTGGAACTGCGGTTTCAGTGTAAGCTTCTCAGATTACAGTCTCACATTCTTCTAATTGCTAGTACTTTCGTTAATTAGCTACCTACCGCTTCAATTTAATTTAAAGGTATGTCATTTTGTGGAATATTGATTAGTGTTACATTTCTCAATTTATACGGTAATTAATTATAATATTTCTTATTAGAAAAGAACAGAACCATGCTGATCATTTACTCTACATATCTTTAAATTTTATCTTCGCTTTAAAGACGAGATTTTTTCATTGCGTAAACAGAGAGAAAAATCTAAGAATATCTACATACAGAGAAAAATTACAGTATTATTTAAAAATGTTAATGCAATTATCTGCTAGAGTAAAAAATTATTATACATATTATATAATTGTCTCTCGTCTGTATTCCCCATTATCAGTTTTCATGAAGATATTGTAAAAAGTTACAAACAAGACTAGATATCATTCAACATTATTTCAACAAATGGAAAATAAGAATTAACCCCGATAAATATGTACCAAGCCATCTTCTTTACGCAAAGGCACAATGTACAATTTTTGCCCACAAATAATCTTAAATTCAACAGCTTTCCTGGGTCCGAAGAAGTCAAATATCTAGGGATCACCTTAAATAAAACCCTCACTTTAAAACTATCTACCGATTCATGAACAAAAGATCAAAATTAGGCCTGCAAAATAAGCTCATTACATATAAGATAGTATTTTGAGCTCTTATATTTTATGAAGTTGCCATTTGGTTTCAACGTTCAATAAACAAATCACAAATATCTCAAAATAAAATCCTTAAATTGCTTAACTATGAATTTTTCATCGCATTGTTCTGATTTTCCATAGCAGAACTCCACAAAAGGGCTATAATTGAACTAATAAGTAATAAATTAAATACCATATCAGCTGACAATTCTCTTATCAGGCAACTCAGTGTCCAATAACCGTAGATTAGTGTAGTGTCGTTGTAGTTTAAAATAATTCGGTAGGTAGAATGTTAATTTCAGTTCACAAAATTGAATTGGGTTTTTGATTACAAGGAAACATATTTTTTCCCAAAACATAATTACTATCTAAGAGCATAGTTTTGCGGCTAAGTCTACGCATTGAATTGTAAGATATAATTTTAATTCTAGCACAAAAAAATTGTAGTTTTGTATTAAATCGGAATTCTCGTAAATTAAAACAAATTATTATGAATTCAAATTACCTCGATACTAGATAGCTAAAATATTTCGTTGAAAGAAAAATTAGTGATAAAATTACCACATTAAAACTATAGTTAAACAGTACGACGCGGACACTGCCGCGTAACTGGAAGTACAGACGTTTACTCAGCAAATAACTTGAAATTGTTTAGCCATGAAGTTTTGTTTAGTAAATACATTGTAAAACTACCTGCAGAAAAAGGTTCAAAATAGACAAAGCTCAGCCGATTATACAAATAAAGTCAGAAACTCTTTTTTGCATCTTTGATAGTTTAAATTATTGAAAAATTGTAAGTAAATCAGAATTAAGCAATAAATTAATTAAGTCTTGATTTAATCCTGTTTATTTTTTGAAAGGTAAAAACTTCTTACCAATGGATCAAAATTTCATAATTATATTGGACTTTATATTTTTGACCCAATCTTGGATTATACGAAGAAAGACAATTTTTACTGCGTTATATGTAAAATGTGTACGTTCTTTATCATAAAAATTATTAAATTTATTTAAATTGCGGTCTTGAAAGTAAATTTTCCTTTTCTACACCATAAATTTTACTGGAAATGTTTTTGACATCACGTATACACTGCCAAGGGCAGTAATTTTTCCTCCAAACATAACTTACATATATCCAAGAACATTATTCTTAAACTTGTCCACATTTAAAACAGAAATCAGAAAAAGGGGCTAGGTATACTCCTCCTTAATACGACATTAGTAGTAGTAAGTATCCCATCCCAAATAGGCGAAAATTGTTCTTTCTTCTCAATAAAAAACTCACTCACGGCACTACCGCCATTTTTAGGTTCATCCCATATAAGAGCAACGCGATGCTTAATCTTAATCCGGACTTTATTTTCATTCCCTTTTATATCCAATTCAACTTCATTGCGCGATGTACGCCCAACTGGAATCCATCGGCTTTAATCTACCTGAGTCTATTAACTTCAAAAGTGCTGTTTTCAGGTCTGATAGCGGAAGAAATAAAATAAAAGATCTCACATTTGAGAGTCGAAAGGATTCCAAATCCAAATGCTAGGAAATTGTACAAAATTGATAATATGTAGCTGCTATTTGGAGATATTTGTTAAAATCTAATTTTGCAGTCCTTGTACACCCAGTAGTCTTCAAACGCAATTGTGGTCGGTAGCATGACTTATTGTTTTTGAGGAGAGGATATTTGCATAAACCCTTTGCAGATATACTCGAATATCCACTTAAAGTATTATGAATTCAAAATTAAATTTGTATTAGATTAGTACAAGTCAAAATCAGAACCATAAATGGAGTTTATCCGTTTTTGCTTTCTTGGGGCAACTTTTTCACGTTTAGACTATTAGCAGCATGAATAGAAGTTAAAGTTCAGTTGGTGTTGAAATTAGTGATTTTTCACTATTTTGAAATTAAATGTTTCTAACTTCAAAAACGTCCATTTTCAAATCACAGGGGTCCAATTTCAATTCAATGCAGTCGCTTTTAAAATTAAAATGTCTATTTTCATTTCAAACAAGTCGATATAATTAGCGCAAATAAGCCCAATTTGCCAATTCAATAAAGGCGCTTTTAAAATCAAAATGTATATTTTTTTTATTTCAAACAAGTCGATATAATTAGCCCAAATAGGTCCAATTTTTCAATTCAATAAAGTCGCTTTTAAAATCAAAAGGTCTATTTTAATTTCAACAAGTTATTATCAAATTTCAAACTGTTTGCTAAATAAAGCCTAATTTATGGTTTAAATACGTAGAAATGAGTTTCCACTTTTGATAATGAATAGCTTCGCTCGTAATTTTCAAACTAACTTGTTTTTACGTTTAATCTATTTTTATGCCTCCATTCATCTTATTCAACGATTATCATAAAATGACTACTCTTCTTGTCCGCCTTGAAAATATCTTAATTTCCCAAACTGCAATCCAATTAAGGAGCCATCGCACCAATTGGCAAACCGCATCGAACCAGAATAAACAAAATAAAGCCTGCTCGAACTAGACAACAGGGTATAAATGACTCGGTTGCCGCTCCCGCATTGCCCGGGATCCCATTCCCATATTCTTCTCGCGGTTAGTAGGTGCGTGATCTGCGTCATAGCTGCTTTAATAGATTAAATGCCAGCAATTAAAAGTAACAATTCCATCAAGATCACTTGTGCAATTGAAACGAGCGGAACAATAAGTGCCCGCTGGAGCGATCCTATCATTACAAGAAGTTCTTCACCCGACCCGCCGGGCACTCTTTCATATCTGCCGAAACTCCACGTTTAGATTAAGCGATTCGGGGGAAAATATTTCAATTTTTGTTGATTAGTTGGCGTAATCAAGCTTAATCATTTCCATCATGCCGGCTTTTATGACTTTGTTTGCGACTGCCACAAAGGAGTTGATCGGTTTTTGAATGATAAGATATCAAAGTGATTCTTCAAATTTATCGGTTTCTTAATGACCACTTCAGTTATGTGTGAACCATTGAATTTCTTGCTCTATAATTGAATTTTAATAGCCACTTGGTGATACTTCATTCTGACATCTTGAGAAGATGAACAGATGTAGATTAGTTTTAATACAAAATCTTTTAATAATGATAACCACAGGTAAGTTGTGCTTTATTCGATATTTAATATGACTCTGAACGATTTTTCTTTCTTTATTGAGTAAAGTCGTTAAATTAAAAAGCTTAGAACATTTAAAAATTAATAAAAAAAACCTTATTATTTATTACAACTAAGAGAATGGCATATAAATGCTATATTAATGTTATATACCTAAATACACATATTATTATCGACACCAAATTAAATGCAAAATTTCAGCTCACTCGAATAAGATTGATTTTACATAGTTCTATAAACGAACTTAAACCATAAACCAACCAATAAACACTCTTTATCTAAAATATTTCAACAGATTGCGTTTCAATTTTAAATACAGAATACTACACGAGTTTTGGTATCAAAGTGTACGTAGAAACCTACGAAACGAAATAATCGGTATCTATTAATTAATGTAAATATTCGGTATTATTGCTGATTTTTCTATAGCTAAAATAACTACAGTATGTATTTTCAAATTGTGTCCTCCGCTTTATGTTTGAATTATATATGTACCTATATGTATGTAATGTATTTATAATTTATATTTTTTCCAACTGTTTAGCGATAATTTCGAACGACAGTTCGAAAGCATTGGAATGAGGAATTGAAGAATAAATAATATTTATTTACAAAACGTATATTGGAATTGGAAAAAACTAATCACTAGCAATTGTATTTCAATACAAAATCAAAAAATGTAGCATGTATAACATTTTATTCTACTTGAAATTAACTGCTTTCAAATTATTTCAAAATTTCCTCTGATTACTGTGAGATTTCTTTATAGTTTATTGGAAAAATATTCTAAATCTTTGATAAATAAATTATCCAATACCTATATAAAATTTGATCATTAAAACTGCTTTATTTTAAAAACACAATTTGTAAATTGAAGTTTTTTATTTTGTTACTAATAATCAAATATGTGAACTCAGTCTCATTTTTTATATTAATTGTTTTTCCAAATTTTTCTTACTTACTGAGTAGCTGTCGGTAAAAAATAAGTAAACAAGTAATCAAATAAAACATGAAACTACTTCTTCTTAAAGGTTGAAGAAAATTCGTCCCTGAAGAGTTTAAAAAGAAAGGGTATTAGAAGGTAAACGTTCATTACATATCTACAAATATACATGAACAAACTCTGTTTGTACACCATAACCACAAAACAAATGGTGTTGATTTTCATTTCCAGAGCGACATTCAAATTCAGTAAAGAAATCGCACACATATTTAAATTCAAGAAAGAAATCACATCCACAATCTAATGTCATCTTGACAGATGATAAACAAAATAAAACCATGGAAAAATCAAAGGCGAGAAATATTTGGGCACGATCAATCTTATGTTTCTCCGCGTGCTTGTACCCCAAAAACCGTCCCGTGTGTGACCGGCTAATTGTTCATTATAATGTTAATCATGTAAAGCGATTTTATTTAAAGAGGTATTTTTTATTTCAACAATTCCTTCCTTAGAATCAAATTCGACATTCGACATTCATCACTCCTTAGTGTGAAGGAAGCATTTCATTGTCAGAAACCACTTAAATCATATTTTTGGCAGAGCTCCAAATGCCTTAAATTTTTTTCCCCAGGCAACCTTGGTTCTTGAATTGTTAAGCTTTTTGACTAAAAATTCTGAGAGCTTCGCTCAATTTCTGTGGCCACTAGTGAACCGAAAATGAACTGGGTTCTGGTGCTTTATTAAAATGATTTAAAAAAAAATAACTTCTGAGAAATGTCCCCCTTTGATGAAATGTCAGGCAGTAGGATTTTTCTCTTTACTCAAATAAATTGACATTTCTTAAAAATTTGAAACTTTTCTATTCATAATTGTTTCATGTTATTGAAAGTGTTTAGGAAAATAGTTCATAATAGCGATGAATGGTTAATATTGCCCAGATGCTGAGACCAAATAAGTCACTGTAAGGTGTAGTGTCAAAAAACAAACCATCCAACCAACCAAATAGTTCATAGGAACGTAGTTCAGAAAATGATACTCAGAAGAGACTAGATTATATAACAACCAATTAATGATAATTAGAAGCACTTGTACTTGGAGTAATAAAACAATGTGCATACACATACAGTAAATCTATCAATCTTCATCAACTCTGAGATTATATCATCCATCGATACAGCGTTTACCTCCAAAATCCTCACTCATCTAATTAACAATCCACTTACAACCCCCAAGATCCGCGAATACTAATTTAGCTTTGGTCTAATTCCCATGACGCTTAGCTTTATGACAAAATTAGGCACTTCGAATGGATTGTTCACGTAATGAATGAGACGAGTGATGTTCAAAAGGCAACTACACTTTCACGAGCAGGCCATCACGGAAAATCGATAGCCACAATATACTTTACTATATAAAGCAGGGAGACCGAGCGACACAGAGGCACGAAAGCCTCCAGGAATGCCATTCGCATGAAATTGGGAAGTTTCCACCCATTTCGGTGATTAAATCGATAATATGTGGGTGCATATATAGTCTGGCGCTGGGGATGAGCGCAACAACAACTACGATTTACATAATGCAATTTCAAAATTAATCCCAACCAAAATCTAATTATATCTTCGCTCTTAACCACGTGCATATCCTGGCGTCTACTGACCATGACCTCCGCCAGCGTTGGTCTTACGGACTTAGAAATTTGTTGAATTCATAAGCACCTTGCCAGTCTTAATCCAGTTTTGATCGCGTGAGACCTTCGCTATGGCAGCAATCCTTACATGGTATAGTAAATCTTTGATAATACGACGTCGGAACTTCGTCAGTATTTCAACTTTGCAAATTCAAAATTGAATGCAGAAAATTAATCATGAGGGGTGATAACGTGACAAAGCAATATAACTTGTAAGTAAAACTTTTAAAAACCTCATTAGATTAGACACGAAGACTCTGATGCTTTCGTGACACAAAATAAGTTTTGGTAAATGAGAAGTGTCTGTTCAAAATGAGCTATTTACACTTTTGGTCATTCAACGTTTCTTTTTTACTAATTCCACTTTTAATCTAAGATCCTACATCAATCTGTCATTACTTTTGATCAAAAGTGCCTAGTTTCTTACTAATAGTAGCCTTATTTTTATTGTCCCAATCAAAAGGTGCTATTTACGCTCCAAGGAGAGCTATTTCCATTGGCTTTAAACATTTTTCATAAAAAATTGGAAGATTTAGAAAAAGTTCATATCGAAGAAAAAGGTGTGATTTCTGAATGTTTTTGTGTGTGTCAATTGTTATTGCATTTATCTTTTATTTACTAACATATCCTAAGCGTAATTGGTGTAAATACTGATCAAAAGGGTGCTATTTCCATGGAAATTCCAAAATGTTTGATCAAAAGGTACTATTTCCATTTTTGATTCTTTATTATTTTGTTTGTTAATAATAATACTGAAAATCAAATTAGCTGTACAAAATAGTATCGCCGTCATAAATAATGTTAATGAAAAAAAAAAACACCCAAGCATATAAATAATGGCCACTAAACGTTTTTATCGGTTTTTGTAAAGTTTGCTTATGGTGTAAATAGCTTCTTTTGAATAGGCACTCAATAACACCATAAAGAAGATTTGCTTGACTTTTGTATAAAAATTAGTACTCTGCTTCAGAACCACGAAAACTAATTTCCAAAGATCGTGTCAGTGATACATATACGTATCTTATAATCAATAAAGTTATCAAAAAACATAAAGCAACAAGCATACTTATGTACAATGAAGTATACTTCAGCATCATGCAAATGAGATTTTTAAACTTACCAACTATAGAAAATAAATATCGCATTTGTTGTTTTTGTTTATTAGGTAGAAAAATTAACGATATCTTAACAATTCTTAGAAGACAATTGAATATTTTGAGATTTTCAATTTCGAAATGCGTGAATTTTTTAGAGCTGAACAATTATCACAAAACCTGGGGTATACAGAAATGAATTATTTCCAACAGATGTCATAAAAAATATAAATACATAGTAAAAAGATAATAAAGTAAGTTTAATTTTGCAGCGACAACTTGTTTAAAGCCACTAAAAGTGCAATTCCGGGCATCAAATTGCGGTCCGTCATGATTTCTTTGAATGCGAATCAATGGAGAATTAAAATATACTTTTAAGCGATCTGAGAATGTTATATCTGCTATTGTTTTCTATTTCCAAGGGTAGGCAAATAGTCTATCAATATAATGAACACATTTGTGGTTTATTGAACTTTCCCTTTACATATTCAATTTTATCTATTTTAATTTAGTAATAAAATAATCAAACGCTGTCCCAGAAAAGCCAGGATACTTTTAATAAGTATTAAAAAGAAATGTCTGGCTGTAGATAGGTACAACAGGTAGAGCTACGTACATAACGTTATAACTTCATTTTTTTATATAAAATATCAAAGACGTGCTGAAGGAAGAAAACCGCATAGCCTCCGTTGTAATTGATCACTGTAAAAATTTTAAATAAATTACTTTAGGTAATGGTTCAGTCGTTCATACATAACAAAAATAAGAGGACGTAAATGGTATTTTTGATAAGCATTCTATAACCGCACAATATGTAGCAAAATCATCTAAAATTATGAATGAAGATAATATCGCATCATAGTGCCAGTCATGAATTAATCATTAGGACCAAAGGATTTCGGATGTCAAACTATCAAGGCAAGACATTTATACGCTTTAGTTCTTTGTGTTATAAATTTTCTGATATTCATAAAAAATCTAAATAAATCTACCCAAAAAAGTACACTCAGAAAATTTTTTATGGATTTGAGGGCAATAAAATGCTCATGATATCAATAATTTTTGCAATATAATAAAATACTCTATAGTCATAGTTCTGGCATTCCCAAGATAGATGAGAGAATATACATAGTTTTATAGTTTTGGCATCCGTAAGATATAATCCATCGAATTATATTTATGGTTCTCCCAGAATATAGTTAAAAATGTTTTTCAGTGTACGCAGTATGATTAAAATAAAAGGTTTTAAAATGTTATGTTTTGAGAGATTACTAATATCAGAAGCAAACTTAAACATACCGACGCTCATAAAGTTTAGGCTAAACTAATATTTCGAAGAATTTTTATACAATAAAAGGTTAATAAAAGGGAATGCACCCCTTTTGATGCGAGCAATAATTAAGTATAACCGGTTATTTTTGTAACATAAATCAATTCATTTAATTCTTCCCAAACCTCAGAGAATTTGCATAGTTAAAAGGTTCACACAATGGTATAACTCCCAAAACTCTGGAGGATAAACCACGTAATAAACATAAATAATCGAAATACAATTGAATAATCCAGTAGACATAAATTTACTCATCGTAAGGGAACCATGAAACACAAATCTGTGGGATCTATTTTTGAAACAAATATATAAAACTGAAAAATTCCCATGTGAACTGCTAGCTGAAATGCATCCATGCGAAGGCCTAAATTTCGGTAACATGATTTCAAAGTACAGATTTAAGCAAATTTAAGAATGGAGGCAAAAAGGCCTTATAATAGGAGGGTTTGAGGCTCAAATGTTTTGTATTGCTTTCAATTTTCACTTGCTTAAAAATCCATTAAAGCTTGAGAATTGCTCCAGCATGAATAAACAATTCGGGCTGCTAGTATACAATGAAATAAACTAAAATCGATAAAAAAATGGCTTAATCCCGGCAATAGGAGTTTCCTTGAAAACTTTAGAACCATTAAAACTCTTTGCACAATTAAAACTTTGCCTTATGGAAAGTTGGCCAGACGGAACGAAAGTGGATCAAACCCGGCTGCAAAAAGAAAATGCTGCAAAGTTCACGCTCGTCGAGGGGGACAGAGGGTACAGAATTTGGTTCCAGTGAAACAAGGGAAAAACATTATTAAAAATTCCGCAGAGCGCACACTTTTCCAGCAAAGTCTCATTAAAATTATTTTCCCTTTTTTATATTTCCAGATTTACGTAGTTACACTACCGCAAAAAAATCTATAGCTATATATAGAAGAAGTGAACGAACTTACCTTGCTGCTCGTACAACAATTTACCCCTGGCTGCTTCCTCGTCGCCCCTCAGCGGTTCGGAGGACGCGACCGATTCCGTTTTTGTGACTTTAAACCTCTCCGGCATTTTAAAGTCGTTTCACTTCACTCATGCACCTGATTTTCCCAAATTTAATTTTGAATCAACTTATCTCGCACGAATTATCTTCTTACTGCACTGCACGGATTATTCGCATATTATCCACCGTCATCCAGTGTGCAGATGCCTGAAATAGAAATTGAGAAAAGCCATATTACTCGAATGCTCATAGAGTGACTTTTGTTGAAAGATTCCCATAAGCTCCTAAACATTCCATCAAATATTAAAAGCATTTGATGACATTTTTAAATTTTGTTCTTTACAAGCTTTTTGATGCTCAAACCGTGTTAAATTAGATTACTTAAAGAAGTAGTCACTTTCTGCACATATTTTGTAAGTTTTTTTTTTTATTTTGAAATATATTTTCATTTCATTTCATTTTACTTAAGTTAATTATGTATGGCCTTAATTTGACTAGAGTATTTATGATACAGTGACTAAACTTATTGATCATATAATGCGAAATTAACATTGAGTATTTTATTTGTATCCTTACTAAGTGAGGAAATGGAAGAGGAGCGGATGAATCATTACAAAAAAAAAAACTGTTTTTAAACAAACAAACAAAAATTATCTATTTGAAAGATTTATTTTAAAACTTTGATTTTCGTGAAAACAGAAAATAGGTACACCGAAGCCGGAATATCATTCCAGGCATG
Organism: Eutolmus rufibarbis; assembly: GCA_963920795.1. Classification (NCBI taxonomy): domain Eukaryota; kingdom Metazoa; phylum Arthropoda; class Insecta; order Diptera; family Asilidae; genus Eutolmus; species Eutolmus rufibarbis. Next base: position 35,369,491 of record OY987205.1, read on the forward strand.
CTATGATGGCTTCAAAGCTCGTTTAAGAATCGGATTTCTTCTATTGCTGAAGCAACAAATCTCTCTCAGTCTAATAGATGAAATCCTTGATTTTCTAAACATTCGGTGGTCACTCGGGTTGTGTGTTTTGGATCGTTATCTTGTTGAAAGATAGTGTCCGGATACATTCTCTTCCCACTGTTGCATGTACCGAGGAGGCTAGCTTCGAGGATGTTGCCATAGTCAACGGCAGTCATCCTTCGATTAATTTTAAAGTTTCATACACTGACTTCGTAAGTTCATAAAAAGGATTCGAAAAACAACTTCAGTTTCTATTTGAAAAACAAAAAAACACTCCCACCTGTCTTATTCTTTAAACTTAGCTAAATAATCCAGTCACTAGAAGTGAATCCTAGTGTGTAATAACGATAATTTATTTATTTATTTATTTATTTATGTCTTCCTAGTATGCATATTTATAGTATAGTTTGTAGTTACTTAACTTTAAATATTAACTAATTACTTCAGATTTAAAATTCATATTGTTGTTTTTATTGCCAAAAACAGGCACCTTTCCAATTTAAAACTATAAATTACTTAAATAACTTGACTTTATTTATTTTGTAAACAATTAAATTTTGATGTTATATCTATTGCAAATTTTCTGTTTAAGTGCTGCAATAATAACGAAAATAGTTTAAGACCTCTACCATATTAACACATTTAATTTTAAGACTTAAAGAGGTAGCACATATAAGACAAACTTCGCTGCGTTACTGGCTTACCATTACCAAGAATAACAAATTGTCGTTCACTTAATTTGTTTGCTTTGGAAAATCTATACCTACAGCAAACTTGGTTTAGTAAATTTCTTAATAATGAGTTTATCCAAACCTTTCAAATTTTTTTACCTTAATATAACGTTTGTCTCCATAAAATGAAAAAATCTGATGTGATTGTTCCACATGTTTCTCGGAAAATACTTTTATTAGTGCTAAATATGATATATGTATATATGATGTCAAAAAGTGGCATAATGGAAAAATTTGTTTCGCTATGTACAAAATGTGTTAATGAAATTAACGCCTTACAACTAAATTGGTAAAAATTGATAGAATTTTGCAACAGTTTGCACCATGCCAATGAAAGTTGAATGAATGAAGTCGTCATTTGTAAGATAACTTGGCAATGTTAATAATGTTAAGTTACTTATAGGTAAACCGGAACAAAATATATTAAAACAAAGTTTCATCCAATTCGAAGGAGGACCCTAACCTCTAAATTTACTTATGACAATAAATAATTATAAGTTGGTAACATTACCAACAAGTTAGATCAATCGAAATTTCTTCACGATTAACCTTTTTCCTTAGAATAATTAGTTAATTTGATTTCGGTAGCTTCGGCAAATGCAAGTCTAATTCACGTTAAATAAAAGCAGAGAAAAGAAAAGAACAAAATACCCACAAAATGCAGAAAATTAATTGAAGGTAACGAATTTCAAGAAGCAAATGTGGTACAATTGCAGAAGCCATACCAGCAACTTTCATTTATGTACAAACATTGAAGTCTTGTGAAATTAATCGAATTTCAAATCTCTTCCTTCACAATTCCATTTCAAGTTGTTTGAAATTAATGAAAGTCAATGAATCAGCCGATACTCATTGTCCCGCTCTATATATAAAGAAGGAAATAAAGTGTGGGCTCAAAAATATTCAACCAAATAATTACCCAAATGATTTGAATGTTATATTGATAAGTAGTATTATTTACAAGAATGATCGTTTCTTTTAGTAAACACAATAGTCTTTGTAAAAAAGTACATTAGCTTTAAACTTAAACGTAATGCTTTTTATGAAATAAGTGATATAAAAAATATAAATATAAATTTAAAAGCGTTTCGATGTTAAGTCATAAAATAATAATAAATCAAGTTTTTGGCGGAAAATAAAAATTATTTAATGTATATGCACTGCACATGTATGCGAATCGCATTAAATCTTCTAGAGGCGCTTCTTAGTGGCTATTTCAACTTGTTTTGGGATCCTAAGAAAAAGTGGAAGCCAGACAAAGGAATGTAAATAGAACTTACTCAATTTTCACGACACGCAAAAATTTAGCGCGATCAGAAAGCGAAAAGAATCCATTCATAAAGGCAGCTGAATCAATAGACGATACTCACGGCTTACACTTTTGTGACACCATCTCAATGAGCAATTACAACTGATTAGAACAACAAACACCACGCGAATGTTTCCGGAGCAGCGAAAAGCCACACACCGCCAAACACTTTCAGCGCCGGACACAACTCATTGAAATCTAATGCTACGCTCATTTACCCCGGGCAAACCGTGTAATCCAAAGCTATGATAAGAAAATCGCGCCGATAAGGCAAGTTTCCTCGTAAATGGATATAAATTAAGTATAACTTTCCAAAGAAATAAATTCGAGACACAAAACACTGTCGCTTTACGTCTGCGCAACACGATCAAACGATCATGAAACCGAAAATCTGCGGAGAGAATACAAATCGCACGCGAAAAGATGCCTATCCAGAATCTTTTCGTATCTGGTCTGCATATGAACGCGCCTTCAAGTGATCGGGAAGAAGTTGAACGTCTTTGGCCCAGAAGATGCTTTATTCTGCGATTGCGCGATCAGCTCACATGCAGTCTTCTCCGCTTTCTTACGTCATGGATCGGTTCGCCGCTCAGCCTTTTCCATTTCGTCAGAAAAGTTTTTATGCCCGCTTTTCTGGATTTTGCATGCTGTGCTCGAGTTACCAGATTAAAATGAAGCATCTCCCAGCGCACTTGATCGAGTCATTAATTTCATCGGATAATATAAGATATTTTTTTAGTCTAAGTTTGCTCGACTCGACTATTTTTATGTTTTATAAAAACATTACATAATTCGTCATTCACTTTTTACATAAAAAAGCATATAAATGGAAGGATAAGAACATTGATCTGGCAGCACTTTCTATGTATAAAATGAGGAAATAATTTTCGGTAAGTGGAATTTTCCGCTGCGTACCAGCTACTCCTAACAAAATCCTGTAGGAGTCCAGTTTCTCTATTTTAAATAAAAGTTTATAAACACATGCAATTTATTAGAGCAAAATAATGCATACCTCCCCGGAAATTTTAGCTTACTTAGTCACAAGAAACTTCTATTTGTACAACAATTCCAAAAGAATTTATACATCCATATGAAGATCTAGTACATAAATATTCTTGCAAATAACAATGGATCACATCTTCGTACAAGAGAACACGTCTTCAATTTGCAAAAGGGGAAAGTTACTTCTGAGAGACCAGGTAAGGTAGGTAGTAAAATTTAAGACCAGACAATCAACTTTTTGTGTAGCTCTGCTACCTGGGCAGCTGATCGTGTGAAGGAACATATTTGCAATAATCCAGGTAAAATTGTTTAAGCAGTTGAGTTTCAATGTACTCTGCTCCTTTATCATTTTTAAAACTCATGAAGTCTTCAATATTTAAAAAGATACTTGTGTGAATAGTCAAACCTTTTCGCAAATACAAAAAAATTGTAAAATTATTATTGCTCTTGTATAATTATGAAGAATATCAGATTGCGATTTTGAAAATGATAAAAGCAATAAATCACAAATTTTTGTACCTCTAACAGTTTTCGATTTATTGATAGAATTTAAATTAATCTAGTACCTAATACATAAATGTACGTGCTCTCGATTAGTTCGTGTAAAACGTAATTTATTTTAGATTTTAAAAAAATATTCAAATCTGTGTCAATACAAGAGGATAGTTATCGAAAACCAAATCATTGAAATCAAAAGCCCCTTAAATATATACATATAATATCCAAACCACTGCAAAAAAAAAAAAATAATAATAATAATTATGTTTTTGTTTTGATTCTATGTAGATAAGGCGAGAATAATAAATGTTACCGTCCAAACCCTATTTGAGGATCATAAGTTAATTAATCAAGCCTACTCTAATCGTAATGCTTTGTCGTCAGTCTTGCATGATCTGAAACACAAAGCGCAAGCTCATCAGTCATTTGCTAGTTTGTCAAACCTCATTTAGCCTCATTTAGTTCATGCAAAACGTTCAAACTTGCCATCCACACGCAATGTTTTGTTTGATAAAGAATTTTAATTTTTATTATTGTAGAAACATAAAAGGGTTTGCCTATTTTGTCCTGAGGGTGTTCTTTAATTAATACCCTTTATAGCATAAAGGCAAGGTGAGCAAAAAGGTTCAACCTCTAACCTCGAAGAATATTTTACTTTAGCTGCAATTTAGCTGTTTTACTTAGCGGTTTTAATCTTTCGCAATTGCCAATTTATGGATACTTCGTTCTGGCCATTAAAATTTCCAGTCATAAGAAAAATATCGTCGAATTTCTAAGAAAAATTATTGATAAATAATATTTTACCACGCCACTTTGTTAGACACAGTTGATCGAGTGCTTGCCAATCTATAACCAATTAATTTGCCAACATCATTGAGGGTGGAAGTTTTAGGACTATAAACTTCCATAAAATATCTTATTAAAATATTTCATTGTCTTAGAAAATAGCAATAATAGGTTAATAAGGTAAGCGTCGATGAGGCAAAATGTTACATTGAATTCGATGCAACATTAACCGAAGTAAACACGTGATTATATGAAAAATTCCACTTCATCAAGAATTTAACACCTTTTAAAGAATATATAGTATAAAGTGTTTTGGTTGAGAGTAGTGGCATTATAATGACTTTACTAATATTCTTATCGCATTACACTGCGAGAAAGTTCTTGAAAATTTCGCTGTAAAATCGATAAGATTATAATTAGACAAAACCTCTCTACCGTTATTCTATTACTTTTAATTTATTGATACGAATGGATATTAAATTGATATTATTTTGGGTATTTTATTAATGATACGCAGCTCTGAAGTCTTAAACATACAATTTACTATCTAAATTTTCGAAATTTGGGACTTCATATTAAAACTAAGAACTTCGACTTTGCAGAATGCAAATACATATTGTAGCTTCAAAGGGTGCGAACTTCAAATTCAAAAATACTCAAAATACTGTAGATATTATGTATAAATGGGAAAGTAGTAAAAATACAATTATTCTTATCTATCTTATAGATTATTATGTAGTTTGTCCGCTCTAGGCATTATACGGGCAAATAAATGTAAATGCAAAGAAAAAAACTATCATATTTAAGTTGAAGCTATCATTTTAAAATCTGCCATCTTATCCATATATCAAATATACATGGGTTTTTACAGTGCTCTCAAGAATATGTACATATGCAAAATTTTAACAAAATCGGGACATCGATGTTGATTTGTATAGCGAACAAACAAACAGACAGACAACATTTTAAAAAAATAGCATGAATCATCCTCGACAAAATCCTCTACCTTCGAGTTAAAGTCCCGAGATTATTACGGACAAACCGACAGTCAGACAGACAAAATTTTGTTTGAGTTTTAAGGGGACATTCCACCTTCAAATTTTCAAAGATTCAAATTTTTTTTTATTGTTGGAATATGTTCTAATAACCTTTAAGAACATGATTTTAATAATATAAAACTCAAAATCTAAAAAAAAAAATTTTTGTGAGCATATATTTGTTGACACGCGGCTCTGGATACGTACGATTCAGTATATAATTTAAACTTTAAACGCGTTTTTCTCGAAACAACGTTTTTCAAGTTGGCGTGCATGATTACAAAGAAACTTTTCATCCGATCGTTCTGAAATTTTAATATGTTATTCTATACGTGTTAATGCTCAGAATGAACTACGGATGAAAAAATCGGCATTAAATTTTTTGAGTTATGACCGATTTTTGGGGTCAAAAAATCTGAATTTTAGAAAAAACGTCGCCATTTTTTTATTTTTCGGTCAAATTTTTTTTTTTTAGTTCATTCCAAGGGGGTTTTGTTGCTGAATATAACCCCGTTTTTTTTTTTTTCAGATTTTTTTGTGAGCAGTTAGGATGCACGCCGTGATTTTTTATGGTTTTTTTAAAAAGCATGTAGCAGACGACATTTGGCAACAAAAAATTTTTTTTGTGCACTTCACAGTAAATAAAGTATATGTACAAAGTTTCATTACGATATCTATTTTTCTTCCATTAAAAAAACCCCTTTTAAAAAAAAAATTTTCTTTAAATTTGAAGGTGGAATGTCCCCTTAAGAGTATGTGCGAACGAATTTGGTACCATACATTATCTTATCTTAACAAAAAAGTTAAAATTATTTACGTCAATAGAGATGTTGTAATGGAAATAAAAAACGACGTGCTTAATATTTATAAAAACAAAACCTCTCCTTTATCTGCAATTTTGCTGGTTCGAAAGTTTAGAAATATTCTCTCTGATAAAGAATGATTAAAGATAACTAAATTAAATTTTTTTATTTGAATGTTTATTAATTTACTAATGAAGTAGTTATTTAATTTTAGGATGATCTTATAAAATAAGAGAAACATAACAACTAACTTATGTGTCGAACTGCATTAAAGAAGAAAAATGCAGATATGCAGTTTAAGAAGCAACCGATTAATGTTGCATAGTACCATTCGATTGCACAATAACCAATAAAATTGTTTTCTGGTTATGCAAATTAAATTTTCTAAATACAATGGCTAACAGAAAAGCAATTGAAGCATCGATGGGTTAACTAAAGTTTCCTATTTTGAGTTCAAAATTATTGTAATTGACTTCAAAATTCGTTGCTATTATTATTTGATGAAAGCTAAATAATTCTTTGGGCTCATGCAAAATTAAAAGGAAAATGGTTAGGTTCAGAAATAAAAAACATAATTGAAATACCAGACTTCGCCTGGAAGTTATTGCGTCGTCGTCAATAATAGAGCGCTCAGATATTTGAGCCTGAATTATTCTGAATCCATATCCTAAAAATATTTCTTCCCAGCACGCAATGGTGGTCGCCTCGCATGGGGTTCGGATGGGAATCGTAATTCAAGGAATGACAAATTCACAGCACAAAAGTTTTGCAAATAACTTTTGTACGATTTTTTTCTCCTTTTAGTAAATATAAAGAAATTATTCGGGTTAAGATAAAAATGACTTGAAGCTTATAATTTATCTTTTTGCTCTTTTAATAAAGGTATGTTAATCGAAATGTTGTAACAAAAGTGTGAATTGAAATACTTCTCGTAATTAAGAATGTTAGATCATCTCTTTTTTTGTTATGATATCAAAATCATTTCTTCAGTGATACACTCAAAATAAATCAAAACTAATTTATGCAAGTTATTTTATATGACGTTTATTAAAGGAATATTTCAGCAAAATGAGTTAAATGATTGAATTTTCTTTTAATAGTATAGTAACTAAGATCCACCATGCTACTCAAATTTTATTAATAGATTTCAAATAAGCTTTTCACTTCAATTAAAGCGAGTTGTTTTATTTTAACATTCACATCACGCTTTTGCAATACAATTAAACAAATTTACCATTGCAAATTTTAGAATTTAGTTCCTGAGAATATCGATTCGTTTGGTTGATAATGATAATTTATTGTTGTACAATTTATTTTTTCCCACGTTGGATTATCCACTTCTTCATAAATAACTTTCTTTGCATTCAATATTGCAAAGGCAAAATTAAATACACCTAGAATTAAACGTAACTGAATCTCAGCACTATAAAGAGAGTGATAAAAGTTTTGTTATTACCACTTAAAATTTCGCAAATGTTCTGCAATTCCTAAGATGAAACATATGTGAAATAAAATTGTAGTTTTTATCGCTTTAGGGAAACATGCAGAAAAAAAAGTTTGTATTGCAAGTGTGTCGCTCGTCATAATTTATAAAAATCGTGAAAAATGTTTTACAATTCGCAAGAGCTTCACTTCTTTTAGAATATCAATCACGAATTATACTGTATTCAGTATCCTGCATATGTTTACTCCCAATCTTAAATTAGAACATTGTTTTTATCTTTAGAATCATCATTGATTTTCGCACTTTAAGTTTATAATCTGACGACCAATATTTTTAACCCTATAATGGGTGAATATTGCTTGGTTTTTCAACAAGCCGTTCTTATTTTTGTCTATTGAGCTTACTTATAGCTCAGAGCCAAAGAATTTTTCAATGAAAAGACGTACTATCAAATAGTAATTAGGGTAGTATCAAAATTATCTTCTGGATGCGGGAAACATTGCATTTATTATGGACTTTTGGTCCAAAATGGTATATTCTGAAAAAATGACTACTACGTGTACTACTACTATTAAAAGGTAATCCCTGTTATTAATTTATTCTTTATTCAAAATTGGAACAAACCTTAATATGGTCATATTATTCTTAAATATCTAAAAATCAAAAATCTATGTTTTTTATCAATAAGTTGTATAAAAACAGGATATACGAGTACATACCTATTACATATACTTATAATTTTTATACAGATTCGTGTTATCAGAAATGCTAAACTGATAAACAAATTTAAAATTTTATTCCTCCAGATTCTTTGCGAAGCTGCATTTATGGAAGGTATAAGTTTAACGCTTCTCCAAAACATTGCGATAAGTGTAAATTACAGCCTTGAAAACATTTTTGCCTATAGAGTTTATCGTTAATTATTTATCTTTTGTGTACTATTTTGCAAGCCAATAAACCTGCAGCTGGCAGGGTGCCCAAACAGCAACAAGTTAAATCTATCCTCAATTCAGCCGACTAGAGAACAAACTAATGCGATTGAAAACTGAAATCGAATAACAATCACCCTTCGTCGAGAATCAATTGAATCAATAAACACGACATCCAAAAATTAGTCATCTGGTCGTATTTCAACAGAGGCCTTTGTATTAAGCGCCATTTTTTACTGTCTTTTCCTTATCGATTTATTCACGGCTGTTATATATACGGAAAGTCTGTCGAAGGTCGTGAAGGTATATCATAAAATTTTTCTAGCTCAGTGTTTTATATTTTTCGCCATCCCAGACCGATTTATTTTAAATACTCACCACATTAACTACACCACTTGGAGGCAGTCTTAAGCTCACTATCCCCTAGAATGATGAAGAGGTAAGTTGACAGCCGGTTTTCGCTTATTTTGATTTGCACTCCTTGCAACAACTTCGAAACAATGCACCCTCGACTCCACGACAAAGTTAGTTCGCCGGTGTACCGGACACTGACTGTCGTCTCCAACACTTCAACCTTAGCACGTGGCTCAGGGTCTTGTTCGAGGAGATTATCCAAATCCCCCCGCTTAGTAAGCTAGAAGAATTATTGTTTATCGATAAATTTTATTTATAAGTCGGGAATGGCCGTTGAAATGAGAAACACGAAAATTCACTCTAAAATTAGTCGTATCTTTTGGGAGATATGAACATGGATGAAAGCTTTTGGTATAGGTATCTTACGCCACTTAGACGTGCGATAGGTCGAAATCGCGCTAAGTCGACCGTCTAACGGAACAAACGTTGGAAAACTGATTGGCATGTAAATCATCAACAATCTCCAAAGGCAACCGCTATACCAACAAAAGCTAGGGGGTATACCGCCGCCGGTAGACCCAAAGAATTGACTAGACGAACGTCGAGCACCAGCCAGCAACATTATCAGTAAACTTTGGCTGTGTTGTTGTTGGCGTTGAGGGGGCGGCATTCGCGGGCTCTAGGGCAACGACTACTATCAACAGCAATCTTCCCCGCTTTCGTTAGTACCTACTTCAGATGGAAACTGAAACCGGCGGAGTTGAACAGGAGCTGCGGCTCTCGAAGACCAAGAAAGTGATTACGTCTTTCATGATTCAGAAGACAACGAAACCGCAAAAATGCTAGGCTCCCTCCCGCACCCCCCGGTGACGAAGGCGACCATTATTTACTTTGGTGGGTGCGATGCACTCCCAGCGGGCTGCGGAAGTAAAGCGATATGCTGTTGACGGGTAAACCGCCGCCGACTGTGCGCGCACCGGAGGTGTTGCATTTAGGAAGCTTTCTGAGCTTGCCCCTAGCACGAATTTCCACTTTATTGGAGCTTTTATGATATCACCTTTTTCACAGTAATTGCTTCATGCCATTTGAAACATTTGCACTTTATGCCAAATGAAGCTGAAACATTGAGGCGGTTTATGCCCCATTGCCAGAACTGGAGCACCTCTGGAGAAATTGCTCAATCAGATCGTTGGTATCTCATTTACTTAAAGTAGAAACTTTTATTGCAAAAATAATTGTATCTCTTTAAAACTGATTTAATTTTAAAGTTTGGAGCGTTATACTATGTAGTTAACTCTCCGCGAAACGAAATTTTTTTTAGCAACAGAAACATAAATTGTTATGTTTAATAGTGATATTAGGCATAAATATAGTACATTTTTTAATAAAAAAACAATTTATTTTATTTTCGACCTTAAACAATTAAACATATAGCTTTAAAACAAAATATGTTTTTGAATTGCTCGCTCTAGTTTTCCTACACCACCTTTGCATACGGAAAACTAGGCATAAAACAAAAACAACATTTATTAAATATATAAAATAATTTTTACAATGGATTTATTTTTCTGTCACGAATTGTTAGAAAAACAAACACAAAATGTTTTCTTGTAAATAAAAGTCAAAGCATAAGAACTAAAATCTAAAAAAAAACTCTGATGTACTAAAATTTGAAATATTCTATGCTACATCCTAGACATAAAATACCTGTGTATATGACGCAAATTTCATCAAAATCGATTGAATATACGTATCTCGATATTTTGTAATTTCAACGAAAACGCAAAAGAAGCTACATATTTATAATCAAAAATTTCTTGTATATTAAGTACCTTCAATCTGCTTTTCCTGGTCCACACACATACATTCTGTCTTATTCGGAAGGTAGGATAAAGATTTCTATCAACTCAAGTAATAATTGGAATTTTGACATGTGGAAACGCTTAAAATATACTTGAAAGTATAAATAACAAATCTAGGCTTTTTGCACAGAAAACTATTTGTTGAAATCCCAAGGTGGTGTAATGTGTAACCTCTTAATGATTCTGCAGTAAACCCCGCATAAAATTTTAATTTAGTTTTGTAGGTACGTACACATTTTACAGAAACTATTATAATTTCATGTATATTACTTGCTTAATTTTTTTTTTTTTGTGGAATGCAGAAATAAATCGACAAATTTAATTAGTTTTTTTGTTAGTTTCTGAATAACTTATACGAGGCGAGTCCTGGCATATAGTCGTGCTTAGCATTCTTTCCTTACTAATCTCAAAAACTTGTGCCCGAGGCATTAGCTAATCTTTTTGCAGTTGAAAGAAAACTGGTATATCTCAAACTCAATCGAATACCTTCAGCTCGAATTTATACATATTATAGTATATTCATATTATTTTAAGACAAAAGTTCACAAGTTTCTTTAAAAACTGTATTTTACTATTTGTTTTAACCTAAAAATTAGGTACCTACTCTGAATCGTAAATCTAGCGGATAAAAGTTAAGCTTTTCAATATTCAAAATAACATAAATATTAGTTTATATCAGTTTAAAAACTAATAACAAAATTTATGCAAGAGTAGATAAACTTCGTCGCACCTCGATTAATATTTTAGTGCCTTTAGATATGTCTTGTAAAATGCTAAAAAAAAGGTTTTAGTTTTAGGACCTTCTGATTTTAACCTTTCAATAATGAATAATATTTGTATTCAAAATCGTCAAAGCGTCCCCTATCCCATAACTTTTAAACTATCGATGTAAAATATCTGAAAAAATTCCTGAATGAAGCCTTTAGCACTTTAAATAAAAATCATAACGAACACTGTAGCAATTCAACTTCTTAATTCCTAAATAAAAAAATAATAGCAAGAAGACGAAAAAACTAGACATTGTTGTCTTCCTATTAAAAACTGAAAATGAATAAGCAAGGAAACAAATACCTAATTTTTATGCTTTAATTTAAATTTTTTAGAAATGGGCATACATATAACTAAGCTAAAATATGTACTCAATCGAATAAAATTGTAAAGCGTTTTTGGGGGCTATAAACAATATATAATCTGCACGAATTTACTATATGTATATGTAAGAGAACTTAGAATTTTTTTCTTTGAGTTAAAATTACTGCAGCTTAAAGCACAAATAGGAGTTCTTCGATGTATGTTTGCAAATATTATAATATGGAAAGTTTCTGTAAAAAGAATTATGTGTATATCACTCAAATTACTGTGTAATATTACTGATTTTATTGTTGATTTGATTCTACTCAGTTTTGCTAGCGTATAAATATGTATGTTTCTGATTATTGAATATATATAAAATCGAAGATTGGTAGCTGCTATTTTAGTGCAATAACTTCATTGGTCCACCCAAAATTTTATTTTTACTTACTTTAATTTTTATCAAAATATTACTGCGTTTAGTCTCCTAAATTGAAGTAATGTAAAATGACACTTGATCACTGACATATTAGATATGTATTCTGTTATAAATTATTTTAGGGCCAAAACCGTTAGGTTTTAAATCTAAATTGGAGACTAATTTAACGACAATGGTGACTACAAAGAAGTCAGTAAACATATTATGGTTTATGTTTCTTATTTATATAATTAAATATATTTTTATATCGCCATTAAAACACATCTACAGAAAAAATTTAAGACGGTATGAATAGAGAAAAACCAGGATCAAATAGACAAAGTTATGCTGCAAAAAGAAGAAGAGAGAACCAGACGAGGAGACCCTGCACTTGTATTTATTCATCTTGCAGATGTGCGCCTCTTTCGCCGCTCACTCAGAATGGACCAACTTCAACTAGAATCTACAGGAGTACTTATTTAACCCAAAGTGCAACGACCCGAACAATTTCAGGTGTTTCAAGACAAGGCGAATCTGGGTCCGCTGGTTTTGCATACAAGTATATGAAGGTAGAACCATGTAAGCGTTATCTTCGAACTAACGAAACTGAAAAGCCTGGAACAATCTCCAGAACAAAAAGACTAACTGAAAGTCCCTCTTTACAAAAACCTCCTGCATACAACTCATCAGCAAAACCTGCGATTACTGATTCAGTAGGAAGCCCCAAGGGTGGACCAGTGCAAGGATTTAAAATCACCCGCGGTCAAGCTTTTGTTCGACCACAGCCCAAACGCGAACCGGAAAGAACACCGGAAATCCAAGAGCCTTATACACCAAAATATGCCAAACAAAGCCAGACAAATAGGGCAGTTCCAACTAGCCAATTGAGGCGATCCTATTTAGCGCCTCAAAACGAAGTAACATCGCCTCCAAGACTAGATCAAGGAAGACAAAGTACAAAGTCAACCCCAATTTCAACACAACGACGACGATCATATTTAAAACCTCAAAAAACAGTACAATCCTTAAGACCTGGTCAAGAAACCATAACAAAATCAGCAGCATATTCTACACAACCAAGGAAACATCCTATGGAAGCATTCCCACCTGCAACGCCTTACCAAGGAAATATTACAAAACCAACACCGATTTCAACACAATCTGGAAAACCGCAATATGAAGCAATACCGCCCTCAGGAACTAATGAAGGGAAAGGTACAAAATTACCTCCAATTACATCACAATCAAAAGCGACACAGATTTCGGAACCAATTGGAAATATTCCAACCACTGGTCCTGCATCTCCTCTCCTTAAGAACGCTATGCAATGTTCGGGAATGCTGATTTTACCCACTTCTCCTTTATATGGAAAATATACATGCGATCAAATAAAGCAAATTTTAAAGAGGGGAGAAGAGCCTCAACAAGAGCTTTTTACGTCTAAAGCCAGATCCCCAATAGAGAAGAAAAATTTGTCATTTCCATCTACTGGAGCAGATAATACACGGGATAAGCAATCGGCATCTGCTGCTCCTATAGAGCCTAGAGATCAAGGGAAGTCTAAAACAATCTCTGAGTCAAGAACTCAAGCTCAAGAAAATGCAAGACCCACAGAGGAAAGGAGGCCTAAAATTGCTTCGGAACTAAGAACTCCAGCTAAAGAAGTTATGGAGCCAAAAGTAACGGAGAAACCTAAAACTGTTCTCGAAAAAGAAGTTATAGAACCTAGAGAAGAAAGAAAACCAAAAACTACTCCAGAATTAAATATTCCGGGTAAAGGAATTACAGAGTCTAAAGCGGAATTAAAGCCAAAAACTACTTCAGAACCAAAACTTCCTGCTGAAGGTATTTCAGAGCCGAGAGATGAAAGAAAACATAAAACTACTGTGGAACAAGGATTTACGGACAAAGAAGTTGACGAGACCCAAAAGGAAAGGGGACCAAAAACTACTCCGGAATTAAGAACGGTTGCTAAAGAAGTTGATAATGATGAAAAGGAAAAAAAACCCAAAACAATTCCGGAACCAAAAATTTCGACTATAGGGGTTGCAAACCCCAGAGAGGAAAAGGAATCCAAAAAAGTTGCTGAACCAAAATCGTCTGATATAGAACCTAAACAGAAAAGACAAAAAGAGGACGAACCCTTAACCAAAAGTCACGAAGAGTTAACAACTTCTAAAAAAAGTGTAGAAGCTAGTAACAAGTCTCCGAAAGAACCAACACCAGTACCGCCAGCGTCTACAAAACCACACGTCCTTCCACATAGATTACACCAAAAGTATGTAGAAACTGATGTTAATCCTCCAAAAGAACGAGCTCCACCACCGCCAGCGTCTACAAAACCACACGTCCTTCCACATAGATTACACCAAAAGGATGGAGACACTGATGTTAGTCCTACAAAAGAACGAGCTCCACCACCGCCAGCGGCTACAAAACCACACGTTCTTCCACATAGATTACACCAAAAAGATGGAGAAACTGATGTTAATCCTCCAAAAGAACGAGCACCACCACCAGCTTCTACAAAACCACACGTCCTTCCACATAGTTTACACCAAAAGGATGGAGAAACTGATGTTAATCCTCCAAAAGCACGAGCTCCACCACCAGCGTCTACAAAACCACACGTCCTTCCACATAGATTACACCAAAAGGATGGAGAAACTGATGTTAATCCTCCAAAAGAACGAGCACCACCACCAGCTTCTACAAAACCACACGTCCTTCCACATAGATTACACCAAAAGGATGGAGAAACTGATGTTAATCCTCCAAAAGAACGAGCTCCACCAACAGCGTCTACAAAACCACACGTCCTTCCACATAGTTTACACCAAAAGGATGTAGAAACTGATGTTAATGCTCCAAAAGAACGAGCTCGACCACCGCCAGCGTCTACAAAACCACACATCCTTCCACATAGATTACACCAAAAGGATGAAGAAGCTGATGTTAATCCTCCAAAAGAACGAACTCCACCACCAGCTTCTACAAAACCACACATCCTTCCACATAGATTACACCAAAAGGATCTAGAAACTGATGTTAATGCTCCAAAAGAACGAGCTCCACCACCGCCAGCGTCTACAAAACCACACGTCCTTCCACATAGATTACACCAAAAGGATGAAGAAACTGATGTTAATGCTCCAAAAGAACGAGCTCCACCACCAGCTTCTACAAAACCACACGTCCTTCCACATAGATTACACCAAGAGGATGAAGAAACTGATGTTAATCTTCCGAAAAAAGGAAGTCCACCACCGCCAGTGTCTACAAAACCACACGTCCTTCCACATAGATTATATGAAAAGGATGAATAAACTGATATTAAGCCTCCGAAAGAATGAGTTCCACCACCGCTTGCATTTAGAAAACCACACATCCTTGCACATAAACTATAAGAAAAGTATACGGTTATTATCTACAAGGTTCCGTCTCCTCGCCCGAAGATTAGCTGGAAAGGATAGACAAAGTTCGAAAGATAGACAAACTTCGGCTCCTTACAAAATACTGATCTTCGGCTATCTTCGGCTAACGTACCTACTACAGATTTGCATAATGAAACATAAAGTTATCCAGCGCCTTCACAAGTTTCGATATTATCGCAATTTTAAATTTAGCGATAATATAATTTATACATATCAATTAATTTTCCACCATATTAAAAAACGGTCAAGTTTAAATCCATTATCGAATACTTTATGTCAGAGACAAAATTGTTATTTTTTGCATTGAATGTAACTTGTTTTAATTATTGTACACTAACGCATCCATGAAGTTTACAAATAAAGCGCCATTGTCTTTAATTTATTGTAAGATATTAAATATTGCACATTCAGTATGTGAAACAAAATTTCCCAAAATGTTTATATTTTATATTATTTATGTATTTGGCTGAGCTTAAACTGTTTATTGGCTAAACAATTCCATCTAAAAGAAATCTAGAAAAACTATATCTGGTATTGAAACCTTAAACCTATAATAAATACTACTTAATTGCAGACAAAATGTTGTATTAGAATGTTACTATAATCTGTATCATATCTCATATGGAATCGAACCATAGTCCGGATACACCCAAAAATTTGGGTTACAATATTGGTATATTCCTGACCAGTTTCTAAATAGCAAAAACCTCTATATTTCTAACCAGTTTCTATTTTATATTGTTATATTTAGTTTTGAAATGTTTTCACTATGCAACTCAAAAGTATCCTTTATATTTAAAAGAAATATTACGCGAAGGAATTTGTATCTTAAAGAGTATCTTAGTTTACTAAAAATTGCTGTTTGAATCCAATGAATTCATGAATCCAATCCCAATCGTGCTATCTCCAACGGTTTTCCGATAAAAATTCTCTGAACACTACCAAAGACTAAGCCTAATCCTTTTTAGGGTCCCGAACCTTAGGGTCTAATGGAATTTTTTAAAATTCTATTTATGCTTGTGGGGTATCGTTGGAAAGAGTTTTGCCAGCAGAGCAAAAATATGTACATACATCTTTTAAAATAGTTTTTGACTTAAATTAATACTTTGGAGGCCATCAAAATCATGGTTCTAGACAAATTTTGTTACTACGTCTATCATGTACTTAAACAACAAATATTAAAAATATTATACAATAGAGGAAAAATTGTACGTATGTGATTTAAAATTAAAGAATTAAAGTTGAGATAATGTCTGATCATGATTAAAACTTCTTACTATAGTATATTTTTAGGGTTTTCCATATCACGACTGAGGGTTCCGTGGAACCCGTCCAACTCGCACTTGACTACTTTTTTCTTCCTAAATAATCTATGTGTGTATATGTATGACAACAAATTTTGTGAACACAATTGAATTTCATAATCAATTTTGCTCAAACTTTGTCAATGATTATCAGAGCCAATATCTTGACTAGCTTTGTAAATAGGAGAGGAAGGGAAGTGGACACATTCCTAAATATTGTTGCTGTTCATTTTTTTACAGTGATGGCGCCCGTATTTTCAAGCGATTTCGATCAAACTTTGTGTATTACAATAGTCATTATTTTACTTGAGTGTGCAAAAAGGTGGGCATCCATATATCCGAAACAATTTCAATCAAATTTAAGTTTGTTGTAAGTTGAAACATTTAATTTCTTTTTTTTGTCGAAACATTTAACCAAAATTTAGAAAATTATTAGTGCATTTTTGTTTTTTAAAAGATTAAGTAAAATTTAGTAAACAACTATTTCTTGGTAAATTTAACAATGGCCTTAAGTAAAAAAAAAAAAAAATTTGAGTGGTAATCAGTCCAGCTAAAAGGAGAAATTGAAATATTTAAAAAAGGAAAATGCAATTAATTGTGTATAATTTCAGCAAATTACTTCGATATGACTGATGGTGTCTTAAAGATTTCAAATTTATGTATAGTCAAAATATTGTATTTTATTTATGAACTTTGAAATGAAAATATTATTGGAACCAATTATGAGTGCCGTTTTTCAGACAACTGATAAATCAAGATATTAATATCTATTTCAGCTAATGAAACTTGCTCAATTTATCGAGATAACTACGAAACGACTCTCACTATTGATTATTATTTAATCGATGATAAGTAGTGTTGTGTACAGATATAAATTTTTATACTTCTTCATTTCATTTCAAGGGCGACTTCCAGAGTCATTCGTTGAGGTCAGTGTTGAGAAAGTAATTTAAATTACCTTTCATTGGATTCATGGGGCCGATAGAGCCAACCT
The DNA here is from genome assembly GCA_963920795.1 of Eutolmus rufibarbis. Taxonomy (NCBI): domain Eukaryota; kingdom Metazoa; phylum Arthropoda; class Insecta; order Diptera; family Asilidae; genus Eutolmus; species Eutolmus rufibarbis. Next base: position 35,387,527 of record OY987205.1, read on the forward strand.
AATTACTTCTAAAAATTGTTTTAATGTGTCTCGTGTTCTTTGTGTTCGTGCTCATGTTTTTCCTTCTCTTTTTCTTTATGTTCTTTATGTTCTTTATGTTCTTTATGATGTTCTTTATGATGTTCTTTATGTTCTTTATGTTCTTTATGATCTTTATGATCTTTATGATCTTTATGTTCTTTATGTTCTTTATGTTCTTTATGTTCTTTATGCTCGTGATCATGTTGATCCTTCTTCTCTGCCGCTTTCTTGTCCCTTTCTTCTTTTGCTTGTTTTTCCGCCGCTTCTTTATGTTTTATATGCAAAACGTCCATGACCCAATCAACGAAACTCTTTTTCTTTTTATGTTTTTCAGCTTCTGTGCCAGTGCCCATAGATTCATATCGAGGTCCATATCCAAGTCCAACTGGTTTGGCGCTTCGAGCCCTTTTTGCTTTCGAATCTTTTCCATTCTTTCCAAATAATTGTTTGAGTTGAGCAGATGTGTAATTCTTAAATAATTTTGAATTTGGCCACACTATGATACGAGGGGCATCTTCTTGCTGATCATCATCGCAGTGACAATAATAATTCGCAAATGCCATTTGATATTCTCTCAGTGGTTCGTCCCTTTGTTGATTTTGACAAAAGAAAATATTCTCTTGGGGAAAACACCAGACTATTCCTTGTGTGCTCCGCTGCATAATTTCATTTCGAATCTATTTAAATAGGCAAAAAGTACAAATTTATCCAATTGTTAAGTTTCACATGACATTGCCTCGAAACTACCAAGAATGTTGAAGCCAATAGATGAAAAAACTTCAATAAATATTAAAATTGTTCTGCCAGATATGACATCTTTAAACACTAAAGCATCCTTTGAAATATGTTTTAGTACAGTATTTATTAGTACCTAAATATGATTATATGTTACACAAAAGAATTTTTAATTTTCGAATATCTCATTTCAATGATAATCTAATCGACAATTATTAGCATCTAAATCATAGAAAAACAAAAATACTTTTACAAACCGCACTAGAACCGCCTTCAAAACATGACCAGCCCTAACTCTCTTGCTTTAAGTTTTTTGAGTTTTTAGTACTTACTTACTCATTATCAAAAACCTCGCCGAACCTAATGTTTCTAATAAAAAGTCGGTTGATAACAAATAGTCAGGAGAAGATCCAAACTGGACAACATTTTATTTTATAAAATTTACAAACAGTAAATTATAGTATAAAATCTTTCTTTCAATCTGAGTCTTGTAGTTTCATATTCGTCTTGGATAAAATAATAGTTTAACCATCTCCTATCATAAAATAACATTTTTAATATTATATTTTTCATTTAATAATAATGCAATAATTTATAATCATATATCTTCTAGTAACTCGTGTAATTACCACTATTATTTATTGTTGTTCCAATTCTTCTAGTGTCTTTAAGTGTTTTGTACCATCTCTTCTGAATATTTCGCTATAATTTCGCTTTGGTTGATGATGAACGTTCTGGTATTATTATTATATAATCGCCCTATTACAAATTTACCAGCTATCACCAGAATATTCGAAGCGGTTGTTTGCAGTGTCTTATATTTTCATTATAAACCTTTTCTCCATTCTTTCCAAGACAGTTTCGGCAAAGGTAAATCGACTAGAACTAATTTAATTTAATTTACTAATTATTGTACTGCCGCTATTGAAGCCGGAATGCAAGTCGACTGTATTTTTACCGACTTTAGTAAAGCATTTGACAAAATTAATCAGTGTTCTTATTTATAAGTTATCTCTTTTTGGTTTTCCCACTGTTTTTGTTAATTAGATTAACTCTTATCTGTCTGGTCGAACGCAACGAGTTAAATTTGGCAATGCTCTTTCTGACGAAATAAAAAATACTTCTGGTGTCCCTCATGGCAGCCATCTGGGGCTCTTACACTTCATTATTTACATCAATGACGTATGACGTATCTTTGATTTTAAATAACTTGAGGATCCTGTGATATGCCGACGACGCCAAAATTTTCCAACTTGTATCCAGTGAGGTGGACTCTGAAATTTTAAATTTTGACTTAGACATCTTTTATAAATTGTGTTCTATTAATTGCCTCCGTCTCAATATTAGTAAGTTTACTATCATGTTTTTTCTCGTAGGAGGATTTTCCTGAACTTCACCTACTCCTTGGACGGTTATCCTCTTACGAAAGTCGACAAAACCAGGGATTTGGGAGTTGTTTTAAACTCACGTATTTCCTTTGAAGACCACATTGACGCTATCGTACTCAAAGCTAATGCTACCTTGAGGTTTGTTAAAATATGGTCCAAGGAATTTGATGATTAGCATGGTACTAAAATTTTCTTTTGTACATTTGTTTGCCCAATACTTGAGTACACCTGTCTTGTTTTTTTTTTTTTGCCTTTTCATGTGGTCTGTATTTATCGTATTGAGGCTGTTTAGCGGAGGTTTTTAAATTTTGCTCTTTGTGGTCCCCACTGGGCTAACCCTAATTCCTTACCGCCTTACACTGATAGGCTTAAGCTATTATCACCTCAAGGGAAGACGAAACATCTCCAGAACTGTTTTTGCATTTAACTGCATTCAGCCTACGATAAATTCTACGGAATTTTTAAATAATTTTAAAATATCAGTCCCTTCTCGCTCCTTGAGCAATCACGATTTTCTTTTTGTTCTTTATCACAATACTATTGTAATTATGGTTTGAATGAGCCGACTTCGTCAATGTCACGCCTGTTTAATTCGCACTTTCACAATATTGGCTTTAACTTAACTAAAGCTCAGTTAAAAGTTCAGTTTTACTAGGGTTTACTTGAAATATGTAGTAATCAGTGTATTTGATGAATCTTGAATAATAAATAAATAAATGTTAGACCTCTCTTCCTTACTCCTTAAATTCTCAATAGTATTGATAGTATTAAGATCGCCACTAAGATAAGCCAATCATCAATTTTAGTTAATGCAATAGATCACGTGTCGTGCTGAAATTGTTTTTTGAAAAAACTACATATGTATATTAAAACATTCTCGTGATGTCTCGTCTCCGCCACCTATAATATTTGAAATATTTTCGAGTGTTGTTATTAACGTTTTTATTCCTTTTGGGCCACGGATGTTTCTTCCCGAGTGAGAAAAGGAGAAATTAAATTTTGTTTCGTCGCTGTATGTACAAAATACTGCATTTTTTCTCTTCAGAATCTCACCATGTTTGATGACTTTTAGGAAAACTACGTACATGCATATGTACATATGTATGTATATCTTCATATTTTATTTTTTTTTTAGATTATCTATCTGAACAATTCATGGTGATAGAGCCCAAATTTTCAAGATATAGAATGCAGTCGCCGACTAATGAAATACACCAAATTTGAATTTTATAATGATGAATTTCAATTTATGAAATTCGTTGCACATCCAGGACAAAAAGTTCCAGATATACAATAAGTAAGAAAGTGCTTAGTTAAATAAATAGCTTATCAATTGCATTTATTGATAATATGCAATTTGACTACTTTCCTTGATTACAGATTTTAACTATTAATAATTTACTCTTTCGGAATTGTAAACTCCTTGACACTTGCTTTTTCAATCTTAGTTACTGTGGGTTTTACTGGTTCGTCGTCTTCGAACTTCTGATCTTGTATTGCTTCTACCATATGCCTTACTGAACGTCCCTTCGCAGCTAATACTTTTGCTCCACCGGCTATCTTCTTCTCTCGTAATTCTATTTCCCGTAGTCTTAACACCTCTAATTCTTTCTCTTTATCAACTTTTTTAAGCTTTATCTTATTTAGTTCAGTTTCCTCTGAGCTTCGTGGAGGCATCTTCATTCTCAAGGGTGATAAATCTATTTTACCTTTGTAAGTTCCTCTGTCGTCATATGAAAACCTTCTCTTCCTTCGTTGAAGGCTTTCTACTTTCTGTAGAGCATCAGACTCACTTGCTCTTCGCTTATCTGTAGGTAGAAGTTTTCTTAATTTGAATGTGGGCTCTGGAGGTGGCTCTGGCTCTGGCTTAGGAGGATCCTTCTTTTTTTCTTTAATCTTCTTAATCGTACGCTTTTTAGGTTTTGGAGGCTTAACAACCTTTTTATTTTTATCTTCCATATCTTCCTGTGGTGCTGCTTCTTCAATCATTTCTTCAACAGCCACTGGTTGCTCTTCAGGCTCAGGATATATTTCTTCTTCGATGGGCGGTTCTTTTTCTTCTTCTTTTTTTTCTTTAGGTACTTTTTTTGGTGGATCGCGAAAGATGTCTTTTAATTCAGCCATATTCTTTTTCTTACTTTTTTTATAATCTTTTTTACTTGATGTAGTGCGACCAGGTTGTACAACATGTGCGTCAAGATCCTTTGGCTCTTCCTCTTTCTCCACCTTTTTCTCAACAACTTCCTTTCGCTTAACCTTTATTGCTTTTTTAGTTTTTTGAGGTGTACTTTTAAATTCTGTTGGTAAGGTATCAGATAAAAGGGCTTTCTTAAAAGTAGGAAGCTCATTTTCAATTGAAATTGATAAACTTGTATCCGAATAAGAAACCGGTAGTCCCATCACTTTCAAAGGTTTCTCTTTCATTAATTTATCTCTTATTTTAAGAAAGTTAACTTTTTTGTCTGAGTTAGGTTCATTTCTAAGTTTTTTGTATACTTTTTCTAATACTTCAAGGCCTTTATCAAACTGGAAACTTTTCCACAGAATGTTATAGGCATCATTTGGGCCCATTTCTTTTGGTTCTTTACTCCCATCTTTCGATGAACATTCCCCAATTAGCGTGTGTTGAATTAAGTTAATTCTTTTGTTATCCATTTTTACCAAATTTTCCGAACTTATATCCACACAGCTTGTTTGACTTAGCCCATTTTTAAAAAGTTCCTTATTTACTGTATACCAGTTGCAGAAAGCCATACTCGTTGTTTTTTTTTTTTTTTGGGGCCTGTAATTAAGAGATTGCTCAAGCCTAATATAATTGCAACTAATTAATTTGTATATAGACAAATTTCACATTGAATTTGAAGAGTTAGATGCTTACAATTTTTAAGTGTCCTTTAGGCTATTGTTTTACAAAAAGTAAATGATTCAGAAAATTTAATTTAATTTAATTTAATTTGACATTTCACCCAATCAAGAAAAAAACGTCAAATTTGTTATACATTTTAAACTTTCAGAACGCTAACTTTGTTATTATACCAATTGTCTTAAAGCTATTACAAATAGTTTCTAGCAAATAGCTATTACAAATAGTTTCTGTTTGTTCAAAATAAAATATAAACATGAAAAACTAATATGCATTATCATTATACTGGCCTTTATTTAAAAAAAAAAAAAAATTGTAATTACATATGTGAATAAGTAGAGAAATTAAAAATATAAAATAACTATTAAATGGATAAATACCAGGACATAAAGAAATAACAAATAATATTTTTAGAGGGAAATATCTCGCTAACAGAAGGATTTATAATCAAAACATGCTGCAGGAAAAAGCAATCCTGGAAGGGAGATTTTCTGGTATCGAAAAACCATTAAAAATGTGAGGATAGTGGGCACTTGCGGCATCAGGTTTTGAGACATTATAGCTGCGTTTTTTTAATAAACTATACAGTTCTTAGTACGTTTTCGCCCAATACAAATCTGAAAGCCCAGGTTTTATCTGGGTTTCTATCCAGGTTACGAGGAAACTTCAGGTATTTCCCGCTTTTTAGAATGTGGTAAACTGAATAGAAATCCGGGTTTTCAGATCTGCATGGGGACAAAAAAACGACTAAGAACTGTATAGTTCATTAAAAAACGCAGCTTATATTAGAAATCGTTTTAATCGAAAAAAACTTAATGTTTTGGCACATGCTTTTGAAAAAATCTTGACTAAATCTACTACGTTGGTAAGAATCACTCATAAAAAAAGTTAGTGCTTCTAAAATCTGAAAATAAGTTTACTTTATGAATATTGTATTGAGCATTCACTTACGTTCACGAACCAAAATGTGTGGAGGAATGGCATCTCTCCGAAGAGCCCTTGGTATCCATCTACTAGAGAATGGATGGATAGATGGGTAGCTATTTGATCCGCACAGAGTCCTTTAGGAAAGCGGTACGATTCTTTAAAACTAAGTTTTCAGTATAAATTTGCATTGCATTACATTTGAAAATAAAATTAAGTAACTTACCGTACATCAGAAATATTGAAAGGATTCTGATTATCCTTTAGTTCTCTAATTATTCAAAAGTACTTCAGAAAAATAACCATAGGAAATGTTTTCACAAAATCTAAGAGAAAATGTTTAGTATTGTCGTGCACTCATATTTATTTTCGAAAGTTTGAACTCACCTTAATTATCGTATTAGTGCTGAAAGTGGAATGGTGAGTAGCTTCGACGGACCTAAAAGACAAAAAAAAAAGTAAATTAAAACTTTATTATATTGCAAAACCTGGATTAGCAAGTACATAAATCGCAAAATTGATTACAACAAAGAAGGAGAACGAAACGATTGTTTTCAATGAACAATTACATCTATATTATTGGATCATTTTTTGTATTATATACGAGTATAAATACATGTAGGTACATAGAACATTTTATAACAAACTTAAAGAAAATTCAACGTCACATAAAAACTAAAAATATCATAATTTCAAGTTTAATAAACAAAATTAAAAACCAAAAAGAGACATAATGTTATGCTAACCTATATTTATTCATCATCGTCACTTGTTATAGTTAAACGATAATGTTTGACTGGACTTATTTCAAAATCTGATTTTCATCGACATGTTCGACTGCACTTCGAATAGTTTTAGGTTTTCAAAAATAGGTCATTAGAGATTGTTTGCTCTTATACTTTGCAAAACTTTATAAACTTCTTGATAGGCAGATCAGCAATTTTGAAAATGTCTTTTAAATATTTCCACTAGCGGCGGATCGTTCTCTAAAATGTAAAACTTCATCGGTTTCACCATGTCCAAACATTTTTCTATATCTTTCAGAGTGAAGTTCTTGGTTTCTTCTTTGGAAAGTATTTCAGAATTGCATACATATTTATGTATGTACATTATAGAATTGTGGCATTGTAGGAAAATTTTCACATTTCCTAAACCACGCTGTAAAAGTACCACGTTTTAGGAAAATTACAGTATTTCCCCAATCGCGTTGTAAGGAAACCGCATTGAAAAGGTACCTCGTTGTAAGTGGCTGACCTGTACTTCCATTATGGTGACTGGTTGTAAGTACTTATAAGTAGTAGATGTAATTCCATTGGCAATAATCTCTCAACTTTTCTACGGGACTGGTCACATGCGTAAACGATTACTTTGCAAAGCGCATCTTTGCAATCTTCAAACGAGTGATATAAATAAATGTATGTGTTATGTACCTATACATTTCAGGGCACGTCTATTATTTTTGAGCTTTTTCGATTTGAGAACAGTTTCTAAAGCATTTTCTAGTAGGGTAGGGAAGGAAAAATAATGAAAAAAATACACCTCCTATTGTTTCCGAGATATTAGAAAAAAATTGTCTTACAAAATAGACCCGCCTTCGAAAGATCAGAAACCCTAAAAAAAAAGTTTAAAATAATGTTCACTTTGGATTTCTGCGTTGCTACTTATGATACAGATAACCAAACCATCCTTTGATTTTATTAGATGTTTGACGTCGGCCAAAAAACCAAAAGTTATTGTCGATGATTTTCTGAATGAAATTTATGTTAAAGTTTTCGAGCCGAAACAGAGGACTTAAAATAAGTCGGTCAATAAATATTATTACCTATATATTATATAATAATAATCTCAATCTTAATCTTTAATAGAGCTTTAGAAACCGTTTTCAAATCGAAAAACGTCGGAAATGATAAAGTTCCCAATTTCATGTACGGGAGAGGGAAAAAAAAGGTTTCCGTAACGTTTTATTAAAAACAGTGAAATTTCAAACTGTTGCAGCCGACATTAGGCCGACAAAATTGGCAGCTTGAGCTAGTGCACCTGGCAGTGCTGTGAATTTGCACGACATTTACAACATTCGACATTTTGACAATTCAACTCTCGACAGCTGTTGTTGCTGGCGGCGTGTGAAACGGAAGGGTTTTTTCCGGTTAAATGCAATTAATTTTACGGTTTCACCTGGCGAAAATTTGCAATTTGATTGAGGCTCGTAGTTTTCTGGGAGAGTTCGTGAAATTCCGCCGTAAGTAAAGTGGTAAAGCTTCGAATTTGCTCAATTGACTAACAGCTTAAGGGCCGTCGGCGAAGGCCGCTGCTTCACTGAGCCGGGGGAATTCCGGGGCTTCGGGACCACTTCACATTATTTGTCAACAAAATAACTTAATTACTGTCGCGTGAAAGTTAAAAGAAAGCCAAAATGCTTACTTTACTAACGCTGATGGCGAGGGGTGAGTCTGCAGGGTGGGCACTGTGCTTGCCCTTTGTCGTCTGTAGCAATTCGTAGCATACTTTTGGGCGCCAGAGGACTGCTTGCTGCGTTTCTTTACAAGTCGGGCTCGTTGAATGTGAAATTGTTGTTTTTCGCAACCGCCAGCTTCTAGTTGTTTTAAAATTGGTTATTATTAACATTGTGCGTACTTCAAATTCTTGGCAAACCAGAAAAGAAATATCGCCTTTAAAGGTACTTTTTCTTGGGGAGCTCTTTGTTGTGTGTTGCTAAATTCTAGAAAATTGGTAGTTTGGCAGTTTTATGAAAATGCAGTTAATTTATTTAATTTATCGATTTTGAAATGTTTTTTTAATTTCACTTGTTTGCATGTTCCTCAACAATCCAAGCACTTTTGCACAGTAGATCAATGGAGTTAGGTGTTTTTCTAAATATTTACTAATTGCTCTCTAACTACTTCTGTAGCGTGCTCAATAATGTCCAAACAAGGACCTCGGCCTCTGGTCATTTGTGGCCCATCTGGATCTGGGAAGAGTACTCTGCTGAAAAAATTGTTTAAAGAGTTTCCCGATACTTTTGGCTTTTGGTGAGTATCTTTTCTATTAAATAACTATTTGATCTCGTCAATACTCTACTCATTGTACAAATTGTGCCGAATATTCTTGCCAACCAACAAAAGGTATCGATTCTAAATTAAATTGGTTTACTTTTTATACCCAAACAAAATCTTACAGTATTATGAAAATACTTTCTTACTTATTCTATATCTGCTTATCTGAAAATACATATATGTATTTTTTTTTTCATATGCACACGGCAGTGTTTCACACACGACGCGCCAGCCTCGACCTGGAGAGGAGAATGGCATCCACTATCATTTCGTGACTCGTGAAGAAATGCAGGCCGCCATAGACCGTGGCGAGTTCATCGAAACCGCCACCTTCAGTGGAAATATGTACGGGACAAGGTAATACCACTTACAGACTCAATTACATCAATAGCACTTAAGTTAGTTAAGTAAAATAAAATAAAATGTTGCGTGCATTGTACGTGCACAAAGGCGCTTCAGCATTTTTTTTGTTTCGTTGTATATTAAAGGATTACGACTAGTCGTGTGGCAAAAAAAAAATTATTTTCTGGAATGGCGCTTTGGTACATAAAATCTAAGCTTCATTCAAGTACATTTGATATAAAAAAAAAAAAAAACTTAATAATTTTTTAATAAATGTACACCATTCTATTCATTTTATTTGTTTGAACTGCTTTGCGCTCTAAAAAACTCTTGTGTTAAGAAAAATTTTAACATTTATTATAAATCAAAATACTTATTTAGCTAAGTATTATAAATAAATATAACTTATAAACCGACCTACCACGTAAATAGATACTGATGTAATAAAATGCGATTTTAAGCTGGCAAAAGTTGCATTCGAAAAGAAAAAATTATTAGAAATCTATTTAAATTTCACGTCGATTTCGTTAAAACGTCACGGATATCCTAGCACAAATGCGGGTAAAAAGGGTTTTAAAATGTTAATACGTAAAACTCACTTTGGAAGACTTTAAACTTGAAAGAATACCTTTTTTCTTCCAGCCAACAGGCCGTTTACCATGTACAATCTCAAGGAAAAGTATGCGTTTTGGATATTGAAATTCAGGGCGTCGAACAGATTCGTAACTCTGATTTAAATCCAATTCTTATTTTTATTCTTCCGCCATCAATAAGTGAACTTGAAAAACGGCTTCGCAGAAGGAATACTGAAACTGAAGAAAGTTTGAAAAAGCGTTTGGATACTGCGAAAATTGAAATCGAATACGGTGTGTTTGAAAACTGATTAAAATTGTTATACATTAAAATTTAAAATTATCTTTAGGTAAAAAACGAGGAAATTTTCATGCAGTCATTGACAACATTAAGCTCAAGGAAGCTTACAGCCAGATAAGGGATTTTATTCTTAAAGAGCTGGAAGCCCAAAAGGCTGAGGGCATAAATGTCAACCTTACACGGGTCATCGCTGAACACTACTAAAGCATTTTAAGTGCACTATCACTCCAATAAAGTGAAACAAAATAAAGTTCAAATATATGTTGTTTCTTAAGTAGGCTCTCGTTTTGTATTTGTCATTGTGAAAATAAACTGAAGTAATTTACGAGTTGTTAAATATCGCTGAACTACCCTAAATAGTAATAACTGCTTTCGCACCTCATATTGATAATAATTCTTACCAATTAAAACTGCTGAGTTACATAATTTATTTTCAGCTCCCGATCTTATAAAAATTTATATGTTACCTTTTATTTTATAAACGCGAAATGATTTATGGATTATCGGAAAATAGCCTTATTTAAAGAGATATTTCAAATTTCGATAAAGTATGGTTTGAAAAGTTCGTAACTTTTGTATTAGTTACACCGCGTCATTAAATAAAATATCTTATTGAAGAAGAATCATGTCTGTAGGACTTATTTCCAGGTGTAGCAGATAATAATTTTGCCTTATAAACTTGGAATGTACATACAAATTATAAAACACAAAGGTACCTATAAAAAATTGTAATTTATTCCAAAAAAGTTTAACACCGAATTTAGTAGTTATAACTAATTTTCGGCTGACACAAGCTGGTGGCAGTTACGTTCCATCTTCCACTCTCGCAGTGGAGAACACCATAATTTTTAAGATAAGGTGGTATTTCGTAATTGTGATCACAAATCACCCGGCAAATGCTTCCTTCTGGCAGTGTTAGTTCATTTTCGTATTGTTCATGTCTCGGTCCTTTTGGGTACTCACAAGCAAATTTTCCATGATCGGGAATCATTAAAAAGTCGCAATTGCCACTCCGTTTCGATTGATGTGGTACTTTAAAAGAAAGAATGGATTAATTAAAATACTATTAAAAAAATTATGATCTCAGCTCACAGCATTTGGGCTCGTCCCCTTCCCAGCTTAAGCTGTCCCCGCAAATAATCGGCTGCTGATGACTCAGATACCCCGTCCTGCAAGTGAAGCGGCACTTAGAGCCCCAAATGTATCCCGGATCACATGAAATTTTTAAATTTTCATCTCGCGGGAAGTATCTGCCGCATTGTTGTACTACAACTTTATACCGCATTATGCAGGTCTGCAAATATTTTCCAGTTCGCTTGTTCTTTATCTTGCCATGAAAATAATGAGATCCATGCGGCAGTAAAAACTTAAAAGTAGACCCAAAAAGCGTTTCGAGTTGAAACACTTCGCTAGAGACCACACGATTTTGGCAAGAGAGAAGCTTGGGGGGCTCTATCAAGACACCGTCTAGACCTTTTCGAGCGATTAGAATTTTTTCAGACGGACATCTTATGCAATTAACAGGACCTCTTTGGCGATGATTTTGACTTCGACGGTGCGATCCTGAAGCTGAAGTATGATTGCTTGACGTCCGCCTAAACGCTTTGCCTGGAACATAGAAAGTCTGGACAAATAAAGTCAAATTAGACTTCGAAGGTAATTGAAATGTAAACTGCTTACTGTTGTGTTGGTTGTCACGAAATAATGTTGAGTCTTTTTACTTTCAGGTACTATGTGATTGGCTGAATTTTGTCCTGGAGTGATGTATGCTGTTCCTGTCTGCACTGTGTGTAGCCCGTACTCCGTCTTGGACACTGGTGCAGGATACCTTCGCATAGAATAAGGTAGTTATAATGCATTATATTTGTGTTATAAACGGGGAATGGGAACTAAAAATTACTTCTCTTTATCTAGTAGGTGATAGTTGTAAGGGTAGCCGTATGTGCGTTCACTAGAAAGAGTAAACAAGAAATGGTAAGTATAATATACAATACTTCTTTTTGTTGTGTAGTAGTTACATATGTAATTTTAATGCACAAATTGGGGAACTAGAATTTAGTTTTATTTCTCTTGAGTATTGCAATGCATTTCGTATTTAGCATTTAATTTTTATATAACACATCATACAAATGTTCTTGGTGTATAAGTATTATTGCCATATGCAAACTATTGAGGTATTGATATCGCTATAAAAGTTTTTGCTTATATTGCTCATTTTGAATCAACAACCCGAAAAATCGTCGTGGACCCATTTTTGTGGAAATTTCTTAAATTTAAATATTGTTGGCCACCGTACTAAATCTGCCAGTTTTGCAAGAAATATTTAATTTTTTGTTATTATATTAACATATACGATTAGCGATTAGGATCAGTAGGAATGGGCTTCTAATTCTAACTGATGCGAATGAAGAATATTTTGTTTTATTGTGCCTCATGTTTAGTTTAAGTCATTTAAGTATACGTTGTAAGATGTAAGATATCTTAAAGATCTTGTAATCAGTGCGACTAGTTCTAATGTTAAGCCCCGATTTATTAATTAATTCCCAGATCAAGGCCTCTGATTTTCCTAGGATTTATTGTTCATAGCTATTGAGGTTGTAGGAGTGCTTAATTACATATGTATATATGTATATCAAATTACGCTTAAATAATACAAATTGATAAAGTTTGTGCGGTGCTTAATGCTTTGGTCAAAAAGCATGTTTTATGTTTGGAGAAACAAAAGGTAACATGCGAATGAAAATACATAAATAAAATAATACTCTAGTCACTCCAATCACATGCCCTCAAATTTCTGGACAACTTTTCGAATAATCTAAACATGCAACTGCAGGAAAAAACATCCAGAATTCTATTCAATTAATTTCCTCGCAAACTAGCTCGGAAGTTTTTTATAAGTAAGTTGTGTACAAGGAAAAGGGAACTTTGTGCATTATGTATTTTTATTTTTCATGGATCAAGAATGTAAATATTTCACTTTTACTGATTCTTACCTATTTCGTATTAAATGTATCTTTTTTTAATCCTCTTAAAAGCGCAATATGTGAAACATTTTTTGCATCCATTCAATTGACTATGGGTTGATGTTAATAGATCTAAATTTATAACCATCTAAACACTTTTATTAGGCTTTTACCACTTTTATGAGCTTTGATAAGCATGTCAGTCAATTAACTGCCTTTTTATAAATCCTGTTTATCTAAATATATTTTAATTTAAGCGCCTTCATCAATTAATTAATCGGAACTGTATAATTAAATGTTATCATTGTCAAAGGAAAATTTTTGATTTCTCTTTACTATGCATTGATGAAGCAAAATTTTAAGAAAAATCTTTTTCCTAAAGTAATTATTTTCATTTTATTTATTATTTTCTCGGACTATGTGATTACGCCGCAATTTAAAAATTTTATTAAAACAGCAATTCGTATTCTTACAGAAAATATAGAAAATGTAGATAATGGCTGTGATAAATTGCAAAAAATAAATATGAAAGAAATATGTTTATTTCATTCACTGTCAAAGTTATAACCACCACACCTTATGCATTTAAAAGAAAATACTTAAAGTTCAAGTTATGGTTATAAGTTTAGAAAAGAGCCTTTGACACAATTCTTTTATTTGCACTAAAAACTTGTCTACATTTCAATTGCAAACGTTCGATTACTAATTGGTAACGAATTTTGAGACTATTATAAAGAAGTATTATTGCATAAATTTGAAACAATAATTAAATATGTACCCCCAAATTCCGCTGTAGCTTTGTTCATAAGAATGAAGTTTTTCAGATGTATATTAAGATCGTATCAATTACTAAAGTTTATTAAAAGTCGAAGTGTATTAGATGATTTATATCACAATTATAATATACGCCAATTAGTGCGCTGCGACTCGTTAATGTTCATATAAACTAATAAATATAATATAGATAGTATTTTCTTAGAACTAATAAAACAAAATTAAAGTATAATCTTCATAAATTTAAAGTGAAATGCATTGAGCTTTATGCGATAAAGTAGGCAACACAAAAATTTTATTTAACATTTACAATTGATTCAAACTGCAGCTCCAATTGATCGTGTCATCGCCTATAATAAACTCTCAGCAGGGATGCAAGACATTACAATATATTAAAAATCAACAAGTAAAAACAAATAAAGCTCACGATAAGAGTGCAAGTCACACGCAACCCGAATAAATTTCCCATTGAGCAAGACATGGGCATTATTAATCTGCATCACAAATTTCCACCAGATGCAGTTAGAAGCCAGTCTAAGCTTCGCGAATCCACCCACGCAAAAGTAGGTGACTGCACTGCACGAATCTCCCGTCGATCAAATTTCGTCACCCTTTGGCGCGACTTGGTAATAAAAGATAAAAGCTGGCGCGATCCTATTCGCATTATCTCACTCCAGGGAGTTGTATTCACACCTTGGCGATAAATTTAAACTTTTATCTGTCTTGGAAAGATTTTGCTTTTGGCGTGTGCCAAACAATTGTTAAGTGGTGAGTTGCAACGACGGCGCTGCCTCTGATTAATGCATTAAATAAAATTTATCGGTTCTAACAAACCAGAGAATGAAATTGGATTACTTCATTGTGCCACACTTGTTTTTCTAAACATTTCGAGTTGCTCATAAGGCGTTTCACCTGCGGTATAGTAAATTGTACCTATGGAAATAATGCGTCAGGAATAGGACTTGAGTTCGACAGCAAAGTTTATTTAATAAAGTACATGTGGAGATCGAGTAGCTTATCCTAAGTGACATGTTTATCTGTTATCTTGAATAGAATTGGACTAAATAGATTGCATTTTCCATAATATAACTATTACTTACTGGATTAAATCCTTATTTATGCAAATTAAACGATTTATGGACGTCGTAGCCCGATGACCTGCTCTGATATGATAAATGTTAGTTTTTCGCTTAGTCATGGCATAAATCCATTAAACTGAAAAGTGGTTCTGTCTTATTATTAATTTATATTACTCTTGCTCATACGCAATGGGAAAATATAGCTTCCTTGATCGGACGACAAATTCTCTTTATTATCAATAACAACAGTCCCTAACAACATCTACATATATGAAACAAAATTCAATCAGTCAATCAATCAATTCAAGATTTTGTAATCATATATTTTCATTGTTCTGAAATTACTCATTTTTGATGCGATAATTTCGCATTCCAGATACACTATTGTAATTTTTATTTATATTAAAAAGTGGATTAAAAATTGTAAAATTTTTCATTTTTGCACATTATGCCATTTTCTGACGTCATTTCTCAGCGACGACGCAATGAATGAAAATCACGAAATTGGTTTTGGTATGTAGCTTTAATTAATTTTGCGAATTATAGTTTTAAAATATTGGTCCAATTTTTCTTAAATTTGCTTTTTAACAAATGTGCTGATTGTGCAACTTGTACAACAGTGTTTTAATTTGGTGTTGATAAATGTATACGCATATACAAAATTACCAAAACCGATTTCCCTCATGTTCTTTAATACAATTACAGCACACATTTAGATTTCGATTAAAAAAACCGAATGGAATTGTTATTTCTTGTGTTAACGTAATTTACTATTTCAACAAACTTATAAAATATACCCTATAAAAATAGTAAATTCATTTCTTAATTAAAAGCGAACAACAAACGTTTGAGGTGTATGATCTCAATTAGATAACCACCAAAAATTGGAAAAAATCTTCAATTTTGTTTATTTAAATTTATAAAAAGATTTCTAAGATAGCCTGTAAAACTGGCATCTTCAAAATGTACGTTAAATGTAAACAGTTCATTTTGTCGTTGATTGATTAAGCAGTGGAATATTTATAGAGGAGAACATTTCCCAGTTTCATGTTAAATGGAAGAAAGTACAATCGCTTATATTTAAGTGTTTTAATGGACCTGAAAATGGAATGTTAATTAAAAGCTATAATTACGATACAACTGTTTGTTGAACTCATAAATTTTATTTTAGGATATATAGCTTTTACATCGCTGACCTATATCACTATTTTATGCTTATTTTATGAGAAATACGTTTATTGCCCGCCGCGGCTAGGTGTTGCATTTTCCGCGTCGTAATTAACGCTTGATTAAGCGTACTATTTGCATGGCTGTAAATCACAACATTTGTCATATACAAAATTCTCGAGGCTTATTAAATTAAATGCATTGAGTTACATTATGGCGCGAAATTATAAGTATTGCGCCAATAGATTTGTGTTTCAAGGATTAAGTACGTGCAACATATTAAAAAAGAACTTCGTTTGGTACATGCTAAATTTATGACTTAAATGCAATAAATATGTTGAGTGTTTTATCTTTTTAAATTTGCGATTTGGTTTTATTTCCGGGGTTCTATTCAGTCAGCCACTTAAACACAATTATATGTCTGCTGCATTTCTTTCGCTACATTTGACCCAGATTAGGTCACGCACTGTATGAGAAACAACATAATATGTGGGCCGGTGCCGTGTTGTTATTTTTTCTTTCATTTCGTGATGTTATTTGGATGAGGGATTTGCTATAGTAATAGCAATAAAAACTTATCATATCCTCCTTTCTAAATTCTGCAAATATTTTTCCGATTTTCACACAGAATTGTCTGAAAACTGAATTAAATTCATAAACTAAGTTTTGTTTAACAAAAGGGTAAATGCATCTAAAAAAAACATTATTTATGGAATAAAAACGCAATTTGGCAGTGATTTACTAAAATATTGGAATATATTTCACATAAATACGAACATAAAACTTAAAGAAATAATAAACAAGAAGCAGTCTTCAATTCGTGTACGCCAAACACTAGCCAAAATGTAAAAAATAAATAATTTACTTACCTTGTAACTGAATTTGAGTGTGGATACACATTATATTTATTTTGGTCGCTGTACTCCGATAATATTCCTGAAAGAAATAAGAAAGGAAACATAAAAATTGAATTTTGTTTATATTGCAAATATTTTCAAAAAAATTTTTCATTCATATTTCTGGTACACACTTTTCCGCACAACCAAATTATTATTTAATCTGCTCAAGCATCTACAAAAGCTGGCAGAAATATTAAATATGTACAACGCAACGAGGTATATTGCATTTTAATTTTTGTGCTCAAAATTTCATTGTCAAGGAAGGCATAGTTTGGCACTGTTTCAAGTTATTTGTTACGCTTTATGAAATTTGTTTCCCTTAAGTCTGCGTACGCAGTAATTAATTTTCTGTTAAATCTGTTGCTTTACAAAGCAAGAATTAAATGAATAATATTTTAAAGCTTTAGATTGTTACCGGTAGACGTGTGGCTAAGTACTTTTGAAATTATGCAATGACCGAATTCTTGATTGAATATTTTTAGAACATTTCAATTCACTTAGCAATGAAAGTGCGGTCTTGTAACTCAAAATTATCCGGAACTATTATTTGATTTAAATAAAATAGTTTTTATGCATGCACATTAATCTATTGCTTTATAAGGAAGGCATCCATTTAAAAAATTAAACAAATGTTTTGATTAGTTGTGATATTCTAATATAAGTTAAATGTTCAATTCCAATGCTTATCAGTTGAATAACGGCCAGTAATCCCCGATGTACGTGTATAAAATTTCATTAATCCATTAAAATTGTTAAGTGTTTTAGAAATCATGGATCATACCAGACCTAGACCTAATTCTAACTCAAGCTTGGTCTACGCCTAGCTCAAACCGGATTAAGTTTCGTTCAAGCCGTAATAAACTTAGCTCAATCTAATCTAATTCCGGCTTAACCTTGGCTTAAGCTAGATGTCTATACAAAATTTTATTGAAAACAGTTGAGAGTCTTAGAAGTTATGACGTTATTGACAGAAAACAGCTACATCATTATTATTATTAGTAAGGATTAGTTTTGGATTTTAAAGTGGTTTCAACATAACTATTTATATCTCATTTAGTAATCATTTCGAAAAAAATCGGCGATTATACGAGGGTTCTAACGCGAATAATAAACACAGGAAAAGAAATCAATATGAATTAATTTTTCTCCTAACAGTCAAAAGCTTTTAGTTTAAGCATTTAATATTGAAACAGATTTTCAAATGTGACCCTCGCGCACGAAATCCATTTTCCAAAATATATTCATATCGCAATAATAATCCAGATAAAAGCACGAAATATGATATGTATGTTTCACAAAATAACTTTTGAACGAATAACTAAACAAAAGGCTTGATAACGATTGTATGGTTATTCATTGATATTTTATTCATAACTAATATTCTTACTGTGTGGCGCCGGGATTACAAGCACTATTGATTTTTAAATCGTTTTGCATATATCATTTTTGTAACAAGATACCTACAGCTCGTTAGAATATGTCTAGCGAACAAATAATCATAGAGAAACACATTTTTCAGGAGATATTTTACAATAATACAATTATGTGGCATTTTAATTTATTTTTCGTCATCCGGCTTTGCTATTCTATTGGTGTCTTTAAAGGACAATAAAATTTTAAGTTTAAGTAGCTCTTTGTCGCCTAAAATTTGTTGCTGAAAATAAATAATGCAATTATGCATTAATTTGTTACATTTGCACTCAATAAAATGCAAAGGTCACTTTAAGAAGCTATTTTGTCACTTAGACTTCAATCACATATTACTCCTCAGTCCTCTTCTAATATAAGTCTCAAACTACTTAAGTCAAAAGTAATTTTACAATTTAATGTTATGCACATTGTAATAAACTACAAATTAATTATGGTAAAGTCGGTAAAGTGGATAAATCAAAATATAAAAGTAAATTGGAGGGCTTAAGGTTATCAAATTTTTATTTTTGTTCCCAACCCAATTAGAAATTGTTCTAAACAGGCTTTTTTAGAAGCCCTCAAAATTGATGTTTTACCTCTATATCTCTTGAAGCAATAGATCAAAATTCTAACTACAGATGTATGCTTGTTTTTAAAAATTATGGAAAATAAAAAAACTTTAATAAAGCTGATTTTTAGGTTGTCTTTCGATATTTATTTATTAGAATTAGAGTTAAAGGCACAAATGCTACAATTTGAAAGTATTGAATATCGTATTCCATTATTTATTATATTTCAGTTTCCGATATTTGAACTACTGAAGCAGGATGTTCGATATAAAATTTATGGCATATTCTTGGCAACCCGAAGCAACTTCTCCCACTAGCGCTCTAAATTGGTATTTTTTTTATATTGACTTTCACTATTTGGGCGGTCCCGGGTATCGGATTTCAAGACAAATTAGTTCCAATAACTACTGACAGACAGGTTATCTGAAAACAATGCCTCCAATTAAGTATGAACCCCAATCCGAACACTCCTCTGCTCTGAATTTACGCACGATTTATCTTGATAGGCATTACCGAAAAGACACTCGAAAAAAATGTAAGCGCATACTTAACGACTTCATGAGACGAAAAAATGTTACTCAGTCATTTGAGTATGTAGCCTTGGCGTTCGTGCGACTCATGAATTTCTTTAAATATTTCAAAGTTCATCAAGAGAAAAAAAATTAAGTGTAATTACTTATTTTCACTTTTCAATTAATAACTGACACTTGTCAACAATATGAAAAATGTCTTTTTGCGAGAAGCAAGTGTTTCCGCAGAAGTTTATTAACTGGCTATTGTCTTTTGGGTGCAATAAAAAATGCAAGTTAGCTGCATTTTCTTTGAAAATTTATTATGTTATAGGTCGCAAGATGGCTATTCTTTATGAATAATAAATTCATTAATCGCTGGCGCCGCACTCAAAATCAATTAGAGAACAATGAATTGGCTGTAATCAATACTCATCTGCAAAATGTTTGAATGTGGTACATGTCCTTAATCTTTGAATTATTTTTAAGCTAGTAAGTTTCTATTTTTGTAGATGCATGGTACTATCATATTAATATGTATGTATTATAAATAAAAATAATTAGATATATGTTTGTAAGTGAACGGAAGTGCATACTTATAAGAAGCTGGGTTTTGTAGAGCTTTTCCAGGACGCTTCTGCATACAATTTTGAAAATCCAAAATGTTCATTCCATTAATGGGAACAAAAAGGATTTTTCTAATGATTTATAATTTATTGTGGGCATTTTAAAATGTAGTGGTTGTGCGAATCGTTAATTTATAATTTCTTTTGAACTTTGGAAATTCCAAAGGGAAATGAATAGGGACACTTTATTTGGAAAAACATATCTTCATATGTTTCTATATTTAATTAAAATAAAAATGTTCCATGTAAACATTTTTTAATACTTTTGTCTTCATTAATTTTGTCGAACTACTATTACAAGATTCCATTTCAAGAGGAATACTAAAATTATGGATGATGTACGAACAAAGTATTTAGAGCAAAAGCTTTAAATCATAAATTAAGGGCAAGAAAAATAATAAATTCTATGTCACAACTATCTGGGCAGTTCAAATCAAATACTTTCTTCACAATCTTATCTTACATCACTTAAAATTGTTACGCTTAACTTTCAATTGTTTATTTGAAGCATTTACAGAACACGTAAACGTGGATTTACTAAGGCGCAAGAAGAGATAATTTGAAGGAATTAAATTTTCCCAAATCGAAAGCGATAATACAAAATTCTTGCCGAAAATAACGATCGCAGAAAGGGCCACAGTTCGACTGCTCTACAGCACGTAACTCGAGTAAATTAAACTACATTAATTAGCATCATTCCTTCGAAACAGGTAAATATTCGTTTACCACACATTGCGCAACATTGAAATAAATCACCGAACGGTTCAACAAATTAACACACAACAAAATTTATTGACTCCTTACCTTTGCTGAAGACGCCGAAAATGGTAACAACAACCCACAGCCAAATATTCATCTTTACCAATTTTCGAATTTTTTTAAAATTATCTCACTCAGTTTTGTTTATGTTTTTAGAACAATTTATTATTGGACTAAAAGCGCGAATGACTTTCCCTCGCATTGAAATCGCGGCACACTCGTTCGCGGTCAGAATATGTTTAGAAGTGGCCGTTAAGATGCTTCCGCGGCAGTCGCCCGAGAAGAACTGCCTTCCGAATCAAGATGCTGATTGAATCTTATTTGGTGCAAAATTCTTGGACTAGTGTTGGTTTGATAAATTCCTCTCATGTGTTGGGATTATAAATATGTTAATGCCCAGGTGTACTGATAACTCCTCTCTCAATTAAATGATTAGCAAAAGTTAATTGAGACGATGAAGGGGTTCTGTGTGCCAAGTGAGTATAAGATTAATTTATGTAATTTCAAGACTTCTCCAGGAATCTAGAACTGGACAGATAATTAATGAATGAATGAATATAGTACCTAATTACACCCACTTTTGATTTTTTAACAATTTTTTGTATTACATTTATAATATTAAAGTGCATCAAGTCTTTCTTTTCTTCTTAAGTTAAATTACAAAAAATTCTAAATTTTTGCTTGCATCGCGCTATTAGCTATTAAGTCATATTTTATTATTAGTTTAAACTTTAAAATACGTTTCAATTTAATTAATCAGTGCAAGTGATGTTTGATAACCCCTAAAATGAACTTTTCAGTGCAGTGAAAGTAATGCCGCGTATTGTTAAGTCTCATTAAGGAACTGATCAAATATAACGACTTGAATAATAAAAATTACATTACGCTGATTGAATTGAATGCAATCAAAGCTTTACGGGCGGAAATTATTTACATTATTCTACTCTGGGTGTTCGTTGCGCTAAATCATTCTACACAGATGATCGTATGCAGATCATTTAAAAAAATATTCTTATCAGATTATTTTTTTGTTACATGCCGATTATATTTTATCACAAATCTGTATTACTCTAGCTTTTGTTGTTGCACTGTGACGGGTCAACACTTTCAAATATTATTTATAAAAGTATAGATTTTATTTAAATAAAAGAAGATCGTATTCAAGACCTTTAAGTATGATGCACAATTCTAAAAATATAGCAAACATTAAAACGTCGTTAGGGCTTAGACTTTGCTTATCTATAAATCCCTAATGGATATATTTTAAAACTCACCTAGGAATAATGAACATGAAAAGAAAATTATAAAAATCCTTTAATGTGGGAAGCAACTCTTTTATTATCTTGCATTATCTTTTAGAGTGCTAGCTTAATTTGAGAGTAGCGGCCATGAAAGGAAGAGTCATGCGGATTATATCAGTCTGCTTTTAATCTTACAAAAACATGCATCATCCACGAGAGAAGATGAGGAGACATTGATGATTGCACTTCCAAATGTTTATGTTGATGCAACATGCATCAAGTTTTCGTAATTTGCAATCAGAAAAATTGTTTGCATATTTTTGTAATTGTTATTATTTTCTTAATATCAAATTGAAGTAATCCTTAACCAGATTTGACTTTTAATTTTTAGGACATATTTTATTTTAGATAGTAAATGTTGAAGTACATACATATTCCTTTAAAATAAAATAAAATTAATTAAATCTATCGTTATTTTTTAGAATGAATTTCTAGTACATAATAAAACAAATTCATAAAGAAACCAATTTTAAGCGATGACTAGCATCCACTTTTGACAACAAAAAACTTTTATCTTGTATCCAAACCCAAACAACCGGCAAAGGTTTAAACTCTTTAAATGTATTCATTCACTTCAAATGTTTTTATTATTTTTTGTCTTCTTGAAAGCTTTTGGTAATTTGTACCTTTTAATTTAAAAAAAAAAAGACAATTTCAAATTTAATTCAACAAAATCACTTTAAATTGTGTATAAGTATTTTTTCTTTTTAAACTTATCCAGATTTTCAACGCAATTTTTCAAATCAAACTTTTCCGAATTTTAAATTTAACCAACCACATTTAAATTTCAATCATGAATATTACACATGGCGAAGTATATTTTTACACGTTAATAATTTTAATAATGTGTGTTTCATTGTTGTCTATTACAACGTGTTAATTATAACAATATTTTATATTAAAATTATCTGAGAATTTGAATTTCAAGAGCTTATGGAAGTTTGTATACCATGCAAGAAACATAATTTTCTCAGTCTTGGCATCTTATTGCCTCTACAGTATTTTTAATGAGTTCTTCAATTGGCTTTTATTGCTTTGTTATTAACATATTGATAATATTTCAATTCAAAATTTGGGCTTGTTTGAGTTGGAAAATTTGACTTATTTATGTTGAACATTCCGACTTGTTTGAAATGAAATAAACATATTTTGAAATCTAAGTTATTAATTTACGGTAACAAATATTTCTTTTCATATTTCTCAATATTGAGTTTTGCGTTACATGAGATGAGAAGCTTTTTGAAAGAGGACCAAAAGGTTAGTCTTCCAATTTAAATTATTATAATAGGAATTAAAATAACATAAGATTACAATTAAATTTTGAAAATCGACAATAGCATTTAAGTCGAAATATCAATTAATGGAAAAGTTTTAAAAGAGCTAATGTTTTAATAAAATATGTAGGGATATCTTTGTCTACAGTAATATACGGTCAACCATGCTACACAAATAATAATAAATCTAAGTTAAAATTAAATTTTATTAGTGTTTTTTACTGGCGATCTTCTACTTTACTTATTAAATAACGTAGTACTCTCTGAGAAAACAAATTCCTTCACAGAAAATAATGTAAAATAATTTGTCATTCTAAATCTTAAGTATATTTTGTAAGTATTATTGCATAAGCTCCGGGAAAAAAATTTTTAGTATACATATTTACATGGATTAACATATAAAAAAAAAGTAATATAAAATAAAAAAATAAATTACGAACAAATCATAAAAATAAAAAGCAAATAAAAAAAAACCTTTTCAAAATCGTGGAGTTAGCAAAGTTTTGGAAATTAGTTCTGAGTGAGGTGTTAATTTAACAACAATAAAAATATAGGTATAAATATTATGAATTTTTAAATTACATTATATGTCGTTACTTTCTATTTAGCATTATGTGTGATCCGTGCGTTGTACCACCGTGTATACCATGCTGTGTTCCATGTGATCCCTGTGGCGGACCATACTGCGAGGTATATTTATTAATTAAATTTAATTTAAAGGCCTATTTCGAATGTGGATTTTTGGTAGATTTGGGAACTAAAATACAAAAATGTTTTGTAGTTCATGTGTCGCCTGAAAATCAACAATCGAAAATGAGGGCGATAACGTGAATTCGAAATTTGTATCTTTTCATTTTATATTTAATTCAGCCTTCACCACAATGCTATTCTCGTATCGAGTTGGAAAACTTGCCACAATGTCCTCCTAGGCCACCGCCTCCTCAACCGAAGTGCATAACAATCCAACAGCCACCACGACTTATATGCAAAAAGAACGTGATATTTGTCCCAAAAGTTATAAATGAGCCACAAGTCATAAATAGGTGCAAACAGGTGCAAATTCCTAAGGTTGTTGAGACAACTAAGGTGGTTAAAGTTCCAAAGTTGGTTTGGCTCAATCAGTTGATTAAAGAGCCTAGAATAATTTACTATCCTTCGATGGTGCCTGATCCGTGTGTTGTATGTTGCCCGCGAACAATTTGCGAGCCACGAGAAGTTTGTCAGACGATACTCTGTCAACCGAAGCCCCAAATGATCGATGTTCCACCACCACCTGAATATTGCTGCTATCCCACTGGTCCCACAACACTAAGGCCCAGTGTTCAGTGCCCTCCCTGCGTTACTCCACCCAGATTCCCGCCTTGCGAGTACCGACCTTGCGGAATGGGAGGGTGTCCACCAAATCCACCTGTTTGCCCTAACATTGACCCTTGCACCCCTTGCGGTGGTCCCTGCAGTTACCCATGTGGCACAGGTGCTTCACCTTGCAACCCTTGCGGTCCTTGTGGTCCCTGTGGCCCGAGCGGACCTTGTGGACCCGTCGGTCCTTGCGGACCATGTGGTCCATGTGGACCTTGTGGTCCGAGTCCTTGCGGACCTTGTGGTCCATGTGGGCCTTGTGGTCCATGTGGGCCTTGTGGTCCATGTGGACCTTGTGGTCCGGGACCCTGCGGTCCTTGTGGGCCCCCATGCGTTCCTGCTCCTCCTTTTATGACTTGTGCTCCATGTGGTCCATCACGTGTCTGCTGATGGTGTGCAGAAACTATATGCTGAATAAGAATGGGATCCATTGGTGCGAATCAAGGTAAGTTGAATGTGGTGCGCATATCTTACCTTGATTTCGCATCAGGTCTACCAAGTCTCTTCTAAATGTGAACCTTCTATTTTGCAGGTGGGAAAATGCAAGGACCGTGAGATTCGGGCAGGAATCGTCTATACTAACTGCGACTGCGTCCGAAGAAATGGTCTTCAAAGCGATTGTCCTCGAAGCTGCTGCCAGGGTCGCCCTGCGTGCCTGAACTGTCCTTTTCCTTCATGTAGTCCCTCATGCCTACCGCTAAAAATGCAATTTATGACTATGGGTATCGACAAAAGACAATTGATGAAATGTTGTCCTCCTCCCCCTTCATGCGGACCATGCCCTCCTAAATGCAGCCCATGTGGTCCATGTGGTCCATGTCCTCCATGCGGACCATGTGGGCCATGTGGTCCATGTCCTCCATGTGGTCCTTGTGGTCCTTGCGACCCATGCAGCCCATTCAAGCCACCACCCACTCCGCCTTGCTGCGGCAACGTTCAAATACCACTGGATGTTTGTAGACCATGCACAACCTGTCCAATAATGCCGGAGTATGGGGCTCCTGATCCGCTTTTGTGGGGATGTGGTCCACCAAGCTGTTTCCCATGTGAGTATCAATGGATTTTTGCACAAGCAACAATTTGTACTAACTTAATTCTTTCTAAATCCTAGGTTTCTGAAATGACTTTATCCTAGAATTGTTCAATGTATAAATCACCAAAAATTAATTTAACAAAATTACTTCACTTGAAACGCATCAAAAGGAACCCACATTTTTTTTTATTGAATTTAATTGTAACTATTAATCAAAATTATTGTAGTGACGAATTAAATAAACTTATAACGAAAGTAGGGTCTTTGATACTTCGTAGAAATTGTGCTGCTAAGGTAAATGATACAAATTCTATTGAAAGTGAAAAATAATGAGAAGATTTGATAAACCTACAAAAGAGCAAGATTTCGCTAGAAATCGATTCGAAAGATGCCCAATATCGACCTGAGTCTATCCGTAATAGGAAGTAAGAAAGTAAATTCAAAAATGCATCAAAATTGCCTCGATGCACAATCGAGTCGCCTAAAAAAAAACCAACTCTTAAAGTTACAGCGGTGGGAGTTACGCGAATCGAATCTTAAAATAGAAATCAATATGATTTATAGGCGTAAAAAATGGACCCTACTGCAGAGAGAATTTTTTAAAAATATTTTGTTTTTCTTTACTGTCATCCATATATTTTATAAACTAAGTTAATATTTGTTTTGTCACTCCATAGTATAGATAAACGATGAGAATTTAGCGATCGTTTAAAACATTTCACGAGCGAAAATCGAAATAGTGCCGGTAATTGATTAATTCTCGATTCTTTTTCGATATCGTTAACGAGCTACACATTCACATAAAATAAAATCTTTTTCGATTCATTTACAGATTGTTGGTTTTTCTGAAATTGACCAGTGCTTAAATTTTGACCCAACGTATGATACATTATGGAAAAATAAATTTAAAAATTAGGCGGATAAGCGTGGTTTAATTTCAAGATAACCTCGTCGCGATCGTGTCCACTTAAGAACACTATTCTGGCAGTTTATAGTAGTTTCTTTTAAAAATTGATGAAGGTCGCAACCTGCCTTCCACGGGCTCCCATAGCCCCATTGAACAAATTTAGCCTGAACTTGAGGTAGACGCCAGAGACCGCAACAATGGGATTACACAATTTTCCGACATGTCGCTTGACGAAAACTCTCACAGGTGCGGCGGCGTATTCAAAGAACCCCAGCGTAATTTCAATTCGCATTCACATGTGATTTCTGCTTGGGTAATTGCGAGCCAGAGGTGAGGGCAGTTGCTGCGGAAAACTCGATTCCTGTAAATTTTAGCCGTGCCTACCACTGAGTCAGTTTTCCTCAGGTGATAAGAAAGCGAACTCGGCTGCTCTGTGCTCCAAACACAATAACATAAAAAAAGATAATAACTTTCCCCACCAGCGGAAAAGAGTTCAGCCAGACGAGTTCGATCGCAGGTGGATCCACCCGGAGTTCTGAGCACCGATTTTAGTTTTTCCGGACGATTAGTTGCGCGAGTTTCCTCAACGGCGATCCTTTGAGTTTTAAAAAGGATCCCAGTTGACCCGCGAAATGCGAATATTTTCCCGAAATGATTTGAAATCGAACCAGGGCCGCTGTGAATAATGTTCAAGCCGATCGTGAGAATTTTATTAAAGTTGTTTGAGCTTGTAAGTGAATTTCTTTCTGTATGAAATCATCTTCGATTTATTCCTTTATCATTTAACTCCACAAAGCTCGGGTGCATTGCGTGTGTGGTTACCAAGAATTTGACTGATCAGAGGGCCCGGAGGATCTCCCTACGCAACCAAAAGCACTCGAGGGAATGGAGTTTAATCAGCAATGTTACTTGGTCACGTGAAGGCAACGCTTTCGCGAATATCACTTATGGAGGATTTACTTTAATCACTTTCTTGCTGATGATTTCAAGGTAAATGATCTACCGCTTACCTATATCTTAAAAGTTAGCAAAACAACAGCTCAACAGTTTTCCGCGTATAACATTTAAGTCATATATTAAACAATTTAATTATTTTTCACAAGATGGAATATCCGTCTTATTATAAAATGTCTCCTTATTATCTACTAACATTCTTAGTAACAGTTATCGGCTCTAACCCAAAAAATTTAAGTAAATACTTTTGTAAGTTGCTAGTTAATTAAATTTTGCATTTCGCGTTGTAACTAATTTGCATATGATTAAACTTTTCAGATGGTTCAGGTTAAGGAACCAAATTTTCATTGTATTGAATTTTAAAAATCCTCAAGTAAATCGAGATATTAAAATTTGAGAGAAGTACATCAAATCAATTTGCCATGATATTTATATAAATTTAATTTTCGCAAAATAAAATAAATTTCATATAAGTACATAGCTAAGTATTCATATATTCAGTGCAAAATTACCTGCTAAAACTGGAACCGGATCCATTGTGAAACGAACACAACTTTTGTGACTCTCAAGTCACAATGGGCTATTATGATAGGGTGCGGTGTATTTGTGATAACAAATGTGTTTTCTTCCCAAGATATGGATACAAAATCATATAAAAATAAAGTCAAGTCAACCAACCCAAACGCGATGGCCATTGAGGAGTTCTTATGACCACCACTCACCTCCCTCATCAAGTTCGATAGTATGATACCATATTATTGTATTGTCATCAGAATTGCTTAAGTTTGCAAAATTTCAAATTGATACGATAGTTTAGAAATGGGTAAAAAGTGAGTTGTAAAATTTGCTTATAATGTTAGGAAGTTACAGGTCAAACTAATGAAATCTTGTTAAAATAGGAATAAGAATAAGGAATACTGACGATAATAGATCTAATAATAACAGTGTAATATTGCAAGCCGTTGTTACTTCAAAATCATAATATGCATTCGATATTATACATTTTTTAAAACTGCTGAATTCATTGTTTATCTGAATTCCTAGGGTCATATTTGTTGATTTTACGTTACTACTATACTATTGAACTTGTTAAAAACCGTTAAAATAAATAAGTTCTACGCAGGATGTTTTGTAACTAAGTGTTACCCACTTCTCTTCAAATCAACCCTTGGAGGCGCACTCATAAATATTGTTATATATTTTTTAAAGAACGCTGCACCTGTGATACCACAAAATAGTTAATATTGTTCGAAAGATTTCAAATATCTCTGTAATTTATTATTTTAAATTTAAATGTTTTTGAAAGGGATTTGTACAGCGTTTTATTTTGTCAACAAAATTAACTGTCCGTGGTGGAAAAATTTGTCAGGAGAAATGATGAATTTAGAAAGCTTGAGTTTACTTTCCAAACTTATAATTGCTTGTATGAAATAAATATATGTATAACTTTTTTAATTACTATTTTAATAGTGAAGGGCTGATTTTTAAAACGGAAGGTAAGGGGGTTTTTCGCACAAAAGATGATCGCAATACTTCAAAGAATCGATTTGTACATGTTATTGTAGAATACCTAATTCATGAAAACATAATAATTCAGGCAACAAACTTTTATTACTCTTGTATGAAATTGGACATTTGTCTGAAAAAGATTTGTTAACTAATGTTGTTAATGTTTTCAAGGATGCTAAGATATATATAATACATACATACATACAAGTGTATCATATTTACAGATTTTATTTTTGTTGAAAATTTAGTAAAAATAATGGAAAAAACATTTAGTGGGAGTTATTAACTGCGAATTACAAAAACCTCTATTTATGTATTTGATAATTGACGCCATTTGTTAAAGCATTGGATCATTGTTATTTACAAGTGTTTTAATTACCTCAAAAAACATATTTTTTCTGAATTTTTTACATTTCCAAAGATTCTTCTTCTACGCAAAAGATCCCGTGTCTTTTAGCATAGTTTTGATACTAATAATTTATGCATGGGTGTTTTGTGCTTTTTGTGACTAACATTTATTGTAATATACGTGTAATGGGACGTTATTTTTGAAAGTGATACAAGTTCAATTTTTGTTCAGTCGCGGTGTGTCTTCGGTTTAATTTAAATAAAAGATACGTAGAAGATTTTGTTGTCTTCACTTTTGTTAAAATTTAATCTAGTAATAATTGGAGCTGGTCAATGAAACTCCGACTAATGATTTAGCCAGCAGTTAAATTGATAAATGTCGTCAAAGTGTCTCGAATTTTGTTTGCCTGTATTTGTTGTCAAACTGTTATAAAATCTTTCCTAATTTACTTTCAGGTGCATAAATCCCAAATCACGGCCAACACTTATTGAAAAAATATTTATAACAGTAGGAATGCTTTTCTTCTTTGCAATGGGTAATTTTTACTTCAGTAGATATTGCTACTTATAAAATTTAGTACATTTCAGGTGGTCTTGTGTACGCTTCAATAGATCAAGTTCCCATGGAGTTGCAGGAAAATGCTATAATTTTAGGATCATTATCCTTCATTGTAGGTCTCATATACCTTGTCGATTTAGCGGACCCAATGGGTCGCCACACGTCCGATTATACGCAAACCGAACAAACTTCAGTTGCACAATCCTCAACTCAGACACAAGCTGCCGAAATAAAGGAACTGAATGTACCAAACCTACGTCTGGACGTAACTCCAACTCCATCTCCTGACGTGAAATCTGTTCCACCAAATGGCCATTATTTTGCCGGAGATGAGGTCGATGTTGTTCAAACCAAAACGTTACCTGTTCCGCAACACCCGGTCTTTGCAAAGGTTTTAATGCCCGAAAAGAAACGGCCATCAAAGACAAGTGTAGCTCATCCGATCAGAGTGTACTCGAATGAAAGTTTTTATAGTAGTCGGCCTCCGTCTTATAGAACTGATTCTACGATTCAGTACGTTGTGGAAGAGGTAAATGCTGATAAACCCATTAAAGCTGGGTTCGTAGCTCAAGCGGCTCGAATGTGGGATAAGAGGGCTAGAAAAAGTGGAGAGCTTAGCACTATTGTTTGACGAGTAAAGTAAGTCAAGTGTCGAAGAAGTAGGAAAATTTTATAAAAATAATTTTTAATTTGAAAATAAATATAAAACTCTAAAGCTTTTTAATTCTTCTAAAAAGGAATAATAGGTACATATACAACAATGGAGCACCAACTTTTTATTTCTATTGGACTCAACTACAACGAAGTAATATACAAATTTCTGCACTTAATAATAAATCGATATTTATGTCGACAACCAGAAATTCCAGAGTATTTTCAAATTCTGTGAAAATTGATGAAATTTGGTTTTCTAAAGTAAATTAAACAAAAATTTACCCCATACAATGCATGCAGATCAGAACAGAAATAGCTAGTCGGTATATTCGTTAAGTCGATTTCAAGTCGATATGACAGCCAAGAAATTGCATTTTAGCTTTAAAAAAAAAAAGTGTCATAGCTGTCGAATTGGCTCGAAATCGATGGTATGTGTATATAACCAAAGAGCTTATAGTTATAACTGTATTCTAAGTTCTTGATATAATTATAAACCTTTGACTTCAATTAATTTTTTCGTTCAAAGTAATTAAAATAAGTTGATTAAACGTCAAAATAATTCGATTCCATTTTTCTAATTGACTTATTTTAGCCACTTTGAACAAAAAAAGTAATTGAAGTTAAAGGTTACTGGGGCTCTGACGGTTAAAAAGTTCAAATCGAATCGACAGGAGCTTACAAAAGCCCTTTTTGGATAAAAATTACTTAATTAAGTTACTAAAATTTTGATAAAATCATTTCAGTAATCTTTAACTTAAATTAATTTTTGCGTTAAAGTGCTAAAATATTCCGATCGACTCTTGTCGCGTAAATGGGGATATTTGCAATAGGGCCCTAAGCTTCTCAATTTCAATCAACGCTTCAAGAATGAGATTTGTTCGACTCGCTAACCATAATAGGGGTGTAAATAAATCAAATCATGAAGTTGAATTGTGCATCGAGGCGGTTTTGACGCATTTTTGAATTTACCCGAGTACTTAAGCACTCATTTTAATTAAATAGTACTTACGTTTATGAGGGAAAATAGTTACGATCATATGACCAAAGCCAGAATTAGGTTAAGTATAACAAAATAACAGCTTTTATGGACAGAATTAGAAACATATTCAACCTTTTTGTTTTCCGGTAATTGCGAACTGTATTTTAATATGGACATTTTGAAATACAAAATTACAAAAAAATTTGTTAATAGATAGTGATGGTATTTTTCTTTCAGTACTCTCTGTTTGGTTAAATTAATGACTATATTTTGGTCCCCAGATTATAGTAAAAAAAGCAGAATAAAGTGTTCGATGGTCTGATGATTTTTCAAAAACGCACAATTTACATCGATAAGCTTGCATCGAAAAGATCTTGGTTGAGGTTAAGAAAACGAAGTTCTCCCAAAACTGGATCTAATTGTAAGATTACAAAGTTCAGTGTTGCAATATCACGGCTTCTAACTTTGAAGTTCGGTTTTAAGCTGCAGTTCATGTTTAGACTTGCATTTAGGTTGCAGTAGGCATTCGCGGAGCAGGCATTCGTTCTGTAAACCATTCCTTTTTTCGCAACTGCATTTATAAACGAGAACTCCACCCCTTATTTTTAGGGGCTCATCTTTCTTTCCCTAAAATGAGAAGACAAGATTACATCTGTTAGACTGTAAAAGTGTATGCGACTAGTCCATATGCAAAGCTTAACATGTCCATAAATTCGAAATAAGTTAAAATTGTATAAAATTCTTCGAGCTTTAAGAATAATTAAACTTTTCTTAGTATGAAAATTGGGTTTATATTTTATTTATAAGAAATAATTACGTAAAATAAAAAGGAAAGTTATTTAAATCTTATATGGAAATGTGGAGTTTTGTAGCAGTAAGTTGAACATGTTAGGATTTGCAAACAGACTCATAGAATATAACAAATTTTCAACATAAGCTGAAACTTTAATGTAATATTTTTAGGCGATAATTTCAAAAAATTTTTATAGAATTTGGAAGATCATACAGATGTTATAGTAAAATATTGCTTGTTACAAAACCCCATAACCCCAAAAATAACTACAATTAAAATGAAATAGGACAAAGAGCCAAACAAATAATTATATCTATTGCAGAATTAATTTATGTTGTACTGATGAAAAAGGGCAATTAAGTTCTATAGATTACCATAATTTTAAACTAGACATGTTAAGTTTTTGGACTACTCATATGTGAGATACTTACCTCGGTTGGACGGTCAGGATTTTCAGGTTGATAATATATCAAACAGAGGGAGGTAAGCAAAACGATAATATAAAATTATAGAGTAGTCCAGAAGTCTTGGATCTCTTTCAATATTTAGTGCATAACTCAAGCAATGCGATTTAAAAGTATAAGTTACTATAATTTACTTGAAAAAACATTTGATTATTTAGAAAACGTTGTGTTTGTAAACATCATAAAGTCCATTTACTGCCATTTCGGTTTGTAAACTGTTTTAATTGTACAATTATCAATTTTAAAATAAAGTGTGTAACAACAAAGAGTTGATTTGTAAATCGTTGGCTTTAAAATATGTTGTTTTTTCCCCGTAAAGAAGACAAGTGATCTTCAAATATTATTTTTTCTATTAAACAATCGATAAAACCATAAACACAAATATAAACAATAAATCGATAAATAAAGAAATTTCTTTCGGATTGAATTAATATTGAAAAATAAATTACTGTCTAAGCTCACCTATTAAAAACATTAAAACGTTCACATTTCTTAAAAATGCTTTCGTAGCTTTAGGTACGAATTATTTATAATATTAAAAGATTTTAAAGAGAACCAATAAAATTAACAACTTTACTAAATAATGGTAGAGAGTAACTTTCCTATTAGACCTCTTTCTATAAATTTATCGTAATATTCTCTGTCAGTCTTTGTTTCCTCGATCATTACTTCTGGACTACTTTGCATAAAAGTAAAAAATATTATTCCGTATTAAAATAAAATGAGAATAGAAGTAGAAACTAATTTAAACAAATGATTTAAACCAATATTTTATCTGGAATATCTTAATAAAAATCTCCTTTTTAGCGATAGATATCATAATTAGATTTACTAATACGAAAAAAAAAGAGTTTTAAATTAAAACAAAAATGTTCTCAACAACTTCATGTTTAATACAAGACCGACAGAAAACAAACAGTATTGCATATGGACAATTATTTTGATCGGCTCCTGCAGCGCGTGCTTTGCGCAGACAGTTAATATGTGAAATCCAATTTTTCCATTTTTGAATAAATCTAGAAGGTTAAAACTAATTAATACAATTACGTGTAACGTAAAAGTAAAAAGTTGGAGCTTGTTGATATTCACTTTTATACTTACAATTCACGATTATTGACAGTCTTCAATTTTTGAAAGCATCTATTGCCGCAGTAAGCCGGATGCGAGAAGGATTCTAGGCAGCTTCGACATTTCAGACAAATTTCACATACAAGGACGGGAACAAGATATGTATGGCTTACTTGGCGGGCAAGGTTGAAAAGGTGGATAAGGGCCAAAAGGACCACATGGTGGACAAGGACCACAAGGTGGACATGGACCACAAGGTGGACATGGACCACAAGGTGGACATGGACCACAAGGTGAACATGGACCACAAGGTGGACATGGACCACAAGGTGGACTAGGACTACATGGTAAATATGGACCACAGGGACCATATGGTGAAAATGGACCACAAGACGGATAAGGCTCACATTTTAAAAATGGACATCGCTGTGGACCACATGGGAATGGTCTACCAGGCATAGCACCACACGGCTTGAATTCAGGACAAGGTAGTATTGATGGGCTAGGACATGGTGGACAAGAAAAATTTGGTCTGTACGTTGAGGGACCAGTTGGATAGCAGCAATAGTCTGTAGGTGGTGGGACGTCTATAACTTGTGGCTTTGGCTGACAAAGTATGCTTTGACAAATTTCTTTTGGTTCAGCAATTATTTTTGTACAGCACACAACATACGGATCTGGAACCAAAGATGGATAGTATACTATCCGAGGTTCCTTTATCAGCTGCGAATACCATGTTAATTTCGGTACCCTTATAACCTTGGTTGTTTCTACAATTTTTGGTATTATAATGCGTTTACAGCGGTATACTACTTGTGATTCTGGTACTACTTTATTAACGAAGATGATCCGTTTCTTGCAGATCAGTCGTGGAGGCTGCTGAATCATAATACATTTCGGCATTGGCGGTGGTGGTCGAGGAGGACATTGCGGGATCTTTTCTAATTCAGCTCCAGAGTAGCATTGTGGCGAAAACTAATAAAATGGAAATTTTATTCTTATAAGTATTTGCTAAGTGCTAACAACGGGAAACTATCAATGATTAATGATACATGCAGTCGCATTAACTTTCTTATAGCTGAATGTTTAATGACTAAGCTTTTAAATGTGATTCAGCTATAAACAAAAAATACGATAGTATTGTACCATTAGTGTGATTTGCCCCCATAATTTGCATTAAGTGTAAAATTAAAAATTGTCATAGTTGTTTCTATAATAGATTATTTTACACTTTTTGCAACTATGCAATAAAAAATGTAACAAAGCGTAAATTTTTTTATTAGTTTTAGTTAGTGATGCCTAGATTTAACTTTAAAAAGATCGATACTTTGATATGGATCTTAAATTAGAGTTTTAGATTTTCAAAATTTCGAATGTACGTAGTTCTTATAATATGCTGCTCTCTTTTAAGAAAACAATCGGCGAATAAGGTATCTCGGGAACGGTTACACCGCTCAACCCAAATATTTTGTTTCTTTTGCGTCCAAAGGACTCTTTTGTGATCGAAGGATTTGCTTTTGTGAAAAATAACTATTGTCGTAATGCCTCTTTAATCACAAATGGTAGCACGAAACGATAAGGTACTGGTCACTTTTAACATCCACAATGCCAGTTCTAGTCGCAGTCATTCAATCCTTCGCTAAATGACGTTCACAATAAATCCCATCAATTTAATTAATTTCTCTGAAAATTTTACTTTTGTAACTAAGATAGGGAATTTTAAATCAGCGACCGAAAATCTTAGTTTACGTTTTCAAAAACGTAAATCCACTTCTTACACTATTTTACATCGCAGTTTTAAGTTTCTACACTTTAATAATAAATTGAGCATAACTTTTCTTAACGTGGGATTTCTATTTAAAAACTTTAAGGGATTTATTTTTTTAATTGTTATATAAACCCTCTAAAACATGAGAGTAGACGAATTTTTAAAACATTCCGAAACTGTACAAGTAATTTCCAAATATTCGAGCTTTTAAATGGTAATATCACCTTTTAAAGCCCTTTGATTAATTTTAATAGAAATTCAAGTTGCAAATATTTAATACAGGTAATCCCCGAATTACACGGCATTCGAGTTACACAAATTTGATTTAACACGGTTGAAGAAGAGCGGAAGACCTTCCATTTGCATTTACACAGCTTTGAATTTAACACGGTTGATTCAGACAAATGCATGACAATGCAAGGAAATTAAAAACTCTACACAATTGGAAATTTAGCTTTGTTTCCGATATAATCAATCTTAGGCTTCCATATTTAAGAACGTAGCTGCGACAAGCTATGTATATAAACATAAAACTGTACAAATTTTTATACTCATATTGTGTGTGCTTGCATTTTTGTAAAATTTTTCAAATTCCTGATTTTCTCTCTTATTTTTTAAATAACATTTTTTGAATATTTACAAAAGTATAAAGGGCCCTGCGAAGCAAGGCTTGAAGAGAAAAATAATTACATTGGAAATAAAAATTAAAATATTTTGTTTTTTTCATTAGTTTTTACAGAAACTTGTTGAATAAAAAAATTTTTAATTGAATTGCATGATTTCAATATACACGGCATTTTCTGAGAACCTATCAACCGTGTAAATCAAAGGTTATCTTATTGGATTCACGATTTTCGAATTCAAAATAAAAATAGTCTTTACTATAATTGGGAATATTGAACCCTTGGTCGAGTTTCGCATTCGCACGAAATGTACCTATGCATAAAAATTAATTGTGTGTTCCTATCCTTTTTGCATAATGCCGGGGTCTAAATAGGCAAATTTTCTATTAATTATTCTATACTTTATGAATAATTATTTTCAGACCGAATAGTCTTTTAATCAAGTATAGGAGGATGAACTGAAATGCAATTTTGTAAGAAATTTAAAATAGATACTATGCCACTATATGCATCCTTGCAAGAAATTAGAAACATAATAATTCAGCAATCAAACTAGAAAAACGTTTCGTTTTTTGTTGTGTTTTCACAGAAAAGATATGCACAGGCTAGGTGTTAGTTACATTCCAAAGTATCAAAATATAGAGATAAATAGCCAAATATATGAAGATGATGAAAATTAACCGCAAGTGTGTTTTTCTATGCAATAGATTTAAACGTTCTTTAGTTTATTTGTCGACATAATTTAATTATAATCTATTAAAATGGATCAAGTAAACTTATAGCGAAAAATTTGGATATGGTTTTAAAAAATTGAAAACCACTATGTATATCTAAAAGAAAATTGTGTAGTTCTTCAGTCTTAAAAAAAAAATCCTTTTTGTATTCCTAACTCAAAATGGAATTAGTATCAAAGTAATACCCAAGCGAATAAATATTGAAAACAAAATAATTTCATAAAAGTAATTAAGTAGGGAATAAATTTAAAATATGATTCAATAAATATAAATAAATAAAATTGAGCATACCTAAAATATCTTTTGTATATAAGTCAAGGAAAAATCTATGAGGTGTTAGTTGTTGTTATTATCACTGTGTAATCGATATGGGAAATGTCGCTATTTTACGTTTATTTATTGAGGTCATTCTGAGTAAGGTACGCAGTTGTTGAAGTGACGGGAATAGAAGGATTGGATTTAGACAAGGGTGCTAAAATAAACTCTGTCTTGGCAGTATAGTCAACGAAATGTGCGCATTTAATACCAGAAAACACTACGAATTTTGTACTAGCCGCCACTTGTGGTCGAGTTCCATTAGTGAAACCCTTTTAAGTGGTCGCATCTACCAATCAGCTAAATAACTATAACCAACACTCAAACTGCCTGAAAACGTCGACGAATCGGTCAGGAAATCTCAGTGCTAGACTATAGTTGTCTGTCCTTCAGAACGAGACCCATAATGCGCAGAACGAACGAGAGAAACAAGACGAGGGGACTTCATCCAACACTTGAGACCTTACAAAAGGTGGCACTTGTGCCTCCAGCAGTAATAACAGCACCGGTGGGAGTGCCGATAGCAACGATAACGATAGCAGCAATGAGAATGATAACAAATATGAACCTCTGGCAAACAGGGGCCGCACGGGGAGCAGCATGAACCACAAGGATCGCACATCTTCCTGAAATTAGAGTAGGCGTGAGACGTCTTCAATCCAGCGATTTCCGCCCTTACTTTTCTCAAGCGTTACTTCTTTGCTCAAAGAATGATTTACTCCTTCCTCCGTTGAGCTTGCTGAGGCTTCAGTTTTCTTTTTTTTCGAAATCGATTTTAAACTACACCTTTTCTGATCCCGGGGATATTTGAATATTCGAGAACGTAAAGTACTTTTTCACAATTTGTGCACTTTTTTTGAAAGTTTTTGTTTTTTCCCGATTACAAAGCAATTTTGTAAAAAAAGACTAAGAATTTTTTTGAGCCAAAGCTCTACCGCTTGAAGCCTAAATGTTGAATGATTTTCAATTCTAGGAACTTCTCTCCAGGAAATTTTGCACTTTTCTGATTTTTGTTTCACTGTCACCTAGGTTACTTTTGCATTGATATAACATTCTGTGAACTTGATCTAATTTTAGACACAAGCTACGAAGTATCTCGAGCAGTGAGCACAGGAGAACGCCCAAAATTATAGGGTCTTCGCACTCTTGTGTTGACAAAGTCTGGGCGGAATAACATGGTTTCGGTTGGAGGTTACTTCAAGTGGAAGGTATTGTCTTTAAAACATAAAGTTGGAGCATATAGTTCCTAGTCACCACCGAATCAAATTAGCCTACTCCATTAGAAAGAGTTTGTATGGCTGGCGGAATGCCTGCAAAAGGCTGTCTTCTGATACTCGGTAGTACTGAGGCAGGGTGAAGGTTCCCGAACCGGGAATATTTCTTCGAGTCATTTCAAGGAAGCAAATAAAAACCAGTAGGAATTTATTAGTCCAAAACAAGGAGGAATGCCATTGCCGACTTTCAGAAACTTTCCTCGGACTAACCTATCGAAAAGTGGGGTAGGATGACTACACGATAGTAATCGATGCGAGCGGAAGTAACCAGGCCACATGCAATTCCACAATAAATGTGACGTTGGTTTCTAGATAAATAATGAAATATTGAACAGGATTGTATTTAAATTCCGTCACGACTTCCTCATCCTATCTATTTCCGGATTAAATGACATGATTTTTACGTTTTTCGCAATATAAAGCATGACTTTCTTTGCTATGTGGAGTAATGTTTTCTTAGCATTTATTTGGTCGCTTATGAACTGCTTTACATTTAATACTCATTTCCCTTCCACATACATTCAAAATTGTTTTAATTTCCGAAAATAAAAATCGTTTAGATGTTAGTTCTTTCAGTGCACAGTGTAAGTATAGTAAAACTATTTTAATACGCGGATCAGCGAATTTAATATCAGTGGTAAGTAATTAGATACTATACTAATATTAAATAAGCATATTTTTTTTCTTATTTTATACAATTAATTTCATATTATTATTTTCTAAAATTGCAATCACAATATGTATAAAAATTCATTTCAAATCGTTTCACAAATATTGATAAATCGAAATTGAATTAGAAATAAATTAAAACAATTTTCATATCCATTATAGTCCAAGTTTTAGTTGAAGTTTAATCGCCGTTTAAATCTAGATTGTTATAACCGTATTCTTCGTAACATTATAACTTTAAATATTATATGAAGGAGTTGTGAAAAGAAGTTTGAAAAAGTTGCAATTATGGTCTCCGGTGTAAACTTGACAGACAAGAATTCAAAGGTTATAGAAAACCATCGACAATCATCTTGTTTTCCGCACGGACCAAATGTTTTATGATATCTGATTTTTTTAAAAACTTTCTATGTTTTTGAAGCTTTTGAATTGAATATTTGACGATGGATACGCAAATTACTTAAGCGGAAGAACGAATTGAAGGTAGATATTCACAATTTGAAGAAAACTACGATATTTTATTTTGTTTTATTTGTTCCTCTCATTTAAGGGGTAATATCTGATTGAAACCTTAAAATTAGAGGGTTTTTTGTTAATTATTTGTAACTCTACTAATCAAGCGATTATGTCATTAGGTACGAAAAAAAAAATGTTTAGTTTAATTTTTTAAACACTGACGGTTCAATTGTATATATACACTGCAAGAGTATTTTAAATGGTCCTCCACGGTGAGCAGTAGAAGTTTCGTACATTTGCACCTAGAACAATAAAAAATCATAACCTACAATACATGATTTTTGTTACTCAAGTATACACGTCAATTAAAAAATATTGATGTTCGCAAATTTTCGACTAAAAAATCGACCTTAATTTGTTTAAACAAATTGTAATTGTTTATCGTAAAAATCATATATACTTCATTGGAAAAAATACTTAAGAAGTTGCAGTTCAAATTTCAAGTAGATAAATCGGATAAAAATTACTTGAGTTTTACTGTTCGTCGATTTGGAAAACGTGAACTCCAGATAAATATTATACATTCAATTGTCATCAATAAATGTTGTTTGATATCATTATTCAGATGTTTTTACGACATTTAAGTCAATAAAAAAAGTAATGGGACACAGATATTACCCCTTAAAATTTGCTTTCAGGTGCCGATAAACTTCGACAGATTGTTTTATCTTTCGATTGTCGACACGTACACTGTACCTATTTAAAAATGTATCGTAAAAGTTATAAGTCTCCATGTAAATTGAACTCTAGGTAGACGCGTCCAGACCCTATTTCACAAAACTACTATTAGTCTCATGTCATTTGTCCTCAGTGTTTATAACTATCGTGAGCTACAAGAAAATACAAATAACTTAACATTTGTGCGCAATTCCAAAGATTTGAATGTTTAGTTTGTTGTGATCAGTTGCTATTTGTTCTAATAAAACTGCGATGAGTATGACGCTAGTAATCGCTATCGAAATCATATAAAAGGCAGTTCTTTATCATAGTAGTTCATATTTCGAATAGTTTCAATTACTGTGCCTTTTGTCACCATGAATGTCTTATGGGCTCTTGTTTTAATGATTATTTTTGTGGTTTCCATTGATCATGGCAATGGAGTCCCTCTTACCAGAATAACCAAACAATTAATAAATTGTCCCAATAGATATAATTATACATTTGGAATGGATGCCGAAGGAGAGCCCTTGACAGAAGATGAAATTTTTCACTAAATGCACTAAATGCACTCTTGGGACCTTATTTAGTAAATTTAAGCGGTGAATATGTCGGACTATGAGGAAGAATTATTATTATTATTATTATTATTATTATTGTTATAGTTAGAATAAAATAAAACATAAAACAAAGGCTTTACTTTTGCATTAATCCTTTTATCCCGACGAATTTAAAACGCAGTACGACGGAAGGAGAATTAAAGAAGACTTCACCGAATTCCATTATCCTTCCCGAATTACATAGTTGGCTTCGTTATTTGATTTTATTTTTAGTCATATTATGGTTGATTCACAGAATTCGAAAATAGGTTTTGAGACGTTGTGTTTATTGTAATAAAAGCAACAACTTATTTGCCTTCTTATGCAGTTGATAATATTGTAGTTAGATGGATTTTTCAGATTCAAGGTCTTCTTAAAATAAGTAGGTACTTATTACAGTAAATCTGTTTAGGATTGTTTATACTTAATTATTATTAAGGAAAGCCAAGAAAGCAACAAAAAACTAACTTGCAACCCTTTCATTGTTTTTAATATTTTAGCTAATTTGATTATTTTTCGGTAATATCCCTAAAGATATTTTAAGGCATTAATTTTTGGCGAAAAAATTGTTTGTTTGAATATGTGGATATGTGGGTATCTAAAACCGCGAATAGTAGTTAGCCCCCTATTTTCGGGTTTACTATGTACATTACAAATATGAAGCAGAGTTAAAAAATTAAATTGTTTTGCTTTAGAAGCCACCTTAAAATGTTTTACAATTTACTTATTTATATTTAAATAAAATTAATGAAGATTTATAATAATAGACAAGCGCCATCTTTTCCGGTTATTTGAAGAATTGTATGATTAAACAACGCCATTTGCATGAAAACTTAAACGCGTTTTCACAAGTTTCAGGCCCTCAAAAGCTTATACATAATTTTTCTTAACGCGGTTAAATTAGACAGTAGATGACTGTCGCTAAATCTACTGTTAAATAAATATACATTCAGGGTAAATGGAAATGTATACGTTTGGAAATGACCATGTTTTTATTTTAACTACGGGAGATTTTCTTCTAATTACCAAAAACGTATGTGTAGACATAGTACACAAATTTATTTATCATTATTTGTTCAAGTGTAACTCTGAAAACGAATTGTAACCTAAATAATATAAAAAGCAAGCATATGGCAATCAATTTACTATTGTCAGACTTCAAATACCGTCAATCTGTGTGTTTTTTTTTGTAAATTAGGTACTATGGATTATAGACTACTTCAGTGAGTGTTTTTTTAATTTCTATCGATTATTGTAATATTGTTATTCTAAACAAAAGTGTTTAGCACATCAAAATGTTGAGTGTTCGATGCCTAAATGTAATGCTTATGTATTTCAGAGACACCTCAAACAACTAATTTAATAAATTCATTCTTTTCTTCAGCATTTCATAATTCCAATTAAATATTTGAAATGGATACCGAAGGAATGCCTTTAAGACAGAAATAATTCTCTCGCTAAAAGTGTCTACGATATTTATTTTTATCGAAAAAGTGTGTGGATTCCTGTCATTTAATTACATATCCATTATACTAAAATTCTTAAGGTTTAGTCAACCCTAATTTACAGACATATAAGACATATTTGTAAGGCTGAAATGCAAGACATTGTAGTGTTTTGGCTTGCCATTCAAATCATTTAAATGATGAAATAAAAGTTTAAAAACCAAAACCCGAGCACGCAAAAGCTTAAAACAAGCATAAAATAGAGGAAGGTCAACCTGATTCAATTACAAAGATATTGGATTAAAAATAGTTGTAGTCAGAGGCTTTCCTTAAGATTCGTAGATTTTTGTGGCCACCGACTACGGTTTGGATTTCATGTCTTTTAGCGATTATACATATTTAATTAAGACTTTTGAAAGACCTGTTGTGGAACATTGCTAAAAACACCAAATTTCCAAAGACAAAAGGGGCAAAAATGAAACAATACACAGAACATGTAAGAAAAGTTTCCAGAAGTTAGTAATACTATAAAAAATATTAATTTAATCAACTGATTGAAGCACCACCGCAACGAAACAATCGGCACAAAAGCGAAATGCAAATACAGCAGTGCTGGCACATTATCGTAATTTCCTTTGTTTAATAAGTGTGCGCCTAGCAACGACTGACGCAAGCAAGTGCACTAGAAATAATGGCGGTAAATTTAATAAATAATTTTTCGAATACCAATCAATCAAATTATTCTTATAAAACGAAATTTTTTATTAAGTGAATAAATATACCCTAAAAAATCTTATAATTTTATATAAACATTTTGCGGGATTAAATCTTCTGGCAAAAATTCAATCCAAACCAAGTAAAAAATTCTGTCTCTCTCTCTTATACCTATTAAGCTTTACGACAAACGTAACCATCCTCTCTTGCATCGGATAATTATTAGTTTTTATTTAATTAATTTAAAATTTTTTCTATAAGTAAATTAAGTCAAACGACTGTTTAGTTGTAGGGAAAGCGATCGCATTAAACATTCAAAATCCGACCCCCAGGTGATGGAATAGAAAGGCCGATACCCCGAGAGGAATTCATCATATTCTTAATCTTTTTGGTAGTTATAATAATTAAAACATATTTTGAAACCGTCAGATTATACTGTCTCATTTTTTTATTAAAATTTTATAATAATATAATAATTTTATTAATATAATAATGTTTTAAAAGGTCCATAATTTCCTTTGGTTGTTAATACATATGACATTAATTAAAGCGTTACAAATTGTAGATAGCAAGAAAAAAAAAACTGAATCCTATCCTAATGTGAGACAATTCCAAAGACATTGCGCCTCTCGGGCGTTTTTAAAACGAATTCATTCAGAATTTCATCGACATGATAGTACTAAGTATACGCTTTTGCAGCATTTCATTTATGTAAACTAGATATATGTAGTTAAAAAAACGCAATGGGTAAAAAAGAATAACGATTTATACCAACACTCTTTTTATTATCGGTTGTTTAAAAAGCTAGTATTTTTATTTTATCTTGTTAAGTATGTACTTAAATTAAAATTTGTTAAGTTTTCGCCAGAGGTTAGGCAAACTTCTTAAAAGTCAGATGTGACGAAAATCCAATATTAAGAAAAT
The DNA here is from genome assembly GCA_963920795.1 of Eutolmus rufibarbis. Classification (NCBI taxonomy): domain Eukaryota; kingdom Metazoa; phylum Arthropoda; class Insecta; order Diptera; family Asilidae; genus Eutolmus; species Eutolmus rufibarbis. The sequence continues at coordinate 35,431,921 of OY987205.1, forward strand.
TTTTGTATTATACAATAAATAAGTAGGTACTGTACATACATACATGGACAGAACATTCACAATTATTTTGCATCTGGTCGTAGAAAACACCAAATAGCTAAACTTTTCTAGTTCAAAATTTCTCAAATCTCATTGCAGTAGTAAATAGAAAACATGAAGATAGAAAACATGAAGATAGAAAACATGAATTCTTACATTTTCTGCTGGAAAAATTGGTTTTCTTCAGGATAATAATAAATTTCTTGAAAGTTAGTTTGCAGAGGTCAAATATCATTATAATCAGAAAAATTACCTAGTACGTTCGAAAAATCTTGGATCACTCAATATTTTGAAACTCGTATAGATACATATACATATAGAAAACTTGTTCATGGTATATGCCTCCTTCAATCAAATAATGAGGCGGTAAAATTGATAAGACTGTGAATATTAGTAAATAGAATCCACCTTCTAAAATAACAAATTTATTAACAATTTTTAAGAATCACCTTAAAACTGTTTATTAATTTAGCAAATATTTATTGTCTTCCGGTAATTTCTTATTTTATAATCTACAAGAATAAGTTTGAAAATATTTATAACGGAAAAAATATGTTTATTTTCCCCTTTTTGCCTTGCAATATCGTGCAGGGTGAAAATTAGCTAATTTAAATAACGTAGGTAATTAATTAATTCAGCTCAATATTTAAAAATGAAGACAATTTTTGTATTACGTTAACTTCTTTTAATTTTCGTTTCACTTTAAAATTGCAAAGCAAACAAATTAATCCTGTCGATTTAAAGTTTACTTTTCGTGTATTAAAACAACTGCGACCTTTATTTGTTTAATATTAAATACGCAAATTGTGACGCAAGTTAATCCAGTAGATAGTATAAAACTCAGCGCTGATGGTATGATTACAGGTATTCAGTATTATCAATTATTGTCACCATGAAGTTTTTCTACGCCGTTCTTTTGCTTATTTGCATTGTTGTTTATGGCGAGGCAAAAAAATTTTGCTTCAAAATGATTGACAAATAAGCATGTTAAAATTTAAAGGACTGCATTAAAAATATGACTACTGAAGGAAACGCTATCCCAGAAGTGAATAACTTTTAATAGCTTAAGAAAGGGAAGGCAAGCCATGTAAATTAAGTTAAAAAACATGTGTAACTATATTTCTGTTTGTGAAGCAATAAATAATTAAAAAAAAAAAATTTGTAATAGCGCATTTTATACAAGAAAACTTGGAAAATACATAAATTTTTTTATTCTAAAGATACTTTTCGGTAGATATCGAGCATTTTTGTATTCGACACCGAAACTCTTTTTCATCCTATATGTTTTGAAGCCAACTCTGCTATATAGTAATTTTTAAATAGTGTTTTTTTATATAAAGTTTAAATAACAGTTAAGTGAAGTTAAAATAATAGTATAAAGTTTAAAATTTGAGTACAATCGATCCGATCCAGTCCAGTGGTTTTTGTTTTATTAATTGCACAAACTCAAAAAGTAATTTAAATGGTTTTAAACGTTGGCCACATTCATAACGTTCGGTTAAAATAAAGAAAACCCCATAATTTCAATATCTTTGTAAAATTGTTAAAAAAACAATGGTATGGTTAATTTACAATGCAAACCTTTTTCACCTTTTTCATATATTTGGACCGCAAAATTGTTATATTGATTTACATATAAATATATTTAACTGATAAATAATATCTATAAAAATTAGGAAACCAGCGGTTGGTTCCGAGTTAGCTATGTTTTAAATCCGCCGTACAAACATTTTGAAGCCACGGAAACAAAGAAAAATTTCTCGTAATTTTGTCTTGGTAATTCAAATGAAATCCCGGGAATACGCCGATTTCTCAGCATGTCGCGTCGCCGTCGAGGATTTAAGCAAGAATTGAATCAGAGAAGAGGTGCAAGACAATTTTAATTTCTCATTCACGTCAGGTTGAAGATTGAGTGCAATTTTTTTGTTCAAATGGTATCGCCTTTTCCTGGACTTTTCTTATCACTTTCCGTTCCGGGTGAGCTTTGAGACGATTCTTTTCCTCTTGCACCGGCAGCAGCAGACGTGCGCGGCGGAGTGTTCACGCTTTTGTTTCCACCAGCGGTTTTGTCAGGCGATTCCCTCGGCTTAAAAATAAAATTATAATTTGCATCATCAGTCTTGCCTTCGGCAACCGTCAATGCAGCCGAGATGCAGGCGCTGTCTGTCCCACCTTTAGGTTTTTCCTTAGAGTTACGTTTTCCCTTTGTATCCGCCTCATCGCTTCCGGTGCATTTTACAGACTTCGTAGGACCACAATGTCTAAACTTGAGAATTTCTTGGAGAGTATCAGCGAAGGAGTATCTGTGATAGGCGAAGTACTCAGCATTTTTGTATTCACTACACATGTGGGCATTAGGCCCCAAGACCTCATCTTCTTTAAGTGGTCTAAAAATTTTTAAATCAAACTCTTCCGGCGGACAGAAACTTTTATTCTTGAACTCAGTTGGGGCATAGTTTGTAGGTGGATCCCTAGGTGGATGCGGTGTTGCAGTTTTTCCTATATTTTGAGTTGTCTTTTTCTCCGCAGAACTAACACATTCAGCTTTTTTATTTTTATTTGTCGTATTTAATACGACAGCATTAAAGAGTCCATTCAAAAAATTCCAACTTTTACTGGACGACTTCAAAATTAGCGAAAGGCGAACCATTTTTTATTTTATTTTAATAAATAACTAAAGAGAACATTTTTTTGAAGTTATTTGCTAATCGAATAATTTTAATTAGTTTCCGATTTTTTTCCGGAATCCTTTGATCTTGAACTTATGTATAAGCAAAAGAGAATGAGCTAATTCTTTCTTTTCTACAATAAAAAGACACAAATAGATAACAGATAATAGTTTTCTTAAGAATTAAATGAATTTCTCTAGATACATAATGCCAACCGGCATTATTCTTTTCACATTGATTCAGATTTGATATCCTTACTAATGATAAAAAAGTGCATATTTTTCTGGTGATTCCATCATAACTTTTAAGCCCCTCGAATGATTTTAATGAAATTAAAAGGGATTACTTGTCAAGTCATTTATTGTTATTTATGCAAAACTTCAAATTTGAAACTAAAATATGTTCAAGATTAATTTTTGACTTAAAAGGTACAGGTAAGTCTGACAATTTCATACTACCACAAGCAATTTAAATGTCCGGATCCAAAGAAGCATGTAATATGTTTGCTTATTCGTCGATTTTATTAATATTTATAGAATACAGGGATACGTAGTTAATTTACCAATTATTCAAATGATATACATATAACCGTGTTTTGCCTTAAAGGGACCTACCTATATAAGTTAAACCTTCAAAAATTCTATGATTCTTTCGGACCGGACTGCACAATGACCCTGGTGGATATTAGATATTAAGACAAATATTAAAATTACTATTCTTCATGATGCATGTATCTCGTTACCGTCCGTCATGATATCACGGCTTTCAGATAGGCAATTTGCTTTATTTTTAATCCCTTTTTACCTACCATAAATGTAGGTACTTTGATCGCATTTATGATTTTTAATTTGTAGCTTTTCAAACTTGTATCAAATTTTTGCTATTTATAACTCATGTATTTTTTCTTAACAATTAGTTTCATTGCAGATGGTGCTCTCTTTTTGAAATTATTGTTATCTACATATAATCTGAGCATCGTCAGACCAAACTCGATTGTGGAATTTTTGTATGTTTGTATGCTCACCGGCCGGATTTTGATGAAACTTTGTAGTATCATATCTTTGGGAGCGTGTAATAGAAATTGTTTCGTTCATTATCATTGGAGTTTAGAAACAGAACATTACGTCTATGTTCTAACTTTTTTTAAATTTATCAAGAAGTAGGTACTTGTTTTACACTGTCATAGTGGGAAATTAAAGTATCAGTAGGCGTTCGTTATAATTATTTATTTGGACTTATGATAATGAATTAATTATTTTCTTATTTACATTAGACTCGATTTTCAAATAATTTTGTTATAGTGAAATATTTTAAAACAAACGGTATTTTACAAAGAAGGTATAAATATTATTTCCCAATGCAGAGACCAAACAACCACAAACTCACCAAAATCGCGCCATCCCGTTCCATATTCTTATTTGCGTTATGTTCTCTCTCGCTTGTGTTTTGGTCAACCTGGCTAACTCTTTATATGTGTGTATTTTAACCAAAAGTAATAGTCACTGATTCAGCAACCATTTGTACTACAATAAGTGACAGCGCCACAGCTGTCCCACCGGTTATCAAAACATCATTGCACGGATTATAAACAAGGCAATTATAAATCGTATGCGGTAATTCCAGCCCAACACTAAAAACAAAATTGAGCAGTTTTTCCGCTCAAAAAGTGGTAAAAACTCTTCCAGATTAAACATTTGCCTGAGAATGTTTTGACAGCTAGCAGGCACAACTACAGGCAAGGGCTTGTACTTTACACGGAATTCAGCACTTGATTGGTCGGCGCATCGGAGAACGGGCACAAGACCCCATTTACACTATCTTAGGTATGACTCAATTTCATGAGCGTGACGTCACTACTGGTGGAAAAAACACAGGAAATGTAAGCGACGAGGTAGTCATGCATGCCATGATTGCCGTGAGTGAAAATTTAGTAAAAATTCAAAGCCTACTTCGTAAACAACGATCTACATACATGATATAAAACGCTCATGAAATTGACTCGCGTCATGATAGTGTAAATGCAACGTTAATTTTTTTGACAAAAAGTTCTCATGAAATTGGCTTATGTTCATGATAGTGTAAATTGGGTCTTACAAATTAATTTCTAAAAAAAGTATAAGTAAAATTATTTGCAACTGCGAGTATTTTTAAATTAAATAGTAGTAATAGTTAACAAAATCAACTTGCCTTTTAGTACTGTTCTTGATTTTAATGCAGTCTCTGTTTAATCCAAACCGTCGCCACTATTAGCCTGAATTAATTGTCTGATGTCAAGATCCTGATAGACATAATATTCTTATCGCTTATTCATCTAATAGCTGTTATATACTTGCTATAGTTAAAAAATCAAAATTATAGTCAGTTAAAGTCTATCTGATTATTTATTTAACGCTTATGAAATCGGCCTTTAGATAAAGTAAACATAAATTCCAAATGTTCAAATTATTTCTTAAAAAACACATTTGTAAATATAAATACATCGAGGTATTGACTAATTTGGAATAATTGCATATGGTAAAATATCTTATTTAAAATTAATACAATATTTAAAAATTAACAATCTTCTTTGAAGATCAAAATCACGAAAGAAAATGCAAACGAACAGGGCGAAAAATCCAATCAGCAGAAATGTTCCTTCTCTTAAGTTTCCTCCACGACATGCTTCCGGCTTTGTAATAAACTTCGTTGAACGTATGTTCATCGAATCCACTAACAGTACCATCAGACGTGTTTGTTTTGAATCGTAACTGTAGACAATGATTATTTTCCTTTACCATTTCTTCATAGTAAGGTCGCCGGTAAGTTGAACTCTCTTCCTGAAGCAAGAAGAGGCAATCGAGACGCTAGATGAGTTTCACAAACCACAATTCCATTTCTATCTCCAGTGACGTCTACTTTGAGCTTCGAGCCCAACTCTGCGCGAATCTTGGCCAAAGAGCAGCCGAACGTGGGTCTAGCACTCAAGATTCATGCTGCTTCGGTACAGTCTAACGAGCTCACCTGTCGGCGATGGTTGGAAGTTGGAAGTCCGCGTAGGTATGAGGTGCGCGCGCATGTTCTAGCCAACGACTTGGCACTTTTCGATCTATTTATTCGCAAAGAAAACAGATCAGTTAGCGCACCGCGAGCGGTACGGGCGCGAGTGAAGCATCGTATTTCTGATGCTGGAACCCTTCAAGTGTGAATAATTCGTTGTTTTCTAAGTATAACTTCGGTTTTATGCATATCGTGGCGCACTGTGATACCCTATCCGCGCAAAATCGAGTTTTATTTTAGTAAAATATGATAAAATACATTTGGATTACATTTCTCGACCAGGAATTGGACTACTCGCGTATTTAAAAGTTTTCTTTTCCATTTTATTCGTCTGGTCCATTAACCACAGGTAAGAGATACAAAACTTATTTAGATAAAGGTAGTACATATCTAATATACTAACATCAATTTAGAAATGAACGTTAAAAGCCAAAATAAAAATTCCTATCCATAATGTTTTTAAGAAGTTTGCGACATATGTTTATTTGTATAGTAGCTGTTTATTTCTTCACTTCTGAATTATATTTATTACCTGTAAACTTCGTTCTAAAATTGTCATACTAGAGAATATACTTCTAATGGAGCTAACAACTGAACTTTTCTTTATTTCGTTAATTGATGTATTAATAGCGATTTATGTAACTATTAAGATGAATAACAATTATATCGAAAAATGTTCAACTATATTAAAAACTTGTGAAGTTATTTCTACTTTTATACCTGTTGTTTATAACTATTTCTTTCGGATTACAAAAAGTTATATTTATGAAACGTAAAAATATCGTTATCTTTGAAGCTATTCAATATTGACCTACCCACCTACCTACAAGTTTCAATAATTTCCCATTTTAGAATTTTATGGAGACATAATGCTCACTCAAACAGTTCATAATTAGTTCAGAAATGTAAATATGTACCTACTTTCCAAAGAAAATATACCGAACTTTTGTTAGTTGGTAGAACGAATGCGGACGTGAGTTTCCCAGTTCTCTTTCAAACTACATTAAGTTTTACGCGCCATTGCATGTTCTGCATCAACCAAGTGAACGCACAAAAATTCACATTCAGCTCGTCTTATCGTTCCTCACCGTGACTTAATGACAACTTCTTTTTTTCTGGAGAAAATCCAACTTTTTTAAGGAAATTAGAGTTCAATTAGAAAGAAGACAATTAAGTGCTAGAGAATGAAATTAGGAAAAATAAAGTTAAATTGAGCTTTATGATGATATCTTACAATTAATTAAAGGCAAGAAATTAAATATCGGATAGTTATAGCAGAGTTTTATATAATATAACTTATTACCTATATGTTTCATAATCTTCACTTATGTTATATATACTTACATGATATATTAATATGTAGGTAATTAAAAAATGTAGCCAAATATTCTGAAAAGCGCAAACTTTATGGATAGTTTCCAAATAAGTATATGCCTATAGGTAGATAATTATGTTACCATATTTAGAGGATGTCATCACGCTTTTTTGGAAATTTGAGCAAGATAACGACTCCAAACACACTTTTTCATGAACTGGCACGCACAGTCAACGGATTTAAGTTCAATAATGAGACATTAGTAATTGAGTAAACTATTTTTATTTGAAGCCATCAAAATCGAGTGGAGGAAGGTACAAATGGACATTATTATTAAGTCAGTAGATTCTTTGTCACATAGATGTACCTACTAAAGCGAAGAAATATCAATAACATGCTATTTTTTTTCTTTTTGTTAATTAGAGAGTAAGGATAAATTAATAAAACCGTGTGTTAATTACCATTGTACTACATGCAATTTTCAATTAACAACTGGCTATATTAAGAAGTTAAGCGACTTTTAAAATCTCCCTTATTTGTTGCTTGGACAAAATATCCTTTCATATATTTAAAGAAAAATTAAAAATATGAACTTTTTCCGTGTCCATCGTGTAACATGCTAATTAATCCAACCAATTTTCATGTAAAAGCACATTTTAAAATGTAACATTCAAAATTGTTCAAGTCTCTGATTTGTAAAATGATTTAGATTTTGCTATAATTGTGTGCAGTCAATCATCTTGGGGAGAAAATTAATTCACTCCCTCCGGCATCGCATTTATGTGCAAATCTACCAAATTAAATTTTCTTTATTATCTGTGTTCGGGGGAGCACGAAGATATTCCTTTTCGAATGTGCATAAATTGAGCATTCTCTCACCTGCGGCAGTTCTAAAAGAAAACATGCAAACCAATGATTTCGTGAAAATATTTACTACATACATACCTGTGACCACCCGGCAAATAATAAAATTCAAAAAAAATTTAAAATTGTTTTTAGATTTATGCAGTCGTGTACGATGCAGGTAATTTAAATTTAAACTTACATATATACTCTGCGAAATTTATAAATATAGATATTTAAACATTATTTTATGTCTTAGAAACTATGAAATGGAGAAAATTTAAATAATATTTCACTTTCTTTTCAAAGAGTCATTAAAAACGACACTGCAATGTGTGCTTACTGCAGCCTAACCTACCATAATTAACTTTACGTAGAAATATAAAATGCTAAATTTATGAACCTTAAAAACTCAGCCAAGTACTGTCCCATTTTTTTTTATTGGCGTTTGTTCTCATTTTTTCAATGGAAAAAAATGATTTTTAGTTTTCTAGTGCGTAACATGGTTCTCCTCGGCTCAAGGCACCTACTTGACCTACAACAATTAGAAATATTTATATTTTGTAAAATTCTATCTAACTTTCACACTTAGCTTCTTTAAGTAAATTAAAGATAGGCCTACATTCGCTCACCCACTAGCCGGCTAATGTGTATAAAATGTGTACGGAAAAAAGAAGATACTACATATAATGAATGAGAGTCCGTTGATATGCGTTACCTGCCGGCAAGAGACTTCCCACTGCGATGCGGCTGAATAAAAGCATCGCTTTGGTAGTGACCTGTATACCCTTTTTTTATGGAACAATGAACAGACAAAAAGCAGAAATCGAGCAAGCGTTTTTGGAAGCATTAATAACTGGCGCTGTTGTGAAAATTGGCACCTGTCCGACTTTTCTCTGTCTTTCTATTACCGCCAAGGGTCACACTAGAAGGAGATTAGCGACGTCTCTGTAGAACTAGAAGGTGATCTGTGGTTAGGTGGGCACTGTAAACTTGTCGGAGTGCTCGCTGCAACTATTTAAATTTGACTCCACTGTTCATGGCAAAGACGGGTGGATTTAATTACGACAATGATAGGTGTCTGCTTTCAGTGGACAAATTGCCTTTTCGAGTGGAAATAAACAAATTATTTGTAATTGAAAAATATCTACAATTTTAATGTTCTTCTGATACCTGTACAAGGTCTAAAAAATAAACAAATAATATGAATTAATAAAAGTAATGTTCTCAGCATGTTTGGTGAATTCATCACCATCCTGTTGAGGTCACTCTGGGCTAAACAATCAAAATCTGAAAGTGGATATACCAATGACTCATGAGACACAAATACCTCTTTTTGTTGCGGTATGAAAAGTGGGTAAACGACCCCTTTCTATAAAAATAATCAAGAACTAGTTGACTATTTTGAAAGTCATACAAATTTCAAGTTTTTGTATTAATTACGATTAGAAGAAAAATATTTTGTTTTTTTCTCGAATTAGGTAATAATATATAATATACTGTATATATGTTGTACTACTTGACATAATATAAAAGAATATAAAAAACTCGCAACCATCCTAAGTTCTAGGAAACTTTTTCTTAAAATAATCTCAAAAACTTAAAAAAATTAGGTATAAAAAATTTTGAAAAGTGTTTAATTTAAAATACCATATTTTGTGTGAATTGGGAATAAAATTTAAATTGTAGTATAAAAGGGTTTACTCAATTACTAGTTCTACGTAGTGCTAAAATTAAATACATATGTTAATGAAAAACATAATAAAAAATATTTACTCATTAGAGAATTGTTCGGCACCAGTTGGATTTAAAAAGCAGTAGCAAAAAAAAATTTTCATTTGAAACATAAGACTTTGAATTATTTGTCGAAAAGATATTAATTAATAATTACAAAGTTGATAGTATAAAAAATGCTAAGTAAGACCAAAAACAACTTCATAAAGTCTTACAATAATGAAATCCAATTAGTGCATAGTTTTCGAGAAAACAAATTATTTAAAAACAGATAGATAGATACAAAGATTGAAAAATAATTCTTTCTTTGTTTAAACTTTTAACTGAACCGGCTGTTATACATCTATACATAATAAATGAAAAAATCTATAATAATAGTTTTTCAAGAGATGCATTGCTATGATACAATGCAATGAAAAACGAATTTTAAAAACAGCAATTTGTGTGAGTAGGAACAATTCATATTAAATTCATTTGGGATCAATAATTTCACATATTTATAAGAAAAACAAGTTTTTTAACCTATATAATATCAGCTAAGATAGTTTAAAGTGTATAATTTATTTGCTTTTGTTTACATCTAACTTTTTTAATAATATTTGTTGAGTCAGAAATAGCTCTAGATACATCGAAAAATGAAAATCCGTGTGAAGCTGACCATATAGCAAATATGTATATTTTATAATTACTAACTGCTAAGACTTAGTTTTCAATTAGCGTAAAGTAGACAAGTGAAATTTATTTAAGATTTCTGGCTTATCCAGTTAGCAGTTAAAATTTCCCAAACCGCAAATGCATTTAGATACTTTGCAGTACGTGGGTATGCTAATAGCGATCTTAATAAGTTTGCAAAGCCAGCAAATTTTTAGATATGCACCAATATTTGCCGTTGCATGTAGGTCGCTTAACCTGAAAGAGGTCAAGTTTAGTAAACGTGAACCGCAGTGTCGCCGTGACCTGTATTTTCCGTGATGAACGTGATGGCGATTTCCCACCAGGTGGAAAGTATCTCTTACTTTGCGCACCGAAGAAGACAATTCACCTGGGGTCTTCGCGGAAGAGTCGGCGTCATCCCGCGTCTTGAAGCAAGCGGAAATTATTGTTCCTGCCATGAGTCTGAGCTTTTGGTGTATTTGGGCTCGTTCGAGTGCGACCAGTGCGCGCCTCATGACCACAGAATCTTCCCTCCTCGCCGTTGTCTTGAAGAAGTCTTGAAGATCACAAAATCAATGCCGCGTTCCGGATGAGAGTCCGGCTGCAGATCGTTCAAGTTGCATTTGTAATTGAAGGTAAATATCTAAATGCGATAATGAGCACAGTCGTATGTAGTCGCAGTTGGCGTCAGCGTCGGCGTCGGAACTGGACTTGGCTAGTGGTTAGTATTGGCAAACTTATCGCAAAGGGACGTGCCTTCTCATTGACACCGTCTCAAAAGGGAAAAGAAATGCAGAGAAATGAATTGATGACACTTGGTTTTATCGCTAATCCTATATCTACTTGATTGAGGTTTTGTCTCAATAAATCAAGAAAAACTTGAAATGGAAAAAATGCCGCCTGTTGGATCTGATGGATTTGTTTTAATGCAAGTCAACCTGTTCAATAAGCCGTGTGGCAAGGTTCGCATTTTGCAGACGTTTCTAATTAAAAACTGACGCTAAGGAGGAGAAGGCGTACAGCTTATCTTTATAATGCACTGCCAATGAGCCAGTTTTTCTTCTTCGGATTGGTTAAATTGCAACTGGACGCATCAAACCAATCCGAGAAATGCAAGTGATGAGAGAAATGTTGCGCTATATCAACAACATAGAATTCAGAGATAGTTCCAATCCTTTTATAAAAACATAAAGACGTGAATCTTTGCTCATTATCACAGTTTTGCCTATTTTTTATCTTATAGTGGGAAATTCTCGTTTTTCTCAGTTAATCACAGTTTTTCATTCTTCTGAAACCTTACAATTCATTCAATTAAAATCCAAGTAATATAGGAAAGCTGTAACATTTTCACACTCCTTTATAAAATTTTTAGAAAAAAAACCTATTACTGCATTGAAGCGATTTCTGATAGCGCATAAAAGATATTTATTTGCTTAATTTTATTAATAATTAATGAATTAATGCTCTAAATAACCACTGGATTTACACATTGTAATATCGAGTCTTGGTAATCTTGAACACTTGAGCTGCAATGCAAAAATTAACATTAACAAACATTCATTTCATTCAGAAAGCCAGCAGACGATAAATTTGTGGTGAAAACCACTTAATTTAGCTGAAAGCCTGCTTTAACCTAGATCCGCGTTGCCTTGATATTGAACTTGAAAAATTCTGTTTGTTTGATTATATTTCATTCATTGGAGTATAAAATACCACATAATTGGTTTTTATTAGATTTTAAAGATATGAGAGCTACAATACGTATGCAGGTAGGTATTTAAAATCTTTTAGCGAAAGCTGGCAATATATCGTCATCTTGTGTATAAAAGGTTAAATATGTATCATGACTGTGAAATTTGTGGATGATTCAGCTACATTCAAAATAAATGACCTTTTAAAAGAAGATTTATTTGACTGTTCTTCACAGCAATATAACTTTATTATAAACATGTTATTTATTCTTTTTTTTTTTACTTTATTCATATATTTTTTAATAACTCTTTCAAATTGCTCTTTCGCGTATTTCACAGTAAAGACTAATTAGCAGATACGATAAACGTATGTTAAGTTAAAAAAAAAACGCGTAATTAATTCAAAATTGTTAACTTTAATTAAGATAATTTAATTTAGAGTTACATTTTTATGCAATGCATACAAATAGTTATACTTAAACTATATTTAATAATTTCGACTCTACAGTTTCAATATTCACATCTTTAATCAGCCAAAATTGTTTAATACTCGGTTAATTAATAAACATATTATGCAGATTATTCGAATAGTTAAAACAACGATAAATATTAATATATGTAAGTAATTTCTTAACTGTGACGGACGGAATTTGTCGAAAGACATTTATTTATATTGTGTTTGCCATTTCAAGATTTGAACGTATTTGAAATTAACGACGAAATCTTATTCATGATTATAGCTACGAGTAACTTAGTCATTTAATAAAAATGGTAAACTTTACAATATTTTGTTAAAATCGCAGTTTATCGTGCCATTTTATTTTAATGTATACCATAGAAGATTAGAACTGTTTTTGAAATATATATGTAATTAAAAAATCAATAACGGATGTGTTATAAATTTTGAGTCAAAATAGATCTTTTACCTTCTCTTCACGGAAAAAAATTTGGATGGCAAAAATCCCCAATCAATTCATGAACGCTTTCGCTATAAAATTCAACCACATATGTTGAAAATATAGCAGATTTCTTTAAAAGTTACAGGAGTTAATGTTAACATTTTACGCTGATTCTTTTCCTTCAAAAATTTGGAAACGGCACTGCTTTAATTGGCTACTTCCCCTAAAGACATGGCAAGAAAATCCCAAAACTTTCAAGAATGGTGAAAAAACCTTCTGTGGTTGCTATTTATTTCAATATTTTATGCCAACAATTTCTGAATAGTGATGACTATTTTTGTTCATTCTGTAAAAATTATTGGTATTTCTCGTGAATTAAAATTGATTTAACTTCCCTGTTTTTTGCACAAATATTCCCAAAAATATGCACTATCCCAAAATCCGTCGGAAAATACAGAGATATTGTCAGAAAAGTCGCGATATTCACGACAAATTTTTTTCCGTGTTATAAGTGAAATTTTCTTAATTATATACTTATTTTTTTTTGTTTTCTTTAACTTAATAAGGCAAATAGAAATGAATGTAAAACTTGATGTAAAAGTGTCCCAATAAACTTGGTATGAAAACCAGTTAAACCTGATTAGTAAGTAACTTCACTTTTCACCTACATTTTAATTGCAATGGACAGTGTAGGATTTGGGCACTGGCATTGATAAAGATGCATAGTTGGATGGATTTCTGTCGACTGCATATTAAATTCCGTACTAGTGCATCAGCACATAATTAAAAATAATTTCTTTAAGAAGTAATTTTCATGAGTAACTACCGTACTGTTTTAATTTTACCTTAAACGTAAAATTAGTTCAGCTCGAAATTTCGGCCATAACTGGTGTATTCATTACAATCAAAAGAAGCAAAAAGTCAAATAAAGAGAATTATCTTCAAAACAAATTTTTTTAAGTCAGCTAGTTATCGGAAGCAGAAAGCATGAAATTTGGATGAACCCTTTTACTGGTTGCCAACCAATAAATTAATTCGGACAATTATGCTATGCGACACTGTCCACTTGCTGCTTTCACATTTCAATCAAACCCTTGCTCCGGCCTGCGTAGTTGAGCGTGCAGTGCTCAATAAAATGACATAATCAGGAAAAGTACCTGAAAAAGTGTCATCTGAACTCGGCAGTTGCCACAATTAAAGTTAGTTGTGGCTACTTTTGTTGAGCAAGACACCTGAGCGCCATGCGCCCTGGTCACCAGAAAGTGTTTAAAACTAAACCACGCTTAGGAGAGGAAAACGTGCGGCTCATAAGTTTCATTTATTTACGTAAGACATTTTTTGGGCCTTAAATTTTGGAGCAATTTGCCTGGGACTGTGAAAAGTTCGTGGCTAACGACTTCCGGTGCTTTAGTGACGAGCAGTTTAATTGGAAATTATGCTTGAATGCGCACCCGTTGTTCCCAAACCTGTGAACTGCGACCACTTTTATGTTTTTACGAAATTCTCGGTCATTGTAATCAAAATCAAAGAATTCGTACAACGTTTATCCATTTTATATACCATTTTTATAGGGCTGATAATTAAAAAGGTGAATAACCTGTGAACATCTTCTACCACCATCCGTTTGTATTTTTTTATTTTTAAATGTTGATGTTTTAAGTACTAAATTATTTTAAATTTTTATTTTTGATCGAAGAATTTTTAAGGTACTAGCTACTTTCATCAGCAATTCCCTCGTTTTCCTGAAAGCATGAATTTTTCATTCTATCCATATCATAGGTCAAATTACATGAGAGAATATAAATTAAAAGTGAAAATACTTCTGCAACAGTGGCGGCATGCATAAAATGATAAAAACGTCACGGAAGAGATATCTTTTTGTTCTACATTTAGTTCATCCATTCAGCTGCGAAAACAATAGCTCACAGCATGCATCTCTGGTGCCTTTAGTGCAAAATATTCCAGTCGCAACAGTCGATATATGTATTTGAAATGATTTCACTGAATATGCAAATGATTCACGTGCCATGTGACTTCGGTACTTGTAATATGAATTAAAGGAAGTAGTGCTTTGAAAGCAGATGGTGAATTAAAAACTAGAGCACTCATTTCTATGAATTTTATTTATATTCAGAAGTTTGTGATGGATGTAAATTGAATAAAAGTCATTTAAAATATTTAAAATCTAGCTGTGAAACTAACGAATTTATAAAATTTACCATTTAATCTCAATCGAATGCTTTCGTGGAAACTTTTATTCTATTAATAACACTGGTTAACATCATTTTTTAATCCAAGTTACAAGTCGACTCTTGAAAGTATTTTCACATAAAATCATGTTTTTATCGAAAACGATACTTTCTAACGTCACGATTAAGAAAATCCGAAATTACTACAAAGAATGTTCCAAATAGCAAAAGACATTTTATCGTCACCAAAATTGACTCATGCGATAAAAATGTTATACAAATTTTTACAAAATTTATATTAAGCCCATATATTTGTTAAAATACTGAGATTCTTTTCATTGAGTTATAGTTTTAATAGTGTTAAAGATTTCTAAAAAGAAATATTTGCTCCAAAAAGTCAAAATATAATTCGTTTTGTTTTGACTTAAACTGAAACATTCACGTCATGTATTTTTGCATTTACAATGTGTTGCCAAATTATGTTTTTTTATAATGTTCACCCTATGTTTCTCATATACATAACGTGTGGAGATATTTTGGTTTTCAAATTTGTAATCTAATAAAAATCTTAAAAAAACGTCCATTGTTAGGGGTAAAATTAAGCAATAAATTTTATTTCGTCCTACAACTATTATAATTACTGTGTTGAAGACTTTTCTCAATAATTTTAACCAAATTATTGTATACATATTTTGGATTCATAAATATAAATAGAACGTTGCGTTTAAAAAATATGAACAATTTAATTTTTTTTGCTTGGTATGCTTATATTAATTTTAAGAAGACACTCATTCTAAAAGACAATTACCAATGATTTCTTCAATCTTTCATTTTTAACAGCACTTCAACATTTTAAATTCTAGAACTTTATGCTGCGGTTTCGAAATATTTTATTTGCTTTAAAAATAGTAAAAATTGTTGAATGATTCGCGTGAACAAAACACGTCGTTATAATTTCAGGGGTTGCTCAAATATAGAAGCACGGCTTAAACGACGACAACAAGTATCTAAAAACTACAAACATTTCGAAATCCGCAAGCCTGCAGAATTTTGCATGCGCACATTCAAAAATTCACGTGCTAGGAAACGTAGAAAAAACTTAATAATCCTTTTAATTAAATTTTCCAATTCCCCTAAGAGACACGCTATTTGAATCAATAATTTTTATGCTTCGTCCGTTCAACGTCAAATCTTTTCGTCTTAAGAATTGAGAAGCATTTAAGATCACGTGATTAGGGCGATTTTTGCGGAAGAGTCACCGAGCACACGAGGCATGTGCAGAAAAAAATAAATTTTGGAATTTCACTCTTAATGGGATATGGGAAGTAAATTTTTTTTTAGATCCAAACCAAAGAAGTATGACCGCCCGCCCAGCCAGAGTCGCAGTAAAGCCCCCTTCAATTTTCATCGATTTCACCTGAAAGGGGCTCCTTAAGCCGAAAAAGAAAAAGTATGCTACCTGCGAATAATCCAATTACCGACCGGCCTCTATGCGCTGCTTAGACGATACTTTTTTCAGTGCAATACCGTCCCTCTTAAAAAGTACGTCGCGATGAACTTCGGCTTCCGCATCGCCTTGAGAAGGATGAATTTTGCTGACTATCCACGGATACAAAAGGACTTTGCAGAACATGGCATAAGATTTATTGTCCTTGCATGAGAAATAGTGAAAATATTGACTACAAGTAGACAGTTTACTAACATTCAGTTACTTTATAAAGAAGTGCCTAACTATAGTCGATAATCGGTAGTATAAGAAGTGATTGGCCTCATTCTCAGTCTAACGTTTCGTGTTCTATCTCCTTTAGAAAATGTCGACGTACGCGAACCTTTCGCACCACATCAACTTCAGCCTGCTGCCCTCGCCCAAAGATCGTTTCCAGCTTCTGGATCTGATCGGCGAGGGAACCTACGGCGAAGTCTACAGCGCCCTGGACAAAAAGGCGAACAAGAAAGTGGCAGTTAAAATCCTGGAGACGATCGCGGATAATATCGAAGAGATCGAAGAGGAATACCTCGTGCTTCGTGATCTGTCGAAGCATCCCAATCTGCCGGAGTTCATAGGAATCTTTCTGAAGAAAGCAGTCGTCCCAGAAGATGATCAGCTCTGGTTTGTAATGGAGGTGAGATCATATTGCACGGCATAAACAAATAGCATATTATTTCACTGCCGAGATGGTACAGATATTGGGGATTGTTTTTCTCTCAAACAAACGCGGCACTGCGCAGCGGTTTAATCGCAAATTGTATCAAAGTTTGCATGTTCGCATGATAAACGAGCATCATTAAAAGGTGCACGTTCAGAAAATTGACGCGATCAATAGCGCTCCTCGCCTGCTTCTCCACGGTATGTGAGTGACCTTTAGAGTTGACGTTAATGGGCTCAGAACATTCATTGTTAAATATTAATAGTCATCATTCAAAGAAATTTTTATCTGCCCAAGTGTGTCGAGGAGTAGATTATTTTACGGAATTCGTTGTAAAGACACACTATACTAAAATTTATGGACGTAGTAAAAATTATTTTATATCTTGAATCAGACAATTAAATATAAAAAACGATGAGGTATTTTTAATTGACCGCGCTATGTCTGTCTGTTCTTAGATACGACTTATACTGCAATGCTAATTTTATTAAGCAATATTTCAATCCATACCAATTCTGTAAGCTTCAAGGTTTTTTTCCAAATTGCTATTCAAATTTCTTAAAAATTTGACAGAGCATGTTAATAAAAACATAGAAAAACGTTCTATTTCGGTAACTGAAAAAGATCAAGAGGCAAAATCGAAATAAACATTTTCCAAATAATAAAATATAATACGATTTCGTAGAAAACATCTGAAAAGTTAAAAACAATTTTAATAACGTGAAATAATATGAAATAATTTTTCTAAAATTAAATTTTGCGTAAGTAACTAATGATTTAAAGGTCAAAGGTCTTAATTTTTGTCTGTTTGTCTGTATCTGCGCACATCGCACAACAACTATAAGAATAACATTGAAGGCGAAAAGGGTTGAAAAAAACGCTAGAAAAATTCTTACTCTACTATTGTCGATTTTGTGGCTGTAAAATTTCTATTATTGAAATGATCGATTTAAACATATTTCAAAAGAATGTGGAAACCATATTTAAATAAATCCTCTTTATCGATGTAGATGTCATAAACTTAAACCTTTAATAGGGCGTTATGTAGACAATCCAGAAATACATTTTTTTTTTTTTTTTTTTTTTGATTCAAACAACTTGAATGGAACTGGGGGAAATTTTCAAAGTTGAGAAAATTTGTCTATGAGTAGTTTTATAGTGTTATAAATATGAAACTATGACTATAAAATTTGTCTATATTATTATTTTTCAACCAGATATTTCTCTTTAATATCTTCGATTCTAAAACGTTTGGAAATGCAACATTCTATATGCCTGAAACGTGATAAAATAATAGTACCATATGTTCGCCGATGGTTACTAATATTTTATTATATTATTACTGACAATAAATTACCGATTTTTCTGCACAATTCAAAATTTTCACTTACTTAGAAGGCCCATAATTTTATACTGTCGAGGACTAAAGTACCAATTTTAAAAATTAAATAAAATTAAAATTGAAATTCTAAATTTGTGTAACCTTTTGCTGTTTCAGCTCTGTGACGGAGGATCTATAACAGATTTAGTTCAAGGCCTTCGCGTAAAAGAGAAAAGACTCACAAATCAACAAATAGCCTATATATTGCGAGAAACTATTCTTGCGTTAATCTACCTTCATGAGAACCACTGCATGCACAGGGATATCAAGGGTAACATAATTCGCTTCAAATTAATGGTAAATAATTTTAATAAAATCCTATGTCTAGGTCATAATATTCTGTTGACTGATGACGCCAGTGTTAAACTTGTTGACTTCGGAGTAAGTTCCCACTTAGCAGCCACTCTTGCTCGAAGGAACACAAGTGTTGGAACTCCTTACTGGATGGCGCCGGAAGTAATAGCCTGTGAACAGCAATTAGACCAATCTTATGACTCAAGGTGCGATGTTTGGTCCATTGGGATCACGGCAATAGAACTTGCCGAGGGTGAGCCTCCACTGTGCGATTTGCACCCAATGAGGGCACTGTTCCAAATACCAAGGAACCCGCCGCCTTCACTATCAAAGCCAGAGCTCTACAACCCTCAGCTGAATAACTTCATCTCAATTTGCTTAGTGAAGGACTTAGAAAGAAGACCTTTTGCCAGAGAATTGCTGAGGCATCCACTTCTTCAAAATGTCGACAATTTTGAAGAGAAAGTGAGAAAGGAATTAAAAGTTGAGATACTGCGGCAGAAAGCCGAAGGACGTGTTTCAAGGCAGGCCGAAGTGACTACAAAGCATGGAAAATTAAAATCAGATAGGAAATCTCGACCCCAAAAAATTTATGTGGACGACCTTGGTAAACCCTCCTTCTCGTTACTCAGTTTAATGTATTGTAATTACTGTCTTTGTTTCGTGTCCAGCCGCGCTAGATACACTGACTGAAGACGCCATTGTCGAACAACTTCAAAAGAGATTCGAAAACGGCCAGATATACACATACATCGGAGACATTTTAGTGGCCGTAAATCCATTCTTGGATTTAGGGCTTTATAGCCCACATCAGCAGCGAAGTTACGTTGGAAAATCAAGATCAGAAAATCCGCCACATATATTCGCTGTCGCCGATGCAGCCCATCAAGCACTTATCCATCAGAAACAGAATCAGGCCATCGTCATTTCTGGGGAGAGTGGCTCCGGGAAGACTGAAAGTGCGAATCTGCTGCTCAAGCAGCTGGTGTATCTCGGAAAGGTATTTGGTGGGTTTCGAAAGGGTTCAGGAATTATGGTTGATTTTTCAGGCACCTAATCGCAATTTAGAAGATCAAATCCTCCAAGTGAATCCCATCATGGAAGCATTTGGGAATGCACGAACCGGCATCAATTCCAATAGTTCCAGGTTTGGGAAGTATTTGGATTTGACCATGACACGCACCGGCAAGGTGACTGGTGCCCGAATATCAGTCTACCTTCTTGAACAAAGTCGTGTGGTGCAACAAGCTGAGTGAGTAATTCAATTCAGTAATAATATTATATTGATGAGAGAAATTAGTTACCAAGAACCAGAATGAAGACCGGTTTTAAGGGGGTCGGACCATTTATAAAGTCAAAAAAATCTATTATGTTTTCATACGAAAATATGAGTTGTATAGTTTATTAATGCCTATTATATGCACCCGGTATAGCATGATTAGGATAAAGTCACGATAAACATAAGTTTTTCATAACTGAAACTTTAAACGAGTTTTCCTCATAATTAAATTGTTGAATTCGGTGGGCAGGATTAAAAAAAACTATACAATCAATTGACTCCAAATCTTTTGCAATCTTTTAAGTATACAATTACACTGTCGATGAACTAAAAAAAAAACTGAAAACAAACATCATTATGCACATCTTTTTTTGGTTATATTATAAATAACAATTTTTAGGTTAAATTTCGATCACATTTGTAAAAGTGTAAAAGATTTCTAGAAATTTCTACCCCATAAGGTTAGATGGATTCATCGGTAGGGTACACTAAAAGATTTTTTAGATTTAAATATTTTGTGGTGGTCTAGAAAAGCATATTTAGACAAGGTGGACTTAGATGATTAACATCATTTTTGGAAAACTATTCGAATTATTGGATTGGATGAAGAGTTATACGTTTTAGAAGCTTTTACTCTTTTTTAAATATTACCAGCTCAAATTAAGCACGAAGTTCTATACTATAGATTACTTCGACGCAATAGAGGAAGCAAGAAAAAGATAGAATATTGAATAATATTAGTTTTCACAAAATGTTAGAAGTTCACAAAAAATAATAATATGATAAACTTATAGTTAAAAAGTACAAAAGCCCAAATTTAAAGAATTGTCCTACGATTTAGTAAATCAAAACTTAAATCCTCCATAAAATTGAAAGAAATAGATATAAAATAAATAAGATCTAACACTTGCTTCATAGTATAAAATTGTTAATGTAATGGCAAAACTTCAATCAGATCGGTTTACTATTTTTCTAAATATCATTAGTACCTACCAATTGCTCGTCAATATAGAAATATCTTTAGTTTGTGATCTCTAAATTTTTCTTATAGGGGCGAAGGGAACTTTCATATCTTCTACTACTTATATGATGGATTGGAATATGAAAACCGCCTTTCCCAGTATCACCTAGATCCCCAGTTTCGCAAGCAACATCGTTACCTTAGGGATACGCAAAGCCCTTCTTCAGGGAATATCGATCGCTTCAATCAACTAATGGCCAGTTTTAAAGTGTTGGGCTTTCGAAATGACGAAATAGACACTGTAAACCGTGTTCTGGCAGCTATTCTAAATTTGGGTGACCTTGAATTCGGAGAAATTGTTGCAAACGATAATACTGATCCTAAAGCTAGAGTGATCGACGTTGCCCCCGTCCATAGAGTTTCAAAGTTACTTGGTGTTGAAGCTAACGACCTTTTAGACGCCTTAACTTCGAATTCGGTTGTAACACGTGGAGAGACGATCACAAGGAATAACACACTCATTGAAGCTGCTGCAGCTAGAGATGCTATGGCCAAGGGACTTTATGGACGACTGTTTGACTGGATGGTTAATCAAATAAATCTTTTGTTGGCATTTAATAGACCTATAAGGTAGAAATAAATATAATACATTTTTGTACTTCCCGTATAATAAGTTTTAAACACATTCTAGTTCTGATCAACTCTCTGTCGGGCTTCTAGATATATTTGGATTTGAAAACTTTCCTAAAAATTCTTTTGAACAGCTATGCATAAATATTGCTAATGAACAAATTCAGTATTACTTTAATCAGCATATTTTCACGTGGGAGCAACAAGTAAGTTTAAGTTTAATTTTAAACAATAATGGAAAACTTTCGAGATAGGTACTGCAGATTTACAGAATTTATTTTTTAATTTTAATGCTAAAGAAATAGCACTTTTTGAAAAAATCCTACTTTGATAAAAAAAAAGAGTAAAGAAATTAAAAATGTTATTAGCAGCTTTTGAAAATTATTAGTAGAAAAAACAATGCAAATACATGTTGTAAACTTGATGTGGAATCCATAAAAGAATAAGCTTCATAAAAAAACATTTTTCAAAAATTGTTAAAACATAGTATGTATTGTATATATTTTACCCATTTTGGCTGCCTGGACATTTTCAATTTTTTGTTTTCAGTTGTATTTACATATATTTATATATATATAGTTATTGTGTATTTATATTTTTAAGGAATACATGGCCGAGGGCATTCCTGTTGACTTGGTCGAATTCTCAGACAACCGTCCGGTCTTGGATATGCTACTCAGCCGCCCTCTTGGACTGCTCGCTCTGCTCGATGAAGAAAGTAGGTTTCCACGAGCCACGGATCGGTCCTTTATCGAAAAATGCCACAACAACATAAAATCGAAATATTACATCCGACCAAAATCAGATGTTTGTTGCTTCGCTATAAACCACTTTGCCGGTCGTGTAATTTATCATGCCGATGCATTTTTGGAGAAAAATCGTAACTTCTTGCCCGCCGAAGTGATACAATTGGTTCGACAAAGCAAATTTGAAATGGTCAAATTTCTGTTCCAATGTCCCATCACTAAAACCGGTAATCTTTACAACGCCCTGCATGACACAAATGTACCTAAACCCATAAACTCAAAGACTGATACAAAGGTTAGCAAAATCTTGTCCGAAGTGCTGTCTGAGAACTATCCTTTTCTTATTCAGGAAAGATACAACTCTCGAGGACTTGCATCGCAATCCCGAGCTCAGCAGACCGTATCCACGTACTTTAGATACTCGCTCATGGACTTACTCCAGAAAATGGTTGCAGGTTCACCGCAATTTGTACGCTGCATTAAGCCAAATGACCACAAAAAGGCTAGGACCTTCGAGTCGTCGAAGGTGTTAAAACAGCTTCGGTACACAGGAGTCCTTGAGACCATAAGAATTCGACAGTTTGGATTTAGCCACCGATTTACTTTTGCCGAATTTCTCAAGAGGTACTGCTTCTTGGGATTCGGTATCGATGAAAAACTCGCAGCTAATAGAGAAAACTGTAGAGAACTTTTGGTACGTCTTAAAATGGACGGTTGGGCCCTGGGTAAATCCAAGGTATTCCTAAAGTACTATCATGTCGAATTTTTGGCTAAATTATATGAGGAGCAAGTCAAAAAAATAATTATGATTCAAGCATGTGTACGTCGCTGGTTAGCAAAGATTCACTTTAAAAAATCTAAAGAACAACTTTCTGAATCTGCTATTACTTTACAACGGTATGTCCGAGGTTGGCTAAGTAGACGACACTTTAGAGAACTTAAAGAAGCAAAGGAGCGCGAAAGAGCAATGCTGGAAGTAATTGAACGTGAACGAAAATCAAAACCGGAAAGGCGCCACAAAAATCGAAAACATGATAATAATGAGAACAGAAGGGAATTTGTAAAGGATAAAGAAAACCTAAATCAGGAACATGCTGCCACCATAATTCAAAGTTGTAAGTAAATATATTATTTTTTATGTTTTGTTTTCAGAAAATAATTTATTTTAAGATTTCCGAGGATATACTATTAGAAAACGAAAGTGCCCTGAACTAGAAGCTAAAGCTAAAATGATTCTTAATAGTGCCCGCAATAAAATGGAAGCGCAACGAATGTTACAAAAGGAAGGTTTCCGTAGCGACGAGGCTGAACGATTCATTCAGAGACTCTACAGAGCCCAGAAGAAGGTCGATAACAATTCAGCAAATGTTACATCGCCCGTCAAAAAAGTTCTATCTCAAAAGGATCAGCAACTCGATCTCATTGCTTTTGCGCAAAAGGTAATTTTAACGCTAATTTAGGACTTGATATAGAAGAAGGGCTAGTCGACGATGCCTTTCGGTGCTTATTGCTACGCTAAATGTCAATCACGTTGAGTTATTGCTCAGGTATTTCTAATATTCGGTCATTTACTTTTTTCAGAATCCATGCGATAACAAATATATTCGCTGGAAGAAAATACTTAGAAGAAAATCGCTCAACACCTTTAACTGGAAACCACTTACACAATATTAGGGCTATATATCTTTTTCTTGATTAATTCATAGAAGGTATACACTTTTAACAGCTTAAGGAGTTATTGCTTTTAAAATTGATGCAATCAACCCTTTAAGACCTTTTTAGAAAAAAATTTATAAGTCGCCGTAGTCGAACCAAAAAATGTGAGTCACTGACGTTGAATTGGCCAGCTTCAGCCAGCCTGATTTTGTGGTTTTACCACTATCGAAACATGTTTCTTTTGGCTGTGACTTGTAGGGAGAAATTAGTTTTTTTATATTTGTAATAATAAGAAGTAAAAGAAACTATCATACAATCATACACATGACAGAGATCACTTTTAATTTTCGATTTGAGCTAGTTTGTATAGGTACTCTACATACCATCTAAAATATTTTGTAGCTACCTGCTTTTTTTGTGCATAGAGAAAAGTTTAAACGAATACGAAAATTCAAATAACTTTTGTATTAAATAAAAATAATTTGATGTTTTCAGGTTCACATGCTTAATCAAGACATACATAAAAATCTTCGCGAAAACAAAGACGGTATCGATTTACGTAATCTCGATGACCTACCTGCAGATTATAAAGCTCCTCCTGGCTTTGTACTTATACCTGGATTATTAGGATACAACGGCAATCTCCCATCCGATCACTTTGACTTACTTGAATTCCAAAATAGATCAATGGATACTTTGGATATTCCCAGGTTTGTACACTTTTTTTATTATTGTGCCTTTGTTCTAACAAACTTTAAAACAAAATTATTATCATTCCAATGCTTACAAATGGACGCTATTCAGTCCGCCACCAGAACCATCTCTTACGCCTGAAATTCCTGATACTTGGGATTTACCATTTTCTCAAAAGATCGATAATCTAAAGGAGCAAGACAGGTGCCGTTTTGTTACTGACAACATGTCCTTTTCCTATATCACCTCGAATGCCTAGCACTTAGTAAAAACACATGGAAATTAAGATACATAATTTGAAGTTTATAGCGCAATCCGCAAGTTTTAGATTATTATCAACTTTTTTAAGATTTTACTTTTAAAAACGATGAAGTTTTTAAATTATGTTTTTCGTGGTGAGTATGATAACCAAGTTGAATGTAATAATCACTTCTAGCGGATTGTACATATCACACATATTCTCCTAGACACCATGTATCTTCACGTAGATTAGAATTCAATTGTTTAGGACTCAGGTCTTGCACGAATAAATTATTTATCCAAACTCAAGTAAAGTCAGAATTCATCATTCATTTCATTAAATTTCATTCTTCATAATCATTTATTTAATTCCAAATATCGCTAACTTTATGGAAAAAATGAATTTATATATACATAGCATCTTGAGTATGAGTAATATTACTGGTTATAGTTTTATTCCAGCGAAAAAGTAATAAAACACGTAATAATAATAAAAACAAGTAACTATAACATTTCAAGTAATTTCGTTAAGTTTATGTTTAAGATATGTTCCATATATGTATGTATTTAGTCGACACTATTCATTCGCATTTGTTATGTTTTTCTTACTACTCTCTAAATAATGCTATTAAAATAGTAGGATTTTATGTGATATATCCTGAATATTAATAAACATTATAATTTTTTAAAAGAATAATAAGCGTCGATTGTGTTTGCTACCAGATACGTCTAGTTAGTATTTTTCTTAAAATAAATGTAAAGAAATTGCTAAGCTTTTTGGTAAAATTTAGTCAAACAATAAAATCAATAACTTTTATTTAAATTTGATAATAAGTCAATAATTGAATATGATTCATTTTAGGCGACAAAGTGGCGCAGATGAAGTAATTATGGCTAGCAGAGAGGACATAATCGATTCTAGATTATTGGACTATACTTCACACCTGCGTAGGATATCTCCTGCACAGCAAAATAATGAAGATAATAAACCGAGAATACCTTTTAGGTGAGAATAAATACTTTTTTTTAAACTACAGTTGATAATTCGGTACGTATCGAAGAAAAACCCATTAGTTTGCTTCTATTTAATTTAGTCGATTTATAACATAGATACCTATTTAAAGTCTTCGCATCATATTGTCATTTTCTAGTTCAATTTAACAACAATTTTAAGGGCGGTTACTGAAATATAATTACTTTTGTCTGAAGCAATATTTGTTACAGATGTTTTACTTAAAGGGAGGTGTTCATACATATAAAAGACTTCATACAAAATACAAAGTGAATTAAAATGCTTAATTTACTTATTTTTCCTCGGTGAAGTTAATGCGCTTAATGGGAGAAAAGAATTCTCTAAATAATGTAAATATGTACATACATATATTAAATTAAAATAGGATGCAAACAATATGCTCCCAATTTTATATTTTGTAAAAATTTCCTAAGATCTTTATAAGTTTCTTTTCTAATTAATACATATAATATGAAAAATAAATATTAATGTAAAATTTTGATTTTTGCTGGACTTTCCGTAGAATAAAGAGAGTAAAGAAGCGAGAGTAGGTATGATGTTGTTTCATAAATTGCTTTAACAAAATTGTTAAATTTCTACTGCTTAGGCATTTATAAATTTTGACATTTAACAATTTTTTATACTTGTTCTTTATTCACTATTGAAGAAAATTTTTAAAATTAAAATTATTTTATATGCTGCTTTATACGTCTATAAAGCTACGTGCATACATGTTAGATAGATAATAAAATTATTACTTATGTTCGAATACAGTAAAAAACATTTACTCCATTTAGTTATGTTAATTTTCATTGTATAAACTTTTTGGCTTTAAGTGTAATAGTTTTGTACAAATAGTGTAGTTAAGTAGCCAAATACAAAAATTAATATATGTAATTTATGTACTATATAAGCCTTGCTTGATACGTTTTTCCAGTAATGTCAGTTCATACTTCTTCCAATTCATTCCATTTTGTCATTGTATATATCACATATGCTACATATGTTACAATTTAATTTAAAATTTAATAATTTCTTAAATATTTCCAGCCACAACAAAATTCCTGCTTTCAACTACCTAAACCCTCCAAGCTCTCGATTGAATCACTCGTCCAACCTCCGTGAAGCTCTTCGACAAAAGTCCGGAAATGTCCAGCGCCAGCAGCACGTAGAAAAAGCAAATAGGCCCTCAATGAAAGAAACTGCTCAAAATGGGGATCAATCTGAGCAGAAACCTTCCAAGGGCGAAGTAAACGCAAGATATTTGTTTGGATTCCTACAAAAGCAAAGGGAGCATGACAAAAACTTAAAGAATAAACCAAAGAAACGCGAAAAGGAAAGGAAATTGAATAAGAAAGAGAAACTTGTTAATAATACCGATATAATTGTACCTGTAAAAAGGGTGGTACCTCATCACGAGTACCAAAATATTCCCGAAAACGAAAAGAAGAAAAATAATAAATTTCTTGATTCAGTCCTCAAAGACTCCGAAAAGGCTTTGATATACAGAAAATTTGGAGACACCAATATTCTATTAAAAAATAAAAAGAATCCGGACAACGAAGGCGAAAAAAAGGGTCGACCTTTGAAAGGGGCACCGAAAATCGAGGTACAAAATGATGTTCATCACCTAAGTCCAAACGTGATGCTGACGTCCTTCGCCGAGGTGAATGCAAGAAATAAAAACGACCGGCAAATATCGAAGTACCTCAACATCGACGCCTATCAGAGCAAGCAGTTCTCCGGGAGTCGAGTACAAAACAGCGGAAGTACGCCCAACCTCATCTCCAAGTCTAGTGACTGCAACAGGAGCCAGTCGTCCATCGAATCAATCGAACGAAACATCTTCATCAAGGCAAAGGACCACAGCCACAATGGCACAAGTGACGGCCACTCCTACCTCGGACCGTTCAACTTCAGGCAGCTCCTCCGACCCACTCAAGGACCCACTGAATCCCTGCGGAAACGAAAAGGAATCAGCCCACCCACACCTCCTCCGCCACAAAAGGGCAAAAGCCTTATGTAAAGCTGCTCATCGTCACCACGCGAACACAATTTTTCAATGTGGAAATTTCACGCTGTAGAATTCTCAAGCTAGTGCAAAATCGCTGCCACGTTTCACTCTTATGTTGTATAGCTAGACGTCTACTCTTAAGAGTATATAAAAAACTGTCCATAGATGATTCTAAGATTTGTAAATAAATGAGTGTATTTCATCTCAAACGTGTCTTTTCATATATTTCACGATTTGTATACAAAATGGCTTCATGGGAGATTTTACGGTCGCTGATAAAAAAATTAGTACTAAATTTTGAGATTTTAAGATGCTGATCTCTTAAAACTAAGAATAGGTACATGGGGGTGTTTTGGGTTACTAAATGGGGGAATTTTGACGTTAAAAACAACTAGAAAAATTTAAATAACAAATTTTTTAAATAAAGCGACTTAAAATTTTAAAAGGCTTAAAATGTATGGAAAATTCTTAATATGGGTTCCAAAATAAACATACATACATATGTTATGTATACTTATAATAAAAGAGAACCTATAATATAAGAATTTTACAACATATGTACATACGTACATATATGTAGGTATATATGTAATTTGTTGTGAAATTCTTATATTATAGGTGCTTTTTATATTTCAGAACTCACGTAAGTCTCAAATTCTTTTATCTAAGAGCTTAAAATATAGTGATCCAAAAATACCTTTTAGTATTTGTGTATGTTTTAACAAATTTAAAAGTGTTTTGGCAAGTTCTCACCTCATTACAAACATAATAGTTCGAAAAGACCTCCTATTTCTAGTCAACATTTTTGAAGTTTTTGAGAATAAAAGGGGAAAAGCAATAAAACTATTTTTTATTCAGTTTTGAATTTATATAATACGAAAGGACACAAAATTTAACCGATTACCTTAAATCTTCTTCTAAAACACAAAATATTTTGAATTTATAATAGATTTTATTCTAAATTTCGATGACGTTTTATAAATCCATTTTTTCAAAAACCTTACGTGTTGGATCGTTTTCGTTCCAGATTTACAATAAATACTATCAAAATAGCCTATCATATGAACTGTGACAAAATCCTAGTTGTGTAGTCGCTTGAAAATAAATATTGCATCATATTATTAAACATCATATTATATAACTTTGTATCAAAGTCCATTCCAATAGATGCAAAACTGATTTAAAATTAAAAGGTTTCATTTTAATCGAAAATCCTAATCTTAAATAAACGCCTGTCTGTCGCCGTTTTATCCTTCCACAATCCGATTGCTCTTCTAGAATTAGTTTAATTTGTTAGTTAAAATTTATTTAAAATATTTCAACTTCAGAAATGCATAAGCTTTGAATATCGACAACAGTAACAAAATTAATAATTATGAATTAAAAGCAATGCGGAAGAGTCACACATAAGTATGTATGAAGGTAAATAATACCCTAGGTTTGTTGCTAGACCAGTCGACAACCCTCGACTTACTTCAAGAACCAAGATAACAAAGCTCAACAACTGAAGAAGCCCGACAAGTGACTTTTGACAGGAAACTATTAAAATTTCACACAAAAGGGTATTTTTATTTGGTTAGTTTTTGCAGGTGAAACAAAGCGTGCACACGTGAGTGCTTTTAATTTTGCGTGCATAAAACGACGTGAATTTCGTAACAGTCTCGCCAAGAATGTTCTTCCAGGAGCTCAATGGAGTCAACAATAATAACTCCATCGGTTATTTTGAAATCTATAGAATTGTGGAATGCAAGAAAATTATGGCGATTCAGCTTACGAAATACGAGGTATGTGATATTTATTTTATTCTTGGTGATAGCCTTTAAGACGTACTAAAAGAAAAATATGATATTATTGGCTCAACTAAAATATAATTTCCAACATGACCCCCGCTTATCAAATTTTAATTTCGATTTGTGGTGCAGTTTGTGTGTTTTTAAAATTTTGCATCTGTGTTTTAAGTTTTAAACCAACCATCCGACATCAGCACCATCGTCAAGCCCTTACAGGCTGAGTTTCCTAATATTACGATTTATTTAAACTAAAGTGGAATAAAAAAAAAGGTTATGATAAATAAATTATATGTATCAATCATCAAATTTATTTTTGTTTTTAAATAGCAAATGAAACAGCTTAGTTAGTAAAAGTTGTCTGCCTTCAAATTAATTATCTGAGCTACTATCATAATTTGAACTCACCAAAAATAAGTTTAAGCGTAATTTTTAAAGTTTTTTTTTTTTAAAGTTTAATAAATTTCCCACTAAAATGTCGTATTTATTTTTTTATGATTTACGCAGTACACATATGGTATATATACCTATTTTGTAATTTGATATCATTTAAAACATGTATCTATCTGTCAGGTTTCCAGATTGTAGATCTCGTAATATTTGCTATTAATATTACATTTAAGATTATGCTACAAATAAAATACATATATTCATTTCAAAAATTATCTCAAAATTCCTTACAGAGTACCTACCCAACCTAAATCAAGCATTGGTCTCTATAATTTTAAAATCTGAGTCGGTCTTCATAGCTTATGATATCTACGCCTATATTTTTTTCTATTTAGACACATTTCAACAGAACGCTTATTTTGAAGTCCATGCAGCCCACGTGTAAGGTTGCGTGCTGAATTACTTTCGAAAAGTTCATTTATTCTCTTTTAAAACCCAGACAATTAAGCTTTTTATAGAAAGCTTCTACGCTAATTCTGTTCCTGTATAACAGTTTAACGTAGAGAAGAAAATTAAATTTACCAATAGAAAGTCGTTGCCCAAGCTTTTCACTTTTATAGAAAGAAAATTAAACATAGGTCTACTGCACTGTTAAAATATGTGTCGATTTTTTCCCGGTATTTGAGATGAATTTAATCTTCTTGCGAATTAAATTAGAACATATTTATTGATTGATTATTTATTGAGATTGTTGATTATGCCCCTTTTTTCGAAATATTAATTTTGTAATTGGAAAGTTTTGTTCCATTTAGGATAATAATGCAAGCTTTAAAATCTGGTCAAATTAATTACATCTATGAATCAAAAAATTGTTTTCTAATAATAAAAGATATAATAAAAACCGAAGTTGCCTAAAGAAGCCTATACACACGCTAATTGCTAATATTTTGTTAGAATTATGGCGACCGAATACCTTTGAATATTTATTGATTTTTTAACGCATTTTAAGGTAATCTTGTTAAAGGTCTATTCTATTAATTCTTCTCGAATGAACGCAACTATTTTGCCTCTGGTTTCAACGTCAATTACGTATGTACATATGTTATGAACTTACAAGTTTACATTATGTGCCGTTCAAAAATTCTTTAAATTTGTTATTTGTAATATGTAAAATGAGTAGGTATATGTATAATTTGTATAATATATGTATGTATATCTAGAAAAAATAAATTGGAATATTCTAACCACACCATTTTCTAGCTCGCAAAGTAGTAGGAAGTAATTTTTAAGTTTGTAATTTAACAGAAACCATGGTAATTTCATCGGACATTTATGTGTTGAATTACATAACAGTTTTGCAGGGCAACATTAGAAGTTTGTTGTCTATTTCACACTTTCTTTTCGCTAAAATTGTGGATATTAGAATTTTGATAAAAATTAGGATTGTAGGAAAGGATGGGGTGTATGACGCTTGATAATTATTATAGATTGGAGAAAGTGGCAGCATATATAATTTAAATTTAAAAAAATACAAACGCTCGTAATTTTTTATATTGTACTTCACATGTGTCTGTTTCGGGTTTCGTTTGGCTGAGGTAATTTTTTACTCGGATTTGCTAAGAGAAGTATAGTATGTAACTAGTATTATATGAATAAAATTTTAAACTTTTAGCTGAAGGAGATATGTACATACTAATTTTCGTATTATTTCCTACAAATATCAAGTAAAAAGCATTTGCTGGTTTTATTCAGTTTGCCCTAAGCTAATTTTAACTAGAAAAAAAATTAAAAATTGTTTTAAAATCGTCAGGAAACTCTCAGTGTAATTTTTAGGGTTCTGTACCTAAAAAGGAAAAAATGGAACCCTTGTAAGTTTATACTTGCGTCATGGTTCTCGATGATTTTCTCTAGCAGTCGACTTTAATTTGAAGTGGTCACTAATTTTCCAGTAGCGTATAGTCGCGATTGAATTGAAGTACCTGCTGAACCTGGAGTGCTGATCGTATGACAGAGCTTGACAGTCTCACTTAAGCCGAGCTTTGGCCCATCTGACCGTTGACCGTTTAGTTTCATTGGATAATGACCCTTTTGTCTTGTACAAATGTCATTTGAAAAAATTTCGTTTAAAACTCTTTACCTTGACACCAAATGTCTCATTTTTCTTAAGATTAATTATTTTGATTTGTCATGTTAATAGCAAATTATCCTTGTAAATAGATTAAAATAATGAACATAATATAGGTAAGAAAAAAAAATTTGAAATTTGTCACAATGTTAGGTCTTTATGATACGCACATATTTCGACAGTAAAAGATTATGAAATATCTTTTTCTTTAATATTTAATGGGGGCGAATAGGGGACCCTCAAATTTTGTATAATATGGGGTTTGCGCTACTTTCAAGGATTCGAAAAAAAAATTGTCCAAAATCGTTGGTGAATTGATTAGAAAGGTACAGCCTAAAAGCACTTTGGGAGGGCATCAAAATCATGGTTTTTAGATATATTTTGTTACCAGATCTATCACAAAAACGGCTTTAAAAACTTATAAGTTATGTATTGTACAATATTACTCATACCCTGAACTTAAGAAACAAATGGGGCATTTCACGTGAAACGGACAGGGAAAAAAGGTTCAGGTTTCCGATTTCAATTAAATTTGAGTATGTTGTATCTATACATGTCCTCGACACAGTGACAAAATATTTTTACAGTGGTAAGTCTGGTTCACAAAATATGGGTCTTTGAAGATTTGGGTAACCGTGAGGTATGTACTACTTTGAATTCCTATATTAAGTTAAAAAAAATTTAGTAAAATAAATTAAGCACTGGATTTTATACTCCATTTATTGACCTTTTTAACCTCACAATTCGATTTCAAAAATAACCAAAAAATCACTGAAAAAAAATTAAAAATATATTTTTTAATCGTTTTTTACAAAGTTCGCATTTTTTTATTTTTTTTTTTAAGTTCATTAAAAAAAACCTTGTATTGTGTTTATACTCCATGCCAAGTTTCATAATGGGCCGCGCAGTCGTTTAGGAACTACATGTACTATAATACCGAAGCGCGGCGGCAGCCCCGTTCTCGCGTCTAGTCAGTTAGCGCGAATTACTTATCATTCATTCAAATAATAGGTCAATAATGTTGTATCCTATTTTTTTTTGCTTTAATGTAGGTTTTATGGTCAAATATAATAAAACAAGAAATTATAACTTATTGGTTTATTTAAGAATCTTTACAGTTTTATAAGCTATACTACAGTCACTTGTTTGTTTGATGATGATACCCTCAGTGGTCGGAATGAAAGCGTGAAATTTTTTCGTGCCAGGTATTGCAGAATATTGCAGAATCAAAGCGGATTTTGAGATATTCATCATCTTTTTTAAACAATCTCCTTTCCGTTTCATCAAAAACATAATAACTTAAGGAAATTATCTAAGAAAAAAAACGTTGTGTCTGTAAAATTAGATGACGGGAAAAGAGTACATTTACAGAAGCAGCTCTTGATGTGCAACATCGATGAGTTATACCAACAGTTTAAATTGGAGTATCCTGATATAAAGGTAGGCCTTACGAAATTCTTCACATTGCGGCCTAAGCAATGCATTTTTGCTGGAGACTGAGGCACACATGTAGTCTGCGTGTGTATTTATCATCAAAATATGAAATTGATGTTAAACGATGGAGACATTCCATCTCTTACGTCTGAGTCAGCGATCCCTTTGACATCCTATAAAGATTGTTTAAAAAAGATGATGTGTCCAAATCCTACACCAACTTGCCATTTGATGACACAAAAATCACCGTCAAACGAACGTTGTAGCAACTGTCCAGGCCTTACTGAAATTCGTGAGCACTTGAAAACAATATTTGATGAAAACCAAATTACAAGTGTGCAATTTAGTACATGGATTGGTGCAAATCGCTTCACAGTCACCACTCAAGTTCTTCCTTCAGATGATTTTGTAGATAGTCTCTGCACAGCTCTAGAAATGTTGAAACCTCATGCCTACATAGCAGACCATCAAGCTAAATATTTTAAATCATTAAAAGACAATATTGTCGAAGGTCATGTTATTGTTCAATGCGATTTTGCTGAGAACTACAGCTTTGTAGTACAAGATGCTGCCCAGTCTTTCCACTGGAACAATGACCAGGCCACTCTTCTGACATCGGTTTATTATTATCGAGAAGGACAAGACATAAAACACGAAAGTATTGTAATGATATCAAATGATTTAAAACACGACACTGCCAGTTTTTTCACTTTCCAAAATATCTTGCATCGGCATCTCCAGGAAAATGACATAATTACTCAAAAATATATCTTTATTACTGATAGGGCACCACAACATTTCAAAAACAAATTTAATTTCATAAACCTTTTGTATTTCAATCACGATTTTGGCACAGAAGCAGAAATCCATTTCCATGCTACTGCTCATGGGAAAGGACCGTATGATGGGCTTCGTGGCAACATAAAACGCTTGGCGACACGGGCCAGTTTACAGTCGGCTCCAAACAAAGCAATCACTACACCTAAGCGTTTGTATGAATGGGCTAAATCATCATTGACTCTCACTACAATTTATTATTCTGATAAAGATGAAATCGACCAATATAGAAAATATCTCAAGAGCCGCTTTGATTCTGCAATACCAATATCTAGCACGAAAAAATTTCACGCTTTCATTCCGACCATTGAGGGTATCATCATCAAACAAACAAGTGATTGTAGTATAGCTTATAAAACTGTAAAGATTCTTAAATAAACCAATAAGTTATAATTTCTTGTTTTATTATATTTGACCATAAAACCTACATTAAAGCAAAAAAAAATAGGATACAACATTATTGACGTATTATTTGAATGAATGATAAGTAATTCGCGCTAACTGACTAGACGCGAGAACGGGGCTGCCGCCGCGCTTCGGTATTATAGTACATGTAGTTCCTAAACGACTGCGCGGCCCATTATGAAACTTGGCATGGAGTATAAACACAATACAAGTTTTTTTTAATGAACTTAAAAAAAAAAATAAAAAAATGCGAACTTTGTAAAAAACGTTAAAAAAATATATTTTTAATTTTTTTTCAGTGATTTTTTGGTTATTTTTGAAATCGAATCGTGAGGTTAAAAAGGTCAATAAATGGAGTATAAAATCCAGTGCTTAATTTATTTTACTAAATTTTTTTTAACTTAATATAGGAATTCAAAGTAGTAGATACATACCTCACGGTTACCCAAATCTTCAAAGACCCATATTTTGTGAACCAGACTTACCACTGTAAAAATATTTTGTCACTGTGTCGAGGACATGTACAGATATAACATACTCAAATTTAATTGAAATCGGAAACCTGAACCTTTTTTCCCTGTCCGCTTCACGTGAAATGCCCCAAATACTAAATATAGTTTATTGTACAATAAGAAAAACGTTGTAAGTAATTTACGAACACATTTAAGAAAAAGAATTGAAATTTTACACTATATAGTAGGTCCATAGTACGGAACCTTCAGTACGTGAGTCCAACTCGCATTTGACCAGTTTTTTTAAAAGTTTAAGTACAAGTGAAAGCTGCAGAACATAAATTCAGTTTTGCAGTTTAATTGTTTCAAATTGCCGCAATTATTTGCCAAAGGATAGCAAAATCAATCACGTCGCAATCTCAGGCGTCTTTTTTTCTGTGTCATCTTACCCCCCGAATGAACCCCGCTAGTTTTTGCCTTGAATGACTGCAAAATACGCGGAGCCAGCGGCTCCCCGAGCACCACGGCCTCCGCCATCATCAAGCCGAAAACTACGTTTCAATGAAAAGCTCTTTTCTTGGCCAAAAATTGATGAGCTTTGGCGTTCCTGGACTAAATTTCGCGTGTCACCGCCAAAATTAGTTTCGTCCTCCCCCGCGAACTGCGAATGCAACTTGAAGCCCTTGCGTCCACACGCGTTGGTCGCGAAAGCTCCGGTGAAACGTTGCCGGGAAAAATTCCAAGAAGGAAAATTATGAAAAATCATCGCCGGCAGCAGTCCACCGGTCGCGAAGTGTCGGTCAGCGGTTCGACGAGAGCGCCACCTTCAGTCGCGGCGGAAGTTCGGCGGAAGCTTCGCGCGCGGATCCGCAGGAAAAGCGGAAAATATTTTTAACGTTCGAATCACGTGGAGGCCAGCGATGTGCGACATCATTTAATAAGTCCCTCGGTTGCGAACGCACCACCGGCCGTCGTGTCGCGGAAATATGCAAACGAGTGCGCCCGCCGAGCGCCGTAACTGTACCAGCGCGCGGCGTCGATCCCGTTTAAAGTGGTCGCTGCTTTTAACCGTCGTGTGCCGGACGGCGGTGGCGAGCCGCGGATGAAATCCGATTTGGAGGCCGCCCCCGTTGTCCTCGTCTCGTGGTGAATATTAACAATCTTTTAATCTCGTTAGTGCGCCCCGCTCTCGGGAAGCTTCGAACTTGCGCCTCCATTTCCTGGGCGACTCGGGCCGCGATTGAATTCCCCCGGGGTGCTCCGATGCGAGTGGGTTAAAAAAACGTGATAAGCTCGAGTTTTTTTCTGCGGTGAGGACACAAAGACGCTTCCCAGGTGCTCCAGGATGGCCGGGACGGGGTGCGACCTGCTCCAGGGGTACGAGATCAAAGTCAAATCCATCGAGCAAACCCTCCTGCCGCTAATCAAGCAGGTAAGCGAACAATCAATCGAAGCCCCGACGGGGCGCTCCGCGAATCGGGGCGAGTTTACAAGGTTTCCGAGTCGTTTATTTTTATTTTTATTTTTGTTGGAACCGCTCCAAAAATACGCGTCGTCTGTGCATGCCAGCGATCCATCTGGTCCAGCCGCGGGGAGGCTCGCGGCGGGCGTTGCCAGGTGCTCCGTCGCCGCACTACGGAGCCTGGCCCCAGACCTGAGAATGGGACAAGGAAATTACTGTTGAGAGTGGCAACACCGTCCTTCCTTGGGGCTCGACACATTCGAATAAATTTAAATCTTTCCTCCAATCGTGACGTCAGACTGCAGCATATGTTTTTCGCCTTTCAACTTAAGTAAAATTTCCGTAAATCCCAAATTCCAAATTTATCTGGAATTTCTAAACAAAATTGTAGTCGTGGAACATAAAAATTGCTTTTAGCCAGTGAATCATCGTCTAATTATCGCTCTGGACGTGTTTTCTGTATCTATTTGACAATTTGCCAAAACAATTTATGATTTCAAGAACTTTCTAATTTCCTTACTATCCGAAGCCGTTACATGTTTTCAAAATATTTTATGTGATTTTGTGTATGGCTTCTTGTTTTAAAACCATAACACCAAACAATATAAAGATTAATGCCACGAGTAATCATAATCTTCAGTGAGTAGGGCGATCTGACTGACTCTACATTCGACAAAATTT
This sequence comes from Eutolmus rufibarbis, assembly GCA_963920795.1. Lineage (NCBI taxonomy): Eukaryota > Metazoa > Arthropoda > Insecta > Diptera > Asilidae > Eutolmus > Eutolmus rufibarbis. Next base: position 35,469,616 of record OY987205.1, read on the forward strand.
TTCAATATGTTATTAGCTTTGTTTTTATCGTTTTATAATTTACCTAATATCGTAATAATTTTTTTCCTATGTAAATATATTTATAAATGTTAAATGTTTATACATATATGTACCTAATTGTTTAGGTTCACCCACAGGCGAAAAATATTTATAAATGCCAGCCCAATATTTTTTTCTCATGTAAAGTTTTTGGAGCTGCTTTTTTTTCTAGTATGAAATTGACAATATGTTACTTTTAATTCATATATTTCTCGGCCGTCATTTTTGTTTCAAAATCACCTGTTCTATATGCAATATTAGATTTCGATTTTATACAATTTTTCCAAAATTATTAGAATACTCGCTTAAACTTAGATACTAATATTATAAATGCGAAAATATGTTTGTTTGTTCCACCTTTACGCCTAAACCATTCAACCGATCAGCATGGAATTTGGCATGTTGGGGAGGGTGGTGCAAAATGATCCCGGAGAAAAAAGTGCTTTGACGACTTATTATGTAAAATTGGGGATTTTCATAGTAAGTTAATCTATCGTAAATAATAATTTAGTAAACATGTAAACATTCAATAATTAATAAGAGCATTTTTCACATCCACTTTCCTAAAGATCTATATGTATACAATTCTATATCACAATTTCAGGATACTTCATCTTAATTGAACTAGAAAAATTAAAAGAAAAGGCATAAGATAATTTATCATTTTCAACTATTATATTTTCTTAAGTGGGGTTAAATTAAATAATATTATTTCAAATAACAGAAATAGGTTATATAAAATATTAAAGACTCAATTATATCATCGTATTCAAAATCGATTTTTGTTGTCGTTCTCTTAAGTCGACTTGCTACTGATGTTTTGTTTGTATTGCTAGAGGTATCGAGTTGAAATTAATACAAAATACTAAAGTGTACAAACAACCGCATAGTCAGCAAAATTTAAATTTCTTACTAAATACAATAAAAGGATACGGCTTTTCAAAATGTATTTTCATACTATTATAACATACTAACTCATTGAACACAAGTAAAGGAACAAATCCAAAAATCATTTATTTCTATTTCTACACCCTATATAACGGTACAAAACCCCCAAGGCACGAGTCCTACTCGCATTTGTCCTTCCTTTTTTATTTAACGGTCCATTCTATCTAGCTTCTTATGCCATCTATTGGATATGGTTTGAAGTTCTACTGTAGATTCAGCCTTAGAAGCGATGCAAACCACCATTTTAATTCATTCTTTTACACTGCGCATGTCCTTCCAAAAGCCTATCTTCCACCACCTCGCTCCGAAATAGCCATCTGTTGATTCCATCATCGCCGCATGCTGCGGACCTGAAACAGCAACACGCACTCAATTGCACATACTCTAAACTTTTCGATAATTTTTCCAAAATCCCCTAAACCCACATACGCCGACTATGCCATTGGAAAATTGTCACAATAATAAGAAAATGAAGTCCCCTATAAAAAATCGATACCACCTGGATCGGCGGTTAAGGCGAAGGCTATGTAAAGCCCCCACCTTCAGGTGAGCCCGTTTTCTGGGTCAGGCATAGACCAAGAAACCAACAACAGAGTTATTTATGCTTCAGATGAATGAAATTAAATTTGGAGATGTTGCCCAAAACTTTGTAACTTTGCATGGTGAGCGAAAATGTCCCTGTTCGCAGTACTTGAGTCGTTAGGCGATATTTTGGCCACGACTTTCGGGGACTGTTGGAAATTCTGGCAAAGAGATGGATTGAATTTCTGGTCATGTGCAACTTTTGGCCATCCACATATTTCAGCACATTTAATAGAGTAACCCGATTATTGTCGAGCAACGTCAAATTATGTCTCAGGAACTTTTAAGAAAGATGTCTGTAGAAGGTATTTAGCACGTATTTCGCTTTATTAACTTTCTAAGTTTCATTAAAATTCTGCTTGCAAGATACTATTGAGCTTCTTTTAAAATTACTGAGCTCAATATTCCGAGAAATCTTTTCCTCAGTGGATAACTAAATGAGGAAAGCATATAATACACCTTCACTTCACAAAAATTACCTTTCTACGGAATTTTTAATTTAAATATTAAAAAAAGGTTTTCGGAGTTTTAAAAGAAAAATAAATTTTGAGAAACAATTGATGTAGGGTATATTTTAATCATTAAAATAGGTACAAATACAAAAAAAACTGTTGAAAAAATTTTCATTTATGAAAGGATTAAAAAATCAACCCTTTTGTTAATTTTGTTTTTTTTTTATGGTTCAATTACGCCCAAACCTCATACCTCTTTAAATGATATTCATCGTAGAGAAAATCTATACTTTCGTAACACTCTAAAAACGTGATAAATACTCATGAAAGTAAAAGTTTCGGTTAAATATTTTTTAGACTTTAATGTTGAATACAAGTAAAATAAGTATCATATAATTCTTTACTGAAATGCTTTTTACTTACAAGATCGATGTTGATATCTTTTCGATATACGAGTAATTTTAAGTCCGATATTCTCTGCAGAATTTATATTTATTATTATTTCCGAAACTATTAAATTGATTTTGAAGTTTTTGTAATTGTAAAACATACAACAGTTTTATTTCCAGAGGTAAGTAATAAATTTTGGGTGTAAAAACAACTAGTTACGATTAAACTAAAATATTATTTATATAACTACCGTGTCGAAGAAAAGTTCTTTTATTAAAATCATAAAACCGCCAGCAAACGATAATGACCTTATTTTTAAAAGTGTTTTGATGACACCTATCATCAAGCTTTATATCTCAAGACAGAAAAAAGCACGCAAAATTGTCGAGAACTTTTTAAAGAATGTTCAACAAACGCCTCGTTGGCTCTCTATTATAATGGCTTTTTCATTATGACGTCATGTGGGAGGAAGACATCGCCAACATGGTGTAAATGGATATAAAAAATGTGATAAGGTTTGAGTTGGAAAACTTTGCAGCCGTTGCTATTAACATGAAATTTAGGCCAATATTTTTTAAATTACCTTAGAGCCTTATTGAAAGAAAAATGATTTCTAATTCACATAGCGCTAAATAATTAAACTTTTCTTAAATATCTCAATAGCCAGTAGTTCTAATTTCTTCTCTGGTTTAATCAACTGAAGTTATTTAATTTAATTTGAGATTCATCAATATTCTCCTAACTAAAATATTACGATTTGAAAACTCAGTTTTATTTGAAAATATCTTGAAAGGCATGTTTTTTTAAGTGAAAAATCAATAATATTTAGTATTTACTTTTAATATTGTTTGTTGATATTAGATCGTTACAAATCAGACAAGAGTAAACAAATTTCCGCCCCTGTATAATAACATTGTTAGGCGAGAAAGGAAGCACCAGAATCAGTTTTTTTTATTTGCCCGAGATTTTTAGCCTTGGATACGGATGACCTTCGGCTCAAGTTGGATTGCTTACTGTCGTCACATCTGCCCCAGACGTTGTTGGAGGCCTAAGAGTCTTTACTATCGCCCGACGAATATAAAAATTCACATTAATCTGGCAAGTAGCAGCATTTTAATAATTTCAGCGATAGAAAGTCAAGTAAGACTCAAACAAGAACTTTTTAGTTAATCTTCACATGATTAACTCTAAATATTTTTGGTAGTGTTGAAATATCTCAATAAATGTAGGAAATAAATTAATAAATATATACAAATAATCAGAACGCAACGAGCTTTTTGTTTTTAAAGAAATAATAAGAAATGTCGATTAGCCTATAGGAACCTATTGAAATAATGTAAATTATGTTCAATTTTTGTCATGCAGAAACAATATATTTCGGTTTTCGCTTTGGAAACCGGAAAGCTTAAAAAAAATATTTACACAATTTACGTGAATTAATTAGATAGTTTGAAAATGAACTAACATATTTCAATTTTATAGAAATTGTAGCAACACCAAGAAATGATTTTGTTAAATCAGTGTTATTTCCAAGATATTTTTGCAGTAAGCAGAAAAAAACTCATACGAATTTAACAAAACTGGATTGTCAATTATTGGATGATATCGTTTTATGTTGGTAACTACAATTTTAAGTGAATTTGTTCAATGATGTTATTTTACGAATAGAAAACAAAAGTTTATTAAACTTAAAGCCAGCGCATGGACTATTTTGCTTTGTTTGTGTTTCCTGCGTTTTAACGAATTTTGTTCTAAATTTTGAATTATTTTTATTTTTTTTTTTTTTTTCAACCATTAAAATGTAAATATAATAGGTAAGCTCAAAACTCAGTATAGAATAGAATAAACATTCCAAAGATGATATGTTTTGTTTATAAACAGTCTTATTGTATAGAGTCTGCTGAGTCTATGATGGTTTTTGTAGTCTAGCAGAAATAATGATTGGTTTTCAATATTAAAAATTTTAGAAAATTACTATGAAAATAAAACCAATGAGTAGGTATTATTCTAATTACTTAAAACAGAGTATAACATTTTATTCATCTTTATCCCAGAAGGGACAATAGGTATGTTTTGTTTTTTTTAAAAGTTCTCATTCAAAGAGCGGTTGAGCGAACTATTTACATCGGAGTAGTATTACAATTAATTAAAATTGTTCTCTCAAATAATTTGTCTGACTTAGAATTTCTCAAGGAAATGGCATTAGGGTTTGACAAGGACCTACTGAGTTTTAAGGGCCGAGATAACCCCTATATGAGCAACAGCAGCTGATGGCTACAGAATAATTTTTTAACTTCTACTAGAAATCCATTTTTTATGGTTCCGTACCTACCGTAAGGGCTAAAGGAACTCTATTGCTGTGACAACGTTGTCCGTCTTTCAGAGACTTCTAACTTTTAAACGAAATGAGATATCGACTTGAAATTCACATACAATAATGTTTTAATTCTACTAATTTTCTTACTTAAGTTAACATTTTGGGGGGCCATAATAATTATGATTTTTAGACATACATATTGTGTTACTAGAACTATCATAAAAACAGATGAAAAGCTTTAAATTATGTACGATATTACTCATACCCAGTGCTTAAGCAACAAATACTAAAAATAGTTTATCATACAACAGAAAACGTTGTAAGTAATCTACGAACACATTTAAAATTTCCCTTTAAAATAAAGAATTGAAATTTTACATTATCACGCCCGATACGCACTTGATCAATTTGTTTAGCTTATAGTCTGCTTTTACCCAGAGCCATTAAACACCTATTCCATGGAGTTATCTAAAATTACATGGTGCCGTTGGAGGCCGTGCGCCACTATTTGGGGCACGAACTTTCTAAAGCTTGCCCATGTGCTTTTGTGGCACTCATCGCACCGTATGACGAGATTGTGGAGGCAGTGAGCCCTTTCCCGCGAACATTTTCGGGATACAGCCCTATGCCTGGCTACAGTTCGAACAGCGGCTCCTCGGATTTTGTCGGAGCCCGTGATTTTGTTGGTGGCTAAAAAATCACCAAGGGGGGAGTGCTTGATGCTGATCGGGTCTAAGAATAAGACGAAAACGGCGCGGGATGTGGGAGTCCAGATGTGTCCGTTTCGGGCTCTAGATGCGTCCCCCTCGCGCATGCCGAAAATTGAGCAGTCGCCAAAGGAGCAGACGTTTCGTCCCGGAGTGTGGTCCTTGCTGGCGGCCTACGTGTTGGTGGGCCCTTTACACGATTTTCATTGAGAAAGGACTTTTCCAGTCCGAGACGGGAGCGCACGAATAGGGCTCTAAGCCCTCGAGAGAGCGCCAGTCCGGGAGCTTTTATTATTTTATTTGCTCTGGATTTGTACATTTTGTAGCTACAGTTTCGTTGTGTTCGCGTGTGTTTATTTCCTGATTATGGGGGAGGCGAGGGCATCTGTCCGCGAAGCCCCAATCCCGCAAGCTGCAGAAGAAAACTTACAAGGGGTCTCCTCAGTTGCTCCAAGTCTTCCGTTGCGCGTCGTGGGTGTTGAAATGTTTTGGTGCGGTATCTTGGTGAAATCTTAAGTCAGATCTTTCTAAATTGAGTGCTAGAAGATTGAGGGGGGTGCGAACCGCTCCAGAACCGCTGAGTTAAACGAATTTTAATTAACACCCCCTACTCCTGTCGGGAGTGTGTGCTTTTAGTAATAAATAAGTGGTGTGGCCCCTATTCTGTGGTCTCGGTGCTCTCGGATAAGTGGCGGCTCGCTGTGAGGTGTGAAACCTGCTGAGAAAATGTCGAGGCATGAAAATGTAAGAAGGCCCCAGGTGAAAGGCAGAGGGGGGCACTGGTTAATGAAGTCTCGGTTCAAAAACGCGCGTACTGCAAAACGGCGACCAGAGCTTTCAGCTAATTCAGTGTTTTCTCCGGAGGGGAGGGATAAAAACGAAAATGCCAAACAAATCCCCGAGCTGCTACAGTTGTTATTGGTGCTGGAGTTCCAGCCACCTGGGCGAGGGAAGGAAGGGGCGTAGGGATGGGGCTCCGATGGGAAACCTGCGGGATACACCTTCGAAGCCATCAGACCTAATCCCTTCTGAAGTCTGGGGCTCTTGTAACGTTCCCAATTTTATTTTTATTTCATTTTTTCTTCGCCCAGCGATGATGATGCAAAGCAGAGGCCGCCACGGCCCCGCACATGTCTGCGTTCGAGTTTCAAGGCGAGTGGATTTATCAAGGCGACACCAAAGATCCTGTGGGAAGGATTCTGCAGACAGACAGTGTACCGCGGAGCTTTCGAACAATCACGGCCTCGTTCTCTCCCGCGGAGAACAAAAGCTCGGATCCTGCATATGTGGATACTGCCTGGGGAGCACCCGGCGGGGCTCTGTGCCGCCCAGCCCCCTCCCATCCAGCCCACCACCCCCGCATTCAAATCCAGAACGTGTAAAACTGAAAATCATAATTTCAGCCAGAATTACTGGTAAAGCTTAACGACGAACAATTTAACACTCGTGCGAGACCCGTGAGGCTTGCGTGCATAGGTGCGTTGGGAGCTAGGGCTGGAACAGAGCCTCCCCTGCTTCCACCCGCTACCCGAACTTTTCAGACATGAAGTGGGGTACAAGGTGTCTGAACTTATTCTGAACAAGGTTTAAGATTGTTAACAAAAGCATTTTTGCACAAAAGGGCTCCCAACTTTCTGCCGCCGGCTGCAGCCTCTGTTTTTTTGTCTTTTACCAAAAACCCTCAGCCAGGTGACTTTTAATCCTTTTAACTTTAAACCTCCTGCCGCCGAATACCTCTTCCACCAATACAATTTCTTATTTATTACCTCTTATTTTTGTTACAGTTCCAATTTCTTTTGAGATCCTCCGCAGCGTAATTACTTCGTAAACAGCAGGACCTGGGACCTGTTGTCTCTGCTGGTGTTGGTTTGCGGTGCACAAGTTGAATTACTTCTGTACCTTGCTGGTTCCTTCGGGCTCTATTTAATTGGGCAACAGGTGTTAGTCAATGTATTCATGAAGGCACTGTGGTCGGATATGTTTGCGTTACTGCGAGGCAAAGGGTTCGCCCTCAGAAGGTAATCCGACTTGTTATTACAAAGATTACGACTGAATGTCCTTAATTGACTATATAACAACTACGAAACTGAGTTGTAAATATATACGAATATGTGCAAATGTACATGATAATTCATTATAATGCTTACTGAAAAAACAAGACAAATTATCTTTTTCAAACAACTGCCGTATGCAAGTTGACCTTTTATTATATGTTATACAGGTATCTCTCATATAACGTAGAGATTACGTTCCACAAAAATGTTGCGTTATGTAACATTCACCTTTCATACAAAACGAGGGATTACGTTCCAAATATTTTATAGCCTTTTAAACTATAACACTATTATATATAACTTAGTTTATCTGATCAAAATATTTTTTTAGATCCAGTTTAAGAAGTAATGTACACCTAGTAAGGTGGAAATAATCGAAGTTTTTTTTACATTTTTAAAAAGTTTAATATGTCAAAAATATCTGGTGAGCATTTCAAATCGAAATTCCAAAAACTTTCCGCTTCGGAACATCAGGTTTTTGGGAAAAAAGAGGATAAAAAACAGATTCTAAGGTTTCATTAAATTTTAGTGAATTTAAAAATTCACCAATTTTGACTAAAAATTCGTTATTATCAATTCAAAAATTAATATTTTTAAAATTTTATACCTTTATATCCCACATCTTACTTTTCTAAAGTTAATTTTCTAGTATGTTTTTACCTAGGAAAAACCGCAATCCAATTATTCAAATAGTTTCCCCATAAACAAATTGCGAAAGTACCCTTTTTAGCTTTCTAGACGTATGTGCCTCCTTATTCAATATCTGTATTTTTATTAGCCTATAATTTGTTCCATTTTCCAAAAATTCTAATTTTAAAAAGAAAAAATATAAAAATAAAATAAAACTAGCTTCTGGCTTATTTAACATTATGGAATACAGAAAAACATTAATACTTGACATTTATTCAGTAGCAAAGAGATTTAAACACGAAGATATCAGCCTCAGAAAATTCAAAATTTATTAAATCTATCCAAACAAATTCGTTGAAGGTATTAGTAATGCACTATGCCCAAAATTCAGAGTTTCGAGCGTAACTATTCAATTTCAAAATTATGATATTGCTTTGAATTTGAAGTAATTATTTTGATTTTCCTAATAAATTTAAAGATGATTATATTTCTATTTTTTAATTCTAAATTTTCATTCGTAAGCTGTCAGGGTAAAATATCCACTTTTAACACGAGTTTTCCTGAATTTGTAAATCAAATTACATCGAAACCGAAAGCCTTTGTTTTTTATTAAACCAAAACTAAATCTCTTTTAAACTGAATAAAACATCTCTTTTAAACAAATAAAAACTGATAAAATAGATATTATAATTTTTTTTTTTTTTTTTTGTAAATACTTTTATTTGTCTTTTATGTATTAGACCTTACCAGGTCTCTAGCATAAGGTTTCGAATATTATAATTTAAAAGCTTTAATTTATTCTGTTTTATTTAAAAATATTTAATAAATAAATTCACTTAAAAGATTAATGTTCCTAATTTCAAATTGTAGTTGCATTAATGTTTTGCTTAACTTTTGAGAATTTCTTAATATAATAAAACAATGGAACCTTTAACAAAGTATACAATCTTTTAAACAAAGTTTCGAAAATTTTCAAAATACACATTTTATATATTTTACCAAAATACACATTTTATATATTTTTACCGAAAACATAGGTAATCTGTGTAACTATATAACGTTTTCAAAAATATATTTTTGAAAAACGCTCATTTTAATAGTTAGTTTTCCATTTCATCGGCTTTTCCGAAATATAACTCTTTCGATTAATATTACCGAATGAGTTTTCAACATAAGTAGTGCTTGTGTTCATGGTGGTTTAAAACTTGTGGACTCGTATTTACAGAACTTAATATTCTTTCTGTCATGGATAATATTTAGTAACTAGTTTTAATTCACAAATCTTTTCTGCCATTGTCAAATACAACTAAGTAAAGTGCAGCTCTAAGATAGTAATCAAATTCAGTTTTCCTTAATGCTTTCGAACCAGAGCTAATTTTAATTCATAAAAGCCTTGCAGACGTTTGAAAGTGCTCCTTGTTTGAAGGAACGAAACCGAAAAGAGTGTAAAAACGTGATGCTATTCAAGAATGCTCTTTCGTCGTTGTTTGCATCCATTACGTAAGACAAAATGTTTCACCTTAAGCGAGAAAAGTGCATTCTAGCGGCAATGCACTCTGACACCAGATAGCCGTAGCCACTTTGATCCTAGTAGCTGCTAACAAAGTTCAGTAAAGAGGGAAGTTGCTCCTTCCCGGATAAAATGCAGTTTTATTTGCACTCTGCTTTTACTTCACACATAACGTATCCATTAAATTCTATGGTGGTGTTGACATGGTGCTTTGTATGCCATAAAATAAATAAACGACACCGTTTCGGTCTAAAAATAAACTTTATTAAGTGAGAGGGTTGCACACTTTTCCGTAGTTCTGATTAATTATATAAAAAAGCCTGAACAGGAGGGATAATTAATTTGGTTGCAAAGAACCCACTTTCAGTGAGGAAAATGCAAATCTGAATGATTTTCGTTCTTTTTAATTAAAGGTAGGAAGCAGTTCAGGAAGTGAACTTTTTTCCCATGCTTCTTTTCTTCGCGAAATGTACTCGTTTACCGGGCAACAGCCAGTAACTTTCTACTAGCAAGCACCTTTCTTAAGGGTGGCAGAAAGAAGGTAGCCATAACACTAATTAAGCCTTTATAAATACAGGTTGTGTATTTTGGATTTTCTTTTCCAATCAAATTTATAAATATTTACTCAATTTGTTTCAACTGAAAGGTAAATTGCTGATGTTTTAGTTTGAAAGGTCGAGTTAAATGCCATCAGGTCAAACTTAAATAAAAGAGAATTTCAAAGCAATTTTAAAATTTAAGTGAGGGTAGGATGTATGCGGTTTTTGACACAAAAACAGAGGAGGATTTGCGTGAAGTTAAGCACAAAACTTCCATTTGAGGTTTGCTAAATGATAATGAGATTTCCACACCACATTATGTGAAGGATGCTCCGCATAGAGGCGTTGCATTAGTTTCTTAATCGTACTTCACCAAGGAACTTTTAATGTTCCCGCATATGAAAACGTAAGGTGAAGCCCTATTGTCTCTAAAATATAAAATATTTAGGTAAAAGCAGAATAGCTTTTAAGGAGTTCATGTATTTTAGAGTAAGAGTAATAATTTATAATATAAAATCAAGTTTGCATTCCGCAATATTCATTGATCCTTAAAGTTCACATACAACAAAAGATTGTTTTCTATTTTAACCCACACACATATTGTTCTTAAATTTTTGTTAAAAAAGTACTTACGAAAACGGTTGCTGATTTTCAAAGATAAATTTAGATCATTATGGATTTTGTAAAAAAATTTAAAATGGTATGATATTTTCAGAAGAAGATATCCTCTCCCAAAGAGCTACCATTAAAAATTTAGATAATCTAAAATAAACCCAGATATGAATACTTCTATTAATTTAACACTCTAAGCGGACTGTGCAATATCTGAGGCTTTGAAATACGATTTGAATTTTCGGGATGATTGAAAATTGTTATTGTAATTTTAATGGTTCGTTACTAAAGATTATAAATTTAACAAAAAATAATAATAATACAACAACAGCAAAAAATAGTTCAAGCGTTAAATTGAAAATCTTATTTTACGTCTTGCGTATAGGTGCCTTTGATCTTGGTCTTGAACCTGGTCTTACAAGATTCTTGCAAGATTTGCAGTTTGGCTTTATTTAAACCTTAATAACTCACTATGAGGAAACTATTTTCTAGAAAATTTAGACTATTTAATAAGGTTTATCAAACAGTACTTACATCTCTTAACATTAGAAAAACGCATCTCTATTAAAAGTAAGCGTTGCATCCGTCGTAATCGAAACTGAAATAAATTAAAGAATAAAATTTGCAATTATAAGCGTTAAATAGAAACTTTGACAGGGTACATGTACCGAACATTTTAATGTTATTCAAATATTAAATAAATTGCTATTGTGATCCTGAACGAATTACATAGAAGTTTGATTAAAATAGAATAAGAATAACTATGTAATTTTGATATACGAGTAGTATATGCGGTGTAACCCTTTTAAAATTACCTTCTTTTTACGCCTGCACTGATGTTTCTAATACTAAAATTTGAGAACTTATACATAAAAGATTTACAAGTCGTATCGCGCTTCTTTACGTTCATATTCTAAGATATCAACTGGCTTAAAAAAGATAAGCTTCATAAGATGGCACCAAAGAGTTTAAACCCCGAAATAAATTTAAGGAATCGAGATTTAGAAAACAATTTTTAGTTTTAGAACGTCCTTACTGCGATACTATTGGATTGAAACCTCTTGTCTATGTATTTTACTTCAGAATGTTATCCTTCATAAAAAAAAATACCGGTCAATCCATGATCAATGATCTGATGAAGCTAGTCGAGATGCATCTGCATGAATTGAACTACGCGTATTAATAATTGTAATAAAGTCATTTTAATTATTTAATGTTGCATTTACGCATAATTTTTAAAGAGTTGCTTCCAAACTTACATTTATATTTTTTAAATTGTTCCAGTAACAAGTAATATGCTAGTATTTATTAATATAATAACTTAATCAATTGAATGAAATATTATATGATTTATTGCGTAGATATTCATGATTTCGTCTGATGTATTTTATCATCGAATAAATATTCACATTACAACAAGACACGAAAGGAACACAACATATGAAATACGAACATTCAGAATATGTAAACCCCATATGAAATTGTAGCAATCCAAGGACAAATTCAGGCAGCAGTCATGATTAGTCCTTACACTTAAAGATAATAGTTGCTAATAACCATATAGTCGGAGTGGAAATGCATTCAATATGTGCCTTAAATTCCCTGAAAATAGCCATTAAACCAAATAGGAGTGGAGCTGTTCCTCTGTAAGCTTTAATTAAAGTTCGCTTCTTTTGCATAGATGCGAAACGGATAAAAGGCGGGAGTTCTCGCTGCAGCTCTATCTCCAATTGTGGCGTTATTCTAATTTGCATTCTGTTGTGGTGCTCATGGATTATTCTCTCATCCAGTTGAAATTCCCTTTTTTGTGGGTATGTAAAAATGTTCGTGTAGACGGGCTATTTTTCTAGTATGTTACATTTTCAGAGTAAGTCATATCTTTTTTGTCGCATGGGTGCTTGTACTCGTACATAATGAATATAAAAATTGCTTTTTTATCTGCATACAATGCAAATTATGACATTTTCGGATTATGTTCTTCTGGTATTTTTAAATAAGAAGTTCTTTATTTTTGATTTTAGTTTATGGAGAGTTACTTAATGATCGAAGAAGAATGGATGTAATTAACTGTTCGGCATAAATTGAGTTTGAGATCTCTTAAGGGATTTTGATAAAACTTTGTAGAAATGTTCAGTTAGGGTCGAAAGTGACGACTGTGCAAAAAACAATTTGTCGTTGCTTATATTTCCTGAGATAATTATCTTTATAATTCTGAAAAGTGATAGTTGCTCGCTACAATTTCTCTATGCTCCCACAACTTCTTTAAAAAATTCTACACGAGTGCTACAAATAAGAAAAATTGTACCTTATTTCGATTTGTTAACTTATAAGACAAATGCGTGCTCGTCACCATCAATAAGAGAAAAAGATATTTACCTTTAATTCGTTAATTTCAAAGATTCCTCAAAAAATTTTTAGAATTAAAAGGTGAAATTGTCCTTAATTTAAGATATTTATACGATTCGCAACGAAACTTTGTGCCAATATGCAAAAAAATCGTGGCTGAAAACTCCACCCCCAAACCTAAAATATTTGAAGTTTAAGTCTGAACAACAAATTTCAGTGCACTTAAAATACATGGAGTAAAAATAATTGTTTTCTTTCATGATGTCCCGATTTATAAGAAATAAATCATTTCTGTTTAATACAATGTTTGAAAAGAGTTTTCCAAACTTTGATAGAACGTTGTCATTTACTCAGAAAATTACATTTTCAAAACTTTCTACATGTCAAAAAAACTACATTTTTACTAAATATTGAATGCCCAGTCTTGTCGTCATCATCACATATTTACGAAATGTGTGAGAACCTCTGCCTTTTCTTATACTCTTCAGTTGAAATGAGTTAAAATCTTCTGCAATATAATATTACTAACATTTTGACTATTAAAAACAAGAACAAAAAAATTTTAAAACATAGTTTTTGAATTTCAAAACCTCTTTCTAAATTGGGCTACATTTTTCCTTGGACTAAAAAATAATAACCAAAAATAAAGCTTTATTGCCTAAGGAAAATATATGAGTAAGATATTAATAAGATCAAATTATGTAAAGCATTTAAATCAAATATAGATTTATCGGCTTTGCCTTATTGAACCATGTCAGTTCCTCATGAAACTTAGAGAAAGACCAATTATGTAAGAGGAAAATGTGGAAAAGCTAAATTGAAACGTATTTAGGAAATATAATTGCGCACTTGCGGTCACGAATCCAATAGAAATTACACGATATCCCGACATAAATTGTAAAGTACTCGTCTCAAAAAGAGTAGCTGTTATACGGAGTCTACGCAAATAGACAAGGTCCAATTAGGGCTGAAATATGGTTTCGAGCGCAGCATAAACTGGCCACAATTATTACGAGCTTCATAGTCGGAGCTGATCAATTAAAAGCAACCGGATTGGTCGATGTGGGACTCTAATTTTCATATTGAATTATTCAGCACTTTGAGCACCACTTTGTGCTCGAGACTCGGGGTGGAATCCCATTACATGAAACGGTGGAAGGTACGTGCGGGTTATTGAGAAACGAAATAACCCGGCAACCAGGTGCATGATTCATCTGATTTTTTATCTGGAACTGTGCACTTTTGCAGCACTGGACGCTTATATTATGCGCCGTTTATGTCACCCGAGGTCATGTCGGAACAATGCACGTATGCATGCAGTTTCATGCCACTCCGGGTATTCATGATAGCTCCGAGACCGGCTAACCTTTTCTCCTTTAGCCCTAGAAATGCAACTCGATTTGGTGCATGCATAGCTCCGTAGATTCTCCTGAATGTAATAAACTCACGCATAGCTTCAGCCCCATCGATTAGGGCTGCGGAAGTCGATTTTGTGGACTCAGTGGAGCAAGACGGGGACTCCCCGAATTTAGACATTTGCGGGTGTAATTGCTGCCCGAATTAATTTGTTTACTTTGACAGCGTGTTGTAAGGGTCGAATCGGGGAGATTACTTCAAATAATGAGGCGTAAGAGCCCTTTTATGAATTTAGTACTCTTCGATATATTCGAATCTGCAAAAATTAAGGGTGCTTAGTAATCCAGTGTAAATGTGTTTGTCTATTAGTAACTGAATAGACCCTAGAGATTTACATAAGTGATTTTTGCAAATGAAAGTTAACATTTGTACAAAATTTATGCTACAAGAAATAACTAGGCACTGCAAATTTCATCGAAATGTCGAATATTTGTAACGAACGAAATATTTCTATTCCATAATTATTAATTGTATGTTAATGAAACATTTTTGAAGTGAAAATTCGCAGAATGCATTTCGATTTTTGAAATCGTTAAACACTCAAATCTTAACAATTTCAGGGATATTTTCTGCCTCTTAAACAATTAAAGCAAATTTGTTATTTTATGTTATGTTGGTTCATAAATTTCTTAAAAAGTACTGTGAACATTTAATTTTAGCCACGTATTTGAAAAACAAAAAAAAAACTGTTAATAAATGAAACTTGAAATTTCAGAGAAAAAATAGTAGTCTAAACAGCTAGCGGTCAATTCTCAAAATCAATATGATTTCACCAGTTTTCTTTCCATAAATTAGGCAATGTCTAAGATTAACAATACGAGTATACAATTTAAAATTACTTTACTATCTCTTGCCCGCCAAATCTTCTTTTTGTCTCCTAAAAAACCGTTATCTTACTTACCTTGCGGGCACCGCCTGGCACTTTTTACATTTTCTTAAAATATTTCAATAAATACCTCCTATAAATTTCAGGTATACCTTAAAACTTATGCTAGATAACGAACAACTTTATGATCGCCTATCATGTACTTCCAACCAATAAAATGACCAAAAGTTTTACATTTTAAAGAATGTAGAATGAAACATATTTAAATTTCAACTGTGTTAAAGCACCTTAATAAAAATTTGTTTTTCCCTTTTGAACATTAAAAAGTTAATGTCGCAACCGAGCCAGATCTGCCTGGTCATTAATTTCTTTTCTAATTAGTATCTACTAAATCAGATGTATGTTTTACAGAGTTTTCAAGGTACATACCTTAAAACCAGGGCCGGAATAAGCATGGTTAAACTAAGTCAATTAAATTATTAAAGTATGTGATGTAGATAAAATATTCTCAATAGCCTCTGCTTACAGAATTTGGAAAAAAAATTATGAATCACATTTAGACGTGTTTCAACCGATAAAACTAACCTACACTCAGTTCCCGATATTTTAATGACTTTGAAAATTTGAAACGAAAAAAGGATGACTAGCATTATTATGGTCTTTTTATTGTTTCATTCATTATCAGTTCAAATATTCGAGTATTTGTTTTTTTTAAAGCAATACATATTTACATGGGCACTGTTTTGAAAATTGTATTTCGATTTTTGCTATTTAATGGGCTATAAAATTAAGAAAAGTAAATGTTGGGAAATCGTAGGTGCCAGTTACAAAAATGTTAGCTATTTTATCAAGTAACAAACTGCCTGACTAACCATTGCATTCTGACGGCACACTCTTTTTATGTAGAAATTCCTAAAAATTTCAATTTAAAACTATACATGGTTAAAGCTCTAAAATATTTCTGTTTTATATCAAATGTTAATCAAATACAAGCTACTTGGGCTTTTTAATTAATTAATGTTTGTTGTGAGATCAATCTAAGTTATTTGAACAAGTGAGGGATGAGCGGCTCTTCTTATACTTCCCAAAATCAATGATTGGAAATGATTTGCTGAGGTTCATATTAAATGGCTCGTTATCGATCTTTGTCTTCATGGTTTGCGCTATTCATTGGAAACATTCTGCCGACTCACTGGCTCCGAAAGAATTTTTTGAAATTCCGATCTATTAAATCATAGAAGCCCTTTCATTGAATGCACTAACAAACGAGAAACGTTTTCTTTACGAATTTTATGCTTAATTACTTGTCTGTGGGCTGGGCATAGCTGCGAAATGCCATTAACTGGGGCTATATGGCAATTTCGAACTCAAACCACCTAATGGAAAAATGATGATAAATTTCATGTAACCCTCGAATTGATGTTTATCACCTACCCCGTAATGGAGTTAAAATGAAGGCAATCAGAGAGATTTTTTGGCAACTTGAATTATTCACAGGCAATATTATCAGCGCCTAGCAACGACCCCTTCATAAGCTAACAGTGTTCACCACCCGGTGGGTTTTAGGCCGGTCGACACATTAAAAATGACGATGAAAAATTAAATTAAATTTTTTTGCATCGAATTTATCCTCCGGCTGGCAGAGGCCTTCTGTTTGCCCGGGCATCCGTGAAATTCTGAGGCCCGGTTTACATTCAATTTATTCAAGTCTGCCCGAGCTTGTAACACTCAACGTAAATGAGAATGGACGCGATGTTGTGAACGATCCTCTCGACTCTTACAAATAAACACTTGAAGAGCTAAAATTGCCCATCGAGGGGTGGTCCTTCGCCCTCAGTATGATTTAAGGTTAATAAAGATGGATTATTTTTCACTTCGCCTTTTAGTAAATTACAATTCATAGTCCAGGTTGCAAAGACAATTCAAGTGCAACGTAAACATTATTTGTTAAAACACGTCACAAAATAAGTTATGTAATTTTATTTGTCGTATAATCAGTAGACGTTTCGAGTAGTAAAACATAATATAAGCCGTTTATTTTGAAAATGGATCAAATCCCTTTGTCAAAAATTTCCTTTACTAGCGAATACAACAAAGCGATAATATCCCAATAAGTTAAATCTTTAGTCCCTATTCTAATAATAATTATTACTTATTAAAATATGTACCTACTTTTGTATGTAAGTAAAGTAAAATTTCAGTTGCTATAGAAACAATTATTAAAATGTGAATTGCAAACACAGTACAACGATTACTATAGGAAACAAAAGAAATTATCAAAAGTCATATATGTAGTTATCTAAGTACGCAGTATTTTTCATTTACATCAAACCCATTATGCAAATAGGGCTTAAAAATAGCTGCGACCCCAAAATCCCTATTATATTTTTTTCTTTATATGAAAATCATTTAAACTTACAATTTTAAATCTGATCAAATCTTTAATGTGACTCCTAAAGGGCAACACACAAGGTCTGTCTAACAACTTAAAACTTGTTATCCGTTTTAAGTAGTTTTACTTGTGAGTATCTGAACTGCAATGCAACTTCAAGGGGGACGAAGTTAAAGACTTGGAAACATTTTCACAAATCGCTTTAGTTTCTTTATATCCCGAAGAGCAAGTATAACTTGTGAATCTAAAGTTGTGTAATATATTACCAAACCGAGGATTGTCACGTACGTAATTTTATTATTTTAATGTAACTTGGTCCATTATCATTACTTAGTACAGTCATGTCAAGTAATTAAAATTAAGAATTTAACCATTAATTTACCGTTTCGAAAACTACTGTATTATTTATTGTATTGTAAAATTTACGAGAAGTACTTTAAAATTAGTAATTTTTGTATAAGGTAGGATTTAAAAGAATAAATTTACCAAAATAACACTATTTTTTCTACCAGTTAGTTTAACAAAAGAGGGCCACTAAGGAGGGCCGAAAACTAATTACTATTGCACCGTGCAACGTATATTTGAATCAATTCATTTTATGTATGTATATATTTACATATATTTGAATCTTTAGCAATTTGACAATATAAATTTTAAATATAATATGTATTTGTTTGAAAACATTCAAATAATGCCAACTACAACATTTTTATTTAGACTGACAGAAAAAGTTAACGCTGTCTGCAAAGAAAGTTAAGTATAGTTGGATAGGCTATACTCTTGGTGCAAATATATAGATACTACATTTTATCAAACTGTCTTTCAGGGATTATACGAGTACATATAGGTAGTGAGGAATTAATGCTGACGGGGAATCTGTTGAATCCATTTTAAAAATACTTTTACTAAGCCCCCTTGAAAAATAGCGTGATGATTCAAATTGAAGAGGATTATGGAAATTATAGTACCTTCTTTGCAGATTTCCCCAAT
Organism: Eutolmus rufibarbis; assembly: GCA_963920795.1. Lineage (NCBI taxonomy): Eukaryota > Metazoa > Arthropoda > Insecta > Diptera > Asilidae > Eutolmus > Eutolmus rufibarbis. Next base: position 35,488,366 of record OY987205.1, read on the forward strand.
AATACTTCCACTTTTCACTTAAACATATAAAGGACAGTGGGACAATAACATTTTTCAGCGAAAGATTTTTAGTAGCACGCTATACCACGCTATACTCGCAGGTATACCTAAAATACAAGTTGGATTAAATATTTAGCATTTACAATTTTCTTTAATGGTGGTTCGATTTGAAAAGGTTCCAAAATTAGTAATTTAATTGCATTCTAAGTTATGCAAAAAAAAACACTATCCAGATCTGATAACCCGGTAAATTTAGGTTCCGTGTCACCTGTAAGTCAAAACATTTTAGTTTACAGCCGCTGGTAATAAAGAACTATAACAAATTGTGCGGCGGGGTGGCATTTTTCATCGGTATATTTACAGCATGATTTCCTTCCCAGTCTTGCTGTTTGCTGCACACCATAAATCCGTCAATTGTCATAAAATTGTGCTCCAATTGGCGTATTTGTCCTATTATCCAGCAATCATGCGAATGTTGCCCGATTACAACCGCCCGACTTTTTTACTTTGCCAGGGGTAGAAAAAATTTGCATAAAAACGTAGGGACGGTGCAGCCCAGCGCTATTCATCGTCCCAAAACGACTGTCCCTTGAGGAACCTTGTCATCCCCGAAAATGCGAGAGCAGCATATATCTTCGCGAAATTACTCGCCCTATCACCGGGGACTGCATTTGCCCTTTTTTTTTTTTTTTTTTTTTACGAGCGAGACGGGACTGCATGGCTAATGCTTTAATTAAAACGTTGCATTTTTCAGAAGACGAGGAGGGATTTAAGCAGTTTCATCTTCGCTTCATTATTTTGTGGAGGGGATGAATGGGCATCTAGGTCGGGTTCATTATTTGTTTTTACAGCCCGAATTTCGTCTCTAAGGTTGCCAGGGGTTGTTTTTCTGGGTGAGACGACAAATACATAGCAACGAAAAAACAACCTCGAAATTTTTTTGCCAATTTGTCGCGCGAAGTCAGCACGAGACAATAAATTGAGTGGTTTTTTGTTCGTGACAAGCGATTCACTTAGTTGTGTATCCTGATCACTCGGCAAATAAATAATTCGCGCATGCAACAGGCCGAGATGTTTTAATACCGAGGCAGACACCCATTCCCCTGATTAAGATGTATTCCTCACGAAAAGGAGGAATCGTGACTCCTAATCTTTCCCATTCGTCTGGTGGCTCTTTCAGTTCGGAAGAATAAATCGCCAGCCACCAGCAGTTGCCATGAAAAAGTTCCCCGGCCTAACCATTGGCAAGTAATTCGTTCCAGGGAGCCCCATCCCTTCAAAAACAGGAGCGGAGCGCCCTACATAACATTGTTGTATGTACATGATCTCCCAACCACACCAAGGAAAGTTTATTTCCGAAAATGGAACTCCATAGAAGCGAAGACAGTTGAAAACTTTTCAAACATTTGACATGGTCTTTGGCATGCCGGATATCCGAGGAAAAGGAAGATATGGCTCGCTCTTCCGTTTATTTTCGCAAAATAGCCCTTTTGTGCGCCACCCTGTGTGAATACGAGCATCGGAGCAGACTATGCTTGCATTATTCCTCCGAAGGACGCCGATGCCGTGTATTGGTCTCATATATTTAGAAGTTGGTGCGGTGAGCCACGACGCTTAAGGAATGAGTCGATTCCCGCACGTGGGATTTTCTTTGGCTGATAACAACAGACCGAACGAACCTCTCCAACTCTGAAGCTAATTTAATAATGCGAAAAACCGCTAATTTACTCCTATTTTTGGGGAATATAAACCATACAAGGAAATGTTTTCCTTTTCCCTTAATTATTCGTGCTAACCGCTGAAATAGACGTGCTGGGCGTGCCTATGTCCCAGCTCTAGCCCTAGGTCCTAGTCCTTCTGAACATTCGAATTGGATAATGGTTGAAAAATAGGCACCACACCCTGTCGTGACGGAAATTATCAATCGTCCTGAACAAATGAAATGAACGACGAGAAAATAAAGAAGAAGGCGAGTAAAAGATTTCTAGATAGCTTTCATCGCTTCGATGAGTTTTTAATTAAATACCGGAAATATCCTATCCAATAACGTATTACATGATTTTTACAGTGGATGATTTAATTTGCGCTCTTTATATGTACGTATTAAGTTATTGAAGTGTTAAACAGTATCAAGCACTGACTAAATTAAAACGATAGCATATGTCCTTTAGGTATTCGTACTTTAAGTTCGAAAAGTGTATTCAATTTTTAATTTAATTTTAGAGTGGGTAATCTAGCATGAATAACTTCAGAACGCGACGTCGGATTCGAGTGCGATTTTTTTTTCTGAAAAAATGTCGATCTTCCCATAAAAAAATATGCAGAACGACGGGCCAGAGTCAAATTTTGGGCATTGAAATTGTAATTTTTGAAGTTTGACGCGGTGGCTTCCGCTTGTTTGTTGACGGATTGGGTTGTGAAAGGTATGTTGAGAAAGCCTAAAGCCTCAGCTTTCTAACACAGTATCACCAATATCCCACCACGTCTCTGAAAGAATTTATAAAACATTTTCTGGGTTCACCTCCTTCAAATTTCCAATTGCGATTTTGGTGGTGAAGGTCCAATTTTAGGGGTAGAGAGGAGGGGGAAAGGCGGTCTCCGAGCAAACATTGATCACGAGACCATGTAGAATTGTATATGTAAGTCATTTGTTGATCGGTTATACTTACTGAGATATTTAACTTTGAACTTTCAAAAAACTACATTTTGATTTGTCCCGCCATAATTATGTATATTTCCAAAAAAAAATTCGTTGGGAGATGTGTCATAACCAAAACTTAAAAACCTTTTTTTAGAAAACATTTGAGGAAAAAATCCTTCAAATATATAAATTAAAACTAAATATCTTTTTTAATTTTCGACGTCGACAAACATTTGTCCTACGAAATGACAAGTCGAAAAAATTTAAAGTCCAATTTCTTTACTTTCAGGAATCTTTTAGTGTTTTTTGTAAAAAGATGGAAATACTTTAGTGTAAAAATATTCCCAAATTTTGACTTAATATAAATTAATAAAACATCTACAACACAATAGACTTTGACTCTTATAATTTTGTTTAACTTTTAATAGATTTCTCGAGACAACCAACCAGTATAATAACAAAAATATCGTAAAATTCCTTTATCATAATTTATAGGTGTAAATTTCTTTAAAAGGTTTAGATACTTGTCCTTCTGCTAATATATCGCACACCTACAGCTAAAAATTACAAATTATTGCCATACTGTGGAAAAGTAAGAGGAAAAACAAAGAGAGCCAAAAATTTAAAACTTTTAGATACACTTTTACATAAACATTGTTTATGCAAAACAAAGATACCTTCACATGTTCACATATTATTTTCGCCCAAATGGCTCTTGATGCTCGATTCCTAATTGACGTTAAGCTTGACGGGAGGTGATTTTAAGTTAAAGTTATTTAAAAAGGGCTTCTATTCGAGTTTTTCATGGTTTTTACATTAAATAAATATTTCACTTTGTAACACATCATTCCCCAATTCCGAATATCTAAACGGTTCGAGAAAAATATTAAAAGCCATACTCTTAATATATCTTAATTTCAAAATTTGCTTGTAACTTGGACGAACGAAAATTATCAAAAACCCTAAGAAGTTAATACAAAAAAGTGTAAAGTCTAAAAATATCCTTGAGGAGTAGAACAATCAAATTCGTAGCTCCTGCGTACATTTATAATTAGTATGCCACGCCTCATTTGAATATAAATTACGTAATTGTCCGCTAATTAGGAGTTCCTTTGTAAAGTCCAACTTCATTTTTGTAATACGCTAGAAATCCAGTTAAAAAGTGGGCTTAATTTCAAGAAGAACTAATTATTGAATAATTACGCAATTTATATTCCAACCGAGTTTGGCCGTGGATGAATTGTAAAAATGCATATTAAGCCGCCGCCGCGAGCTTAATTAGGTTCGTTCAATTAGTTCAGGTTGGCAGCAATGTATCCCATTTAAATTAAAACAAAAAATAAAATGGTAGGAATACCTTTCTTTTTCTTTTTTGTATGCTGGTGAACATTAACTCAGACAATTGAATGCTTTAAAGCTGAATAATAAAAGAACCATTATCAAGAAGGAAATCTTTATCCTATCATTCTTACAATTTCCAAATTAAACTGCCCTTTGGGCAATATGAAAGCACTTTGAAAAGGCGTAGATATTGCAGTCATTCTCAAATGGGCTAATAATCAGTTAATTCGTCCAACTTGCCCTGTAAAATGCCAATAAATAGACGAAGAATGTACTGAAGATTGGATTTATCGAGTCAGTTTATCGCTTCGAATTGGTAAATGTTAAGAACCCACAAAACTCTCTTAGTAGAAGCCAATCGTGCGGAAGGTCGGAAGATAAGGAAAACGCAGACCCGTTGTCATGGGTTCAATTTTAGAGTATAGAATGGCAAATATGGTTCATCGAATGGAAAATAAAAGCAATATTTTATATAATTGAACGTTCGAACCATATCTTAATCTATTAGGAAAGTTTTATGACAGTGCTCATGGTTGGTATATTGTATAGGTATTTGAGGTACATAATGCCTTTTAGACTTACTTATATTTATCATTTTTTCTAAAGTTACCCAATCGTCTTAAAAGAGTTTAAATACTTGCATACCTCATAAATTTCGTAATTCAACGATGCAGCACAACTTAATAAAAAACTCCTTCACTAAAATGAAATAGTTTTAAAAATTATACCAAGTTCAATAACATTTTTACTACTTTGCTTAATGTCTTTTGAGTTATTTCAATCTATTTAATAGGATATTAAAAATTTCATAAAATGTAGGGTAATTTCGTCTTTATCCTGAAAAAATATCTTCAGCATACAAAGTAAAAAAATAATTAAAAACTGTCTTAGAAGCGAGAACAAACTCGTTTACAATTTTCATTTTTCGACTAAAATTTTATAGGCATCTTTTAAAATATGACATTCAATTAAAATTGAAGGTCATAACCATGAATTTAAAAGCATTAAAATTCATAATCTTAGAATGCTATTAAAATTGCTTATTTATTGTGGGGGAGTGATACCAACATGAAAAATAATGTTAAGGAAGCCGCAACAATTAACCCAGATCCAAACATTTTTGGCACTAGGGCTAAATTTATAGATTTGGCCATTTGCCAATAGTTCCTCAAGGAATTATGGGAAGCAAAATATTTTTGTCAATCGAAAGTGATTCTGAAGAATCCCAATTTTGGAAACTTTTATGAATACGTCAATACTTTTAGATTAACGCAAAATTTGTCTAAATTGATAGAGGGCAAAATTTATAACTTAAAATTATCAATTTGAATAACAATCATTTGTATTGTTGAAGCTTGTTGATCTTCCATTAATTTTCCCTTAGATTTGGATTTGAGTCAGAAGTCTGCATGGCCTTAGGGGAATGAATAATAAATGTGATGAAAGGAAAACTCCTATTGAAGTCATTATCCTGGATTTCAGTGAGAGATTGCATATTTGTAGTAAGACGACTATGCGATTTGAGATGCAAGACGATGCACAAGACGGGAAGTAATGTAAATTTGGCTTTGTACAGAACAATTTCGTACGTGTAGCCCATGCCAACGAATATTGCATTCGGTGAATCCCTAGAACTCAAGAAAGGACCTACGTCGAGGAGCCATGATTATTTTATTATCAAATTCTGAAACCGAATATTCTGTTTCATCGACTTTTGCATGAAAGTTTATGCTTTACGGATCTCCATTTTTTTACTTTTAATAAAATCTATTCTTACTAATTTAGGAATAAAGCTGCTTAGCAAAAATCCTTTTACAGGTAAACAATTTTTTATCTCTTATAACATCTGAGCTTCTCATGTAATCTTATAAACGAACCCTATTAAAGTTTTCCACATTATTTATGCGTACCTTACCATTTTATTTTATCCTAAAGAATAGACAAACTTAAAGACTAAAAGGTTGGGTCTTATGCTTATCGTATAAATAAAAATAGTTAATGTGCAAAATGGTTTATACTATCTTTCATCGTATCATAAATACATATAAAAAGCCCAAAATTAATATGCTCCTGAATAAGAATATGAAGTATCTTAGACAATATTTCAAATGCATAATTTCTTGGTTACAAAAGGAAATAATGGATAAGAAGGTAGCACAATTTTAATATGTTATTTTTAATGTTTAATGTAATCAAGTTCAAAATTCAATAATGCTCAATAATATTGCGTCCGCAGCAAATTCTGTTCTTTCCTTTAACAAATTATTGCTTTTGTTTTGTATTATACCTATAATTTGCCTATATCGTCAATTAATATAAAAAAAAAAGATTGTTCTGAAAATTTCAGAATCTGTGTTACAAAAAGCAAGGCTAAATAGATGTCGGTAAATCAGGACTTATTATTGGTGAATAATGGACCTGACAAAGAGATGTATTTTTTGTTTTAGCCTTCTGGAGATACTTTCAATATTGCAAATTTACTTACGCAATAAAAGCGTTGAGCATTTTCTTGAAAATACAAGAACTCAAAAGATAACCACATAAATTTTAATACACGGAGAGAAATGATTTGCTAAAATATATTCAATCAATTTACTAATTCCACATTTGTAACATTTACTGAAAATTAGTATTGCAAAATTTAAACATATCATTGTTTTACAAGGCCAAGAAAATTTTAATTGAATCAATTCTGAACCTCTAGAATAGAATCGATAAAATTGTGATTGATTACGACAAATCTAAAACAAATAAATCCGGATTGATTTTATAATATCAGAATAAAAATAATCTTAAATTGATAAATGTAATAAAAAATTTACTAAAATTCGTTAAACTAAAAAAGAAAAGAAAATAAGAATTTAATACATTTATATTTACTGAAAAGTAGGAAATAACTTGATATAGAGATTTTACTGAATCAATCTTATCCTCGACTATTTTTCAGTAAAATAGGATTGATACTATCCAAAATATTTACTTGGTGTACTCGAGTGCGGCACAAGTACCGGCACCGGTAAATTTGAATTTAGTTCTGTGCTGGCGTTAGTATTTAACCTCAAGCCAACAGTGAGGCATATTCTTCCAGATGGAAGAATATTTTTTAAAAAACGAAATTTGTAAAAAAATACGAAATTTAAAATAAAAACAAGTACATTACATAAAGTATTGTTTTATTTATTTTTTCTTTTTAAAGAGTATGTTTGACCTTTTGCCTGATGTTTTGAATTTAAAGTGTCATGCAACTATTTTAAAAATAAAGTATTTTAGTGGTAGCATAAGAAAAGTAATAAGACAAGATTTAGCCGAAAACTTTCCTTAGTTACTATTTTCAAATTTATCTGCTATTATAATAAGTATATACATAAATAGCTATAAATAACTTTTACCAAAATTGGCCCTGAAACAATCAAAAGAGAATACTCTACAGATACTTATTTACTGTTTTCCAGCAAATTAAAAGATACATTTAGTAAATAAAGATTTATACCTTTCTATAGAATATATCTAATCAATTCAATATTTTTCTGATTTTAGTAAAAGAAGAATTGATTGCGGAAATTGTTTACTAATATTAATAAAGTTTTATTTAAATTCAGTAAAAATGTATTAAATTCTTTGCTATATATCACTTATTTATGATTAATTCAGTAAAATAATTTGATTAATTTTATCATAATTTTATCAAAGGTTCTATTTTCAACTTTTCTCGATTTTAGAAAATAAGCATTAAATCAATAAAATATTAGATTGACGCAAAACCAATAGCAAATTTGATTGATTTTACACCAAATTCGATTGATATTTCTTTCCGTGTAAAAGGATAATTAGTTCAAACCAACAGAGAAAAGTTATAAAATGAATGAAATATTACAACGACTATGTAATATCTAACTTAGTTTGTCTATCTAGGTAAGGGTATGGAAAGTTTTTGTAACTACATAAATTGCTACGCAATAGCTTAATGGAAATAATCTGACTTTCATAATTTCCAAATGGTTTTCTAAGGGTGATGCATATTCCAAACAGATGAGGTCCAACAGCTGTAGCAGCTCTGGAACGATTATGGTTCTCAAACCACATAACTGCAATACAATTTTGTATATTTAGAAGTTATAACTTGAAGAAAATCTCTCTGCAACCCGAATTTGTCTCCTTTATCTCTGGAATATTTTATGGCAATCAACTAAGTTGTGATCCCTAAGTGAAGTGAAATACATATTTATGAATATTCCAGCCGGAAGGTACTGAAATATTAAATCCATGAAGGATTGACACGGACAATCATCCCTTAGCATAGTATTACATCCTGGGTAGGGAGAGGGACACTGAACCCTTCGGATAAATTGATATCAATTTCATCACTGCGATCTCCCCCACACATGTTACTCGGTAAAAGTGGAAATTGCCCCAACAATTTGCGTCCTTCTGTACGTGTATCAGTTTGCAGTGGCTTTATATGAGATTAGTTTTCGGAAATTAACAACAGTAATTAGCAGAGGATTACGAAAATTGCAAAGCTTTCGATACTGAAACACTATTAAAGAGAAGCCTACTGGGCAATAGAAAAGGACGGCACTATGGCAACGCTTGCCTATGGAAGACAGGTAAGTCCGCTAAGCTTACCTAAATTCCAGTGAGAAATATTGATTTGAATTAATGTAAAATTAAGGAAAATTATACTTATTTCGTATATTCAAGTGTAACGTTTATAAATATCTAAATCTTTAAACAGTCTGATCTCTCTGTTGCACTAGTGCAATAGAAAAGAAATTCAGATTGTTCAAGACTGTTTTGACTATGGTGTGCACAAAGCATCAAAGAACTATGTCCTTGCTTTTAAAATGTTTCTTACCTTTCAAGAAATATTAACTTTTTTTTAATGAAAATTATTTTATAAGAGGTCAATCCATATATGAGGGGTATAGAAACAAAGGTGACAATATCCTCTTTTGTTGATTTTGTAAAAAACGACAAAAACCTGTATCTATAAAGATACACATATTTTTGACACTATCAGTCACGTTCATGACAACAGTGGAGATTGTCACCTTTGCTTCTATACCCCTCATATGTATGTAATCATATTAACATAAAATGATTTCAATCCAAAAACTTGATTAAATTGCGTAACACTTTCATTACAACTAAGAAAGCGATTCTTGATCAATATTGCCATGTATGTTTAAATATACATATGTACATATATTGTATATATGAAATTTTCCTGCCGGAGCAAAATGAGACCAAAAGTGATTCATTCCTTTTAGAGTTAATTAATATATAATACATAACTTTTACAATAAAGATGTCGTAACGGATGTTACATGGCATTTCAATTAAAATGATTCCTTATACATAGCTGAATTTCAAGGAATCGTACCACGTTCCATTATAAAATAGTCATCTCACTGAAGTGAATAAGAGTGTTTTAATGAAAAGTATCATAAATTCTAGAAGAATTCTCTAATTGGAATCGAAGATTTTATTTTCACTGAAATCAATCTGAATTTACATAGATCAAAACAACTCTTATCGATTTTTTTAAAGAAAATTCATAAAATACATTAAATTTACGGTTTATTACATTAAAGTTACAATCTTTATTGTTATTCTAGCTAAAAGTATCATTACTTTTACTACAATTATTCTGAGTATGATTAGCTTTTTCTAAAAATCAGTTTCTTCCATTTTCATAATAAAAATAAACAAAAAAATCAAAATCAAAGCTTTGTATGTTGAGTTACCTTTAAAAAATCCAAAGCACATTTGCAGATTCTAAATGTAAAAAGAAAAAAAAATATTTTTTTAATCTCCAGAAGGTTTAGTAACAATATCCTGCTTGTATTATCATATGCTCGATTTTCCAGACAGTCTTGCAAAAAATGTTGCATAGAAATAAATCGGACAAACTGAGAAGAGATTACTAAATCATAATTTTTGAAACTGCATTTTTGCAAAACAACAACTGATTCAAAACCTAAATGTTTTATTTCTCAGAAAAAGATTTATTTATATTGCACGTATGAACAGAACTAAGAAAATAACTTGTTAACGTCTTAAGCATGTTGCAACGTTTGCAAAATCTAGTGACAATGCAACACTTGCTAAAACGAGAAAAGAACAAGATAAAGCGAAAATGTAATTACCTCTGGCTGGAAAAGACCCTCGAAATCGAATTCATAAATAACATTGGTCACGTGAACCACCAGCCACATCTTGAATCGCAAAATTTGCGACACTGGGCTGTTCAGAATAACATTGGATTATCGTTTTCCGAATGGTCGATATACCGAATTTATTGCGTTATAAATGATAAGCTAATTACGCACATGCTGTCGAACTTTTATGCAGCCATTCAGTGGAAAGATTAAATCGATTGGCTAATTTGTGTCGTCAGTTTCCAATTACACATCGTTTTCGATAAAGCACTCCAATAAATATCTCTATAACTTCTACATACAGCCCGGATGGATGGAAATGGACATGGTTTTCTTTTTTTAGATGTTTGGAAAAAAAAATCTTCATATTGTTAACTGCTCACTTGATTGGAGTATGCTGACCAAGATTTTTTTTTTAAACGTGCATCCATCGTCCATTCAATGTGTAATTTAACAAGAAATATTTTTGCTCACTTAATAAAAAGAATTATTTTTACAGCTCAAATAAATTTGATATTTGCTTTCATTCATTTAGCTTTTATATACATATCTACACATATAGATTTAAGGATAATTAATGGTTTAAATATTCAAAGACAAATGTAAAAAATTGCAGTGCTTTAACCTCAATGGCCTCAAAAATTAAACTACCAATGCTTATTGGATTTTAAGAGAATCAAGCTGCATTACGAACAAAGAAGAACATAGATAAAAAATCACATTTAATTGTGAACTGGAATTTAATAAACTTTAATAAATTTTCAATTGCAAAAGATTGTTTTCTCAAGTTGTGTGAAATGTAGCGCCGTCTTGCTGGAAATGGACATTAGACACAACAACGTGATTCAAGTTTACCCATTAGAAGTAACTTGACATTGATTGATTAGCCCACAATGAAAATTTTGCCCAAAATGTACACCAACAAAAACACACTTTTTATGTATGTGACGATTTCATGAATTTTTATCATACCATATATAATAATTTTGGTTATTAACGAATAAAACAAAAAAGAGTTTTTGGAATTCCACTTTTTGGTTTATCAATAACACAATTAATTTCATCAAATTTTTTGAGTAATCTTTCAACTGAAGACCGATTTGGCCAATTATTTACATCAAAAACGTAGCGAATTTTGCGATGGGTTTTTTCGCTCATCGCTCATTTTTATCATAAGCTTGAGTAATTTGATTAACGTCGATTTTTTTCTCTTTAATGCTCGTTTAGTTAGTATCAAATTCACAGCCTGCTTCTCCTTGCTAAAAATTTTGAACCATAAGAAAAAAATATGAATCCAAAGGAAACACACAAAGAAGTAGATAAGCATGTATTATATGTACACAGATGAATTGGCAAAAATATTTTTTTCTCTTAAGAAGTTTTCCACAAAAGGGAGCAGGGAATTGTCATCCAAACTTAGCCCCAAAATGATGACTATGAATAAACTGGGTATTTTCCAGAATACTTTTCGAGCTGTTTTGTTTTCTTTTTTTATTTTCCATTTTTACACAAGGGAGACATTCTCAATTATTATTCCCCGCGAGAACAGAAAATTCCATCTAAAAGATAAATTCATCTTCTATAAGACAAAACTAAGGAAAGAGACAGAAGGGAAAGAAGTTACTGAATCTCGAAGTTATTAGCAACTCTTCGTTCCACGTATTCTTACGTCTAGCCCACTCTAGCTTACTATCCTAAATGCCATTTTTCCATTTATCATTATCATCTAGGATTTCATGAAAAGAGAGGAACTTCCCAAAATATTTTCGAGTGTTCGTGGTGCTAGGCAACGCTAAGCGTCCTCAAAGCCACACAGCAATTATGGGACTAAAAATTTTCTTGCTCCATTTCTCCTCTTAATAACGTTCGCCATCGTACAATGCTCTTAAAAAAGTTGCAAAATGTCAAGGACTCGACCATACCTTTTTGTTCAGCAGAATACCGAAATAACGTTTCCGCTTTGCGTCAATAAAAATTTAATCAAAATCGCGGTCGAAGTGTGCAGCTTGTGAATCTCGTAAAATTTTTACTTTTGCCAGATGATTTTAGACTTCTTCGTCCTTGGGAAGACAGGGTGGGTCATTTCTACCCATTCCTAGGCCCAGTCGCTGGCATAAAAAACGACGAAACCGCACCTTGAGCACACAAAAACGAAAAGCTCAATAAGTCGTTATCCCAAGTTCAAATGTATGAGGAAATGTACGTGCCGAATGATTCCTGGGAACCAACACATTTATTCATTTATTACATAGTCATCTTTTCGCATGCGAACACCTTTCACATTATGCGAAGTAGGAGACCAAAAGTCATACTCCCATCATCCCCGAACATGGCCACGGCGATAGGTTTGCAATATTTCGATTGATTTTTTAGTGTTGGCTTGGCCATGCATGGGTTTGTGAATAGATTGAATATATTCATCGCATGTATAAAGGGGGAATATGGAATTTGATGTTTAGTTTGACGGAAGCACCGGAAACGCCTTTCTTATGGGCAAACATTCCCCCAGCTGGCTTACTCTTTATTTACTCAAGGGTTGTTTATGTGTTTCGCAAAAGTAATTTTGCTCTCTGTTTCAATATTTAAATCTGAAATTGCTTTTATTATTGACTGAATCAAGTTATAGCACAGCATATTTACTACAACTATTGCTTTTTAGATTGGGAAAGGTATATTTATTGAAAATTATCATGAAAATAAACTAACAATAAATGTCAACTCTCACAATTTTGTGTTATGATTTATGCACTAATTTAATATAATAAAATAAAATTAATATTCCAAATAACATACGTTAATAATACCTTATTATTATTCTGAGAGTTGTATACCTATGGTTCATTACTTGTTTAAAAAATAATAATAGAGTTTGCACATGAGCAAGTAAACGCGTAAATATATAGGTCAACATCTACCTTTAGATTTAAAACGTATGTTACTATTAATCAATTCGGGGATTAAAACTGCAATCCCTCATTATTAATATATGTGCGTTTATACAGAAGTCGGCTTAAATTAGCAGAACTCATACCATTTTTAAAAAAAAAATTATTCATTAATAACCTTTTCTAGTACCATTTTTATTTTCGACAAACTAATTCCTCTATCATCATGGTTTCAGCCCTTAGGTATTAATTAAACTATAATACACTAAAGATGTATTCAACGACGGAGTATTAGCCTTTTCCATTTTCATTCCTTTCCCTTTCGTTGGTTAATTAAAAACTAACCACAAAAACAAAAACTTACAGAAAACTTTATTCCCCTATTAACGACTATCTGGCACGTCAACAAGTCGAAAAATGTGAAATGTGTTTTCCAAAAACACTTTTAACTAATTTTCATGGAAATCCAATAAAGTTAAGCAAAAAGTTTTGTACTTAAATCAGAAGACTGACTGTAACTTGATTTGTCTACCAATTTTACGTAATTTTATTGATTTCATTAAACATACCAAGATGAAATTATGTTGGCACTTTGATATATTAAATTAGATACGTAGGTATACTTAAAGACTTCTCAATCCTCCTGTTACGTACCTTTATCGGTATATATGTATTATATTATATAGCAAACAAAATTTTAAGATTTTCTGCATAAATCGAGCGTTTTGACAAAATAAATACAATTATTATTAAAAATTACAAATGTGAGAATTGTCGGAACAATTGAGTAGGGAAAATAATAAGTTTTTTGAGTGTTGAATTAAACTGAGTTTAAGTTTACTATGTATTTAATTTTCAAATATGTTGTACATATTTAGATATGAGACCTACAATTCTCCTTATGTTTAATATATCCTGCACTCCTAGTTAAATGATATTTTTGCTGACAATATCGATAACTAAAATAGTTTTTGAGTCTTCCCAAATTTAGAAAGTCAAATTTTAAAGAATTTCCTGGGTTTTCAAGGTCGCTAGTTTTAAATCTGCTATTGAGAATTTTAATATTTGAGTCAGAATAGTGACTGCATTTCAACTTTAAGGTAACAATTACTCCGCATTTGTTTTATACATAAAAACTGAAGGTTCAAACTTCTTATATGTAGTAACGTGTATACTGAGTAATTATTTCTGCCCCAAATCAGTCGGAAACTTTGATCCAATTCTTGGTTTAGGTATCTTTTTCATATGTACTCTTACATTATGTTCCCTAATAATGTTAGGGAAGCACGAAACGCTCCGAAATTAACCGATGTCCCACTGTCTTCGCAATTAATATAGTTTATCGCCTCGCACTTTTAATTAACGTAATAAACCGCACCGAGCTTTCATCATGTGTTGAGCAAATACATTTCAGCCGCTGTTCTAATGACCAAGACTTGAGTGAAACAAATTGCAGCACTTAAGAAACTCATTTATCAAGGCCAAAGTCTGGAATTATCTAGATACAACCATTCCGCGAATAGTCGGGGGAGCGTCTATAAATCAAGTGTAGCTTATGCTTTTGATTTACGTTAGGTTTCTATTTGTATTCCTCGTACTTGTTCTGTTTGAATTAGTTTAGTTAGGTCTAGTCTAAGACTTTAATTTACTTATTCCATCTCCGTCGAAAACTTTGTAAAATCTGCTACTATGTAGTTTCAGACATAACTCATACGAAAATTACCTTAAGAAAAGAAATCTGATCGTCGTTTTATGAATTCAATTAAAATTTAAAATGTAATCAGAGTAAAAGGAAGCAATTCTGCCAAAATTGTGCCTGGGAGAATTGGAACAATTCTCAGAAAGCTTTTTAAGTGCTCGTTTTGGAGGTGGTTTAAAAGACTTCCAGCAAATGTACTAGAAATAATTCGGAAATAAACGAGAACTTTTAAGGAAACCAGAACGTTTAACAACTCCAACGTGGGCGAAATTTCTCAGTACTGAAGTATAATACAAGGTCCTCTGACAAAGTAAGCTTAATTGCAGTCTAAAGCGACTAAACAGTCGAAATGAGAGCATCCCATAAAAATCTGCTTTAATTTCACCATTCCTAAAAAGGTATGTTTTGGTAAGTTCTCGGTTACTATAAAATTCTGGGAAGAGTAAAACGTTTCGCATTCTCATTTATCACTCAGATATTTGGTAAAGTTCACCATCGTTATAGTAGAAAACTGAACAGTACGCGGATATTTTGTAAATTTCAATGGACGTAACAAATTATAGGCTAAAAATTACATTAAAGGAGTTCATTAATTACTGTCAAAATTTGCTCTGTAATAAGAGCTCAAGATTTTTACCAGAAGTATGCTGCAGTGAAATTAAGCTCTTACTAGGACCCTTTAAAAATCCTCAAATTAAACTTCAACGGCTCATGAAACTTCAATTTACGAAATGACTTCTTTTCTTCCAAAGAACTTCGATAGAAGCAGTGTCGTAAAGATGTCGTATCTTAGTTTACTAGTACTTTTACAATCCAAAACGTTTTTGAAGTAAAACTTTACGATTTTATGGTTTAAATTTAGTTCCAGGTCTCCGAGAGTTTGATGAAACGTTTTAAGAACATTATATTATCAAAGGTGTTGAATAAGCACAAAATAATTATTTTCCCAATGTTCTGCTACAAAGTATTGGTAAACATTCACAGAAAATCCTTAATTTAAAAAAACAATTGCATTTCCTCAGTTAAAACAAATATGTGCTTGACGGTATCTAAATCTTGTTTTTGACTTTAATTGCTTTCTTGCATGTATTCTTATGGAAATGTTATATAAGTAAAAGGTGCAAACATCTTTGAAGGTGACGATTTCATCAAAAATCTTCAAAAAATCACTTTTTTACTTTTATGGCAAAAAAAACAAACAACAATTAAAAATAATAAGCTGGCAATTATTGCCACAAATTAAACAAATATTTTATTTTATATGTTTTGTTCTTACTTTGTTTATAAAGAAAACCACTTATCCAAGAAAAATTTTAAATACGGGTTAAGAATTGAATTTTTTGCATTGTACCAAATCGTTTACATTTCTTTACCAAATCTTTAAAGAATATTTTTAAAAGTATTATTAATGAAATATTTAAAAAATGCTATATTAATTGTTAAATTTTGCTCTAAACAATCCTATTTGTCAACCTTTATTGATGCTGGCAAAACAAAGTATTCAATTGTCCTCCAATTGACCTCTCAATTGTTTCGACGCCTAAATAATCGCTAGAAGGGTCGTTAAAGAGCTAACTTTATATAAATTATTGGATAACTCTAAACGCAAACTTTTATGCCTCTCTGTTCACAATAGCGCCCCGTGAACTTACGAACTTGGTCTATTAATTACGCGTTTCTTGATAAATAGTTCGCCCAGAGCTGAATTGCCCTTTCATAGGCAAAGGTCGGCACTAATTATATATTCACATTAGATACTCATTGCCGCCCCACTTTTAATGTTTATGGAGAAGGTCTAGGTCTATTCCATTATTAATGGAAACTATTAAGGTGAAAAATTTTTCACTCAAACTGATAAAGGTGAAGTAGAGAAGTGGCTTTTGAAAGATATAACACCTCTGGTTTATTTGCAAATTCTGGAAAGACCTCCCATACCGGCGCTAAACTTCTAATACTGGGATTTTAAGGGCCCGAAGGGAATTAGATAATTAATTCGCTTTAGAAATATCCGCTTTCTATTCATCGAGGTCGGGTATGTGTGTGAGGCTCATTATTCGCCGTTGTGTCGTAACATTGAAGCAAAAATTCTGTAATCATCGCCGAAATTTCTTATGCATAAGTATAATAGTAAGGGAAGAAGGCTTATCTGAGATTATAGCAATTTACTTGTACCATCAGATTTCTTATCTCCAATATAGCGAAGAAGAGAACCTTTTATTTGAAATTAACGTTGTAATAGCGAAGGGGTTTTAAAAAGAGGTACCCTTTGTCTTGGGAGACGGGGTTCTTGTATCGGGCCCTAAGTGCAGGTATAAAACAAAGATTTATTCAAGAGATGAGACAAGGTTATAGCGTGCGCATCCAAGCCTCGACCAGAGCGGGTATCACCCGCAATGGCCGCAATCCCCCATTATGAATAAATTATTTTGAGTGTCTGCAACCCACTCAGGGGCGATTATGGACCTCACAGCCTCCGCAAATGAGGAAGCGAAAAGTAAACAATTACAGCTCCTTCCCACCCTGTCCCAGGATGACCTTTTTTCTTCTCCTGCAAGTCCTAGTCGTTCGTCTTAAATATTTAACGAGCACAGGGTGAGGATGAACTAAAATCCATATTAAGCCCCTCCACTCGGAAGATAGCTGTTGCTTTGTTGGGTCTTATTAGGCTAATGAAAGCTATCAAAGGACTTGACATTGCTCATTTTTTCAGGAATCTTTCTCAAGGGTAATTATTATTATTATTTTTTTTTTTGCTGGAGGTTATTTACACGCAGCTTCTCTATGTGACAGTTGCCAGTGCAAAGTCATACATCTTTTTTGTATGCATTCTTTAATATTCACAGGAGCTATGTCTTTTCTTCAGCCAGGGTGACGCGAACTGTTTGCCGAGGAAGGTCTAATGGGGCTCTGAATGGGGCCACACGTGTATGCTCGACGTATGCAAGATGCGCTTGGCACCTTGGCAAATTAATCAACGAATTCATGCCAGAGCAAATTTCACACAGAAAAGGTGAAAAATTATGTAGGAGGCGTGTGTGAGAAAATCCCACCAGGCATTAAAGCACATATTTACGTTTACGGCCGAAGTGCTTACTGTCCAGAACTGGGTGCATAATCTGCTTAAGCTCTCATAATATGTTTACTGCACGAACCAAACAGAGCAGCAGAACAGATGATTAAGAGCTAATGTGCCAGTTCCCCCGGGCGAGGAACATAACATCCCGGCTGGACTCCAGGAGCGGTAAGCTTCCAATAAACTGCCTTTGCTAAATTCATTGCATATAATTTTATGGCGCCATTCATTTCGCCGGAAGAGGACTGAGTTGCTACCGTGTTTTATGAACAAGCAAATCCGGCGAAAAAACACCATGGAGGCGGGTGTAAGAGCCCAAGAAATCTAAAAAATTCTATACTAGAACAGATAAAACACTTTAAAATTGAGTCCATAGTTCCTGAAATGTGCGTAATAATTTGCTGATATTACAAAAAAGCAATGGGGCTAATCCCCGGAACATCGGGGCGGCGCAAATGATGAATGTGATTGATAGGAAGCAATAACTCGCGCGCAGCACTAGACTTGAATCAATAAATACTTTTCATCCAATAAGCTTTCCTGCTCCCTTTCCGCCCTTTCCTCTCAAGGGCAGCTCCAGTTGGCTGATGTCCCCGGAACTCGAGTCAGCTTGCTGCCTTGGTGTAAATTTAATGTTTGTGTTAATTTAATTAGTCACCCTGCTCCTCGAGAAAAGGGCCTTCCTGTTTTCTATTCGTGGTGTTGTGTTGTCATGCAAAACTTAATGGTTTGGTGCTATAAATTACCATAAATAATTTAAATGCATTTCAGGCAAAATATTAGACATTACTACATACACTAAGGCATGAATAAATACACTTCTCCCTATATCACGGGATACTATAGTAACTAGAGCTAAACGATTTTATAAACAACTATAGCTAAAAGTACCCGGAGTTTCCTAGATTAGGTTTATATCTTATATGAATAGATACATACATATAAATTATTAAGGTATCAAACAGAACACAGACTGGGCATCTTATTAAAAGGTTGGAATAGAATCAATTCAGGACCCGGCATTTTAACATTTGTGCAAATTTGAAAAACCCAGCTTCGTACGGCACAAAGCTCCAAAATCTCGTACTCTATTCAAAACGATTATTGATAATGCATAAATGAGAGTCTGAAACCCTTAAAACCCACGTTATCGATTTTCGTGGAAATTTCTTAAAGTTGAAAATTTAAAGCCATCATTTTAAAATCCGCCATCTTTTCAATATTTCAAGTACATAGCTCTATCTAAATTTGACCTCTCCATTTACAGAGGTCAATTTTAAATACATAGATCTATACAAGATCATCTACTATTTGGCATGTCTGCGAAAATAATATAAAGTAAAATAGCTCATACTTACATATGTACGAGTACCGTCTTTAGTGTTTTTTATACGATCAAAAAAGGTCACATTTGGGAGTGTACTGAATAGAAAAATGGAAAGAGTAATATTGAAACTTTGTGCACTTTTTTATAATAATTTTAAGATTACAAGAGTTCATTGCGTTTCAAAATTTTAGTTATACATTTATATTTGTTTCAATATTATTATTTCAATGACGATAAAAAAATATAATTTATCGCATGAATTTTGACACAAATCTGAATGAATAGATAGCATAGAACAGAACTCCAGGAATATATTCTAAAATGGTATTAGAATCAATGAAGCAAAACAAATTTGTAAGTTCTAACACTACACAATTTATAAACAGCCGTTTATTTTGTATGATCTTTCCTGTTCACAAACCAATTGTACATATGTATATCAAAATAAAAGAAGAAAGTGCAAGGAATTATAAAAAGTTGCATTTATAAAACTCCTAATACAAGTGTATTAATATGCCAAAATTACTTGAAACTCACTTAAAAGTGCGACAATGATGAAATTTATTATAATGAAAGAAAGAAACCATACATTGTTGTCGCTAATTTTCTGAAAAAAGTGAAATTTTTCCCTATTATAAATGCACTGAAAATGAATCAATAATGTTTTAATTGTTTAAGGTCATAATTTAAAAACTCCCAAAGGATAAAAACAGAACCAAAGACTTCATTCTTTCGAGTATAAGGTCTCTGATGGAAATCTTGTTCCAATTCATCATTTGCAATTTTAGCTTAAAACATTTTGTTTTGTTTTTATAAGTTTTTGAAAAATTCACAATAGTGTATGAAACTTTTTTTTCTTCATTTATGCGTCACCACAGATTTAACCACATGAAACAAATGAACTATCGGCATTCGACTTTTGTTTAATTCGATTCAACCAGCGCAGTATAATTTGAAAGGATTTTCATATGATATGAAAACTTCTTTTAATTAAAATAACTACTACTAAAGACTAAGTTATGCAATGTTTCACCTATTCCAGTATCATCGCTCACTTTTATATAAATGTTAAAAAAATTACACTTAGATAGAAACAAAGGAGGCTCATATTTTAAAATAAAAACTTGACTTTAAAAAAATGGTTTTGCTTCAATCTAATATAAACTTGGATATAAGATGATCTGCCGTATAGTTTAATCATGTGTTATTTGAAAACAGAAAACGTAAGGAATTTTTGCAATTTTTATGAGGTAAAAAGAAATAATAGATAATTTTAACCCTACAAAGGAAATCAATCTCGTGAATATCAATTTAAAAAGAACATTTTTATTAAGCTCCTTTGATATTACTCTGGATGCCAATTGCCCCTGAGGCGGTAAATACCTAAGCATTCATCATGCTTCGGCGATGGGCAGACCTAATCTCGCGAGCTGGTTGTCAGATGGAACTCCAAAAAGAGAGGAGAAGAAGAAGAAGGGTGGCTTTTCGAATGCGAGGCATTAACGGTTGGCACGGGCTATTGTAAAGAGCGTTCACTAGGACTTGCAAATAAATATCGAGTATTTAAAGGGAGTTGTTTTGATCAGGTTTTCCTCGATTCTCCTCGTACCCTTTAGTGGTGACCCCGACGTGATTGCGACTATTGCACGCATCAAAAAGATATTTTTGTCGCGAGTGAGTGCTTTTTCGAACAAAAAAAAAAAAAAAAAAAAACAATGGCCAACCCAAATGACGAGGGTGACCGCGTGGCTGACGAAGCCCCAATTGCGGGCGAAGCACAGGTGCACCGCATCGGAGTGCGTGTACCGCCTTTTTGGCCAGAGGAGCCCGCTTTGTGGTTTGCCCAACTCGAGGGTCAATTCGCCCTCAGTGGAATTACGCAGGACGCCACAAAATTTTACTACGTCGTTTCCAACTTGGACACCAAGTACGCCGCGGAGGTGAAGGACGTCATCATACAACCGCCGGAAAAGGACAGGTATGGCTACCTCAAGGCTGAATTAATAGCACGTTTATCGGTTTCGCAGGAGATGCAGATGCGTCGTTTGCTCGAGGGAGAGGAAATAGGCGATAGAAGACCCTCCCAGTTTCTTAGGCATTTACGAGGCCTCGCTGGGACTTCAATCAACGACACGGTTCTTCGTTCTCTTTGGCAGGGACGGTTACCTGTCAACGTGCAGGCTATTTTGACTTCTCAGTCCGACATGTCCCTCGAGTCGGCCGCCCAGTTGGCCGATAAAATTTGCGAGGTCGTCATGCGCCCCCCTTTTGCTGGCTCCGTGTCGGCATCGAACGAAAATAGGCTCCGGGAAGATATCGACGGTCTACGAAAGCAGCTCGCGGCATTGCGGCGCCCGAATGCTCGAGAGTCTTCGCCAGCCAGCCAGGCGAATCGTCGCCCACGTTCCCGCTCTAATTCAAAAAATCGCGCGGTGGGAATATGCTGGTACCATGGAATTTTTGGCGCTCAAGCCCGAAAATGTCGCGCCCCATGTAGTTTCGTTTCGGGAAACGTAAGGGAGAGTCGGTAAGTGCGACCGACGAAGACAAAAACAAACCGCGCAGATTGTTCGTTACAGACAAAAACACTAAACTTATGTTCTTGGTCGATACAGGTGCTGACGTGTGTGTGTTTCCGCGATCGCGTATTCAAGGAAGACCCTCAGCCGCGAATTATTATTTATCCGCCGCAAATGGAACACGTATAGCTACGTACGGAACAATTACTATGTCGCTTAATCTAGGTTTACGCCGTGATTTCGCTTGGCGTTTCGTCATCGCGGACGTCACCAGGCCAATTATTGGAGCCGATTTACTTTCTCATTATGGTCTCATGGTGGACTTGAAACGATGCCGACTTATCGACGACGTTACCGAGTTATCGGTAATTTGTAGGCGAGCACAACGCTGCGAACAGCAAGGCATCAAAGTCATTTTTAAACCCGAAAAGTATCACGATCTCTTGAAGGAATTCATCGAGATAATTCGCCCTGGCGGTAGAATCAGGGAAACAAAACATGCAACCATGCATTTCATTAGGACGATACCCGGACCGCCAGTTGCTTGCAGACCGCGCAGGCTTGCGCCGGACAGGCTCAAAATAGCAAAAGCAGAGTTCGACGAGATGTTGGGGCAGGGTGTCGCACGCATTTCGGACAGTTGTTGGTCATCCGCCCTCCATTTAGTCCCGAAGAAGTCTGGAGGATGGCGCCCTTGCGGTGATTACCGTGCGCTAAACGCACGCACTGTTCCGGATCGCTATCCTGTTCCGCATATAGAAGACTTCGGACAACATCTTAAAGGTAAGATTGTTTTTTCCACTATAGATCTGGTGCGAGCTTACAACCAGATCCCGGTAAATCCTGAAGACATTGCGAAGACCGCAATCACAACACCGTTTGGCCTTTTTGAATTTCCGTTCATGTCGTTTGGCTTACGAAACGCGGCCCAAACTTTTCAACGCTTTATGGATGAAATTTTGCGAGGACTCGATTTCGCATATGTATATATTGACGATATACTCGTGGCATCAGCGTCCGAGGAGGAGCATAGGAGACATTTACGATTACTTTTCGCCCGCCTTTGCGAGTGCGGTGTGGTAATAAATGCGGAAAAGTCTCACTTCGGGAAGTCGGAAGTGCAGTTCCTGGGTTTTTCGGTTTCGGGAGACGGCGTGAAACCATTGCCCTCCAAAGTCAAGGCAATACTTGATTTTCCACGCCCGGTAACGGTCAAACAGTTACGCCAATTCCTTGGTATGTTGAACTTTTATAGACGATTTATGCCCAGCACAGCATTAATTCAAGCCCCTTTGAACGAGTGTTTGTGTGGGGCAAAGCCCAACGGAAAGGACATGATACAGTGGACGTCGGAGCGCGAAGTGGCTTTCGGAGAGAGCAAGGCGGCGTTAGCTCGCGCGGCTCTTTTATCTCATCCTGATTCGTCCCTGCCACTAGCTGTTTTTACAGACGCTTCGGACATAGCCCTCGGCGCTGCTCTTCAGCAGAAAACTGAAAAGGGTTGGGAGCCGCTATCATTTTTCTCAAAAAAGTTAAGCTCCGCGCAGCGTAAGTACAGTGCTTTTGATCGGGAACTGCTCGCGGTATACAGTGCGGTTCGACATTTTCGACATTCGGTCGAGGGACGACAATTCGTTATTTTCACAGACCATAAACCACTGACATTTGCTTTCGGTCATAAAGCAGAAAAATGTTCTCCGAGACAGTTCCGTTACCTCGATTACATCGCGCAATTCACCACCGATATACGGCATGTTTCCGGAAAGGAAAACGTCGTTGCCGATGCCTTGTCGCGCGTGGAGGCGGTGTGTGGGGGCATTGATTTCGAGGCTCTGTCCCGTTCGCAGGATGACGATGAGGAGCTGAGGCAGGTCCTTCGCGAGAGCACCTCGTTGAAACTCAAACGTATTCGTGTGCCCGATACTCAGGTGACACTTTTTTGTGATACTTCCACAAGTACGGACCGACCTTTCGTAACGGCACCCTTTCGTAAGGTTGTTTTTGAATCACTACACAATCTTTCTCACCCCGGACGACGAGCAAGTGTGCGACTGGTCGCTCAGCGTTTCGTTTGGCCTGAGATGCGCCGAGATTGTCTGCGATGGGCTCGGGAGTGCCTACAGTGCCAGCGTAGCAAGGTGCATCGCTATGTGCACCCACCCGTCGGAGGATTTGCTGCTCCAAGTGCGAGATTCGAGCATATACATGTGGACATCATTGGCCCACTACCATATTCACGCCGATGCAAGTACTGCGTGACTTGCATCGACCGTTTCACGCGATGGCCCGAGGCGTTTCCAGTTGAGGATATATCCGCGGAGACTGTGGCTCGAACCATTTATACTGGTTGGATTTCCAGGTTCGGAACTCCTTTACGCATAACCTCAGATCAAGGTCGACAGTTTGAGGCTGATTTATTTCGCGAACTTGCTGACCTGGTGGGAATGAAGCACCTAAGGACTACGGCATACCATCCTGCTGCCAACGGTCTCGTGGAAAATTCGCACAGACAATTGAAGGCAGCTATTAAATGCCATACCTCCGACGATTGGACGACAGCACTACCGACAGTACTCATCGGTATGAGATCGGCCTGGAAGGACGACGTCAACGCTACTTCAGCAGAACTGGTGTATGGGGAACCTTTACGTCTGCCTGGACAATTTTTGGCACCACACCAAACTTCGAATGCTGTTTGCAATCCAAGTAGTTTGGTTGTTCGTTTAAGACGACATTTCGAGCAGTTGCAACCTGTTCCAACTTCAAGGCACGGAACAGGGCGAACTTTCATTTTCAAGGATCTACAGACGACTTCACACGTTTTCGTGCGTGTTGGTGCAACTCAACGACCATTGGACCAGCCTTATGAGGGTCCATATCCCGTCATTTCTCGACATGAGAAGTTCTACGTGGTTCGTGTCAGAGGCAAGGACAGGACCATAACGATCGAGCGATTGAAGCCTGCTTACGTGGCAACGACCAACGACGAGAGGTTTCCATCAGCATCATCACAATCGCCAGATGTGGAACACCGACCAGAGCAGCGCAACGGAAACTCGAGCCGACGTGTCCGGTTTGAGGACGAACTATAACAACGAAATTCTTTTTCTTCCCTTTCCTCTAGACTTAAACCACTGCCAAGGGGGTGATGAGGCGGCAAATACCTAAGCATTCATCATGCTTCGGCGATGGGCAGACCTAATCTCGCGAGCTGGTTGTCAGATGGAACTCCAAAAAGAGAGGAGAAGAAGAAGAAGGGTGGCTTTTCGAATGCGAGGCATTAACGGTTGGCACGGGCTATTGTAAAGAGCGTTCACTAGGACTTGCAAATAAATATCGAGTATTTAAAGGGAGTTGTTTTGATCAGGTTTTCCTCGATTCTCCTCGTACCCTTTACCCCTATTACGCTTATGCATTTTTCATTATATTTCAATTTTATCCTGCTGGATAGTTGTAATTTTCTCGAATTTTCCCATGACACTTTGTAATATATTTGCGTGCTTCCAAAGAATATACCCCTTATTAAAAAATGATTCAATAAATCTCTCTTGGCGTATGCTACAATAAATTACAGCAATTGCTGAAATATCCCAAGGTCTATTCCCTCGAAATGGTAGGGTCATATACCGAGGGTTCCCAATTCACCGGAGACTTGCATTTGTTATGAGGATATGACGGCCCCAAAGCCGTTTATCGCATAAACCAAAATTTTCCTGAGACCTTCTTTGAATACCCATTTCAATTTATTCGAGATTTCTGGTCAAGTTGCCACCCCTGTTGTCATCCCCGGTATAAAATGAATGAGCGTGAGGACGTCAAGCAAAACCATCCTCGCCTGGACGTGGTCAATTGGGGCTGTTCTGCGGTTAATGGCGATGGCCACTTGTCTTCTCTTAGTTTGCAGCTGCTGGCCAAGTACTCGTATAATACTAAAATTGTGCTGAACAGCCAATTTGTTTACTTCCCTCGCTCGACTTTGATTAAGTTTTGTAGAGAACAATGCTTGTCTCATCACGAATGCAAATTTGACTATATAAGAACAAGTCGATGGAATTACGAGAGGACATACATATTTGGGACAAAGTCATATGTCGGCTTTAATCAATTTTTGGTACCATATGCTAAAGAATTTTACCCTCCACTTGATATTGAAGTATCTCCAACATTTATTCCGCCGTTTGAGACAATGAACGAAGATTATTGGAACAAAAGCACTAAATATATCCTTGCAAAGAACTGATTTTATGCAAAAACCTTTTATTCTATGATGGTATGGAAAAAGACCCTGTAATGGTTTAATTTTAACCTCTATCTATCCTGCTCAATTATTAGACCTCGTACAAATAAACTTTAAAAAATATTCAACAATTTCATAGCTATAATATTATTAATATTTTATACACTTGTTCATAATTGATGTAGGTACATACATATACGAAGTCATTGCGCCTAACTACTTAACTAGTTTTAAAAATGTTCGAGCCAATAGCTGTGTTCTTTTATTTTCACAATCGGATCCGAGTCAGAGTTTGTAGCAGTTTTTGTACTGAATCGAAACATATGAATTTACTCATATCGACCTTTTTTAATTTCGCGAAAATAAAATGACACTATCTTAATTTAAAGCTTAATCCAAAAATTTCTTCGGTTCAAAATTTGAAGTCTGGATTGGTAAAAAGCATGCCAATTTGATGCGCTTGTCGCAAATTTTAAAATTCTAAAATACAATTCAATGAAAACTTGTCTAACTAATCTGATACGAATCCGATTATGAAAAGAGTACAGCTAATAACTCAAATAAGATAAATTCAGATTTAGTATAACATAAATATAAAAAGAAAGTGTTAAAATATATTTCCCTTGTATTTTATAAGATAAAACCTAACTACATAACATTTATCAATTTACGTGTGATTTTTTGGAAGGATTTTTACATGAAGTGTTCCAAATAATTGATTTTTTTAATTATTATATTTTGTGCGCACTTTTATCGGAATGTTCTTAATAATCAAATTAATAATTGACAAAATGATAGTGAATTGAGTTATAAAATCAGCTGCAAACTTGCGAAAATATTAAAATTATTTCTATATATTTGTAAGAGATAAAATAAAATAGTAAAATATCTCTTTTATCTTTGCACGAATTAACGTTTAAAATAACAATAATAATTGTTAATGATTTGTATACTGAAACTACAACAATCAAGTGCACATGTAAATGCGATTTCAGTTATATTTTTACTGAGTGAGATTACTTGAATAAAATGCAAATTTAATTTAACCAAATCGAAATCGTATCACAATACCACTAATAGTGTGTTTAAATAATCACTTATTGACGAAAATTTGCAAACTGCATTAGGTATATTTGTTTGAATTTATTAAATGCTTATAGAGATTTGAGAACTGGTCACCTCATTTTCATTTCCGTCAACGAAGTTTTGAAAACTTCATTCTCAGAAAATGATATTAGAAATTCTGGAAAAACCAGCTGATTTTTTATTGAAAATATAAATTCACAGCTGTTACGCAGCGGTTGAATTTATGAATTTAAAAACCGTGAATATAAAGCAGAGGAAGGAAGATGAAGCAGTAAAATTTTTAAGCATTTGAGCCAGCTACATAAACGATTTAATGAAAACAAAAAGGAACAAAATTCGCCGTGGCTCACGCATGATATGAATGAAAATCTGAGTGAACGTTCATTCGAGAGTTCCCGTCTACCTAGGGCATTAATCTGAACTGGTAAAAAATTTAATAGACAAAATAAACTGAATACGTACTTTCTTGCTACAGTGCAAAACTTTCATAAAGAAAAGTAATCTATTTACTTCATTGAGAGAATACTATATTTTTTTATTACTCTGCTTATCATGTAAATTTACTACTAAAATACAGTTGCCTGATATATTAGTATAGTTATACAATATTAAAGTATTACATGTAAATATTTCGAATGCTATTGTTAACAATTGCTCGAAAGAGTATATTTAAAGCCGATTTAGTCATTATAGCACCATACAAATTTCAAATTGGTAAACCAACCTTCAAAACCAGACCAAAAATGGCGAATCGAATCAAAGGTTCAATTGATACAAATGCTCATTCGCACAAGTAGTAACCCGTAGTTAATTGCTCAATAACATGAATTCGGTACTACACATTCCCGCGCAATATTGTTAGCATAATTGTTGGACATGTCTTGGCCAAGAAACGGCACATTATGCAAGAAAAGCGATGAGAAACGAATGTTTGGATTCGAATCAATTCTTAATCATGCCCCACGCCCTTCTTCCTTTTTCCGCACGAATTCATTTGAGCGATTCAAGGGTTCTGTTAAAGGAAAAAGGTTCCTGGCACATAACCTCAATAGAATAAATAACTAAATGAAACTCTTCAGACTCACATCAATTTTTAATCTAAGAAAAGAATGAAAATTGCTTGTGTACGAAATCCAGTTCGCCAAAATGTGTTGAGCCCCCAGATGTCCCTTTTCTTCGGGCTCCTCTAACCAAAATTGAAAGCTGACATCACTGTGGGGTTTTTCAATATCCAGGAATTTCTATTAAATTTGACTCCACTCGTAGAAGGCATTTCATGATTATTCTGTTTTCTTTCAGATTTCGACACTTGTGCAACATCGGTCCGAACGACCTCATGCCACGTCGGAGCGGACTATGCGGGCCATCGGAAGAGTTGGACAGGCTGTGAATTTGGCGGTTGAACGGTTCGTTACTGTCGGCGAAACCATTGCCGACGATAATCCAGAAATAAAGGCTGACATGTATGAGGCGTGCAAGGAGGCGAGAGCAGCTGGTAAGTTGTGCACGGTGCTTTATTATTCATGACTTATACCACAAAGGTAGAAATTTTTTTTGGTATGTATGTACTTATCTTACCTAAGTTCTGAAACGTTGGCGACTTATCAGCTGTAATCTGTCTCGATAATTGTATGGAAAATGGAAAAACTTCCCTAATTGTCCCCTATCAATAGCTTTTCCGCAAAAACTCTGTTCTTATTGAATGATTTAGACTCATTGACTAAACGCGAATTAGAAGCAAAAGAGCCTTTCGTAACCTGTAAGGCTAAGTAATTATGCATACTCACGCACATCGCGTTACACGGTGGTGAAGAATAAATCACTCACTTTGATTTGTCAATCAATTTCAATATGTACGCAAGATATTATCAGAGAGTCGTCACCCAGGTGGCAGGTAGTTCGCTGAATTGGGCACGTTTGTGGTAGAAGATTTTCAGCAAATATTTTTATATTGTCAATAAAAACACTAATAAATTTTGTATGGCATCTGATGATAGTGCTATTTATTGGGGAAGGTTAATCAAAAGGCTCTTGAAGGTTTAAAACCGAAATATAAATTTGGCGTACAAAATAAACTTTGTTGCTATAATCGGTAGTATACAGTATATTTAATTTAAGGAAGAAGTGCTAAATTTAAATTATAATTGATCGATATTTAAAGATTTCCCACAATGTAATTTATTAAAATAATCATAAATAACATCTATTATATAATTGCTCGAAAACATAAAAACAAAACAATTTTACATTAACGTGGTAGAGACATCAATTCAATTTGAGAAATATAGTTTCATTTGTAAAGTCAAAAGTGTTATTTAAAATTACTTTCTCTTGTGCATATTTAGACACTTTATTTTTGACACCTTTTCCCATGATTGCTAAAAAAATCGAATCTATGAAACTCTTTTTTATCTGTTTGTTCGTTCGTTTGTCAACTGCATAAACCATACACAATCTTTAAATTATTGTAGCAATTAATTAAATATATAACGCAATCAAATTTTTCTTATGATATGACGTTGTAAACAAATAAATTTTAGCAAATACATTTGATTTGAGATGAGATAAATATTCTTAATGTGAGGCGGATAAATCTTTTAACTGTCTTCTTTATGAGTTCTGAGTGATAGTACGACGGGAAATGGGTGGAAAAAAAGGAAGTTAAATTATTTTTGTAAAGAATATTTCTACAAGAGCGTTATTTTCAGATACAAATATTTTCTTAGCAAAGTAGAAAAAAGTTTGGCACACTAACATTAATTTTATTGTGGTTGAAATTTCATACTATATGAATCTTATTTATTCGTCGTAATGTAATGACTACATGTCACCACCAGTATCATTCACATTTTAAATCATATTATAAATAAATGTACGACTTTTCTTATGTTATCACCTGCCGAAGCAGCCAAAACCGATGTGATTTCTGCACTGCTAATTTCAATTTTAACTATTCCAAGTGTAATATTTTCGTTCGATTCAAGGGAATCTCGCAATAAGTTCGTTCACACATAAAGTAAAAGTTGCGTGAAAAATGTTTCCACGTAATATCGGATTTGATATGTACATATGTAAGTTTAAGATAATTCTCTTATTTTTCCTGCCATTTTTTTAATAGTGAAGATTACGAACAAAACATAAAAGCAATAAGCCACTTTCTACAATCAATTAACTCTAAGAAAAGCAATTCTTAATAAAAGAAATAATTAATCCAAAAGAAAAATGTTCTCATCAGTCATTTTTCTCTCTTTCATTTATTTTCACTTGCGATGGTTTTTCTTCGCTACACAATTTGGCCAACTCCAAGTGAAAAACGAACTTTGGCCTCTTAAATAATGGTTTAACAAGCTACCCGTTGAGCTACGATAGTCAGTAGCTGATTGAGGTTAAATTCAGCATTCTTTTCTGCAGAATTAAATTAAGGCTTTCTTAAAATTTTGGAAGAAATTAAGAGCACTTGATATAAATTGATACTGATACTTTCTGATTTGATTTCATCTGAAAATATATGTATGTATGTATTATACATATATGCAATGACTCGACTAAAAGAAATATACGTATCTATAAATATGTACATGTCTTTTTTGTATAATTTTACAATAAATTTTGAAGGTAAAGCACTTATAAAAGAAAGATCGCAATCTTGGAATCTCAGTGGAATAAGCCTTGTTTTCTTGATAGTTTTTATATTGATATAACGATCCAGCCTAAGAGTTATTTCTATTTTTACAATCATAACTTATATGTCTTTCATATTTAGATAGAGTAATTTACATATTCTTTAGACCTCAGAACCACTATCAGCAATTTTAGTCAGTAACCCGGAAAACATCTAGTTGGAACGTTGAGGAGCAACACTAAGGTACCTGTAGATTTAATGCGTGTTTAAACTGCAGCCGGAACAGACACATCAAAGTTTGGACTATTAATGACTTCTAAGTAATCCCTCACAACATTGCTCGATTGCTTCTTGTTGTTCATTGAAATTTCGATTTAGAGTTCAATATGCGTAGTTCGCAATGATCACCGCAATAATATCGCCCATATGTAGTATCCAGATTGCCGTTAAATATTTATACCTTTTGAAATTCTCTTTAGGAGCCTAACACTGCATTGATTACATCAGTGCATACAAATCATATTCTTTTATCTCCATAAGATTCAAGTAGATATATCAATCCTGTAATCGTTTTGCAGAAGTTAATAAATATGTAGTTTTAATTAATAGCTTCTCTTTCGTGCGACAGAAACTTCAACTGATAATATCTTAGAAATAACCTCATTTATCCGAAGTACATCGTCATTTGCAGAACATTCACAAAATTGTAGCCATTATTTACTCCCTTTAACATAGGTATTTTCGATTTCTTCATACGAACTTGACGGTGACAAATCGAAATAAATTAGATGCAGTCAGCTTAGGGACTCTGCATGAATTAGAATCAATTTCCGCACATACATATGTATGTAAGTATAAATGGTCAAATATTTTATAGAAACTTCTTGCTATGATCTGTTTTATGTGTTCAAACAAAAAAAATTTATCCAAATTATTCATTTATCCTTTCTGCACCTCAACGAAAGTAAAACACAGATTTTTCGCGGACGAAGTTTAAAGGAAAAAGTTTTATGAACCTTTGCAAGTAGAACGGATGAAACAACAACGATAAGAGGAATAACTTAAATTGAAAGAAGAAGTTTCTTAGTGGTGGCTGATTTCCCAGAGCAAGTACATATCAGCAAATATTTTTTTAGGAAATTTTAAACGAGGACACAAGTTGTATACAATATATAAATTATATTCTACTGAAATGAATAATTTGTGATTTAAATGATACCAGACTATGTTGGCTTTAGACATATAGTGTACTATACTAAGCAATTTTTAAATAATTTGGGGATTGAAATAAATTAAGATTGTCTTATATGGATAGTACCTATATATAAATATTTATTTTTGGAATTATCCTCTCTAGATTTGTTATTTTTGAAGGTAGATAATATGACATCTTTCATTTCCTTTAGAGTTTATTATTTATTTATTTCATCACAGGCTGATTACTTGAATACAAATATATACAAACTAATATTATTAAGTAAGACTAGAACGATAAATACAATGCGACATCACAACTACTTACTTAATAAAGATGACTTTACAATATGTTTTGAAAAGTTAAAGTCTAAGGTTTTAAAATCTTTGTTGAAGCATCGAGACATTGATGTGATTGGTTCGTTATACCCGTAATTAGTTCTGTGTGGAGGTATACAGAAGAAGTCCCGTTTTCTCAAGGTGCGATTGGGAACTGATATGTCGTAAGAAGAGAGCAAACTTGGAGAATCGATACGGCCCTGTAGACAATCCATTACAAAAACAGTTTTAAAGATATTGCGTCTCAGCTCCAAAGAGTCGAGTCTAATTAGTTTAAGACGTTCAGAGTATGGGGGCAAAATATGTGGATCGCTCCAAGGGAGTCCTCTAAGAGCAAAACGGAGGAATCTGCGCTGAACTGCCTCCACCCGACTAATTTGGGAAGTTAGAAATGGTGACCAAACGCAACAAGCGTACTCAAGAATTGGTCTCACAAAGGTGCAGAATAAAAGACGAGTAATATAGGGATCGTTGAACTCCTTTGCCCATCTCTTAATAAAACCCAAAGTCGAGTTTGCCTTGTTGACAATGTCGTCAATGTGGTCATCGAAACTAAAGCGGCTATTTAACCATACACCCAAATCTTTAGTCTTGTCAAGTTTAGTTAAAGTATGGTTATTTATGGTATAGTCAAAGCTGAAGGGTACCTTCTTGCGTGAAAAAGACAAATACATACATTTAGTCACATTAAGGGGAAGGCAATTAATAGAGCACCATCTGAAAAAGGTGTCTAAATCAGAGTTTAAAAGCTCACAGTCCTGTTCAGATGTTATGACACGAAAGATCTTGGCGTCGTCAGCATAACAGAGAATATTGGAATGACTCAAACACGTAGATAAGTCATTAACATAAATTATGAAAAGAAGTGGGCCAAGATGGCTTCCCTGTGGTACACCAGAGGAATTGTGAATCTCATTAGATAAAGCTCCGCGAAAAGATACTCTTTGGGTTCGGTCTGACAAGTAGGAACGAAGCCAATCTACAAATCGAGGAGGAAAGCCAAGGGCTATCAATTTCAGGATGAGGATGTCATGGTTAATTTTATCGAAGGCTTTACTGAAGTCAGTAAAGATGCAGTCCACTTGTGTCCCAGCTTCTAAAGTGGAAATGCAAAAGTTTGAAAATTCAAGAAGATTGGTCGTGGTTGATTTTCCCTGCCTGAAACCATGCTGAAAAGAACCTAGGAGAGATTTGCAGTGAAAGCGAAGAACATCATATATAAGAGCCTCAAAGATTTTAGCAATGGAAGAAAGTTTAGCAACAGGTCTGTAATTTAATATATCGTTCCTGTTACCCTTCTTATGCAGAGGAACAATATAAGAAGACTTCCAGATCTTGGGGAATGTACCACAGGAGATAGATAAATTAAATAAATAACACAAAACACGAACCAGTGGACGTGAACAATTTTTAAATAGAGAGACTGGGATACCATCAGGACCGCATGAAAAATTATCAGCCGAGCTATTGAGGTGTTGCAGGACTGCGTCGTCATCAATTAAAAGGTCTTTCATTTCCAGCGTAGTTGTTGGAAATGACCTCAAGTGAGTAAAACTTAAAGAACTAATATCACAGGTACTACAGCTTTGAAAAGCTGTTTTGAAATGATCAGCAAAAAGATTCGCGATCGATTGAGGGTCGCCGCTTTCAGCATCACCCAGCCGCAGTAGAGAGGGATAACCATCAGAACAACGTTTGGAGTTAACAAATCTAAAAAACTGTTTAGGATCGTCAAACAAAGCCTTTTTTAGGTATGGTAAATATAATACAAGTTGTTAAATATAATCTAACCTAAAATATTAAAGTGCATTTAATTGTTTTGTCTACAATATTTTCTACATAGCCATCTTTCATTACTATATCAAAATAAAACAGATCATAAGTCAAAATCAATAGCCTTTGTCTCTTTTCGGCATATTCAAAAGATCTTGTTATTACTATGACTTTTATTTAGCTTTTAAAGCCATTAAAGCGTTATCCAGAGAGAAATACCAAAATTATTAATTCCCTTCGACCTTATAATATATGTTGTCAATGTGTCTTTCATACGTATATCAAATGTCTAATAGTTGTTTCGTACAACTTATAAGACACTGTTGGTGTAGCTGTTCTTGCATTAATTTTCTCTGTTCAGCTAATCAATTTTACTAGCTTATTTATGAGCCATTCCAGTAATAATTTCCAGATCGTAGAAGAAACCCTTGTAGTGAAAATACACATACATATACCCTTGGTAGGTTCAAGATTTTAATCACATTCCGAAAATAATTGGTAATAATCTCTGACCTGGTTGCGAACGATTATGCGAAAAATTTCTATACGATATGCTGTAAACGTACTTGGTAACTTGGTACAGAAAATTCAGTCATTTGCATCGATTTAGAGACGTCCTCCCCGACCTTAATATCCTTATCCTGATTCCCCTGTGACCGACTAAACTTTCCCAATGAAGTGCCTACATACATAAAACATGCTATGCTTTTGTGCTCACAGCCTCAACTTCTCCTGAGGCTTGAGCGTCTTTGGCCCCGAAAGGATGTTCGCTTCTCTTCCATATGCATGTAAAAGACGACGGAAGAGCATTCGTGGAGTTTGTAATTGCAAGTGTGTGCACTTAATCATTTTGAGTTTTTCGACACCTCCCTGAAAATTTTCTGATGGCCTGGGATGGGAATTTGGTACTTTTGGACAGTCGAAGTTTGCAGCAGTTGGAACTATTATAAACTTAACGACATATAAATTTAATGAAATTCTTCAGTTCGAAAACTATTTCAAGTACTGCGGTTGATGTGGAATTAAAAACGCCTATTAAAAAATCTGAGGTGTCATTCAATACCTGCTATAAAACTTTAAAACCATGTAAAAATATGCTGGATGCCTCATATCTACACGCTATCGCATCACATTGCAACTTTAAAAGAGACAAGTTTTACAGAATACGGAATTTAAGAGTACAAAATATCATATTTTGGCCATTTGGATTATTATTATTTACACTTTAAACTTTAAGTCATTATACGAGTATCAGCATCATTAGCACTTTTCTAAATAATTCATGGAATTCACTTTATTTTTTTTATATTATTAATTTCATATAATACGATAGTGAATAAAAACTTATTCCCCAGGATAACCAACATATTCTATAGTACATATTCTACAATAATTTTTTACAAAGATAAGGATTCAGGCGTTCATTTAAGCTAATGTTTCGAGCAATTATTTTTGTGTGTTATATTTTAACCAGTTTTTAAAAATGCCCAAAATGTGATAGATAAACGAATTTCCTATGGAATTGTAGTAACCTGTTCGGATTAATAAATAATGTAAATTGACGAAATAGTAGACATTTGAAAAAAAACTATTTATAAACTGCCAATTCCAAAGGTTGAATGAAAAAATAACATTTATAGGAAAATATGAAGAATGACGGATCAATTCCATGCATTTAATATCCTGATTATATGATATATGAACTTCGAAATTGATCTGATGAGACATTTTCTCAGTGTTTTGTTGTACTCCGTATCCAAAAATTATCTTCTGAGAAAAATACGTTTAAAGTTTGCAGT
Organism: Eutolmus rufibarbis; assembly: GCA_963920795.1. Lineage (NCBI taxonomy): Eukaryota > Metazoa > Arthropoda > Insecta > Diptera > Asilidae > Eutolmus > Eutolmus rufibarbis. The sequence continues at coordinate 35,524,062 of OY987205.1, forward strand.
ATGAATCCTGTTGGTGGCGCTCAAACAAAACTAAGATCTAAACTAATTTGAATCTGAATATAAAATTTTTGCAGATTTTTAAGATATAAGAAATAGAGATCATCATTTAACTGTAGCATATCCCCTTATTCTTTTTGAACCGGAGATAATTTTATTATAAAGGAAATTCTTTAGATTAAAAAAAAAAGGTTTTTAGATAAATTTTAAAAAAATGCATACATAGATTCTGAGAAATAGAAGTTTCAAAAAAGCGTAAGTTTATGTGATCCTAAATACGCTCGGTTTTTTAAATAGTCGTATGTACCTCATCTGTACCAAAAGCACGGACGAAATTGTGTCTTTTAAAAAAGCATCATATATGCTTTAATTCAGTCAAAATTGAAATTTGTATTCATGCAAAATAAAGCACTAAAAAGTATCTCAAAGTTAATGGTATTTGTATCAAGGGCTTACACCGACTTATCTATACTAATATTATAAAGAGGTAAAGTTTGTGAGATTATTTGTAGGAACTACTGAACCGATTTTAAAAATTTTTCACCAGTAGAAAGCTACATTATTCCTGAGTGACATAGGCTATATCTGATTGTGATTAATAATATTCGAATTCAAGATGGCGGACTGTCAAATTTTGAAGTTTATGCGATTTCCACCAAAATTGGTACTTGGGGGTTTTCAGGGTCGCTGATTTCAACCCGACTGTCAGAATTTACGAATTCAGGATGGCGGACTGTCGAATTTTTAATTATATACGATTTCCACCACAATTGGTACTATTGCGTTTTCGAGGTCGCTGATTTCAACCCGACTGTCAGAATTTACGAATTCAAGATGGCGGACTGTCAAATTTTGAAGTTTATGCGGTTTCCAAAAAAATTGGTACCTGGGCGTTTTCGGGGTCGCTGATTTCAATCCGTCAGAAGTTACGAATTCAAGATGGCGGACTGTCAAATTTTGAAGTTTATGCGATTTCCACCAAACTTGGTACTTGCGGGTTTTCGGAGTAACTGATTTCAACCTGACTGTCAAAATTTACGAATTCAAAATGACGGACTGTCAATATTTTTATATATTTTATACATTTTACACGTGTATTACGCATGAGCTCCTGAGTGTTATAGGTAATACTTTGTAATTGGACAGTAGGGGAAGATGAGAGGAGGGGGAAATGTTTATCTGTGATGTTTATAGCAAGCCACGCAAAAAGTACTTATCCGATTGAGATGAAATTTTATGGGCATTTCGCGCATAACCATCTGAGTGACATAGGCTATAGATCGCAATTGGAAAGTGTGGTATTGGAAGGAGAGAGAGAAAGAGGGAGAGGAGAAAATGTTGAGCTGGTGCGACACACAGAAAGCACTTATACGATTGAGATGAAATTCTATGGGCCTATTGCGCATAACCCCATGAGTGACATAGGCTATGCATTGCAATAGCAAAGTATGAGAAGGAGCAGAGGGGGGGATTTTGAGCAGTGATATGTTTATGGTGAGTCACACATAAATCACTTATTCGATTGAGATGAAATTCTATGGGCCTGCTGCGTTTAACCTCCTGAATGACATTTGACAAATTTGAAATTGGCAGTCATGTCTTTATTAAAGTTTAGCTTTATTATAGGGATAGTTTTGGCCGGGCAAGGCCGGGTACGGGTCAGCTAGTGATATGATAAATTAAGAACAAGTTGTTTGAAATCGAAACAATTTTTCATAAAAGACGGCAATTTAACGGTCGGTCGCACCAAACCAAGAAATTGCACATTCCGCAATAATTTACGTCCTATGATACAAATTATTTTTAACTTTAATTTGACATTGATAGATGATTCCATGTTAAATTCTTTAAAAACTCAAAGTTATACTGAGGTTTAAAGCAGCAAAAGGAAATTCGCTGCTGAGGCAATTAAATCCATTTCATCAGCGAAATGAAAACCATCGAATGAGAATGAGTGCTCCTGAATCGATACCAACATCATCTGACTCAGTTATTTAGAAACCGATATATCATTAGAGTTCGAGAGGCTCCTTATTCGCCGGCGCACTCTTCATAAAGCAAATGAAAACGTTTCAAACATTTAACTATTCATAAAAGCTGCAGTTGTGCGTGAAATCGTTTTCCTATTATCGGTAATCCGCCAGATATTGCTCCTTTCGCGAATTTGAAATAAAAGTTGAGCCCCCTTCGCCCCTTGGAGCGTTCTTTCGAAAGACGTCAAAGCGTCGGAAGGATGTGGTTTAGCTCAATTCAAATGCTCATCCGTGCATTGTTCCCCCAGTTCGGCATTGAGAGTGTCAAACCGAAACAAGGTGAGCCCAAATCCTGTCGACAATTATCCTGAGATTTATGTACAATCGTGATTGACTTCAAAACGATTTGCGGTTTATTGTGGAAGCAGAGGGTTTATCAAGTCGCTTAATTTGTGAAGGTAGCTCACGTTGCTACCTTAATTTTCACCTGAGTAAGCTGACAACTGATTGACATAATTTAGATCAGTATTGTTCCCGCAATTCAATGAAAATTAGAAATTTTTTTAATTAGATGGAAAGAAGCAATAAAGAAAAAAAAAACATGCATCTTTCATTTGCAAAATTTAAATTATACACACTTAAATAAACTTATACAAATCTTTAGCTTTCATAAAAGTTATCGTATCTTAAATGTTTGCTAAAATTGTAATAAATTACAACAAATCTAAGTGTAGAACTCTCAAGTTTGTTAACGCAGAAGTTATTATAGAAACAGTTTGTTTTGACGAAACAAACAAAGTCTTAAAAAGTATCAACATAATTAATTTCATTCCTTCTTTAACTTATAATCTTACTTTATAATAAGGAATTATAATATTTAAGTATTACAGCAGCACATATTTCAATTACTTTACACTTTCCGCTAAGCGAAAAATTAAATTTGAAAAGGAAATAGATAGGTATTCATGTTATAGGTCCTTTATTTTTTTTATTGTATCAAGACCCGATTTGAAAGACCGAGACCAAGATCAAGACCATGTGAGACTTGACAATCAACAAAATGGCTCTTTAAACTAAGCTTTCCAAAAAAAAAAACATTTTCACATTTAATAAACACGTTTTACATTTGAATGAAATCATACAGTAAGGTTAGGTTTTTATAAGGATACACCGGGTTAAATTAAACCCCCGAAATCTTTTTAAATTGCGTACAAAACTCCAAAACTGAAGGTGCTAAGTTATTTAAAATATTTGAGTATAAAAATACAAGACTGCAAGAGTCTTGCAAACGAAACTATATGATTTAACAGACGAAACCAAGACTAAGCCCAAGACTAAATCTATTGATGCAAGACTAAGACCAATACCAAGATTATCATAGTCTTGGTCTTGGTCTTGTTTTGCTAATCTCTAGTCGAATGCTTAAATTGAATTTAAGGTCTTCTCACAGATTTTGATTAAACTTAATGTTGAAAAAGTGTATGCCGGCCGCTTGTGACTCCCGAGATATTTAATGTTAAAATTTCGCATAATTAATTTTCCAACATCATTTTCATACGGAAATGTTTATAATAAAAAAGAGAAACATCTTTCACAACATTTCTTTAAATTTCGTGAAAGGACTTTCAAATTACATACCATTTCGACTACTTATACGTTTGCCGAAATAAACATAGGAATAATTTAAACCAATTTGGAGCATTTAAATCAGTGAATTACCGGATGCCGAACTAGCATCTATTCAATATTAATATTTGTTTGGATAAATTATATGTCCAACTTTTGAGGTCTCATTAATTGAAAGATTCCAAATGTATTCTAGAAAAATCGTAATATTAAAGGTGATAAATATAACATCATTATGTCAAATTGCAATACTTTGAGACTCATAGGATTGTACTTAACCGAACTTTAAATAAAATAATTCTTACTTTTGACATTACAATAAGACAAGCACGCGTTTCTAGTGTGCTTGCTATTAACAAATATTAAAAGTAAATGTTGAGCGATAGGCATTTTGTAAAAGGAAAATATTCAATCAATAGGAATTAAGTATAAGGATCAATCTCAATGCAAAATGTATACTATCCATTTTAAAGTGAATATTTTTCTATATGATTGAGGTTTTAAGGTAGTTTTAATAATTTTAAAGTGCAATTATATATTCTTATAATACTTAAAAACATTTTTAGAACATGAAATTATGCATTCCAAATAAGTTATGATAGTGGGTTCCTAAATCAAGAAAGAGGTGGTTCTACTATTTTTCCGGGTTACATAACAAATTTAATAAATAAAATACATATGTCGAAATCACAATAATCAGCTTATTGAGATTTTTCTATAGATTTTCAATCAGCATATTGAAATAAGTTTGTAGTAGGTATGTTAAGACGTGTTATATTTTGGTTTTAGATCACTCATTATTTTAGAGTCTTTTTAGTAATATCTTTTCATAATAATATGATTTGGTACACGTGATGCGAAATACGGTGAGAAAATGCACACCTACAGCTTTTTGGAAACCCAGACACGTGGCACGCCACATTTATTACTTTAATTATATTTGTGCTGCTTCTGCATCCCACGTCAAAATTAGCTTACTCCTCAAATTTCCTGATAATAAATAGAATCAAAAGGACCCTCCTAAACGATGACACACAAATTCAACATTTCGGGGTGCTCCGCTGAGAACGCCGCGCTGTGCCCAACCGCAACATGCTCCCGATAGTTTTCAATGTTATATAAATAACAACTGGCGATCTGCCAGGGTTGATCCTGCGATGTGGAGCAGAAGGATGCTGCGACTGGCCGTCCTCCGGCGAGATATCGCAAGTCAATAAAACAATTCGAAAAGCATTTATCTTCGGGATGAACGGGCGTGGGAAGTTGGACTGCGGTGGAAACGAGTTTCGAGTTTGGACAAAGCGAACGCGAGCGCATGTAAATACTCGCATACTCGAAACTGTGCGGGGGTGGCGGCCGATAAGTGGAAACTGGACGCGGGAATTTGATTGGGTGCAAAAGCTGTTCCACTTTTTGCTCCATCATGTTTAATTTTTGAATTAAAACTGTAAAAGGATTCGTCAACATTGGAACCAGTGCTTTTTATTTGTGCTCCCACTCCCAGCTTTTCAGATTTACCTTTGCTCGATGTCTTTGAATTTTACGGAATTTTAAATCACTTTTGTAGCTTCCTTGTTAAATTTTAATGGATCATTAAACGTTTAAGTAGTAATTCATTTGATTATTTCCTGTTCCTGCTCAACACTAAATTACTCCTAGTCATCCTGCTCTAAATTACTTTAGTCACAGGGCACACAAGACGCCATCATTAAGTTAGCTGCGGAATAAACCTTAAAGTTCTTCAGGAGCAGCTAAACTTGAGATTTATTGCATACGAATGCCGCCTTATTTGCTTGTTTTGTCTAACATTGATTTGACATGTCTATGGGGAATGACTATAATTTTATGCGCGGAATGACATGTTCGCAGAAATTCCGTGGGAAAACCAAAAGCAAAAGGTTTAATTACTGTGGAAAATAATTACATTTTACATGTACATATAATCATTAAAATTGAATTATCTAGTTTGAATTTCAATTTTCTTAAATACGAACAATTCTAGGTTAAATATTCAAATGCCGGAAAGATAATTAAAATACATATGCATTGTAGATAAAATGAGTTATGGTAGTGGATAATCGCAGCGTAGGCTACTTCTTTTTGTCCTAAACCATGAGGTTTCATATTTTTCAGCTAATGTAAGAGAATTCTCAACACGTGTTCTTAGATTGTTTCCCTACCTTAGAACAGATGCACTCATTTATCAAGAAAATCATACTTAGCCCCATTTCCTACCAAATTTTTTTACATAAATTAATATTTTGATCAAAATATGTAGGAACGTTAATTTAAAATCAAAAGTGACGAATATAAAAACCAAATTATCGGTTGCTTGCATTTCGTAAGATGTTTAACTTTAAAATTTTGAATAGTGGGAATTTTCCACATTTTCCTTTATTTATCTTTAATTTGTTCATTCCAGGCAAATTTGAAGAATTTTTTAGAATAAAAAGCGGAAACATATACATAAATAACTCAAAATATTTACACAATTTGAAAAGAAATATTTTAATAATAAGTCTAAATATTATAATTTTTTCTTTAATGTCAATAACTAAACCAAAATATTCAAATTTTATAGATTAGCATATTCTGGGGGGTATAAATAATATTAAAAAACGAAAATTAATAAATTAAGGGTTCTTATTTGTACAATATGCGTTTGCGAAGCGAAATTCTAGCGGAAACAAGTTGTTATGCATAGAACTCAATAAAATATGTTCCTTGACTTAAAATTCGTTTCACAGTAGTGTTGTAGAATTGAGCGCATGGTTTTATTTTACTACATAATGTTATACTATGTATACTGAAAATATTTGAAAAACAACTAATTTTGCACCTATCTCAGAATATTTATTCTATCAGAGTATTCCTAAAATTAAATTTACATATGTCTAATAACTAAACAGCTAAATGTTGTATTTCTGCATTAATCAATTATTTTCTTCAATTTTTCGGGCTGCAACACAAAGCCTAATTGTACCTACCCTGAAATCCAAATTTATCTACTTTTTTATTTTCAAATTTTGCGCAGACCCCACTCTAAATATTTCAACACAATAATTTTAAATTAAATTAGATCATTAATTGGAGAATTCGTGCACCATCTTGATTACCCAAATTTTTCGCAATTTGCAACAACGAAAAGCCTGAAGAAGTTGCGTCGATTGCAATTAATAAAATATTTCGTAAACCAGAGAATTTTGCTGACTTTAATAATCACAATATATATGGTAAGTAGTTAACTATAATATTATAGGAATAATCTTTAGTAACATTTATACATATGACATCTGTTTACTGATACTATTTCTGAAGATCGCAGATAAGAGATTGACGTACATATGTACATATATATATAATACAATATAAATACATATGAGGACTGATTGGTTGCCCTAAAAGTGGTATTGACTACTCGACTGCCAATCCAATCCAAAACTAGACCTTCATAATAAATTAATTTAGCTATTTGCAGTGAATAACCAAATTGATGAACTATTTTTACAAGCAAGCTTTTTACTGCACTGACTAAGCATTTTCCATATGGATTTTGAATCAAATAAACACAAAAAGAAAAGCGAATATTTCCATATTATCCTAAGCACATCGTTTCATGGGATGACGGCCATAACATTTTTACTACACCAAAAGTTTACCATTTATGTATCTCAGATGGTGGAATTTAAAATGCAAAACGCCCAAAGGCATTTCCATTTCGTTTCCGTCTTCCACGTTGTATTTAATCAATATTGAGAAAAAAGGAGTGTTCAAAAATAGGGCCTGCATGCTTGACAGTAAATTTACCTTCCTGAGCGCCCATTGAAATACCTCGAGCACACTTAACGTTCATGTAAATTGTTAGTTTCATTCTGCGAACTGGCTTCCGTTCTACGGGGCTCATAACTAACATTTTAAATTGCTTGTTTCACCCATCTTTCAAAACCCGAATGGAGAGACAATGTGCAAATACCACGGCGGAGCCCCCTTGGCTGTAGAGCCCCAAAACAGGCTGGCTAAAAAGCGCACAAAATGACGCGTTAAGGTCTTTCTCCACTTCTTTTGTGAACTCTGAGTAAGGATGAAGTTAGATTTTATTTTTATTCTTTTCTGCCTCAAGTAAACTTAAAATGAGGGCTGCGCATTTAGAACAAGCATTTTCCACACAACGGCATGAATGAAAAGCACCTGAACTGTGGGGGCTGGATTTTAATTAAAAATTCCTCCGGCTGAGCCTCACCAATTGATACGTGATAAAGTGTATGATTCCGCCCTTAATGACGAGGATTCATCCACCCTCACCCGATCCTAAATTAATTTTGCACCTCTCGTCCTAGGGGGAAAAATTGTTTGAATAGAAATATTACTTCAGCATTTATAATTTATACACTTTATAGTAAAAAAGAACACAACTTCTTCTCGTTTCTGTGTTTGTTTTATGCTTCTCAGGTTTGAACCTTAATCTTCTTAATTAAAACTAAAAAGATAATTAACCTTTTTTATTATTGCAATTTAACAAACATGCCTTAAGCTTAACAATGTTGTTAGTAGTGGTCTTAAACTTAACAGCGAAAACCAGGGAAAGTAGCTACTGTAATATCATACATAACTAATAAAAATTCAAGAAAGGCGACCAAAAAACACCCAAATGCAAATAAATACAATTTTTAAGATATGTAAGTACATATTGAGTAGAAATTTGAAACTCCTTATATCTTTTCAAGGGACAAGTTAGTGATTAATTAAAAAAAAAACATTCTAGCAATGAAGAATGTTGTGCCGGAAGAGTATTTAATAAAGTTTATGAGCGGGGAAATGTTGTTAAGCTTGTAATATCAATAACCTTAAGTAGCCGAAAGTATTTAACCAACAATTATTTTCACAAAATTTGCGGAACAAAATATAGACATTAGTGATTATAAAAAACTCTTTGCAATTAACTTAAGGATACATTTATACATAAGATACGAATATTGACGAGTTCGGATATTCGTTCTTCGTATTAATGTTATTCCTGAACTAAAGTATAGCAGGTACAACAGTTCGTAAAGGTCACGGGTTTCATACATTTTTCACTTTAGGCTAATTTTTACGACGCCCTCATAGGAAACTGCAAACGATGATAATTTCACAGAGCACTTTTAAAAAGTTGTCCTTGAAAATAAATTTTTTTTTTTTTTTTGCAAAAGAACATTTCGCTTTGAATTATGCTAACAATGCCTCTGAGCATATCCTGCGAGTTTTTGCTATCGTTTTGTTAAGTTTCAAACAAAGTTTAATGCAAATTCTTTACCACCTCCGCAGAATTTACTATTCGCCCTTAAAGTAACAAAAAGTGTAAAGGACTCGAGTAATTACTCAAACTTGTCAAACCATATTACACACATTTGAGAAAGAAATTTTTGAAGCACCGAATAATATAAAATCACGGTGTTGTGTGCATGCATTGATTTATCTTAAAGTATGCTGTTCAAATGACACAATTATAATGATCACTTGATTTGTTGATGAATAACAACAAGCACAAGTTTAGACAGATCGTGGAGTTTTTCTACAAAAATACTAAACAATAATAATAATAAAAAAGCCTCAAATAGTCATAACAAGAATACCATTGAATAAAATTATATAGGTATCTATTATACTATATGTAAAATATTACACTCTTTTTGTATAAACTGTATAATGTTCCCTAATAGCTCTGTATTTTTCATTAGATGTTAATGCATTTCTTCCAATGGTGGATTTACCAGCAGGCTGAGTAGGCTGGAGCCTAGGGCGGCCAATTTTGGACCAAAATTTTTTTTATGTTTTATGGAAATTAAAAAGATTCATATTTATATGTACCTAAATGTTATTAGGTCCCCACAAAGAATTCAACATGTAAATGTTGGGTTGTAAAAATAATTTAGGAACTGACACAAAATTGTACAAGTCGGTAGGGGCGGCAAAATTTTAATTGCCTATAGGCGGCAAATGTGTAAATCCGCCACTGATTTCTTCAAACTAATTTAGCTTTACATAGGTACATATATGCTACTATCTGATACATACATATATACTTTGGAGGCGTATATAGTAACAAAATCGATAATTTTCCAACGCTTTTCAAATGTTCGGATCCTTATTGAGTAGGAGAGACTCTAAAATTGTAAAAGTTTGTTTGCTCTTACTTATATTTCAAATATGTATTTTGATATTAGAAATATACTAAGATATAATATTTCAAGTAGTGGGTATTTTTTTCTATTTGTATATGTGTTTATAATATATTCATAATACCATCCTCTCTACGAATTTCGCAAATTTTCCCTTTTAAAAATCAATTTCAAACTGCGCAAACTTTTACACCGTTCGCTTTTGCAGAGCTCTTTTCACTCGAACTTCAGATTGTAAAGTTTATTCTATACCTTAGCAAAATAGCTAGCTGATTTCCCCTGGTAACATTATCATAAAATCATTTTGTACCACATTATAGTACTTTTGCCTAACAAATCTTGAAATTTTCTGAATACAACAGCCTAAAGAGCTTCTTTTATTATCCCGACCATGTCACGCTCAATTTAATTTACATAAGACCCTCATAACAATAGCTCCTGTAGATTGGCCCTCATTGACACACGCCATTCACACGAAGTATTTCAGTAAGTTCCTCGTCAGGGCCTCAACACTCTCACCTATTTTTAGCGAAAGTGTTCAAAAAACATTTTCTTTTTACAAATTGCCTCCTTACTTCATTATAGGTGAAGGAAAGGCTCTTCGCCATGCCAAACAGCCGAATCGCCTCCGACAATGGACTACAACGGAAAGTTGCATTAGCGAATCATCCTAAAACAATGTCCAGAACCGCCTATGTGCGAAATATTAGACCACTTAATTGATCCTCTACTAAGAGGTCTAGACACTGTTTTGACTACCCTGTTTTGAAACTAATTTTGCATGAGACAAAAACATTTTTTATTCATGAAAAACTTGTAAAGTCTTTGCTCGCACGGTGTGGTGTATTTTGTTCAACAATTGTCTGCTGTTTCAAGGGAATTTTATTTGAATTTTTCTCCAGAGCTATAAATTACGCTCTGACTTATCTTTGATCAGTTATTTTGATATGTTTAAACCATAAACGCGCAGGGTGCTGGACCCGTTGAGCACGGATTTCCCATATATTATGCCCATAATGTGCTGCTTATAAAAGAAAGATTCGAACGCATGCAAGAATTACTCGTATATCATGCCAACACCGAAGGTAAATTTATTAAAAACTGGGTTTTTGTAAGATCAGTTATGATAATACTGTAATTGAAATTTTATACGCGCACTTCTGTGAAAGAACGATACATTTTTAACGCGCTCATAAATGATGACCTTCTAATGCATATACAGGATTTTAAATAAATTACGAATCTTAAGAAATCCATATTTTAATTTAGACGCTGTGCGTCTGTTAATAATTCCCTTTCGTGCCGTCTTGAACTATGTAAAAGGAATGCCATGATATAAAGTGCTAGATGATATTTTCAGTCCTATAAACTCCTGACCCTTATTTATCAATCCTAAATAGAATTTCCACTTATTGACATTTTTGTATCAAATGGTTTATTTCGTTATTTATATCGTAGTTTTCGGTATTTGAGAGAAACGAGCAGTAATGAGAATGTCTCTGCCGTTTTATAGACATGGAAGAGGGTGTTGCAACCTGCTTCGATATTTGTGACAAGCAATTTGTATCGAAGGACAGCAGTTATAATTTATAGTTACAGCGGAGCTCAAACACGATGAAATCAATAAGATTTATTGCAGTGCATTTTGCAAGAAGACACATCTCGAATACCTATATAATTTTTTGAATTGTTAATAACATACATATAAATGCGAGTATACCTACTTAACTCTTTCAGAAACTAAAAGGGATAGGGTAGCTTAATATTTTTCAAAACAATATTGTTTTATTGAATAGATATTTTCATTCATAAAGGAACAATTCTATAACTATAAGAATACATTTTTTTTTTAATTTTCTGGGAATATGCGCAAGAAACAACAATCCTATAGTAGCTTCATAACAAGCTGATTCTCTATTTATATATGTACTACTTTAAATAATTTCTGTATTTGAAAATCATAATATTAAATTTTTAGATAAAATAATAACAGATATTAGTAGGAGTCCAATGGAATTGAAATCGTAATGAAATAATTGCGATTGTAATGAAACTTTAGCTTCCATTACATATGGCCCTGATGAAAATTAACACTTATTTTGCGCAATTTACAATTTTGTTTCAATTATTCGTACTGGTAATAGTAATTGGACTTAAAAATTTTGCAAATCTAATATCTACTTACTCCAAAGTTAAATTTGCTGTTTTTTAAGAATTTAATCAGGTATTCAAATTCTCAGTTTAGTTAACTTGTGGTCCAATACATCGTATCCTGCCGCGAAGGCATTGAAGCATTAAATTGAGAATATTTATGAGACGTATAAAGCACTTAGCTACACATTGTAAATTAAAACCTTTCATTTTTACCTTCTTTTTACACGATACCACGCAATAAGGGCTCCATTTTACGATTCATATTCATAAAACCTTCAGCTCAATACGGACGATATACGTTTGTTTCACTTTATTATGACACCATAAGAAATACATAAGAAGACTATAAGATTAGAAATTTACGCTATGACCGTTCACTCTGATGTTCACTTTAAAACCTTATATTCAACTAAGTGTAAAAGTGCCTCTTAAGAGTATGAATTAAAAAATAGGTTATTCGAGTGTTTAGCAAACGTGTTTCTATACTTCATTAAAAATCACCCTATGGTGCACTCTGTCCCTTAGAAAGGCTCTTTGCCTAGGTACATATGTATGTACAGTAGATGAAAACTTCGATTAAGAAGCACTGTTCCAATACACATTTTAACTAGTGCTTTCCGCTTCATAAGCGTAAAGAAGAAAATAATTAGTAAGAGTTAAATGGACTTGAGTTTACTTCAATAAATTAACTCCTATCTATATTATATACAAATTGTGAATAACGCTTTAAGAGATATTGCAATTTTTTATAATAATTTTTATTATTTTTATTTCACTAGTTACTACAGAAAACGTTCCAATATGTTAACTTAAATATTGTTAAAGTCATAAAATACTGTTCGGTATCACTACACCATATACATACATATATAATAATAAACATGGTTGGGACATCGTAAAATTGCTATGCGTATTAGAAACGAATGCAAAAAATTCCATGTGTAATAAAGTGTTATTAAAGGCGTACCTACCTATTCCTAAAATCGATAATCTTCACAGAATTTTATTTGTCTTTTACAGTGAAAATAAAGAGTTGTGACCATCAATCGACCATTCGTTTTTTATTCATTCATTATGTAACGAACAAACAATATACCAAATCAAAAGACCGCATTAAACATTAATAACAATTTTTTTACCGGCTAAAAATATGTAAAAAGTTTTTTTTAAGTATTGCAACTTTAAGAGACCTAGGATTTCCCAGATGCCTAGAGCATCGAATTGAGCTAGGAAGTTCGGAATTATCTTTTTTTACTATTAAATTAACAATTTGTGTTTGGAAGTTAATAGTAATATTCTTACATGATCCTTATTTCAACACGATTTCATTCATTTCATCCATTTCATTTAACTAGAATAAATCTACAAATTTTGAAGATCAGCAGTTTCAGAGATATATCTAGTGGTTTGAAAAGTACCTATTAGTAAAATTCTTTACGGAGATGTGTGGACCTTAAAATGGACAATTTAATTTTCTACAGGTTTACCTGAATCGAACTAGACGTTGTTCACACTTTTCTTTGAGATTTAAATTCGAAACGTTTGAACTCATTTATCAAACGAAATCAGTTCTATAATATACAACGGAAAACTATTATATTAACCAATTTTTCGAGCTATAGGTAGCAAATTACAAAAACATTTAACTTCGTTATAGACAAATGGATTTGTAAACTTTTTACTAACGAACTTATCGAGATTCGAATATGGGTAGTAATACTAGTATGAAATCTATTAATTTACATATATGAAATAGACATAACTGAGAATTAAACAATTTTATGAAAAAAAATACTTTCGAAGCTCGGATGGATACCGCGTAGATATAAATTCATCAGTTTCAACTTCAACTCTAAACAAACATTCATCTGTCTGTTTTTGGCGGAGCTCGTTTTCAACTTGATTTAAATGACAAACATCGCCAAGTATCGTGCCATCAAGCCCGAAATAAACATGCGCCTGGCAAAAATCTCCAGTTTGTTCTACCTGTCTGCATACCAGTGGCGGCTGCTCAGGGTGTTCTAGGTGTTCGGCGCACACCCATAATTTGTTTTAAAAATATCAATCAATTATATATCTTTAATTATTTACAAATTGCAAGATAAAGTCTGCCGCTGGATAAGAAAGCAAAGAATTTTTTAATAATCAGCGAACAATGAATGTGAATAACAATAATATTTATAAATGCAAAGTGCAAACGCACCCTATTTCTTCTGAGTTCTCTACCGAGTAGCGAACATTTACCCACATTAAAGATTGCAAACGCACCACCCTACCCCTCTTTCTAATATTTCTCGCTGTTGGTTCTCTGCCGACTAGCGAACCTGAGTCATATAGGGATTTTGTACTAAACTCATCAGCACTTGGCGGCTGCTCAGATTTGGGTTTCTATGCAGGAAATATACCGAGGGTGGTGCGCTGAGCGATTCGCACCACTCACGCGACGTATAAGAATGTCAAATAAAAAAGAGTATCGGATAAAATAAAGAGCCGTCATAGAAACGACTAAAGAGTCTAACTCGCCCTCCGTTGTTGCTCCCTCACCCTAGTTCACTGGTTGTGCCGTGCTTGCCTGTTTTGCGTTGGGGGAGGCTTTTACTCTTTCGATGCAGTAGGTTAACTAGGACAAGACTTTGACTGAGGGAGGACGCGGCGTAAAAAAAGGATATCCAATTTTTGAAGAGTTATTGAAGAGTCTAATATTCTCTTAGTTGGAATTCCGTCCCATTTCCGATTGAAAGTGGTGCGATGAGAATAGAGAACCACGATCAGCTTTTTCAACGTTTTTTTTGGTTTAATTGACGATTTTTCCAACATATTTTTGTTAAATATTTTTCACAAGATATTTGCACATATTGATGTACTTTTCGATGTTCTTCAATCTAAACATTTAGATATTTCCTATTGTATCGAAAAAATTGAAGATACGATAAAGTTTTTAACATTAATGCGATGTGATTTTCAAATATTTTATGATGAAACTGTGGCAGACATTGGACCTCCCCGGAAACGTTTGAATTCAGAAACTTGCCATTTTAAACAAATATATTTTGAAATTTTAGATACCGTAACGATGCAATTAAAAACTAGATATGATACTTTGGAAAAACTAGAATTTGTGCAACTTTTAAATTTCTCTAAAATATCGACTTATCAAAGAATTTTCCCAGAAAAACCGTTTAAAAATATCCAAGAAAATTACGGTGAAACTTTTGACTTTGCCAAGCCGAAAACAGAACTGACAGTATTTTACAGCTCGAATTTTATTGGCACCTGTGAAAGCATTTCTAGTATTATAACAAATTTAATTCAAAATGATTTGAAAGAATCGTTTTCCGAAGTTTTCAAATTAGGCGAACTTATTTTGACATTGCCAATTAGTACTGCTTCTGTTGAAAGGTCTTTTTCGACATTAAAGAGGATAAAGACTTTTTCTAGAAATACCATGATGGACGAACGATTGTCAGGTTTGGCACCAATGTCAATAGAAAAGACAATACTAAATTCAATGAAAGAGAGGCCAGAGTTTTATCAAAAAATCATTGAAATTTTTTGCATCAAATAAAGGAGGATCGATTTAGTATATAAATTAATTTCTAAATAATTCTTTACGATACTACTTTCTTTAGGTTTTGCATTGCATATTCGTTTAAGCCTAATTTCCGGCTTTTGTATTGTAACTCTTTCTGCACTAATAACAGGGAAATTTTTTCCATTGGTTGAATTAATTATGTTACATAGGTACGGCAGCGCACACCTTGATAATTTAATCACCAGCCGCCACTGCTGCATACATAGGCACATATTTCATGCACGGTCGTCGGATATTGAATTTCAAAAGGGATTCACTTAATCTGTCCTGGGCCGTAAAAGACAGGAAATTAACGCTGTTGGGTATCTTTCACATTCATCCATGCATTGCATTACCATATATAAGATTTAAGTAATTTATAAAATGTTTAAAAATTCAGTCTGGATGGCAACCGGATATTAATCACTCATATTACCAGTATATGATAAATGATATTAAAGGAGTAATTTCGTATCAATTTCCAGTTAAAAACTTAACTAAGTCAATACGTGCTGGGTGTTGAGTTCTACCGCGTTTTACTTAATTGTGCGGAAGACCTGAGATTTTTATTCAAGTTACGAAGCGCTTGAACAAAGGCACTTGGCAGACAGCACGAAAAAAGCAAAATCCTTAAAATTTCCGCCGTTCCAATTAATTTTCACTCAGAGTTTTCAATGAGCCAAAAGTTGTTTCATGGCCCAATTCCAAAATGTTGATGAGGAAAACTTTCCAAAAGTTGCAACGGACCCCATTTTTTTCAATTTACGTTTAATTTGATTATGTGATGGATTCGTACGATATAACTTTTTCATTTTTGTAAACCCACATCTGCAATGGATTTAAGAATCTGTTATAAGGTATCATTAGGATAAAAATACACCATTTTTATGTTTTAGTTTAATATAAAAGAACATTTTCCCCTCTAAATTTACTGCATCTGCAAAATGTTGAAACAGCTGGGTCTAAGCTCATTTTCTCAGTTTAACAGTGCCAAGGTAATAAAAGCAACAGGTATTTGACCTACTCTTTTGCGCGTTATGGTTGCAGTAAAATTCAAATGCGTATAAAAAGGTTTTATGTCCAATATTATTGTGCTGTTGTCTTTTTGTCAAAATGCTGAATTTTTCGTGCTTCCGTAATTATAGGTAATAAATTGATGATTTCACTAACTCACAATAAACATAAACATTAATCGCACATGTTTAAAGACCGTGATGCACTAAGCAATCATATGCACTAATGAATGATGGTTATATTGTAAGACGTAAAAGGCTTTTCGGACACACTAGCATATAATAGTATACATAAATAGTTAGAAGAAATTATATCCAATGTAGCATTTTAAAATATTTGAGTCATATTTACTGAAAAAAAAAAACAAAACTGATAAAGTCAATTCATGGCAAAATCTAAAACAAATCCAGACATATTGTACACCCTCTTTGGACATCTACTTTGGTTAACTTTAAAGAAAACTATAAGAACTTATAATTAAAAAAGTTAATTAATTACAATAATAATAAATAAGTTTTCAATTCTACAATTAGTACACTCATATATAGTATAAAATTTTACACGCCCTACATAATTTGTTCATTGCACTAAGAACTTCAAAGTCTTTTTAAAAGACACTTATAATTTATAACAAAGTAAAAAGAATACCTACAAAGAATACAACATTATTAATGGATATTTCGAATATTACACGTATTAATATTTTTACGAATATCAGAAAATGAATGGAAAGAACTAAAGAGGTAAAACCTAGGTCCTAAGAAAAAAGGCTAATTCTGATAATTCTTTTCAAGAATATAATGAAACTGTACCAAATCTCCGAAAACAACTTTTCAAATAATTCCCAGGACTTATTCTTAACGGCCTTAGGCATCATTTGAGCGAACAAAAAATAGATTTTTTTAAAATTCTATAGTGGCTTAACCCCTTAAAATAAAACTTCAATATTTCCTAATTTGATCCTTTTTTTTATATAAGATTTCAAGATTAATTTAACATCGTACTTCATTTTAATTGAATCGAATTTTTCTTATCTTCTAGGGTCCTCCATAGAAAGGCTTTGCGAAATAACAGCAACAGATCCCCTGGGATATCCTCCTCCTGACGGTCCATTGGCGGACAGAAGTGCAATGGTTCGAGCAGCAAGAGCTCTTTTAAGTTCAGTAACCCGAGTTCTTCTTCTAGCTGATATTGTTGTAGTCAAACAATTACTCTTAGCTAAGGACAAAGTAGCCAAATCCCTAGGTAGACTAGAATCAGTAGCGAATTTCACGGAGTTTGTGAAGGCCTTTTCTGTTTTCGGCGCCGAAATGGTGGAACTGGCACATGTTACCGGCGATCGGCAAAATGATCTTAAAGACGAACGAAGGCGGGCTCAGATGGCCGCTGCGAGACAAGTCCTAGAACGGTCGACTATGATGCTTTTAACATCATCGAAGGCCTGCCTACGACACCCTGAGTGCAGTAGTGCCAGGGAAAATAGAGACACAGTATTCTGCCAAATGAGGCGAGCGATGGACTTAATTCATTTTGTCGTTAAAGATGGTGTCCTCGAGTCAGGATCGGATCGCCTCTCCCCACGTGGCCAAATTGTCGCAGACTGGGACGCTGAAAGAACAACAGCGTACACAGCCTTAAGGAATTTTACTCGATTAATTGAAATGTATCGACCGCGCTATGATAATCTTCCACCCCCAATATCTTCCAACAACGCCAATACTGTAAGTCCAAAAGCCCTCGCGATTGTGAATCCCAAGGATGTGTCGAACGGGAACGATCGAAGGGATCGGGAATTTGTAAGCGGCAGAAGGGAGCTTACTAGAAGCAATAGCGTTCGAGATCGACACATGGGGGAAAACCACCACAAAGGCCGTTCCTATATGAGTTTAGATCGCGAACTAAACTCCGCCGTCGCCCCTCGACTGGAAGCAATCAATCAAGAGATGTCCATACTTAACTCAGAATCCCGGGAACATCTTATGGTTGCTCTAGACAAAGTTGTTGAAAAGACTCAAGACTTCACAGACTCGGCCTACACGAGCCACGAGAACAGAGAAAACATACTGCTCCTCTGTGATAGAAGTAAGTTAGAGCTGAATCAGTGCTTAAGGGTAGCAGTTAGTATGGAACAGTATTCAAACCCATCTTATGACCTGGACTCGACTATCGACAACGTCATAGCAGCTGCTCACGACTTGTCCCAGCAGCTAGCCCTGTCTGTCGCTGATCAGACATCTGAGCTGCACCATGTGATAAAATTAGGAATTGATTTGGTGAATAGTTTTCGACCGATCGCCATCAATCAAGAGCTAGATCGACTTCAAGAGTGTGCTGATCGCTTCCACGATTACATCGATCACATACTAGAAGTGTGCAAATTACTGAGGCATATTGCCTTGACTGAAACACTGCAAGTACAAGCGAAATTCACTGAGATCAATCTTAGAATTTACGGACCACAGGTGATAACGGCCGCTCGAGTGCTGTCGTCGTACCCCGCAAGTAAGATCGCCAAAGAAAACCTGGAAGTATTTGTCGACATGTGGCAATGGCTAGCTAGCGATGTATCTTCAGTATCTAAAGAGGTTGTCGAAATGGCGCAGAGTCAAGCGAAACCTGATCGCTTAGAGTACTTGAGTTTACCAAGACCTGGGGTATTCCAAATATCTTTTTATTTTACTTGTTTCCCTAATGAATCCAATTTTTTCCAGAAGCATGGTACCACTTCTAAGCCATTAAAACCAGCGCGCCTTGATCAAGAAGAGCAAGAAAAAATAGCAAAAGCTGGCCTTGAAATGAAAATGCTCACGAACGAAATGGACGCAGAAACTGATAAGTGGAACGGAGAATCGGAGGAGAACAACGACATCGTTAAGAGGGCGAAAAATATGTCAGCTATGGCCTTCTCTATGTACCAATTTACAAAAGGAGAAGGAAACCTTCGTACAACACAGGACCTTTTCACACAGGCAGAATACTTCGCAGAAGAAGCAAACCGCCTCTATAAAGTCGTTCGGCAATTTTCTTATCAGGTAAGAAGTTCGCTATAATCGATTAATCGATTATTTCATTAAGATGTGATTAATTGTCAGTGACACATTAGCAATCGCAATCTTCCGGAAAATTTTCCTCCTTCTGATAAACAATAAAGTATTAATTTGATATTTCTCGAAATAATCAGTGAATAGCCGATCAAAAGGGAAAATATCATATGATTATTTCGATTAATCAAATCAAATTAATCGACTTTGTACCCATTTGATTAATTGTTGCCATCTCTAATATATTAATTTATGAATTTTTATGTTAATTACGAATCCAGAAACAAAAGTGACAAATCGTAAGGTTTTCATAAACGTAAAATTAACAAGATAAAATATAAAAAAAAATTGTTTAAAAAATTCTTTATGCGGGGGTGGATTCGCTCGGGCGACACCACTAACTTGTATTGTCACCGGAGCTGAACATGTGTTCCAATTTTCATTAAGATTGATAAAGTCTAAGTATAAAAATTTTGCATTGCAAGATTTGACGACACGTAGTGTAAGTTAAATAAAAGAATTTAAAAAGTGAGACCGCCCGTTTCAGTTTTATGAAACTCTAAAACAGGTTAGGTTCTACGCTCTTCAAATAAGGTTTAGAAAATAAACCCTAAAACATGATTTGTTCTAGTCCTCCTTATCTTATATTATAGAAAAAGTACAACAAATCCAAATAAATTCATAATTGTGAAATTTCAAACTTTTGAAAGAGCTAGTATGATGGTTGAATTACATGGTAATATATTTTATAAAAATTTACGCAAATAAAAAAAAAACTGTCAGATTTAGAAATGTAATTCGCACAATTAGCACTCGTCCTAGAAATTAAAGACTAATATGCCTGCTTGACGCGCCAATGTAAAGGACGTTTTAACTTCAATTGTCAAATTAAAATGTTTACAAAAAAGCTCTCAAAGGATATTACTTAAAATAATAAAGAGAAACGGGGAAATCTAGATAACCTTTAATGACCTTACATTTCGACTTATACAACATATTAACTTCAGGGTTTTTGTAAAAATTTTCGTTTCCAGATTCGTGATCTATAGAAAAATCAAATTGAAATCATGTATTACATGTTCCGCAAAAAAATATTGATTTATATTTATTAAGCTTTATTATATATGTTATGTTTAACATAATACTTTTACAGGTTCCCGCTGGACAGAATAAGAAAGAACTTCTGGACCACTTAGACAAAGTGCCAACTTATGTACAAACCCTTCAATTCACTGTAAAAGATCCCACGGTCGGTAAAGCCGCGACATTCGTCAAAGTAGATCATGTCATCAGGGAGACCAAGAACCTGATGAATGTTATCAATAAGGTAGTAACGACTTGCTTCGAATGTGCCAACAAGGTGAGATTTTTTTCAATCGTTTTTATTCATACATACATGTATGTATAAGTGTTCTTTAATTGTACGACTTTCCAATTTCTTCCAAGTCCCCGCAAATATTTTTAGAGTAACAAAAAAGCATTGTGTAGACAATTTGCAACCGATCAGATGACAATACAAACAAAATTTGCATAATATTTTTTTTTCAAATCTTACTTTGAATAAATTTTCGGATAAACTTCCAGGAATTCGAAAGTCGCTTAATTAAGGAAGGCCTTAATACGTTTTTGTAAAAAGAACGTGTGCCTATTATTTGTGTTTCATTCGTGTAAAACAATACTTGTAGGAATTCTTTATGCCTACATACACATAATTGTCGCTTGAAGAAATGCTGAAAAGAAGGGTTATTTTAAATGTATCTTCTGTTTATATCATGCATTATTATTATTTTTTCTCACGGGCTGAATCAGTCATCACTTTTCTCCTCTTTGAAAAGATACAAAAGATGTATATAAAGAATTCAAAAATACAAAATTATTAATACAAATAGAAAGAAATATTATAAAAATTAATTTCGTAAATAAACTGTTCCAAACTTTTAGTCTGTTTATGAAAGAAAACAGAAAGAACAAATATGAAATATTACCTCCGCATATTTCGCGCGACGGTTGTCACCATTAAAGTTGTTTATGATAACAAACAGAAATATGTAATTTCTCTTCCGCTTACCCTGCCTACCTAACTACCGGTCGTGCTTGACTTCTTAGCATCCACGAAAGAATATTCTGTTGCTGAACCTGAAACCCTTATTAACAATAAATTTTTTGTTTTTGTGCTCGAAAACTTCCAACCATATTTGAAAAAACAGAAAACTTATGCAATCAGTACCTATCCTCCCGTCTGTGACAGACTATTTTCTGAAGCACTTATTTAGCTAAATTTTTTCTGTTCTCTTTATTATATGTTTGAAATATCAAAAGAAACCTGTTTAAATAGACATACAAATGTGACGCTAGACATCTTTTGAAGCACCAATTTTCAAGTAGCATGTAACAGAATTATATAAATATCGTTTTTCGATTTCTTTTATCATTTTCATTATAATTGAATTATTTTTTTAGTATCTTTTACGTATGCCTCAAGAAATGCAATCAAAGAATGATTAAGGGTAAATTTAAAAAATTGAGTTTTTCGGAACGCTTCATATAATTGGCATGGCGGGGATTTCGAAAAAGCGTAAGTAAAAGTATATCCACGGCAACATCACATTTAATATGAACTAATTCATACTAATTCAATGCTTTCAGCCTTGGCCCCAAAATATTAATCGAGTTTAAACGTTAAAACGCATAAAAACAAGGATTTTTGGCTTATAAATGTAGACATTGACTGCATTTATATTTGACATTGTTTATTGTAATAATAATAAGAAACAGAACACTTTTCAAATATTTAAAATAAGCCTGATATTCACTTCCTACCTAGATTATTTTAAATAATGCGGTTAAGTGCGAAATGCCCTTCTTTTAAAGTTATTATTGCCTATTGTTCCATAAAAACATAGACCTTAGTTAGGTTCGGAACTCAATCCTATTGATTTTAATTGAATTTACAATTTAAAAAATTAATAACATAGTTATTAACATTGGAATTGAAAATATTGAAGATGCCGTATAGTTTTGGATCCAAATACAATAAAGTAAATTTTTATTATCGAAAGCATATGGAGACTAAACAATTTGTCTTTCGTTACGATCAATGTCATGTGGTAACCATATTTGAAATGTTTTTTTTAAGATAATAGAGGTTACGTTTTGCTAATGTAGCTTTTAAATATATTTCTTTTAATGGCATCTTCTCATTTTTTGAGCGGAAAAGCGACAATCTTCAATAGTTTGTTCCTCAGCTATTTTATTAGCTAGACAATTTTTTTCTCTACCTAGTACTAAACAAACATTCAAGAATGATATAGGGCGTTGAAATAGAGGCCTCAATAAAGAGGTACCAAATGGTCACTGCAATCAAGGACGTCTGAATCAAAAAAATCAAACAGGTTTTTTTCAGAGATTGTGTCCTCTAGTGGTCTAAGTACAGAAATAGCGCGTATTTGAAGAAAATATCACTTTTTTAGGGTGAAAATAGGCAAAAAGGGTGATAAAAATGAAACCAGTGTATATTAAACCAGGATTCTACTAACACTGGTTAACATATTAACAAATAAAATGCAACAAGATTTAAGGTTATATTATAGGTTAATTATTTTTTAAGATATCCCAGTGACGCCACCAGAAAAGATCACTTCGAGAAAAATACATTTGAAGTTTGAGAATCCCTTTGTTTTACGTTGTATACAAGTTTTATATATTATATAAGTACCTCCGAAACGGCTTCGAATAGTTATTTCAAATTTTGGGTGAATATTCTCGACATATCTTAGATCCTAAAATATTAAATAAAAACAATGAGAATATGCCCTTAACTCCCCTTTTCTAACTTCTTCTAAGAACCCAAAAATTAATTGCTTCAAAAAATACTTTAATGAATCCCTTAATATTTTAGTGCGCTTTTAGACATCTTTCTACAACAACTAGCGACAAAACATCCGGAACACCAATTTCAATTTAACTAATTGGTGTTACTTAACAAAACAAAATACAAAAACTAACGCCAAACATTCACAACGCCACAATCACCAAAAGCTCTATTTCATTCTTTGAATATTGTTATTCTTTGTTATTGTTATTCTTTAAAAAGTTAACAAGTCCAAGTATTTGAAGTTTACATGTCCTTCTTTTTAGTAAATAGCTGTAATGTGGTCTAACAATAAGTCTAGTTAGAGGAAAAGTTTATTTAAATGTCAAGGGTAAGAAAATGCATAACGCCAAAGTTTTACTAATTTGAGCTTCTATTTATTGCGCAGTAATTGCGCTTATCAATGCTAAAATTAATAGTTATTAGCAAGCGCTGTACTTTGCGCAGACGCCAAGCTTATTGTTGAAAAAAAAAAAAATAATGTAGCGCGCCACCAAACTAGGAAGCAAGCAAATACATCGCTGTTGAAAATTTCAACTGCTTCTATTAACTTTTGTTTACATTCTTAATTAATTAAAGTCTTAAATATACTTTTTTTCTGTTTTTAGTACAAACTCGACTTCAGTGGTCTGTCCGGCCGAGCTGCATCGGGTTCGGCACGGGATGACGACAGTGGTCCAGGAGCAATTGGTGACTCCAAGGGATCAACAACAAGCACCGAGGGGAGCATGTGACAGTACGGGATGGCTCGAAGAGCCAAAGGAGACGCTAGGAGGACACGTGTATCATTCTTACTTTTCTAAGAAAGTCGGTTGTTCAGTTGTAGGACGAGCTTTCGAACTAAACGTGAATCTACAATCTCAGCAGTATTTGTGCAGACTATCGGGCAGCTTTTGATTTAGAGCAGCAGATTGGAGTATCTTCGTAGATAGGAGGACAGCTATTTAGGAGCCAATCACAAACTAAAGCAATCAACTAAAATAAGGCAAATCTTGACCGAAGCTACATATGCTTTCGGGGATCGGCTTTTACGCATATTATTGGCGCGATTGAGCTTGTGAAAAAAGCGAAATCCGGCAAACATGAAACATCCTAGTACAATAATTAATCAATAAAGCCCACTCGAATTTCGTCTCTTTTCCCTCTTTTTCATTGTAGGCGTAAACATAATTGAATATCAACGTTGAAGCAAATCGAGAGAATCAAAATAGTTCGTATTTACTGTAAAAATGACATATTTTTCGATGTTTTGTGCTTAATGGAAATATTTATAAAAAAAAGAATCGTTAAAGTAAGCATTCCCCATTCCATTTTTATATTATCAGTGTTGTGTGCATAAGATCCAAATGAATTATTTAGGAGTAATTGAAGTTAAATTAAACCGCTGATGTAAATAAATTGCGCTAATTTTCACTTGCCAAATAATAGCAATTGTTGCGAGATGACAACTACTCCGCCTGTAAGGTCTGGTCCACTCATATTTTGAGTGCCTCTCTAATATCCGGGGAGAAGAAAGCAAAACAGAATTTAGTCTTCCAGAGAAATATAAATAAAAACGAAATTTGACCTGCATGCATGGGTCAAAAGCAAATATACTCATACGTACAAACTGATCTGTTTTAAGATACAATAAAATCATTCGCTTTAAAGTGCGGACAGGCCAGACTTTTGCTATTCTTCACTTCGTTAACCCTTTTCATTGGCCTTAATTTATCTGCTGGAGAAAATAGATAATGATGCTTCTGTGCGTTTAAGTATGTAATAATAAAATGCCAAAATCATGCAAATTTTTATTTTTAAGTCTTAGTTTACTTGAATTGCTTGCACAAGAACTATTTATTCCTGCATACCTTTATATTTTTAATTTTAGCATACCTTTACAGTTTTGAGTTAAAGTAATAATAGTCGGCCGAGTTGTTTTATAAAAATTACTTAATATTTCTCCAAAGTACATTGCTCAAAGGAATTAAGGGATCACCCCCGAAAAAAAGTTATTTTCGTCGTTTTATTTATGTGTTAATATCTCAATAAAAACAATCCTAGGAAAATGTAAAAAAAGAGCATTTTAAAAACACAGATTCTTTCCAAACAAAATTGTTTTTCCATAGGTGGGCTCAAACAATGGAACATTAAGGGATCAGTTTTGTAACTCTTTTATTTCTCACACATACAGCGATTTAGTTTTTCCGGGTGATCCTTAAATTCTTTTGAGAAATGTATTATATTATATTTAGCAGTTATTACTTCAGAGATCATTCTGATTTAAAAATAGTAATGGAAAAAAATAGTTGAATTTTTTCTAGATCGTTTACGCCAGTTGAAAAAAAAAACACTATACCAAGAAAAACGTGAGTAAGAAAACCGGACGCTTGCTCTGCATTCAAAAGGCTGTAACTCGGAATCTACATGGAATTTCAACATCAAATTTTAGAAGCGTATTACCTTCCAACAAAAATGAAAAACTAATCGAATGACTGCTTAAAAATTGAAATCCTTCCCAAAATACTAATGCATTAATTTAGATTAGAAATGCATGCTTTTCCGGTTAAAAATGTATAATTTCGAGCAATGTTGGTTTATATAATGCATGTTTTAAGTCATTTTGACGAGACTACTTTATATTCTGTGTAATGATATTTAGACAAATTTATTTAATGAAAATTCCTTTAGAATTAACCGGACTTCAATTCAAACCAGCAATAAGTAGGTACATTGAAATTGTTTCTCAGTTTTTAATAAATTAGTTACGGAAAAGTAAAAACGCAAAGCAACTTTATTTATTTTCCCCTATAAGTAAAATAACTAAGCAATAATAATTTAAATCTTTTTGGTCGCACCAGCAACTGTTTGAAGAAAGAGTGCAAAATTGACACTGGAATTCAGGTGACAGCAGAAATTAACACAATAATTGAAACAGATAAATGTACAAGAAATGGAACGAATAATAGATGGCGAATAAGATGAGATAAAAATATATTTTCATGAATTTATTCCTCGATGTGAAGGCTGTTAGAGCATGCACTGTACAGAACTAAATAGGGTGTATACAAAAAGTTTAACTGTTGTAGCTACCTCTAGCATCATTGTATCACAGTTATCGATGTTAAACCGTTCTGGAACGTTTGTAGAACACTTGTTACATTTGAATTTCAGGGTAAGTGTTTCGTAGATGTGCATTACATGAAACATAAAACATATAATCAGTATTTCGACGGGTGTTCAATCATAAAATTACACTTTACCACATATCATGTTAGATTTTGATTTTCTGTCTTAAGATTTAATTGGAGTATTATGTGTTAGCAAATCGAAAATCTGTGTCTCTAATTAATTTATCTCATTTCGCGCTGCCGAAGTGGGTTGTGCTCTTATTATAAGTCCATTGTAATCAATCGATGTAAAAAAAAAGGGATGATGAGATAAACGTGCAACTCTCAAGTATTACGGAAAGTGAATAGCTGTAGCAACAAATAAATATTTTCTAAGAAAATGTGCTGATATAGCTAGACTTAGAGTAGAAACTCAATACACCAATCGCAATTAATAACAATAAAACGATAAAAGTTGCGGATTATTTATAGATTTATTTGTATTATATAGTTCTACTGACAAATCCAATAAAATAGCGTTAAACATAACAAAAATCTTTGAGGGCAAAGAGCAAATAGTATCTTAGATAAGTAGATTTTTATATACAGGGTAACCCAATGATTTAGATAGAACCTAGCAATTATATACAATGCCTATATATACACAAAGAATGGAAGATTGTGTTGACACTCTAATAAAAAGTTCCATCGATGTACTCAGATCGACTCAGCGTTCGCATATTCTTTCAAAAACAAAGAT
Organism: Eutolmus rufibarbis; assembly: GCA_963920795.1. NCBI lineage: Eukaryota > Metazoa > Arthropoda > Insecta > Diptera > Asilidae > Eutolmus > Eutolmus rufibarbis. The sequence continues at coordinate 35,551,316 of OY987205.1, forward strand.
ATAATGTACTAAAGAAACTTTCCAAACTGTAAGTACATATACTAAAAATGCTGTTGGACATACATATCTAGAGCATTAATTTTGTTATTACATTTTATAGAATTGCACCTAAGAGACTAAAATTTATTCAATATGTAGAAGGTTGTACGTTTCGAACTTATACTTTATATGTAAATATGTGCTCTGTTGAGTCGTTCTGGGTAGCCTGAGGATTATGAAAGATCGAAAATTGAAGAAAACTAGAACTCTTTGAATCTAATTCCATTGCTATGTACCTTAAAATCGAAATGAAACCTTTAAATTCACTAAAACAAAATGTTGAAACTTTACAAAAAAAAAATCCAGTAATAAATGCGAAAACATCATCTTGATGTTTTATTAACGCTTTTCTTAGTTTTAACAAAACTTCTCTTATACATAGAGTTAAAACGGAAACATCTACATACATTTTCTTGAATGCTCCAGTTTATGTAAGTTGTAATGCTTCAATGCGAACATCATTGTTTAGTGTATCTCGTTTAAAATTGCTATTAAATATATATTCGTAAATTACTGTATTTATACAAGATTTTCTATAAAAATAATAGATCAAGTTTGCAGAAAACGAGAGTACATTTTGTACAAATTATGAAATTTTATGTATCAATTGAACTTTTCCTATCAATGTATGTGAAAGGGTATGTGTATTATAAGTTTCAATTATGATTTCTGTGTAAAGTAAATTAAGACAGAATATATTGTATAGTTCCTAATTGAGCCTTTTACTTAATATGTATTAACTAAGATTCCCGAATTCAACGATATACAATATGCAATTGCTTATTTTAGCATTTCTCTTGAAGTCTATAATTTGAAAAAATAGCACTGGTTACTTTGTGTAATCTCATAATTTGTGCCTGAATGCCGCGCTTTTAATTAATGAAAACAACCAGCACAAAGAGGCTGTTTTAAGAAAATAAATTTGCGAATCCGACATATTTTCAATTAATTATTATAGATACTAGAAGAATTTGAAAAATAAAAAAGAAGCATAACGAGGCTGTAGAGAAGTAGATTTTGGGATTATACAAAGAGAAAAATTGAACTCCAAAATCATTTAGGTAATCCAATATGATCAAAGGACTTTTCCCTTGCCTATCTTTGTACAAATTTATATGAAGCAATTTTTTGCTATCAGTCATAATTTTTTGATTAAGACCGATTTTCTTTTAAGCTGAATCGCTGTTGACTTGACTACCAACTTGTAGAGTTTTGGTATCGTAAAATGTTTTCGTTAGAGATTGAAGTGTCCGGGTCCTTTTTTTATTTAAATCTCTTAAATATGTTGATACACGTTAAGTTAAACAATTGTACTTAAAAATTACTAAAATGTTAATTCCTAGAAATTTATTCAGATTTTTCAAATCCACTGTTGATAAATTCTACGACAGGATTGCACAAAACTTTGAAACATTTCGCACACGATATTTTAAAAGGCAAAAGACCTAAACAGAATCATATAAATCAGTATATCCAAAATCAGAGATGAGAGAATTTTTGGAAAATAATATTTTTGGTGTCCCTCTCCTTTCGCTTACCCATTGAGTCGGGTATCTTGAGATAAATACCCTAAAATTCAACAATAAATGTTTTAGGACCTTTTGATTTTAATTCTTCAGTCACGAGATACATATTTGCTTCAAAACTCGTTTTACATTACATATTTTGCTATTCTTAGCGATTTTAAAAACTTTAGATTTAGATGTAGTTTTAAGAAAAACGCATCTTAAGTTTCGAGAAGTAACCGTAGCCAAGCTTAAGTTCGTTTGTACGTTCAATGGCTATAATATGAAAAAACTTGAAATTTGGTATTAATATTTGATTGAAGAGAAACGCAGATCTCAAATATTACACAATTCCTAACGAATTTAATTTCCGTTGTAGCTCAATTTAAAAACGGAAATCTTCAGCCAATAATAAATTGTGTATTATAATATGGGTATAAAGTTGTATAAAGGTATAATTACATAACTAACTATGTAGTTCTTTATGATATATCTCGAAAACGGGTATAGGTAGATTTTGTATGTATTAATTTTCCTACTTTTTCCCACGGCAAGATATTTCAGAAAAAATTTTCAAAGTCTAAAAATCTAATTTTTTCCTTATATCTTTTAGAGCTTCGCATTCTTTGAAAACGATTCTATTTTTTTCGTCAATTCATTTCGATCTTCCTTCCCCGCAGCCTATATAAAACTAGAGTTCACCAAAGATTTTGTAGTTCACTGTAATTGAAAAAGTCTCCACCAACTTTTCTTCTAGCTGTGCACCAGCTGCATTGACGTTTAATATAATGGACCGCTCACGTACACGATTTCCTATATAAGCAGACGGCCGGATTTTTGTTCCCTCTCTTTCAGGCTGTGGCACTGTCAAATCGTGAAATGACGTAAAATTAACGGTCTATGCTGTCAGATATTTGTCAGCGTGCTGAATTGCCGTTAAAGATTTTCTCTGACAATTCTCTGGAGAACTGTCAAATGACTGCTAATTTGGTTAATGCAAGAACTTTAATTGAAATATCAGAGCGAAACAGCGTGATTATATGTTAATAGATCAATTTGTTTTATTCCAGGCATTTCAGAGAAACTACTGGAATTAATTCCAGAGTTAATTTTCGCCCAAGTCCTCATTCCGAGTGAAATTAAATCAAGACGAGCTTATAAAACTCCTTTTGTGTAATAAAATTCTTATGATTTTAACAAATTCATTTCACTTATCTTTGATTTCAATTACTTTTTTCGTTCAAAGTAGTTAAAATAATTCGATAGAAAAATCCAATCGAAATATTTTGTAGTTTTTGTAAAAAAGTAATTGAAATCAGAGGTAACTGAAATGAATTTGTTACAGCTTGAAGAACTTTATTAAGGAAATTCAATTCAAAAGGAGTGTTGTGAGGTTTTTTCGATTTTATTTCACTCGGAATGCAGAACATGGGTATTAGTTTATTTTATCTGAGTGATATTCGTTGGGATTCTTAAAATTTAGCTGTCTTATGCTAAAAAAACATATTAACCAAATTGATCAGAATTTTAAGAATCCCTTAAGCCTTCCAACCACGACAAGGTTTCACTCACTGGAAGGAACTGGACTGAAAAGAGCTTTTATTTCCAAATTCTTTAATTAAAACACAGTATATGTTCAATTGTTTATGTTTATTAACAAATATATGGTACATCCTTTTTATAACTTAAAATTTATCAATCACAAATCTTTGAAAATATTGGTAATCTGGCAGGGAAAAAAATTTATTTATTTATTTGTGGCATTAATAATGATTTTTATTTCCATTAATTCAATTTAAAGTACATATTTTTAAAACTTTTGTTCAACAAATATTTAAATTCAAATATTTTCAGCAATTCCGCACTCAAAACATCCGCGGAATCGGCCTATCCATGCAATGTGATAAAAATAGACAGCGCTATATAAATTTTTATATATCTCATCTCGTCCGGCTGTGGCACTCGGTTGTCAAATTGGCGGCCACGTGAGACAGGAGATCGAGCAGTCCATTTCTATGTATGTCTGTGACCAGCTGACATTTAATTGGTTTGTGTCCACAATATTTCAGTTTCTTTTCTTCCTTCCGTCAGCTGTTCGAGTTGTGATGAAATGAAAACAGAAACGGATGAAAACAAACAGGTGGACGTCAGTCTCAGCGGAGCTGAATTTTGTTGTTTTTTAACCAGACCGAGGGTTCAAAGTTCGTTGCGCCAATGAGCAGATAGTGGCGTTTGGTCAGTGCTGATTTTAATTAATTATCGTTTTCATTAGCCAACCGAGTGACTTTCAGATGTTGAGACGGGGTCTCTTCAGGCTAAGCAGAGCGTTCATCCAGCCCAGGAGCAAGGAAGTTCCTCCCAAGCGCCTCTTTTCCTGTGAATCCTCCCAGTCGGTGAGCAGCACCTAGCGACCCAAATGTTTCCACAAGTCATTAATCTAATCACCATTTATTGTAATTTTAGAAAGCTGCCGTCGTAATCGTCACCTCCACCTCGTTTGCGTTATTTTCTTTTGCGAAGGTTTCAGCGAAGAGCAAATCCTACACAATGTCCGACGAGACTTTGCTAGAGAGCACCCTGCAAAATGCTGATCAGCTCTTCGACGAGAATCACTTCCAGGAGGTTTGCGACGTTTTGAACAAATTTCAGGTAAGGGCTTCTGTTTTCTTCTTAAATTATAAAATATATCGTTAATATCAAAAACGTTTAGGTCTCATGTTAAAAATTACATATTTATTTTTTCGCGGAGTATTCAAACAAATAATTAAGAAGAAATCCTTTTGATTGTGAGTATGCCATTCCAAAACCGTGGGTTCGATTCCGACACTTGTGAAAAACAAAATAACTTGCACAGAAAGGGCCATATGGGCTTAGTTCCCGAGTGCGCGAAAAAAAGTAGGGTGAAAATCCTCGCCTAAAAATCCAATTTACTTTAATATTATTCTAAAACAGCTGATTTTAAAGATCATTCGGGGTCGCAGATTTTATTATCTTTCTTGCGAATTAATGTTTCTACGGGCTGGAATTACCCTCAAAAGTTTATGTCCTAATAAAGTAGTTTTTGAATGAAATATGTATTCGAACGAGTTCAACTAGCAAATAACTTTAACTTTGCAGAATTCTTGATGTAATGTTTTCAGGGGCATACAAAACCATTGAATAACTCGGAAACTATAAGTTCCATTGCATTGATTTTAAAAGTTTCAAATCGGTGCAGATTAATACTCCAAGTAGCTAAGATAGATTTTGATCATAACAATGCCATACAATGACAATCTTAAACATTTAACAAGTTAAAATAAAACATATTTTAAATAAGTACAAAAAGAAAACGTAGCAGCTGCATACCGTCAGAAAGAGTCTTCTACATCAATAAAATACGAACACCTATGAATATGACGTAATCCTGATTTATGTTAAATCTCATACAGAATCTAAAATATAGAAATCAGCGTTCTTCAAAAGATGTAAAAACACTTAAAACATTTTCATGCCCAAATGCATTTCGCACGAATACGAAAATTAGAACAGGTATAAGTATGTATATATTTCTTTTAAATTAAGTTTATAACAACGCGTTCATTTTACAAATACATGTATAAACAATGTTTCTGTGTGACAATAAATGTATCAATCAATAACTCTGATATTTACGTAACATCGTTGATACAAAAGACGTGAATTGGGAATGTATTCAAGTCAATTCCTCGATTATGCATCCCGAAACAGGCACACCAACATTTTAAATATTCAGAATTAAATTCTCCATAATCATTCTACCGAATCTTTTTCTGATATTTTATATTTAAAAGTTTTTATAAACCTTTACTTATTTTACATAAATCTTTTTGAGTTATTCGGAATCCTCGATGCACAGGGTGGAATATCTTAAAACGCCCTTTGAATAATCTAAATTATCACACATAATTTATAATAAAAATATTAATTAAATATTTTTGTTTATAGTTGAGAGATTACTTAATAATATATTATATAATAGAATATGGTTTTTGTTTTTTTAACAATATGTACCAAAAACAAATTTCAAAAAAGGGATACCTACATGATTTATTATTTTATTAATATCATTAGCATTCTCCATGAAAGCGAAAAATAAAACGAATCTCACCGACAGGATGGCAGTCTGGCTGATATCAAGTGGCGCAAGGCGAGGGCCCTTTACTCGCAATCTAAAACGATTAAAAACAATGAGGAAAAATCCAGAATTATCCGCGAATCCTACCAGCTCATCTCCGAAGCCCTGGATGCCAATACGAACGACTACTGCATCCACAAATGGATGGCGATCATCCTGGACGCCAACGCCGAGTTGGACGGCATCAAGAGTAGGGTCAGCCAGCTGGAGACCGTAAAGAAGCACATGCAGCGGGCTGTCGAGCTGAACCCCATGGACCCCACGAGCTGGTACCTGCTCGGCCAATTCGAGTACAGCCTCGCGGATATGCCGTGGATTCAGAGGAAAATTGTAAGTGCTATTTTCGCCTCGCCGCCCACAGGGACCTACGACAGAGCTCTAGAGTACTTCGAAAAGGCCGAGGGCATCAAGGAGGGCTTCTACAGCATGAACTGGCTTATGCTTGGGAAATGCTACCTCGTGCTGCAAGACAAGGAAAGCGCTAAGACGTTTCTGGAGAAAGCAGCAAACTGTCATACTCTGTAAATAGGATTTTTTTTCTCAATTCGAGCGATCCTTAATTACACACTTTTCATTACAGAAATGAAGATGACAAGATATGCAAAGAAGAGGCAGCCAAGTTGTTAAAAAAACTGTAATAAGAACTCATCTCCAATGAATATTCCTATTATTATGGTTTTAAATCTAAACCAATTGTATTTTTTAATAAATATAGTTCTCTCAGAGTATTTTAGTCTTTAATTTCCATTATATGTTGTCACAAAATGTTCTTTTATACCAGTGACACACTAAACGAAATCTAGAATTTCAAGCGTATTCAATTTCACAATTACATATTATATTGTTACATTCGAAAGTATATTGATGTCATTTTCTAATGACAAAACAGCAAAAAATTTCAATTTCTTGAAATAATTATAAATAACATTCAGCTAATTAAAGCTAATTTAATTTAACTTAAAGGGAAATTTATGAGTACCTATCTATTGGCTGTGTGGCGTGTCGTAAGAATTTCAATTCTACAATAGAGCAAGGCAAGTTGCTAAAGGTAAAAGTAGTGCTAGCTTCACTTTTACAAGCTCGTTATTTAATATTATCTTTCAGAATCGTGTTTTCTTCGTCACACTACCCTATCGATGTGCCATATGCAAAATCAACATAGTGAATATTTCCTGTATTGTTGCTCTCTGCACCAGTATTCAATAAAAGTAGCCCTATTCTGGAAGTCGATTTCACTCAACTCGACCAGCGAAGCTTTAAACATTTGTTTTTATTTGTCGAGTCGAGTGAAGTCGACTTCCAAAATAAGGCCGCAGAGCGTAGAACCGAAATTAGCGTTGTAATCGCGAATCCAAATATATTTATTTTAAAGGTTTCGTAAACCCTTACAACTCCGGTCTATCATAGCCTATTTTTTTTGCAAATATGTAAATAACAAGAATTTTCTTTTAATTAAAAAAAGAACACGGTATGTTAAAACTAAAAGTCTTGAGCCTACTATTTCAAATTTTTATAATTATTTTAAACAGAAATGTTCGATGCTTTTTAAAGCATAAAGGAGTTAAGAACTAAACTGTAATCGTTTTAGCATGTGTTAGAAGATAAAATCTCATAGTATTTGGTTTGCTTAAATGAATAATGAAGTTATCACTTTAAACCTTTTATGACCGAAAAAAAAACACTAAAAGCTTGTGAATCTTATGATAGTCCATTATCAAACAATGCTTTACTTTAGTTCTAAGTATTTAATTTTTGTTCTGTATTTAGGGTCCCAAAATTAAATACTTAATTTTAATTATAAATGATGGCATAAATTATTCTTTGACATCGCGTTGCGTATCTTTTGATTTTAATTTACCAGACTTATACATTTCTTTATGATTTCTGAATGGTTACAAATTGCATATTTTACCATTGTATTTGGTATAAACAATTACATATTTAAATATTTATTTATTTTCACTACATCTTTCCTAAATTTTTAATTATAGTCTTCATAGTAATACTTATGTATGTTATATGTATGTGGTTATTCAATTTCATAATTTGTTAGGGATTAATCTTAATCAGAATTATAACAGTGCAATTTTTAATATGATTTCTTGTAAATTTTAACTGAAAATACTTCATGCACGCGGCTTCAAAAGAAGTTCTGAAAATAGCATGCCATTCACGCGGCTAAGTCTACAGTATGAAATTTTTTCAATTTCAAATCACGTGGCGTTCAACATGTTCTCAAGTGCGTACACCTACATATATAAAACAAAAGGTCGCTTTTAAATAGAAATGGACAGTTGGTAGAATCTTTCATTCACTGATATCATAATGTCAGTTATGAGTACTAACTCTATGTCATCATTTATAATCTGTCCAATCCAATCAATTTTACATTTATCACCAATTCTACCATTATAAGTTTTTAAGGCAAAAATTATCCTTTTCTTGTTATACTACACAAATAACCTATTAATATTAAATTTTCTTCATTGCTCAATTTCATAAATAGATTACCAAAAATAGCTTTGGGTGGCTCTCTTGTGTCATAACCAATCCGGAGATAATAATTCTCCAACCTTGATAATGAAACAGCAAAGATTCATTCATAAACTTGCTAATGTAAATAAATAAACAAAAGTAATTCTAGGTAGACTAGTTAACTATTGCCTTATTTACATAACAAACTCTAAAATCTCAATCAACCTTTATGTACTCGTTCGTGCGAAACGTACTTATTTAAATTATGAAGCGCAATATAAACCCCACATCAGTTATAAAGAAATGACGAAATAAAAGTAATGAAGATAAGACATTGCGTTTACGCACTTTTGTAAGTTATTTTCTAAAGCACACTAACATTATAGACACCAAAAAGTTTATTATCTTTATCTAATTTGCGAAATAGTCAATTATATAAATATAAGCAATCAATATTTGCGAATTGCATAGACGAGGGTAAATAAAAATCGATAAGATTCATTCATACCGCCAAACAAATTTAACCCCACAAGTCAGCGCCGTCCAGTCCCAGCTGATCCGCGTAGGAGTTAACAGCGAAATTAAAAGAAAGTCAATGATAGTCGTTTATCATATCATACTATAATTTTGCTCGGAGCTTTTTCAGAATCCCATGCTTATAAAAGAAGCCTGGCGGACATTGAATCCAGTTTAAAGAATTCTTTCAAAGTGTAGAAACGGCTAAAGGATGTTTGTTGGTGAAACTATTGTGAAACTAAACTACATGGTTTCATACCAAGTCTACTTGTTTGGTAAACATATTCAAAGTAATAATTTTAATCCTTTGTTAAATTTAACGGAAATCATTTAATTCCTCTTGAATTTTAGACAAGCGAACAGCACATGCAAATTATTTTCGGAATAAATTCGTTAGTGCTGTATCTAATACTAAAATTTATTGCAATCGACAAATCAACGAAAGGAATTTAAAGGGTCTTTTAGAAAAATCGGACAATTTATACGAAAATGGGCATTATGATCAATCGTTTACTGTGCTAAACCAATGCAAAGTGAGTGTTATTTTTTTTCATAAATATATTATGTGTTATTTTTAAATTTCAAAGAAGTTTTTGTTTGTGATAGAGTGCAAATACTGCAAAGTTCCTCATATCAACTTTCTCGTTGTCAATATATACTTGAGATTTTCCAAGTGATTGGGTTGCTCGAAGTCTAAAAATTCTCACATTAAAACAATTTAAATATTTAATTGGTCCCGACAGTATTTTATGTACATAGGTTTAGAATGCAAGGCAACAAAGAGGATACATTTAAACCACTCTCAGTGTGATAAAAAGCTATAGCCCTTTACCACCTAGAAGTTGTAGTAAAACTCGTTTGAAAGCATTACTGTTGAGATTTTTGTTAAATCTTGGGATGCCTAAAGAAATCTCAAAAACGTCGGAAAATCAGAAAAATTCTTAAATATTGCAATACTTTACTCCTATAATACAGCCTGTACTTAATAGCTCACTAGTAATTACTAATATTTCACAGAAATTTTATTAAAAACTATTATACTTTTTATACAGGCTACCGATAATTCGCAAATATTATGGCGTCAAAGTCGCATCCTCTACAGACAGGCAATAACAACAGAAAACAAAAAATATCGACAAAACATTATTTCAAAAGGTATCCAGAAGTTAAAGAGCGCCCTGGAACACGAGAAGGAAAATCACATTATCCACATTTGGCTAAGTGTATTTTTCTGCAAGAATGCACAAGAGTGCAATATGTCCCCAAGCGCGCTAAATTTCTTGAACAACGGCCATATTCACATGCTTCAAGCAGTCGAACTAGCGCCTGAAGATCCGCTCAGTTGGTTCACACTAGCGAATTATGAATATAACGTAGCAATTTTATCTTGGCTTCAGAAGAAAATTGTCGTCGCCGCTATGACGAATTCTATTAGTGGAACTTATGAGAGAGCGTTGGAATTATTCGAGAAAGCTGAACATCTTAAGCCCGGCTTCAATAAATTAAACTGGTTAATGATTGCAAAATGCTATATGGCGTTAAATAAATTTGCAGAAGCTAAGGTGTATTTACTTAAACTTGCTAACATTAGCGATATTCGGTAAGCTTTTCATGTTTTATTCCCTTTTATATAATGACTATAATAGCTTTGTTTTATTTCAGAAATGATGATGATAAAGAAAGCCAAAAAGAAGCTTTTGAAATCCTCCAAACGAATTATAAAAATTCCGAAAAACAAACTAATGTAAGTTTGATGAGATTAGATAATGTTTAGAAAGCTGACTTATGTAATTAGAATTTGTTTTTAATTAATATGTAATTTATGATATTTTAATGATAAGCTGTGATATTTACAATTCATAAATAATAAAAACTTGCTATTTTTTTATTCGTGTGTTTTGAAGCGACATTTTTTTTTTCTTAGAACTCCGCCTATTTGAGATTCGATCGAATTCGTGAATACGAAATTACTGTTCGATCGAAACTAAAAATCGAATCGTTTTCATGTCCGAATCGAATTCATGAATAAGGCCTAATGTATCCTTTTCTAGATCTTAAATAGTTATTAAATTTTAACTTATCTGTTGATAGGAACCTGATTTGTGTCCCAACAAAATTCAAATAAAGACAAAATAAACTTAAGTGTCTACTCTTTAATTTAAAACCAAGGCTTTCTGCACCAACAATTACAAGAAAAAAAACCATTTAAAAAATACGAAAAATTATTATTTTCTCGATATTTTTAAATTGTCTGAAATTTATTCAGTTCAGAGTGTTCAATAAGTCCTACTTTCATGACTTTTTTCGAATTAGTTACTAACCGATGCATAATCTCTGAAGACAATAAATTGGACATTGAAGCTTAATATCTCGAAAATATTACATGTTCGTACTTGAACACATTTAAAAATACCTAGTCCATTATTTAATGATAGATATGTGAACAACAATTTCTGCAATCATATTGCAATGTGTTTTATTCTTTAATTAAAAAGTATTAAATGAACCTACTTTCATTACTTTAAGAAATATAAAACTTAAAATTACTGTTTTTTAGACAAAATTTATTGTAAATATAATAATAATTCAGTATTAAAGCTTAACTTTTAAAATATGTTCTATAAGAATTACGGTCTCTCTTAAAGACAAACATGAAAAATTTAACTTCTTAACTGTCTGTCTTGAAGATACCTTACTGTTAAATGTTGAAAAAAAATTTGTTTTTTCGGGTTTTTTGGGTTTCGTACCAAAAATTAAAGAAAGGATATCCTAAAACACTGACGATTTTTGTTTTCATTTTAAATGTAAAATTTAATATTATTTAATTTCAAATTGTTTGCTCTAGTAGAGAATCAAAAGTGTTACGCATTAAGATGCTTTTGCTTTCGAATCACCTACGATGATCCTCAAAAATATCAGTAAATAAATCATTTCTAATTAGCGCAATTGATTTGATCACTTTATCGCGTTCGAAAGGTCATTTGCAACTCCGCAGATAATGAATTGTTTCACAAATAAAAATATATTGAATTATGCTTACATTTATTTTGATTTGACTGGCCGTGTTACATACCAAGGCATAATCTATTGAGGAGAATGTGTAAATGAATTAAAGTTAAACATTTCTAAAAATTGAATGCCACATATTGCTTTTCTCTGCTTGAGAAATTGACAGCGTAACATTTTCATATCTAGTGGAAGTTCCGATGGTATATATTTATAATACTCTGTTTTAAATCGGCAAAAACAAAATATTTATGCCCATTTTTCGGCCGAACACCACCCCACCATATTACAAAACTCTTTCACAAATATTATCTTTATGACATCTAAAATTGGTCTATGAATATATATGTGATAAAATAGATGCATACGCACTCGGTATTTTTGAACTATTTTTATTTCACTGCTAAGTTGATTCACAATAAAATTGTGAAATATCCGGTAATATATTTGAAGACGGAAACAAAAGTCGTCAAATCTTTTTTTTTATGTTATTTAATCACAATTATCGATTATCAAATATTAAGTTATCGCCGTCATCGATTTGAAATAATCAACCAGAAAAAGACAAAGAGCACTTTTAGAATACTTTTAATTACAATGTTTTCATATAATTTAACTTAATCTTATGCAAACGTATAGAAAAAAATTATACGACTACATAAACTAATTTAATTTTACGAAGCTCGCTCAAGCAAACTTCGATTAGTATCAAAACTCAACTACTTTAGATAAAAAGTACTTTTGGCTTATTGCTTTGTGTTCTTGTGACAGATTTGAGGAAAATACTCTGGGTTTTTAAGTACCATTTGCGAATATCACTAATCGTAAAAAAGGAGGAAAATAAATATCCCGATGTGATAATATAAATATTTGTTTCTCACTACTAGCGCTTAATAACTTTCCTGAAGGAAGCCCTCAAAAATGTTCACCAAATTTTCAATACCGAATAAATAATTTGTATCAATGGAATTATCATCAGATAGAAAGGCATGAGCAAAGTCTATCATCTTAACGCGCACCCAGGAATTTGAATCATCATTTTCTTCCCCATTATTATCCTGAATGTAAACATAGTTGTCATGCATCTTCCGCAATTCCTAGAAAAGAAGACGGTAGAAGAAAATTTTTAAATTGACTTGATTTCAGATTTCCTTTGCACCAAAAACTAGCGCTAAAAATCTTTCTTTAGTAACAAGATTATTTTCTATTCAACTAATAAATACTGATTGGACTATCAATAAAAAGGTAAAAGATAAGATATTAAACAAATTTGAGTTATTTAAATTTAATTGCTATCAATTTTAGATTAATTTACACTGATATGAAACAAATATCGACAAAGTGCCTCCTCGTCTCGTTTTATATGATATAATACTATGTTTTCGCGTAGTTTCCCATGCATTTTTCACACTCATAACAAATCAAATATTATATTTAAGCTCTGGAATTGCATCCAAATATTATACGAACTTTGAAAAAATAGCGAGGTTGAACTGGAAATATTTTTGTTCTACTAAATTTCGATTTATTTTTCGACACATCCAAATTTTTTGAGTCGATATGAAAATTTTGAAAAAAGTTGCAATGAAATGAAATCGGCTACTTTTAACGATAGCAAAATCTATTATATTTAAGAAAATGTGAGCTTTTATTTTCCGAATAACTAACAAGATGTGTCCCAGCGCTCCAAATTTTGCCATGTCTCCATTATTTTATTTACAACTTTCAAATATTTTTTTTTTAATAAAAATTGAGTTGGAGAAACTACAATTTATGTATACATATGTTTCACATATCCTCCACGAAAAAGGCTTTAGTATTTTGAAAGCTCCCTTGTTTATGCATACGTAGTCCCAGGGATCCACAGATCCCCGTTTAGAAAATGCTGATTTATTTCAGAGTCACTTTATAAGTAACTATGATATTTAACTCTCAATCATCGACGGTGAGCAACAAATTTTTTTAGTCATTGTCATTACTTCTTACAAAAGTCATAATAAACTTTTTTATTGTCTAACACGAGCTCGAAAAGGACTATTTGCCGATATGATATTCTATACATCTTCATAATAAAGTTTAGATAACATAGTTATGTATAATTTTAAACTCAAAATACCTGCTACTGTAACCGCAAAAAAGGTATAGACGGCAAAATATTAAAATTTTAAACATGAAACTTCTTACAAACCTCATCATTGTTAATCCATTTCGACAACGTATTTTCACTGGACGGAGAGCTCTCTGCGTTATGAGGTATGCATCCATTTGAACTGAAAAACGAAAATGAACAAATAAATATTGCTACACAACAAACCCCACCAAATCTTATACTTCTCAGAATGTTGTTCGTTTATATTTAAATATCTTCTCAGTCTTTCTGCATCATAAATGAGTAAAATAGAACTTGCATATAATTTTACTGTAGTTTGAGTTCGTGCCCATTTCTGTATTGCCCAAAGTTGCGAAAGGATTTGTAATATCAATTGCTTGCACATGATAACCTCTGCATTCAAAAACAATTTAAGTGCATCCTTAAATGTTGTTTCATTTAAATCTTTTCCATAGTCTTTGCCGAAACGTTGAACCTTCCCAGTTTTTAAGCTGTAGACTTGGAAGCCTGGAATACACATTCCCAGGTTTTGCTTGCAGGCAGCATACTTTCCTTCCTCCGCAACTCGTTTTTGAGGTGTCGCCAAAGGATCCCATGTTCGTTTTCCAACTTTTAAATCGATTATACAGGGATGACGAATACCGTGGGTCAGATCCCTCAGCTTGATAAACTCTAACTGAAAAATTTCAAATATGTCACTCAGTTTAAACACCTTAATTAGAGTACCTCTCGTCCATATACTGGCATTTTAATTACCCCGTAGTAGTCAGGAATTAGTTTTTTCAATGCTATGAGGTCAGAGTCTGTGGCTTCCTTAACAGTTTCATACAATTGTATTTCTCTCATGCCACACTGAGGTTTTCCCAACGGTTTTAAAACAATTATGTCCTTAGCATTTTTCAACAAACCGACTGAATTAGTCTCTGGGTCAAAGGTGTGACCCGCCACCTGACTTTCTAAGGGTACGGCACCATTTGCAAAAATTTGCTGTGGCACTTGTGGCGTTTTTGTTGTCATTTTAAATTATAAGAACTGATCAAAATAAAATCGGGGATAGGTGATCGCAGCTAATTATCGGTTAGGGTTGCATCTTCCTGAAATTTATTTATAAAACTTTTAAACGCTGCAATTGTATTTGTGATAGAAATTAACTTTAATTTTAAAAATTTACTGTAATGAAAGAATTTATTATAATACATAAGACTTTATATATTACGATACATAATCAATGCGACATGTTTTAAAAATCCATTGTTAAGTATTTTACATTAAAATGTGTTCCAAAAGAAGGTAAACAAAATATGAGGGATATAGAAGCAAAGGTGACAATCTCCACTTTTGTTGATTTTGTAAAAAAACGACAAAAACCTGTAAAGATACACATATTTTTGGCACTATCAGTCACGTTCATGACAAAAGTGGAGATTATCACCTTTGCTTCTATACCCCTCATATTTAGTGCAGTATGAAACTTTAATATTTCATTAAACCCCTTTTCTTGATACTGTGGCAATACTAAGTTAAAGATAAGCACTTCTAAATCTAATAATTTTGTAACTTTAACGTACTTATATGAACAATCATTTTCTAGATTCCAGCATTTTTGGATCATAAAAGAAACGAATTTTACAACCACTCAAAACATGTGAACTTTGATAGAATTGACTAATGCAAAGTCTTTAAATTCACACAGAATACTACTTTTATTAAAATGTATTTTCTGGGTGATTAACTTAATCTATTTTCTTTCAAAGACGAATTTTTCAAATTAATCGACTCTATTTTCTTTCAAAAACGAATTTTCAATTGGAAACTTTTTAAAAGTTTTTTCTCGAAATACAAAAATGCAAGGCCTAAACAACTTTTCTTAAAACTTATTATATGTATGTATATTGATATCTCTTTCTTGCATAGAAAATTAGAATCAACACAACACAGGTTGGCTGTGGAGGTGTACCACATTTGTTAGGGTAAGAATTATTACTGGGTACAACATAATGTAACTCTTTAATTATGCTGCAAATTATGGAAATGTAGCTCTGCGTAATTTTTATTAAATAACTCTAATACTCCTAAATTCATTGAATCATAGTTACTAATTTCTATAGCTTGCAATTTGAAAACAAAACACTTATTATTGTTTGAACCTATTTGATATATTTCAGCATGTTTAGTATAAACACAAATTTAAAAAAATTTGGACATTATCAAATACGGGTCATGCAAAATTAAAAACAAAAACACAATATTGAACCCAC
Organism: Eutolmus rufibarbis; assembly: GCA_963920795.1. Lineage (NCBI taxonomy): Eukaryota > Metazoa > Arthropoda > Insecta > Diptera > Asilidae > Eutolmus > Eutolmus rufibarbis. The sequence goes on from OY987205.1 coordinate 35,567,381, forward strand.
CGTGCTATAAAAATTTCTTTCCTGGTTCAAAACAAATAAATCCACCCGAAATGCTACTGCTTTATTAGCAGTAAGCTTCTACCACAAATAAAAATTTACAATCAAGTAGATATTAAAAGATGTAAAGATTAATGTCCAATTCATGAATCCGAAGCCCCAGTAAACAATACGAATTTAAAGGTTAGAGTGTAATGAATCTGGTTATCTCGCATATTGATAGGTTAATATAAATGAGTACAAAGATCTCATGATCAGCTCAGAAATAGAAAAATCACAAATCAATGACAAAATTCTTTTCTAATAATTTCTTATCAGCCAAAAAATAAAAATCGTATTTAGTAAGTCAAAAACAAATCTAATCTGACCGCAAGTGCAAGTGTCCGTGTTCGAGTACACGAATGAGTTCGATCGCACCGAACTAATAATCAAAAGTCAACAGCTGGTATCACTATGAATAGAATTTATAATCAAAATGCGAAATATTATCTTCCTGTAACGCTTTTTGCGATTGATTCACTGCACTTAACAAAAAGATAACAAAACATACTACTTCTCATTGTAAATTAATCAAAATTGAACTTTGATATAATGGATGTTATGTATACAAGTATTTTTAAATTGGTGTGCGGCGCTAAAACGCGATAAAAAAGTTACCCCCTGCAATTTAGGAAAAGGCCACGCGTGTTCCTCAATAACATGATAATTCTTCTCAAGTGTTCTTTTGTAAACAAACATTTTTATTATCGCAAATTTTGAACGAATATAATTAGAACTCGATGCACGTGATTATTCCTATACACCTTTTTAAGTACAAAGAATATATTATTAATTAAATATTTAAACTAAATTCTTACGATTTCGTTTTAAAAGAAAATCTTTAATAAATAAATAACGTCCACACGTCTACTTAACATTAAAATAAAAATACTTTAAAACCACTTCACTGACGCAGTACTGTTTAATTAAAAAACAACGTAAAACGTCCATCATTTTGTTGTATGAATCAAACCAGATTAATCTAATTTTGAACTAACACGAATTCGCTGAATTTTATTTATAAATTAAATAATCTGAAAATCAAAAGTCAATGTTAAACAAACTTCATGACTTCCATTCCGATTATTTCATAAATAACATGCAAATTTGTAAATCCCGGATTTATCTATAACAATATTACAAAGGGGAAAACTTGTTTATCTAAATTATTTTATTCCGAAGAAAAATATGTTTCTACAATATATTCGCTATAAACTCAAAAACTACCAACTCGATTTCAAATCTCTCTTCACAGTAAAATTGCTTATCCCACCCGGATACATAAAGATAAAACCTAAGATTGTAGTTAAGATTTCTTCCGATAATTGTTGCAAAAGCGGAAACGCCTAAAAATCATTTCAACTTGATTTTGTAAAATCAACCGTATTAAGGGGTCTACCCACTTCTCACCTTTCAAAAAATTGATTTTTTTTTCTTTTACATTTTTCGAAAGTATTTCAGAAATACTGCGTAAACATTTTAAGAAGATCCAAGCAGTCGTTCCGTATTTATAAGCGATTTTCGAAAGCCACTACTTGGCCGCGTAATGGCAAAAAAAAACTCTAAACGCGTTTTTCTGGAAACAACGGTTTTACGCCTTGCGTCCTAAATTTTTCAGAATCTACTCGACCAATTCTCTTCAAATTTTTGTCACATATTTTATACATGTGGCTATCGGCCATACTAGTACACTATCGGCGGGTAACACCATGAGCTTGACTCACGCGTCTAGCGGGCGAAAATAAGTGAAGTATGAAAAAAGTGAACTTTTTAGAAAACATGTAATATTTTCACAACTAATAGTAGGATTTCAATGAAATTTGGAAAATAGGTATCACATAGTATTTCAAAGATGTAGATGGAATTTTAAAAAAAATTAAATTTTTATTTAGTGCTCTATTACTTCATTTAATGTATAACATGGACCAAACAATAATTGTTAATTTTTGAAAATTTAAGAGTTCATGTAGTAAGAGAAAAGCGTAATAATGTTTAGGAATATTTTAGAGTGTTACGATAAAACTGAACGATTGGAAAGAATTTCCGTTCAAAATTCTGCCTGTTCTAAAACATAAAGAAAACACCTTAAAGATAAGGACCTCGAACAATTTTCTAATAAAGAAATAAAATATCTGGGTTTTTTTCTCTTTTAAAATTCATTTATTGCACCAGGAAATGCAAACGCGTACTGAAGGTTGGTTACAAAGAGTTGTGCAAAACAAAATATTCATTAAATGAAAAAAAACAAGCATTGGTAAGTGTTTTACTAACACTTAGAGTACGTTCTGCATAAAAGATATTAATACCCGACCCGCCGATCGGCGAGTCTGTGGAAAAGGTATTAATACCCTTCCCGCCGATAGTGTGGTAGAATCAAATAAAAATATTAAAATTGTTTTTTGCAATGAAATAGCTAAAAAAATAACGTCATTTTTAAAATTTTTTGTTTAACGGTCCGCTATTTTGTTATTATATTTTTGCCCCAAAATTAATAATTCTAGTACGGGCCATAGCCATTACATTACTGATCATGAATCTTCTCTGAAATCTGTTTCAGATCATCCGAAGGCGAGATATTAAGGACGCAAGCTGATTTGGCGTATTTGTTTATACTGCATTTATTAAAAAAAAACAATGTAAAATAAATAAAAAAAATTTTTTTTTAACTTTAAGTGTATATTAAATGTAACCCAAAAAGAGTTATATCAATACATATATTAGAATCGCCAAAAAAAATTCCCAAAAATTACATTTTTTTGTTTTTGAAGAAGTGGGTCCCTTAAGATATCGACTGAATTGAGTCGGAGGAAAAAAAAATCACTTTGTGACTACTAGACGCACAAAAATTCTGTTAAATGTTTCTTTATTGGGAACAAAAGTAGACAACATATTTTCCTTTATTTTTGTTTTTGACACTTTTTGTTGCTTTATTAAAGCAGTACGAATTATACATTACAAGAATCTCTTTCAGAGTAGTTCTTATTTTGATTATCTACGCAAGAACTAATCAGTTTATCTTAGAAAAGTTAATTTTACAGCATTCATACAATAAATCGGAAAATTGCCAATCTTTCATAATAGCCTAAGGCCCTAGGTGACTACAAAACTTCCTTCTTGAAAACAGAAATTTTCGTTCAGTAAGATATTATTTGTCTTTTGTTCGGCCGTAAAATCGGTTTCAATTTCAATCATCGCTATTTTCGATTTTGTTTATATTTTATATTATATTTGCAAAACCTAGACACTTAATTATCAATGCATTTTTCTCCTCAAGTTGGTTATGGTTTCAACTTCCTACAAGCCCACCACGACCAATTTCACTGACTTTTTTCCCGAGTAACCTATTAAAATCTACAATTGTGGTAATAAAAACTAATTACGCAAAATAAATGCGAAATTGAATTAAATTGAATTCAAAATCCTCCATTTACAGTCTACATTTAAATGTTTAAAATCAGCAACTGATGTCGATAAGACTTTAGATAGATATTTAGCAATAAAAAAATAAATTACAGTCTCTTAATTATTTGCACAATATCTACGAATACCAACTTTTGTTAAACTTAAAAATCAAAAACGTGTTTTACAATGATTCAACGAAATTTATTTACTTTTAATGTGTGTACAATTGTATCAATTCATGCAAATATGGTATTGAAGAAAAATATACTGGATTAACTTTTTACTTATGGCTGTACTTGTAGAATCCTTCGCCAGATTTAACACCCAATTTCTTTTCTGAAACTAACTGATTTAATTTCTGAATGGGGTTAAAAAGTGGATTCTCAGGGAATTTCTCGTGCCAACCCTTCAGAATACTTTGAGTAGTATCAAGCCCAACATAATCAGCTAGCTCGATTGGCCCCATGGGATGTCCTGCTCCCAATTTCATGGCAGTATCAATGTCCCGAAGTGATGCATCTCCTCTCTCTAGCATGCGCACTGCTTCGGCTAGATATGGCACCAATAATCGGTTTACAACAAATCCTGGAGTATCTTTACATGTAATACATGTTTTCCCCATAGCCTCGCCAACAGCAACTACTTTTTTGTATGTTTCATTCGAGGTATCGGGAATCCGAATAATTTCCAACAGCTTCATTACTGGTACAGGATTAAAAAAATGCATTCCAGCGAATCGATCCTTTCGCTTTGTAACTGCAGCAATTTCCGTGATTGGCAGCGATGAAGTATTACTAGCCAAGATTGTATGGCTTGGAGCCACCTGAAAAATTATTGTTTTGCTAATAATGTAAATAAATAACATATCGGATTCCTTTACCTGATCAATTGTTGAAAATATTTCGTGCTTGATTTTCATATTCTCTACTATAGCCTCAATGACAAGATCTGTGTCTTTAACGCACTCTTTCAGATCAGCGCTGCCCTTTACACGGGACATTGTTTTTGAAATGAATTTCGCCTGAGCATCTTCATTCTCCTTGAATTGCTTACGGGCAACACGGAGAAGATTCTTTTTTATATTCTCTTTGGCCTTTTCCACGACGTTTGGATCAACTTCAACAAGTGAAACATCATATCCTGCGGTGGCGGCAACCTGTAGAAGTAAATTTTTATAAAAATGTCCAAAACAAAAGAGCTTATTAAAATATAACAAAACAATTTAATTCAAAAAATTACTGTAATTGCAATATTGCAGATTTGAAACAAATAGCAAATAAAATTGAAAGGGTAAACTTCACTAAGAATTGTAAATCAATAACAAAACATAAAACAAAGAGCATTTGCAATACAATTATAGATTTAGTCACATTTATTATCTGACCCAAATTAAAGTTCACTAAGCCAATTTTTCTTAACTAAATAGTCGCTATAATTCTTTTTTACATAAAACTATTTACATTATTCTTTTAAGGCGAATACAATACAATTTTTCTGTAATCTTTTGTTTTTTTAAATGATTGACTTTTTTAAATAGTGTTTTACAAATATATAGTACAATAAAAAATTAAATAATTGCAAACTGAGATTATTTTGACTCATTATTATTCAAATAAATAAAATTTTATTATATGTTTCATGTATGTTTGATGAATCGGTTTGGTGCTAGAATTTCCTTTATACATATTTCGAAATAAACTTGTTGTTATTTCTGTGTATCCTGCCTAATTTACGTCTAGAGGACAAGCAAATTTTAATTTTTAAGCTATTCTAAAATACATTGAAATAATGTCACTGAACAAAAAATATAATCTTAAAAGCTGTGTAGTTATATTTTTGTTTTTGGATTAAGAATTAAAACACTTAACTGCGATCAATATGTGATAGTTCTTAACAATTTCTGTTCAAGAATTCTAAATTAAACTTCCCAATGTAACATGTCGTAATTTTGTTTGTCATACAAACGATCATATATTTTTCTTTTTAGATAACAAATGTACAATGTTCTCATTAGAATGAATGTCTGTTTCGTTTCAAAACTCATTTGGCACATACGGCTGTTTTTATTTATCAATAGATATACAACTTGAGCGTTTTATTGAAATAAGAGCGAATGATCGAAAAAATAATCATTTTAAGCTTCTTATTTTTTGCAAATTTCAGTGTTGCAGCGATATCACTCATTTCGTAAATAAATGAAATAAATACGACAAGAATCATCTTTTTTGTTCCGATCTTCTTCATATACGATTTTAGAATTTTAGTTATTGTCCAAAGTGATATAAAGGTTATTTGAAATGTTGAGGGTTCATGCTTTCTATACATTTTTTTTTATATCAGTTCTGTATGCATACCAAATGTAAGATAACCGTATAATAATAACTTAAACAGAAATTTAACTTTAGTAACAGTAAAATAGTAAATGAAACAGTAAAAATTTGCAAAAGCTAAGTACATAATAAATATGCATATATGTATGTAAAATAATAAATATGAAACTTTTTATTTTAAAATGTTTTCCAATTTTTTTCAGCCACTGCATGTGGTATAAGTCAGCCAGATGCGGCCAAGATAATTAGATTGTTTCGATATCATAAGAAGCTAATGTTGCAAATATTATTTTATAACTTGTATAAGATCGATTAGATTCGGATATTGATAGCTACATTCGACTTTGCAATTACCACGAATGCGGAGAGTTAAAAATATGATGTAAACACTCGAATCAGACATTTCTAACCAACCGACCAACCACATGTTAATTTTTCTGTTTTTGAGTTATGGTAATTTTGATGATATTCAGATGCCTATAAATGAAAGATATTAAGATACGATAAATGCTTGAAAGAAAGCAAATTCATGACAAAACCACACGGGTTACACATTTGGCGTTTTTGCACGAACGAATGGTTTTCATCATTTCGAATACACTTTTACTTGGTTACAAAATCAAAGTGTTTTTGTTTTATAAGTTTAATCACACTTTCAAGTATTTAATAAAAATATTGTTGGAAACCAAAGAAAACACATGTGCTGAAATTTCTAATAGAGTTTTCTTTCTCTGAACAATTGATTTACTGTAATATGAAGTTTTTCAAACAGCCAATTCTTTTCCAACTGGAACATTATCAAAATCATACTAAGCATACTATTAGGTGTACAACTTTGCACCTAATACAAATAAAATAAACATTCGCGAAATCACCGCGAGAGAATTTTGTATTACAGCCAATGTATTTGGAGCGGATATTTGTTTTTGCAACAAATTGTTGCCATCCTTTTGTTTTTACGGCTTCGACCTTTATTATCATCTACTTATTCTGCAGTAATAGATACGTTATCTTCATACATAAAATATTACATAACGATCATGCAACACATTGCAATTTTTCATGATAAATGTATGATATGCCTACTTTTATTCACGTTCGTAAAAATAAAATAAAGAACAAAGAAATATCGCTAAAACGGTATTTATGATTTTTGTTTTGGAAATTTTTTGTCCTTGAGCTAGACAAATATTTTTCATTCTAGATTTCTAAAAATAGAAAACATTTCCACTTTCCCACTCTCCATGGACCGGCACGACAAAAATAAATGATCTTAACGACGCGACGCCAAGATCACTCAAATCCCAATGGATGTTCACCCCAAAAGTGAGTTTGTTTGTGCAGCCTGCGCCCGGCTTAATAAGTAAAAGTAGTTAGGTGATAGGCGGTCAGCGGTAGCATGTGAGGTGCAAACCGAAATCACGTACACCTCCTATTCAGAAGCAGATTAATTCACATTAAATTGTGAACTAAACATGCGCTAAAGCTCCCCAATTGTGGCAAATATTTGCTCAAAGTGTTTGATCTTTAAATGGTAACCCCAGCGACGAAAGGTCATTTCTTAGTTCGCGGGGAGCGTGATATGAGGGAGATATTTTTGTGCAATATTATAAAAGAACTCGCAAATACATTTCTAGGCGGCTTCTCAGCTGAGCGTGTACTTTGACCATTGCGATGATCGATGATCGATGATCCTAGATTTATTTGATAAGGCAAGACACCGGCGCGCCTGTCGCACAATCAATTAACGATGGAAAGGGTTCAAAAAGCAACAAAACACACAACATCACAAGCATATTACCTCACAATTATCAATTTACCTGAGCGATTCCAGATCCCATGAGTCCGCCTCCCACGACAGTAATATGCCTGATTTCCTGGCTAGAGGACATGTTTCGAACGAAGGTTCGGAGCGCTGAAGCCATATTAATCTCAGGTGATTTATACTCTGACTTTTAGTTGAGCTTGCTCAAAGAAAAACAAAGCACTTTTGCAAAAAAACGAGAGCCGAAACGAAGAAAACTACCGCACTAACACTGTACTGGGACTGGGACCTACTGTGGAGTGGATGAGTGATGGACGTTGGGCAGTGCCTCGACCTCGAGTGGATCGCTTCCACAATCCACACCACACTGTCAGAAGAACGGCAAGCAGCCGGTCCCGTTCCACTCGCGAACCACTGGGGAGGGTGCTCCACGGCAATGGAAAGCTACGAGACGGTCAACGGAAAAGTAACGTTTTCTTCCCCGACAATGACATTTATTATTCACACCACGGATTGGCCAAGGACCAATTACTCATCCAAATTAATTAATGCTAATTTTTATTGGGCGTAGTAGTTTCCCATATTTTACTATGAAAAACCTGGCAGCACCGCTGTATCAAAATTACTCGAGAAAAACCTGCAGGCCCACAATGCATTTCCTTTTTTCCGCAAAAAGTTCTTGATTGCAGTCTATTTTGCGGAAACCCTTAAATAACCTCCATCGTGTTTTGCACAAATAATTTACTGTCTTCAACGTTTTTGAGGTTGGTTGGAGATGCTTTCACATTTAGATCTCGAATGTCAGCGATTTTCTTAATGAAATATAGTCATAAAAATATACTTACTGCTTCATAGTACCAACGAATATATTGCACAATTCTTATTATTAACAACAACTCACAAAGTTATGAAATGTTTTCCGGAAATTATCGGCAAACTGCCCTGCACGGGGGACGCAAAACACTTTGACGTTTCCTTCTCTTCGAATGACAGCCAAACATGGAAGGAACGTAATAGAATTTAATGCAGAAATGGAACAAGTATTTATCATCTTCTTTTCCATATTTTATTGAATTTATTAGTTAAGAAATACTCGTTTTAGACACAAATTTATATTTGTGAATTATTCCTTATAAATAAAAATTCTCAAATAAAATTAAAAAGTCAATTGCTGCGTGCATGTCCATCCAAATTACACGCAACTTCATACCATAATGGCCGACAACTTAATCTTCTTTCTCTATTTCCGCTCTTTTGTACTGAAGAATTGGACAAGATGGTACGTCAATAATTTTTGTGAATTTTAAGTTATAAAATCACCCCGAAAACTTGTACTATTGCAATTTGCACTCAATTAAATCAAATAAGAAGCAGTTGTGTGTCAAAATAATGATAGAATTCAGTAATATGCAGCCGAATTTCGCTTGTTTTCTGTTACCACGTTTTCAAGCCGCGATGACAGGCCATTGCAAGCTCCGGTTTTAGTTTTGTGCAGGTTTCTTATTTTAATTGCAATAGAAATTAGATTTCTGTGAAATGTGGCTTTATGTAAATATATTATTTTATTTTATTAGACTAAGAAACGCCGTAACGGAGGACGCTGCAAACATAACCGCGGACATGTAAAGCCTGTTCGCTGCACAAACTGTGCTCGGTGTGTGCCGAAGGACAAGGCTATCAAAAAGTTCGTCATCAGGAACATTGTCGAAGCAGCGGCTGTGCGAGATATCACGGAGGCTTCAATGTACACTGGTAAGTTCCTTTAGAATTTATAGGGCTCTTATGAGATTCGGATTGACCCAATTGAATTCGTCTAGTAGCGGGCGTTCATTTGTGGAAGGATTCAGCTAAATATTTCTGCGCGTAAGCAAGTAGTCACGGCTTAATTTATATATTTTTTTGGAGTTTTCAGTTGCCTGCATGATGTCTCTCCTAAACTTTCGGTTGTATCAACACCTGCAGCTCTAAAATAAAAATTAAATGCCTATCCTTCATTTGAAAAAATTCGGGCACAGAACTGATCTGAAGCTTCAGCACAAATCCAAATTAAGCTTTAATTATAGGCAGCTTAATTTAATTGAAAACTGATCGAGTTTACCTTTTAGAACTCGGTGTATTAATTTTGATTATTCCCTTTATCGATTTTTTGGTTAATTTTAAGATCAATAACTTCTTGCCAATACAATATAAAGCATAATATCAGCTTATCCTCTACTTGTGCACTTTATTTTCCCAATTTAAATGGTAACAGAGCTGAGTTCCACAATTGATGTCCTAATTAGTTCTTCACAAAAAATTCAAACAAATTAAAAAGGAAATGTGATGAAAATTACAAGTCCACCAATTTTGTTTCGACTGAAGCAGACGTGTATGATTACATTATTTGCTATCTGAAATTCTCCTCTTATATGTATAAATACAATGCATAAACAAATAGTCTAACGTCGAAATTCTTTATTGTTTTTCAGAATATGTGCTCCCAAAACTGTACGCTAAGCTTCACTACTGCGTTTCGTGCGCTATTCACTCCAAGGTCGTGAGGAACAGGTCAAAGGAAGCCCGAAGAATCCGCACACCTCCAGTAAGGACCTTCCCCAAGGACATGGCTAGACAAAACAATCCAGCCAGGAAGTAAATGCAGTTTTAAAATCATTAAAAATATAATTTTAAAAGGAAAGCTTCGTTTTTCATTTGTAAAAATTTCATGATCTCCGTGTGGTAGTTTCTGTTTCTTTCAGAAATTACAATGCATGCATTTTTAAGGTAAGCGTTTTCTTTTATCGGCTACTAAAAATGAACAATTCAGAGAGGAGGTTCTTAGAGGGAGGTTGAGTTTACAAATAGTGCCCCAGAAAACCCTTGAAGTTAAGGGAGGTAAGAAAATAATGCTTTAAGACCCTATCTGCGCTCGAAAGAATAAAAAAACGGTCCGACTGGGAAGTGATGGTTTTCTCTTTTCGTTCAACATGTTTTTTCTTAGCTCACCTAAATATTGGTTTGTGAGTTTTGCTAATGTTTTTAATCTTGGCCTCTTCCTTTTTACGAAAAATTACAAACCCCTGACTATTAATTGAAAATAATTTATCAGGCTCTCAAACTGAGTTGAACATGAGCTATGCGAACATTTGTAAATTTAACACCCATATTATGTTTAGCGAATCAAATGAATATCATTCGCCTGAAATGTTAATTTCTAGCAACTTGAAACATCTCCCTGCTACGATTGGCGAATATTCGCTAAAATCTCATTCCTTATGTCAAATCCAGACTAATAAAAATTTTCAGTAGCTACATCAGTCGAGTGAAAACGTTCGCCTCCCGTAATACGACGACTGCATTAACACGTTGAGCGCGACGACGAAATTGCTGTATTTTCGGCTCAGCCGGCAGATAATGGGAGAGGCAATGCACACGTACCTCCAAGAAGCGATGTTTTAACCGATTTCATTGAAATTTAATTTGAATTAGGAAGTAAATATTTGATATGAATTGACAAAATTTATAATGAAATTAAATTTGACTACATTTCATTCAGACTATATTTATTTTTTAACTTTAAAAGTGTCGGTCCCAAGGACCGAGCCTAGCCTAACGAAGTCTAGTGCCGGTCCCCAGGGACCGACGCCGGCCACACGGAAAGTTGACCGCCGGTCCGTAGGGACCGGCGGCGTCGCGCTCAACGTGTTAATTCGCCAGTGAGTTCGACTCGCGCGGTAAGCATAATAAGGCTCTAAAGCTCTACATTCTAGTCTTATTGAGTTTCTTCTAGTTGCGGGCTCAAATTTTTATAGGAAATTAACTATTTAGCCGTATGAAAACAGGGCCTCTTATTCAATGTTTTGTAGTAAGATATTATAAGTGAGAATTACTTTTATATTCTCTTAAATCCTATATAAAAGCCAAATAAACTGAAAGCGCAAATTGATCGAATCAACGTAGCTTTTATTCAATAGAGTACATATTAATCCAAGTCGAACAGAAGACGTAGCGTGGAGAATGCACGAGCACTAAGTGGTTATCTAAAAGAACTTACTTATGAATTGCAAAAGTTCAACAACCTATTCCATAGCGGCTTCCCTTAAGCTCTTCTCGAAGAGCTTCTTCGAATCAATGAATCCCTGCTTGGTTTTCCCGAACGAGTTGGGCCCCGACGAAGTTGGCGTGTCCCTCCCAATGTTCCGCATCCTCATCTTGCACTCTGGGGGCATCTCCTCAACCTCGTCATCGCTGTCGTTGTTGAATGCACTGGCCACTGTGATTTTCTTGGTTGTCTCAGTTTTTTGCTTGACTGGTGCCAGTTTCATGTGAATGCCAGGCTGAAAAGAAACAGATTCAGAGATTGCAATCGGCTCTGGCAGTGCACCGAAAACAAAATTACCCTCGCCACTGTTCCCGGCTTACCAAACTGTATCGCCGTCTTGGAAATTCTGGGTGGGGGTGGCGCCTTTGGAATGTCTTCGTCAGCTCGTCCAGATTTTCCTGCTTTGCTATATTTGTCTTTAACGCAAAATGATGGTAATTTCAGTTAATATAACACATCTTCAAGTAGAAATCCCACCACTCCTACTACTGTCTTGTGAACGGTCACTGGGTGAGTCCTCTCGCTGCTGTAACCTGTCCTCGTGTTTTCTGTGCTCCTGTCTTCCTGTCCATCGTCTCTGCGCCTCCTTGCCATGCCTCCGAATTGGGGATCTCGATCGAGATCGTGACCGGGAGCGAGACCGAGACCGGGACCGGGACCGTGAACGCGACCGCGAACTGGATGATCTCGAACTTGACCTATTCCGCTCACGCGATGAAGACAATGAACTATTCGATGAAGACGACGGAGAAAAGCCTGGCAATGTTAATTACTGGCGAAATTAAAGTCTGGTTTAAAAGCGAAACTGGTAAAATAAAAAATCAAAATTAGCAAATTTTGTATCGAAGACTAGTCTTGCATTTTGCATCCATTATTTTTACTTGTTAAAAGCTACTGAGAGCGGAAACCAATTAAATCGAGGCGTTCAAAACTGCTTTAATTTACACGCCTCAAATAAAAACAACGCAGATTTTGTAAATAAATTTATATTGAGTGCAAGTTGACATTTGCGGTTCTGTCAGTTGACAGCTTTGACTGTCATATCGGTACGCCACATTTGGGACTGCTAAAAATCTTTGCTCTGCAGAGGGATTTTTTGGGAAGTTTTTCATCGAAGGACCTGCTCACCTTTCTTCTCGTCTTCTGTAGTGCCGCGGTAACTCATTTTTGATAACTGAGCAGGTATAAAATCTCAGAAAACAACCGAGAAATAACTTTGTCTAGCCGACTTATCTCCTTTTATAACACTTTCAGTGAAGCCAACTTGAGCACTAAAATAGAAATTAGCGCACTCTGCGGTAACAGTACTGCCAAGCCATGAGAACTGCACTCCAGAAGTCCTGCAGTCAGTTTAGTTTTCCTGCACTCAAAAGGTTTGTGAGTGGGAACTCAAAATCGTTGGCGCCCTTTGCGAAAGAAAAGAAAACAAAGCCCCGGCCGATTTTGCCGGAAGGGCCGGGCTTGAAAGAGTTCCTTGTTGTTGGTAAAAACTTGCCAATTGAACGAGATGTAAATATTCCCTATCTTAAGCCAAACGCCTACTCCGGAAACGGAAGAAAAGTGTTTTTCGAGGTCTACGGCTGCCAGATGAACGTTAACGACACCGAAGTCGTTTGGGCAATTTTGAATAAAAACGACTATCAGCAGTGTGCTGACATCAAGGAAGCAGATGTGGTGCTGGTCATTACCTGCGCGATTCGGGAAGGTGCGGAGACGAAGATTTGGAATCGTCTGAAGCACTTAAGCTCTATGAAAAAGAACCGATCGACGAAAAGAGGACCCTTTCAGGTAGGAGTCCTGGGCTGCATGGCCGAGCGACTGAAGAGCCAATTGCTCGAGAAGGAGAGGTGGGTGGACCTCGTGGCTGGCCCCGACAGCTATAAAGACCTTCCCCGCTTACTAGCACTCACCCAAAACGGGGCATCCGCTGTTAACGTCCTTCTGTCCTTGGACGAAACTTACGCCGATGTTATGCCCGTCCGGCTGAACAAGGATTCGGTAACTGCTTACGTTTCAATTATGCGGGGATGCGATAACATGTGCACCTACTGCATAGTGCCCTTTACTCGGGGGAGGGAGCGGTCCAGGCCACTCGCTTCTATAGAAGATGAGGTCAAGGCCTTAGCTGAGCAAGGAATACGAGAAATTACCCTACTGGGCCAAAATGTTAATAGCTATCGCGACATATCCTCGGATCCCCAAAAATCAGAAACAAATCTAGCTCCCGGCTTTAAAACCGTGTACAAGCCGAAAGTGGGTGGTATTCGATTTGCTGAACTCTTAGAACGTGTTGCTGAAGCAGCACCTGAAATCCGCTTTAGATTCACATCGCCCCACCCGAAGGATTTCCCTGATGAAGTTATTGAAGCCATCAGGAAATACCCCAACATCTGCAAAAGCCTACACATGCCGGCTCAGTCCGGGAATTCAGCTGTTCTGGAGCGCATGCGGCGAGGATACTCCCGGGAAGCTTATGTTCAACTCGTTCACCATATCCGCGAAAAAATTCCAGGAGTCTCGCTTTCCAGCGACTTCATTTGCGGGTTCTGCGGCGAAACAGACTCAGAATTCGAGGACACCATCAGCTTGATCCGGCAGGTGAGGTACAACATCGCGTTCCTGTTCGCGTACAGCATGCGGGAGAAGACCACCGCCCACCGAAGGTTCCAGGACGATGTGCCGCATCCTGTTAAAATTCAGAGACTCCAGGAAATGGTCAAGGCGTTTAGAGAAGGCGCTGAGCAACTGCAGGCGCAGTTTTTAGGCCGGGAGGAGTTGATTTTGATCGAGGGGAAGAGCAAGCGGTCGGATGAGGAGATTTATGGACGGAACGATGCTAACATTAAAGTTATTGTGCCCCGCATCGCAATCCCCGCTCACAAGAATTCAACAGAATTAAGAGAAGTAAAACCTGGCGATTTTGTAGCCATTAAAGTAACGACTTCTAACTCGCAAGTACTAAAGGGAGCTCCTTTGTATCATAGTAGCATAAGGCAATTTTATGGAAAAAGTGTAGAATAGATTGATCAAGTAATAGTTACTCTTAATAAATTAAATAATAGATGATTAACTCTCTTATTTATTCTAATACTCTATTCAAATTTTAAAGTATATCAAATAGTCTGTAGGTATTTAAAAATAGTCATTTTTTAGAATCAATTCCCATATTTACCATTTTTAACCGACTACGAAAAGAAGAGGTTATTAAACCGTCTGCTCATGGATTACTTTGGAACGTTCTAATACTAAATTTTATTGACATCTCATAAAAATAGGGCGCTTTTAAGTTCTATGATTTCAAATTCAGTGCTGTATTTTGAAGACAAAGCTTTTTGATACTAAGTTTTACTACAACCTAGCAGAAGTTGGTTTCTTGTTAATGCTATTTAATTGATTATGAACTAAGAATGTTTTGGTCGAAAATCGAATACATAACTTAAAGATAAATATAAAACTTCTCTAATTTTGATTTTTACCAAAATGGTGGAAATAACAAAAAAGAAATTATTGAAAAAGTATACAACCGAATTCGTCATTAAAAATCGTTCGAGTCATTTCTGTACTTGGGGCTAACGTGAATTAAAAAAATATCTTTAAAAAAGGATTGTGGTTTTTAAAACCATTAATTATATTGAAAAGTAACACATTCAAGACATAGAGATGCTCTTTGTGTGAAGGGATTTTGTAACTGAGATCGAACAGTTATGAATGAAAACTTTCAATAAAATTATAAAAGATCATATTAAAAGTTCTATTTGATTATAATTTGGTTTGTTCACGTCACGGTTTATCGGATCTCTCTTCTTAAGTATACTTTCTACCTTGCCGAGCTCGGTTTGATAGTATGATTAATCCTAAATCTAAATCTTATGTGTACTATGGTATAAAAAAAAAAACTCAAGAGACAAATTAGAAATCCCATCAATCGATTTCAAGATTTATATTTGGGTAAACTGATTTATATTTCGATAACCCCAGAAATGAGTCCTTAGAATCCCGCTAGTTGCTCAATAATACATAGAAAAACACAACTTTAAAAAATTAGAAATGATTTTGTTTTGTACAAGAGTGACAAGAATACATGAAACATGAATGTCCCTAAGATTACATAAATAACTCGCTTAAAGCGCTAGGAGGTATTAACAAAATCTATAGTTTTAGTTCGATCAACAATAAGTAGAAAACACTTAAACTAAACTGGAAGCTCCAACATTTCCTATGAAGTAGGTAACGGCGTTAGTATCAACTTTATCCTTCTGGACATCAGAACCCGTGTTCCCTCCAGGTCCACCGAAGTCTGTGTTCCCGGATAGGCTTGGACTGGGTCCGTGAGAACTGCCGCAAATCTTCGTACTGTAGCCGGAGTCATTGTTGTTGTCCCTGTCGATCTGGGCCTGCTCTGGCGTCATAGGGGCGATTTGCTGGTCAGGAGTGGGTATGTGCTGGTGTTGATGTATGTAATTAGCCCTAGAAAGTTCGTAGTCCACGGTGCTCGGAAAACCGAATTTTCGGTGCGATAGGAGCTTCTCCCGATGGGGCACTTGCAGGGGATGGGGAATGTGGGGCGGCATGGGAGAGTTCCTTAGCTCCAAAGGACCACTGCAGACGTTTGTTGAGATTGGCACTTCGTATTCACTGAGGTATGGAAGTGGATTTCGGGTCCTAGCCACCATCGATTGCGGACTCTGGTACTGATCAGCGAAATTGATCATTTGTTTTTCAGGTAGTTTATCTGTAATTGGTCTCATACGATTCTTGTTAGGCAATTCATGAAAGTAAGCGTCTTTGGGGATAAGGTCTCGAGTGTCGAGTGACCTTGTTTTACTAGAAGCTCCTTTTTGATGAGCATGCAAACTGGGGTCCTCACAACTCTGGTGATATGTTACGGCCACTTGTGGTTGTGCTCGGTTTTGATAGTAGTATGAACTATTTGGATCATTTGTGTAATGATCGTGCTTATTTAAATAAGAATAGTACGTGGAGTCCTCTTGATCTTCCTCACTACTTTCAGAATTCGCGGACGAGTGCTTACCAAAATCTTGAGAGTTTCCTTGAATGTTAGCCACCAATTGCTGCACTTTACTTCGTTTTAGGATTCCAGCATTTGGAGCTTTGAGTGTTTTAATTTCGCTGTTTTTAATTTCAAATTTTTGTACTATTCCATTCACACTTTTATTATCCTGATCTTCCTTATTCTGCATTTGTTGGCTTTTTTTCAGTACGATGCTTTTCCAGTTGGTCCCATTAAGTATTCTATTTTTTAATTCATTAATTTCACTAACATTGGCCATATCGGAGAGTTCTATAGTGTCTTCAGGATCAGGAACCAGATTATACTCCGATGCTACTTGAAACATTTCAGACTTTGTAGAATTAGAAGGTTCTTCAAAATATGAATTTTGGTAAGTTCTATCTGCATCATTTTGTATAGTAGTTACATCTGCTGTAACTTCAGACCCAATAAATTCGGAATGACCGTAGTAATGGTGGAAGTTGTGGGGTAAGTCACTTTCCTGCAAATTCGACCGATTAATAATTTCATCCTGTATCGCCTGTTTAGTAGATTGATAGTCCCTCCTTAGGGCAGTAAGTAAATTTTTAAATTTTCTTTTAGCTTCGTCTTCTTGGGCTTCGGGGATATTTTGATACTCTGGAGTTAATTGCGTGGTATTTCGGTGATCTGAGTTTCGTTCAATCCCCATCAGTCTATCGGGAATTCCTTCAGATAAGGACAGTTTTTTACTACTACGTTTATGGGTAGTATCTTGAATAGTACCACTTCCGCCGGAACTTAAATTTTTCCGGGAGCTCCCACTTACAATGCTAGACTTTTCATGCTCCTGATCACATTTCCGTTCAAATTCCTTCTGGCTCGCAAAATCTTTAGCAATTTCTGGAGATAGTGGAGGTATATCTCTGCTTGTATTACTTCCAATCGGTGAAATCTTTGCCAACGAATTTGCTATTTTGTCCATTTCCTGTGAAATATACTGAGCCCCGTTTACATTTTTAGGAGGGATTTTGTCTGAAGGATGTGAAACATTTTTAAACTGTTCCATAAGATTTTCCATATCTGCGAGGTGTCCTTCAGAGTTCACCCAGTACTTAACTTTTTCAGTATCCCCAGGTTTATGTTTTATTCCTAAAGAGTCTTTATGGCGATGCCTAGCAACCTTTTCCATCTCTAAAATTTCATTTGTTTTAATAAGGAGTTCTTCAAGTCGCTTCGACACCAAGTGACTATCTCTGTCATCTCGTCCACTACTTTTACTTCTCCCCGAAGTCCGACAGGTTTTTCGATCTGAGTCTAAGGAAGAAGTCAACTTACGATCGCTAGATCGCTCCGTAGTTAGGTGCGTCATAGCATCAGCCTCATCTAGCATATCGAAACTTTTTGAATTTTGAATTTTCTTGCTATTTAAAGAATCTTCTTCATCTAGAAGCTCCAAACTGCGACACCGCGTAAGAGTGTTCGTGTTATCAAGATTTTTTTTTAATTTTGAGTGATTTCCGATCGTTGCTCGTGTATGATCTCCTCGACGCAGCCACTGTTCTAAGTGTAAACGTCGTCCTTCGCACCGAATCCTTTCAGCCATCATTGACCTCGTAAGTTGCTCAATTTGGTCATCAGTGCGTAACGCCAAGGCTTGAACTTTGTTGTCTAAGCGTTCAGTTGCTTTGTGAACGTATTTTCGGAGACTCTTTCGATTTCGACTGATACGCTCCTCAATATGTCGAAAAAATGGACCGCAATAGCAAGTATTTCCAACTCCAATAGGCCCCTTTCTTATATTACCTGCTAGATCCAAGAAGTACTGCTCACCTTTTCCCAACGGCTCTTTCGGTAGAGTTTCGAGTTTAGGAGATGGAAATGACCGAGGATCAGGGAAATAATGACACCCATAAGGTGACCAATTCACAGGATTTGCGGCGTAATCAGCACCTTTGCCAGGGCTTTTCGATTTCTGTCCATCTGCTTTGTCAGCACTTTTACTATTACTATTACTTCGGTCTCTATCCTTTGCTGGTTTCACTGGCACTGGATTATCGAGGATCTCCAGTATTTCTGGTAAGTTCTTTCTAAGGGCTATATCACGCGGAGTTTCCCCTTGAGCATTTTTAATGTCGGAGCTGCTACCCGCTTCTAACAAAATTCTGGTTAACTTTCGTCGGCCCATAGCACATGATATGTGTAACGGACTGTCGCCATTGAGATTCGTCCTGTTTGGATCACATTTGGCCGAAATTAAAATTCTAGTAGCGCCCGCATGACCATAGCGGCAGGCAGTGTGCAAAGGTGTGTCACCATACTGAAAATATAAATTTAGGAAATTAGTGGTATCAAAGAAAAAAGTGAGGTCCTTTTCAAATGAGAGTTGCATAGTCCTTTAGAGTGAAAAATAAATATGTACATATGTATAATACATATATACTTAGATGCAACTATCGAAAAAACAGAAAAAACCCATCCCGTCTTGAGAAAGAGCAGCAAAGTAGATGTAACCAAACTTGTAGAATAAGTGAAAAATTCTTTAAGTCGTCCCTTTTTTTTAAATAAAATAATTAAAGCAAACATCTGTTCTTATTGTTTTAATCACGTTTTTCTCAAACTATGTACTTGTTTTAAACTGAGGAAAGCGACAACTTGCCCGGCCGAAAATAATTTTTTAAAAATTCAATTTTTTAATTTGATGAATACTTCAATAGAAAAATACTCATCTTAAAACAATCTTAGAGATAACTTACATTGTTCTGTACATCTGGATCGGCTCCTGCTAGAAGTATTTCCCTACAACTTTGATTGTGCCCATTTTGAGCAGCTAAATGTAAAGCTGAAAATCCCCCTCCATTTCTGGCACCCAAAAGTGCACTATGTAGAGCTCCCCGGGTTTCTTGCAGAACATCTTTTATTTTGGGTTCTTTCACATCCTTGCTAACCTTAGGTTGGGGCAAAGCGCAAAGTAATTTAACACATCTGCTAAAGCCCCTCCAGGCTGCTTCATGTAAAGGAGTGTTTCCATGCTGAAAAGTGAACAATAACAACGTTATTAAAATTTAATAGCTTTTTAGCGAACGCACTTTAATGTCTTTCGAGTTGCGATCCGCCCCAGCTGCTAACAAAGCTTGAAGAGTCTTTTCATCACCAATCGACGCGGCTTCATGAAGCGCAGAACGTCCAGCATCATCCTTAAAAAAAGATATTATTGTTAACTAAATACTATAGGAGATTTTATGATTACATATTCTGATACATATTAATAAATATGTACTTATATTTGTGAGTTTTAGATAGACACATTTACGAATAATGTCTTTTTTCTATTATTATATTAATATAACAATAATCTATTATTATATTATATTAATATAACTATCGAATGAAATGTTGTATTCTAGATATATAGAAATTTTTTATATTCACTTCACCCAGTTCAGGAATAGTTCTTAACATAAGACTAAAAGAAATCATTTAGAGCTCCGAAAAGGAGTTATTACCAAAATTATTCTTTAAATTACATATATCGCTTTTTTTATAGACTTTTCCTGCATCCATCATACATACATAATTATGTAGTCTACCTGCTTTTAATTTTTTATAATGTGTCAGTAATTACAGTGTTAACACAAGTTTAAAAATCATTCATACTTGCTTTATGACGATCACGATCAGCTGTTATCATTTGGGATTAGGAATAAATATTTATAGGGTCATTATAGGATGGTATCACCATTTTTTGTAAATAAAGATTCTAAATTAACCATTCATAAACTAAATTAATATTAGAGTTATATGAATAAACTAAAGAATAGATAGGAAGTTTTATCTTCCTTCAAGTAACAGAAGGAACTGAAAGAAGAAAGCACCTAGTGGAAGGAACAAAAATATTTGTAGGTATTTTATAGACCGATGATATGTTAGTACATAATTGAACCTTTTCTAGTGCTGTTTTCACAATCTCAATTAACTTTCTACAGTCAAGTTTTATGTTTTTTGATTAATAATTTATTTTTTATGACTCGTTTGCTTTAAAGCAAAATTTAAAGACAGACACTTGCAAGGCAACCGCAAAAATGGACAACTAAACCACATTCGACGTGAATAGTAAATCGTCAAACAAGTAAAAGGTATGATTTTACAACATGGCTACGGGGAATATGTTTCCATTAAAATTAATAGGTATACGATTACATCACTGCCGAGGTCTCAGCCTTTTTGCTAGACAAAGTGTGAAGAAACTTCTTCGGTATTTATATTGATTTTAGTTAAGTAGCAAAATCGCTGTCGCCTTGAGGTAACACAAGATTACTTACAGAGATAAATCTGTTTGAAACGAGGTATGCAAATCCAGATTAATTGAACGATACTTAAGTTCAGGGGTTAAAATAAATTAAACATCCATGAAGTAACTTTAAGCAAAAACTGTATAAGCAAAATTTTCTCATTTGCCAAGGAGCTCAAAACGACCAGAACCTGATTAATGTGCTTTTAATCTGCGGCTCATAATTCTCATTCAATTAAAATCTGCCAGAAGGCAGCTTGGATGCATGAATTATTTCCACTGGCAAAAGTTTAAATAGCGCCTGAACTTTTTTATACAGACAGTGCGACTCGTATGCACAACGGAGCAAGGAATGCATTATGCAGATTAATATACGCGAATACTAATGAGAAAATTAATTTATATTCATGATTCGGTTTGTTTCTAAACGAAGTCGGTGAATGTTTGCATTTTGGAAAAATTCAAGAATATTTCTCATTATTTCAAAAATCGTTGCATATGGTTTTTGACTTGTATTTAAGGTTGACAATGTAAACTTTGTTAATATGAAAATTTTCGGTTGATGTCGAAGCAATTTATAAAATTTAATATTTAAGAGAAGATAGATAAGGTAACGATCGACAGTGTTCGAACATTCTTTTTTCAATTTATCTGAGGATATTATAAAATTATTAATAAACTTTTTGTTCGTTTTTAAGCTAAATTATTTTCACATTTATGATATTTTATGACAGTTTTTATTACATAAATAGTAGTTCGCCCACAATTTGAGCTAAAAGTTAAAGAGATAGTTAAATGCGTATTTTTCCTAATTAAATCTTAAGAGCTTGATAAGTTTGGGAAAATTATCAAAGAAATTAATTACTCTTCTCAGGGATTTTGGTTAACTTAAAATATGATTATTTAAGGGTGCCCGATGACCATATTACAAAATTTATCTATTAAATAGCGGGATGCAGTATAAGCAGTGGCGTAGCGTGGGGGGGGCGGGGGGGGCGGCCCGCCCCGGGCGGCACCTTTAGGGGGCGGCAAAATTTCACAATAAATAATATCTTGTAAATATTTGAATCATTTCATATAATGCAACGCATTTCGTGGTACCGCTATGCCGTTAAAAGACCCTCAGTTAGAGCCGATGTAATTCCTGGAAGGATGGAGCCGTTGTGATTCCTTCTCGAGGAATGGAACCGTTATGATTCCTGAAAAAGCGAAGCCGTTGTGATTCCTGGAGGAGCGAAACTATTGTGATTCCGGGGCTAGTCAAGTCGCTGGGATGCCTGAGCTGGCAGAGCTGCTGTATATACTGTGCTCATAAAGACATAAGTTCGTGTTGTGATTATTAAGTTATTGAACTTCGTGAAAAATTGTATTGTTCGTGTGTGTATACATTGAACTAAGTGAGTATTAAATATTTTATTCACGGTTTTTATTTATGTAATTGTATGTTTGACTATCTGCTATGTTGTTCAAGCTTTAATTTATTAAAATAAAAAAAATCAGAACAAGTAAATTTCAGTAAACTAAGTTACAGTCACTCACAGCTTAAATGATGCAACCTATTACTGAAATTTCTATAGCGAAACGAATGGATTTAAAGCAAACTGGAATATAAATAAAACAAGAATATTAAACTTTAATCAGTGTATTATAATTTAAAAGCAAAACATAACAAGAGTTTAGTTCATTAACAAAAAAAATTAAGTAAACTTCTTCTACTAACAAAATTTACATCACAGCTTATTTGATGCAGTGTTGGAATGCTATAATAAAATATAATTAAAGAAACTTTTAATTCTTGAAGATTTTGCCTCAAAATGTTCAAATACAGTGCTGTCGGAAATTTTAGGACCCAACGTTGATTTTGGGCAATTATTCTATTCCCAAGCCCATAACTTGTTGATAACAGGAAGAGGGATGGTGGAAACGGATATGTATGAAATTGTTGTGTGTCCTTAATCATTTCATAAATTTTTTTTTAAATTCATGTACTAATTTTAACAAAACTCATAAAAAACTTAATACAATAGTGTTTAAAATTATAGGACCAATTTTCTCAGCCCTTAATATGTTGTCCTTTGGCCTTTATAACGTCGATCATTCGTCGCGGTAAGGACTCCATCAATTTCTTTGCAAAATCTTCCGATAGTCCTCTCCATTCGGCAATTAAAATATCCTTTAATTCCTGGAGGGTTCCCGGTGTTCTTTTCGCAGCTCTATCTTTACGGACTTTCCACACATTTTCTATGATGTTCAGGTCCGGACTTTGAGGAGGCCATTCCAGGTAATTGATATTTTTATTTCTCAACCAGCTCTGGGTGGACATGGCAGTATGTGGCTTGGCATTGTCCTGCTGCAAGAAAGACCCTCGTAAGGGCATTTCATTTTCCATAAATGGAAGGAGGGTTTCTTCCAAGATATGAATGTAGTAATTTTGATCAACGGTCAACATTTTTGCTTATTTTTGTTAAATGTTAAAATTAGTACACGAATTAAAACAAAATTTTATAAAATAATTAAGGACAGACAAAGATTTCATGTACACCCGCTGTCACCATTCCTCTTCTCCTTATCAACAAGTGAAGGGCTAGGGAATAGAATATATGCCCAAAATCAACGTTTGGTCTTAAAATTTTGAAGTGCTCTACGATAGTTTCGTTTACGACTCCAACTTGTACTGTTATTATTTATTATACATATATAAGTGTCAATCTTTTTTTTTTTGCAATGAACGACAAAACATATTTCTTGAAAAAAAGTAACATTTGGACTAATTGGTCCCCGCCTGCAATACCTTTTCCAATATTTAAGTTATATTTAAATAATAGTATAAATTGTATTATTTGTTAACGAGGTATCGAACAAAAAATAATTGCATGGTGCATTACTTATAAGATCATTGCTCTTACAATTTTCTATAGATTATAGAGCTTGTTTTTCGCTTTTCAGTTGATATTTTTACTGCAGTCGGGTTTTTTGTTTTTTAAATAATTTAGTTTATTATATATTAATTTTTTGTAATAGTACAGTGATTTTTATAAGCTGTACTTAATGAAAACTCAAATATAAGACAAAGAAAAGGAAAAATTTATCGTTTGCCGCTACGCACAGCCCTAGAGCGTACTTAGTTTTGCTTACTTTCAGTTATTTTGAATTGCGTTTCGTAAGCGCTTCTATACTATTGAGAATGCAATTTCAACTGACGGCAATCAATTAAAGTAATAAAATTAATATCACGCGAACGAAGTCGCGGGCATTTGCTAGTTTTTCAATAAAAATATAAATATTAACTGTATCGTTCTAGTTCTAATTGGAAGTCGATTTGCGTTTTATATTCAATTCGCTAATAACTTAATCTTGTTGATCGTCAAGGTATAATCATAAGTGTTCTAAACCTGTTATATCATTATAAGTGGCATACGTGTAAGAATTTTTGTAATAAATGTAATTATTATATTGTAAAACATATACATATGTACATTGTACATACTATATATACATATATAACTTTGTTATTTGAAACCTGTACAATACAGTAATACACAATAATGATGACTGTTCTTGCCAAAAAGTTGTTTAGAATTACTGTATATTATAGTCTTTTAAATTGAAATATGTACCTAAATAAGAGGGCGGCAACATTTTCTTCCGCCCCGGGCGGCTGACACCCACGCTACGCCACTGAGTATAAGCGTCAAGAATTCTTTGATAGGGTAGTTCTTTTTTTAAATTCGAGGTCATATTATTTATGCTTTCTATACTACTATAAAACAAATCGTTTTTTTTTCTTCAATTCGAGAAAGAACATAGAATATTTCCTTAAGGCAAAATATCCTTAACAAAGTATATAATTTTGCCTACGATAGGTTGGTATTATAATAAATGGCATAGTCTAATTATGAGAAGGTTGTCTGGAAAAAACCCTTAAAGAAAAATCTAAATGGAAGCAAGAATTATGAAATCGCATTGTGTAAAAGCGATAAAACACAACTGTGGGTGTAACCACATTTGGTCATGCATTAAAATCACTGTCAAACTGCCGAGAGCAGTCCGGACCAGTTTAAAAGATCTTTGTTTTATTTTGTTGCTTTCATCATAATCCATCCGAATGCGGACTTCCTTCATTGGCTGTGGAAATGGGGCTCATGTCGAGAGGCCCCTTTGGCGAGGGTCAAGAAGAGTGTTATCGTAGCAGAAAGTATTAGCAAAACATAGGCTGAAACCAGTTTATGGCAGCTATCTTTCATTGAAACTTCGCGTGGAAAAGCATTCATTGGCTTTTCTCTTGTTCTGGTTTATGCTGCACGTTGTCTGCGGTTATATTACGCTTCCAAGAAATCTTTAATGACCTTCTCATGCTGGTTCGATAGGTAAAGGACTGGTGGATAAGACTTACTTACGTACATATATTGGGTATAGCCTAAGAATGTGCAAAACTTTTTGTTTTACGTATGTACATACAATGTACATATGTATGGATGTATTGGAAAATTTAAAAATTTGTACGGCCAATGGCAAAATAAAGCAGCTGCAATGTACCTAAATTTAATTGGGAGTGATCATCATTATTTTACTTTGCAATTATCTTCTCTACCTATAGAAGCAATTAATAATTTTTTGAAAACTTATAATATAGTTATGGTCGATATAAAATTAGCCATACCTATCAAGGTATAGTACTTTTGACAAAATTAACAATCTTGCACTCTTGCAGTAGGTTAAGGCCCGGCACGTACTAAGAAGTGTGAAAGTTAAGAATAATAGCCCTGATATTTTGTATTAATACCTGCAAAATTGACGAAGCTAAAGTTACTTAAAATACACAGTAATGTTCAGGTTTTCAACCTCAGCGGGCCCTCTGGATACAAAATGGCATATCCACCCTAAAATTTA
This sequence comes from Eutolmus rufibarbis, assembly GCA_963920795.1. Lineage (NCBI taxonomy): Eukaryota > Metazoa > Arthropoda > Insecta > Diptera > Asilidae > Eutolmus > Eutolmus rufibarbis. The sequence goes on from OY987205.1 coordinate 35,593,166, forward strand.
AGGGCTTGGCATTTATATATTATAAATAATAAAAGAGACAGAAATTTTATGCTGAGGAAGCATTTTAAACCTTGAACTAAAAATAGGCAGCAATTAGTTTAGTTTCGGACTTATATATAAACAGTTAAAGATTTTCATGATTCGTTTTACAACAGCGGCTATAAGATGATTTTTTAAAGAAATTTCTTATATTCGGCATTACGATAAGCATCCTCGTTGGATTTTTCATTGAGCACTGTTTTAGAAGCCATATATTTTATAATTTTAATCTATGAATTGTTTTTAAGATTCAATTTGGTGCTTACTTGGGTAACCTGCTTAGTTTAATAGGTACTGTTGAACAGTTTCCAAATATCTTTAAGTTTAAAAAACTATTCTTATCCATAACCGGTTATTATTATTCAAATTTTTCGATTTGTTATTTCTGATTTAAAAACCCCAAAGTACTTACAGGAGAAATTTAATATAGCACCATAATATTGCATTTTTCAGTTTGTTATTATTGTTATACTTGACTTTTATCAAATTTATGTATAGTTAAAATATTTTTCCCACAAAATATCTTAGCTATGGAGCCAACTGAAAATTAAAAATCAAACCCCCTAAATTTGAATTAAAACTAATGAGATATAAACTGAAACAGTCTCCACAATTCAGTGAAATTATTGGTCAAAATAATCATACCTATAATAAATTATTGAGCAAGTAAACAAACGATGCAAATTCAAAATTCGAATTTCCACCGGAAATAGGTGATTAATATTGAAATTCTATTTATTGCCATCACAGTTATCAGAAATTCTTTTATTTCCGGAAATGAAAGAATTTTATAAGAAATACCATTCTTTGCATATGGACGTTTTCATACTCATCCCATAAGGAAGGAAACGCAGTTCTGGTTGTTTACCTCAGAATAGCAGGGAACTTGTGTTCTGAAATCTATTATTACTCGCAACCTTGCTATTACAAACCCTTCACATTTTTTTTCCTTTTCTTTCTTCTTCTGGACTCTTATCGTTAACTGACTTGCATGGAAAAACGTGTTTCACCGATCACGATTAGAATTTGATATCATCGTGAAAGGCAAGAGATGTTGCAGAATTTCTTTGGGTACAGTGCCACTCAAACTAGAATTATATCTCCGCAGATACTGGTACATGTGAACAATAAAGGAACACAAAATGGAATAAAACAATTATGAGTTCATCAAAAACATGTTACTTCGTTACAAATGGACTTGGAAATTGTATTAATTCTTGAATGATGCCACTGTACTGTATGAGGTTTTAGGTGATCAAGAACTGATAATCTTCGATACGAGTTCAAATTAAAATATATACATATGTATTATATATAAATGTAATAACGACTACAAAGAATATTCACTAAAAAGTTTTATTTAAAATTGTTTAAAATTGTTTAAGAAAAGAGAGAATTTGCCTAAATAGGACCTGTTTGGTCAATAAAAAAGGAACTTGTTTAATATACATTATCCTTTACTGAAATTTTGGAATTTGTTTAATTTATGTGCAGGTTTAACCAATTTACATATGTATAACATGATAAAAAGTTGAAAAATTGTTATTGTTTTTGTGTAATTATCACAGTTGGTTGGAAAGTTTTATAAAAAAGAATTCATTTACATAATTTTAATACAAAAGAACAAATTTTAATGAATTTAATACTTGTTTTCAAAAGAATTCGATATTTCAGAATTGTTTAATAGTATGTACATATACTAAACTGTATTACAAATTATTGATTTGCACATACGTTTAATTCTTTCTACCACGTGCTAAGTAATCTGGAACAAAATGTATTTTATTACATTTATTATTAGAGCCGTATTCATGCAACGGTTTTTTCCCCGGCATGCAGGTCAAATCATAGATCATGGCACAAGAAATAAATTGAAATAATATGCTCTTTGAAGTAGAAGAATTATGAAGAAATCTACAGTACAATCGCGGTAATTTCAAACTATTTTCATTTCAATTTTCATTCCCATTTGTTTTAACCAATCATTTATTAACCTTTTTGTTGCACTCTATAGTTTTAAGAAAGTATATTATTTTTAACTGGTAGTTTTAACTTGCATTACAAAACCGCCGAAGTAATACATGTGTTTTGAGTTGATAGTTTTTATGAGGATCTTTAATTGTATTGTACTTTCGCACAATAATATTGAATGCATATGTTGGAAAATTGCAATTTTGTTGTAATATCTAATAAACACATTGTAATGTTTAAATTAGTGCATTTTTTCGAATATATTGTATAAAAATAAAAGAGGTATAAATTTTTACAACGATATAGTCATAAAGAAAATTAGCAAAGGCAGTTGGGAAAAGAAATTGTAGACACATTGTACTAAGTGGAAATATTTGAACATATTTATAGTTGATTTTTATACCTACTCATAAGAATGAAAAAGAAAGGCGGCTTCCCAACTTTTGACCAAACTATGGCATGTAAATTGAAATCTCGGAAATGGAAATTGGTAAATGGTGAACCAAAACCAATTTGATTATTTCAAAATTAAAAATTATCTTTAACGCTTCGAAATTGAATTTAAAATTATTTAAAATAATCGAAGAAATATGGAACAAGTACTTTTATTTTTTGACTCTTAATTTTAATCCATTCCATTATGAAATACTGGTAAAATACATGTAATATATGTAACTATTTTCTTACCTGAATTGCATTGGGAAGGGTATCTTCCCGAGGCCCCCGTAAAGACCCATTCTGCATATCTGCAAAAACAAATGTAAAAACCTTAATAAAAAATAGTTATGACATACAAGTAAAATATGTTAGCCTACACGGCCCCAATATAATGCAGCAATATCGTCGTTCAAATAAAACTAAAATGTTCACGTGCTTAATCACCGGCGGTAGTCTGTCTAAGCGCAAGACTGCTCTTATTTGAATATCGCGTGCATTTAAGCGCATTAATAATCGCTGTTTGATAGCATCAATACATAAAGCGCCCCGCGATTAGACAAAAATCCTGTATGTGACATTATTGCTTCAGTTGCTAATGATTTATGTTCCGTCAAATCCGTGGGTCGTTCATAAATCATATTGCTTGTTTTTAAGGAAAAATAAAATAAAATTCAAAATATATTTTCGCAACGATCCGTCTTCGAATTGTTTTAAGATTTTAAAATAATCTTGCTTGACAACTTTTCAAAGTACAGCCGCGGGAAGGAAGCCCAAAAGGCATTTTCCCGAATCCAATTAATCTTCTAGAAATTTTGTTTTGATATAAATGTTAGAAATACAAAATAAAAGTCGAGAACAGGTCAATCGAACGAGAACTGGCAATTAATCAATGACATTCTCTATTAGGGGCATATCCATGTGTTCCAGAGAATTAGCACTAATTATCAATCTTAATTATGATTGAGCTGTTCAGCAGCCATTTAAGGAAATTTTTCAAAAAATAACAGTAAGCAGTTAATTACAACAATTATGAAGTGTTGACTAACTTTTTTTCGCTAGAAGGTATACCTATTTAATTTCTTTTACTATCTTACCTTCTAGTATGTCACGATCACGATTACTGATTACTGATCATTTTAAACAAGTTATTTCTATTAAAGGCATGAGCATTAGAAAGCAGATGTAATTTAATACGACAAGTGTTTTCTAGTTAACGAGAAACGGAGGAAATTTATAAAATATGCCAGTTGAAGAAGTGAAGAGATTTCAATATGCCTTATTTGATTATTTACCCGCGCGGCAAAATATTGAAGGAGATGAAGCAAGAGACCGCTGAGTGCTTTAGTCTGAATATCGATGGTGTCTGAATACTTCAAGAGAGGAACTTCGATCGCCGGAAAGGAATCAACTATTCGTGAGGTCTCCTCGCACGATTGTCGTATTAAAATTATACAATAGTTGAATTTTAATTAGAACATGAAAATTGAATCACGCGATTCGAGATTCCTTTATTTAAAGGGAAGGTTTTGGTCACATTAATAAATCGAAAAAAACGAAGAACAAACTATAAATTAAATAAGAAGACGACATTTTTAAAGTTCAAAATTCGATTTTGTTAAATACAATTGTAGAGCTTCAATAACAAAAGACAATATCATTGCCTTCCTAAGAGAAGTCAGGAAATGAATGTTTTAATGTAATATTATTTTGTTTGAAATCATACAATATTAAGTAAAATAATCGAATAATAATGCAGTCAATCATCGTTTTAATAGCTATAATATATTAGAATAACCTGCAAACCCATTTAAGTCGCTACTAAAACCGAACAAGCAATCAATATATAGGACACTTTTTTATTATGATAAAATATAAGATATAAAAATGGCGAAATGAAATTCCAAGAGATTCGCATGAAAACTGATAGTGGGAATATTTTTTATCGATGCGATTGGTGCTTTATTGTGATTACCTACCACTTCATGGCATGTAGGTAGGTATGTTTTACTGGGGTTTTAATTATTCACACCTACAGTAAGAGATGACTGTCTAGAAAAGCAAAGTCAATTAAAATTAATTTATTGAGAGACAATATTTTATTCTAAGATTACTTAGAACTAGGATTTAAGGTAGAATAGTATCGCTTAACAAGATTCTCATTCGCCGACTTCTGAAGAATATTTAATTCTTAAAATCAAGAAATGAGAACCAACCACGTATTCGTCTACGAAATGTGAAAATAATGAATATTTTATTAGATAAGAAAATTTAACAGGGCAAACTAAGAAGTCACACATCTTGAATTGTCAATAAAAAGGATTCTAAAACAAAAGTGCTCTGAATTATTACACTTGATTGAGTAAAAAGGTCTATCTTGACTTCCAGAACAACCGGTTTTCACATTGCATTACTTCCAGAATCCCTTGCTAATTTATGTTTATTTGTTATTGTAGATTTTTCCTTCTTGATACTCTATTTCACTGCTAACATAAAGAATGCGCGACATGTACCTGATGATTCACTTACACGACATGACCAAACAGATATAGCTATATTTTCTTGACTCATTTATACCTTTTAATATATGGTGGACGATAGAAAGTATCAGTTCGCAAAGAACAGATGTGCAATTATTTAGCAACAGAGTGCATATCAACGGAAGCCGATTAGAAAATTTTTAATACGTTTTGGTGAGTGAATCAAGCTAATTAGTTCGCCTACCTTTGGTTGCTTCATTATTAATACCGTCATTAAAACCAGGTATGTGCCAGGTCTGGTATTAGATCCCATTCCTCAGAGAGCTCCGCAAAATGCTAGTTTTCTATTTACAATTTACATAGCTCGCCAAAAGTGGCTATAAGGCAAGTGAACTATTTCCCAACTCATCAAAAATTGCAAGTACGTTACCTTTTATGTTAACATAGTTACCGAATAAGGCTTATGTAGCTCCTACCTGCATACCTGTAAGTTAGATTAGATAAGATTGTGTCAACGACATCAAATTAATGTATTTCTCTTTAACAGCAATTTCGCCTAACATATTCTTGTTAAAGTTTTAGAAATTATCTTAAACTTTTTTTATAAGTAAATCGTTTTCCTTAAATGGGTAACTTTGTAGTAAGGCTGGATTTTCTGTTGTGCGGTTTTATCTTCCGAAACTTTTTCATTAATTAGTTTATTTATACCTCAAATGCAGTCTTTTAATAAATTAAACTTTTATTTTATATTTTAATTTCGGGATCTTCTTGAATTAAATTATAACTTACTTACTTAGGTAATTCCTTTAATGTACGATTTTTAATTTGATTTGTTTTTTCGGTATACTCTATTTGACTACCGAAAACTCAGCTAAAAAATAAACTCACATTATAATTAAATGTGAGCCAAATTTTCAGCTTTTTAGTTTAATTGTGTAGAAGATTTTAAAATAATTTGACAAACAAATTCACAGTGCTTCTTTTTTCTAAATCATAATTGTTTAAAACTCTCTAATTAATTTGTTTTTATTCATGTTATACATATAGAGAGAGCTTGTAAAAGTTGCTAATTTTAGACTGTTTTTGTTACAGGTCCACCTGGAAAAAGATTGTAATCTAGAAAGGCGAATTTTGTGTTTAAAACAGCAGATAATAGGCTTAAATTGCATTTGAGGTATCATCACAAACTTTGATGATTTAAGATCAAAAGTAACGAACATAAATTCCCGAGATATTTAGGTAATTTAAAAATGTCAAAAATCGATACATACAATATACATAAATTGATTTCCATTTGTTCGTTATAAAATTTTTAGGTGCAACTTCTGTTGACCTAGTCGCATAACAAGGTTTAAAACAGGTTGTCATTAATAACTATAATTAATACATTTTCTCGAGTAAAATGAAGTAATTGTAGGTATGCTTAAGTGGACTCAATTAATTTGTACTTGCAAATATTTATAAGACAGCACAAAACTCGCAACCACTGTTCTCAGCTGAAGGGATATGAAAAAAGATTAGATCGTACAAAAGAAAAGAGCTGTTGAGTTTCGGGTGAGCACAATTCCCGAGAGTTTTTGCAGTTTCCCCCTGTAATTAGCTGAATTTATCTAACACTTGTTACAGACCAACAATACGCTCCAGTAGACACGGCTACGAGACATTTCCAGCAACACCTATTTTTCTGGCTTGTAGAACGCTTTTACGTGCACCTACTCACGAACCCGACTAATCGCCGATTTTCAATTTACTTCGCGTGCTCAGTCCAAGTTAATTACTGCCTCGATTAATTAAAAGTCATCAGTGCACTTTCATTGAATGTTCTGCGAACTAGACCAAATCTGATTTTTTTTCTGGGGGAGAACTAGTCCTGCGTCAAGCGATAACTGCTTGGTCTCAGTTCGTGTAAATTAATTATATACCAGCCGATGTCGAATTAATGATTTCTCGCAAAAAGGCTACTGAATCAATGCTATTAATAGCCATACGAATATCCCTGGCGGATGTATTTTAGATTCAGTTCAATTTTGTAACGACGATTTGTTACCGGCAGGTAGGCTCGCACGAATGTTGGCCAAAGATTGGCTGAAATGACAAATTAACTGCGTTCGGGGTGTGGGCACTACTTTGAATATTTGTTAGTTTGCTACATGCTCATTTCGTTTGCAAAAAGGCTCAAAATGACCTTAAAAATCTTCCCACACAAAGTTTTTCTTGCTCTCTTTCTCTGTCGCGGAGCATTTGCTGCAATATAGCTGTGAGACAGTATCGAATCACCATAAAATTTGAATATGTAATCAATCTGTGATTTGTGTTCCTGTGGCTTTATCTGATCCACGCTGGTGGTCCATGCAGCACTTTTTTGGTTGCGGAAAAAACTACATCGTAGCCGCTAACCCACAAAAGTCGATTCCGTCGAAATGGTTTAATTTTGACTCCTGCACAACGTCAGTCTTCGGTTAATTTAAACTTTCTTTTCCATACAGCCACCGTGGCCGTCTTACAAGAAAGAAGGAAATCTCCAGCCCAAACGGTGTTTTAGTACAATTTGCGAAAATTACTTTACATTCCGTTACACTGTAACAAAACAACGCCGAAGACCTCGTGCTCCGCAGCAACTGCAAGGCGCTTTCCCAGCAGCTCTGCATCTTTTTACCCGTGCAGAATCCGCCGAGCGGATGCCGTTCTCCCCAGATATCGCCTGTGCACACAAGCTAAATTACTCGCGGAGCAGTTTCAAGAAAGCGGTAATCAAAACCTCTTAGATTGCTGGTTAGCTAAGTTTTACTCTGTTCGGTGGCGTTAGGGCCACAAGCTGGAACAAGAAGAATAAATGGAATTTTCGCAGATGGCTCGGCGATAAGTTTTTAATTGCACTTAACTTCAGCCAAGGCATTCACTTAGTGAAAACAACTGAATAATTTATATTGATTTTAATACAAATCGCGCAGAAAATGTTTCGGAAAACTTTTCAGTCAGTAAGCAAACATTATAACATCAAGAAAACTATAAAACGCAAAATGAATTAAATACCATTTCAATCAATTACCCACACGTTATTTAGTATGTTATTATAATCATTCTTAATATACCAAATCGGTGAGCTAACATTTTAAAGGACTATAGAAAGGTTAGAAAGAAAAATCGGCAAATTTGATACCACCAACCAATAGTAGTAAATTATACGCTACTGAAAAAATCACTTAAAATAGGACATTTGTTACTACTTTCTACATGACGACTCATCTCAATTATTTACCCATTTGAAGTTACACTCTAGTTGTTAGTTGTTGAGTTAGGTATATATCAACCTTAGAATTTAGAATAAATCACGCAAACCTTATTTTTGCCACAAATGTTCCTTAAGACTTTAAAAATCAAAAATTCGCACCCTAAACAAATATGATTTGAAATTAACATTTTCGCCCTCTTTCAATTCTAAAGTCAAAAATATGTTCTTAATTTTAAAAAAAATATTTTTTAAATAAGCTTTTATCGTTTTTTACTCGTCGAACCCTTTCTCTTGATACCCATGTCAAAGGGGTTGTGAAAAAAAGATGAGCCGACATCTTGGACGTCCGCCATATTGGATTTAGAACGATATTAAATAAAATGTGCTATATAACATTGTCATCGAGTCTATAAAAGTGTATCAAATTTCATATTTTTCCGTTACAGGGAACTAATTCAAAATTGACTTGTAAGATTTCGCCTAAACATACATATGTATTTACATATGTACATACAAGATTACAGGATAACTGCGTGGGTTGATTAAAACGGGTCACCAGAATTTTTAACACTATTTAAAAGCCAACGTGGTTATATAGGTTATGATACCAATGTGGTGTCACAGCTTCGAAGGGCTTTTAACATGTGGGGTTCTTCTGTATGTATTTCAAAATTAAATTAATTAAATTTCTTATTGCTAATTTTAACATTAGAACTGTGGAGCTAATAATTTAATTAAATTAAATTACTACATGTTAATCTACAAAATGTCGGGACTATTTTATATTTTAGGTATCTTAACGAGCCAAAAAATTAACTGCAAGAAAATCCTTTAATATGCGAAAGTGGAAATCTATTATATGGTGCAGAAAACGTGATAATCTTCAAAGACTTTTACAAACAAAAAAGGGTAAAAACTAGGTATATATTGCTATCTGCCTACTATACCAAATTGAATAAAAGGTCACTACACGCTACAGATTATTAATTTAAATACATATTGGTATAATTAATGACTGTGAATGAATAAAGCTAGAATTAGGAATGAAAATGTGTATAGTGAATAAAAATGCGCATTAATATTCTATTCTACATATTTAATTATATCAAATTATGTAGGTAGTAGGTGCATCAGTAAATTTTTATAAGAGGGTAAAATAAATCTAGTAAGTAATGACACTGCATCGAAACGCCCATGCGCGATAATTATAAACGTAACAACAACGTGAATGCTTAATTCTGACAAGCTTTCTATTAATTATATATCTTTTAATGGGATATCTCTTTTCAGCTCCTATATATAGATTATAAACTCCAAACGTGATCGCGCATTAAATTAATCGATTCAGTATAAATCATAGCTTCCTACACATTGTCCATTTTATCCACCTAAGTTAGCAAATAACGCAAGATTGACTAAATGAAAAATCTTTAAATCACTTTCATGTTGGCGCGTATTATAATATGTATTTGTTTACTATCATTAGGGGAAATTAATTAATAGCTTTAGGTGTTGTTTATGTAGAGTAGTGTGTACTGAGGATCATGGATGTGTATTTATGATACAGTTCGAAGTAACGTATACTTAAATATTTTTCTACATAACTTTCGTAACAAGATCCATATCTGATATTTATTTTGGCTGTAGAAAATCCAGCTTTCACCTACACAAATCCTGTATTTGTCTTACTTTTCAGAAAGTAGAGTCTTTCTTTAATTTTGGAATTAAGCTCCTCATGTTTAAATAATACATCTTAGAAGCAATTAAATCGGTTAGTTTATCGTGATGCACTGTTACATTTTTATACAGTATACCTTACGAATTCGTTGGGAAAGTTAACAAAAGCTAATTTTCAAGATTGTCTAATCAGAAATAAGAAAATCTTTCAGGTTCAAGTTCTCTTTAAGAAAAGGCATTAAATTGGCTGGCACAGCATTTCAAAAATTGTCTGGAAATTTAAAGCATAAAGATGAAGAGAAAGTAGTACTTTCCCGCTGTGTAGCAGCTTCGTAGCTTGAGCTGACCTTAACTTGGATAAGATGAAATAAATTAATGGTTTTGCCTTGAATGGGAAGAATTAAACCATTTCGGGACGCGTGAGATCGAGACCACACCTACTTGAAATGCGAGCTAATGTGAAATAATGTGAGAGCACTAGATACACGAAACATTAAATAAATTAGTATTATACAACTTTTGCGACGGTGGATTATAAATAAAAGGGCATAGCGAATGCTATGAATATCGTCTACCTGAGGTTGAACGGAGCATAGATGGAAAACGCAAATAAAGCGCGCCTGGCCAAGAGACACTCCACGATTTTTTTCTCTGTGGTCCCCGAGTTCAATGACACGACAGTTACCAATGTAAATGCTGTCGTTTGTCATAAAACATGTCTGCATGTCACATATAATTTATCCGTGTATATTTTTCGGTCCATCTACATGGCTGAGGCTAGAGATCGACCGCTGGTGTTGAGCCCATAGTCCAAGACCTTAAGATTTTTGCAGAACAAAAGGGGGAAAGTCCGACGGGGACATAAATGCGCGCGCATATTTCATCATATTCTCAAGGTGTACCTCATGACGTTACTTCCCGATTTGCATATAATGCAGGCTATCGCGGTTTTCCTTTTGGCGACATCTCCTATTGCTGGGTGGATAATAATGTTCCTGCGCACTGCAATTACCGGGGCTCCGCGACGTATACAAAGAGGTCTCATTTAATGAACCCGCGAAACGCCGTCAAATACAACCCAGCGATAATTGAATTTGTGATTTTTAAATTCTTGGTAGCATTCCACGCTGTCTGACTGAGACGCCGCGGACACTGCTGACAAATGAAGTGCTTGGCCTTTACAGCCGTTATGAATTCTTCTATTCTTGAAGCACGATGTAGTTGAACATATTTAAAATTATTGCAGACACAATGTTGTTTGCTTAATTGAACTATTAAATTAGTTCTATTAATTGTTGTCTTCAAGATTTAACAAACATACCCAAGTAGCTGGAGTATTTTTTCGTACAATTGAACATCTTCATATCAACTTTATGATATGAATATCACTTTTTTCAGTATGGAAATAAAAGACGGCTTTTTATTGCAGAATTCTATTTAGACACGTTTATTTGCACTTATACATAGCTCTCAATTTCCTGATATCGCTGGCACTGAGACCATCCCTTTGTCCAATCTTCGCAGTCTTATCATGAGGAACAATAGTTGCTTTACCATTTTTAGAGAATGCCAATCCACTGTAGTGCATAATACTGCCATAGTCGTATGCAACTCCAAAGTCAGTGACAACAGAGGTTGAATGTTTAGCAAAGTTGTGACCTTTTCCGTCCTTAATATTTTCCCAAATAATTGAAACATAATTGTCACGATCTGAAGCACTTTGTTGATGATAGAAACCAAGAGCGTGGATAAATTCATGCATAATTGTTCCAAGTTTGAAGCAACCATTTCCAGGACTATTAGGCATCAAGTTAAGCCTTTGTCTTCCATTCTGATGTCCTACAGCACTATGACAACCAGAATTGTCTCCCTGTTGATTATTCGGTAATTTTAAGTTCATAAGCTCAAATCATTCATATTACATACTTAGTATGTACAATGTACATACATTCATATATGTACTTCACTTACTGTTAGATAAATATAGGCTTTTGTGGTTTTAGTACGAGGCTTAAATTTTACGCAAACGTGTTTTTCAAGTTCTCTCAAGGCTTTTTCAATTTGAGCCTTCTGTGCATCGTCTGTAATTAATTATAGAAACTTTACTTAAATACAAAATGTATAAGAAATTTTAAATTAACGACTTACTGAAAGCGCTACCGATATCATAAAAGACAATATTGTTGGGCCATCTGTAGTGATCCTGAACCCTACCGTTCCTCTTGTCTGGATAAAGTAAAGAGCTCATTTGCTCTTCGTTGAGCTCCATGTCTCCTTCGAAAAAGTCCCCAGATTCTTCAGGATTCACTTCACCATTTTCATTATTAACTTCTTGCAGCGGAAGCGCAAACAAGACGTTAAATAGGACAGCGAATAAAGCAGCAACCAAAGTGTATTTCATTTTGCCGAATGAATGTATCACAATTGATTACAATCGATAAACTCGACTGCTTTTATACTTTTGCTGCACATTTTTAAGTGCATACATATCTTTCGAAGTAGTTTTGCACAAAGATAAAAATTCAATTCATTTAATTGATAAAATATGTAAGTTATATGTGTCAAACACTTTACAAGTGGAATATCAATATCTATTGAGATCTACTGTATTTATATTCATCGTTTCACCTAAATATCATTGATAAGAAATGCGAGTAAGAAAATACGTTACAGTTTAAAAAACTATATCATAAAGTGTAAATTAAACTGAACAATATGTATCTGATATTCATTTGAGGGCGACATAATAAACATGTAAGTGGTTAACTTTAAAATAAAACGTTCTCTTAACAAATTTTATTAGTTTTTGGTAATAGTTTTACGTATATTATATATATCAAGTAAAATTAACAAGATATACTACATAAGACATATCGCCATATTAATATAACTACTTTAAAGTTTCGGACCATTTCTAAAGTCAAAAACATCGATTATGTTTTCATACGTAAATATGAATTGTATACACATACATGTGTCAGTCTATTAATGCCTATTATATGGATCCGGTATAACTGATTAGGCTAAAGTTAAGGTAAATATAAGTTTTTCATAACTGAAACTTTACACGTCTTCCTCATAACTACATTTTTGAAATCGATTTTTGTATATAGGTATGTGTCGTTTTTGTTTGGACAATTTTTTTTTTTATATATTTCAAATACATATTAATATCTAAAAACTTTTGTATTGATATCTTTCACCTATTTCTCAAAAAAATTCCTAAAAATCGGTGAATTTTTGGCCACCTAAAAAAAATTCAACTTCCAAGTATATTTAAATATTCACCAGCTGATTTATATTCAGTACTTATAAAAATACTATTATACTCGATTGGGGAAAGGAAAAGTAGATTTAATTATTTGCATTGTAATATTACTCCTTTATGAAGTAAAATTTCTGCTTACTTAGAGAACATTTACACCGAAATATGCACACACATAAGTGGCAGCTCAGAATATTTCATACATATTGAGATTAGTTTAAAAAAAAACGAATTGAATGTACAGATCTACAAAACTAAACGGAAAAAATTTAATATTAAAACAGAGAAAGGGAGAAATAACCTTCGTTATTAAAAAAAACTCTTCACCCTCCGTATGTACTCCTCCACACGAAAATAATATTTTCACTGATTTATAATCCTCCAAGGCTATAGCTTTAATAATATGTAATATGTAATATTAAGAGCTTTTTTACATTTAACTTCCAATCACTTCAAGATTCACTTCTAAAATGACGCAATAACAAAATAACGCAATTTATGCGTAGACATCAGGAAAATTGGTTGGTAATTTTCGTACAATGAACGTTGTCAACTTTATGCAATTAAAAAGTGAGTTACGCCGATAATTGCTACAATATTACAAAATACTACTTCCTAACACAAGAGGCTTTTGTAATCCTTAATAGTACTACAGAGAGTTATAAATTAACTTAGTCAGGTATTTTATGAAATTTTCTCTACCATCTTAATGTTGGTAGTAAAGGAAGTCAAACATTCACTTTTATATATTTATATGTAATTGAATACCCTTCCATTAAAGGAGTTAAATTAAAATTCGTCACGTGTTATGAATACTTTCGCGGAAATGAATGCTATATGCAATTTTTCGGAAGAAAAACTTGTGTTTACTTAATACAATATGCATACATATGTATGTACAATATGCATACATATGTATATATGTACATATATTGGAAGATTTCTAAGTTTTCACATTTTGATTTTCCCTTCTAAAAGTACTTAGTCCATTTTGCATGAAAAAGTGGTCCAAGTGGATTTGCTGAAATTTTAGTATCGATGTACTCCATATCATCCCAATAAAAACTTAACATGGGCGCCAAGGATGAACAATTTTGAAGATACACAGGTTGACTCATTTTCATAGTTATCTTCTAATGTAAAGTAATATGGCAAAAAATGTTTCAGACAAAAGTTGTAGAGCTCGTGGGGAGGCACTTGATAGTAATCTTGATCCTGGTTTAAGTTTCAAGGTCAACTATGTAGATTTTTATATAAGAATTGTAAAAAGAGGAAACGCTAAAATTAAATGTAATATTATAAACCAATAGCTAGAATGTGTAGAAAAAGAGCTGAATGAACCTACTAAAACAACATACATTTGCTTTGTTTAACCTAAAATCAACTCATTACTATTATATCTAAATATTATTTTGCTTAATGAAAAATATGTAAGCTATTCACAAAATAATATTAAAATTCGCTTATTAATAGCCGTCAGCGGCCACTTATCCTTTTCGAATTTAATATACATATAATAGATATTTAATATACGAGTAGGCCACCGATTACTGTTCGAATATCGTCAAAAATGAAGCCTTTTTCCAAAGGGGAGTTTCCGTAAAATGCGTTGTTTTCAACGAGTTGTTAAAAGTAGGATTTAATAACTATTTCAAAATAAAAACATTATATTTAACCAGGGGGTTTGAATGAAATGGAATACATAAAGAACGCAGAAGTACAAAATATTTAAAACGTCTTTTAGTTCCACCTTATGCTTTATTATACTCAAGGAATCAGACTATTTTATCTTTTCGCACCAACTGCTTAAGAGCGCCTCCCAAAGGACAGGTGGTGCAAACAATTACCTGAAAAACGAGATCTCAGAAATTGCGTGTTGTGCTCGAAAGAAACCTTTAAATTTGGATGGATGCCTCAGGTTCTCATTAAAATCGGTTTCAATATACTTTTTTTAAAGTCATTAACAAAACCTAAGTATTTGCATTGATTTATTAAATGAATCTGCTGATTAGCTGCGTGACAGTGTCGGCTGGGCAAGGCCTGCCTTCGGGAGTAATAAAGAAATTAAAATATTTCCAAACGAGTTCTCAATTTTGCAAATTCAAAATTAAAATACGACAGGATGCTATTAAAAGACTCACTTTTACCTGATTGAATATTTCATTCTCCTACCTATAAACTAAAATAAATTTATGGCAGCCGCAATTTATGACAATCGAATGAGTTAAGGTGGCGTTACATGATCGTCTAGAAAATAAGAACAACCTTTCTGGAGTTTGCTAGCGCACAGCTCCCGCA
Organism: Eutolmus rufibarbis; assembly: GCA_963920795.1. Taxonomy (NCBI): domain Eukaryota; kingdom Metazoa; phylum Arthropoda; class Insecta; order Diptera; family Asilidae; genus Eutolmus; species Eutolmus rufibarbis. Next base: position 35,608,563 of record OY987205.1, read on the forward strand.
TGAATTTTAATTACTTGTGCGCATTTAATAGGTGTTTTGTATAAATTAAAACCTTTTATTTGTTAACTGTTGGTTGCACCCAATCAAGACCTCCTGGTGCTTCGGTACACGCTATGGGTGTGCAGAAAGTACCCTTCGGACGTTGGAGCTCTGAACCGCATTGAAGCAAATGTCCAAACGAATCGATTTATTACTCAGACCTAAGTGGTAAAAAAGAAAACCAAATGTACTAACTAGTCTAGATGGAAGATTTATTTATTCTTCAAAAAATCTTACGTAATTGACGATGCTCAAATTTTCTGTAGTTATAAACGGATTTAATACTTATATACTGATAATGAATTAAAATTAATATTTATAACCTACCATAAATAGTTTTACTAATGCTAAAACTATGTACGAGTGCACCTGACATTCATTAACAAAATGATTTACGATAAAATCTTTAGATATGAACAATATTTGGCTTAAAGCTCGTTATGTTCTTATGTAAATTAACTCTACAGATTTTTTAATATGTCTTCTTTAAGCAGGCGCTTTTCTGTCGCTTTTGTAACTAATTACCCGACTCGAAAAATAAGATCTTATTTGGTTTTGATTTCATACTGGTGAGACTGGTAAGCAATAAGAAAACAGAACTTATTAAATCTGTTTCAATTTTAAATATCCAATCGAAGGGAAGTGATTCTGCAGATCGAGAATAAATACTGATATCAGCTTCCTACACTTAGTTATTCTGATTTCGACCTAGTAGGTATCTTATAAAGTCCTGATATTACCCTGTTTAGCTTTTATTATAGTCAAAATTTTCTAAGTGATATTCTGATTTCATCCTGTTACATTTCAAACAACAAAATCGGTCAAGTGCATGTCGGATCACGCGGAGTGTAGGTTCCGTAGTCAGTATGGGCATATTTAAGTTATTTATTGGTATGGAGTTTCTATGAAGTTTTTACAGACCCAACTACATGCCATAAATTAGTCGAGTATTACTCGTAAATAGTAGAACCTACTTAGCTTTGATAAATTTCATAGTATGAATACTTTTCAAATATTCAAGATACATGTAGGGGAGGAACCCTAAAAAAATTGTTGGAAAATTTTTATTTCATAAGTTTGTAGGCGTTATAAATACGTATAACCTTGCCAAGCTTTACAAAACTAATAATCTCGCGATTAAAACGGCTGTGACATATTACATTTACAGACAGACGGAAATTGCAAAACTAGTTGTAAGGATTCTTAGTTTGGCTACGGAACCTTAAAAAAGATGATATCAGAATGAAACCCACATGTAAAAGAACAGCAGGGCAAGATCAGTATGAAATTAAGTTTTTCTCGGCCCGGCTTTATCACTATGAGATCAGGTCCAAAAAGGGTGAAATCAGAATTAACAGATTTGAATCAGTATGAAACCAAACTCAACAATATGTATGAAATCGAAAATACCACTTCTAATTCGCCACATTTTATGCTGAAGCCATGATTTCATTCATAAATACTGATTCAATCATATTCATTCTGACTTGATTTAATCCTTTTTCACTCTGGTGTCATAACTGGTACAGAAGCACCAATTTTAATTTCATATTGATCTCGCCCTGCTATGACCTTTACATGTGGATTTTATGGTAACGGAACGAAATCGGAATGGTATACTTGTAAAATTTCTAACTTCAAATTCGAATAGTATCATTTCAAGCATTTATATTAATACTACGCCAAATCTATGTAGAAAATACAGCTCCTTACAATTCAATTGTTATATTATTTCCACTTATTTTTCAATCATCTTTATAACATTTGGTTCAAAACTTATGACTAGCATGTGTAGTAATTTAATATTTTAATTTTTAAAACTACAATAATCTCTACACACATAATTCATACTTTACTTTTTAGCACCTAAGTGCCGAAAGTTCAAAAGGATCTTCAATCTTCATTTTCAACTAATCACGCAATCGCAGCAAGCCCACTAGAGGTGATGAATTTGTTAAGCAGCAAGTCACTGTGCAATCATTCTTTAAACTTTAATTAATTTTGCTTAGGTGGACAGATGGCGGGTCTCGAAACTCGCTTTAAATGCCACCTTCTTGGCATGTCGGCAGTGCCGAAGCAACAAATCAATTGACAGGCCAGCAAGGCAAACAACTGCTCAAGATATACATAAACATAGATATACTTGTACTATAGTATAGTACTTAGTTTAAAAACATTATAGACATCGAATTGCTGGAAATTAAGTCCTGCTGAACCAGTAACACACAAAGATACGTAAAGAGCAGCTATTGAACTTGCTATTTGCTGGAGCCAGTCAATTACTAAGTAAGCATGACTTGAAAAATGTCACACCATAGATAATTGCTTGTAAATCGTTTATTAGGAAAAGTAGAGTAACTTTTTCGCTCCGAATATTTGCCGGCTGTGTGAAGTGAGACGAATCTAAGGTAGAAAACAATTTTGTTATCTTAACTTTGTTCGTTGCCTTCTAAGTCGCCGACACCAACATAAAATGATACTTTAAGAAGATAGAAATTCCAAAGTTATGCAGGACGTTTCAGTATTTATTAATGTAGATACGAGCTCTTAATCGCGGTCTTACAATTTATTTTCCAGATATCGCGAAACTAAGTACAAATAATTATAGAGCAAAACTTGTCCTATTAGCTAGGTGACTTCTATGAAATAATTATTTTATTTAGAGACGGCGAACGTACATATATATATGTAATAAAGCATGTACCATAGGTATGCATTGGGCCGTTAATTATTAGCGAAGTGGGTCCCCATTCAACCGGATTAAATTCCCTACCCAAATGCTAGTACTAACATTTTTCTAGACATTTTTCTTTTGATCCTTCCTACAACATTTATTTGATCTGCATTTCAAAGGAGTTTTTTTTTAACTCCAATATTTACTTTGTATAAATAAACAAAATTGTTTTTGCACCTTTTAATAAATGATCCTGTATAATATCCATACATATAGAATATAATATACATATTTTATCATAATATTTAATTAAAAGGGACTGTAAAGAATTTCAGTGACTTTTAAATAAGTTAATAATGCCTTATTTGTAATTTTTTCAATTCTAGGTTTTCGGAGTCGAAATTCTAAACCTATGTATTTCTAGGCTTTCATTATTTTTAAACCTAATTTCAGGGACTGTAATGATTATAATAAAAAAGGTATAAATTACAAAATAACGAAAATCAAGTAATTTGTATTTTTTGATCGCTTGATAACGATTACGAAGTAATTTTTATGTTTCGATCGCTTGATAAAGATTACCAAGTAACTTTTATTTTTCGATTGGTTGATAACGATCAAGTAATAATTAATTATTTTAAATAATATTAAGAAACGATTTTTTACCGACTTAAAAAAAAGAGGCTATCATTCCGAATCCGAATCGTATACCTATTTATTTATTTTTTACTTTCCACTCCTTAAAGGAAGGAAAATAATTAAATGAGTTTTATTTCGAACAAACAAAAAATTAAAATTAATTCTTAATCATTCTCGAGCGATCGAAAAAAAATTGCTTTATAATAGTTATCGAGCGATCGAAAATTACTTCGTAATCGTTATCGAGCGATTGAAAAGTAAAAATTACCTCATAATCGTTATTAGTTATCCAATTTAAAATTTTTATTTAACTAGCCGACAAAATTAAACTTTTATTCCAAATATTATTGAATCTAAGTAAGGTTACAAATGAAATAATTGATTTTAGTGTGGTATACGGATATTTTTATTTTAAATTTCAGAAGTAATCATTATTTTCGGTTCCTGTCTAATTTATACTCCTACTTGATCCTATAATTCTCAAAAATAAATTTTGGCGCTATTTTCAACCAGAGACTCTTCACTATCGTAGCAGGTAGAAATAGTGTAGTTGGAGAAAATTTGTATGCAACTTGCTCCTACTTACAGCCTAAAATTGGAAAAGAGGGACATTTGTGCCATTTTTAGGCGTAAAATAGGAGCTAATTTATACTAAATTTACTGCAACTTTACTGCCCTTACATATCTCCTACAAAAGTGAAGAGTTCGTGAATTAAAGTTGGAGTTAAATTTCGTCTCGGGTTTGTATTAAAAGTTAATAAAATCGGAGAACCTAAAGTAGAACAATTCATATAAGATCAATTTGACAAACCTTGTCAAAAGCCTATTGGAAAGTACAAAAACTCTTCCCATAAGGAAGTTAGAAAGTAAATAACTTTGAGCCTGTTTTCAAATATATGTAGCTTACAACTTGGTAGTTTAGAAATAATAGCATAGCGTGTTTTCTTCTAAAAATAGTTATAATTCTATAAAAATTCCTATGTATTCCAATATAGGATAATTATACTTTAAAAGATGCCTCAACAAGAATTTTATCTCACATCATAGTTTATGGAATACGCAGTGTGCATCAAGGTAATTCGAAACTGCCAATAACAACTTCCTTGTTTACCCACTTTAGTACTCATAATGAATCTAATCTCCTCTCGTTTATACCTTAAGAATAACTTACCTGTATTCTACATATCCATGTACCGCATTCCAATAAAATGTCTTGTAAATCCTTTAAATCATCAGAACTAGTACATCCATAAGCGTCGCTTAGAAGCGCTCTGGATGTATACAAACATTAGCAAAACCCAAGCACTGCAAGCTCAATTCAGAATTGCTTTGCACTATTAAAAGATCACTGACTGCGGCAAACTAGCACTTTGGATACACGCGTATCACTTTCACCTGTCCGCAACAATAATTTCATTCCAGCCTAATGAACACATCAAATATTATTTTAATTAAGGGCAATCGCACATATTGGGGTGAACTTTAAAACGCCAAGAAGTGATCCGCCGCGGCCATGTTTGTTTTATTTCACCTTCACTCACATTTCAATCGAATGGTTCGTGCTCGTTTTTGCCCGTATGAACAGAGCATGTACGAATATATGACTTTAACTGATCTTATTTTTCTAGAAGACACTGAAGCGATCGGCCAGAAGCACGCCATCCACCAAACTCACTTGCTAAAATCCTGCACTAGACTGAAGAAGAACGGTGCGCTCAAAACTCAGCAGGTAGATGAGGAAACGCTTACACCTGGTGGAAGAGAATGATCATGGGATCGTGATCAAGCATAATTTTCTCTTCGCTGTGTCCAGCGATTATTTCTACCATGCTTCCAGAGTCTTTGCTAACACCTCCGACTTAAGTTCAGGTTTAGATCAGCAACGGAGGTGTTATCTAAAGAACTCAGAGATGGAGTTTTGTAACCGAATAAAGTAACGATCATAGCGCTGAAAATCATTTTTGATCCAAGTAATACTTTAAACATAAATAATTATAAATAATATTCCTTTACTTTAGAAAGCTCCTATACCTACTAGAATTATTTTTTGATTGTATGTAACGATAAATCAATATAACTTCGGTCACAAACACTTAAAAGGGCTCATTATATTTTAAATTTTCCTTTTTCTTCTATTCACTTTAGAAGAATATTTCTTGTTACAAATATTTTGCATGGGTTGTTGAACAATAAAAACATAAATGACGTCAAAATCTTAAGACTATGCCCGGCAAAAATTATTTTTTTACTAAAATGAATGCTTAAAGTATGTACGGAACTCAAAATAATAAAGACGATCTAATTCACTTATAAGTTGCAAAATCTTGTGGTGATACTGTAATTTAAATTGCTATTTATCTCTTTTTTAATAAGTGAAAAAAATTTTAGTTAATAGTAATCTTTGAATAGCATTCTTTCCGAAATTACTTTTTTCAGATTGGCCAGCACGATAACTAGAGGATGATAATCCGTTCTTGATAATACATTTTAAAAAAGTGTTCATCAAAGGTATAACGAATAAGTAAACATTGTAATAGTACAAAATATAACATACCAAAGCAAAAATATTCCAAGAGAAGAAATGTTTCTTAAACACATATTTCTTAAATTGGGTTGGTCGGACCTTTTTATTATTCTTATGTAAATGGTACAAAACTAACAAGTATCTTTTAACCAATAGGAATTTAATATTAAAATAAGTCAAAGTGAATAATTTTTCATATTACAGTATTATTTGTACATTTTTTTCATCTCTTTATTGAAAGATCATCTCTAAAAATTGGCATAAAAGCTTTGTTGACATTTACTCTGATCTTTGCACAATTTCAGTTTGAAAATGTAACCTACAATACATTAGTCGTATTACTAAAACGCTATGCAAAATAATTACACACTGACAGAAACTTAGAAAAACCAAGAAAAATAATTCGTTTTAAAAATTTAACATTTATTCATCGATATCCTTATAAATCTGTCTCTCAGCTAACATCGGATCCACTCTAAAACAAACTTTCGCAAACTTAGCAATCCTAAGGTAGAAGTATTGTCCAAACCTACATTTTTGAGTCGCCTAACATAAGCTGCATCACTTTCCGCTCCATCTACTCCATTACTCCACAAATTCTCTATGTGCCAAATGTGTTCTTTAAAATGCCGCTGAGCGCAGTTTATAACTCTTTCCAAAATCTCCTCGTCCATTGCTTTATGATTTTTGTGAGCTGTTTTTGATAGAATATTCAGGAACCTAACGAAATTATTCAACGAAATCCGGCTCGACATCTTTGAAGACAACTTCACGAGCAGGTAGAAAATATTCGACTCAATGTGTTGGAAATTATAAAATTCTGATTTCATAGCCACAACGGAGTACCACAGATTGCTTATAATACTAATTACAGCTTCAACAGTATCGAAGTGGAAGAACTCCATTTTCACAATAACCGAATTAATCCATGGTAGAACTCCAACATGTTCAATTAGTAGTTTTGAAGATGCTGGGATTTTGCAGCATGTGCTCATGACGGAAAGAATGAGAAAATTTGCATCATTATTGGACATTGTGCTTCCGTAGAATCCCATCAAGGCCTTAAAGATGTTCGTGGTCACCAGTAAAAATAAATCAGAACTGCATTTTATTCCGTCCCGGATAACTTCTACAATAAAATTTCTGAAAGTATGATGATCAATTTCAGAGCTGTGGAAGAGAACGTTGAATTCTGGAACGCAGAGGAAATTGAAAACGTTTTTCAATCGAATATACATGGACAAAGTTTTGTACATGTGATCGTTTGGATCTATTAAAACGTTGATCGATTTTATCAAAAATAGACCTGATATATATGGTACTCTAGGTATTCCAGATTTTTTGTGCTTTGCCCAGTCCATACTCAAATTATGGAGTCCATTCTGTATGCTGTCGTAAGCTTGTGACCAAATAGGTTTATCGTAGAAGTATGCATTTTCGAAGTGTTGACGATATCTTAATTGTACGCATCCAGCTGCTAGCCGCATTTCTTTATCTTGACTAGAAAGACCGGCAAACACTATACCCAATAGCCCATTCTGGACTGGTCGAACTGGTTGTGAATATACTTCCGGGGCAAATGCCATAGACATCAGAGGTATAATAAATGCTGGATCGTAGCATTCATCGTATATTTCATCTCGTTTGGGACATAGACGAAGAAAGGATTCCTCTACCTTAAGTGTTCCCGCCTCAATATCTCTCTCAAGTTTATTAGAACCGAACGATACATCGTAAGATGTTGGATCGTCAAACTTGATTTCTGGAAGTTGGTTCAGAGTATTAAGTTTTCTCCAAATCGGGAAGTTTTCCACAGTAAAATCACTGATATGTCGATCAATGATGGACATTACCTGCAAGACGGAGGGCTCCTGTTGTTGCAAGTTATTCTTTTCTTCTTCATCTCTTAATGAGTAGTGTTCAATTGCAGAATAGCCCCAGATAAATGGACGATACTCGCGTAGACTTATTCCATTTTTCTCATAAAACTGCAGTAAGGCTAAAATGTAACGATCGCAACAAGAAAGTTTTGCCTGGTAGGCGCCCAGAAATATTGGAATATGTTTGCTTTCTAGCATATTTTGGTTTTTATTTACTAAAACATAGAGCAGATGAATAAGTTCGCTTTTAACCTCTGATGGCTTTTGAGTAAACACAATATCCAAAAACTTTGAATGCCCAAAGACCATTTCAAACATCTGCTGAATTGTTGGATCATTTGAGGAATCCTCATAAAGAATATCAGTGAAAAAAGTCAGGGTTTTGAGAAGAAGGGCATCGGTTCTATCATTTTTGGCTCCTTCTGTTTCCTCTTCCTGTTCGGCGTTTTGCATTCCAAGTTTAAGGCAATTTCTGTAGAATTGACTCCACGACTGTCCAGTTAAAATTTTGGAAAAATCGTGATGACCTTCTATTCTGTGTGTTTGCTGCCAATTATACGCCATGAAGGACATCAGCTTCAATTTTGCAATATCTGTATAATCCCTTCGAAATATAACGAGATAGAGTTGGATAAGTGTGTTTATAAAATTAGCAAAAATAGATGTTGAGTCTGATATCAATTCGATACTTTCTATCGCTTTTTTATAAATCTTCTCAATTACTTTTAGTTGAAACATTTCTACTGAGTCTGCTTTTAAATTTTTCTTACAAAAATCCTGACATTCGCTTATGGGCATGCATTTCTCAATCAGATAGAGGGACATTTCAACATTTTCTTTGTAAATCACACCAGCTTTAAGCGGTTTTTCAACTGTTTTCAAAAATCCATTTTTATATTCTTGATAAATTAAGCTCAATAATTTCTCTTCAATATCAATCTCCTTTGAAAGAAAAACGTTTAAAAGAGGATACACGAGCTCTTTCTTACTTACATTTTTGGCTAGTAGTTCAAGAAATATTTCGTTCAAATCACTGCGTCTTTCGAGGAAGATTGATGCAAAATTAACAGTACTTTTCATTACTTTTTTAGCTTCAAATATAGTAGTAAATACCTCAATCGGTAAATGTGGAATAAACTGATGTGCAATGAAAAAGAAATTGTTAAAGGCTTCCTCTAGCTTTTCCAAATTAATTTCTTTCGATGATTTTACCAGGTCAATGTAAATTTGCACTATATTTGTAACGACTTTTTTATTGAGTTTGAAAGTTCTTAACTCTGCGAGTCTATTCAACACATAAATAAGAATGTCGAAGTAGAGAGATTTTGTTGAAACTGATGTGTAGAATCTGTCGGAGGATAATTTTGTAAGAATAGCCAAAATATCCGCGCAATTGGTAGCGTTCATCTGAAATATTTCGAATGCCTTCATTGTTGAAAAATCGGCTTCTTTGGTATCGTTATTCTTTAAATTTACAGCAAGTTGATTTATTATCTTCGATCGGTAATGTACGGTGAAATCCTCTAAATTTGGCAAATTTAAACTATTTACAGAATTTGTTAGTTCGCAGATCAATTTTAAGAAATTTCTTTCCGAGTCTGATGAAGCGAATACAGTAAATCCTTGTAGAAGCTCCAAATGGTTACAGTAGATATATTTTAATACCAGCTCTAAATAAGATAGTGATTTTTCTTCTTCGTGGGAGTTTTCAATGTCTGCGGTAATTTCCTGGTTTTCTTGAAAATGCGCTAAAATCTTTATTAAATGTAAAAGATAGTGAAGACATGCTCTAGTCCGAGAATCATCAAGTCCAGAATTTTTAACCAATTGTGTGACGACAAAAATTATAAGATGGATATAAATCAGCACCAATCGCTCACTTTGCAGTAATGTCTTTAGATAAATTTCCTTCCCGTCTAACATAAACAACATAGCATTGGAATCGCCCTTAGGACATGCAAATAGTCCTTGGAAATTTTCTTCTCCGGATAAAATTGATTGATATAGCTCCGAATATTTTGGAATACTTTCTGAAGATAGATTTCCAGGCTTATGCTTGTTCAGCCAAGAAAACATGTATTTGCTATGTGTCTCGAAATTTTCGCTGTAAACCCGCTGAATCGCTTTTGGTGAAGGTAAATAGTGGAAAAGTAGCAAAGATACAATCTCAAGATATTCTGATATGTCCAACTTTTCCTGTACTTCTTCAGTTTTGTTACCTTCGTTTTTGTCTTTGTACTGTAAGCTCATAAACATCAATTCACCCAGAGATATCTTTTCTACCGAACCCTGGATGATGTTACCATATTCAATATTTTCAAATAAGTTGTCAACAACGATATCCGCATTGGGTTCTTTTATTACAAGTCTATTCTTATTCTTGACCGTTGAATTTTGCCAAAAACGAATGATTTTCGGAAAAATCTGTTTTACATTTTCCAGACATTTTGGACTTATAAAAGTTAGTGCTTCCACCCAAATATCAACCTCAAGATGAGTATCCATGAATAATTTTTGGTTTACAAGTATCTCCCTTAGAAGAGCTCCAGCTTCTTTTCGATTGCTTCCACTTCCATGGACAAGAGCATTTATAAAACTTTGAATAATATGTGAAAAATGCATATCATTTCTGTGCTGTGCTTTCAAACCACCAGGAATCAGCAACAAAATTGTTTTAACTGCCTTCAGTTCCAGACGGACCTTGTACTCTTCAGCGGCTTCAGATTGATATAAAGGACGTAGGAGCTCAATGTAGTCTACTACAGCGGAGGTTTTATCAACAAAACTTCTACAATTTTTAGCAGCGAGCAAAACTATATCTAACGTTGGCTCAAGTTGCTCTAAGACATTAATATTGCTATCCTCAACCTCCTGCGATTTGATTGATTTATACAATGACATTAAAATATTTTGGATCGCAGGAAAGTGAACAAAGATATGATTCAGAACATCGAACTTAAACTTCCTCATATCGCTCTTCTTAGCTTTTTCCCTCTTTAAAATAATGTTTACATAGTTACAAAATTGCTTAAACATAGCTAAAAGTAGTTTAATAGTTGCAACTCTTACTTTGAAATCATCGCTCTTTAGTGCGTATGATCCTTTTAAATTAATAAGTGCTTCTGGGCACATGCAAATGTCCTTAATCATAAAGAAGAAATCAGTTTGAGTAATTTTTTCCAACGCACCTCGCATTACAGATGGATGCAATTCCGTAATTAACTTTTCCATAAAACTGAACAAGGCTTCCCAGCTGCTCGTCTTTGTTGGATTAAGGCATATAGAAAATCTTCTGACGCATTTTCTCGCTAACTCCGGGCACGCCTTCAATATTTTGATAACCAAATCCGATTTCAGCTCATCCTGCCAAGGATTTTGTATGTTACGTAAAACTTGATTTTGAAGCAAATTGCACTTTTGCTTAAAATTAGCCATGACATCGAAGGCAACTCCATACTTCCGAGAGGTCAGAAGAACCTCGAGAAATCTGTGAGATACCTCAGCAACAGCTTTCTTCTCCTGAGGATCAACTAAAATTTCCAAATTTCCTTTTTTCCTATGTTTGTCCTTCATTCCGGCATAATATCGAGGTCCCCTCCACTGGTATAATTTCATCAAATGCTTTAAGTTTGCTGTATCAAAAACGTGAATTTTTTTAGTTTTAGAAATATCCAAAGACTCCAGCACGTATTTTTTGAACGTATTCAAAACAACGCAGACTGTGACATGATCATCGAAGACAAGTCCAGATAGCAAAGCATTGATCAGATTATATTTATCCAGAAGATTTCGGATCAATAGAATATTGCCATCAATTAAGTAGGAAAGAATGAAATTTATATAGCATTTACGAACACTATCGGTAGAATCCATTTCTGTCTTGGAGTGGGAAAGCAGTTCTTCCATTGATTGTGTATTAGTTAAAAAATCAAAACTGTTCAAAATTTGCCGGCCTAACATAGGCTCCAAACAAACGATGGCGGTCAGCAACTTAATTACGCTCTTTCGATGTCCAGTAGTCGGCGATTGGAGCAATTTCTCAACAAGACTCCCATAACTTCTAAGAAAATAACGAGAAGCATTCACTGCAATTTCGGTTTGACTCTGCTGGTTTGTGATGATTTCCATTAAAACAAGCTGCAGTGCGTCACATGCATATGAAATGTGGAAAAGTTGGGATGTGTCGATCCTATCGAATGCTTCAGCAAGTTCCAGCGGATTACCCTTTTTTTGCATATATTGCGCAATGAGGCCTGGCTTTGATTTAGCTGTATTTACGAAATAACGAAGCTCTGCAATAGAAGGCCAAAATGTTAAATTATTTTAATTACTTGGGGAAACTTCAACTTACTATATAATATCATAAGATTTTAATAATATTTGAAGTAATAGAGGTAATATTAGTAGCAGTAATTTACTAGTATATAAGTACTATTATATATATATGTTATTTATAATTTAAATATAAATAAATAATTTACAGTATAACTAAAATTAATCTCATTGCAATTTTTAACCTTTAATTTAATAAACTACACATTTTCTTTTAAATGTCGTAACAATTGTTTAGTGTTTAACTTCATTTAGTAAAGAATTAAATAATTGATGTTCTTTTGAGAATGAACTGATCTTCAGCTTTGTCGATGTAACCTGCAGTCTTTAACATTTCGTAATGATTGAGCCCACTTGTTAGATAGCTTTAGGGTCAATCCTTTTTCTATTAACAAAAACAGCCATGAATGTATTCAGTTCCAACATTTGTTCAGTATTTAGCCGCATCAATCGTGACTTTAATAGCTTATTGCATCTCAGGATGCTTTCCTTTCAATATGGCTTAATTAATATTGATGAACAGTATTCGAAATGAGCTTTTATTATAGTCTTGTAGACAATCATTGCAGTTAATGCAATACATTTTATTTCGAATCGAATCTGCAATTTTAATTCTGTGACAATTATAACTCCTAAGCTTTGATTTAAAGTTATTTCTTGTTTTACCGTTTAGTGGACGCAAAAATCAAACTTATTATCGACGATTTTCTATAGAATGGAATTTATGTCAATCTTATATTTGAGAAGAAATTTGTATTAATGATAATATACAGCGGTTTTTCTTATTTAGGCCTACATAACTAAATAATCATCTAATAGATTACTAAGCCAGGTTTTGCGAACTCGAAACGAACCCCATCTTATAAGATTGTGAACGTTAATTTTTTTTTTCTATTTTTTAAATAGAATACAATAACCCTTCTCTTAAGTTACGTGAAAAAAATGAAGAAAGTATAAAAATATACATGTTTTACAGTTACAGAGTAATACTGATTTAAGTTTAGTTACTAGACTAACGCCATTAAAGATGAAAGGGGTTCTGGTGTTGATTCGATTTTATTTGCAAGTTTAACATTCAACAGGACAACTAAATCGTTATTTATGGATTGAAAGTTTCTGAACTTTACATTTTAGGGGTTATAAAGGCGGAAATGAGAATGTTTTAAAGTCAACAAAATTTCGATTTAAAGCTAGTGAGGCAAAATTATTGGATAAAATGGAAAAATTGTGGAATTACTTAAGGGGCTATTCTAGTTTATGCATTTCAAAAAATCTATTTTTTTTTTCATTTTTCGAAAGTAAATAGCTTCGAAAATATCATGTTAAAATTTTAGAATGATCCGAGCTGTCTAAGTATACTTTTTCCCACTTTATTCGTGTGCTCTCCGAGAGTGCGAGTATGTGCATTTTTCTCAAAATCATGTTTTTTGATACTGTCGCATGGATTTCTCTGAAACTACCCAACCGATCCGTCTGAAATTTTAACCCCATATTTTTTACATGTATAGGTATGATCGGAACTAGAATCATGTCAAAATATTAATTTTTTCTATTTTTTTACAAGGAAAAATCTAAAAACAAAAAGCGCATTTTTCGAACCCGTTTGTTCAAATATCCGCCATTTTGTTATTTTTGCACCAAAATTTAAACTTCTAGTTCAGACGATAGCCAACAGCATACTGAATAAAAATCTTTTTGGTTTTTGTATTTCAGATCATCCGTTCCTGCAAAATCACTGCGACAGTGCGCACCGGTTTTTTTATGTAAATATATTTAAAGATGGCTGTATTGTGGGTATATAATATATATTAAAGTTAATAAAAAAATTTATTTTGTATATTTCAATAGTGTATTTATTAAACCCAAAAGAATTTAAAATAATATCTAACATAGATTGCTCAAAAAAATTCGTGAAAAACATCAATTTTTTACGCCGATAAACAAGAATAGCCCCTTAAATGAAGGTTGAATTGAGAAATTATGCAAAATAAATCATTTTTAGACAATAGACCTAAAATTAACGCCAATTTAGTAACGATAAATAGAAATATCGGGAAAAAATCTCAAAGGGGACATCGAAATACTGAAGACTATAAGAAAACGAGTGCACATCCAGAAACATATGTAAATGCAAAACACCTTTATAGTTATGATATTCAATACCTATTCTATTAGCTCCCTAAGCTTCTATCTAAATAAATCAATTTTTCCAAATACCGTAGAATCTCAAAAATGTGAACTAATTAAGGCCATTATAAGTCATGTTTTGGAGGAATTAAAAGTTGATACAAGACTAAAATATGTTTTGGACAGAAATTGAAGGAGGCAACTCTGCACTGCAATGCTAAAAGAACATAATAGAAAGTTTCTTGTTTCATATTACTAGAAAATTCACATTTATTTCAAAGAGATAAATTAGCTACCTAGACAGACCTAGTGGGTAATCATTGCGACGAAAATATTATTTTTTTAATTTATAGGTAGTGTTCGTCGTGATATGCTATATGTAGATTTACCTGGAATAAATTCATTTTCCTTCAGCTTCTTCCTAAAATGTCGAATCTTAAAGCCTTTGGGGAACTTCAGATCAGCCACTTGGTCATCTTGAGAATTACCAGCGACGATCTCCGCTTCAGAAGAGCTGCTGTCGTCGTCCTCCGAGTTAGCATTTTGGTCAGGATCCACTTTGATCACTTTTCTTATCTTTTCCGGCACTTTATTTTCATCTTTAACATTTTCACGCTTGTGTTTACCTTGCACTCCCATTTTCAGGCCGCAATCGCACGTGGTATTCAATGCTTTGCTTGACAATTGCGTTGCGAAGTGCTTCTCGAAATTTGAAGGTTATGTTGCTTTGTTTACTTCTGAAAATGTGGAAAATCTGGAAATATTTCCCCTCTTCCACCAGTAAAGACGCAGCTGGCGACATCTACTGTAATCGATTTAAACGAATTTCCACTCAGCATAAAGCAAGCAAATTAAAAACTAGGAAATAGTTTCTTACAGATTATTAGCTGATTAGGATATTGCAAAAATGAATTAACTTTATTAAAGCCAACAATACTTAAACATATATGCAAAATGAAGAAAACAAACTAGCCCCTGTAACGAACATGCCCTTTTTCATCCCACTGTTTGGAAATGTTAAAAGCGTATTTAAAATTTAGGTAACAAAAGCCGTGGTATTCGTTCTGTTAAAATAATTTCATTCCCAGCTCGTATTAAAAAGCTAAATCATGGTTTGCATTTTGAATTCGGATCTCTACTCCTGAATCAGGCACATGATTCAAATTGGAGCTAACAACTAACGCGCAAAAGGGTTGGGACTTTCATTTGGAATTTTTCATTTACATACGCAATGCGAAAACACATATTTGGAGACCAGAGGACCCTACCATGAAATTTGATATGATTCCTATATTGTTATTTTCATGAAAGATGGCGAAAAATATGTGACAAACGGAGGTATGAAAATGAGGACATCATTTTCCCTAAAGCCTCTATCGCGTGCAGTTTTATAGCCCATATACCACGTAGTATAGTCATAAAAAACATTTTCTTCTATAGTTAGCTCTACAAAATGAAGGAGAACCTTTTTATTCGTCCATTTAAGATCGGATATCACATGAGGAAAGCAAGCCGATAGAGTTAAATATATTTAACAAAAAACCGCCCTCTTAATTAAACAAAACGATTAGTAGAATTCAGTATGGTTAAAAGCATCGTATAATTCAAATTTAAGTAAGCAGGATGATAAAGTAAAACCATCGTAACAGGGAACTATATGTCTTCAAATTGGCTGGTTAAATTTTTACACGTACATTTCAAAGTGATGGCAGAACAGAAACGGTCCATTCAGAGGCAGCAAAATGTGATTGAATAAAACACCAAGGATCTCATTAACTCGAATTATTCTTGAGTATTTCAAATAGAGGATTGAACATAGAATTAATAGAAAAATACGAAAGTTAAAAACACAGTTAAACGAAAAAATCTTCTTTAAAAAATATTCAAAACAGAAAGGTACAATATGTTGTCAGGCTAAAAGCACAAAAAATTTTTTAAATAAATTCCGTAAGAATATGGCTCGCTGGACACACACAAATGGCCGATAACTGCTCATGCCAGGAGGTATTACTCGCTACCTTAAAAATAACATAAAAAGATCAGTCATTGTTACTTTTCTTGGTATTTGCGTTATACAATTCTTTCACTGTTAAAGTCGAAAGCCTACACGTAATTTATCCAAAAAAATATCACTGGAGAACAGAGGGAGATCTTAGTTCACAGACTTAGTTTACTTCATGGACCAGAGGTTGCAGACGGAAATGGAGCCCTCCGTTGGCCAGCAATGGTAGTGAAACAATAGTCGCTCGTGAAAATTAATCATAACAATAAATAAAAGTAATAAAATTAAAATTTATGTTGATATTGTTGTTGCTGTTGCAGCGGCAAACGACAGGGTTGCGGGTGTGGGTTCTGGAGAGAATGCCGGCCGTTTTTAGCGGTATTCGGATGGTGAACGTACTGGTTACAGCCTCACACATGCCTCCTCTTGTGTCAGGCCTCCGTCCCGCCGACCAGCGAAGAGTTTTTTGGGGTGTATGCTGTTGCATTCGGATCCAAATTTGACGATGTCTGAGACACTACATTATTCGGTGTTCCTGCGCCCACAGACGATGGTGTCGAGACACTGGTCATTCCGGATGTCGAAGATACGGGAACCACCGACGGACCGCGCGAGTTAAGTTGATGGGCTGCCATGATTTGCTGATGTGTTGCCCCCAAAGACATCATGGGACTTGATGGACCCTGTAGGGGTGGTGTGTCATTCATTCTTAGCATTGAGCTTCCGGTAGAGCAGGGAGGCAAAAGAGAATCTGTCGGCATTACGGCGAGCAGTTGTGCGATCTTTGCCTTCAAATCAAGAACTTCCTCATCCTTGCTGCGGAGCAGACCTAGTAAAGCAATATTTTTAATAAGAGCCACTCCCCGAAATTCATTGCATTCATTCTGCGGATTGAGGGCTTACTAAGGCTCTTGAATGGATTACCCATTATCTTTCTTCTAACACATCAGGTAAACAAGAGACCCTGTTTCTGAATACACATTCGAGTCGCATTTTCTAATCTTATAGCTGAATTGTGTTTAAAAATCTCTAAGAAATTTCACCAAATCAGCTACAAGATGAATAGGATTCGTACTCACATTCGGGAATAAAGCCTCAAAACCAAATTATACTTAAATTTACAATCGACTGAAAAAATTTATTCTTACTATCTTTAATTTCTAACTGCCGCTTTGCTTCTCCTAAAGCCGAGAACAAGTCCAGCTTGACTCTCGTCTCAGCGGAGAGATTTTTCTCCAATGTGCTGTTCTTGTCTTGCATCGCCGCCAAAGCAGACATCAAAACCTCTGTTCCTTGCTGTGCTTCGCGTGTTCTCACCTCAGCTTCAAACATCCGCAACTATAAAAAATAAGGAATTAAAATCTGTGAATTATTAATGATAATAAACTTGCTCTTACTTCCTGTTCGCATTTTCTCCCCTGTTGTTCAGCAGCCTGTTTTGCTTCTTCAACAGCTTTAAGTTCGCGCCGTAATTGCTTAACTTCAGATTCGATTTGCTGCTTTCTCTGCTTGCAAGCTTCACTGCATTCTGGACGTGTTGCTTTATCCTCAGCCACTTTCCGAGCTTTCTTTTCGTTATTTAACTGAGCTTCAAGGGACTGTTTCTGTCGTCTTTCCTCACCCAGACGCCGTTCAACATTCTGCAGATTCATCAAATCCACTTGTCTTTGATTTGTGAGGTCTTGAACTCGTTTTTCAAAATCGTCACATTCTCGCTGTTTGGCCTGCAAACAGGATCTCGTCGTCGCATTCGATTCAAGCTTCTGTCTTAGCTCGTTCTCAATCTGCTTCATGTGATTGACTTCTGCTCGGTACTTCTTGACCTCCGCTTCTAGTCGAAGACATGTTTCACAAATCTTATTAACAATTTGCGAGGCAATATTGGAAATGTTTGTCGACGATGATGATGAAGAAACACTCGAGGAATCGGAATTCGCGTTTGAGTCCTTCTGATGATTGCTGTGATGAGTGTGCTGGTTGCTTACTTGCTGGTGAGATAGGTTGTTGTTGTTCTGATGATTGTCCTTGGAAGAAGAGTTGTCCTTTTTGGAACGATTCCGTCGACCTGAAAATTTAACTTTACCTTAATCTCTGTTTAGAACCGGTTTTAAAGTAAATCCACTAGCAGGAAGTGGATAAATTAATAATTTATAAAATTGGAAAGGATGTTTTTCTTAGTATCAATACTGCAACCGGTTTAATTTAGAAACCAGTTATTGAAAATCGTATTTGATAAAATCTAGAAATAGCAGGGCAGTTCATCATTTCTGTAGAGATTTTTAAATGTCTTTAAAATAGGGGAGGAAGTAAGAGCTTTGCCCATATCGGCGAAATCAATTTGATTAGGCTATTTTATTTTTTACGGCTGAATAAAATCTTAATTTATCTTAATAAGTTTTGCAGGTAATATGAGAAACGATACGATGTGAATTCATTGATAAAGGCCTTATTTGGGAAAAAGAAGTGCTTTTGTTTCGTCCCTTCATGCCTACCTTTTTCTTTGCGTTCAGTAACTTCGGTCGTTTCCTCGGTATCGAACTGCAGCACATTTCCATTAGAGTGAGATTTTTTATCTCCTGAATGACTGCAGTTCCCATTGTGCACGTCAAAGTTACCTGAATTCGCCGCAGATTTATTATTATCCTTACCGAAGTTGCTGGATGTAGAAGATTGGAACGATCCGTTGCCGTCCCAATTATCCTTATCCCTCTGCGCATTGCTAGAGAGCTGATTAAACTGATTACCACAAGAAGCTGATAACTTCGAGTTGTTCGATACAGCGTTTGAATTAACAAACATATCGGTTCCACTGGACGCATTCGATGAACGACTACCACTGGACATTCCGCTCAAGCCACCTGATTGATTCGAATCGTTTTTGTCTTTGTCCATACTACGACGATGGCCTTTGTGGGACGGTAGACCATTCGAATTGCCACTGATGTGACCATTAGCGGTAGTGTTCCCTGACGTATTACTTACGTTATTCAATTTGCTATTTGTTTGAGCGTTTCTACTAGAGCTACAACTACTACTATTATTTAAATTAAGATGCTGATTATTGGATGTCTGCTGCGATATTGCTGTCTGACTTGTTTGGCTGGTTAATATTTGGCCAACTATTTGAACACTCTTGTCATCGGTATGATGCACTGATGAGGGATGATGCTGGTCGGCTGCGAGTGAATTTGTTTGAAGATTTTGTGCTACTGGTACTGTCCCTGAATTCGTTAGACTACCATTTGGGGTGTTTTGTATCTCATCAACGTTCTCCTCTTGCGGCAGTGCCTGATGCAGCAGTTGCATGTAAAATTCATTTTCTTTAGCAACCTCCCGCTGCTTACGCTGTCGCATTCGATACCCCACGTAACTCTTAAAGCCAAAGCCTAGCGTTACTACTGGATAGCCGATACTGAAACGATCAAAGAATGTCGGTCAGCACTTCTGGCGCTCAAATAACCTGCATACCAATGGGCTGCAAACGGCCGACACAAGTCAAGATGCGGCATATGCCGGCTGTCTTTCCACCGAATGCCCGCTTCTAAGTATACAAAAAGCATCCATAAAATAATAGTTGGCAGGCATATACCTTTGTCTGAAAAGAAACACATGTCTTGTGTAAGAAATAATTGATGTGCAGATGAGTGAATTACCTGTATGCCAAACATATTGCACCCAAACGTATGTACTGGCTGCAAAAAGGAGCCAGTGCACTGGGATAAAAAATAAACAAACTAAGTCTGATGTAATGGCTATACATACAAACAACACAGAAAATGCCTGAAAGTAAATAAATCAGTAAGCATTCGTGAAATATAAAATTATCGTCTTACCAATCCCTTATACTTAAATGAATCGTGAACGGAACGGAGAAGGAGCCAAAAAGGCCATAAAAACTCAAAGCGGAACATGAACATGAAATCAGCTGTTATCACAATGGCCCAGAGAATCAAAAATTTCAAATACAGAATTGTAGTACTGAAATAAATTTTGTTTAGAATTGAATTGTAATGATTAAAGGTAGATATTTTAAAATTCTTAGCCAGTTATGCCAAATGCGGACTATTCATACTTCATGAACTTTTAATTTGATCACGGATAGACGACTGGATTACATGTCTCGATTAACCTACACGTTTTCGGATATAAAATAACATCTAAAAAATGTAAAATGAATCTTCATATTCAATGTAATCTAAAATGTTATTTACACAAAATTCTTTCGATTCCTTTCTTTGGACTTTGAGGATCTAAACTATATACAAAAGGAGAAATTCAAAATCGAAAAATCGTCGCTGCAACAAAACAAGTAGAAAACTAAATTAAAATATAAATTCGATGCTTAACTTTAAAGGTTACACTACTCCAAAGGTTTGAAATTATCGTTTTCTCTCTTTTGTTTAAATTCCAGGAAGCTTATTTTTTATTACACTATTAGTAGTTCGTTTTCGAATCATATACGTATCTGAATCAACGTGTGAATTCCAAACAGATTCGTTGAACTATTTTAACATTGATTGTCATATAGTTCAAATTCAAACTAACCATGTACAAATTTTTTAAAATTATTATCAAAATACATAGCAGTTTATTTAAATCTAGGGCCCCTATCAGGTTTTGCTTGAATTCCATGTAATTTTTCTTATGTAAAAAACAAAACGATTTAATATTAAATTTCCAATCCTTGGTCATTATTTATTTTCAAAATCAAGATATTTAAGCTATCATCTAAAATATGTGAATGATTAAACACCCTTACTAGCTGCACTCTTCTTCAGATTCTAAACTTTCTAAATTTAATCGTTCCAGCAGGCAGAACTTAGTTAATAAGTTTGCTAATTAACTCAAAACTGAAATTAATTTAAGCACATTTAAGTGCAATGTATTAGAATTGCTTTATAATTTCAAAACATTTTTTTAAATCTTCAAATTTATATTTTAGTATATAAAAATTCGACTTTAATAATATTAATTAAAATTGTTTGCTACTTTTCAAGATATGCAAGTATGGAATAAAATATATAAATAATATGAGTAAATGTCCATACGTAAACTTGCATTTGTGCTACGAAGAATGTGTGTTGGAGGAGTCATTAATTAATAAATATCTCCTAAAAAATCTTAAAACGATGGGGTGGTAAAAAGGGAGCCCTTTAGATGTTGTGTTTAGATTCAAAATGAGAAATGTTCGTTATTGGACTAATTAGCATTTAAGTTATTTTCCTGTAAAGCGCGGGTAAAGGATATTAAGACATGGCACGAGAGTCTCAACGTCGATGAGAATGGGCGCTCCCTCGTACCGAGGCCCCCCTGCCAGCGAGGTCGCCCTATTAATAGCATAAGTAAAATACATATCAATTATTCCCGAAG
Source organism: Eutolmus rufibarbis (assembly GCA_963920795.1). Lineage (NCBI taxonomy): Eukaryota > Metazoa > Arthropoda > Insecta > Diptera > Asilidae > Eutolmus > Eutolmus rufibarbis. Next base: position 35,630,150 of record OY987205.1, read on the forward strand.
AGGCCCCCTTCGCCGATTAGCGATTAACATAAAACCAGAGTGGATATTTGTGTCAGGGCAACGAGGAGCGTGTCATTTCCGCGGAGCAGGAGTTACAAGTGGCTCCAGGGGTCAGAGACCACCACATGCTGCACCGCGCTCGAGCTGAAACAGATGTTCCTGCGGAGGATGACGATGCCGATGACATGGCAACACATCACCGCGGGGCGGCACGCAGGGAGCGCGATGCTCATTAACATGAAACTTTTCGTGTCCTTTTCCATCAGTCGCCATTTTGGGCTCACTCACTTCCGTCCTTGCATCGCCAGGAAGTGGGATATTCGCCGTACGCCTTTTCGGGTGTGCGACCGAGAGGACGGGAGGAAGGACAGCGATGATTTTATCCCTCGCTCTCCCCCAAATCAAGTAGCGCCTGATGAATCACGACCCTCTCACTCCTGCCACCGCGGTGGGAACATGGTCACGTCAAGGAGCCCCCGACATTATGCTTTTATTTTTTATGCGAGATGTTTACAGAATGAATGGAGCGGGTGCTCCGCTGTCACAGGCCGAAATGTTCGCGGGAATGACTGTGGGGCCGCACTTGGCATAACTGTTAGAGGGACTAGGGGTGGATGCGCTACGTTACCTTCCATACATTCCTTCCGTAATTTTATTACGTTTTATCGGTCGCCGTATTCTGCCACAATCGGCATTTCGTCTCTTCATTATTAATACCTGCGTAAAGGAGTAAGCGCCACTCTTCGTAGATATTCAGTTTGTTTTTCCTAATCGGAGGGGGAGAAAATTTATTATTAGCCACTTCGCCACTCACTCACTCGGATGTCATTTGTCACCGATTCTAAACACTTTTGCTAAACAAACCGCGAACCGATAATTTGCCAAAAATCCTTTGCATTCACGGGCTCGGGAGCGCGACCCGAAGAGCGAGAGAAACGTATCGGATCGGGGCGGTTGCAAGCAGGATAGCCACACTAATCGCGGCCAACAAAACAAATCGCATAATTTCAAATGCATTAAATTCTAGAGGTCGTACAAACATTATCCCGGAACTATCGACTTTGCAATCACATCCGCCGTATTTTCTCTTACTCCTGGGGCAACTGGATCAAATCGGTTTTGTGTTCAAAAACAAGTTTTCTCGTGTTTCTTGTCGTTGTGACTTTATGCCTTTCGTCCGAGGGCATTTGGAATGCGAAATTTTACACCGTAACTCGGCCGACGGTCGCAGATTTACGGTAATTCAATGCACAATAAGTACCAAAATGTTTTTCTCACTCCCTAATCACAATTTGAAAGCAATTTACTTTTTCCTGCTGAACTTTTCCGATGAGAAAAGAACTCAATCCTCTTTTCGCGCAACCTGCAAAATGTCTTATATGTTTGTGTGAGGAACAAGATCTAGTGGGATATTTTCCACTCTTCTGTTGGCTAGCCCGAATGTCAGATACCTTTCTAATTCGAAAATCGCATAAACGAAAATTGGGAACGCCATATAAATATTTTATTTAAGAATTAGGAGATTTTAAAATGAATTGACTTTTGAATTAAGAAAATAATTTTAAAGATTCAAAAAACGACTCAGAAATGATTTTAAAATCTACTCTTTTTGTGTAAATCCTCAAAAACTCAAATATAACAGAAATTATTAAGACACACTTCCAATTCAAAAATTTGATTAGTTCGAAACTCGAAGGTCAGCGAAACTTCTTTCTTTCCGGTTGTCAACCTCTTGCGAGTGCACCACATTTCTATAGCGGCTACGGGGATAATTCGCAAATCGTACAATATGTCTTTTGGCGATGTTAAAACACCGAAGGGTCTTCAAGAGCTCAACAGCTTCCTTGCTGACCACAGTTACATAAGCGGGTAGGTACGATTTTTGTTGAAATTTCACTTTTTGAGGTTATATGTAATCTAGCCCCTTTACACGTAGCAGCCAAATTCTAACCGGAAATATCTCTGCAGGTACATTCCCTCAAAAGCAGATATTTCTGTTTTTGATACCCTAGGGAAGGCCCCAGCGGGAGATGTCCCCCATGCACAGCGCTGGTACCGCCACATCGCTTCATTCAGCGCTCAAGAAAAAGCGAGTTGGGGAGGACAACCCGTGCCGCAAGCCGCTGGTGGAAAGCCCACCGTCCAGGAACAGAAAGAGGATGACGGTATTATACCTTGAATCAATTTACAACTAGCCATTTTAATGAACTTAAACGTTTCCACAGACGATGTCGATCTCTTCTGTTCCGATGAGGAAGAGGACGCGGAAGCAGAACGTATCCGTGAGGAGCGTGTGGCAGCTTATGCAGCCAAGAAATCGAAGAAGCCAGCTCTTATTGCAAAATCTTCGGTTCTCCTTGATGTTAAGCCATGGGACGATGAGACCGACATGAAGCAAATGGAGCAACAAGTCCGCACCATTGAGATGGACGGCCTTCTTTGGGGCGCCTCGAAGCTGGTCCCCGTTGGGTACGGTATCAACAAGTTGCAGATTATGTGCGTAATTGAGGATGAGAAGGTCTCCATTGATTTGTTGACTGAGAAAATCCAGGAATTTGAGGACTTCGTCCAATCAGTTGACATTGCTGCCTTCAACAAAATTTAAAACAATGCCAGGTCCTACTGTTTTCTATTGTGTAAGTTAATGTCACTACTCTTTTTTCCTATTTTGGAATAAACGGAATTTGTAAAACGGTTACTCTATTGCATAATGGGAGGGGAGTTTCCACTTTATTAATTTTCTTGGTGATTATCTAGACAGCAAAAAGTCTTCAATTTCTTATAGTTGAATAATATCGGAATATTCTTATATGTGCTTAATAAGGCAAAGGATTGAAATCTTTCGAATATTCCTCCCCCATAAATTTTGAGTTCGCGAACTTATAATTTTTCAGAAAACAGACCTCTGGAGTAAAGATGCCACCAACTAATTATTTCTGATCGATTTTTGCATAAATGAGTCAGTAACTTACATCATCGTTAAATGGCGCACCGTCCTTACATTTTTCAAAACTTATTTTTCATTTCTTATAGGAAATTATAGCTGAAGTTAAAAGTAACCCAAACAATTGCCCATTCAGTGCAGGACTGCCTAAAGGGCTTAAAGATTTAAGAAATTATTTTGAGGCGGGTGATTGCTGTTTTAAAGGCTTTTTTTACCCATATAAAAGTTTTGTTGTATATGTAATGTGATTGTTATTTCAAGCCTTACCTCTTGAGCTCTATATTAAGAGGTTCCGCTACAAAAAATGAAATTTGTTTTGTCTGTTATAGCTGAATTGAAATTTTTGAGCACTATTACTCTGTAACAGACAAAATAAAATTATAATTTTTCATAATAATTTAATCCTACACATATACATATACATACATATATTTAGTCTGTATTTACCTTATTTGTAAAAATGGTTATTTTTTGTCTTTATATAAAAGTCTAAATTATAGGCTTTACGAAAACTATGTAACATCTGGTTTTATGGTAGTGTTTCTAAAATATTGACTCCTACTGTACTTAAAAAATCGGTTTCATATTTAGATTGAATTTGATTCTTAAAGAAAATCACAGTGTATTTAAAAAATTCGAATATTTATGTCTACTAGTATCGCCTGTGGTCGAAATTCGACCAATTGAGTCTGTAAAGTAACGAAATTCAACTTGTTTTTCACGTAGTATAAGTTTTATGCTGTGGAACATGACGGTATATCACGTCCAAATTTTGGAACTTTAAAAGAGCGAAGACGGTATAATACGTCTCGATTTTAATGTGTTATGCGGATATGATGTATCTCCTTAGAAACAACCTAAAATACGTTGATGTCCCTGCAGAAGTATTTAAGATCGAGATTGTTTTTGCATGGACATTTCTTCCCATATCGTCATAACCGAAGAAATAGCAAGTGGCCTCTCAGAAACTATATTATAAAATAAGTGTCCACCAAAGGCTTAATTGGAATTCATTTGTATGCAAATTCTTAATTCTTACCTTGGCGCTATGAGGAAGAGTGAGAAAGGGCAAAGAGGGAATTAATAGCAAACATTTAGTAAACATATAAAATTTCTTAAAAGTAAATAATTCAACTATTAAACGGTAGAATAATATAACAAATAAATAAAGATAAATAATAATTCCATTTGAAAGAAATGTATAGTTATGAATTGTATTTAAAACTTCAGTATTATAAACTATATTTTTCGTAAATACTCTCATCATTTTGTATTTTTTTTTAATATTCTCCCGCGCAGGAGGAAAGGCAAAGGAATCTAAGCTCATACAGCCATGAACATGATCAAAATGCTTTCATTTAATTGGTTAAAGCGTTTTGTATAGGGAAATCATGTGTGTTCACTTTATTTTACCTGCCTTAACGGAACATATACACATGATGTTTTTTTTGTGTGCATATCTATGGCACAGTACCTTCCGAATGATATAAGTTTCATTCCCCTGCTTTTATAATAAATACTAAGAAAAGGTACGGCAATTTTCAATGTTCACGAAGTTAGAGAATCTAGCAATAAAACATCATTTTACACTTCTTCCAATAACTTTACCACATTGATCTCTTAATTGCCTTCTTTCTCTTTGAAGAGAGCGACTATCACTATAATTTACTAAAACGTTTAACCAAATTGAGTCCATTATTAGAGTCAAAGATTTCAAATGTTCAAACTTGTTAACAACAACTTTCGACATATTCCGCCGTGCGTTTCTTTGCATTGAAAATTTGACATTCCGAACGTTTACTGTTAGTTCCGATCTGAATTCTGTTTACGTTTCGGATTAAGTTCCGATCGAATAGGAGAATAGCGCTGATTGTATTATATATAGTCCACATAAAGCTTTTACTGCTTTTTGGCTCAAAACTTTTATTAAATTATTACTATATATTTTGTCGAATTGAACCCTAAAATTAATATAATTGGTCTATTTTAAACAAAACTAAATAAAACATTATTCAATAAATGTGAGTTTTAATCAAGAACTGTAATGATTATGATTAAAAAAATATAAATCGCTCGATAACGATCATCAAATAATTTTTATTTTTCGATCACTCGATAACGATTATCAAGTAATTTTTATATTTGGATCAGTTGATAATGACTACGAAGTAATTTTTATTTTTCGATCGCTCGATTATGATTAAGAATTAATTTTTATTTTTCGATCGCTCGATAACGATTATCAAGTAATTTTTATTTGTCGATTTGATGATGATCAAGTAATAAATAATTATTATAAGTAATAATAAGATACGATTTTTAACTGACTTAAAACAAGTAGAGGCTATCATTCCGAATCGTGCCAATGTATTTTTTACTTTTGCATTCCTTAAAGGAAGGAAAATAATGAAATGAGTTTTATTTCGAACAATCAATAAATAAAAAAGCATTACTGAATCTAATAATTAAGACTACAAATGAAATACAGTAGACTCGCGATATAGTGAACACAAAAAAACCAAGGGTGTTCACTTTTTCGAAATGTTCACTTTTTCGAGAGGATATGTTGGATGTGTTAAATAAGTAAGAAGTACATAGTAAAAAATCTTATAAATAACAAAAATACCTTGCTTTTTAAATAATATATGTATATTAAAAATAAAATCCAAGTTCTTGGGAATAAACATTTAGGTAAATAGATATACGAATTTATGAAGGATAGTACCTCATCCTTCATAAATCCGTACAAACGTATAGGTATCTATAATTATTACTGTTCACTCCATCGGATTTTTCACTGGACCGAATGTTCACACTATCGCGAGTCTACTGTAATGGGTTTTAGGTTAATATGAAGACATGATTTTTTTGGTTTTAAATTTCACAAATAGTTATTATTTGCGGTCGTTGGTTTTAATACAGGTATTTTATTAATAAATTTTCTTGTTTTTCAACATTATTAGACCTCGCTTTACCACACTCCCATATGGTCTAGTGGCTAGGATACCTGGCTTTCACCCAGGAGGCCCGGGTTCGATTCCCGGTATGGGAATAGCTTTTTGTTTTTCTAATAGCGTTTTCCTAATGTCATTCGACAAGTAAAACGTTGAAAATAAAAATTACTATTTAATTTATGATCTCCTAGTAACTTTTTCCTGTCTAATCAATCTAACTGACTATTGTTAAACTTTTTTAATATGCAACTGGGGTATTCTCACCAAACAGTAATCTAATTGCTAATTTCCCTCATTTGTTTAGCAAATAACCATCCCACATGCTTCGATCAAAAGTATCTTTATCACTTTACAACTAGATATATGTGATGATTTCTACACCCCGCAGAGAAAAATTAGGTACTTTATTTACTAATGTACTGAATTTTTTAACTATTTGAGCACACTCACAATCAGTCATATTTAATTGTTGAAACTGAAACGAATTGTGAACGGAATTGGTACGTATTTATGTATCTATTTTATGTCCAATAAAAACACGTTGGAGGTTGTTCTCATTTGACTCATTTGAAATTACGAACAATGCAGTTGTTTAATATGTTTTAATTATATATATTTTTTAACGAATAGTTAGTTGCTCAGCGATTAGACTTTAGAAATGGAAGAAATCAGCTCCATTTCCCGCATGCATTATCTTTCGCACTTACAAGAATGTTTTTTATTATATGTGTTTATATTTAAGAAAACATTTTTTTAAATTAACACCCTTTCTTCTTTTGTAGACATTTTTAAATTAGATAAATAAATGAAATTTTAATTAAATTTTCCACTTCAGATCCGCTTTACCGATTTCATGCATAGGTACATTAGTCGTACAAATTATTTATGTAATGCAAGTGTTCGAAAAGAAAATTGTTTTAAAATAAAAAACATTATAGTAATATATAACCTGATTAATTTTTCGCTTATCTAATTTTGTTCATTTTGTTCATTATATGGCGATCTCTTAATAATAACAGGGTGGCCAGTTTAAAATTATTAATTATTACCAAATTGCAATGACTTTCTGATTTCATACTTGAGGCTGAATTTTAGAAATTCAATGCTGAATTAAAAATTGTACATATTATATATGTATCATATATGTATTATATATTCAACTCTTTCGAAAGGTAATACCTACTAAATTGTGAAATAAAAACTTCCTTGAAACAAATTCTTTCAAAAGATTAAAAGTATTTGACTAATAAAATTGCATGTTATTGAGAATCACTGACAATCTGTTTGGGTTTCGTGCCAACTTCAAACATCTATAGTAAAATCTCAGGATGTTATATTATAAATAGCAATGGAGAATTTCAAATTTAAAATTATCTTGTACTTTTTAGTGCTCATGATTTTTTAAAGATGATACTATTTTTCTTTAGAAGAGTTTTTTTACTAGACAAGTCTTTTCAATAAATTTCTATGTAAAATTGGCATGAAAATCGCTAGCTGGAAAAGGTTTTCAGTCGTTTCAAACAAAGTAATTTTATCAAATAAATCCATAAGTCTTCATGATGTGACTAAACTTAAATAATTTTCTTCTTAACTTGTGTGCTACAAAGAATCTCATAAAATAAAGTTGCCCATATAGTGTTATAAAAATGTGATTATTTAACTTCCCTTGAGGGAATTTTGTTATAAATTGAAAATTGCAAATTCTTATAGTCAAGAAGATTGGGGGTCATAACTCCCAAAATATTTCTCCCAAATTTATAACTTCCAAAACTTTTTTCTCCCAAATGTGTAACTTCCAAAACTTTTTTCTCCCAAATATATAACTTCCAAAACTTTTTTCTCCCAAATATATAACTTCCAATACATCTTTCTTCCAAAATATAGAATTTCCAAACTATATAATTGCTAGACTTGAAGCTTAATTCAGTTATTTGTTTTTCTAACCTTTAGGCAAATGCGTTAAACAATTTCAAAATTACCTCGTAACAATCGTATGCGTTAAACAATTTCAAAATTACGATTAAGAAAACCCAAGCGCCACGTATACAGCGAGTGGAGGATCGGCTGTTCAATATTGTGTCACAGTCCGAAACCAGAGAAAGAATGGAATATTTACGCTCAATTGGACAAAATTTGACATTTTAAATAAAGTGAATTACATTTAAAGAAGTTAAAGATTTTTTAAAGTTTTTTGGGAGTTATGAATTGGGAATAAGTATTTTGGAAGTTAAGTATTTTGGCAGTCAAGTATTTTGGAAGTTAAGTAGTTTGGAAGAAATGGTTTGGGAGTTATGGGTTGGGAGAAATGGTTTGGGAGTTATGACCCCCTACCGTCAAGAAGAACGTTTCAAACTACATATTTACAATATTCGTAAAAAAAAACGGAAGGGAGCAGGAAAGAAAGTACCTGCATCGGAAATTAAAGCTTATACTTCTGACTTCTACCTCTCTACCTACCCATCTACCTTTCTCTAAATTTGACTAGTAAAATTTCGTATAAAGAAGAGAATCTTTAGCAGATTTACCATCTGGCTTGATCATGTTATTAACGTTGGATGTAGTTACCGCTATATTTTATGTATCAGAGTATAAAAAGAAACAAGTCGAAATACATAAGATCAACGGAAGATTTGCATTAAATGTTGCTAAAAAAATTCCAATTATTCAGGTGAATGCACTAAAGATGTTGTTTCTTATTTTCAGTGTTGATGACCAATAAAATGCCCCAACAAGAAAATAATAATAATCAGCAAAATTAGGAGAAACAACAAAAGAAATTAGATTCGTTCTAGAAGAACACAATGATATCAACTTAAATACCAGAAATCCCCGGATAAAATCTATATCCGGTTCTGCTTTACTAAACGTGAAGCGAGCTGCCCACAGATTTAGGAGATATAAAATTACGGAAAATCCGGACTTAAAGAATGTCCGCTCAGGGGTATTTTGAAGTCTGAAGGATTCTTGATAAGGCGCGATTTGGTCTGTAAAATAGAATTTAGAGAAGTTAGATCGAAGATGATGACGACACACCGTCGAGGAGTTTTTGAAGCAGTGGGAGTTTGGGGAAGTGGTTCTCCCTACCTTCGTCTGGTTTTCTTTATCAGTAACTTGTTTGTGCTGAAGGTGTTAAAAGCCTTAACGTGAGACGTATTTTGCTAGTCAGAAGATATTTAACGTAAGGTGCAGATCGGGGTTCCGTGAGGTTCTTTACAGTGTTCGATTTGTTGTTGTTGTTGTGCCAAAAGTGTAGAAGAAAATGAGTTTTAAAATTCCGAATATTCTTGGGGTCTCAGCAGTGGTGTTAATGAGCTGCGTTCTCTTTGCCAGCGCCGATGTTTCACACCTTCCTCTAGGTTTGTATAGAATTAATTGATTCCAAATCGTAGTGGCGATAATAATTGAAAGTGGCAATTAAACACTTTACATGAATAAATTTCCGCTGATCTTGAAGGTTCCGCGTGCATGAGTGATGGACGGCCTATGCTACCGGATTCACGGATACTAGTTCAGACAGATCGCTTTTTTTAATCAAGGCTAAATCAAGTGATCTTTCGTGAACTTATGACTTTGATGTAGAAGCTTATTATTTTTTAGTATATTTATTTTGAATTAATTTCAAATATGTATATACATAAGTGAGTTCTTATGTAACGCAAAATCGATTGAGTTCTTAGAAAATTTATTGTTATTGAAGATTTTCCGCCCGTGCGCTTTACTATTAAAAATTGTATGATAATGCAAAGTTTAACGAAGTTATTAGCTATTTAAATTGAGATCGGCCTTTTGTACATAACATGCATATAAACTTGAATGGAAATCAATTGCCCAATTATTTTATTCTCATACTTAGTCACCCTTCTGCTTAGCAACTAAGTTTTGTTTTATATACATATTAATATATTAATAACATTCTTTCGCAAATACATAAATATGCCTAAAAGTGAGATATTTAAGGCAAACTTTGAAGTAATTTGTTAGCACCTGCCAGTTTCTGAGTAATCATATTAATATTCAGCACCATTATGTCTCATTATGCTAATAATCGGCTTGTTAGTTTCTTTTAATTATAACATCGAAACAAGTTTTCGGACCCGTCCGCAAGAAAAATTCTGAGAACTACACAAAGTCATTGATCTGAGTTATGCATTAATATGACGCTAATCTTACAAGTCACGTAACATTTATTGTTGTGTAAAAAAGAAAATTTTGCCATTAGCTTCAATGTGGTGTTAGGTACATTGATGAACTTAATTTTAAATATTTTAAAAGTGAGAAACTTAAAGGAAATATTTATTATTTCATGTAGTTATTTTAAAAATAACTTAACTACCCTTAAATCACACACTGTCTCAACATTTTAGTTTTATAGCTAGTTTATAATTTATCCAACGTCCTTTAATATAAACTTTTGTTTCTTAAACCGGTACAAATCCATTAACATATAATTTTAACAATTTCTCCACTTTAGTGAGTGTTTTTCAAAAATAACCGCTCATATACATATATACATAGTACCTACTTCTTATGTGAAATCTATACTTATATTCTCTGTAATCGCTGCCTCACAACTCCTCAGCCAAAATTATCAAAAATTACACTATTACTCATAGGCCATGGCATTGACATTTTAGCAACTACGTCACTTCTTGATCAGTAATTTTGCTTTTGTTGATATATAGCCCAGACTCAAAGTCAGTTACTGCGCACGAATTAAGTCACCGGTACGACCCAAAGCTCTATTATAATTAATTCCTTTTAAATTAACAACTGGTTTTGATGGCGCTAACACGACAATCCGTTTACGTTTTAATAGTTCTGTTCTGAGAAGTATTTTGTTCATAAGCTCTTAAAAACTGAAAAAAATATCAATTTATCGAAGTACAGGTATAACGCTTTTGCATCAAATGGATTCACGTCTTAGAAACACGTGGAGTAAATCCTATCAAATTCTTTTTAAAATTGAGGTTACCAGTAAAGAACGCTCACTTAGTTTCAATGAAAATATATAACATAATACAAACTTCAAATTAATATTTGTTTTACATACAAATATATATACATTGTATGTATATGCTTTCAGAAAAAGTAATAAAGTTTTCTTGTAGAATTCGAATCTGCAATAAAAAAATGGGTTTTCTTTCGATTTGTACAGAGTACAGAACATAATTATTTCGCAGAATCTGATGAATTTCATAGAAATATTGACTGAAACACTTTTTATGTTGCTCTAACACTCTAACTAATTCAATTAAAAATACCCAGATCACTACTACATAGTGTGATGATGAGGGCATTTTTCCTAGTAAAATAAATGTCCAACTTTTGTATAAGATATTCTATAATGATTCAATATTTTGAAAGAATCGTAATATTGTTCAGTAAAATATATAATTATTAGTGTCTATCATGCTTCGATATATATTTTTTTTATTAATTTTCAAAAATACGGTGTGTCCTATATTTTTCTTGAAAATGTAATAAGCTCACAAAACCAAACTTCTGAAGTCAGATTCTATAATACAAGAAAATAAGTTTATTTAAATACATTAGGTACGTAATATTTATGTGATAATGCGCACCTATACTTACTATATTTATTTGAGTACGAAGCATAAGGGAAGTAAAAGATGTATTATAATAAAAAATATATTGATTCCAGTAATTAAATTTTAACTTAAGTGCAATTAATGATCGTGAGTATTCTTTGACATTTGCTTCTGGATTGACCTTAATTTGATGTAATTGATACCTTGAAAGTATCATCTTCTCCTTTTCCAGATAACTTTGTTGCTAATTAAAAACGTTCATGACCATTTTTTACAATTGTTTCTTTTTCTTTCCTGATTGTTATCAAGGTTCCGATGATTTTATTACCTACTTTGGGTAGGAGGAGGAGATTAAGTTTGGTATCTCTTGTTAAGGCTAATTTCGCCCATCGGTTCATAAAACTACTTTAACTCTTTAAATATGCTTCGAAAGTGTTTTTTAAAAAAAACAACTAAAGTCCAAGGGTCCGAATTTTCAACCTTTTTACAAAAAAATCTCTGTTAACTTTATATATTAGGCATATTTTTTATCTACACAAGTTTTACTCACAAATTTTGGATAGTAGTGTTTCTTACTTGAAAATGCTCAAACTACTTTTCTGTAAATATGCACTATCAAAGTGGCATAGCAGTATGTGAAAACAGAATTTGTATATTATTTAAATTGCTTTCAATTGTTATTAATTTCTAATACGAGTATATTGCTACGTTCGAGTGGAGAAATTAGAAACATGTCACCAAAAATTCTTTCAGTAAATCAAAGCAGTAAAATCTACATAATCTGCATAAGGTTTTGTAAACAAAAAATCAATGAATCAAAGACAAGGTCGGATTTTTACATTTAAAGAATTTCTCATATTTGGACAATGAAATAAATAAGCTGCTTTGAAGGAACAAAACATTTAATGAGAAACAACTAAAAATAGCCAATGATTCTACATTATACAACTGCGCCTTTCGCATCTTCACCAGCAAACATTTTGCGATAAAATCAAATATGAAATATTTCTTGGTATGTCGGAGCACGAGATTATCAAAAGTATAAAGATTGTTTACTTATATTGCAATAGCACTAATTGCAATGAATTTTCAGTAAGTAGAAAACGTGATCCTTATCGCATTAATATATGAATTTTTCTTGCTTCGAAAAAAAAGCCGGTATCTGATGATATGCACATCGTATGCCATCTGCCGTGCTAGACAATTCGAATAATGAGGTTCTGCAACAATTTAGAGAACTGGAAAATCCACTTCGTAGTTGATGTCGATGGAGAATTGAACTTGGTGTAATGACATTGAACTTGTTTTAATTTGCAAAGCCTCCCCAAGGCGGTTCCACTCGTAATAATTTATGAATTTAATATTGAGATGATACTCAAGGTTCTCGCAACTGCGGTTTACGGCCTTACAGACCGCTCTGGCTCTGGCCCCTGAGGTGTCGATTTTTCTGTAAAAATAAAATATCCAAAATTCATAACTTGCAAAGAAGGCATCGAATCATAGTCATGAAAATAATGGTTGTCAGCTTTTTACATAAACTGAATAAGGCATTGGGAGGAGCTTCACTTCGTGATTTTAAATTCCAGTCCAACCACATTGTCGTAGTACGTGGGTGTAATTTTAATAAAACGTCATACTTGATTTTATGTTTGTTTTCTGTTAGATAGAAACAGATTCAGCACTGTTTTCAATATAAAATAATAGATGGGCAATAATCCAAGAGTACCTCATGCATTGTTTCCTAAAATCATTTTTCTTTTAATCAGCCGCTCATTGATTTGATTTTGATGCACTTGATGCATTTTATGTAAGTAAAGAATGAACTTTGCATGTTAAAACGCTGAAGAGAACTAGGTAAGAATTAGCAAAGCACGGAAAGTCAACGATTTGTATGTAAATCTTGAATGCTAAAACTAGCTCTAGATGATATCACGCGTAAATGGATTGATTGAGTCATGATGATCGCCTTTTTGCACCAGCCAGAGCGGTTGACGCATTCAAAGCAATTATAACAGATTTCCAAGTTTATAAGGTACATATTCGAAACATTAGAAATTTTGTTTATAAACAAGATCAAGATCATTGCTAATGATCATTAAAATCCATATTTATGCCAATATAATCTACAAAAGTATGGCTCATATGCTAAAAATGTGAACAAAATTTCAGTTTTAATTTTTACATAGAAAAATCGAGTTCGATCTCAACTTGGTTTTTCTTTCTTTATATGTATATACATATATAAAATAAATAAATGTTATTAAGTTTTTTCAAAGAAATATCTTTTGAATTACACTGTAATTAAATAAAAAGAAACTATTTGCAATTTATTTGATTGTAAGCTAAATCGATAATTCTACGCTTTTAGTTCGTTTATACAAGTTAGTTTTTAAATTTTAAAATTAATATTAATTTAAACACTTTGTATACTCCTATTTTAAATAATGATTGTTTAACAATTTTAATGACACATTCATGTTTTTAAAACAAATTCTGTATTCAGTGCAAATATTTCATTTCTTGTTGAAGCATTACCGGCACAACTCCCGTGTGGTCTAGTGGCTAGGATACCTGGCTCTCACCCAGGAGGCCCGGGTTCGATTCCCGGCACGGGAAGGTGCTTTTTTTCATTTTGGAATTAAAATGATAATTTTCTGTGTACTCAAATTATTAAGCAATAACGATGAGTTATGACCGGTATTATGTTCAATTTATCTCTTGTTATTACATTACTATTCCGTTTGCATAAATTGGGAACATAATTATTACTAATATTAAATTCAAAGCGCTTATGTAATATCACAGATAAACTTTGCAAAATTTTGATGCTTGTGATAAAATTCTTATTTTGTAACAATAATGAGAACAAAAACAATTATTAGGTGCATTTTATGTGGGTCCAGATTTCCTATTGGGATCCAAGCTTTTTGCATTTTTATGTTAAAAAATAAATTAAACTAATTTTCGAGAGTCATATATTTTAGTGAACTTTTAAAGTCAGGAAATTTATTAAATTAATATGTTTTACGCCTTTTTGACAATAATTTAATTGCTTTAAGTTTGAACTTTAATTCTATAATTCCAACACTCTTAAAATTGCACCTAATATTGAATGCATATTTTATAATAAATAACTTTTATTTACAAAAAATTTACGATATGTACAATATTTCTGTTTATAACTCTCTACTTAAGCATCTTGTTTTGTAAAATGAACAGTTGAATCCCTCTATAACAAACTTTGTTATATAACGACAACATTAATTTTACTTGCTTCTTGTCATCATATAAGTAGTTTTGTCTCTTTATTTAAATTCTCTGTAAAACGATTTTACCATATAACGAACTAATTTAGTTCCTTATGTAGAAGTTCGATAATATTAAAAATATTTTTTTAATGAAACGAATACACACTTCTGCTTTGTTATTTGATTGGTTCATAACCAAAACATATATACTTACAAAAAATATAATATTAATGGATTTTTGGCATTCGAGTTAACTCTAATCGCGATCAAGAAAAGTCCCTCATGAGGTTAGTTAGGGTTCTCGTGAGCCAATTTTACCTACACTTCTTTTAAACTTTTATACTCTTTTATTTTGTACTCGTATATTGAAATTTACATACTTATGTCTAAAGAAACACACGGAAAAAAGTTTATGTATTTTCCAAATTCTACAGGAGAAAAATAATAAAATCCTTTCTAATTTAGTTTAGTTTACAACTGCTACAGACTACTTAATGACTAAAGATACCAACAATAGTCAAACTATCAGAAATTAAAACTTCATGAAGTAAGTAGAAGTTAAAAGATTCACTACTAGAATACAAATATTTATTAAACAACAAACAACCTTAAACAACGGGTGATAGGCTCATTAAAGCTGTAATTCACTCTGCGATAAGGAACATGAAAAAGCTCTCAAGATCTAAGGTCACGAGAGGGTGCATATAGTCCAATTTGAGACAGTATAAAAGGGCAGTCGATTTAGTAATTGACAACATCCCATACAAACATTATAGCGACGTATTTACATTCGACGAACTTCTAAAGAAAGTAAACATTTGGATTTTTGATCAGGCATTTCAATGTTCCAACGCAATAATCGAATAGCACACTTAGTAAAACGTCTTTGAATTTTTTCTATTCTCGACGATTGAGATAATAAAGTGAGGATAAAATAAGGATCCCATAGAATACAACCATATTCCTGTCTGTTATGTCATAATTTCTAAATCCCTTAACCGATTATACAATGAAATTTTGTACGTGTACATAGGGGACTATGTACTAGTCCAATGATATACTTACATAGGTATTATCCAGGCTTACTTAGTTCAAGCTTGAATCCGACTTAGGTTGACTTGAGCTAAATCCCGTCAGGCTTAGACTAAGCTTTAGGTAGGCTTAGCATTCAAAATTGTGAATCTAATGCAATCGATTTTATCAATATTGAATATTAATATACCAACAATGAATCTTAGGAAACATAGCTTTTTAAGAGTCAGTAGACATAGAACTTATTATGCAATATATGGATAGGGTTGACTTCAACTTGAGCAAGACTGAAATAAAGCATAGGTTAAGTAATATGACAGATTAATTTTAAAACGACTTAATGTATATCCTGTAATTTTGTAAGGTCAGGGCACATATCGATTGGCTGAATAAATAAATAAATAAATGCCAATAAATCCTTTTATATTATAAATATAATAGAATATAAGTTGGATAAGTTAGTTAAAAACATTTCCGAAGCCGAGATTTCAAGATTTATTTTTCTTTCCAGCTGATAATACAAATCTGTCGCCACCAGTAACCGAGATTTGTCTTGGATGCATTTGCGAGGCCATCAGTGGATGCAACAGGACAGAAACTTGCTCAGGGGATGTTTGCGGGCTCTTTAGAATAACCTGGGCTTACTGGGCAGATGCCGGCAAACCCACTTTAAATGGCCAAGACGAAAAATCACCAACAGGTAGGCTTAAAGTTTATAAGAGGCATCAATCCAAAAAAACACCATTTTATCACTTTTTAAAATATATACTAGAAAAACTGTTCATTCTTAACTTGATTTCCTTGCAGCCTACTCCCATTGCGCTAATGATCCTTACTGTGCTGCTCGTGCTGTGCAGAACTACATGGCCAAATTCGGACAAGATTGCAACGGGGACGGGGTGATCGACTGCTACGATCATGCTGCTGTTCATAAATTGGGAGGATATGGATGCTCCGGCGATATCGGTCTAGCTTATGGCACTAAACTACAGCAGTGTTTGAACACAATTCAGCAGCTACAAGGCTAAAGTGAACACATTCCAACAGAACTGAAACATATTCATAGTACGCATATTGCAATTAATGCTTCTATTACGTCTAGCAATCTGACTGTATTTTAATTTTAAACAATCCAAAAAATAAAATACGAAGAAAAAGATTATTACTTTATTTTTACCTTCCAAAAATTGGGGGAGTTAGTCGTCTAGACATTGTAACTCTATATTATTATTATATGAACGCGTTTCTTCTTTCAAAGAATTGAGACGATTTATTGTTCTGAAGATAGTTAAAATTTTTACTAATTACATGGGGCTTTTATTTACATTAGTAGTATTCAAGCATATTAGACACTTAATGGGAACTCAACGTATGATTTTTATAACATTTCCTGCATTTTAAACTTTTTCTTGAGAGCGATCATTTCAAGCATTCGAGTGTATTCAGAAATACAATAATTAATTCTACCATGATGAGGAAATAAAATAGCATAATGTTTTTCAGTTTAAAAATCAAAATTGTATTAGGTCAATGGAAGTTTTAAACTTTAACATAAGAATTTCTCAGGAATCTGTAATCAATCATTAAAAGTTTCGCTGAGTCCGGAAAAGCCAATATGAAAAAATTAATAAAATAAAATAAATTAAGTAGTACTGTGAGAAATCGGTCATATAAATTTTAGAATATAAAATAAGTAAGGAATAGCTACGGCGTGTAAAAACCCTGTACATGAGCAACCACTTTCCTGAGGAACAGGGCAAGAGTGGTACACCCATATTTTCAAAATATTAATAGTTTGGCTCTGTAACCGAGCAAGCGAAATTGTTTACGTTTTAGTAGTTGGAGTATGGGTGCAAATTCTCAGGCAGAGGCGCCGTCAAAAAGGTACAAATTCGTGGAGTATGGGGCACCTATTTTAAATTCTTTTTTTGCTCCTCCCTACATCATCCCAAAATTTCGGCTTGCACTGAGCCCTTAATGCAAATACACGAGCCTCTAACACAAGATAAATTGTGGCACGCAACAAAAGGTAGAAGCTCAGCCGTTCCATACTGTTCTAAGTAAGATCTAAATTTCGTAAAGTAATTAAAAGATAATTGAATTTAAGAATTGTATTTTTCTATGAAGCTCAGTTTTAAGTAAATAATTACTTTCGATGAGCTGAACTTCTAATCGTAAAGACTTATAATACCTAGGATGAGATAATAAAACCACAAAAACTTGTTTACTCGCTTTTTATAACCATTTTTTCAATAAATATATAATTTGTTTCTCGTCTATTTTCTAACGTAATTGAAATAACTCTTTTTTTCACTATATTATTCTGTAACTTTAAACAACTCTGATCTATACACTGTAGTAAACAATTTTTCACTGTAACATGTTTCCAGTCTCTAAATTTTAATATGTATCAGGACTTTACATAAAATGTTTGCTTTTTTGCTTATTACTTGTGTTTCACAACGTTCCAGCTGTTTGGATCGGAAACTTATAGCTAAAATTATGTTCATTTTTTACAAATAAAAGCATGTTTAAAGAGCTTTGTGTTTAGTCAAGAACAGCCGGAAATTGCACAGCACTGCTTTTTTTTCTCTTCTTTTTATCAAACGCACTATTAACAATTAACGTACAATTATTTACATGAAGTCTAGTACATAAGCTTCTAACTGGATTACAGACTAATTGCAGTACTTCTAGTCAAATTGCCATATAAAAATCGTTTAACAAAACAGTTTTTGGGGAATAATTTCGATGATATATGTTATATGTAAAGACGGTTGTGTAGTTTAAATGGAGCTATTTTAATTGACAAATTATTGTTTATCATTCGATGGTAATTTAAAATGATAGGTATTTGATCTTATAGTGAATATTTTTAGAATTTTTCTGAACTCAAGATGATGTAACCACCGAAATGACTTATATAGAAGAAGAACGACTACGTAATCGATAAATTCAATCAAGAAAGAAATCGCAATGATCAGATACAAAGTCCATCGAGTGTAAATCAAAGAAGTCAGACAATGCGCAGATTAGCGAAATTTAGCGATTATTAGCTAAAAAAGAGAACTGCAACAGTTGTGAGTCAGTTGTCGTCATTATTCTGATTTATTAAATTATGGAAATGAAATTCAATATATATGTATGTAGATATTATAAACAGTTTTATTTTTGTTTTTCGAATTCTCAAATTATTTAAAGTAGTTGCAAAAATTAGTAGTATATTGCAAATAAATATAATGACTTAAGTTTCCTTATATTTACTATTTTAAGATATTTTTCCACGCTACTTCCTGATTATGTTGATGTTACCATCAATCGAAATGATCAATTCTAAAAAAACGATAGTTTTGAATGTGTCTTTAATATTATTATGAACCGGCTTAAAAGACGATGTTTTTATTGAATTTGTGTAAGTAAACAGCACTGAGGTGGAATTTAAAGAAAATTAAATTTGCTTCACTTAAGGGTTTGAGACAGATGCATTTCTGTTTTCTTAATTATGTTATACAAATTTATAATATCTCAAAAATTATTAAAGCGGGATATCTGCAGATAGTTTAATGATTGAGATAGCAAAATAAACTATTTAAATTTTTTTGAATAAAAGTTCAGTTTAAAACAACAATATTTCATATTTCAATCATATCGCATATCATATGAAAGCCTAATCATGTGATCTCAAACGGTTTTATTTTGATTTTGTTTGAAGATATGTATTTTAAAAAATGTGGCACTATTTTCTAGCTAACCAATTTACAATCTGGTATTAAGATTACAGTAAAAACATATCTTTAGAAATACATATTTAAATTATAGCCTATATGTAAAAATAAATCAACTACATAGTTTTGCAGAATTCCGAATATATATAAAACATAATATTTTTATTATCTACAGAACTATCTGAATACATAAATAGTTAATTGGAGGACTAACATAAATGTCTGTTTAAATCGTTCTAAACGGATAATTAAAATCAGAAAATTGAAAATTGTATTGTGTACTGCAATGACTAGAATGGAGCGAGGAATGCAGAATTCCTACATGATTTTATTAATCCTTCCAAAAAGAAGCAGGAATGAAAAAATTTAATTAGATAAAGATATATGTATGTTGAATGTTGTACCTGCTCTCTTTGCTAACTTCACTTTACCATACACTACAGAATAAATATGGGTCTATATATTTAGAAACCTGAAAAAGAACCTGAATATACCTGATATATTTCTTTTTCCTTATTCTAATAGCGAAAGTGATTTTTTTTTCTTTTGTAATGATCAAAAAGTGACGATGAACAAGTTAGCGCTATTAATTAAACCATATTTTTAATGACGACACCTATGGCTATGTAGTTCTCAAGTAACATTTTGAAAAATTAGCAGCATTCAGTGAGAGTATTAGAAACTGATAGGATAAAACTTACTTGATAGTTATTGCTAAAATTACATAAATTGAACAGTAAAGTAACTCTAGCTATACGGAAATATCACCTAACATTAAATTGCTTTCAAGGAATGAAATCATTCGAAAAGGAAGTTAGACGAGGCTAATTGTTTTAGTGAGTTAATACCTATTTTTTTAGAACATCTTAACGGTTTTATATGTATTTCGTCCTAGTTAACTCTATATTTAGAACGAACTGAGTAAAATGCTTAAAAGTATTCGCTAAAAACTCCAAATGTACTAAATATTGCTATCTGAGGTTGTCTCGTGAACGGGAAACAAGTGTAGTTATGGTAAAAACGCCAAGGGGAAGGAAAACTTAAAAACTCTTAGAAAGTACAGCTATCTTACTTACTTAATTTACTTAAAAGTAATCACAATCATGGGAATCCCTACTTGGAACACAGTTTAAAAAAATTACAAAATGAGGCCAAAGATGACGATCCGCGAATATGAAAATATCTCTATCGAAGTTATAAAAAATTGGCATTCTGAGATTTTGCTTTTTTCGTCTAACACAGTGTTGCTCGTCTTGGCTACGCGCTCCTACTTTTTATTGCCGTCGTTAGCCAAAAGCAGCTCCTTAGCCTCTCGCTTGCCTTTCTTCTTTTCTTCCTTTGCTAGTATCTTGGCTAGGCGCTCCTCTTCCTTAGCGATGCGTTTTTCTTCCTGGAAAAACACACTATCAGCCTAAACGAAAAATATAACTATTTGAGTGCTAAATTACCTTGCGTGCCTCCTTCTCAGCCTTCAGTTTAAGTTTCTCCTCCTTCTTTTTCTTCTCCATTGTCTCATTCTTTTTATTGTCAGCCTTTTCATCCTGGTGAATATTGCGGGAAGTTGAATTGCTAGTGCTAATGCTACCACTAATAAATTTAGTACTAATTAATGGGAAGGTCTTGGAAGAACTTGGATGACTTAAGTCTGATTTAGAGCTCGGAG
Source organism: Eutolmus rufibarbis (assembly GCA_963920795.1). Lineage (NCBI taxonomy): Eukaryota > Metazoa > Arthropoda > Insecta > Diptera > Asilidae > Eutolmus > Eutolmus rufibarbis. The sequence goes on from OY987205.1 coordinate 35,651,265, forward strand.
AAGTCAATCCATTTCTTTGGATTGGCATTTTCGCGGCAATCGGACTGACCTTTGCTGTAAGGCCAAGTTTAGATGATTGTTTTGTAGATATTATCGAATTCGGTTGTGAGCCTCTCGAAGGTGATGGATCTTTAAGGAGTGGTACTGTTTCGTGAGGGCTTGGTGATTTTGTGTACGAAGCATAACTGCAAGTAAAATCCATTTAAAACAACTTAAACGTTAATAATATAATCATAAAATCAGCAAATAAGGGACATGATAAATGTAAGCTGAATTAGTTTTGATTTCAATAAAACAGGGCAGAAATCAAACTCATTCTACTATACCAAAGATGTCTGAATGTTTCTTTTAAAACGTAAAGGAATATACTATAACTCCAATTTTGGAAATTCATATTCATATCAAACTTATCTATTACTATTGTAAACAAGTTACAATTAATTCATTTTAGAATTTTTCATGCATGATAAAATAGGTTTGAAATTTAAAAATGTGAAAAACCACAATGCACCCTTGTATGATAGATGAGAAAACGAGTGGTTCTTAACAAGGCGAGTTTTATACAGGGACTGTAATTATTATGATCAAAAAAATATAAATTATAAATTAACGATTATCAAGTAATTTTTATTTTTCGATCGCTTGATAACGATTACGAAGTCATTTTTATTGTTTGATCGCTCGATAACGATATCAAGAAATTTTTATTTTTCGATTAATTAATAACGATCAAGCAATAATTAATTATATAAATAATGTTAAAAAACGATTTTTATTTTAACCGACTTAGAAAAAAGAGAAAGTTTTTTACTTTTCCATTCCCTAAAGAGAGGAAAATAATGAAATGAGTTTTATTTCGAACAATCAAAAAATAAAAATTAGGTGCTTGATAATCGTTATCGAGCGATCAAAAAATAAAAATTACTTAATAATCATTATCGAGGGATCGAAAAATAAAACTTACTTCGTAATCACTATCGAGCGATTGAAAAGTAAAAATTACCTCATAATCGTTATTATCCAATTTATGATTTTTATTTAGTCAAACAAAATTAAATCTTTTATTCGAAATATTTTTGAATCTATAAGTAGGGCTACAAATGAAATAATTGATTTTAGCTTGGTATAAAGTGATGATTTTTTGTTATTTTAAATTTGTTCTTGACTTAAATAAAGTAATTGATTTAAACTCTGAAAAGTTAACACAGTATTCGTACTATCCCAATAAAATCAATCAATTAATTGTGAATTTATGTAATAACGCCATTCATCCAAATTACAAATCCGAAAACCAAAATATTCTATCACTTCTTGTTTTCGAGAGAAGTTGGTCGTATTGCACAAATTGTGGTTGAAACGATTCTGGGAAAATTGACTTAGCAGAGTTATAGATGAACAAAGTTCAGTTACTAAGATGAAAGATCTAGTATTGGTATTGAAATTCTAACAAGTTAAAATAGCCTAAAGTTAGACTTGAGTTAAGCTTAAATCAACTTAAGAAAAGATTAATCTATAAGATCGAATTACATAGGTTTGAGTCAAGCTTGAGATAGAGTTAAAGCAATACTTGAGCTGCGTGGGTATGACCTTAGCTTGAATTTAACTTATGTCGATTTAGTTTAAGTTAGTTAAAGAAACTTCTATCACTATTCTGATTATGCTTGGCTTTCTGAACCGTTTTGTTGCCAAAAGATTGGTTTTTCATGTGGTGAAGATGCAAAATAAGTACAAAGTAGAATTCTTTTAGATTTTGACGATTTCTTTCTAACGCACATAGAAGAACATTCCTACCTTGTTTTGTTGAAATCAAAAATGTTATTGGTGTATGCAGTTCCACTTACCGAAATCGTGGATTACTGATATGAGCAGGAGAGGGAGTCGGCACTTTGGCCGGACTCTTGAACTCCTTAATCGGGGGCAGTCTGTTCTGCAAGTCGGCTATCCTGCCTTTGTTGTACCTACGTCCTGGATAGGTGTTGGTTGCAGTGCTTAAGTTGCTGGGTTTTCGAGGTATGGCGCCCAGGCACCCACTGGGGCACGTCGGGTGGTGGTGATGGTGCTGCGACTTGCTTGTTAAAAGATGGTGCGGGTGGTGAACCGAGCCGTTCGTTGACGATCCAGAGGAGGACTCACCCCCGCTCGACGTGGAAGAGGTGGTGGAGTAGCTCGTGGTGTTCGACGCACTCGACAAGGAAGAGGTCCCGGAGCTCATGGAGTAGAGACTGGCCGACTGGGAGACTCTGCTGTGCCCGTGGTGGTGGTGGTGCGCGTGGTCCCCCACGGAGTACGAACTTGCGGACTGAGGAACCCCCGCGGACGCCCAGCTCTTGCCGCCGACGGAATAGCTGCTGGCGGACTCCTGCAGCCGCCAACTGCCTGAAGTCGAAGTAAGCCGATTCACCCGCGCTCGGCAAATGACGCAGCGCAGCGGTAGAAGGCGTTGCGCCACTGCGCTTTGAATGGTTTTGACGAAGCACCGGCGGCACACCACGCGATGGCCGCACGGCGACGTCTGCATCGTCGCACGAGCGTTTATGCAAATGACGCACTCATCCTCTTGAGACGTTGGCGGCTCGGGTTCGCTCTCCTCGAGCTTGCTCAGCAACTTGTCCTATAAAGAAGATAAATTGTAGATTGATTTAAATTCGCCTATAAGTAGGTTTACATAAGTTCGCGCATTGTACTGCACTAAAAAGAGAATTCATCAACGAAGAGAGTAAAGTTTTCTTTGAAATTAATTCAGCTTTGTTTCTAAACATGTTTTCTCGTCGCTAGCGTCTAAAGTAATACGACTGGCAGCGGCAAGGCAACCTTTTCAATATAGTATTAAGTTAGATTGCAACTTAATTTTAATTTGAAACTTCGGAGAAAATAAAAGCTTTTGTACCTATTTAAACGATTAGTCGATGGTTATCGATTATTTTAACTACAACTCTTGTAGTTTTAAAATAGATATGCTTTATACTTTGAAAATTACAGTTATAACGAAAAGACTAGTTTTGTATGTTAGGGACAAACACATATTTCTGGTGTAATTGCTATTAGTAAATATTATAAGGAAAATCTTCAGTCGATAGTCGATTATATTTACCTAATATGTAGACATAAAAAGCCCGACTGGCGCATACTCATGATTATTTATAAAAAAAAAACTAATTCCATTCCTCCAATATCCACTCTTTTCACCAACTCTCCTTTATTTATGAACCTAATATACATATGTATGGTCCCACAAATGTATAAGAAAACTTTTATAGATATATAATATTGGGCCGATGATTCTACACTACACAAAAACAATATTCATTTTTCGAAGTTAGTTTATAATGCGTTCTCAATATTTCTCTTAATAAGCTACTATACGATATTATTAGGATTCATAATATTATGTTCTTTTTAATTTCTTCTAGACATTATGAAATATAAAAAACATTGCGAGCTGCTACTTTTATAATGATATTTTTATTAATAAGCTAAGAAAATAGCTGGTTGAAACTTTTCTATATATGTGAATGTGTGTATATGTATAACATTCATTAATTTTGAGCAATAGTAAGTTTGGGATATAAAAAATGTCAAAATTATTATTATTACTAAAGTAGTGGACATTAGAGGGATATCATTACTGCTTTTTACATATATTCATTATTTTCACAATGCTTACTTGTAGGAAATGCAAAAGAATAAAATACGAATGTTTTCAACCGCTACGCTAAATAAATCCTTAACTTTTCTCATCTTATTATGTTTATAGTGCTCTATTGTAATTATAATTTTGTACACTGAGGTAAAATGTTTTTTGCTTGAAAAACCAGTCTTGTTCAATTTAGCTTAATTTAAACGCCTGTTACACGCTCTGCAATGACCATAAACTTTAAATAAGTTGTCACAATCAGAGAGATTACTAAAAAAAAAAAACAATAGTCGGCCTTCTTTGGTCAAAACCAAATGCAAGGTCTGTTGCTTATGTTAAGTACGGAAACTTTGAGAAGTTTTAAATTTCTTAACACCAGAAGAGTTCGGCGATGTGGCAATGCAGGTAATATCAACCAGCAATTTAAAAGATATCATTTCGTCTTATTTCGCATCATTCAGAACGCTGATAAGTTGCACAAGCGCCAAAACATTTGCCTTTGAAATATTCTAGGCTGAAGGATACTTAGTTCGTTAGAGACACGTTTTTTTAATTGAAATAGTTTGCTGATCAATGCTGGTTAGCTCAACTGCCACTGAATGTTAATCGATTCGCAATAATCAACCCATGCTTCATTAATATGGCGTGAGGCACAGTAATCCGATGCCAGTTGTGAATATTTAGCGGCTGATCTTTAATTTTCACTTTACTTCCTCGACTTACTATTCTGTTTGTTTTTTTTTTTTGTATTCACGTAAATCAGTCGGTAAAATTGAGTAATAACCTTCAAAATTCATTGCGCTATCGCTAAATTTTATGTGATTTTAATGAAAACGCGCTATAATAGTCTTCGGATCCAGGAAAAACTACAACATGAAATTAATGACCATAATTATGTTACCCGTTTTTATTTGAACATATTTGTGTGATATGAAATGCCCACCTACTTATGTAGGCTACAGTTCGTTTTTTGATGTTAAGACATACTTTAAAAAATCGTTAGATCCAGTTTGAACTTTAAGCGTGATTTGAGATGATCGATTTGTTTGTATTATTTAATTTTTAATCCAGGGTTGAAAACAATTGTCATCTTATGCCGGAACAGACAGATAGGCATTATATTTGTGTGTATAGATAGTCTGTAATTGCAAAACAAATCGAAAGAAAAACTGACAATATAATAAAATTAAATTAGAATTAAGGCAGTAAACACTTCAAGCTCTTTGCCTCATAAAGCACTATAGAGCCTCACGTTGTTCACAACCTGAATAATAATCAACGTTTATAAAGATATTAATGTATACCGCAGCACGTGAGAAATGTTTCTGGTAATTTTTGATTCCAAGCCTTAAAAATGGGCGGTGAATCAGTCTAGCGTTTTACAACAGTCGACAACTTCCTCAGACGGCCTTGTCGGAGCTTCGTAAGCCGGATCGGAAGCTCCCAAGCCAAGTATAAGACGAGGGAAAAATTTTAAGTTAGTCTCGTCCGAGCTTACTTATATCAGATGGATTCTGCAAAATGTTACTTGGTTGCGAACAGTTTGGTGCAAAACGTGCTTGAAGTTGGTTCGGTTGGCATTTACGTTTCGGTCTGGTGCTGTAAATTGTAAACCGTGTGCGCTCAAAAGTGTTGCGTGACCTAAAGACGTTTTATGGTAGATTTTGATTCTGAAAGTGAAGATTGCGTTCCGGCGGTGCTATAAAAATCAGAGGAAGTTGCATCCCAATCGCAATGTGATTGCTGAAGCATTAGAAATTGCTTAAGTGCTTGCAGTGTATATTGACAGTGTCGGATGTGATTTTCTGGATGGTATAGTTAAACAAGGAAAGCATAATGGCGTTATCACCAACTTCAGCTCTTTGCAGTATCTTTACTCTTTATTTTGGTGAGTTACTGGATATAGAGTTAATTCAAAGATATATTCATTCATTTTACAACTATACCAATGTATAAATGGTGCAATTTAAGGTCAGTTGAATATTAAATACAAATTCACTTAAGCTCACTGCTTTCTTGAGACGACATTCGTAGCTTTTTCTTTTGTATTTGAAAAATTATAAAGTCAGGATAGAAATTTTTGTTTTTTTATAATTAAGTGCAGCTCAGTTGTGTTTTATAATTAGAGTTTTTCCTATTTTAAATAAATTTAGAATATCTCCTTTTTCAATACTGTTCAAGCTTTGATTCAATCGAATGCGTTAACCTTTTCCTTTTTTAAACACTCCCTCATGATAAAAATAATTCTATAAGCTAATTTTTGGAATAATTTTCATCGCGCATTATATGCACGCACATATGACCAAAATGGTATGTTTTGGAATTGCAGTTTTTGACAAAATATTATAATTTAGATTATTTTTATAAAACAATAAGGTAAACTTATGATTACATATTGTAATTGTTTTAAAGTTTTGTTTATATGTATTTGTTTAGATATATTCATATGAAATTTAATATTTAAAATTATAAATATTACTGACATTTCTATGTTATTCAAAAATTGATATGCTTTTAAACCGTGCTTACCTATAGAAAAATATGCTAGTGGTGTAAAATTGTAATTTTGTAGTTATTTCGTAGAATGCCATCTCAACGCATGTTAAATCAAATCATAATTCTAACGAACTCAACCAAACAAACTAAATTTTACTATAGTAAAAAAATGTAAAGTTTCAAGATTTTCTTACAATGTTACGAAGTTACAGGTCAAGCTAATAGAAAGCATGTAAACACCTATACGAGTATGCCTTCGTTTTAATTTATATTATTTATTTTTTGGCTCTGCTACAATTAATTTACATATAAAAAATTTTAAAACCCGATAAATTTTAAAACCCGATTTCTTAAAAAAATATCACACGGTATAATCAGCAATTTTTATGATTTATGTATTTAAAATTTCGTAGTGCTGTTTAAAAACTGCAAATTTACAATCCGAAAAGTGTCTGAAATTGAGTTATGCTTTTGAATTGAATAATTAGAAAATTGTTCGCTCCTGTTATTGACAACTTCCTGCAGAAAAATGAACTTTTTCGGTGCATTGATTGATTGATTTATGAAGCAAAAGTTCCCCATTGATTGCACTGAATTCAAGTTGTCCGAATTTTTGAGCTAAAGAGCTTTGCAAGTTGCTCTGGATTCTGAAGGTGATTCAATTTAATTAAGCTGAAGGAGTTCTGAAAACTTTACGGCTTTGCGAAAATGGAATATTTTTTTGGCGGACAGAAGCTTGAGAAAAAATTATTGGTAATAAACAAGGATATTTTTTTCAGTTAAGCAGAGAGTTTGTTAATAACAAAACATTTAAGGTTTTAAAATAAGAACTAGAGAATTTTTAATGAATAAAACTATGCCACTTATCTGATAGAATAAAAGTTTAGATGCATAAGCCTAATTAAATTCTATAAAAAAATTTCAAAAGAAGTTAATATCAATAAATAAATAAATATAAAAGAGATGCAATATTAATTATAATTACTAAATCCGGTTTAAGCAACGGTTACATTCCCTTCCCTTTAAACTCAAATGAAAAAACCATTGTCTCAGATCGCAAGAAGGGAAAGTATTAAAAATTGAACAACACCGCGAAATTAAAAGGTACTCGTTTCCAGTTTTAAGTGAATGGGAACCGCCTGAGTTCATTACATAAACCTTATCAATCAATTTCCATGCAGTGATAAAGAAATCATACTTTTCCACAAACGCAAACATAATTTTTATTTAGAGTGTCTATAATTTTTCAATAGTAGAGCAAAGATGCGTATGCGACCTTCCCTTAGGTATCCAACCAATCACGTTGAATATTTACTGATTTGCACTCTTTTAACGGCTTTGGTATAATCTCGGCCCGTCGGAGCCAAATAAGGCCAATTCAACCGGCATAGTTTCGTTGCGTAAGTTTCACGGTCAATGACAGACGGGAGCTGACGATCGTTATGTAAAACTCAAAGCAAGTGATTTATTTTACACATTTAGAAAGTGGTCTGCCTGTGGTTTTTTCAATGAATAGGAAAATAATACAATTTAGTCGCAATATAAAAATTTACAAAAACATAAAAATTCAGTTAAAAATGGTATCAAACATTTAAGAAAAGGGAACTAATAAAGTGCCTTACGAGCTATAAACATGTACAGTACATATAGTACGTTGAAGTTTTAAAAAAAATCAAACTTAATACTCGTAAGATTTTCCTTAGTTCAATTATTATCCAACTAACCAGCAATATACCTAAAATATTTTATTTATTTATTAGTTTAAAATAAAAATTTATTTATTCTAACATTTTTAAATTACATATTTGCCTTTACGCCTTTTCTTCGATCTTTTTTTTTTAATAATGTAAAAGTTTCCACACACTTTTTAATTTTCATTAAATCCTCTTAATAAAACGTTGAATTTTTAAATTTAATGTAAATTAGTTTTGTGGTTGTTGTAATACAAGTCCTTGAACCTTAATCCTACTAAAATTATGCACAAGTAAGTTTAAGAAATAACAAGCACTTTTACCATATTATAAAATTTATTTTACTACTACCCGTGTACCCGTTAGGGGATGAATTTTCAAAAATCCTTTCTTAGTGCTATATACTCCTGTGCAAAATTTCATGCTTCTAGACCCACCGGTTTAGGCTGTGCGTTATCTGTCAATCAGTGTTAGAGTTTTATTAAGTAGATTTCATTACTTAAAACTCGTGTGAGTGCGATGGTTTATCTTAAAAATACTTATAATTGAAATCTAAGGTGCTTGTTAAGAATGTTGCAAAATAATTAACTTTATTTAAGCATCCCAACTCAATATACAACAATTGTTTGTTTTGCAACGTAACCTAATTGGACCCAACGTCAATGCTGATTTAAATTAGGTCAAATACGTACACAGTGTGGAAAACCATTTAATGTATATAAAATATCAACTAGATTTTAAAATTATATTTTAAATTTATGTGTTGATGAAATCTCAATTTAATTTTTTCAGTGTACTCATTTTATAGATCCCCTCATAACGTTCGCTCTCTGATTTGTTTTACCATATACAAAATTTATGAAAAAGTAAATTTACAACATTTTATTATATCATAGGTATACATACATAGACTTTTTAATGCTTCAGTTATAAATCAAATAAATTGAAGATTATGAAGGGCAAGTGCTTGTCTTAATCCGGAAAGCAACTAAAATATAAGTAATAGCAGTAATAGGTAGTAGTTTATTAAACCAATAAATCATAAGAGTCGTCGGTTCGAATTGACAATGAAGTTATAATAATAAACACTAATACAATAATAAACAATACCCAATTTTGCAATACCATCTAGTTATGCTGTGTTGCTGTGCATTGTGTTGCATGTCTTACATACTTTTGAATCAGAAACGCATTTGTAATGATTCAGTGAATTTAATAATAACAACTTGCATGTCTTTTGTCCCCAATGAGCATACACCGGGTTATTTATTTATTTATCCGATTGAGAACGACAACTGGGTTGCAAATTATAGCTATTTGTAATAAGCGGTTTCAAGCATTCGCTTTTAGACTTTCAAGGTATAGCCACAATTTGAATGATAGTAACTATCTCTTAGCTCTCACGATATATTTTTGCGGATAAGTGGCCTTAAGTTGGCATTAGAGTCTCATTTCAATGTCTCCTTAAATTGCACACCAATGTATAATAACTCAGATGGAGTAGGCATTCGTTTAACTTGCGATTAGCAAGAGCCCAAATCAACCGATTTTCTTGCAGCCGGCTCGCCGCTGGTCTTCAGTCCAGCGCCGCGAGGGACGTGCTCGAACTGCTGTCCGATTCGGGAAGCCAGCGACGTGAAGTTCCTCCTCTACACAAGGTGAGACCCTGGCCGTGATCCTCACCTCGACGCTCACCGGCGTTCTATTTTTTATTAGACATAATCCGACGAAGCCCGATAAGCTCTACCTGGCGGACCTGAAGGGCCTAAAGAGCAGCTACTTCAACGTGTCTGAGCGGCTGGTGCTCTACATGCACGGGTTCTCGGAGCATGCACCTGGTGGGAAGGGCCAGAGCAGCCAGGAAATACGCGACGGTAAGCGCGGATGCAGCCGCTGCACCTGCAATCCCCTGCAGTCTAATTTAAGTTTAAACGGGAACGTGGCTCGCTAGCTCGATTTCCCGCTTGCCAAAGACCGTAATTTTCCAACATTTCGAACTGTTAAATGTTCAATGAAACCACTTTGCAGCGTTCATTGCGGCTGGAAACTACAACGTTATCTTGGTTGACTGGAGTCCTCTAACCGCGCTGCCGTGGTACTCAAACACCGTGCAGAACATGCCCATCGTGTCAAGGTACGTTGCAAGATTTGTCCGATTTCTCATTAACGCAGGCTACCCCCGCGAGCTGGTGCACCTGATCGGATTCAGTCTGGGCGCTGAGACCATTGGTTTCGCCGGCCAAATACTGCAGCAGTGGGGCATCAAACTTCCCAGAATCACGGGTGAGTCGCTTCTATTAAACAATAGCAAAACCATTATATTTCAGGAGTATGAAACAAAGGTGGCAATTTTCACTTTTTCGCAAGCTAAACAATGCCATTTAATAGTAGGATACTTCTCTACTTAAGTGGTAACATTTTAGGCTAAATATGCCTCGTGGCATTTTTCTTCTAATGATCGAGGAAGAGGTATATAAGAGGTAGATTATGAATTATAATAAAATATATACTAAAGAAGTTCGGGACAGTTGATGAATTAAATATGTCTTTCTTAAAAATAGCAACCCGGCATTGTTTTAAATGAATGATAACAACACAATATTATATGTAATAAACTTTTAGCTAACTGGTCCCTAACATTTTTGCCTTGAATATGAATCCGAAAATCATACTGTAATGACAAGTTTTCGAGAAACATGGGGTCGAACGAATTTGGAATATAAATCAAATAGAAGAATAGAACCTTAACTATGTATCTCTATAAAATCCTTTATTTCTTTATAAACTTTATTAAAAGTTGCTTACGAAGTATGTTTTTCATGAAACTTTCCCTATGGTTTGGCCTATGAAATAAAATGAACTGAAGTGCAGGACTCTCATGGAAAAACTTGTCTTCAGAACAAATCTTGATAGACCTTTCAAATAACTGATTATACATATTATATACATATGTAGATACAGTTAAAAATTAAAGCTTTATTTTACACATGTTTCGAGCTTCTGCAATCTTAATTTTTAATGAATTCTAAAAAATGGCCAAATTACGATTTTTTTCACTTTTAATTTAATACAAAAATAAACATATTAAGGCACTTATTAAATATTGCACTTTTTAGTACAAAAATATTGTAAACTTCTAAAACATATGACAAAAAAAGTTCAGGAATTAGTAACTTTAGTAAAAATTAAGTTTAGAAATTATTAAAACAAAATGAGTTTATTTATAACGTACAGAAGGTTGCTTAATTTAAGTTTTTGTTTAAAATTTCTAAATTGTGTAGAAAAAAATTCAGCTCATAATAACGATGAGCATAAAATACCATACGAAAATAATACAAATATTTATATTTAATTAAGAAAATAAGGTTTCAATCAACTTTTCAGAGGACTGTTATCTAACCCGACATGTGATTTCCCAGCAAACACCATGTTTTCAGAGGTTCTGTCATATCGGTGATAAATTATCCTTTCATTACGTATTATGAATCAGATCATAATGTAAACTTCCCTTTACATGATGATTGAATTCTTTCATTGACATCTTCTATACTTAAATAAAATTCTTCAGGACATTGATTTTTCATTTAGATATTGTTAGTAGAGAAGTACCCAGTTTGAAAATGAGAATGAAAATTTTTTTTTAGATTAATATCTAATAAATATTCGGTAATTTCAAATCAATTAAACTGTACCTCCTATTGAAAGCACAAGCATTGCAAAGAACACTCTAAGACTGATGAATGAAAATGATAAATTATTTCCGATTTGTGTACAAAAAAGTTACATATGGATTTTAAGAATCGCAGATTTCAAATCCAATGCTTAAATCTTAAAATTTAAAATTTCAAGTTGCTGCTGCAAGTCCAATTTAAGTCTTTACATCCCCCTTTTCGACGAGCCTCTGTGTTTTTTTTTTTTTACTTATGAGAAGAAAGATCGAAAGCGATTGCTCTAAAATCTATTAAATAAAAGTATGCACGCATTATGAAACCACTAACTCTAAAGACGTGAGCTTGTCGAATTGAGAAGGCTTTATAGAAGAAATTGCAAAACGTTGTAACGCAGAAGCGTAAAATAACGACGTGCGCTTGTTTTCGCTATGCTATAGAAGTAATTTATTGATAATCTTGCAATCAGCTGCTTTAAGCTACGATTGATTTGGTTTGGGTCTTCAATTATTAATTGTAAGCTTAATTTACCGTAAAGAATTTTACGAAATGTGCGTTGATGGATTTGCAAATTTGGTAAGCTATCTGACTAGCGTTGGTTCGCTGGGCGGTTCCGCATATGTTTTATAATCTTTAGTCTAATTGTAAGTGTAAATTAAACTTGTAAATATAAAAGTATCAGGGATTAAAATAGTTTATTGATCGTAATTTCGAATTTTAAATTGTATGGGACATTTCGGTACGAAGTTTTGATCATTTTAGCATTAATGTTATGAATGTAAAATTTTCCGGAATTTTCTTTCTTTCAGTTTAAAAATGATGACTGTGTTCTTTTTTTTATTTATGAAAATATTATTCAAGGTCATTATTCAAAACATTGAAAGCAGCAATTAGTTGAGTACTTCTATTCAAGTCAGTCTTCAAAGAGTCGTGTTAAAAAGAAAATTCACTAATTCACTTAAGTATACTCGGAAGTTTAAATATTGTAGAAAGATTTCTTAAAAATCAGCACAAAAGCAAGGATTGGGGCAAGAGTTAATCAAATATATTTTGTCATCGGCAGGGTTTATTTAGGTATACATGTTTTAGGTACATAGTCATTATGTTGTAATAAGATCATTCATAAAACCATAGTCCAAGCATTATAATTTCAGGCGTCATAGTATAAGTGTCATGATATTTTAATTATATTTTACTTTTAATTCCAAGTTTCAGGGAGGGGGGGGCAGTTGAAGGCATGTATTACATGTATTCAATTAAAAATCTACCTACACAATTCACAACTGCTCGTTGCTCAATTGCTAGCTGAAAAAAGGGAAAGAAACTAAAAACTAATAAAACTCTCTTCTACCAGGACTAGATCCCGCCTTTCCACTGTTTGATGAAACTAGCACCCACCACCGCTTAAGTCCACTTGACGCTGATTTCGTAGACGTCATCCACACTGACGGCGGTCTGTTCGGCAATCCTTACCCACTGGGACATGCAGACTTTTATCCAAATGGGGGAATTCCGTTGCAGCCGGGATGTGCCCGACAGGAAATTGCAAATAATCGCTGGTTGGGAGTGATAAGTAAATGTCTTTCTATATTTGGAGCTCCGAGTTCGTTCGTAGGTGCAGATGAAAGTGTCTACATATGGCGTTCTGTTTCAGTTGGATGCAGTCATCAGAGAGCATGGCAGTATTTTATTGAGTCATTAAAATCGCCTAAAGCCTTCCGGGCGGAGAGATGTGAGGAGTCCGAGCAGTTTAAAGGGAACCAATCCTGCCGATTGAATGCCAAGGCTTATATGGGTATAGCTGCTAATTTTAGGTAAGCTTCAATTGACTTTTTCAAATTTTCTAACTTGAGATAGATGTTTTATTTATATTAAATTTAATACATAATTTATAGGAAGGAATTCATAAATTTCACTTGTAATATTTGGCTTTATTTTTCTATTGATAAGAGTGCATTTTAAAAGTTACGGATACGGGCTTAATTAGTGCTCCGCCTTCCATTCAGAAAGAGAAAACTGCCTATTTACCAGCTTGCCATAATTTGTATTAAATTAATTAATTAATTAACAAGTTGCTGAATTAGACAGTATTCAAGAATCAGTTTCAGCGAATAACAACAATTTAGCAATTGGAATTGCTCTTTTTTAGCTGAATTATAGAAACTGAGTTTGTTTTAAACACTGCCGCTAATTTGGCTAAAAACAAGTTCATAAAAAAAAAAAAAATCGTTCAGTCGAGAGAGAAACATATTCCAAATATGGTCCCTGCCTCTTTGTACCTTCAAAAAGTCCCCACAACTTGTAAGCGATCGGTTTGTAACTTGGATAAATAGCAAGTGCGCATGCTCTCAGATAAACGATCGCCTTAACATTTTACCTTCATTTAATTTAGTGATAGTTAGCGCTTTATCTTACCAAATTTTGTTTAAAAATGCTCAATATTTGTAATATACATTGTTGTTTATAGAATAATAAAATCAGAAAGAATATAAAAAATATAAAACCGTAAAAACTAAAATCAAATTGATAATTTTTCTTAATTCATGTTCAAATTACTTAATTAGTTTAAAGATGCGTCCATTCATGTTAAACGTAAGCAAATTTGAAAATGTAGATAATAATTTTAGTTTAATTATTAACTTTGTTTTTTATTTGATTATATATTTATTAATAATGACAATATATTTTATTGCTTTTTTAATAGTTTTGTCGTCGCGAGCACTGCTGGTGTAGTGGTATCATGCAAGATTCCCATTCTTGCGACCCGGGTTCGATTCCCGGGCAGTGCAAATCCGTCTTTTTTGTGATTTTTTTCTTAATCAGTTTATGTTGCTAGAATTTCTTTATTTCTTTATAGAATTTGCTTTGTTCAACTAAAATTAAAATTATTAGAAGGTATTTTGCAGCTGCGCAGCAATTTTTAAACTACTTCTCGTTGTCTTTTCAGATTACGTGGGAAATTTTACTTGGAAACAAACGAGGATTCTCCATTTGGAAAAAACTTCCTGCCAGCAACTACATGAAATACCCCGCCTATAGTCGGTCGCTTGAAGTCTCATTCCAGGCTCATCCCTGACCCTGTGCCTCTGTAAATAGATTTATTCATAGCGCTTCTTTCTAAAGGGGAGTGCACACTGTAACAAGGCTGAATAGTGGTACTTAATAAAGAATAGTGTAAAGAATGCAGAATCGCATTAGGGAGTCTTATTAATGTCGAAACGCTCGGGGCCATTCATGTGGCCGGGCAAATTGACGGGGGCTAAAATACCCACGTCCACTGCGGACTCATAATTCGCACCTTCATTACCATCATATGCTCATTTTACACGGGTATTAGCATTTCTAACGCGATGTACACATCCCAAAGAGGCGAACATTCCGAAGCCCACGTACTTTCATGGATTACTTTACGAGCTTCGGGCGGCACTTTGTGTAGATCTACATATCCTGGAGCTGGCAGTGAATGAAAGGAATAATCTGCTAACAGTTTTCTTGCCATAAAACTCCATCTATTCTGGGATTTTCAAGAACCTTCGCTGTGGGTTCGTTTTATCCATTTTTCGTGCTCCCAAAAAGGAAACATAGAAAATTGCCTTCCCTTTACTGGCTTTTGGGCGCCCCTCGTACGGACATGTTCTGTTATGACTCCGCAATTGACCTATTATTTTCGATGTTTTATCTTTACTGTGCAAAAATACCATTAAACCCTAAATTGAGAGAATTCTGTGCATCTAACCCTTGCTGCATCCCGAAAGCTACCTCATCCTCACAGCAACCGGAGTTCCGGTGCAAATAGTGCACTTTCAGATTTTTTTGGCAAAAGTACTCGGTTACCGAATCGTTTTAAGGAACAAAACTTTATTCATAAAAAAAAAAACGGTTCATCCAGCGTGTTTCCTGTCTGCTCAAAATCGCGTACTAAACCCAGAAAACCAGAAAAAAGTATGTCTGTCTGTCTGGCCCGGTAGTATGTCCCTATGCAAGGCTTGCGCTGCCACGAATGCCTTTGTGCTTTTTTAGATGTTTGATTCAATAAAAGGCCTTATTCGGGATGAATGTGGGAATCTGTTCGCTTTAATAGAAATTCATATCGAATACGCCTCTGATGCTATCGTGTAAATTCTGCAGCTGTGCCAAGCACCCGGAGATAAATTCCACTTAACTATCTAAAAGCAAAATTTCTTAAATTATTCTGGTTGTTAGTCTTCTTTGGTATTTTTCCACACTACTGCTTCACCAACCCACTTCGACGGAATGGAAAATTTGTTTTGTGTTGTAAGGGAATTCACAAGCAAGCAGGCATATTTTTCAAATAGACGCCGCCACATCTTCCTATGAAAACGGAGCTTTATCGAGAAGCAACGAAGGATGAGTTCGAAATGTGGGACACATTTTTTCAACACTTTAGAATTGATTTTCTAGGTTTTCACAGAGTAATTATAGTGTAGAAAAAAGTAAACTTCTTTAAAATTATAAGTTTACTACTTAAGATACAAGTGGTACCATGATCTACATTATCGCGAAGTTCATAAAAGTTTTTCAACTTTAATGGTATGCTTCGATCTTTTAATATCAAGGGTTCATCCAATTTTCATAAATTCTTGCGTGAAGTACAAAATCTTGCCTCATATGATGTATCCTATACAGCTCTTATAGGTACAAAAAGTTAAAATTGACTTGATTAAAATCTTTGTGAAAAGAAGAGCACACTTAACATAAATAACATAATTATCAACTTAATCCTCACTCTTTCGAAGGATAACATTTTTAAAAGTTTTGTGCTAAACTTAAATTAAGTAAAAAATAAACTTACAAAACTGTGTAAGAAAGCATAATTTCGAAATTTTAAATACCTACCTAATTGTTAATTCCTAATATAGATTATTTCCTCGAAACACCACAATTTTTCATAATAACATCGCAAAATAAACGGAGTTCGAAATTTTTCAAGCGAATAAATTTTGGTTTTGGAATCGTTAAAATTTGACATTCTTAATGAATTTTGAACGTAATTTGTAAAATCTGTTGTTTTATTTACATATTTATATTATAGTAAAAAGGTGTATGTCTGAAATTTCAATACGTTCCAGTTGGACGAGAAGTATGGATTTTATTGTGACCTTTATAAATAATAATAGGCAGCACGAGGTTAACCTTTGTTATAAAAAAAACTTGCTAATTCTACGTTCTGCAAAAATTGGCTCAAATCGGGCGCTTAGGGAATAGACGGTTAGGTGGCTCAAACACCTCGTCCCGAATCTCATAAATTCTATTATTTTAATAATTTACGTTTAATGTTCCCTAAGGAAGTGACCCTAGGATGAATAAAACTCTTGTTATGATAGCATTGAAAAATTTGGTTATATCATGTCGTGTATTATAATATATTCGTTTTCGTTTAAATATAAATTTTAAAGGTTATTGTATGTCAAGCCTCCTTTTGAGATTATTTAATGTTAAGCTTATCAAGCCAAAACATCAAGAAAGTACGAAGAGGATAAATTTCATATTATGAAAATAAACAACTTGTTGGTCACATTTCCGAAACAAATAATAGATAAGGGAATTTTTTCCTATATACATATGGCTATAAATGAAGTAGTACTCCGAATTTCACTTTGATAGTTCACTATCATATTTTTGAGATGTTATACCTACTAATACTTTTAATGAGAAAATGTTCAAGAAAAATAAGAATTAAAAGACGAAAACGTCGCGTTCCGGCCTAATTAACATTTTCTTAGCACAGAAAGCTAGAACTACTCTTTAAAATAATATTTGCCTGTAAACCTAAGCCTTTGAGTTCCTTTTGACAACAAAAAGCTTTTAATTATGATATAGAATGGAGAGCCATAAAGTTATTCGTCCTGGTATATTATATATGTACATATACTATCATATATTGCAATTGTTAATTATCTGCTATGAACGCTAACTATAAGCAGTGGCGTTCATTCTACTCCTATCAATGTCATAAAATTTCAATGGAACTGTGGTATTCATTATGTGGTATATGGATAGAATTTCTCAATTTTGGTACAGTCTATTAATAGTTCCGGTGAGATTTATTCAACGAATTTATTGATTCTGCTGATCAAATTTCGACTGCACAGTCAAATTTTACCCCGATGCATGCAAACTATTACTCTTATGGCGAAAACAACAATAGTCCCCTTCCCAGCACCTTCCATCCAACTAATAGACCCAGTTGTCGGCTACGATGTGGAGCACCGTAAACACCATTTCAGCCGAAGCGTACTCTTCATTTGGTAGTAATTAGATTTTAACACTCCCAAGGGTACCAACAATAATTGCATAATCGAATTATGAGTTTCATTAGTCGACATCGTTCGGAGACAATGACTCCTTCGCCACCTTTCTGAGTACGTTCACATCTGGGGGAAGGAGGAGTTAAAGGTGAGTTGACACTCGTAGACAACCACCCCACCCGGCCTCTACCCCCGCCACCAAAAAGTTATTAAGCAAGGGCGCTCACCCCCACACTGTTTGTTCCGTGCACATTTCGTCGTTTCGGCTTAATGCATATAAACTACCGATTATTGGGGCTCCGTGTTTGACCTCCTGCCTACTTCCGCATTTATGCGGCCCCAGGGAGTTCCAACATATTGTAAAACCATCTCCTTGCGTGCCTCGAGTCGGCACGTAAGATTCTCCAGGAAGAGTCGTTAGAGTTATTAATGGTATTACAAAAAAGTTTTATTGTATATCTTTGATGGCACCCATCAAGTTTGTTTTTAGATACTATATTAGGATTGGTTCCATTTTTAGTGCGAATAATGAAAAATACGATTGAAACTTCAAATTAGTTTTTTAAAGATATGTAAAACTAAAAGTTATTTAAAATTTGTTTTATTCGTAAATTAAGTTTTATTTAGTCCATTCTATGTCCGACTCAAACACTTAAGGAATGTAGATCATTATGAAAAATATAATGAAATGGCTGGACGAACACCAGAATAAGGACTGCAGTAGTATCAATGATCTTGGTATACTGACTGAGACAATAAGTCCCATTAACCTCTAATTACACGGTGTTAAATAAATTTACGACCTTTTTTCTTGAAATGTTTCTTGATTGTTTTCTGGGTCAGACTTTTTTTCATTTTGTTAATGGTCAAGGCATGAGAAAATATAAAGTTAAAATAGCAAAAAGTTGCAAATATATTTATAGAAGTTTTGTTGTTACGCTTACAATATTATTACAATAAAATTTAATATCTGGAGGTCGTTGATTGAATTTAAAAAGGCAGACCCAATATTGTTGACGATCAAGGAGTTTTTTGAGTCACTGATTATGAATCCAACGTTAGATCTCTGCAATTCAATATATAGTAGTGTATTCAAAATAGCAGATCCAAATTGCAAAACGTTTATAAATTTTATCCGTTGTATTGAACTCACCATTTGAATTTTTTAAATCTGAGTGTGAATTCGTAATCATTGCCATGTAATACATGCAAAGTAGTTAGAATATTTCTATACAAAAAAAGGTTCATGTCAATATGTAAAGTCGTTCAAAAATTATTAAAATTAACTCGGGATCATAGCAGGTATTTTCTCTACATTCGTGAAATTGGTGGATGTTTTCCGATCCCACAGTAATATTAATAATTTTTTAATAATTTTAAATATGACATGAAGTGCAACTTTGTTTGAAAAAAAGAGTTGATCCCTCAGGGGTGGAATTTTGCAGAAAGTAGAAAGTGAATTTTCAAGGAAAAATTTCGCTAATTTTAATATTGAAACTACCTAGTTTTCACAGTATTGGACGTATTGGATTGATTTAAACCAGATTGTCATTACCTTATTTATATCATAATACATGTAGGTACCTACATATTAATTAACTTTTTTATCTTTTGTTTCCTAAAGAATGCGAAATATGTAGTTATCATAAATAAAATAATTTATTCTTCAAGAGTTCCCTCAGGTAATTTTAATGAATTATTCCATTTTTAATATAATGCACTTTATCACAAAAATTTTAAAAAGAGAAATCCGTAATTATCTGTAAATTATTTATTCTTGCCGTTCAACGTATGTATTTAATTTTAAATGGGTGGAAACACCCAACAGGTAGTTCCCTTGTTAATCAGACAATGCCAATGAAAGACCGTGCTGTGGACATCACTAATTAATTGTAAAACACGCGCCGAATTACATTTATCCATAAAATGCACCTCCATTTATCGATTGTAAGATAAACTAAAGAATGAAATTTATTTTCAGGTGAAATCCCATAAACCGAGGGCATTATGTTATACAACATACATAGACCATTTATAAGCCAACCGTAATGTTTCCCTTAATATGTATTTTGGAGAGTAAATACACACAAGACCGGTTCTTTTGTATCTTGTTAACAAATAAAAAAATTTGGTGGTAATCATGAACAAGCACTTAGTATTTAGTAACTAATTTAGCAATTTCCACATTAACTTCGGTGGCAACTTTCAGACAAATACTGCACATACTGGGGCCAGAGAACTGGGCTTTAAGCCCATTTGGGTATTTGAATTTGAGTGTCCAAAGTGATATCATTGTGATAGCTCTGTAAATTTTTATGTACTGGACTTCGCCAGCTGGGCCCTCGCCGCTCAGGCAAATAAGGGTTCGGAAAGGCTTAGCCCAATAATGTACTTAAGCACTTTGCGGCAGGAGCTTAATAGAGTACCCCACTGAGTGTGTGGGAGTGAATTAATTTGTGTTTACGTTTACCCCATTTTCCGGGAGAGATAAATTTTATGTAAATTAAGTGTTTGCTGGTTGCCAAAATACATAACATAAGAAACTCAGAAACTTTCATTGGATTTGGAAGTAAAAAGTGAATAAAACTTTAAACTTTATTTTATCCTTCTGAGTCCACTAACTAAAATAGTCTTAAGTAAAAGTAAAGTATAGACGTAACTCTGACCAAAACGTTGATAAAAAATTTCTAAACCGGGGAAGTCAGAAGACACAGAAAATACAGGGTATTTTGTTTTTTAAACAACGTATATTAAAGGCTTTTATATTTACTTTGAAGAACTAAACAATATGATTACCTTCCGGCTTCTGCCTCCATTTTCATACAAGCTCAATGGTATCATAATATTGCATTGTCACTGGATTTAAAAATGTATGCAAACTTTCAGCTCAATCAAACATCGTGAAGTACTTAGGTTAAAATCAACTTGCAAGATTTCACGACCGATACACGAACAAATAAATTTAAATAAATAAAAGTTTGTCGTTGGAAAACTGACAGATGACAAAATATTTTTTCAAATGACGTAAACATCCAAAAACATTCAAATTTTTCAAATTTGTTTGAGATAAGGAGAGTCAAATTTTCGCCATAGACTACACGAGATAACAATTTACAGAATCCAACAGGAGACGTGTGTCTTTGTCACTCAGGGAGATGCGATGAGAGACGCTTGAAAAGTGGCTACAACACCTCTGTATAAGAGACGCTAGACTCTGTACGGAAGACGCTAGAATTCTAAACAGAGATTTAGATTTTAGGTCGAGTCTCTGTATGAGCTACTCGTGTCTCAGAAAAATTACTCCGAGTTCTGAAAAAATACATATTACTGCATGAAATTAAATGATGTATCATTAATATAAAATTATTGTACTGCATGAAATTAAATGATGTATCATTAATATAAAATTATTGTTAAATTTTGTAATATTCCTTAATTCAAACTAAAGAAAAACGTATAAGTCTGAAAAATGTTCTAAGTCCACAAGAATATAGTACAGTAGAAAGTACAATAATTTTCGGAGATCCCAGCATCAGTATACAGGAGATTTTAATCTCCCCATAAGATATTTTTTATAGGTGAAATTTTTCAAGTACACCAAATTCAGAAGACTCGAATATTCGTATAGAAGTCTCAAGTATTTTTAGAAGAATAAATATTCTTTTGTAAAACTCAGTCATACACCACAGAAGCCGGAATACATTAAGAGATGGTCTGGAATATTATGAATATCGATAGAATACGCTGGGATATTCGAGAGTTACTGACAATTTTATCTCGGGTAGTTCTGTTTAAAGATCTAAATACTTAAAGAGTAGTCTAAAATGTATAGGTTATTAAATTTGTTGATTAAATTAATCCGAAAATTAAGCACAGTTTTTGTCTTACAATTAATTTTGTAATTTTTCAAGTAAAACTTTTAATTTGGATCTCATACAACAATGTGGGATCTTTAGGGTTGAAGTACTTTTATTTTATTTTTATATATTATTAGGTATTACATAATATAAAACATCCTTCATATATTATTCCGCTAAGGTCCCCGATCAGTTTGGTACCAAATATAAGGTCCTGCTGCACACCAACCCTACATATGGGGTATATTTGGATTCGTCACATCACCCTTCTTCACCGAATCGCATTATAATTCCCTAATTATTGCTTGGTAATCAAATAAACTTGAATTAAAAAATCATGATTGGCACACTATGCGCACGGTCACCGCCATTTGGAATTGTTCCTCACCGTCTACAGCAGCGCTGCGTACGGCTGGAAAGCGCGGCGGGGTAAACAGCTGGCTCAGCGCGGTGCACGGCTGGGAAACACGGCGGGGCAAACAGCTCACTCAGCGCCGTGTGCGGCTGAAAGCGCGGCGGGGTACACAGCTGACTCGCTGTTCACCTTCCAGCGGCAGTTTGTTTTTGGTGTCGCACAGTGTTTCCAAATGCCGATTTTTTGGCCAAAAGTCCTTTTTTTCATCGGAATGTGATGAAATTCTGTATGGTAAGGTTTTTTTGGTCGCTGATTTTGAAAATGCAGTTTGTTTTTCAAAATTCAAAATGGCGGACCCAAAATGGCCGCCATATTTGTTTAAAAATCGCTTTTAACAAAAACGATTCAGTGTACTGAATTTGTATGAAAGACACGAATTTAAAAATGAAATTGCATTTTCAAAATTCAAAATGGCGGACCTAAAAAAATTTTTTTTTTTTTTTTCAAAAAAAAAAAAACAAAAAGAGGGGGTAGAAAACATACAAAAAAACATTAAGCAATGCAAAAATTTTATTGTTAATTTAACAACATACATTGTTAAATAAAACTACTTTTAACTACTTCTTTTCGTTGAGGGTTCTGTCAGATAATTCTGCAGAAACAAGTAACTTTAATGCTTCTTTTGTCATATTTTTCCCTTTCTTATTTCTAATTTATCGCATTCCAGTTATTAAAGGATCTGCAGATGTCAGGAGCCAATGGAATACATTTGGCATAGTTTTTTCTCTAGAAATTTTGAGGAAAAATGAGGAAACTAAAATGGCGGTTGCTCGCGCTAGAGCACCTAAGAGCAGCCAAATGCATAACCAAATTAAAGCTGAGTATGTCCTCTTTACGATGAATATAAAACCGCGGAGGCTTTCGGCGGCGTTTTCAACTAAACGTCTCCACGAACATTGTGCAGAGTTTAAAAAAACGCGATTTTACACGGTCAAATTCCGAGTGCCCTTTATGACATAAAATTAACGACTTTTTGAAAGAAAAACATTAGTTTACAATATACATACCTTGGGGAAGAATACCCAAAAACAATTTTTTCAAAAACTTCACTATTTCACTAACTATGCACTATTAAATTTGACTCCGTCAGCAGGGCAGCGAGCGCTCAAACATCCAGCTGCGACGAACTCTGTTTTCAAACTGTTCCCCTGCCTCCGGAAATACACCTGGAAACTTATCCTTTTGCAGAATAACGTCCCAAAGTGTCCTCTACAGGATCCCATAGGAAAAAAACCGGAATGCCGACCTTCGATTTTCGAACTTTTGGCCAAAAAATCGGCATTTGGAAATACTGTGCG
This sequence comes from Eutolmus rufibarbis, assembly GCA_963920795.1. Lineage (NCBI taxonomy): Eukaryota > Metazoa > Arthropoda > Insecta > Diptera > Asilidae > Eutolmus > Eutolmus rufibarbis. The sequence continues at coordinate 35,674,593 of OY987205.1, forward strand.
TCGGTGATTTTTAGTTTGGGCGTCCGAAAGTTGGCTCAAAAACGAGCTGTGCGCGGCGGAAATTATACAACCATTTTGCACCAACTGAAATAAAATTGCTTCTGATTTCACATTCTTTCCTTTCATTTACATTTTCTTTCAACGCCTTCATGTTAAAGTGCGACAGTTCGCACGGGCCAACTAGTACATATAAAAATTCTTAGTGTTTGAAGAGTACCTACTAATAAATTCGTTTTTATTTTTTTTTAAACACTAGTTTAAGACACCTTTCGAAGAAAATAAAGCTAACATATTGAAGAATCAGAATTCCCTTAGACGAAGATAATATAAATGTAATATTATAAATTAATTAGTATGAGGATAATGCATATGAGTATATGGCGATGATTATGTGCAAGAAGTGTAGCCCTAGCCTTTGTAAATACAACAACTTCCGCATTTATTAATCGATTCCGTCCAAACTTTGCCTAGCTATTAATGGATCTTAATCTTAGACAATCAAATTTCCGAATTGAGACCATGGGCACAATATTTCCCATATTTCAGAACCAGTTCAAGTTTGAAAATTTGGAAAAGCGGATATGCTTGTGCTTACTAATGTATGTATATTAATTTGATTTTGTTGCCATGGTATATCCATTATTCTTCAATGATTTCAATCAACATTTGCCTTTTTCGAGCTTAACATCGCAGTTCGTAATTCATTTTATATCAATCCCGAATGTGTTAAATATACCTAATTTTATTATTATTTTTTTTTTTTTCATAAACAAAACCTATGCTTTTAAATCTGTTCGCAATATTGGGGTTTTAAGAAACATTCATCTCATAACGTCCGTTTTTGAGTAAAAGAGTCAAAGAAAAACGTTATCAAAGCTCTATTCTTGAAGAAAGTGCAAAATATCAACTTTTGTCTAATTTGTACACTATTCTTTGGAAGCTTAATGTACATCTTCAAATAAAAAACAACATGCATAATGAGAGGCTTTTCTAATTAAGCAGCAAATTTTCACTTCCTACTCACTTTTCTCCGAGCGAGGTGAGGCTTGTATTAATTTATATAATTGTCTGTTTTGTTCCATGTTCTGTTTTTTGTTAAGTTTGAGTAATAATATAGTTGACAATCCAAGGTTGTGACAGGGTCATTTTAGTTTATATTGATCTCTGTCCAACCTTCACCTTATTTGGGGAACTCCTACCTTACAAAGGCAAAAATCGAGTTATTTGGGTTGTATTTAACCAATGAAGTCCCGCACGCAAACAAATCAACAAAAGACAATTTTACTTACATTTAAGATTTTTATCTAGTAGAAATTTCACTTCGAGTTGAAGTATCCAAACATCGCATTAAGAGCTATCGAAATTGAAGTGCTTATTATGCTAACAATGGGCGAAGCTTATCAGAAGTGCCTACTGCCCTATCCTGGCCTTCCTCTGCAAGAAACATGACTTAGTTTCACATCAAAAAACTACTTAGCATTCAATTGCTGAAGAGGAGAGAACCAGAAGCACCCTTGATTGGGGTTTAGGGCCTTGTGGTGCTGGTTAAACACATCGAGCGACGTGAACCCCGATAAACGAAAGGGTTAAACTCTGAATAAGCGTAATGGTTTCAGGTACTGTTGCACAGCACCTGGTTGCGTGTCCACCAGCAATTAATTGCTAAAACCCTTGAAAAAATCTTAGACTTGCATGGCAAGGATGATTTTTGTAAATCAAATATTCTTAGACGCGTTGCGGTGGTATGGTGCTCTTTTCTTTCACTGGAAGTGAGTATTTTGCAAGAATTTTAGACTATAGGTAAAATGAAGTGCAAAAACGACGGTAGGACAGGATGTGAATAAAATTTTATCGACGTAAAAAACACATATATGCATAAAATACTGGAAATATGTGAACATGTTCACATCCTCCCACTTTGATATTAAATTATGTATTTTTCCCTTCGGAAAACGAAGCACGGCTAGAAGCCACAATTCACTCAGGTTCTAAGTGAGTGGGTATCAAGTGTCCAAAATATTTAGAAATGTTGCTGCTTCGATTACGCCCGACTGAAACATCCATATATGTTTAAAATACGGAACGCTGAACATCCGTGAAAATATGTGTAGCTACTTTCGTATAAGAATTTTTGAGGCATTCAGTAAATTTCTCGCAAACCCTCCGATATCTGCGGAAAAATGCAAGAGGGATGGTGCTTAGTCAGGAAATTGTCATCGATTTTTTAATTTCAATGAATTTAATTGAACAGTGAATGAGCGGTTTTAAATAATGGCCGAGCCCCGACTCATATACCTAAAATAGCCCCGAATTCGTCGGGGCCATTCGAAAGGGCAATTCCGCAAGGATATTGCGGTGGGGCAATCAATAATTCCCACTTTATCCACACTATCAGTAAAAACAAAGAAATATTGTGTAAGTCCTTGCGAAAATTGCGAATCAATAGCTAGAAAGAGCCGGTGGCGACGGCGACGACGACGACCGACGGTGTGGAAGCAGGCACTCGTCCCGAAAAAAAGACGCAGAGGCTAATTCGAAAGGTCTATATTTATGCAAATTTATTAACGCTAGTTTAGTCTGGCCATAAAAACTGCTCGATTGAAATCCGATATGCTGCCTGGCGGAAATGGTATCTTACAACTAAATTCGGCTCCCTACATTTTGACGGCGGGATTCCGATTTAACTGAGGCGTTTTCACCAAATAAATTTCGTTAGCGTGACTGAAATTATGAGGATTTTCTGCAAGAAAAACAGCTTTTGTGGTGAGGGTTATAAATCGCCATGAGTGAGCTCCACGTCCATTTTTCGTCAGCGACCACCTTTGCAGGACATTTTGTTCAATAGAAGGAAGAAATTATAAGTGACCTCTGGCCTCCAGAACTCCACCATTGCGATTACGAAGTACAGGAGCTAATATACCAACTGTGATTTATGAGCCCTTGCTTAGATACCAAACTAAGGGCACATCAAGGACGTACTTATAGCTGAAAGCCTTGTTATTTTCGTACTTCCTTTGCCTACAGTGATGTCATGGCGAGAGCATTTATATTTGTCGCAACTATTGATAAGAATAATTCGTTGATTGATTTATCAAGAAAAGCCCTTATTATCCTGCGTTAGGGTGGAGAGGTCTTAATTATAATTCGCAAATGTCAAGGGTTCTCAAATCAATCAGCATCAAGGTAAACCCTTGGGTTACAGTATCGACTTGAACTTGCATGCACCTAATACGAAGATTACTATGGTAATTTTCCAGAATATTTAGCAGATATTTTCGGATAGATTGAAATCTTTCTTTTAGAGTTAATAAATACCGTCAATCAAACTTTTAGCAGTCTCCAGCATATATGGAAATTGAACTAATTTTGATTAGCTTTTTTTTAACATAGCCCCATAGCGACTTTTTTTAACATATGTAGCCCCATAGCGACTTTTTTTTAAAAATATGTAGTTAAAGTTTTGAATGGTTGTCGAAACATTAGTGAATGAACTACATAATTAAAAACATACGAATTTTATTTGCCGTTTTATTGCATGTGTTATGCTATTAACTTAATCTAAATAGACTCAAGTTGACGACTTACTCAATATTCAATGTATTTTCTTAATATTAATAAAAGGTAAGTGTGTTCAATATGATTTTCGAATTTTCATGAGACCATTTTAAAAGATGTCATTTCAGATAAAAAAAAAATATTTAAATCCTATTTGGAAAATGTGGTTTCTGTCTTAGAAATTGTAATTTTACGACAATCTATAGATTAAAATATGTAAATATACTTGCATATATACTGTAATGTGCATTAAAATTAAATTAAAATTAAATACATAATATTTATTTTTGTGTGTTTATTTTCCTTCTTAATATTTATGTTCGAAAACTACTGAATATATTTTAATCCAGTTTCCGCCATTGGTTAGGTTGTCTTCCGAGGACGATTGTCATAGTATGATTAAAAATAATTTAAGAAATTATATGTATAATACAAAAAATTATGGGCGACCGGAAAATGTTCGGTGACACCACAGAAAAATGAACCTGGACTACAACAAACTGTCATTCAAGATGAACAGCGAATGAAGTGCTCTGCAATGAAAATTTTTATAAAGAATAATTTACATATATAATCTGTTTTGCAGGAAATTTTAAGATCTAAAATTTATATAGTAACGTCCAATAACTTCCGAGCAATGGAAAGCGAGATTTTCATAACCTTTGACCTTGAATATCTACAACGCTCTATGTATTTTTGTATACCAAAATCTAGCTCACTGTGATGTTTTTAAATGTGGGAATTGTATTTATACCTAAAATTAATGGGCTATATAATAAAAAACCGGCCAAGTGCGAGTCGGACTCGTACCATTGACTAGGTAAACAACAGTAGGTACACAAATTTCATATTGTAACCTTTTTTTCGTTTCTATTGATATCGAGCAAAAATAGGCAAAAAATGGCGTTTTTTGTATGGGAGCCCCCCTTAAATATTTATTTTATTTTAATTTTATTATTTATTATAAAAGTAAAAATACAACTGAGTATTTTGTGAATATTTCAAGTGCCTACTTGTTGCCATTATTGATATCGAGCAAAAAAGGGCAAAAAAATCGCGTTTGTTGTATGGGAGCGCCCCTTAAATATTTATTTTATTTTGTTTTTAGTATTTGTTGTTATAGCGGCAACAGAAGTACATCATTTGTGAAAATTTCAACTGTCTAGCTATCGCGGTTCTTGAGATACAGCCTGGTGACAGACGGACGAACAGACAGCGAAGTCTTAGTAATAGGGTCCCGTTTTTACCCTTTGAGTACGGAACCCTACTCAATGGATTTCATAGCACATTTCAATTTTTTTATTCATTAAAAGAAATATTTAATTATGAAGAAATTCAAAGAGAAAGCCCAGGACCAAACGACCCAAGATAAATTGATTTTTTTACATATTTAGACCATATGATATATTACATCGCATGGGGAACAAAAGAGGCCTCTCAAAGTGCAGACCAACACAAAAGCTCCCACTTGGCTATAAAAAGACTTCTTTCATTTCTTCCAATTTTAGGCAAGCTTACCCTGAAGGGGGTTTCATAAATATTAAATAATAATACTTTTTTTTTTTAATGAAAGAAACCATTCCAACATATGCACACCTCCCGCATGTAGCTAGGAGCCCAAGACACATGTCGTGAATATCTTTGATTTTTTAAGGAGCTACTTGTTGCAATTTTCCTGCTCCTTAAGGGATTTCAAAAACAACTGCCAGCACAAGAACTGCAGCAATCAGTGCAGGATAAGAGCCCAGGACAAAACTTATGGTGTATGTTAAACATTTTCTGAATTTAAAAATATTCAAGTCGCTAAACTTACGATTTTATGGTGCAGCGCTGAAAGTTCCCGCTCCGTCACTCTCCGGCTGGCGGCTTCCCGTCTGCGCTGCCGAAATTGACTGTATTTGTAGGCGAGGATGACTCCGGGAAGGGCGAGGGCCTCGAGAGGAGATTTTCGTCCAAAAGGCATCTTGCTGCTGTTCTGCTGGGCAAATTCCTCAGTTGGTACAATGGGAAATGTTTGCACAATTTTTTAATTTTACTTCACACACATTTATTTATCTTTTTCCTCTTTCTCATATTTTAAAGTATTCGGACTTAGAACTGTGTCAGCACCAAAATCGTTTCAGGGGACTGCCCGAAGGGCATTTTTCTATTGTTGGAAAGTAACAGGAGTCACATGCTGCTTCACCTTAAAGCTACAGTTTATTGGACAGCTTAAAACATTTTGCGGTTGAATTACAAGTTGCACTCATTTATTTATTTCTGAAACACTGAATTTCAGCACTAAAGAGTGGAGGTTTCTGATATCGCCAATTAACCGATTTAGGTCCTAAAAAAATAACGAATAATGACTCATTATTGTATAAATTTTATCCAAACATTCCAACTACTATTATGAAATTTAAATTTTTTGCACTATTGTTATAATTATTTATCATACCATAAACCAGAAACTATTGTATTTATTTTGAAGGTCCAAGGTTAACTTTAAATGCCTAAATATGATATTACAATAATGCAAAATTTGGGCTGTGAAAAGTTATTTTAATTTGAAAAACTGCTTTTAAAAAGAAAACAACATTGGCTTCGTCTTCTTTGGTTTTTCATTTAAATACATACCATATGTATGTTGGTCATGATAAAGTTAGTTTAATTTGTAAATTAGAATGATTAATTAATATAATTTAAATTTAGATATTAATACATATCATGTAAAAATAAAATTTTAATAAGTGATAAAACTCAGAAATATTAAAACAAGGATTCATGTGAGTTTTCGAAATTTGAATCAATATTCCTTAAAGGAATAAAGGAATAAAGGAATTCCCTATTACAACAGTGTGCCGAAATTTAAGCATTTTTGACGAATTGTCTTTCAAAATGTATAACATGTACTCTATAGTGAATAGGTCATAAAAAAAAATTAATTGCGCTGAAGCAAGTGATTGCAATCCTCTAGGTGATCTGAAATAAAAACTTCAAAGAGATTCTTAATCTTTATGAGGAAAGCCATCGTTCCCACCTTAATTATACATTTTATAAATTAAAAAATTAGCGGAGTATTTTTCAAGCGTTTAAAACAATACAGTTTCTTGCACCATAATTGGGACGAAAATATAAGACAAAACTCAAATATTATCCTGATTGCAATACAGACGGAATATGCTCCTAAAATTTCAACCTGATTGCTCAATCCGATATTCAGAAATTACCTGCCCCAGTTGTAAAGATGTCATTTTGAGAAAAATGCTTTCAAAGCTACTTTGAAGCGCTGAGTCGTATATTTTAAAATTGACTACTATGCTAACGGTGGGATATTATTTTTATGGGTAAATACTATATTGAAAGAAAATTCAAAATCGATTTTTTTGGACCCGCCACACTGTAATAGCCGCTTAATACACAATAATCGAAATTTTAATTGCTATAGAACGTAACAAAAATCGATTAAAGTAGGTGTATGTACTTTGTGATGTTTGAAAACAAAATTTGCATTTCTTATCTTGATAATTAAAACTCTGAGAGTATTTTATAAACAAATTCCTTTATGTAAGAATTAAACTCATTCGGTGGCATAAAGGTCTAGGTCTCCTTGGTATTTTGCATACAAACGATTTAGCTAAGTTCCTGGAAATCACATTGTCCGGAGTTACGTTACCCGATCTTTCCATGTATACTTACTTAAAAAGCTGAAACCTTAGACGCGTTTCCTTTTAAGTTACATTTAGAAAGATTAAAAGAACTTATGTAATATTTGATCAAACGATTGAGAAATAAATGTGGCCATGAATGAAAAGTTATTTCATACTTTCAAAAGTTTTAGTAATTTATTTTTCCCGTCAAATTCTCTGTCGAGAGTGGTGTATTTTAGTTCTGTTTCAATTTGGGGTGTAGGTATCGGAAGTAAAAAAAGCAAAAAAACAAGAATATTTGAGTCTAAACTCTAAAACACATAACCTATTATACACCCCGTTTTGGTAGGGTTAAAAGCTTCAAAGGGATTCTCAAGAAAATTTATTTGATTTAAAGAAAATCATAGAAAACTGGCGACGTTTCTCCCGCTGCCTCTAATTATGATATTTTGGGCCTAGCCCATCACAATGGAAAATGCAAATTAAATTTAAGTGTAGATTTAATTTTATACTTTCTTCATATGATGTATTCGCAACGTTTCAAGATCAATTTTAAGCTTTGTTCGAGTATCATGCGTCACGTCATATGATTTACAATAAAACTATGAATAGAACACTTTTGTGTAAGATGTCTCTACAAAACCAATGTTAGAGGAAAATTTTAAAAACTTATGGTGAAAATGTTACAAAAACAACTCCAAAAGACATAAAAAGGATAGTGTGAGAGAAAAATTGTACGTGCCTGACTTTGACAAAAACTTTATCTTATTATAGAGGCATAACTTATAACTAACTTTATGATTTATGTTACTACTTGAATATCCCTGGGCCCTGGATAATTTGTACACAACATAGCCGCCACTTTTAAAATATTTGTTCGATCCCCTTATGTTGCTTTAATCATAGGGACAGGTTTTAAACTTTTTAACAATAAAAGTGTCCCCTTTACACACGACTTTAAGCTACTAAACTTACTATAATTAAAATTTTAAAGTGTACAATTGACAAGCTGCGTTTTATTTTAAAGGGAGGTTTTGACTTTTAGGTTCATAAAACCAATAAACCTTATAATGATACAATACATATATATACTATATACATATTACAAGTGCATAATTATAAACAAGGGTTTAATATTGTTGTTTATGATAATATTTTTTCATTGTGATTTAACTACAATAAAAAACTGCTTTGCTGTAGGAAAATCATTGAAGAAAACGTAAACAAAGATTAATTCTATACCAATAAGTCCAATTAAAAAAAACTTCAATGATTTAAAAATACTCAAGGTAATAATACACCGTAAGGTGAATATTGGTATATTTTTATCTGGTATTACTTATATTTAAAACATTTTCTTAAGGAGTAAATGTATGCGGGAACCTCGGAAAGAAGAATAAAAATTTGTGAATGGGTGCAAAATTAGATTCCTTATGTGCTAAAATTATACCATGATTAATATTAAACATATCTTAAAATACAGTTTGGTGTACAAATTAGTAATAATTTTATGTTAACGCGAGGTATGTTTAAGCATATCTTGCTGGTATTACTCGCTTTAAGGAAAAACAGAAGATATTAAAAAAGATGCAAGGCTTTAACCAAGAAACATCAAAATTAGTTTTAGTTCTATCTATAAAATTCTGAATTTTGAACGAATTATAAAGTTTAAATTTCATAAAGCGTTACATACCACTCTAGAATATACATAGTGATCATATATGTATGTATGTATTATAGTAAGAAATGAATTAGGAGGAACTGTGCAATTTTAGCGTAATTTATAAAATTCTTGTTTCCACCAACTTTACAATGAAAGAATCCTGATCGACCAATAATAATATGTATAATTATAATATATATCTGGTGTAATACATTTGCACATAAATGTTTTTAGCGCTTACCATTTGAGTTATATTTATTCCAATGGATAAGTTAATATCATTTCGAACATACAAGTTCTTTGAAAGTTTTTTGTAATTCATTGGAACACAAATAGTAATTCAAATGTGTTTATTACCTTTTCTTTATGATTATATATTTTACACAATTTATCCTTGGAATATTTACGTTTATTATCCTAAAGGTATTAGTAAAATACATCCATACACCGATATTTAAAAGGCACCGAAAAGAAATGGGCTCTATCCCTCTATCATGAACCTAGTTATTTAGAGTAATTTAATTTTAAAGGAGTTATTATATTACTGAATACTATCATAAAATTATTTGAAATAACTTTGAAATATAAATAATTTCCTTGTTTTATTAAATGCTGGATAAAATAGCATACACTGATAAAAGAGACTCCATCCTATGTACATATTAATATGCCTATTTAAATATGTGAAATCAGTATATCAAAAATTAAGGTGCTTGAAAATTGCACCATATACAAAGAGGGAAGCTGTTTAACATAATTTCCTCAAAACCGAGTTTTTCTTCCATTTTCATAAAGACGTGCATTAGAAGATTATGAAGGCCAAATTTTAATTAAAAATTTCAGAAGTTAGTCTAGTTTTCAAACCACTGTGGAATAATTTATAGCCTCTGTTCTTTTTTATACTTTTCAGTTAAAATTAGTGGAAACATTCAACAATAATGATAAAGTTTACATTATTATGTGTTTTTGCATATTACAATTTCGAATATACCACATGTATTTTATTAATTTAATGACCGGTATTTAAGTACTAAACTTGGTTTCGTGACCGTATCCAGAAAATTTAATTCAAATTCACAATAAAAAGTGCTCCGTACTCCAAATGCCAAGGTAGAGAATGTTTGACCGCAATTTCCATTTTATTAGGAAATTAAGTCGTACTCAGCAAATTCAATCTAAAGTTCGTATAATCGTGGTATAATTTAATGAAAGTGCTTTTGAGCTTTCAGCAATGCGATTAACCATTAAGTTGGTTCGGCAGAATCATCAACCCCGAGCCCTTCTGCCTCCAGCCCATCGCTCATCGCCCAGGCCCTAGGCGCTAGGGTCTAACTAAAGGGCGCCTTTTGTTCACTGGTACTAAACACGCCAATGTGAACGCAGCCGATACATGTTAACACTCATGCCCCTATGCAAAATCCAAGGATGCTGCAGATATGCTGCATTTAATTAAACTGGCCACAGGGTTTCATCGCATAATGAGCATTGTGCTCGATGAAACCCCATTGTTTACTTGCAAAAGTCGGTAAGTGGGGCTGATAGTGGTCATAAAATTATATCGTGACACTTATATCATGCAATGAATTTCTAGTAACGCAACTTGCATTAATTTAAATTGGCCTTTGTGATAGAGAGTAAAGGTCATCTCAATTTAGAATCTCAAAAATATTAATTTTCTATTCATCAAACACACTCGACTTGCAAATTACAGATATTAAAATTATTTTCATCCTTTTATATTAAAACTTGAACTTGCATATCACTTATTAATCACACGTTAACACTTGTCCTCAAGGTACATCACATCACTTAAAAAGCGACAATATTTTTTTCTTCCCGCAGATCGGGGAAACATTAAGTTACTAACTTTAGCTTATACCGGGAAATGCTCACTGTGATTTTCACCCTCTTGCGAATTTTTATTCTATAAAATTGTGCAACGAGGGCGAATGGGAACAAAACTGCAATTACTTCCGTTTTTCCTCAAGTAAAAATGGTATAATCATAGTGTTCTCGGACCTTGTTTTGGTTTCCTAATGAACTAAAACTGAGCACATCAGGTATTGCAAAAAAAAAACTCGGAATCGAACCTCCTCCCAAAGACCTCTTGTTCCTGACTGGAAGGATACGGGCACTTTTACGAGGGCCAACGAAATCCTTGTTCTTCATCTGCAAACTTTTTCCCCTACTTTTGGAGCTAAATGAGTTCCGTAGTAGATTTTAGGCAGCTGAAGTAATATTTGAACATACTTGAAGAAGTTCGTCATTATTTCAATCAGATTATAAAACCTATACAATTTATAATAAAATAACATAAAATATGGTTTTTTTATCATACCATCTTCACATTTCTTTTTAATGTTCTAGTCTAGTTGTAAGGAAAAGAAAAAATAAATTTTGTAAAAGGGCATAAATTGTAAATGTTTTCAAAAGGATTCAATCGTTTAGAGTCAAAACCAATAACATTTAAACTTGTAGTAGGTATCTAAAGGTAATTCCATTATTATTCAAATTATTTCAAAAACTATGCGATTTTATTTTTAAATTTAAGGACTAATATTCCTATTGATTTTACTTATTTGATGCTAGCTAATAACAAAACAAGAACAGATGTGTTCCCCGAGATATTTTAACCTAAGACTATGTGTAACGCGACGGTTTTCCGACCCGATTTTCTCCATATTCCCACCGTCTAATATGTACATATATTACAAATTAGTTATTTCAAACTGGGTTATAAAACTTTCATGAAAACACCACGAAACAAACTCCTTATTTAAGTTTTAATCTTTTTATCCTTGAAAGTTTTAAAATAAAAGGTTTTGCAAAAATATGAACATAGGAAACGTATGTACATGCATATGTATGAAAAGGTCAAGGTATTTTTTGTTTGTTTACTTAATGTTTATTTGCATAAAAATATTGCCAACAGGAAAAGTACCTTCGGAGCTTAAAACCTCATTACAAACGAACTAAGAACGAATTTCAACCAATCATGACGTCAATTACCTATTAGATTTTCTTTTTTCATATCCATTCTTTGCTAGTCAAAAATCGCCGACGTTCAAAAATTTAATAATGTAAATTACCTGCATATTTGAAATAAATAAATATGTATCAATTGATAAAATGAAAACTTTTATTATTTCATTTTGGTAATTTGATGGACTAGACTATTCCTCAAACACAACGATTTAGGGCATTTTTTATTAGCTAATTAACTTTCAATTTTCAAATATATAATATATAATTGCATCAATTTTTTAAGGGGATCCGGTTTGGTCTAGCACCCGTGAATTTAAGGAATTTGTAGTAGGTATTTTTTTTGAAAGTGAAAATAATGAACAATGGTATTTAAAGTTTTTAGGTATATTATAATACTCAAAAAGCATACAAAAACATTTTTATAATTGTCAAAAAAATATTTTAGTTATTTAAAATATGGCGCTGAAGATGACGCCCTCAAAAAAATGGACCTGGGCGGTGGGTGATGTTTTAGCTCTTTCAATTATCCGAAAAATAAAAAACAAGAAAATTATTAATCTATATGAGTGTAACTATCGCCGGAACCAGAAAACAAGAAAAAGAATTGTTTTTGACAAAATAGCGCGTTCTTGAAATTTGAATATCGAAAACTGACTATTTTTCATTAGTTTTTTTACGTAAAAAATAAGAAGTTATTAAAATAAAAAAATTTTGGTGTTTGGTTTAAAATTTGAGATGATTCGGATGAATAGTTTTTTCTTGTTTTCCTCCCGCCGTCCATTCATGAGGCGGGCCAACCTTTCGCTACCTGCTATAAAGGCTGTAGAACCTAAAATACCGTCAATATCATTACAAAAATTGAACAGTATATTCTCGAATCGAAAGACTACTTTCGAAATATTAAAAAAATCAAAAATCGATTTTTTGAAAATTCTAGACGACCCTTAAGTTAATACCAGTCAGTAGTGAAAATTCAAATTCGAATATGTAAATACTTCACAAAATAGGGGCTGTAAAATTGTTGTAGCCTATGAGTACCTACCAAAATTTCACGTCCGGCACCGGGTAGAAGCATAATTAATACTAGTAGATGTATTAATTATGTACATATATATGTATGTATATGGTACAATGTAAGTAAATGGGCGTGAGATTCCAATTATTTTTGTCAATTAAACAAATCCTTCATAACTTAAAATGAATAATTTCAGTATGAAGCTTTATAGCATTAGTTTAAGATTAAGTTTAAACAAAATGCCAAATGTGTTTCGTATTCTGGACAGAAAAAAATGTTAAAAGCTAAGAACTAGTCCTCAGAAAGGGCTTGTTTTAGTACTGCCCATGTTGCGATTATATGCAAACATAAACTTCCACTGTAATCAATAAATTATTACTGCGCATATGCACCGCTGGAACCTCATCCTGTTGTTTGTGTCACCGCTGACATTCGTTCCCTCCTTTGTCCTGGCATCCTCCTCCAGTGTGTGACGTCAATCGCTTTTTTGCACATAATGCAACCTGGAATAACGCATCTCATCCTCATCTGAAATCGCATCTTCATCCAGTGCACTTTAATGCATTTTGCACGCAGGACCATACCATGCAAAATGTTTTCCGGTTTTTGGATCAAGTAAACGAAACTTGTACTTTTCACGTGCCAACATTTAGACAAATAAACCAGAACACTTGTTTTCAGTATTTTCGCAACTAAAAATTATAGTAAAGGTACTATGGCATGTGTGGGAAAAATAATATTGGCACAATGCCCAAATGGGGCAATAAATAAAATCTGTTGGTTTTATCCTTGATAGTGCAAACATTTGCTTATCGCAGTGTCGATTTTCTGCCGAATCACTTCTTGTTGTCCTAGAAGAAAGCAAACATTTTAAAATTTTAACATAGGTATTTTTATTTTGAAGTAGATACAAATATATGACACAATAGTATAATTAATTTATGTTATATCAAAAATATTCAACACAACTAACTTCTTTCAAATAAATTCGACAGGTGTACTTATCTTTCCTTTTCAAATAATATGACTCAATCTTCCATATACAATTTAATAATTCATATAGACATAAGCGCTGCTTTTTATGAAAAAAACTTTCTTTAATTTATATTATTTCACCATTTCCCTATTTAGAATATATGTACTCCTAAAGTGCAATTGAGCCCTTTGAATGGATTGCAAAGTATCTTTTATCTAAAACGAAGCTTTGCAGCCACCCTTCATTTGAGAGCACTTTGCACGTGCAATTTCTGGAATGTTGGAAACGCAATTGACGTCACACGTTCCAATGTGCTTGTGACATCATTTCCCCATTCAAGTATGTGAGGGTTCATGTGTTTCTAGTTCAGTTCAAAGCCCATTCACTTAAGCTTAAGCAATGGAATATGACCTAGCGCAGAATTTACACAAATATTATTTATCTTAAGAAAATATTAAAAATTAAAAGAACTGTGCTCTGCATGTTTATGTTGTATTATGTTTCAATAACCAAAGCCTCCACTCCGCGCTCTTACTTTATGTCCAACCAACAGCTTCCCACATCTATTTTCTTTAATTTATGTACATACCTACTTTGGGGTTACACCAGTGAGCCTGCCTGAAAATAAAAGGTATTGTATTGAAAATCCAATTTAAGGGCCATTATCATATGAACATTTTTAATACATTGCTTTTTAAAATCTGGTTCTTACTTAGGTTACATGCCCTGAATCCAGTATTATCTCCAAGTTTTCGTTATAGGGGTTAAAAGTGCATAAAATCGTATTTTGGTCATTTTTATAAAAGAGCTCGTAAAATGCGCCAAATAAAAGCTTGAATCTTTATTTACAGTTTGTACGCTAGTTTTTAAATTAAGGATTCATGATTTTTTTTATTATCCCTTAGTGCCGTGATGGTGGAAACTCAAATTAAAAACTCGTAAGTGCAAGCTTTCGAATGAGCCCTTACATTCATTATTCGTGGAAATACAGAAATTTGAAAATGACGATATTTTTTTCAATTTTTTGACTGATACATACATAACATATGTACATAAGTAGGGTAAAGAAGAGAGCAGGCGTGAAATTTTTAAAGATTACGATTTTTGGAGCTCTTGGGAATTTTTCCTGGGATTAAACCTTAACATCAATATAAACATTTCAAAATTTTAAATTATTATTGGAAATTCACGATAGTTAGAAAAAAATATTAAAGTCTACTTTTCCCCCCAGAAAATCATAAAAAAATATCAATAACCTTCCGAATAAACAAATTCATCGTTAGTTTGTGAAAGCTCTTTAAAGATTTGATAGCCACAGTGGCTAACAATTTCCGCTGATCAAGGTTTGCAGAATACGATTTTTTAGTCAAGGGGTTCCACAGTGGCTATGATTTTTAGCCACTTATTTATAGCCACTCCACTAGTGGCTATTCTGTAATTAGTAGAATAGTGCCCATTATCTATTACTTATATTAAGTTATCGGTTTATGAAAAAAGAGTGAATTTTTAGGAAAGATATATTTATAAAAATTTTTAAGAGTCACGTACATATATACGTAAAATACAGTAATAGTAAAAATTACATACAATAATAAAAACAGCATTTTTCAAGAAAAATATGGGTTTAAATTAACCTATAGAGTGTCTTTTAGCAAATATCTTGTTCAATTAGGATGTTTCCATTTGACGAAAGCACTAATATTATAGTATTATATTAGCAAAATGTTAAAAAAATATTTTAAATTTTTTAAGCAAACAAAACTAACTGACGAAGTCTGCTTCTGCCAATATGAATTGCTGATAATCGCATAATAAAACAAATAGAAACTTTCTGTTCCTAATTCCTAATTGAAACTTAAATTAGATCTCCAAAGTTTTTTTTCTTTTAAAATGCTAGACATAAAATTTGTATTTAGCAGCGAAGTATTGATGATGCATTTAACCACATTTTGCCATATTATTTTGTTAGTACATATCTAGGTACCACTTAATATTCAAGTAGAAAAAAGGTAATATAATACATATACATATGTATAACATAACTTTCTTTATCGGTTATGATTATGTTGCCTTCCCTGCTTAAAACCCACTCTAAAATACAAAAACAAATATCAAATATTTTCAGTATTACGGAAGGGCAGCTCAATTTTTTAAAGATTCTTCGTATTTAACACCGGCATTAAGCATTGAAGAAAATTTACATTCAATGCTAAAATTAGAATTAGAACACTTCTCTGTATATTATTTATAATTATGACACAGCAAGATGGCTCATAATTTAGCAATATTATAAAACATACTAAATTTCTTAAAATTTTTTGTTGTTCTTATCTTCTTGTTGTAAACAGTCTTGAAAACGGATATCAAGTTTAACAGTGGAGAAATGCCAAGGTCAATTTAAAATGTTCTGGAATATGTATTTCATTTTGCATGACTTGAAATTTATTATATGTGCAATATGTACATATATGCACATTTAAAAGAAACCGGCCTACCATGTATGATGTAACATTATCATAATTATTATAATCTTCTTATCCAGATTTAATGTAGGCCTTTTATATATAAAAGGGTGTACATTATTTTAATTAATTAAGTATATTTATTATGTTTTTTACCTATATTTTTATATATTTTTTTAGCGAAGCGAGATCTGAATTTTATATATTTCTAGCAGAAAGAATTTCGGTCGAAATTCAGAATGAGGCCAATAATAGTCTTCAAGAGTGTCAAGAGCTACCTCCCCTAATGAATCATCGGACATGATTTATTAATCCTAAATGAATGAATCAACGACGAGCTTCATTCACGTGACCGAGTTGAGTTGAGTTGAGTAGATATTCCGACAAGTTTCCACACGACAGGCTGTGTCTCGAAGAGTGTCACACCCCAAAATCCGTTCCTGAGTGCCTTCAGAATTACTCACTGTCCGGTTAGTTTGATGCGATGACAAAATCCGCGCAGAACAACGCAAAAGAGAGAAAAGGCAATTTTACAGGAAATTAAGTTCCATTACCTTTTGTCACGGAATAAGGGTCCAACCGACAATTAAGTCAGCAAATCGTGAATTCCCCAAGGAAGTCCGTTATTTAATTAACTATTTGCCTGAGGAGACCACCAACTTAGTTATGGGCGGTAAAAGTTTGTAGGTTTTACGCGGAATTTGGTTTTGAAATTATTACCGAACAATAAAAGAGTATGTAATTCGGAATCGGAACATATTTAAGCTACAGGTATAAAATAAGATATTAAAACCTTTTCGTTAGAACAAATAGAAAAATAAAGAAAATAAAGCATATTATTCTGTGTACACACAATTGTACATATGTATGTATGTGTCATTCCGTAAGTAAAGGGCTCATTTGGCCGATCACAGTTTTCTCTAAAAACGCGTTTTAAGTGAAAAATCAAAAATTTTTTTTTCGCAGTTTTTTACATAGTATATAGTCAACTATCACGTGTTAAAATTGCAGAGCCTCAGGTGCACTCTGAGCGGCTAAAAATTTTATTTTTTTTTCAATTTTTTTCAATTTTTTTAGCAATTTTGAAAATTTTAAATTTTTAGTTTTTTAACTTCAAAATGATTTTTTTTCGCGAATTTTACATCTTTTGAGCTCGGACCACTTCTATTCGATTCCTTATAGGCTACTACATTGCGCTCTGGTCATAAATCATTTCAAATGGGCCCTTTACCTACGGAATGACACATATTATTTTTGTTCTATACAAGTAGATAATCTTCAATATATAATAGAATGAATCACCAAAAGAAAGTTATACTAAAATCGATTTGTTTTTTATACTTTATACTTTTAAGAATATTATTTAAAAACATTTATCTCCAAATATTTTACATGCTACAGATAGTACGAGTCGTTACTCCATTCAAAACGATTCTTTCACTTAGGTGTTGATGATTTAAAAAAAAAAAACAGTTGGATAGATTTTTCTCTTTGTAAGATATTCTACATATCAGTGATTATCGTCCGTAGTAGAATTAGTTATTTTAATAATTTCAATAACAATAAGAAATAAGACAACATGTTTCATATATTTACAGAAAAATCAATTTGTTCACCTTCATAGAACTACTTAAAAAACGAATTTCTTTAAGGGAATTGGTGATTTTAAAGAACTTGTACCTGAAAAGCCATAAATGTATTGAAAAATTGAAACGATGATAAAGTCAAAGGAACTAATTGTCTAGGTATTTAAATTGATATGCATAATTTTAATATTAATATTATTATACATTTTATTGTGAGCAATATAAACTAAAATTGCTAAAATCTCTAGTTCTCTGTAAGTTGTTGGCAGCACTCTACCCAATTCTTATTACGTACATACATACTTATATATATATGTACATTATGTATATACATATGTACATATAGAGGGTATTCGAAAATAGAAAAGCTATGGGATTTAAATTAAACTCAACACTTGAAAAAATGGCCCGAACTATAAAATATAATATATTGTATTAAATCGGTTTAAATAAAGACATTGATTAGATAAACTTTTTTAAAAACCATTGTAATCGATAATATTCGACTAATATTATTCACTATCTCAAACCTATTGCGAAAAAGATGTGATTAAAATTTGACCATGATATTCCGGATCCAATTGACCTTTCGTCAATTCACTCAACCTATATTACTTTTAAAAAAAACATTAATTAATCAAAGTAGCCGGTAGCGTGGGAACAAAATAAAATATATCTTAAAATCGATTTTGTTCAACCCATCGTAGTAATGCTCCCCCCTAATTTCTACAAAAACTTCTACGCCTCGGAAACCATCAGCTGCGGTGTCCGAGTGGTTAAGGAGATGGACTTGAAATCCATTGGGTTCTACCCGCACAGGTTCGAATCCTGTCCGCAGCGGTAGTGGGCTTGTGTGGAGCTTGTTTTTGATGAAATGTGTCGTTTAAAATTTGCAATATATACTAAAATTTTATTTTAAAAAAAAGATTTAAATATTAAAATAAAAATGAATCTCGATATTTATAGTAAGATACATTTAAAAACTCTTAAAAAATGTCGCTGCCAAGTAAGAAAAAATGAATTTAATTAGCGCTCTGCAAGTAAGATCGTATTAATTAGGTTTAGTCACAAATTAGTTATCCGCATCAATTCTAAAATTAAACCAAAAAATCTGACAAAGCAACTCCTTCGAGCCGGATTTGAACCAGCGACCTATGGATTTCAGCTTCAAGTTACGATCTACAGTCCACCGCTCTACCAACTGAGCTATCGAAGGCTTGTTGATAGCGGTGTTAAGAAATCAAGACATATTTGTGGCTTCATTATTAAATAGCTGAATTACATCCAAAATTTAATTTCACTTTATTCAGCTACAACCAACAGGCCGCATTTAAAACTACAGTTTCTGGAGTCAGCTGCAGAATAATGCAGTTGGTAAAAATCAATAAATTTTATTTTATATTATATCGGTTTGTCCTGCATTGGTGCACCATGTCAAGTAACTTTGAAACAACCTGGAGCCTTATTATGAGAAACGATACGAATCCTCAAACGAAACGAAAATAACAAGAAACGAAATCGCTTTCGTTTCACAAGAAACGATTGTTTCATTACTTAAGTTGCTATGCCACGAGTTATATCTACATTTTTCTTCATGTGATGGACAATTATTTCGTACTGCTTGCCCTTTGTTACTTTTTTCGATCTACACATAATAATATTAAATTATCGAAGTTATGCACGCTTCAAATATACATATGTATAGTATATAACACATACAAATTAAAATTGCACTTTTATGAACTATTTTACATGTTAAAAATACTTTCTGAATTTCTTTTAACATATTGCCGACACAGAAACGATGACTGAAAGCCATCGAAGCAAGAAACGGTAGCGACCGTTTCTTTTAGAAACGATTCCGTTTCTCGTAATACGGATTTGTCAATTTCGTTTCGTTTCTCATGATAAGGCTCCTGATTCATGGACGATTGTTTAACTTGTATCAAAATCTCTTCGGTGTCATGTAATTCAATCGAATGAAACGATAGTCCCGACAGACAACAACGACAAGGATAGTAGTAGTAATGAAAAAGACAATTTACGTGTAGAAAGGCAACAATTAAGGGATAAAAGTGATCCCAAGCAACTTTCAGAAAAAGGATAAGCTATTATTAAAATTAGTAAATATAGTTGAACAGTACATATTTCATATTTGCAGTTTCCCAAGAATTATTCTAACTTATAATGAAAAGCATTAATTTTAACATCAGTAATAGTACAACAGCTAATTCCTAACGTAAATAAACTTGCTACTGCACTAAAATTGCTTGCATTGCAACTGAAAGTTAGCAACCATCATCATTTTGATTTTTGTTCATGATCGCTAAGAAAACAATTTTATTAATAGAATGCAATTCAGTCGAATAAAATTTACTTAACGACTAAATTCTAGTCGTTTCAAATGTCCGAACTAGTCAAACGAATTTAACATGACACCATTTTTTGAAGTGGTCGATTCAAATTGCATGATACCACCCACTTCTATTAAGCTGAATTGTAGAATCGGATGTTAAAACACACTTCTTGAACGAGACCATTGACTAAGGGTTTTATATTACATTATATTCACATGGGAGAACATCTTAACTCTTATATTATAACGCTTAACACAATTCCACAGATAACCAAAGCTCAAAAAACAAAAATAAAGATATATTTTATAGATAAATTTGCTTAAGGGTCTATTCGTTGATTTTTAATTTTCGGGAAACGTGTGCAATCTAATCATTAATAATCCTTTTTATGAGTAAGATCTAAAGACTCTAAAGCTATGATAAGAATAAAGTGCTCTGAAAAATGATTATAATCCTCCCAAATCCTTTTGGCAAATTTCTTTAGCTAAGAAACGTATGCCAACTTCATTCAAAATATATTTGGGAAATACTTTTCTGCTATAGGTAGTTAAAAATCATGTGCGCTAAATAAAAGATTTTATTCGCTTTATTTCGAGTAAACCTTAATAGTGCATTTTTTGATTTTGATTTCTCTAACCTTAACTGTTGCTGCCGTAAAAGTTCGTATTATTGAAAATACTGACAATGAGATATAGAACCTTTTTCCTAATAAAATTGTTTGCGCGAAATTTAAAACTACAGAGTTAATACAGTCTTATCTCATAAGACAGTACGAGTAACGTTTAATTTCGTTTTGTACACAAACATAAATATCGAATGGGCTATAAAATTCCAACCGTATTTGTGGATAAAGCTCCTAAACTTACGGTATGATGTGAATAGAATAGTTTTCATAATTGATTTAAAACTACATATTGAATTTAAATAATAAAGAAGAAATGATTGACTCCTATTGTTAAAGTTGCATCAAGTGCGTCATGCTAATAAAATAAATTTAATATTTTTTGATAAAATACTGGAAGGGCAATTTAATATAAGTTCCCTTGGACGAGGTAAGATAAATTACGAATGAGGCCAATAGAAATAACTTAGCATTTGTGTTAATATAAAATCTGTTGCGCTGTTGTAAAGCATGCTATTGTTTAAAATTTGTTTGTATTAAGGTTACAAATAAACAATATGCATGTATAAGGGTTCATTAGAGACAAATAAAGTAAATACAAATAAATAAATTGAAAAATAAAACTCGAAAAATTAAGCAGTTTTTGCTACAAAGCATTTGCAGCAAGATTATAAATAAATAAGATAAAATTTAAAAAGTTATACAGGTTTTATACAAGTTTTAATTAAATTTGTTAATGTATTTCACTGATAAAATCCCATTTAAAAAGAAAGCAAGGGAAATAATTTATTTAAAAAAAGTCATACATTTAACAATATTCTCTACAACCTTTCAATAAATTAACGATTAATGGTAATAGATATAGGACAGTACAAAAATTGAGCTCTAACTAAGGTAAGAGTAAACGTTTATAAAAGTGGAAAATTTTTCTGGAAAATCATTGTCTTTTGTTGAAAAAATAATTTTATTTTAAAGTTAACAACATTCTACAAAGACTTTCAATAAAAAACGTGCGTTTGGCAATATTTGCTTATCAACAGTTAACTTGAAGGGTTACAATTATATAAAAAAAAAACTTTTAGAGTCTTACAGACAGTCAACAAAGGAACTATCTTGCCTAGCTATCTAGCATAGGATCGCTAGTCCGCTCCAATTCATCTAAAGTGTCTTCTGAACCGGATGCGGTGAGGTCAGATAGTTCGTCTAGGCACTTTTGCCTTTTCCGCACGTTCCAATGCAGGCACTCTGCGAGGGAGTCGAACCAGTCGGAAATTTGATCCTGAGCACATATACTTGGTACGGGGTATTTGGATGTTGTTACTCTTAAACTATCACCGTGGAATAGCTCCTGACGATTTCGTCCATCAAACGATACCCATGATGTGTTTCGGCTATCTGGAGATATAGAAATCTGGAAAAGAAAACACTAAACTAATATAGCTGTTCGGGTTACAATGATCAACCAAATCACCTTCAATTCCACACCGGCTGGAACTACGATAGGCCGAAAACTGAGTGAATGTGGACATATAGGAGTCACCATTATTGCCGGAACTGATGGATGGATCATTGAAGCACCTGCAGCTACTGCGTATGCAGTACTTCCTGTTGGCGTGGAAACAATAAGTCCGTCACCTTGCACCGAGGTTATATGCTTCCCATCTAGGAACAGATCTATATTGCTTAAGTACGGTGAGGGACCTCTATCAATGACGACCTCATTAAGAACCTATAAAAACAAACATATACGTCTGCTCTATTACATTTAATATTAAGAAAAATAGGATATACCAAAATATTGGTGGACGCCTTAGTAACGAGTGATTGTGGGCGCTCAGCGCCATTGATTTCTTCCGTAATTTCAGTACTATTATTATCTCTTGTTCGATCGCTTTTCCTAACAATAATACACCGTAGGCGGCTGCGAAGAGTTAGAGCTGCGTGCCCCTCTAACACATTTGTAACTTGCTCTTGAAAGTTATCAAATTGGAATGGTGTCAAAAAACCCAAAGACCCTAAATGAAACGCCATAACAGGCGGAACCGACTGTTGAAAAAGTAGCGAAGCATACAATAGCGTTCCATCACCACCTAAACATACTATAAAGTCAATTCTATCCGTTAGGTCATCCCTGCCATCCCTGTAATTAAGATATTATTAGTAGATATAAGCAGTGAAAAGAAATGAAAAGTGAACTTACTTAAATGTTACTAATTTGTCTTTGATGCTCTGAAAATTCTTGTCCTCCTGCAGTAAAGGATCGTCCAGAACAGCTCCTTCTACCCAAACGACCATATGCTTTTCCTGAACCAACCACTCAACCAATTGCACAAACGGAGCCAGCACTGTCGAATCGCGAACCTTTTTTATCACGAGCACAGTTAATGGGGGTTTGTACCATGTTAACCTCTGGCTGGCCGGATCTTGTATTTGCCTACAAAGAAAAGTAAATCAATTTAGCAAAATTCAAAATTTGGATTTTTCAAAACTACACTATTTTAATAGAGTTAGAAATAATAATACTTATGTAGGTAATCTCAAAATTTAATAGACCGATTGATTTGAAATTCAATTTGTATCGTATTAACTAGAATAAAACCATTTTCAAATTTGGACTTTCACGAAAGAAAATAGTGTGCCATATTCGCCATTTTTGGGCGTGAAAGTAATGTGTTGAGACTTTTTTGAATTTGAAAATACACTTTTTGCAATTTTGGGCTCCACAGCTGCGGTGTCCGAGTGGTTAAGGAGATGGACTTGAAATCCATTGGGTTCTGCCCGCACAGGTTCGAATCCTGTCCGCAGCGAACATTTTGAAATTTCTAAAATATTTTTTACAATTTTACTAAGGAATATCAATTGTTAACCATATTTACTGAATCTACTAGAAGGCCAATGAAAAACAATGATTTTAATACGATGTCCTTATTCTTGGCTTTTATAGTTATTTTTATCAACAAAAGCAAAATTGCAATTATGATAAAATTAAAGCGGATATTTTTTAATTAAGCCCTATTAATTGTACTAAAGTTAGTCTTATACTTACATTACCATAGCAGGATTTTTCATTATTCGCCCGCATGGTCCAAATTGTTGAATTGGTGATGGTGCGTTTAAACTTCTGGTTCGCCTGTAATATAAAAGAAAATTGCGTCATTACTACAACATTGGACAAAAAGATTTTAAGTTAAAAAAATAGCACTACTTTGTATGTTTTAAATTCTTTTTCTCTTCTTTCACTTCAGCCTGAGGAAGAGATGTTTTGCGAAGGATCATCTTAAAAGTTTAAATAAATAGATAATGTTGGGTAGTATAACTTATCTATTAAAATAAAATTATATCAATGACAAAAAAGGCAGAGACAGTACTGTTAATTGATAAATTTTGTAAATAAAAATGTACAATTTTTGCTCAAAACTGCCATTGGGAAAAATAAACTGAACTTAACAATTTATTGTTTTTTATAAGCTGAACTTTATTATTTCGCTATGGTCATTGCTATGCACCAATAACAGAAAAATTGTTATGTCCAAAACGGGCTTCCCCTTCATTAATTGTCGCTGGTAAAAAACAGGTTTCATAAAACCACCAAAACAGCAGCATGATTTGAAGAAACTACCTTAATTTGTGCTCCTAATTTTTATAACTGCAAGTTTGCAGATTATTTTTATAAATATGATACATACTTGAAAGTTATGCCTTATACTTGATTTTATGTGACTGGATTGCAAAGTCATTTAAAACTAGGATGTATTTCCGAAAAACCATAAAATACATACTACGATTTTAACTTCGGATCCTAGAAAGTTTAGACGCTCAATAGGAAGATCTTTTGATTAAGGTGTAATCTACAGTTCCGCCTTGAAAAATTCGTTTTTTATTAAATTTTCTTAGTCTTTACTGATTATAAAGAAAACCAGGCATATTCCTATGATGTAATTGTTTGGTGTCATAGTGCCCTGTAATATCTCAAATTATGCTTGCCGGACTGGTGATAGGATTTGTGATTATCAGACGTTTTAAATAAAATTTATTCAGATTTAAAATGTTGTGTACTTGAGTACAATTAACATTAATTGAATTAATCTCGGCTCCCTTCAAATACGAGTGCTTTAGGAACTTACTTAGACTGTCTTCTACAAAGTTTGAATCTCGTTGCAATAACCAAATCCATTAATAGATCTCTTTAACTTTTATATTTAGCTCGATGGATATAGAAAGTAAAAACAGATTTATTCTTTTGTTTTTAAATTATTTCTATTTAGAGCTCGGTAATTTCAATATATAGGCACAACCGTTCTGCCAATTTCTGCGTGAACGCGAATAAAAACTTTTTAGTTCAAAAGTTATTATATTTTACCATTATATGTTTTGTAGCTATACGGTTCACGCAGAAACTGAACGATATGTACAACCGAAACGCCCCTCATATACTAGTTTTATGTTATATAATTTAAAAAAAATCTTTTCTCCACATAAAATATAAATAAACAAACTATAACACATTTCTGTTGCAGATTAAACCTGGACATACCTTATTTATTCGAGGTTTTAACTAGTTTAAAAATGTTTACATCATCAGCGTACAATTACGAAAATGGAATTTGAACAAGAGTCAAGGTTTTATTCACGGAATTAATAAATTACATATTTACAATTAATTTAAATCTTTTAGCCCTTGCCTTTTTTAATCGTACCGTTTAATCAGAAATACGCAAAATTGCAGATCCAGCCATGAAGTAAAATAGAAGTCAGTTTATCATCTCCCATATGGTCTAGTGGCTAGGATACCTGGCTTTCACCCAGGAGGCCCGGGTTCGATTCCCGGTATGGGAAGGAAGTTTTTTTTCCAAATTGAACGAGTTTTGAAACCGGACCTTTATTAGAATTCTCACTGAGGACAGTAAGCTGCTCGACTGAATTAACTGTGATAAATTAGTCAATAGCTTTTCTTTATTTATCAAGAGTAGTTAAACCGAAGAATAAATGTTTTATGTTTTATGTCTTAATGTTAGCGCAAATTGAGGTTTTAATAGTGCGATAGTAATAAATCTGAAAATAGTTTGTCTTTATAATTCGTTGTTATTCTAATGATAAAATATTGAAAAGACAAATATCGTAACTCATCACATTAAAAATATACACACATATTTTATCCACAAAAACATTGAATAAATTAGGTTTATTTAAAAACATTGGGTTAATTTTTAATTAAAATGTGTTCAGATTTCATTGTCGACATTAGTAAAATCTGTTAAATATTATGTTAAATATGTTAAATTTTAATTACTAGTGACCTCAAAATTTTTTGTGATACATCAGTACTGTCCTGCGGAATGTAATTTTCCTGAATCCTGTAACCGTTTTCATTCTGAACACTAGAATAATTAAATAGCGAATCATTTGTATTATTTCCGGCCAAACTGTTCGAAGCACTTGAAGTTGTATCCTCTTGAAGAGAAATTTCGCGGCGATAGAGTAACTTTCGGTTAACCATATCAGCTGCCGTCTTGATATCGTTATATTTGATTAATTAATACTTTCTTATCAGACCGCGTTCACAGGTTTATGTGTGGCACAACTTCTTCCGTCAAACTAAAACAATGACTACTCAAGGCGGACCAGAAAAGTCTTCAGTTATGCGATTCGTTTTAGTCTCTTCACATGCCTGAGTTATTCTCGATCATTATTAGCATCTTAAGACGGACACCGACTCTACACGATAAAAAGTCAAGGAAATTCCCCCTCAAATTATCTTTCGCATTCAGCATTAGCTAATGTAATCCTTCGTCAAGGTAGACGAAGCGAGCCTAAGAAAAACATAAACTAATTACCCGCTCGCAGCTCTGAACTCTTGGGTTTCGCGATCGCGCGACGATCATTGCTGCAGATCGCACTCGCTAAGTTACAGACGGTCTGAACAGGTCTTGAGAACGCATACCACAGCAATCTCTCAAAGAGTAGTCTTAATTGCAGACATAAATTGAGGTGAGGTATGTCTCGAAATGTTGAGGTGCTTCAACCTACGGTAGCCGCAATAGGGACGGCCACTGCACTAATTGGAAAAAGTACAAATTACTTTAATCAGCATTTTCGTTTTTCGGAATGCAGTTTCATTTGCAGTTTTTCTCAGTACCTGGTTGCATTTCGGTAATGTTTACAGCTGCATACCTGCTCAGAATGGCAAGAATTTGGAGATCGTGCAGAAGCAAAAAACGTGCACATCCTATTGATTGAAACGATTATTTCTGGTGGATATCATATTCAAGGTGGCCGAAAAAAATTCAAATTCTGCGCATATGTATGAACATCTCTTTTAATGGGTTTCCGCACAAAGAATTTATTTTACTTCATGAACAAGTACCACTTAATGCAGACATTTTTTAAAAACAAGCTTCCTCAACGGTAACTTAATACCTGGTTATCGTCTGACTTTACACAGGTATTTAGTACTGCACAACCCAAATTAAGAAACGATTAAAATGTCTGTAAGTCGTTTTTCTGCACAATAAAAAAATTATAATTTATTGACCAATGCATAAATGCAATACTCAAATATAAATCACCCAATACCTTTCACATTACAAGCATTTTGTCTACACATTCCATGACTCGTAAAACCGTCAAACGTACACAAATTTTGCTCTTATATTTAGAAAAAAAATAAAGCAAAATTACAAAGCACGTTAATTATTATAATTGTTTTGCGCTGTTGATCATTTTTTTCAAAATTCTAACTGCAATTTCTTTTGCAAAACACAGCCAGATGAATGCAAACTAACTTCACAATAGGTAACGACGAAATGAAGAAAAGCAATTACTTAGAACTTTCAGTCGTCAGAGAAAGAATTTGCATTTTCCAATTCGATTTACATTATTAACGCCAATACGGCAAAAAGTTTAATGACAATGACATCGTAAAAAAGTTCTTTTGCGAAGTCATGCTAAATTACACAAAAAGTAAGTTAGTTTAAAAGTCATTGCTGACAATTAAAAAGATAATTTTCTTAGGAGATATTTTTATTTGTAAAATTGGCATATTCTTTAGATGATTTTCTAGAGCTAGAGCGGAACTTTTAAGTATGTAGTTTACAGAACCTAAATAAAATTTTGTTATTAAATTAAAATTAATTTATATTTTATCGAGCAATATAATTCGTTGCAATAAAATTAAAAAGTTGTTATTTCCTCGTCCACCTTGGCCTCTACAGAGAAACAGAAGGAAAACGGCGACAAGTTTAAAAAGACATTTAAAGAACATATTATTCCGAGGTTATTTCCAACAAGAACAATTTTCAGGATTGGTTCTTTCAAAAATCTCCCAACGAGACTATGTCAGAATAAAAATTTGCACAGTTTAAAATACCTATTACGTTTTAGTTTAGAGGTTATGAAGGTTATAGACACGTTTCCCCAAAATGATCATGATTATATATAATTTTATAAATTTTTCAGCTTAGGAAATAGGGAAATAGAGGAACATGCATGCATTTTTTGTCTTTTTATGGTCTTTTTCATGAGTGAGTAAAGTAAACATACGATATTGATGCTTTTGGTACTGCGTAAATATTTATTATAGAAGGAAATCGTTTATAGCGAGTATATTTCTTTATTAATATCTTTGAAACCATTAAAATTTGAGGTGTCTAATTTTTGTGCTCCTAAGAGTTTAACATCTTTTTCAATATAGAACAGGGAACTGCTGTTTCCACAAACTTAAGATAAGGACATATAACCAGACATTTGTTCATACTAAATTTAGTATTATACATATGTGTTGGCTTGGCTTGGACGATTTTATTTCCAAAAGAAAAGCTGTAATCGATTTAAGATCCTTGTAATTTTGGTAAAGAAGATTGGAAAATATTTAATTCTAAGTTCTCGCGATTTCGGATTTTGGTTATCCAATTTTAATTATTAGTGAAAATTATACATTATTTCCGAAAAGATAATTTTATTTCTTACTTACGACTGGTAGATTATTAAATAAAAGTTAAAAAAAATGAAAAGAGGAAGGCAGTTTTCAGGAAAATTATCGATGACACTACGATCATATAGCCTCTCAACAGCGCTGGCTCTATTTTTGAGGTAGTTTAATACTTATGAGCTGAAAAAGTGAAATAGGAAAATGCATATCGATTAACATAATTTATAATTTTCGACAAACTCTCATATAAAACTACCTAGAAATGAGTTCAGCGCTATCCAAAACATGAGAAAAGATACACTTATTGCAATGCAATTATCGATAGGCGAAAACTAGCGACTCTATTTTCATCCCTTTCATTTTTAGAAAGTCAACAAGTCGATAAATTTGATTTTATGAAATGTTATTATAGCATACCAAGATATTCGCCACCACTGTCTAAACCGTTCAATGTGCTTTTATATCAATCTTATACAAATTCAAGCAAATTAAACAAAAATTAACTTTCTGATTCAATCAATGAAACTCGTCGGCGAAAATGTGGAAAGAAGAATATCCTAGCCTTGCTTAGCTCCAATCACAGTCTTTTGCTTCCTTAGGAATTAAAAATTTAATACAGTTAAAGAAACATTACGAAATAGTTTACACTAGTATTGTTTTATCGCTTGCGTTCACAAAAATAACAAATATAACCATAATATACAAAGCTATTTTACAAAAATATTAAATGGTAAAAACAGATAAAGCTCATATTATATGTAGCTCCTCGAACATTACATCTAACCCGAATATTTAAAAAAAAATATATTTAAACTTACGGCCATGTCCCGGATCTCCTTCTTCTAGTTGTACTGGAGAAGCAATTGTTATTATTCAATCCAGAATCATCTCTTACAAACTCTTCCTCTTTGTGAAGAGTTAATTGTTGTATATTTTCACTAAGTTCATCACAGTTAAAATTCTGACTAACGTGGTTGCTCAGCACTTTCGTTTTATTGTCCAAATTATGTTGAACATATTTTTTTGCGATGTCATTAAGTGCGAAACAATTGTCTAGATTGCGCTTCAGAGTCCACGATGAGAGCTTATACCGGACGCGTTCCTCCAGGCGCGTTTTGTGCAGAGTCGCAAGATCAATATCCGATAAGCATGCCATAATTACAGCAATTTATGTGATAGCATACTGAAACGATTGTTGTAATGTTATTGAAACGATTTAATGGCAGAACGTTTCAATAATTTAACTATCCTACTAACAGGCCCCCTAGCGATTCGCCGTGCGTCCTTACGCGACTACTGAGCTTTGAGTATTGTTCCTAAACGCTGTGGCCTTGGGTTTCAGCAGGACAGCTCTTTAGACCTAATTTACGTCTTTACAATGCACTTATGCACCTTAGCAGAAAAAGGAAACATCAATCGTACCTGTTCCGCAAAGAGGTGCATAAGGAGCGTAGAGAATGTAATGCATCATGCCGCCAAATGTGAAGGCAGTCGAGTGGCATGCACTTTTGATTCGTCGACGGCTCGTTTGAAGTGCAAGTGGGTCGAAAGTTATTACGCTACGTTAAAGTAAAATACATATGGAAACTATTGATTATTCCACCATTTGAAACCTTTATTATTTTCGCAACTACCCTACTAACATTTGTATACTGAATGATTATTATCTCTATTTTCAAAATAAAAAGACAAATGATAGCTTAAAATTATTGACAAAAGAAACCTCTTAGTCAGCAGAATATTACATATGTACATGAAAAGATGAATCGCATTTTTGTATTTTCTTTTCTCATTCATATCATTTGAGATTTTAGAATCGTCAAGTTTTTATTAAGGAAATGAAAAACATTCTTATCTCAAAAAAATTTCATGGTTTTTTTCATGTACGTAAGCAATCAATGATATGCGTCAATTCTGACTTCCTCTTTCACTGCTCACATGTACTGACCATGAAAGAAAAAACTGCACCCACCGTGCAATAAATACACTTCCATAAATGGAGAAGGAATTATATCTATAAAATCTATAAAACATCGAAAATTTATAAAAACAATCTCAATAGCAAAAATAATCACTATATCGTATCGCAACTCATTGATAAATTTTTCAATTAAATTTTAATATATCATTATTCACCTTATCAAAAATTTAATGAAGGTCGTTAAAAATAAATAAATAAAGAGTAAATTGTTAAAAACGTCATTCAAACTGTTAAACGTTCAATAGTTATATAACCTAACATACTTAACCTTGAGGGAAATATAATTATATTATTATGGTTCATGCTATACTGTACTATTTTAACGATTCTCTAGATTTATTAAAATTTCCAGAAAGCCTCAAAAAATAATTAGGTCAAACACATTAAAAAAGTGAGCATCATAAATAACGAAATTTTTATTTATAATTAACAATAAAATACTCTTCGAATTTTATCCGTTTTCTTTAATCGGCTTCAGTTGCAGTATTATATTTTATCGTACTCAGTCAGTATATTCGTAGATCTCGCATATAGGGATTTTCCATGTCTATCAAAAATTCAAATAACATTACAAAGGTTCATATTCTAAAAAACTGAGCAAAAGAGTAGAAAAACCGAGTTTCAAATTGAAGTAGAGCTCAGCGTTTCTATTTAAAAATTGAGATTGAGTTTTTGCTCACTTTTCTACTAATGGACAAAAACTATAATAGTTAAATGCAAAACAATTCATCATCTGGATATTTATTTTCAAATTACATTATCTTGTTATTTTGTCTATTTCTGGCATGCCACGCGTTTTCAGATTTTTGCAGTCTTTATTTTTTTCCGAGCATTTTTGACATACCAAATTAGTTATTTACGGAAAGAAAAACTAAAATATTTCCACTATTTGCAACAATGGCTTAACCTGTAACATGTCTTTTTTATTCCAATTTATTATCCAGACTATAAAATTAGACGATTTTTGCATTGTGTCTCAGGCCTAACGAGGCAAATAGAAAGTTATCTTATCTGCATAAATATACGCTTATACTCTGAGTAGTTAAGGTAGATTGTCTGAAAAATTTATTGATATTTCTAGAATGCATGATTGAAAAAAATGTGCACGTGTCTGACTTTTTTTTACAATATTCATCATTTATAAAACTTGTTGTGATATTGTTAATAGTTTGAAATTCTAATAAATATATAATTACCAGGAGAATAATTATTTTGTTAAATGATTATTATAAATACGTAATTAGAGTTAAAGAATGACAAACACCTTACGCAACCCTCTATATGAAACCTAACTTCCGAGAACTATTTAAAATACATATTTCACAAAACTCACAGCTGGGATATTTTCTTTGATGTTCCTTAATCATTCATTAAACTGTAAGTAGTTCATATGGAACAGTAGTTGAGGAAAAAACTCAATCAATATGCGGCTGATAAGGAAGACAATAAACATTTCGAGTTATATCCGAAGGGCAAGCGAATGGGAATTAACAAATCAAATGGTGGGACCCGTCGCAGTCGCATCATGAATAAAAGATTCTTCATGTTGTGTAATTAAAGCTATATCATTCACTATGACTCCAAGTCGTGTGCTATACACATCGAACTGGTTTATGACGGCATTTTACTGAAAGTGATAATTATTTCACGCTCATTGCATGCTCCACCTTTGGATGCAGCCGTTGTATGCACAATGAGCCACCACTAAGGTCACCTATTACTTTTATTTACTTTGTAGGCAAAATGATGCACAAAACTTGTAATACCACGAATTTATGTACATATATGCAATGTTGGATGGCGTGATCGACTCGACAGTTTTCCCATTATCAACTACAATTTGAAAATGATTTGCAGTTTACATGACAAACACTGCAGATGTGAGCACGATGGAAGATCAACTCGCCTAATTGACTGTATCTGCAAAGCCGACTTTAATATGTTTTCCAACGTGATATTATAATGTAAACATGTTTTAATAAAAGAAACATGCCAATATATGCCAAGTGTTTCTTATGAAATATTTTTACAATAAGCAAGTCATAAATTAAAATGGTTTGCCCTTTTTCAACTATCATACTAACAATAATAAGTAATAGTTTAAAAAACTAAAAAACACGCTTTTAGCACGCACTAAAAATTACACCTTGGAACGGCCGCCATGTTGGATTTAGGTCACGTGATTATTTTTTTCGTATCCCATTCAGCAAACACTTTCATTTAATACCCATATCATGGGGGTGCATTTCAAATAGTCAATCCGCCATCTTGGGGAGGCCGCCATATTGGATTTGTAATGACGTTTCTTAGCTAGTCATGTATTGTCATCAGAACTCAGAGCGTGTGCAAAATTTCATCCTAATCGAAGACCGGGAAGTGGGTCAAATTAAGATTCCAAGATTTTCTTACATACATAGTTAGTTACAAGTGAAGCTAATATAAGCGTGTTAAAAAAATTTGTTTTAGTCGAGTCAGTCGAAATGTTTTATATGTTTCTTTATTGTTTATATTGCATGGTATTTTACATGAGTTCTGATCATATACATACCAATTTAATTGGTGTAATACGAAACAGTCTTATTCAGAAAACTTAAATACTAAAGGATCTCACCAATAAGTGGATTTCTTCGTAAATTTTATTTTTGTCACGCTTTACACTTTCACTTTTTGTGGAATGTTTGCTTTTTAAGAAAATTAAAAAGCAGCTCTGCACTGTTGGTTTTGTTATGAAAATATGTACTTTACTTATCTTTGCTTATCAAACAGTCTGAGGGCTTTTTGGCTTAGGTAAAAAGAAATAAGATTTTAATATTAAAAACTTGATATCATAAACCGGTACTTATTTATTTTAATTAAAAAACATAACTATTACCCTACAAAAACAACGTTTATAAATTCCTTAAATTCATTTATGAAGGACGATTAGTTCTATCATAGTGCTCCAAAGAATATTTGAAAAATCCATACTTCTCAGGGTGCTAACTTTTAACACACTTTTATCCCAATAAGAAAATGTGCATTTTAAAAGTCACAAAAAGTAACCTTAAGCTCTTGCAATGATACGATCATGTTTCATTAAAATATAGCATTCATATAAAAGTTTTGCCACAAAAACTACAGAAAGAAAAAAATTGAAACAAGTCATTGTTGAATAATCCTAAAATCTTTCTCAAGGGAGAAACGCAATATATCAAAAACAAAAACAAAAGTACCTTCCGGTGAAGGCACATATTTAAGTAAATCATAGTTGTTTGACTTATTAATAAACATTTGTAAATTGACATTGGAACGACTTTTTAGTCGTAAACATTCAAGCGAATTCTGATATGAGGTCAGGGGTTTAACACTTTAAAGTTTTAATAGTGATAAATTTAAAAGCCGTTAAAATTTTCTACATCCATTTCAATATTGTTTAAATAGTATGAGACTGTGCATAACTCTAGCAGATTGAACATTTTGAATGTCCCTTAACCCAAGGTTTGAACAATTGACAACAAAATTCTTATTTACTTTTTACGAATGGCAACAGAATTTCAAATAATTTTTTCTCGCTATGAGATATTAAAAACTGCTACTAAAATTTGCACTTAAAGTAATTTACGAATAAAATAACGCTGCGGTTTTGCTAAATAAATACGTGTGCTTATAATGCTCGCTACAATATTAAAATAAGCAGAAGAGTGCATAAAATGCATGTTCAAGTAAACAGCCACTAAATTCATTTCCGGTTATTTTGTTTATCAAGCAGTTCGATTGTTGTTGATGTAAGCACTTCAACGCATGTTTGAATATTTTGCAGTTAAAGAAATATCCGCAAATAAAGTTATTCAACTGTTTTCATCTTTTGCACAGATTTCTGTATTTAACAGATATTGCTAATGAGATGCATGTTCTAAAGAAGACATTAAAGAGGAATTCCGTCGGTGCCAGGTACGGCTGGTGTCCGAGAGAACGACTTGTTTAATAGAATAAAAATATACAAATAAAGAAATAAAATAAATGTTACCTAATCGCATATTTGAACATTTAAGCTCCGCGTAGATTTTGGTTTACGTCATGAGATTTTAAGATTCAAAATAAAAAAAAGGGGGACGAGTTTGTATAATACCATTGTTAGGCCATTAAAACAATTCAATAAAAATTCCGAGAAATGTTCCATTAATACGTCTACCATATGGTTAATCATCATATAAAGGTGAGCAAGTCGAATGGTTGGAAACAATGGGGTGAAGTGCTCGTTCCATAATTTTGGTCATTAACCCCACACCGTCCCAACGGCCTAACCTATTTAGTGTCGGACTCTGAAAGCACTTCCAGCAATCGACACGAACGAGTTGTCCAAAAAACTTGTGGAAGGTCGTAGGCGTCTGAAACGTGCAATGTTCGAAAAATACCGCGAAAAGCTTAATAACAAAAATTTCACTTGTCTGTATAAGTATGTCAAGTTGATTGTTATATAAACACAGAAAATAAAAAGAAAGCTTGAACCCTTCACCGTCAACTAGCTTTTAAACGGGGCACAGCACTATTGACCGTAGTTTGCTCACAATAAAACAAATTCAAAATGTTTATACTCCCAGTTCGAAGCACAGTAATTAGGGTACCCTATCGGGATGTAGTGTCACGAATTAATTACCGAATTTAAATATCCGCTGCAGGCGATGTGCATACACCACTCAGGTGAACCAAGAAACAATTTTAAAAACAACACTCATTCGCAAACGTTTTTACTTGTTAAACGGCCGCTTCGAACTGATTTGCTTAGTGGACTCGGCGGGCAACTCGACTGGAGTCTAGCTCCACCGCCTGGCATCATGTCTCGCGGAATGGTGCGACGTCGCGTTATGAATATCTTAACACTTCGTCGCGGAATAGTCCGCCTTTCGAGGAGCTCCGAAGACTTCGAGAGACCTAGGCCACAACTCTATTCCTTGTCTTTTCCGAGGCGCAGCAGTGTCAACCAGTCCGGTTCCATATAATTGCAAGTAATGAGCGTGTTAACACACGCGTCAGTATCTCAAATCCACGCGGCTTGGCATGTTGCGCACTTGCCCCGCAGTAACACTGCAAGTTTAAAAGAGCCTAATCCCAATTTAACGATTTTCATTTTTCTCCGCCTCCATGATAAGCGGCGCTTGAAATGAAAGCAACAATGACAAAACTCGGTTTTTTTCTCTTTGACCTGAATGAAAAAATGAAAACTGAAAATTTAAATTGTTATCGCATCGCGTTTCGAGAACACATGTTACTTTCACATTTGTTTTCCTTTCGATCGCGAGAATGGCTCACATTAGTGCGAATGTAGCATTAGCGTCCGCACATATTGCTTAATAGCCAGCTGCACTGTGCGATCACGCGAGTATCACAACAGCCCAGTTTACACTCAATAATAACATTTTCACAAGTTCACGAATAACCTTCAAGCTTGATAAGCAGCTATATTTTTATTATGGTAAAAGTGCGGAGTAATAGGACTCCACAGCTTGAAATTCACTGATATCGAGGCGCTTGATAGGCTTCGTATTCTTTTGAAATAAATTCGGTTGTTCCCTTTTTATTCAGCTATTATACTATAAGATACTATTTTCTTAATCCTAACTATTTTAAACCTTAACGGCCCGAGATTATCATTTTATCATGTTTCAAGCATATTTTTTATAGCATACCCAAGAACTTTACAATCCTCTACAAGCCTCTATCAAAATTGTTTGGAGTACCCTTTTCAGAAAATAAACAAAATATTCTAGTGGTTAAATAAAATTGGTACTTTTTTTTGCCTGTTTTTCGGCGAACGTAATTATTATATCATCAATACTTAGAGAACATTTTAGTTTCTCAAGTTATTTTTTCTATGGACAGTATTGATAAGCCATTCTTCTCCCATAGAAATTCTAAGATAATTTTTAATATGTTTTAATTTAGAAAAGCTTCTTTCAGCTGCTGCGATTGTAAGTAGGCATACTGTGATAAATTCTAGCAAACAAAAGGAGAAAATTAATATCTCGTGAATTATTGGACTTAAAGAGCTAACTCAAATATTTAATTTTCTTCATCTAATTATTCTGCAATTTACTTGGCTCGATAAATGAAGCGAATTTTTTTTTTTAGTCAAACAAAGACTACAATTTTGGTTGTTGGTTTATCCCTGCGATACCTTTTAACGTTCAAATTATATTTATGTACATGTATGTAATATATATTTGTTTTTTAATTAGATATCGAACAAGAAACATTTCATGGTGCGTTCAACGTTGCTCAAACTGAATTCTAGATTTCTATAGCTTGTTTTTCTCTTTTCAGTTATTTGTGCCGTCGGGGTTTTTTTTTAATAATGTACTTTTATTTCAAACATTTTAATTGTTTTTTAAGTATTCTAGGGGAAGTAAATAAGCTTGTACGGCGAAGTAGGGTGAACACCAGGGCACAAGGAATGGATCTAACTAGATTTAATTTTCGTGAAGTTTCGTTTTGTCAGGGCTAACCTCGATCAATCAGCTAATTCAGTATATCAGTTTGTAGAGTTAAAAGTGTGCCAACGTTGAAGCTCTTTTAAAGAATTTTGAGTCTGTTAGTTACTTGAATTTGAATGCAAATTGGCAGAGAAATGGTTTGAAACCCAAAGATGATTATTATATATATGTATGTATTGTATATTGTGAAATTGAAAGTCGCGAACATAAGCTATACCTCCTTGTGAAGCAGTCAGATAAAAATAGCACATATCTCAAGATGCTTCGAAGCAAAATTTCGTAACGATCAGTTTTTGTTTTCAAAAATGTATCTTACTTATGCTACTAAAGATTTTTGTGTTTTTTTTACAATAATTTTGAGCTGTGTTTAAATATACTTTATAAATAATGAAGATTAGCGTGGCCTTTAATTAGGTGACCTACAAATTCCTTTATGATATCCTCCAGCATAACATTTCTTTACGGTAAAATAATTGTTTTCCAAATTGCATTCAAAATAATAAAATATACATAATACTCTTCTCGAACGATCTTTCCAACTTTTATACATACGTTAAATTGCTTGGTAGCACGGTTAGGGATTGTGCAATCGCTTTCACACTTTGCGAAAAATTTGTTTACTAATTTAAATATCACTTTTCTGGTCATGTTGTAACGATAGTTTCAAAGTAAAAAAAAAAATAAGGAATAGAATAGAAAATAAATATATTTGAAAGATGATATGCATATAAGCATTAAATATAATACAATAAGAGATTTATGGTTATAGAGCTGGAATCTGAGTTCATTCATCTATGATTGTTTATGTAGTTTGGCAGAAACATTTTTCAGTTTTTAATATTGAACGTTTGGGAAAAAAATCAGTATATAAAGAAAACCCAATGAATGAAAAAATTTTTAACTTTTCTTTACTCTCCCGTGGAGTAATAAAGAGTGATTAGAAAACTTGAATGACAGACTCAGACTCAGCCCAGATTGCAAGAGTGGAAAAATTACCTCATTCACGGGGGAGGATTGTTTCTTCTTTGACTGATCTTACACAAAATATTCTCCTAAAACACAAAATAGTAGTTATCGATAAACGTACTCTTTTTTTTGCAATTATATTAGATTTAAACAAAGACTACGCTTAATGATTGATTATGTTATATTAAAATTTTGCGCTCTCCAACTAAAAACCCATGAGAACATTCTGGTAAAATTTCCGATTGGTTTAATAGTTTTCTTTCAATTCAATTGGGAAAAATACGCATCTTCGAGAAAAGCATATTTTATTAAAGTTTCAATTCACCTACCCGTTTAAGGGGGACACCTAGTGTAACAGCTAAAAAAATCGCTTATTTCAATCATTTTATTTTTAGACTATAACTATATTTTTATGATGTTTTAATGAATTAGGCCTTATAGAACATCTTTTAAAGTTCTTAAAAAAAAATTTTTATTAATTTTTTCGGTACAAAATGGCGGCGTGGTAAGCATTTCTACCAGACCTCATTTTCGAAGTTTGTGGGAGTAATATCTCAAAAACTGCTATTAAAGATTTTGGGCTGAAATTTTTACCAGATTTAAAAACCAACTTTTATTCGTAGTTGAACCTACTTTTTTGGTAAATTATTGTTATAAATTTTATTTATAAATGTTTATAGGTCAACATTTGATGCGAAAAATCGAACAATTCTTTCAAACTTCAAATTAAATACTTTTTTTTCAATCTTTTAAATATTTTATAGGTTTAACTACGAATTATGAATGTTATTAACAGGAAATTTTTTGAATGAATGTTCCAGGTTCACTCTAAGGGCTGTAATTACTCCCACAAATTGGACATCGCAACTGCAACGCGTCTGATAGAAATGCTTACAACGCCGCCATTTTGTACCGAAAATATTAATAAAAAATTTTTTTAACAACTTTAAAAGATGTTCTATAAGGCCTAATTCATTAAAATATCATACAAATATAGTTAGTCTAAAAATAAAATGTTTGAAATAAGCGTGTTTTTGAGCTGTTACACTAGGTGCCCCCCTTAAAGAATTGTTTGAATTCCTGCACGCCGGGTCTACTAACATCGACTTAACGAATTTTCACTTGAAGTTTTGTATATTTACATTGAA
Organism: Eutolmus rufibarbis; assembly: GCA_963920795.1. Lineage (NCBI taxonomy): Eukaryota > Metazoa > Arthropoda > Insecta > Diptera > Asilidae > Eutolmus > Eutolmus rufibarbis. Next base: position 35,713,935 of record OY987205.1, read on the forward strand.
ATAGGAATGTAATTAGTAATGTAATTAGTATGCAAAATGTCTTATAAATTTAGACGCAATTCAGCAACAACAAACGAATGAGCAGATTCAAAATAACGCGAAGCCAATGGGAGCTATGGCGCAAAAAGTAAATTTTAATGCAGATATTTAATAAAATTAGTTTCTTCGTCTTTCCTACTTCGTTAAAATTCTCCAAAAAAAGCATTATTTAATTTGCCGTTATGGTGAAATGCATAAAATGGTGCAATATTTGCTTATTGAAAATTTCAATGTAATGTCATTTGATTAAAAAAAATAAATAGAGTTAAATTGCAAAATAATATGAAAAAAAAAAGACGGACAAGTGCGAGTAGAACTCACGCCTTGAGGGTTCCGTATCGTATATACTTTATAATTAGCTATTAAATTTGAATTATAAAACAAGCCACGCCCCGCGCGAATTATAATTATTATTTACTTAGGCACCTATTACAGATTTATTATTAGAAAATAATGGTTCACGGTTTATGCATAAGGTTTATGTTTATGAAATTAAATGTTTTTTTTTTTTTATATTTGAGTTGATTGAATGAAAGGTAAATTGCGGTTTACGATTTATGACATATTAAAAAAAAAACTACTTACTAGATCTCGTTCAAACCAATTTTCGGTGGAAGTTTGCATGGTAATGTACATACAGTGCTGTGCAAAACATTTGCAACTAAAATCACAGTTTTTTAAAGATTATTACAAAATGTCCTTAACTACTGATACCAAAAAAGGTTATACAGTGCATTATTCTTTATTATGTCTAGCTTCCAGATATTACAATAGCAGAAGAAAATATCCCATAAAAAAGGAGCAACATTAATTTTTTTATTTTACGTAACGACTTTGCCTGTGCAAAACATTTGCAACTTTTACATATCGACAAATATTTTTCTCGGAATAAATTAGAATTGGCAGTACTTTGTTAGTTAATTGTTATTTTCTACTCCAACTTAACTACTGGAGGGCATATAATTAATCTGTCGTTCCGTTCCGTACGCAGAAGTATATTATTTAAATATTTTTTCCTCGAACACAATTACACTAAAAGTTATTAAATAAATTTTGTTGTGAAATTAAAAACCGAATAATCAGTGATTACAGAAATTGAATAACCCAAAAAAGCATTAGTTATAAATATAAAATAGCTAAATCAACCGTGTCCAGAATTATAAGCCGTTTTAAAAAAACTGGAAGTGTTGAAAGTATTCACAAAGGTGGCAAACCAAGGAAAACAACAAAGGCTGGGGATCGGAGAATTAAAATTTTAATTAAATCTCAGCCTTTAATCAGTTCACGACAAGTAAAAAATGAATTAAACCTGGATGTGTATCCTTCGACTATAACAAGACGAGCCATAGAAGCTGTTCTTAAGAGCTACAGGCCAGCGAAAAAGCCACTACTCTCCAAAAAAAACCGCCGAGCTCGACTTGTCTTTGCTCGAAGTCATGCAGAATGGCTCCTGGAAAGATGGAGAACTGTCCTTTTTTCGGATGATGTCTAAGTTTAACTTAGTGGAGCCAGATGGAGGGCAAACAGTAAGACGATCGACCAGCAAACGACTAAATCCGCGATACACTGTAGGAACTGTGAAGCATGGAGGTGGCAATGTAATGGTCTGGGGGTGCTTTTCACCTCAGGGCGTGGGACTCCTTTGTAAAATATCAGAGATAATGAAGGCGGAGAACTATAAAAACATTATGGAAAATGTTATGCTTCCTTACGCAGAAGAAGAAATGCCCTTCCGCTGACGCTTTCAGCAGGACAATGATCTGAAGCACACCTCCAAACTTCTTCAGGCTTAGTTTTTGCAGTAAAACATTGAAGTTCTGAAATGGCCCGCACAATCTTCGGACCTCAACCCCATAGAAAATCTATGGCAACTGATTAGGAGGAATATGAGGGCACAATTTTACAGCAACTGCGACCAACTCTTTGATGGTATTAAAAAGGCTTGGCATGACATACCTTCTTCACATATCGAGTCGCTGATAAAATCTATACCAAGAAGTTGTGCAGCAGTAATTGAAAATAAAAGCTATTCAACAAAGTATTAATAAAAATGTATCTTTGAAGTCATCAATTTTTTTCAATGTCTGAGAATTGCAAATGTTATGCACAGACAATTTTGTACCTTAGTATGAAGAAACGAATGTTGCTCTTTATTTATTGGATATTTACCTCTAGTTTTTTGGTATTTTTAAATTAGGTATAATAAAGAATAAAATACTACATTAGCTTTTTTATTTTTAAAAGTTTAAGATTTTTTATAGTAAGACATAGAAAATTGAGGTTTTAGTTGCAAATGTTTTGCACAGCACTGTACATCATATATTTTTTTTAGTTTTATCATTCTCTTATTTTAGAAGTTACAGGGGGGGGGACACACATTTTACCACTTTGGAAGTGTCTCTCGCGCAAACTATTCAGTTTAGAACAAAATGATATTAGAAACCTCAATATCATTTTTGAAGACCTATCCATAGATACCCCACACGTATGGGTTTGATGAAAAAAAATTTTTGAGTTTCAGTTCTAAGTATGGGGAACCCCCAAAATTTATTGTTTTTTTTCTGTTTTTGTGTGAAAATCTTAATGCGGTTCACAGAATACATCTACTTACCAAGTTTCAACAATATAGTTCTTATAGTTTCCGAAAAAAGTGGCTGTGACATACGGACGGACAGACAGACAGACATGACGAATCCATAAGGGTTCCGTTTTTTGCCACTTGGCTACGGAACCCTAAAAAGGGTAGTCACAGACGCCAGAGTCGTCCCTTAACCATTAAGTTGATTTTCTCTAGTAAAACCAACAAAGGGCGAAGCACTGCTGGTGTAGTGGTATCATGCAAGATTCCCATTCTTGAGAACCGGGTTCGATTCCCGGGCAGTGCAGATCTTATTTTCGCATTCTTCCTGCCACTTTAAAACCTTTTTTTAAGCGTTTTTGTTTTCTGTGGTTACTACTTAATCTTACCAAAACTCTCTCATAGCTTCGACTTCATTCGGATCATCTTGATGCGGATGGCGACCTATGCTTGAACTTGTGCCATTTAAAACCTGTTTCGACATAATGTCTCCACAAAAACACAAAACGAATTAAATACCACGGATGGTGTTTTACCCAAAAATTGGGCGGTTATTAATAAACACGGCACGCACTTTAAAATAACCGAACGATTTCTCGCGGAAATAGCGCTCCAGTAAACAAAGCAGTCCTTGTCGAAGTCGGTTGGATCGGAGCGTTGATCTCTGCGCTCGCAGGCAGTAGCGACACTTGAACTCAGAAAATAAACAAAAGGCGCCCCTTTGTCTTGCAGCGAATACCTCTCGGGCTTGCGAACGAGGCAGACATGTGAACAATTCCCAAAAAGAGAAATTTATTCATATATCGTTTTCCAGCCCCAAACATTCACTCATCTTTTGACATTCCGCAGTCCGCACACGTCGCGGCCGTACACCTTGCAAACCGAAACCACCTTCGTGTGCACAGGAGAAATGTCATGCTCGGCTTGACCTGCCGGCACTGCAGTTCCTCTTGTCTTGCCTAGAGTCTAGATGGCGCTATTTTTTTGTTTCTTGGCTAGGAATAAATTGCTTTGCCTCTTTCAAACTAGGAAAAATGCCTCGGAGTTTCAAACCGGGGGGGTTGGGTCTATGATATAATTTCACTTCAGGGAAAATTTAGTTTTGGAAAATTGAAAAAAACGAAAACATTAACACATTTGCATCATAAGCGCATATATGCGCGCATTTTGCCTGGCAACTATCCCCTACATTATTATTAATCTATATCTACACTAATCTATAAAAATTCGTCACAATTCTTTATTTATGCAATACTGTTTTTATTTTTTATATTGTGAAACATTTTCATTTAAATACAATTAAAAAAATGTTGATGATAAGAACGAATTTTCCACTTTTCCGTGTGATGCAAATGGGTTAATTCATTCCATTTTTACTTCAAATAAAAGGGTTAAGACTATTTTCCAAATCAACATTTTCCACCCTTTCCCCGAATTTTCTAAATTAATTTTTCCCCACCCCAAAATTTTTGAATTGAGAAAGAATTATTTGGACAAATCAAAAAACTGTGCCCTCATCATCCCTAATATTTTTCGGGTTTTCTAAACGAAATTCAAAATAAAACCTGGCCAGGTTAACTACTTCAGAATGGATTTCACTATTTATTTATTATTTTAAACCTGAACAGTAATCAAAAAACACTAAATTTAAAATTCAAAAAACACGCCGACGCAACTTTGTTCGATTGTTTAAACATAGTTGAAGACATTTTATAGCTGTATCGCCACTTTTTACGGCCGTACAATTAGTCGCCTAAAAACAAACCCAACTCAAAGTTACGGCCGTTATTATTTATCGTACAATAATGCTGCTAATACCGATCAACATTTTTACGGGTTACCAGCGTTCAAATTACAAACAAATGTTACACTCGATAACAATTCTTAAGTTTGAACGAGGCATTTATGGCCAAATTTTAATCCGATTAATTGCGAAGTATTCAGAAAAGAAATAATAAGAACAATAATTCGAGAACTTTAGGGAATAATTCCATAAGATATTAACTGCCTCTTTAAAACGAAGACCGGTTGGAAAAATTTCATTATACCACTTTCTTAAAAAAACGTAAGAGTTACAGCAATCAACTTAAAAATGCATATTCATTAATTTATAATAAATATTTTTAAACAAAACCAGTAATTTTAATTTACACGGGATAATAAATCTCACCTGTTAAAAAGTTGCAAAGCCATTAAAAAATGAACAATCTTTTCATCCATTAGCAGGTAGGTATTCTTCTTTTCAATTCAATTTTATAAAAAATACTTTATGTATACTTTGTGATGTACCTACACGTCAGCAAAACGTAATAATAGGTACCTAATTTTCTTAAACATAACTCGAATTCTTAACAAAATTTAAAAAAGTATTATATAAAAACCGTGGTAAACATTTTCTATTTACTTATCTTTTATGTAATAGAACAAGTACAGATAGCTTCAATAGAATTTTTTCTGTAAATCACGAATCCGAAAATTAAAAAACCAATTTTCAGAGCCTTAAGTTTCGGAAAAAGACAAACTAAGAATCACTTTTGAGGTTAATTTAAACATTTTAAGATCGTTATATAAATTTGCTAATGTGGCTCAAGTAAAATCTCGAACCTTAAATTATTTCCATAAAATACGAAATGGTTTGAAATTTCCGAAGTGGCTTAAATTAGCTTCCGTAAAATATAAAACATATTAATCTTTAACGTATTTCCGATCCTGAGTTGCTATTAGCGAACATTTGATAAAAAATCTGCTCCAAGAAAATTTCGAGTTAAATTTCACGAATTTACTTCACTATAAAGTGGCATAAAATTCTATGACGTTTCACTAATTTTTAGTGAATTTAAAAATTGTAATCATCCTTAGTCGAGTAGAAATCTAGGTCTCGAAAACTTACCGAAATAATTAACAAAGAGTTCCTGGTGATTTCCTAATTATTGTAGATTCTCCCAGAAAATATTTGTGAACCCGGCGAACAAAACGATCTAATAACACAAAATTAAGTTTTAAAACTGATGACATATTTACAATCGAATTTTAACGTGGTTTTTATTTTCCCATATAGTGTTTGTGACTCTATTTAACATATGTATATTAAAACCAAGATTCCTACCTCTAATAAAACGCAAGATACATATTTAAATTTAGAAAATGCAATTATGTATGTCGTTTTGTTTGCGACTGGCATTTCGTACGTTTTGATTGCCATTGCATTTAAGGGGTCACATCTACTTGAACGCATCGAAAATGAACGTTTTCTTATGAAATTCTCATTGTCATAAAAAGAAGAGGTATCGACTGTATTTTTTTGCCTCATTAAAAACAATATTACTATAAAAGTACAAATATTCAACAATGAAACGATATGAAAATTATTCAATTTTGAACGAAAACGGGCTCGCTTATAAAAACTTATACCGTTTTGATCGAAATCACGAACTTCTGACTCCATTTTAACACATTTCAAGAACGTTTTAATTGAAAACGAGTACAAAATTAGATGCACCCATGTACAGCAGGATTTAAAAAACAAAAATTTGGTTTGACCAAAAGTGTAATTAGATGTTTTTGTTCGCCAGCTCCTCATTTATTTAATTTTTTCATTTCAAATTCAATTGCAGTAATCTTGTTTTTGAAAACAATTTTTTTACCAAATTTTTGCCCTAAAATGAGGATTTTCAACACGTTAAGCGAGGAATTAAGCAACCAAATGAATGTCATCTTTCCAAGAATCGATATTGAATTTGAAATGAAAAACCTATATCTTCGATTAAGTCCACGTTTTAGAGGTTCGTAGCCAACTAGGAACCCTTATAGTTTCTGTATGTCACAGTCCTTCTATTCTTTCATTTAAGTGCAGAAATTAAATAAACTAACAACTTTTATACAGAAGACAGTAATCTCAAAATTGTTTTTTTGTATGTAATCTTTCCATGGCCTGGATCCTACAGTCATACATTGCGGTTAAGAAAGGTTATTTAATAAATTGTAATCTGATCTCTTTTTAAATTTTCATATATATTCAATGTAACTTGAAGTTAATAATGTGCACAAAATTTGTATGCAAATTAAATTTAACCAAAACCAATCGGCGAACTTTAAAAGGCACTGGATAATTGCTGTTACCTTCGCGTTACATTCTAACCAATTCTGATCAGAAATGAAAGCATCAGGGTTTTTTAAAACGACATTTTTATTGACCGTATTTTTAAAAATTAATTGGAATTAAAACTGGGTTAAGTAACTTTGGTTGTTTGTAGGATATAACGAGATAAATCGAAACAGAATACAAAGCATTTAGGTTTTCTATTAATTTGGACAACTTCCCCGTGTTCCTTCGATAGCTCAGTTGGTAGAGCGGTGGACTGTAGAACGTAATTTGAAGCTGAAATCCATAGGTCGCTGGTTCAAATCCGGCTCGAAGGAAAATCATCTTTTTTATGTTTCTTTCCTCAATGCCGCATATGAATTTAAAACATTTACAATTAATTCTGTTCGATAAGTAATATTAATATGATATGAAAAAAATTCTTAAATAGGTATGAAGTGCTGGCAAAAAATAAAATAAAATCGGTAGCTGTTAAATTAGATGAGACAAAAAGCAAACGAATTCATTCCTGCTTAAAACTATACCAACATTCTTTGTTTTATTGCATATCAATAATGTTTTATTTCAAAACCTTTTCTGACATTATTTTTTAAAATTATAGATATTTTTTCGTATATGACTCCAAAAATTTCTTAAAATCGTAGATACTTTACTAATATGACGCTTCTCTTAGATCAAAAACGATTGCGCCTCAATTAATGTCTCTTCAGCGAGATTGAGTGGTTCGAGACTTTTTAAGCATTTTGCGTAAGCATTTTTTCTACTCTCAATCTATAAACTATTGACCTTGCTTTTGTGTACACTTTTATTATTATTTATTTATTCAACAATTTACGGCAATATTTAAGGTGGGTAAAGACTTACCAATTCTATTTACCGATATTTTAGGATAAAGCGATTCGCAAGTTTATTTACTTTCTCGTGTAGTATTAGAGAACACCAAGAAATGTTTGCCCAGTGGATTTCAAGATCCATTGCCATTCATCTTTTGTTCAGTGTAAAATTTTCGACTACCTTCTCATAGTTACCTATTATATTAGGTATTATTAGGTCCTTCGTGGGAACGCTGAATTCAAAAAGTATTTATTTATTTCAATACATTTTTTTAAATATTGACTGCAAACCCCGTTTCTACTAATTTTTATACATTTAATTTTTTAAATATTTTTATTTTCTCATACAAATAAATAAGACCCAAAAGAAGATATTTACGACCAAATATTAGTTAAATTTATAATTATTAGAACGGAAAAGGTGAACTCTTCAGAATCGTAAGGGGAAAAGATCTAACAAATGGGTGTAAAAGGTTTTTTAGGTTTTAAGGTGAAGTAGAAATCAGAAGAACCTTCAAAAAATAACCAACACGAGAAATTAACACCAGAGCTCGTATATGTCGAAAAACAGACAACAATTTTAACAAACTCCGCATAGTACAAAAACAGGCGTTATTAAAAAAAGTCTTTCTAACAGTTCCTTAATACTACATAATTAAAAGAGACACGTGTTTTCAACCATTTCCGATCAAAATCATCAATTATATTGATCACCGATAGTTAAAAATGGCCAATATGCATCCACGTCTTCCTCGAAGTTAATAAATTATTAAATAATATAAATCGCAATATGTGACGCAATGCTCTCATGACTACATAAATTTTGATATAAAAGCAACAAACACACAAAAATAATTCTACATATTTTCTAACTAGTTTTCCTTCGTCGTTTTTTATATCATGTTATGGCGCATGACTTTTCATGAACAACTCCTGCGAAGGTGAGGTGACATAGGCTCCGGCTCCAATTAAATTCTCTCTGAATTGATAATTCAAAGTTGTCCAGAAAACCTTTATCGGGTAATTTCCCGAATTTTGCCATCCAATGATTATTTCGTATTATTATGCCTTATGCCCCAAGAAGTAAGGTAGTTTACCTACGTTAACTAAATTGCATAAAAATAAATATTCTTCAATGATACAAGCGAGTGAATAAACACGACCAGATAAGGTAAAAAAATTCCAAAAATAACACCTTAACAGCGCGCACGAGTTTTATTTTTACGTTTTTTTGAAAATGTGGAAGCTTTAAATACTTACCGAAATTGTCCAGTCTTATCTTGCAGTTGAGACACACGAGTTTTTCGTAACGGCGCCGGGGAACCACCTGGCGACTCCGATTCTGCGACGAGGGCCCGTGCCATAACGAGATCTTCCTCCTTCATATTGGGGCCTATCCAAGTGGCACAACTTTCATGAAACACAAGAACCCGGCGCACTTTACACTGAGGCAGAACACCCCCGCTGGTATTCTAATGTTTAAATACGTAGAAGACCACTGGCCACTTAAGACATAAAATTCCAATACAAAATTATCTAAATTTAGAATACACTGAACGCCAGCTAGCACTAGTTTTTCCCGAGAAATTTGAAGGATATAGAAAAGATAAATCGCGGTGAAGACACCTTTACGGCTCTATCATATACCTCTTATTTTATCCCTTAATCGATCAAGAAATCTTCACATGAGAAAATGATTTACTTGGACAGCGTTCATGTTGAGAAGCGAACCGATCGCGATCACTTACAAAAATAAACTGAGAATGGAGCGCCCAACAATGAATCGGAGTCAAGATGAAAGGTGGGAAAAAAGAGCAGAATGTGTGCACGGGGTTCTGTGCATCTGCGGAACACCTTAACATACATAACATGGAATAATATTTTGAATAACCAACTCTTGCTCCTCCATATTCCCGATCTGAAATCATTAAAATATATTTTCTTAAAGACGTTAAATGCTTTTAATGAAGACAGGAGAGGTTGATTTGTAGTAATTACAGACTTCTTCAAGACATAAAGAGCTTTTACCACTAGCCTTCATCAGTTATGCTGATCTTACACCAGAAAAACAATTATCCTCAAATTATATACGACAACTCACACTTAATTTAGGTAATCAATCAATTTTTGGCCAATGACCAGTCAAATTAAATGCCATTTTAAGATGCTGTTCAAATGATTTTTAAAAAACAGCTTTACAAGTTTTTATACCTTCCTACTGTTATTAATTATGAATATTTAAAAAAAAAGTATAAATTCATTAAATGAACTGGGATGATAGCAAAGATCTGATAGATGGATGTAAAGTAGGCTTATGACGATTTTTTGTATTATAAAAGACAAAAATTTTATATTTTATTGTCCTTCATGAAAACCTTTGAAAATCATATAGAACGTTTTACCAAAGGTGTTAAAAATAATTACCAAATGACTAAGAAAAGATTTTAGGTTTTTAATTAATCAATTTTAACTGATCCAACTAACTCAAAAACATCTTATAAGCAATTATTTAAATTGTGAACATTTAAATAATCGTGTGCTTTCTAGTGGCACTGAAATGGACAAGTATCTGAAATGCGGCAATTGAAGAACTACGGTGTTACTTTCAATCGAGCAATCTCAGCAAAGTCTTTGAAGAGAATACTTTAGAAGGCAGCACAAGGTTAACCAGAACAATGTCTTCAAGTCATTTTGTCTCCATTTCAGCGTAAAACTGAACACTTTTGAATATTGAGGCAAAAAGTTAGCCGAATGGAGCTCAGCAATTTAAGATATTAAACTCTGGATGGGCTCAGTGAGCCAGGGCTCGTTGTAATGTCTTCCTAACTAGTTTTGTTTATTCATATTTTACTAAGTTTAGCATTCAGTGACTTTGCGACAATGAACTTAATCCAAGGTTCTGTTGTACTTTATTAAATCTGGTTAGCTTCAAAGCTTATCCCATGAAAAACAATTTTTAACTGTGGGAGTTCCTAACTCTTAATGATTTTATCTTTCAGCGACCCAATTGAGTAAGTTACCTTGATTTATAATTGCTAAATCGCTATTTTATGCAAAGTCATTAAATTAATTTCCAATTTATTACGATAAATATATGGTTAACTTTTAAGTTAGAGATAGTAATAGTCATTTCTACATGACATTCAAAATTTACCTCCTTGGAACGATAATTGATGTCCCACTAGGTAAATTAAAATTATTATTTATTATCACTAAACCATTCCACACCATCTTTATAACTTGAGGATCTTCTAAGGACAAAATATTTAGTGCAAAAGTAATTCAAATAGACTCAAGATAACAAGCTCGAGCTACAAAGCTTTGACTTTACCACAATTTATTAACTACCGTCACAAATTCGTCTATCCGCAAAATTTTTTCCCACTCAAATAATAATTTTCGTCAAAGAGTTTATCAATTTTAAGACTACTGATAATTTTAGCACTTAACATTTTGAAAGAAAACTTAAACTTGTTGTTGAATCTGTCGAATATCTATTTCTAGCGCACGTAATAATTGGTATAACTTCCAACATTTGAAACGTTGCAAATACATTTCATACATTACATATTTAATGATAATTACAAAATAGAATTCTTTTTTTAAATAATGTTTGTTAAGAAAAATGCGAAATACTCTATTTTGTATTTTTAACAATCGTTGTGAATGATTAAAAATCTAAAAGAATACACTAATAGAGTTCAATTTTTGTGAATAATAAAATGGGAATAAATAGTTAAAAGTTATTTCCTACAATTTGATAAAGTCTCATTTTTACATACCTTCTCCGTGAGTTCAGTTGAAATGATAAAGCAATTTCCAAAAATTCGTTTAAACTATTGTAGGCCACAATCAATGCACTTAACACGTATTCTTGTCTATTTTGATTTGTATGCACACAGTTAAACATGAGCTCATATACATAAGTGAATTATAACAGTTAATCGTTCTAATCTATACTTGTAATTTTATATGTACTTTAGTCTGAACTTTGGGCTCGAATACATCGAATAAAGTTTTAACAAGCTCCAACAACTTCCGTGATAAATGTACTGAAAGTCCTCTTGTATAATGTCAGCGGACCTACTTTTATTTATTTTCTGGAATAATTTAAAATAAAATTTTCTTAATAGTCTTGATACAGAATATAATAAAAATTCGAGTACAATTAAAAATTAATAAGATGTTGATATTAATTACCTCCTTACTTTCAATCAAACTATTGATTTCTTGGCACTAATTTTGGAGACTTATAATCCGGTGAGATCAACAATTTTAATTACATTATAGTTTTAGTGCTAATAGTAAGAAATTACCCGCAGAAAAGGTCAAGTTTTACAACATTGGTTTATATTTTTATGTCGACTGATGAATTCAAACGCTTTTTGTTTCAAAGTAATAAAAGACAAAAGTAAAAAATACACGTGTGTGATTTTATTAAATAATTTACAATTTAGTATCATTATGTACATTCAATATCAATGGACCTTGCTTTAAACAAAAAAGTGAATAATTTCGTTTTAAAGACTGCAGCAACTTCAAAACATAAGGATTGTACACTTTGAATGCTTAATCCCATGGAGGAGAGCGTTCAACATATCTGCAAAGGCAAAAGAAAACTTAACGCAACTCAAAACTTTTTTATAAGGTGGCTACATCTTCATTTTCATTGAAATTTATTTAAAGAAATAGTTAACATATTTTCAATCCATGACTTTTTATCTTTTGGCCCTTGCAGTGAGAGTGATTATGAGGATGCAAAGAATTCCATTCCGGGTCAAAAGAGCTCAAATTCAACTTCCACTGTGTCCGATTCAGATGTCCAGGAACCATTATCACCACTATCATTATCTTCATTCTCCCCGCCTTCGTCATTTTCACCGTCGTTTTCTCCGTCGTCGTTATCACTGCTGGAGGATGTGTTCATAACTTCCCATTCACCATCGCTACCACTGAACTCTTCATTGCTGCCGTTTTCCTCGTCGTCCTCGTTGTTTCTGCGCCTATTGCGACGTCTTCTTCGCCTCTCCCCGTTATCCAATCGAAACACTGGAATAGGAGGATATGTTTCGCGAAACATATTCTTATGCAATTACTGAACACAATTTTACGCGATTTATGATAAAACAGAAGCAAGAGACAGTAATAAATTGTTGGATGTTAAGTAATAGGTAGGGGAAATTAGTAAACATAATGCTACGAGTATTAGTAGCGACAAGTAATGGTCAAGGTCGGATGGAATTAATTAGTAAAAATACTTACTGTTACTCGAATCGCTTTCACTACCAGAGTTTTCTTCCGTTTCAAGTTCCTCGTCTTCCTCCTTAGAAAAGGGAAAAAGAACATAAACATTTCGGAATTAACTCAGAATATTAAAAATCTTTACCTCTTCCTGTTCATCGTTTTTTCGAACTCCTACAGAATATATCCGAATGAAGCTCTCTTGAAGTGAATCGTACGCAACTTGATTCTCGACTAATGCTATATGACTACCATACTTATTGATGCTAATATCATAAATGTTTCTTTTCACGTCTATCGTTGATATACTCGAATAATCGAAGCTATCTAAAACTTTAAAACTTGTATCGTAGCTGTTGGGTGGTTCAAAATCTGCACGAGCATCTAAATCTAAATTGATTCCATAGATCACATTAAGAGGTGAAAATTTTATCAGACATTGATCAAGAACAGGAACTGTTTGCAGAAGGTGAAAAGTTCTAAGGTCCCAAACTTCTGTATTCGATAAAATCTATACAATAAAATAAAAATTATTTTTAATAAAGGACTTGTTTCGATGCATCTTGCTAGTTTACCTCTAATCCATTTGGGTGGAAGACACCAGACAAAGTTTGATTCAATTTATCAAATTTATGAATTTCAGTCATCGATCGCACGTCCCATAGAACTCCATCTAGATAATTGCAATAAATGTAGAAAGCAATTAACAATCCTTGCATGTAAACGTTTTTGCAAAATTTGGAAATAGGAAATATATTTATTAATTGTTTTTTTCATCCGACTCTGGCTCTGGAACATTAAAAAACAACTACACCTTAACCTGGTTTAAACTCAAAAACCCAGATAAATAGTACGGAAATAGTAATTGTTTTTTTTTGTAATAGTGTTTCCAAAATGTTGGAAGTATAGAACAGGAATGCCAATTTTTCAAATTCAAAATTTATGTATAATCCTTTAAATAATCCAGATTGTATTTTTTATTTGATACAGATCCAGACCCACACCGAGATGAAAAACACAGCTATTAACTGCGTTTTTTTTCATCTGTCTAGTACAAAGGAAATTATGCTCACAGGCATCGGAATGCTGAGGGCCGAATGCGTTCTTATTTTTTACCTGGACAAAGAATAGTGTGAATACGAGGGTTCTCTCAACAAACTCAAAATATTTGCCTACAACTACAACATTCCTATTCAACAAAAAAATTGTCTAGCTTTCGTAATTTAGACTTACCTGATAAAATAAGTTCATCCGTTGGACAAAAAGTGGCTCTGTTCTTGGTGTACTGATTTGATATTGTAGGTACAAACGAAGAAACTTTCTGTCCTGTATGGAGATCGTAGACTGTTGCAGCCTGCAGTAAATAAGTAAATTTAGTATATTAGGATAACTTCAAAAAGAAAACAACTTACATCGGTTTTTGTTCCCAAAATCTTATCTTGTGTTAAATTGCTAAACTCGCAATGAAAATCCTCATCGAATTGAATTTTGCTTACAAATTCCTTATTGCTAATAGACCACAGAACAGAGAGTGGCGATCGCCACGAACAGGAAGTCAGTACCAAGTCACCTTTACGATTGCACTTAACATTATCTAAAAATGAGCTGTGGCAGGAAGCGGAAAATTCTTCGGAACCTTCACTTATATTGTATACTTTTGCTTCACCGTGATACGTTCCCACAATAACTAAATTATTACAAGGCAGGAGATCACAACAAGTAAACTGAAGCTCTGAGTAATCAGAAGGTCTTATTGTTCTTGTAGGACAAAACTGAGTATGAACGAACCGTCGGTCTAGCCTCATCGTACTGTAACCCGCTTGGGCCTTAAACAATCGAGCCGTTAAATTTTGTTCCAAACCCATCACCCTGCTAGGTTTAGGGTCGGGACATTTGTGTGGCTTGAAAAGGTCAAACTGAGGACAGGTGGACATTGGATTATTGCAAAGTGCATGCTGATTAGTTAAATACTCTGTTACAATAGTCGTTAACGTTACATTGCTGTTAGAATTTGAGCTATTACGTTGATTGCTGGAACCAGCGTACACTTCTGTTGAAGATATTTGTTTCTGCAATGACCTCTGTGTTGAATTCGGGGCGGAACCAGATGTATTTAAGGAGTTTGAGATGCTTGGTCTTTTAATAAGTTTAATGGGTGTAATAGATTGATTTAATGATTGAAGGTCCTCGGGAGATCCAGTAGTTTGCCCCGTTGATGAGTAATTCATATCATTGACCGCCGAATGAATAGCTGAATTAAGTTCTTGTGCTCTTGCCCGAATCCTCGATCTTGCGATTGGATTTGAAGGCAGTACCCTGCTAAAATAAAATTTACTTATCTGTTAAAACGTAAATTCTCAATACATACTTAAAATCAAGAGGTGAATGGTGAAATGATTTTGTTGGCGGTGGTACATTAAGGCCAGCTTCTTTTTGTAGCAACGCTGCTGATCCATGCATTCCTTTCGATTCCAAATGGTCGTGGATTAACTGGAACAACTGTTGCTCATTAAACTGAATCCTAGTTTGGGCCACTACATTTGCTTTATGAATTGTAGACAAAGAGGCATCGAACTGATTGTTAACCGGCTTCGTCTTCCCTGAAATACGCTCCAGTAACTCTAAAGCGTATTTTTGGAACAAAACGTGCTCTGCACGTTTTTCTTGTAATATGGGATCTCGCATTAAGTGCTGAATTTGACCGCTAGCAAATAGAGGTAATTTTCCAACGATCTGCCTAACTCTTTCGGAACGTGCTAATCCTGCTAAGGCACGGCAGGCCATACCACGAATGCAGTCTGCATCAGTAATTGGCGACTTCACTTGCATTAATTGCAATAGAACAATAATACCGTTGTTCGAGCATACGCTCTCCCATACCTTTTCCACTAGCTCTTCCGAAAGTTTGTGTGGAGGGCCTTTCTTCTTTGCAGACCCATATCTGTTAAGCATAATTGGCTGAAATATTTAAGATATCGTTTTGATTATGGTAAAAAGATAGCAGAGAATATAAAAATCTTACGCGAATTATTGGGGCACACACACAATGGACAAGAACAGCTAAGGCAGATTTTTGTACTTCAGCATCGGTAACAATTTCTCCAACTGCTGCCCCCAAAATAGCATTAATGCCAGCCGACGAACCTGGCAAATAACCATCAGGCAATTCCATTCTCTCACAGAACGCTTGATAAACCCGCGGTATAACGCAGCAAATAGAGAGAACATCAAGAGCAGAACGTACAGTTTCGGCACTGTTAAATTATTAATTAAATTTATTATTAAAACTCTAGAGAACTATTATAATAAAAATTACCGGCCGCTACTATTCCATTCATAAGAAAAGGCAATTATCCGCAAAAGTAAGCTAACTCCTCCAAGCTTAAGGAGTTGATCAACAGGTGCCCAATGCATTTTAACAGGTAAATTTTCTTGAAGTGTACGAATCTGTTCGCTTACTTGCTCTAAAGTTAATTTAGCCGCCTTGTAAGCCGGCTGAGATATCTCACTAGACGGGCATTGTTGCCTCATGAAATGTTGATATTTGTAAAATAGATGACTCTCTGTGTACTTTTTTAAAGCAACGCAAACATGTTTCACTAGTGTACGAGCAGCAGTTTCCTCGTCGTCGTTCATTTGCACAACATCTTCCACAGAAAGAATAGGTAAAATTGAAATCTAGAAAAATAAACATACATGAATAACTTTGCTTGCTTCCAAAGACACACATTAACGATTAAAGAAACTCGATTTTGATAGAAAAACACTCTAACAAAGCTATGTATAGCTGAACAACCCTAATTTGTCTTGAATGCAAGTTCCATACTCTAGAATTCAATATTATTATGTGGTCCTGAGTTTCAAACTTATGACGCTACTTACCACATTGTATAGCTTTCTGAGACCATCTTGGGCATCAAATTCGTCGAGGATCACTTTGAACTGAAAACTCAAGCCGAAAAACATAGTAGCGTGGCACTTTCCAGAATCATGAGACCTTCCAAGTAACCAAAGGGCATATTTCACTAGTTCAGTTATTATTTTCTTTGGCATCGCACAAATTCGTTCCATTGCATCTTCACAATAGGCTAAATAGTAGAATGTAATAGAAACGCCCGTTGATGCTATGCTTGGGCGGGGAACTTTCAACAAAAGCTGAAAAAAAATATATGCGTTTTCAATAATACAATAATAGATTGTCTGGCAATACAAGAGTACAGTTCTGTATTGCTTTCACCACATTATTTTTATTTATCTTAATTTCGCCTTAAATTTTACAGTGCTAAAATAACTAGACATTTATAATACTCACATTAAGACCTCCGCGAGATATAAATTCCAGAGCAAACTTCTTATGACAAAGTAGTGACGCCAGATATTTCAAGGCTTCAAAAGCCAAACAAGTGTCACGAGAGTCTATATTTTCAATATATCCAAAAATAAGTTGCATTGCTCCTTGTTCGAACACTTGTCCTAAAAACTGAAGAACACATTTGACAAATGATTTCTTTTCATCTAAAATATACACTCACTTCTTGGTACTCTCCCATTGATGTAAGATATCGTAAAATGAGCATTTGGCTTGTAGCAGTCGTGGCAGGATGAATAGGTATTAGATATTTTTTAATAATCTTCTGCTGTATAGCATCCATACTGTTCTGGTTCTCGAGCAAAGTTGAAAGATTCGACGTGCTGGGAAATTTAGTAAGACCATTGTGTGTTGTAGTTTCTTCAATTTTGGCTGGGCTACTTGGCTCAGAGCCCCCCATCCAAGATGGAAAGCCTTTGTCATTGTTAGTTCCTACGCTATTGTCAGGAATATCATTCCCTTTGGCTTCAGATGATTCTTTTTCCCTACTTTTATATATTGCTTGCAACATTTGTAATCGTTTCAGCATTTTAGGCACAAGTCGGGTATTTAACTCCCGGAACGTAACTGCGATATCTGTTATCTCCATTGCAGCACCGAGCAGTCCTGTTGCGTAACTCTGAAGGGGCTCAATGCTGTCCTCAGCCCATCCATATATGCGATTAATTAAGTTATCGTACTCGTTCTGAAATTTAAGCATTATTGATAGAGTTAAATTGTTTTACGTGCATCTTTCTGATGCTTCGTGGCAAACTAACAGCTATTACCTGAAAAACCGCTGAAGTTTCCAGGCCGGGCATTATAACAAGAATTAAGCGACAAGCTGCGATGTTTAACTCCAACGAGCTTTTCTGTATGTTTTGACGTGTAAAGAAATTATCCCGCAAATAATCGTTAACCAACTAAAAAGAAAATGCGTTAAATTTTTTAATCCTTTATTATAAACTATAGTTGTGTGAACAAGCTTCAAATCACCGAGTAAGCACGTTTAGTCATTCGCAATATTTTAAAACGAGTGTTGGTGATGAGGAGCGGAGAAAGAACCAATTTTATATTTATTCAACTAATCGAAAACTTACTCTAAATTTTATTAGTATGTATGCGATTTTCTTGTTAAGTCAGATATAAAAGATAGTAACATTTCCCCTATCTTCCTTAAAACATTTGACTAACATCTTGTCAGTAATTCTGTTCTCTAACACAAGATTCAGTTTACTTTTATTTTAACAAATGCACATGAATAGAATATCATCACCCAATTATTATCCTTAATATTGTGGAAAAATTATGTATAAATTCGGAAACACTTTTATGAATTTATATGCACCATTTTAAAGTTCTGTACACGCAATTATTGCAGGAGTTACTTTTGTTTGAATTAATACTTATATTATTCTAAAAAACGGACAAGTGCGAGTAGAACTCACGCCTTGAGGGTTCCGTATCATTATACTTTATAATTATCTATGAAATTTGAATTATAGAAAACAAGAACAAACTTAAAATTGTAGTTGAAAAACATATTCCCCCATAGATTTCAACAGCAAATGTAAGTTTGTTCGCACAATATTGAGAAATTTACCATGTTATTTTAAGTCTTCTTATAGGTTTTCCTGTAATCTATAAGTAAAGAACTATTTTCTGTATTTTTTTCAAAATTTTAAGCTCAGTCGTTTCGTAGATTGGGGGGGGGGGGAATGGTAAATTTTCATCTATTTTCTGAAATAACTTCAAAACTATTTATTGAGATCCTCACAACAAGCCCTTTCATTTGATATGTCACACGATGCAGTTTGCAAAAATTTTTTAATTTTCCATCTTGCCCCCCAAAAGTGACCCCCATATTCAGATTTCGTCTATTCACGTCACACCTCTGCGTTTGGGTCATAGAAATTGATATGTGTACCAAATTTCAACTTAATCGGTCTGATAAATTCGGAGAAAATTGACTGTGACGGACGGACAGACGGACACACGAGTATAAGGGTTCCTTTTTTCCTTTTGAGGTACGGAACCCTAAAAACCGAATCGTTGTGCGTAAAAACTCAATGTTATACGAAAATTGCTGAAAGCGTTAAAATATAAATCTCGTTTCGTAGAGAGATAACCAATGCCAGTATAAATATTTCATGATTTTTTTTAATTTTAGATGATGAGAAAGTGCAGATTAAACCATGCATATCACTGCCAACTAAAAAAGCATTCGCAAAAAAAATCTTAAAAAATATTGTTTTATGATTGAGACTTTGTGTATAGAAAATAAATATTACATGTAATTTTGTTCCAGCTTCATGCCTAGACCGTTCTACCGATCAACATGAATATTGGCACGTACGTAACCTGTACCATGAAGAAGGGCATAGCGTTATTTTCATCCCGATTATACGATTGGGTCGTTAGAGATATCGTTATCTAGATTGCCCGCTCCCAGCGTTACCCGCGCTATTTATTATTTGAACTAAATATACTCAAGTATATCCAGCTAATGTTGAAGAAAGAAATATCGTTTTTACATCTAATAATATGTAGTAATATTTGTCAATGAATTTCATAACAACCTGAAATATTGTGAATAAATATATGTGAGGTATTGTATGCATGAATATACGTAACGGGATAAAATTCTTTCTCCGTATTTAGAATATTAGTTGGAAAACTGAAAACAATCCTATTTAAATCAAACAATAGTTAGCCTGGAAACAAACATATAGCCTATTTAAGTCAAATAATAATTAACCGGGAGCGAACAAGCTAGTGGAACATAAAGACCATCGAACCGTTCAGCTAAAAAGATTCTTAAAAAATCACCTATATTTTTCCGAATTTAAACAGATAACCTTCAAGAAGCAATTAAGAAACATAATTCAAAAGACCCAAAGGGGTTCTGAACTTTTTCACATGACTGCGTCATGTCCTTACTTTTGTCATGAAATGATCCTTCCGAAAAAGCAGCTTCAATGATCGTCCCAACTCACAATCTGGATCGGTCCGCGACGGGTGTCTATCGTCAAACGGATCTGGGTCTTTTCGCATATAAGCCTCAGTCTCCTCTTCAAAAATTTCCGACAGCCTAAAAATAGAAAACTAGTCAATTTGGAAGATTCTAATCAAATTATTTCGCCAGATTGCTGCGACCGCTACAAGCGCCGCAAAGGTGCTCTGCTTTGAGCCAGTGTCGGTCGTCGGACGGGGGGATAACAAGCGCCCCATTTGTCAAAATCAGCACCTTGACGTTTAAGAAAATTACCTCCTGAGTATCGGAACTGGATCGTATCCAGGCTGGGAATGTTTCTCCTCCCAAAGGCGGAATATCGCCGGCAAATCCTTCCCTTGCAGGACTTGCTCTGGATCCGCAGGTGATGACATTTTACCTGTAAATCACCTTTGTTTTATATTTCACTTTAACCTCACTTTTGACAGCAGAATTTAAAGAATTGACTGTTGAATCTACAACTGAAAACTAGTCCTAGCCGCGGACGTTATTAAATAAAACTTGAAACTCCATGTGACATATCAAAAATAGAAGTATTTTTCCACGAGCAACGCCAAATGAAAAAAATTGAATGACTCCTTACTGCGCGACTCAGCTCGCGTGAAGCTCCGTCTTTTGAAGTATTCCTCCGTGTACAATCGAAAAACGCACGCGCCACTTTTACTTTTCGTGTTGCCAGATAAGCGACTGTCATTTTAATAATTTTCGCAATTAACGGGTGTTTAAATTATATACTTTTGCATGAGAAAAAGCAATATTAAAAATATTAAAAAATGAAATTCCTGCAATTAAGTGTTATATTTAACTAAAAAACATCGCTAAACTGATGTTAGCTGTATATTTCATTCACGTAATAAGCCGCTGTATTTGAAGTTATTGCACATTTTCGAACATGGGTGACGTTGAAGGACTTGACATATTTGACTGTTTAAGTACGTAAACATAACCAATAAAACAGCAATAATTTGCAAGAATTGTAGAATGATATAGAACTACATAAAAAATGTCTCTTTTATACTTTCTAAGTTACATTTCTGTTGTGATACAGATATGTTTCGTGACGGTTGCTATAGGTGCGTCGAGTTTCCTTACTTAACTAGTTCGAAAGTAACTCAAATTCCCTTTGCAAATTTCAGCCGCCGGGCTTTATTATCTCGCAGAATTGGTCGAGGAGTACACAGTCGCTGCGAAGAAGGTGATCCTGTGGATGATAGCAGTCACAACAGCCATCTACGTGCTATTCATATTCTTCGATGAGTTCCCGTGGAGCATGGTTTTGTGCGGGTTAATTGCTCAGCTCTTCCACATCTTAATTATGAAGAACTTCCCCTACGTTCAGTTTATGTCGCCATCATTTCTTCTAGCCGTAGTCTTGCTCATCGTCAATCACGTTCTGGCGTTCCAGTTCTTCTCGGGCATATACTACCCATTTACAGAGGTAAATAAACACTTAATCAGACCCCAATCAATTTAGAGGGCCCGTCCGATCTCGACCTACAGTTTCAGTATTATACAGAATAGGCTAAAAAATTCTGGATACACCAGAGATTTTATGGAATCATGAAATCTATTTTTCGGGATTGATATATTCGTCGTTTCTCGCCTTTATCTTAAATTCTATTAGTTCAGCGAACAGAGAATCGTTTCTCACCTTTATCTTAAAATCTGTGGCAACACTTGACAAATAATTAATTACTAGTCTAATTTAATTCCAAAAATCTATTAGTTGTTCAGCGAACAGAGAATTTAGTTGATTAATAAACATCTTTTAAATTGACTACATAACTCCTAAATATTATTTCACAGAAAGAATATCGCAGTGAAGCAATCAGGGTTAACGCAGTAATGTGTCGTCGCGATAATTTTCACTTAGAACTCAAAAGGAAATTGATTCGGCTTAAGAATTTTCAATGACTCAAAGGTCTTTTATAGCCGCCTCTCGCAATGGGGAATTTTTCTAAGCAAGCGTTATTTTGAAAAACCGTGAGAAAAACTTTTAGTCCACTTATTTCATTTAATTTAATTAACTTATCATTAAGACAATCAGTGTGGTTTTTGTGGTTTACATTTGATAAATTTTTTGCCTACAAAGAAACTATTTGAGTTGTGTTCTAAATATAAAATCAAGTTAAGTATGTTTCAGCCGCTAGTTAAGATACTATTTTCGTTTCAAAGTGATTCTACAAAGAACCTCATTTTGTTTGTTTATACAGACGTAATCTAAAAATTGTTCGTCTTTTTTCGGAATATTTCGAACAGTATGCCCTTGAAAAAACCTCGCAAGTTGTAATTTATTAAGTTCTGCAAAACAACTACTCAGCCGACGACAGTATCGGGTTTTTGTTGGTTCCAATTATTTGAAAAACCAATTTAAAAATTCCACTCGTAGACAAGTCGATTAGCTAATTATTAGGAATTATTAAGAACGGCTAGGTATTTTTTGATTAACTTATTTTAAAAAGAAAACATTTCAATTCCGCCAGGATATCGCAACCCTTGCCTCTCATTTGGACGGTAATGAAACATGCGTTCACCAAGCATTTGGGTCTTAATTATGTAATCAAAAACTGGAAATCCTAGTGACCATGACCAAAATTGTTTGTGCGCTGTAATTATCTTTTTATTGTAATTCCGGATAATATTTTTATGATGATCAGCACAATTTTAATGGAGTTTTAACACTTCATTTCACTTTGATTGCTCGGATGATGACTTACTCCAGGATTTTAATATTTTGCCATATGAATTGGAATTTTAGCATACAAAATTTATTAGGGGTATAAATGAAGGAGAAATATAATTCATTTTTCTTTATTTTCCAGGTGATGGCTTATTTCACCCTATGCCTCTGGCTGGTGCCTTTTGCGTTATTCGTATCACTAAGTGCTAACGACAACGTTTTACCTACAGTTAATGAACAATCGCCCTTATTGTCGAGTAAGAGTACAATTAATTGAGCCAAACATCAATCTGACACCTTAATAATGCATTTTAAACTTCCAGACAATCCGGATGTAGTAACGAATTACTTCTCGCGAAAAGGGAATAAACAGGGACTGTTGTCGCTTTTCAACTATATGAAAGACATCGCCCTGCCAGGTAGAAGCAAGAAATCGTTTTAATAAATTTCTCTATATTTGATATCAAAAGAAAAAACCGGATTTGGATGAACAATTTGAAAAAAATTTTTCGCCAGTAGACTGCTCAGACATAAGTTAAGAAAAAGTAAGATTAAAGCTTACTGGATATTTATTTCGTACAAACTTTTTCCTTACTCACAAACTAAAACACCTTTTCGATTACGCTTCCTGTTCCTTAACATTTCCATCTTTCATCCCAAAGTATGCCTTTTGGGCCATTTTAACGAAGAGTCCGGTCTCGACGACTCCCGGGATCTGCACAAGGTCACGGTTTACAGTCTCCCAGTTGTAATTTTTGGTGTAATCAAAATGCCAATCCAAAATGAAATTCCCATTGTCTGTGACGCAAGGTCCTGCCTTCGCCACGGCCATGCGGAGTTGGGCCATTCCCCCAAAGAGCTCCTCCACTTTATATCGGATGGGGACGTACGCCAGGGGAACCACTTCAATGGGAATCCCATTCTTGTACTGCTCCCCAAGTTGCTGTGAATTTTTTGTATAGTCCGCAATTACAATCATTCGGTCCGCGCAAGAGGCGACAATTTTCTCCTGAAGCAAGCAACCTCCTCCGCCTTTTATCAGAGTCAAGTCCCCGTCGACCTCGTCGGCTCCATCGATGGCGCAGTCCAAGTGGGGGCTGGAGTCGAGGTCTCCGAGGGGGAGCTTGTGCTCGACAATCAGTTGTCTGGCTTGAAAACTCGTTGGGACGCAGATAACCTTAAGACCTTCTTTGAGCACACGTTCCGCGAGTCGTTCGACGGCAAAAACGACCGTTGAGCCGCTGCCGATTCCCACGGCGGTGTTGTTCTTCACCCATTCATCGACCGCTTTGTAGGCCGCTATTCTCTTCGCTTCATTTAGGGACATTGTACACACCTTTCTAAAAGATTTGCAATGCGACGAGCAACAACCACCGACTACAACTCGAAACAAACTAACAGCAAGTGGCATGAGGATACGCCCGATGGGGAGAATCAGCCGGAATCCAGAATACCGGTTACCGCCTGACAAGACACAAGCCTTTAAAATTGACATCTAGGCGTCGCGCCTTCATTTTTCACTTTTCGAACTGGTTTTCGGTAATGCATTACCGATTTATTTTCGAACTTTAACGGTCAAAAATAAATTGCAGAATAAGAAGTTTTGGTTTGTTATGAATAGGAAAACTTCACGCATTTCGATGAAATTTTATATGAATCTTCCGTTTGGCCTAAAAATGAAGGATCTGAAGGAATTTCTTGGCGGTCGGCTATAGTTTCGGACATAATCCACTTTTAATTTTGACCAAACGTTAAAATTAAAAGTGGCCATTTTCGCTGTAAAATTCCTTTATTTTTATAACTATTCTCTTAAATGCGATCGATTTCCCTAAAGGATACTACACTATGTACTTCAATATGCATTTACATAGTTAAATTGTGAAAAACTGCAAAAGGACGATGATAAAATGTAAACAAAAATCTTTTTAAAGGCTTCTTAACTCGTCATCCAAAAGACATTTGTGTTAAAAAAATAATTGTCCGCGTAGTAATTTATTTTATCATATACACCACAAATGCGTGCTTTCTGCGTACGAAAAGTGCATAGTGTAATATTCTTTTGGGAAATTGAACAGATTTAAGTTTTAAGTGGAATTTTGCAAAAATAAAGGAATTTTGCAGTGGAAATGACAAATTTGACATTTTGTCAAAATTAAAAGTGGAATATTTTGGAAACTATAGCCGACCTCCTGCGAAATGTCATTTAAATCCGTGAAGTTCCCCTATTCCTAATTTATTCCAGTTTTTTTTTTTTTTAAATATATAATTGACCGCAAAATGGAAAACCATGCTCCAAACCTAGCGATTAATATCTACAATACCAAGATCCAAATTTCGCAATAAGGTTTGATAACTCACAATAAATAAAAAATTAAAATAAAGTTACTGTTGTAGATTTTTATAGAGTATAATTATATAGTTTTTGACTATAAATCTGTCCTGTCCTGATCAGTTCAAATAAATTCAGGTTTCTCTTTTTCTTCCTTAAAACATAGGTGAAGAATAAATGATTTCCCCTCCCCAAACAGGATTCAAATTTCAGCGTACAACTCAGAGAAGCTATAATAATCCATGCGCTTTCCAGCTCAATTCCTGTCACCGACCGAACTCCAAATAATTATAGAAAAAAAAAATACAATTAAATGAAAAAACAATACGCCCGCACGCACATTCACTATCATAAATAAATAAAATATTTTTTAAAATATTTATCTATGTTCCTATCAATTCTCAGAACACAGTATCAATTAATCGATTCATGGAATACATCGAGTATCGATCATGCACGCAAATTACAAAAATTTGAACCACTCGAGAAAAACGACATTATCGAGAAATTGAAAATTTGGCTTAATACGAGAAAATCCAGCGATTGCGCGTAGAAGAACTTCAATTCAAAATAAAATGAATTGGAAAAACTTAATTTGTTTTATTAACCCTTTCAGACCTGAGGTGTGGCAAAGTAAAACCTTATCTGTGGCCTGCCTTACAATCGAGTCATGTGTATAAATATAAAAATAGCATCATTGATATCGAACGCATATATAGGCTCATAGGCTGAAAGCGTTAAATTAAAGCTTATCCCATATGAAGTTATTTTATTTTTGAACATTACTCCTGTATAATAGTTCCTAAAATCAATTTTTACAAGAACATGCCCCTTAAACAAAAAAAATTAAATAAAATAAGACAAACTAGAAGAATGCAAGTGCATAATTCTTGGCATTTGCGAGTACGTAAATACACCAAATTTTTAAACCGCTAAAAACACTTCGTTTTTGATAGAATAGATTATTTATGAATATTTTACCATTTGTTATTTTGTATCATTGTTAGAATATAAGATAGGTACATATATACAAAGCAGAAATTTTATCCGACTACTTATAAAAGAGCTAGATAACTGATGGAAATATCAGACAAAATAATAGGTATATGCGATTTGGATTTTAATTGTCTCATGACATCTTAATTAGAAAATTTAAAATTAACTTGCTAATCTACAATATAAAATTTTATTTTTTACTCATGAAGCTACGTCCCGACAGTTTCTCCTGGTTTCTTTTCGCCGCTCATAATTGCCTTAATGTCTTCGGCATCCAAAGTCTCGTATTTAAGTAAAGCTTCTGCTAATGCTTTGTGTTCCTTAGAATGCGCCTTAAGAATTGATTTAGCTCTATCATAACTGTCTGATAGTATTTTTTTGATTTCAGAATCTACAAGTTCTATTGTATTCGGTCCCAAGCTCTCACTAGGAGATAATCCCTTTGGTCCTTCTATTGTGCGGAGACCAACTCTTTCCGACATTCCCCAATCCTTGACCATATGAGAGGCAATTGAAGTGGCTTGCTTTAAATCACTACTCGCACCTGTAATGCAATACAAATTGAGGAATTTCAAATTAGTGGCCGTTAAATTCATAACACCTGAGGTTATTTTGTCAGGCCCAAATATTATCTCTTCTGCGGCTCGGCCACCCATCATAGTATCCATCATAGCGAGGAGTTGAGCTTTAGTTACATGATACCGTTCCTTTTCTGGGATGTATGCTGTGTGACCAAGTGAGGGCCCTCTTGGCATTATTGTTACTTTATGGAGGGGATGCGATTCCTGAGAATAAAGGATTTTTGGATTTTAGTAAAAGTTAAATTCAATCACTAGACAAACCTTAGTGTAATAAGCGACTATTGCGTGGCCTCCCTCGTGGTAAGCTGTAATTTTATTAGCTTCCTCATCCGGCAACCGAGCTTTTCTTTCAGGCCCCATTAGGACTTTATCTCTAGCCGTTTCTAAGTGTTTCATCGTCACAGTTTCAGCTCCATCGATGGCAGCCCTGTGAAAAGTTCAAAATATTAATATGATTCTTCAATATATAGAAGCACGGAAACTAATACCGTAAAGCAGCTTGGTTAACCATATTTTCTAAATCAGCTCCAGTAAAGCCAGTTGTACCTCTGGCTAACATGTCGATGTCAATATCATCGTGCAGAACTTTACTTAAGTACAGTAAAAGAATTTCTTTACGACCACAAAAGTCAGGGGTGGGGACCACTACCTAATAAAGAAAAAGTATTTAATTATTTGAGTCTTGTTTTTTTTTTTTATAATTATGAAAGAACTTTTAACGTTTTTCATTTGATTTACTTATGTGTAAAAAAAAAAAACTTACTTCTACATCGAAACGACCAGGTCGAAGTAAAGCCTGATCAAGATCATCACGACGATTTGTTGCTCCTAAAACGATCACTCCTTCGTTTTGATGAAAACCATCCATTTCAGATAGAAGCTGATTTATTGTTTGATTGGCATAAGGATGCAAGACGGAATTCGTTCTTTTAGCCCCAACAGAATCAATTTCGTCAATAAAAATAACACAAGGTGCTCTTTCTTTTGCCGCTTCTAAAATTTAAATTAAAAAAAAAACGTTCCAAATTTTATTAAATGAATAAATTACTGAATAAATCCCGTACTCTTCTAGCTCCCTGTCCAACGAGTACTTCATCAAATTCAGGACCAGCGGCGTGGAAGAAGGGCACCCCTGCCTCACCGGCAACTGCTCTAGCTAACAAAGTTTTACCAGTTCCAGGCGGTCCAACTAAAAGTACACCTTTTGGAAGCTTGCCGCCTAAATTTGAAAATTTCTCGGGACTTTTGAGAAATTCGACCACCTCCTTCAATTCTTGTTTAGCTTCGTCACAGCCCTTCACGTCATCAAATGTTACACTAATCTCCTCCGGATCCACCTCAACTTGGTTGCCAAGTTGGATCCTAAAAGATTTACTATTTGATTGGTAAAAATCATCAGATTTACCCAAAGTTATTACCTGAACACTGATCCACTAGAAGAAGAGAACAAGCTTACAAATATGCCCAAGAACACCACGATAATTAAAAGTTGCTGGAAGACCTGGAATCAAGCGATATTAAAATCGATTCAATCAGTCACCGGGAAATTGAAGGTACCTTTAAATACTTCATAGCTTTGCCGGACTTTTGACCTCCTTCATTATTCGCTGCAGCCATATAACCTTCTGCGAATGCTATCTTTATTTTTTGCTTCTATAAACGGAAGATATGCAAACTACCTTCTATTATATTTACTCAAATAAATACTTACGCTGTCCTGTGTTAAAGCATCGTCGTTTACTTGTTGCAGTAATTTACTAAGGCTTTCGTGATGGGACCCTGATGTCGGTACATCGTGCTTATTAGGTACGTTAGTTCCTCCAGCTATTGAAAATTAAACATAGTGATAAATAATGGTTAAATGTAAGTTCTTTGCTTTAATGCTGCAAATCATAAACTATATAATTCCACTCAAATATACACCTTCTTAAAAATATAGCATCGCCTTTTTAACCTAGTAATTCTGTTCTATTTAAATAAGGAATGTTTTGATTAAGATTATTTTACGCTTAGTCCCGGTACATATTAATTTGATTTATTGTCCAATACTCGCGCCCTCATCAGGTTCAGGGTGCCACTGATGCACCCTCAACGTCTATCTATCTAAATAAATAAACATCCGATATATTTATTTATTCCTCATTTTTAAGAAAATAGTCTCACTCAAGACTAGATTAGGGTCTCTGACTTCATTTAATAACTAGCTTTTACGAATTAAACTGAAATATTTTGAATACTGAATAGAAAACTTGTTCTCTCATTTGTCTTGAAGTAACAGATTGCGATGCAATCAACCTCGCCCGTTTCGAAGCTATTGCGTAATATAATAAAATATTGAAATTGAAATGGCTCAAAATAAAATTCGCTAATTGTAAGACAGTGTTCTTATGAAATCTTTAATTCTAAAGGTCAAGTGATGCACTTTAAAGTCGATTTACTTACAGAAAACTTCCTTCATCCTTGTGGTAATTGTTGGATTCCTCTTGAGCTCCGCATCTCTAGACCTTTCAGTTTTGAAGCCCCGAACTTGCAAGTTATTCCTGGGTAATTAAACATACATTAATTTAAGGTTTTTAGTATGAGGTCTCGTTTCCAGTTTTCTTACCAAAGGAAGCCCGAGATGGCATGTCTTGTCGCGGAAAAACTTAGTGAGCTGTCTGCCAAAAGACTTTCGTTCTTGCTGTGATTGAAGGAATCTGTCGGCACGTAGCTTGTTTTCCACGGGAATCTTGACGGAGCAATCGTCGAAAGAGCACTGGTTAGTTTAAATTTTTCGAAAAAATTTGTTTTTAATGCGTTATGTGATACGATTTTTAGTTGATTCGCTTTGGATAATCCTCGAACGGTCACGACAAACTCTTCAAATTTATTGTGTTTTGCAAACTGTAGAAGAACTTCGTTTCGTTTATTTTGGGATACTCTGTGATGCTTTGATTTCTTCAAGGCATAATTATTTCTCCTTGGGCCTAGAAAACTCAAGTAGCAAAACAACTGCGGATGTAAAGGAAAAATGATGACAAATTGGCAATAACATATGAAAGTTAATGTTTCGTAATCACCTGGTTTTGGGAATTTACAGAAAGCATATCTATTTTTTGCGAAACCGCGAGAATTTTGAGTAAATTCAGATCAAATTAAATGAAAACGTCAGAAAAATCACTGTCATAACCTCTCTTCGACTGCTGCCGTTTGGTTGATGAATAGCGCACGGGACAACTGCAGAATGATAAATTTGTTAAGGGTGATTTCCAATTCGAAGTGCGGATTGTGAAAATTGCTGAGAATTTACTTGAATCTATGCTTTAATATTTGATATTACTGTTTAATTGTAATAAATATTAGCTAAAGCAAAAAAACTTTGTCTTTTAGAATAAATTTCTCAAGTTTTATTTATTTTGAAATTGTCGCAGCAGCTGAACTCTGTCGAAGTGAAGATGTACTTTTTTTTCGAAAATATTGACACCAATGTCAGAATCATATGACATCGTGTCAGTGTCATTACGTTTGGATCGATATTTACATGCAGGAATAGTGAAATGAATTGCTAATTTGCGTTTCGAATATTTATAAATTAAAAGGACCCAAAAGTACCAAATTATCGGCCGCGAAATGGTCAGCACTAATCTGGTGGTGCCAGTGGTTCTTTGGGGGCCCACAGCGCCGACCCACTGTGTGTCGAGTGTCTTTTTGTCGAAGGACCAGAAAACTCTAGCGACTGGATGCTATGATGGCCAGATATGTTTGTGGTAAGTAAAAATTAATTGCAGCAATTGAAAATAATTCAGAGCGATGATGCGTGACTTAGTTCTTGACCGTCTTCAACATGAGTATTGTCTGCTCCACTTTGTCCCTGCCCCCGTCAGGTGAATTAACGATTTGTTTATGTTTGCAGCTACACAGATGAAGCATCCACGCAATATGTTCATTTTGTTCTGATCTAATTTGCGCAAAGTAATAACATTGGATGCGGGGGGAGGGAGCCTGCATCTTTACATAATGTTATCGATTAAGATGCTGATCCGATTATGGGTGGCCGCGTAGATAAGGGGGATATTATTGGCACGACGCAGCGCTGTGTTGAGAAGGTCGGGCTTACGGATGTCTTATGTTGTGCTGATATATGGGCGCATATTTCTTTGAAATGAACTTGACTCGCTCTCGTATGCTTAATTGCTTGCACACTGCTTTGCAATTTCGCACTTGTGAATTCAAAACATCTGTACAGCTCGGCTTGTTGCAATCTCAATAATTTTGTTCTGTTTTTTGGTCTCTTGGCGTCCATTTGTGTTACAGCTCATATATGTATGCATAAATTTCATAATGTTTAAAGCTTCTTTTCTATGATACATATAAGAATATATATTTGAAAACTGCGCTCCTAATAGTCCCATGCAACAAATTTTACAGATATCACACTTATCTTAATGCTTGTCTAATATTGTTTTGTTGTCACAATATTAAATTTTATTGAAGCCCATTATTTTTCCATTTTTCTTATTTTTATGTTTATTCAAACATTTTGTGTTTATCTCCATTTTCTGATCATATTATATTGCATTCTAAGATTTTGGCGTGGTGTCAAAAATTAGATTTTAACGAGGTCATGGCCTTGTTTGAACTTTGTCCTTGACTAAATTGTCCTTTACATATCTATACGACAAGGAAAATATGGAATATAATCCCTTTCATTTCTATTAGTTCGTTTTTGTTAGTATCCAGGATTTTACGAAAAAGCACTTCTATTTTTTCTTTGTATTCAATCACTCGTATCAATCTCCTACAGGTCTACAAACAAGGCCAAAGAGCACCCACAAGCAATTACTACAGTTTTGTTCGTATACAATACATCACTTCCTTTCGTTCACTAACTGAATTAAGGATAATTATCCAAACGGACATATATGTAACTTCTCTTTATTTTTCGGCTGTTAAAGAATGTTATTGCTGGCACAGATGAGCAAGGCACGTGTCCTTTTTAAGGGTTGATTTTATTACTCTACCTGCGTTTCTCTGTCGCGACCCCTGTTTATTCGTTAATTAAAAGATTTCTTGAATTGCAGGTGCCTGAAAGCACTCCGAATTTTGTTCCGATGTTAGTCTAAATAACATTCATTATTATTATGTAAGAGAATCTAACATTTGTAGTGATATGTTGTAAACACTGTATTATGCCGCTGGACGCGTGAAGACTAGTTATGAGCCGAAGTGAATCAGTTTATCTCTAATCTCTATACGCTGCCAAATAAAGTTGCTTGCTCCAGGCAACCTCGCATTACAATTATTATTTTAGTTAATTAATGTGAAAACTGATAGAGTCTAGGCCTAACTATAGTGAAGAATAAAATAAATCACATCGTCGGGTGACTTCTACAAAATAGACACTCTCTATTTTTAGCTTTCGACATGTTTTCTTTATATAAACTTACCCGCTTATAACGATTATTAGCAATATTAGTCAAAGTCAATGAAAAGCAATAAATATAATATTTAATAAAACATCGAAAAATATATGACAGTTATATAAAACTCTATAACAAACGTATATTTCTAAATTTGAAATCTTTATAATAGAAGCTTTTCAATGCAGGCTTGGTTTACGAAGAGTACATCTACGTAACAGAATCATTTTGTACTGCAAGAATTACAAATTACAACTCTACAGATTATGTGAATGGATTATATAGATGAAAATAATTATCTTATATTTTTTTTAAATTATAATAATTTTTTTTTTTAACAGGGAGGTGGATCCTCAAACGTTACAGATGACGCCACGCTGTTTACTAGTAGGGCACACAGCCCCCGTTCTTTGCTTAGCGAAGGCGTCGATACTACAAGAAAACAACTACCTTGTGAGCTCTTCTGAAAATGGTGAAATGTGCACCTGGGATCTTGTTGATGGCAAATGCATGGAAAGTGTAAAGTTACCACAAGTGCATACCAATATTCAGGTACGTTCGAATAAGATAAATACCATGCATAATTATGCTACAACGATAGGGTTTATCAAAACGAAACGAATAAAATATTTCAAATTTTTATTACTTCCGATGTAAAATCTATGTTTAGTTGGTCGTTACTCTCAAAATATAAATTAAATAATTTTATTAAGGCCATTTCTTAAGATTGATTGCAATTTCAGAGCTATCATATGGCTAATTGCGACGATGTTCGGCTCTTTTGTAATGGCTACTACGCAGAAATCATAGTTATGGATCCCTTTTGTTTAGAAATTTTGATTTCCTTAAGTTCAAAAGTAAAACCTGACTGGATATCAGCACTGCATGTAAGGAAATTGTAAATGTCATGATTATTGTTCGGACATTCACTCTTCTGTTAAATTTGTTCAGGTGCTAAGGCCTTCTAAAAGGAAGGATGATGTCGTCCTTGCTATAACGACCACGGGAACAGTAAAGGTGTGGACACTTATTGGCAACGAAAATAAATATTCAGAGCCAATTTATGAGAATGAATCCAAACAGGTACTGGCTAGTCGGAATATTTTAAAGCAGATCTATTAACTAACAGTCATTTATCCAAGATTCGTTGTCTAAACGCCATCACACTAAACTGTTGCTCCCAAAATCAGCGAACGGTTTTAATAGTCTGTACAAAATACTGGCAAATATACGATGCCGGTGATTTCACAGTATTGTGTAGTGTAATTTCCCCTGCTAGAGAGAGGTGGCAGGGTGGTGATTTTCTTTCCAATGACAGGGTTATATTATGGTCTGATGAGGGAAAAGGATATTTATACAAACTCCCAGCGAAGTAAGCTAATAAAATTTTGCATTTACAATTAGTTATTAACCTTTGGGACTTTAGTTGTATTCCAGACAATAAGGCTTTCCACTCGCCATCTGTTGTGAGAGATATGCCGTATTTGTACTGTATATTATCACAACCTGGAGAAAAGGTAATATTTTAAAGAAATTAATTAAGTAAATATTGATTTCGTCGCTTTTATAGCCATTATCATGCCCACCGGCTATGAAACTAGTTTCTACACAAAAGGAGGGCAAATGTCAGTTTCATTTGGTAAGAGGAGACTCCGAAGGGTTTGTGACTGTTTGGACAGTTCCTGATATACTATTAGAGGAAATATCGCGGATGCAATCGCAGCACAATCAACCGATATGTAAGTTGTATCTTTTCTAATTAATATCCTTAAAACGTTGCACTTTAAAGCGAAGGGATCGACGATTTGCACTAGTCTAATTGAGGCCTGGTCAGTCATGAATCCGCCCCCAGTTGGGATATTGGATCAGCTATCCCATATAACCGAAGTTCCCGTTAAATTAACGTCTAGCATCTACTTGCCACAACAAAGCCGTTTAGTTGTTGGTAGGGAAGATGGTACCATTGTTATAGTTCCGGCAACACAGACTGTTATGCTTCAGTTGCTTCACGGAAATCATCAAAATTTTAATGGTAAGATATGTTTAATTATTTTTTATGATAATTTAAACGTTTTTCTGTAAAGACTGGCCGCCTCATCAAATCTTATCCGGACATAAGGGAAGAGTTAACTGTTTATTGTGTCCCTCACTTGCTAATCCTAGGTAATTTATTTATCTTAAAGAAAAACATGAAACAATGTCTGCAATTGTAGATATGACAAGGCACACTTATTGTCTGGAGGAGTTGATTTTGCCGTTTGTTTATGGGATTTATACAGTGGAAATCTTATTCATCGGTTTTGTGTCCATGCAGGTGAAATAACTCAGCTTTTGGTTCCTCCGAGTAATTGTAGTGTAAGCAAATTAATTTTGTAAATTAAAATAAAATATATATATTTGATAAAATTTGTTTGCAGCCAAGAATACAGAAGTGCATTTGCTCAGTAGCATCTGACCATTCAGTTGCTTTGCTAAGCTTACAAGAGCGCAAGTGCGTAACGCTTGCAAGTCGACATCTATTTCCTGTGGTGACCATCAAATGGAGACCGTTGGACGATTTTCTTATTGTTGGTTGTTCAGATGGAACAGTATACGTTTGGCAAATGGAAACAGGACATTTAGATAGGGTATTGCATGGTAAGTTCTTTAATACTTTTTATTTGATGGCGTATCTAGTCAACCAAACTACTAAGTTACTCCTTTGATAATGACAATTATTTTGTTTGATTTGATTTTTTTAGGAATGCTCGCTGAAGAAGTTTTATCAGCATGCGACGAAAATAGCACCGAAGAAGCAGGAACAGGTACATCTTCTGAAATTGGTTTAGCTAACCCAGCTGTTCACTTTTTCAGGTAGTCATACAATTTCTTAGATTAATACGTTTCTCATACAATGATTTCTCTTTTAGAGGATTGAGGCATCGTAATTTATCTGCTATAAGACATGCAGCACAACGTGGTATCCATCAGTTCCAGCAACTGCATTCCCATAATCACAATGACCACTCATTTCTTATGAAAAATCGGAGCAGTCCCTTACTAATACAGGGATTGAGAACCAATCCAAAAGGTAAAACTTTCTCAGTAATTTAGTGTGCTCTTACTATTAGAATTTAATTGTAGATGCGGAAAGCCACATTTTGTTCTTTGATATAGAGGGGTTAATTTTTGAGCTACACAGCGAAGAATATTCTGCTATGAGCCCAACTACACTTGAGGTAAACTCAAAGTATTTTAAAATTCTTTGCTTAGATATGAGAATATAAAATTTTATTTTCTCGTGCAACGAACTTAGAATAACTTTTGTATTCTAAATATGGTTTAGTTTTATAGATGTGCTTTTAATTCAACAGGCCCAAGGATTGATTATGCCCACCGCGGAGAATCCTTCTGCAACGGATGCTTCAAAGAAATTTTCAGGTACAAAAATTGTTGAATTTGCAAAAAAAATATTTTTTTACAACACCTTAACAAGACAGTATTATATTAATATTTTTATTTGTGATTAACTGCTCTTTTTCGAAGATTTCTTTGGGAAAGTTAAAACAAAAGCCGGAGATATGGAAAAAATACTTAAAGATAAAGATAAACATGGTTTGTTCTCACTGAGTGTTTCAAGTTTAATTGATCGCATGTGGATGTTAACGTAGTTTAGAATGATTGTGCTTCGCTTCATTCAATTGATTTAGAAACGTTAACTATCGTTTTATAATACATTGCGCATTTTATTGCACCTGCAATTCACTTTTTTTTTTTTTTTAGGGGAATTGTATGATTTTTTGACCCGCACAATATTTGAAAAATTTAGCACTCTAGAGACCTGCAGCTTACAGTTTCTTAAAGAGATAAATTGCGTGCATGTAGGTAGATAATATCGTACTGCACAATGCTATATTTAATTATTAGTTTCAGTTCCTGACATCAAGTCATTTTTAATAATTCTATAAGTAATGAGTTTATTTTATTGCAAAGAATCCTCTGAACAAACAATATTTTTTTCTACAAATTTAATACACCGAACCTCTGCAAGTATAGAGCCTTTCAAAATATGAATGCCTTTAGATAGTTTTTATATAGATGTATTTGACTTTTCATGCTTCTCTTTTGGAAAACGTTAAAAATTTGGCGATTTCCAGGTATTCTGCAAAAAGTTAAAGAAGGTGCTGAGAATGTTGAAAAGAAAATACAAGCTAAGGTTGAGAGTTTAAAGACTGCCGTCGAAACACCTAAAGGTTAAAAGCTGGTCTTTATATTCTCGTTAATATTATAATTATTTTTCTCCGCAAAAGATATTACTGAAGCGAATAAAAAGATCGTGTCTAAAATGGAAGCGACACATGTTATGGAAGTTGCTCAGCTTTTATTATCGCTCCTGCATTCCTGGGGTCTCGACCCGCATTTAGATAAAGTATGCGAATCCCAGCTTGGACTTTTAAAACCAATGGTTAGTACTATTATAAGCTTTGTAAATACTTTAAAATAATTTAAATTAAACAGGTTCCTGTATCTTTTGGAGTACTATCTAAAGCTGGTTACATGTCCTTATTGCTACCAACATGGCAAAATAATTTTAAGGCTGAATCTGAAGCGCCCAAAAATGTAGCGACAAGCAAAAGCGACATTCCGCCCGAATTGATACGACAGGAGAAACTTACGCAAATCTTTACCTCTCAACTCCATTGGGAACTTAGCACAACACTCACATCAAATCATATGTTGGCACTTGTAGCTATGTCGAATACACTGATGTCGATGAGTTCCGCTTCATTCATTTCGGAAAATGAAAGAAATAGAAAAATTTACAGGTAAGATGTTTACCGTCATTGCAATCGAGTCAAATTAGAGGAAGTGGTTTATATAGATGAATTATAAAGACAATTTCTTTTAGGCATCCTAACACTTAATTTAGCCTACATTGAATTTTTAACGAGCTTTAATTTTTTATCTACCAACAGACAAGCCATTAAAGTTGCTGGAGCTTGGACAAATGAAGAAGAACACGAGGAACTGATCTCACAACACCAATCTCAAATCAAACAGGGCTGGAGTTTATTGTCGACTCATCATTGTTTCTTGTTGCCAGATAAAATTGATGCTTTAGGTAAAGAAATCATCCTTATTCCTATTTTTCATATGGTTCACAAAGATTTCTTAAATTTTTTTTTTTATGTTGAATTTTGAAACATTCTGGTATGACTTTAAGTTTTTAGCTAACTATTCATAACTTGCGGCAATGTGCTAATGTTTATTAAAATGTAGTTCTTAGACAATTAAATTAATTAGAAAAAATTTCAAAAAAAGATCAATCATATAATGAAATTACAGAACCAAAGAATTTTAAGAGACCTCAAGTCGAAATGATGGCAAAGAGATGGCAACATCATTGTATAGAAATAAGAGAAGCAGCGCAACAAATACTTCTAGGTGAGCTTACAAGAATGGGCAAGAAGGGAAGAAAGCAACTTGTTGAAAATTGGGCACAATATTTACCTCTGTACACACATACTGAACCTATTGCACAACAAAACGCGACCACCAATCCAGCTGGAAATCCAGGTGGTGTACCAATACAATCAGCAGAACAAGTAAGAACTACAAAATATGTAAATGGTAATTATGTCAATGAAATACATCTTGTTTAGGAGGAAGAATATGAGGAGGAAGAAGAAGAAATAATTCGCAAACCATCCAGTTTAGCCGAATTAAAGAGAAAGCAAACTACTGCTGTTATTTTACTTGGAGTTATTGGAGCCGAATTCGGTCAAGATATTTCTCAAGACAGTAAGTTACGGAAATTAGTACAGTTCAAGAAGCACATGATCTTTGAAATAAAAGCGTAATAACTTCCAATTACTGAGCGCTTCATTCGTATCATTTCAATAAAATATGTACAAACGTGTTCTTTTTTGTTTTGGAGCATTCCGCTTAAAATAAAAGCGGAACGTGTATGGGGAAAACAGATTTGCCGGTTCAAAACATGTGATTAGAATTGTATTATTGAAGAAAAATTGTCACCTTTTATACTAATCTAATATTGAAATATTATTTTTTAAGGTCCAAACAATCAAAAAGGCAAAAGTGTCGAACAAAGACGTAAAAGTTCGGTTGTTGAAGGTTTCGGAATTTCTAACAACAATCTTGCTCGCTTAACTTCAATGGCATTAACTCACTTGTTACTGGCTCCGGCAACTGCAAAGCTTCCTCCGTACACTCCTCTACGGAGAGCTGCTATTGACCTAATAGGACGAGGTTTCACTGTTTGGGAACCTTATTTGGACGTGAGTAAAGTATTGTTAGGTAAATTTTCTGACTATTGGTGTAATGAAAAACAATTTTTGAAAGTGTAAAATATCATATAGGACTTCTTGAAATCTGCTGCGATGCTGGGAAATTCATTCCAAATTTAAATTATAAATTACCACTAACACCACAGGCGGACGCTTGTCGAACTGCTCGCCATGCTCTTCGACTTATAGCCACAGCAAGGTCAGTTCAATATTGATAACCTATCCACTGATTTAACGTGAGTCGATTTCCAGACCCGCTGCATTTATAACAACAATGGCTCGTGAAGTTGCTCGTTACAACACTTTACAGCAGAACACCCAAACATTAAGCATACCTCTAACACAGTCTGTTCTTTACAAAGCCAAGAGGGAAATACTACAATGTGTTGAAATGCTTATAGACAAAATGCAAGCGGAGATGGCTAATCTTCTTGTTGAAGTAGGTATATGGAATTTGATCTAAAGCCAATTTCTTATGTAATTTCTCCAGGTAATGGACATCACTCTTCACTGTATTGATTCCTCGGATCTTAAAAATAAGGGCTTATCCGAAGTGTGTCCTCAAATTTGTAAATTCAACCAAATATCGCATTGCTCTGCCACGCGAAGAATTTCGGGTACGTTATTTTTTCAGTTTTTGTGGGGCATGAATTCAATTAATGTAGTTATTTTATAGTTGGAGCAAGCAGTGGGCACTTGGCTATTTATGAACTCCGGCAAAACAAATGCCAGATGATCCCAGCGCACACACATCCCATCACAGCATTAGCCTTCAGTCCCGATGGCAAGTACCTTGTGAGTTACGCATGCGGGGAAAACAGACTATCGTTCTGGCAGACAAGCACAGGTAATAATGCATTTATAATACAATATTGTTTATTTACAAATTGTAAAATAAATTATTATATTTAGGAATGTTTGGCTTGGGTCAATCCCAAACAAGATGCATTAAGGGATACTCTACCGCTCCGATTCCCGACGTCGCTCGTCTTAATCCCATGCGTCTAGCCAAGTTGATTTGGATCAACAATCGCACGGTGACGCTAATGCTCGCAGACGGCTCCGAGACGCGATTCAATGTTTAACTTATTTATTTATTGTTATTGTTTATATTGTTGTATTCTTCACAAACCGATTGATGATGACAGATCTTACTTAAAGCTACTTTTAATTGTAAATGTGTACTGTTAATAAATGTATGCGTGTTAAATTTCCTCAAAAACTCACCATCTTCGGAAGTAATTGAAAATCTATTTTATGCTTTTTTCTTATTATCCTTGTACATCATGTTAGCAAATTGAACTTGAACAATAATAAACATTGTTTATATGACGCGCAATTTGCATTTTATTTATATTCTGCGAGCACATAAAGTTATACAAAAAGTGTATAACTCACCTTTTCTGTCTCTAATGGGGTTTGAATTTTTTTTTTTATGAATCTAAAACATGGGGCTGATTTGGTATTTAAAGTGTAAGTGCATTTATAATTTTTGAACATAATTTTGAAAAGTGGAGAAAAAGTGTACAAAATATATTGTGAAAAAACAAGTTCGAAAAGCTGCTGAGACAAGTATTTTTCCGCAAAGTGAAAAACAAATAGACCATGGATTAATCGAATAGTTTTCAACACAGTTCAATAAAACCATCGTAATTTTATTTTAAGAGTCCTTTTTGACTGAAAGGTTTTAATATGAATACAATATGCATTTCACGAATATAATTTCTTTTTTATGTTTATATGTATATAATACCCTAAACTGAAAAGACCAAGCTTTGACCAAATGTAGCTACCGGACTTTAAAATTAATAAACTAATATATGTATGTACATACATATATGAAAATGTTTGGATGGCCTTCAATAACCTTGAAAACTTTCAGTTTTTGAATTTTTGAAGGAAATAATTTGTCTTTCTAAAGTTAAAAGGGATACTTTTGAGTAGCTACCACTTGATGAAATATAGTGCTTCTATTCTGTTTCAAGAAATCAGTGTGTTTCTACTGCAAAATTATTTCCGTTTTTAAAAGTTTCAAGATTGGGGAACTAATACTAGTGTTTTTTCATTCGCAATGAAGTTTAGTTAGCATGATTGAAATGTGATAAAAACTGTAAATTTTATCTTTTAATGGACCCTATTCTCGATTTCGACGGAAATCAAATCCGATCGGAATGTAAGAGATTCACAAGCAAGCTGGCGCTCTCACAGATCACGACTCATAAACATCTTCTTAAATGTTCCGGTCTGTTTAAAAATCTCCTACTGTTGTGTACGCCAGAAAGATTCATTTTGAGAACCTAAGTAGAATTTATTATACAAAATTATAATAAGTAACATTTTGGTCACGCAACGCTTTATTGGAGATTAATAATGTGATGAAATATTATTAGTATTCTCCAAAGTAGAACCGATAAGTCAGAGGGGAAATAGTATTTTTCGAATTTTGTGGAAATAAAAAGGATCTATAATGATATAAAAGTATAATAAGCTAGCCAGTTGATAAAATATTAAAACTAATTCAAAAAATCTTCTTCCATGCATATATCTTGTTTCAAAGAATGCAAAAAAAATACGAAAATACAAAAGATGAAATCCAAAGTAATAAATGCAAATCAGAAAGCTGTTGAAAAGATAGAACAAAAAATACATCAAAAGTAAAAGTAATTTGAAGACGATGCCCCACATTTCGGTGAAGAATTAGGTGCACTCGTCAGTCTATACTTCCCCATTTCTCCTTTTGAGAGTATTTATTTGCATTTTTCACATGCTGCTATCATCTGAAATGTATGTCAAGTTAGTCATAACAAGACACTGGTTAAGGGGCACCGCTCGAGCGGGACATTGAGTTCATATGGCCGGGACGGTGCTAACATAAGTTGCATGCATTGTCTTTCAAAAAATTTCTCTAAATTATGTCGCTTTTCCGGAGGCGTGACTTGGGTGGCTTTATGGGGACGAGATGAAAGCCAATATTGCCAAAAGTAATGCGTATTATAATAATCGGGCAGAAAATGGTTTTCTCTCGGCGACATTTCTTCACCTTATATTCTTTCTCAAGATATCTTCCAGTTTAACAGTTACACATGTGGCCAAGACGGTAGACGTGAAGAACTGGTTGGTAAGTGCAAACGGCTTCAAGACAATGCAAAGATATCTCAGTGCAAGAGGCAAGTTCACGGCGTTCGGTTAAGGCAAAAACGCTCGAAGCAGTGGTGCAAATTAGTGTCGTTAAATTCATAAAATAGTCAGTGGCACTTTTAACAATGAGGAAGATATTTTTCTGCTTGTTTGCCCTTAACCTAGTCCTAAGCGCATTTTCGGCAAGCATAATTGGTGAGTAGAATACTTTCGAACTATGCTATGCATTAATGCAGTAACGGTCAAAGGAACGTGATCAAATTATCACATCTCGTATAAGGAAGGAAGTTGTGCTGCGCGATGTGCGTGTAACACCGATTTATAAATGGTTAAAACCCTTTGTGCCATCTGTGTTAATGGCCTCAACTTGTAGACAGTTACTGTTAAAAAATATTAGCAGAAATTCCGTGGTAGAGAAAGGTTTTCAACAAAGAAGAATATACATGTTTCTTCTTTCACTTTTTCGAATATAGGTTTAATTTCAAATTGTATTTAATACAAGGCAATAAAGGTATTCAATCAAAATAATAAGGGCTTCCGCACCAAAATAGTAAAAAAGGGACTATTAGATGATGAAATTTCAGTATCTGTTTCTGTCTACATTGCAGGCGTCGGCTTAAAATTTGATATAATTATAATTTTAAAATCATGTTCCTCGTATCTACATAGTCCAGCAGTCAGAATAAGACATGAAATTGGTTATTTAGGAGTCGAAAAAAATTTGTTTTTTCCACTAATTATATGAAAAATTACACTTTATATATGTGCATTCTACCAATAAGATTATTTCCGCTTTAATTTTAGATTTTATAGTTTTTTTATATAAAGTTACGGCTATAAAGTTAATATTTATATTTATTA
Organism: Eutolmus rufibarbis; assembly: GCA_963920795.1. Lineage (NCBI taxonomy): Eukaryota > Metazoa > Arthropoda > Insecta > Diptera > Asilidae > Eutolmus > Eutolmus rufibarbis. Next base: position 35,756,360 of record OY987205.1, read on the forward strand.
ACTCAGGTTTTTGTTATCCAGAACAAACAATTTTTGCTTTGATTTGAAATACATATGTATATCATGAGTAAGTCATAAATTTGAATGTTTCTGGTAAAGAGGTAAAAAATAATGACAAATTTTTAAATTGTTAATATAACAGAAAAAAGCAATATGCCGGGGGAGATGCGGTTTGAAAACTTTAAACACACTTGTTAATGTGAAAAGCTTAATCAATTTAATGTGTTTACTGCAACATAAGCTGTGGATTTATCGGAGGAGCCATATGATTAATCCCATCTATTCTTGTTATAACTTATTCAAAATTAGTTTTTATAGAATGCGGCGAAATTGCAGCTGAAATTGTTTTATGTGAAACAGCTCTGAAGCGATGAGATAGCTACGAACGCGCCGCTACTGCTAGCGACTCAATCGTGTGGAATTTTCTGATTCCTCATGAAGTTCTCTTTCTTTTCATACATACACGTTTTTGTATAGACTTTCAGCGTTTTATTTGAAATATATTACGAAATTTTTATAAAGTTTGTACATTTTTGCAGCTTTTCACGATCTAAATCTTTTATAAATTCGAAATCTTGTCCTCAATCTCAAATTTTCTAGTGTTAGTAGAATGTAGCAACACAACTCCCTATTTTTTTCAAACCTTTGAATGTTTCATTTTTCGTGTTTCATTCGTCTCGTCGTCGGTACCCAGGAATCATATTTGAAAAATATTTCAAGAAATACCTTTTATACCGAATTAGTCAGCTACTCAAAAATTCCTTTCTCCTCAGTGTTCCGGGTCTATTCGCATTAGCCTAGAAACTGTGGTGATAGCTTGTTATGAATTTCACCTTAATATTTTTGAAGATCATTTACTGATGTATGTATGCATTTTAAAAAATTTAAATCGTCCCTTGAACATCATCCAAAAAACTCAAAAATTAGAGCAATATTTCCAACTAGTAGCAAGTTACCACTTCTATTTCTCAGAATTAATTTTGTTTTATCTTCATCGTGGCTATATTAGAGGTCGGCTGATTTTGTTTTGAATCTTCCAGAACGTTTATTTGATTTGATAGTACATATTAAGCGTATTTTTTTAGATATGATTATTTCATCAAATGGGAGGCAAGACGATAATATGAAAAGTTGTGTTTGCAATGGCCCTACTTGCATTTGCTGTATCGACTTCAATGTTTCTTTTATTGACTTAGGTGGACCTGGTGAGTTCTAGACAGATTTCATATATATTCTTAAATATTCGGTACTCAATATTCAATGAGATTTGATTATTTATTTATTTATGAGAGCAAATTTTACTCAAATAGTTTTCATATATGTATTTAATGTGAACATCCGAATAAAAAAAAAATATTTCGCTTAAGGTTGCGTGAGATTAAACTACATATCAGCAGAAGAAGGACTTAATTTAAATGTTTCTTATGGAGAAAGTTTCACTCACCAAGAACACCTTAAAGGTAAAGCAATTTCATATTAAGCAAAAAGCTTTAATTTATTGTCTCGGGAACTAGGTCCACATCCAGTTCCAGTATGTTTAAATCTACTCTCAAGTTTTGCTCAAATATGTGCTCGATTTAATAAGTTGGTCCCAGTTGAAGATGGTTTGGAAGGTTGTTTGAAGCTAGAACCAACCTTATTGGGGGAGGTAAATTAATGTTTTCACAATTTCTTTATTACATGTACATACCTAGCATATTAACTTAAATTTACTAGGCACAATTAGAGTTTAAAATGGGCTGTTTTAACATGGGCCAAAGTGGAATGAAACTGGTATTACCACCAGCCAAAAGCGCATCAGAACATCTTCCAGAGGAAAAGTATATTATTCGTTCTATGCCTTAAGATTTTTTTAAAACTTTACAGAATTTATTATTTTAGTGACAATCAAAGTAATGAGACAGTTGAAGAGGAAGGAGATTCTTCAGACCCGGATAGTGCTATCAACGCAGACGATATATTGGCAGTAGTAAACGAATCAGCCACTAAAGGTATTGCATTCATTTCAGATTGGCTAGGATTTTCAGTGAAAAAAATTGGAAACGAAACAGTAACACCCACTGAGACATAGAATGCTAAAAAAAATTACATTTCAACTACAGATGTTTAAATGACGCACTCACATTTTATAGAGGCATTTGATTTAGGGCAGTAAAAATAAGATAGGATAATAATATACCCAGTATAATGGGATAACTTGTTATAAGAAGCGTGAAGTAATGTGAAATCTTATTTATTTATTTATTTAATTACTTGAAATACAAAACATTCAAAACATGAACGAATTTAATATTGCTCTGTGATTTAATTTGTGTGTGTTCTCGCTTTGCGCCTGCTTTTTTACGTTTTTATTCAGTCTTGGATATTTCTCTTACTCAACTATATTAAATCAATAACTTGAACGCAATGTTTCCACTATTCAAACGAAGGAAAGGAAATTCATCAAACCTAGAATGGGGAAAGACATAATTCTACGTTAAAAATAGAATAACTGAAACACTGAAAAAGGATGACTCAAAGAACTTTGGTTATTCTCTCTGATGTAACGAAAGTCAATATCTCTGCTGAATAGTACGTTTTTTTTTTTTTTAATTATAAACCAAAGATTCAGGAAGTTCTATCTACAGAACAACTGTAAAATATGGCGTAATTTTTCTAGTGACGATTTTAATATCCTTCTGACCGAAGTAATTCCATTCCAAATTTTGTTTTCTAAACACAACAATATTGGAGGTGACTTTTAATAAAATATAAATAACTTAACAATTACCGATAGAATTAAGTTTCCACTGAAAATGTAAAACATTTGAATTTTCTACAATTACATTCAAACGAGCCTTTTATATACCTTAATACATATTTATAATGAAATCTATATTTCTAGCGAAATTTATTCTCATTGGGACTCAAAAAAGGCTAAAAAAATTCTTAATAAGAAATTATATTTGGGTCTAATATGTTCCAATTTTTTACAAAAGCGAAACTTGAAAATTAGTTTGACTGTTCTGTTCTTTTGCACTATCTTCGAAAATAATCATGCTCTACCATAATTATGATATAAATTGAAATAATTAGGATAATTTTCAATTATCTTCTTCAAGTGTTTCCTCCTTCTCCATATCAACGTTGTTTGAATCCGTATTCTCAGAGTCTTTAAGATTTGCCGTGACATCCTAATGTATATGCAATTAGCAATGATTATTCGTATTTTATAAAATCAAGATTTACCTTCTCTTCCTCGTCCTTTAACTTACAACATATATCTAACAAAATTATTTCAAAAGACATGTAAAAAATGTAACAAACAAATTCTAAAATGTATCTACCTGGTTCTTCCACAAGAAAGAGGACTTTATCTGGTGTTAAATGCTTTGTATTTTCCTTAAATGTGTTGACTTCGTCCATAAAAGCATCCCAAAAGGCCTGCCCTTTTGGAATTTTAAACATTTTCTGTGACAAGAACGGATATATTTAAAATCAGTAGTAATAAATCTTAACTCACGTACTACCTTAAAATTATTGTAAATTAATTCTGCTTGTTGTCTTATTTTTAAAGCCTTTTCTGTAAATATTGCCTTTTCCTCTTCGGAGATATTCCACTCTTTTATGTTACCAACGTATCTTCGTAATTTTTTAATCGTCATTACACAACTGGGATTTTTCTTCAACATGAGAGGAGAAACTTCAAGTTCTTAAAATTTTAATAATGAATAAAGCAATTCTTTTCAAAAGTAATGAATGAAGAAATGTACCTTTATATTTTTCTAACAATTCCAGACATTTATCCACATCTGCTTTCGCGAGACCCAAGGTACCTTTTATCTTTTGACTCAACTCAATAAATGTTCTCTCCAGAGTTAAGTATTTTTGTCGTTCTACATCCATAGCTGCGATAAAAGAGGTTAGTGCATAATTTAGACAGGCATTTGCAATTATTTCAAACCGATATTTTTTTCTTGTTTCATTCTCTCAATTTGATGAATGGGAGCGCATGGATTCAAGTCTAACATATCTTTAATATTCTCTATCTGAACAGTTCCATTTTCAATTGTATCCCTAAGTGCAACAGCTTTTTTTGCAGCATTTTCTAGCCAAGCCTCTTTCTCAGTCTCACTTTCGAAAGACTTTGGCTTTTCATAGTCTAATTTTATACCTACGCACTTTCCGTTTGGAGTCAGTGCTAAGAGCAAGTTTTTATATTTGTCTGGCTTTGTAAGTAATGTGCTCGTTACATTCACATGCTTTTTCTGAACTTTATTTGTATTTATGACTTCCTTCGTTGCAGTAGATTTTATTAAATCTGGCTTTGCCAAATCAGCTCTGCTTTCTGCTGACACTTCCGCTAGAAATCGAAAAAATATTTCTTTCAACTGCCTAAACATATATTTCAGACTTTTCTGAATAAAATAATTAATTTAATCTACAAATGTTGTCGGTGAAGGCATGCATTTACAAATACAGTTTTATCGCACTTAATTCGTACCACCATAACTAGCGCCGAATTTTTAATTTATATAATTTTTCTATGACCTTAAGATAGCAAAGCCAAAATATTCTATGTAATTCCATCGAACTTGAGAAAGAGGCTCATATCTGAACAATAATGAATATCACATAAAAAGGGATATCCACTGAAATAATAACACGCTAGTTCTTATAATGAAACTTGTTCAATGAATAGTTAAAAGATAACGTCATAAAAATCAATTTTAAAAATATTGTAATGTAAATATATAAAACTAATTTGAAGAGATTATAACAAGCGAATTTTTTAAGGTTTCAAATGATTAAGTTTCGGTTGTTTCGTATAATGTTAATAAGCAGAAAGAAACAGATTGCAACTGCTCCAAAGAAGATTCGAAGAAAAATTTAAGAACTTCCTTGAACTACCAACAAAAATAGGTAGGTATTTAAATTTACTTACATTTATTTCCATCCGTAGCACTTTCCGTCTAAAATATACACTATTAACATTTACCTAAAATAACTTTTAGAGCAGAAACATACCTTAGCTGGTTTTCTCGCTACAGGACTACTGTCTGAAGTTATTCTTCGCTTAATTGGGGTAGCTTCATCCTCGTCCATATATCTTAAAAATATAAAAATGTACAAATTGCAGATTAAAAATCCAGAACTCCTACCTCTTCGGTTTAATTTTTCGACCACTGCGACTTATTAACTCTGCGTCTTTATGAGGATCGGGCGTGGCAACACTCGTTGTATTAAGTGATTCATTTACCTGATCGACACTACTATTTATGGTTTCATCTGCGAGTTTAATCTGGAACGAAAATTTCAGATCTGAATTTTAACACAAAAAAAAATATGTGCGTCATTTTGATGATCAATGAAAAAATATTTGTAAACGAAACAGAAATATTGTTGTATTTTATTTAACCCTTGGGGTATATCATGGATGGTTTTTAACTTTCTATAAATTTCAATACCACTGTATCATTACTTTAAATCCTCTAAAAACAATTATATTAGTATTATTAGTATTAGTACAAGATTTAATAAGATTTTTAATTCTTTGTTACTCTGTAAAATGAGAAGAAACAAATCGTTGTTAAAATTCATAATTCGGGATTACCTTTGAAGAGTTAAATAAGTTCTCTTAAATAAACTAAGAGTTGTTAATCAGTTATAACTTCAAAATATTTGTATTTATTTTTTGCTTACTTCTTCATATTCCATAATTTCGGGTTCCCTGCTAATAGTTGCACTTTGCGCTAAGGCTTCAAGCTGTAAAAAAATAAAGAATAAAAAGAAATAAATTGTTAAAAGATAAGCAATTAACGTATAATAATTTATTGGCAACAAAATTATTTAAACTTGTTTTTAGAAAATGTAAAACGTAATCAAAATTTTTATTACTCACACTTATTGGAGCGGAATCCTCCCCATTTAAGGCAGCTTCGATTTGCTCAATGGCCTCACGGAAGTTATTTCGTTTCATATTTTTTTCAGTCGCGAATTTATCTTTACTTTCAATGTATTGAAAGAGATCCTCAATTTTAATATTTGCCCTGTAAAATAAAATAAAAGCGATAATAAGGTAAATGCCCGTAGTCATATAAAATTGAATCAAATGTTAACCTTTAAACGGCCGCTTTCTTCACGGTTTGATATTAGAACCACATTTTATTTTAGAGTAAGTAGTAAAGAATGATCAGTGGTTAGAACACAACAATGCGTGTCAGGTTGCTTAAATGTTAATATCAGGACAAATCGCATGCTCAATTATTTACTTAAAAAAAGTCATCGGCATTGTCCTTTTTATTCTAGGATTTAATGTGAGAATGTGTGTATCTAAGCTTAAAATAAACACTTTCTCAAGATCCAAAATTTGGTAATTTTTACTCGCATAAATTCATATAATTTTAACTATTGATTGCAAATATTTTGTAATTGTCTTTTCAGTGTATTAATCAAATATTAAGTTTCTCTGCATAAAATATACAATCAATAATGACAATTACCATAATTTTCAAAAAATATGATATAAAGATGTTATTTTCTTTTAATTTAAAACCGACATTTCTAATAACAATATAATAAATCACGTTTTTCAAAAAAACCTTATTATATAATACTTAAAAATTGTGCATAACGATGCCATCTATAGCAACAGCAGAAACATTTTTTGTTATTAGGACATACTTTTCCAAAAATCCTCTTTAGAATAAAAAGGTTTATAATTTTTTAAGAAAGGGGTACATAGCAGCAATCAATGAAAAGCTAGATCTAGCTACTATTATATGTAAGAATATACAGGGTGTTTAGCTAAGGTCTGAACAGAGATATGCCAATCGATTCTACATGGTCTGATCAACCTTTGTTAATTTTAAATAACGTAGTAAAACACGTTTTGAAATCCTTACCTCCGAACTGAACATCTCTTTTCAGTGAGGATTTTAATCCAGCTAGCAAACAAAACAATGTTCTACAAAATTAGGGCTAACAGGTTTTGGCTGTGTTTAAGGGGACATTCTACTTTAAAATAAAAAAAAAGCGCCATCTTTAGGAATTTATTTTAAGAAAACGAGACATCATATTATAGGCTCCAAATTTTTGTTGTTGTATAAACAAAACGATTGACTTAAGAAAAAAAATTTTTAAGGCCGATTTCATGTCTGCTATCTCCACTAGGTGACGTCTAAATAAAGGTTTTTTTTTTTTTTTCTATTCACGGCCGAAGTATTGATCTGAAACAGAAAATAAAAGATTCATCTTAAAGAAGACACTTATAGCTAGTGCCGTAACCAATAAAAATATAATTTTTTTCAATATGTCTCCCCTCCCAGGGGGTTTAATGGGAAAAAAAAACCCAAAAACCCGGTTTTTCGTTAAAATGCATGTTTTTTTTTTTTTAGTACTTTTATTGGTTACGGCACTAGCTATAAGTGTCTTCTTTAAGATGAAACTTTTATTTTCTGTTTCAGATCAATACTTCGGCCTACGCTTCGTGAATAGAAAAAAAACTCACTTTTTTTAGATGTCACCTAGTGGAGATAGCAAACATGAAATTGGTTTAAAAAAATTTTTTTTTTTAAATCAATCGTTTTGTTTATACAACAACAAAAATGTCAAGCCTATATGATGTCTCGTTTTCTTAAAATAAATTCCTAAAGATGACCCTTTTTTTCATTTCAAAGTAGATTGTCCCCTTAAGCAAATTATATTTACCCATTTTTTAATTGATACATGAACACTAAGTCGGACAGTTTTATCGTTGACTTTCAATTGAATTATTTGTATACTTGCATAGGTATGTATGTATTTTGTTAAAAGAAAAACCGTAGAGTTTCTCTAAGGTTTAAATTAAAAAAACAATTTTTAATTTTTTTGTGTAATTCTCAATAACACTTAATATATGTTGTTTTGAAAATAAGTTCCCTTTAACAGTTATTTGTAGTTTCTTGTAATAATAGATTTTGTTACAGTCGACATCTTTTTCTTGTTGTGTATTTTGCCCGAGTTCAGTCTGCTGACAGAGGCAAGTAACCAAATTGATAGAAAATACCTAACCTATGAAATGAAGCGCGCCAGGACAAAAGACTAATGGCCCACTCAAATATGCAGAAAAGCGTGGTCCCCATGTTATAAATAATTTGAAAGTGTACTTTACATATTGTTTAAGATGGTTTAACTGTGTTTTACCACTTTTAATTCAGCTAAGACCCAATCTATTAAAATTAATGGACTACTGCAATAAGAGCGTAATCTTCTTACTAGATAACTGAGAATCGGAATTAATAAGAAACCACTTTCAACTGACAGCTAGCATTGCAGTGCAAAGAAATAAACAAGCAATAAATGGATTAGGGACAGCAATTTCCTATTTTATTTGCAATTTTTTAGAGTAGCACGGACAAACGTCCTCCAAGTAGGCTGGCACTTACGGCGAAGTCGCCTAAAAGGCAAAACGGTATACTTACGTCTCCCCGGTTCCGTAGAAATAAACATTGTACTTTTTATTAGCAATTTTTGTTATCTGCAATGAATAAATTTGTGTTTTACAGCGACAATCTGGTTCGACGGAGCCTCCATACCTTAGCTGGCCAAGGTGGATAGCCTTTGACTTTGGCAAATACCAAGTCGCCGATCTGAAATGATTTGTCCTTTTTCCCCATTTCAATTGGTAGTTGCTTCACGAAGCTGTCGCAAATTTGTTACACTCGCAAGAACTCTCCCAAATGTTAACAAATGATAAAACCGCGTCTTTGCACACCCGCAACTGTCTTCGGCAAGATCCCAAAACAGTGAGTGCTGGCAACTTGCAAACTCCTAGTGTCACTTGTTTACGCAGTTGGCTGCAGTGCCTTTCAATTAATATTTTCATTCATAACTAAAAATAAAACATACAAATATTATTGTGTAAAATATTTCAGTACAATAGTTATACTTTAATTATTTGTTTCATTATATTTTATTTACTTTCAATTGTTAAGCTCCCAATTTATTGCATTTATTGTTTGAGAATTTTGCGATGGACTGTACTTTTAGCAACATTTCATTCGGTATTATGACAATTTCCGCGTTATGATGTTTCCCTAAATGTTATGAAACATGAGCAGTGTATAAACAAATTACAGAAAATCCGCACTTTATGAACGGAATTTTTAATTCTTTCACAGATAAAATTAAGCATTTGCTCTGCATTAAGTCAAATAATTGAGAATGTTTCAGCGTTTGCATGATTAAGTTTTTATGTAGTAATTTTTGTAAGAGAATAATTTGTTGGGAAAAATAAACCGTAAAACTGTTTCCCAAGAGCCCCAATTTTAAATAATTATAGGGCGTTTTTTTTTATAATCGAGTAGTTCATTCAATACATAGTTCACTGACTGGCAAGGAATCAATTTTACGCTACAATCGACAATTAATTCATTATTTCGAAAAAATTAGCGACAAAAAATCCGAAAATTATTAATTTCTAATTCTGTGCATTTTTTTTTTAAATATACATACATAAATCAAAATTTTAGAATTATTCAGTGACAAACGTAATTTTTTTTCTATGATTCAAATTTAATATATAATTTTAAAGTAATTACTTACTTTGCTTTACGGTAATAACGGTACAGCACTCTCAAGACCCAAGTTGTACTCGCACTTGTCCGTCTTTTTTTATTGTTTTGCATCTTCAGACTCGAAACGAGTTATTTACGGCCGATGCGATTTTTATTAACTATAAGCACCTGACTTTGAATCTTCTACTAAAATTCTACACAAAAACATTTTTTAAATTATTTATAAAAACAAATATTTCAATTATACGTTCATTGAAAAAGCATATCTTGGGAACATTTAATGGAATTAGAAAATTCCAATAGAAACTTAAAGTCAGAAGTTCTTTGAAAAACTAACAATATTGTTTTTCTGCAATTATTGGAGATGAAAAAGTCTGTTATAAACTAAAGCTGCTACTTATTTATTATAATATTAGGATGAAGAGAATGGTCCATAATTATCTTTTAAATTATTTTGAATGAAACATTAATTAAACACAATGGTCAACAGAGAATTAAACGTGTGCCTTAGAAATTGCTAGATTTTCCCTCCTTTTGAGTGTTTTATAGGTGGTTGTTTGAGATATTTCAAAGTACCTGAGGTTCATTAGAAATTCTTCGGGATTACTTCCTGTTAGTGTTAAAATCTATTTCAAAATAAAATAGCAAGCATAAATAGTTCTTACAATTAAGCGGCAAAACAAATCTCGTTTTCGACGTAATCTATAACTGAAAATTTAGAGATGACAAATTGAAGACGAGTTCATCATAAAATCTCCAATTTGAAATACCCTTATAGAGTTAAAAATTACAGACCAAAATATGTACCACAAAAATTTTGCGTTTCTATGGAGGTTTGATCTTGCTTCCATTGAGGAATCACGATTTCTACATTTTTATTTACTTATTATTTTTCTTTGTTCATCAACTTCACAAGAACATTGAATATACTTTAACTTTTACGGTAAGAAGTAAAGATATTCGAATTTAAGCTGCTTTCATCAAAAAATTAAAAGTAGGATTTAGGTAGCATTTTTATAAAAAATTATTACGGTCTATATGAATGTACGTATCAAAAAATTAGAAAAACAGAATACATAGCACTCGCTACATGACACACATTTGACCAATTCTCTATTTATTTTTTCTGTTGGCCTTCGTAACTTTAAAATAGCTTATATAAGATGGATATATTCCGCCAGGGGAACATCACACCAATCTTTTATACTATGCTGTTTAGTCCCTTCAAAATATGCATAAACTCAAAAATTTACACTTTAGATGAATTGAACAATCGGTGCCAGAAGCAATTACAAGACTTAGAATTCATTATTTGGTACAATAACAAGTATAAATAGCTTTATGCAATAATGCAATTAATACCTTTCGTATGATATTCAAGTTCATTGCATTTTTGCCGGGATATACCAGAGAGTATCAATGCCACATCGAAATGAAATCTAATACTAAATGTATCAAATTTTGCTCACTATTGGACATATTTATCCAGGTATTCGTCCAAGGTGCGATAAAAAAGCTTTCTATCTTTCATGAACTTAAAATATTAAGTTATATTTTGCAGATACTTACACTGATGAACTTTACTCAACCGCAGAAAGAATGGGATTTTCCCTTACCGTCTGATTGATACTCACTCTCAATTTATGTATACTTCCGAGAACTAGAACTTGTATAAAAAGACAGGTATTCTTTTCTGATTATCATTGTCTAACGGACATTACAGTGAACCAGTTGAAAAGAAGCGACCAAAAACTATAAAAACAAATCAAAAATGTTAAAATTGAGAGTAAGTAATAAGTCCTTGATGATATGGTGCTAAATAGGATGTTTTCATAATTAGAACATAATTTTCGTTGCGTGCTTCATTGCATTGTTCCTCATCATTTCTGTGAGTGCTGTGGAAGGTGCTGTGGAAGAAGATCTTGAAGGCGCCGGGGCATCTTACGGATATGGCAAAGGACGAGGAGGCTACGGCGGCTACGGAAGAGGGGCGATTTATGGAAGAGGTGGAGGATATTCCAAATATGGAGGAGGGTACGGCGGACACCGTGGCTAAGAGGCTGCAAAAGAATGAATTTAATTCAAGACATTTACTAATGCACTTCAAATTAAATAATTCTGATATTGCTAATATACACTAAGAAATTGCTTGACAAATTAGTTTTTAATAAATTTTGATAGTTCAACTAACTGTCTTTGTCGTTACTTTAATCTATTTAAGCCCTTTAACCGTATTTTTGACAACATATTTGATAAATAAAAATGGGTATTGCTAGTGATAATTTCTAAACTGTCGGTCTGTGAAGTTTGGGAAAGTTAAATTCATTTTATTATGAAAGAACTGATGTTAGGAAGGCCCTATAAAAATTCTATTTAACTCGTATTTAAATAACGTACCAAAAACTGAATAAAAGCAATTTAAAATTTCGCACAGCAAGGATCTCTGAAGGACGTAATTAATTACCAATAACATTTAGGCGATATGGTGAAATTTGTATTAAATTGAAAAAAATGCCTCAGCTGTTTTTAAAAAAAGAATATATGTATGTACATAGGTAGTCAGAATACGCAATAAAAAATGGGGGATCCCATTCGAAATTTAAAAGTTGCCCCCGGCCCACCCACAAGGGGTGGGGAGGAGGACTGATTTTAGGACAGGCCGAAGTCCTCCTTGGAGATATTGATTTTTTGTTTGATGCGTTTTTTCCAGGTATTAACTCGTATTATTAGCAAAATCTTATACTGCTGCGCTGCTATCCCCATGAGACAACAGGAATGGTGTTTCAGAACTTAGTAAAATTTGGCAATCTGTAGTTTTGAGACAAATGTTAGTTATTAATGTACTTAAATGGGAAATTAAAATTGTATTTATGTACAGGCCATATCTATGAAGATATTCTTATACGTATTTGTTTTAATAATTTTGACGACATCAATACCTTGTTAGATCCACCACTATGATATCAGTAATGGCTTATTATGATCACAATTTACTTGACGTATTGTTTTTTTTTAAATTATAAGTGATGCAGTACTCACTGCACTAGAAGTCGTGCTGAAAATAGTTAAAATTTGCAATATATAGAATATATGCGTAGGTTTCCCTTATATTCCTGAGAATACCTCTTTACAACATGCCGATGTAAAAGACAATATCCAAATTTTGATGAAAGTAAATAATTTTTCTTCCAGGCATTCCTATACAAAGAGAAGGGAGCCCCATTTTGTCAGTTCAGACAGTTCTCTAGCAATCCGCCGCCCTGAAATAATAAGCCCCAGAGTCTGCAATAATCTTCCGTCGTCTTCTACTTATAAGTTAACATCCGAAAAGTAGGGTAATCCGAAAAATTGGCCAGATTAATGAAAATATGTGTTAATTTCAGAACTGTGACACTTCCTAAAGGAAACACAAAAGTCCTAGTTGTGGATAGCTCAGGTGAGAAACATACAACTCTTGTGGATACAAATGAAGTGCAAAATATTGATATTCGAAAAGTAATAAAAATGGAGGAAGATAATCTTAAGTCTATTCATAAAGAAAAGTTATTCATAAAAGGGTAATATCATACACATAACAATTATTTGATTTGTTTTTTAAATTATCACTATAAATGCAGAAATGAAAGAAGTAAGGAACGTTTTGAAGATATCAAAAGAAAGGTAAGTGATATAGAAATAGGCATGAAGTGATACATTTCTTTCCTCCTAGCTGACAAAAACCCGCTTGTATAAAAATCGTGCATTGTACCATAAATCTAGAAAGATCGCAAGTTTTTCAAAAGGAAGCATTGGAACCTATCCTTCCTATTCCAATCCTCGCCTAACGCAGAGCACATCAACGCAAACAGAAAATTTTGATATTTCAATCTCAAACGAAGATCGTCATTTGATAGGACTGCGTAGAAGCTCAAGTCGAATATTTTATGAGGATAACGAGAACATTCACCAAAATCAAGATGCACCCTCTTTGCCACCCAAGCAAGCTGTTAATCCGGCTGCTGGCGATGGAAACAAATTTAATGGAACTGAAGTGAATCCTTCGAATGCTATTCAAAATGCAACCGGACGTGAACAGCAGGTTCAGAGAGATTCTTTAAGAGATATTTACAACAATCATCCTGCATCAAATATCCAGCCAGAAATTATGAATGGTCGAAATCTTGCAAAGTATCGTACAGCTCAGAGATTTTCTACGGTGGAATCGAACCGACCCAAAAGGGTTGATGGTCCTTGCGTCTTAATCAGGAAATTAAAAAAGCGTAAATATCTTCAATATAAAATTTCGAGATATTGAAACAAATAATTAACATTTTTAAATTTTAGTTAATAGAAACGGGAACCTGAGAAGAGTCATAATGGTTATTTTATTTGCCGCATTATTATCTTGGATTTCTCAGGTTTTTTTCAGTATCAGTTTTCTTACTGATATATTTCGCGCGATCGTCGACTACCTGTTCAGTTTGCCCATCTTTGTGAAGAGACGTAGAAGGGAATTAACCAAAGTTGAAATTGTAGTTAAATATATTGGAAATTTTTTTAGATTCCTCGGAAAAATTTTTTGGAACTAAGGTAATTTTAATGTATTTTTATGTTCTCTTAATATCGAAGTTTTTCTGGTTTCAGAAACTTCATACAAAATTAGACATGTCTTGTTTTATTTATAATATGTATATTTTTAATATGTGTATATAATACATAACCGTAATTTTATTACGTTCTTGTACTGGATTCTATTTCTTATTACATAATTACATTGTGAGACCAAATCACATGACTCGAATCAGGACAAACATTTCAAATCAAGAGTACTTATTTAGCGAGCTTGAAAGTTGTTTTTAGGTATAAAAAATAAAAAAATACAAAATAGCGGCCACCATGGGCAGGCTCTCTAGCATGTATTGACGAAAATGTCTTTTTTGCGTTATGCAGTGCAGGGGTAGTCATAGTGATCTGAAACATTAATATAAAAGTTTTTTCTTTAATTTAGATCGTAATCGACTGCAATAACCTAAATTCAGACACAAATATTAATTTTTCGCAGCTCACCACATTAGTATACAAAAAATGATATAGATTGCTTTAATAGTTTTTTTTTATAGGTTACGACCTTAATCTTAATTTAATCACACTATTCGATTTAGTATAACTACCAATATTTTAATAACGAATACAACTCATTTCTTTCTTAAATCAGCTCATTAAGGGTCAAACTAAAAAATTTCAAAAGATGACCTTTTCGACTTCCGGTTTAAATAAATAAAATTCAATTATTTATTGATCTAGTAAACAAAATATTTATTACTGAAGGATACATCATCAAAACAACATTTTATCAGATTTCATCTCTTATATCATTATAAATATAGGAATTATAAAATAATCCTAAAAAATTGTAAATTACGTTGTAGTTATTGTTACCGAGGCTTCTTAATAATAGGCCGCCTTAGACTGCGTTTACGCTAAGTGCTGATGTGATGCTTCATTGGCTAAGTGTAAAATTTTAGAAATTTCATATTTTTAAATTCCATAAAATTCAATGTAATAAAAATTTTACAGAGCTTAGCATAAACATGGCCTAATACGACCACTTTTACTTGCGATTGGAATAACATGCACTGTTTTTTTTTGATACACATTACTTATGTATTTATGAAATTTGAATCTATTTCGGCGGTGTAGTTGGAAGGGGCATTCCAATAATAAATTAAAGGTTATATGGTAAAGCTTTTATATAATCAAAAAATTAATGAATGCCTTCATATACATACATACAATGTACGCATTTTCCTAGTTTTTGAATAAATGGCTGGATGAATAAAAAATGTTTGCTATTACCAATCGTCAAGAAATGGAATACATGTGAGCACGTGTGCGTATTTTTTTTTATACAATACTGAGTTTTATACACAAGTTACATCATTATATTTTTTCTGCAAATACTTGCATTGAACGAAAAAAGTTTTATGTAAATATTTAGTATAAAATCACGCCTTAATGAAACCTAAGATCTACATTTACATCTTGTCTTTTAGGGGATTTTTTTAGTTCTAAATTTTTACAAACTTAAAAACATTATTTACATATTACTGTAAACGAAGGAAGTTAGGAGGAGTTTAAAATGAGTCAATTGTTTAAAAACGTCATGGTTAATTGGGATGCAATCCAACTAAATTGTAAAATGTTCGTATTATATCATGCTCATTATTCTATAGCTTTATAAAAACTTATTTTCGATCTTTTCGTACTTTTACCGAGAGTAACGTAAGTTGAGAATTTTGGGACAGTAAATCGCATTCCTTATTGTTCTAAGTGACAGTTTCGCCACTAAAGCCTGGACAAGATAGCGTAAATTTTCTCTAAAGAAGGGCTTGCTTTTACATACATATTGCAAGCAAATTGTATGTTTAATCTAAAAACGAATTTTGTACGCTTTTGCACGCACTTCCTTTCCAAAATAAACAAGCCAAGCACATTAATTTAGGGAAATGTCTGGGATTGTTCCAGTGTTTTGAAAAGAATGAATACTTTAGAAAGATTTATAAAAAAAATAGCATAAAAAGGAAGCGTATTGCACCAAAGTAAAATTTTATTTTTTATTCGGCTCACATAAATAAAAAGAAGCAAGTGGAAAAATCGAGTGCTAAATTTTCTTAAAAAATAAGGTATAAATAACTTACACTAAAGCTTCATATACTTTTTTTCGATACATGTATAACTTATATTAATATACGAAATGCAGGTAAAATATTCTATAGATTGCCAAGATAATATAATAAAAATTCGGCTAAGTCGAACGAATAAAATGCAGTGTCACTTTTTTATCTTAACTAAATGTAAATTTTGTCATAACTTGTATATTGTCTTTATCATAAAACTACAAACCTATCTGCAAAAAATGCATAAAAATGAATAAGTTAAACAATTGAGTAATCAGTCAAAATGTGTAACATCAGTAAACTTTGAGGTAAGAAGTAAAATTGTAAAGAATACTCAGAGGAACTTAAAAAAGTCACGGTCTTAAACTAACAGGCAGTGATGATAATAAACCCGTCTAAAGAAGTGCGATTAACTTATAATGTAAAATAGCAGCGTCTACAAAAATTAGCGGATATTTTTGCTTTCATATTCCGCTATTATCTGCTGCAATGTATGAAAAATAGTGGAAAAGCTCGGTCTATCGCTTGGCTTTCGATTCCAGCACTTTCGCATTAAAGCATATATTGCCAAAGGTGTGTTTTCAGGGCAATTAAGGACATTTCCTTCTTTCACATATTTAACAACTTCTTCGTGAGTCATACCATAGTAAGGTTGCAACGCAAACGAAAAAATCTCCCATAAACAAACCCCAAAGGCCCAAACGTCCGATTCAATTGTGTATTTATTATACAAAATACTTTCCAACGGCATCCATCTAATGGGAATGGCATCGTGCTCATCTCCCTTGTAGTAATCTTGCAGATATATTTTATGAGATAAGCCAAAATCTGCGATTTTTACAACCATATCTTCGTCAATTAAACAATTCCTTGTGGCTAAATCACGATGAACGAATTTTCGTTCAGATAAATAAACCATTCCACCAGCTATTTGCTGCGATATACTCAAAAGATTTCCGTGCGAAACTTCGGGGCGACGCATCTCCGGTGTGTGTGTAATGTATGGCGAGCAGGAACGAAGGAACTCATTAAGATCTCCTCTAGCCATAAATTCAAACAACAAACACATTGGTCTGCCAATGGCACACACCCCTAAAAGCTTAACAATGTTTGGATGATCAAATTCAGCTAGGAGACATGCTTCCCGTTCAAAATCTAGTTGCATATCTTGACTAGCGTCGTCTTTTAACATTTTAACAGCTACCAATGTGAAATCTTCGCCTGGCATTAAACCAGGAGCTTTAGCTTGAAATACCCGTCCAAACGCACCTTGTCCTAAATCTTTTATGTAAATAATATTATTACGAGGATACTCTAATTTTTCCAGCTTTGGATTAAGTTGTGCTTTAGTTTCATGGTACGCAGAATTACTAGGAAGTTTATTCAAATCTATACTATCATGAGTAGCAGCTATGTTGTATCCCCCAGAATGCTCTTGACGCAAACGTTTGTGTTTCACAATTCTGTAAATTAAAAGTCCCATCAAGTGGCAAGCTACGATCCCTACAAAACCAATTCCAGATAATAAAAATATCATTGAAGGTGTAAAAAATGTCTCCATTGAAATCGGAGCTCCGTTATCCTTAGGGAGAATATCCGACGAATTTGCTGTATATGAAATAATGTTATTTAAAATAATTGTTTGGAATTCGAAACTTACGGCACAGTGGAATGTCGCAATGTTGCCATCTGACTGAATCATTCAGTGTGTAGCACCATGGATATGGTTCCTCTCCACCTGCATTTCGACAATAATTTTCTCCGAATTGAATTTGTGGAAAAACTAAGGGTGGTTGAACAAAGTCGTGAGGTACTTGGGAATCCCAACGTTGACACGGTAACCCAGTTTTCGTTATGTTAACCGTTCCTAAGTAGTAACGGCCATTACCCATGCGACAATCATCTGGAAATTAATGTTTGAAGCAATGAAATTTTATAATAGAAAAGAAAACAATTAAAATTGTTATTGATTATTGTTGGAATTATATATTTTTTTTTAAATAATAAAATACCTAGATGTTGTAACGTCGAAATATAACCAGGCCAAATTATTGTGATACTTAATATAAGTAAATTTCATATTTTGCTTAGAGACGTAAATTGTATTTTGAATCTACTTAATAAAACCCTAACATTGATTGACAGACAACGCACAGTCTAAACCGGTGGTTTAGAAGCATGAAGTTTTGCACAGGAGTTTCTTATATGTATGTATAACGCAGGTGAGCACTGACAAAAGATTTATGAAAATTCATCTCCTAAAGGGGTTAAATAGGGGATGAAAGTATGTAAGGAAGTTCGTCCTTTTTGATAGAAATCTAATCGGGCACAGAGCTAGTAATAGATAAAAACGAAAAAGTATTGAAAAAATAATTCTGATTTTCATGTTTTTTCTTGTGGTTTTAAATTTGTACATTTGAGTTTTTGAATTTTATTGTTTTTAGTGTACAGAATAAGAACAAATTGTTTGGTATTTGCAAGGCTTTTGTAAAGATAATCAATTCGAAGGTGGCCGAATAACATTGCAGAAAAAGTGTTGGCTAAGTATATTTTTTACCAATATTCAGACCTGACTGAAAAACCAGTTTTTTTCTATATACAGTAACAGTGCGTAGTAAATATTGCTAGTAACCATAAGCAATAGTGATTAATGTACTTGTGCATTAAGTATTGCTAATAATTGTAAGCAGTGGTAAGTAATACTCATGTGATTACGGTAATCAGGTACAAGATTCATACTGTGTAAATGATGGGCACGACTGAATTTCAAAGAATCTCGATGTCAGAAAATGCGGTTATTCCCTGAATTTTATTTTATTTTTGTGTGTATAAATACGTGGCTATTGTGCACTACACACTATAGCATAGTAACATGTTGTAGGTTGCCGTGCTATAAGAGAATTTCCGCAATTTTCATTAAAGTGTTGAGTGAAACTGTGTTGTGGGATACCGTGTTCTAGGAGGGTTATTGTTCAGAATAAATTAATTCTCTAAGTAATTCAAAATGAATTAATTCTCTAAGACTAAGTAGTTCAAAATGAATTAATTCCCTAAGTAGTTCAGAATAAATCAGTTCTCTAAGTAGTTCAATAGTAATGCAGCAGAGAATAATTGACTCCGTCGTAGTACATCGCTGTACAAAAGTAATACGTTCTTTTCATATAAAAGGTATTCAACTGAGAACTACTACACTTTTCTTAGAAGCTAGTTATTCTACTAGTCTTTGAACTACATAGTTTACTTTCTTACTGGGATGGTAATATTTTTTTCTCTGGATTTCAATTATCACCAAAGATAAAAGGTTCCACAATTCTATGATACTTTAATTAGGGCAGACTTACAAGTGACTTCCTCTTCGACCAAGTCCGTCAGTCCGATGTAGGAGCAATTTGGTATTTTGGCAGTTCTATTGTAATGAGGTAGCTCTTGGCAGTTAGGTAGTCGAAAATGGCCCCTGGATTTAAAGAAGATGCCCCTATCCTTCTTGTCCTCGATGAGGGCCCAGTCGTTGTAGCAGAACTGGCGGTGGGTGGCCACGCAGTCCTCGTAGCACAAAGGCAGTTTCATGGTGCTCCCGTCCTCAATGACACACTGTGGAAATGCATACGCGCAGAGCATTTTCTGCAAAAACGAAAAACACGAAGGCACAGTGATGAATAGCAGAGTTTAAACTGCAGGAGTCGCATTCCGCCTGGCGGCGAAAGATAACAGACCCCCCAGATAATAAATCAGGATTAGTGGGACAAGCAATTACCTCGGCAGCGGGTCGGCAGAGCCTAGTCAATTCCGCAATCATCTCCTCCCAAAGGGCGGTCGTGATCTGCTCGTTCTGCCAGCCTCCGTTGGGATCCTCACGGCTGTACCACACTTGCCCCGAAATGTACGCCTTGCACACCTTCCCGTTGTATGGGGCGCAGTACCCCAGCTCGTCGTAGTCCTCGCTGATTGCCGAGCTGCAGGAAGCCGTGGCGAACAATGACAACAAACACAGGAGTTTGGGGGGATATATGAGAGCCATTTTCCGCATTTATCTACTTGTTGGCCGCAGAACCGCTTCAACATCTCATCCCGGCTGACTTTGTCTTGTGTTTGCTTCAGTCGGAGGTCGGCCCTTTTTGATATTTTCACTTTAAAACACTCAAAACATTCCCACTGCGAGTGCGATAGCTTGACAAATCGACTTGACACTTGACGCCATTGGTCGTTCCCCTCCCCTTTCGGATAAACAACCATTTAAAAGGACGAAAATGTCAGGAACAGGACTTGAAAGTTCATCCCAGGAATAAAAGCTCTTAAGGGACTGCCAGATAAAATGAAAGAGTTCTTTGAGTCGAGCTATTGTGAACTATTAAATATTTTTAACCAACAATGTTTCCCAATGCGTTTTAAAAATAAATAACGACAGCGGTTAATTCTGAGTGTTCAACCAATTTGATTTTTACGTTTTGATGCTTCCAAAGTTGCAACGAAATCTTATACTACCACTATCACATACTAACTTTTGAAATTGAACAACCGTACCTTCATGCATCTAAAAGTAAGGTTAATTTCACAAGTTTATCACAAAAAAACTTTGATTTAATTTTCTTTTGCCTCATTATTAAATACATCTTTATAGCTCCCGGAACGTTGTGACCTAAAAAAGGTCAAACGTTGTACTCGATTTCGCCCACCTCTTTTGTGTGAGACAAAAGGTAAATTTATTTTTCTTATTGGTTAAGACCGGACCTAACGTAGCCTTTTTTTAAAATCTTGTTTAGTTTAAATTTAAATGCAATTCATCAACTTTAGCCAAAGATATCGTGTACATCATTTAGAGAAGTTTTACCTTTTGTAAATCAATTCAAAGTTTAAAGTATTTCTTAAAGGAAACTAAAACATAAATTTTTAAAATAATTACAATAAGACAACTCCTGAATCAATCCTCTAACCTTATTTATAGCAGAGTAATGATTGTTTACATCTTAAAAAATTTTCAATTACGAAACGAATCGTCTCTTTATAACTAAATTGCACGGTTCGTTTTGTTTTCCGTGGAAAGACTTTTTTCATAATTCCAATTCATTTTTAGTCTATATATTTTAGCACTATTAAGTCATTTTACGTTTTCTATCCAAGTAAGGAATATTTCTTTTTTCAGGCCAATGACATTATTTCTTTACATGTACTTTCTGCGCATTTTCTGTTAATTTTTCTAGATAACGTACCCAGCACCCCAAACAACATTTAAAAAATGTTTAAAACTTACTTGATAATATTTTCTTACCTGTTCCAGAGACAATAGTGCCGTTGACTTCGCCCCATACCAACCGTATGAAATAACCCTGAAAATTGTATTATTTTTATTATGAATAAAAAAAATTAAAAAATATTATTCAATGTTAATAAATTCAAAAATTTATTGTCATGTAAATGTTTACATTGCTAATATTTAGGTTATTACGTTAAAAAGCCTAATTCGTGGTAATACTTCGCTGCATTTTTGCATTTATCTTGAAAGTGATAGGAAACCTACTACTTTTTGGACATTTTCGAAAATACTGAACCTGAATTTAAGAAACTTGTTATTTGAAGTAATTCGGAAAAAATTTAAAAATTAACATTTAAAACTTGTATAACCTTTACTTTTTTTATTTAATTATGAATGTCTGACTATCAGAAGGACCATCCTACTTACTTACAATACCGGGAAAACTAGGTTTAGCTTTAATTAAATGATTTAAAATTTAATTATATTTGTTCATTTTTCACTTGTTATGGTTTAAATATTGACTTTGATAGGATTATGTATGGCGGTGTTGGATAGTATTCACTGTAATAATTTATATAATAGTTACAACTGTAATTAATATAGAAAAATAATGCAATTCAAAATTTAGATCTTTGCCAGTGATTAAACGATATTTGAACAAATCAATGAGGCATTTACAATAATAAATGTCATAAGTTAAAATCAAAACATTTATTAATTGGATGTGGTAATGAGAATTATGAGAATTTCTGCAGCACACGAAAATTTGTGTTTGCAAAAGAAATTCCATGTTGTTATATTTATTTGTGTTCCTCGGTTGCGCTATTGAATTATACTTTTGATCAAAGATAGAGTAGCACAGCTTGTGGCGTAGCTTGTACTAAAAAAATTAAATATATTAAAGTTATTCTTTAACTAATTTGGATAATGATTGTCAACCTAAGAAGAATACAGTTTTCTTATATCTTAAAACTTTAAAAAATTTTAACTATTTGGCAAAATTGAGACTATAACTGCATTGCAGAACATCAAAATTGGAAGTTACTATACCTGTATCTCATCAATAATTCTAACTAATTTAAATATTCACAGAAATATTTATAAACAACAAAGCACTTTTAACTTTTCGTGCAAAAGACAAACAACTTTTTAGAGAAATAATCGGTTCAGAAATATCACCGTAGTCCTAGTGCATTATGTTTATAATAGTTATCGAAAATGTCCATACTATGGCTAAAAACAAGAGGTAATTAGCTATCTTTGTAATTCTCCTAAAATATTCTTAAAGAATTGTGAATTTTAAATGTGTAAAACGTGCTTGGAACAAGTAGCTGCTTTAAATCGAAAGCTGCAATGAATCACAATAAGAGTAGTTAACGATCGCGTGCCAAATTCAAACATTATTTACAGTTCTAAAAGTAGCAGATGATCGAAATTTTATTGGTATATCACAACTCTAAGAAGTTCGACTGATTATATCTAAGATATGTACGTTGCTGTTACCTAATCGAATTGTGCTAAAATATTTCGCGTCTTTGTTTATGCTATCTACAAAACTACTACACGTATTGAAATTGCTTCTGTCTTTTTTTTAATAAACTAGAAAACGTCGATGCAAAATTTGAGGCACAACTATTCAACAAAATGCAGGATCCCTGTAATTAACTGTCTTTCCTTTCTAATTTTATAGATTTTTCAAAATTTTCGATCATAACCGAAGACGTCTTTTTGAATTCCTCATTAGGATCAAATAAGGCGGCCGTCAAATATTGCGTAAACAGCCTGCCCATATACTGGTCCTTGGTTTTCGGCCACCAACCCTCCAAAAATCCGATGTGGCCACCGCGAGCGGTAACAACAATCGCAACGTGACTAGACTCTTCCGCTGCTTTCATCGGAATAGCTGAATAAGTACAAAGGAATATAATTTCCAATTTCTTTATAAAATTAAAAATATTTACCATCTAAGGGTTGAAACGGATCGTCTGCAGCGCTTAGACAAAGTAAAGGCACCGAAATTCTGTATAATTTATTGTGTAGAGTTGCTGCTCTGTAATAATCCTCAACATCATCATATCCGAAATGTTTTGAAGTAAAGTGAGAATCAAACTCCTTAATTGTTTTACTCTGTAGAAAATTAGTTTTTCTATTAGGATTCACTTTAAATACGGTTCAAATACGTACTGATAGAATTTTATTCAAATCTAAATCTGTTTCCTTAAATACATCACATTTTTTTAGTGTAGAGCACAAGCTTCCAGCAAGATGTCGACCAAGTAAACTATTTAAATAGGGTTTCTCGATACTTGCCGTTCCTATTAAAAAAAAGTAAAAATGTTATGGTATATGTACAAATACTAACAATTTTTTTTATTGCGAGCTGATAACTTTTTAAAAAACGCCAATATATGCCCTTTTTAACCCAATATTTCCCAGAAACATTTTCGTTTGTCTTCAGATTCGAATTTAAAAAAAAAGAAGTAAAATAATTATTTAACCTAAAAAAGGTTTTATCACACAAATTATGCAGACCTATATTATTATTTTTCAATTCGGTGGCTTCATATGGAAACTGGAAGAGACTACTGGTACTGAGTTCAGCTTGATTCAAATCTGGGTTATACATATATTTATTTAGTTCGAGTCCAACTAAAACTAGCCTTCCTTAAGTCGGTTGAAGTCTGGTTTAAGCTGGATTAAATATTGATTTAAGGCCAGCAATCCCTTTAGGAGCGTAAAAAATAGGTATTTTTCGGGAATTTTTTTAGAGGGGATAAAATAATCGAATCATTTTCAAATTTTGACATAAGTTTGTTATAACATCCAAGTTGAAAAAAAAATGTTTTTTCTTGAGATGACCAACAAAATGGTGACGTTGTTAAGGGTCTCCGAGCGCCTGTTTATGCGACATCGAAAACTGCTGCAGTTGTCGCTCTTTTGCTGTTGATCTGAAGTTGATTTAACAAGCGTCATTCGTTTACTGACATATTAAGGGGAAGGAAATACCTAACAAATCATGAAAAAGTGCAAAATTGAAAATTTGGGAGCCTTTTTACTTTTAAGTTCGAATTATCGACCATTTTTTCGACATATTTGACCCCAAAAAAATTATTTATTTACACGCTACCTTTTAAATTTTAGGTATATCCTTCCGATAATATTACTGAGAGTAACCTCCCAAAATGTCATCGAAATCGGTCGATAATTTTTTGAGCTACAACAGCAGTTTTTGAGGATGTAGTTTCGAGATAATCGTGTTTAAAGTTTCACGCTGTTTCTCCGCTTCATACTATATGCGATAACTCCGCTAATATTCAATATTTCGGGTTTTCCTTTGGTCAGTATATTCTTTGGGTATCATACTTTCCAAATATGTAATAAAAAAAAAAAAAAACATTTTTTGAAAATTCTAAAGGGATTGCTGGCCTTAAGCCTCTTTAAAATCTTCAACTTTGTTACAATTCCAAGAACCTAATTCTGCTAATAACGAAATTATAAAACTTTTTTTAAAGAATCTGTTTCTAGGAAATAAAGATATTCGATTTTTGCACAAATATCTACAATTTTTCGCTTTTATTGTAAATTGTTGAAATCTACGACTTCTAAAACGAGTTTTGGCATCATTCATTTTCCGAAATCTTTTCTTCAGGTAGGCTGCAATAAGTAGTAGTATGGTAATATTTCATATGAAATTTATCTAAAAAACCACAACTAAAAATTAGCTTTATATATTAAGTGTTATCAAAGAATTATAACTTAAGTGGTATTTTCTTTAATAATGTATGGTAAGTGAGAAAACTTAGAAAGCGAAACTTTTCTCTCAAATACCTAAATTTTCCATGCTCATGGAAACCAAATTCATTAAAAAGCTTTCGAAAATGTTTAGTTGCGTTGATTATTATTCATTTATCAGTCAAAGTTTTAATTAATGCTGGAGTAAAAATATACATATATGGTCCAGACAAAATAATCAGTCGGCTTATCTTACAATTAACATAAATACAATTTCATTCAACGAATGCCTAGCAATACTCATTCTTTAGATTAGGGAGTAAAAATTCGCGAATTTGAAATGGAATTTTATTAATTCTGTCTTTTTTAAATTCGCATATATGTATGTCTAATAACTGAGTTTATAGAGAAAATTAATTAATATTTACCTTTATGCACGTCCCACGGAACCGAAATAATCATTGCAGCCGTAAGTACACTTCTTGATTCTTCGCTATGTTGCGCCAGATAGTTGCCTTGTAAAATAGTATTTATTTTCAATAGCTGTTTGCAGGGATAAAAAATTTAAAGTTACCTAATATTAATCCACCCATTGAAATACCTGTAGCACCTAGTTTCACATGGGGATTGCGTCTTCTTACATGATTTACAACTTCCGATAAATCTTCACAATTCGATGCACAATACAACCTAGGAGTCTGAAAAATCGTGTTTAATTTATTAATTTAAATTCAGCTCACTATTAACCTTCAGGATTACCTTTAATGTTACGCCACCTAAACCTCTATTATTAAATACTACGGTTCTTATCCCAACATTATTTGCTGCAGTAACGAGACATTTAATGTATTCCGCTTGTGATTCACCTGGATGGAGAATTTTAAGTAAGTGTGAGATCTACAAATAATATTTTTATTTACCGGTAAGGCCAGGTAAAACAATTATCACAGGTGAATTTTCATGGCATCCATTTTCAAGCCAATCTAAAGCTATCTCTCCTCCATCCTTAAGTGTTAAAATTTCTCTAAAAAGAAAGTGAGTTCAAGAATTGACGTTAAATTACATGTATGAAGTGCTTAAATTATTATGAAAATATTTCCTAGTTAGTGTGTAAGTAATATTGTTATATAATATAATAATATTATTCGTATAATGAAATTCTCCAAAGGAAATATTATCACCAACTGTTCTAGAGCCCAGTGATTTTAGTAAGAAAATATTCTTACCAAGATGAGAATAAGCAGAAAATCCACTTAATCTTGAAATTGTTATCGTATTTATAAAAGAATATTGTGAACAAATTATGTAGGTGTAAGTTAAAAACAGGGTTTTTGAGTTATTCGAAGATACGTCGCTATTATTTTTAAAAAGTTTTTTATTTGTACTTTTAGAATGGCTCCCATATTAAAACCTTTATGTAAAAAGTAATGATACATTCCCTAGTAACTTTGAAAAGTGCAAAAATACAAAACGTTATTTTAAAAACAATTAATTATAATCTCAAGACTTACCTTCTATAACTAATTCTTGGAATGATGTTAGAACGTAAAATACTAGCAAATACTGTCTGAGCTCTGCTCTCAACGCACCAAAATGTTGGCCAAAATTTCATTTCCAGAATTGGAATATTCTGAAAAAGGAATGTTTTAAATGGTCCATCCGAAACCGCTACAATTGGTCGCTGTAAGAAAACAAATAATAATATCCCTTTTATTTGGTTTGTTCTAAGATTTTGGTAAATAAAAATATATCAGAGTTGATTGTGCATATGCAAAAATATGAGCTTTAATGAATTTGAAATATTTGTTTTTAAAGATCAAAAAATAGCTATTGGGAGTCTCTAATAATCTTTAAACATTACGCGTAAAATCGTAGTAATGCTTTAGGGCTTCTTTGGGAAAGAGATTTTGAAATAAATTTTAATTTTTTAGCTCTTCATTTATCAATCAGAATTTCTTATAAATAATGTAGTAGGTTGTTGTAGTTGGAGAGTGAATTGTATAACAATATTTCTGAGGTGGCGTATTATTAAATTTCATAAAATTCTAAAACTCTTCTGGTATATGTATGTTTCTCAATCAAAATTTTTTAAATGCTCTTAAGTTATTTCTGGTATTTTAGAGTATTTCAGCGTTTTTGGCTGGGAACCAAAATTATGTGCTAATGTAAAGGGCAGACATACAAAACTAAATGAGGATATCGTATTTTGTAAGAAATATTTCCGCAACCAGTAAAAATACGTCTAGCACATGGCACTTGTAGTGTCTCGCGAAACATGCAAGTCTCGTGATGAAGAAAAGTTCTGCGGTTCATAGCGCTTTGAAATTAGTTTGATTGGGGTATCTATTTTTAGCGTGACAAATAAACAAGATTTATTAAATAATTGACAATGCCAGTATATTTTAAATAATTTCGCTTTATTTCAAATGATCACTTACCTTGACAACTTGTAGCAAGTAGTAAGTTGCATAGCCAATTACAGCAATTGCGAATACATGCCATCGTGGTAAGTTGGAGAGGTAATTGTACAAATAATCGATCATGTTAGAGTCACTGAAAATATAAGAAGAGATTATGCATGTTTGATATAAAAAATTTCCTACACGTTTTCATGATAGTGCATAACACTAAAAGATTGTGTAGTATCATTCAAGTTAATTAATGAAGAACTCGGAGATAAGCAGAAAATGGAGAATAACAAAAATGAGAGAAATTTTTATCTACCTATACAGGTACAATCAGATATTCTATAAATTATACATACAAAAGAGCGCTTTTCTTATCGAAAATTGATTCGAATCTAATCTATCGTTTACGTAATTTGATCCAAAATGATATAAAAATGTTTAAGTTTGAGCGGATGTAAATAACATGACTCAGTTTAATGTTGAAATTTTCATAATCTTCAATCAGCGTTTTTTGTATTTAACTGCAATTATGTCATTCGTTTTACGATAATCGTTCAAAAATGGGAGTGTAATTGCTGTAAATTCATATACATACATACATATATATAATTTACGAATTGAAACGATATCTTTTGACTTTTGAGGAGGAAGGAATCAAAACATAGAAATTTTGATGAGGATTTCAAAAATGTTTGCGGTGCAGGGTCCACTATTAGCATAAATAAAATTGTATAAATGATCTTCATCCGACGTTTTGCTCTTCAATGAAGAGTTTATATGCACTCTGAATGAATGCTTGAAAAATGAATGCATGGCACAACATATAGATAGATATATGTACATACATATGTATCTACGTAGATGTAAACGATTTAATACTAACAGAAAAAATTAAAGCCTTACTGCAAAATTACAAACTTCAATAAATTTGCCTGCCTCTAAATGGTAATCCTACTTCAAAAGACTGTTCTTGTAATGTAAAATAGACGTTATACTTATTTATAGTATAAAAAAATAATAGATAGACGAACATAAACACACTTTCAATATAATGAATGAATGTTATTTATAAGGAAACCATGCCCCAATATCTGTGACATTTAAGTCTAACAGTTTTTTTTTACATAGTTTTCCTATAGACATTGTAAATGAATTGAATATATGTATGAATATAATAAACTATTAAGCATATTAAAAAAAAATTCAAAACAGCCAAATTTTTAATAATTTCTTGAAAATTTACAAAATCTGTTACAAAGTTCAATTTTTATTTTATATGCACATTTCACTTTCAATAGACAAAAATGTACGTATCTCGTAACCTTATTTCTTATTCTATA
The DNA here is from genome assembly GCA_963920795.1 of Eutolmus rufibarbis. Lineage (NCBI taxonomy): Eukaryota > Metazoa > Arthropoda > Insecta > Diptera > Asilidae > Eutolmus > Eutolmus rufibarbis. The sequence goes on from OY987205.1 coordinate 35,785,283, forward strand.
CAACGAAAATAAACAAAATACTTGAATGATTTTAAATAATTCGGAGACATACAGAAATAAATCCCTTGTCACGGTCATCATCTCGAATATCATTAAAGTGTTTCTCAATAAAATGAGTTATATTTACTTATAAGTTATAATGTTTCATTCATAATTCCAGAAATAGTGTAGGCAATTGAAGTAACATGCATGAATAAGTGTTCGGTAAGAAAAAAGAACAATTATTTTTGTTCTACGGAACAAAACGCAAGTTAAATATACCCACCGGTCATTTAAATCGGTTAAAAATAAAACATTTATCAAATAATCATAGATTGAGATGATACCTAACACGGAAATCGTTGACTCATATTAACAAAGGTGAAGTTCAGAGTGGGAAGTAAAAAGTGTATCGCTTCTCCAACTAAATGTTTTATGAAGACTAACTGCAATGGATTAATTTTGTCGATTCAATAATAATATGCAATTGAGTTTTGCTTGCACGAACCTTTCGTGTTATGTAAAAGATATCTGTAGTTTTCCTTAAGATATACAAATAACTGAATAGTGCTTATACTATTATAGACATTATCGATGATTAAATTCTGCAATTATGTCAAATCAATGATCTCACAGCAGTTAAGCAACACAGTATCGTTCATAAAACTTTATGAATGTGCCAGTATCATTTTAACACACACTCAAATTAAATAAATTGAACGAATCATATTCGCGTCGAAATTGCCCTATTGTTGCTGAATATTAATTGTAATTCGCACATAATAGGATGAATGCTACTTTGGACCACCACTAGTACTAAAATTACACCTTGTGTTCAGTAACTCGAAAATCAAATTGATTGCATTACCTCGGTTCTTATTGTAGCCGAACTTTCACCCAACAAAAGCGAAAGCTTTATAGTAAAACGATTAGTGTAAAAGCGAAGCGAGCCAGGTGAATGTTCTGAGCACTAACAATGAGCCAATAAACTCAATATTGCCTATGCACTTGCTGTCCGCCGGGTATTTAAAAAAAACCGCGTAAAGATTTGTCAGTAAGAACGTCTACCGGAACGAATGAATACTAGAAGCCTACTGGCCCAATGGGCAAGTTTTGCATTCGCAATCAGCCGCTCGCAGCGTACTTTGCTCATTTAGAATATATCATACTACATATGAGAAGCTTTTCCGTTTTCATTAAGCTTTCAGTAGAACACCGCCGCGCAACTGAGGAGCTCATGCAATCAAACCATTTCAACGAATAATAAAAGTTTGCGCAAATCCTGGTCTAATTTACTTTTAAACTTTTTTGCTTGCCTATAGTCTGGTCGGCCCAATTACCCGAGGCTTCTAAAGTTAACTCATAAATGGAAAATAAGCTGACCCAATGATTATTGACTATTGTAATGTTAGAGTTAAATCAATTACGAAATCACGAAAATTATCTTAAAGCAAAAATTATAACTACATATTCAGATACCAAATCTGTAAAACCCTGTATTTAGATAAGAAACGAAGCCTTAAGCAAAAGTGAGTGACTGACACTGACCTTAAGCTGTATTTATATCTCTCATCGCTTGGCTACCGATTCGTTATTTTAGTGCTTCTTGGTTTATTAATCACAAAAGTACTGTGTTCCAGTGATTGGCTTTTATACGAGGACGTTTATTCATTCCACTCTTATTTTTGACACATTTGGACATCTGTGTATTAAGTCAAAGTTTATTTGAAAAAGAAAACAGTTAAAATTATCAGTATTTTTTCTGTTGGGTTCGATTCCGTTAATTTAATTTGTATAAAGTTAATTTAGCAGAAATGGTTTGAAGTTAAAAAAAAGGACCTTTTGGCCGCAGCCAGAAGAGGTAGATTTCAATGTGGTCAAATGATTTTTACATAAAGGAATGTAATGCTGAATCTCCCACCCCCTTGACAAATTCTTCCCATTTGCGAACATAGCTTAAATATTACCATGGAGAATATGTTAACAAAATTTAATCAAAATCGATTAAGACATATATGATCCTAGATGAAAATAAATTAAAATATATAGCGAGGTGAAAGTCCATCTTCCCCTTCCCCAAACCCCGCAATTTAATATGACATAGATATCGAGCCAATAAATGCATACGCAAAGTTGGACCAAATACCATTAAGAAATGCGGCAGTTACCGCGATAACAAAATCATTATTAGAAACTAATGTAGCCCCTCAGTCCTTTGACCGATCACCACTATTTTGATACACGACTTAGAACTACATGTTGTCAATGTGTACGTTAAGTTTGGTCAACAGCGGTTAAGAATTATGAAAAATATTGGCTCCAAACCATTTTTATATAACTTACGTAGCTCCACCCCCTAAACCGATTCTCCCCATTTACGAACTTAATCAAGATATTGGCGTATAGGTGAAGTTTGGTCAAAATCGATTGAGAATTACAGCCTCTATCGTGTTCACAAATCTCGTTATATCCCATAATATAATATAGTCTACGACCTCGGAAACAAGTTTTGGCTTTATTCACTTTACGAAATCTTTTCATCAGGTAGACTGCAGTAAGTAGTATTTCATATGAAATCTACCTAAAAAATGTAATATTAAAATCAACTTCTGATAAAATTAAAGTAAATTTAGACATTACTAGCCCAATAAACTCGATCAAGCTATGAAAAATAGACCTGTATTTCGATGTCCTAGTGAAATTCCCAGGACACTTATTAATAAATGTATATTTTAGTTTTTTGACATTATCCCGAAAACTATTAATAATTATTAGAAAAATTGTTCCTCATAAAATTCTCTGCAAAGAAAGGCGCAACTATGTATACCAACCATCTTTTTTTCAGCAAAACACTCCAACTAAGTTTGTTTTATATTAGCGTCTTCCTAATCTGGTTGTTTTATTGTGCTTCTATCATCCCGGAACAGAAATCTAATAATAATTATTAAATCCATTTTATCATATTTATCGAAGCTATAACACATTTTTGCAAATATGCACAGATGTGCGCGATTATATCGTTCCCACCGGTTTAAACAGAATAAAAATTATGCTTATAAGGCACATCTCAATAAATCGATTTAAAATTTCATGTGTGATACGAACATGCGGACAATATGGATATGTGGATTTGACCGTGCTTGATGTGATAAAAATTGAGGATTTGTCGTCATTTCAGTCTGTAGTTGAATTATTAAATCGAGGCCATGAACTTTTCCGTGCAATAAACTTACATAAGAACATAACTCTTGAACATTAACACAGTGTTGCTATTATTAGCCTCATTTTTGGAGGAACAGATAATCATTTAAATGCTTTTTATATATGTACATATATACATACTTTACAGTATCAAAAATTTCCAATAAACTGAACAATTTGCTCTCAAAATAATTTTCAGAACTTATTTAACATAGAAATTGTTTATGTTGATAAAATTGAAGATAATTATGGTAATACAAAAGATCCGTTTCCTTTATTTTTAATTCTTCTTTTTTAACCGATATTGTCTTATAAACTATAAGACCTAGAATAAAAAATAGTTTTTGAATCCTTAAACTAATCCTTTCAATCGAAATCAGTGTGATACTTTTAAATTTTTTACAAAACTTATTACGTGTTATAAAATTATAATAATGCTGTGTCTTTACTAGTTCTAATCAACGGAATATTTCAAAATTAAGAGTAATTTCATGTTTTAGATTCCACTTTTTAAAAAAATATTGCTTTTAATTACGTGTCTGCATCAATTATTATTTCTTGGTTTTGACATTTTTGTTAGATAAACAATTGTGTACTAGGAGTACTATAAGTTTTATTGTTTTTGTTTTGTTTAAATTTTTGCAGCAGCAGTTGTATCGTGAAAAATTATGAATAGAGAAAATTTGTTTATGCACGCCATCAAATAGTTGACCAGCTTCAAATTGACTGATCATTTAATCGATCTACATCTCAATTAGGGATCAACTTGAAAGTTAATAAAGCACGAGGCTTCGTTCTCAGAAGTGAAATGGGATTGCACGATTGCTCCCGATCGTTTGTTTGACCACTGTAGACAACTAATGCAAAGTTGACCCCAACCAAAAATGTTGTTATAGGACCATCAATTCATCAAAACTTCTCACACGTGCCAATTTATCGCATCAACTTGAAATTTAGGTAAAATTGTTAAATTAATTGAAGCATTTATGAGGTACTTAAAAGGGTCAATGGCATTAAAATGAATTGTGGATCTATTGTAGTATAATACTTAGTTAACAACCACTTGACTCACTTCTTGAATCGTTATGAACGTTCTTTGGCAACAAGTAAAGTTTAATTCAAAATATCAAAGATTACAAGTTGCTTTTTAACACACACCTCATTTTCAAACATAAGAGTTCAATATATTTGAAGTAGAACACAGTATTTTGTTAATTCGATTTCTTCTTACGTTTAATATAATTTTTCAATTGCAGTACCTAAGTTACTCTTACTTAGGTACATATGTACTTTGTTTTTATTTTAAATTTATAAAATCCTTTGTTGCATAAGATACGTATTGTATTACCATTAAAAAGTTCAGTCTAATAGTAAATGAAATCTCTCTGAATCATTAACTTATTTAATATATTCATGCGTACAACCGTGACCTCAACGCTATAAAAAAAAACAATACAAATTTTAATTTGCAGAAAGGTTTGCAACGTAACTAAAGCACCGATGCAAGCCTGAGACAGCACCGCCAGCACGCACGCACTGATGTAATTTACACCTGACGTAACCAGGTGAAGCACAACCAAATTTCGAGTGTCGCAGGTAATAAGATAAAAATGTTACAAGACGAGAAACTCCCAGGACATTAGTTTCTAGAAAACGACTAATAAATAAAACTAATAATTGAAAAACATTTGTATTTTGTAATGTCAATATTTCCTAGGACAAGTTAGACACTTACCGCACTTTAGATTTCACTATAGCAACAAGGGGGAAAAACCACTAGCGCGATTTATCTGCACAATCAGAGCATTATTCGATGTTAGCGAGAACTATGAGATAGTCTGTTAGTGTTATAAATCATAAAATCAGTAAAAACCTTAAATTGATTTCCTCCGCAGAACTTCCACCGGCGGCGCGACTACCCTTACTACAATTTGTTAGATGCATCTGAATGTGCCTGAGATGAAAATGGGATGAAGTTTTAGATAGCGTGGGAGGGAACTGCCAGGTCTTTCTAATTGAATTTTGGGTTTGACACAAATTTTAAAAAAAATATATAAAGAAAACGAGAAAAAATTGTTGTTCACTTATTATTTAGATTATCGCGAACAATTAAACTTATCAACAATTCTTTTATTAATATGCAATGTTCTATATTTTATATTTAAAATTTAGCACTTTTTATCACTAAAATTACATGCAATTCATACTTGGCATTGGAGAACAGGCAATAGAAACTGACCGCATTCAATTCTTTTCATAATCTAGAAAATTTAATTAATATTTCTAAAAAAAAATAAAAAGTGGAAATAACCAAAGGACAACCTTCTTCGTAGACAAAATTATTTCTCAAGACCTTATTTTACAGTAGGAAACCAAACTGTTGAAATACACCTCATATCATTGCCCTCGTCTCATGAATTTAAATTGCGCAATTCAGCAATTGCTATTCTTGTGCTGAAACAACTTAGGTCTAGGATTTAACAAAAAAATTATCGAAAATCAATTAGCACTTCTCTTTCTTGAACTTCTAATAGCTTGGTATAGTTAAAAAATTTAAAGGTGTTCAAACTCGCGATTGGTATTAAAATAATATAGTTTCTTTTATTATAAAAAAATATACAGTTAAACTAGTATTAGACTCTCACACCAGTGTAAATCCATTTATCTGTGCTTGTTTTGTAGGTAGGAACATAGTCACTTTCTTGAAATGGTTCAGTCAAAATGTAAAAGGATTAAAGGTGCGAAAAGACAAGGTACATAAAGATAATTACAGGGACAAAAACAAATACTGTGGAGGCTTAAAAATCTTCGTCCAACGTAAAAACGATATCTGTCTGATTCTCCATAACACCCATCTTTTGGTACTCTCCTACTTTTTTCTCAAAGAAATTTGTCTTACCGTCAAGTGAAATTATTTCCATGAAGTCAAATGGATTCGCCGAATCAAAAATCTAAATAAATCAATTTCTCCAGAACTTGTATTTTAATAAAAGATAAGTAAGTATTTACCTTGCCAACACCAAGTTCGACGAGAAGTCTGTCTGCGACGAATTCGATGTACTGGCACATCAATTTGCAATTCATTCCAATGAGATTTACGGGCAGGGCGTCAGTTAAGAATTCTTGTTCGATTTTTACTGCCTCTGTGATGATATCAATAATTCTTTCCTGGCTGGGTTTCTGCACCAAATGTTTGAACATCAGGCAGGCGAAGTCGCAATGTAAGCCTTCGTCACGGGAGATTAGTTCATTTGAGAAAGTCAAACCAGGCATAATGCCCCTCTTCTTAAGCCAGAAAATGGAGGCAAAGCTGCCACTGAAGAAGATCCCTTCAACAGCGGCAAACGCAATTATTCTTTCCCCAAAATTGGCCGACTTGCTTGCGATCCAGGCTAGAGCCCAATCAGCCTTCTTCTTAACGCAAGGCAATGTTTCGATTGCGTTAAACAAAAACTCTCTAAAAAAAAAAAAAAATATTTTGGATTAAGGTAATAAATGAATTAGCTTCAACCAAACCTTTCTTTAGTATCCTTAATATAAGTGTCGATTAAAATGCTGTACATCTCTGAGTGAACATTTTCTATGGCAATTTGGAAACCGTAGAAAAAGCGAGCCTCTGGTATTTGGACTTCCTGGCTGAAACGCTCCACAAGATTCTCGTTGACTATGCCATCTGATGCCGCAAAGAAGGCCAAAACATGCGAAATGAAATGTTTTTCGCCGGCTGATAACTTTTCCCAGTGCTGCAAGTCATTGGAAAGGTTCACCTCCTCAACGGTCCAAAAAGATGCTTCGGCCTGAAACATAAAATTTAGATTATTTGAAATTAGATTATCACATTAATATAAAACATAGCTGTTTAAATAAGAATTAGTAAAGTAAAATTGGAGGTAAAGTACCTACTTACGAATTAGATAAGAAACATCCCAAATATGACTAGAAAAGTGATAAGCCCAATGTTTTAACAAGGTGCCGGTACTGGAGCTAAAGTAATACATAAAAACCTCGAAGTACATACTTAAGTATGTACTTTAAACATAGTTCTGTTGAAATCTATTTAAATATAAAAAAAAAAAATCAACGCGTTGTGTTAGCATGTATTTAAAGCTATTTTCACAACTGGGAGACGAATCCGATTTTCATGGAAGTTCATTTTGAAATAATTTGCAAAAGGGATTTCTTTAGCCAATATCATAATTTGTATATGTATGTATGTACTTAAGAGAGAAACATAAAATCACGAGGGCTTATATCTTTGTGTAACCCTATTATTTACTATTTTTTTTATAGTCTATATATTCTATTATATATGTATACACTATATTATATAGCCTGATTTGGTTTAAATTAAAAAATAAAACAAGATATTTTGTTGTGAAATAGAAATAATTTATTCTTTCCAACTAAATACTTTTTAAAAGAAAATAATTTTTAATCTAGTCGATAAACTATCAATTACATAAAGTCCGGGCGGCGCAAGAAAATCGATCCATTAACAAATCCCAAATATAAAATTGCTGTTGATTTCTACTGCATTTAGGAGCGCAGTATGTCGATCTGTGAACTGGGCTACTTATAGAATTATATCATAAAAAAATAATCATCGCCCATCTACGGAGAAATAGGTACACGTTAGGACTAATAAATTGAAATTAAATATCTCGGATAAGCAAGTAAAATATAATCTCAAGGCAATAATGCAATTCACATTTCCCGGAAATACAAATAGCACAAAAGCAATTCCCGTAGTTTCCAGATAAAAATAACTTCTTGGGCTTATTGTGTGCATATCAACGATACGGTATAACGATGATTCACTTTCGCAAAGAAAAGACATTTTCTACGAACGTTGCGAATTGCTGCTTCTGGCGGCAAAATAAATGCAACGCCGGGGATTTTTTCTGGTAGAGACGCCTAGTCTATTTCACAATTTTCATCACTTCACACTCGAGCAACTTTATTTACCGAAAAATAAATAAACAAGTTACTTGAGATTAATATTTTTGGCGGGAACTTTTTAATGGTGGCGGGAACATTTTGATGACGTTAAATGCCACACCAGTGAAAGGATTGTTAAAATAAGACGATCCTTTCCCGGTTTTTTCTGACATATATAATTCATGGGAATAACGTTATTAACTTATAATTTAAGGCAATAGTTTGAATCCTGTTTAGATTATGACCAGTTTTACAAAGAAACCTTTTGGGATTTGGCTTCGATTTTCGTTTATACTATGCGGACGTGCAGTTTTACATATCCAAAAAGCACAGGTTTTTTCATTAAAAATAGAAGCCAATATCCTCCAATGCTTCAAGCAAAAGAACCCTAAAAACCTAGAGGAGCATGTGTTTAAAAGAACACTTACCTTTTTGTACATTTGCCATACGTCCGGGTAGGCAATAGGAAAGATGACGAAGCGTCGTGGGTTCTCCCTGAGCAACGGTTCAAGCTCTGGATCGAAAGGAGCTGAAGATTTGTTAGCAATTGAGTTATCCTTCGATTTTTCTTTCTGGGGTGATTCTAAGTAGAGTTTCTTCACGTTTGCAGTATTCTCGGACAAAATTTTCCTGGGACTCTGTTAAATAAAGAAGCTTGTTAAAAGAAAGGTATTACTAGTTGAAAGGATTGCTTACCTTTAGCGAAATTTTCTCCATATTCTCCTTTTCAAAAACACCGGTATTTTCAACGCAGTACATTTCTTCAATTTTCTAGGCTTAAGTATTTGACCTTAAAGACAACCACGTTAGTGCGAAAAATTACTTTGTTATGGATCAATTCAATCAACCTCGGTGTTACGCGGACCCCAGCCAAGTTCGAAATGAAAATGTATAAAATGAAACGCAATGCTCCTTGCCTCGTAATTTTGGCGGGATAAGACCGGGAATGCCATTAAAATGAAATCAGAGCGAGATAGCAAAAATCGCCCCCTGCTGACCAATTCGAGTTGTACGGAGTTTTAAATAGCGTACTTGCAATTAAAGTAATACATTATTCATCGGTGATTTACGTAATTACCTTTTCCGGACCAGGTAAATGAAAATACGTTAAAAATCGCAAATTCTTTCAACTTGACAATTCAAAATCAGATGTTTTTGGGATGTGTTCAGAAAAGGCATTTCAAGGACTGCCATATAAACGGAATAGACACGTTATTTCTAGCCAAATGCAAATGACACAAGTAGCTGAGTATATTCAAGGAAAATTTTTTTTTCCCAGGAAAAATGTAAGTGAGTTTTAAATGAATGAATTATGTAGTCTGCTTAGCACTTAAAAACTATATCCTTTTGATATACCTTTTCAAAAATTGTTCTTAAAACTTTCTCTTAAAATCCGATTGCAATTTTACTTGTTAGAATGTTAAGATTTCGTAGGCAAGGACAGCCTAAATAATTTGAGTATGTTAATTAGAAAAAGTTATTCCCAATTACCATTTTTATTCAATTCTTTACAGCATTGGCAACTATAAAATATCGCTCCCTGAGAACTTCCTATTCTATAAATTTTATAAAAATCGTTAGACTCGTTTCGAAGAAAAATTGAACCTCATATAAATAAGTAATTTGTGCTCGTTTAACATCATACGATTTATAAATTCTTGCTGGGAGATCGCAGAGCACAGTTGTTATCTGATCGCTTTTCTGTGGTGTTCAGTAAGTATTTTACGAAGTAAACTTCATAACGAAATTCTTAACCAATGTATGCCAGCCAAAATGCTGCTCATTCTATTGTGGCCTCTCAAAAGCAACTTTACCACCGATTCCCTTTGCCATGCAGAGGTTATTTTAATGAATCCAGTTTCTACAGTTGTCCGGTCAATTACCAAAATTGCTGAAATTGTAATCAGCTGCGGAAGTTAAGATTTTCAAAACAACCAGACTCTTCTTTTAAAGAAATACTTGACCTTGCGATAAAATTTCGATATCAACAAAGTCTACAGTAAGCCGTTTTTAGATTTGCTAAGTAAAATGTAGGCTCTAAGAATTCGTTACTTTTTCTAATGTTTGGTTGTTCTATAATTTCTAAATTAGTACCTCATCCGAAATAAATTCATATTACCTTTAATAATTGTTTTCGAAACCGATATACATATGTAGACCAATTCAGTACTCACAAACTTTATGCGATGGGTATAAAAATGCAGCCGGATTGATGTAACTTCGCTCATCAGCACATACTTCTTCTGAAAAAGGTTTTATTGTCGACCATTTTCACAACTAGTTTACAAAACAATAATTTAACCATTTAGACTTTACACAGACGCTCCCGAGACAATTTATAAAATAGTTCATTCCAAGGCACTTATCGCTTATCATATGCAGAAAATATTTCTAGAAAAAATATTCTTGTCCGCTGGTTCAGACAACTGAACAAATTCATTCCATGGATGAAAATCGCTAAGCTGCACCAAATTATGTTCAGTTGTATTCATACTTAGCGCTAACGTGCACTATGGTGAAACCTCTCCAGATGCTCGGCTACGTAAAAAACGTACACTAGGGGAATTGCAAAGCATAAAGCCAAAATACAAATAAATAGACAAATCCACGAAATATCACAATCCGATCCGGAGCAGTCGAATATGCTCTCCGCTGGTCCTCGTATTGGAACTGGTTGTGGAATGGTCTCGTCTAATTCACCGCTCAGCAGTGGATCCGTTTTAGAGTACCCTGAAATATTTTTTATGTGCTAGAACAGCAGCAAATGGAATAGTTACGTTATACCATCTCTGTGATTATTTGGGTATTCCTCTCTCCTAACTGTAGAGTTCAGGATAATATTGTTAATAGAATTGTTGCTATCAAAGTGTGATCCCGAAGAGTTCACCGAGGCAACCAGTAACTTCTCGTCCAACTTACTATCCAGAAAAGGATTCTTGCTTTCACTTCCATTTTCTCTGTGTCTGGGGCTGCTTTGGCCACTTTTGTGCACTATAGGGAGGGTTTCTAGGAGAATAGAATGAGGTGTGATTGGCACTTTAATAGTCTTTCTTGCGAAAATTTCGTTGTCCTTATCAATTTTATTTAAACGCTTAATCTCTGTGACCTGCAAAACATCTAATGAACGAGGGAATTTTTCGACATGAGCTATTTACTCACCGTACAGTGAAATTTCAGAGCGAGAGCCTGCAATGTGTCCCCATTTTGAACTTGAGCTTCCAGCAAATTGGCAAACTTCTTTTGTTGAACATTTTGCATCGGAAAGTAGTCGTCCTCATTTTCTAAGCCGTTGTAACCCCTTAAATGTGAATTTATGTACAAAACTTTGCCGAGGTTTGATTTATCCTTATTTGACATACTTTTGTCGTTTCATTTTTGTCGATGACCTCCCAGCACTCTTTTTCACATCAGTCTGTCATTGAGTTTAAAAGCAGGAAGTTGTTTTAATTAAATCTCGTGCATCACTAACTCGTTAAACGCTTAAATTAGTTTAATACTTCTAAAAAAAATCAGTGTTTCAGATATAGCAGCGAAATGTCAAAATGACGTATGTAAAACGTCCACGTAAAATCCACTGTACAAAAATTTCTGTTTTCCACCGAAGGTCGCATGACCGATCATCGCAGATGTTTTGTTTTGTAATTTTATACTTAGGGCTTAGGGTTGTCCATGGCGAATTGAATGGCGGATGTTCATTAATATTTAATAATTATAATCGCTTGTACAATTTTGCGGCGGCATCAAGTAATCGTTTTCGTGTTTTTAGTGTGTGTGAGTTATTATAATTATGTTAATTAACCTCAAGAAGTAAGTACCTACACTTTACAATTACAGAGGAGAAATCGAGTAGCCACCAATATTGGGTTGATTTATGAGGAAATTTTAAAACTTAGGTTGAAGGGGTCGCAAATAAGGGAGCTGAGTAATTTCCCGAAAATGACCGCAAATAGCAAAATGCATATCACATGTTGTCAATAATATTTCGGGTGTTTTTATACCTAAGGGTTGAAGGGTTGAAAATTAAATACATATATAAATATGTACATATGTATAACAATGGAAGATATCAACATGATATTATACCACAATCTCGCAATTTTTAGAAAACTATAATTCTACTTGCACCCCTTCAATTTTCAATTCAGCTTCAAAGATGCGCTGCAAGCGCGTTTTTTAACTTTCGCGAGAGTAGTAGTCCCGAAACTGAATTGTGCATCGAGGTTGGTTTTGATGCATTTTTGAATTTATCTATTTATTAATCAATTATCGGGAAAGTATCGAATGATTTGCCAGTTGACAACGGGGCCTAGCTTGGAATACTGTCGTGCCAAGCGTCCGCTTCTCAAGACTAGTCTGAGACTCAACCTAGGTTTAAATATCAAAGCTTGGCTTATTAGTCTTGGGCCAAGCTTTGGCGAATCATTGAGCGTCAATCTTGGGTTATCTAGCGTGTACCTAAGGTCAAACCTATTGTAGCTAATGTTCAAAAGTCAAGGTCTCAGTATATGCCAAGGCTTTAGCCAAATCTGAACTATATACCCAGCTTTGGCTTTCTGAACTTCGCCCAATTCTGGGCCAATCTTTAAATACCTTGTGTTAGTTTTAACTAATACCTAACGCAAGTTAAGTATAAACAGCGTTATTTACTAAATCATGATATAGCTGCTTGTGTATGGTATGATTTAGACAAGTTGTAAGCAATTATTTTCAGCCTTAATTAATTAATTATTAATGTACAACTATTAAACAACTCCATTAATAAGGCCAGAGATGGTGTCATGTATGTAAGTATGTAGTACCTAGTGCGGCCGTAAATACGAGTATGGCAAAATAAAAATAATATCGAACGAACACAGATTTAATTTAAGAATTCGGTAATTTGCTTTATTCAACTTCCCTCTTGCGTACTATTGCTGTACTTCAAAAAGCTATCATACTTTAGCGTTGATGAACTGGTACCTATTCAGCCTTATATATATTGGTCAACACCAATTTTTACAGGAAAAACTGATATACATACATACATATGTATCATTTGTATTGGATTTTTTCCGTAGATTACGAATTTACAATTCACGTTAGATTTTTGAGAAAAATAAGTTCAGAGAGTATTTTGTATTCTTGTGTATTTTGTATTCTGTTGTTCTAATGTGGCTCAAATAAAAATTGGACCTGCTATTATATCAAAATAATCACAACGCATGTTCGTGCAAAATTTGTTACCCAATATGCACAGTAAGAGCTATAGAAAGACAGCATTTTATATTTCTAGATAAGTATTTAGTTTCTCAGTTGAGCTCTTTTCATGCTGCATTATCTTTTTTACCAATTTTAAGAATTTCACAAAATACGATCTGTCTCACTTTTAATTTTATTATAATACATATACATATGTATGTATTTTTTTTAAATTTTAAAATGATGGAGCGTTTGCAAATTCGTAATTTAAACGTGTTTAAAGTTTCCGGAGTTAGTTTTCCTAGTTCAAAATTGACAACACGTTACTCTTAAAATATGTATATATTTCTCGGGCGCCACTTGGATTTGTTTCTAAAAAACCACCTGTTTTACACAATATCGACACATTCGATTCATACAAGTAATGAGACTAGGTGATAGTATGAAAAAATCACACTATTTAGTCTTGATAGATATTTTGAGGATACAATTTGAGTTTTCAAGTTCTATGAAATTAGAATAGAATATAAACGGAAATCCGGGAGCGGCTTCCTATTTTAAGATATATACAACACTTCCTATGCCCTCCCCAAAGGAAGCTGACATTTTTTAAATGAATGCGGAAAACAGCTTGAAGAGGAAAATATAAAACAATGCAATGAATTCAACAAATTATATATTTGATTGTGTACATTTACTATATTTTTATATTTCACTTTGATTATTTACAATAATTCGTCGTAATTCGTTTCCATCATAAATACAAGCAACGCAGTGTGAATGATATTTCACTTTATAAGAGATAAAAAACTATAACATATACATACGTATTACTTCTGTTCTTAGATCATCACTAGTCCTCGTTTAGTTTATAAAATACTCAATAGATAAAATTCTGTTTCCGTAGAGTTTATGTTACTTAGCTTTGACTGGGTTGACATTTTTGGTATTGAGGCAAAGTTGAGAGAATGGCACATTTGAGACTTGTTACATATTCTTGTTTTTTTGGTTTATTTAGTTTAAAGTATCTTCGTAGGTGCTACCTGTCGCAGAAGAAACTCAAGCTAATTTCGCATTCGGTTTTATTCTCTTTGAATATTTATTTTTTCTTTAAATTCTCAAAGAAAGCAATGCTGTTTCGTAGCTGTCCTGGTGTTAGTGCAGGACTGCTGGAGGATTGCTCTTCAGGTTGAGGAGATTGTGGTTCTGGTTGCTTTTCTTCGATTACTACTTCGGCAATTGGTGGTCTGTTAAACAAATATTTTATTAAAATAGCTTTAACGAAATGCATGTTATTTTTCCTACATTTCAGGTGAAGCCACCGGGCAGTATTCTTGTTCGTAAGGCGGCGAGTAGGAGCGTGGTGAAGGACCTGTCGCTGGTTCAGAACTCTTAAGTTCCTCTTCAACTGGTCCATCAGTTCGTTGATCAACCGACTGCCAAGAAGACGCCTAGAAATGAAGAGTTTAAATTAACGACTACAGTCTATCGAATTTGTTTGGTCCTAGAAAATTCTGAAAATACTTCTAATCCGAAAAAGGTTTGTTTTAATTCATTAATTTAAGTATTGCTTTTTGTGACTTAACAAGGCCCTTAAATAATTTACTATTTAGATAGAATCAATAAATAGTAAATTGTAATTAAATTATGTAAGTAATAAGCTAAAATATGTACTTATAGAAGTTTTTCAGAATTTTGCAAAAACAAAGATGCACATTGAGATATTTACCACACGCAGTTTCACCTGTTGTGGATCACAGCACAAATAAAGGAAGACATAATAAGGGGATATGTTGCCTTTAGTGCTTCAAACGACAAAATTAAAGCAATTTTATACCTTCGGTTTGTTTACAGTCGCCGCTGAGGCCTTTGAAGAAGCCATTAGGAAAGCTCTTGCTAAAGCTTTCACCGATGGGAGCGAAGATGCTACCTCTTCTTCAATCACTGGTTTCTCAGGAATATCACTAGTTGGCGTTTGGACGTCCTTAATAAAGATAATGATGTTAAACATAATTTAAACTTTTACGTTTATACAGTACCTGCTTCTTCTCGAATATTGGAGATGTCTTCTCCGAATTCGAAGCCATTATGAACTTAGGATCGAAAAGTTTCCTCTTTGGTTGTAAAAATCTCAGCGCAGGTGGTGTTACAACTTTCGTTGGAGTGCCTACTTTTGTCAGCGGAGGAGTTTTTGGACTAAATGAAAGTATTGTTGGCCGAGTCGGAGTATTTGTTACAGTTTTCGGAGTGTCGTCCTTAATAATCCTTGTTTCTTGCTTATTCAAATCGTATATTCGCACTGTGTCCGAATCTTCACTAGTTGGTAAACTATCTGAAGTTTGTGAAGAATTGTGGTCCGATGGTGTGGAAGATCTTTTCAAATTAAACGCCTCGTCGGTTGGAAGAATATAATAGTCCCTTTCCGGTGTACTGAGGTGTTCTACTTTCGTTGCCTTCGACAAAATCGGATCACACTCATCTACACGAATTGGTTTGGCGAAGAACAAATTTTGACTCTTATCATCGACACTTGTTGGCTGCACGTTTTGTTTTGCTGGAACCTGAGTTTGAAAAATTAATAGATATTAATCAGCAAATTGATTGTTTTATTAATACTGCTACACAGCCCAAACTGATTGTACGTGTTTGGTATATTAATGTTAAATGAGTTAGTATCAGTACAGTTTTTTACCTACCCCGTGTAATGAGACAAGCAGGTGAGCTGTCGTAATACATTTCGTTATCAGCTCTTATCGGTAGACCGATAATATTTTTTATCACTAATAACATAAATTCAGTGAAAGTCATTATGAAATGGAATGTCTCTGATAAGTAGAAACAATTCGTAATTATGTTTTTTAATGAAATAATCTTAGAACAAGGAATTGCTATGGAAACATTTACTGGATATTTAATTAATTTAAGAGTTTTCGATTTCTTTCTGAAATACACGCGTATGGTGCGGATTCCAATAAGAGATTCCAACTTAAAAATTTAAATGTTAATAGAAAAGATGAAATTTTGAGTTTTTGTCATTATTTTTATAAAAATAACTAGAAGATGAGAAACTTTTATCTTCAATGTGTAATCAGTTAAAGATATGACATTTTGAAATTGAAAAGTGACTATAGTGTGGAACAAAAAACTTAAATTCAAATCGAAAAAAATTTTTGCTTTGGTAAAATAAAACATTTTGTTTATCAATAAAAACAAATCATAGTAATAAGGGTTTATGAATTAAAGGTAGGTGCCTTAAAAAGGATATTTCTGCAATTTTTCAGCGAAATCTTGTATAATTTTTAATTTTTATTCCCCCGTATTGGGTATTTCTTGATCTTCGTCGCGTAATTTATTTAGCGCCGTAGAGTTGTTTCATTAGCTCTCATAAGACTATAATATATGTATATTTTCTAAAATCACAAAGTTTAAAATTAAATTGAAAACTTATGTATTTTGTATGTATATTTTTCTTTGGTTGATTTTAAATCTTAAAGTATTTAACAAAGTGCGTCCGCTTACCACTACATGAAGCATTAAAAATGAATGCAAAAATTTATGAATTAGTACACATTCTCGCAATGAAACAAATGTATTAGTAAAACTTTCTTCTGAACTATAGTTAGAACCACCATGAAGTTGGAAATTGAACATATGTATATTTGTACATTTTTAAGTACTTACCTTAAGATAAATGCGCGGCACCAATTTATTTTTGTTTTCGTATTTATACTACTTAAAGTAATAAATTTTACTAAAACATTTGTTTCACCCAACTATGTTACTTTATTCAAATAAAGGCTAATATAAAGTATTCCAGGTAAAAGACAATAAATCAAGTTAAATCAAAAATGTTAATATGATTGTCGCGTGAAAAGCAATCACCACAAATAAGTACAGTGCTCAGACCGCAGACTCGCTGATCTCTCAATGGAACTTAAAATGCTGTGATCATTATGTTTCATGTCATTCGTGTCAGAAAACAAATCGCTTAAAATGATTTTGTCACTGTTAGTTGTAGAGCTGCAAAAGCTTTCAATTCCTGAATCAGGTTCAGGTGTATCTTCAGCTTCTCCCCTATTGCTGTCGAAAATCGGATTAAGTACGAAATGCTTCGTCGACAGCCTCGATCTGAAACTGTTCCTTCTTATGTCGCCATGCAACAGCTTCTTTTCGAATTCGGACAGCGTTTTTGGTAGTGTATTGAAATCTTGCTGTGTTGTTTGGTTTTGACTCTTTTTCCTTGAGCAAAAATTATTTGAATAGTGTGACTGATCGCTTTTAAAACTTCTCAATGAAGACGTTCTCTTAACCAATGATGGAATTTGCCAATAGCTACTGTAATGATCTTTGTTAGTTACCTCTTTATCGCCGTCAATAGATTGACTTTGCCAGAACTTCGATGCTGAAGAATATTGTCTGGATCCACTTGCATGCTTGGAATCATTGATGTAATAGTCTCTGCTATATCTGTAATACAGAGTAACTAGTAAGCTCGCTATTTTATTTTTATGATCCTACTTGAATCTGTTCTTAAACTAGTAAAATTCCAGAAGATTGAATCGTTTTGGAAATAATTTGATCTCCCACCTTCTATAATCAACTGTTCCTTCTTCACTTTCTTCAGTTCTCAAATCCTTTGCTTCATCATCGGATGCTTTTTCAAGGACAGGGCTTTTACTGGGAATGTCCATTGGTCTTTCAGGTCCATCACTAAGACGTCTTATAAGGGCCTCAGGTGCGTAGGGATTATTGGGCATTTCGACAGCATTGTACCACTTTTTGTGCTCACGTTCAGCTATGGAACCTACAAGGCCATTTGGAATTAGCAATTCCCGTAGGTCAAATTCTAGCTTGAGTGTATTTTACCTGGTATTAAATGCCTCAGAGACCTTACTGGGTCTTCCTCAGCTGAAGAGGATTTGGATAGTAAATTTAAGTTAGTAATGCTATCAGGTAAGATTGTGCCATTGGTATTAGGAATTGTATTAATATTGTTAGTAGGAATGGGCTCTGAAGAAGAACTTTCGGTATCAAAGCTGCTGTTAGTTTTACACTCTGTTGTTGTAGACATATCTATTACAGTTGTAGAGCTATCGTCTGTATTAGACTCCAGACTAGCACCGCCTTAAAGAGGAATTTCAGGACAGAAATTACTTACAAAAAGTAAATATTTGGCAAAAGATCGGTGCATTGAATAATAACAAAGCAATTAATACTTATTACATACAAGCATAAAACAAATAGCTTTAATTTTTACATCTATAGGTATAATTTATCTTAATGCTCTTTTAAGACTAAAAGCTAGCCTTACCATTAGCAGAAAGAAATGTTTACATCATAAAATAAGTAATGCGAACGAAAATTTTATTAGATTTAGATTACTAAATTACTTGGATATTCCTTCGAAAGAACGATTTCTGGAATTATGTTTGTAGAAAAAACCGTCAGTTTTGAAACATCTTCGCCAGAGCCTTTTGCACTTATGTCAGTTAGTTCTTCAGCGACAGGTAGCGTTGGTAAAGATTGCTGTAATAGAATTTCATTTGTCGACATAACTGTGGAAGGCTCAGTGATATGTTCAGTGTTCAACTGTCTATCTCCAGTTGCAGCCGGCATCGTAGATAGCGCATTTTCAGCTAGTTCTTTTGTAGGTAGAATATGTAATGCAGTTTCGCTTAGCGATCTTATTGATTCTGTAGATAAAACTTGCTTTTCTGTGTTTGATTCTGAATGAGGTGTAACATAAAGGTTGTCTACTCGTTCGCCAATTTTAGGAATATTTACTTCTGCAAGTGGTGTGTCTTCTGCGGAAATTTTAACTACTGCAGGGGTTTTTTCTGCAATTACTGCTGCAGGTTCTTCTGGAGCTGCGGTATTATCCACATTTTTTGCAGGAATAATTGCTGCTGGGGTTGCTTTTTCTGCAATTACTACTGCAGGCATGTTCACTTCTGCTGCTGTTTCGGGAGCAGGAACATATGTTTCCTTTTTTGGTCCTTCCGGAGCTGCAGGACTATCCACATTTTCTGCAGGAGTAACTGCTGCAGGTGTAACTGCTGCAGGAGCTGCTTCTTCTGCTATCACTGCTGCAGGTTCACTAACTTCTGCTGCTGTTTCGGCAGCTCGAACATTCGTTTCCATTTTTAGTTCTTCCGGAGCTGCAGAATTATCCACATATTCTCCAGATTTAACTGTTGTAGAGGTTGCTTCTTCTGCAATCACTTCTGCTGCTGTTTTGGGAGCTGGAACATTTGTATCCATTTTTGGCTCTTCCGGAGCTGCCGGATTATCCACATTTTCTGCAGGATTAACTGCTGCAGGGGTTGTTTCCTCTGCAATCACTGCTGCAGGCTCACTCACATCTGCTCCCGTTTCGGGAGTCGGAACATTTATTTCCGTTTTTGGTTCTTCTGGAGTCGCACGGTTGCCCACATTTTCTGCAGGATTAACTGCTGCAGGGGTTGCTTCTTCTGCAATCACTGCTGCAGGCTCGCTCGCTTCTGCTGCTGTTTCGAGAGCTGGAACATTTGATTCTGCTTTTTGTTCTTCCGGAGCTGTCGGATTAGCCATATTTTCTGTAGGATTAACTGCTGCAGAAGTTGCATCTTCCGCAATCACTGATGAAGGCTCGCTCACTTCTGTTGCTATTTCGGGAGCTGGACCATTTGTGTCCGTTTTTAGTTCTTCCGGAGCTGCCGGATTATCCACATATTCTCCAGGTGTAACTGCTGCAGAGGCTGCTTCTTCTGCAGTCACTTCTGCTGCTGTTTCGGGAGCTGGAACATTTGTTTCCGTTATTTGTTCTTCCAAAGCTGCCGGATTATTCACATTCTGTGCAGGATTAACTGCTGCAGTGGTTGCTTCTTCTGTAGTCACTGCTGCAGGCTCGCTCACTTCTGCTACTGTTTCGGGAGTTGGAACATTAATTTCCGTTCCTGGTTCTTCAGGATATGCAGCATTATTTACATTTTCTGCAACATTAATTGCTGCAGAGATTGTTTCTTCTGCAATGACCCCAACGGGATCCTCGCTCACTTTTGCTGTTGTTTCGGCAGCTGAAACATTTACTTCCGTTTTTGATTCTTCCGGAGCTGCCGGACTATTTACATTTTTTGCATGATTAACTTCTACAGAGATTGCTTCTTCTGCAATCACTGCTGTAGGCTCGCTCACTTCTGCTGCTATTTCGGGAGCTGGAACATTTGTTTCCGATATTTGTTCTTCCGAAGCTGCCGGAATATCCACATTTTGTGCAGGATTAACTGCTGTAGAGATTGTTTCTTCCGCAGTCACTGATGTAGGCTCGCTCATTTCTGCTGCTGTTTCGGGAACCGGAACATTTGTATCCGTTTTTGGTTTTTCCGGAGCTGCCGGATTATCCACATTTTCTGCAGGAGTAACTGCTACAGAGGTTGCTTCTTCTGCAATCACTGCCGTAGGCTCGCTCACTTTTGGTGCTGTTTCAAGAGTTGGAATATTTGTATTCGTTTTTGGTTCTTCCGGAGCCGCGGGATTATTCATATTTTCTGCCGAAGTAACTGCTGTATAGGTTGCTTCTTCTGCAACCACTGCTGAAGGCTCCTCGCTCACTTCTGCTGCTGTTTCGGGAGCGGGAACATTTATTTCCGTTTTTGGGTCTTCCGGAGCTTCAGGATTATTCACATTTTCTGCAGGGCTTGCTTTAGTTCTAATCACTCCTGCGGGCGCCTCGCTCACTTCTGCTGCTGCTTCGGGAATTTGAACATTTAAATCCGTTTCTGGTTCTTCTGGAGATGCAGCATTATTTACATTTTCTGCAACATTAATTACTGCAGGGATTGTTTCTTCTGCAATAACCCTTACAGATTCCTCGCTCACTTCTGCTGTTTCGGCAGCTGGAACATTTACTTCCGTTTTTGGTTCTTCCGGAGCTGCCAGACTATCTACATTTTTTGCAGGATTAACTGCTACAGAGATTTCTTCTTCTGCAATCACTTCTGCAGGCTCGCTCACTTCTGCTGCTGTTTCGGGAACTGGAACGTTTGTTTCCGTTTTTGGTTCTTCCGGATTGTCCACATTTTCTGCAGGATTATCTGCTGCAGAGGTTGCTTCTTCTGCAATCACTGTTGCAGGCTCGCTCACTTCCGCTACTGTTTTGGGAGCTGGATTATTTATTTCCGTTTTTGGTTCTTCCGGAGATGCAACGTTATTCACATTTTTTGCTAAATTAACTGCTGCAGGGATTGCTTCTTCTCCAATGACCCCTGCAGACTCCTCGCTCACTTCTGCTGCTGTTTCGGGAGCGGGAACATTAATTTCTGTTTTTGGTTCTTTCGGAGCTGCAAGATTATTCACATTTTCTGCAGGATTAACTGATGTAGAGGTTGTTTTTTTTGCAGTCACTGCTGTAGTCTCGCTCACTTCTGCTACTGTTTCGGGAGTGGGAACATTTATTTCCGTTTTTGGGTCTTCCGGAGCTTCAGGATTATTCACATTTTCTGCAGGATTAATTGCTGCAGGGCTTGCTTTTCCTGTAATCACTTCTGCGGGCGCCTCGCTTACTTCTGCTGCTGCTTCGGGAATTTGAACATTTATTTCCCTTTCTGGTTCTTCTGGAGATGCAGCATTATTTACATTTTCTGCAACATTAATTACTGCAGGGATTGTTTCTTCTGCAATAACCCCTACAGATTCCTCGCTCACTTCTGCTGTTTCGGCAGCTGGAACATTTACTTCCGTTTTTGGTTCTTCTGGAGCTGCCAGACTATCTACATTTTTTGCAGGATTAACTGCTACAGACATGTTTTCTTCTGCAATCACTTCTGCAGGCTCGCTCACTTCTGCTGCTGTTTCGGGAACTGGAACGTTTGTTTCCGTTTTTGGTTCTTCCGGATTGTCCACATTTTCTGCAGGATTATCTGCTGCAGAGGTTGCTTCTTCTGCAATCACTGTTGCAGGCTCGCTCACTTCCGCTACTGTTTTGGGAGCTGGATTATTTATTTCCGTTTTTGGTTCTTCCGGAGATGCAACGTTATTCACATTTTTTGCTAAATTAACTGCTGCAGGGATTGCTTCTTCTCCAATGACCCCTGCAGACTCCTCGCTCACTTCTGCTGCTGTTTCGGGAGCGGCAACATTAATTTCCGTTTTTGGTTCTTTCGGAGCTGCAAGATTATTCACATTTTCTGCAGGATTAACTGATGTAGAGGTTGTTTCTTTTGCAGTCACTGCTGTAGTCTCGCTCACTTCTGCTACTGTTTCGGGAGCTGCAAAATTTGGTCCCATTTTTGGTGCTTCCTGAGGTGCAGGATTATTTACAATTTCTGTAGGATTAACTGATGCAATGGTTGCTTTTTCTGTAATCACTGCTGCAGGCTCGCGCACTTCTGCTGCTTTTTTGGGAACTGGAATATTTGTTTCCGTTTTTGGTTTTCCCGGAGCTGCCGGATTATTCACATTTTCCGCAGGAGTAACTGCTGCAGAGGTTGCTTCTTCTGCAATCACTACTTCAGGCTTGCTCACTTTTGCTGCTGTTTCGGGAGCTGGAACATTTATTTCCGTTTTTCGTTCTTCCGAAGCTTCAGGATTATTCACATTTTCTGCAGAGCTTGCTTTTCCTGTAATCACTGCTGCGGGCGCCTCGCTCACTTCTGCTGCTGTTTCGGGAGTTGGAACATTTGTTTCCGTTTTTGGTTCTTCCGGAGCTGCAGGATTATTCACATTTTCTGCCGAATTAACTGCTGCAGGGCTTATTTCTTCTGCAATCACTGCTGCAGACTCGATCACTTCCGCTGCAGTTTCGGAAGCTGGAACATTTGTTTCCGTTTTTGGTTCTTCAAGAGCTGCCGGATTATCCACATTTTCTGCAGGAGTAACTGCTGAAGAGGTTGCTTCTTCTGCAATCACTACTTCAGGCTTGCTCACTTTTGCTGCTGTTTCGGGAGCTGGAACATTTATTTCCGTTTTTCGTTCTTCCGAAGCTTCAGGATTATTCACATTTTCTGCAGGGCTTGCTTTTCCTGTAATCACTGCTGCGGGCGCCTCGCTCACTTCTGCTGCTGTTTCGGGAGTTGGAACATTTGTTTCCGTTTTTGGTTCTTCCGGAGCTGCAGGATTATTCACATTTTCTGCCGAATTAACTGCTGCAGGGCTTATTTCTTCTGCAATCACTGCTGCAGGCTCGCTCACTTCTGTTGCTTTTTCGGGAGCTGGAACATTTGTTTCCGTTTTTGGTCTTTCCGGAGCTGCCGTTTTATGCACATTTTCTGTAGGAGAAATTGTTGCAGAGGTTGCTTCTTCTGCATTCACTGCTGAAGACTCGATCACTTTAGCTGGAGTTGCGGGAGCTGGAACGGCTTTTTCCGGTTTTGGTTCTTCTGGAACTGTAGAACTATCTACATTTTCTGCAGGAGTAACAGCTGCAGAGGTTGGTTCTTCTGCAATCACTGCTGCAGGCTCTCTCACTTCTGCTGCTGTTTCGGGAACTAGAACATTTGTATCCATTTTTGGTTCTTCCAGAGCTGCAGGATTATCCACAGAATCTGCAGGAGTAACTGCTGCAGAGGTTGTTTCTTCTGCAATAACAGCTGCAGGCTCGCTACCTTTAGCTGCTGTTTCGGGAGCTGGAACATTTGTTTCTATTTTTGATTCTTCCGGAGTTGCAGAATTTACTTTTTCTACAAGATTAACTGCTGCAGGAGCTGCTTTTTTGGCAATCACTGCTGTAGGCCCGCTCGCTTCTTCTCCTGTTTCCTGAACTTGATTATTTGTTTCAGTTATTTGTTCTTCCGGAGTTGGAGGATTATCCATTATCTCTGTAGGGTTAACTACTGCAGGGATTGTTTCTTCTGCAATGACCTCTACGGGCTCCTCACTTACTTTTGCTGCTGTTTCGGCAGCTGGAACATTTATTTCCGTTTTTGGTTCTTCCGGAGCTGCCGGACTATCTACATTTTCTGCAGGTTTAACTGCTGCAGAGGCTGCTTCTTTTGCAATCACTTCTGCTGCTGTTTCGGGAGCTGGAACATTTGTTTCCGTTTTTGGTTCTTCCGGAGCTGCCGGATTATGAACATTTTCTGTAGGAGAAATTGTTGCAAAGATTGCTTTTTCTGCATTCACTCCTGCAGGCTCGCTCACTTTAGCTGCAGTTGCGGGAGCTGGAATAGTTGTTTCCGTTTCTGGTTCTTCTGGAGCTGCAAGACTATCCATATTTTCTGCAGGAGTAACTGCTGCAGGGTTTGCTTCTTCTGCAATGACTGTTGCAGTCTCGCTCACTTCTACTGCTGTTTCGGGAGCTGGAACATTTGCTTCCGTTTTTGGTTTTTCCGTAGCTGCAGGATTATCTACATTTTCTGTAGGAGAAATTGTTGCACAGGTTCCTTCTTCTGCAATCACTTCTGCAGACTCGCTCACTTTTGCTTCAGTTGCGGGAGCTGGAACAGTTGTTTCCGTTTTTGGTTCTTCTAGAGCTGCGGGACTATTCACATTTTGTGGAGGATTAATTACTGCAGGGCTGGCTTTTCCTGTAATCACTCTTGCGGGCGCCTTGCTCACTTCTGCCGCTGCTTCGGGAATTGGAACAGTTATTTCTGTTTTTAGTTCTTCCGGAGCTGTCGGATTATCTACATTTTCTGCAGGAGTAACTGCCGCAGAGGTTGCTTCTTCTACAATCACTGTTGCAGGCTCACTCACTTCTGCTGATGTTTCGGGAGTTGGAACATTTGTTTCCGATTTTGATTCTTTCGGAGCTGCAGGATTATTTACATTTTCTGCAGAATTAACTGCTGCAGGGCTTGCTTCTTCTGCAATCACTGTTGTAGGCTCGCTCACTTCTGCTGCTGTTTCGGGAGCTGAAACATACCTTTCCGTTTTTGGTTCTTCCGGAGCTGCAAAATTATTCACATTTTCTGCAGGAGTAACTGCTGCAGAGTTTGATTCTTCTGCAATAACTGCTGCAGGATCGTTCACTTTGGCTGCAGTTTCGGGAGTTGGAACATTTGTTTCCGTTTTTGGTTCTTCTAGAGATGCGGGATTATTCGCATTTTGTGGAGGATTAATTACTGCAGGGCTGGCTTTTCCTGTAATCACTCTTGCGGCCGCCTTGCTCACTTCTGCCGCTGCTTCGGGAATTGGAACAGTTATTTCTGTTTTTAGTTCTTCCGGAGCTGCCGCATTATCTACATTTTCTGCAGGAGTAACTGCCGCAGAGGTTGCTTCTTCTACAATCACTGTTGCAGGCTCGCTCACTTCTGCTGATGTTTCGGGAGTTGGAACATTTGTTTCCGTTTTTGGTTCTTCCAGAGCTGCAGGACTATCCACATTTTCTGCAGGAGTAACTGCTGCAGAGGTTGCTTCTTCTGCAATCACAGCTGCAGGCTCGCTGGTTTCTGCTACTGTTTGTGGAGCTGGAACATTTGTTTCCGTTTTTCGTTCTTCCGCAGCTGTAGGATTATCTATAATTTCTGTAAGATTAACTGTTGCAGGGGTTGCTTCTTCTGCAAACATTGCTGTAGGCTCGCTCACTTCTGCTGCTTTTTCGGGAGCTGGATTATTTGTTTCCGTTTTTGACTCTTCGGGGACTGAAGGATTAGCCAAAATCTTGGCAGGATGAACTGCTACAGGCTTTCTTTCTTCTGTAATAACTGCAGCAGGCTTGCTTACTTCAGCTGCTGTTTCGCGAGCTGTAACATTTGGTTCTATTTGTGATTCTTCTGGAGTTGCAGGATTATCGACTTTTTCTACAAGATTAACTGCTGCAGGAGTTGCTTTTTTGGCAACCACTGTTGTAGGCCCGCTCACTTCTTCTGCTATTTCCGGAGCTTGATTATTTGTTTCAATTTTTTGTTCTTCCGGAGCTGGATGATTAGCCATAATTTCTGCAGGGTTAACTGCTGCAGGGCCTGTTGCTTCTGCAATCATTGTTGCGGGTTCGTTTGCTTCTTCTGCTGTCTCGGGAGCTGGAACATTTGTTTCCAGTTTTGGTTCTTTCGGAGCTGACGGATTAGCCACATTTTCTGCAGGATTAACTGCTGCAGGGGTTGCTTCTTCTGCAATTACTGCTGCAGGCTCGCTGGTTTCTGCTGCTGTTTCTGGAAGTGGAACATTTGTTTCCATTTTTTGTAGTTCTGCAGCTGCGGGATTGTCTACAATTTCTGCAGGATTAACTGTTGCAGATGTTGCTTCTTTCGCAATAACTGCTGCGGGATCGTTCACTTTTGCTGCAGTTTCGGGAGCTGGAACATTTGTTTCCGTTTTTAGTTCTTCAAGAGCTGCCGGATTATCCACATTTTCTGTAGGAGTAACTGCTGCAGGGGTTGCTTCTTCTGCAATCATTGTTGTAGGCTCGCTCACTTCTGCTGCTTTCTCGGGAGCTGGATTATTTATTTCCGTTTTTGGTTCTTTCGGGGCTGGAGGATTAGCAACAATCTTGGCAGGCTGAACTGCTGCAGGCTCTCCTTCTTCTGCAATCACTGTTGCAAATTCATTCGCTTCTGCTGCTGTCTCGGGAGCTGGAACATTTGGTGCTATTTGCGGTTTTTGCGGAGCTGCCGGATTAGCCACATTCTCTGCAGGATTAACTGCTTCAGATTCGCTCACTTCTGCCGCTGTTTCGGGTTTTGGTTCTTCCGGAGCTGCTGGATTATCCATATTCCCTGCAGGGTTAACTGTTGCAGGGGCTGTTTCTACTGGAATCACTACCACAGGCTCGTTCACTTCTGCTGCTGTTGCTGGATTATTCACATTTTCTACATGATTAACTGCTACAGGTGCGCTCATTTCTACTGTTGTTTCAATAGCTGCAATATTTGTTTCCATTTCAGGTTCTTCCGGGGTTTCCGTATTGTCTACATTTTCTTTAGGATTAACTGCTGCAGAAGCTTCTTCTTCTGCAATCACTGCTGCAGCTTCGCTTACTTCTGATGTTGTTTTAGGAGCTGGAACATTTGTTTCCCTTTTTGGTTCTAGCGAGGCTTCTGAATTGTCTACATTTTCTATAACAATACCTGCTGCAGGGACTGCTTCTTCTGGAATCACTTCTGCAGGTTCGTTTACTTCTACTACTGTTTCGGGAACTGGAAGATTTGTTTCCGGTTTTGGTTTTTCCGGGGAGGCTGGATTATCCAAATTTTCTGCACGATTAACTGCTGTAAGGGTTGCTTCTTCTCCAATCATTGCTGCAGGCTCGCTCACTCTTGCTGCTATTTCGGGAGCTGGAACATCTGTTTTTGGTTCCTTCGTGGCTTCCCGATTGTCCACTATTGCTACAGGGGCTGTTTCGTCTGGAGTAACTGCTGCAGGTTCGCTCAATTCTGATGTTGTTTCGGGAGCTGAATCATTTTTTTCCGTTTTTGGTCTTTCCGGGGTTTCTGTATTATCCAGATTTTCTTTAACATTAACTGCTGCAAGGACTACTTCTTCTGCAATCACTGCTGCAGGTTCGTTCAATTCTCTTGCTGGTTCAGGTACTGGAACATTTGTTCGCACTTTTAGTTTTTCCGGGGCTTCTGGATTGTCAACATTTTCTGCAGGATTAACTGCTGCAGGAGTTGCTTTTTCTGCAATTACAGCTACAGGTTTGCTCACTTCTGCTGATGTGTCGGGAATTAAAACATTTGTTTCCGTTTTTGGTTCTTTCGAAGCCTCCGGAATATTCAAATTTCCTAGAGTTTTAACTACTGCAGGCGTTGCTTTTTCTGCAATCGTTACTGTAGGTTCGCTGATTGTTGATGCTTGTTTTGGAGTTGCATCTTCAGTTACTGGATTGGGCAAATTATCTAGGCTTTCTTTAGTATCACCTGCTAAATGTTCGCTCAACTTTGTTGTTGATTCGGGTTCTGCAACATTTGCTTTCATTTTTAGTTCGTCCACGGCTGTAGGATTATCTACTGTTTTTGCAGTATCAACTGCTGGAGTTTCGCACACTTCTGGTTGTGGTAAGTGAGCTTCTATTTTTTGGTTTTCTGAAGCTTTATGGGTATTCAGATTTTGTGAAGTATTAACTGCTGCAGGTAGCTTCGTTTCTGTTGTTGGTGCAGGATCTGCAACTTGTGTATTCATATCTGAGACGGGAAGATTGTTCACTTTTTCTCCAGTATTAACTGCGAAAGGTTCTTTCACTGTTAGTGGTTGTTCAGTAGCTTGTGTGTTCATTTTGGATTCTTTCGGAGCTACTAGTGGTGGCGATTCTTCTGAAATCGTAGCTGCAAGTTTACTTACAACTGCTGCTGGTTGAGGAACTGTAACTATTTTATCTGTTGTTGGGTCTTTTTGGGTTTCTACGGGTGATGGTTCTTTAGTAATCGCTTCTGAAGATTCACTTATAACCGATGCTGGTTCAAAAGCTTCGGTTTGTGCAATAGGTGCTGATTTTTCTGTTATCACTGTTGTAGGTACGCTCACTACTGCTGTTGGTTCAGAATCTGCAACTTCTGTCTCTCTTTTAGGTTCTTCTGGAGCTGCTGTGGGAGGTCCAACTTGTATGTCTGGATTTGTTGTTAGAGCTGCTGAAGTTGTTATTTCGTCCGTAATCACTGCTGCAATTTCATTTACATCTACTGCTCGTTCAGAAGTTGTAACTTTTGGTTGCATTTTATTTTCTTCTAGTTTAGCTGTATCGCTGACTATCGCTACTGGTTCGCTCACTGCTGCTGTTAGTTCACGGACTGCAATTTCTTCCACTGGTTTTACTTCTTTAGGAGCTGCTTTAGGTGGTGTTCGTTCTAATAATACTCCTTCAGATTTGCTTACAATTGCCAATAGTCCAGGAGGTGTATTTTGTGTGTCCGCTTCTAATTCTTTCAAAGCTTGAGAGGGTGAGCTTTCTTCTGAAATCACTGCTACAGCTTGTGTGTTCGCTTTTGCTTCTTCTGGAGTCATTGGTATTCGTTTTTCAGCAATAGCTGATGTAGGTTCCCTGACAAACTTTGCCCATTCATGAGTTACAACGTTTTCGTCGGTGTTTGGTTTTTCTGGAGCTAGTTCGGGAGCTTGGAGGTCCATTTTTGGTTCTGCTTTTGGCTCTTGGGTAGCTGTGATGGAAAGTATTTGTTTTTGTTCAAGTACTGCAATTTGTGTATTTGTGTTTGGATCTTCTTGAACCGCTGAAATCACTGTTGTAGATTCATTTACTTCTGCTAATGGTTTAGGATCTTCAAGTTTTATATCCGTTTTATTTGAGACTGCAAATGTATCAACATTTCCTTCTTCGGAATTCAAAACTCCTTTTTCACTCATAACTGCTGGTGCAGGAACTGAAACTTGTGAATCAATTGTTGATTCATCTGGTGCTTTTTGTGAAACCACTGGAACTTTAATTTGTGTATTAGGCTCTTCTTCAGTATTAATTGCTGCAGCTACGGCTTCTGTTGAAATTACTACTGTAGGTTTATTCACTACAGCTGCAATTTGTGCATTTATTTTTGCTTCTTTTGCAGTAGGATTATCAACAGCTCCCGTAGCAGCAACGGTTGCAGCTACTGTTTTTTGTGTAATCATTCCGACAGTTTCACTGTCAACTTTTGCAAGAGTTGCAGTTTGTATATTAGATATTACCTCTTTTGACGCAGTTCCTTCGGTATAAACAACTGCAGGTGATGCTACTTCAGAAGTGACTGCCGCAGAATGACTAACAAATAATGAAGGTTCTAGAGTTGGAATTTTTGTGTCCGTTGTTGTTTCTTCTGGAGTCACTGCAGGTTGTACTCCTTCTGAATCAGAAGCTATAATTTGAGAATCCGGCTTTGGTTTTTCTGCTGTTGCTTCGAGTATTTCTTTTGAAATCACTGTTGTAGGTTGAGTTACTACTGCTGGTGGTGTTGCAACTGCAATTTGTTTGTTCGTTTCTGCTTTTCCTGAAATCAGTGCAGGGTTGCTGACTATCGCTGCTGCTTGTGTTTCTATCTTTACTTTTTCTCGAGTTCCTGCAGGTGGAATTTCTTCTGAAATGTCTGTTTTCGTTTCATTTATTGCTGCAATTTCATGAGTTGCAGCTTTGATGGATGTTTTCGGTTCTTCTGGAGGTTCAACAGTTGGTGTTTCTTCTGTAGGTACATTGACAACTGCTGTTTGTTCAGGAGTTACAGATTTGGTATCTTGTTTTGACTGTTCTGGAGCTTTTGCAGTTTGTGCATTTTCTAAATGCACTGCTGCAGTGTCACTCACAATCTTTGCTGATTTTTCATTATTTTTATGTTCTTCCAGTTGTTCACTTTTTTCTTCAATAGGTATTTCCACATGCATTGAGCTACTTGGAATTATCGATTCCTTTTCAGCTTGTGCGTCAGTTATATCCGATTCAGGTGTTCTTTTATCTACATATTCTTCTTTACTCGATGTAACATTTTTAACTAGTTCAAAAAGTGTAGGTTCTTCGGATATCTGCTGGATGGTATTATCAGGTGTTGATAGTACTAAGAATGAACCCAGAGCTGCAACGGCCAAAAATTCAATAGCAGATGACCTGCGGGATGATTGCAATATATCTTGCGATGAGCTATTACTTTCTTCCTGGGAGTTATTATTTGATGGTAGTTCGCCATTCTGACCGGCAACTGAGTTAAAAACTTCAGTTGCTTGGAGATATTCACTAGATATGGAATTAACACTTTCACCAATTTCATCATTTGGTGCACTTGGCTCAGTCGCCTGTATGTTCGTGGTGTTAGTTGTAACAGGTGATTGTTCCGTGCACGCATTGTTTTGTGCTGTAAACATAAATTTCCTCAGTTCGGATGCTTCGGTGAAGTAAGGGATCCAAACTACAAACCGTTTTATCTAGCCAATAACTATAACAACCGAGCATAGTGGAATAAGATATGCATATGGGATTACTAAGGAAGGTTAGTTACAATTATAAACCTACAAGCTGTTTTTAAAGATAAATTAAGTGAGCAGCTTACCTCCATTAGATTCGCTCGATGGTGACCCCGATTCGAAGGCTTCATCGCTGTTCTCCCCAATAATTTTGTGCTCATTAAGGGTTTCTTCTGTCTTCAGTTGTTCCATAAAATCTGTGAAGTCTGATGGTGGCTCAAGGATAGCTTCATTGTAGTTCTCCGGAGGCGTATAAATAAAGGTGCTTTTTGGTGGACTATTCTGGAGGATTTGAGCTGCTATCAAAGCATTAACTGCCTCCGTCTCGATTGGAATACTACCACTGCGCAGGTTAATACTTGGTCTATCAACTTCATTTAAGCCATCGTTATTGAAAATAAAATCATTTCTAGTCTCTGCATAAGCGGACTCATTGTCCTGGAGGGAAGACGTGGAAATCATGCTAGTTTGCTCCAGTAGTTCATCAAGCAAACCAACTGTGCCTTTTCCTCCTATAACATGCTTATTTCGCATCAGAGCGTTTGGTGGTCCATAAGATTCATCCACGTCAATTAGGTCATCATTACCTTCGTAGTCTGAGCCAGCCTCAGATAGGTCGCTCATCTCGTCGGCAGTTTTGTCACCAATTAAGGCTCTTATGTCCTCTCTTGGTGCAGGAACTAGCATGCCTACGGGCGCAGGGGAGTCATGTGGATGTTTTTTCCTTTTAAAAAGCCAATTGTCCTCCCAAGAGGATCGTTCCATGCCGTTAGATGTGGCAATCGATATAAAATCTGAATGAGAAAGGATTGCTTTTAAAATGATAGAACTTTTGGGGGCAGAAATTGAGCCCACCTTCACTGGCTGTTTCTGATTCCACGGATAAGTCGGGTAGAGGAACTTTATGTTTCGACAAATATTCTGTTAAAAATGCATCACTCTCATTTGGATTGCTGAAGTTTACATTGTCAGCGAAGTTTGAGAAGGTATCACTATTAGATAAATCACCATATCGATTGAACTAGAATAGAGCTAGAGTTATCAGAATGTATTTTTAAGGAATCAGTGCTTTATTACATTAATGGCATCCGTAACGCTGCTATCACTATGGGGCTCAATCGAACTGCTGGAGGAGTATGTTTGCTTTTCTCTGGTGGCAACAGTATTGTGATTCTTATCAAAATCCGAACCAGGCGGGTTTTCGGTGTTAGTAAAATTTTTTTCATTATTGTAGGAATCAACGATCTGAAAGTAAAGAGAGTAACGCAAATTATTAACATTTTTACTGGAATAAACAAGATCAAGGTAACTATTTGTGGTATAATAATTACATAACATAAAATATTGTAATCACATTATTTTAACTTTCACCAGGAATTTGAGACCAGCTGTAGTCTACAGGAATACAAATTCTTCAATAGGTAAAGGTAAGGCTAAAAGAATTTGTTTTCTATATCTAATTGAAAATAAATATACAGTTGAGTAATGCCAACATTAGAAGAATTTATGGGCATTTTCTGATATTTCCATTGTTTATTGGTCCTTCTCGTTAAAATAATCAATTAAATATGGGTTAGATTTTTTAACATTGCTCCATGTACCCATTAAAGTTGCCGCTGTCAATAAGATAAGCTACTACGAAGCTATATGTCTGATTTGTTACTCAAGAAAATCTATTTTTATATTAAGTAATCTTTAGTTTTGAAGAATGTTCAATTAATAAATGAATTGGAGATCTAGTGAGATTTTAATGGAATTTCGATAGTATAGCTAAAAAATTCAATTTAAGTTATCTCCGCGTAAAATATTAGCAATATGTATTTAAATCCCAAAATATTTTTAAGTTAAAAACTAAAAGAACGACTTTCGCTGTTATAAATTACTTAAGTTCTCATTTTTATTTGTTTCTCTGTTTTGTTTAGGATTATTAAAGTTTTTGCAATTTTATTAAAAGATTGACAACGGAAATCAATATGTTTATTTTAAGTCAACTGATTTAATTTATTAAAAGCAGCCGCAGGGTATAAAGACTAAGCCAATTATAGGCTTCAATGGACACTATATTGAAAAGCTTCTTGACGTATTTTTGACTTCCTCAATCTCGGTTTGTACATTTTTTTAATGCGTAATAATACAAATTAATTTATTGCAATCGACACATGTAGGTTCGTTTTGTAACTTGAATATTCCTCATGGATAAAGAGATTGTTCAGATTAGTTGATTGTTAGTTGAATCAACTAATTCTTGAATTTTAAATAGATAATACAAATAAGATTAAAAGATTTCACTAAAATTAAAATTTTATTGTCATACATAGTTGCTTTGAATTAGTTTTTCTATTTATTAATTCAGTAGGTATATTGAGTTAGTTAAATAATTGAAGTATTTAGTTGCTTAACATTTATTATAAACTTTTTTGTTCATAAAATCACTTTATGTTTAAGCTTTGTTTTCAATTAAACCACATTCACGTTAATAACGGCAAATTTGTGATTAAAACACATATTAGGAATTATAATAAATAAACCGATTTTACGTCTTCCATATTTAGATGCTGGTTCCATTAGAAGTTGTATGTTTTTCAAAATGAAGATCCTATAAATTCTCCTTAGAATTACTCCAAGTATAATCTCGTTCCACGGGTACAATTAGTCAATTATCATTTAAATCTTTTATAGCTTTAGAGGCTTTCAAGCCTTTAATATTTTCAAGAGTTGTAACTAGTTTGAACATCAACCGCAAACTGATTCAATTTTAAATGGAAAAGATATGAGCGCGAGTTATTTTTCACTGAAGCCGTAAAAGTGAAGGTAGCTTCAAATGAATCCAATTCATTCACATGCAAGTCAAGCGCCAGAAAATATCTATTGAAAGACTACGGAATTGCACCCTTTCTACGTTCTATGGAGTTCAATTGAATTATTCAAAAGGGAAAAAAGCGAACAGCTATAACAACAACGATACTCTTCTAGGGCAGCTTCGGCTGCACTTCAGGTTGTGCTCTCTGTGATGTCGTTAAATGAACGATACATAATCATCTCCCACTCCAGATAGGCGCCATAGTGTATTAATTCGATTAGGGTAGATTATATGTTAATTGTTAAAGGTAAATAATGTGAATGTTACTATTATTTATTAAAAAAGTATTATAATAAAACTGAAGGAGTTTTGGAACATACGCCATAAATTAATTGACATACCCGAAGTATCCCAACAAGGTTGCAAGTTCTCTAATATTTGATTTGGATAGACAAATACCATTGAAAATTAATGCAATTGCGGATTGAACTCTTAATTAAATTTTTAAGAGCATTTTATTAGAGTTTCGTAACCAACTACGAACAATTATAGTACGTAGTTTTATTATGCCTGTCCGCCTGTTTGTGTGATCACACTTACAGCCCTATTACTCTTTTATTTGTGTACTTATTGAAATTTGGTACACAATTTTTTCTTTATAAACCTAAAATAGAAATAGAAAGTTTAAAAAATAATTTTGATTCATGATAATACAGTACATCTATCAAAATGTAGTAAAAGTTTCATTGGAACTTTTTTAATTATAACGGTTAAATTATGAAAAATCTCTTTTAAATACCCTATGAATTTTTCTGTCTCCTCCTTTACATTTTTAAATATCGGTAGTTCAAAAAATTAAATTAAATGTTTTTTGCGATCTTATATTGCATTCCTAAGTAGAATAACAAGCGGTGCGTATCAATCAATTGTATCAACATTTTCCAAAATATAAAGAGCATGTTTTGAACTGGTCTAATTAACACTAATCGAAATAATTATGGAACGTATGTATATGATTGCTTATGCATAATTCTGAATACTAATTTATTACAGCCAAAATAATGAATTATTGAAGATTTAAACAATTGTGTTTCGAAACCACAACTTTAAATTATAAAAAAGTTTTCAAAAATAAATGTTTTCTCTCTATTTTTGTTAAAGAGTTAAACATTATATTCTGCACAACTACTAAACATTTTTCGTCTATTGGTAAATAATTTTACATTTTTTCCAAATCAAATCTTTTTCCTTCACTTGAAGGCTTACTGACACCCGCACTTTTGTCGGCATTGATAATTCATTGTGTGGTCACTTCCTCGTAATTTCCTTGATTTATTTTAAACCATTACCTTTAACAGTTGAATTATCACAATAGAAAACATTTATGTAAAATTGGATCAAAAAGTCAATCGGAAGTATAACATTGGAAAAGCGTGCATATTTTGCTCGCTAATCGATGGTAAAAGTTAAAAGTATTTTAAGTTTTCACTACGAAAAGCTTTAAATAAGTGTTATATTTACATACCTTGTTTAAGACGGCTGTCGCCAACAGTTCCTGGTATTTTTTTGGGTCAAAATATGGCGGTAGATTTTCGTCCGGCCGACTGCCAATGGGTGGTTGTGGTGGTGCAGCCCTTTGATCAATAAGCGCTGGCAAATGTAGAACGTCTTCAATTACTTTCTCAATTAGCCGCTTTAACTTGACACGTGATACGTCGCAGTAGTCATTCTGACTTCCAGTTAGGGGTAAGTCTGCAAAGAAGAAACAGAGGAATGGGTAAAATAACTTTAGTATGAGTAAGTGTAATTACAAAAAAGAAGCTTAAAGGTCGGTAATTGGATCATTTTTATATATTGGTCATGCTGGAAAATTCACAGCAAAAAAAGATTAAAATTGAAAGACACCAAAAATATATTTGTGTCATATTTGTAAACGGAAATTTAATGAGTTAAGTAAAATGATTAAAATAGATATGCAATAAGTAGAGATAAGATATGTAATGTACTGAAGATGTCATACCAAATGTCGGCTGATGATGAATAATCTCTTGTTATTATCAGTTTTTTCATGGTTAGCTTTGTTGTTTTGGCATTAAGCGGAATAATACTTACATATATGATGATGTTGTGAATAATCTACTTTCCTAACGCAGTATTCATAGAAGAAGAATCCATAAGACAAGAAAAACGTAATACGTATTGTGCCTTTTTGGCGAATTATGAAATTCTACGAGGCTTATTGAAAATCTCCTGCAGAACCAGTATTAGGTAAAATGGCAAATTGTATTTCGGTGATGGTTACAATGGTGAAATAAAATTTCAGTTAAAGGGGCATTAATTTTGGATAACTCAATATACAGTATCAGAACAGGTGGAAAAATTATACAGGGTGACGATAAGCAATTGGAAAATCCTCTCAACATTCTAATGCAATTTGACTATCAAAAATTATAAAACGCATAAATATTTTAAAAATATTGTGTTCTTCAGTTTTTGAAATATGTATTCCCGAAAATGTTGCTAGAAAAATAATTTACCCCCTGTTTTTCTTTCTGCTAACCAGTTTAGTTTGGGACTTTATGACTTCTTCATTCTGGTCTCCTCCTGTGAGAAGATCTATCCAAAGCTTGAAAATTGGTAAAATTATTCTTTCTCAATTTTAATAAATTTCCCGCCATAGATGTTAGCATTTTACAGAACTTATTTTTTCATTTGATATTTTACATGAATCTTTCGATCTCTCACCACTTAAAATATAATATAACTTTTAATTGGTAACAAAAGCAAAAAGGAATTTTAAACTGATGTTTGAAATAAAGTGAAGAATTTAGGCCAAGGAATTACTCAAATAAAAAAGGAAGTTGTTTGCTGCCGTTTATTGCAATGGGTCATTTAACATTAGAGAGATGTTCATAATTGATTACCATAAATGTTTTTTAAAACAACTTAAAAATATTTGAAAATTCCAAGCAGAAATACTGTAAAATAATTTCTATCCCAAAAACATTGTATCTACTGTGCTGCTACCGCAGCTTTCTTGGCAACAATCACCATTCGGCATGTGAGGTATTACACTACCTCATAGACGTTTTTTATCTCAAAGGTCGTTTCGCAGTAAACAAAAAAACAAGAAAAAGACTTATTAAGTCAAAATTGAATTTATTAAATTAAAGTTTGAAAAGTTTTCAATGCTATCAATTTAATTGGTAGTATGAGATGAGTGGAAATAGTTGGAGTGTAACAGAAGCTGTAGTTGAATAGAAAGTCATTTTAATAACTTAATATATCGAATGTTATGTTATTAAAAAAAATATCAATATTTTGAAGAGAGGATTCGTTAATTTTGAAGAAAACTCCCTCTGTTTTCGGAATGTTTTTTTATTTTTTTATATCTTATCGTCATTATCATGATATAGACACACAAAAAATTGTTATCGGAAAAATACCAAAGATATTTAATAAAAATCAAGTATATGCAGTGGGACAATTCATCTTTACACCAGCTGATAAGATATCTGCGCAAAATAGCGCTGTGATAAAAGCTTTGAGATGTGCTTAATTAATTGATATATAATATGTATTGTTCGAATTGTAAAATAAAAAAATTGCTTTCTTGCCACCAACTGGTTAAATTAAAATATTATGTGGCTTACCTAGTTCTACCTCAATTATGTAAACAATCACGAATATGATCGCTGCGAAAATCCCGTATAAGGACAGGGAAATAGCAAAAATCGAATCCATGATGCTGCTCAACTAACTTTTCTAATAAAATATATTCACTTCCGTAATTCCGTTATAAATAATGCTCAAATAAATATCACAACGAGCACAACGCACTTGGGGAACCAAAAATTACGTTAACAAAATGTTCCACGCACGACGTATCACTGAATTCCGGCGAGACTAACGATAAGACATAGAACAAGAAGTTTTCGCATTATTACACCTGTAAGTCCAGTACAAAGTTCTCTTTGGGTGATTTCATTAATCTTGCGATAACAATTATAATCCGTCTTTTTGCAGTACAGAAGCGGTTATAAGCACGTTTTAATTACGAGAAAATCGGTTTCACCTCTAAAACTTCAGAAGTTCTGGATATATACATGTACGTAAACATCGTGGATAGACAGATAAAATAAATAAACTTGTCGACGAGAACACCGGGCTTGAGAAGAGTATTCGTTTTATAGACGTAAGTAGCAAGAGCAGTTTTTTATTCACATTGCTCAAAACACCTTGTCGCAAAAAGGTCTGGCGCTTTATCAATTAAAAACAATTTTGTAGTTCAGACTAGGCATACTAATCAGCAAGCGATAGACCAGTGATAACGTACTTTTCGAAACGATGGAGAGCTGTGCATGTTTAGATAAATCGTTTTTCGAATTCCATGGTTAAAAGTTTTGCGATAGCACTTAAAAGCTTTAGGTGGGAAAAAAATCGTTTTCTTATATAGTAGAAACTCCAGTTTTTACTTTCATTGAGAAAACTGAATTTATGGCGCTTACTTAACAATCTATCTAATTGTTTTCAGATCTTGAAGCAAGTACATATACAGAAGTGGCCATGTATCCAACAATGTACGACCATTAACACATTTTTACCTTAAAAAGCTGCCGATACTTTGAATTTCAAGTAGGAACTTACTTGAAACTATCGATAAGTGTTGGTTGTTAAGAAAGATGATCACAAAACAGGTTAGCCATTTTAGCGTAAAGACTTTCGTTGAATAAACTTTGGAGCTAAACATCATCTGCCTGTCATGCGTCTTAAGAGAAAAAAAAAGCGATGCACGATTTGTACGATGAAGCTTTTGACATTGAATCTAGTAAGCATCTAATTTACTGAGGATGCACAGAAGTAACGAATGGTTCATCCAATAAGGTTTGAATTATATGCGTGCTTTAAAGAAAGATAAAATTTATTCTACCTCATTGCCTTTTCTTAGGAGAATTTATTAAAATGCGTTTTTCTTGGCTTAGTCTTGAGAGATAACGTCCATTACAAACGTCCCTCCGAAGTCCATGGTTCATAAGCAGAATGCTTATTCGTTAATGTATGTTAAAAATAAATATAACAATAGTAAACATTTCTTAGTGCCGGTTTCACAGTACGAACTTAAGTTTTGGGTAAGTTAAACCAAATCTTTTGCTAAAATACAAATCAATCAAAATAGAAGTCGTAAATAATATGCACAGGTAAAAAGTAATTATTTGGAAAAGTAGATTAAAGTAAGAACTGCAGAGATAAAAAGAAAGAATCACTCATAGGTATATTAAATTGCAAACAAATTCACACTTTTAAAGAGTTTTAAACAGCATTAAATATTTTATTAGTCTTCTAGTAAGTTCGAACGGCAAAATGTTGAATACAAAACGTTAATAATTCTTGCAACAAATCAAACACTGTCAGTTTCCGTGCGACAAGGGAAAAGAATTGCAACCAGAAAGAGATGCCTGTTGAGTGGCATGCAGTGCAATAATAAATCAAATGAAATTGTTCAAACTCACCCTCTAGCGACTGATGAATTGAGCTTTCCAAAAAGAATAAATTTTCACTTAAACGTGAATGGTATTTCCGAAATATGCCTAAGTCTGTAATTGATAGCGTATATTTATATTGCTTAAATTTTGAAATTTGAAATTTGGTTTAGTTTTTCGTAAAAAAAAATGTTTTAGATGTCATCAGTTGTTAAGGTGATTTATAATCTAAAGTTTAAGTTTAGGGGCTTTTAATATATGTACATTATGTATATATATAAACAATGCTACTGTTTGTGAATCATAAGTATAATTTGTTCGTTATTTTGCATTTGCTTTTTATTGTGCACCACAGCGGTCGAATGTTAATAAAGGTTAGACCAACAATTAGTTTACGAGATAATTTGTTCTATCAAATAAAAGACAAATTAAAGGAGAACGTCAGTTTTACTATGGGCGTTGGTTTAATTTTCTTGCAGTGCTGAGTTTGATGCCAATATAGAAAAACATACAACGTGTTAAAGAAAGATCCGGGATGGTTGAATATCTCCCGAAATATACATCGGATCAAAAAAAGGAAAAATAGGAAATATTTTTTGAAAACTATCCAATGACATCAAACTCGTCCCCCACTCCACCCCCAGGGGAGGTAAACTGATATGTTATTATAAATAAAAACCAATCATAAAAACAATTTAATTTTTGTGCTCATTTTGTTTGTCTTCGAAAAAGTAGTTTCGAGAAAACTGCGATTGAAATTTTTATTCTCTGTGCACTCAGGTAGGATGATCGTCCATTCAAAAGTTTTTATTTTTATGAATTTTTGCATAGGACTTTTAACAAAATGTTCATAAAAGTTCATTCCATTAAAATATGCCAATTTGTTTTTTGAAAATTACAACTTGATGTACCCTCTTAATATTTTCACATTTTCTTCGTTATACACTGTTGATTAAATAAAGTCATACAATTGTTTCTCATACAAGCTATAAAAAAAGATACGAGACTATTTACAAAAAAATTTAATTTTCCTATTATTTTTAAACCTTGATCATATTTCGATAAAAAATTAATGTAACGAGTTAACAAATAATTTGTTTATACTTTTAGTTTAATTTTATAAAAAGCAAAAAGTTTGGTTATAGTTTTGACGGCTTCGGAATCTGGATGTATAACAAAATGTTGAAAACTGGGCCTACTTATCATTTGTCTCATGCCTTTCGCTTGAAAGCCAAGTTCATAATTAAGAATATACTTAATTAAATTAATTTTAGGCCAGAACGAGCATGAAATAATGCTTTTTTTTTTTTTTTATTTGGGGGATTATCCTATAAATTGCATAAATAACTTTTTGCTTATTTTAGTACAACGCTAGCAGGAGAATTTTAAAATGAAATATTAATAGGTTTGATCTGTATATTTAAATATACCTACGTATAATATAAAATTTATACATATGTATGCAAGATTCGTAATCAAATATGAACTAAATAAGGTACTTTAAAAGCAATTTCAAACAGCAACAGCTTTTAATTATATTGCTAATTTCTGACTTTGTTCGGACTGATCGATAGCTCTACTGCTATTATAAATATCAGATTCTAAAAATGTATGCAACGATAGTATTAATTGAATTAAATTGAAAATTTATACATAATTCCACTGCATATTTAAACACGTGATAAAAATTGTCCTTTGCCCCATAAAGTAATTACAAAATTGATAGAAATAGTAAAAAGTAAGGTTCATCTAACTTAGCAATAGAAATTATGTTTGTAATTGTTTTATTAGTTATCACGTGTTCGTTCAAAACGGAAACACGCGAGCATTGTTCAAGCGATGAAATATTCACGAGATGGATGTAAGTAGTTATTATTTTATTTTTGTTACGGAGTTTATTATTGTATGATTTAATATTACAAAACTTTAACTTATTTTAGATAGCTAGTAATTATTTATGAATGTTAGGTGTTTTTGTATACCAAATTCCTATGCAAAATCAAAGAGCAGGGGTTACCGGGTCTTCAATTTTTAAGTTTTAACAAAATTCATTTAATCACGTTTTAATTCTTAGTCGGGCTTTACGTTTTGAAGAAAACAAAATTTTTTGATTAGGTGTTTCTAGCGTTAATCTAAGGTTTAACTGAAAACTAAAAGTTAAATTATATATTATCTTGGAATGAAATCGGCAGGTTGCTCTCGACCCTTGGTATCTACATATTTATAAGGAATGGGACCTAATCAAATTTATAAGCATTGGGAGGACAATTTTTGGCTACGTAAATGAGTTTAAAAATTAACAGTTCTTGAGATTTTGGAGGAAACAGATTTTTGTTTTTGAATTAGATTAATAATATTTTTGAATCGTGTGTGATAAAATAGCCCACTTTGTATTGTCATAAACCAAATGGTTTTTGAGATATCAAAATTTATCCAGTTGTGAACTAATTTTTTGAAAATTTTAATTCTGATTTTAAAAGTTTAATATAATACTCAAATCAAGCAAATAAAAGGGCGAACGAAGCTGCGTGATTGTTAGTATGTAATTGTAAAATCCTGGTGACACGACTTACAAGTCGAGTGAACCTTTTATGAAACGATCTACAAGTCGAGTGAACCTTTGATGTTGAGAAATTGCAAAAAAGAACTATGTTAAAATAAATAATAATATGTAGCTTTTGCAATTGTAGCATTCGACCCCTGATAAAATAGAAGTTAATTTGGCTTAAATATATTCATATTGCAAAATTTTTATAATTCTTATAAAAAATAATATCAGTTTAGCCGAAGTAAAAATATAGCTAATAAAAGGATACTTACAATCTCTGCTCTTATAAAGTTGCCCCACAGGAACTTCATCTAGAGGTCCGCCTAACATATTGGCCACAACTTCCTCTACATACTCTCTAACCCTTTCCTTTTGTTCTGGATAAATTGACGACGGTGCTTCACTTGTAGTTTCATAAACTAAAATTTTTACATAAGTGAGATATTTTCTGAAAATTCCATTAACGTATTTAATACCTGAGTGCCGTGACCCATATCTTCCTTTCGTAGGTATGTGCAGTTCACTTCGAGTTCTCATAGGGTGAAACGGATGCTCTGCGGCTTGCCTTTGAACCCATTCACTTGCTCTAGATCGGGACTCGTTACTTAAATTACATAATTGGCATTCCCAACCCGCCTGACTTGGTAGCCACACGGAGCACTGTCGCCCGCGACATACTGATTTTCCGCAGTTACAGCACTTTGCATAGCTAAAAAAAAAAAAAAAATTAATTTGCATTAAAATAAATTAACGAAAAAACGATATAAGTAATATTGAATTATTACAGATAAAAGTTGTTTTCCTAATATTTATTTCATACCATTTAAAATCTTCTGAGTCTAGCGCTTCAAAGCATACATTGCACCGTTCTGCATTTTTCTTTTTTGGTTTTCGCTCTGATAATTTACTGCAAAAAAAGGAATAAATTTTATATTGATAACTTCGTCGAAATTTCTTCTATTATAAAAAAAAAATAAAAGAAATATTTAAGGCCTTATTAATGATTTTATCGTGTTTTATGCTTACAAAAATTTTAATATTAGATATTTTAGTGGAAAATAATTTAATGTAATGTAACCACAAGCTAACGTTTCAGAAATTTCGGAGCTACTAACTCAATTAGCATTCGCAAAGTGATTAATTTGAATTTGCAAATGATCTTCAGACGACTCAAATTCAACTGTGATTATAGATGTCTATTGACACTGAAAATTGCCGCAAAAACCTTGTAAAAATTAATTCAAAACCGGCAATAAAACCGATAATAGCGGTGTAAGCCAATTTTGCGCCAAAAATATGAATCAAAAGTGATTGCTTCATAGCAAAGATTGGTAAGATATTTTATTTTATTCAAAGTGTTAGCAAAGTAACCGATAAGTGAGCAATTATTTTTAAAATTATATTTTTCTAAATATGATTCAAGAAGTTTGGTGAATTGATTCAGTATTCAGCCGAAAGTATTTACTTACACTTCCTTGTCTTAAGAAGGCCATATGAGGCTTAAACGGATTCCTGTTATTTTTTGGTTTTCTCTTGCTCAGAAGTTTGCCTTCGAATTTTGAATAGAACAATTGACTAGACATACCAGACGGTTGAAAGACCTCTGCTGAAATTCAATCTTTTTTCTTAGAAATCCCAACAATGTGCTGCTGGACATTTCGGACTGTTTAGTCACAGGATAGATTAAGATAATTTTTGGTTTCATAATAGAATTACATAATTTTAGCTAATGTTAAATTCATATATTATTTATTCAAATTGTTTCTCATTTGGTAGCATTTACGCAGAGAAACCTTTCAATTTGCAAATTTAATAAAATAAATAACTTGTTGAATCAAATTATAGCTGGAAACAGGACCAAGCGCGTATAATTGCGCTTCAGAGATCCAGGAGAAGAAAAAAGTGCTCCTAAACAAATTCATGCCAGACTACTACATATTTTGTATTAATTTTGAGTACTAAGGAAAGAGGTATATCGCTAATTGTTGTTACTAGATTTTGGTTGATTTGGTGTTTTGCTGTTGCTAGAGTACTATTTTTATGTTGAAAATGAATCTGAATATTAACGGGTCTCATCTATTTAAGCGCATCGAAAGTGAACGGTTTTTTAGGGTATACAAAAAGTTCTTATTTTATTGTATATTTTGAAATAAATTATTATTTCTTTAATTGCTTTTTAAACATCAATTGACTAAAGTTTAAAAAACGTTAGAAACTAGGAAAATTTAGCATTTAATTCACTTTATTCTCGTAAGTATTTAAATCGCTTCATCTCCTAGGACCTAGGTCCTAGGTTATTAAATGATATTTGTATCATTTTAAAATGTTTATCCTAAAGATCTTCAAAAGTAGGTTTTCGTGAAGTAGGTTACGATTGT
Organism: Eutolmus rufibarbis; assembly: GCA_963920795.1. NCBI lineage: Eukaryota > Metazoa > Arthropoda > Insecta > Diptera > Asilidae > Eutolmus > Eutolmus rufibarbis. The sequence goes on from OY987205.1 coordinate 35,829,575, forward strand.
ATCACATTTTTCGCAGAAAGTTGAATGATAAATTAACTGTCGTATCGAGGTAAATCGCAGAATTCGAAACTGGATTTTTTATTTCATTTCTAAGAACTTTTAACTGGTTATCGAGGTTATCTGCTTAGAAAAGATTCCATTTTTTAATATAAGTATAATAATAGCAATTGTTTAATAGAATTGCACGCCGTTTTTTGAAGCCCTTTTATTATCTGTATTAATTATGATTAAATCTAATATTTTTTAAACAGCGAATTTTATTATAGCATATTAGCAGCAATTTTATAATAATAAGAGATAATAACTAAGATACATACAATTTCTGCTTCAATAATGTCCTTCCAATAAGATAGAAAAATTGGTATGAAATTCATCACAGTTCAAAACCCCCGTCATACCAGTTATTAAGACAGCTTTGAAGAGACGTTTAAAGTATCTAGTAAAATTCAAACTTCCTGAATGAGTCTTAAAGGTTGTTAAAAATCGCCGCCTACAGATAAACACTTCAAGGTAAATTCATAGACATACGCAGACAATAATTATAAAGAACTATGCGTTAAATCGTTTTTTGTTTTTTTAACCGGTTTACCTTTTTTGCAACATCAGTTGAAAAAAATTTGAAGTCGCAAGTCAAATACTTTCATAATGAAAGTAACTACTAAAGTAACATAGCCAAAGCAACACGAACGCCTTGAACTTGCACACTGTCTTTTGGCCCGAATGATCTATTACTTTCCGGGCTTGATCTGAAGTAAAGGCGATGGCTGTGGACCTGATGACCTTACGTTTGGTCATTAAATGGTATGTTTTAGCTATTAATAATTGTAAAGTCATGGCATTGACAAATTTCGTTGACATTTCATATTTTGCAACTTTAAGAAAAATACCAAGTAAATTTAAGTATCTGATCTTGAACATTACCAAATTGCGTAATATTTTTCAGGGTATAACTTGTAGTTTTATATATTTACATTAAGTGAGAATCTGCGAGATTACGGGAACCTAAAAGTATTATTTATGTATACTTAACATAATTTATTTCTGAGAGATAAAAAAAATGCCACTTGCATTTGCATAATTTCTAAACGAAGATTATTTGATTCACTCAAACTTAATTTAAAATGCGAAAATTGTTCTAAAATGGAATTAAAATTGTTCAGTTATATTATAATGAAATCTGAAACTAAAATCCAAAATTTAGTAAAATTTCCAAAAAACAAATTTGTGGGCATGCACGGATTTTGGCACATTAAATTTAAAAGTGTACCGCATACATGACAGCTTTGTGATACATGTATTATACAAATAATTTTTTTTCTGCGTGTTTTGAATATTTTCATCGACAAAGTCTTATGTACATACATGTGAGTAAAATTTCCATTTTCTTTGATATCTTCGATAATTTAATTGATAATATAGCATTTAGTTATATATTTTATTAGACGGATTTATGATTGAATCAATGAGGTATTAATAGATTTTGAGCGAAATCGGTTCTATAATATTTAACAGTCAGACCATTATTAATTTCCAATTTATTAAATCTTAATTCTTTAATAATATAAACATACATTTTTTAAGTTTAAAATTAATAAAATCGATACCGGGACGGACATTCACGGTGGGGAAAGATTGAAAATGTAAAACAATTGCTCTAAAATGCTAATAAAATGACACATTTCTGAAAATTAAAAATAAAAATGCTTCGTCATCAAAAATAAATTTTTATTCACGATATTTTAATTACTAAATAAAAGTCGACTTTATGAGGCGCAGTCAATCACATAACTAACAAGGCGCGACTAATACAACGCGAAATTTTACTGTGTGTCGAAAAACGACCATAATGTAGTAAATTACGAACCTTTACCGTGATTTATAATAAGAATACCAACTTTTCTCTATTGATTTATAATATGTACAATCGAAGCTTCTATTAATCTAATTTTTTCATGCAGCAGAATTTGTTTTCTTGTTTTAATTTTATGCTATGTAACAATATGGCGCAACGCTAGATTTTATACTAAGGTTATTATGTTTTCTTAGGGTAAAGTATAATAAGAGTAGTTTTATTTGTTCAAGCAACTTAGACCGTTTTTTGTTTCAAGTTTTTTAAAATATGTTTACGCAAACTAATTTTGTCATTTGATTTTGTTTATTTTCTGTCATATTTATTTTTCATTTCATAGATACAGAAATATTTGCATATGCCGACGGGTGAATACAAGACGAGGATTATTTTTAAAGTTTCGTGATCTGGAAATTTCTATATGCTAATAGTAATGAATGATGATGGAATTTTCCATACATTATGTTATTTAGGGTTATAGGTATCTCAACGATTAGTGACATTTTTAGCGAAAAGGCAAAACTATTGTTTTTTTTTTTTAAATCTCAACTAGCACACGGGGTGTCAGATACCCCACTGACGTAAGGTATGTGTTTTGGACCGGTTTCAGAACACGACTAGCATAGGTAACCTACTGCAAAGTATTGGAAGCTGTAAATGAATGTTAGATCTACCAACAGATGTGTGGCGCGGCAAAATTCAAATATTAACTTATAAAAAAACGCCGCCAATATTTCGGTGGGGTGTCTGACACCCTGGGTTAATGTAGTTAAGATTTAATGTAGAACATAGACGGGAAATATCTTTTTAAACTTTCGAAATATGTATTTAAATAGTTTAACATCAATAACAGTGATTAAAACGTTTTGATAATGCAGCAATTTATTGCTTAATGTTTAACAATTTTCGTTTGTGGTTCAAATTTTCGACTGAAAACTGTTTTAGGGATCCTTATGCTAATGACGATAATTTCCCTAAATTTTGGTAAAATTGAATAAAAGCGCAGAGGTGCCACATTCATAACTCTTTATCAATCAATTAAATCAAGTTGATATCGAAGGTAACGATTGAGCAAATGCGAGGTAAACAAGTAAGTTAAATTTAGAACTTTCAGAGATTAATGATTCTAAATGCAGTAGAGGTGTTAGAAGTTATATGCAAAACATGATTACTTTGATTGCAGATTGATGATTACTTTGATTGCAGTTACATTCACAGATTTTTGAAATCGATTTGTTCATTGCAAATAATCATCTTAAAATTTTATTCATATCAAAAGAAAGTGGAATTACTTATTCGGATCACATATACGAAATATTACAATGAAAACAATTTAAGTATTCATGTACTGTCGCCAATAATCAGCAACGTCTTTAGTTTAGCTCAAAGAAGAACAACAGCATTGGAATTCAGTAACTGATCTCGCAACATTTATGGCTATTTATTGCCTTTTTCTTCTAGAACAAAATATACAGAATGCTTTAAGTTTTCTATTTGAAAATGGCCAAGAACTCGATAGCCTGGGTGAGTTGGATAGCCTTGACTCGGTTAGAATAGATCTAAACGTGAGCAAGTTTTGCATTTGGAGGTTACAGGTTGAATTTATTTAGTTTTTTTCTAATTTGCTCCTTTAGTTAGTTACTTAGGCACTTGAAGTGACAACTACATAATTAGAAATTAATGGAAAATTATGGAAGCAGATATATTTGTTATGAAATCCCTACAGCTGTTCAAACCGGCTTTGGTAGCCAGTTTGGAATATGTTATTAATGACTGATACGAATCGGGTCCAGTGAAAATTTTCCATTCTCAGATCCACTACAGCTATATTTTTGTCATGTAATGCCTTTAAATATGGTTTTCACTTTTTAAACAAAGGTTGTTATTCCTGTAATTATATTTCAAAGCTATTGTTAATTCAAAGACTTGAAGAAGTAAAAAAAAGTCATATAAACAAGGAAGTTGTGGCGTTGATATTATGCAACAGCAGTTCTTAACAACCAACCGAATGCGCTTGTTGTGACTGTGACCAGAAAATATCAAGTATGTTCGCTTGCTCTATTTTGTGTTGAATTTACTTCCGTGTGATGGCGATGCGATTTCTATAGGTTGCTGGGCTGGGCCAGAGACGAGTATAGAGTAAAAGATTCGAAATGAAATTTGTGAAAGGGTTGATTGATTGATCGATACTTGTAGTGTGAAAGCGAATGCTATTCATTGGACTGACTATAACCGAACAGACATTCACGTAAAGGTATATTTGTTCGGGAAAGAATAGCTACTTCCTTATGTATAATATCAAACATAAGCACAGATTTAGCGCACTTTGTAACATTGTTAAAAAAAACACTTGCGTGGCTTTAAAATGTCTTTACTTGGAATGAAACACTTAACAAAAACAGCTTACACTATAAGGCCTATGCTACATGATATATCACAATAATTTCAGTTATCAGCTCTTCCACGATGACACGATGAGTGAGTGAAACAAATCTCTTAGGGTGGATAAAACAGGTCGCAGATTTCACCCCCGAAAATCTTAGTAAAAATAGATTCCATTGTGTCTTCTCCTCCGGTGGTTATTGTTGCGCTCCTCGTAGTAAATATCCTCGTCATATTCACTCGATGAGTCGACATCCTCCGTAGAAGCAGTTGCGATCTTCATAATAACGGCCTCGATAGTGCAAAACATGAAGAGTACCATGAAGACTGCAAAGTTGGTATGACCTCCAATAAATTGACTCCTCTGCCAATCCGCGGGATGTTCGAACGCACTTGATAATGACATCATCGCGACAGAATGTATTCTATACTTTTTATTTAAAATCACTAAGAGTGTCATTCACATTTTATTAATATTTTTATTTCTTCTATTCAAACACCTGTTCTTGTTGGTTTTAGCTGTCTCACTGAATTTATCTACACTTATCTTTTAGCTTTAACTTCAACGGCGCGAGATGCTTACTGATCTACTTGGCTGTTCGAGCGTAATTAAACGCTGTATACCGCTGGAGCACCGTTAAAAACTGATCATGAGAGCGCGAATTTTTAATCAAGTGGCCTTTATTCGCTGAGACCGCAGTCGACGTCATAAAACCGGAATACCATGGAATTGTATAACAACTTGATGCCAAGAGAAATGAAGGTATATAAGTTTTTAGTAGGCATTCTGTTGACACTCTCTATTTTACCTTTCTTAGAGGAGACTTTTATATTTTATTCATTTTAAGTCAATAGACCAGTGTGTGTATCGTCATCGTTCGAAGAATTTTTTTTTAAGTAATTTTATTTATAAATGGATTCACTAAAATATAATGACTAAAAATCCGATATATTTGCTTCATTTTAGCATAGTAACAAAATAAAAGCTAAATACTGAATACACCACACAAATTATTAAAGAAATTTCAATACGATGCTATTGTTTCTAGGGCAATTTTGTTTATAACTTGTAAACGAACGAATGAAATGTTCTAATTTAGATAGCAAGGACAGATCAATAAAGCCGCGTATTTATTATTATTGTACCATAAGTAGCTACATATATATGCATATGTACATATACATATATTGAAAAGTCGTCGAACGCTAATGATGTGCAAACTAGCGTATGAAATATAAATGATAAATTTGGCCCACCAGAGAGCTGGCTAGCATTCTTTAACACTTGACAGGTACACTGACTCGAAATATGTCGACCAAAATTCTTCTGGTAAGAATTACACAAAGTGGGCGCAGGAGTTTCTATTATCCCTCGAAAAATCCAGTAGACAGTTAAGAAACACTGCGTTGTCACTTTAATTAGCTTTGAAATAACCTCGTTCAGTGGACAAATCTGTATTTTCGTTGACCCAATTGGGGACAGTGTACCGGAACTATGAAGTTTTTTATTTTCATAAAAATTAATATTTTTTGTCTTATCAACTTTTGATCTGACTATTATAAAATAAAAATATACATAAGTATGAATTATGTTTAAATATTGGTATTCAAAAATAATTATAAAAATATGCATTTCGGGCATAGGAACTCGTAATATTTTTTTAATTTGTTTTGAATGTTTGTAGATTTCAAAAAAAAAAAAAAAAATACTTCCTACGATTAAGTATTACAAGCGTCATAATTCTTATTTAAAGGAACCGTCCCTTTTTGGGCCAGTGTACCTGTCAAGTGCAGTAAAAATCATGTACATATACACTTTTTTCTCGAAACTATGTTTTTCGATGCAGCTTGCACGATAACTCGAATAGTGTTCAATATTTTTTAACATATTTTGTTATTAAATATTTTAATTTTTGTATCGTATGCTGAGTTTTCTTGATTTATTTGAGCATACATATGTCTTCTTTAAAAACCAAGTTGCATTTAGTCCAAAACAAAAATAGCGTTCGTGTGGTAAACATTTGTATTTGTTTTAAGAATTTAAATGTGTAGAACTAAAAAATATTTTGTAGATAGATAATCATTGCTCATGAAAAATAATGATCAATTTAGCTATTCCTATAAGTGAGATTTTCTTACCGGATTTTGCAAGGAGAACTGCGATAGGAACAAGAATGGTGCATTATTTGCATGAATACCACTTAACTTTTCAACTATCTTTTTATAGTAAAACAACTGCATAACATGAATCAAAGAGTGTATTGCATAAATATATGACCTATAGCAGGAATGGAATTAAGGTTCTAAGTCCGATTAACCTTTTTAAATAAGTCAAGGCAAAACAATGATATTAAACCGAAATAAACAAAACTTGAAACAAGTTCTGAATAAATTGTGCAAACATCCATTTGAATTCACAGAGAAACTACAAAAGTAAAATTTATGCAAACGACCTTCAAATTGTGAGTCACGAGATCAATACATGCAAATATATTCATAATTCAAAAGCAAATATGATGAAATTTTGCGGGCGTTAGATTCATCTAGTAAAAATAGATAAAATTTATTTTCCTTATGGTCATTTTTAATTTGCTTATCCGATTACACTTTCTTAAAAATTACTTTAAGATAATTCAAGCGGAAAATTTAACTTGCTCGCATGCTGAAGGATTGATTTATGTTTCTTTTATTCTTACGAGTACGGCGTACTGGTTAATTGATGAGGTATTCATCAGTACTCATATCACATAGGAATTACTTTTAAGACACTCTTAATATTTCCGGATATAAAAACCACAGCTGAATACCTGTGGCATTGGTTTGATTACCAATTAGATATTTTCTTCGACAATATGTCTTGAGGCTTCTAATAATGTTTCCTGTTGTTTTTCTTTACGTAGCTTGTATTTAAAATATAATTTGCAAAAAATCGAATCACAACGAACTTTAGTTTTATCACAAAGTTAATAACGAAGATATTTTTAATGTTAGCGATTTCGTTAGTGAAATCAAGAAGTTTTTGTTTTGTCTCTTTCGTTTAATATTAAAATATTATATAATAATACAAAAATTGTTAATTGTAAAAATCGTTACATCACTTTAAAAGACTTTATTTAACTCAAGAAAAAAAATATTGTCCAACCTTTCGTTTTCCTTTTACTTTTCTTCATTTTAAAGTTGTTGTGGCACTGACAAGATTTGGGGTAGGTTGCTCTTTGGCACATTGCCATCAGATTAAGCTTTGCTACCGCTGTTAAACTGTTAAATTATGTAGTTGTGGAGCTTTTGCATACTTATAGGCAACATATTGTTGATTATAGACATAGGGTGGTTGCTTTAATTCAATTGTTTGTACTAATTAAAATACAAAAAAAAAAAAAACAAGAGTACGATGTTATTTACATTGTAAAGGAATTTAATTGAATAAAATTAAAATAAAATTTAATATTTATAATTGAAAATAAAATTATTAAAATATTAATTGATTATTTAATTAATCTTAGACCGTTAATATGTATTTTCTGTTTCGACGATCACCTGACAGAATTTATGCTTTTTATTTGAACTCAAAATCGTATGGGACCTGACTAAATATATAAAAGAATAAAGTTTATTTTTGGAATCTCTTATTTTATTAAGTAAATATTTACATTAAAATAAATATTTAAGAAAAATATAGGTATATATAAGTACATACTACTAGATTTTTCTTTTTTGAACAAAACAAAATGGTAAGGTTTGTCGAATGTCGATTCAACAATTAATTATTAGGACTATTTTCTAACGTTATATAATATGTTCTAGGACCTAGGGTTAATGGAAGTGTGTGGAAGGTATAAAGCAAGTAAAGTCGGAAGATTTTATTCTTATCAGGTGATGCTAGTTATATCATACATATGTATGTACCACCACTGTGTGTATTCAACACCGCTGAACTTCTGATTAGACATTTGCGAACTACATATCACTTGAAGTCTATGCTTAATTCCCGCTGAAATTCATCGGCGTTAAGTTTTCATTTCTATCCACCCAGTCCTATATATACTTGATTTGTGATGAAAATAATCTTATCTTTTTGTTGTTACTTAATTTCTCTCTGGAATATTTGGAATTTGCTTTGACTTAAGAGATAAGATAAGATGTTTGCAAGCACAAAAATTAGAAGATGCGCTGTCCTCCCTCTTTAAAAATTTTAAAGTATTGTAGTAGAACTGGTATTCAATTGGTATCGTAAAAGTTTATTTTTTATAGTAATACGCTAAAATGCTTGAATTTTATGTTTTGAACATAAATACTTGCAAAGTGTTGGTCCGAGTTTTTAAAATTTTTGATGAGTCTTACGGGAAACACAGGGTATTAGGGCCAACAATGACATTTTCGAGGATATTTTAATTTTCTGAAGCTTCTTTCTTTGATATTTCGAATAATAATAATTTTTTATTAAAAAAAATAAAGTTTAAAATTTTTTGATTAGAAGCCGAATTATGCTATGTGTGAGCCAAATATGCCCATGGACATCTGATCTGAGATTTCTTGAAGTGTTTTCCCTTCCGTTTTTCGATGGCCACAAACTTTGATATTTTCAAAGATTTTTTGTTGTGAGAAAACGGCATCCATATTGGAAATATCTTTGCTTGCATTCGATAGGAGGCTTCTTCGGTAATTGTTTTTGAAAAGCAGAATTAAAAATATCAAAGTCTATAGCCATGATATCAAAAAAATTGTTCGAAGTTAACGATTTTCCTAAATTTTAAAGAAGTGCCATTATCCAGAAGATTTTTACTTACATATGTTAAATTTGGCTTGAGTTGGCCTGTCATCCGTTTTCGTTTGGATGTTGGTTTTTGGGACACCCTGTATGTATCATAATGATACCCAAATATGTTAAAGTACATTTATATCGAAAATGTGCGAGATTTCTAAAAATTGTAGACAGATTTTTCGAAGAATATTACATGAGGAATCTTGTAGTGTGAAGCAAATTTGTCTGTATATCATTTGTTAATAATAATTAATCAAAAGGTTCAACAAAAAGCATGCAGTTTACCTACAGAAAAGACTGATGACCGTGAGGGAGTGACATCATAATTACGGAGTGGTAATTACAATTACGCTAATTTGCATTACGCGTGAAAATATGTTGCAAATGTTGGAAGTTATTTTTAAAGCACACTTTTTCATTGAATATGTGCCTTCACAGAAGTGTTCAGATACTTAGTTTTGGCCTTTGTCAATATTCCATTCTTAATTTATTAAATTAGCTAAACGATTTTTTGCAGGTATGCAATACTTGAAATGATTTGTACTACTCACTTTTTAGATAACTGACATTTTTTACTCATTGATACATTCACTATTAAGCCAATTCTATTTCACAGCGGAAAGGATGAATCTTAAGACACAACTAGTGTTCGCGCCAGACACTTCACAACGAAAATTAGACGATTGAATCAAAAATGTTATACATAGTTCTCTTGCTGGCGACTACACCTTGCTAAATTGGTACACTAATTTATTGAACAAAATTGAGGTCGTTAGCCAAATAATAGCCATCAAAACTAGCACACCGCAAAAGACGTAAGCGATTCGCTTGAAGCTATTTTTTGAGGCGTATGCTGCGTTGTCGCAACGGAGTTACACGCACGGGTCAAACAGCAGTCAGAATTTCATGTGTTACCTGCAGTAGCGAAAATTTACTGAGGTAGGAAGCGGTTCAATAGCAAAGCAACTGCTCTTCGGCTTCGCTAGATCCCGCAGCACTTCCGCTCTGGACTTCACAGTTGACAGGGTATCGCTGGCTGCATGTCTGCGTGGCTAGGTGTTTGCACCTCAGAATCGAGCCAATTGCCAGCATGTGGGGAAGCCAATTGACGGGGGTCAGGCCTCGTTTTGATCGCTCACTCACGGTCAGTGTGCTTCGGTTAGGGCGTTCGTGGATATTTTCACGAGAAACTATGAAGGGTGACAAACCGTCGATTAGTGTTGATCTATGCTTCACCTGCGCTGGAACAATTAAGTTAGTGCTGCTGTGTTTTGCTTTTCAAAAGATTATGCTGGAACGTTCAATTTCTGTTGAAATATGTATGTACCGGCCAATTTACTTAAATTTCAATGATTTAACCTGTATTTATAAGCACGAAAATAACCGAATCAATCGATCTATTTAATCGATTAGCTATAGCTGAAGGAGTTAAACATAAACATTTTTTTATTACCACTATTTACGAGTTAATTGCGTTACCGGAGTTTATCAGAAATCAAAAGATTAATAATTTTGTTGTTAAATCATGTAATTGCTATCGAGTACCGTAGCCAAAACAAAAAAATAAATGTGAATATATAATTTTTAATGAATATTTAAGAGAATTTCTTAAAAAATTGACTTTAATTAATTTATAACGAACAAAATCGCGTCTTATCCGTTAAAAATTTTAAAAGGTATATTATGAAAGAACAAAAAAAAAGTAAAATAAATAAATGAATAAAAGTAAAAATATATAAATAAATGAATAAAATGCAAGATGGCCTAGCCCGCCCCTTAATGACTTTTTTGAAAAAAGAGTAAATTTTCACGGTAGTTTCATAGAAAACTTACTGCATTAAGTTTTTGATTTATAGTATTTTTCGGTATTTTTCGTTGCATGTAGATATTACAAATAGATACTAAACGATTTGATTGTTGTTCCAAATGGTAATTTTTATACTTACCTAAATAAACTACGACTTGATCGAGTGGTTATGGAAATAACTTTGAATACATTTTGCTTTTTCAAATGCGTAAACATTAGATCTACACATTTTCAGAATAAAAAATAAATGAATTCAAATTTTTATTTTAGCATCGCAAACATGTATTCTCTTTCAGGAAAAATTTGGAGAAATTATATCATGCACTTTTGACTATAAAATAACTGTGTCAAGTTTTAAATTACGTCGTCAATTATTAAGCGTATAGGAAAATAGACGAACATAAAGAAATTTAAAAGTCGTCTTGTTAAAAATTATTCAGCTATGAATGTAGGGAAGGTATATGAATATTTACGATAACCAATCATATATGTAGGTATATAATAACTGCTCTGTTACTGGACTTGAAGTTATAATTCTATAAACTTACCTTATCAAGTTTGTTTTCCTTGTTAATAAATAAACTCCACCTATTGTTCCTATGGTTAATGATAATCCGATAAGAATATTGATCCGAGTTGGTCCTAGTTCACCAAAACTTAGCTTCATCGTATATTTCTATATTCGCCACTCATTTCTCACGTCATTGGTATTTCACCGCACTCCTACAATCCACACATTTTGTACCACTCAACTTTTATTATTTGTGCTATTTTTTATGAACCATTGCTACCCATGTTGGTAAAATTATAAATAGATGTTACACAATAAAATATATCAATATTTATTTAATTTGATTGAATAAGTATTACAGCATAAGATGTTGCAATTATAGTAATAATCTATTAGAAGTACAAACATTTGATTAACAATGGTGACCCTAACTAATTCCGAATAAAAATGCAAAGATCTTAACAATAATTTCGCAAATAGGGAAGATTCATGATGTAAATAAAACATAAAATATTTATTTGTTTTTAATCTCCGCACAAAAATGACTTTCAAATTATTTATTATATTATTAGGGTTCCATAAATTCATTCTAAAGATACATACATATATGTATAATGATGTTTTTAGTGATATTTTGTTGACTTCCTGTATATCTACCGTCTGTTTGTCTATCATACCAACAGACCGACAAGGGAACATAAATTTCGGAACAAACAAATATAATTCTTATTCCACAGTCAACGTTGATAAAATCTTGCAAAACATGAAAAAAATAAAGAACATTCGAAAATGTTGGTGATAATGTAAGTGAAAATACTTTGTAGGAGCTCAAAAAGAAGACTCCACTTTTAGTTGAATGTTAAAAGATTTAGATTATATTTATGAGATTTAATTACTTATTACAGTTTTAACTACAGAAAAAATCCCATACAAATTATGAGCCCTCTAAAGGTAAAGCTAACCCGGTTAAAAAAAGCTATAAGAATTTTCAGACACACGAAATATTGTTAAGCTTCAAAGCAAATATTGTGTCACAGTTCAAATTACTTGAAGATTGTTTAGTGATTTTCACTTGTGTCAAGTCTTTTTTGTAAAGGAAAATTTGATATCTTAATATATAATCAGAAATCAGAAAGGACATTCCAAAATTATTTGAATATCATAAAATATAGATAACTCTTATCGGATAATGATAAATATGCAGTTGATGCCTAGCGCGAAGTGATCAATAGAACTGGGCACCAGTTTTGACTTCACTAGTCATTTGCTAAAATGTTATATTACTCGTCGGATATTTGTTTCGGAGTGCTAATGTTATTTTTGTTATTTTTATCATTGTCAAGCAATCATTCTGAAAATCATAAAAAGCATATCAAGAGTTTAGTGGTTAAACTTAATAGAACCTATTTAGAGACATATTTAAAATTTAATGAGAGATACGAATTTTATAAAGTATAGATTATTTTTATTGATATAAGTGCGTTTTTATAACATTCAATTCAAACATTTCTTTTTCAGAAAACGTTTGTTCAAGCTGGTCAGTTATTTAAAGAAGAGGAAGTTCTAAGGGATTATCTCACTTATGAAAATTCAGGATTCTTTAAAAAATGTGAATTTCATGAGTTAGGTGATAAAAATGCTACGATAAAGAAAATGATGACCTTGTTTGAAAAATTTAATATCAAACCGTGCAGTATACCTCTTCGAGTGGATTGGAGAAAAGCTGGTATAATTACTGAGATTCGAAATCAAGGCCAATGCGGATCATGCTATGCTCACAGCGTAATTGCATCAATAGAATCTCGATTCGCTTTGGTAATGAATTTGTCAACACCAATAGCATTTAGTGTTCAACAAATGTTGGACTGTTCGAGAGGATTTAACAGTGGTTGTTCAGGTGGAGATATTTGTGAGCTGTTAGAATGGCTAAAGACGAAAAGAGTAAACATTTTACCGAGTTATTTGTACCCCGCATCTCTCAGTGGGAGTGAATGTCGAACACGAGATATATTAAAGAATTTGAGGACCAAACCAAAATCCGTCAGAATTAAACAATATGCTTGTTTCAAGTAAGTATATCCGTTAGTTATAATTTGAATAGAAAATTTAACTTGCTAGAAAAACTACTTGAATGGTACAACATTTTAAATAATGACTACTCACAAGAAAGTCCTTAGGGCTTATAATAATGAGACTTGAATATTATTATCATTTTGTTATATAGTTTTACAAAATTGTGATAATAGAAGAAATTCAAAAACGTCATAAATATGGCAATACATATTATTAATAAACCTTTCTAGTTTTACAGGCAACGAACAAGAGCTGTTAGCGGTTATAGCTCAACGAGGGCCCATCACTGCATCAGTTGATGCAAGTCTTTGGAATAATTATCTAGGAGGAATCATTAAATATAATTGCAATGGTCCTTCAAATCATGCAATTCAAATTGTTGGCTATGATCTTACAGTTAAAAATCCTTACTACATTGTGAGAAATTCTTGGGGAAGTTCTTTTGGAAATGATGGATATGCCAAGATAGCAATAGGAGACAACACTTGCGGCATTGCTTCTGAAGTGGCACTATTTAATATTGCGTGGAGGTAAATGGTTATATTAATTAACGAAATTTTCGAATATATAATTTTTTCTATGAAACAATCCTATTTGTTTTAGATTACATATAATTCCCAAACGATTCGTTAATGTAGATATGTATTATATTTTGTATTTTGCATATTTATGTCTTTAAAATCGGCTGTTACAAAACAGTAAAAAACGGACAGACGACAGGCATTCCGAGGCAGTAGGTACTACATAAAATTTACAATCTGTACTCCTAAAATCACCCCCAATCACTGCAACTAGTCAATGTCAGTGCATTTTAAAACTTTATATTACATATATCTGAAAAAAAATTAAATAATACGACAAAACACTTCTCCGTAAATCTTTCAGCATTACACTTATATTATATTACTATTTTCGAGTTATATTTATCTGTTGCTCTTGTGGTATGATTTTATTTCCGTCACATAACAATGCTTTATTTTAAAACTTTTCCATATCACAATATGATAACATTATCATCATGAAATAACGCGTTCCAGCCCTTGTAGGGCCTCTATATGTTCTAGAAAATGGCTCGTAATAAATTTTTCTTGCTAACTTAACAAGTGCACGAAATTTAATTCGCCAGAACAAGATGAAATTGATACCAGGCTTTTAAGTATGGAACAATATTTAAAAATTGAGTATTTAAACAAAAAAATTAAGTGCCATAAAAGCTTATCGTTATACTATACAACAATCTTGATTATCTTCAAAGATGCATGGTTGATAACATTCATGAAATTCATGTGCATGATTAAAAGCACTGACTTAAGGATATTTAAGTGTATCTCGGTTTTTCAATGAAATATTTGAAAGTAGATAGAATGAATGAAAGCAACGAATACTAATTTACAACTTTGTTGTTGGAATAATGTAAAAACGAGGAATTTCCAAATGCAATAAACAGAGAATAAATGTGAATTAATGCGAAATCTTCGTTTTATAATTTTTCGGTGTGTGGATGTAAGATCTGTCTAATTGTTGTGTAAATGTAATAGATGTAGCTGGCTTTTCAGCTCCATATATTCAAACCAAGCTAAAGCAGCCATTCAATTTTAGGGAGTCTTGTTAATATCCATGTGAAGTGATTTTTTAATTATCACCTAGCAATTTGTACTTATCGAAGAACACTCTAGGCGGAACAAGCAAATAAATCATGAGTTAGCATCTCGTTTAAAGACGTGCTAACATTAAAATTTTAATTTATTTTCGTAAATATACTAATGAGTAAGCAAGATTAATTTAGGTGCTGTGATGTCACAAAAATATAATTTAAACAATTTTATCTGATTAGGATTTATATAACAATAATGTTGTATGCATAGATATAACAGAAAAAAATCCGAAAAATATTACAAAAACAATAAATATTACGTATGATTAATTCTTGATTCCGCTAATGTTCAATAAGTAGTAAGTACGTAGTTCCTTCCAACGGGCGATAATATTAAGCGTAACACTTGGTCTAAATCTGCAATCCGTAATCACAATCTATTAGATAAATCTTCAAAGATTGCTACGTTTTGTGGAAAAACAGATTTTTTTTTATTACAGGTGAATTTCATCTAATTTGATTACATAAAATCACATGTCTTCCGGCTCATGATCACAAACATTCGAACTTGTTTGAAATTTTATCCAGGCAGGTAGCAATCACTCATTAAAAACGTTAAACACACAAACCCTTAAAATTAGCACCACATCGCACCAAAAAAAAAAACAAATAATAATATCGAAAAGTAAATTATACGAAACAAGGTATATGCAGTCTAGTTTCGCAAACAGTACTAAATCTCACAGAACAAAATTTGTAGCGAATTTCAACAGTCCCCGCTGTGGGTGCTTGCAAAACCCATCGCTGATAATCTTATCAAGCTCATAATGAGAGTGGCTTTCTGACAAATGTAATCACTTCGAAACTGGCCTTCTCCTACCTCAACCACAGAGGTAGAACTGAGCTTAAGGTGCAAATTAACACTTTTCATTTCGTTCCGTGCGGGCACATACACCCGTACTTTTGCATACTTAGGGCAAACAATTCCTTTGGTTTTTCTCACAATCCGGCCAACACGTCCGCCGCCTTCAGACTTCACATTTTGTGTTAAGCGAGAGAAAAAGTTGTTTGCATAACTTTCCACTGTTTTTGAGAAACACTTCTCAGGCTTAATAAATTTTCTTCAATATTCGAGCAGGTAATGAATATCGTTTGAGCACGGAGAGTGATCAATATTTCGATTTTCGAGCTTCTTGAGAACCACCCGCTCAATAAGCCATAGTCGAGAAGATTAGAAGCTACCGGTTGCGTGCTTTATTAATTTATTGGAAGAAAAGCAACGAAAGGAAAGCAAACGCCGGTGAAGCGCTCAATTGTTGTCTACATGCGATTCAATTGTACGACGTCCTTAGGTTATAAAGTCAACTCTTAATCACGGCGAGCTTCATGGCCCTACTAGAAAGCTTATTGTAAAGTTTTTTACTGTCGCATGACTAAAAATGAATGATATTGGTTTGATATAAGTCTGCGGTTATCTTATAATGATTGATGGGAATGGAGGTTTAATTTACGGAGCTATTAATTTTAGTCATTTCTTTTTATTATACCTTTTCATTTTCAAGTTGTAATTTTACAATTGATATAATTTTCTTTATAAGAATGAAATCGATCTCAGAGACAGAGCTCTGAGATTTAGATTAATCAATGAAACCGGAATCTGGTTTAAATATCGATCTTGTTTTCATATTCCAAATTTAAGAATAGTTTTATTTTTGAGTTCAGTCTGTTGCTCATCTGTTGCTTAGAAAATTTTGAAATTCTCTAAGATCCACCTTAAACTCAACATCAAAATAAAAATTGATCTTTTAATATTAAAAACAGTGCATTCAGTTCAAAGGATTGTTTTGAGTGAGATCAATCTGCAGACTGAATTTTTAAAATTTAGTTTTTAACTTTATAAATACAAAGCGAGACGAGATGAATCTTAAAAATGGGGATCAATCTTAACTTAAGGTATTCATAGTATCGTAATAAACGCTCTTTTAGAATTTAGAGTTTAAAACCGCTCTTGATTTAATTTAGAATATTTTTGTAATACTTTTATGGTTACATTGATACTAAATTTTCATAAATTTGAGAATTAACAAATTCATTTCCGTCACCTAGCAGTAAAGACTTTCACATTGTTACTTATACTAAAACACTTACCTTAGTTTTTCACGTTGTAAATCTCTGAGGTCTTTATCTCTCTCCAAGGCATATAAAATTCGTCTATATTCCTTCAGTGAATTCCTCCAACTTTCAGGCATTTCCAGGCAAATGCCACTGTCGATGCTCTTTTCAAAAGAACTATCCATTTCACACATTTTTAATAAAATTTACTTTCACTTTATCTCACTTGCAGAAACTGGCATTTCATACATTATGCATTAATTTGCACATCTCGCCTCATTTTGCTGTGAACTACATTAACCGCATAAATTAATTTCTCAGTGATCATCAGTATTTCCTCGAACACCACATGCAAAGTGAATTTACCACGAGCTTTAGGACGTGTAATATAACTTTGTTTACAATTTGATAGCGCTTAATTACGCAAATGCTCAATTATAACTTAACAAAATCTCTGTTGGTAAGACACTTTGTGATTACAAATTTCAATAAGTACTGAATGTCTCATGAATTAGCCAGGTGCATGCTTTGCTTTTTGGGGGCGAGAAGATAAAAATTACAAAGTTTGCAGAAGGCGCAATCATCAGATTTCTTCATTTGGGCGGCATCTTCGAATAAATTAAGATGACAAATTTGTGTAGGCAGCAGCTCATTTCGTCTTGAATTTGCCAAACCCAAAGTCGTTAATTGAAGTTCTATAGTATTTTAAGATGCGCTTTATTTGGAGAAAGTGTTTTGTTTTGGTAGAACTGAAAAGTAAACTTACATAAATAAGTCATTTAATGAACTCGTATACCCTTAAATCTTAAAATAACATTGTTAGAAAATTATATCGAAATAAAAACTGCAATCAATACAGTCGTATATAAATATATTTTGTTGATTCATGAGCCAAATCTTTTCAGAGTAAGAGACAGTGTTCTGTCTGTCGAATGTTATCTATTTAAATCAAAATTAAAAATTTGAAAAAAAAAACAAATATTAAGAAGATTTCAAAATAAGTGAAGAACGTCGTCAAATTTTTAATGCTTTTCTTTACTGTCTGAACCTGCATGGTAACTTCAACAGTTTTGGATATTTTTGGATGAATTTTGCTTTTATATTATATATTTAAAACATTTTACTTCTTCAAATTATTTTCAATTTTTTTGTAAATGCTGCAATTAAGTTCGAAATTTTTAAAATACTTATTTTGGTTTAAAATGGATTAGGCAGTGTAGTTTTTAAGTACTTTTGGCGTCGCGTGTATATTTCAAAATTAACGTAAAATTATTAGGATAATTTAGTTCAGAAATTAAAGGTTAAGTGTGTATCAGGTGTTTTGATACATCGATTGAGAAATTTTGGCCTGAAAATGGCTCACTTATTAAATCGAAACGGGAAAAAAAAAACTAGAATAAAAATAGACCTGTTTAATGGTAACCCCACCCTTCCTCACATTTTTAATATCGAAATAAATCTATGAAATAATTTACATTGAAACATGTTGGTAAGTTAATTTAAAATAGGTATATTGACTAGAAGTAAAAAAAGTTTAAATATTTTTGAACATTTTAATTTAATTTTTATCTACAAAATTGACGAGATTTTGTTTTTTTTTAATTTTTTTTTTCTTAGCAGTTGAATTTGTTAATTTGTAAATATTAGTACTTTTTTTCACACAGCACAATTTTCTCTCTTTTAACTCAACCTAGAGGTAAAGCAGTAAACAGCACATAATAAATTTAGAACTTAACTCAAATCGAGCAGTAATGCGATACTGATTACTGCATTGTTGCGACGTTTACTGCTTTACTGCTAAATTGTGTTTTGGGTTTCAATGTAAAAAATATCCTAATGTAAGATAATGCGGGCATTCTCTGAATTTTAGTGCGTAAATTAATTTTCTAGCAGTGTTATACAAGGGTTTTCCGCAATTTCATTACAATGTTAAAAATAAATTGTGCTGTAGGTTGCCGTGTTATACGAGGATTTCCGCAATTTTCTTATCGTGTAAGAGTGAACCCGTGTTGCAAGACACCGTGTTATAGGAGGGTTACCTGTTCTTTTGTCTATGAATTATAAGTACTAATGTTGGAAAATTTTCCAAAAAAAGTATACCTTCTTTTAGAATAATTTCTCGATAGGCAGTCAAAGAAATATTCAAAGAAAGAAAGAAATTTAGCCATAAAAGAATCATATTTCAATAACTTT
This sequence comes from Eutolmus rufibarbis, assembly GCA_963920795.1. Classification (NCBI taxonomy): domain Eukaryota; kingdom Metazoa; phylum Arthropoda; class Insecta; order Diptera; family Asilidae; genus Eutolmus; species Eutolmus rufibarbis. The sequence continues at coordinate 35,848,858 of OY987205.1, forward strand.
TATCAAAAATTTTTCTGTAAAAGAGGCCACAGTTAACAGAATTCGCTTTCGTTAACCCTCTTGATAGTGAATAGATAGTTATTTCCGTGTGACCAATGAACTTTCGCGATAAAAACCGCAAGAAGTAAGAGGTGAGCATGGTGACATACAAACATAGAAAATGTAATTGTTTTCTTAACCATGTCATTCGGAGTTTGTTTCTCGTGACCTAAACTGCAGAATAATCACTCACTATCAGGAAACTTTGTTAGCAAAATATACAGAGCCCATCTTTACATTCAATCTGCTGAGTTATTGTGTTGCTTGCGTGAACCACATACACATACACGGCATACGTGCGTAAATTGTAAACTAAGATCTTACACGTTACTTTTCATTTCCCTTACGCAGTTTCATAAATGCAATTTTAAGATCACAGTGCCTGACATCTGCGGAAGATCAACACTTTCGGACCAACAAAGCATCTTTTGAAAATTGCCCACTATAAACTCAACTGCGATAAAATGCAATCACAGCGGAAAGATTCACTCCGAGGCGATACAACTGTCCAAGAATCACAGCAGCTACTGCCGATTAGCCAATTAGAACGAACAAATAACAATTAGCCAATTCGCGCCGAGGCGATTTGAATACCACTGTTTTTAGACGGTGCTCCTTTTAGGGTTAACGGAACGGGACTCTAGACACTGTCGAAGTGGTCGTGCCGAGCCTATGAAAAGGGAAGTAGGCAAATTATTCTATTGCAACAGCGACGACTCGATCAACTAACTCTATGGATATTGATAGAATTTAATTTTCGCACTTGCAATTCTCCTCGTTGCGAATTACCACCGATAGCCATGTGCCTGTCCGGACTACTGTCTGCGCCGACGGAATGTTGCAACTTTTGCACTTTTATCGGCGGAGTTTGTAATTTCAATTTTACGGTGATAATTGCGCGAGCACTAAGAACGTAAGTTGTAATCCAAAAGGTCGTTAGACTGCGGCAAATGTCCGTAAGGGAATAGCTGCCTCGGAAGTTCCACATACGTGACCCATGTTCTAGTGCGCAATTAAAGATAGGTAATTATAGTATCGAAGGACATATGTATAGTTGCATTTTTTACTCGTAGCAGAGTAGAATTTATTAGCTTGCACTTCTAGTTTTAAAGTGGGAAAAAAATACGTCGAAGTGTCATTTACAATGCATTATAAAATTTAAAATTGAATCTAAAAATTCCAAAGGTACTCAATTTTCTACAGAAAAGCTTATATACATATTTTTCGTCAAACTCGTCATATTTATAATCATTTAAAGATGAACAAGTTTCATTATCAACAAAATTCAAGGCGGGAATTAAATATTTAATTTCCACTCCTCTAAACTACACCCTTCTTTCGAGATGAGATTTAGACCTTTACCTTGTCTTCCTGCAGCTCAACTTGTGCAGACTCTATGAACAAATTTTAATCACTATTCATTCGGCAGAAAAGTTTGTTTCTATAAAACTATAGAGAGGGCCCGCACTTCATCTTCGCTACTCTAGCCCTGGTTTAAGATTTCTTCGGCTGAGTAGGTTATTTTTTGTACTCGGCCATTTTTAAAATTGTTGATGGCAATTAATAATATCAAAATAATAAATAATCTTCTGAAGCAGTGACAATACAGAGGTAAACTTCAATGATTTCAAATTACCACTAGATGTTCTGGTGGTGTAAATCGAAGAAAAAATTGAAAATTGCTTCACTTTGGGATCTTCTGAGCTTTGCTAATTCAATTGGCAAATATTGAATGATTGTAGTGTAAACTTAAAAATTTAACTGAAATAGTGAAAAATTTTAATAATTAATAACCGCTTCAACAAGAGAGGACTCGTTTGTAATAATTATCTTGGAATACCTACTTTGAATCAAACCCTTCAAAGTTTAAAATTGTTGAATACAATATTGAATTTGTCATTTCGAATTTTCTAAATTTGATAGTATGTAGATTCAAAATCGATGACTTATAAAAACCCCCAGTATTTAATTTCACTTAAATTCATCAAATTTGAAAAATTGTGGTTGCTAAATTGAATCCGCCATCTTGAATTTTTAAAGTTTGATAGAAGTTGTCGCCGTCATCTTAAGTCTCTATTTTGATCTATTCTATCAATATGTCCATAAAAAGTAGCCTATGAGTTAAGTTAAATTATGTAGACCTAAATTTAGTCAAAAAATGAAAAATATTGAACCAAGTGTTTAGTAGTGATTGAGTACAAACATCCAAACAAAGTTTCGACTTTACGATGTATATAGGGATGAATTTTTATGACTTAAATTTTTTTTACACTGAAAAAAATAAAGTTATTAATTTTTTTAAATATTATACATTCTTGTACTATTATATTGTAGAAAAACACAAACAATTGGAGAAAAACCTACTCGTACGTTCTGTGAAAAGCAAAGAAAACATCATATTTGCCAAAGTGTAAGAGGTCATTATTTATAGTACAAAATGTGAACTTTAAACAATTGCATACCTTTGGGCATATTCTAAATTTTTCTGTGAGCATTTAATATACTCGTATGTTATTTCAGAGTGATTCGTATTTGAGTGTTTTGGGGTAGAATAAGTTAAGTTACACAGAAAAAGTAAAATAATTTATATTAATAAAAATGTTATACATAGACCATATATGCTTTTGAAAGATCATTATTTTCTTATTTCATTTGTGTCAATTTTGATTTTAAAGGTTGTATCAATTTCTAATTCAGTATTGTAAAATGCCATAACATTCGGATCGTCTAGTTTATTTTACTGATTTTGATTATTGATAGGATTGTAATGAAATTGGAATAAGAAATTCATATTTGGCACAACAATTTTACTTTCTTGTTAAATATTACCAAAAGTCTGTGATATATGACATAAATTGAAAAGAAGCTATTTGTAGAGTTGATCCCCTTCTTGGAACATCCTTCTGTAAATAATTCTATCGACGTCTGTCAGTAAATTCATATCTTTCTTGCATTGTTATGGTAAGAATTTGTTTTTCTATGAGAGAAAAAGATTGCTACATAAGAAGGTAAGGCGAAAACATTTGCTTCAAACATTTCAATCGTTCATTCAATTCAAATGACGATAAGCAGAGCAAATAAAATACAGGATAACGCATTTATATACAACGCTTATCTAACCTAATTACGAATACAACTTGTAAATAAAATTGTTATGAGATCTAATATTGTTATGCGAGATTTTTTACTATTTGTGTGTGTATTTAATTAAAGAATTAAGAGTTAAGTAGGGTTCGGTGATTTTTTCTAATCAATTATTATTTTGTTCTACAAACGCTTTTTTTTTTGGGTAGTTAAAGTTTGAATAATTGGCTTTGGCTAATATATATGTATATGCGACTGTTGTAATAACTCTGTAAAATAAGTACATTTTATGTTTTCTTTTACTACTTTTTTGATAAGAATAGTAACAGAAACAATAAACAATTATTATGCACTTCTATAAAGCTTTTAAAGTTCAGCTAAGTTTATTATGAGGAGTAGAGTTTTTATTACTGGAGTAAGAAAAATCTTTTATCCAAACCGAGTTTTAGTCTCTTAACACCCTCATAACTGCGCAAAAGATTCCAGTTGTGCTTTTACCTATGTATGTCAGAATTCATTTAATAAAACAGTAAACATGCAATAGCAGATCGACAATCATGCGGTGGTTGAAATATTTTCACAGATGTTTGTCTCGTGATTCATAAGAAGCCCACGTAGAGGAGAGAGGATGTTATTGTTGGGGGTTTACATAAGTACAAACACCACCTGGAGAAGGGGAACTTGGATCAATTTCTTCCTGACTTATCATAAATGAAAGTTTCTCTTTGAAATTGGCATCTAGTAGAATTGGCCCCTATGAATCCCAATTTTCCGGATGGGTGCGAGCAATGGTCTTGAAATTAATATTTATTGCCTTACTTTGGCTCCTTCATCCACCACTTGAATCTCGCAACCTATTGGCCGTGACGTCACGGATGAAGCACGTGCAAATAAAGCTTGCTTTAAATGAATGAATCGCGACCAGAGAGATCTGGAGCAACGACGCATTTTAGGAGGCTGGGGGCCAAGTATCTACGGAATTGTATGGTTGCAGCCCCATTGTTCCTTGTACTTGAGCTTCCAAGTGGTTTGGGTTTATTTGTTCCTGCGCACTGGTCAGAGGAATAGGGCACAGCATCCCTTCCTGTATCATCTGCTTCCTTAGATGACGTCTAGTTCTCACGGACGCACTTGGACCAAAAACTCTGTGATTTATCGACACTGTTGGCTCAGTGTGTCTTGCATTAGCCCACCACCATCCACTGGGACTCGACCGTCTCGCTTTAATAGGTCCAGCACAGATTTTTGAGCTTTGGCTGTTTTAGATTAACAAGGAAGAGAGATTACCGTGAATTGTGATTATCCAATCAGTGGTTGCTTGCTATCATGTGCGCCACCGAGGAATAGAAGCACTCACAAAAGTTCGCCACTTCCAGTCCCCCAGTGCCAGTGAAATGTTTGTTCTCGGAAGCCGCGGTTGTTAGAAAAATGCTTCAGAAACTGTGAAGACCACTTTTGCAGTTAGTACGCCCGGGCTGAGCTAGTAAAAATTGCGGCTAGAACTATTCTTTTTATCGCAGAATATTATTGCATTTGGGGGTTCTTGCCAGTTTTATTTCCTTTACATAGTTTCCTTTAAATTTAAGAAATTTGATAGTGTTCTACCTGGTAGTGAATCTATTATTACGATAGTGTGAAATTGTGGTAGAAGTAGGCTGTGATCAGTGCACCTTTCGTCACCTTCGGTGTAGTTAGCCGATTCTAGATAGCGATGTAGAACTTCTACGTACATCCGCTTTCGTCTACTTTGTAAAGTGCACAATTCATGCATTAACTGACTGAAGGTCACTGAAATACTCAAAACCAACCGCCAAAGCACGAGATGTGACGTAGTGCATAATATTCGAAGAAAAATTAAATTACTGCAAAACTACAAAGCTTTTTTCACGGGTAAGTCTAAATTGCTTTTTATTTATCGTTTTATTGTTATTCTTTTTTGCTCTCCTAAACAATCATGAAGTATCTCTGGACAAAATGTTGATATGGCTAAAATTGTGTGAATTTTTTAACGCAGTAGGGGTAATCGCCAGACGTGAATATTTGGCCGTTGCTTTTGGAAGTGATAAGGAATTTTATTTATTTTATAAACTGCCAATTGAATCATAATTTCAAAGGCACTGACTTTTTTTTATGCCGCGTGTGTTGATAAGCTCACATGTTCTTACAGCTGGGATCGTATGTGACCTAGTGTGAGTAATTAGATTTTGTAAAATGTGGAGTAATAAGATTGCACGAATAATAAACATATTTTGTATAGTAAATTAATTAGTAATTTAGTCTGAAGGTTGACACATTTATATCTAATCATTTGTAGACTCTAGTAAAGTGATTTAATAATTTTGAAAATGAAAGTGGCTACTTCATAAATGCGGGACTATCACCTTAGGAACAAACATAAGAATGTGGAATATTTTTATATTTTTTATCCCACCCCTTTATAATTTTATTTTAATTTTTACATGTTTTCAACTATTTTTCAATTTTTGTTGTTTTACTAAAAACTTGGTCTGCAGTTCTGGAACGAATTTTACACAAACATCACAACCTACTTAAATTTTGCCTTCAATGTAAACTGAATTAATGGATTTTTCAAATATTTTATTTCTAACACATATTTCTCTTATCCATTTTATGCGTAATTTTTGATTATAGGTAGGTTCTCTAAAATAGTTTTACATAATTCCTGCTACTTGTTAAATGTTTGTTAACTCTAAGGTCTTATCATATAACACAAAATGGTTTCAAGCTTAGGAGTACTATTTTTTTGATAAATTGACGAATATTTGTTATTCTTTTTAAGCTCATAGATTTTATAGGTCTTTATGATTAGCGCTGACGCGTGAAGTTCATAAACTCTTTAAAAAGAGCTGTTCGAGTTCGTGCTGTAACATAATTTGTTTTCGTTGCTTTAATATTATTGTGATTTATAAAGTTTTCTCTCAGGTATATATTATGAATATTCTCAGATATTTACAGAATCTTATACAAAAGTAAACTTTATAAACAAAATAAAATATGTAGTATTAAGTTATTATATTCTAGATGTGTAAAAGTTATTATAAAATGTTATTTTTCGATGGCTGTATGTATACGACAGCACATCAAGTAAAATAATTATTTGAAAATATCAGTATAAATTATTATGAAAAACAGAATAGGGTATATAATAAAAGGTCTGAATAAGTATTAGTGTACATCTAAGACCTTAAGATGGAGCACTAAAAAAGATATCATCATTTGACCTTAATAAACTATTTTAAAAATATGGATTAAATTTGTCTTCACATTACTATATGCCATTTCTCTATTAATCTGAAACATTAAAAGTTAAATTTGTTGAAAGTAATCATATGACCGATTGATTTCCATAATATTGTATTATATTGGAATAAACTCATACGAATTTAAATTTTATTAAATTGTTTCCGGTTCCTTTATAATATACATATATGTATGTAATTGCTTTTTAGTTATTTCATTTTCTTAAGGAAGAAACTTATTTTATTTTATAGAGTTGAAAAGTTCGATTAATTTTTTGTTAATCGAAAATACAACTTATTTATGTATATTGTATATTCAGTTAAAATTCTAGAACAAAATTTGAAATATTTTACGAATTACAGATGGTTGAAAGTCATATGACGAGTAGGTGTAACGTTTGTTCCTGAAATTTTAAGGAGGATCCACCTATTGCCCGTTGTAAAAAATCGTTCGTTTTTCTTCAAAAACGTTGTATCTAAGTTAAGACAATTAATAAAATACCAACATTTAAAAATGATTAATTTTATAGTTATAGAATCTGTACTTCTTTCGTTGATTTATTTGCAAGAGATAACATATCTATCAAAAAATGTTTTATAATTCATATGTAAGTGTGGAATAAATTCTTTCCCTAAAATTATGGTGCTGATTTAGGATCCATAAACACGACATTAGGTAAGGCTCTGTAGGAAAATAAACTCAGAACATTTTTCATAGTGGAATCTTTTATGGGCAACATAATGTCTTTCCCGAGAGTCCTGTTGCATCAGGAATCCTCTTACCTGGAAGTTAAGTGAAGCATGTAGTTCCGAAGGAAGTAGAATTCCTATTTAGGCGGAAATTTATATTCAGCAATTGGTGCTATAAAAGAAAAGTATTATCATAATGGCATACCTTTCATATTATGATAGAAGGTGTGCGATAGTTTCTTACAACATTTTGCATTAATACATGTATATTTACAAGCTCTAATCAAAATGAATTAAACTTTTAGATGTTACAAACTTTCCCCACCAAATAAAAAACATTGTTAAATCTAAATTAAAATATGGAGAGAAACAAGGGAAACAACGACCTTCTCTAAAGCATTTTCGGATCAAGGCCCAAAATCAGGAGCCGTCCAAACTTCCCTTTCAAATTCAACTATACAGTTCCGCCAGAACTTTTATATTAAAGCAGTAAGTCGGTTTAGGGAGGGAGAGTTTTTAAATTTGGTGAAATGTGTGTAGCATTGTATACCATCGCACCCGCGCGAAATACTGCGTAAAAAGAATTCGTACGGCCTGCGGAAATACCGAGAACATGATGGTCATTAGATGATTTGATAAATGGTCAGAACATTGAGATTATCATCCAAATTAAATAGCTGTCTTTTATACACAGGTTTCAAAAATTAATAGGTCAATATTTGTGTTTGCTAATAAATCCAAAATTTTTAAATGTTTAAAGGATAGCTTGCACCGTGTCATCCTCATGCTTTCTTCCATCCGATGATAGCAGCCTAAGAGGCATTTAGCTACCTTGAATTATGAAGATATTACGTAGCATCCGCATGGTTCTTCCCTATACCTCTTGCTATAAAAGATAGGTGCTGTGTTTCTAAAATGAAAGCTCTCCCTAGAATTTGAGCATATTCTCAACTGTTTAATCAAATTAGCAGCCGCTACCGGCGTTACAGCGGCAAAATTGCCTTAATAAATTTGATGAGATTCAAGCCTTCATTTTAGCTCCACATGGTTCCGGTCTTTCGCATTTGTCGTTGCTGAACCTGAGTATCTCATTACCCAGAAATTTCAATCTGGCCAAGATTGATGCTTGCGTTGCAGTCCTGCAAAATGGTAGCTATTAGAAGAACAGATGCGGTCAAAACGGCGGACAATTGAATAATGGACTTGGCCTCAAATTAAGATTAGCTAATGAAATCGCTGGATGGTGACATATGTACATATGCATTTAGCACTCCTTTGCTTTACTGGATTTAACCGTGATTGCTAAAATTGGCCCTCTTAATTTGCTGTATTAATTTTTCCTGACATATGCATAAGAACTGAGCCCAAGCGAGTGTACTGAAAATCTTAAAATATAGATGTCTCCTAATAAAAGTTCTTTTGCTCGGTAAGACTGAATTAAAGCTACGCAACCTATTTAACTTTTTTATATATTCTAACAACCAATTTGAAATTATTTGAATAATCTCCAATCACATTAGAGCCGTTGACCGCCAAAACATTCATTGTCTGAACGGAAAATTTGAAAAAAAATATCTGTTAAATATGTATTTGTTTAAAGGTTGAAATAGTAATTCAAGGAAAAATGTAAGAAATAATACAGGGTGGTCCATTTTAATCTTCAATGGGATATAGCTCCTCAAATAATGGAGGAATCCAAAAATTCTTCAGACAAAAGTTGTTTGTTTTCGAGGGGGCAATAATTTGGGCCCATTCAATTTTGGGCTCGATGCCAAATTTTGGCCTTTTTGGGCCCAAAGTATGTTTTTTTAAATAGGACCACCTATTTCTGATGATGGATTTGGATTCCTTGTCGAAAAATACGAATATTTTACTTGAAGCATTTTTTTCAAAAACCCGCCCCATAAGGCCCAAAAGTCGAAATCATTCTTGTAATACGAAATCACTCTCGCGATACGTATGGATATTGTATTGAAGCGTGTATTTATCACCTGTGATTTTGATGTACCAAAAGCAATCAATCTTATTAATTGAAGCGTCTATGTTACTTTTTCCTACTGGACATTATTGTTTCTAGGCGCATATTTGTGATTTTAATTCCAGTAGTGTACCTAAGATTCCTGTTTAATTGGAGCGGTGTGTTATTCTATTCTCATTCAAGCTTTGGTATAAAATTTCTCTCCTTTTAGCATTTTCTATTCCCAAGAAGACCCGAATTTGGCATTGGGCCCACAGTTGTGTAGGCCCAAATGAAGTCTCTCTTCAAACGGAATTACTTTTGTGAGGAAAATCGCTGGCAACAGCTTATTCAGGGAGATATTGATGATTTCGTATTACGAGAGTGATTTCGACTTTTGGGCCTTATGGGGCGGGTTTTTGAAAAAAATGCTTCAAGTAAAATATTCGTATTTTTCGACAAGGAATCCAAATCCATCATCAGAAATAGGTGGTCCTATTTAAAAAAACATACTTTGGGCCCAAAAAGGCCAAAATTTGGCATCGAGCCCAAAATTGAATGGGCCCAAATTATTGCCCCCTCGAAAACAAACAACTTTTGTCTGAAGAATTTTTGGATTCCTCCATTATTTGAGGAGCTATATCCCATTGAAGATTAAAATGGACCACCCTGTATATACAATTAAGAACCCCACGATTGTACTTTCAGCAAAGCGGATATATTAAAGTAAAATGATTTTAGGTTTTATTTAATAGATAATTCGACTGCCGTAAATAAGCATTTCAAGGATCTTTTAATCAAGATGGGAAATATTTTTATATTTAAAAATAATTTTGTTTTCATCGTCAATTTATGTTTATCGCAGTACGACTTTCAACTTGAAATCCGGTTTTTTAAAACTTACGTTTTAACAATAACCATTTATTATAATTTAATTTCTTACATTTAAATATTACTATCACTTTTGCTGATTTAAGATAATTTATAAAGGGGCACTATACATAAAAGCCGTGATTTTGCTTGTTTATCGAGATATTAATTTTTAACGTTTAAATCCCATTATTTAAATTTAATTATAATTATTGTCAAACGGTTTTTATTACTGGAACAACTGAAGGATTTATGGTAATTTACAACAAAATATTGAGAAATTCTTTGTGTTTATTTGTTTAAAGCTTTTGTTTATATTTAATTTTGGATTTTTAGTCACTTCAGTATGGCTTTTGTTTGAGTTATTTAATAAAGATACTCATGAATGAGGTTTCTAAAGCCCAATTATAAAAATGAGTTATCATTTCTCAAACTAAGTGTTTACGTAAATTCTAAAATATTTTTTTGAAACAAATTTCAGATCAATATCACTTCCAAATTTCTGAACATATAAATATCATCTTTCGAAAAATTTGAACACAGACATTACGTTAATAAGAAATGAAAATAAAAAATAAATTTTATATTTTCAAACCTACGGGGATATACGCTTTTAATTCCTGCGTAATTTTTATTTAAACTTTAATTTGAAGATTCTGAAATAAGCTCACGAACTTGACTCTTTTTGCCAATTAGACAAGGCATCGACACTTTATTTTTCATTTTTACGCGAAATTATTTTTTTGTTTTGAGTAAGATATGAAAAACAAAGGCTATCATTTTACAACTTGAAGATTTTTAACTATATCATAGGTATTTATTTAGGTATATTATAAAAAAAAACCTTTTTTATGCACTTTTAAGAGTAATATTCTTGTCAACAAAACATAAATTTGTCGACTCTCTTTATTATTAATAATTATAATATTATTAATTATGTGTCATTAATATAATTAACGTTAATGATTCTAAATGTTTGCTTAAGAATTGAAATTTAATATGGATATGAACAACAACTAATTAAAATTTTTGTCTACTCATTGCGCACTCTTAAACTGTCGATTAGGTCACGTGCTCTCTGAAAAATGGTCAAAGAGCCTCTTTGGAAAAACGCTGCTTAGCAATAAGTATAAAAACAGCCTTTCACACGTCGCAACAATTTAGTGTAAATGATAATTAGAAACGGCAGGATTTTTCATTATTATTCAGCAGTCACCTTGAAGCACACTTCGGATTTCCGTGGAGGCCGAGGCACAAATCAATTAGCTTAACGAGAGCTGTCTCTGTATCATTTAGTACCAGCTGCAATCGGACTATATATGTAACTCTAATGGCAATATTTCCTCTTGACACGGCCCTACGACATTCGAGTGCTCTGCTAAAATATTCAAGATCCTCCCTGAAAATCTCCTCAGAGGTGAAATATAAGAGGAACTCTGGGCGAGCATCGACTTATTATAAAATGTTGTCAGGTCTATAATGACCTAGTTAAGAGTATGTTTGTATCGAGTAAGATATGAAAAACGAATGGTAATGAATTATTTCAATAAATTATTGGACAATAAATTTGGACTTTCTGTGAGTCCCCAGACAGTGGCCTTCAGAGTTTCAAGTTTACGTGACACTTATATAAATCGAGGCATCTGCAATTTGTTTGAGTAAGACTTCTACTTTTATACATATTATCAGTTTATCAGATTTCATTCATATTTCAGTTTTATAAGTGTTATGGTCATTAACCCCTTTAGCTCAAGTGTCGGCCACTATTTGTCATGATCACTCGGCGCCAAGCGGGACAATGACGTATAATAAAATAGCCTGTTCGTTGGACTCGTTTCTCATTTTTTTTTTAAATTTCCTGTTAATGTTATACGCATGTCGAACTTTGGAACAGAAAATGAAAATTTCCGAAAAATTAAGTATAACGATTTAATTTTTTCTTACTTTAAGATAAAGAATTCTTAATTATAAATAACTCCTCAAAGTGTAATGAACGAAGAAATTTAAAATAGTATAATATAAAGAACGAAACGTGTAAAATTTAAAATAGTAGTATTATTTCTTTAATGAAACCGGCACATTTCATAGATAAAACTAAGAATCACATATTTTCTGGCATATCGCTCGGATACAACAATAGAGTCCCAACACCAATTAAATTTGATTATGTTTAGTTGCTGACAAAATTTCTTCTGGATATTCCAAGTCATTCAAAATTTACTAGACATTCTTGCTATTTTTTGCTTTTGTGATTCTAAGAATTTTGGCGCTTTAGACATGTTTATTACATTACAAAAATACTTTGAAATTCTATAAATAGTTAAATTGAATTTGTTTTTGTTTTGTCTTTATTTTTTTTGTAAATAGGTTACATGCATTCAACTATTTTTAATAATAAGCAAACTTTAAGGAACAAATTGAGAATTAGGTTTATCCCATAGAAAGAGACATAAGATACTAAGCGTTTTTCAGTTCAAGTTAATAAATAGACACAGAGAAAACATCTTCAGTGAAATTGTGCATGCAAGTCCATTCTATTAAAAATATTTTGTTTTATTTTTAATTCTGGCAGTCGGTCGATTTTTTTTCATTACAAATTGTTGAATTGAAATTTGATAATACTACTTATCTACCATTAAAATGGTCACTACTTTTTATAAATTCTTCCGAGGAAAAACAACACGAATAAAATAATAATTATGTTTTGTAATTGGTTCAATGCTCTCTTTTAGATGGTTTCACAATTTCTTCATTTTATATAAGTATTAAAGTTATGTAATAAGTATTAAAGTTATATAATAAGTAATAACTCAATTTTTATTTTCACTCTTTTAATTTTTTATATTAACTCTACTGCAACTCTTAAAAAATTCCTCGCTGTATTGGCGATTTTCTTTAATATTATTATATATATTTGTAAAATTGCACGCAACTCATTAAATAAATGCTGCAATGAATTTCACTGTAGAAAAGAAGATTCTCACAGTATCCTTTCCATCACATTTTGAATGACGTTACATTTCGATTCGACAGATTCAAGGCGTTCAAAATTTGTTGTGTTTTTTAATCAAATTTTCCCAAAAAATCAATATTTCAAAAAGTGTTTAACTTTTAACTAACTGTGCACTGTGCATTGTGCCGGGTTTTTTAGTTTAAATTATGATGCATTTTCATTAAGTGCATTGAAACAGAAAAATTGTGTTAGTAACTATTGATTTTACCTTCTGAAAATTCTTGTTAATTCCAATGGACGGGAGAAGAAAGAAAGAAAAAAATGGAAATTGCAAAGTAATGTGAATAAGTATATATTTTTTTAATTATAGAGGTCATAGTCATTTTACGAAAGATTACATGTTGAGTAATGTTGGATGCTTAATTGCAAATTAACGCATAATGAGCAAGTAATGTTATCTTAAACTGCCAAAATCCTTCTTCCCCTGTTAGATTACAAAAACTGAATTACACATGAAATAAAAGAGTTAAGTAAATTATGCTATACAAAACGAATGATAAGAATGTACATATATCAATGCAGCTTATCATAACACTGCGATCACCAATCAAATCGCATATCTCATACGTACTTTCACATTACTCTACTGATTACAAATTTTACTAATTTCCTTTCAACTTAATCTATTTCTTTATCGACTCAGATTATTCAAAAATATTCTAGTCGTAAATCTGACTGTGGGTATAGTTTCCTTGTGTGTAAGTTATTATGTCAGTATTGCTAAGTGATTATCGTCTCCTAAATTTTGGGTACGTAAATCAATATCATAATCATAATATTTTTCCCCATAGCAGAGTTATAGATGGTATCTTCTGAAGTGCTAAACAATGAATGATGAAAATATTCGCAAATCTGTGAACGCGCATATTTATTTAGAACCGAGTAACTGAGACACAGACAGGTGCTTATAATTTAAAAATATTCCACACTTTCTGCAAAAAGCAAGCATTTGCTAGCGAAAACTGGATTTAATCAAGCGAATCTTTTTTCTACAATGGATATGTATTCTAATCGATAGTCTAGCATTCAATCTGATCTATTTATCCTTTCATAGAAACAAATCTAGTTTTTGTTTTAACTACAAAAAGAGATTGTTATTTCTCCCACTCGAGAAACATCATACTGAAGAGGTAAAAAAGTCTTTAAGGAGCACTCAGGGGTAGATGGTGATTTGTTTTAAGAGGCCTGCCAATTTTTATACCTCATACTCATATTGTGGCATAAACTCACGTCAATTTGAGCTTAAACCTCTTCACCGCTTTGCGCAACTGCAAATATCTTGTTCATTTTATCGACAAAGATTAGCAAGGTAAAAAGATTAGCCTTAAATATTGAGGGGAACTCTTGTTAGTTTCCAGTTAATAGGAAGCTCTCGGTTAATGCAAAGGTATAATGAGATAATAGAGAAATTAACTAAGTATTGTGATATTCATACCTATAATTAAACTAAAACTAAAAGAAAATAATAAATAAGGTGTTAACGCAGTTTTCTTTTTCTTCAATTGCAGAGGTACCTTCATGATGAGGCTAACATATCAAGTTCCAGAGCAGAGGCACGTTTTAGGGATATTTTAATCGTGATATTTAGTTAAACTCTTTAAGAAGTTAGATTTGAAATATTTATTGTTAAATTGAGTAAAAATGGGTTCCAAGGATGCAAATATCAGTGTCTTGACTGCGTCAACTGAGACATACCTGCAGCCAAGCAAGTCAACGGATTTAATAAGGCCACCGTCTGACTCCAAAGAAGAACTTGGACCTGGTCATGGTAAGGCAAACATTTTCTTTTGTTTTTACTAATTAACATTTCTTATGACTATTTTAATTTATTTTACAGAGTTCAAGGTATACAGAAGGAGGTGGGCGGTGCTCTTATTATTTACGTTTTACTCTGCTTCCAATGCTATGCAATGGATTCAATACAGTATTATTAAAAACATCATACAAAAGTAAGTAGAAATATTTCATTCCAAATATAAGAATAATACAATAATAATACACAATATATTTTACTAAAGATGTTTCATAAACCAATCCTACTGTTCCTAATGTTACCATTTCTCCACATTTTTGCAAAACATATGTTAGAAACAAAAACACTCCACACAAACAAATTTTATCTCTAACGATTTATCAACAAAAATCTAAATCAAAACTCTTATCTCAAACACTCATGCGTAAATTTATGCCACTCAGGCTTTGAAGGTTTATTTAGTTTCGGTCAAGGTCTCCTATTCGCTATTTTTGGTAGGTGTCCGAAGGGACATTTTAGATACACTTTTGTGTTCGTTTTTCTTAATTTCTATAAAGTTTTATCATTTATCAGAAAAAATCCCCTGATTGATATCTAAAATAATCAAACAATTTAAATGTATTAACATTTTATTATTATTCAAGCATTTCCATATATCAATTTAGTTATTCAACTATGTATTTCCTTATTAAAAGTATCCTAGCAGTAATTTTTATTCTAAATTTTATCTGTCAAAAATATCGAATACAGAAAATAATTTCAGCAGCTTAAAGTTTCACTTACGGAGCCAGAGAATCCTTTTTATAGGAAATTTCCTATCTCTGGTTTTAGTTCGATGAAAGTGCTCAAATGTATTTTTTTCCTCATTTTCAAGGTATTATGGGATAAGTGGGACATGGGTTGACTGGACATCGATGATTTATATGATCATCTACATCCCGCTCATATTTCCAGGCAGTTGGTTTCTAGATAAAATGGTAAGACCACAGAGGATTATTCTCACAAAGAGGCCTCCATGAATTTTTCAATTATGACGCTTTTGCACCAAGAATTTTTTCATACCAGGAGCTTCGCTTTTATACAATATGTGGTTAGGTCGATGATAAAGCAAAATCAGTTATGGTGTAATTTATTAAATCTACTTAAAAATTATCTTTTGTCACACAGGGCTTGAGGATAACAGCTTTAGTCGGAGTATTCGGAACATGCATTGGAGCATGGATAAAGGTGTTGTCTGTGCACCCGGATCACTTTTATGTTGGATTTATTGGACAGGCGGTTGTGGCTTTTGCACAAGTGAGTTGAACAGCTAATATGATAAATATTTACTATTAAGTAACGAGTCTTAATTAGTCTGCCTCGGAATTTTCTGCCTTTAAACTGATCAGATATCGTGAAGTTTTTGTATAATCTTTTCCAGATCCATGCAAAAGTTTTAATTTCTCACCATTTCTTGAAATTTCGTGAATATAATTGCAAGAGTTTCCATTGATATTGTAGAAAAAACAGCTCCCCAATCATATTTATAAAACAATATGTTTTTCATTTTAACCCTTCGTGTGCACGCCTCATTGTATTGTATATTACCCTTAAATGCAAATAGTTTACCTTTATTTCAGAGGAAAGCGTGTATTTATAGAAATATTCACAAATAACGAGAGATCAGTCTTTTTCTAGCATTTCTTAAATGCTGTGATAGAATATTATTTCTTTAAAGTGATTTTTGATAGCAGTTCAGAGGCTAATTTTTATTCAGAACAGGGGATGATTGAAAATAACGAAAATTAAAACGAAAGCATGAATAAAATCGAAATTTCACGAATTTATTCGTTCTTTGCTTCTCTAGGGGGGTTAATACGAAAAAAGAAACGGTAGCATTTAAATATAAATTGTCTAGGTATTTGCTGAAGTTTAGATCGTTTGAAAAATTTCAAATAATTTTTGAATGTTTTCCAAAAAAATATTCAATATATTATTTCTAAAGCTAATTTACTTGTATTGTTGTCTTAAGCAGGCTTAAACTTTTCTTGGAAAAGTTATTTTTAGAAATTCAAATGAATTTTCGGCGGTAATAATCAAAGCTGGAGTACCTTACACATTCTTTGCTAGATTTGCTATTTGTATTATAATTTTTCTGTATTACAGAATAGCTGTCCTGCCTTAAGTTCTCAATTTTAGCAAACCGAACTCATAACATTTTTAAATATGTACAGGCTCAGATCCAAAAAGTATGTATGAATGGACTCAGTTGTGTAAAGCTTTCTGTCAAGTCATTCATTTCATTCGGAATAATAAGTAAAAATTAAAAGCGCTTCAATTTAAGATTCTAGGCTTAAAAGTAATTGCAAGTGATAAAAACCGAATAAGTCTTGAATAGTCTCGAAAGAGGAGTTAGAGCCTGTTTTAACAAGTGTAGCACAAGAAAGCTTTGTTTTCGCTTTTATCGTATTCAAAAGTAATCCTCCTATAAAACGACCGTCTGGGTAAATCGTCAAAATCATTGCTAAAGATAAAAGTGAAAATAAATCGCAACCAGCTTTATGGGTCAATGTTGAAACTCATTATGATCAAAAACCAACAAAAAATGTTTAAGGAGGAACCCTCTGGGAATAAAAATGACGAAATGTTTACTTAGGTGACAAAATAAAAAGAAAATAAAGAAACACAATAAAATTGTTTGTGATAGCGGACTGTTTTTGATATCAAACATTTGTTTATTTTTACAGGTATGCATTCTTTCTTTGCCAGCACGTGTAGCAGCGGTGTGGTTTGGTCCTGATCAAGTATCATCTGCTTGCAGCGTGGGCGTCTTCGGTAATCAGGTAATTTGCTTAAATTATTTACTATCAGGGCACGCAATGATATGATTGCGGAGGTAATCTCAGCTGCAATTGCTTTACCAATTTGAGCCTAGTGACACGAATCTGTCCAGACAGAATCGCTTTGAATTGTCACGCATGAAGCAAAACAGGAAATTTACTTTTAGATGAATTTCCTTTGGGTCTTTGCAGAATTGTCTGTTTGAACTTTCGCCGCTTTGCATATGTGATGAAAGCATATACGATACATATCTACATAGCTCAATCAATTAATATACAAGGTGGCTGGAGTGAACTGTTACCAATTTAAAACGTTATAACAGAAACATTTTTAAAGCTTTTTACTTCCTTCAAAGCCAAAAGTCAAAATACATACAATTACATTTTTGGAATATAAATTTATTGCTCGATATATCCTCCTTTTGCATGGATAATTTGGCCTAAACGACGAAAAAAAGATTTCCACGCTACACGAACGTGAGTTTGAGGAATTTTGTTCCATTCACGAATAAAAATAATGCTTTGAGAGCGTCCCAACTCATGTATTTTTTAGTATTAAATCTGAGCTTGAAAAGTCCATTGGATTTCCATCCGGAGAATTGGACATCCATTGTTTAGAAGAAGTGAACTTCGAAACATTGTTTTTCAGCTATTCTTGAGTGACGATCACTTTGTGTGATGGTACAGAATCTTGTTTGAATGTCCAAGTTCTCCGGCTGGGTTTCAAAGCAATTTCCAAGACGATTTCGGGGTAATTGGTAGCATCCACTTTAACGCCGAGTCCAAAAACACGATTGGTAACACTTTATTCCATCCACCCTATATGTACGTACATATTATACATATTACGATACGCTGCAATTTATATTATTTAGACCATTGTTTACAGATTATCGTTTATCGGAATTAGATATTTAATTATATTCATTTTAGCTTATTACCACAAGCAGCAATTATTTCATATAATCATCTTAAAAACATTCTTATTTACAAAATACTTAATAAATAAATTCTGTGAGCGCGAAGAAAACGATTTCTAAGTATGTAATTCCCCTTTTTGATCACATCGTAAAAAAAACGAAAAAATAATAATTTATGAATAGTTCCAAGCAATTTTTTTTAATTCTCAGAATCACTCATCATCAAACCAGTTTTTATAAAAATGACAAAATTCACGTCTGGAGAATTGAATATAAACAACATTAAATTCTCTAAATGCATTTCAATTCATAAGTTAAATTGCTTTTGTTGACTTGCTTAATCTTGAATTACCTTAAGCACATGAGCGTACTTTATAAAATTAATTTATTAAATTAAAATTTCAGAGGTGTCTCGAATCTCATATCTGAATAGTTAACCTTTTATCGTAAATGTAGAAGCATTTTAAATCCTGGTGGGTAATAAGCATACCTGAAGAAATGGAAATGCGGCGTTGTGCCATCATAATAAATACATATGTCGATTTAATTTAGGTAGAGGTTTTAAGGTTGATAGACTAAAAAGATCGAGCGAAATATCGATAAAATAAATTTTCAGCGACAATCAAATCTGTAATATTAAAATTAAAGTACTAATTAACTACAATGCAAGCAAAATATGGACCAAAATACAAATACCCTTTAAAACTTCAAACCATATTGGCTGCTAAAATATATTCTCAGGCTTGAAGGAAATTTCCGTTTTTCATTGCCCTTGGGATTTGTCACTTGATTAAGAGCATATCGGCAAATATAAGGAAAAATCGAACTGAATTGAACTCTCAAGTTACATTGGGATGCTCCCGGCTCCGGAGCAATGAGAGCTTAAAATATGCTTACAAAGCTTAATTTCAAATAATGTTCCAGCATTGAGTGACTGCCAAATTTGCTATAAAAATGCATTTGCAATTTAAACACCAAAAATATTAGGAAGTGCTTTTGAACACATATTCATAATTTTATTTTATACCTCATAAAAAATACAGCATGCATTTTTATTTCGGTAGTACCTAAATGAGGAATTACGACTTTAACGCTGAATCGATTTATTGAAAATCTCCCTCTTTTTAAATTCTTTTATTTAACTTACACTACGTGTCGTCAAATCTTGCAATGCAAAATTTTTATACTTAGACTTTAACCGTCGACCACGCAGTTGTCTACTTGAGACCGAAAATATTCCAAGAAGGACAAGCGTACGTTGCATAGAGTAGAGTTCGGTCGTTAGAAGGTCTAAGGATCGAGGAATTAGACTGTTCAGTTTTGACAGGCAAATTGATTATTTGGAAATGTAACATAATTAATTTAAAAGACTAAAAAGAAAAAAAGAAAAAAAATATAAAAAAAAAATTTTTAAAAAAATTCTTTTATTTAACTTAAAAAAAATGATAGAAACATTAAAAACTAACTAAAAAGTAAAAAATAAAAAATATTAACCAAATAAAATAAATAAAATATGTAAACACTATGACAACAAAATAAAATTCCTACTTATCTTAAACAGTTAAATAAAAGAATGACGCATTTTTATCACTTCGTCATATTGACCTATCAGACAATATTTGATTATACTTTAAATTTAAAAGAATTTTTTTAAAAATTTTTTTTTTATATTTTTTTTATTTATACGTAGATATGCATAAGGAAGAAGCTATTTTAATTTAAATCATGGAAAACGTTAAATATATTAGTTATTTTTCATTCTTCAAATTATATGGGGCATTCCATGTCAAATCACTGAGGCCGTGACCCGACCCCTTTTAATTTTCTTAATTTTTTGGTATTATGTAGTACCCATCTAGAGTAGCTTTCGTGAATTTTTTTAAATTTTTATTTCAACCCCCACACAAGCTATTAGCATTTAAATATTTCGGGTAAAAAATTTTCAAATGCCTGTAACTTGGCAAAAAGTAGAAATATCATAAATTTTTTTTTTCCTTTTATTCCTTTTGAGATGTCGTTTTATAAAAAAAATGTAAAAATAATACGTTTTTAGTTTTTCTAGGTTTTTTTTGATTTTTAAACTAAAAAAGGGCTTTTTGAAAAAGAGTGGCGTTATGAATTTTTTTCGAAACATTCTCAAACATTTCTTTGTTCAATATGCATATTTATGAGACAAATTTTGGAGTGGGATCTGGCTTTGTTCTATTTTTTTTCGAATTTCAAAAAAATTTTTTTTTTTTTGGTATTTTAATTTTTTACAAAAAAGGATTATTGGCACTCAAAAACTTCATTGCGTCATTCCAGACACTGATGGTACACTAATTATAAAAGATTATTGTAATTCTACAGTCACTGAATTGTGTAAAATATTTAAACGTGTCAGAAAATAAATAGCTTTCACATTATTAAAAATGGCTGTTTTCTTTTTCGTAAATGTTGTTTCTAAATACAAATGGTCAAAAATATCACAAGTATAATAGCATTAAGCAAAACAAACTTTTTAATATGAAAAAAAAAAGTGGAATATTTAGTTCATGATAATTTAGATATTTAGTAGTGACAAAAATAAAATAAGTAGTCTTGAAAATGTGGTATTTTTGATAATTAGTCACTGCGATTAACTTCTATAATAAAATTTGGCTTGAAAGCGTACATTATTTGTAAAAAATTAAAATACCAAAAAAAAAATTTTTTTTGAAATTCGAAAAAAAATATAACAAAGCCAGATCGCACTCCAAAATTTGTCTCATAAATATGCATATTGAACAAAGAAATGTTTGAGAATGTTTCGAAAAAAATTCATAACGCCACTCTTTTTCAAAAAGCTCTTTTTTGGTTTAAAAATCAAAAAAAACCTAGAAAAACTAAAAACGTATTATTTTTAAATTTTTTTTATAAAACGACATCTCAAAAGGAATAAAATGAAAAAAAAATTTACGATATTTCTACTTTTTGCCAAATTACAGGTATTTCAAAATTTTTTACCCGAAATATTTAAATGCTAATAGCTTGTTGAGGGGTTGAAATAAAAATTTAAAAAAATTCATGAAAGCTACTCTAGATGGGTACTACATAATACCAAAAAATTAAGAAAATTAAAAGGGGTCGGGTCACGGCCTCAGTGATTTGACATGGAATGCCCCATATATAAAAGAGTTTTGTTAAGCTGTGTTTTTACCAAAATACGAATTCAAAGTTTTAGACGGTCAATTCAGCTGTTGTTTGTCCTAAGAGTTTGAAAAACTGACAAAATTTATACCATTCTTAGAACTCCGATTACAAATTCCACGTTTTGTTTGATATATGTCAACGTCATGGAGTTTATCCAAAAATCGAATTTATTACATTATGATCATATTTTGTTTTAAAAAGGTATTGCTTTTGTAGTTATTATTTGTAGAAATATATTATCAATAGTACATAAATTAGATACAAACCTTTCCTTTCTTCAGCAATAAAGTAGAAAAGTAATTAAGTGCCAAAAACATTTTTATGGGTGGATTATATACGTGACATTCATGACTTTTCTGTAGGAGCAGAGTTTTTTTATTTCAAAGGCTATTATAGCTTAAAAATAACACCTGTCTTACTCTTGGTTTGTGATTTACCGAGAAATCCCCGATTGTGGGGTTTTGTTAAGCACATAAGTCGTTCGTCTTACATCATGTCATATAGAAGTTATCTTGTCTTCTAAGTAGCTGCAAAATCGTCTTACGCTTTATGATTACTGAGTGACAAAGTTCTCTTTTAAGTCTTATATTTGAGGTTTTATTAATTTTTGAGATTACATGTCATAATTCTAAATACATATTACCAAAGTCTATACGCAAAGATCGTTCATTTATATTTAAAGCTTATTTTGAGACTTTTGAAGTAATCATCAAAAACTATTTTTAGTTTACTTTTTACTTTACTTTTAACCTTCAAATGCTCTTAAGACGAAGAGAGTCAAAGGTCAAGCAAAGGCATTACTCAGCTTCATCTTTCATAGTAAAAAACTTGTTCATATGAGGGATTAATATCTTCGGACTATTTATAGTGGGAAATTCTATATATGTACCTACATATATATCAGAAGAAACATTTAAAGACAATTTTAATTAATTACCTGATTAAAAATTTTAAGTGATTACTGATTTAAAATATTTACTTATTTCACGCATGCACTTATAGTTGGAATCATAGCAAATTTGAACAATTTTTAATACTTATCCTTAGAAATATTTTGATACTGCTCCGAGCTTTATTTATTTTATGTATAGTAAAGCGAATAATGTCGTACCATTCGAATACTTTATAATTGCAACCTCACAGTTGGACAGAACTAAGTATTTTTAATTTAAATTTATGACTATTACGGGCAACTTTTCTAAATTTGTCTGCCATTATAAAATTTTCATCGTTGTTCTTCTAGCACCATTAATTTTAGAAAAATTTTTTCTATCATCGTTAACTAAAAACCATAAGCCACAGTCCAATAACCACAAGTGCACACTTCAGCTTTATTTGCAGTGGCAAAGTATCTGAAAGTACGTTCCCATGTCGCGCAGCATCCCTATCCCTAGACGTGCACATTTTATTCAGTCCTCCCGCGTTTCCTTAATTTATTTGAACTCTGCTGAATCGTTTCCATGCTATTTGACGCCTATATGCTGCAGTTGCAACTGCTGCACTGGGGGCATTTGTTATTCACTTAGATGCGAATGGGGATAGAAAAATGTTAATTAATTGCACAGCCTCCCCGAATTGCGTATAATTGAGCTTAGTTAGTTGTTGGAAACATTTGGAGTTTATTTTAACTTAGTTGGTCTAACTTAATCAAACTTTTTAGAGTTTCTGAAAATTAGAGGTGTGTGCTGTTCTGCATATCTACGTATGAATCATTAGGTCGCACTATTCTTCGAGAAAATGCTGACTTTGCTTCGCATCCCCTTTTATACGTGGATTCTATTTTAAAGGTGGCCCTAACCATTAAATTCGTTGTGTGAAGTGAGTGGAAAGCCGTGATAAAGCAGTCTAACAGCATTAGATTCCAAAATAGGCTATAAATTTGATGAGGTGGAAAGTCCTCCTTCATTTAGCATTCGTTGAAGGACATCCATTTAGCTTGACAAGCATTCAGATTTTGGTTCTGAGATTCACATAAACTCACCATTTCGTGAAGACTTAAAACTGAAATTTTAGGTCTATCTACCGATTAACTACAGAGACAGGATCGTCATTAATCGCCTTGACTGAAAAATCGATACTAATGAGAGACTTTCTTGAAATATTATTTGTATTTTGTAGTTGTATGCATAAAACTCAGCCAAGCTATTAAGTTTTTTTATTAGTTCCTTAAGTAATTTACTTAAACTTAGGGTTCTAAAGGCATTTTAATTTCTAGAAAAATACTTGAATCTTCTGAGGGTTAACTAATTGTTGCCAATAAAACGATAACGATGAAGGAATCAAAGCGTCAGCTAATAAGTTTAACAAATTCATCCTAGTAAATCGGGAGAAGGGCAATTAAGGGCAGAAGATCCATATACTACACTATTGGACGGCCGGCATATATTCGTACATAAATAATGAGGTCGAGCCTCATTAAGTTTAACTACTGAGATAGCAGCTCTTGCTCGCAGTGGTTAATAAAGGGCTAGATAAGTGGAAGGTTGCTTTTATTTCTGCAACGGAGGCCCTATTTTGCTCTGACTTTCTTTGTAAACATTTCCAAATGGGCAGGGTTTTCCTCGCGATTAATGAAGTTAACTGAACCGATAAATAGTCCTTTTAAAGCGAGAATGTTATGAATTATTTATGATATTTAATTATTCCACCCGAGCAGTTGGGACCTATTAAGATAAAAGAGCAATTATGCAACCCTGCGGATACCCTACGGTTATATTCTGGGTGTTTTGTTATGCGGTTTTAACATTTCATCCACTGACATGGCATATGCGAAGATAAGTCAAATGCTAAGGAAAAGGTTGTAAATTTCAAAAGATTTTCTTTTAAAATATGGCTGTTTTATTTGATAAAGCGGCGTTGGCCCGGGCCTTTTCTTTTGTAATTGATTGATACTCTGAATTGTATCTATTTAGCATTTTGAATACACATATTATAATTATGATCTAATTTATAAGTTATTATATCTGTTAGGAGTTGTCAAAAGTGAATAATGAATTAAAATTTCTTATACGTAGTTATACAAATTAAATTGAAATATGAGAAAAGTAAACTCTCACTACTTGCAAATTATACTTAGAAAATGGTAAAAGATAAAGTAATGCAACTTGGGGAGAATTTCAGCATAACGAACATTTTAATTTATAATTAGTTATTTTTACAAAAGACCTTGTACAAACATATAGACGGTTTACTATTGAATACTGCTTAAACTAGATTAGATTTATAGGGGGTGATTAATTAAAATTTAGCTTCAAATGTTCAAGTTCATTTTTCTTCTCTTTGACTTAAAATACGCACAAATTAAAAACATGACATGGCATGACATTCTTTCAATTTATGATTGCTATGAAATAATTAAAATTTAATGTGTTTTAAAATATACTACCGCTAAAATTTAAATTTTGAATCCTTCACTTATTCAAATTTAGAATTTGTATCTTAAGTAAAAAATTGAATCTGATTATTATATTAAAAAAATTGTATGTAACGACTGGCCGGTTCCATTTAAGAATAAATAATAACAAAACTATAAAAAGCAAAATTAATAGCAGTAGTAT
Organism: Eutolmus rufibarbis; assembly: GCA_963920795.1. NCBI lineage: Eukaryota > Metazoa > Arthropoda > Insecta > Diptera > Asilidae > Eutolmus > Eutolmus rufibarbis. Next base: position 35,873,991 of record OY987205.1, read on the forward strand.
AAATATGCGGAAAGCAGTCATTATCCAATTATCATCTTTGATTACTTTTAAGGAGACACAAACATCCGAATTCGATTATGCATAAATTTTTTAAACCTATTAAGCTATGACTTGATTCTCATTTTTATCTCCTTAATATTTACATTTCACTCTGCTCCAATGCCTTAAATTTCTTCGAAATTCACACAATGGAAAAGTGAATAAAGTAGACGGAGCTGAAATTTCAATTTCAAAAAGGTTGACCGAATAAGCAGGTCAAAGTCTTTTTCTGGCCCAAATGCACAAACAGTGTACCTAAAACTTTATGGGTTCCTAAGAGTTTCTGCAAAATGTAGGTACTTTAAGTTGACCGATTGTCCGAAAACGTTGGTTTTGGACCAACCAATTTATGCAAAGTGATTTTGTGGATAAGTTTTTAATGCTATTTGCACAGCATTTAAAAGTGCATAAGCAAAACTTTTCCAGAGTTCAAACAGATTTTCTGCTTCCCTAGTTTCTTTAGAGGGAGAATAAAAACAAACAAAACAAACCGCAGCGGACATTGAATATTTTGTTTTATAAAAATCCTCCTTTTCAATTTATTTACAGCTTGGGGTTGCCATTGGATTTGTCCTTCCGCCCACGTTGGTCGGCAACTATGACGATGTGGAGCTAATTGGAAAGGATTTGCAGTTTATGTTTTACTTAGTGGCCGGGTTCACCTCTGTGCTCCTTGTGCTGATGGTTCTGTGTGAGTAGCTTCTATCTTTCTTTAAGCGAGACTCCGTCTAATTTAGCATGGAACAGTTTTCAAGGATCACCCACCAACACCGCCGTCAGCTGCCCAGGAAGCCGCACAAAGTCCGGAAGGAGGCTCAGACTTCTTGCATTCATTGAAAAGGTTAATCCTAAACAAAAACTACATCCTCCTGCTGCTATCGTACGGCATGAATGTAGGCGTCTTCTACGCTATATCAACACTGTTGAATACTGTAAGATTTATCTCGAAAGGGATACCAGGGAGTAGAATTTTTATTGAAAATACGTCTCCTAGGTTGTGCTGATATATTACCCAGGACATGAGGTTGACACCGGGCGAATTGGGCTCTGCATCGTCCTTGCCGGCATGATGGGGTCCGTTGTGTCTGGAATTGTGCTGGATAAAACGCACAGATTCAAGTAAGTCTCCCAGATTTTCCTCTATTTTGCTTTCAGGTTGAAGTACAAAACATCCTTTGGGTTGGATCTTTTGCACTTTATCAATTTCTTTTTATGTTTTGAGAACAGCGAGTTCGCGTTGCGTTGATTCAATTTGCTTTCTTCATTAATTTTGCTTTAAAAGGGTAACTTTAATTGCATCACAGACTCGAAGGGAAGTTAAATTAAGATCTATCTACGCGTGATTATTACATATTTCTCCAATATGTGGTCCCTAATTGATCTCATGAGATGATTGAATTCAAATTAATCCGGTGCATTGCTTTACGAGGGGAATGTACTGTTGCGGTATTTATATGCTTCTAGGCCTGAATTTAAATCAAGTTGAGTACTTTGGGTGATGTAGCTGCCAATTACACTGTAATTACCGTGATGGCTAAAGTAAGTTAATGAGTATTGATCCGGGTGAATTTATGTCAATTATAACTGCGTGGAATCTATGACAATATTAGGATAGATAACATTTCTAATAATAAAACTTAAAAGGGTGGGTCTGTCTTCTCCGACATAACTTCTAAACCATTAAATCGATTTTAATGAAATTTCGTATGTAGGGAACTACTCTTCAAAAGATAGAATTTCTCCTATATATGTATATAATACATACACATGTATATATTATCTGATTTAAAGGTCAGGTTTACATTGGTTTTAGCTTAAACTAACCCAGTTTTAGTCAAGTCTCAGCTAGGCTTACCATTCAAAATTATGGATATAATACGACCAAACTTAAATTTGAGATTGATACCTCGTCTCTAATGCGAACACAAATCAGCCAACCAATTTGCTGAATTTGCTGAATCACGTGTAAGGTACAAGTCCTTGTTGGTAGTTATGCTAATCGACTGTTTAAGAAAAGTTAAGAGTTTTTACTACTTTCCAAGGAGAAAAATTGCTCAAGTTTGCTTATAATGTTGGGCTAAAACTACTGCACATATTTTTACAAGTGCATTATTTTATAATGAGAGAAAGGTGGTCTTTGCATTGGAGAAAAGGCATAAGAGACTGATCTACAAATTTGTTAGATTTTTTAAATGGATGTATTACATGCAATTGTTACATTAAAGTATGAGTAGCAGAGCGATTATACATTGATGTTGATGAAACTTTCACACGATGATCGTTTACCAATAAACAGTAATTATGAAGTAATTAATAATATAGGCACTCATAAGATTATATATTTTATATTTGCTCTTTAATTTTAAAACAAGAATACCTAAATAATGCCAACATTTGAATTAGATCCGAGTAACAACTTTCATATGCAGAAATCCAAGTTCTACATATATTTGGATACAAACTCAGACGAATTATTTAATAATAATTTGTATCCCACCCAATTTAATTATACCCGTTCTTACTCCTCGACAAAAGTTTTTGAGCAAAACCCTGATGTTTTATGTATAATTTGAATCTATGCTCTTTAATCTAAATAATGTTTATATAACATAATGTATAATACTGTCTTGTTCCGCGTTAACTTAAAATAGTTCAGTATTTAAGTTTTATTTAATTCGGTTCATTTTTCTTTGAAACCAATTATTGTTTCCTTTTTTAATTTTTTTTTTATTGCTCCAACCTTCTTTAGTTCTCAAAGCCAAATTATATTATTATTATTCGAGTTTTATTCATATACGTCTAAATTAAGATTTACGGCACGGAGTTCAATTAAAATTCCCAAAACCTTTATCTGATTACAATAATTCTAAAGGTCGTAGTAGCAGCATAATTTATGTTTAATTTGAATACATCAACCTCAAGGGAATACATTAATTACGCAAAATAATATTCAAGATATGTAGTATACGAAGAAAGTTGGAGGATTAATTTTTTAATGGATTTAATTATTTACAAATTGCGAGCTTTTAAAATGGTTTTATATTTCCTTCGAAAAAGTTACTCATTTTTTACAATTTAATAATATAACTTTTCATATTTTGAAGGAAGGTAGAGTATGTAATTTTTAACATTTCCGGCTCTTTCAGAGCAAAATTTGAGTACGGTCGGAAAAATTTATAAAATACTTTAATTTTTAACAACATTTTCGGGGAATGTGAAGAAATCATAAAACTTATAAAATACACATACTAATGCGTCGTCGGTCAGTTACCGATAGTAGAGAAAGAACACATTAATGTGCTGCCGGCCGGTTAAGTGTTAAGACCATTCACAATTTTTTTTATTTTCAGCTATTTTAGAAATTAATATACTAAACGTTACCACAAAACAATAGACTATTATTATAAAAAAGGAGATTTCTTTCTGGGAACTAATATTAGATTTTTCCACTACCTACACAGCAATTCATTCGAAGTGATTATAATTATTAAATTCGTGTTTCAAATTACTTTTCTTTACCGTTTCATCCTCGCAAAATAAGAATAAAGCTGAAGATACATAGTATCGTTTTACTAATTACCATAAATTCCATTATTTTTTTAAGTTGAATTGAAATTCCCAAGGTGTACAGCCATAATTTTATTTATGTCGGTTCTATCCATAATTTTCGTTTTTGGCCGGACCTTCCGGAGACAGGAAAAATATACTTCTTCCGGAATTCTAATGGAATTCAACAAGACCGTAAAAAAATCTCCATCCCAAAATGTTTGTCTTTTTGCCAATTTAAGAAAGAAGTTGAGAGGATTTTTCTCGGAACAGTGGTTACAAATTGCTTTGTCGCGGTCTCCGCTTTTTAAATTTTAATGATGCTCAGGTAATATCGACGCGTAAAAGGCAAAACGAAAGCAATTAGAGTTTCTCCGTCAGGAATTAAAAGTAGCATCCCATAAGGGCGGGTGTAGTCTTCAGTCAAGAAATGAGACCGAGAAAGGGGTCCAGAAAATATCTAAAAATATACAACTAATTATGAGCGATGTTTTATTTTGCAAGAGGTGTTCCACGGGCCTTGTTGCAAAGGTTCACATGCCTTCCTCACGTAGAAAGCATCCGGCTGAAGACTTTTCATGTAAGATTTTCCTTTTTCTTTTCGCCCTCGCAGGGAAACGACGCTGGCGGTGTACGCTCTGTCTATGGTCGGAATGTGGATATTTACCTTCACCCTTGATACGGGTCACATTGCTGTCGTGTATCTCACAGCCTCCCTTCTCGGGTAAGGAAAAGGAATACTCATTCGTCACTACTGAAAACTTTGGATGACACTCGACTTTTCTTAAAGGTTCTTTATGACGGGCTACCTGCCGGTGGGTTTTGAGTTTGCGGCCGAATTAACATACCCAGAGCCTGAGGGCACTTCAGCAGGACTTTTGAATGCCGCCGCTCAAGTGTTCGGGATCCTGTTCACCATGATGTACTCGGAGCTCCTCGACGCATTTGGGGACGTTTGGGCCAATGTCACGATGGCCGTCATGCTTTGCCTAGGCACAGGAATAACCGCCATCATAAGGTCAGATCTGAGGAGGCAGGCGGCTCAAGGGCCATCGATTAGTAATCCTTAAATGCATTTGTACGCCGTCTCACCTCTGGTTGATGCCGATTTATTTCCAATTTTAACGAATTTAATTTATTTTTTAATAATTTGTGATTATCTCCTACTAATTTTCAGGTATATAGAGACCACCTAAGTCACTTTTATGTATAAGACACTATTTGTTAAGTGTAAAGAATTTAAATTTACTACATATTTTAAGACATATTCGTTATCTCGTTATTGTTAATTTTGATGAACATATCGGTTTGTTTTGGTTTCTCTTCAGCTAGTCCTCTTACGATGAACCCACCCAAACTATATGAATATATCATAGTTTAGTAAACACACTACAAATTTTATTGAATAAGTCCTAGAACTAGAACAATAAATATTTACACACGTTAAAACTAAAGCATTTACGCATTTAAACTCATAAAACGATACGCTTCAAAGAAACAGATACACTCTTTAGGAGTCGCTGTGCTCTTTCTTAGTGCTTTGGTAAATGGTTTTAATTTGTTTTCTTTGATATTATAAAATAATTTTAATTTTATCACAACTTCTATTTTGCAACTACGACATATCCTTCATTTATAGCCAAATGATTGATTGCTACTTAGGTTTGTTAAAAAAAAAATTACAATTTCAATATGAGAGCTAATTAGCTAGCCCATCATAATGTTTAAAAAACCAAAACACATATCGGAATTAAAAAGTGAAATTTTTTTAGTTAAATCCTTCTCGTGGCAACAGCATGTGGACACATTTCACAAAACAGTGATATAAAAATCTACTAAACACCAATAAATATCTCAAAGATTTCAAGTCCATAAAATTAATCTAGGAGGCAGTGGTTAAAGTGCTTGTTGTATTGCTTACTTATCGCATTAAAATGAGATAATTTTAATTAATATTTCTATTTATTTATTAATATACCAGTTGTAGGCTATTAACAATTTTATCATTTTAAATCTTATAATTGTTTTTACATTTCAAGGGTGTAAGTGAAATATCAATAAAAAATAATAAAAAGCTCTTGCTACCTTCCTCAACGTAAATATAAATGTTATTTATTGACAAAATTGGGCAAATTTGAGTTTTCGAAGTTATGCATTTTAAACAAGAATGCGTGCTTGTTGTTTGCTTGGAAAACAGGAATTTATTTTATTTATTATTTCTCTCTGTCGCCATTATTAACTACTTAAATTAACATATGCTAACAGGAAATTTGTCGGGCAGTTAAATACGTTTCACAATTTATAAATAACAGCATGAGTGAATTCCGAATGAAAAGCTTCTTTTATGAATTTCCTGTCTGTGTATAATATAAACCTCGCTTTCGGCCGTTAAAAAGACCTTTAAACCCACCATAATTATGCCTGATAATTGCTTTTGCGGTTGTTTAGGGTTGTAGTCCAGATCCCTTACGATTGAAATCGTAATCCTCATCGTAGAGTTAAATATCGTAACCATTTATTACCAACTCTTTGATTCTGGAATCCCTAATTTCAAGAATTTATTATGTTTGATTTGCAGATTAGCAATTACCTATTTATGGAAAATTGGTAGGATGTTGTAGATATTGTTTTTAGATAATTAAGGGTGAAAACTTTTTAATTGTACACAACAGACTAAAGGATGTATGTATAATAACAGTAAATAATATCGCATAACATAGTTTATTTGAATATTTGTAGATACAAGTTAATTACAAATCCTTTAATATTTTAAACACATTCCCTAGTGATATGGCTTCATATTTTCGGACAAAGTTAGAACAAATGAACAAGGTTTACGCTCGTAGTTTATCGATAATCCATGAGAATTTAATTTTTATAATGCTGCCATTCAAATTTTAAAACGTTTTTAATACGTAAAACGACACAACAGCAAAGCACTCTGCACTTCCTCTTAAAACAAATCCTTGGCAAATATTTTTGTTGAAAGTAAATCTGCGCTACAATTTACTGTGAGAGACTGAAATTAATTATTTTAAACTGTGTGCATGCATTTTTCGTTTGCAGTCGCAACTTTTATTATACATATATTAGGGAAATGAAACTCTTTTTAGTATCGGCCAATGTTCTAAAATAGGGAAAAAATTTCCATAATAAACAATTCTGCGCAATATTTATATTTATTATGACATAATATAAATCTTTTGAAAGAAATTACAAAATAATTTGTAATGCAAATTTCAGTTCTAAAACAATTAGCTACACTTATTTTGTTAATGTGGTGTTAAAATGTTCATGAAATACGCTTAAATATCTTTATTTAACATTTCAAAAATTAAATCCTTTAAGGGGCACACCTAGTGTGGCAGCCTAAAAAAAGGGTGATTTTTGGGAATTTTTTTAAAGAAAACTACTGGATGAAATGTTTTAAAATTTTGAGGATATATTTATACATAATTAATAAACGTGCACTAATAATTTCAAAAAAAAAAAAAATTAAGTTTTAGCGAGTTATTTACGATTTCGTAAGAGACTAAAAAAAAAACCTCCTAAACGGCTGCAGTGATTGCGGCCTTCCCCGTGACTGAAAACAAAAAAATAAAAAAGATTATCAATCTGAAAGGTATTTGCCATACCATGACCCTCGATCGTTAAAAAAAATTAAAATTTAACAAAATGGCAGACTTTGAAAGAAAAAGTATCCAATTTTGCTCTAAAATGTAATGATTTTCGGCTCGCCAAAATTACATTTTTCATACAATCGTAAAACTGGAGGGTCATGGTACGGAGAACTGCAGCCAATTTGAAAAATGTAGTTTCGAGAAAAACGCGTTTAAAGATAAAATGATTGATTTTATTGTTTTCAATAGATCAAAATCATAGTTACAGCTAATCTGCTATTCCAGGCCCATATAATTCACAAATTCCGCAAGAATAATCCTATGATTACATTTCTGTATATCTGAAGAACAACAATAGAAACTGTAAAAATATTATAATGGGTTGCCATGGCCACAGGGCCCTTACAATAACTCTGGTTGGGTCCGTAGCAAAAGAAACTTTCTAATACCTGAGCGGCTCGGCTACACTTTAGAAGGCTGCAACTCAAAAACTATTTGAAATATTCATTCAAAATTTTAGTATGTTATTTTTAAAGGTATAGACTATCGAAATATGCAAAAAAAAATCGATTTTCTAAAAATTTCACACTAGGTGTGCCCCTTAAAATGATCAGACTATAAGACCACCAGGTTGTGAGTCATTACCTTACATATTTTTATCATTTGCCGATAATTTTTCAAAACGTAAGGAAATGTCCAAATATAACTCTAAATCAAACATTGTTAACAAACAACAAATATCTCAACCATATAATTACGACAATATTAAAGTTAGTGAAGCAGAACATACAAAATATATTCAATCTCTAGCAAAAATATATAACGAGCATATCGAAAACCAAAAAGGACAAATTTTGTGTGATTACCTGCACCTGTTATTAAGAGCACGATGTGTGATACATCTGGGAGGAATAATTGTTAAATAAGATAAAATCATATATACATATATATATTCATAAGTACCTAAAATCATAAAGCCACTATAGCCTAGATGTGTGTGTGCATTCCAATAGGGAGGGATGGTAGAAACATTTCGCGACAATAATATTACTGAAACAGTAGATGTAAGAGAAATAGAATAAACATATATTTTGCAGTGTGCCAAAATATAGAAAAAAATATATATTTTCGATTAAGAGCGTTGTATTAGATGCGAACAATTTATTTTTGGAAAATGCATCTTAGCTTATATTGAATGTGCAACTGTAGTGATACAATACCAAAATGTTAGGGTACAATAGCGCAACTATGTTCCAGAAAAGCAAAAATGTGTGTAATATCAGAAACGTTAAGTTTCAAAAGTAAATATTATATAGAAAATCGTTAATGTTCAATAAATAAATGGAGAACAACTTGTTGAAATGCAAAAAAAGTGTTTTATTGCTATACCATTTACCAATTAAAAAGTATAGTGGCGACCAAAGAATTTAAACCTAAAGTCCATGCTTTATGACTTATGTTATGGAGAAAAGCGTTTATGTTTTAGCTATATGCAACCTGAAAAGCAATAAAACTCAGAAACATACAGGAGAAAAGTATTCATATTAATAATAATAAAAAAATAAAACACAAATACACTCGAATTATTGTCAAATTATTTGTTGATACTTCTTCTAAATTATTATTAAATATTATTCAATTCCTTCCCATCTACAATTATTTATATTGTAAGAACCGTGAGGATTTAAAATAAAAATACACATTAGTTGTTGCTTAAATACCACAGCTTTAATAACTAACGATATAATATATAGCAGTCTGTATATGTACTTCAAATATTATTTACAGCTAAAATAATTCATATTCGCCTGAAATTATCAGACTAAAAGCTTGTCCCAAAATTTAACCGCATCCACAGGGAAATGATTGTTCTTTTGCAGAATAAAATCGTTGTCCTTAATGTTTTTATATTCCATATAGTCGCAAAAACCTTCCTTTTTCAAAAGCATGCCTTCAGTACAACTCTTCAGAGACCCATCATTAGTAGGTTGCCTGTTTTCGGTATTAACAAAAATTAATATGTAGTTTATAAAATTATTTTATAAGTAATAATTACCCATTTGAAGCAAATGTAACGAACGCTCCGACCATATGTTGAATTACTTTAGCATCGATTGAGGTCTGGCTAAAACCAGCCGAAAACAGAATGGGCGATTTAAATAGATAAATCAAATCATCAGAGTGAACAACGCCTGAGAATTGTTGTTTTTAGACAAATATCAATTTTGTTATTATTTTCGAGATTACCATAATCCTTCGGGGTTCCTGTGTACACGAAGGAGTAGGAATAGGGTCCTTTAAAAGCAAATTTGTACAAGTAGACAGGATTTTTCTCCAAGTCTGCATAGCTTACATAGCTCTCCAGGGACTTGTACAGCGGATGGAAGAATGCTCTATCCGAAATAATCTGGAGGGATCCGCACGAAATATGTAAATAAGAAGCTAAGCATAGGCCTTTAACACTTACATCAACAAATCCCTGGACATTATCCTTCTCTAAGCGGTGCGCTCCATTCAAGTAGAAATTTACAATATGATTAAGCCTCCACACTGACGTCTCGCTACCTTCGTCCGGGAACTCCATCAGCCGCATCAGAAGGTCGTCGAAATTGGCATTGAAATCGTTCCTCGTGGTGTCATTCGAAATGATTGAAAGCGCCCGAACAGCCCCTTCGCCGGGCACAAATCCCGCCATCCAGGGGATGTGCCTGTACTCCCCCGTCCGAATGATTTCGTTGGGATCCCTGGTCATAAATGCGCCCTCGATTTCTGGCTCTATGACCGAGCGGAAGGTGACGAGTGGGTCCACGTGCCAATACTTCGGATGAATAGAAAAAAAGACGGTTCTCATCTAGGAATTGATAAAATATAACCAACCTACCTTGAATCCATCTCCGGCATCGACGATGGTCGTTGCGTTTACCTTCCTCAGTGCCTTAATTAATTGCTCACTTTTCATCTTATTAGCATTTTCGATTCCGCTGTATTTCGCTTGGTCTTTTGCCTGCTGCAGTGGATCTTTTATCACTTCGTTGTACGGTGCATTGGCGTATCCGCTCATTACAATTGCGTGACTGAACAGACCTAAAATCACAAATCAAATTTAATTATTTTCAAAGCAAAACTTGCAGATTTAATAACCTTCCGAAAGTGGGCTAAGCATATGCATGTGAGTAGAAACTCCTCCAGCACTCTGGCCAAAAAGCGTCACATGATCGGGGTCGCCCCCGAATGCTTTAATATGCTGCTGAACCCACTTTAAGGCCAAGTTTTGGTCCTTGAATCCGAAATTTCCGGGACAGCTTTCATCCCCTGTTGATAGGAAGCCTAAAAATGAAATTTATGTCTTAACAACGATCCATTTAAATGAGACAAGTGGACGATAACAGGCGAAGAAAATGGTATTTTAATTTAGTCAACCATCCTAAAGTGCCAGATTGGTTTATGTGGTCTCTTCAACTTTGTGGCATTTTCACAAAATGTTGCATCCACACTTTAATGGAATATCTTGTTCAACAGCACAATGCTTATTCATACCAAACATACTAATAATAAGATGGACTAATATTAATACAAAAAATTGAACTTTGTTTAAAGTAGTGCCTATAAGAGATCTACAAAATCTCTTGGTATGATCTGACGATCGCTACAAAATGCGTGAGCTAAGAGATCAAATTCAAACACATCACCTTTATAAATAGTTTTCATAAAATATAAACTGTACTGCCTCAGTCAACTTGGTTGCTTTTTTAAACAACAAAAGTATAAATCTTATCTTTAATTAACGTATTAAAACGTAATGTAGTTGACACAAACAATTTTATACCTACATACATATGTCCACAAATATTTATTACCAGCTTAATTTGGTCCTGCTCATTATTCTTTGCTAAGAGTATATTAAACTTCATAGGATAGGAGAATTTTAAAGGTCTAAGCATACAATGTTTATTTTTTTTTATTATTAAATTACGCTTTTTGTTGGTTTCGAGGTTATACACGTAAATACAATCAGTCAAGCAGAGAGACAAATCATATTTTAAAAAAAATTCTACTTAAAAGAAAATTTTAACTCTAAACTAATATATATTGCCCAATTAATTATAAACTAATTATGTCATAGAAATAGAGCAAATTGCTATTCGTGGGTGCGTGGGTGCATACGTTTGTGGAAAACCGGTTTCTCCAAAAATATCCTTGAGAGTTAAAGGTAAAGGGCTTTGTGAGGTCATCAGAAAACATTTGCCATTTTAATAAATTTTCAAAATTACTGAGATATGGATTTTAGAGGTTTTAATCAAAACTTCCCTTAAGGAACAAATACTTATCTAGACTGCAAAGTTTAATTATTAAAAACAAAATTATTTTTGGCATTCATCTGTAAATATTACATACAATACATAAGCTAATTCATCACTTTAAAACCCCTTGCTTTTAACTAACTAAAAAATTGATTATCGCTATTAAAGGTAACTAATCCTCCCCAGCGAGATCCTTTTAAAATAATTACCTAGTGCTCCAAGGCGATAGGCCACCGTCACAAGAACCACTTGCTGGGAGTCCATAAAGTACTCAGGCCCATGAATGTACGGATTGGCTGAGCCTGAAAAGAATCCACCTCCATAAATATAGACCATCACAGGAAGCACTCTTTTTGAAGCTTTCTGCAATTAATTTGCCTTGATTAGATTGACGTGGTGCGATTAATTCGGAGCCACCTACCTTCGGCACATAAACGTTCAAATATAAGCAGTCCTCCTGCCCCGAAATGGCAGGAGTAGGCAGTAAGTAATTCTTTTGTAAACAGTCGTCCTTAGGCCTCGTTGCGCTTAAAACACCTGTCCATGGTTCGGCGGGTACTGGATTCTGGGAAAAAATATTATTTTTTAAAAAATTGATTTGAAGTTGAAGAATTGTTTTTTTATTCTATTTACAGCGCTGTCGTATCTGAGCCAGATTTGTTTTATACCACAAGATTCCTCAAATATCCTTTGAAAAACCTCGTGACCTTTATCAATAGTATAAGTATTACGAGTTAGTCTTTCCCTTTCTATCTATTAAAAAGTACGATTTCTATTATGTTTTTTAAATAACGCATTTTCCAAATAAAAACCACTGTGCCTAGAAGTAAGCTACTTTATAAGTCTAATGTGTTATACATGGTATGTATACCTTACCTACCCTTTAATATTTACAATTTTTCATATTTATTCATCATGATGATATGTATGTAATAAAAATTAGAAGATAATTTATAAAAACATAATACTACATAGCAAGTAAAACCGCATTAGCAGGAACACCCTGTATATTTTATTTTATTGTAATGTATTGTGTTTTAGTTATTTATTTATTTATTTATGAAGGTATTATCTTTCTTATATTTCGTTTCCTTTTAATTATTTATTACTTCTTTTTTAATAAAATAATTACACAAATATATCTTTGAATATTTCTCTATTTATTAATAACTTTTATATAAATTTTTAAAAAGCTTGTCTTTATAAAGCGGGCTTTTATTTTGTTTAGCAGAACCAACGCAGAGTTTATTGAAATTATTTTTAGTATACATAGCTAAATAGAATTCAATAAATGTAAAAGAGGCACTTTTCCTTGTAAGAAATTATTCTCATTCATATTTTTTATTAAATACAATACTAAAACTGCGATTTTAAATAAGTTCTCATGTATTGTAATGGCCACAGACCATTGGACTAGTTTGTTAATCAAAAAAAGCAATCTAAAGTGAGTAATAAATTATTCTCTCAGGGTCTGACAAAACATTATCTAACTAGGCATAACTCGCACATAATGAGGCACGAACCTTCCAGCCATGACTGGGTGAGACCATAAAGCATTTACTTTCTTCATTTTCTTACATAAATAGTGAAAATAGTGTAAACTAAGTATTTTTTCTCGATTCTTACTTTTGTATGAGAAATATTTTACTCAAAAACAGTAAGACTCATGTAAATTGACTGAACTCGTAAAATTTGATTAATACCCTTATTTTTTTACAAAATTGACTAAATTTAGAAATTTTATTTTAGTTCAGTATACCCCGAAAATAACCGGTATTATTGAATTTTAAGCAAAAGAGGCCCAAAGAAAATGTAATTGCAAAAATAAATGAAGTATACCCGGATGAGTCTGATGAAGGTATCTATGGATTTTCAAAAACTTATCATATAATTTTTATTTAACCTCATCGAAAAAAAGATATAGTAAAAATAAAATGTCCCTTCTAACTTTTATTTTTTCCTGATTTTAGTGATATCTACCTGATAAAAGATTTTTTTTTTTCCCGCAACAAATATATTATGCTGCGATCTCTTGGCGATTTATTTTGAATGAGAATGTTAACAACATTTATTTTGTCAAACTAAGTAAAGATTCAAAATAAACTTTAATTTTTAAGCAGGCGTAATAAAATAAGTATTTTTTTTTTCCTATTTTAAAGTCCATTGTAAGATTTTACAACACGTTTTTTGCCAAATAACATATATAAAATCATTTTATGAAATATCCAAAACCATTACAATTTTTTGAAGCGTTCCTAAAAATATGCAATCAATAATATGACTGGGACTGCACAGTAGGGTGGAGTGAAATTATTGTTTTTATATATTTACTATGGCATACCCGCAAAAAGCTGCGTGATAGGCACAATAAGCAAAAGCGAAAATATTTTTTGTCTAGGTTTATATTTAGCGGTGCCCCCGTTGGGACAAAGTTTTGAAAAAAAATCAGAAATTTGTCAATGTTCGATAGTGCAAAACCAAATGCTAAACTTCATAAAATGATGGTTTTATTAGGGCTAGACTATCATCACGTCAGATGATGCCTTTTTAGAATACTAAACGCGAATTTTCTACTTAATTGGCTATTTTGTAACATTTTTCTCATAAATGTTTCATAAATATGAATCGCAGTTTTATTGCACAATTCTTGATTTATTTTTGTTTTAGGAAGTTTTGGGGAGCCATAAATTCCAAACTTATATATATATTTTTATTATTACAGAAAATATAGGTTTTAAACAACATGAAAAATACTATTCCGATACATTATTAAGATTTAAATACATCGGAATGAGGCTGTCAAAAATGAATGAAATTATACTATTTTTCAAAATGCTTTCGTTTTGGGGCACCTCAAACCATTATAATACATAAATGATATTTAACATACTTCATTTGCTCATCTATAGGCAGCTTTTTACCACTATGCTATTGCAAAATAACAAAAAAAAAATTCTCCATACATTTTCACTCCACCCTACTGCACAGTCTTAAAAATGATTTATATTATACTAGCTGATGATTTATATTATACTTGCGACTTCGTTCCGGTGGAATTAGTACTTTACATTAGCTATGATAAATGAGTGATGCTGGGCCGGGGAAAAACTTATGGATGTGAAATTTGAGTCCCCTACCTAACTGGTCTGATACGAGATTTACATACGTTTGCGATACATATGTATCGTCAGGTATTCATTTCGATTTTAAGAAATGAACAATGCATACTAATAAGACAGTTTGACACCCGCAAATGAATATAGGCTACTTATATAGGTAAATTTTTGAGGAAAAAAGTAGCTTATGTCCGTTTGCGGGTGTTAAATTGTCTTCCTACCAAATTTCATCAAAATGTTTTCAGCAGCTCAGCATTTCCCATGCAAACTTTCATCCCCCATTTCACCGCCTTAGATTTTAGAAAAAAAACGCCTATGTTCATCCCAGGATGTCAAACTATATCCGTACCTTATTTCATCAAAATCGGTTCAGCAATTTAGGCGTGAAAGCCGGACAGGCAGACAGACTTTTGGCTTTACGAGTATATACTTATTAGTATGGATAGTAGATATAATTATTCTTGCAAGGATCTCTTTCAGTCGGTATGGCTATAGAAACCTTTATATAAAACAAAACATTCACTTTCAAAATAACTTCTAGATACATACTAAGTAAATATATGTATATATGAATAAAACAAAATTATGAGTTTACATTACTCTGTACAACGAACATCTCCATAAAACGAAATATTTCCAGGTCAAAATGTGTCCAACTACAGAACATTTTATTTTCTATACGGAAAAATTCTACAAAATAAAGTTGCTAGGAATTCGTTTATTCTAATCACTTATAACTTGTTTAACTTCTCTGTAAACTGGAATTTCTATATAACGAATGAATATAATATAGTACTTACAGCGAATCTAAGATTTCCAATCGGTGGTTTCCCGTATGGAATGCCTAAGAAAGATTGAAAGCAATCTGTTTGAAATCCCTCTGACCACACACCTTCCAAGCAGCTTCCTTTGGAGAGACACACAACTGGAGCATGAATGTGCTTCGAACAATCGGCTTTCACGCCAGAAAGTGCGGCAAACAAAATGAATAGTGTAACTACTCCTGGACCCGCCATCGCAATTAAGAACTCCTAAGCGGAACTGAATCTGAAAATAAGTATTCAAGAAAAACATTACTTAACACGAGCGACGCCAAACACTTTAATATTAAAAACAGATTTGAAAGTTTCATTAATATAAAACAATTTTTTCATGAAATTCACAAAACTCTATGAATTCAAAAGTTTCTCACTTTCAATAGAAAACGTTTCGCTCTTGTAAATTAGCTGACACTTATTTCTAAGTGGCTGGCGTCCACCAAAAGCGCGAAGCTAATGAGATTTCCGAGTTGAAGTGCCCTTTACGAAAACTGGCTCATTATTTATAGAGCCGCAACAAAGTAATACAAAAATGTAAGTGTTCTATGGAATTCTTTGCCGCGTAGGCTGCCACCATAACGCGCAGATATACCTTTTAGGTCATTTGCAGCTTTTCCGCCACCTGTTACTTCCGTAATTTGAAGACTTTTAAAACTGGGAAATGAGCATGAATCCCTGCAGGACACGAGTGAACTTTTATTTTTAATCTCCTTATCAAAAAATAAAATATAATTTATCTGAAGAATTGGGGGATTTTCGATTCTTTTAAAGTGAGCTATAAATACATAGCATCGGTAATCTATTTTTTCAAAAAAAGAAAATAAATTAAAAGGAAAGTTAAAAAAGCTAATTTAAAGTTCTAGCTATTGGGCCATGTTTTACATAAAAATGGCATTCGCATACCTATTGAAATAGTTTTAAATTAAAAATTCTTATCGGTTCCGATGGGCGAGCGTCAGTCGTGTCATTAACTTATGCAAAACAAAGTCACGGATGATACATTAGAATTTACATAAAATAGGATGCATTTAGATTCGTGTGCCTTTTAGTTTCCCGTTCATTCATTTCATAGGCCCTAGAAAAAGCAAAGTTCATAAAAACGTATTCCTTAAATACAATAAATCCAATAAAAGTAGCAATAGTTGTTTTTAAATATTTTCCTTAAATAGCTAAAATGTGGCCTTTACAAATCTTTCGAAAACTAGTTTACGGAATTTTAATCTTTTAAATGTGTTTTAAGTTTAATTTCCTAGATGATCATCTGAAAAAAAAGCTCTTTCTACTAAAGAATTTTAAAAATTGAGCAGTATATTTCGATTTTCGTAGTAGAACAATATGAAAAGAATGGAAATCGTTAAAATAATTTTTACAAAAATCTTCAGAAAAATGGTTAAACATTAAAATTAATTTAATATACCTCACAATCAGCTCAACCTCGCTTTATCGATTAAAATTGTTGGTAACCGATTAAAACAATCAATATTCAATTCAAAACATTGGATTTTATTATTTAGACTAAAATATATCTAAATGTTTAAAATTTTTATAATTTTTATTTTAAATCACTGGAACCTAATTTAATTGGCGTCATATAAACCTTTTGATTTCTTTTTGTGTATTTTTAGCACTTTAATCACTTTTCAAATTGAATCACTTTATTTGGATTACTTTATTTTATCAAATGTTTTGCACATTCTTCCTTCACTTCATGAACACCTTTACCCAAAGATTTTTTCTACACATGCCTTAAATATGTCTATTTTGCTAATTTTTAAATTTTCGAAAATCTATAATTTAATGTTTAACTGCTTTGGGATTTATTGCAATATAAAGTTCTCAAATTTCTAGAATGAATACACATTCTTTAATTTTATGCCACTCCATATGAAACGAATTCGGCACGTGTTTCCATCACAGCCATTAAAAACCAAATCGCGTCACACCAAAATACCAAAATGATAACATTTATGATCATAGGCGCTCTTTATATGAGAAGATTTTATATGTTTAAATTTGAGAATGCAAACAACAAAAGTTTAGATCGCATATAACGAAAAACATTTTAACAATCATCGGTCAGTTAAGTAGTTGCAGATCAGGTTATTTTTCTACACAATTTAAATGCAGCCAATCCACACACTTACAACTTATTGCGCCATAAATAACTTTGAAGCTTTGTTATACAATTTTTCCCAAAAAGGTGAATAATTAATTATAGACGGAAATTACATTCGCCGGCAGCTTCACAATTTTAAAATTAAAATAGCCGGCCTTTCCAAAGCCTTTTGGATAAATTGTGTGCCTTAAAGCAGTTTTTGTCGCACAAGTTGTTTACTATTGTTTTCGGAACGAGATATATTTAAGCTCACAGTCACAGATAAGAACGGTTTATAGTAAAAATATTAGCAGTTATTGCTTTGGAATAAACTTGTTCACATTTATCATGTATATCAATGCACGAGTTAACATAACATATTCATAATTAACAATGATTTTAAGTCGATTTCAGCACGTGTCTACCAACTTTAGTCTAAAGAAAGGAAATGAATAAAAATTTATAGGTTCTAAATAATCACTACCTTCTTACGCCTTAGACTGCACAACACTAATTAAAAAAAGAAAAATTAAGACACTTAAATTAAATAATACATTTCACTTCACTAGTTACTTTTGGTAGATTAAATTAACTGGGGCTCATTGAATGTGTCACTACTTTTCAATTTCGCACTAGCCATTTGGTTTAAAACCTAAGCGGCCTGAACGGGACTAAAAGGCTTTTCGCTAGCACTAACTTCTCTTCCAGCAAGCACATGGAGCTTGTCTCTTTGTTTTTTCCATGAGGACTACATAAAAAAAAATAAATTTACCTGATAATCTTGAAACGTGTTGGGACCCGTATGTTAGAAAACCAGTCGAACTAAATTATTTGCACAGCTTTTATTTTACCTCGAACAAATTTTGAATACCGCCAGAAGCTCTGTTTCGCACGATGTTTTATCAACTAAAGTCGTTAGAAAATTTTTTTCCAACAGATCAGTATTTTTCAAGAAATTTGTTCTGTAAAGAGGCGGGCTTTGAGCTCGAAAGAAAGCGACTGTTAAGATCAGTAAGCTGGCAGGCACTTTTATAGACCAAACGCCGGTATGGAACTGATTTCCACGTGCCGTTTGGTTGATTATCCTGCGAGCGGTTGGTATATTTTCAGCGAGCCAAATTATTTACGGCCATTCGATGCCTGAGGCAAGCAGTTAAATGGTGCAAGCAAATATTATTTGATGAAAGAGTGATACATTTCCATTTAGCAAGTGGAACGCATGCATTGTTTTATCTCTAAAGTTCAATTCATTACTCTTGATTTTTTGATATTTTTCGGTTTTTTTTTTCTTTTTCAATTAATGGGAACTGCAAGTTAGCTGAGACTTTTAATTCTGAAGAGGAACATTATGTGTATGTATGATTATTTTAAAATTCTAAACAGCTAGTGATTACCCCAAATACTTGAGATTATAAAGAAAAAAATGGGTTTGATAACAAGAGTGATTTAATTGATGAGAACGATAGTGTGAAGTACGTAATGGTGGCTCTACTTTTTGTTTATTTAGTTTTTTTTCGGAATCCACCTGTAGTACATAATGTGGAATAATTGACGTCAAAAACTGGCTACATGAATATAATCTTTGATCCAAATTTGATAATAACTTTAAAACCAAAATCAATATATTTTAGTCTTGGGGGATGTCCAATTATTTTCAACCAGAGAGGTTGGTTGAACACATTTTATTTAAGCTATTCTGCGGAGTATATAATTTCAAAAATGTTTGTACCATCTAAAAAAATTTAAGAAATGTAGTTTTTGGAGTTTTTAATTAGTTTGGAAATATCGAACAAAATTTGTACAACTTCTTTATACTTCTACTAAAATTCAAAAAGACAGACTTTGAGTTTTACGATAAGAAAGCATGAAGAACAACTTTTTAAATTATGTACATGAAGGTATTTTTATCGATACAAAGGTAAAAAATTAAATTTTCCATTTACATCAACTCCTTTTATCAAAATCCATTCGAAAAATTGAATTTGGATTTGCACTTATTAGTTGAGAAGTAACAATTTTCTTTAGTTGTGTATTTAGTCATTTACATATACATATGTACACACATTTCCGCCATCTCAAACCAAAAATAAATAAAAGTTTTGCATCTCAGCCTGAATCAATGCAATTTTTCCAAACATGGCTATAATTTTAAGTATGTAGTGCTGTTGCTTTTATTTATTTAAAGTGAATAGAAATATTAGACGTTCATATATTTAAAACTTAAAAATTGCTCCAAAATATTTTGTACACGTTAAATCAATATTTGCATTCAAAAGACCACTTACGACCTAGGTACCTAAGTCCTCAATCCTAACTTTTGTATTCACGTTTGATATCAATACCTTCAATTTATTTTCCAAAACGTGACTACATCGTATTTGTAAAACTTAAGGTTTAAAGAAAAAATTAATTTATTATTCTATTATACATTAGGAACCTGGTGTGAAAATATGACTTTGCCAATGGCACAAAACTAGAACACTGATTTGTAAATGAATTGCTCAGCTACAAAAAATTCAAAACATTTTTTCAAATAAATATGTTTTTGTTGTTTTCCTTTATTTGTACAGTGTGTGAAGGTATTTACGAGTTTTTGTTTTTCAACATAATTTACGAAATCTAGATAATTGGCAGATAAATATTTGATTTATGGACAGGAGGAAATGATTGTGATCTTAATGAATAGTTAACATTTTTTTCGGTTATGTAAAAGGTATGATTAACTGCTAAAAAATCATAATCAAAAATAATAGTTAACTTCTTATATAAAATAACAAAATATTTATGGGATAATAAAAGTAAGATTAAAGTAAGTTTGGGTTCGAGGAAGATTTCATTGAGCAATTAAGTGTTGCTTTCAGGTTTATTAGTCTTTTGTCTAATATCTTTCATCTAAATACATATATATGTACGAACGAAACTTAAATGTTCGCTTGAAATTGTGTTTTCATCACAAGGAAGTTGTCATATTTTACTTTATTTCAAAAGTTTTAATAAATGAAAAATACATAGGAAAAAATATTTACAGCAAGCGTAATCAATGTAGCTATGTATATGCAAATTTTAAGTAAAATGTTGCACTGAAAGAAATTTCTTGCCTATATTCTGGGAGAACTTAAGCGTACGTTCGATGGACTATATATCAAAACTTAACGAAATTTTGTCAAATATGGAAGAAAATATAAAGCCCTTGCTTCTATTTTATAGTTACCCGGATTATAAATTCTAGACACCTCTAATAATAAAAGAGTAGCCTAGTCATTATGGACGTTTGGAACTAAGTATATGATGCTCACAGCGACTATAAACTCTTGTTGTTATGACAAAAATTGTAATCCCTACATCCTTAAATCTAGTCCATCGCCTAAATTTCTGAAAATGCTATGGCCGATCCGACTAAAATATGTGTATGGGTACTTCGAAATAATAAATAAATAATAGGGCCTTGAAACCATATGATGTTTACTGCGAACTGCGACTACGAAATATGGTTGCTGCGACTATAGTAGTATTACCTGCTACATCCCTAAGGTCTAGTTATTTTCACCCCATTTGTACAGGTTTGTGAACACTTAATTTAAATATATTGACGTTTGGACCATTTACCATAGAAAAGACTATTGCAACAATATTGTGACTACAAAATACAGTGACTGCGACCAGAATTATGCCTATTTTGTCCTTAAAATCAAGCCTGTTTAATTAAATTTGTAAAATATAACCACTTTATAGTCAGACCAACTTAAGGGGGCAATCGCTTTCAAAAGTGAACAAAAATCGATTTTTTTTTTTTACATAAAAGTGTTCCTTAACATTATAGAAATCATCTCCCAAAACCGTTTTGAAAAATTAGGATGGCTGATTAGTGGTAATAAACCCAAATAAATTATCTATACACGGTTTTACAAGTAAAAATTATTGTAAGAAAACTTTAAACGCGATTTTCTCAAAACTACTTTTTTTTAACTCGTACACACCATATCTCAAGTTCTACTCAATGGAATTAAAAAAAATCAAAGAGCATATGATTCGTTGACATAAATACTAGGTCCTAAACCTATAAAAATGCATAAAAGTACCCCTTGTTTTTTTTGAATTTATCTTTTCCCGGAAGTCCAATTTATCTTTTCCAAAGTGATGCGTACCATCTAAAATGAGACTTTTGCAACACACCCTCTGCCGCCGCCAAAACTTACTAAAAAGTAAAAAAAAAAATATTGTTGTATTCTTCAATATTCAAAGAATAGTGCCCAAAACGAATTTTTTAAATAAATATAATAGTTTTTTCAAAAAAAATTCTTGAAAATGTGCTTTTTTTCTCAGTTATGAAAGCGATTGCCCCCTTAAATAAAATTTTGCTTATTTTCACTGATGCTCCCTGAAATTTAAAAAAGTTAAAACATTTCTAAGCATTTCATTATATGGTGTATTTATTGCATATGTATACACAAATATTTCCAAACCTACTTAATTCATATTTAGATGTAACTTAATAATGTACGTCAGATTTCAATTTCTAAATAACTTATCGACGTGGCTCACGCTGATGCAATTTACCATCATTATTTTTGTATAGTTAAATGATCCTGAAATATTCTCAATTCTAACTTCTATGTGGTCAAGGGATTCTTAAATATGGATGCAAATTTTATTAGTAAGCGTACTTCACTAATTTTCTGGAGATGTGGTTTGCGCTCAAAATTCTCGCATCTATCTCAGGGATGCCAGAACTATAACTATAGGTACTAAATTCTAATACTATATTGCAAAAAAAAAGTATAGATTTCAAGACTATTTTATTGACCATGCAAATTCATACAAATTTTTCTCAGTGCGTATTTTATATAAAACTACCCAAAGTTACGTTTACCTCTTATCATAACTAAAGAGTATATATGTATATGTATAAGCAATTAATAACAGAGGAAGAAAATAATCTCTACAGTTCTTTAGCATCACATTATATTTTAATATTAATAAGAGCGCACACTAGGGAAAAAACTCCAATGTCTACTTTCTAATCAACTCTTAATTTTATGCGAGATGCAACTTGCTGTCGTCCCTGACTCAGGTTATACTTAACAATTTTTGCGAATGTACTTCCTTTAACGAAAAAAAAATTTAAATAATTTACTCTGAGATTTTCGCGAGGTAGTGTCAGAACAAACTTATTGTGAAGAACCGACTGACTGCAACTTTTTGTATACTTTCAAGTTCTCATATTATAGTCGGGCATTATAAAAAAAAAATTAACAAAATATAAAACATGATTCGAAGGAAAAATGCGACCATGATTCAACTGAAAATGAATTGAATAAAATTTATAAAATATTCTGTGAGAGACATCAATAAAGCGGCTCTTTATTTTTAGGTACATATATTTAATTGAAGCAACATTTTTACTTACCTTCCTATTTTTGCATTCATGTTTATAAGCCGTTTACTCTATTTTTTTTTTTTAATTACTTAGTGCTTAACTTTTTGTAGATAGCATTTTGTACTATTTTGTTTTTGGATTATGAAGTTAATTGCACTACAAACAAATTACATAAAAAAAAGTTTTTTTTTTTAATTACATAGTTATATATTTTTATTTTTAAGATGCAATAATCAAAAGAACCCGAAGGATATTAGGAACACGGATTTTGCTTTTAACAATATTTATTGTTTTTGCTTTGAGTTCATATCATAATTATTTGCTTATTTACAAGGTTATGTCTTTATGTCTTTAAACCTCTACAAGGAAGATTTTTGTATAGCTTAAAGTAATGGGTTCAAGTTTTATTTGTTTACTTGTTTATTTATTTTTTATCGACAGCTATTCAGTAAGTATGAAAAAATTGGAGAAACAATTAGTAGTTAAGAAGTTTGAAGTTTGGCTAGCGCCGGACACATAAAGTTGAAATAAAATTGAAATTAAATACCAAAACAAAATTTCAATCTGTATTTTACTCTTAAAATTAAATCAAGGAAGTTCATCAATCACTTAAATGAAAAGTAACTATGTAATTATGTATATTAAATTTTTTTAAATATTATTATATAAATAATATTTAAAAAATATTAAATATCCTTGAATTCGAAGCAATAAACGAAAGCGGCTTCAAATTGATCCCAAATTAATATTTTGTTGTATTTTGTAATATTTGGAACAACATTTAAAATAAAAAATGTTTACAACGGTTAGAAAATATTAAAGAAAAATTCTTTTTTTATCACGCGTTAGAAAATTGTGTTTTGTTTTTGTTATGGAATTTAATTAATGCCAGAGATAATATGTATTACATTTGTTTTCATATCTTAGCCACGCGATTCAAAAGTTATTTACTCAAGCGCAGCACGCAAAAAAAAATACCAAAACACAATAAAATTTACTTTATAAAATTGAGGTTTTTCACCTCCGAAGAGCGCCATATCTCATTTAATAAAAATGCATTCCACCTTGTTAAGTGTGGTGCACACGCACGTCGCGTTAGTGTTGATAGCACGATAACGCTTTTGGTGACACATTTCAGATGCATTCATTCACCATGCCCTCATTTCCGCCGGGATATCTGGATCGGGTTGTCTGAAGAACCAATTTATAATAGTGACCCAAATTCAGACTCTTGTGCCCTTATTACTTAATTGTGGGGAAAGATAAAGGATGACCTTTAAGGATGCTCAGGCAATTTAGTATCACTAATTTAATTTAAATGCACTGAAAGCGCATACTTTATCGCTGCAGCCGCTTAATAAAGTTGCAAATATGTTGATCTGAAATACTGCCCTACTTATCAACTTAAATATTACGCGACAGTCATTCAAGGTTTAATACAAAGTTCCACGGATAACTTCTATTAACCTTTATTTTTTAAAAAGGGCCTAAATACAATCTTTCGTACCTTAACTCTTTTCTTCTTGAAAACGAGAGCTGTTTGAGCATTTTTATTCACGAATTCATTATCTAGCGAAAAGTCCTACAGAACTGATCTATTGTATTTCGTGACGAATGATCGACAATTTTATATTAAGAGAATAACTTAAATGTTTCCAGTTTTTTAAAATTTTAAATGGTATATATGATAAATTGGAGAGTTGGATTATACAAGATAAATTTATAGTAAAATGTATGATATAATTTCGAATGTATTATAAAAGTAAAACACAAAGCATTGAATCGCTTCTTTAGGTCAACACTGAATGAAATAACACACAATAAGAAGCTTTAAAAGCTCCGATAATGTCTCAATTTCCATATTTGTATATTTTATAAGCGGCCACAGTTGATCTCACTCTATTTTTAATTTTAATAGGTACTTAATTACTTAATTAATATTAAGTTAATTACCTATACTTTTATACATATTCGTTTTTTATTTAACGACATGAAAAATAATGAATTTCTTATTCATTATGCAGATGTTAAGTAAATTACATAAGCATTCATTAATATTTTTTTTTATTTAGATATCAGCAAAATCAGGTTTTGACACGCGACGGTTTTTTTTGTTTTTTTTTTTGCTTATCAAACTACAATTTATGTTTTATGTTTATTGTTTACCACGAAATAGTTGCTAAATAGAATTGATTTATTTTTTATTGGACAATTGTTTTATCCATACTAAATTACCCATAAAAATATAATAGTAATATTAGTACAGTAGAGTCGCGATAGTGTGAACATTCGGTCCAGTGAAAAATCCGATGGAGTGAACAGCAAAAATTTTACATTAATTACTCTATAGAGTGAATAGCCTTTTATTTTCAACACTCGAAATAATGAACAGTTTACAGGAAAATTCTCAATATGGCAAAATGCAAAGGCAAAAACACTCACGCACATGCTAGCTTGTGTGAGATTCACTTAGTATCCCCAAAGTAAAGAGAACTACATATACACGCTCAAAAATATTGGTAGAATGTATGTTTACTTTGGGGTTTTAGAGACAATTCAAACGCATATTCTATAGTTTTAAGTGTGTAGGCTTCTGTGCATTCAGAGATTATTAGTTTTTTAGCCTGAGCTCATCTGATGAAGTTGCATAGTTATGTTCCTTTTTTTGTGCTGTTAATCTTTTTGATATTTTTTTGTATTTTCACCATGAATAGGCGTAAGTTTTTGCCTTTAAATGTGAAGGCAAAAATAATTCAAGAACTAAACAGTGGTGCAACTGTAACTTCGTTATCTAAACGCTATGGTATAGCTAAATCAACTGTTTGTGCGATAAAAAATAAAAAGAGAGAGATTTTACAAAGTGTAAATAACGCCTCAGTTCCATCAAAACGGTTTACGTTAAGAAAAGGAGAGTTGCCTAGAATGGAAAAAGCACTTTTTAAATGGATCAGAAGACAGAGAGAAAAACACTTTCCAGTTACTGCCCAAATGATTTTGGCCCTAAGAAAATTGAGGATAAGGCTGCTCGTATGTATGCTGAAAAAAATAAAGTGCAAAGAAAAGTCACAGACTATTTCCAAAGAGAACTATAAGTAATAATTATAGATACCTATACGTTTGTACGGATTTATGACGGATGAGGTACTATCCTTCATAAATTCGTATACCTATTTACCTAAATGTTTATTCCCAAGAACTTGGATTTTATTTTTAATATATATTATTTAAAAAGCAAGGTATTTTTGTTATTTATAAGATTTTTTACTATGTACTTCTTACTTATTTAACACATCCAACATATCCTCTCGAAAAAGTGAACACCCTTGGTTTTTTTGTGTTCACTATATCGCGACTCTACTGTATAAGAAATTTTAACACCTCTTTTAGCATAATCAATTCATAATTAATGGAAGCTTTGTTATGTTGTCGGTTAACCATAAATATGGGATTACAGATTCGATGTTTCATACTTACTCTTACTCTTTTTAATATTAAGTTTCCTTGCCTTATTAGTATCCAACTTTCAATTTTCCTAAAGTCGAAAAAAACACCTAAGATATGTATATTTATTGATATTCTTGTGTAAAACACAATTCGTTTAAATAAACTCGTTCAATAAGTTAAGACAACTTTCTACATGTACATATATATTACATATATGTATGCTATTCGCGAAACATTTCTAATATCGATATGCTTAATATAACAACGGTCGGTATACATACATGGTTCAAAAGTCCATAATTGTGGAGCATTCCGTACCTATAAATGTATTTCTAAAATAAAGGAAACCGATTCATTGAAAAAATATTTTTCAAATTTTAATTAAAACACATGTTTAACAAAAGAGGTCGATTTATTCAATCATTTTAAAAGTCATTCATAGAAAAATACATAGTTCTTTTGAGATACAAAAAGATATTTTGTTGGTTTTCTTTCCTAAAAACCCACATGACAAATGACAATCCAAAAATATTCACAAAATAATATCTAACTCGCTCTGTAAGAAAATCGTAGCATCTAAAACAATGATATTCAAACTTTGGTCTTTGCAACAACACTAATCTAATCTTAAGAAATATTTACTTAAATAGGAGACAATGTTGCCCGCTGTTCCTCCGTTAGTTCAGGATGCCAGACGTCGACTATAAGCACCAATCGTACACTGGTTCCATTATGCCACACTTCATGTTCAAAGCTATCATCGAAAATTAGAAACTTTCCCTCCTCCCATGTCCTACGTATAGAATATATAAGATGCTTTTAATTAAAAAAGATTTATATTAAAAATATTACCTCTCCTCTTGAGCAACTCTAATTTTTGTTCCGGGAGGCACTTTCAATCCCAAGTGAGCTCTAATTCGGCAGTTGGTTGGACCACAATGGGGCCAAACATGGGTGTTGGGATGCATTACGCTAAATTTAGTCTGTCCACGTTTGCAAAAGCGAGCAGCTGGAAACATTTCTATTATTCCACAAGTGGTTGGAGTTTTAGCGCAATTTTTGGTATTTTTATTGCCTCTAGCAAAAAGTTCAAATTGCTTCCAATCCCCAAAATCTCTGAGGCTTTCAGCTTCTTCAACAAAAAAACCTTTCTGGTTAAGAGCTGCCAGGCCTTCGTTTCTTATTTTCTCCCAGTTTTTTTCAAGCTGTTCTAAAAATGACTTATATCCGGTTTCTTCCTTGGTCCAAAAAGGTTGAGCTTTTATATTTTCAACGTTGTACAAGGATCGTTGATATTCAGATAGGAACAATTTTTTCTTAGCACCTTCTTGATAGATCTGCCTTGCTTCCTCTGAGCGACCAAGACGTTGCAGAGCATCTCCTAAATGGAAGTAAAATCTTCCATCTTGCGTACCCTCATCTCTCGATTTGATTCCGTTCCATAAAAATTTTACTGCTGTTTCATAATCTTCGTTTAAGTTCTTTATAACAAACCCGAAATGTACTTGGGCAAACCCATTATTGGGCCACCGAAGCAAAGTTTCGTTTAAAACAGCCTTTGCTTCTGCAAAACTGTGATAATTAGATTTCTTACTTTAAGAAAAAAGGGCGACATAAAATTGCTTACCGATTGAGGAGTAGATAAGTCACAGACAATTGGTTTCGATGGCGGGGATCTTGTGGGAAACGCTTTATGAGTGAGTGATGAATTGAGACGGCTTGCAAATGTAATCCTGAAATAGTAGAACTTTGCAAATATTTGTTAAAAAATTTATTAGAGTCGACAAACCTCGGAATCTCATTCTATCAATGCAACGTTCGGAAACTTCAAGATAAAGATCATCATCTATTTTTTCATCCAGTGCCAAAAATCGTTTGTAAGCCCATATAGACTCTAGCAGGATTTGGTTACTTTTAAACTCCTCGGATAACCTATCAAGAGCCTTTGCTTTGCCGTATAGCGCTCCAGGAACATCAGGATATTTAAGGGAAAGGGACTCAAAGATTCTCAGGGCGGATTGTAAGTTCTTTGATTAAATTTGTCGCAAAAACCATAGCGCAAGTAGCGACGACAATTTATGTTAAAATAAAACCACACAGGAACAATGTTAACAGACGTAGGCAAGTTGTTAAATTGGGACAGTAGCGCACACAACAAATGCAAAAATTAAAATGAAAAAAACGCAATTAGTAAAACCAAAGGCACACATGAAAAATGTTTCTGCGATATAGCTCTCAAACCAAAATGTGGGTGGAGGTTGGAGAGCTAAATCGGAGACTTTATACGTCTTTTCAGCACTTAGCAACTACGTTTTAAGAAAAATCACAGAAAATGCAACTTTTAAGATACGTTAAATCCTTGAAATTGAATGGGATAAAAACTTAAGAGTTTAACTAAAAATAAACTATAAACACATGGGAAGACTAATCAATCATTGGAAATCAAACTGCCGAAGACATTTAGAAAAACAGAAAATTATTTACGTAGAATATTTTGTGCTTAACATATGGCTTACATTATGGAGCATATCCTCATTTGCTCGCCTCAACTCCTCTTCGATCAATTCATCCTCGCTGTAACTTTGAGGACCACCCCCTTGCCTAGATTTTATTTCTAAAAATCAAATTAAGGTTAGTGAAGTGTTGTTCACATGTATAAATATACAAATATCAGTTGTTTTTTAAATACATATTTTCTACTAACATTATATCAGATTAAAAGGACTTATACATATAATGATATATTTTCGAATATTTCGATCACTGTAATGTGTATACTTAATAATTTTATTTAAAAAAATAAATGTTTTCCTACGAATGAACATTTTTAAAACATTAAAATTACTATTGATACGGCGAGATCGCATTCTTACACTAATACAATTTGCATTTTAAATTAAATATGAAATAACTATGTATTATGCTAAACTTTCACTTGGACATGCAAAAAACTAATTTGTAGACCTTTTCGTAAGAAAAAATGTCTATAGCAATATCAATCAGTTCAACTGGATAAATAAAATAAAATTTAATCGGCGCCTAAAAATATACGAAATGGTACATTAGGTTTCGTACATGTCCATACCCTAGACTAGAGAATACCAAATAATTACTTGTCCACGAATTATCCTCGTCTACATCTTCTTCTTCCTCACTATCATATTGCCTTTCTGGAAGTTTTCCGTACTTTGCTTCTAATCGTTTCATAAGATCATCATCATCGTCATCAATCTCAGATATTTCCTCTTCCTCCGATCCCAATTCCTCCTCATCAACTTCTTCCTCTTCTTCACCTTCACTGAATTCCTCAACATCTTCGCCCTCATATCCTTCGCTACTTTCAGACTTAACTAAAGTACCTTTTTTAACATCTTCGCTCACAGGATCTCGACTTTTAATTGGATTTACCACTGGATGTGCAGCTATAATCGATGGTCCTTCTACTTCTGAGCTTACTCTTGGAATTTCTTTTCTCGGTGATATATCTTCTATTTTCGGCTTTATCTCCTCTATAGTCTGTTTAATTTCTTGTATCTTTGGCTGCGTTTCTTCAATCTTGGGTTTAATGTCTTCCATTTTAGCCCTTAGTTCTTCAATTCCACTGGATTTCGTGTTTTCACTTCCCTTTTGGCGATGCATAGCATTTAATTGCTCAAATGTTTCAGGGACATACTTCTCAATCACAACTTCTTCTTCACAGTACTCTACAACTTCATCTTCCTCCAGCTCTTCCTCAAGACATTCCTCCTCAATGTCTACTTATTTGAATAAAAAATAAATCAATTAAATAAAACACTCAAAGTGACTTGAACAACCATCAGGTTCCTCATCGTCAGGCGGAATAGGTTCTTCTGCACTAATCATTGTGAGGCGTCTCCTCATGGAAATCGCTGGATCTTCTCGTTTTGCTTTTATAGGAGGGGAGTCATTTTATAAATACATTTTTCACGAATGAATAGTTAATCGACACCAAAATCCACTCAGAAGCATTTAGAAAACATCGAGCTTAAGAGCTACATTACAACGAAATATTAAGAAAGTGCAAAATCATATCGTTCACAAATATTAAAGTTCTGCTCACATGCCGAACATGCAGAGCATCGGATTATTAGCATTAAAGTACATGAAAATACCAAAAGTTGTGAGTAGAGAGAGTAAAAGCGTATTAAACAACAAAAATACAGTGAAACTACGAAATGTGGCAACTCACATGTGTCTGTATTTTTTATTAAAACCAGGCGAGCCACAAAGGCTAGCGCAACACCGACGAACACCTTAAGAGTAACTGGAATATTTAAAGAAAACAATCTAATTTTGCACTTTCTTTAACAATTTTGTAACAATTATCATACAGTGATCGTACAGATAAGATAGGTATTTGGGAATTTCTAAGAGTAATATACAAAATGTATGAAATGCCTTTTGTTTCGGGAATCACTTACTTGATGACGATTCAGGCTGTTCTTCCTCCTGCACTACAGCAGGACTTTGTTCTTTTCCTTGTTTGGCTTTTTGTTCCAGATGAACCTGTTCATCAGCATCATTATCCACGACATTTTCTAATGACTCAAAGTCATCGTCATCCTTAAATAAATAAAAAATAGGGTATAACTAAATAATACTTTCACATATAGATTCTCAATTTAAATTAAGGGCCCTATTATAGTTAGCGAATCGAATGTTCGCCGTGAGTCGAACTCACTGGAGAGTTCATGCAGTCGTCGTATTACGGGAGGCGGAACACTCGATTGAGTGTTTCGTAGTCACTGAAAATTTGTTTGGTCTGGTTTTCACATAATGAATGAGATTTTAGCGAATATTCGCCAGACATTTCAGACGAATGAGATTTTAGCGAATGACATGACATGACATTTCAGGCGAATGAGATTTGTTCGACTCGCTAACCCTAATAGGGGTGTAAAATGGAACTCGGCAACTTTATTTTTATTAATAGGCTTTTGAACCAATAACATTCAATCAATAGTTTATTGAAAAGCCAAAAGATTCTACTTACATTAATTTCACTATAATTTTGGAACCACAAAACTTATTTAAATGAAAACAATTGTATACAACTGTGAAAACATGGGAACAAATTGATATACAACTGTCAAAACACGATCGGAATTGATTCAATTGTTCGTTTGTTTCTTTTTTTTTCAAAAGGAATAAATGGATCGATTTGCAAGACCAAACACGTATCTATTGTGGGTAGAATGAAACATAGACTGAATTTAGAAAAAGTGACGATCTGGAAGATATTTTTCTCTACAATAAATATAGCATGAATAAAACTTAAATACAAAAATTATTTGTAATCTAGAAACAACTAAAGGAAAAACCATCTTTGCAATTTGTGGGGACAGTCCTATCTTCGTGATATTTTTTATCTTCATTCTTTGCAGTTGTAGCCCTCAAATAGGGACAAAGGTCTCCGTATATGTATATAAAATTTCATTTTACCCACAAAAATACATTAACACTATTTACATTTATCTTTCTTCGATTTCCTCATAATACATTTTAATCTTTGTCAACATCTTTTAACTCTGTCACTTTTAGTTTATCTGATTGCCTATTTAAAATTATTTTTTTTAAATTAATAAATTCATTAATTATAATTGATTAATAATTAAATAATTTGTGAGAGAGATCACTTCCACTAAATGTATCAGAAGGAATCAAATAAATTGTTGATTTCAAATTGCTTACGTATTAATTAATGCCCTATGAAAATTGAAGTTCATACAACTTTTCGTAGCATTTTTAGAAATAAATTATAACATTTACAAAATAGTTTTCCAAGAAAAATAAATGCCTGCGTACGCCAGTAGAAACAATTTTACCATCCTCGCCTATATTTTTCCTTTGATAATTTTAATTTTTACCCAAAGGTAGATAGCACTTTTATCTACAACTTAACATATCAGCTACATATGCATCTTTAATCTGATGAAACATAAGTTCCAAATGGACGAATTCAAATAAGCTTAACTAAAAATTTAATTCTATGTGCAATTTTAAGAAATTACACGTATAGTAATTAACCAAAACACATAATTTTACTTACCTTTTTACTTGCATTTTCAGATTTAGTATTATCGTCGGTTTTTTTATTGATTAAAGCACTAGAAATGTTTTCATACAAGTCGTAAAGCTCATCAACTTGTTCTTTTAATTTGTTTTGATTAGTGGTTTTCTTTACCTATTGTAAGAAGCAATTAGTTACAAGCAAAATATTAGTATCTGGTAATAAATTGCGAAACTCAGATCATTACTTTTGGTACTAATAAAAAACTTACTTCATCGTAAGGATCCTCTTCTTGATTCAATGCAGGCTCTTCTGTTGATGGCGACGTGTTTTCCTCATTATCATCGTCGTCCGCATCATCAGTGGCTTCTATTGTGTCTTCTGAATCCCCAAATCCCTCATCTTCGTCATCATCATCTTCTTCAGGTTCTTTATCTACCTCTCGTTTACTTCTTGTATAAGAGTATTCCTCAGATGGTGGACCGTCATCTTCACCGTCATCTTCTTCATTTTCATCGTCGTCGTCATCATCATTAGCAACTTCTTGATTCTCTTCTTCTTCTACTACTTCTTCACTTTGCTCTTTATCATCGTCGTCGGCATCTTCAGTAGCATCGGCTTCTTCCTCATGGTCATCATGCTCTTCATGTTCCTCATGAGCCTCATGATCTTCATGTTCATCATGTTCTTCATCTTCATCTATCTCAGAATGATCTTCCTCCTCTTCAAATGGTTCAGCGTCGTGATCTTCCAACTCAGCAGGAATCTTATCATGGTGATCATCGTGCGACTGCCTATGCTCATCAACCCAACCTTCAAAATACTCAGAATATCTTGATTCAGACAACGGAGTATCCACTACAAAAAAATGCTCATTACTTTTCGAATAAACAAATTAAAAGTATGTAATTACAATCAGAAAGCCCACGATTTTCAATAATAATTAACCCTATGAGACCGAGAAGTATTGCCAGCAAGGAAAAGAAGAATATCTTCGCGCACCAATGTCCACCGGTGGAGTGATCTGCTTGGATGTGCAAGTGGATATCATCTGCGCCCATTTTAGTGTCATGAACTCCATGGTGGGATTCCTTCACTTCTTCGTCCTCTGTTTAATAGACGAATGGAAACTGTTAGAAGCTATTCTAGGGGGTAAGTGGCAAACACATGTAGCAGGCTACCTTTAAAACTTATTTTGCCAACTGTTATTTCAACCTCTGACTTGCTGTCGAGAGAATCTATCAAACACAAAAGACGTTAGGAACTATAACGTTAAACTTAGCTCTTTTATTTATTATATTATTTACAGTTACATAAATTCACACTTACACTTGGTAGGTTCCTTACCAATCATGTCCTCTATCGATTTTGATGAGTTATGCAAACTAATGGAATTTTTGCAACGGCCCTCGGTTCCCGAAAAAATAAAGGTTAAATTATATCCTGTCTCAAGTACTGATGATGTCGATTCAGTAAGCAAAGGGGCCGTGCTCCATGGTCCAGCGATTGTTTAGCGTTTAGCATACCGTGAGTTTAATGCTACTCACAATATATGTATGTATATAAACTAAAAACAAATAATAAAAAGTACATGGCGGGAAGATTGGACCTAAGGTATTTTGCACTCTAAGCGAGCGGTCTCCACCACTGGACTACAACTCCTTTGGTTACCGTATCCCAACAGCAGTACTTGTGCTGTGCGATATACATACTTTAATCGCAACTGTCCCGAAAACCAAGGACCGTTGCAAAATATCCATTAGCCTTGGGTTCTAAGGAGACCAACTTTACAATATATGTGAATCTCATTCAAATCGATTAAGGACTTGATTGGTAGTACGCTTGTTAGATTAAGTTTACAACAGATTCACACATGGACAGTCTAATCAAAGGTGCGTGCGAAACTCTTCATATGCCATGCTCACTCACTGCATAAGCTAGCTTCAGGTCATGGTCATTAATTAATTATAAAGGTAACGACCCTGATTAGCACTTGAGTAATTAGTGGACAACAAAAAGCCTGCGCATATGGCAGATTTATTAAGAACCGAACTGCGCCTCATTTCGATCCCCACTTTCAAAGTAAGACAACGCTGTCGGCAAGACCCGTTTCGCACCCACCAAGAGCTATTTTTCGGCACTCTGCGTTTTTGAGATAAGTGTAATGTATATGAAAAAACAATAGTTCTCCCCTCCACATATTTACCACAAGTTTAATGACCGGCTTATTTTCTTATACATTTTCTTTAGTTCTTCATGGTACATTAAAAACTTTTGCCACAAAATTACCTTATTACGGCCAGCAAAACTCCTAACGAATGCAAGTTTTCCCATTGAAATATTTTAAATAAATAAATCAACACAGAAAGCACGCGGAATTGACTAAATGTGCAATTTATTTCCTTTATTTTACGAAACAAAAAAGAAACAAAAGCCGCAGAATAATATTGGAAGGCAGCCAAGCCGGCAAATTGCTACCAAGAAAATTTACAAGATGAAAACAATACTCAGAAAAGTCGAATTAAGTAGATATTCGTATTTAGTGAAATCACTTTACCCAATGTGGCCGTAAACAAAGAAGGACTCGACACTTTCCAAATATTAGAAATTAGCAAACTCATCACGAGGAGATTCACTGAACTGGGGCTATTTTTGTGCATACTTTTCTGCTACGAATTTTAACATGAAGCGACATTTAAAAATTGTTCGAAGTACAAAGAGGTGGCTTACGAACGACATGAATATTTTTAATCTATTATAATTGAAACTACACTCCCAGATGACACAGTTGGCATATAGTTATTGGCCGTAAAATTATATTTTATTTATTAATAGACATATGGAAAAATAGACAATATTACCATCAAAAATTCCGAGTAACTTTAAAGATTTTTCAAGAGATCTGCGTTGGAAAACAGTAAAATATAAACAGAACGGTTGTAATTAAACGCTGCCCATTTAAAGTAGATTTCTTAATTATTCATATATGTACATAGAAGATCAGAAAATAAACACGACACAAAATATTATTTCTAAGTGGATTTGCATTGAGAAATTATACTGCGAAATAAACAATAAAAAGATGCTTTTGATCCAATGACTGGACTAAAAAGCCACCTTGATATTTTGTTTTATTATACGCAAGAGTTAACTGGATTGAAAAAATTATTTTTTGTGTTTAAACGAAAAAATAAATTAAAATAAAAGGATCATAAGATAAACTGCTTTAGTGACTTTTCTGAAATTGTTAAGAATTTGTGAGAAGTCGAATGATCCACAGTTTCGACACTTCACAATCTCTGGAGAACATTGGAACGAAACTCCATTGGCCCAATTTACTTTAAAGGCTTATCATGTCTTAAGGATGAGGATTCGGGAGTCGATTAAGCAATTAGTGTAAAGTTCGAAGAATCTACTATTGAATAAGGTTACATTTGCGTCTATAAGTGAGTAGAGACATCAAAAAGTATGAACACTTTTCAATATCTTTTTTTTTTAATAACTACATTTTACCCTTTACTTTTGCTCATAACATATCAGCTCTTCGCAGTACGTCGTAACTATCATAAACCAATTTATATAAAAACATGTATTCCAGATTATCTATTAGTGTCACAGAATAGTAGTGAATACTATCAAATAATATTAATATAAGCGAATCAAATTATTTTTTAATATAAGCGAATCAAATTATTTTGTAATATAAGCGAATGAAATTATTTTGCATCTTCTTCCCCAGGTATTCTATGCAAACCCACTTTTGTGTGTTTTAACACGATTTGATTTGTTTTGCCTTATAAACATCTTTATTTATATTACTTCCCCTTAATATTATTTGTGCTGGTATTATGTGAATTCAGTTTGAATTATAATTGAATATCACTACTACTTATAAATGAGTTGCTTTTCGCGTTGTTACTCTTCTTCTTTAATATGTATCACTGATTGGATTCGAATAGGGTTTTCGCTATTGAATAGCTTGGTCCTTCGGCAAGGTTTAAGACTATAAATAATATATAAACAAAAACATTACATTGTAAATATATCTTAACATATAGTAAAACTCAGCTAAAATGTCACTACTTGCCGTCAATAATAAGAAGGCTTTATTGGATCAACTTGAAATTTTC
Organism: Eutolmus rufibarbis; assembly: GCA_963920795.1. NCBI lineage: Eukaryota > Metazoa > Arthropoda > Insecta > Diptera > Asilidae > Eutolmus > Eutolmus rufibarbis. The sequence goes on from OY987205.1 coordinate 35,910,508, forward strand.
ATAGAATATTTTCAAAATATTATACTTTAAGAAAATACAAAAATCAATTTTTTGCAAAAGCTGATTGCCCCTAAAAACCAGCCATACAATTGATTTTACAATTTTTGCCTGTCTGTCTTACTTACTAAACCAATTTCGAAGAGATTTTGGAAAGTAGATTTTATTGGGCATGATTTAGGCTATATTTATTTCAAACACTTCTTCGTATTTCTTTTGTTTATTCTCTATACAAATTTATACCGCTGCTCCGATTGCAATCAAAATTTGCATGCCTACTCTTCAAATGTTCAACTCAGCGTTTTAAATCAAAATAGCGATTTCGGGGGTATTTTATACCGCAAGCACTCCTCACATTTGCACAAAGATTCTTCATATATTCGGAAAGGTCATAGAAGTAATTAAAATATGTAGCTACAAATAGTTGGCTTAAGGTACTATTCTACTCTAGAGCGTCAAAAAAAGGCCTTTTTCAAACTTTTATTTCTCAGCCGCTTTATTAAGTATTGGGATGAAACTTTCACAAAATGTAAATGGACCCTTTTCATATACAAACAAATTTTTATTTTTGGCATATTATTATTATTATTATTATTAAATAGAGGGCGCCAAAGTTAAGTGTCAAAAAAAAGATGGTTCCATGGCTGCACGTTAATCTCCGAACTAGCATGTCTGAAACAAAAAATTCGAATGGAGTTTTAAAAAGGAAGGTTCCTTACGTGCCAATTCACCACCGTTAGTCAAAAATTCCAACAACAAAAAAAATGTCGAATGTTTGAAAAAAACGTTAGAAAAAAAGACATTTTTGTTACCTTATATCTTCCGCCATTTTTTTTCTTTTATATTTTTATGCAAAAATGTGGTGAATTGGCATACACGACACTTTAATAAACAAAACGCACTAAGGTTTATTGAAACCGGATCAGTAGATCCGGAGATTAACCTGGAGCCAACTTGAAAAATGTCATTTCGAGAAAAACGCGTTTAAAGTTTTGGTAAAGGCCGAGTTCTCTCACGCGGCTATATGTATATAGTGCTATAACTTTTTTTCTAATCCGAATTTCTCTACAAATATTTGAGAGGTCATTTTTGAAGATGTAAGGAATCGAAGAATGCAAAAAAAAAAAATTTCGATTTTGTGAAAACTCTAGAGTAGAATAGTACCTTAAATGAATTAAGCAACAGATCTTTGGTACTGTGGTCATTTTGCATTCATTACACCTTGAATTTTATAATACTTAGTTGGGATACTTGAGAACTATCATATTTAAGTCATACAATAGGTGGCTCGGATAACACCGGGGACGGGAAAGCTAGTTATACATATTTTAGGACATTTTAACCATAGGCAGCCGGTATGCATGTATAAAAAGCTTAAAGTATCGATACTTTTGATCAGATACTTCATTGGTAGCGTAGCGACAACCATCATCCAACCTCCTCCAATCAGGAGATTTAAATTTCTGTAATACAATTTATCGTCGCTACTAAAAAAAATGGTTTGGTTTATTTATTTATGGTCTAATTACGCATATTATTTTTTGTTAAGAAAAGAGTATATAAATAAATTGTGCGCTTGTGCCAAGTACAATTCCTTTTTTATCCTGATAAGAACGTGCCGGCATTTATGCGCAGTTAGACCTCAAATTATTCAACGTCTTTGGCTTCTCGGGATAATTTTCCGTGAAACAATCCGCCCGACAGCCCCCTCAACCGCGTCAACTTTGAATCAAATCTGTGCTCATGTGCAGGTCATTGAATACCAAAATCCCATGGTTAAGTGCCGAGCCAAAAATACCGAATAAAGCGCACACACGGCGGCGGCACATTTTTACTTTCCCTAAATAAATCCGGGCGAGGAGAACCGTGTCTAGTTCGCGCAGGAAGGTGCTCCCCAAGACGAGGATCCTCCGGCCCAGCTTGGGTCAAAGGGCTCGCCCCGTTGGAGCGAAGGGGGCTTCCCGGCTCGAGCCCGGCGGCCCGGTGGGCCAGCGAAGAGCAGAGCGCCGAAAACGAGAGACTGTCCGTCGTCCACCACACTCACTGTATTTTTAGCCACACAGAGGAAGCTCTTGCGAATTTTCGTAATCTCAGAACGAGCTGGGACTAGCGGAGTGCGGCATTTTTAACCTCTTTTTTTCTTCTTATCCTTCCGTTTGCGCGGCTGGACATCCGCCGACATGGTCACTTAACAGCCACTACGCCCTTCACAGGCACACTTCGAGCGAAAATTAGCTGAGCGCCGAGCCCACCAAAAATGAACGCAACGCAGCACAACACGAGCGAACTGCAGCCCGCACCCGGAACGACCGACGAAATACTTTCAAATGAGAGTTGACGTCTGGCGGATCCTGTCCAGCATCCCTGCTGGGGGGAGAAACCGGCTAGAGAAAATCGACTGGTTCGTGTCACAACTGTCGATAATTAAATTCGTTTCGCTTGAAGAGGCATTTTATATAATCAAATTAATTTCTAATTTCATTACCTTTGTAAATTCTAAACACAGATATGTGTTCTAAAAGAAATTTGACAATCAGTTATTTTAAATCTGTTCAATTGGAAAATTCAAAAAATTAGCACAGGCGAGTTAATTCGAATCGAAGTGCCATGTCTGAAGGTCTAAAATGAGAAATGTACTAGAATAAGCGATTTCCGTTTTTTTAAGTTTTACGGATTTACTACGAAGTGGAAGAATTTCGAAGTTTACATTAAAATTGAAATTTGATTTTTGCAGCAGCAGCCGTTACAAAAAAAATAAGCATACATGTAAGAAATTTAAAATATTCCAGTGCTAAATGCACTATTCAAATATTTTTTTAAAATTAAATGTTCTCAACAGATTAAACTACAAATCAAGTTTATTAAATTAACACATATTACACAGAAAACTTAAGGTAATAATCGATTTTATAATAATAAATTTTTTCACGCCACACACAAATTACTGAATTGCTAATGTTTTATGATCAGTAAGTAAATTAGTCATTATCAATTCTTTTTGAAGACCCGAATCTTCTTATTGCATTAAATTAAAAAAAAATTGAAAATTGAATTTGCAGAACTATGAGGCCGTAGAACTTTGTATTTGATATTAATTTCAACTGGATCTGAACCTGTTCCTGAGAAAAACTGATTTAGAGCTTTTTGCACTTTGAAGTACGGAGCCTTAAAATATAAATAAATGCTATGTTATGGAAAATGTTATTATACCTACTGTTCCCTTAACATTAATTGGATGAAACAATTACTAAAGAAATGTGACAGTCATATGTCTGATGATAATATAAAAAGTGCAAAAGAATAAAAATTATAAAACAGTTTAATTTAAACCTTAAATAGAAGCTCGATACTAAGCTATAAAAGTGATTATAATGTTAAATAACACTGTAGGAATAAGAATTAGGTAAGTACGGCATATAAGATGATAATAATTATTTTTTTAATCAAACGAAACTGTTTTTTGTGTCAGCGGTTTTATGGTAATCTACTATAATTTCTGAATGTCCCGAAATTCCAATGGAATTTTCAATTTTGGAACAGATTTTAAATTTTCTGAAAAATATTATAATTTGGTTAAAAGTAACTTTTAAAGGTGAAAAGGCACAAACGCCTTTTTTCGGTTCCAGTGCTCACCATGTCGAAAATATCTTAAATACCAAAAACAAAATTTACTAGAGGAGATTTTTTGCAGTTAACTTCAAAACTAAAGAAATTAAGTCACGTCTTATAATAGTGCGAATATTTCCTTGATGCAATCAAGGGGGATTTGGTGACGAAGCGATTTTGAGGAAATCTTACCTTTCTATAATCTTTTTGAGTCCTATTTTTGTCGAAAATGTGACTTGCTAAAAACCTTGATTGTACGTTCGCAATCTAAAACAATGATATATAAACAATTTCTGAATAAAACGATGTTATTTTTATGAAAGGCTTTGACTAAACGAGATAAAATAACTTTCTAAATATGTAGTATGAAATCTATCAATTAGCATTTACTACAAGCTCAAGTCATAATAATAATAACTATCTAAAAATATGGTAAAATCAAACGAAAAAATGTTTTTTATGGATTCTTAATTTAGATTATATGTATTATAGTTATTATTAGTTAGAATTTTAGTTATTATGTTATTTTTTTTTTTTTATAAAATTGTGGGTGCTTGCTTAAATAACTCAAATGTGCTAGTTGCGTGATTGAATTTTTAAAACTACACCCGAGATATTAATTCGATTACAAGATTTGATAATAAAACTTAAGACAAATCATAATTTTTTGACATTTTAAAAATGTTTCTTTGATAATACAAGTTTTGTTACTCTACTGGATTAATGGACAAACATTTAGAAAATAAACATTTCTAATTTAAAAGGAAAATAAATTTGAGTTTATAGATGCAACGAGGTTTTAAGAGTCTATCACGGGAAAATTAAATTTCTTATGATGAAATCTGTAAATAACTTTCGAAATTCAGAACCTTAGTTTTTTTTTTATTATCTGCTGCACGGTTGAATTTAATTATTTAAATTTAGAGAAAATTTGTGGAGTTCGAGCGAATTTTTCGTTAATTTTATTGATCCAACGAATTTTGCTCTCAAAATGAAATTGGTTTGCGACACCGCTGTCGATAAATTTCGCTGAAATGGTATAAAATAATTTAAAATGCGTTAAAGCACATTTCTGCCAGAAAATGTGGCGCTTACTTAAAGCTTTTATTTTCTAAAATATAACTAATTTTATTAATCGATCAAAGTAGACTTATTGAAAGTTTTACAATTTCCGAACGATTTCATTAAACACAGGCGTGCCAATAGTTGTAGTTTTAAAAGTGAAAAATCAATTTACCAGCCCTCAGCTGGCCAAATAACAAGAAAAAGAAGCTGAAGGAGGACCAGCAAAGGTTGAGACTGCGACTGGCCCGTTCCAGATCAAGGAGAATATTGTGAAAAATCACGCTAAGTTTATACGCCTGTAATTTTCGTAAAAGTGAGGATCGCGAGGCGCCCTATTCGCGGATATTTCGTTCTGATTTTGGGCATGGAAGGCCTGAAAAATTTCGCCTCAGAATGACATTTTGCTGACACGCATGACATTTCGTCCAAGTTTTCTTCCATGCTCGGTGGTGTTGGTACGCTGCACCATGTTTTAAAATGGAGGCTGGGGCCTATTTCGAATGTCCGCTCACCCCGGAGCGGATTGATCAGTGTCCAGCGACTCCCGATCGTCTGCTCTCTGTGAAATCTCCGGAGCCCGCGACCTCAGTCAGCTCCGACAATAATTTGTGCTTGGTAAGGTCCACCAAGTCGCCGCCTCCGAACTGTGCAATTTGTTTAGGGAAATGCAAGGACAAGTGCTTCACGGACACCTGCCAGCACCTCTTCTGCTTCAAATGCCTGCAAGAATGGAGCAAAGTAAGTTGAGCCTCGGACCATCTGGGTCCGAGCACCAGGCAAACATTACGAAACTAAACAATTCACTTTGTCGTACAGGTAAAACCGGAGTGCCCCTTGTGCAAGAAGATCTTCAAAATAATCATCCACAACGCGCGAGGAGAAGATCACTTCGACGAGTATTTAGTTCCTCCAATTCGGATTCCCCAAGCAATACCTGCCCTGCCGCCCCGAGAACCAAACCTCACCCTTTTCCTGCCGCGACGTAATTTCGATCACCCGTTCCCCGCCCCCCATACGTTCAACGCTTTTCTCAGTGATTTACCCAGATACAGGTTAGACTATTAATAATCATTACACAAATATTTAAAGATTTTTTCCTCCTAGCAACGAAAATGAGATTTTTAGATTCGGGTTCAGTGCCACAGTGCAGGTGCATCCCTCCGACAACGATGCACTTCAGAGCATACTTTTGCAGCGGGCAGCTATCATGAGCAGGGAGCGCCAGAATCCCTTCTCCACCGAAGTCGTCCACAGCGGCAGCATGGGACAAATTTGGAGGCGCTTCATCTACGAGAAGAAGCTGTACGCATTGCCTGTCGTCGATATCACCGGCAGGTTCAGGGAATGCTCTGCAAGGTTCTACAGGTGAGTATCCTTTCTACATTTGCATCAGAATTAAAGTGCGGTCATAGAAGGCAAACAATTGTATTTCTGCACTTTTCTTATACTTTTGTTACAATGTTGTTTATGTTAGGCTTATCAGGTGGCCTTTGCCATCTTAAAAGATTACTTCTTTCAATTTACGAAAAGTGACGTATCACAATTTCTTAGAAGGTTGCTATAGATTATGTTTATCATATTCTCTCAAAAATATCTTTAGTATATAGTCCTATATTCGCTTAAATTCAGAAGGAGTCATGTAATTCGTATCTATATACTTAATTCGAAACAAACTTAAATAGCTGAATTGCAGACTAAATTATTTTATAAATACGACATTCGATTTTTCTAAAATCGTTTTTTTATTTTCCATTACAACTGAATTTAGTTCCTATTGATTCAGCCTCATAATCAAAATTCGACGTAACAATAATGCAATACAGAATAGCGCCCTGTAGTAACGTAAGATATAAAAATAAACGATGATTCAGATAGCTTCGCGCAGCGCTAAGACCTTAGGCTTTTACCTAACACATTTTTTAACTATGGTTTGTGACATCGTCATTATTTCTAATTAAAGCCTATGACATCATCATTATTTTTAATTTTGTTTTGTGATTTATTATATGGACTTCTTTCACGTTCGCATCCGCTTGGTTGTTCCTTGTTGAATGAAATCAGTAATTGAAAATTACATTCTGTTTTGAGAAAAGTCCTAGAGTAAATAAATCTATCACTTGTCGAAAAAATGTTTTAGGTAAAAGATCCTTATTTTTTTTGTGATTCTTTCCTTTATTTCGGTTATAAGAATCAATATTACAGGATTATGAATTGCTATATCTTTATTTAATGAATGAAATTGCTACAAAATGATATTCTTATTGAGCTGTGTGTAGGTAGATCCATTTGAAAAAAATGCTGTGCAACGAATTAAAATTTTTCCTTTACTACGATCATACTTATAAAATAATTAACATTTTGTAAATGAGATTACACTTTTTGAAACGATTTGTCATTTTTAGGACTCCAAAGGAAAACAAATTCGAACCCATTATAAAACTTCTCACGATACTGATTGTCCAAAAACTTCAAATTTGATAATAATCAATCAAAGTTACTGATCCTTATATTTTCCAATAGTTAGAACTACAAAATATTTTTATCTGTATTTTGGAAGAGCAAAAACAGGCATTTTTCTATTGTTTCAAAATGTTTCACAAAGGGCATGTTTTTAAAAATATCTCACATTCTTCAGCCTTATTAAATACTAACCATTGTCACTTGTTTTTATTATTTTATATATTATTTTAGGGATAATCCTGCGCAGACACATCGCTTGATGCCCTGGCTGAACAGAGATTTGGTGTGCTTGTTGCGAGACACCGAGCATCATGTATCTTATGTACTCAATATCCTCAGTGACCTCCTAACTATTTATAATATAACTTCACCGGAATTTCGTCGTAGATGCCAGCCATATATCGGCAGAAGAACATCACATTTCATACATGAATTTGTGAACTTCGCCAGAAGCCCTTACGATATGATAGGCTACGATAGGGAAGTACGCTATGCCCCCTACTATGAAGAAGTTATTCTATCATCTTCGGAAATTTCCGATTCATCTGACTCAGAAGAACGCCGCAGACGCAGGCGACGGCGCAGAACTGAGTTTACTTTTGCTTCTCGATCGGATTTTTCAAGATTCTTCTTGACGGGTACATTCGATGGATTTTCCGCAATACCTAATTTTGATATTACTGCCGATTCGGACCCGATTAACCTCACTCTGGAATCAAATGAAGGTTCTCTAACTGGGTACCCACAGCCTCAGGTTCTAGGACAAGACAGCGTAATCCAAATCGATAGAGACATCGTACTAAGCTCGAGCAGTAGCGATGAGTGCGAATTTGTAATGGAACAAAAGCCACCGCATTTGAGGACTCCCGAGATGGTTACTTTAAACTCAGACTCCGATAGCGATGTTGTTTTCATAAGCGAGAGTAAGACTAAAAACTCTACCTCGGTTTCCATTGGCACAAAAGAGTCTTCAAGAAACAAACGGAAAATATCTGTGGTTGCACAACACCTGGACGAAGAGGACAGTCCGATATTATATGAATCAGACCTAGAAAATAGAGAAATTTCCTGTGATAAAAAACCCAAACTTCAGGCAGGAGAGAAGAAGCATTTGCAGGATGAGACTTCGGAGCCTAAGGGCGAACCGAGCACAGGCGCGTCTACATCCTCCGGCATTGGCAGTGTGGAAAGTCGAACAAATAGCGTTAAGAAATATTACGCCCGACCAGTTCGGAGGGTGCGCAAAAGTCGTCGTAGTGTGAAGAGTATTTTTGAAGAGACCTCTGAATCCAGCGAATCTGAAAACTCTAGTTCGTATGAGAGCTCATCTGATTCAGAGTCTGATTCCGATTCCGATTCATCTTGGTCAGGTAGTAAAAATCGGCGAAAACACAGAAGGAAAAGCAGTAAGCACTCCAAACGTTATAAGTCTGATTCTAAGAGTAAGAAGCGAAAATCAAAGAAATCTAGGAAGAAATCACGAAAGAGTAAAAAATTCAAAAAGCAACGAAGCAAAAAGTATATTTATTCTTCAGCGTCGCAATCGCCATCACCCCCGCCTCCTACTCGACGGAATTCAGATGACTTGTCGCATCACTTGACCTGATTAGATTTAGTTTAGAGTTTCTGTTAGGGTAAGTTTTTATAATGAAACCTTCTTTCATATCTCCCTTTACGTTGCGTCGCATGAGGAGGTCTACTAAAGAGAGACAATGGAAGAAAATGAATTGGCCTCTATGAAGGAACAGTATTTTTTGGTTGTTCTTTTCAGTTCTTCGTAAATATATCTTCATTGTTCTGCCTGCACTTGAGCATTGACTGCAGCTAAGGCTACCAGCGGTACGATAACCAGCGTCTAGTAAACTCGCACTTCAAGTTATCTAATGTGTAAGATGTATTCATTGTAAATATTCTCTTGTAAATATAGATAGTCCGCGCTAAGATTCGTCTATTCCTGTCATAAGTTCAGTTATATGTACTCGTCATTGTCGCTTGGGTTTTTGTCCGGAGTCCATTCACCTTACTGTGGGTAGAGTTTTATGCGTCTGCAAGTCGTACCGTTTTTGGCGGCAATAATGCAAGTTCCATTGTATTTATATTATTACGATTAAGCCGAGTTTAAAAAGTCTGGATTTAAAATCGCGTTTTCAAATAAAAAAATATAAAATAATTTATGAAAGGATTTTTCAATTAGTTTTATAATATTTTCTCTTTTCAGGCACAAATTTAAGATAAGAAGAGCTCGGTTTAAAATTTCTATCCACTAGCATGTAAAAATTGCCAAGTCGCTATCATATCCAATATTCAATTTCTGATGTCGATTCCTAATTCAGCACTTGTTTTTCTTAAGCTGAATTGAGTAGTCAACTGCAGAAGATTGAGCCGAAAACATGTAACTCGATAGTTGTTCGATATTTCAGTCGATAGCACTAAACAATATTTCATTAGCGTCAGTCCTTCGCATTAATTTCAAAAAAAGAACAATTTTACATTCTCGGCTGCAATAATCCCAGTACCAAATTTCATGAATATTGGCAGAAATTTAATTCTCAACTTCAAAGACTGAATAACTCGACTCGGTACCAAAAATACCCCTACGCTTGAGGATTTTTGAACCCGAAGTTCTCGGTCTCCATATTGTATTTGCCATTTTAACTTTCCAAATTTAAATAGCAAATTCAAAATTAGCAACCTTGAAAACCCCTAATTACTCATTTTCATAGAAATTTCTTGCGCAACTTTTGGTGATCGAAGAAAATGCTACATGTGACTACTTTCACTTAACTTTGTCCGTGATTTCATAGCCTAGATTCGTAAAATTTAGATAATAATCTTCATGTATGTATATAAATTTCAAGTCGTCGCTAATTCAATTTCAAATTTTAGGTGATAGATTCGACAACAGTGGCCCTAAGATAAACTACGGGGTTATTTTGATTGAAATCACTAAGCTTTCTTGAAATGAAATGCCAAGCATCTTGATTTTCCCAATTTGAATGGCATTTCGAAAACAGCGACCCAGAAAACCCCTTTGTACTTATTTTAAAGGAAATCTCTTGTCTGTTGGAAATTTTCTTCGCCATCTTAAAACCACTGCGAATAAATTTCCAAATAAGTCAGTTACCCCAAAAGCCGCTAAGTGTCCATTTTTATGTTAATTCTGCAAACCTTTCAAATTTTCGGTTGCTGTATTAAAAGAGAAGGTAACATTCGACGTTAAAAAGTTGTCACAGATAAAAGTATTTTTTAGTTTCATAATTTTGAGTTTTTGAAGTTAATTATTTCGAAGAATTTCTTTTAAAGAAATTTAATGTTTGGCATTTTTACAACAATAACAGCACATAAAACTACTATTAAAGTTTTAGGTCCCCAGATATTTGAATAAAATATTCTGTTTTAACAAAGATGTTGAGTATGAAAAACTATTTTTTGCCAAGACATTTTTAATGGATTTTGCTCGTTTGGGATAATGCCAATTTTTTAAAATAATACATAAATATTCCCATCTGGCAGTGCTCGGCTATCTTTAGACCACTTTGACCAATTATCTTGGGAACCAAATCAGCTGATGGACAGAGAAAGTAAATATTATGACAGTTTACAATGTTTTTCAGTTTCAATTCAAAAATAAGTTAAATCCTCCTCAAAGGGATCCGATTTTATCGTGGAAACAAAAAATTAGTGAAATTAGATTTATCCATAAGCTCAAAGGTTAAATTCAACACAAGTAGATGCTCGTTACTCGTTACAAATTAAGCTAGATTGCCTGATGACTCGTTTCGCTAATTTTTTAATTTTAAGGTAAGTATGCAACGTTTTGCTGCACGTATATTGGTTTTAATTTCCTAAAATTAAAGCTAAAATGGATAAGCGCAAGAAAAAAACAACATACAACCAGTACATGGTCTACATACAAATGCTCGAGGAGGACGAGATTTTTCGGGGCGGAATCCTAACGAGGGACGCAGACCCGAACTACTTGACTACAAAGTGGGTCGAATTGGCAAAGAGGTTAAACGACTGTAGCGGTGGCCCCACGTTATCTTCCGACGAGTGGAAAAAGGTAATAGATTGGCTTGATATTGGAGAAAACTTAAAAAGCCCTTCGAAATATTATTTATTCTATGCCATCCGTAGTTTTTGCAAAATCCTAAAAATTTTAACACTTTACCGTTTACTAGATCAAGTTAGGCATCATATCAAAGCTCATTATTTACATTTTTAATTTTAATTTTAAGGCTTGAAGCTTTTGATAGCAAAAACTCAAAACAAACACAATTTGCTCTTTATCTTTGAATTTTAAACGATTTCCCTAACATTTTCATAGTTTATAAATTAACTCCCTATCTCTTTGGGTGATTATTGTTATTGTGGCTTACATTCTCTTTTTAGAGGCTGAATGACTGGAAGAATTCCACTAGAGCTAAATTTAGGAAAATATCCGATCAACCTGTGAGCAGGCAGGACAAAGTTCTTACTCCACTGGAGCAGAAAGCACTGGCTCTATGGGGTACTACTCCCAAGAAACTAAACCCAGTCGTCGAGGATCGGATTGATCAGAAAAAATATCCAGTTGTGGTAAGGCTAAAGTAAAATTCGACTATCGTTTTAATGTAATCAGATTTGTTAGAAAATAGAAAGCGTAGAAATTCTGAACGGAGCGGTTGGAAACGAATACGATGTGCAAGATTTATCTCAAGATAATGAGGAGGCCGAAACTGAAGAGGAAAGTGAGGTGCATTTTGCATCAACACCAAAAATTGAAGAGATTGTAGATGATGAAAATGCTCCATCAAAACGTCTCAAAGTGGACGATGCTGGAGATCAAAACAATACAAATTACGTTGAAAATGGTATAACAAAAAACTATTTAGTTAAATATTCATCATCGTTTCAATTTCTTTGCATTAAGCAGCATGTAAGTCGATTAGAAACGATAAATTGCAGGAACTAGCAGTACAGTTGAAGAGGATAGCTAATGTAAAAGAGGAGAAACTGAAATTTGAAATAGCTAAGTTCAAATTTCGAAACCCGGGCTTTGAGTACGAGTTAAACATAGGTGATTAAAGTATGCGTCTTATGTTTCTTTTTATTTATGTTTTTATTTTTTTTTATTTTTATTTTTAGGTTTATAGAATTTCGTGCTGGACTATTTTACTCGGACCAACGTGTGGTAAAAATTTTACTTGTTGAATTTAAAATCGATCGTATAAAAGAAAAGTTTAATTACCTAAGACAAATGTATGCAATTTTATATTCTTATTAAAATAAAATATTTAATATTTTTATGTAAATTTTTTTCGGCGCAAAAACCAACCTGATGGTGTATGATTTTATTGGCATGGGGCATAGATTTTATTTCATTCGAATTATCAGACCGATCTCAAACATCAATTAAAAGGTTAGGACGTAAATTGTTGGCAGAGCACGAATTTTTTTTTAAGTTTTTATTTGGTTTTTTTTTCTTTTTTTAAAGTATTTGTTAACATTAAACCTTTGCCAAATGTAATTGAATTGAAGTTTTAAAATGGAGTACCACATTTGAAATCAGCGACGTTGAAAACCACCTTCATTCTGATTTTTGTGTCTTAAAATTTGTCGGACCGGAACATGTAATCATCTGATAGGCAGTGAAAAAAAAAACAGGAAAACCTCTGTTTAAAATAAAGTAATTGAAAATCGATTTGGAGGTTCGAGAAGAATTAGCCAAATACTAAGTTTTAGCTACAATTTACACAAGCCCTTTAAGTCTTAAGGGCTCCCGTTAATATCGATCCACTATTTTGAATTTAAAAATAAATTGAGTATTGATTTCGAAATCAACAGTCTTGAAGACCCCCATGTACATGACCCATTGTACATAAATCTTAAAACATTTATCATTTTTGTTTACTTAAAAAAATCCAAATAAAAACAAAAAAATTTCGAATTATGCAAACCTCTGTGTTTGAAAGTCTAATAAATATTTTTTAATTAGACATAATTATAATAATTATTAAAAAAATCTCCTATTGCGTGCAAAATTCATGCATAGGCACACCTCTGATGTATTGTGGGGATTTTGTCAAGTATAACTATTTTGTGTTTATTTTTGATCAACTCATCAGACAAAGAAAGTAAAATCTCGACCACTCCTCTATTAAACAGGCAACTTGAGGGGCAGGGCAGTGACACTCTCCTCCTGCATGTGAAATTCCCGGAAGCTCCAGTTGTCTTGCTTTAAAATGCAAAGTGCATTGCGAGCCATGAAAAGGGCACCGCACTATTTCATATTGTATCTGATGCTCAACACCTCAAGCAACCGAAGTGCTCTTAACCATCAAGGAATGTGTTGCTTACCTACGTGCCCATCGTACCTTTTTGATTCCACGCACATTAACGCCACAAAAAGTGCCGGTCGACGCACCGCGCACACCTCTGAAATCCCAATTACCTCGGACTCTGACTAGAATTCTTATGCTAGAATTTGTGCAGGAGTTCCGAGTCTGCTGGTCGACCGAGCCGAGTATTGTTCAGCTATTAATGAATAATGAGTGCGGGTCAGCCTGTTTGATGCAGGCTGCCTTTGCGGCGGTCGGGCTAAATTCACTCCGAGGTCCATTTATCTTGTTGTGGTGCATGTGAATTCATCACCTGGTGTGTGCCTCGCAACCGATGCAAAAATGCCCCAATGAATGATGAAGCACAAAAGGTGTTTATCTGGGCTCAGTTTGACTCACCTCTCGAGCTCTCTAGCCGAGATGGCGAGCTCTGCGCGATAGATTCAGACCGCATTGGTTTCTAATCGTGAAAGCATTGATGATCATAAATTTCGCCTTTCAAGCGTTATCTCTCCTTTTGTTTGATCTTCGGTTTGTACATAGGAACTTGGGCATAAATCTGCTATTTTGACAGTATGAATGCTCTAGCCGGGGTCTCTTGTTGTGCCTGGAGAAGTATAACATCTTTGTACGCGATCTAGGCAGCCTTAGTGTCGCTTTAAGAAGAACGCAAGAATTTCAAAAGTGTCGATCTTTCGATCTATACATTAGCTTTTTGGTACAATATAAATTCTTGTATATATACATATTTTGGAAATCAAAAGGAAGGATGTTCTTACCTGGAAAGCAGACCATTCTAAAAACTTTTTCAAAATGAGCTAATTGAGATACGTACGTACCATGGATAATCTTTCATTCAGGGATTTAATCAAGGGAGTAAATTCTGTGCCTGAATAAGAACCTTAGACTCGTATAAATTCCTCTCGGAGGGACTCTAAAATCGCAAGTTCCAGTAGAGTTGTTGGTGTTAGATTAGGCACAGGTACGATCGAGTTGTGGGCGTGGGACGCTAATCGATGATGAAGACAAGGGCAATATATTTCCTGTTGCTCTGCCGTAAATTTCCAGAGAATGTTTTAGGTCTCTATTTATAGTGGATTGATATCGGACTTTTTTAATTCCTTTGCAATTCTTTCGGGGAGAGATATCAATTGGTAGATTGCAGTTGAGAACGGGGGAGAAGAAAACGTTGCAACTACACTGAGAACAAAATTCACTTAAAAAGTGAAGATATTGAAGACGGAAATTGAAATAAAACTATAGAGAAAGTCTATTTAGAAATTGACCATAGAATTAAAAATAAATGAGATAGTATTTTTAAGTGGTATGCTGATGGAAAAAAAGATGAATATTTAAAATGGAAATCTGTTTGATAAACATTTTTTTTTAAAATTTCAACATTGAATTCAGAAAATTTACTTAAAACAAGCTTTCGGATCGAATTTGGATTCTAGGCCAGTCTTTGTTCGTTTGAACTTTAATTTAATATATAACAAAAAGTAGTTTTTGCTTTTAAAAACATTTACTTATTAGTAGAAAGGGAGAATTATTGTATTATATATATCTTTTCAGGTGTATTTCTTCTTAATTTTAATGATTATTGCATTAGTTTTTGGTTCGTCAACCAATGTGATTTATATACATATGTATATATATTACTGACTCAGTTTTATGTTTACCAGTTTATTGATTTTATCTCTTTATTTTTATAGAGACATTTTAAGGAGGAAAGGCAACTCTAGCTCTTTAATTTTTAATCTTCGATAGAGCTTAATGTGAAGGACTTTTTGGTAATTTGCGATATTTGTCGCTGTTTTTTTTTTTTCAAATTTTTCACAAGTATCATTTAAAAATATTTATTAATGACTGAAAAAATTATTCCATGAAGTACATCGGTATTAGCGCCGTGTAACGTTTTTGTTAGCAGTGGGTTCATCTGAAAGAAAAAAGTCAAAGATTTAACTATTTATTAGAATTTAATGGAATATCTACCTAAAATGCACCATAGGGGTTTGAAGAAAACAAAATTTTACAAATAAGAATAAATTAAGCATTGAAATATAATAAATTTGTGGATTTTTAAACACAGTTCTACGTTCTTTAAACACAATTCTACGTTCATAAATTTTTATTCTTTCCTCTTTCTTTTTCTTCATACACGGCGGCATTACAATAGCAGTCTTACTTTCTAGGTTTACACAACAGCAGTCTTAGTTTCTAGGTTTACAGATTAAAAAAAAAGAATTATTTTAAAACTTGTTGAAAAAAAAACTTATATTTTTACGAGATTTTTAAATTAAATACCATTTTTAGTATACATTTTTTATTTAAATTTCCTTTATTAATTTTACTTTTACTTTGAATAAAAAATAACGGTCTACTCAGATTTTGCGATCCATCATAGACAAAGTGAATGTAAATAAGATCGGTAGGTACCTGATATGAAAGTGATCTGTATACCTATCTAATTAAAATTTATGTGTGCATATTCACAATGATTATAACTTTCACACTCCAGAATGGTTTCCGGAGTGGTGGAAGTTAATAATTATGAAATCACTAATGAAACACAAATATCAGACATGTCCATCATTTCATAAACAAATGTAATTAGAGCATTTAATCAGTCCTTACAGGTATAGCCTAGAGTGCTGAAATCAGCCGGTTGAAATTATTTCCGCGACTGCAGCTGTACCTACGTACAAATTTGAAATTTAAGCCCTTTTCCATCTATGCAATTACGGTCGACGGTGGAAGCA
Organism: Eutolmus rufibarbis; assembly: GCA_963920795.1. Classification (NCBI taxonomy): domain Eukaryota; kingdom Metazoa; phylum Arthropoda; class Insecta; order Diptera; family Asilidae; genus Eutolmus; species Eutolmus rufibarbis. Next base: position 35,926,715 of record OY987205.1, read on the forward strand.
GACTTGTTTGCCTCTCATAAACCAAAGGGCTCATTTGGAACTAGACAGACGGCGGAGCAGTCATTTATTCATCGTGGATCCTCTGAGTGACGCCCGATGCATAATAGAAAACTTCACTTTACTGCTTTAATGGAAATAAACAGTTTTTTCCCCTGCGAGTTGGTAATTTGAAACCTGCCACTCATTTAATTGAAATGGGCTTCAAATAATATGCTTTGTTGTACTTGCTATAACATTTTATTGAATTTCATGCATTTCAGGAGTAAATTAAGTATCTAAGTATTTGATCATATTCAAAGGTAAAAACAATAACAAAGATAAGTCACTAATTATAAAATAGAGGGAAAGCAATATGTTTTCTGCTCTTTTCCACATGACCCAGACACTGTTTATCTCCACTGACGAGGGCATAAAAAATAAGAACGTGAAAACGTAAAATTCATTTAATGTTCCGACTTGTTGAGACAAACTATTCCTCGTTAATCGAAAATATTCTTTTATTTCTTTTTTAGTAGGTATACCAGCTAAAAATTATTTTTTTGAAAATTGGCTAAGCTACACAGCCTTAAATCATTGTCATTGAACTCCATGAACTGAACTTGAATCTTTCAATGGCCTAATACTACACAATATAACTAAATATACATATAATAACAATTTCCTTTTAATTTTCAATTTAGATTCCAGTTTAAGAATTTAAGAGAGTGTACCTACCTTCTAAAAAACGAAATTTTGGAAGGTATAATGGTAATGTAATAAATTAAATTATTGATATTTTGAAGATTTAATTAAAATAATTTTTGTTTTAAAAAAAAGTTAAAGTTAAATAGAGAAAGAATAAGAATTTTTATTGATTTTAAATGCAGATTTATTAAGTGGTATATAGTCTTTATTATATTATTATTTTGTTATATTTATGCAAAGTCAGGAAAGGGATATATCTATAATATAAAGATGTTTTGCAAATTTCATCAATAAAAATTCGGACACGTTTTTTGAAACTAGGGGACCTTACACTTTCTCGGGTCGGAAAAATCGACTTTTCAGAAAGTATAAGCCCCAAAAAAAAAAAATAAATTTTTCTAAAGAGCTGTGTTGATAGAAAAGAAATGTTATAAAAGTAATGTAAGAAATTAAATTTAAGAATTTGCAGTTTGACAACAAAAAGAACTGATATGTATACTGTCGGTGTGGTGTTTCCACTGCTGAGATAACATTCAAATAAATTCAATAATATTCAAAAAATGGTGATGGAGTGGGAGGATACATTACACGTTAAACAAAACATTTTTTAAAACATTCAACGATTCGCTTCAAGACTATCAACAGCCCGCCTTTGCGTATGTACACTTTTTTTAACCTAGCATATGTATAAAGCTCATGAGAAATGCTTTGCTGTCCCCACTACTGGTTCTATCCGTTGTAACGACCGACTCTTTGTAATATTTTAAATAGTATTAATACTTTGTAATATTTTAAATAGCACACCAGCTTAATGCCACAAGGAAACGAAAAAAACGAGATAGGTTTCTTATTTTAAAACACACTATTATTAATATTATCAAGTATATGAAGTAAACGTGGCATTTCTTAAAATCAAAATTTTCCTATTGTCAACATGTTATCCGAATGTGTAAGTGGAGAATTAAAAGATATAAATAGAAAGCAGACCTTTGAAATTAACCTTTCCATAAATTGACTTATTTCGGCAATCATTTTATTATAACGTTGAAATCTTTGCGTCCGTAGTTCAACTGTTATTTTTCCGCTAAAAGCGGGCTGTTGATAGTCTTGAAGCGAATCGTTGAATGTTTTAAAAAATGTTTTGTTTAACGTGTAATGTATCCTCCCACTCCATCCCCATTTTTTGAATATTATTGAATTTATTTGAATGTTATCTCAGCAGTGGAAACACCACACCGACAGTATACATATCAGTTCTTTTTGTTGTCAAACTGCAAATTCTTAAATTTAATTTCTTACATTACTTTTATAACATTTCTTTTCTATCAACACTGCTCTTTAGAAAAATTTATTTTTTTTTTTTGGGGCATATCAGTTCTTTTTGTTGCCGGCATTAATATTATCTTCCCCATGCGTGAAATATAATTGGGTAGCGAAGCCAAGTAGATATAAGTTTTATAATTTTATGTTGAATGTGGATACATGATGATGCTGAAAAAGTATTTCATTTATGTTTTTAACGTGTGATAAATCCTCCCACTCCATCCCACTAATATTTGTCTTTGAAATTTCTTAATATTGTTTATTATATGTACAATGAATCCTCCCTCTCCATCCCGCTAATATCAGAAAATGAAGTTGTATACTGCTAATTGTTTTCGACTGAAAAAGAGTTATTGTTTCTGAAGGAACAATATGTATATTCCTTTGGCTCTATTAGGCCAAGCTTTCTTCTGCACACGTATATCGTCGGCATTGAACCAATTGCTCTTTTCTCGCAGCATGCATGTATAGTGCCCGTTAGCAAGGTTCCCTTCATGAAATATTGCGCTCATTACCCTGTAGCAATTACCTGCAATCTTGACTTTAGACGTAGGAACACCTTTAATGTAATATTTTTGAATTTTACTTAAAGTGCCGTCAATATTTTGAAACACTTTGAGCTGTATCATGATCAACGCCGAACATGAAACAATTTCAGCTTTATGTGATTTTCGTTGGAAAGAACAACGGTCGCAGGTCACATTGATGGTTTCACGTTTTGCAAATTCTTCCTCCACAAGTTGCTGAAGATCGACAGTTTTCTGCTGGACACAAGAAACGGATAAAGCAAGGATAGTACTGGACTGAGTCTCTATGCTTGAGTATGAGCAGGCAGCATTCATACATGTCAAAGTATACCGTATTTTACATTCAACAATCTTTCTTAAGTTATCTTCACGTTGCAGAAGATGCATTAAAAATAATGCAGCATCTTGTTGTTCATTCTTTTCATATATAGAAGCATCAACATACCGACGAACTGCTTTCACGTTAACGCTACTATTACCAGGAGTCAGGTATCTCTGGAGGCTCTGACGCAAGATATGGTCAGATGGCAATCTATTAATTGTTGTATATTGATATTTTATTTTATTTTATTTTATTTTATTTTATTTTATTATTTATTTTATTTTATTTTATTTATTTTCATTTTATTTTATTTTATTTTCATTTTGTTATTTTATTTTTATTTTTGTTTTTTTATTTTTATTTTATTTTTTTTTATTTCATTTTATTTTATTTTTATTTTATTTTTATTTTATTTATTTTTATTTTATTTATTTTTATTTCATTTTTATTTTATTTTATTTATTTTTATTTCATTTTTATTTTATTTTATTTACGTTTATTTTATTTATTTTTATTTTATTTATTTTTATTTTAATTTATTGTATTTTAAATATTTTATTTAATTTCATTTTATTTTTTTTATTTTATTTTATTTATTTATTTTTTTACTTTTATTTTTATTTTTATTTTGATTTGTAGTTTTATTTTATTTATTTATTTAGTACTAATTTTCAATTGAATTCGTTGAAGTTCGAACATTTTTGGTCGCCATATTGGATCCGCCATTTTGAATTTCCAAATTTCGAGCATAGATTCGCAATCAAGACCACCAAAAACCCCTAAATACCAATTTTCACGGCAATCCCTTGAAATTTACAATCTTTGGCCGCCATCTTGGGTCCGCCATTTCGAAACTCATAAATAAAATGTAGCCTATATGTTAGGCCGGGATACGTAGTATCTTCACTCAAAAAATGAAAATAATCGGACCCAGCGTTTAGGCGTGATTAAGCAACAAACATATAGGGTCCGCCATTTTGAATTTCGAATTTTTCTTTTTACTTTATTTTTACTTTATTTTTATTTTATTTTTATTTTTACTTTATTTTTATTTTATTTTTATTTTGTTTTTATTTTATTTTTATTTTATTTTTATTTTTTTTTTATTTTATTTTTATTTTATTTTTATTTTATTTTTATTTTATTTTTATTTTAATTTATTTTTATTTTATTTTTATTTTATTTTTATTTTATTTTTACCTTATTTTTATTTTATTTTTATTTTATTTTTATTTTATTTTAATTTTTAATTTATTTTTATTTTATTTTTATTTTATTTTTATTTTATTTTTATTTTATTTTTACTTTATTTTTATTTTATTTTTATTTTATTTTTATTTTATTTTTATTTTATTTTTTTTATTTTTATATTTATTTTATTTTATTTTATTTTATTTTTATTTTATTTTATTTTTATTTTATTTTTCATTTATTTTTATTTTTTATTTTATTTTTATTTTATTTTATTTTTATTTTATTTTTATTTTATTTTTATTTTATTTTTACTTTATTTTTATTTTATTTTTATTTTATTTTTATTTCATTTCTATTTTATTTTTATTTTATTTTTGTTTTATTTTTATTTTATTTTATTTTATTTTATTTTATTTTATTTTTATTTTATTTTTATTTTATATTTTATTTTATTTTATTTTATTTCATTTTATTTTATTTTAATTTTAATTTTATTTTATTTTATTTTATTTTATTTCATTTTATTTTATTTTATATTATTTTATTTCTATTTTATTTCTATTTTATTTCTATTTTATTTTATTTTATTTTATTCCTATTTTATTTCTATTTTATTTTATTTTATTTTATTTCATTTTATTTTATTTTATTTTATTTCATTTTATTTTATTTTATTTTATTTTATTTTATTTTATTTTATTTCATTTTATTTTATTTTTATTTATTTATCGCCACGACTGTGAAGTCAGTTTGTCCTGCCGCATTATCTAATCAGAAATTGAAAGAAACAATCACGGAAAAAAATTCTACTGAAGAAAAACATTGTTGCGGCATCACGGGAAAAAAATTCTACTGAAGATAAACATTGTTGCGGCATCACGGGAAAAAAATTCTACTGAAGAAAATATTTATGAACAATTTTTTTTACTTTTTATTTGATTTAACGAGAACGCTTTAACATTTTTGAAAAAAGAAAATTTTGCATAATACTAGATACTTATCCGCATACTCCAGCATTTTTTTCCGAACCGATTAACAAACCCGCTTTTTATTAAAAAATAAAGAAGAAAAACGACAATTCCACAACCTGTTATATACTCCCGCAGCGCCGAGTTTCTTTTCTATCAACATTTCTTTTTTATTCTATCAACATTTTCTTTTCTATCAACACTCGGCGCCCTACCGGGCGCCTTGATTATATATTGTTTAGATAATATTCTTTGAAAATTTCAGAAGAAAATTCTAAATATTATACTTTGGAAATTACAGACTATAGCTGATTGAACGAAGGTAGATTTTATATATGAAAATTCGTTTGTCAAAACTTTAAACGCGTTTTTCTCAAAACAACGTTTCAACGTTTTTGTAATCGGCCTTCATGATAACTTAAAAACCATTTAACCGATCGGTTTAAAATTTTAATATAGACCCATGCATAGACTTGAATAAAGAATACTGGTTAATTTTTTTCTTAATTTTTAATGTTTTTTTACGAAAAAAACATGCTATTTGTTAGACCACCAATTTTGGAGGTCCATCATTTTGTGAATTTTTGCTTAAACAAAATAATGTCATATGCTATGCATACTTTTTATAAGGATGTATTTGTTTCTTTTTCTAACATTCCAGTGAGTCGCAATCGTGCACGCTAGCAGATCAAAATTTTTAAAATGGTTTCCATGAGGCTGCACAAACTACCTATAAGAAATAATTTAAAAATTATACAACAACTTTTCCTTGTATTTGAATATTTAAAATAGGTACATATTATGTCAGTAAAATTAAGGACTCAAAAAATTTTGTTTTACTAATTTATCAGTCCCATAAAAATCACTAAAATTTTCGTATATAAGGTATTTTTAAAAGTAATTTCAGTCTATGTACTAGTATTCTAGATTTTTTCAGATTTTTTACCGAAATTGGGTTCAGCGGGATATATTGGCCGACATATATATAAACCTAATCGAAAATGGCCACTTTGGAAACAAAAAACGAGGCATAATTTTAATTTTAGCCTTTGTAGCTGATATAATTACCTATACGTGTATCATAGCGCTGTAATCCTAATAGACATGGCGAAAATATAAGGGTTCCTTGTTTGGCTATGGAACCCTAAAATAGTCTCGTGTTTATAAAAATTATATTTCTATGTACAACAAAAACTGTATAAAAGTATTCAATTATTTTAATGAATCCATATGTAAAAGTTAAAGTATTGCCTAAAATGCTTTGCTTCCTTATTCTAATCCCCTCTGATCTGAACTATAGTATTAATAAAATTTGCCTAGGACTTCCGGTGTTAAAGATAGCGTACATACAATAGGGAAAAGCTTAAAAACTCATTCAATTTATAGTCATTAATTTAAATGTGAAATTCAATTGAAACCATTTAACACTTTCGCAATGCCTCAATAATTCCAAGTCATTTTAAAAAGATTTTATCGCGAAGTTATTGACCCCAAGAAGTAACCGAGGCGATCTAATCAACATGTGCTTCGACTCCCTCATGCCGCAGAGTTGAGCTCTCGGGCTCGAGTAGTTCATGAACAGCGCCATAAAAAAGTTCATTAGATGTAGAAAAGCAAGAAGCCTTGACTTTGGCCTAAGAATCTGTTTCTGCCATAAATCCACCTAGACCAAGACGTGGCTTACCTTGAGCATATAATCAATAACATTTCACGTCTCTCTGCCTTTAATGCTTCTAATCCCGACCGCAGCATAAAGGCGAGTCGTCATAACAACAATATGGAAGCTGTAAAGATCTATCTACTGGCAGAACTCGACATTTTGCTCGTCACGGTGAAGTCTCTAAATCTGGGAGACTTTAGTAATCAAAAATGATTTTTGGATATGAATCCCCCTGCTGGGATAGTTAAAATGCGTGGAAAATCAAACGCAGTAAATCTGTGAAGTGAAGTCATCGCAAACGACGCTAAGAGAGGCTAATATGTAAAAACAATGGATTTATGCAAAGTTACTCTTGGGTCGAGTTCTCACAATTAACAACTCATTACGACTTCTAGAAAAAAAAATTACACCACATCAATCGCTCAATCGCTTAGAGTCTAACTTAGTGTGTCAGCATTTCTGGTAATTAAAAGCACAAATAATTTAACTGGATGAATAGAAGGACTTCATTATTTTGAGTCAAGAACTCGCTGCGGAATGGATAATTATAGTCATTTCTCCCACCGGTGCCTTGATGCAACCTTGTATGACTTTTCAAAACTTGTATCTGTCTACCTTAATTGCGGCGGAGTTACCTGAAAGTGATATCATTTTTTCCCTCGGGATAAGTTCTAAATCAGTCCATGTAGTAGCAGCGTCTGCAATTTTCTGAGTACACAAGTCATATCGGGAATAGAAGGAATTTGTAATAATAACAAAATTGCATAATTTCCTGTGAGCAAAAGGTAAAATCAACACCCCCAAGTACCTGCACCAATTCGTTAAGTCCGCCGGGGTCCAGAATTAGAATAATTTATGTTGAAGCACACGTAAAGCGAGTTACGGATAATCAGGGCTTATTCACTTTTAATTCTACGTGCAAACCAATTACCCTTCCGCAGGTCTGATCTTGTCAGGGCAAATTGAGAGAACGCGGAAATTTCAGTTTCATTTCTTTGTCCAATCGCAGGCCGTCTATCTCATTGGTGTTTCTAGAATCAAAGCATGGAACACGACTCGAGACCTCGTCATGGCTAATTTGCTGAAACTTTAGTTTTGTCTATTCGATTTACCTGAGGAGGAACAAATCTCTCGGGAAAGCACCGTAAATCCTGAAATATGTATATGTTAGAAATTCTGCAAACTTAATAACCCTTTCAACCGACTTTATTAATCTTTATTTAAATCAAAACTTTTAAATTTTCTACCTTAAAAAATAGTCCAGTTTTAATCATTGATCGTAGTTTTATAGAAAAAAATCTTAAAAATCCTTAATTATGTAGGCTAACAATTAGTTAATTCTAAATAGTAGAGGTTGAAGAAAAAATGTTAATTTGGTAGTTAGATACGGCAAAATTATTGTTTATGCGAAAATACTTTGAAATGGATGCTATTTCATCTAAAAGATATTTGCATAATGATCACTACCGACGCTACAATTATAGTTTAAACATAATGACTACTGTCGGAATGAGTAGCTTTTTTCGCACATCTTAATGTTAGGAATATTTGGCGGATTAAGATATAACCTGGATGAACGAGGCAAATGGAAATAATAGGGGATTAAGCTCGACACATGGACCCATCTCACTCTTTCATTACTACTAATTGGCTTTTGATTTTAAGTACCTCTGATAAACCCATTAATAACGGTTTAAGTGCATAATACTTTAATTTATTGTTACAAAATTCACGCATAGAAAAGAAGGTATGCTTCTCATTTAATGCAAAAATAAAAAATAAAAAAAAAATAACTGCTGTGGGTTCGGTGCACTGCAGACTACCTGCCAGCAACATCCAGGCGGAAATATCAAACGATGTTAATTGCGATGTTCAACCGTAACAGTTGATCAACAAAATTAATCACTTAAATTGCTCATAATACCCAACCTACCAAAAAAAGATAATTTGTGATGTTTTAAATATTACCTAGACCTTCACAGGTTGGGAAGCTACAAATTACGTGTGAAATTAGTGAGAAATTCTAGAACCATATCATAATACTTTTGAATAATTTAAATTTTTGTGCTTTTTGTTGCTTCACGGAGTGTTTTCTTGATTTTTCAATAAGTCGCAAGTAAAAATTATATACTAAATATGCGGTGCGCAATTAGAGTACAATTTAAAACTAGTCTTGATCACCTTTCCATAAGAGGAGCGAGTACGTTTGCGGTGATACAATTTTTTTGTTGACGTAATATTTAATTTAATCATATCACATGCAAATGAATAAAACGTTTGCTAATTTATTTGACTCATATTTATATTATATACCTAACACATACATCTTTATCTGTTTGAAATATTTTTTAAAAATGTGGTTATATGAAATTTCAGTACTTACGAAGTTTTTAGGAATTTATATTGAATAAGTTTTGATCCATGTAAACGAGTGTACTGGTTAATTTTATTCCTTCTTAAAAATAATTTACATAGGCGTATAAAAACGCAATTGCGGATTCTATTAACTTATGGGTGGAATTAAAATTACTGTAAAAGAGAGGATATAAGTGAAATTTGAATTTTATGTACTTTGTGTGTGCTTTTAGTACCTACATCTGGAATACGTAACCAAATAAAGCTATATTCTCACAATTTTCTCTTATTTTAAAGGCAAGTAATGCTCCATCTCTTCATTGAAAAGATTTAATAATGAAGAAAACAAAAAATAATTACTTATTTATTTTAATTTGATGTATCCTAGTTAAGAGTAGATTTAATTTACTCTTGTAAGATAGGAAGAAAATTTCAATGTTCATTGGAATGATGAATATGAAAACAAATTGTTTGTGCAATGACTTTGCAGTGTGTGATCAATTAGTCTATGTATTTATGAGCCTTGATATGGTCAGATATAATTATCTTCAAAGTAATTAACTTAGTTCGAAAACAAAATCGCAATAATGACTACAGATCAATATTTAGTAAACAATTTTTTTTTATGTCTGTCTGTTGGTGGATGCCTTCTTTTAACAACTGAAGTAACGAACTTGACCTTGGCTATTTGGAATCATTGAATCACTGAATCTTCCCCGTCAGGCATTCAGGTGCGGTTCTAGCCCATCGAGTCCGCAGCCAGTGTTTTATTGATGTTTCAATTAAAAATCTTCAAGTAATGGCGGTATCGTAAATATTGCCTACGATAACGATCGATATTATCCCACAATCTTGGGTGCAATTGAGAAGAGAAGTCGAACGAACCGTTCGACTAGGGGCTAGGTGAAGTAAGCGATCTCTGAAGCAACTTTTTGCCAGTAACCATCCGTGAATTGATTATAAAATATCCGAACCTTTTCGTGACGTCGATAGATCACGGATGGGATTCGCGTTTGGTTCAACTCCTTTGTGTTTGTTATGACATTGCAAGTATTTGCGATGTTGTGGCGTAGCAACAGGAATTGTCTGCTAGTCCGCAGGGTGAGCATGTCTTCTGGCAATTCGAAATCATGAGAACGCCTGAGCAGAGTGCGCCTCACGCCTGATCATCTAATGCCCGGCTGGCCCCAAGGAGCCCGGCTTGGGGCCCGCGTCCACTCGATGCAGCAGTCAAAACGAAGCGATCATGGTCCATCAGCCGCAGTTAATAGTCACTGTAATGAGCCGCAGGATATCATGTTTAAGTCAAGAGAGCCAGGTAAATGAGATTGCTCCGCAGCCGATGCCTAAACTGTGTTCTATTATGTAATCATTACGATATCATCACGTTCTTGACATTCACTCAATTTATCATCATTACGGCGGCCGACTCTGGTCGAAATAGGCACCCAGATCCAGGGCACCATCGCCGCGTCGCCGCTACGATTGAGGTCGAGCGCTGGCGAATCTATCGGCGGACCTAAGGCTGGGTGCTCCCAAGGCTCCAATATGAGAAATGGACGTCGTTTAGAATGAACACTCTGTCGCCTGTTGATGAATTATGGCGGAAATTTTTAGGGAAAAAACCCAGAGTCTGGACACAACCAGGAAGACATTCCAAAAGCGGCCGATTTGCGGCCGGTGCAGGTTCATTACACTCTGGGAAATGTTCTAGTTGTCATCAGGGCACCAACGCGGCCCGCTATCATTGACTCTAATTGATGTTGTTTGCTTAATTTACCGTTCGACGCGAAGAGTAATTATGAGCCTGCTCATAAATAAAGTGCAAGTGTTAGACTTAGCAATCTTAGGCTAGGCAATAGTAAGCCTGCTGACGAGGAGGGACGTGCTCTTTTTTCTGATCGTAAGATTTGCATACGTTAATATCTCACTATATGCGTAAACTCAGTGGTTTTGCAGGGCTCCTTTAGAATAATTATCTCATGCTAATTTTTTACACTCATGGCCTTAAAACAAATATTATACATAGATATGTACATATATAGGTAAAAACGAATACCTACTATAAATGCAAATTTAACTCTGTACTAGCATTTTTCTTGAACTACTATAAAAATAACTAGCCACCTTGTTTGATTGATTGGGTTTAGTGCTAACTCGACACCTGGTCTGAGTTCAAATAGCGCTGGAGGCGGTTTTGATACCACACGAAGAAAATTCTGCATAGTTAGGTTGGTATAATACAACAAATAATATTGCATTGTCCAAGAGTGGAATTCAGGAATTGAAGTATTTATCTGATCTCAAGATAAAACAAGAGCTGAACATTAAGGTGGAGTGAATTTTTTTTTTTTATATATTTACTATGGCATACCCGCAAAAAGCTGCGTGATAGGCACAATAAGCAAAAGCGAAAATATTTTTTTCTATGTTTATATTTAGAGGTGTCCCCGTTGGGACAAAGTTTTGAAAAAAAATCAGAAACTTGTCAATGTTCGATAGTGCAAAACCAAATGCTAAACTTCATAAAATGATGGTTTTATCAGGGCCAGACTGTCATCTCGTCAGATGATGCCTTTTTATAATATACTAAACGCGAATTTTCTACTTAATTGGCTATTTTGTAACATTTTTCTCATAAATGTTTCATAAATATGAATCGCAGTTTTATTGCAAAATTCTTGATTTATTTTTGTTTCAAGAGGTTTTGGGCACCAAAAATTCCAAATTTTTATATATATTTTTATTATTACATAAAAATGTAGGTTTAAACAACATGAAAAATACTATTCCGATACATTATTAAGGGTTATATACATACATCTGAATGAGGCTATCAAAAATGAATGAAATTATACTTTTTTTCAAAATTCTTTCGTTTTGGGGCACCTCAAATCATTATAATACATAAATGATATTTAACATACTTCATTTGCTCATCCATAGGCAGCTTTTTACCACCATGCTATTACAAAATAACAAAAAAAAAAAAAATTCTCCATACATTTTCACTCCACCCTACTGAACATATTCACCTTATTGTAAGTGTATTCTACCAATAGCACTACCACAGAAGATTCCCGCCCCACAGTACCAAGTGTTTTGCAATTTCACTACTTTAACATCTATACACTCTGCAGTAGGTATGTATATAAAATTGTAGTAAGATGTTTATAATGCCATAAAAAAAGAGAAGTTAAGGCACATACGTTAGTTTGAAATGCGATTATACTGCGAGTATGCTTCTCTTTGACATGATTTTGTAATAATTTTAAATAATTTCGAATGCCTTCAATTTTACTCGTCGATTGACAAATTATATTGATCAAACATAGCTAGATAGTTGGGACAGTCAAGTTCCATCATAATAGCTACATATGTATGTATGTTATGACAAAAAAAGTAAATAAAAGCTCAGTCTCAAGTTTTACATGAAAAAACTGACCTTAAACTCAATTTAAAAATCAGTTTTTCTATGCAAAAGTCGAGCTTAAGGGTTTTCTTAGTTTTGTAGTATATGAGCCAAAGTGCTGAAATTATGAGTAAGTTGGAGTGTTTTTAGAACAGTTGCGCTCGAAGTATTCGTGAAATTTCTAACAGCGTAAATATAAACGTAGAAATTTACACTATCTTTTACAAAATGTTTTATACTAATTAAATGTTTTTTTGGGGAAAGTTTTTAAAAAGGCTCGTTAAATGCTTCCGTTCTTGTAATAGGACAACAGTATGAGCCTTTTGTAGTGAACGTTTTTCTTTTAGGATGAATATTTTTGAATAATAGGATGACAAAGACACATTATGAATTTTCCAAAAAATAATCAAAGTACTCTTGATTTTAACTGACCTTATTTTCTGAGCTCACATCAAGGTCAAAATATTGAAATTTGATTTTCCAAGGAAATTAAAGTTAACATGATTTAACATCTTAGTCAAACTTTTCTTTTTTGTAAGATATCATTTGATTTTCAAAACGTTACTTGAAGTTCTTCTGATAGATATTTTATTTATAAAAATTTGAAATTGATTTCGCCCTAATTAATTCCTTTAGTAGCATAAACAAAAAAATCTAATTGAACTATTTATGTCCTTCCGAAGCCCTTCAAGTAATAATTGAAGAGAAGTTGGCGAAATCGGATTCGAACTTCATTCTAGTTAAAAAGCGACAAATTCCTGTATATTCCTATAAATAAACATAAATTTTGAAGTTGTCTTCACAGTACTAAACGGATTGAGTTAATTTGGATGCTGTTAGAATCCTCAGAGGCTTTATTTTATAATCTTAAAATGTCTTTAACAGGATTTACAATGGTTTAAGTAAGTGGACTTCATAAGTATTCAACTTGAAAAAAGGGGTGAAGAAGTGATTTTAAGAGGAGTGGAGGGACGCAACAATCGTTGATAAAGACATTTAAATTTATACACTGAAAGAAATGTTTAACTATTATATATGTATGTATATACTCTGGGATAATATAAATATAGTTCGATGGACTACATTTTACGGATGCCAGAATTATAAAATTATATTCTCTGCTCTATTTTAGGGATGCCAGAACTATAAACTATAACTATAGATTCTTTTACTATATTGCAAAAATTATTGATATCATGACTATTTTATTGCCACCAAATTCATAAAAAATTTTCTCAGGGTAATATTAATAAAACCTGTCGACTATAAAGTATATTTGCCTTCTCCTGAAAAAAAAAAAAATTCAGAAAAATAATAATAAATTGCATTTTACACGCAAGAAGTTGTGGCTTTGGTCCATTGCAACCACATTGACTCCAGACTCTGCAAAAAGGCTAAATGTATGTAAATTTGCAGAATTAGCATAAAGCTGGTCATGTGAGCGAAGTTCACGGGTCCGAGGGCGGCAGCGTCCATCGGCCATCCAAGCGGCGACAATGAACTTCTTGCGCCTTGAAATCGAAAGCACCCAACCTAAAATCCACGCGATGTAAATAATTCAGTGCGCGTTTTAAGAGCTTCGGATGTTATTACCCGGGCGCATTGTTGCATTGTTGTTAACCACCGACCAGAAAGGCCGTAAAAGAATGTTAACACGTCGGCTACCGCCCTATGGCCGCCGCGCACGAATATTCGCTGCTCGCAATTCAGGGAATTTCTTATCTCGCAGGTGAGATTTTGCACTTTTTGCGTTTTCGCGCATTGAAGTGTGCGGTGAAAAGACACTGTGCCCCTGGCATTGCGTTTTATGTAAATTTTCCCTCTGCCATCGCTTTTGTTCTCTTTTACGAATTCATTAGCGAACATCTGCAGAATTTTAGATCGATGTCAGCAAAACCTACTCGGAGGAGAATTCTTCCGCGTGCGGTAATAAGTGCCCGCCGTGTCATGTAAGAAGAAGGAACACATGACCTTTCGTCACCTGAAATTGTAGTTTAGCTCGGCGCGACGCACGGTTAAAATATTTTTTCTTGTAAGATGATTAGACGCGGAGCTTAGGCATTCATTATTCAGGTGCTGCGGTTGGTTCTCGTGGTGTTCCTTGCCAAACTTCTTCGCGTTCTTTCCTCCGCCGAGGGGAGGAGGCCATCGCGGCTCGCAGATCTATTTGCTAGTTTGGCACGCGATATTCAATATTTTTCGTAATCGATGCATCGGTTGCAGATATTAAAGCCGCAATTATGCGATTAATACCTGCTTAAGATAGGTATCTCTTTCAGAGACCATAGCAACTACAAGAGTTTAAAGCTCCTCTTACGCAACGCTGTGGTCAGAATAGACTCGCAGCTGCCGAGAGCAGGCCGATGAAGTCAGAGCCGAACTCGAACTCCTTCGGCATCGCACGGGTATTTCGTTACGTGATTGAGGTTTCGAACGTTTCCTTTTCCCAACCACAGCGTTATTAAATAAAAAATTAGAAGGGAAGTACTCAAATTTGAAAAAGTAGGGAGTCATTCGTAATTGGGGTGAGCTGCATGTAGCCTCCGACAGGGAAATTACTTTTGCATAAAAAAACGCTTGGCCCTGGGTTTTCTCAGGAATTTTCTCACGGGACAAAATTATCTAGGTACATAAGATGCACGGATAATAAATATTTTATTACCAGCCATTTTAATTAAATTTTGCAAAGTCAGCTCCTAAATTGTTAACATATCTGCCAAATTCAAATCTTGAGAGTCTAACATGCTAGTATGCTTTAGAAATTCAGATTCTTTTGGGGCCAACCATACTAACACTAACGGCTTAAAAACAAACAAAATAAAATATTAAATTGAAGAAAGGAGCAGGGACCTTTATTTTATAGCAAAGGGTGGGTGGACCTTTATTTTATAGCAAAGTTGTCTATGAAGGGCATATTTTCCAATTTGAAAATTCATTAGTTTTTGCGAAAAATAAACCGATTTTAATGTAACAAAAACCATTTTAAAATTAACTCTATCTAACTTCTAAACCTTCTGCATACTTTTTTTTTTCACTACGTATTGCTCCGTGGGAGATCGAAGAAAAGCGACAGAATTGCGAAATTGTTAATCAACATTAAAACTATGTATCTTGTAGAGTGATCATAAATTAGGTTATGTGTGAGTTTCTCGTCTCTTATCCGTAAGATAATTTATAATTTGATCTAAGCCATCAAACCATCGAAATTTAAATATAATTTGGTAAGTTACATACTTATTTGTTTTTTTAACAAAATAGGATTTGTTTTTTTTCTAAACACCATAATTTAATCAAAAATCTATATTTGGAAAAATTGATGCGACTGTTTTGGGTAATTTTGGTGTTGGACGACCTACTGCAAAGTCATTTTTTCCACAGGGCACTGCAATATAATCATTTCCAAGATATTTGTATATTGAAAATAATTCATGATTTTTCGCACTTTTCGTAAAAGGACCACAACCATTCTCCGAAAAACACATTTAGATTCAATTTAGATGCGTTTTAGCGTATTCCAATCCATCTTAGATTTGTAATATTTATGAAATAATAAAGGGGAGATTATGGGAACTCTTAAAACAAAAAACAACCAAATATTGTTAAGCTTTATTAGATTGCTGACTATTTGTTGTAATTGTACATTCTTTAACACTAAGTAAATTTGTATAAACTTAACATATTAAAGCCTCTTTTAAAAAAGTTATTATGAGATGCCTTTTGAAAGTGTATAAACATGCTAATTTTTAAAATTTTAGAATTTCCATTAATGCATATGTATATACTTACATAGGCATATTCTTTGTATTATACAAGAAGTAAGAAATGGAAAAAAAATCGATTTTTTTTGAAGTTTTAAACTATGACCTCAGATTTAGCTAAAGTTGTTTTCGAGACAAAATCCTACATGTTTTGTACAATGCTTGTAGGTGTTGCCTGTAAGAAATAAACCGATTTATGATGGAAATTATGGCAGTAAAACAAGAATTTGTGATGTTACCACTTTTTTTTTAATCTTAAAGCTGCTGTAAATGTTTTTAATTTTCAATTAGTTTGTTTTACTTTAATTAACAGCAGAATTTTACATTTGTAAGTAAGGCACCATTGCCGCAGGTTCACTTGGTCCATATGCTGAAGCGACTTTAACACGTCCGAAGTGGACTATTATCGTGTCCATTTTAATAGCCAACATATGTAGGTACCTGGAGAGTAGGAAGAAACTCTATAACCATTACCTGGTACTGTTAGGCTTTACGGCCTATTAGAGGTAATTTCTAGGATGGCCATGGCAACATGCATCGGGAATGCGCGAATATTTACGAAAACGGCGCGCAGGTCTCGGTGTTTCAGAAATAATTATTATTGACACCTTGAGCCATGCCACTAAAGCTAAAGGTACACGTATGCAGTTACCGTTAAGCCCTGAGTTGTGGGAGCTCACAAACGACCTGGAGACGGGGGATCAGAGCAGCACCCTTTCCCATGTTGACGTTGTTGGCCGGCATCGGTTTTTATGCTGCCCGGCTGCCTCGAATAATTTCGTTGCTCCTCGCGATGGTCGTCGGCCGGTCGACAATTGGTGCTATAAGAGGCTCTCTTATAATTGTTTTGCAATAACAATCGCACAAAGTCGGTCTGCGGAGACCGATATTTAAGATAATCCCTCGTAAAAATTAACCATCCATCAGTCAATCAAGCGAGGAAGGCTGTGCCAACGAACCAAGAAGAATGAACTGCACCTATGAGTGCCTACTTTTCTGCTTCTAGAACGAAACGAAATAGCATCCCGTGGCGTGCATTGTGCGTCTATTGCACGGCTCGCTTCGGAAAAGGTAAATTGTCATGCAATTACGACGACAAGTCAAATCAATGTCAACCTTTAGCACAGGCCAGACAGGACGAAGCAATAAATTACATAATTGATGCGATAAAAATTACCGTCCTGCAATCTTAGTTTTGTGCTCCGACGGACCGTCTTTTCTGGTCGGCGGGCCCTCTGCCCGCTTTTTCAATTCGTTCCCGACAGTCTTCTTTTTGTGGCACGAATACCACTTCTCTGGATGAACCTCCGGCACATTTTATTGGAATTTCCTTTCAGCCCCGTCAACATTGTCTGCAAGAGGCTCTAGGCGCCGGCAATAATTAATAGCGAAATCGACAATTTGGCGCTACGCGTTTTCGTAATTTCTGTTATCAGTTTGTTTATTTATGGAAATTTGTATCATTTCTTCGTGCGCCGTAACGGCCCGCTTCGTCGGCTGTGTTAGGCAAGAAGTTAGCTATACCTTTTAAACGTACAAACGTCTTCATACAGCCGCCAATTGCATTATCATGTTGCAGTCCCAGTTGGGGAGTAACCAGCATTCACCTCGTCTACTAGTCTAGAGCAATTACACATAAAAATGGAAATCCTATGAAGAAATCTCTACTGAATAATGGGCTTTCGTTAGAACTCTAGTTGAACAAGTTTACGAGTCACTGCTAATGATTATTTAATTATTTAAATAATTGTACTTAATTAATGAATGAATCTACTCATTTTGCACTAATGTTAATAACATTTTATACACAATAATACATAGTTAAAAAATAAATAAATGCAGATTGACTTTTTCAACTAGAGGCTGCATAATGTCTCAACGTTATAATAATTTCGTTAAAATAAAAACCCTTCAAATTATAAAGCTAAGGTGTTTAACGTGGATTAGTTTTATATTTTTATAAATTTAGGTAGGTAATATGTACCTAAGTACATAGTTTTTCTTATATCTTAAAATAAAGAACAAATTTGAAATAAGTAATTGCGCTCCAAATTCCAAAATTAGGACAGAAAATTTAACCCAGAGAATCCTGGAATCTTTTAATTGTATTTTCATTTTCTTGAAAATCGATTTGAGTTTAATACATGATAGTTTGCCACCGTTAATTTGTCAAAGAAATAAACTATTTTTGCGCGAAGCGTTTAAGAGTTGGAAGTACAAGGCGAATTCACATGCACTTAGAGCAGTTCAATTCGAAGAGCCTTTAAGTGCGAAGAATAAGCGCAATTTTATTTATTATATTAAACAAGGTACCGTTGTTAAGACTAGCAGTGTCTAAAACGGTATAGATTCAAAGAGTTTTTGAAAGCTTCAAAATTGCGGCAATTAATACAAAAATCAATTTTACGGTAATATAATTCATACAATACTGTTTCTTAGTTCTTTAATGTTCATATAAAAATAAAACTAAAGCTAAGAAAATAAGCGTTGTTACTAATACTAACTTTTAATGGACATTTAACCGAGTTCTCTTAGTTTCATGCAAATTCCAATTAACTTAACTGGATCCAGATTTTAAAGCAAGTCGCGTTGCAGTAAACTGTTTGATGCTACATAGACCTTTTAGTAATGATTATACCATGAGAACTAGAAAGGTATACGAGGTATTACCAATTTTTCAGTTCTAACGAAATTATGCAAGTCTTTGAGGTTAGATGCAGCCTGCGGCTGTAAAACTGATCAAGTTTTACGGGGTAAGACTCTGCCGTGCTGGAGAGTCATTTCCTCCTAACTCCTAACGTGCATAGTGTGTTCGGTAAGATAAAACTAGCCTAAGGGGATTTTAGATTTTCTCAAGAAATTAGTTTTTAGCTTAGATGACTTGAAACTGAAGAAAGAGCATAGCAACTCATATCTCTCCGACGGATACCCCGGGGATGTTTCACGTTCTTAAGGCATCAGTAAATTTGCAAGAGCAGTGGAGTGACGGATGGACGGACGTTCAAGATCATCCATTGAACTTCACTTAGATGAGGGAAGTGCTAAAAATGATGCATGTTACCGTAGGCAAATTGCAAGGAATATATAAAGACCTTTAAAACTTAAGCAGACCCAGGTAAAATTCCTTTTCCGTGCAAAGTTAACAAGTGAAATATGCACTTCCAATTCTCTTTACTGACTTCAGTTATGCAGATTTGCAATCAGATCTCTCAGTTTAGATTTGTTACTGTTTTTGCTAATGCTGCGTTGTCTGCATAAATTCAAATCATATAACTCTTCAAGATAATATTTGTTATTTATGTACCTTATACAAAAGCGGAGCTTTCTCCTTTATTTCTTTTTGTGACTTAGGTATTGGAAATCACTTATACTTACGAGTATTATTGCAGATTTCAAATTAAAATATCTTAGGTTGACATTTTTTCTCAGATAAGCAGTAAGTCCCGATGCCATTGGACCCATAAAATTCGTATTGTAACATATATTATATTATTTATAAAAATTATTTTTTGTTCATCGTTTTTTAATAATTAATGAAACATGCCAATTTTATTTAATTAAATTGTTAACTTTGCTTACCTTAACAAAATTCCGGTGAAGCGAGGACAAGATTGTTTAACAGAGATATTCTTGTTGGGATTACACATCGTTTTGTAAGTTTCCAAAAAATCAGAGCTCGACCGGTCTTATGTTATTTAATTCTTATTTCAGCGTTCATTTTATTATACAAGACAAATATCCATTTCATGGTTTTTTCTCTATTTGAACGATTTTACAAATTTGCCTTTTAAGGATTCATTTTAAGGTACTATTTTCATATTTTACTGTCTAAGTAAGAAAGAAATATGATTTTTTACAGTAAAATTGATATCCGTTTTATATTTTCAAAATTTCGAGGATAAGAAAGTCTAAATGTCTATATTGTGCAAATTCTTGAATTGCGATTATTAAAGACGGTACCCAAATTCATTGACATGTTAAATACATATTTTATTAAAGTTGTAAACAAACAATTTCCAAATCAACTCATTTTTAATATTTGAAAAAATTCGTCGGTCACTAATAGTTACAGCGACAGTTTTGTTGCGATATTCTCTACATATATTCGCAAATAATGTAATGTAAACAACTTAAAAGACAATTTTATATTGCTTTGATTTGCGATTTAACAAGCCAAATGCGTGCTTGTCACCATTTATAAGTCGAAAAATATATTTACCTTTAAATTGTTCATTTTAAGGATTTGTGCATAGTTTTCAAAATCAAAAATATCTTGGGAAGTACAAGCGACTGATATTTTTGCACATTCGTCACCTTTGACTTCAACTGAATGTTACGACAAAGTTTCATCAAAATCCGTGAGGAGAGCTCAAAGTTTATCTGTTACCTTTGCAAAAGGCCTACCAAATTGCCATGATTTTTACATACGTGTATCCAAACTCCAAGTCTTGAACTAAAAAGATTTTGCGATGAAGTAAACTTGGTATATACATAAATCAAACCAATTTGATGTTATTTTTGTGAAATAAGAAATTTTGCTGTGGATACATATAATAAAACTAAGAAGGCCGTGTCTCTACATGAAATACATATGTATATTTTTAAATTATAATCGCAGTGGACAGCAATTTGTAAAAATTGCTTCTGTTTGTCTGTGCATGCATCACGCGAAAACAACTGGACGGATTTCAATTAAACATGGTCTGTAGATAACTTATGCGATGGGTCAACATAGGGGATACTTTTTATTCCGGCAAAAAATATCTCGGAATGGCTGAATAAAAATAAAACCTTCATGTTTCTTTTACTTACCAATAGATGTCGCAAACAATAATATTTCCGATACTCACCAATAGAAGAAACGCAGTTATTATATTAGCTTCTTTTCATGTATAAATTAAACACATAAAAATTTGATATATAGGTATTACCTGTAAAATAATGGGCCCAATCAGAAAGTAGAAAAAAGCCAACGGCGATTCGTTTGTCCAACACCTCATTTAGAGCCAGTATAAAACGCATATTTATATTGAAAGATTTGATTTGAATAAAAAGCAATGGTTAAATTACATACATAAAATAAAAATTTTAATCATAACTCATTTACATTACACATACAATTATAAAAGCAATACAATGCAAACAGTAGAAGCTTAAACCTGGCTGAATCTATTTAACTGTGTTTTAAGAGTATGGAAAGATAGAAGATTTCTAATTATCTATTAAAATGTCCTGATTATTTCCGGTGTATGTATTGAACCGATTCTGAAAAGGTCTGTCGCAACAATATTCCCTAGAGGCAATCACGCTGGTGCGAACATGACTGATGATCGTCGACTTATCACCTGGGGCTGTCTCTTTGAGCTAACGAGCGTACACTACGCTAACAAAAGACTACTCGAAATTAATTACGAATAAAATTAAAATCACATTTCATAGACTTCGTATGTTTAACTAAACCTAGCAATAGAGTAGAATGACCGTTTAAAATGCATAGAAACAGAATGAACCAGTTGGTTTGAAAACGACAAAGTGTGTAGGACACGAAACAACAAAAAAACACCAACGACTCAGAAGCGAAGCAAGTCCTCAAGAATCTGTTGCAGCTGCTGCCCATCAGTCGGAAGAAAAGTGGCGTCTTCGGCATTTCTTAAGATGCAAGAGTTGCTTCGTTCGATGTTAAGCGAAACCATTTTGTTTTCATGCCCTCCGTTGCGCTGCGAGGTGCTGGGATGTTATTCGAAACTATTGCTTAATTAGTCGGAGTATTTGGGCCCTTGCCCGGCTTCAACCAAATCGTGCATCTTCGTGGCAGAGTCTAGCGAGCAGATTCCAGCCCGAAGAAAGTATTATATAAGTATATAGTTCGTTAAGTCAGTTTCCTTCCTCGTGATTTCAGCGTGCGATCAGTAAACACAGCACCGGCAAGGATGTTATTTTTTCTTATTCTCCAGAGTCGTCCTATTCGAATCATTTGCCACGCCAAATGCATGTTCACGTTTTCTGCGATGACAACACTATTCCTATTATTCCCCGAGCCGAAAACCAAATTATTGCTGAGACGACTTTGCTGTGCCACTTCGGTTTGTGTATCTCTTCCTGTTTCTCACTACAATCTGTCGTTTTCATGATTTTGTGTCGATTAATCTGCGGAACAAGAAATGTAAATCTAACGTTAAAACAATACTGCTTTTGGAGTTTATAATTTGTTTAGTAACATTTTTGGAAGAAAGATTAATATCTGAAGAATGGGAACAAAGGTTACAGTGCCATGTAACACTTAAACGAGCGTTAAATTTTGAAATACTTTTGGATGGGAGATTTAGCAAAGGTAAAGTAATAAGAAAACTGAAACAAAAATTACATAAAAATGCTATAAAATGCAGAGATTTCGTGACCTGTGCTCCTTAAGCTTTATGTTCGAGAATTTTATAGTATGGGGAGAATTTATGCTATAAAATGTATGGGGCGGGGAAAATTTTAAGTGCTCAGTATAATTAAATTTTAATTATTGGATTTCGTTTCTTATGATCATTCCATAACAAGAAAAAACAGCAAAAAGTATAATAGCAGACACTCTTAAGAGTCTAAGTTAGCTGATCTTAGCTGATTGTGAGACTATGACCCATGACACAAAAAAAACTTAGCAAATATGAGTTGCATTATTGGTTATCTGTAAATTATCATTAATAAATGTCTATACAATTCACGTTTCATACAAAAAACACTTATTTAAGTTTGTTTAAAACTGGACGCCTGGAATTAGAATTTGCACAAACTTTTAGTATAGAACTCACAATATTTTTGAGGAGTGACTATTCAAAATGGCCCAGACCCTCAAAATGAGGTTGTCATCTTTTATAATACACTTACATATAGCCTACTTTGGTTTTAATGTGTTTCAATAATTAGTTTTAGCAAATCAAAATTTGTAAATAGACAGTTTTGTTACAAATCAATTTGTTAATAGCTCCTTTTAATTTGAACTGACTGTAAATGGCTAGGTGAAAAAATCATAAACATTTTATCAGCTATAGTCATAGAATGTACACATCAGACTTATGACGGAAAATAGAGTGTAGACATTCGGATTTTTCAGCACATTTTTACATTACATTTTTTCGTAAATAGCTAGTTTTGATCGGAAATAAGAATTTTAGGGCCAATTTTCATGGATAGACAGCCATTTCTTGTGGAGACTGAGATCAGAAATGGATAAAATTCATATATTTTGGAAAATTCAAATTTATGAAAAATGTTTGGTGGTTTATGATTATTTTAACAAAACGTTACTCACATTGATTCATATGCCTTAGATTTGACTTTGGCAAGAAATTTCACTTGTCAAGACTCTACTTGATTTTTAAAACTAACAACATTCTTCTATTGATTGGATATTATAAAATAGGTACAAGAAAATCTATAAAATTATAATTGTTTTTTTCAATCGTTCGGTTGTAATTGTAGAGGTATCTTGGAGTAAGTGGTTTCAATATTTGTATGATACGTCTTACCTTTATTAAAAACAGTTTTTTTTGGGGAAAATAATAAAAATTAGTATCATTTACCATTCAGTATTAACCATTAAGAAATAAGATGAAAAGCAAAATATTAAAAGTTTATACGGTACTGACTACGTTTGACCTAAAAATTATATTTTTTAACTATAATTTTATTCTATTCCAGATATCAAAGATTCAATTAGGGCGTTAGGTTCGTGAATACCCCTTGATTTATTTAAATTATGTTCTTATTACAAAGCCCAATAGCGCGGAACAAATGTACCGGTATTCTCTCATTATAGATATAGCCTTTTTCAACATATGTGGTTTTAAAATTCCCATCTCCCTTTATAAATATTAAACAACGTTTTAATTCTTTCTTAAACCATCTTTTAGGTTTGGTGTAAAAAGCATAGTCAACATGGCGCACCTAGTGTTTAGTGCTTTGTTTATTTACAACTCTCCGGTAGAGAATTCACGCCGGCGGCGCACAAAGGCGGTAAAGTAGAACGCTATGAGAAAAAAAATTAATGCATACTGATCTCGCCCGCAGCATTGAAACCATTGTTTTCATTTATCTAACATTTATCTCGACTCAAGTTTAAGGTCGTTCACGCGGCAATTAGAAGCGACAATACGACTTCCAACTATGCGCGCGCGTTATGACGGCGCGGAGGGACGGCGCGCAGTAAAGAGCTAATTTCTATGCTACATTTATGAAAATGTGTCTGGAAGCTGCACTTTAATTACGTTTTAAATTTATTCATATTTACTTTGCGCTGGGGAAAGTATTAGCATCTTTCGAGGAAAATAACTGCGAATACGGTGAGTTGAATAAAAAACATTATATTACGAGATTTCATCACAATTTAAATTCTAATTTTTCCTATAGGTTCCTTTTTGTTTTTAAATGCGCTTCTAAGTGTATGTAGGTATGTATCTACCATCTTATACTCTACAAAAATTTGTTTAAAATAGAACGAAAAGTATTAATTCAAGATTATTTATATAGGAAATAAAGCCGCATCTCTCATTGTTATTACTTTTATCACTATTGTTATAAGCCAGGAGCAACGATACGAAATAAAAAGTAGGTCAGTTGCAATGATTGGCTCAGCACTTTAATTCTTTCCTATTCACAGCAATTGTACCTTACATGCGGAAATTCTGAAAGAAATTCAACAAAAGATATGCATTTTAAGGTTTACAACATTCAATTAACTCAAGAACTGAAGCGAGCGAACCATTCGAAGCGCCCAGTGCATTTGCTAATTGGGTATTAGAAAATGGGTAAATTACTGCGGCGGCTCTTGTAAGAAAATCGCTTTAGGCGATAGTACATTTTCAATTGAATGGGTGCTTTAATAAAAACAGTCCAAAAAGTTATATTTCAAGAATAACTTGAGCCTTCAGAAAAATTTTTTCTTTTATTTTTGGTGCACACTTAATTCTGGAAAAGATTATCTGTGCTGTACTAATCAATTTGTGTTCCTCTAGTGATAAAATTGATTGGCATACGAATTCGTTTAATTTGTGAAGGAAAACACAAACAGAAAACTTTGCAAGTAATCATAATTAAAATTTGGAAACTCTTTGAATTTTTGGTTTTTATATCGCAACTGATTTTGTTCCGCAACTACATTATCGCATCACAAAAATAATAGAAAATTGTCCTTTTTTACAAATAATTTTAATAATTTCAATTGTTCTTTAGTTTTTCTAAATAAAAAAAAATTTATATTGACTTCCAGAAAAAGTTAAAAAAGGTTGTCTTTACAAAATTTTTATGTAAAATCTTTCAAAACTTAGTTTTTTTTTCTTGGAGACAAATAATTAATCATTTTTAAATCTACAATTTTGGTCTAAATGTTGATCGAGGATCAATTCCTTAAAGAATTTGAACAAATTCACACACGAAAATATCAGTGCAGTTTATTCGGATGATTTTTTTTATTTATTTTAAATATTATAATGTACTTTTCCGGAACCTAATCAAATTTGTCTTTTAATCACACATTCAAATGTACGCTTGCTTTTTGGGTATCTACTCCAAATCCACTCGAAATGCAAGCTTTTTATTCGAAAATTTAATCTTTTATAGAAGACCCATTTGAAAAGAGTCAATTCTTAGGATTGTTTGTTCCAATAGTTTCAAGATTTGATCTGATACTCAATGTGAGGTTCTTTCAATCCTCATTATTCGATTCGCTTTGGACCACCATCGATGGGATAGTTTTGCACTTCATATAGGAAAACAAAAATGGATAAGTATATATCCAAATGTTTCACTTCTGCCTAAATAGCTGTGACTGGAAAAAAGTTTGTGAGGCTCTTAGCGGAATTAAATTTAGCTTTAAATACTCGCCAGCCGTCGGCGGTAGTAATATCATAATAGCCAATTTGCGAAAAGGCGAATGGTCAGGTGAGAAAATAAAACGACGGCTGTCGAGCCAAATTCAGAAGGCAGAAAGGCAGGCAAAAGGCGCATTTCTATCTTTTGCGGACCACAAGTTTTTGCACATTTCGAGCACATCCAGCCGAAACGCATGCAGAAGTATCTCAATAAAAATAAAACGAGTTGAGTGCAGAAACTGGTTCCAGTTTGGGCATCATCGCGGGCCGCTTTGTTGGGGCGACCAACACTGGTAAACAAGTGAACTCGGTGAACCGCTTTCGGGGAGAAAATGAAGAGGAGTGATGTAACTTACCACTATTACAGATACAAGGTGCCCTGCTGCCGGTGGTCAAAATGATGTATGTAGAGCTTCTTTTTTGTCTTCTCCTTGGACGGCCTCAGGTCCCAGACCAAATTCGAAAGACTTCGAGGTCGGGAAAGGCGACGCGTCTTCTTCTCAGGAAGCTTCGAATCGCCAGATGTACGACCACCACTTCGCGAGGAATCTAAGGTACCTTCGCGAGCACCGCCCGTACTTGCACTTTTGGACAGTTGATTGATCTTTTCCTGACCTTTCGGAGTCACAGAGATCGGAGTTGTGGAGTTGCTGTCTGGAGTCAGTTGCAGACTGCTCAGGCTCTTGTATCTGCAGAAAGGGGGGACAGATTCGTTAGTATGTCCACTCGATTCGATTGATATTTAGATTTTGCACTCTTACCGTATGTGAAACAGCGGACTCTGGGGCTCCAGACTTTCCTTGCCGTTGATCGCGGCGACTGGCGAGTTCCCATTCGGGGGGGTATTGTTCGTAATTACCTTCGGATGATGGTTGCTCGATGAGTTCTTCACGTAGAGTTTTGGTAACGTTGGCCTTTGTCGTTTCTCCGGCAGCTTCTTGCCAGGAATGGTTTCAATCGGTGGTGGCACAGGTTTGATATCTTCCTGAATATGGCTATGATTAAAATGTGGCTGCAGGTGCGGTACCTGCAGTTGTGACTGATGATGGTGGTGATTATGGTGGCTATGATGACTATTTACTTGTTTACTTGACTCTAGACTACTGTAGTTGTTGTTGTTGCTGCTGCTGTTGTTGTTATTGCTGTTGCTGCTCACGCGTATTAGACTACTATAATTTCCGCTGTCTGGTTGTGACTTAATGGTGGACTCGTTTATCGGCTCAAAGCGATTGATCCCTTTAGAAAGGGGTGCGAGACCTCGCACATAGTCGTATATATGGTCAATTTCATTATACTCATCGGCGATCGAGTTTAAGCTCGATGGCTGATACTTATTCGAATCACAACTGGCACTCTTTCGTAGTACGTAGCCATTCTCTAGTCCTGACGACACGACTATTGGCAGCTTACGACTATTACTTTTAGACTCTTTTTTCTCCTTTTCCGATAACTTTAAATCAACTATCTGAAGGCGATCACGTGCGTCTGATAGAAGTCGTTGGGCCTTCTCCAGAAAACGAGAATATTCAATAAAATTCTCTAGTTGTTCCATATTTTTTGCTCGCTGCAATTTTAGTTTTGCATTAAGTGGAACAGCTATGAGATCGGTGTCCTTTTGCAGCGGTAGTGCAAACACACGATCGACATCAACACAGCCCAAAAGACGTAGTTCGGGCACAAAAGGTTGCTTTAAACCTTTTGGTGCGCTTCCATGGACTAACCTATAAAGAAAAGGTTTTTTTTCTGTTTTATAGAAAAATTGCTTAGGAAGCTTTGTAAGCGATTTTTATTATATAAAATTTCAAAGAATGTGCCTGAGCTCTTCTTTAAAAATAAGGTTTTACTTTTAGGTAGAGAAAGCGATATAATCAACCACCTGCTTTGAAAATTAAAGATGTGTTTTATTATTATTTTCTGGCATTTTACATTTTTAATTCCTCTTGATTTATGTAAAAAATTATAGACTCAATTTAAGAAATAATTTTCAAAATATGAATAAATTTAAGAAAAAGAATCTTTGATATGCAAATATTAAGTCCGAGTAGATAGGGACAAGTAAAGTTTAAAAATAATTTCTGAAAAATTATTATAAATATCAAGATCAAGTAGGTACTGAGTGTTTCAATAAGAAAAATGAATAAATAAAAAATCATGGTGCTACGTCTTATATTCTGTAAAATTAAAACAATTAAAACTTTATATTTCATGTGTTTTCTTATTTAGAAAGTTATGGTCTCTGAGAAACTCAGACAAACAGGCAAAAGCCGACATTTTTTAGCTCGTAACGTACATATTTATGTATTACGTATTTATTTGTTAATAGAGGATTTTATAAGGCCCGTTTTAGTAATTCTATAATTGAAGAATAGTAATTAAATACATCTTACCTTACAATAACTGGCATACGTTTCATCAGTAAGTTTTTCACCGAATGAACACCGCTGATACTATCTTCTTTGGCGATCGGTGAAAATTTTGCTTTGGCTTCGAGTGGCAAATTGAGGATCTCGTCCTTTCCATTCTTACATTGTAGAAATTTGCCATTATCTGTAATTGTTGTTAGTATCTCCCCCGCGTGGATTGTTTTATTTAAGTGATTGCATCGAAAAGTTTCGCGTACCAAAACGCGTAAATTTCGACGCTTCGAGAGCTCAAGCACGGAGTCAATACACCGCGTCGATCGGCCATCCTCGCTGAGGAGTTCAAAGTAACCAGGATACGTTTCAGGTATCAGCACCTTTGGTCCAACATTGGTGGGTTTCCTGCCCTCTTTGATCTTGATCGGCTGGGCTAGAATTTGATACTTTTTGCCCGCGTTCAAGAAGAGAGCCGTGCTCTGGAGCGATGGGTTCGATAAGGTCGGCACTCCCAAGTTCTGGTGCTGTCCCTTAACGATCTTGGCAACAGCGGGCAGCTGCTGTCTCGCGAAGTCCCTGAGATAAACTGGAATGGTATCCCCGAATCGGGATGCGGCCAAGATGATTTGGCCATCAGTTGCGGCCATCGCTTTTCACGTAACACCTCGTTGCTGAATGCACAAACATTAATCACATTATTTATTGGCCGCAGGCGTCTGAATGTTATCGGTCTGATCTTGCGGCTCCTTCGTCTGCAGCTTCAGTCCCAACAAAGGAGGTGGTCGCCGATGTCTGCAAAGAGAGAGAAAAATCTATGTGAAATTTATTGCATTTGCTCGCCACATTTGTTTGATTTTTCAGTTGACTAAATTATGATCCACTCTTAAATGGTCATAAGGCAGCGGTTTTATGGTTTATCTCGTAAAGGGTTCGCCTGATTCAGGCTCGTAAGTTCTAGGAACGGCAACCGACTTAAAAAGGCCATTAGTACGCTGTACGCCATTTTGTGTGGCTATCGATTGGCTAATGATCAGTTCGCTAGACCTCTAAAGAAGACATTCCTTTGCCCCCGACTGAAGGAGGTTTCAAGATTTTGCGCTGCGAATAAAACTTCTAATAGCCCATTAACGACACTTTCCAAGTGAGTTTTAAGCGTTAAATTTAAGCCCATGAATATTTAAACGATTTGCATTAACACCCATTTGGGATTGGTTTCAGTTTTTTAATTGTTTGTAGATAAACAGATAAAACATCGCCCTTCCTTTAGTAATTGTCTGAAGTTCCTTTGTCAAGTTGTTTTAAATTCATCGTATATAATGTTTCGTGAACTTTGAAATTTTGTTTCATTTTATTAAGATATCGTTAAATTCGAGCAAGTCAAAATGGAATAAGATATTGTTTTTATTATCTACTATCGAAAGCACTACAAAAAACATCGCTGAGGATTCAAAACTAAAAACCAATGAATTTAAGCACTTTTCAGCTATTAAGTTTATTGGTCTGTTAAATTAAAGCGACTACGAAGGGGAAAGAGGACACATGAATATTCTCCTGGTGAAAGTAAGTCATATTTTTTTCGAAATCGAGATAATGAAAAATTAGAACAAATTATTATAAGCGATAACAACCCTTAAAAATTCAATTCAAAATTATAAAAATTAGCACTTAAAAATAGTGTAATTGCCTAAGAACACGCTAAGTCCAAATTTTTTATGAAAAATCAATGCAAGTCCGTGGGCGGCAGAAACTTTCATAAAATCAAAAGATCCAAATTATATTTTCTCCGTCCATGACAAAATTTGTTATTTATTATTATTTCTAGCAAAAATAATGTCTCTCCTCGGAATGTGTTTTTTTCATGGCTGTTTGTTATACCAGATTAGTTAAGAACTCACATCGACCCACTGCTAGAATTTGTATTAACATCCTCAAACTTGTACGACGAATCTTTACCAATATCTACAGCAAACTACAAAGATTTACAGGCTTGTCCAGGATGTGTCTCCGGCCTTTTTCGAAGGATTACCTCATTCTGCAAATATCCGAGATAAAGATTAAACTTCTTTCCGCATTATATAGGACTTGAAATGTTTTTCTTCTGCTTTTTCGGGTAAAAAATTGCGTTATTATTTAAGTTTTTGCTATACAATTAAATCATATTATTAGCATTTTCTATCTTGATTTGATTTATAACCGTCAGAAAAAAAACTGCCCTTGAAATGTTTAGCAATGACCTTTTCTGAATTTTTCGACTTTTTCAAGTAAATTGATTACTTTTTAATTTAACGATAGCGGTACAATTCTGTCTTTATTTAATAATTTACTAGTAATTTAAATCTGGACATATTTCAATATTTTTTTTCCAACTGAATCTTAAAAGAGTAACAGTATATCTGGCGGATATAGGCTCGTAAACTAATTTATTTGGCAACTAGTATTAGCCCATTAACAATATTTGTGAGTGTCTCATAACAACTTCCGCAATGCTTATAATATCTTGGGCAGTTTTAAAGTTATAAATTACCATGTCCATCGCAAAGATTACTATTCCTAAAAGGCCTTGTTCAGGCTGAGGAGACCATTAATCCCGAGATTGTGCACTTTTTTCGCCTGTCAAAAAAGCAATTATTCCACTTTAACACTTTTCCCATTTTCTCTTCACCTCTATTGAACATCAGTCAGACGGTCTGGTTAAAATTCAACATGAGGCTCGCATTGCAGACGAATGCTTATAAGCCAACAATGGGACGAAGGTAAGTAACATAAACCTGTGGTCTTGAAAAAGGCAAACCAAATGAAATAAAATAAAATAGTAAACGCACATTTAGCCCCAACAATAAATATATTGCAGAGAAACCCTTCTACCTCCTTGGCGAATCATTAAGCAACTCATTTATTATACCAAGCCATATGTACCTGCAACGTCGTGGCTAAGAACATATCGACGTCTAGACTCTAGACAGCCGGTCGAGATGCAAATTTTAAAATGCACTTCTTGGCTTGCATCTGCGTGATGTAAGCAGATGGATGAATGCATAATTACCACATGCGTTGCCATGTAGGGATACCCGAGTACGCTTTGGGTATGCCATCCTTAGATTAAAAAGGACATTGTCTTCTATGTTTCCACTGCCTTCTAGGGCCTTTTGTGTGCTAGATACCTCGAAACGTGTGCAAACCAATTTTTTTTATGTTCTTTAAAGAAGGTAAAGCTACAGCCGTATGCAGCTCCTGATCTAATTTAAAATATTTTTTACTTTTTTTTTTTTGCTCTGGAAAACTTTGAATGCAGCACACATTGCACAATGAAATGTTTTGAATTCATCACGGATTTTGTATTATCTTAGTTTGTAAAATATACCTAGATCAGTACTTTTAGGAATAATTAATGGTAATATTGTTACTAATCAAAGTTTTTATATTACATAAAACTATTACTATTATAAGCTAGTTAAAGTTAACATGTATAAACACTGTTATTACTATTTCTCTGCATATTTATAGTAAAAACATATGTAGATGTTTGTGTCAGAATCAGAATCTCATTAGTCATTACCATACTATAGCTAAATTAGTTTAATATTCATTGCATATACATAAATTTGACGACAAATTTGAGGAGTATAAGAAATTTTTTTATGGGAAAAAAGAATAATTTGATTTTTTTTTTATCATACAAACTTCTTTAAAAATATTCAAAGTTTATATATGAGATACAGTCTGAATAAACTACATTTATGATTGAAATTATGATAAAAATGTATCAAATGATCAAAAAAAATTCTGGAGGAACATAAAAATGTCAGGTAATTTAATATCATAACAATCGTTGGCTTACATGAACAAAAGCCAATCTTATATTCGGTAACTGGAGCATTTTAGTATTAAGCGCATAATAAACAAGCAAGAAGGCTTCCTTTTCACTGTCTTAATTAAAATTGTTGACTGTTAAAATTAAAACCTGTAAAATATGCTTCTACCTACAAAACTTAAAGTAAAAATGTAAAAGTTAGTGATATTTTCTATACATATGAAATAAAAATTATTAAGGTTATATTTTGCATTTAATTGGTATCCTCGAGCAGTAGTAACTTGACGACGACGACCAGAACTTTTTCAAAATGGCGATCGATTGTGTTAGTAGAATTTTATAGAGTTCTACTTATAGTACCACAAAATTCAAGTATGAAGGATTCATGATGGTGGTTTAAAAAAGAAACGAAAATTTTTAAATTTTTCTTAGAGATAAATTTCAACCAATCCATATAAATCAAAACGAGTAAAGAATTTTCGAAAGTAAATAAAGAAAGAAATACAAAAGCAATAAAAGAAAATAAAAGCAAATATTATAGTGAAATGAAATAAAGAAATAATTTCGTAATGAGTCGCCCCAAGCACACTCTTTCACGTTTACGAACCATAACCGCAAGTCATTCAATTTATTTATTTTTCGATGCGTCTCGTACTTTCCAATAATAAAACTAAGAGAAAAAAATAAACAGGGAATTGTTGAATATGTAAAATGGGATATTTTTAAATGTCTTTCATATTAGTCACTGTACCGTGTCACTAATGAATGCCATCATGTCCAATGTGGCTGACCCCTGGTTTAATGCTTTCACACAAAAAATATTCAGCTACAATTACGCGATCATTGTCACCTGGATTAATGAACTCCGGGCAATTACTCTGGAAATTTTTGTTTCTTTGTTTGGAAGTGTTTGTCTGGCCACCGTTAGAATATTAAATTTATATAGTATTTATGTTAAATAAATTGTTAAGAAGCGTGAGCACAACGGCTATGTTATGTTATCGTCTATTGTTCAAGATGTTTTGGATGTCTATGCCAAACGGACATTGTTATTCTACGAAATTCCTAGCAAGAAGACATCGAAAAGTTTTATTTTTTATTTTTGATACGATTCCTAAAACAGATTTTTTCTATTTTTGATTTGCTGAAATATGTATATACAAACATATGTCCATCCTGCCAAACAGTTGATATACATATCTACTAAAAATGTCGAATACATTTTATGCAAAAATGCATTCGCATGGCGGACAGGTTTATTGGTTCGGTCGAAGCTATGTACGTCCGAAATTCGCAGAAACATGATATCATCTCAGCTCCACCTAATGAATGATCATGAAACATGCCATCAGGCCATTTATTCAAAATCTCATCGGACCAAGTCCTCAACGTGACGTGCACCACATACACGCCGCGATGCGCGCAGAACAGCGCTGGAGCGCTCGTCGGCCGGAGGAAGAAGCCGTCGACTCACTTAAGTTGCGCGCCGTACATGAGACGGCCTTGAACTCATATTTTAGGCCAAGCTCAAGGTCACGCACCGATGCACATTGCAAGTCGAGTGCGGAGCCCCACCGGAGGAGCGCCAGCGAGCAGAAAGTTCTATGGCGCATGTCTAGCGGCTAAGTGCGCCGGCCTAGCCCTCGCAGCTTACTTT
Source organism: Eutolmus rufibarbis (assembly GCA_963920795.1). NCBI lineage: Eukaryota > Metazoa > Arthropoda > Insecta > Diptera > Asilidae > Eutolmus > Eutolmus rufibarbis. Next base: position 35,960,597 of record OY987205.1, read on the forward strand.
CTTCTGCTTGGATGAGCGCAATGAACACCTATCGCATCGAGCCATCGAAAGTAGTGCATCGCATGGCGTCGTTTTACCTACACCACACCTCTTCCAGCTCTTTGGCTGAAAGGGACTCCTTTGACTGACTTTACAGAAAGGAAATTGCAAAGAAATCACAATTTTTGTACATGTATATTATGCTAGAGATACCGTCGTCTGTCACATCTTTTAGGGCATGCTTGCAGTGAGACGAAGGCTCATCTTACAAGGAAACCGTCCAAACTGTCTTCTCCGATTTAGAGGCTGAAAATTCCTTCAAAATACGATATTTTTTCAAGAAATCGTTTTTTAAACACATACATATGTACATGTAAATATAATAAATCAAAATATTTAATAGCAAAATTCAGAAAAGGATTTTTTAATATTATACCCTTTTCAAGATGATTTAACGATTCCCATTAATACCTGCACTTGAATTTAGAAATATGGATATTAAAGATAAACAGTCTGAAGATGCATTTTTTGCACTCATACAATATGTATAACTTGTTCCACGCCTAAACTTAAATTATGAAATTAAATTTATGGCTATGGTCGGAAACCAGACAATGAAATTAGTAAAGTTGGATACGTGGTCCATTTCAGTAGTATTAAAATATGTATATTCAGTGACGTCTCTGCATTTACAAATACAGAAATATACATACATAAATATGTTTATATTACAAATGATTTTAATAATCCTTAATAACTTGGATAAAACTAATTAAGAATCTAATTTACTATTTTGCCGTTGGTAACTTACATATGTTCTAATAATATGAATACCACAACAAGAACCTGTATATTATATCGAAATTGTTAAGTAACGTCATTGAAACAGTGCATAATCTTCCTTTTGATACTCCTACTGCAATTTTATATGAAAGTACAGATAAATTAAATTTTAAACAATTAATAGAGATGGAAAAGGCTAAGGCCATTTATAACATTACAAAGCCATTTACAAAATTGAGAAAGAAAATTCACAAATATAATACAAGGAAAGCAATGAAAATGAAATTATAATATGTAGTTTGCCAGAAAAATTAAGAAAAAATTAAAATTAATGAAAAAGAGATAATTAAGGGATTGCATAAGTACCCTTGTACCAAGCATAATTTGACTGAGAAGCACAAAATTGTATTATCTTTTAATTTTCAAAATTGGTTACTAATTTTATTTAATTTATAGAAATTATGAAAAATGGATCGAAGAGCCTAATATATTTAAAAATACAAAGAGTAGGTTATGAAAAGCTAACTAAAGTTAATTTCACATAGAGCTAAACATTCGATTTATATTTGAAATTATTTTTGCAATGTTCGATATTAATTATTAAGTAATTTTTATGTTTTCTTCATAATTCCGTTTAACTTCTGCTGCACGATTTGGAAATAATCTGAATGTGCAAATGTTTGGAAAACTATGTATTTTTACACATTGCGAGCGAGATAACAATTATTTCTTAATTGTTGTGAAATGATTTAAAACTGACTTTTTTTTTGAAATTCGTGAAATTCATATGTAATTGGATTGCTAATTCAATTTTCTTCTGTTTACGCAGTAATTTCGCGATTAGTCACGCGGAAAATTGATATCAAGTTGTTCTGTCTTATCGAAAATATCGCTAATATTTATACTGGCCAACACTCCTCAGTAAGATAAGTTAATAAAACGTGATAATTTGTAATTTGAACAGAAGGCTTGAAAACATGCGTCTTACCTTTAAATATTTGAATGTGAAAAACCCTGCTTTAAATTTTCTGATGCGTTTGTCACTGAACAAGAGCTGTATGAAGCACACCCAACTGACGAAAGCAAAAATGTTTGTGAGAAAGTGGCGGTAATTTATTGCCAAACGAACGACCCACTCAAAGTCGAAGCGCGACACTCTTAACTTCTTGAGTTCAAGCCTCATTGATTTTCGCCAATTGTGAAATTTTTTTTTCTCGCGTTTTTCGTTAATCGTGGCGCGACAAGAAACTTCGTCGCGATGAATCAGCCTCAGCCCCTGGGACACCGGAGGAATTGATTCTTTTGCACCTTTCTGGTCGGACAGATCTCGCCAACTGAGGAAGAGGTGAAGCGAAGAACGCTTTTTGTCGCACGCAAATCGCAGTCATTAAGCATTCACGAGGTGCGACTAGCGTCGATTTATGAATTTAATTTCGGCGATAGATTCGGCGTCTCGAATGGATCAAAACAGGCGCTGGGGCTATTCCTCCTGACTCGCTAATTAGGGAGGTTATGTTTTGTCGATGTTTAAGTTTAACGGAAACCGCGGCTCTAACAATCGCGGCGATTATGTTCGCGCAGGAATTCATCACATGTGAGATTCGTCAAATTGCCTGTAAGACATGATCACATTTCCGTTAAGAGTCGCTTTGCGACGATTATCTGTTAGTCGCGGATTATCCTCTGGGAGGGTCATCTGCGGAATTTTAAACACCTTTTAACGGCACGAGCGCGGGATGACATGGGGCCAAATGTGATTCTCCTGTCGAATCTCGGGTAATTTGACTGATTTAAATAATTAAGGTTCACGCCGCTGGTTTTGCATCGCCTCGGACAAATTTTATGCCTTTTAAGCCGGTTATAATTCGAGATGTTCTCCAGAAAAAGTTTTAATGATTAATTTTTGTGGTTTCCAGGGCTAATGAAGCCGAAATACACAACAGTTATGCCCTGAGCCTTGTTCACCGGGCCAAGAAGTTTTGGGGCCCAAAAAAAAAAACCCCCGCGCGCGGTAACGGTGAAACCGCTACTACACAATTTTTATGAATTTTGGGGAATAATTCGGATGCGATTTCATGCCTTTTAGCGGCCACGCCGATTCGGGAAAAAAGTTAATGCACTTTTAATTTTTGAATATATCGCCGGAGTAATGAGCCAAACCGCGCGAATACCTTTCTTTGAGTTAGGTGGGATCCTCGTCAATTTCTTAACGACTTGTGCTACATTCTACCGGCAAGGAACGCCTTTGGAAAATCACCAGAAGCAGAACATCGTTACTGTGAGGAGTTTCAATAACTGTCCGGGGCATATTTAAGCATATACTATATTAAAATCGTAAATTAAACAATTTATTAGCAATAGGACCAATTATTAACGATTAATATCCTGACTGAGACAAGGTTTACGACTAATCATTTAGCATCTGAGTTATTAATGATGACACTTATTTACATATGTATGGATGTGCAAATAATTATCGTTTTCAGAAAATAATTTTGTCCAATTTTCACTGGGTGAGGACGTGAAAGAGGCTCAATCATTGCAATTTGCAATTAAACCGAAATACAAGGGAAGGGTTCTTTTCAATGATGTTAAAATGAAAGACATTGACTTATTCATTGACTAAGTTTGTGTATCAGTATTAATTATATTGTAGAATAAAAGTAAATTTTGTGTACCAAATACTATACCACGTCTGTAATTGCAATTGTTGAATTCGAAGAAAAATAAGAGACGTGTGATAATCACCACAATGTTCACAATTCTTTTTACAGTATAGCAAAGAAACACGAACTGATCCATTTCCCAACACTGTCAGAAATTTGCTATTTCTTACAGATTTATTTGATATGTGTGTGTCAAAAAAGTAGTCTGAGAATAAAGTTAATTCAGAAATTTATAATTTCAAAATTAATTATCAAGCAGCGTCCTTACATACTACAATGCTGACACTTGGGAATTAAAATAAATATATAGTCGCATATCTGCATCTATAGAACAAATTTTTCTGGAAATGTACCTCAAAATCTAGTGAACATCATAGGATTTTTTTCGAATAAATGATTTTTCACAAAATGGCATAGATTTGAAGAAAAACATTTTTTGTTTTTGAAAAATAACTTCAAAATCATTCATAAAATTGACAAATTTTAGTAAATCGAAAAAAAATCTTATGATATTAATAAGAGAAACTCATTATTAAGTCATCACTTAAAATTTGAAGTCAGTCGGATACAAATTATGGCAAATTCGAAAAGCATGGTAAAGGGTAAAGCGCACTTAAAGTTTCAAGTATGCTCTAAAATTTCATTCAAACGAACTTCATGACGAAAGAAGTCACAAGATGATATTAATCCTTAAAAGGAAGAAGTTTGACATTGGAACAAAAATATCATTATGTACAGATTTTGGTTTAAAAAGCCTTTGAAAGAAACCGTCCATTTTAAAGAAGAGATTTACTAACTTACTTTCATTAAGTTTTACTGAATTACTTACTAAAAACGATACTTATTTTAACCACTACATGTTGAATTAAATAGTGGAATACAATACAATAAGCTTTAAAATGTCATTGATAATTAAATTATTATCTTTTAAATGTTCCATTTTTGTTTACCTAACAAACAAATATTCTAAATATAAAACATCTTTCAACTTTTTACTTATGTACGTAACTTGATTCAATCGCTTTTATAAGGTATCAACTTTATTAAAAATTAAAAGTAAGAAAAATGTATAAAATTTCAAATTTTAAAAATGTTGAAATACTGCAGCAAATGATGGTTGTTTAATCTACTTTTCTCAAGTAGGCTTTTTTAAAAAGTGGCAATGTTTTAAAAGCAAGGTTTTTTATACTTAATTAAATTAAATTAAACTAAATGTACGATACGGCAAAAATCTCGGAATTTAAGTATGCAATTATAAGAAAACTTTGTTCCATTTATCCTGAAAAGATATTTTTCTCTATAAAAAATTACTTTACCTATTCAGAGAATACAATTTTAATGATAAAAAATGGTGCATTAAGATTTGAATAATACATAATACGCAAATGTTAAGTTTAAAATAGAACAGATTTCTTATCCAGGGTTTTACCTAGAATAACATTCCCTTTTTAATCGAAAAACTCATAAAACTAATCGAACTTTACCTAGGGAGCACGAACTTAGGAAGAGCGACAACGGCTAAAAGAGGACCATTCGTACGTGAACAAAACACTTTAATTAAAAGCAACGCGCAATTAAGGCGATGTAAGTTTTAATTAACACATTAAACGATTCCGTTTCTCGCTGGAGGTGTAATTAAATTGATTTTCAATTTCAGATTAAGAACCAGTTCGGTTCAAATATCTCGCAGGACCTCCAGACGAAGACGCTCTGGGCGCTTCTAAAGTTGTTACAACTTCAGATTCATAGAAAACAGCCTGACTGGGGGCCATGTCGACTAACACTTAGTGAAAAGGAGGAGCCAGCTCCTCGGGGGCTTCCTAGGCGATTCGAAAAGTCAAATGGATTACCTTGCGGCCCGTAATGCGATTTCTGCGGTAAGACCGGTAGCCGCTCATTAGATAGGTTTAGGTAGCACCTGCAGCACGGGCCCTGCAGCTCTTACCTGGAGAGAAAAATGGCATGCGGTTAATTTCGGTAAGTGGATTTGCTTCAAGGCTCACTGAAGAATGGCCAGCCACACCTGAAGGCTGATTAAAACTCTATTAGCCGCGCATTGCATTTGTGACGCCGCGTTAAAATCAGCTAAGACAATGTACGGGTTGCGCGCGGCGCGAAAATATCGCGCAAGATGCACACGTAAAATTAGCATGAGCACTAAATTAATCATTCGCGGCATGGGTACGCAACTTTTGTCGGCATGCGCCTTTGCGCTGTTTTGACTGTACACAACGTGACCTCTGCGCAGCGCTGTAAATCGATAATAATTTTCGAAAGATTAATGACATATGAAATGCAACAGGCTGGATAGAAATTGATTTCGAGATTGGACCGTACTTGCCGCAGTGACCCGCTGCGCCGAACACATCGCCAGGTGTCTGAATGATCTTGATCTTGTCGAGAACCACTGCGTCGTCGAATGTTGGCGGCGTACATAGATACTGTCGTTATTTTATTGCACCAACGGCTAAAATTTATGACTTTCTTTTAAAAGCACGGAGACGTACTAAGCGTTTTAATGGCCGGCATCTTAACCCTTTTAATATTCGAGCACTGGAATATGGTGAGTGATGCGATGATTTGAACGAAATTGCCATTAAAGGTGCAAAAGTTTTGACTCGTCCACATTATTTATTGAAACGGGTATTCACACCCTGCTGCTTATGTAGCCACCTCCTTATAATGGAGCATTTAAGAAAAAAATATGTAATATCGTATCTCTTTGAATTAATGCAGTTCCTGCTGTTGCGTAGGATGCAAAACTTGTTCTAAACTCCACGATAATCGGTTTAGTAATTCGATGGGTCAGAAGCTAATTAGTGCTGGGCCGCAAAATCATGTTGGAGAGAAATTATTTACGATCGCATAACACGCAGATGTTACAAATCATATTAAAAACAAAGTAAACATGGCTTGATCGATATTGGAGAGGTGGACAAAATCAGGTTTTTAGAAGGTCTAACTTTATGTTTATTTTCTTATGTCAATATCAAAATTATGAAAATATCCCAATTGCAACAATTCTAAGAGGAATAAAAAATAATGAAATGTTTTGTAGGAAATTCAAAATATTACTTAAATATTAAACGATATTCAAATTATTTCAAATCATTTCAAATCAGATCCCTTTATTTCGTATTCTGGGTACTAGTTTTCGTGTATATAACAATTATATAATACTTTTTAAGTTATATTGTGAAATAGTAAATGCTTTTAGTCAGTTCATATATGACTTTAGAAATAAGATATAAAAAATATCAGCTAAACTTATAACTAGCATAAGAAGTTAAAACTAATACAAGGGGTCAAGTTTTCACTATTATAGTCGAATTCCAATCCGCCCAAGCCGGTCTCTTTTAGCAGTCGTAATTAAAGAAATTTCAGTGAAATTAAATAGGCTTGATTACAAAATTCAATAGGAAGACGCATTCAGAACTCATTGAATCGAAAACTCAGATGTTTGGGCATTTATGAAAAAAAGTTTCGCATTTTATAACCTATTAAATGTTTGGTTTTCCATAGATAATATTCAACTTTGAATTAGTCTTTACTATAAAATTTAAAATTATTTTGCCATATGCTCAATATTTAATAAATCGACGTTGATAATAACACTCATTAACATTTTTGCTGTTCGTTTATGTCATAGAACAATTGATAGATCATTTTAATATGAATTTTTTCATAGATTGAGAATCCGAAAACAAAAATTTTTCAAAACATCAGGCTTTTGAGAAAAAATGGGATAGAAAAATAATAAAACAGTTGTTTAGTCACTTTTGACGTTACTTTGAAAATTTTAAAATCATTATTAGAAATGATAAAGAGGCTCAAATAAAACCTTGAGTCTTTAACTATTTCCATAAAATACGTAATTACCTAAAATGTAATTGAGTAGCTTACCCTTGATTCCATTGTTTTTCAAAAACCGTATATGTTGGAGTTTGCTCGTTTCCAGATTCGCAGTCTACGCAAAAATTGCTATCAAAATATAGCTTATAACTATGAGCTATGACAAAATGGTGTTATTTTATAAACTATATGTGTGTTATTGGTTGTATGATGAATGCGGAACTACTCTTAATGACGATGTTAACCTATGTAAGACGTAAAAAACGAGCAGTGTATTCTTAAACCAATAAAAGTTCATCAAGTCGAAATCATTCATTGCTCTGAAAAAAGCGTTTCCAGTAACACTAACGGTGCTGACGCTGATTTATAGCGAGGATACGACAAGATGAAAGCAATCAAAATAAAATCCTCATTGCAATGGGCATTGCGACAACTGCGATCTCTGACCAGCGCCACCTATAGAAATTACTGAGTGATTGATGATGCTGCGGTCCATGACTAGCCTTTCATAAGGCTGTCCATGGCTAGGATGATGCATTATCTGTAACCTGCCCAGCGGCGATAAGTGGCACTTTCCTCTCCGGCGTCTGGGCCACTCCGCGACCGCATCGGCTTAATGATGACATATGGAAATCTACTGTAGAAAATTAGTAAAAATTTCTCCGCGATCATGGCGCACTGTTCTTCCTCCCATTCATCGGGACGCAGCGCGGAGTTACTAAATTTCACTCGGATGTCTGCTAGATAGTAAGAGTACTTCAGCAATCAGCATCCGAGCTAGCCTAATTGCATATTGCGCAACGTCTTTCTGCATCTCGACGGTGGTGAGACAAAACGGCCTGAGGACGGTAGAGCGCACGGCCCGGGTCCATTTGCGGGCACCGCTCACCTCGCCGGGCTCAGATGGTCCCCTGGACTTATGACAGCTCAATGGAACTATTTTCACGCGCAAATGCTTTATTATTGAATTTAAATCGATCACCGCAAGCCTGTAATTAGCCTGAAATCATAAATTCATCGTGGTATTGAAATCCAGCAGTTTCTGCTGTCGACACGACTTTGAAATATCACGTACGCGATGGGATGGCAGCGTTTGGCGCGTTTCCTTCTCCCAATTTTATGCAGCATCCGTGCACGTTTTCACTTCACTGTTTCCACATCTTCGCGAAACATCTTCGAATTCAATCGAATCATCTTCGGTAATGACGTTGAGACGTGATCAATTCGGGGAGGTGCAGCCCTCCCGATTTTTATATATGGAACCAAACGGCTGTTGCCGGTTTTTTTTAATCGCTTTTCGCTCCTTTGATAAATCGCAATCTTTTGATTTTTTTAGAAGTTCGTCATCTTAACACTTATTTAAGAAGTTCGGCATGTTACACGTAGGAATTTATGTGGGTTCGATGGCACTGAACGCTTAATTTCGCTACTAACTTGAGTTACTGTGGTAATAGCGTGAAATGAGATTATTCCGCTTCAATAATGGCTGCTCCTGGCAAAATTAACCAGGCAGCAATTCGCATTTTGTTTTTTTATTTCTTGTTGTTATTGACTTCAGGAGGCCTTCATGGCGTTATGATAAAAGTGCTGCTTAAACGATTTTTTGCTACTAAAATAGATTTTAGATGTTTTCAATTTAAAGCCATCGAGAGGTATTCTTTTGATATTTTTACTTCTTACAAATTGTAATAATTAAATTTTGATATAATCTCATATAATTTTCATTTTAAAAATATTACATCAATACACATATTTTTTATTTTCAGCGAATGAAAGATTGTTTTACTATGCATACGTATCTGTTTTGATTTGTACTACTAGTTATCACAACACCATTTTTCACTTGCACTTTCATACTTCAAAACATTCATTTACGGTGACAACTGTCAACACTTTATTAGAGATTATTTGACATTTTTAGTCACCTAATAGAGATTAATTTTTAAACTTGATTTCAATTGGGCACTAATAAATCTGTCGAAAAAATGGGCTTAAATTTCTCCAATTATTTCAATATTTATTTATTCATTGTCTACAAGTAAAAGTCTTTTTGACGGATTCCAAGCGATTAATGTGAACCGCTTATATGAACATTTTGATGCATATATGTAAGTTGGATCCTACTAACAATTACATATAATGGTAAAATGGGATGGGAATACCTAAAGTCTTTAACATTACGTTTTAAATAACCCAAAGATTTAAATACTTTCGTACTACGCGTTTAAAAAAAATGTAAAGAAATTGGCAGGAAATCGCAGAAAAAATTTTTCATTATTTAAAATATGATTTGATTTATTAAATTTGTGATAAATGTACATATTATAATACGGGCAGATCTACTGAATATATTTTAAACAACAATACACTACTTTCAAAATTTAAAAAAGAACAATTTCTGTCCAAATTAAATATTTTGTTTTCTATAAAAATGTTTTGAATACTAATTTGAAAAAGGACTCAAAAATAAAAAAATTAATGGTATTCCATCAAACTTTATCAAATACTTTACACTATTCGAATACTTCATTTTAGGTATAACGTTTTCACAGGTTGTGATTATTGTTTATAAAAGGAAAAAGTGGTATATAATTTTCTTGATTGATTCAATCGTAAGAATTCCATACAGTTATTGTTAATCACAAATGTTAATTGGAAAATGTTGGATAAATTAATAAAATCAATGAATAAAATATAATGCATATATATTTTGCAACTTAAGGTTTTTCAGTTAGATATTTATATTATAAATATATGTATTATACATATGTACATACAATTATTCAAAAATATGTGCACAATCCAGAATTTAATTGTACGGAAACGGTTTTACGAATTAGTAAAAGAAGTTTTCTATAATTTCCACTTTTATGGAATAACTATTGAAAAATTACAAAGGTTTAAACGTTAACTGACTCCTTTTAAAAAAATGACAAAGGTTGAAAATGTTTTAAACATATGGGCATAAAAGATTTTCACTTTCAAATAATTAATTATACAATTAAAAGCCGTACAAGCCAATGCACCTTGTTTTTCTTTTCAACATCTCCCTGCCACTCTCATGTGTTTACATTTTTATCTTTGTCCATATTAATGAAGATTGTTTGTGGACTCGATGACAATTTATGCTTTGTCCTCCAGGCTAATCGCTTCAATTTATTCGAAGTGCTTAACCGTTTTCGCATTCTTTGCATTCATCGCGGCAACTTAATCAGCCACCTACCTGATGCAGCCTGCAGTTAACGAGTTATAAATTGTTTCCCATCTTAATAAATAGTATGCAGAACGCTCAGTTCTTTTCATTGCCTTCGGTCCATACTGAAAAGAACGCATAAGAAAAATGCAGCTGCATAATTTTCTGCAAGCAGATGAGTCATTCACTTCATACTAATAGTATAAGTTTTGTATCACCTACCGGGAGAGTTCGAAATCCGCAGGTTTTTTTTTTCTGGGGTATTTCAAAAGCACCCAATTGAAGTGACGGTGCTTGGCACTTAATTTGGAGTGAATATTCATTTCGGAGACTTTGCTGATTGAGTGCTGAGTCTCATAAAAAGCCGAACTCATACGCCAGACCGGTGAGACTTTCTAACCGCAATTCCGCGGATTTCCTCCTTAATTAAATGCATTCATCGAAGATTTGTGTGTCACTAAAATCGGCTGTTGATAAAGTAGACCACGGCCACTTGGAGTCTTTTGGCTCAGCTGGGAGTTTTTATGTCCAGTGCCAGCCTCGACCTGCACCACCTTGGCCTTTGGATTATTGATGGATGCCCGGCAAGTACGTAACTAAAAATTGAATAGTTCGGGCGAAAGTTTGGATTTCTCGCTGCGTATCTTGCACTCCACTTGCATTTATGTAAGCACTCTTTGTTACGTGATTAATGACTATTGGAACGGATCCAAGAATGAGCGATCATGTCACACACAATGCAGCTAAAGTGAAAATCTGCTGCGTGTAGCGTGATCTAATTTATGCCTTTTCGCGTAAATCTCATTTTAATTTGCCTGCGCAACTTTCGTTTTCATATTTTCTCGTGAAGAGAAACGGAGCGGCTATTTTTCACCCAAATTCCTAAGGTGACTGTCAAACTATTATCACTTGCGGTCGCTCTGTGCGCAGAGCGGAAGGTAGTGAACAGTAAAAATTCACTTATTCTTTCGTCTTGACACTTTCATTGAAGATATTAATCATTTGGTCATGAGCGCTGAGAAAAAAGGGATTTTACGCGAAAAACAGCTTTCTAGTCACCTTTCTTAGAAATTGGTGTCAGTAGGCAAATCAAATTATAAAATCCGATTCGAGTAGAGAATCCACGATTAGATAGATGATTAATTTTATTTCTTAGAAAATTATATAAAGATAAATGACGCAAGTAATACTATTGACACACTGTAAACGAAAGTTAGAATTTCGAGGGTATCCAATTTCATAATTACATATCACATTGCTTTGAAATTAAAATCAAATTAATGTCGAAATCTACATTACATATGTTTGATTAAATTTCGTTTATAGTCTGTCTAGTCTATAGAGTTTAAGGTTAAATTGAACTTTAGTATATTTTACAGTTGAGGGGTGTGTGTTCAAAAAAAGGTATTTTCACCTTACGGTGATCCAAAGTTGTTTTTATTAATTCCACTACTAATCTAAAATTCTACTCAAAATTGTCTTTACCTACTTTTGTTTGTAATTTGAGCTCACTGACTTTTGCAGTTGAACAAGGTTTAATAATTTTTATCAAAATGAGCTGCTTCCTATTATTGGTATGGATTAGTCAGTAGATTTTTGTTCAAGGAGCTATTTCCAGAATATCGGAACAAAAGGTGCTACTTTCATTTTTGATTAGTTATTATTTTGTTTTTTAAGAAAAATACATATAAGTAAGTATCCTCTTTATAATCTTAATGAAAAAAAACAACTGCATGTATATATATTCTTTTCTTTTTTAATTTTTATAAAGTTTGCTTAATTATGTGAAAATAGCCTCTTTTGAACAGATACTCCTCAGTTTAAAATTATCTTAGACATGAAAAAGCCTGGTTTATCATAATTTAATTTCTTTGAACCGTAAAAATATACAGATGAAATAAGTAAACTGCTGAAATTCGGTTTTGTGTGCAATCAAAAGCCTTTTTCACACTAAAGAAATTTTGTGTAAGGAACTATTTCGAAATAAAAATTGTTGGTTTAGAAAAAGTTGTTGGTTGATCTGAAATCTAAATTTGAAGTAATCTTGAAGCATGTTAAAGCTAATCATTTTTAAAGTCATAATAAAACATTGAAAACAAAATTCTATTACGGTTTTTAAAAGTATTGCTAACTTTTGTATAGAAATTTGTTGTTGAATTGTTGAATTAGTGGATGCAGTTAAGTTGTATTCCAAATAATTAACTTACATATATGCAATACAGTAAATCATATTTTCCATGTTGCAATAATAATATAATCTAGTTGTACATACATACAAATATGAAACAAAATTTTAATTGGAAAGTAAGTACCTAGTAGAAATGTTTCTGAATTGATTTTGAAGGAAATACAAGGAGGAAGTATTTTGTTTATATATTTTTTGTGTGTCATGAATGTTATTTTGATGTATAGAGGGCTTAAGGATTGATAATTTATAGTAAATTTTATAACTGTTTTTTTTAAAGCACTAGAATAAGAAGACTTGTATTGATCTAAAATCTAACATCCTAAAAAGTGCGAAGTAATTTGTAATAAGAGTGAATGTAATTCTCTTCAATTTATATATTTATATATTTGAACCATGTACGCATTTATAGTTCACCTTGCTTTCATTAGCCCTCAACTGAAAAGTCTTAAAGTTCAATTCATTTCCGACACACACTCCAGTATGGCACGAGGGGCCTATAATTGTTTGAACATGCCAATAAAGGTCTAACTACTCATCTAGGCATAATAAATTGCATTATTAGTGCAACTTGACCTTTCTGTCTATTATTAGTCGGTTCGAAAAATCCACATGGACTAAGTGGCGTTGTCAATTACCGCGCCGTACAAAACGTTGACCTCCAGCGAGTGATTTTAAACAATTCCCTGAAGCGTTGTTCTCTAATCGGCGGATTAACATATTATTGAGTGACGTAACGATCACAGTTTTCTTTCACCTCAACCGACTAATAACCAGACGTCAGCACGAAGTGATCCAAAACGCAGTGTCAAGGTGTTAATTGGACAAGGTAAAGTGACTCGGCGTATTTTAGAAAAATTAAAATGGGCTTTGATCGGCTGAAGTCGCAAGAGTTTCGATCACCTATTGACATCGCAGGGCCGAAATTAATGCTATTGCTCCAGTAGGGTGCTTGCGGAGCGCTATTGGCTCTTCAGATGATAGTCCAAGGTGACCAGTGCTCCGTCAATGGACGCAGGCGGAAAGCGGAATGGAGATGTCGTGTTCCGACAGGAAAATCAATTTATTACGAGTATAATCTGAAATCCCTCCGATCGGGCCCTTTGATGCTATCTCTTGCACGTATCTCGAAGGTTCGATCATTTTTGTGGGGAAAATCGAAAGCTGCAGTGGGAAACCGCGTATCATTTTGCAATTGTGTTACGTATTTCTCCCAGATAGTCTTTGGCTGGTTTCGGTGCCCAATGGCGATCACCCCGGCCGCACTATGCCCTCTATAAATCCTGGCGCGGATCGACATGATCCATTCCGCTTCAGAACCTTCAGACAAAAACAATCTGCCGCAGTTAAACGAAGCAATCGCCTTTGTTTCATTTTTCATAGAAAATTAAAATTTTATGGTCACTGTGAGCGCAATGGTTGAGTAAGTCACGTTTGATGTAAAAATTGCTATTCTGGCGCAGACTGTCTAAAGATACAGAGCCAGGTAATGTTCAAAGGAGCATTATTGCAGGTCTTTGGCGTATCGAGGCGCGGTGGATTTCACTATTCTCACTTCTATATTAAACTAGTCTCAGCTCAAGATGGTGATGTCACGATGATGCAACTGAGACAGCAGGGAAGGCTAAGTGTTGACATTTAAGAAAATTACCGTATTTTTCGCTGATGCACCATACCTGGAAGAGAAAAGAAATTAAGAGGTTAGTTTAAGTTCTATCAACTTTTAAGGTGATTATTTCTTAAGGGGGTGTTATTGTGCTTAATATTCTTATTGATTGATTTAACGAAAAATTTACAAAACCACGGTTGATTGAGTTAACAAGTATACCTTTTGTGACAGCAAAAAAAGCATAAATATTAAATTTCTTCTTCTTTTACTTTATTTTACCAATGTGTATTCTAATTTCATTAGTCAACAAATATGAATATATTTTCAAACAAGTTTCAGATTACGATCTTTACTTATATCATGAATTCTTAAAAAATAATAAGGGTACTTATCATCTTGCATAAGTCCTATTGCTTCGTAATTTGTGTTTATATACGACAAGTTGTCATGAACGCCCCGGATGTATTTTTTAAATAAAAAACAAGGGAAATAAAATAATACCTCCACTTCAGCAGATATAAAATGTTGAAACAATAATTGACACAACACAACTGTCATTTTCCCCATGTAAAATTAGCACATACTAAATATGAAACTAAAGTACGATAGTACGAACCAAAAATAAATATCTTTAGGTTGGATATACCTTAGGCTGTCGTATTCGAGAAAATTTACGATTTGCGGATTTTAATACGAAATACGACGTTTACAAAGAATACAACAACGTTACGCAAGTTCATGAATACCCTTAAAATTAAAACATACAAAACATCGTAATTTGATTTGATTTTTGATAAATCAATAAAAATAAAGGCCCATCATAGAAGTTTATAACGTAGCTTGAATAAAAGCCTAGTCTAGAAATATTAAATACTAGCAAATGCCCGCGACTTCGTTCGCGTGATATTAATTTTATTACTTTAATTGATTACCGTCGGTTTAAATGGTATTATACTATTATAAAAATTGAAAAAAGGTAATATATTTTATAACTTCGAAAATTCTGTTTCGAAAGTATGTTTGAGGAATATTTACTATGTAAAAATGAAACAAAAATTCTTAAATTTAAAACAATAACGACACCTATATCGATTTTTAGGTTTATTTACCCCATTTCACCCCCTAAGGGGTTGATTCTCGAAAAATCGCGAAATACGTATTTGCTTATTTGTTTTTAGGAGTACTCTTATGAAGTTTCAAGTCGAAATGTCTATTTAATATTTTTTCTCCATATAAATTTTGAACCCTCATTTTACCCCTTTAGGGGTTGAATTTCGAAATATCCTTTCTTATTCCTTGTATACGTCATGAAAGCAATCTCTGTGGCAAATTCCAGCTTTTTAGGTCCAAAGGTTTGAGCTGGGCGTTGATGAGTCAGTGAGTGAGTCAGGACTTCTCTTTTTATATATAGAGATGATACAATTCTATCTTTATAGGCATTTTCACACATCTTGGCGAACAAGCTTTTCATGAGTATGCGTTTTGCCATATTTTTTATTCGCCATCTATTGTATGAAATAATCAGTTTATGAAAAAAAGTAAAATTCACAGGTTTTTTCAAAATGTTTTAAAGTTTTTTGTATTTTTATATGATTGCTTAAGATTTCAGCGATTTTTCTTTAAAATGGAATCCGATTCAGGATTTTCATTTACGAATTTGTAATCTACGGAAAAAAAGACAAATAGAAATGATTTACTAATTCTTCTGAAAAGAAGTTGGTGTTGATCAGTGTTTTCTATTATTTTTTAAGGTTTTTGAACCCCAACTAATCCTATAACCCAAAACTCACATAATATATTATGTTTATCCATATTTTAAAATGTTCGTTCTTGAATTTTTTTCTAAAGCAAAACAAATTTTTTTCTAAATCCGTAATTTACTTTGTACATTTAGAAAAGCTTCATACTCTTAGATGACTTATACAGGTTTATTAATTAATTTCACAAGGTTAATGAGCAAATGTACATGACTAAGAAGTCAATTGACATCTTTTAACTACAGACAGATAAACCTCTTTGGTTGTGCTGATGAGCTTGAATAGAAATACCACAAAATACGTTACACTCAGGTTTGGGTACGTTATGTCTTAGAAAATGCTGCAATCTTATTTGTCGAACTAGCTAAGCACAAACTTGTTTCACAGCAATCTTTTCAAAAAATAGTGAAAAACAGCGCACGAATTAAACCTTGAGTATTAACAGATTAGATGCGACCATTTGAATACCACAAGATATCTTTACCCGCAAATTATAGATAGATATTAAAAAAAATGTTTTCTAATTTAAAAGCAATTTATCGAATGAAAACCGACTGTTGAAAATCGCAACTTATTGGTCGTTCAGCTGTTGCCATGACCGTTCAGTGAAGGTAATAAGCAAGTAAAAGCTTCAATTTGTTTCAACGAGTTAATTAAGACAACAGAAGATGAGGAATGTCATTTTAGAGCCGAATTTTGCATTTGCACACATTCATTATTCCACCTCAACCCATTATTCATGCGACCTCTGAGGAATCATTACCATTGGCTTGGGGTTTCGTAATGCTCCACGAAAGTAAAAATCAGAAATTATTTCGGGACTATGCCGTAATATATTATAAATGCTAAAAAGGTCACAACAAGTAGCTTCTCACATGTGAGGTTGCGTGCCGTGCCACAGTTAAGGCGTATAATTTTAATTAGTGTGCCTCGAAGGTCAACCTTTCCCACAAACCAGCCCTGAGGGCGGCTCGTTTAAGGATGGTTCGTTAGAAAGGTCGTCGTGCTTATCTCATGCGCTCGTGGTAGACTCTGAAACTTAATTAAGTACGAGTATTATCAGTTAATGTGCAGATTGTACGCGACATCGTGCATATGATGTGTGCTAGAATGGTTTGCTAAGTTTTAACGTGAATTTATCTTCTTTATGCCAATAACGTCCCTTACGACCCAAACGCGTAAAACGCACCTTATCAAATTTAGACACATGATGCATGACGGAAGCATTGACCTTTAATAATGAAGACTAATTACGTAAATTCTCGTGAATAGAGTAAATTGTGTTGGTGCTTTTAAGCGAGAACTATATGATATTATGGAACAAAAAAGAAAAAACAAATATAACAAACAGTCACGGTTCCGTATCAAATTTAAGTACATGTGGGATGAGCAATGGTTTTTAATCATTAAATGCGCTCGTGTTTATGTTTAAGAGGATCAAAGACATATGATTAGATATATTTAATTAAATATATTATAGGAGAAGAAATTTTGTCTCACAGAATACAGTGAATCTCAACAAGAGTTGGTTTTCTAGATATACAGTTCCAAATCTAGTGAAAAGCGAATTACTAGAATTCTATTGTAGAAAATAATTTCCTGAATTTTTAGTTTACTTTAGTGGTTTTTTGGGAAGTATAACTAGAAAGACAAGGATTTCTGCCTGCTGAACTAGTAAAATTCATCTGAAATCTAGGAAAATTCACTGAAGTATCTAGTATTAAATTCTGGTTGGTTTTACTAGAAATTCCATAAATTTCGCTAGATATACAGTAAACCCCGCTTAAAACGATTTTGAAGGGGTCGAACGTAAATAACGTCTTATGCGGGAAAGCGTATTAGGCGGGAAGATTGGATATAATACAAAAGGTAATAAATCAAGTTTATATGCATTTATACTCTATATAATTCGCATTCAGACAAGTATGTACCTACCATTATTGTGATAAAAATAATTAAGTTATTAACATCACATTAATTTAATTTGAAGAAGTAGTTTATTTTAATTTGACACAAAGAAATTGTAGCATGTTAAATAATCATATTTTAAATGGAATTTAATTTTTGGAGCCCATTTCCACTATTAGGTATATAATGAAGATAGATATCGTTTACCGCAGTTTGAATATATAAATTATACATTTTTCATCGCAAAGTTTCAAAATTTTAACTTGATCTTGAATAGACAGCTCTTTTCTTTTAATTGCTGACATTTCTTTTGATTATAAACGCCCCAGTTACTGGTCGCTACCGCGTGAAATAACGCGGTGCCTGACATGAAGGTGGCGTATTTCGCGAAATAACGAATTGTATGCCGTGTGAGATAACACGCGGAAAAGATGGCTGGTGCTTGACGTGCAGATGGCGTATTATGCGGGATGATGAATCGTATTAAGCGAGATTGAATGTATGGAAAATGCCCTCTAATTGCAGGGACCATAGCAAAAGCGCGTATTAAGCGAGAAATCGTATTAAACGTGATCGTCTTAAGCGGGTTCTACTGTATGTACATTATATCGTACAATTGATATTCTAAGAGTTCAATAAAAAACTAAGTAAGCAAGTATAATTAAATATAATGGGAAATCACACTTAACGTACCCATGTTATGTCCTTATTAGACACAGAAACCGGACATTACAGCTCACCTTTCTAAGATTTCAAATTTGAATGAAAAACTATCGAAATATGTTAAAGATGCACCGAAAAAGTTTTGCAATCTCCTAAAATACCAGCAATATACAACTAGAACAAGCGATCGTGTACGGATATCACTAAAATTTCAGTTAAGTTAAAAGAAATTTCAGTAAATAGTGCAACCCACAGAACAACTTCCAGATTAGGTCGTGAATTTTACTAGAATTGCGGTTAGAAACTCTGTATGCTAAGTTATCACGAACATTAGTGCTTTTGACAATGTGCCAGATGTTCATAATTCACTAGAGTCTGTATAGTGTGTTAGTAAAATTGTGATAGAATTAAATATATTATACATAAATAGCATTTTCTTTCCGAGATAAAAATAAATCGGTGAAGTATATTAAGAACATCGTTCCCTAGTTCATGCAATCTTTACCAAATTATATATTTATCAGGGCAAATATTTCCGAAACTAAAAGAGTAAAAGAAAACCATCCTCCCCGGCGGGGAATCGAACCCCGGTCTCCCGCCTAACAGGCGGGGATACTGACCACTATACTACCGAGGACTTATCGATGTCGAACTAAATTTAATAAGTCGAACAAAATCAACTATTAAAACAGATAATAATCAATCCATCGAAATCTAGACTGCTCGTGATGTAATGCAATAACTTGTATAAATGAGTATTTACTTACATTAAATTTGTATAAAGTATTATAGAACTCCTTACCTTATTAGTAATTGACTAATCTACAATATAAACGATTTAAAATCTTTTCTAAGATTTGCAACGAAAGCAACGATCAGCAACGATCAGCAACATGTAAATGATCTGGATGTCGGGTTCGCGCTAAATTAATTCTATTCTATTTTAAATGTTCATTTAATGAATATATAGTTTAAAAAAAGTCAATAACAATTAAATGTAAACAAATTTAAATTTTATATTTATTTTTGCACGAAATTTTTTATAGTTTTTAAAACAATCATCATAAATGTAAATATATAGAATTTTTGTTATAAATTTGGTAAAATTTGAATGAAAAAACTAAATTATTTAAAAAACAAAAAACCCGACTGCAGTAAAAATATCAACTGAAAAGCGAAAAACAAGCTCTATAATCTATAGAAAATTGTAAGAGCAATGTCCTTATAAGTAATGCACCATGCAATTATTTTTTGTTCGATAGTCCTTAACAAATAATACAATTTATACTATTATTTAAATATAACTTAAATATTGGAAAAGGTATTGCAGGCGGGGACCAATTAGTCCAAATGTTACTTTTTTTCAAGAAATATGTTTTGTCGTTCATTGCTTGTCCCCGCCTGCAATACCTTTTCCAATATTTAAGTTATATTTAAATAATAGTATAAATTGTATTATTTGTTAAGGAGTATCGAACAAATAATAATTGCATGGTGCATTACTTATAAGGACATTGCTCTTACAATTTTCTATAGATTATAGAGCTTGTTTTTCGCTTTTCAGTTGATATTTTTACTGCAGTCGGGTTTTTTGTTTTTTAAATAATTTAGTTTATTTCACACTTTTTTTTTTGATTTTCCTGTCAAAATGGTAGCATCAAAGTGTTATAACGTATATATATTTGTAATGGGCTATTTATTAGCTTTCATTTGAGACCCATATTGTTATAATAAAAAAAACTTTTTTTTATTCCCCTCAATTTTTTTTTTCGCGGAAGCCATATTGAAATATTATATGCCCATTTGTAATGGGCTATTTATTAGCTTTCATTTGAGACCCATATTGTTATAATAAAAAAAACTTTTTTTTTATTCCCTTCCATGTTTTTTTCGCGGAAGCCATATTGAAATATTATATACCCTATAGCACTCCGACAATTAAGACGAATCGAATGACACCTTATATGTTAAAATCTGTCAAGCCGTTTAGGCTGCAGAGCGACACAACGAAATAGACATACATACATACATACATACATACATACATACATACATACATACGCTCGAAAAACCTAACCCTCCTTCGGCAGTCGGGTAAAAAGAATAAGCCTCCCCGGCGGGGAATCGAACCCCGGTCTCCCGCGTGACAGGCGGGGATACTGACCACTATACTACCGAGGACTTATCGATGTCGAATTAAATTTAATAAGTCGACCAAAATCGAAACCGATTATCTGAAATTAAGCTAATTTACGTAAAGTTAATAAATAACTTACTTCTTAGTATTTGGATAATGTTTGAAAACTTTCAATTGTAGTTTGTTAATGAACTATATAAGTTATCTATTATTTCATTAAAATTTCTTTGGAACAATACTATAAAACCCACTAGACTTATGATGAGTATGAAAGAAAGATATTGGAGTTGTCTATCATAATATATGTATAATAAAAAAATTAAATTTTATTCACTCTACCTTTATTTTTTGCAGAATACATATTTGCTACCTACCTCTGGTAATTGGCTATAGAACTATTCTATTTTATTTTTCAACGGTTCAAAATTGTTTAAAATATTGATGCCACATTATATGTGCTTATCATTATTATAAAATCCGAGAAAATGGATTTAAAATTGCTTCAAGTCTATGTAGGTTACTATGATCTGATTTAAAAATGTTATGTACCGTAGGTAGACTCCACTTTAAAAATATTATTAAAAGAATGAAAATGAGGGTACACTGTCTCTGTGTACAGCCTTTTTAAAAATCCCACCATGCAATTAAATTAAAACTGAAGAAGTGTAGCGAAATAATTTTGATTTTAGTTTCACTTGAAGAATTTTAAAATGTGCTCACCTGCCTGCCAAGAAAAATGTGGATAATCGAAAAGAATGGCTCGATTGCAGGCCGGGCAGCATCGTCTTGGCAGCACTCGCTTGAAATTCAGTACTTTCAAGAACATTTAACTTATTTTCCCTTGTAAAGAATAATTTTTCTTGATTGAAGTCACCCCGATTCTTGTTCATCACCTGTTTCAGTATGTTTTCAAGTGCATCATCAACCTGACTACCTTTAAAGTAGAGTGCACACCTTGGCTGCCCGGCTGTAATATTTTTTCTGTTTCCTTTAAACTGCCCAGTCTGGTTTGGTTCTTGCATCGCCCAAGACAAGATTGAGAAAAAAAAGTAGATCTTTACAAGATATCAAGTTGCATTAAGCCAGTTGCGCACAGCGTACCATGAACAGTATACTTCTGTGCAGCAAAAATCCATAACCAGTTTTCGTTGTGCGCGCCTGTTTTTGTTATTTTATTTTTTGTCTTTTGCTTTTTGTTTTTGTCTTTCGTCCGGCCGTTCGACGTTTTTCGCTCGCGCACCTCCGGAGCCTCTAACTCCAGCCAGAGCCAGAGCCAGCCTTTAATTTGTAAAATCATTTTGTCGGAAGGGCGGCCGCGGGACGCAGGACACAGGACGCGCCGGCGCACAACATTAAGGGCTATTTTTATTCAGTTCAAATTTATGCGCATATTGTTAATATTAATAAACCTGGCCGGCGATTATCGGGCCGCATAAGCACCCGCAGATAAGATTACGACTGATATTGATGGTCGATATTAAAAATGTAATTCCTCTCGGTCCGCTGCCGCACCGTCGTCACCACTAGCGCACCGATTATTAGCTACAAGCTCCGCCATAACTCAGGTGTCAGGCACTCACTAAACTTAACACCCAGGCAGTCCGCAAAATATTATGCAATGCAAATTCAACAGCATTGTTCTGTATTTAATTAAACCCGGGACGGGTGGCTTGCGGGTTCAGCGGCTAAAAATAGGCGCACCGAGTAATAACTTCTTGCACGAGATCTGGTCGCCTGCCGGGGGACTGTCTTGTCTTGTCTGCTCGCCCATTCCCCTGGAATCTGTCTATCTATGTATCTTTCTATCTACTTATCTATCTAGCTAACTATCTAGCTAACTATCTTTCTATCTACCGCAAGAAGCAAACCAGATTTCTTGCGTTACCTCCAGAATCGAGCTTCTGGGAGAAATTTCACTCGGTTCGAGGAAAATGTCTTTTCGAAGTCGTACCCCAAGGCCAGACGAAATGTTTGAGTCCGCATATGAGCCAAGTTTGGGAAACAAGCAAACCTACATACAAAAAGAAAGAAAAACGTCTTGAGCAGTAGCCTCGGGTGAGAGCAAGAAAACTTGCCAACAAGAGAAATGTTTAAATTTTCACGACAAATTTTAAGGTCGCTCTGAGGTCGTTCCACTCGACTTTATGTCTTACTGATCCAGGTAAATGGGGTATTGTTTGCGTCGACTTGGACAGATTTTCCACTGTCCAGAAGCGAAGATGAATTATTACGACTGCGGAAAAGTTCAGAGAAAGTTCTTTTTTCTTGTTGCTAGATTGTCGCAATAATTGAGCGACACTATCTGCATAGGTCATCTTGACGAGCTGGAACCATTGTCACATTAGAGCGCATCACCTGTGACAGCCAAGTTCATTGTTTTCTCGAAAACTAGGTCACATGCAGCAATTAAACGAAGTTATGAAGCTAGCCGTGGAGACAAAAGAAATTACATCCAAGAATATTTCATCGACTTATTTTGCTTCTCAAGAATTTATTTGAAATATGTCAGTACATATGAACCTTTAAACTTTTTGAAATACATGTATTCGAAGATTAACATGTTTTGTATTAAACACATATTTTAATATAAACTATCATTCTATTTTATACTTATTACTAGCAAATAAACGTCTAGCTAAGTATTTTCAACGGCTGATTTATTTAATTTAAACGCTATGTTTTAAGGATAGGTACTCGTAGTTTGTACATACTTAGTTATATTATTTTAAATACATTAAATATATTTGACATCATCAGTAATATGTCAATGTAATAAAAGTTTCATTAATGGTATGTATATTATATACACATACATATATGTACATATACATCCTCCCAGCTAAAAGCAAATCAAAAGAATGATAAAAAAAAGTAACACTGAATACAAATTCTAATTATAGATATGGGATTTCGAAATGCTCCATTCATCCGCCGTATTCCTTTTTGGGAATTAATTTAAATTGAAAATAAAAGCACCATTTGAATGATTGTGGTAATAATTTATGGCTTGCTCGATATATCTCAATCAAATTTGTTTCCTTTGACATATTTCAGAATAGTGTAACATAAAAACTTCCACAATATACAAAATACAACAAAAACCAGAGTAAATTGTTTTATAATTCATACAAAAACCAAAGAATTTCAGTTAATTGGATATAAATTTTAAATAACAACAGTTTAGAACAGGAAATAGTAAAGAATGCCACACACAAGTTATTTGTCATGATAAAATATCAAAGAAATTCCTGTTTCAAAATGTTGTTTACGTCTGAAAGAAAAAAAGCATTTCTTATTTTGATCAGATGATTTGCTTTCAAATTAAGTGACGTCATTCTTAATCCGAAAAATTTAGATGTTTCAAATTTAAGGAACATTAGGTGATTTAACAGTTTTAGGTTCTAGGGTTCCTAGCCTATTTGTTTTGAAGTATCAATGAATATGGACAATACAGTGAAATATTTTCAATCTTTCTGGTTTTCGTAGGCCAGGCGCCAAGCATTTTAGAGCGGAAATTATTCTTGTTATGTCTGTTCCTCCTTCATCGAAGCCTACATCCTCCATTCGGGGGATGGATAGAGCCAATTTATCACCTTTCTTTTAATTTCTTCTAAGATTTATATTTCTCGAGTAATGTCCGTCTTAAAGTGTGAATATGAGGTTTGTCGCTTAAGTATAAAATATTTTGTCTTTGTTAATAATTTCAATCAATAGCCATAATAAAAAATTCCTGTTATATGATCATGCAAAATTGTGCATGGTTCTTTCTGGCGCTAGATTTTGTATATGGCTAAATTCTTACAATAAATTTGAAAAGAAGTGAAGAAAAAGAATTGATAGCACTTATTGGAGGCTTTTATTGATATACTGATTTAGCCATGTTTGATTAATGAACGGAAGAAAAGAAACATGCAAATTTTGTTTGGACGCATGGCTTGATTTATTTAACAAAAGTGATAGATAGCAAAGAATGGACCTAATAAATTTAGCTAAACATAGTTATTCTTCACTTTTGGATATAATGAGATAGCTCAGAATTAAAAATTCATCATTGTCGAACTATTCGACTTGACTTTCCAAAGCGAATATCTTTATTTTACATTTACCCTACTGTGAATGTAAAGGGGGCCTGAAAAATATCCAAATTACACTTAAAACGTTTGGATTATGATCTTATTACATTATTGTCCTCATCACAAAATATAGGATAGAAATAGAAACTTTGAATTATAATTATTATATCTGATCTTATTATATATTTGATCAACACTTGTTCCCACCCCCTTAAACGAATTTTGCATTTTCTGGGTATGTTTGTACAATTGAATAATATCTTTATTGCTAAAAATTATTTTAAGTTTGGTGAAAGTTTCGCAGATACAAAATATGGAAAAGAAAACTGTCTATCCAGCAGGTATATTGAAAGAATTGTTCACAAATTTAAAGAAAGTGTCGTTTAGTAGTCGTAAATGTTAGTGTTTCTAAAGATCCACGCTGGATTGTGCGACCTAATATCCTTAGATTTTTTCTTATGGAGTTATGTGAAAAAAAAGTTTATTCTGATAACACCAATCAACTCAACACCTTTAGGACACCATAATCCGTGATATTGCAGAAATATCTTGGAAGGTTTTGAAAAAGATTGGAGGCTTACCACAGCTTCAAAGGAGGTTTCTTATCCGATATTTTATTCCATTGCCACTTTTGGTTACTTACTTTAAACTTTGAGCTCTTTGGACTTTCTAATTGTGTGTTAATTAATCTACACTACATTTACATTCATTTTTATTGGACTGTGTCACCTACACGGCCGTAGGTATTGTAGATTGTACAACTGTAATATATAAATCGAAATTAAAAATTAGATAAATACTGCCTTACTTTTACTGCCTTATCTCAATCTTTTCTTTCACACTCATACAATAATAAAGCGAAAGGTTCGCGAAAGAAAAAATAAAAGAGTTAGTGGTGAACTAAATCAAGGACGAAAACCAAATAGTTGAGACCTCCATCACATGATCATCAAGGGCTGAGTTGTAAGACGTTGTCACAATAAAACCCTTCTTTCTCTGACCTTTTTTTTTGTACGTTTTGCACATAAAAATTGGGAATGTATGTCAGAAATTTAGAAATGCAGCTAATGCATTAGTTTCAGTTAAACAATTTCATTTAGCCCCCATAAAGAAAATGCATTAAACTTGTTCATTACATCAAGCCCAGCCAAAGTATCTCAAGAGCCCGTAAATTCCGGTTTTTAATTATAAATAGGAAAAGACTAGGCATGCACGGCCTTCTGACATTGCACTTAGGTCTTCACGGTTCTTTAGCAGCCCCGCGAAGGTATTTAATTGTTTGCCAAGCACAATGAGTAATTTGACACAGTGCATATCACCTTCCGTCCCATCGGTCCACTTTGCAAAGCGCGACAACCGACAGAGCCGACCGCGGCGTCGCGCAAAACCTGGTCAATAATGTCAACAAGAAATAAATAAAAAACCAAATTTGTCGCAACGAATTGAGTAAGACTTTTTGTGCAGCTGGATTTGATGGCGTACGTCCCCAGGTGTTTTTCAGGTGTGGGCTTTTTAGCCGGAATTACAACAAGACCGTCGCGAACAATTGGAAGTTTTGGCGGCGCGCATGCAGCTTATGACAAAATGTGCAATAGTGCAAATATGCAAATGCACCGGGCGTCAATGAATATTTTTGTCTCTCACGCACCTCTCGCGGCAGATAAGGCACCGGGCGCCTTTCTTGTGATTAACCTGAAAGCGAACTTATTGCTCCAGCGAAACCAATTTTCAAAGGGGGATAAATCAATTGGCGGCACGTAGGCGTGACCAATTTCACCACGGTCACTGTGCCTAAGACTGCAAAATTTCGTTACAATTGTTGAGCCCGCAAAACCGTGCCATATCGAGCAATTACTGGCAATCGCAAATGAACCTTTGTTGAGTGCCGCGGAAGTCGCGGTCCAGCCGTTCGCGGGGCTCGGCGTAATTGCCACCGTTTAGGAGAGGTGATCGCTCTTGCACCAGGCGTTATTAAACCGCTTAACCAGCGCAAACCTATTTCCTTAAACAAATGAGTGAACCTTATGTGGGGTTTTTGTTCCGAGAACAACCAAACAAAACATCTCGTCTTAATTTGGTTATTTTGATCTCAGGGTTAAGGAATGTTAATTTTATTGTTACATAACTCGGTCGGTTTAAATCACACAAACCGACAGAGCCAAATCAAAACAGGGATTAGCTAGAAAACATTCTTCGTTCTTTACTTAAAAACACCTAATGCGAATTGACGTTGAACTTGAACTTGAATACGAGGGGTGTTTGATAGGCCAGTCACTTTGATAAGATAAGATGAGATAAGAGCGAATGAAAAAAGTTAGTTTCATGTATCCAGTTTTATTGATTGAAAACCAAGCATTGTATCAACAATTTAGTTTCAGTTAAGAATATTAAAAATGTTGGTTAATTCGATAAAAGTTTGTTTTATTTTAAAGTAGATTACATTCTTTGTTACAATATATTAACAAAACATGTAAGCCAACAATGAGTTTGGGATTTTCTTACCGATTTTCATGACTTAAGATCAAATACTTCCCCTCTATTTCCAAAACTAAAAATATTTCGCAGCAATTGTTCGTTTATTTATAAACTTTTGATGAAATATTCCATATCACATAAAAGAAAGTGAAGACAAATTCTCGATTTCTTCGGCTTTTCATTTCATATATTAGTATGTAATATCAAAGACTTTATAACTATAAAAATGTCGCGCGCCGAACAAATTCTGTGTCCACGAAAAATTTCAATAGGCCGTAGGGGTACGACCCGGCCATAGTTGTTTTCTTCAAATATTACGATTTCAATTGTGCATGTATAGGTCGAGAAAAAATAGGTAGAGAAAAATTGTAGGCCTCGTGCAGATGAGCGTCAATTAACGCTGCGAAACCGACAGCTTTTTATATAAAAATTTAGTTTTTCATACCTACATATTTTACATTTTGTACGCCTTTTTCGTGTGCAAAATATTAAGGATTTCTTTACTTCAAACTTCCATTTTCTTATATGTTTTTTACTTTTAACTTGAAAACAACATTTTATCAATCGCAATCTGTTCCATATATTCATCTATTTTGTGATAAACGCAAAGAAGACAAAAAATAAATGGCTGTTTTAACTATAACAATTATAACGCTAATTTGAAAATAAATAATGATATATACATAGTTAAAAAAATATGTTCTTATATATCATTTATTTATTTGTTTAATTATTAAAAACTGTTATAAATTTAAGTGTGTATTCACGAAAGGTAAAAGGTTATACAAATCTTTAATTTACAAATCCTCTTGAATATATACCTACATAGTATTTAAATGTTACAAATGTGTTGAAACAATTGCCATACCATAAAACTTCACTCCATTGTTATTTCCATTTTTTAATGTCTAACTCAAATTACAGAGGAATATCATCCATTTATTTTATCATTCAAACAGCAATAATAAACAATAACAAAATGCGTCGTTCTCAACATTATTTCCGTTTATTCTTAACGTGCTGAAAATCTAATTGTTTCTATAGTTACACCACTGTTCTAATTTCCGCCTCATTATGTTCAGATTATGAATGCATTAAAGATACCACAAGCTGCCTTATATTGCAACATGCATGGGAATCCTTCCAGTAAAATTATCAACTTGGAACATGCACACAATGCCCCTAGAACTTCTGTTTATTGTTTGTGAACTAAGTGGAGGCTATGTGACATTTATTCTTGAACTAAATGCACCTCAAAGAAGGCCTCTCTGCCTCGTGGCTGTGGGTCTTTTTCCGGTGAGGTGCGTGCAAAATGTATTTTATAGGCTACATAATTTGCCAATCTAATCCAACTTCCTGATGAAGGTAATAAGGCAGTAAGACACAACAGTAAGAATGGAGAAAGGTTAGTTTAAAGTTGTTGACCTTTTAAACTAAATCCTCGGTTTCTGTTTAGAACATGCACGTATAATTTGTATAATTTAATTAGACGATTAAATTGGTGCCACCTTCTGAAATTTCTTAAAGTTAAGAAAATCACACCTGTTTTTACGAATCCATTAGTAAAAAACAGGTAAACCTCCTACAACACAGTAGATGCATTTCTTGAAAATACCGCGTTGTGAGAAATCGCGTTATAGGCGACACTAACTTAATACAAGAAGGGTTTGGTTCTAAAAAGAGAAGATCTGCCTTTTATGCTGTAACATTTTGATAATTTTTTTTTTATTATAATATAACAATATGTACATAAAAACATTTCATAACAAATTTAAATAAACAATGTGCAAACATTTCTCTTTTTCAGAGTGAAGTTTTTGGTTTCTTCATTGGAAAGATCTTTAGAATTACATATTTGTGAATATAGTACTTATGTACACTATAGAATAGAATAGTGAGATTGTAGTAAAATGTCCACATTTCCTCAACCGCGTTGTAGGAAAATCTCTGCATTTTCCCAACCACGTTACAGTGAAAATGCGTTGTAAAAGTACCGCGTTGTAGGAGGTTTACCTGTATTATGTTAATATGTATAATACGAACTGAAGTTTAATTACATTTTGATTATATTTTCAAAGTTTTTCATTTCTAATTTTAAAATTTATGTTTTTTAATTCACTATCAGACTAACAATGCTTTGGTTTGAAACTGATTTTTTCTATTTTAAGTTTAGCCCCCATAAACTCATAAAAAAAATTTATGATTTTTGATTGTTGAAATATAGTGTTGATGGATTAGCAAACTTTATAACACTATATTAAATTTCAAATTGATTTTCGTACCTTAAGTTTCAGGGAAGATAGAAGATACAACACTGTCAAAAACCAATCAAGAACGGTTGCTATCTATTCTTCTTTAAAGAAAACAATGCTCTTCCTACTGCTTTGCCCTCCACATTACTAATGCCTGATTTTTATAAAAGTTACTCCAAGCTGAAAACATGTATAAAAGTAAAAAATTAGAAGCTTGCCAAAAATTGAAAAAATAACTTTCATTTTAAAAAATACTAGAAAACATTTGAATGCCTTAAAGCATAATTTACATACGTGTTCACAAAAACATAACAAAAACAAATCTTCAAATAGCTGGTCTGACGATCAAAGTTAAACTCGCTTAAACTGGAATTAAAAAATGATGGGATTTTGATATCTAACAATGCCAGCTATAAGGGTTAGTAAAACTAGCTATAACAAAAAAATGTAAATTCATTCTTAGCCAATTGGATATTTGCAGAACAGAGAATATATGAGTCTAATTTTTCACAATAAAATTTAAAAGAGCAAATAGTCTGTTACATGCATGTAATCAAGTAATTAAACGTTGTGAAAATCCGTAGGGAGTAAGATCATTTTTATTTGAGATAATCGTGGAACATTTTTATTGTTTTATGGGCTGAATTGCAATTTGCAATTATAACGTTCTAGACAGAGATTAGCAGCATCCAGTGCCCTACGATCGTCGCAGAAAGAAATGTTTGATTTATGGTGGAATCTTGTTAATATTACTGTTAACGATTCCGTTCCGAGATTTGATTTGGAGCTGAATGACACTCAAAGCATTAAATAAATTTAATGATTCCGGCATTACCGGAACAAGTTTCGTTGAAATACCTGCGAACCATTAAGGTTTTCTCTGGGATATACCCACAATCTTAGTAGGAAGAAGAATTAGAGTCTGTGCTTATTAAGGCTAGTTAGGCTCTGAGGTGATTAGTGCCAAGAAGAGCCAGTCAAAGATCATGAGGAGTATCAACAGTGCTCCTGTAATTGGCTATCAATTCATCTTTCTTGCAGTGTCCATCCGTCCTGCTGGGATTATTGACCATTCGCAGACTGGCCTTATCAAAGCCTTAGACTCGGAGTCTTAGGCACAGGGCAAATGCCCAACGCAAGATTCTTATCTTCCGATCATTAAGTCGGGAAATAACTGCAAGTTCATCGTTCATTGGCTCTGCGTACTACAACTACGCGATCGCGCTAGCCGCGCAGAATGGCGGCGGCGGCCTGGCGTGTTTCGATGACCTACAGACTAATTTTACGGCCATTGTCTTTGAATTGAATGCTCGCCTTCGACGCAAGATCATGAAAGCGATCATATGCTCGGCGGCTATCTTTCTCCGGCGGTTTTCATCTCGCGGCAGCGGCGGCGCGAGCTACGGCTGCTGCTGCTGCTGGCTGCTCTATCGTCTTAAGCACGATCAGCACGATCGTTAGCATCAGCGTCTGATGGCTCCGGTTTATGTCATCAGACACAGCGTAAAACACATAAAACGTGCGGTGTCCGACCAAAATAACTGTACTTGATCATGTTATGTCATGTGCGAATATGTTGGGTTCTGTTTTGGCCGTTCTGCCCAGGGCCTATGTGTGCGATCGCGGCGGTCGCGACCGATCGTTTCCATTCCCAATGCTGCGAGTTTGCGTGAGCCGCCTTCGCACGTAATCGCTATTGCTGGGTCAATTTCGTCACGCTATTGACATCGAGCACAAAAATACACTTCTAGGAATATATCTTTTATTCCGTCCCAATAACCGCGACTCTTCCTCCATTGTCGAATCAGCCGCGACTCGGGCTCGGGCTCGAGGTAGAGCCGTGCCTCCCAGCCTCCGCTCTGGACCCGTGTTAGGAAACCGCGGTGCAGAAGGCCGGCTGGTAAAACCTCATTTGCCGAAAACCAATTTTTGGCGTTACACGTTCGTTCCCTATTTTAACAATGCGCTTCTATTTGGTAGGCCCGGCCTCATCCTTCTTTCAAATGGTCGAAGTCGCGCTTCTCGCGGCGAATTGCGAAATTCCTAGTCATCATATTCCTTTTTCGGCGTAATGGGAATTTTTACATAACACCGTTAATATTGTTGAAAATTCCTTGCCTTTTTTTGCAAAAGTGAATCTCATCCCCAGCCACAACAGAATTGTTCCACTTTTTGGGGCATCGCTGCTCGGATTAAGTTTATCAGGCGATTAGCTAGACAATGTCTAAGCGCTTTCGTCACGGTGGAAATTAGTTTCTCCATCAAGCGCGGAGTCACCGCGAAGAGCAAACAAATTCCCTTGCGAGTGGCTTCTGCTTCTCGGCCGCCGCACGTTTATTCAAAAATCAAAAGTAAGAGGGTGTGAAGTGATTTGCAGAATTTTCTAACAAGAGAAATTTCTCATCAGAAAAAGCAAAAGGCCTCGGGTTACACAACAGGATCCGTTAAAAAGCAATCAGAACCTGAGTAATTAACGGCTCTGGCGCGTTCTTTGCAGAACTGATCTAATTGGTTTTCTCGAGCGGCCTTTTTCGGCGAGCCTCGGTTATTGAACTGACCCCGGACCAGGTCCAGCCTCGGTACACAAAGCAATTGCGCTTCACGTGCAATTGAAAAAGAAGCATCAAGGTGTCGAGCTTTAGCACTTTTTCATTTATTCGAATACTTGCATAACAAAAACGGCGCAGCTGGCATATCGATGAATTCGATTTTCTTAATTAATAAGTACCTATTATAAAAATTGGAAACTTCATTAATTTGATTTTGTACGAAGGCTGCTTGACAAAAGAGTGACATTGAAATGTAAGATATTGAAAGATTATCGTACGAATAAATGTGTCTATTAGTATTAGGTGTAGAACGGTCTCTTCGTTGAGTTAAGGCATTTTGAGATATGAGCGAAAAACCTTGTTAGTATGATATTTACGAGAATAATATTAATAAAAAATTGAGATAGAAGTACATGTGAAATATCGAAATAAATCTAAATATTAAGTTAAAACGAAGCAAAGGTAATATTTTACTTCACATTTCAGTGAACTGAGTAAGTACAGTGCATGCTGCATAAAATCAGTACGAATTACGTACGCTACACGTAATTAATTAGAAGGTAAAGACGAGGCTGACTGAAAATTAATTAATTGTAAGTTCATTACAGCGCTGGAATTTAAAATTCAAGTATACTATTTTATATGCAGTTTCACACTCAAAATATTTGGAAAATTAAATAAATATTGCATATTTTGAATCTTAGAAATTTTAGTTCAGTTGCTAATATCAAAAGTATAAAGAACTTTAATTACTCGATCGATGATAAACTCATTCGGTTTGTGTAATCCGCACTAAGATTATAGATCATCCAGGTACTACATTCCGTTTCATATTTATAACCCATGCCAAAAATTTTAAGTTTCTTGCACTTTTAATGAATTTACAATTTGTAAAAAGCTCAATGCGTAATTATTTAAAACACCGCGCAGTGGAAAATTTTAGTGTTAAAAAGACGAAGATTTGGCGAAATTTCAAGGAAAATTAATCGAAATCTACGTCTTATTCAAGGTTTTTTTCAAAAATCCTGCGGAATATATCGTAACAATTTTTCTAAGTTGGAAAAAAATTGTAGTACTTCTGCAAACAAAAGAAGTCTATGCTCCTAGCCTAGTTGACCGCCATAAAAAAAGCACGGATGGAGTTTGCAGAAAACAATATGATTGCGGATTGGACATTTGTAAGAAAAGTTAGTTTTGATATTGGTACATTATTAACACATTGCCGACTGGTCGGGAAGATCTCCGCGCTTGGCAATGTATGATAAATGCACGCTGTTCTGTATATATGGCTTTCAGCATAATTTCAAATATATTTTGATGGCCCTCAAAAAATATCGTCACAGACAGTATAAA
Organism: Eutolmus rufibarbis; assembly: GCA_963920795.1. Taxonomy (NCBI): domain Eukaryota; kingdom Metazoa; phylum Arthropoda; class Insecta; order Diptera; family Asilidae; genus Eutolmus; species Eutolmus rufibarbis. The sequence continues at coordinate 35,994,031 of OY987205.1, forward strand.
ATCTGTTCTACTAATAAAAAAACAAAATGGATATACTCGTTTATATTTGTAAAAGTTGTGGCGTACGATTGTACAAACTTAAATAAAGCGTGTAAAAAAAGTCCTGAAATGGTCGAATATCCCGCGAAATGTACATCGGATCGAAAAAAAGGATAAAATACGTGCAAAAATTTTTTGAAAAGCTATCCAATAACACTAAAAACGATTCCAAACTGTTAGGGATGGGGCGAGAGACAATTTTGAAATCTTAAATTAAATCTATCTTATTGGAGTTGGTTTTTCAACAAGACAATGCCAAAATTCATATCAGTGACGAAATAATGGGTTAGTTCAGAACCAATCCTGTTATCCTAATGGATTGGCACACGGGTTCACCTGACTTCAACCCAATAGAAAATATTTGGGGGATTTTTGTTAGAGTAGGAAATCGCCAAAAATTAGTCAATTATATCCGATGTACTACAGAATTTGGTACGAAGATGTAAGAAGAGAATATTTGATTTAATAAAAGCCAGAGAAAATTCAATTAATTATATTAACATCATTTTATTAAACCTGTATTTCTGAAAATTTATATAAAAAAAATGATATTGTTCTCAAAGTCGGCTAAAAGTAATTTTACATCTAAGTTGATGATCCTCAACAATTAAATTTATTCATTTCTGTTTCTGGTATTAATTTAAAATTATAAGGTGGGTTATGAATATGAAATGGAGTGCATATATCATGAAGCCGATTTCAATAAAAGTTAAGGGGGTAGTCTCGCGAAGGATACAAATTGCTAAAAAAATTTAAGATGAACCATTTTTGTATTCAGGAAAACGAATTCTAATAAACAGTTTCCTAAAGCAAGGAATGTCCAATGATTGACATTCAGACCTTTGTTCTTAAAAAATTGGTTTCAGAACTGCTTTAATTGGTTTCTTGAATGGCCTTTTACGGCGAGTGTCGGTTATTGAACTAACTCCGCACTATGAGTCTAAAACAGTAATATAAACACGTACTAACGTTTTCTAACAATTTCGTCAAAAACAATTGCTAATGTTATTTTAATCTTATGAATAAATACAAATTTGTAAGTACATAAATTTTAATTTTTGACTGATCTTAGTTTCATATTTACGAGTAGAAAAGAAATGTTGTTACCATTCTTTAATGTTTATTATATAATTGCTAAAAATAATGTAATTTGTTCCGTTTCAAGAAACAATGCAATCTTTTTAAATAAATTTCTCGTCCAACCAAAGAGTGGAATTTATTAGGACGTAAATTTCCTTACCCCAAAGCATACTTTTTATACTATGCTAAAAAAAGTGGAAATATTTAATACGAGGCAAACCTACTTATGCTTTTTTAAAAAATAATTAAATAAACAATGATTCTAATGAGCATAGAGATTTTTTTCTATCGTTATCCTTTGTATTTTTGAGGAATAGTTAACAACTAAATGTATGTACCTTCTTTGAATATTTTAATTTAATTGTTTATGTCCGTACTTAATTAATCGAAAGAACCCGCATTAGGAAATACGTAACGATATTTTAAAAAGAAAGAGTCACAATTTTCTTTTGCTCTTTGACCTTAAGGTCAATTTTCTTCAACCTTCTACCGATCTGTTGAGCAGATTGCCGAAGTGCTTCGTCTACTCCAGCAACAATAGATTGGCCAATTTTCCGAGAATCATAATCTAAATGTGTCATTGAGCGAATAGAGTCATAAACTCATAATTTTTGAAAAGTGGATATGGCGAGTTTTCCTATGGAACGATTTATATACGAAAATTTCGCTCTTAGACTTAATTCGAATTACGATAATCTGACAAATTGTCGTAGTGATCTGGCTAAAACAAGATCACGACGATCAGCTAGAAACTGTTCTAAGCTAATTCTGGCTCCATTGGAGCGGAGCATAGCTGCAGAACGGATCAGTAGTGACCGTTATCCATCTTGACTTAGAAAAGGGCATTTCATCAAATTGATCGGCCTACATAGCGCGGATATGCGCGGAACCCACACGTGTGATCGGGTCTCGAGGGTACCTGAGTTCCCGTTTCCCGAGATGAGATCTCATCATCAGTCTTCATCTTATCTGCGCGCGACTATCGATAGCGGCGGGTTGGGCAGTGCTCCATGTGGGCACGGATGGGTGGCTGGCGCTGGGGCCCCAGCAGCCGCTCCGCAAGTCGTGACGGAGGAATAATCGAGGTGACTGGCGAAGTCACCAGTCACCTCGCCACTTGAGCCTCCTTCTGCGGGCCTCCCTTCGCTAGTTTTTCCATTGGCGGCTGCCTGATTTTATTGGAGAGGTGCACGCACGCACTGCTTGCTGCGTCGCGGTTGCGGTAGATGTTGGCTAAAAATATTCACCGTTTTCTTTCAAAATTACAAATGCCAGTTCCGACGTACCGTTGGAAAACAACTGATCTCCTAGAATACATGAATTCTTAATGGAAATTTATGTGCATATCCACGCGCCGGTAAATTTCATGCCACAGAAATTGTGCAAATCGCCAGGCCAAGCGACGCAATGACGCGAACAATCGCGGGCGAAAATGTTCTAAGTGAAGGGAACATCGAGCCGACGTGACGTGACACACATTCGCACGCCTGGCTTGCCTCTGAAGGAAATCGCTGGACCAGGCGGCGCGGCGTCTCCGAGCCCCTCATGGTGTCTTAAGAAGGACTTGAAGCCGGAGCCCGTGAAGGAACCCAAAAGGTGTTTGTACCTCAAATTGGGAGGGGGCCCGCTCGAATGGCACCCATAATTTCTCTAGCAAGCGCCCAGAACAAATTGCCGCGCCGCGACCCAAATGCAAATGTAAAATTGCCATATGGGTAACATCAAAACACACGCCCCCGCACGCTCGATGGTATCAAGGGTTCGGCTCGAAAGCATAAGACTCATAAAAGCGTGGGCCGCCGGAAAGAAGCTATCACGAAACGAGCGCTTTACTTTCACACGGAGCGATAGTCAATCAAAGACTTTCATACATGGCGCGGTGGTCCGAATTCTGATTTCTGAGGAGTTGGCGGCACGCTCGGGCGCTCGGCTTTCTTTCTTTTTCGAACTCGAACCCGAACCCTAGCAGGCATTCATAAGCAGGCGGAGGCATCGCTGATGAACCTGGGAGTAACCTATTTTTCCTCGTAAGTGGTTTTGCGTGCCGCCATAAATTTTCCCATTAATTTACTTACCCATGCCGAACGTTGGCTTTTTAGCGTAAAACTTTATTCAATCTCCGAATTTCATTAGCGCGGCACGCTCATCAGGCTCCGTGCGATGGATCGCGAGGCCTGCCGCTGCTATAATTTATGGAAATTATTGGCGCGAAAGTTGCTCCGTCGCCGCCGCCGACGACGCGCAGCATCCAGGCACAAAAGAATCCGGTCAAGTCAAGGCGGCTTCCTTGCATCAGTGACTCAGTTTTGGTCGTGCTAATTCAATTCAATTGCAGCCTACATGCGCCCCGGAAGCCTCCCAGAAAATTTTTTCGACAGTTACGTGCTGAAGACGTGGCGCTCCTCCTCCTGGGGCCACCTTTGTTTCTTCAGTACCGCGACAGTACCGTTACTTTTGACTTGCATATAATTATTAATTTATTCTAATAAACTGTCAAAAGCAATGAGAACCTTTTCCGGAGTGCGTGAACAATAGCCTCAAATTATTATGTCACGTCGCCCATGGTATCTTAGGAGAAAATATAACTGATATTGGTTTATTGTTTTCTAATTTGCGTGGGCCACCGGAAAAATATTCATTTATACTTTTCGCGATAATTAAGAAAATAAATTATTTAAATGGGCACTTCACTTGAGTTGCGAAATAAAGGAGGTATGTTTGTTACACATTAAAAAATAGCATCGGTAATTTTCATTTAAAAAGCAGTAAGAAGAATACTGGGAATTAGGTCGATAAGGAACCTTTTTACGAAACCTAATTTGGTCGAATTAACACTAATTTACATTAAATCTGATTTGGAAGCACATTTCAAAACTTTTTGGCAATGGTAGGACATGCAACAATCAACTTTTGAAATTTGCCTTCTTCCATTATTCGAAAAAAAGCATAAATTTATCCGTTTTCGAAGACATAAAAAAACGCAATTTGAGTTTGAGGTCTGCTCTTGAATTTTGATGAAACCTTGTACAAATTTTTCGAAAAATGACAGATGTCTTGCATATTCCCACAAAGTTTCGTTGCAAATTGTGTAAATACCCTAAATAAAAAGTTTGTTATAAAAAATTCTTCGAGAGACTTTGAAATAAATGAATTAAAGATAAATATCATTTTGGACTTATCAACGGTGACGAGCACGCATTTGTCTGATAATGTGGCATATTGAAGTTAAGTAGATAAGTTTTTCTTATTTTCAGCACTCATCTAGAATTTAGAATATCATATTCTAAAATTGTATCCCGCATTTAATCATCAAACTATCAATTTGTTGGACTTTCTTATTACCTACTTTCATAACAAAAAGACAATTTTAATAAGAAGTACTTTAACTTTATGAAATGGATAGTTATATTCTTATTGTTATTATAATTATTTACTCGACATCGATTAATTCGACATATCAAATTACAAATAAAATATTATTTTCATAAATTGCAACACAATAAGGAAATTATAATATCAAGTTTATCAAAATTTATTAATTTAATACGAAAAAGGTTACAGTTAAAATGTTTGCATCCAGTCTCTCGAAATATGTTTAATAAAAGTTTTTATCGAGCCTAAATCAAGCACTTTCAATATATAATTATTAAAACAATATGGACTTTTATTACTTTTCGAATTAATAGATTTGATATTAACATGAAGTCCATAAAAGTGTAGATAGCTTATGTTTTGAATATTATAAATTATGTTGCTAACAAAACTTAAATATACAAATTACCAAATTCTGGGCTTTATTTAAAATTAATAGGTAGCTTTGTTCTAATTTCGGAAGATAGGGTTTTATTTGATTTTCAAGGTGTCAACATATGTATAAAGGTAAGATAAAGCCTGTCGAACAAAATCAAATATTGGTAAAGAGAATTTCTTTATTTTAAAGTTATTGAGTTATTAAATCCTATAGAAGGATATAAAACGATAAAAAACTCTCAAAGCGCAATTCTTTGAATCTAGCGTAGTAATTTGTTGAAAATTTTTGAACCTCAATAACCTATGTCCCTTATCTGATAAAATACAAAAAAGGACGAAGAAGTGCACGTGATTTTAGTAGTAGTAAGTATAATAGTAAAGCAAGCGCAGAACATTATTCATATTATTATCGTATAAATAAATGTTGAACTTTCCACACTACTCATACTTTCTGACTAACTATGGCTTTTGCTTGCCATTAGATGCACTTGTTTCGCGTATCACGGTCACTATCACACTTTCCCAATTGGCCACTATGATCAAGAGAGCATTAACTTTGTTAAAGCGTAACAGCAATCCGCACAAAGCATTTAGTGTCACGCGATAGCATTACTTGCCAGTTGCACTGCTGCATTTTTCCTTTTTTGCAATGAAAAAGTTTTACGTCTTATTCAACAGCCTTACAATACGCCTCGTTAGATGTAAAGCAAGCCTTTTTCTGTCTATTTTCCGAATTAACTAGGTCAGCAAACTTCCGAAAAGTAAAAAAATAACCTGCTCTACGCCTGGGTTAGGTGGAAAAGATAAAATACGCAATCATAACATGTGCACCGTGCTGTCTGGGCTAGGTGGTGACCGAATAATGAAACATTTCGATGCCAATGCTCGTTACTGGTGGTCAGTTTTGTCTGGTTCGGATTCAAGCAATTCCTAAATGAAATCAGAGCACTACCGCCGCCGTTTGGTTTTTAATTAAATGAAAGTTGAATTGCTGCACATTTGGGTGTGACCGACATGAATATTGACGCAAGGAATGTTCACATTTAGTTGATTGAAGGTATATCCGATGAAAATAAGAGTATTTTTAAATTATAATTTATGCTGCATAGAGGAAAAGTTTTTCAACTAGAATCTATCAAAAGTTAAACATAGGTCTTTGAGAGGGAACGGGAAAAATGAATATTACATTAAAGGCAGATTTAATGTAATAATGTTTCCTAGAAATGATTTTTTTTAACCTGTTAACTGATTATGTCGTATATATGCGTCAATTTCAAAAGTTCATTTTTTATTTAATGTCGTATATGTACGTCATGCTGAAAAAAAAATTGCATTTGCTATAAATTTAAGGTTAAGCAAAAAATAAATATTAATGTTGAGTCAAACCCAATTTAAAAATGTTACACTTTTTCAACTTTTATAACGTATAGTAACTTACTTTGCTTATGTCGTAAATACGGGTCTTTGCTTGAAATTAATTCAGCATATTAAATCGAGCTTTCTAGGAAAAACTAATCAGTTAACAGGTTAAACCAACTAAAATTTCGATTTGTGTTATTAAAGCGAAATCATAATTAAATTACAATAGAGTATGCAAATTTTCAAAAGGCTTCGTGCCCTCCGGTATGCCGTAGTAGTAGTTCCTTATTTAAGAAGTCTTAAGTAGTGCAATATTTAAACTTATCCGTTCCTGAAGTCAATACCTTATTTAAACCGTAAAGACAACAGAATGTTCTATTTAGACTAATCCGACGCTGAACTTAATAACTTATCTGAGCTTTAGTACAGAATTTTCTATTGTATTGGTATTTCTATTGTCTATTTAATGAACGTTTTACGAAATTAAATAACTAAAATGTTATAAATAATTTTAAGTCGTATTAATTCAACAAATACAAATTATAAAAGTTATCTACTTATTCATCTCCTAAATTTAAATACAACTTATTTCACTTTAAAAAGCACTTCGCTAGTTGCCTCAAAGTTAGACGTTGTGGTAGGTACTATTTTGTTTTCTTTTACACATATATAGATCAAAAATTATTATTATTTTTCAATTTTTGGTGAATAAAATCATCTAACATGATATCTGGAAAATGTCTTGGTAGTAGTCTACTATTAGTTTTCGAGTGAAAAAAAATAAAATAAAACTCAGATATAATGATTAATTTGAAATAGAATAATTCACTTTTAATAATCAGCGTTATATTTTTATAATATAAATTTAAACATAATGATTAAATTATTGTTTATTTGATTTTGATTGTAATGATTATGGTTCCTGGTTTTAAACAGTGTGTATAAAATTGACAAGCTCACCTTTTGCGGTTTGGATGTGATTCCTTTCCTGTTATTCAATGCTTGGTTCCAAAGACATCCTTCTTATAAGCTTTAGTTGCGAAGCTGTAAAGAAGAAAAATTAATTGTTATAAATTGATACTTGGCAGAGGATAGTTGGCAGCAAGTGGACTCGCAAAGCTAAGTATAAATCATTGCAGTCGCGTACCCACACAGTGTCAATGCACTTTCTGAAATATACAAAACGTGGTGCATTTTACACATTCGAAGCTATTGCAAGTCTCAGCAGGCGTATAAGAAAATGCCTGAAAAAAAGTCGATCGCACTCGATCTCCCTCGGTTATGGAATTTAACACCTGAAAGTATTTGCGGTTCGTAAAAATATATATTTTCTTGAGGTTTAGCGCGAAGGAGATCAATAACCTTCCGTCGGAGGCATAATCGCGAAGTGCTACCTAGACAAAGGACAAACAATTGCAGCCGAGGCCGCAAGATCGATCGATCCACGGCGACGACCGCAAGAAGTCCACTCAGTGCAGCACTATGCGGGGCAAATATTTGCATAAGGAGTTATTCGCGGTGTAGCTGCAAGTAAATATGTGATATTAATAGCCCTCATATCTCTGTTTACTTGTGTTGCTGCACGTCACGGGGCATCTATTGTATCTGCGAGTGCATGTGCAATGTGCATCGCGGAAACGCAGCAGACCACAATCGGGTCTTTCACACGTACGCGAACGGCTACTGGTCTTCGCGCTGTTTGCTGATTCTAGATAAGCGCTTGCTTTGACAGAGTCCAAACCGCGGAGAGCCTAGCAAATACCAAGTAGCCGTCCTCCTCGATGACGGCGATACAGTTTCGCTGGACTGAGGCCAAAAGCGAAGATTTACTTCGATGCATGTTGCATTGAAGCGCCAAAAAGGTATTTATCAAAAAAGGGGTGCCCGGTTACCAGAAAACTCTTTCGAATGGAAGAAATAAAAAATAAAGGTATATAAAGCTAAAATAAAAATAAAAAAGTTAAAGAAGGAATCTAGAGACACGGCACAAAGGTAAAAACAGGAACAAGTTGACCGCTAAAGCAAGCGACTATTGACCAAAACTGGACGAGGAACTGGTTTTTCTCGCGACAGCAATTTGTGTCGCGACAGCGTGACGCGATATCTACAGCACACTCAGCTTATTGTATTGTAGTTTGTCAATTAAGTAGCGCTCAAGATATTTATGCTAATTCTTAGCGGGTTGCTGCGACTCCGCCATGCGTAAGGTATTTGGTATGCTCTGCGAAAATTCGCTGTTAGATACCCAGGAGCTGGCTGCTGGTATTTCCTGTCGCATTAAAGATGCTGGTAGGTAAGTACCTGAGTGTGAACAGATGATTTTATCGATTTGTGTGATATCGAAATGGGGAAGAAGGAAACCTGCTTTCCTAAAAACACTTTAGGGTTTTGCTAGAAATACTGTAGATATTAAAAACTAAAAGGTATAATATAAAATTGATAATTGGAAGTATCTTTTTTATTCTTGGAGATTTTACTTAATTTTCAAAAATTAATATTAATCCAGCTGGTTTTTTAGTTGCTTTTATTAGTAGGAGATACTACTCATATAAGCAAACCAAACCATTTTGTTAACAAGTTAATTTTTTGGACATTTGATAATAACAAACATTTCAACTTAAATGTTATTACTATTGTTATTGTGCAATGATTTTTCAAAACATATAAAAGTTTCAGGATTTAAGTAAAGAGGATTCAAGTTTATACAGATACTTGATTGCACAAGTCTTTAGAAAAGGCTTTTTTTTATAAATGCTAAGGGATTTAGCTTTTACGAAAAGCTTATCTAGCCGAGAATTCTAAAAATCAATTAATGATAATAAATAATAATTTTAGGGTAGGAAAAATTAAATTTCGTTGAAGAATAAAACAACTCAGAATGGAAAATAGAAGATCAGCTTAAAAGTAAATCATTTTCACTATGAAGTGAATAAATATCGAACATTTTAAAATAAAATAGGTATATTAAAAATGTAATCGAGTTTATCGGCTAAAATACTTATGATTCAACTTCGAAACTAAATTGTTTGGGATAAAAAATACTATATTTCGTATACATATAATTTAATGTGTTCCAATGTTATTTAAAATATGAAAATCATTTATTAAATGCATTTCAGATTTCATAACCTTAAATTTTAATTCATTCCCCTAAAATTCTTCGTTCACGAAGGATCACATCAAATAATTTGTTTGGATTATTCGATTTCCAATTATCCAGTTTCAAGCAATGTTGGTCACCGCAGAGCTCCTTAATAAAAAGGGTTATGGGCAAACCGCCACTTTTTTTGTTTCAAAAAATTATAATTAATATTTAAGAATATATATAGAATAATATGAAAAAAAATTAATAAAAAAATAACATATTTGTATGTAGTTTTGCGAAATAAAATCATATACACCAAGTATAATCCCTTAAATCGGAAGTCATAAAAGTTAAATCAACTTCAATTTAAAGTTTATCATATTAAATTTGATTATATATTTAATCCTGCAGCAGATTAAACTAATATATTACTGTGCAATTGTTATTTAATTGAGCAGTTAGAAAATATTACAGAGTTGCGAATATTTGATATAATTATTTTTTGTACTAATTTAAAATACGAATGCGTCCTTGTCTGCGCGGAAAATTCTTAAATTAAATAAAAAATTATATGTGTGAGTGATTTACAGAACCGTAATCCAATATCATACTACCGCCCTATTCTAATTTTTAACTGATATATTTTAGCTGATAATGGTATTGAACATACAATTTGTATTTCCATATTGACCGAAACTAAATATAGTATATTACTGCCCCTTTAAATCATAGGCATTAAATTTTAAAATGCGTTTGTTCTCTGAGTGTGCATTTGTGATCTTAATACGGCAAATTCTCTATGCTATAGCCCCCATATAGCCCCTATATAGGTAAAATGTTGAACGGTTGCACAAAAGCAACACTTTCGGACGTCAATAAACGCCGTGGAATGCTCAATGAAAAATCAAAAGATTTTTTACATAGAGGGTAATAACTTCCGCCATGCGCTTAGAGCCGAGCCGACCCGCCAGCGCGGCTCCGAACGAAATATGATCCTTGATCGCTTGACATGCTCACAAAAGGCAGTATTGCTCCATCGGAAATGACTTCCCTCCAGTTGGCTGAGCATAGGGCTGCAGCTAGCCGGGCTAGGCTAAGTGCGACTATCGAAAACATGAATTTCAGCAAGTCAGCCGCCCACCGTCGCGGCTGAGGCTAATGCTGCATGACATACGGTACTCCCGCGGCCCGCATGCTGTCGGGCGGCTCCTCAGACTTCTAACTTGCAGCCAAACAAAGTCGGCTACCAGTAGTCTGCGGCCGTAAAATATTGCCTTTTGGGAACAAAATGGCACATCAAGGTGCGCTGTCATAAACATGGGCCGAATTCGACTTGTGCCGTCGGGCCCGCGGAACACGTGTTTCCTGACGAGCGGGACTGCCGCGGCGGGCGGCCCGCTCGGACTCGGAAACTGTCGCTCTTAGAGCAGGGCCGCGGGCCGGAAAATGTAGTCATAATTTGCATTGTCTCGGCCCGTGACAAAATTTGCAATCGCCGGGATCTGGCCCGATTCGGGGCCAGCACTCTGCGGGGCCTGCCTTTGCGTCTTGGGAGTCGCTCAATTAAGTCGATCCGCATTTCTTGACTCGCGTCGCGGCTGCAGCGTATGAAAATGTTTGCAGTGGTAATTGCCGATATATTGTAGGTTAGGTCAGTGCTCGCGGAGGCTGTTTCTGCATCGCACACTGCACTGGATAAATGTTTATGATATCGGCCGCGATTGAGCAAGGGGGTAATTAAGCTCTGCGCCCGCGTGGGCATAATTAGGCAGCTCGTTCTCTAGCGCCAGCATCTCGCACGAATCGACTGACTTGCATTTGATGTGTTATCGAAAGCACAAGGTGCAGTTGCACTATTTGCATGAATGCTAAATTTGTAATGACATGGAACGTGGAAGTGTGACTGAAATTCCTTTGTTTGCTCTCCGTTTATAATTGAAACGTTCAGGTAGTCATTACGGGGCAATTATGAAATGAAAGGAAGTTGGTCAGCCAGGCCTCGAGGAGTGTTCGCACATCATGGCAATTTATTTAGTCTTGTTTCATTCTTAACTCTAAAAAAAAGTCAAATCAATAATGGCGTCAGAAGTGTCTCTTTTTTATTAGCATCAAATGTAATCCATAGAAAAATCTTAAATAATGTTTGTCTTTCCTTTAAACTCAAAGTAGAAGTAAGAGATCAACTGAATAGCAAATATTAGCTAATTTGTTAGGATGTACATAGGTACACATTTACTTAATGGTGAATATTGAATCTTGTTGTTAATTTAATTGATTTCACCTCCAAATAAATAAAGGTAAGTCACCAAATATGTTTACTCTGAAATGGAACGAAAGAAAAAGTTTGAATGAATCTACTTGAAAGAGTTTTATTTTAACACTAGAACTACCGGCATGCAAGCCTATAATTTTAATAATTGTCTACACCTTTAATTTAATACACATTCAAATTTGAATTAGTAATAGTAAAAGATTTCGGAACATTTCGTAATTCCCGATCTTATTAAATTTTGGCATAAATCTGAAGAGAATTTAAAAAAATATGTAATTAAATGAAGGAAGAAACTGAGTATACCAGTCAATTTGACTGGCCTTGGTAGTTCTAGTCTTAACTAGGTCCCAAAAGTAAAGAATAAAGGCAAAGACATATAAATTATAAAATTCATAATTAATTAAGAAATCACTTGCCAGGTAACTGACATTCGGGCAGTATATTTGATGAATTTTTAAATTTTTATGTCACACAAGGTGATGATGGAGCGAAGAAGATTCAGTTACTTAATGCAAATTTAAAATATTAATTAAACTTTTTTTTTTTTAAGAATTCATTTCGTATATATAATTAAATTGTTATAAATTTATAATAAAATAATAAAATAGAAAATCAAAACAAATACTAAATTGCTAAAAGAGTCCTACTTTCAATATTCGGGCAATACAATATCGCATAATAACTGCTCACCATGATTGTTTTCCACAGAATATTCGTTTTTATCATTTGAAGATTCAAAATTTCTACGATAATTAAGAATAAAGCAAAACTATAAAAAATATTGGTATTTTAATACCAACAGATTCCCTACTCACTTTCCTGTGCTGAAATTTTCATTTGAACCAAACGCCTTGGTATACTATTTTAGAGTTAATCATGTATTTCAACATATAAAACACCAACAAAATCCAGGTTTTTTAAGATCTTGCGTTCAAGGTTAAAGTTTCAGGTTGAAGAAGACAATAAGAAAGTTAGAATAATGTTTTTTTTAATTAGTACATTCTTCAATATTTTTAAATGTAACCGAAGTATCGTTATTTCATGATCGCTTATTTTGATTATTTGGCATGTTTCGCGCACAGAATATCTGAACTCGGGACAAATTACTTAAGCATTAAACCTAATATGTAAGATCGAGAATTTAAATGAATACTTCGAAAATTATCATCTCAAGACATCCATTTTACATTTGTTATATAATATGCCCTATATAGGAAAAGTAATTTTACATGAATGGTGTGGATTAAATTATTTCTCTCTCATGGCTGATTTGTAAAATAAAGCCTGAAGTCTTTATATTTATTCGTGTTTTGCCTTACTTTAAACAAAGTGCTGTAATTGCACATGCATTCAATGCATAAAACAAAGAACTAAACTTTCTCTTTGACACACCACATATCGTTAAAAAATAGCAGAGAAAAAAAATTGGACAGGTAATTTCATTCTATCCTTAGCATCTAAGAGCTATCGGTTTTTTTTATTAAATTAAACACATCACACGACTTTGAGTAAATACACCTGCATCCATGAGTCCGATAATCAAAGTCAAATGAAGTGTAAAACTCGATCTCACCTAATTCATCTTTAATTTTCCGTTCATTCTTTTCAAACAATAAAACAGTGTTGGCAGATGCTTTGTGCTTTTCGTATATGCTATCGTGTCAAGAAGCTACCTTTAATCAAGCAAGTCGGGGCAATTAAAGAGATCGTGATAAAAATAATTTCCTAGGATTACATAAACACATAATTGCCGCTCACGACCAGTTCGTTGCTGGCTCATGATCGCGGCGCTTCCCATTAATCCATCCTGCCATTGATAAGGTCGATTAAGACCTAAAAGGTGGGTGAAAGCATGCATCGTCTCCGCCAGATGGCGTGGCGACCGAGTATCGCTTAGCGATACCGCGGCGGAAAGATGAAATTTTTTTCAAGGGGACCCCTTAAATGAAATTCGAAAATTTCGAAGCCGTGAAATTGCTTTCTATTGATAGAATCCGAAGGAAAACCCAATATTTGGCTGTAGTCGGACGCGGCTGCATCGAGTGTGACCCTAAAGTTGCCCTTTCCGGCAGCCGGAACCAGCAGAAACTGGTAGCGTCGTCGGCTAATGGAAACATTCGTAAAGGTGTCACAAGCACAAATAGACTCCCGTCAGACACTGGCTTTGGGTAGTTAATCAGGCGGTAGTTCTTATTACAAATGAAATCTAATTACTTAACCGTTACCCGAGTGTAATTACAGGTAGGCGACGTAATCTCTGCAGCGGCAGCAGCTGGCGCAGAAATCTATCGCTAGACACGTTGCCCTCTTATATGCAGCAAAACGTAGCCATTAGCGCTGGCAGCGATTGGTGGATATCGCTGCAAACCTTTCAGACCCAAGAGAAAACCGCAACGAGAGCAACCAGTTGGGGCTTAAGGAATTGGGTCACAATTGAGCTCGTATGAGCGACCGGGCTTGCACCGTGCCTAAGTCGTGCTATTTATCAACTCATATATCAAAATCCATCGCGGCGAACTATGCCCGGCGCACTTGGCAAATGAGTGAAAGTAGCCCACACTCAGCTACCAGACTCCGGAGGTACCGTCTGAAAATCTTCGAAACGGCCGCTTTTCGTTTTTCATTTTTTATTTTTCATTTTTCATATTTCGCTTTTCTGCCCGCGCCTTAATTTACCTGGAAAAGTGATAGTGAACCTTTCGATCACTCATTGTTCCTTCTGTGCGTTGCACAATCGCGCGCCAGTTTTCAGTTTTGCATTTCGCCGATTTGTGAGCTTGTGAGCACTGCCCCGAAGGCTAAGGCTGAGTGATACTTTGGGGCCACTCAGTGATTGTCTTAAGTGATCTCACACTGGCACATGACATAATTCTTTAATCAGTCGCCGCTCGGAAGCTGTCCGCGAAACTACGCGGGGGCTCCGGTGCAATGACCATTAGGTGCCCCGATCGGGCCAGGAGTGAAATATTTCTCATCACTTTCATCGCAGGTGTCCAAATTGATAGTCTGCACTCATTTTCACTCATGTGTCGGACATTCGATGAGGGAATGTGTTCGCCAGTAAGTTTTTGCTAATTATTTTTTTAAGACCAGCAACTGGGTTAAGACAGGCTAAAGCAAAGTACGCTTTCGTGTTAATTTTTTGAAAAAGTAGGTAATGGTTTTTAAAGTAAAATTCCTTTTATGGTACAGGAGTGAAATTAGAAGGCCGACAATAATGATGATTAAATTACAGTGATACGTACTATCGATATAAAGTGAATGACGTTAGAGATCTAAATACCTAGTTCGAGAACAAACTGACCATAATTATATTATTTCATTAACTAAAATTGTAATAAATATTTAGAAAACTCATTTAAAATTCGACCTAAGAAACATATTAAAAATTACAAAAAGGTAGAGGAATGCGTGAATGATGTTTTGCGTTAATAACAATACATTTATAATGAAAATTTTCCAGCTGAGCAATAATGCCATTAAAAATTGCAAAAACAAGTTTAAGCAAGCTGTAATTATTTTTTACAGACGGCCTCTGCCCCCCACCCCATCGAATGTAACAAAATTTTGTTTAAAAATCCAAGTGGCGACATTTCGCCTTTGCATTTTAACGATTTGATTTCCTATTATTTTTGATATTATTCATGCACAGAAAAATAAAATCATTAACATGAGCCATTTAACAACTAAGTATGTATATTCATGGTTAAAATTGTGAATACAATTAAGATTTACCATTTCACGGCAACAAAATAATTAAAATTAATTATATTTTACAACTATTTTCATGGTTCAGATTGTGAATTCCATTAAATTTATTTTAATTATTGGAAATAGTTAAATTTTGAAATACATAGGAGTACGATTTTATGAATTATTTTAAAGTTAATAAAGAGAGGAAAATTGGCGTAAAATGTTAGTAGCTATAATTTTTAGAGAAATAACATGAAACATATTATATATTTAAATTAAATTTGGAATGAATGAAACCTTTGATCTCGTTTCTTGCAGTAAGAAAAGGTATATTTCTATCAGATTTCGATCAGAGAAAATTAATATCTTGTACAATACAAGGGAAAACAATAGTAATTTTAGTCATTACAAAATTTATAAAAAGAAAAATTTTAAAACTCAGGAAATTTCGGTAGTACCTACACAATGTGCAAATTTTTTGGTAGATCTTGTAGGAATTTCATATAAGTAAAAATATCTTCCTATTAAGTTTTTCACTAAATTTCTTCTAGAAATTTCTATATTCGAGAAATGTCCTCGTATTTACAAATGAATTAGCTTAAAGGGGTCGTCTGGATTAGATGGTAAAAAAAGGTAATTTTTGGAAGTTTATTGTAGAAAAATGGAAATAGCTATTGTTTCGAAACGTTGTACAGTTTTTTATTATACGTTTAAGCTCACCATCAAATTTATCTTACTTATTAAAGTTACAGCTGCGATTTTCGATAGGGCAAATGGTGTAGAACCTCATAACTTTTATTCTAGGCTAAGATGTAAAAGTAAAGATAATTTTTAATTACCAAAGCTATTTGATGAGGTAGCAATATTTAAAAAAAATCATATATGTATAAGTTAAATCTTACACCATTTTATGAAATAGTGCAATTTTTTTGTCAGCTCTTTGTTTTTAAAAAAAGACATGAACTTCCACCCAAATTTTCTTTAATTTTTTTTATACGATAAAAAGATATAATTTATCGAATGACGTTTTACCCAATTCAATCGGACTAGTAGAACTCGAGTAATCGTCTACGCCAACTTCAAAAATATAGTTTTAAGAAAAACGCGTTTAAAGTTTGTGAGCAGGCATGAGACAGGTGTCTCCTCTCTTATTATCGGGACTATATTGTATCTTGAGTTCTAAGGTATTAGCCTAAAAGCCTAAGTTTACAATCTACATCTATAATTGTGGGAATCCTCGAAAAAGAAGGTCCAGAACATGCTGCAAATTAACCCTGCGATCTTCGAATTTCCGCTCTGATGCTCCAACTGCTGAACTACTGTGCCCACTTTTTAATGACTTCGACAAATTCTGATGAGTTCTGATGAGAACTACGACCGTTTCTACATAAATATGTATACGTATTTATTATTTTACAATTTTCCTTTATCATGGGCAGAATACAGGGCCAGCTGTAATCGAAAAAAACCTGCACTTGACCAACTTTTTAAAAAGAGTTTTTAAAATAAATGAGCCTGCTGCACCGAGGTATTTAAATGCTCCAATTCCCACGCCACTTCACAACTCGTAATCTTTCCAAATTCGCTCGTTTAGTATTAGATGGTAGCCCACCCTTCTTTGTAAATATTGACCTCAATTCGCAATCCATACCTGAACAGGTATCAGCTTGTCCGATATGATGATAACAAAATGGGTTGCTGGTTTCCTTAATGTATATAATTAACAAAACTGGATGGATTGCGGGCCTTGTTGTAATAACGAGTTCCCCGAAAAAAGTGTAACACTTTAGCTGCAGACTTGCATTACATCACGAAAAATAATAAATACGGCATGAAGCCTCCTTTCACCGCAGTGCCATACACTGGCATCGGACTGCCGTGGTAGTGAGGTGCAAGAATATCCCTCGGAAAATTTGCCTTCCGTGATTCACTTTCGAATCGGTAACGACGTTTTCATTGGGGCTGTCTACAAATCACGAAATTCATCGGACGAGTTGCATGCCTACGAGGTGAAAGCATATTTGCCTACGTTGTCCAAAAATAATAGCGAGGCAGAAATGCCAAATCAAAACATGATAAATGCACATCACACATGAACGACCTTGTTGCCAGTAACCCGGTTTTTTCCTTCTTTTTACTATCTTCGGTCTTCACACGTTGCAGTAACTCGAGCCCCCGGAGCCCCAGAGGGCCCTCGGAGCACTTGTTGAGCAAGCGAGCCTCAAATCGATATGGACAGTTGCTGATGCTTCTAACTCTATTAGAAATCTGAATCTGTACCAATGGGTCGGGAAAAGACGCTGGCCCGCGAGCAGCGCGCTATTCCAATTACTCTTGGGACAATGAACATCAGCTACCGGTCTAGCGTCTAAGTCTAAGACTCTAACATCAAGTCAGAGCATCTTCGAAGTGTATGCAAATCCGGCAGAGATCAGATCGGCTAGGTATCAAATCTTACAGTGCGCCTGGCCCCGGGCGGGGTGAATGAACACCGCTAATGAATGGATGCCGATTCACGCTGAATTTCACTTTATGAATTAATTAATGTCACACGTGAGACGTTCGGTGTCAATCAAATTCATGATCGCAAATGGATATGAAGCGCTGTACCGCGAATCGTGACATCATAACACCTTATCGGAGCGCGTCGAAAAGAAACGCTTCGTTGTAGAACTGACTGTTTTCCAGTGAAATGTATTTTTGTTTTATTCGCTTTTCTTATTACTTTAAAATATCCGCAAGCCCCCAGCCACATTATGTCATCGATCAATTCGCGAGAGGTCTACCGTAGAAATTTTGTGCTGGATGCACAATTCAGCCTTTCACTATGGTGCCAGTAGGACAATAACTGACATTCTACTATACAACGTGTTTTATGCATGCATAATTTTAGCTGCTTTTAGAGGATTTTGCCTTCCGTTTTCTCGGCTGTTGACTTTTCATCTTTCTTATTTTATAGTTTTATATAATCAGCATGCGCTTATCAGGCTACCTACTTTAAAACTTTAGACTGAAGAATTGAGTGACCTTTATAAAATATATTTTCAAGTTTTGCGGGCTTCGGTACTTTTATGGTATTGAGATAACCTTTGCAACGAAACAAATTATGGTAATTTAAAAGCCACTCAGGTAGATGACTATCTGAACTACTACAAGGTAGGCGAATAAAACAGAAAACTTTAATGCATACAAAAATATTATACACTTAGTCAACTACTCAACTTTAAACTTACAGAAATAGAACGACTCTTTTATACTACTTATTTAAGGTATTTTCATCATTACACTATTAAATTATGGAGAAACGTTAATATGTAGGGCTCTCACTGATGAAAAATATGGCAGTAAGAAATACCGCCCATAACTTTTACAATTAGATGTTGAACTGATTTGAAGATATAGTTTGAATTGTTCCTTTAAATAATGAAGACACGAAGCAAGTTTAATAGCTAAACTATAAATCTTAAGAGTCAAAATCATGCTTTAAAAGAAAAGAAGGCTGTGTTAATAAAATTGTTTAACCCTTGTATTCTTCTAAGAATTTCAAATGAAAATGTCTAATTAAACGACTTCTCTTGGATAACATTTACAAACATATATTCAGCACAAAATTATATACCCTATATTTCTTGCCATGTTTAATAGCCCAATCGTAAAATATCTCTTTTAATTCTGCTACCGATTGAATTAAATTTAAGTTGTACACAACATTTCAATTCAATAATAGTGATTATGTTACAATGAATACAATGAAATAAATTGTTTTATACATATTCCACAAAAACTTTTAATTAAGTTTAACGAACGACGTACGAGAGCCCTAATGATGTCTCAATAAGACGGTGTAATCAGAACCCTGAATACGTTCCAATAAAACGAAATGTACCGCCTGTTATACTCAATTAAAATTGTTTGGGAAATAAAAAACAAGTCATTTTATTGTAACATGACCACCACACAGCAAATTAATTCTATCAAGCTATAACTACAAGGTAAAAAAAAGTTTTATTACTAAAAAGTAGGCAACCATGTTAGCTTCTACTTTTGTGGGAAATTCACAAATAATGAGAACATTCTAATCCACAATAATTCAGGTAATAGTTCATGCAAAAATTAGGCATTTAACTTTTATACAGTATAAATAAATATTTTACTATTTTATTCGATTGAGTGCAGCCTATCTCAGGAGTATAGAAAAACTGTTAAAATACAAACACCTTTAAAAACTGCGAAAATAAACAAATATGTATGTATGTAAGTAATATGTTTGAAAAATATTTCTTTAGTTAAAACGGCGTCAAGATGATGGATTGCAGTAGTAATAGTAGTAAGTAGATTTATAAATTTTAATTCCTATTTTGGTAATTAGTATAATATACTTATTGGGTTTTCGTTTCATACGGATTTCCTATTATTTCTGCTAGGCTACTAAAACTATCGTAGATGAATGAATATTTTCTTATTGTATATATATAGAGTTTATATCATCTTTAGAAATATATATCTATTCTATTCTAAAAGAAACTATTTTATAATGTGCTTGCAATAACCTCTGACTGCTGAACTCCACGAAAATGAGGATTTATGAAGAAGGTTTGATAGTGAAAATTACTATTATAATAAAGACTTAGTAGATATATCACAATTCTAAATTGCATTGCAATTAAAATTGAAGTAATAATTTGCATTATTGGGACGCAGAAAAATCGAAGTGGTAAAATTGCCTATTTATGTAGGATTGTGTGAGCTTATGTAGGAGAACAAATTATTTTAAGGGACTATTTCGGTCTAGAAGGCAAAAAAAGACCTATTTTTGGGAATTTTTTTCTCGGTTCCTATATTTGATATTGAAATGCAACTTTGTTTAACATATAGTTACATAAATGGACTTCACAAAAAACAATTGTTTTTTTTTATCACTCTTCTTTTAATATATAGAGGGCGTCAAAGTCTGGTCCTGAAAAAACCTTCTCCCATTGCGGACAGTTAATCTCAGGATTGAGGAGTCTGAAACAAAACATTCAAAAAAGGTCTTTTTAAGGAAGCTTCCTCACACAGTAATTTACCACCATTATTGAAAAATCGATTAAAAAAAAAAATGGCGGCACATTGAAAAAAAATTTTGAAAACTCGACCCTGTTTTTAGTCCTTTTTTATCACACCTTTTTTTGTGTTTTGTTTTTTTGTCAAAAGGTGGTAAATTACTATGGCCAATACAAAAATAAAGATATATCCAAAAATGGGTAATGATCAGACGAGTAGATCTGGAGATTAACTGTCCGCAGTGTGAAAAAAATTAATTTAAGAAAAAAGCGTTTAAAGTTTTTTGTTGTCAAATTATTCATGTAATTTATAAAAAATTGCTCACAGTAAACTCGCTCTAAACCGGTTTAATATTAAAATTTCAAGAAAATATTTTGGGAGGTAATTTTTAAGACTATTAGGAGTCAGAAAATGTAAAAAAAAAAACCGATTTTTGCAAAATTCTAGACCGAAATAATCCCTTAATGAAAGCCTACTCAATAATATTTATATGTATAGTAAAAAAATCCGTATACTATAATATACATATATTGAGCAATAGCTATACAGCGTTTTGTCAAAAAGAATATACATACAAAACATATAACGTACGACGCCATAATTATTTTTCAATGGTATTATACAATATGGCAATTTATAAGGCAAACAAGAATAAACAACAAACTTATCAGCTTAGAGCATTTTACATTCCAAGATATATTCCTATATATATTGCGGTTTTACCAATGTATTATACTGTAAATTTATAAATTTTTCTTCGTTATAATTAACACTTGGTAACTAACTAAGTCATTTATAGAGATCAGCTCCAGTATCTACAACAGAGGAGCCGAACGCAATATAGATTAGATTGGTGTATGTATGTTACTTTGGTATAGCAATACCATTCTTAAAAATATCTTGAAAATTTGGACGGTTCAGTATTTTTTGCTTGGAAAAATTAAGATATGCCAAATAAAATAACTATTTAAAAATATGGGTTTGGATAAAATATTACGAGCAACACAATGTTCTACTATGCCTTCAGCTGATATTATTGCGAAATTAACAATTTTTTAAGACTACTAGACTCATAATTCAATTATGTCTTCATATATAACATATACAGTTGATGTAGACAAAATAGCTGAAAACAAATTTCCTATATAAGTTTCTCCTGATTTGTTATATATGTACAAATGGATTGTATATCTATTGAATCTATATAAACTGTGGCTAATAGGGCTAAAATTTCTTTCAGAATGTACATACATTATATCAAATATACTCATTTATTTCCGGAATGAATGCCTGTATGTTATATATGTACTTCTTAAGTACTTAGTAAGTAAGTATAGTACTAACTACCATCTCATTATATGTATGTGAAAAAGTGTGTTGTTGATCGTGTCACTGTCCCCAACGGATTTTTTCCGAATCGCAATTATTCAGTTATGTATAATTGTTTATAAATAGACACAAGTAGACACCTGCTGTTTGGCAAACAGTTAATCCAAATGGAGAGGCTTTTTGTCATTATTTAACAATATGCTGGCTAGCCTCTTCCGAATGCTCACCGCAACGGAATATTCAAATAAATCTACTACGCACCTTTTGGCTCGCGACACAAGACATTAAATTCAATATCTGTCAATGTCACCTTGTGCCGTTTCAAAAGCAAAGACAGCACACGACCAAAAATCAATGCGTCCCCATTATCTCGCCATTTCAATGCAGTTTCCCCGAAGAAGCGCTGAACAGTAAGTCCCAAAAACGTTAAGTTCAAGGATAGTGTCCCATGCGCAGTATGCTAATAAAAAATTGGCTCAAATTAGCGGCAACAATGGCCTTCGCCAAGGCCTCCAAAATAAACAATTCGCGGGCTATTATTAAAAAACGGTCGTATGTTGATGACATCGGGCCCCACCAATTACGTAAGTTGACCAACCAGCACCCGGACCTGCTCCGGACCCGACCACCGGACGAGTTCTTCAAGTTCAATGCATAAAATTGACTCATCGCGTCCAAATGACTCTTCCGGCGATTTTTTCTGTTTTGGTCTTTGACTCCACGGACTGTTTGCACCTTTAGTTAGCCGCTGATTATGAGCGAAATCGCGGATCGCCGTCGCCTAGACGAACAATGAGCGGAAGTGGAACAGCTACCGCCATCGAGACGACTAGAGAATCGAACCTCGAAATTTGGGGTACGCCGTACGAGCGCCAAATTATAGCGCTCCTAAGTGGATCAAACGGCGACAAATTTGTGGGAAATTCGGTTACGACGGAGGGGACCCGGATATTTGCATATAAATTTCTCCAATGGGCGGAAATTTATTAAGTGGCAAGTTGACGTGTTGCGGGTTATGCCGGTCCAACATGCAAGTGCCAAATTCACTTTAGCTTATTATGCGGAGCATAATAAATGCCCTGAGTTATGGGAAAATCACTTCACCGAAATGGAGCGATAAATCCACGCCAAGGGTCTATATTTCAATATTAAACTCTACTCAATAAACTTTCCCGACGTAGGTCATGCGTGCGAAATATATCACTTAGCAATTAGCATATGCGGCTCTGTATGCACTAACTGTTAGCCGGCGTAACTGCCTTTCTAAACCCTTTCCGCCAATTGGTTGGTGTTTTGACGAAAGGATAATTATGGCCCATTTGCTATTCAACGGAGCAAAACCACTAAGGTATTTTTTACGTCAATGGCTTTCGGCGGGTTTGCCTTAATATTTATTATGCGCTTCAGAAATTTTTTTGCAGATTAATTCAGTTTGTGGTGACCCGACTCTTCATTTACATTATGTTGTGTCGTGAAGCATACAAACGGTTGGTTAACAGTAGGCAAATGAGCAAAAACATCGTCAAGTTCGTCGGTAGCTTCACTGACTTTGGTTGTGGCGCTTTTGGGGCTTCTGTCGTTAAAAAAAATGTCCAAATTACCTATGCATACCAAAGCGTGCAAAAACTATATATTGTTTTTGAAAAGATGTTTATGCTCAACCTATTGATTTAAAGCCAATTTGCCTGCTGTACTAATTGTTTTTCACGTCAAACAATCTTATAACCGATGGCTCGAAGATATGCAGAAATAAAGATCTGAACTGTATGCTAATATCTTCAAAAATTTATGATCATCTTTGAATTATGAAGAAAAAACAGTTTTTTATCTTCTATCTGAAGTGATGAAAAATTATTGTATTTAAATTTAGAAAAGAACAACAAAAACATCATTGACATACATATATTATTGTCTAAATTATCTTGTTATACCTGTTATTAATTCAAGGTAAATAAATGACCATTAAATTGCAATTTACAATTTTAACCCTAAAAACTAAAAATAGGGTTTTAATTATACGAAGGAAAGGAATGAATTTGATGACAACAGAAAATGAATAAGTTAGACATAACATATTTGTTGAAGTCTTCGGCGAGAACCAGATGATACTATAATTTTTTAGATTAATATTAACTAATTAATTCATGTTTGTGTTTTACGATATAAAGAACAAAATCTTGGTAGGTAGCTCGTCACTTTGTCCTTTATCTTGTATGTCATTTTACCCACCCATACTATGTGAGAAAGCGTATTTTTGTAAGATGAGATATTTTTTTATGGGTCCTATTCAATTCTAAGGTTGTGTAACTTAAAGACAATGGATTAAAAATAATTATTACAAATAAAAACTGTTTGGAATTGAAGAATTAAAGAAATAATGAATATAAATATAACCGGTATGTAATTTTGGACGTACTTCCCCTACATGATTTTCCAAACTATTTTTGGATACCTACTTAAAATCGCTTAACTCAATTGTGTTATAATATTTAAAATAGCATTTTATATAGAAAATTTGTAAGCCTAAAATTAATTTTATAGAATTAATATTTCGAAAGTTAGAGTACCTACTGCACATATAATTTTCGTAGAATTTTTAATGTTTTAAATAGAAATTCGATATAAAAAACTTTTAACACCCTAATGAGCTTCAGTATCTTCCTGGATCCTATATGGTATCTATTTTTTTCAAAATCAATAATTCCGAAAAATTTAATAAATAAAGTACCTACCTATTGTTATTTTCGATCTCAGAATATTTTGGATATCTTTTTTGAATTCAACTTAAGTTTACTTTTTAGTTTAACTTGTCTAGAAGAATGTAGTGTGCGTAGTGGTCCATAATTTTCTGGTAAAAACTAATATATTTGTTGAAATGGGCGCTTAATTCACAAGTTTTAATACACAATGACATTTATTGATTACGTCTTCAAAAATTGAGAATTATATTTACAATCAACATATGAAAAAGTTAGCATGGAAAAATGTTTCTTACTAACTTCATTTATACATTCAAATGTAGAATGTTCCTATGAAGGTACCCGTCTTACAAAAGTCGTCTATTTTACACAAGACTTCATTTTTGTTCTTGAATTCTTGCACCGCCATATAATTAAAATACCCTGAAAAAACCAGAAAGCGTTACGTCTCGAAAGGTCTCAAGTAAATGGGTTTATCCATGCATCCAAAATTTTAGCCGTATGTGCCTCGAAGAAGGCAGTTATTCGACGAGGTGCTTTTTTTTGTGAATTCTCTTGCTCCAAGAGTTTTGCCCGATTGCACGATTTTGGATGTCTTTTGTTCATTCATTTTTAAGCAGACGAGATTCAAGGGTCCTTCCCCCGGGGCCCAAACCAGAATTTCGGATGAAATACCTTTGCCTGCATAAAA
Organism: Eutolmus rufibarbis; assembly: GCA_963920795.1. NCBI lineage: Eukaryota > Metazoa > Arthropoda > Insecta > Diptera > Asilidae > Eutolmus > Eutolmus rufibarbis. The sequence goes on from OY987205.1 coordinate 36,019,071, forward strand.
TGAATAGTCAATGACGGGAATTGGGTGTAATTTATTTTCATTTTAAACTTTTTTAAATCGCAGCTGGTAATCGTTCAGAATTTGAAATTTGTCTTAATTTTATTATGATCCCCCTGGAGATTTTTCGGAGTTAATCTGAAGTTCATTCTGGAGTCAAGAAGTGGAACCGAAACAAAACCACCGAAGAACTGAGGGAAGACAGCGAAGAGGAGCCGCAGCACGAACGGCCGCAAGAATAGCTGCAGCCACAGATATCCACCAGGTATCCATGGGATGGGAACAAAGCGCACGTCGGTATTTCATTGTTCTTGACCATTTCGTGTATAACTTTGATTGCAGCGGAGAAACGTGATATGACATAATAATTTGATATCACTCCCTGCCGAGGGTCCTAAACTGCTCAAGAACGAGTGTAGCGCAGAACGTGCATGTGCCATGTAGTCACCAGCCGTCACTGAATAATTCCCCGGGTTCACGTCTTTCATGAGATGAAATCCGAGATACCGTCGATTTTTTATTTATTCGCTGGAAGCGACGAAAAACGAATCTTAAAGTGTTCTTAAATATTTTCATGGTCGGCTGGTGTTAGGTTCGAGGGCTCCTCTCCCCGTTTAATTGTCATCTGATCGCAGTCGAGTGGGTTCGACGAAAAACGGAAATGGTCCTAAAGCGCGCAATCAAATGGTCATTGAATGCATAAAATTATTCTATCAAGGCCCTTATTTGGATGAGCGCACTTCTTGCAGGACTGAACCCAGATGAAGTCCGTTTCTAACAAAAGCGAGCATGACAAACTTTTGATGCACCTCCGTGCAGCTGTAGCTCCTTATAAAAACAGTACCTCAGACCGGCTCTTGGAAAGGGCTCGTTTCCTTTTAAGACCTTTTAAAAATAAAAAAGTGAGAACAAGTCGGAGCAAACGTCCTTCCTTCCTTAGGACAACCAAATGAATTCTGCCGGACTGAATAGATTTATTCAAGCACAAGGTGCATGAAAATGCCGCAGCATAAATGACCATGTCAAGGTTGTTGACTCACCGTAGTTTTTAAATGGCACTTCCTGGGAAGATGTGTTTAAAAAACAAGAATTCCCTTAACAGTAGGGCGATGTTCATACCTGAAAAGAAATAAAGAATTTTTAAAGAACATTTTCATAAAAATGAAGAGGTTTGCTTTTTTATGGTTCACTTTTCCTTATTTATACACAAATGTGAAACTTATTGCACATTTTACTGTAAACTGGCGTTGTTACACTCAGATGAAAAAATTGTTGATTTCAATGATTTTTTAACTATTTTTATGATTGAAATCCAGCTAATTAGAAAAAATAGTACAAACTAGTTGAATTCACCAACAAAATAGTGAACTACGACATTCTTAAAATTATTAGTATATTTTACTAAAAAATCGTTAAAAAATAGTAGCAACCTTGAAAATTATTAATTTACTAACAAAATAGTATTATTAACTTAAAAATAATAAAAATCCTTTACTATTTTTATTGTTGTAAATTTACTGAAAAGTAATAGTTAAACTCCACATTTTTTGTATTGTATCTATTTTTGTAAAATATTAGGCAGTGTTAAGTTATACTTACACTATTTCATTGCAATAAAAATAAATTTGAAATGAAAAATATTTAAGGGATATAAAAAAGCCGTGGTGATGGAAATATTAAATTTTATTTTATATTTATGCTTGTACATATTTCTTTAAAAGTATTTTAATCTTATGACGTTTTTATCATTCCTTATCTTAGTTTTATGTAATGGAGGACAATTAAATTCGTTTATGTTAATTACACAGAACTGTCTAACTCTTGATTTATTGAGTTTTCTTCTAAATTGTTGCTTTCTATTATAATATTGCTGGAAGAAATGTCTGATTCTCGCACTTCACTTGGTACTTCACTAACGTAAATAAATTCTTCACTAAGTACGTTTAGTAACGATTCACCCGGCATACACAAATTATCACTTGTATTTTCCATACTCAAAACAATGATCCACTCGCATTGAAAACTTCTTTGAAAATGAATCCAGAAACGCAGTTTTCTGTTTCCATTCACGTATAACGGTGTAAATATTCTTGGAAACAATAAGTTTTACCAGAAAATGGTTCATGTTTACCACAAAAAAGTACTAGTTACTAGAAAATAGTTCCGTTTTACTAAAAAATAGTTTACCTTACAATAAAATAGTAATTTTTCAAACAAAAATAGTAAGGTTCCTACAAAATAGTTTTGTCAAAATATAAAAAACATTTTTTAATCTGCATGGAATTTTTTTTACTAGAATTATGTTACTATTTCTTCATCAAATGGTCAATTCTTACTAATTTTCTCGTTGAATTTCAAAAGTAACTATTTTATAACTATTTCCCAACTATTTATGCTATTTATAAAGACATTTATAGTTAAAAGTAGAAAACTTAAGTCAACTAGAGGAATAGTAACATTTTACCAGAGATTTTATTCTCAGTGTACCATCCATCCATACCACAACTACGTATTTAAAAACAATTACATATAAATATTTTTCAATTCTTTTTGTATTGTGCAAAAATTGAATTTTAATTTAAAGGGCCATTTTCGAATCAAATTTTAATGGTCAAAATACAAGTACCAGAAAAAACTTTAACATATTTTATTTTAAAACTGTTACACCATATTTCACTGATATATGCAATTAAATTATTAATTTGTAGTTAGCGTATAATTCATAATTAAATTAAATTTTAAATAATTTCTAATCTTAATTATGAAAAGTTTCCCTGTAATAAATCATTGGTTTTATGATTCAATATACTTATATGTCGTTATTATTTATTTTTAAGCTAAACTCAAGCTGGTAATAAAAATATTAAATTGTCTTTGGGTGATTTATTAAGGAAATAAATCAAATCAAGCATGAGGTATAGAAAGGTAATTAGGATTTTACCTTACTAACCTTAAAGTATCTTGTTTTTATTGTAAATGCAATAATTGAAGCCAGTGAGTTCTTTTCGAAATTTTTTGTTGTTGTAAGATTATGAAAATCAGGACAATTTAATACTAAATAAATGAAATCAACACACAAGAAAGATCTTATTTGAACCATTTTACACAAATTAACTCTCTCATATGTATGTATAGGTTACAAGTGACAAAGCACATATGTACATAAGGAACACATTTTTTTCCGTAAAATGAAAATGTTCTGTCACATAAAGTTTTCAAAAAAAATAGTGTAATATGGGTTAAAATGTGTATTTTTACCACTTGTGAGATGAAAATTTATTCAAAACTAATGAAACGTGGAAAAAGCTCGGAATGCAATATAAATGAAACAGTTCACCTTAATGTATAGCTATAGAATAAAATTTTCTTACAACCTCTACTAAAGATCAGCTAGGCAAGACGTTTTTCGTAACTTTTCATAACCAATTTTCATTATTGTTTAAATTAAATTCTATGTGATGATAACCAAAATCACCTTTCCTATGAAGATAGATTGAAACACTAGCCGGAGGGATGTGGCATGTATAGTTTCTTTTCATGATCTTATTAGCGTCGTTCTAGAGTTTTTTCCTGCCTTCTTGGCAGGGTTAATATTTATTCACTTCTTTGGTTAACTCGAGGTCAAAAGTTTTTATACTTCGATCATCATAAAACCAATTATAGCCCGCTTAAACCTTTGTCTATCATGTCTAGGAAGTATAATTTTGTCTGCAATTTAAATGATGGAGATTTTGTAAAACAAAAGCTTTTAGATATATACATAATTAATTTGCGTGTTTAATTTTGAGATACTATACCTACTCTAACTCTTCTTTTATTATTTTGTTATTTATAATTTAAAAATCAGATGGTTAATCTTATATGTTGATGCAGAAATAAAAAGTAAAAGACCATGAATTGTTGACATAAAAATGTGCTTATTTAAAAAAAATTAAATTACTAACGATTAGGATTTATTTAGTCATTCCAAAGCTTAGGCCCGCCTATGCGAATTATGATTATGAAAAGTTAGACTGTGACATTTACAAATTATACTATAAGTGCACTGTATAGTCATTTGGAAAACAATTTTTAATTTCTTAAGCTCAATTTTTGACTTAAAAGTAAATAAAAGTCATTGCAATTTGATGCTATTTTCAGAAAATTTCGAATCTTTGCTGTAAGTTATTCATGATAAATTTCTAATTTAAGCAAAATCTCCTTTTGTTCTGGATAGATAAAAAGAAAGCAGCTAAGTATAAGGTTAGGTTACCTGCAAACCATGTATATACAAATTCAATAGTAAATTTAAATCATGTCAAGTTACAATATTATACATATGTATATAAATTTTTCTTTATTATAAAAGATATATAATTGACAAAGCGCCATACTGAATATGTTCTCCGTAGAATAAAAAGGTCTTTCATTTTTAAAATTTAAAACTTAATTAAAAATGTTCAAAATTTTATTCGAGTAGGTATATAATAGAAATTAATCACAAGGACTTTTACTGGATTGAATTAAAAGTAGCTTTAATTGACTTTCGCGCCAAATTAAGTATGAAAATGGCGGCTAATCCAGCCAGCCAAGCACCATACATTTATTTGTGTGGTATGGAGTTTTTTAAGGCACTCCTACATTAATTAGTTTATCAAGCACTTGCAAGGTTGCTGCTGCTGTGCAATGGGTAATCTAATTAAGTAACTATACGAAAGAGAAATGAACCGTTAATTTGATAAATTAATTACATATTTACATACTTAGGTATAGAAGGTAAGCATACCCTTGACCTCGTGAGCTCATCGTGGAGGTACGTTTTGTACGTGCGTGCATCTGCATAAGTGAAAACGATAAGTTTTCCTCATAATTTAACTTTCACAACTCAGCATTCCGCATGACATGTAAAAAGTTCGAAATGAGCTGAATTTATAAATTTATTGGTTTCCAACTGATCGCCCGCGAGAACTGGACAAATTTTCGCGGTTGGATGAGCGCAGTTGGCTCAATGTAGCACACGACAACATCGCCTAATTGAAATGGAAAACTACAAAAAGTCCGCTTCGGTTAGGCTTTTTGGATGGGTTTTAATACGGGGGGAGGGGAATCGAAAAAAAAATTAATTAATTTCACAATTGGTTAGCGCGCGTAGCCGCAGCGCAGCGCACCTGAAAGATGTATGAAATGAAGCAAAAAATTGCCCTGCCACACCTAGGCGAAAACCACGCGGTCGGCCGGAGTGAAAAACTCGAGATTCTGACATCACATGCAGCGGATAAAAAGTGGCTGGTCAACTACTCAAATCGCGGCTACACGGGCCCCGCGGATTGGGCTAGTCAATCAAACCACTTGCATGTGATTATCCCAGCCAGAGTCCAATGGCTCCGCCGAGCGTCTGGAGCTGGACCTGGAGCTGGAGTTCGGGTTCTCGCGGCCGCTGGGCCGTTCTGAGGAGTTCGTTCTTTTCTTAAGACTTAAGACGCGCAATGGAGCCGATGGCCAAAGAGGGCAAATTTGTTGCCTTCACGACTTTCAAATTACGCGATGCCACGGCGCGCGGACTTCTCCGCGAAGATCTGTCCCGGGCCGGCCGTTCTATTCTCAAGGGGAATTGCGGTACTTTGGCATTATCCAAATTGCAACCTTCCACTCGATTGTTTATTCTTTCTCCAAATAGGGAGATGCTCGTCCTCATCCAGCATCCTCCTCCAGCTGGACCACGGCCGCCCTTGCACCCATCGCGTTTTTTCGGCGAGTGCGTGCAGCTCCGACCCGAGCTGGGCCTGGCTTCGAGCGAGAGTCGGGCCGTCGCGGTGCCGACGAAGACGCATTTCGTGCACGGATTTCCAGCAATTACGCAATTACTTTGATTGATCCGAGATGGTGAGATAAACTTCTGTTGAGACCTGCCCGCGCTGGCCTACCTCCGCAGAGGAGAAAGAGTTCACTTTCGATGAGGTGGGAAATGGCGTGAGGTGCGGTAATTGGCCGCCGTTTGGACGACTAGTTGCATTCTACTGTTTTGCAAATTACATAGAAAAAATTAATCGCTTTAATTTAACCTCTTATTAGGTCTTCCTCTCGCGGGCAATGATACCCCGCCGCCGATAGGTTCTGGGGGCACTTAGCGAGCGCACTGGGTGCAGTCCTCTGCGAGCCTTTTAATTTAGGTGCTGCTATTAGAGCCCGTTCGTGAGAACCTCTCGGCTGGCCGCACTGCGTTCTGGCTACTCGATTACGCCCAGGTTAAACTAATCGTTTGATAGCATAGTTATAAACCCCTGGTAGCCTAGTGAGACTGCAAATTACAGACAACAACTTTAAAAGCGAAATACTTTAATATTATTCTATTACTACTTGTACAGTACATACATAGGTAACAAAAGCGTAACAAGGCTGAAACTACAAATTAAATAAGATAAAAATTACCTTCAGAAAAAACCTTAGAATGTATCAGGACCTGTTAAGGTGTTTGTAGGAACAAATCAGGTCGAGAGTATGGCAACCTAATCTTAGCATCATGAGGTTTTTCTACTTAGGTCCTAGTATGGATCAAAGTAGAATATCCAGACTGTTAAATATTCTAGTGCAAAATTTAATTTAACGATTTATCTATTTTTGCAGTTAATTATGTTAAAGACCCTTATTAGTTCCAGACAAAGTATTTCTGATCAGGGAAACCTTATTACGAGTAGTTCCTCATAGGATATTCCTAATCAGATGAACCTGATTAGTTCTAAATCAGAAAATCGTAATTAGTTACTTAGTATTTGTCTGCATTTATGTCTGCGTATTATCCTTATTAGGTTTGCTCGACCTGGTCCTGATTATGCTCAGGCAAATTTTTCTAGTATATAATCTAAATTCTTTATAACACTTTGCAGCAAGGTTGTGAATCGATTCTTATCAATTTTGATACATTTTTGTATAATAGTAGAATTATATGAGAAAAACCATAATTTAAATTATTTTTATATGAATCTTATACAGATGTCGAGTTCTTAAAGTTTCAAACTATGTAGTATGAAATCTTCATAAATAAGTTTAAAAATTCATAATTTTTTTTAACTCGTTTTATAAATGGGGTTTCGAATTAAAAATAATAATAACTAACATTTACTTAAAAAAAAAAAAGTAGTCAAAAGTATTGCTTTCAAAGAATAAAATATTTGACGGTAATTTTTGGCTCTTATGAGAGCTCAAAATTTCCTCGAAATCGGTTAGCATCGAATTACTGATTTGCATTCAAACAAAAATACATAAGTACATGTTCGTAGGTACAAGGCGCACTGAAATAAAAATTAAATAATGACCAAATTCAGGGAAGATGCGAGCTGAACTATTAGATCATGATTTGAAAGCAAAAAGTATGAAATAAGTGTAAACAAAAAGCCTGCGAAGTTCGCTAGTTTTATTTTATGGCTGCATGCATGCGTGAAACAAAGATTTCTTTACAAAATAGTGACAAGGTTAAAATTGGTATTATTTAGAGATGTAAAATTATCTTAATATTTCAATGATTATATTACATATAATATTCGTAAAAACTGGTTTTAGTAGGTAATTTAAATAATTATCTTATATATTAGAAGTTACATTTTTCAGAATATTAAGTCATAATGCATCGGATCCCAGGCCCTCATTACCCGGCAGTTAGCCAACTTGTTCTACTTTCGAAATTCATCATAAAACTGAACTGTTTTCATATTTAAATTAAATGCTAATTAAATTCGCTTGTTGTGTCTACTATTACTACTCGGGTGACGATGACTTCTATTTTAGAAAGGCCCCTAGCACAGGCGGCAGATGATACCGACACCGATTTGGTCGCAGCGGCCAAGGCGAGATTTTGGTATAATTTCTTGAATCTAAATAATAATTGGCCAGGAAATTTAGCGGAACGGGTTATTAGCAAAGAAAGTTATCATTTCGCCGAAATTAAATTAAACTACTCCGATTCGGTGCTGGAATTGATTAGCTACGAGTGTGATGCGTATATTAAGTAACTGCCGAAGAAGCTGCTCGAAATTCAAGGGAAATTACGGAGAAAGTTTCATCTCTCCAATTATCTTTCGAATTTCGTCTGCGTGATGAAAGTAATATGATAATTGACCAGAATTTGGCTACTATTGACTTTCCACGAAACTTCTTGGCTATGAGCCTAAATTATTATTTGTTTACACATTTTAGTGACTAACGGAATAATCAAGAGAAAACTTTGTTGACACAAACCTGCTTTTTGATGGCTAATCAAAAGTTTATTGGTGACAAGAAAAATTAATATTTCTCGACCTCTTTTTTCGTACGATATAAACATCTACTTGTTTTGCCAGACTATTGTAAATTTTCTCTGTTTATTTCATTGAATGTTTTTATTTTATAGTCTCTATCCAAACTGAGATTATGACTCACAGTCACAAAAATTACTTTTAGTTTTTGTTCTACTTTGGCTTAGACCAGTTCAGAATAAGAAAAGCTCTTGTGTTTTTTCTATAATTAAGTTAACCCTGGTCGTATGAATTTCTTTCCGATGTCAAATTATAATAATTTTGATGGTGTCATTTTCTTATTTTATTTTCTTAAATTCAAATTATCGATTTATCTGCATTCAAAGATGAAACAGTATAGAGATCGAATTATAACGTGATATGCTGAAACGTCTTGGTTAAGCTTAAAGACCTTGCAAATTGCATTTCCTAAAATTCAAATTATAAAGGAAACTTTAATTTGCTTGGCTTTAAAGTGTCCTCTTATACATCATCTTATGCGCCGAAGCGAACTAAAGAAATAACATAAAATATATATAAGAATTTAGAAGATATAGAAGAGTTTAGCTGTAAACATATTCTAGACTAACTAACTAAACAGCTGTATTATTTATTACATCGCGTGAACATAAAATACGTAGATTATAACCATAAACCCAGAAAGAATTATTGCATTTGGTATGCAAAGTTCTGAATACGTTACATTATAAATAATAATGCCAATTTATTGTCTTTAATTTTTCTGAATATTACATATGTTCAGAAATTCATGACTTAAGTTGATAAATTAATTTACTTCTAGCAAACAATTCTGGATAATATTGCAAATAAGTGTTTGCGTAGCAAGTTCTAACTTTGATTTATTAAATTTATAATTATTTTTAATTAATTCAACTAAAAGTAAAAGTAAGTACAAGTACATTACTTTCGTAATGGTAAAATATGTACGGCTTCTGTGGTTACAACATCGCATGACATATGCCATTTATTATTTCGACATATTTAATAAATCAATCACATAAACCACCTTAATCTAAGATATTGCACTTTCGTAGTTTACACAACTTAAGAGACCCATAGCCTAAAGCAAGTTAAGACCATTAGCACTAAATGCAATATAATCGTTGAGTGGGCTGGAAGTAAAAGTTCCACTTTATTAACTGATGTGACATGAGTATCAAACGATGCCTCAAGCTATGTGACATTTGCAAAAAACATGCTATTGTTTTATGACTCCTAATTTGAATTGAATCGGGCGAAAAAGTCCACTTTCATCTGGTTAATGTGGCCCATTGGGGAAAGGTGAACAAGAACCATTTTAACGCTTCAATGCCATCGATTCAAGCCTCCGAGCCAAGCCTCAGCACGGATAAATTTTTATAGGTGTAAGATTTTCTTATACAAGATAAGCAGTCTAACAAAAAGTCACTTTTGTCTTTTTTGGCTAGCACTCATCTTTTAGCAAAGTATTAGTGTAAATGCATCTAATTCAGGTTTCCGCTAATGATGGCAAAGTATTTTTTGTTGCATTATTAACAAAAACTTGAGGCAAATTCAAACCAAGTTCAACCACTCTTTTTTTTTTAAATCGTTATTTTTGTGTTTCGTGGAAAATTATGTTCTAAATGATATAATTTTGCAAAAACTCTTTATTTTTATAACGTCGATGCAACAACGAGTCAAAGGCCATATTCAGTGAACAATGGTACGAATCATAGTCAAATAAATTAATTATTATTCCAAAAAGTCGCACCGATTTTTATCTCGATTTCCATTAGGTCGGTGCTATAAAGTTTGGCATTAGTACGAATAGAAAAACAATTTTTTAATAAGGTCTGCATCGGTTTATGATTGGCAAACAAATAAAAATTTTAGCGAAAGTAAATATGTAGCTTACAGTTAAGAAGTTAAGCAGTTTTTTGTTCGCAGTATGCGTTAATAAAATATCTACGAAGGTCTGATTGCTAATTTGATTAAATTCGGGAGCAAAGAGCATAACTTTCATGCGAATTAACTGCATATTAAAACCGATTTGGAATTCCGCACACTAATTAATCGTTTAGTGGAATGTTAATTAAAATTTAGGACAACTTTTGTAACTTTGGTATGAGATAAATATCACTGATTTTAATACACCCGACGTTTATTAGGTGATAGATGTTTTCTTCTTATTATCCAGGGGACACTAACTTAATTTGGCTATAAACCGTTCTCTACTTACAACAAAAAGGAAGAAAAAACGATAAAAAACGTGACTATAATAAATTTTACTACGGTAGGTTCTAACAAGATGAAAAGATTATCCGACTCATTTATCTAAACACCCAAAATCATTTTTAACTTTTGATTTATTTTACCTGTTTGCTATTCGAAGTTGTTTTATGATAATTTAAGACCACACCTTCTTTAGCTGGGGTACAGTTTTCTTTGAAAGAAACAAAATAAATCAAATTCAAAGTGAGTTCCTATTTTTTATACCCTGTAATTTAACACCTTTTGAAATACTGAATTTGAGATTGAGAACACAGACATCTCATTTTTTCTATAATTTTTTTATAGTCAAAAATTACTTTCATTTTCAAGGGTGTGTAATTTTATCAGACTGTGATAACTTCTTTCGTTTTTGGCTATAAAGAATATGGTAACTTGGTATTTTCTTATAAAATTGATAATGCGATATTCTTTCCTATTCTATTAATTTTTGAATATATACCAAATAATAAGTACCGCATATCTAATTATAAAAAGAGTGAGTAGTGTAACGTATAGTAGTTTTATGGTCAGAAGTCTATGTAGCTTATGGTTCCTATTCTGATATGCATCTATATGTACTAATAGAACAAAGTTATATATTCCTTACTTTAAACATAAATCCATAAAGCATTAATAAATCAGTAAAATTATAAAAATAAAATATTATATTTAATAACAGTAGCAGAACTTTTAATGTAAAGCCCGAGATATTCGAGTATCATGGAAGTTTTATAATCGTTATTCGAATTTTATCACATTCTTTATTATGAATTGTTGAGGAAAATGAATTGAATGAAATGCATTCTTACGATTTGCTTTATATTGTCGTAGCGAGTGTAAAAGTTTTGTATTTTATAACTTTTTACAACGTTATAATACGGAATACAACGAAACGTGAATACCTCTAATATAAACAGCGGGTTAAATATAGAGATATTCTTCGAAAATACCAAAAGGAGGAGAAATTGAGCAAATGATTCAGAAAATAATAAAAAAAACGTTTTAGAATAAATTTATTACTATAACTTTTGTTAAAAGAAAATTAAAAATATTTTCTATATTTTTCAGATTTTTAAATTCTTATCGAGATGACTCTTTATATTAGTGTGCTTTAATATGAACTTCCTTCACCTGGAGAACTTAAAAAAATCTGCAATTATTTGTTTGTTATAGTCGCAGACATATAAAATAGTAAGTTTTTTTAGAAGATTTCTTGTAGAAATTCAAATTGCAAAAAATAATAGAACTCTCCAAGTCTTGAACTCAATTCGTTTTAAACCATTTTAACTTTAGTGTTTTATAGTGATAAATGAAAAATAACTTTCTATAAAATGCGTTTTTCTGAGCAATTTTTAAATATTTGGAATTTTGTCAATTTATTAAGTAATGTATTAAGAAATGATAAATCATATTTTGGTATATAGAAAAAAAGAAATATTGGAGGAACCAGAGCTGATAATTGTAATTAACTATTGGTTTTATAACATGAGATATCTTAATGTTAATCAATATGAATTTATAAAGAAAATGTACACAAATAAGTGGAAGTTAAAAAACTGTTATTGCAAATATTCAACTAGGAACCAAACATCTTCTTCAATGTTACCCAAGTACACTCAGATAAAACTCTGCCGGTCAATGGGAAAAACCACATTCCATCTAAGGCCTTATAGTGCGAATAAAAAGAGTCCAGATGATGTAGGCGTGCTTTCTTAAGTGCTCTGCATCAGCGTTTCGGTCTCGAATTTATCTCCAAGCAGTCCAGAAAAAAGCGTCGACGATTTCGCGATTCAGATACAAAGCAGAAGCATTTCTTAACCCATATACAAAATGAGAGAAATAAGGTAAAATGAGGTAACTGAACCGAAATCGAATGTCAAATGTTTGACTCATTTTTGTTATAAAAATAGTTGAATGTTTTGCCTTTCGAACTGCTCTAGATTTTTGCAATTCGAAGTAAATTTGGCCGATTTCCTAGGAAGTATTTAAAAACCAAATCACATTCAACCAATTTGCTTTAAATTGAATGGGTGTTGGGTGAGGCGATAAAAAAGCAAACCAAAAACAGAAAATAAAAATCACTTGAAAACTAAAAATTAAGACGACTTAGCAATGCAAATATTTACCTTGATAGAAGTTTAAATAAATTCAATCGGCTTTGAAACGCGGATTTGCTGACTAGGTTGTTAATCCTTTCGATGGGAGCGAGATCAGTAGGCGATTTGGCGGATTTAGTGGGAAGTTGTTCGAGCAGCTACAGTCGGTGAAATCACACAACACTCAGCCTGGCTGATACTGGTGATAGTCACAAAATATTACTAGAGGTATGTCACAGAAAGAGGAGCATTCGCCCTCAGGTGTGAATATTCCTTTGCTTTCGAAATAATTTTCACAAGATCACTTCGGATATCTTTCGATCTTCTCGAAGTTGTCGCGACCAGAAAAGAACAAGAAGCACTAATTTATACCGGGAACTGAACCAAAGCACATCTTCTGCACTCGACAAGAATTGAAGAAAGCCCGGGATAACCCCTTTCACTGGATTTTATTTTGATATTCACAAGATTTATAAGGCATACGACCAGATTTTTCGTTGGGTAGCAAACACTTCCCAACTGGAACTATTCACAAATGCAGTGTCACTTCCTTCTGAACTTTCTTAGTACAGTTTGTAAGGAGCTGACTCTAGAGTAACCAAAAAACCCACGACTGGCGAAGTTCACGCGCTCACTGGTGGAGGCTGAAAGCTCGACTGACTTCTGCATAAAATTCAACTTCGAACTAACGGAGTCGACACCGTCGAGCATAACACAGCCACACCGGCCCAAACATGAAAAGTAGCTGCACACCGGTTTGACTACACCTGAACTCTCCAAACTCTCCACGGACCCGCACGTAAACAGTAAACGACGACGACAAGCTTTGAGCGGTATACCCACCACCCAGACCCATACCATCCAAACCAAACTCCAGGTCTATGTGTGTGCCGAGTTGCAAAAACCAGCGTGCAACTCAGGTAAATACCGCGAGCTGCAAAGCTTATGTCACCCAAAGGTGTGCACGTTTCGGATCCGCGTATACCTGCACATAGACTAGCTGAAAATCGGCTAAGTGTAAGACGCCAGCTAAGGAGCTTTGCTACCTCTACCTGCATGTAAATGGCAGCCAGAGAACATGTTGCACTTGGTAGGTCACCGTCGTCTTCCTTTTGCCGCGGTGCCATCCACCATCGCCGTCCACTGGTCTTCTTGCTGCGAGCTCCTCAGGTTTGCTAGTCGTCGTCGTCGTCTGGAAATTTTCTTGAGGTCCCGCGAGAACCACTCCGTGCACCTCTGTGGCTTCAAGACGAGGGCCTCGACGGTAGTGGTGAGTTTTATTCGTCTTTCAGCGATTATTTCGTGCCTAGCTTCTGTTAGCCAATTTTTCATAAAATCTTTGAACATTTACGTGCCGGCGAGAATTATTAGATAATTAGTGACTTTTTTATACTTCCCCTGTAATATGAAAAATGTCTCATGCGTTTCACTTAATCCCTAGCGACTTTCGCATGAATTTGGGAAATCAGTTCCTTTTGTGTTCTTAATGATTCTGAAATCAGTCCCTGTCACAGCTTAAGTATTCAAAATTCAAGAATACAAAGCATGCAATCAAACGACAATCATAGAAAAATAGCAACACATCTCCCTAATTTATGAGACTTTATTGAGTAACTGATAAAATGAGTTTGAAATTAAGCATGACACACACACCTCTCGTTTTTCGTACGTAAAATAACAAATTTTGTTTTGGTAATATAAAGTGATTTCAAAATAATTGCATCGTCTGTATACGCTGCAGTGTATGCACTGCGAAATCAAAAATATACGAGTATTATTTAACCTTACTTTAAAAAGTATTAAATAAAACATTAAAAGTAGTTAATTGAACAAAAGACAACACAGATCTGCGATGAAAAAGTATTTTTTAGCGAATTAAAATGCGTATTTTGACCAAATCTTAAAATTATAAGAAATTCAAATGAAAGCTTGTACCCTCACCTTTAGTTTTAAAATATTGTATGAAATAAATTCGTTCATGAAAAAAGTTAATTTAAACTAAATCTCGAAGAAATTTTTAAGCATTTCGTATTTTTATGTTAATTGCTTAAAGGTCGAACTTTTATTTTACAATAGCATCGTGTAACGTTCTGATATCCTTTTTCGAAACTTCGAAAAATTGCTAAAACATTATTTCATTTTTTATTTTTTAAGACTCTTTGTCTCAAAAACGTGATGTGATATAGAACATTTTGGATTTCGTATTCTTATACTTAGCACTCGAAAAGATATAATTTAAAATAAATAATTTTTAACATTAAAAGAGATTTCATCAACCAAATTTCGCAGACTTGTGTACCTTATTAATCTAAATATATTTCACGTTAGAAACGGTAGTAATCTGGAATTTACAATTTCACATTTCAAATAAAGACTTCATAAAATATAAAACGATCTGGAACCATATCATTTAATATTTATTTCGCCACCTCCGTTTTTGCGTACAATTGCATTTTCCTGGAGTTATTAATGGAACGAAACAACAAAAATTCTAAGAGATCAAAAATGTTAAAACTGGACTCCAATTTCATATCACTTCATTCGCGTGTATTCAAATTAATAAACATTTAGATAATTACAATTTAGATGACATGTTAATACTATACAAAAATATAGTAATAATTTCTTTTATATATAAATTTCAAGCTTAAAATGCTAATTGAATTAAATTTTAAGATAGGATTCTTTTTTTTTATTTCAATTTTGTATTAATTTACTTTTGAAATATTTTGAAAATTGTTCACTTTATTTATTTTATTCATCTAGAACACATTTTTATTTTTACAAACTTTCATTTTATATTGAATTTTTTATTTTGGGCGCACAAACTTGTAAATGACGATGTCGATCGAATATGTGCCTATATTTGTCGATTGATGGAATAATTATAACAAACATTTTTGGTTAAATTTAAATGATATTATGTCAGGGGCTAAAATTCTCGTAAGTTTTTAATGCTACGAAACTAAAGCTGCAAATGTCATAACTCTTTATTTCAAGTTTGATTAAATGTGTGCATTGTATGAGTCAACTAGAAAACAAAAGAACAATTTCTTACTGTGCAGCACTT
Organism: Eutolmus rufibarbis; assembly: GCA_963920795.1. Lineage (NCBI taxonomy): Eukaryota > Metazoa > Arthropoda > Insecta > Diptera > Asilidae > Eutolmus > Eutolmus rufibarbis. The sequence goes on from OY987205.1 coordinate 36,034,733, forward strand.
GTAGTGATTTCCGATATTAAATAAAGAAAGGAGAAGTCCCAATTTCACAGATTTTCAGAATTTTCTTCTCCCACTCGATTTTAACATGGAAGTCAGCAAAATTGGCACAGCACCGTGCAAAATTATCGCTGGCATCATTTTTCGAGCATCGCTCAAAACACAGAGTTAGCTTGTCGTTGGCGATTATGCAACATTTCCAGCGCAAGTCCCCAATATGCACTCAGCTGGTTGCAGCAATTTTCATTGTAAGATTGTCATCCGTCACCCCGGAGAAAGGCAGTGGATGGCGATCATTGCAATTGGCTTTCAGTTTTCATTGCCGCCGCTGTGATTACTTTTCTACGGTTGCAAGTGGGTACAACGAAACCCGGTAGCTGGGATCTGAGCAGGGTCTTAACTTAGCACATCACAAATAAACAGTGGAGTGCTTTTTCAGAGAAAGTCTTTTATTAAAGACCGAAAGTGCAAATACCGTGCCAGTCCTTGGCGAAGAAAGTTGAAGAACGTAAGAGTCCCATTAGAAACGGAAGTTTGTTGGTATGGTGGAACCAACGAAAGAATACTTGAGACTCTGATATTACAAATTTTTAACATTTCCTAACAACTATAAGTGGAACTTTTTTACAATTGAAGAGATTAAATTTTGAAGTTGTTATATAAAATTGTTTAAAAAAGATCCCTTTTACTGTTCTTTTTAGTCATCAAGTGAGCTCGGGGCTAAAAGTTCCAATTTTGAATTCATGTATCTCAAAATCTAACATTTTCTGATAGCATTTTTTCGAGCACCAAACTCATTTGCGTTTATAAGATGAAATTATCAAAAGAAAATAATTGATAATAAATTTGAAATCAGGGATTCTGAACTATGTACATATATTGATTTTCATGGAAATCCCTTAAATTTAAGCATTTTCAGATGGGATTTGTACCCGCCATTCGAAATTATTTTAATTACTGAAAGTCCATTCTTCCTCTACTTTTGAAGATTTCTAAGAGAAAAGGTTGTCACTTCAATAGACTTTTCACTATTAAATTACGAAATATCATTATTACTTTCCAATTTTCTATTCAATTTTCTATTCAATTTTCAATTCATAATAAAAATGTTCAGGTAAACTAGTGATTCAACTTGGGTCTTTCAAGATTCTTAGTGTAACACGCTCTTTACTCAGCCACGGAGATCTATTGGATTTATTTTGCTAAAATTAAAATAATTTTTTTCATTAAGAATATTTTGCTTAAACTCAAAACTATATCTTTTGAAGCAAGCCTCTTTTAAAACGATAGTCGTAAGTTCTGCAGGTACTGAGAATATTTTAACTGTTTCTAAATAATGCATTTTTGGAAAAAAGAATTATTTGGTATTTATACTCACAATCAGTCCAAGAATAAGAAACCAGTTTTCCTAAATATATGTATGCATATAAATATTTTTTTTTCTTTGCGTATAAGCAAATAAAGAGTTTCTCCTAACTTATCTTCGGCATATAGAGGATATAAATTGAATAGATTTTTTTATTGGTTTTACCTTCGCGGAGGTCTCTCTTGGAGGTAAAAATAACGACGGGAGTGTTCAATACTTCAAAGCTACCCCAGCTAATATGGGGCGCAATTCAACCGTTGAAATGCATCTGCCATCGCGCGGCGAACCAAAGAAAAGAGCGCTTGCAGCATATTTGCATTTCCTTTGCAGAGACGTAACGTGAAGCAGGAAACGCACAATTACCTGTTTTTACTACCGTCAAACGTTCCCAATAACGACGACGGTCCGCGACGGGCAGGCGAACGTGCACGCAAACCACTCGAACTTACCTAATTCAGCGACTCAATTGACCGAACTTATCGAGGAAAAATTCTTTCCACCAATTTTCAATTTAGCCGAGCGGGAGTCAGTGACCTTTGAACGTGATACGAATTATAAAAACGACAATTAAAACCGCGGGTACCTTACCACGATCAGTCTGCACTTTTAAACGGACGTGGCCATCACCTGCGTGGTGGATTTAACTTTTATCTCGCAACTCCCAGAGACTCGTTCCTCACCTGAAATTCATCTCTTCCTCCTGCGATCAGGTCCGGACGCACTTCGCTGGAAATCAATACGAAATATTTATTTAATGAGGTTCGGTAATGAACTTGGGGCGGAACGGGTTTAATTGGCCAACTTTAAGCAACTCAAGGCGCGCAGTCCCCACCGGCCGGCCATTGCCTCTAACCAATTTCACCTGCATGTAATATTTATCGGGTAATTGAGTGTAAAATCTCGAAACAGCAACTGTCGACTTTTAATGCCGTTTTGACTATGATAGACCTGGAACTTTTATAATTGAAAGCATTCGTGTAAATAACATTTCATTTCTTCAATTTAGTACTCATTCATCGTATATTTATTTGGTAAGTGATAAAATTTAAACTATCTTTTTTAGTCTTAACTTCTAGGCTGGCAACTTTTAACTTTAGATATATTTTAAATTTCCCACTCTAAAATCGAAATTTGCCGTTTTTAAAGCGCTCTGGATAATTTAGGAATAGGAAAATAAATTGCTAAAAATAACGAAAAATACATCTATAATAAATGTTATTATATATTTTGACCTAACTAGATCAAGACTAGGAAGTATTAATCAAATTTCAATACGCAAGTGTACTATATATTATTAAAGTAATAAAAATCAAAACTTTTTAAAGCACAAATTATATCCAATAAATTTCTAAATTTAGATAAATTTCCCAAATCGAAATACAATTTAGATTCTTCAGAACTGACTCGTGAATTAAATATCATGCACTCAGTTTTCGAAGTTTATTAATATGATTGTTCTCAGCGTTAGTGAATGTTGTTGTAATCGGAAATAAACGGAAAAGTAAACAAATTGGAAACATTTCGCAAACAGAAAATTCTATATTATATACTGAAAGGTTTGATGAAAAAGTCTTGTTTGCTTTTAAACATTTTTCAAAATTATACCTGAAAATAAAACGAATTTTTACATTGAGTTTAAAACTTGCAATGAAGACGCGAAAAAAATTTTTGATTGATTTGTTATGTAATATTTTTCGATTTTCTTTATTCATATTTTGATTATAAATTATTTCAACAACGTGAATTGTGTGAATTTCAAAATGTTAAAATTGCTAATACATAATTTAGATTTTACAATTTACAAACGCAACAAAACCTACGATAAAATATTCAAGTTTTGAATGTAGTTTGCGGCATACTTCTCGTTATTATAGAGCTGCTTCCATAATTATGAATTTTTCAATTTTTGTTAAGAACAATTCTCCAAAAATTACATTGTTTTTAAATGCTTAACTACAAGTTGTTGCATAAACTAGAAAATATTTTTGTTTTATAATTTTGAATTTTTGAAAAGGACCAGACCTATACTCAAATATCTGGCGGATCCATTCAACCCCATTTTTTGAAGAGCTTATAATGATCGACGAATCTTAATTTAATATTTAATAACAATTTCCTAACCTCACGCTTTTTGTAAAAGGTTGTTCAATATGTACATAGTATAGTTTTTCTAAACACTCCCCCAAATTATATATTTTTGGAGTGTTTTGATGTGAGGGTGACTTTAAATATTTTCTTGTGTTCCGCCATACTGGCATACCTCTTTTAGGCTAAACAAAGGCTATTATCAAAATATATTTATTACAAATACAAACACTACAATTTTGAACATTTTTCCTCCAAGAAAACATAAAATTTTTAATACCCATGTAATTGTATCAATTGTTTTATTTATTTATTTATTTAATTTTGCTAATGCGCTAGCTACAAAATATCTTACATCATACATTTAAGCGCACTACGCCATTGACGAACGCGTTTCTAAGGGAACACTTCTAAACCACTCGTTCAACTCGACAGTATGCTAAAAAAAAACCCTAACGAATTATTAAAAATTCAATTTCTTTGACGCGGAAACTTCTAGGTATTTTTCATATTCATGTGAAAAATCCTTGGAGAAAGTATAAAACTTTGCTCATAACATTTTCAGCTTTCTAAGGTGAAAGCAGCTTGCCAGGTTCTTTGAATGCGATGAAAAGTTTTCGCACTTTTTCTTCCAGAGAAATGTAATTAGAAATTCTGCATGGCTCTCAACAGAGGAATTTTTAAGGAAATGCTAATGGCTGGGGGACTGTCAAAGATGCAGATTTGTATGCAAAAGCTTTGAGTGCACATCTGACTTTAATGCACCAGCACCAGCAAAGCGGTTTCATGAGGCGGGGGTGAAGTGAAGTTGCTTCCCCCTATTTGCCATATTAGAGTGACGAGATGTAGAGGTGATAATTATCACGTGAAGCGATGCTGACGAAAGTGTAGGTGGTGCAGAACAACCCTATCTTGATTGGAGGCATAGGTGTTGCTTAAAAGATTTTGAAGTGACCTCCAGCTTCCTTAATTATAAAAGTTTTAAATAATGCTGTGCACATTGTAGTTTTAAAATTAAAATAAAAAGAAGTATTTGTAGTTACTTTGATCTTGATTGCAACTCCAAGTTTATTCATTATTATTTATTTATATTATGAATAAACTTGGTATTTTAATCATATGACGACGATTTGACTATCAACTCCCTCTACTAGCTTGCTTATACCAAGTCTGTTTTTAGAAAATGTGCATAATATGCTGGATCGAAAACCCATATTCAGATTTCAAACGTAATATGTTCAAATAGCTTTTATGCCCTGTTGAAACATTTCCTTACTGACAAAAAAATTATTTATAACTACTTTGCAGAACATATCAATTAAACGAATTAATAAACATTACATGAAAAGACACCCAACAAACACATCTGAGGTTTTAAAATGTTTGTTTTGACAATGAGTCGCAGCTTTTGAAAAGTGGAAGATGTTGACTATTAGAAAACGGTCCAAAAATATGAATTTAAAGCCTGAATTTCAGTGAAACCCACCAAATTGAAGTAGGTACTGGATTCGCGCAAAGAAAAAAGTATATTAGATAATACTTAAGAAATATATTTAAGGCAAATAAGATGCCAGAGTGGATTAAACAATTAAACAATTTCATAGTTACTTATACATACCTATAAATCAGCCATATACCAAACCAGATATGTATTTTATGACATACAGTGATGGAGATAATAAGAGGTGCATAATCTAAACATTCAAAATTTGATCTGGCAATCCCTTCAATGGACGAGTTCGAATAAATAAATCGTTGTACATTTAGTGTAATCTATACTAACAAAAATTAAAATATATTGTTATTTATATTTTATTGTGAACTCATAAATTTGCTGGTTTATTTTTCACTTATACCTGTTATTTCTTCCACCACTGTATGTTAAAATCAATAAGTATTGAAGCCGTTCTGGCTTCTCCCTCTTTTTGGTTATCAGAGCAGTTTCTATGGTGAAAACTATACACGAATAGACCTAATATGCAGTAATAAGTGAACATTTTATGATCTGTCTTTAAAAATCCAGATAATGAATCTATTCCTATTGTTTGCACATTAATGAACGAATTAAATGAAATGCTCTTAAGTTGAAGCAATTAGATCAAATAGAGCTAATTTAAATCAAGAAATCGCTAACAATAAGAACACATAGAAATCCATTTCCGTTAGCAGAATAAATCACGTTTGAGTCGTGATAAAAGGTTCAGAGTGATCTGGTCTAGTTCTACTCAGAGCAGAGATCTTATCGCAAAATAAAAAGAAATTTGAATATAGTGAGGTAAAATGAAATTAGAACAAGTTTGGCTTGAATTGCGAGCGGTGTCTTCGACTTCGAAAAGGAGTCGGAGGACAACGTTACTTTCACCAAATGCAGCAAATCAACTGTTAGTTCGTGCCGGAAATTTATCTTAATTGGAACCTCTTCATTTCGAACAAATGGCAACGAGCTCCTACGACCCATTTGTCGTTCACAACAAATCCATCAATGACTAGAATTCCCACGCACCTTTTCTTCTAGTCGCGGGCTTCCATCGAGGACGGAATAAAATTGGTATCAGTACTTCTTGCAGAAACTTTAATTGTTGATTGGTTGTGTAACGGTCCCAGTCCCGGTGAATTTATTGTTTTGCCATTCTGATCGATTGTCTCGTAATCGAACCATCACTCACCGCCGATCGCCGCGGCTTATAAGGCCGTCTGCGAACAGAACCGAACTTTATAATTGTCCACCGCATGCGCGATAGTCCTCCGGGAACCGACGGAGATCTCCATTAAGCGGGCATGCGACTCGCATAAACAAATCAGCGGCTGATCGACGGGGAATAATTAAGCACAGGTAGGACGGAAATATCAGTTATCGATTATCCCCACCCGCCGGGTGTCCCCGATGTCGCTTATGATAGATCACCTGGCCGGCGGGCCCGATAGCACCAGCACCGGTTCATGACATGCGCCTGCGTATGATTTCCGGTGTCATACAATTGCGCATGGTCGAGTGCGTTGGGTACTTTTGGTCCGCGGATAGCCTAATTAGGTGCACCGTTAGATCGTAATTTCCTATCTCATACTAGACTAGGTCTATAGATCTTATCAGACGTTTAATATCTTGTTGCTAGTCAATCGTCTTGAATAACTATCATCAGATGGTAATTTCTCATCGTGGCTACGTGATCCTCGGCGGTGTTCGGAGGCCGGTAACAGCCTACCTCCGTCTACGCATATGCAGCACGTTCTCCTCTCGTTGACGATTATCCGCTGAATATTGATTGATTGACTTTCAAATTGATCCGGGAAAGCAGGCTATCTCTCCTCTGTCCAAATATGAACTGAATTGCACAACTTCCCATATTTTGTAGGTAACGATATACTTAAAAAAAACATTACCAGCTGGACTGTTTAATAAAGATATGTAGATTTACTATCAGCAAAATATTTTGATGCATGCCTAAAATGGAACACGATTTTTTCACGAATATTATTTTCATAATAAGATTTAATAGATAAATTAGTTTTGATTGCTATTTAAATTAACGTCGTTGGAAAATCACAGGAAAATATTAAGTACCTTCTTTTCAAGAAAAATCCCATTCAGTCAAAAAATATATTTGTCTATCTAAATTATTTGCCACTTATTCAATCATGGAAGAAGGTTTCAGTTTCAGTATTTTATTACTCTTTTATTAGAGAACAAAGTAAGAAGTTATTTAAAAAAACAGAAATAATTTAAAATAAGTAAGCAAACGCTAAGTTTCGGTTTCTAGTCGTTTCCTTCGAGTAATGATTAGAAGACTCTTGTACTTACTGAGCTGCTGCATAATTTTTAATTTTTCATACATTTTAATTTTTTAATAAAATAATAGAAGCCTACACGGAAGACCTGTCTCACATCAAAATGGTAAATCCGATAAATTTTTGGGTGAATGGCATATCTAAATATTTTTTGTGAATTGGGAATTCATTTTTTAATTCATAATTATTCAGATGACTAAAATAAATGGAACATACATATAAGAGTTATTCGTTATTTTAAATAAAATTAAAAAATTTGCAGTCTTTAACAACTCTGCTAGTATGTACATATATATAATTAATTATAGAAATTTATCACAAAACTGACATACATACATATATACATACATACATACATCATTTTATATGTATTATATACCTTGTTCATAACATACATATGTGCTACAAAATAATTCTTAGGTAAGTACTATTGAAGTTGAAGAACAAAGGCAAGTATGAAAAAAAGGCAAATATTTGTTGACCCCCAACTGCTGTATTCTTTAACGAATTTTAAATCTAAAGAGGCTTTCCTTAAGATTTTCCTTCTTCTTATGAATGAAAACCTTTCTTTTGAGTACTGCTTTCTTTACATTGAGGTAAATATTTCAAACATTTTTGGAAATTCACAGTTAACTCCTTCGTTTGCATACCACTGTACTAACAATACAACTTTTGAATAAAACAGTTGTAGATCTGCGCAAACCGTTAAATATCCATGAAATCGTTTCTTAAGGAGGCGCAGCGGAAGCCACTCAACCGCGTACCGCCGACTTTGCATACATCAGGCTCATCAGGCGTGCTTTGGCAAATATTTGCGAGCAATTTGAGTTCCGATCAGAACGGTGGCGCGGCGGTCATTGAGTCAATATTGCCCCAAGCAGCGCGGTTTTAATAATATTTGTTCGAAGCTACTTAGCGTCTGAGTCGCACTCACCGCGAGCAGTGCCTACCTGTCGCTGATAATAGCTATCGAGATTCGAGATGGATTTGCCGTGGCAATCAAAGCGACTGCGATTTGCATCGGAGGAGGAGTGCTGTTCGATTCGATACGATTTATTCGATTTATTCGATTTATTCCGCGCACTCTGCAACGGGCCGGGGCTTAATAAGTGCCTAAAGCGAGACGTGCGCTATTCGGTGCAATTGAGGCACCTCTCGAAAGGTTATTCACGCTCCCGAAGTGAATGCGAAAGTAGAACATCGGCGGTTCTGCGGGACTCGTGGCGAAACCGCTTTCATTAGCCGTCGTTATCAATTTGATTGAGCCCCATGCGCGAATCGAAAGTTTGAATTGCAGAAAAGTAGTTGGCGGTTTGGAGCGATTCAGCCGCTGATAGTGCTGAGTGTTTGCGCCCATTCAAAGCGGGGAGAAAGCGCACTTCGCAAAATTTGATTGCATGTGCAGCTATTCAAATTAACCCTTGATCCACTGGAAACTTCGCGCGGATGATTCCCTTTTTCCCCCCGCAATCTGTGCCTGATTACGCCGAAGCCACTTTACTTCAGCAGTCGTTACTCCGAGCCTGCGGTTGAATCATTACTGCATTCTTTGCGTTCATTATGTCAGCGTAGCATCCTCAGTTTCCCACAAGAAATGATGGGTAAAGTAAATTTTTTCCATAATAGTCACCTACTTTTCGCTATTTCGAACATGGGGAAAATTAATTTTTTTACTATCGGGGTCAACTTTACATATGCACTCAGGAAAAATTCACTGCTGAAAAGGGCAATTTTCGTCTTACATAGAATCCACAACGATGAAAATTCTTAAATCAAAAGCAAAATATTCAAATCGAATAATTTTTCATTATTATTGTACAAATGCCGTTGGTACTTTAAATATATAAAAGATTTTAGATAGACCAAAATTAAAATTTTATTGATAATTGCGCAATTCTGAATGTCGAAGTATAGAATTACAACTTAAGTTGTATGGTATCATAAATAGTAAGTAACATTGTTATTTCAAGAGTTTCAGTTGTTACAAGTTATGTAACGATGATTGTTAAAAGTTTTGTTTGAGATCAATTCGTCTTATTAGAAAGATGTGTTCTGTTTTATATTAAATTACATCAATACATTGAAAATGTTTTCTTGTGATCGAATCAAAACAATGACCTAATTTGTGCTCATAAATGTATAAAATAAAGAGTTTATGTGACAAAATGCCTTGTTTTCATAGCGCTACAAGTAAAATATGTATTAGAATTGAGGAATTGAGTTTTATGATAATGCAAACAGTTTTTCAGTACCTATACGAATTTTCGTGTAGAATTATCCAAAGAGCAGTGTAGATAAAGACGAAATTCAACTTACCCTATCTTGCCCATTTGATTCCACATGAAAATTTAATTCTGATTATATTTTATATTTCTCTCTATTTTAGAATGGTACTTCATCTTACCTCGTTGGTAGGGAAAGATGGGTTGTTGTGCCATTTTCAATATTTTAGTTATTTGTCCTCAAATTACTTAAAATATGATTCCATTATATATAGTTATTAAGAACAAAACGATAGTATCTTATATATGTACCTACTACCCAACGAAGTTCTATTAACCTTAAGTACCTCGTCTTTCCCACCTTCCCTTATATATTTTTGAAATATAATATAATATTATATGAACTGCATATTATAAACTAAAAAGTATTGGCAAAATGATAACTTCACTGGAAATTCAAGTGTGTTATTTTAACTCACGAAAAATGTGTAACTCTAAATTATATGCGATGGATTGTGAATTAAAACAACTCATTAATACGGGTTGCATTATTTGAAAAGCATAATTTGTATTGTACTTGAACGCGATATTTATGTGTTAAAATTTACACGGGTTTCTGAAAATAAATTCCTCATGTCGCAATGCAACGCCTCATAGATGTGTTTTTTCTTCTACAAAATAATTTTTCTTACAATAATATAATTCACAGACTGAATTAATATACTCGTGGATAAATTTCTGGCCTTTGCTTAGAATTATTTTAGAATAGTTCATCGGTGGTTGCTGCAACTGCTAGATAGTGGGGTAAGGCTATCAAACCACACTCAGCCCGTACACTGCAAATTCAAGTTGATTATTTTAATTGAGTCATTTTACGCATTTTCGTCCGAGTATTTATTGGACGCATTCAATCCGTTTATGTATATATTACACATAACATACATTTCCACTAAAGCAATTTATAATAATACATCAAAATCTTTTAATTCAGATTTCAGAAGCAAACAACTTTTGATTTTGAATAAAGAGCGCTCTTATGATTTCTTGACTTTAGTTGGTTTATTTGAAATCAAACCAATTTGAGTCAAATTTATTTAAATTTATTTGTCTACATGTCGCGAGAGTTCAAACGCTTTACAATACAAAAAAAAATAAATAAATAACGTGTAGGCGTTGTCGTGTGCATGTGTTATAAGATTTAAATAATAGGAAAGACTTCACCTTGACGTTGGCTGCAAAGCCATTGTTGCTAAATTGCTTTAAAATTTCAATGAATTCCCTCCCATTTCTTGCCCTGCTCTTCATATTCCATAAAATATGCGCTACCACCGTCAAAACATATCTTCTTAACTTTTTTGAGTAGCGAGGTGATCGCAAAAAAAAGTGTAAGAGGAAACACATTATTATCACACGTATATTTACCTGAGCTCGAAAATCATTGCAATCTTATGATGATGACTGAAACTATCCCAGGTCCCAGGTCTTCTTCAACTTAATCGGTCGACAGAATTCTCGCGGAGGAATTTTCTTTTCTTTCTGGCAAAAGAAATAGCTCTTAAGGCGGAAGTAGCCAATTTTATTGGGTGTGGACATGCACAGAGAGCAACTAGGCACAAAATCGCTCCGCTGAGATAATTTTATTATGTAAATTCAGATAAAACTGCATAATTAACTTTCATTTTGCAACAGTTAATTTGCTTTAATGCAGCGAACCTGAAGCAAAAAATTCGAGCCTCCATCGCCTCGGCCTGTGAACGGAAGCGTCCGACATCTCGTCCACGGCACGGCACCTTGGCACCGGGAATTCTTCCTCAGCGCAGGTCTCAACGCAGCTAACTCATCCAGCGTCTTGACAACAAATGACATACTTAAGATTGCCGACTAATTTCTCAAAATCTTAGACTACTTTCCTCCTTAGCAGAAAGGTCTTGTCTCTGATCGTGATTTTGCCGAGCGAGAAGAATAGAACTATAAATTCAAACATGGCAGTCGGCCAAAAATGGATGCGTTGAACCGCGGGCTGTCCGCTTAAGAATTCGCGAGCATATTTAACTGGTTTCGAATATCGGTCAATAGTATGCGACTTTTGATGCTCCGAATTTCGGCTTAAGCTCTTCTGTTTTGAAGTTCTTAACTCGGTAGCCAAGTAACGGTGATACTTTCCAGCTTAAACGCCAATAAAGAGCGTGTAGGTGCTGAGGACCATTAGTGATTGAATGCTAAAATAAAGATAGACCGCAAATTGCAAATCATTTCAAGTTTCCTCGTTAGGTAAAAGTTCGTAGTTCTTGATAGCGCATTGACTTAGTAGTTGGAATGAAATTTGATCAAAATGGTGTCTTCTATTTCAGCAAAAAGCGATAATTGTACTGCATTGTATCATTTTCAGACTATTGTTTGTTTATGTTTAAATATTTTGAAAAGACAAATTTTTACTTTACATTTGAAAATTAAATCGCCATTTTGGAACAGATTGAGTTTGAGGTCTCCGCACGGATTTTGATAAAACTTTGTAGGAGTATTCATTTGGAGTCAAAAGTGATAAATATGCATAAAACATTTGTCGGTTCCTTGTACTTCCCGAGATATTTAACTTTGGAAATTTCGCAAATTGATATTTTGCCGCCATGATTTTTTGCATATTCTCAGAAAATTTCGCTGCGAATTATATAAATACCTTAAATTAAGGACATTCCGTCCTTTTCATTCTAAATAATTTTTCAAAAATCTTTGAAATTAACGAATTAAACTATGTTTACGTTTGTATGTTTCGACTTACTGACAGTGACGAGGACGCATTTGTCTTATAAAATGACAAATCGAAGTAAAGGAAAATTTTTCTTATTTTCATCACTCGTGTAGAAGTTTTTACAGAAATCCAGTAGAAACTTTTTTATTTTAAGATTTTCTATAATTTTCACCAGAAAATGCTGAGGAAAACTATAACTTTTCAGAATTTTAAAATTAAATATCTCAGGAAATATAACCGACCGACAAATTTTTTTTACATAACCGTCACTTCTGACTCTAAACGAACATTCCTACAAAGTTTCATCAAAATCCGTGAGGAGACCTCAAACTCAATTTATGCCGCTATTTTAAAACTACTTAATATTGTTTGTAATTAATTTTAAAACTAATTAATATTTTTTAGAATGGAAATCTTGCAAAATGTTTAAATCCTCACCATATTTAGAAATGCGAGAATTCAGTCCCGGCTCCTCTGCTTCTGCTACGAAAATACACAAGATATGAAAAGTTTTATATATGGGAAAATATTTGTTTATACAAAAATAAAACTTAAGGGGGCAATCGCTTTCAAAAGTGAACAAAAATCGATTTTTTTTTTTTACATAAAAGTGTTCCTTATCATTATAGAAATCATCTCCCAAAACCGTTTTGAAAAATTAGGATGGCTGATTAGTGGTAATAAACCCAAATAAATTATCTATACGCGGTTTTACAAGTAAAAATTATTGTAAGAAAACTTTAAACGCGATTTTCTCAAAACTGCTTTTTTCTAACTCGTACGCACCATATCTCAAGTTCTACTCAATGGAATTAAAAAAAATCAAAGAGCATATGATTCGTTGACATAAATACTAGGTCCTAAACCTATAAAAATGCATAAAAATGCCCCTTGCTTTTTTTTATAGAGATAGTTTTCCGCAAAAACATGGCCGATTTTTTATGTTTTTCGAAAAACAGTGATAAAACAATTTTAAAAAATTAAAAACTTAATTTTTTTAGGTTTAGGACCTAGGAAAAAGCTTAAAGAACAGAACCCATTTTGAATTTTTCATTTATCTTTTCCCGGAAGTCCAAAGTGATGCGTACCAGCTAAAATGAGACTTTTGCAAGACACCCTCTGCCGCCGCCAAAACTTACTAAAAATGAAAAAAAAAAATATTGTTGTATTCTTCAATATTCAAAGAATAGTGGGGTCGTTCTACTTTTCTACCGACAATGACGTGTCTCCTCTTGAAAAAAAATCGGTATTCGTCCAAAATTGCAGTTTCTCAAATTTTATTTTCACAAGAGTTTTTTGGACCATACAGAGATTATAATAATACTAAAATCCCGTTTTTATTGTTTTTGGTTTTTACAAAATCATTGTGACAGAGTAGTCGAAATGTGTGACAGAGGTGTTTTACATACAAATAAAATGCGTCTCTTTGCGCCGCCTAATGTTACAAAATGATCTCGTTTAAAAAAATCATATAGAACCCTTTAATATAAAATTATTTATTGAACTTCTGAAATATTATCATTCAATTAATTAGAATATAATAAACGTAAAGGTTCATATCTACTATTGAAAAAAAAAATATTTTATCGTTGTCTCCGGTTTTGTATGTTTTTTCTTTACACTCTCTGTCACGCACTTTTCAAAACGAAAAACGCTTCTTACCTGTTTGACCTTCAACACTAAGCAACAGTACGGTGTCCTCTTCCCCCTTGGCCTCACGCCTTGAGGCCCCACCTGGGAGCGAGCCGAAGGGGTCGCGGAACAGAGGTGCGTGTGTTTATTCGGCTACCATTCCGTCACGAAAGTTACTACTTTGAAATTTTATTATAATCCCCTTTTATATATGTAATATTTTTATTTCCCAGTAAAGCTGTCATATTCACCTACTTTTATGAACATGTCGTAATTTTGTAAACGCTAAAATTCTCGAACAATGTTATTTTACACTTCTGTTATGAGGCACCTCTGTCACAAAATTTATCACTCGGATTGTCGGTAGAAAAGTAGAACGACCCAGTGCCCAAAACGAATTTTTTAAATAAATATAATAGTTTTTCCAAAACAAAATCTTGAAAATGTGCTTTTTTCTCAGTTATGAAAGCGATTGCCCCCCTTAAGTAATTAACCAATTTAAGTCTTAATTCTATATTTTTCCATTCTAATGTGCTGAAACTAATAAATACTAATTTTTAAATTTTTTTTTGTCGCTATGAAAATATGGGTATATTGCTACTTTTTGTTAGATATGAAAAACTAGTTTTTTTATGGTCCTCCCAGGCCCACCCCAGAATAAAATTCTGACTACGCCCATGAAAACAATTTCAATTTGAATCGCATCGTATGAGGTACATATCGAATGAAAATTGATTAAATAGTAATTCGAAACATAAGACATATATTTAAATATCAACGACTCTTTTCACCAACAATTTAAAAGTATACTATATTACTTGAAGCAACAGTAGCAATAAAAATCTGAGACATTTCTAAAAGATATGATTTGAGATCTACTCCTACATTGAATTAACATGTTATTAGCACTGCATTACAACAAATAACTTCTTTTTAAAAAATTACTAAAGGTAAAAGTTCGGAACACTTGATATACGCAATTTTTAACACTAGATTTACGGAATCCGCAAATTTGACGGGTTTCGTGTTTCCTGTTGAAATTTACAGCAGTTTTACATATAATAATATATTAATTTTTAATAATACGTCTTGGTTTTTTGTTTTATTTCTCGAGCCTGTTATTTTAGTATTTTATAGGCTTACATTTCAAAATCGCTATCAATCATTCAATATACGTACCTAAATCTAATGTTAACTTGCATCGATTGACTTGTTTAAAATTTTCTTTTTGTTTATAAACGTTTTTTCCCCTAAAAGTATTATAGAGTCGGTAAATCGTAAAAGGTTTAAATTTCAAATCGTTTTGAAGCTTCTAGATTTTAATAACCTTGATTTAGTAGATCTTGTGAAATCTAATAAAAAGAAAAAAACTAGAAGTATACACGTATTCGTATTGTACAATAAACTTATTCAGATATATTTTTTATTTTGTATGATACTAACATCAAGATTCTGATCAAACCAATAAATTGAAATATAATTAAAACGGTTTTAAACTCTTTCAAACATGAGAAGAAGCACGAAGCGAAAACAGTAAACAATAATTATTCACGTCACTTAACATCGTATGACCCACATACATGCGAACATATTCCGGGATGTGTGCCGACTTATGGCCTTATGAGATCATCAAATCAAAATTATTTATGGTGATATCTGTAAGAAATAAATTCCAATTTATTTCAGATAAATCATCTTTTCGATCTGACCGACGGACCAAGGTCTAAGCCGCGCCATTATCTGCAAGTTATTAAACTAGAGCCCGAGGAATGTGTTAAGAACCGTACACAGAACGGATCATCACGTAATTGATTCTTTTTTCGCCGAAGGTAAGAAAAAATGTAGGTAAAAACCAAACCGAGCGAGCAGACGTTTCCTAGAAGTTTCGACCGGAGGAGAGAAACTCGTTGGTGGCGACTTGAGTTACCGCGGGGACCTTAGGGAGTGTCACGACTTGAACCCAATATTGGCCGTCACCGAATCTAATCGAGATAACCTAATAAAAGGAGACTCCTCCGACTGTCTTACAAGGGGCCAGCCGACCCCGGTTCAACCGATTTTTCCTTCTTGTTTTATTCCCCAGTCACTCTCGAAGTAATAATAATAAAATAACCCGGCTTACATTCCCAGACGGTGTTATTGGGGAATTTAACCAGCCCGGCTGGACTCGCACTCACTTTTACTTGCGGTGGAGTTTTGCGTTTGCCATGTGCTCGGTATCAGATGCAGGTTAAGATTTGCTCGAATTACTCACCTAGAAGCCTTCTTACAATCGCCAGTGCCTATATTGTCCGGATCGGGGAGATATGGCTACAAGACTTTTACTCACAGCCACCTCGTGTCGGGATTCTAGGAACAGTTTTATTGTGTGATTTACTTGACGTCGAAAAATTCATGCGTTTGTTCTATCTGGACATCAACACGTTGGTACACAGGTCACAATAGCACTTTTAATAGCACTTACAATTTATTTACTGACAGGATTATTTGTTTCGAGAAGGGTGTGCAGGAGTGGGATAGATGCCCCATTTTTAAAAATTAATTAATATTTTTTTGAAATATTAAGAATATCCTTATACATTATATGTAAATAGTCCTTATACTGCTACCAAATAAACAGGAAATCAATAAAAAAGTACTATTTAGAACTAAAAAAAAAACAAAATGGTAACCTTTATAGTCGAAAATAAATACCTGCTATGTAGGTTATACATACATATGTTCATACATACATACTTATGTACATGCTTCAGTACTTGTATAGCTGTGGTATAGTCATAAAAATTCGTTATTTGATTGTATTTTTGTTAATATCACAAATATAGGTACAAAGGAATCTTCTAAAAAATCATCCTTACAACAATTGTAAATTTTATTGTATATAAATATTATAGATAGAACTTGTCGGACTTATCATTTCCGTCTTTGGTTCAATTCCCACCCCACGTGAGGTATTCCCATTTTCCTAATATCCTAATATATTATTGCCATCAGGGTAGAGTGGGTATCCATCCATTTCGTTCTCTTTTGATTTTGGGAAAGGATATCTCGCTTACTAAAAAAACATCAAGGACCCAATTTTGGTCCTCACTTATATTCCAGAAAAAATAAAAATACCTTCACTTACCTGCTCCAGTGAAATATTATCAACATATGAAAATCACAATTTCGAAGAATTTGTTGTGATGGCGATCGTTATTCTTTATTTTTTTAATCTAAAAATTCATACAAGCGTTCCAGTAACCGGTAACGCCCTTACTGGAGAGCGAGGAATGACCACTTTCTTAATATAAGTATATCATTTTTCCGGTTAAAGTTTGCTTGTAACATTCATCACACTTTTACCCTATATGCATTTTTCACCAAAGAATGCTTAACTGCCTTTAGAAGCTAATTCCTGCTTAATTAAAAAAAAAAAAAAACAAATACCATTTTCAAGAAGAAATATCGAAAATATAATATGTTACTAGTTTGATTATTAATCGCACTTACCCTTACGCTATTATGTTTTATGTATAGTCAAGATTACTGCATTATAATGTTTATATCCTCAAAATGACAAGCAATTTTAAAAATACTAACGTATTTTATGACATTAAAAAATAGACCTCCCTTTTCTGCAGTTTTAAAATCCTTGAATTTCATATACATACATATGTATCATATTAATGTAATTATAGTTATCTTAAGTCTTCCATTTTTAAAATCAATTTTATGTATAATTTACCTCTTTTTTAGGGTTATTTGAAATAATTAGTTTTTTTTTTTTAAATCCAATGTAGCTTTGTGCATTTGTTATTTTAAAATAATTTTGCTATATCATTCAATTAGTTTTTCTGTGCAAAAAGTGACTGGGTATTATTAAAGATCTACTTCTTGTATTAGGGGGTGAAAAACAATAAGCACTTCCTAATTAATTTCAGAATTAAAAACATCGTATGTATAATTGAGATTGATAACGAATTTTCTGCCTTTGGTCATAAGCATCCTGCTAATAAATCAACCAACCTCTGAGAGCTACTTTAATTAAACAATATGCAAAAGAAATGAAAAAAAAAGTAAGACAAACTTTTTCTCTTGTGTCTTTACTAGCTACTGCTCGTGAGCATCTAATGTATAGATTATGTATTGTTGTGAAACACTGAGCCTCGGGTGTATTTACAGCTGTTGGTGTGGTTGAATGTTTTCTTTATAAAAATACAATACAAAAGTATATCTAGGTTCGTATTCTTTGCCGTCTGATCTAATGTGATTATCCTTGGATTCATTGCTACGTAAAATAAATCAAATCCTTATCCTTGTATGGCATAGGTCCAATTTACCGTATTTAAGGCACAACGGATCAGAATATGTACAAAGGACTCCTGGAAAATACCATGCTTCCTTAAGCAGAGTGGATATTTTAGCCGATAACGACCCCAAGCACACGCTAAGTCAGTGAAATGTTGGATGGAATCGAAGGAAGTTTTATAATTACCATCTCAATCCACTGATCTTAATCCAGCTGAGAACTTGTGGAGTCAACCGGAATATTGACATATGGACCAATATGGACGAACTCTGGATTGAAGTTCAGAGAGCCTGGTATGCGATCACTCCAGAATTTTTCTAGAGGCTGGTGTCGTCAATGAATTGTCGTTACAGGGCTGTAATTGATGTAAATTGTAAAGGTATTCCTTACAAAATATAAAGATCTCAATATTCCGAAATAACGTTGTAACTAGGTAGTTCTAGTCACTTTCATTTTGCAAGCATGCTATTTATTTTGCACTTTCAACCGAATCAAAGCTGTGATTTTTAGTTAGTAAGTATTATAAATGTATTATCATTTGTCCGAAGGGGAAATGTCGTTGACCTGTATAATTTACGAAAAACATTCTATCAAAGTCATCTATCAGATGTAGGAATAGGCAAAAATGTTTCTGACCGACAATAATGACAGAATTTATGAAATACGCAGAAGAAAAACCTAGCCGGCTAAATGGATATCGACCAGAATAATTTCTTCTGATGTATGCGCAATATCTGAGCGATTAAAAAAATTCTTTTTGCGCGGAATTAACAGTTATTGGATAACGTTTTACGTAAGATCTAGTCAAGTTATGAAAGACGTCTCACCGTCCGAGTAGACAAAGCGTTTACTTTTACTTAAGTAGCTCCAGCCTCCAGTTAGTTTTAATTTAAATTTTATGCGATTCGAGGTGCGACGAACCGAAGATCTAAGCGTTTCAGGGAGGCAGCTGGTTTCATAGGAGGGACCTGAGCGATTTGCATTTCCCGGGAATCAGTCAAGTGTCTGGCAGTTAATTAACTCACGTCCAGGTTCATTGGCGAACGCCATCAATTTTTTCCGCGACTTCTAATGTCAGTCACTCTAAGCACCGGCCGGAGGGCCTCGCGAATTGCGAATTCAATCGGCTTATCGACGCTCCCGCGGACAAGCTGAGGGCGATGCGAGCTGGCAAGTGATTGACAATCGCCAGAGCACTTTACGGACTTTGAATCGTAAGCAGTCGGATCGAAGTGTCGTGATCTCGGCAGCGGGCTCCCAAACGCCGGGGTTCCAACTTTTGCGTCTTTGCGTCGAACGAAGGGGCCAGCAGGAAGAGATCTTCACTTCCAAAAATGGTCAGTGGCGGCGCGGCATACATCACAGCGGCGGGTACCTTCGAACGGTACCTCGGGCGCAAGACGTTCTGCACGGAGCCGCAGAAGACGCGGTGGCTAACAATGCACTTCCGCGAAGCCACCGCGCTGCCACGGCCTTCGAAATGCGCTGAAAACCGAGCTGACAGTGGAATTGGCTACACCTTCGACGGCCGGACAGGAGACGCTCGGATGCATCGCGGTTCGGTGGTTTACGACCAAATGGAAAGTCATTAATTAAGTGGTCAGTTAAATAACATCTCCTGCGATGGTCCCCCAGGAACGCGCGCTGCCCGAAGTGAGTAATTGAGTAACTGCCGACTCCGCGCCTGGAGCAAGGAACACGGAAATGATTCAATCTTACGCCTCAGAGCTCTTAATGTGATCACGCTGAACTCTGACCACCTTTAAATTTATTTACGCGGTAAAACATGGTCCTAATTTCACCTTTAACTTATTGAATGTTTGAAGTCGAATGATGCAAAGCCAGCCCTCGACGCATTTCTGCTAACTGCTAGAACTGCGCTCGCAGAACGGCTAGAGTTCAGTACAGTTGCGGAAAGTAATTCAGCGGTTTATTATCCAATTATTATCGCCTCTGGAAGAGTTATGCAGCCATATTAGGAGCCGGCGCAAACAAATGAGTTTTATTGACATGCTCTTACGAATTCATTATGCCTGTTGGAATGCGCCAATGAAATGCAGTAAATTCAGAGATAAAACATATTGTGTTCTATAACTGATTTTAAAATAACTCCCCTCTTTTATATACGACTTTTATATACTTCAATATAACCATTTGAATGAAAGCTAAGCTTAAGGTCAAATGCAATCAATTCACTTCAATTCAATTGTTTATATTTCATTTAACACGAGAGATTATCAACTTTTGCCTTGATCTGACTATTATAAAATCACAATTATAAATTATATTTAAATATTTGTAATCAAAAATAACTATCATATAAAAACATACATTTTAGGAATAAAATTAATGACATTTTTAGAAATGTATTCTTTTGAGTTCGCAATATTTATTTGTTTTGAATGATTTTGTAAATAGAAAATAGAGATTTAGAACTCTGTCCAGACTGGATGACGGATCTAAAGCAGTATATTTTTTGCTATATGTAAAATCACCTAAGCATTCTTATTTCACCTATCCTAAAATAAAAGTCCTTATAATCCAAATTGATCTTAATAAAAATCACTATTTTTTAAATATATACCATATGTAATGTAAGTATATTTTCTTTCTACATAATTAAACAAATTGTTGACTCAATTTTGCTAATTAAACATAAGTTACATCCAACACGCATTGTATTATGCATTATCAAACTACATCGATCACGAAGTGTGTCAAAAAACAAACATTAAATATTTATGTATTTTATAGAATTTGTTAGGAGAACTATGAAAAAGAATACCTTGAAACTGTTGAATTTTGATTTTCAGTTTACAAAAAATTTCCAAGAAACTAAAAAGATTGATAAGATTGATTAGAAATATAGAGGGAATTACAAAAAGTTTACCTAACAACCAAAAGAATCTATTGAAGAAACGACGATTTTCTTGTATAAGAAAGGATATACTGGTACAAATATTAATATTTTAATAAGAAATCAAACTAAAACTGAGACAAAATATGAAACGGACGAAACTGGTTCTAACGTTACTCGAAAAAAAAATTCACTTTTAATAATTAAAATCCACATCAAACATTTCCAGCTTTCTATTAGGAAGCAGTAAAAAACGTAAAGAACTAATTGCAAAAAACTTACCATTCTCGTTAAAAATTTTCAAGAAAGACAAGACTTAATGTTGCCAATAAAAAATCACTTATTTAATGTTCATCACTAAATTAATTATTCCATCTTTTCTTGGTTTTTACTGTTAAACTATTTTAAAGACGATCAGAGAGAAAACAACACTCATCAAACGTAATAAAATCAAAATCAAAATCGGCTGGCTGTTTGTTCAGTTGGCAACTAATCTTCTTGACTTGTACTTTAGAATTTTTATGATTTCTTTACGAATACGCACAACATGACTCCTCTTTGTTTTATGAACGGAAATGTAGATGACGAAGCTGTCGATTTATTTATCTAATCTAATCCACAGTAACATTAAATTCTTTTATATCTCTATACTTCATAGAAAGTTATAGAAACAATCACAGGAACTGAAATGTCACCAATTAATTTATCTAACAACACAAAATTCGATTCTGTAACGACAAGCACAGAACTCTATAGAGTTTGACCGTTCTCCTTTACTGCCATCCTCTTAAGAAAGATAGCTACAATTTGTAACATTTTATAAAATTTACGCGTAAGAGTAAAGTAAAAATGTAATAGATGCCTCACTTTTGGAAATTAACTAATATTATTAGAAGTATTAACAATATCTGAAAGAAACATATTTATGCTAGGACTTTAATCCTTATATTATATTTGATCGTATTTTGGTTAATAATACAAAAACAACAGGCTCTTCTAAAATATCAACCTTACAACTAAATTGAATGGAACTTTTTTTTTAAATAGTACCTAGGTATTTACTATAGAAAGAACTTGTCAGTCTTATCATTTATTTCTTTGGTCTAGTGACCACGTGATCTACATATTCCTATATTTCCATAATCCTAATATATCTTTACGGCATAAAAATATCATTGATCAAATAAAAAAATCATATTAAAAGTGTAAATTCCACAATAATTCGTGATTAAAAGAGAAGTTTAATTTAAAAATGATAGGTATCGTACTCGCATTGGTCAAAATTAAGATACCTAATTATGAAACTAATTTATGTTATAAATTTTATAAATTTATACCGTATGCATTTTTGGTATTCTCTCATCATATCTTTTAAATGGATATCCGACATTATAGGATCTGATAAAATTGTTTACCTTATTTAGAAATTTAAATTTAAATTTATTTTATATACTAAAACTTAATATTTTAATGTGTTTATATTAAATATTTTAAATATCAAATATTTAGCTTTTAAAAAACATATTATAAGTATTAAATACGTTTTTAATTCTTAATTTTTTTTTTTAAATTATAAATAAGGCCCGATAACGTTGCGTTGGATGAATGTCAGCGGAAGAGCAAGAAGTGCCATTATATTTATGTATATTGGGTTTGTAAAATGGCAACTGTTCTGAACAGCTGTTGCGGATGGAAAAGTGGCGGTAGTATTTGTTATTGCGGGTAATTATGCGGATTAGGTGTCCAAGAACTAGTAACAGATTCTAGATTAGGAGCTCAGAAGTTCTTCATCGCCTTTCACATAATCACCTAAGTATGTATATAAATCTATTACCGGAACTGTGCTTAAATTGCTAACATTTTAAAACTGGTCTTTCATTTACAAGTGTAATAAAAATGTTGGCTATATAAAATAACGACACAATCGTCGAATGTCCCAGTTGTTCGTTTATTGTCTTACAGTGCAATCTATTTCGCGGTCAAGTTCTTACTGCCCCAGTCTAATGACGATGCTGTGCGATAAATCTCAGTAGAGTTAAAAATCACGTCACAGGTTATTTCAACACCAAAAATGCTCAACAATAAATTATGAGCGATGACCGCGCTTTCCACGGTATAAGGATTAGCTCTGTTAATTTCGTTAATTTCACATAAATCTTCTTCTCAATGACACTCGAAGGTCATTGGGGTGTGTGTGCGCGCCCAAATCGAACATCGCATTTCGCTTTCGTTTTTACTACCCAATAATTGTTAATTGAGACGAAAGTGGTTTGGGACGCTTGCCCTCTGGGTGACGGACACCAGGTATGTCCGATTTCATTGTCTGTGGGGCGAACTGATGCTAATTACCAGTCTAAGAGATTTGCATGGGTCTCGTGGTGAAGAGATTACAAAGGCGACGGTAATGGCCCTATGTTGCATAACATAATGGCAATTCGAGTTGCTCTTCAATAAAGGCGACATAATAGAGGCGCACTCGCCCAAACCTGCAATAGCGATGAGGTGATGTGGGGTAACTAATGGATTTCAGTACCTTGAGGTTTGGCAATGCGAAAAATTACAATTGCGAAATGACTCGCTCGCGTTTCTCCGATTATCCTCGCATGTTTGTTTGAGCGACTCGGAAGCGCGATCTGCAGAGTGTTAAATTACGAAAAGTGGTGTCATGTGAAATAAGGTAAATTATGAATGTTTATCTACTTATGTTTCTAACAAGCTTTCGGAGTACTTTATTCGTTATGGAAATTTAATTTTACATTAGAGCCATCAATTTCTAATGTTTTTCAATAGAGATTGCAATATGATAGTGCTACGCTTTTATCCTCAGTCCGCATAATCGCAATACATATTACCTACTTTTTTTGAAAAAATTACGAAAAACATTAAGATGGAGAAAAAGTGTTACGCCACGGTCGGTACACCAAGTTTTTAGAATGTAAAGAAAACACCTGTGATTCCGAAAGGTAAATGATACCAAATAAATGTAAATTGAAACATAAATATTTTTTTTTAGATTTACATACATTTGAAATCATTATTACGACATTTTAAATTGAAAACTACAAATTATAATATTTTTGGAACATTCGTTCTGTAACAAATTTACAAATCCCCTCGGAGACTATACTTTTTTTCTATTTCTCCACAGAATTTTGAAATAATTTATTTCATGAAAATTTCCGATTTATGAATAAAGTAATTTCATTTTGCAAAGAAAATGTGTTAACAGTAAAGATTTTTAAATTATCATAGAATTTCGGAATTTCTTCTCTTGCTAAATTATAATTGTACTTATAAAAGTAATGATAGGACTCTTAATTTATTTTTGTAATAATTCATGTAACTTCCTTTAGCCTTAACTAGTATAAATATTCTTTTTCTTTACACAATGAATAAAATTATTTTCTACCGCCAGCCAATTTAGTCCATAAAATTCGTAAATATTTTCCATAAGTTTTAGATACCGAGAATATAGCTAATGACCACCTCAAAATTTCACATATATTTGCTTTAAATCATGCTAAATTTTTTACTCTTAGCGTTGTCGTTCATTATTATTCACTGTTTGTCATCAAGAAAATTAATCAAACTACTACGGAGGACTCTAAAAAAAACTCCTTTCAGGAATAGCTATATTTTCTCTCTTTGAGTGGATTTATAATTTTGTAACAGTGTATTTTAATAACTGATATACATAGAACATAGTATTTCTCTATTCAGATCTGTAAAACTAAAATTTTCTATGAATTTTTAAAATGTGGAATATAAAATTATAGAGCGGCATACTTAAATTTACCCTGAGCTAAACCGACAGTGTAACCGTTCTTTTATCCAGTGGTCATGTTGAGTTATTATAGTATTACTATAGCTTTATAATCTAACTTTTAAAATGTCACTAAGGTTACTGTTAAATCTCAAAAACTCTCATATGGTGTCATTATTTGTAGTGCAAAATAGAAAAATAGCAAATGTATTATACGAAATTTAAAATAACTTTTCTCTGATTGTATAAAGAACATCAGAAGCTTAGGAAGAAATGAATATAATAGAATGACGACTTCAAATTTTAATGGCTTTTCATTAAGTTTAATGTATACGGCACACAGCGGCACTAAGTGTAAATATCAATCACGGCAAATCAAAAGAAATTTTCCAATATAAACGCAGATTAGTTTGTAATATTGTAAAATGAATTTCTACGTATTACGGAAAACACAATTAATTTAGAAACTGGACAGAATTGGGCGCTGGAAAAGTTCAGCGTTCACATAATATGTTTTACAAGAAATCAATATTTTGAATCGGGATTTTTTCGGAATTCAATTTCACATATTAGAACCTATCAAAAGCAATTTTATAAACCCGATTTTCTTGAGTGTTTTGTGAGTAATTACATATCATAAAATGGTTGGAAGCAAAACAACAATAGGAAATTAAGGTAATAGGTTAAGTTTGAGTATAATAACTTTATATGAAATAGCTCTTAATAGCAACACCTAATTTTATTGTTCTGTTAGAACCATGACATGAGAATTGCAGTTTAAAATTTAAGTGCATTCCATGACCACAACAAAGCCGCGGTTCAGATACCACTGAAGCATTTAACTACATATCAAAAATTATCCTTCGTTTCGGCCGCTTAAATGGTTCACTTATATTTCAACCTTCTATGTAATTACAGTATTTATTTAGGTCAAATTTTGGATTCCGGCACTGGTCTACATTATAATTCAATATGTCTGAATCTGAGAGGTTAGAGATTTGCTTTTCATGATCTTCACCGACGTCCATCTCGACAAGCGTGCAAATTGTTGTAATAAAGCAGGGTTATTGCTATTACATATAAAATTAGTTCAATTTTCTCCGCTTTGATACATCTCATAACTTCCGCAGTTCGGCAGACATTTAAATGGTACCGCCAAGCGTAACCGCCAAACACATTAAATTATCCTCTCACGCCAATTAGTGCATTAAGGTCAAATCCGAATCGAATTTCGCGTATTGATCGCCCGAAGGCTACCTGGAATGCAATTAAATAAATAATTGACTAGATCCGACAGCTCCCTCACTTAAGGTGACGCCTCGACAATGGATTCGAATAAATCACTTAATCCCAGCAGCCACCGTGTGCCAAAAATTTAATTGATTGATTGGTTCCTCTAATTTGTGACACAAATCGCCAAATTGTGGAGGTGCCTGGGCGCAATTTGCTGATGATTTTCATTTTTGAGACTTCACTTGGTTGCAAAGTGGGACAGGGTCGGCTGTAATAAATTTTACTTTCTCGCCGCGACTCCTGTTTGATTCGCGATTGTCTTGTATCGCAATAATTTCCGATATGAATCACTCCAGTGCACGACTGCCGCTGCACAGAAGGTGTACTCAATGCCCCCGTGTGGCTCGATAGAGGCTCCGATTTTATCTATTGCCCAATTGATTTATGCACCGCTCCACTCGCGCTAATTTGCCTCGCATTGATTTAGATCGATACCGCGGTCAGATCTCATTTTTGGATGCCTGAACATGCAAAGCAGCATGATCCCAGATAAATCACTTTGGTTGCAGTAAATGCCGAAATGTGGCATCCTAAGACTCTCCGCTTTGCATGGATTAGGACTTTTTGACTCTAATAAGAACCCAGGAGCCGGCCAGACTAAGGCTAAGTGGCACATTTCCCATACGGAGTGTGAATCCGCGACGGCAGCTGAAGTATCGCGGTTTAGATGCACGATTCATGTGTTGGATTTCGCCTGCGATGGGGCCCCTCGGAGCCCCAGACCTGAATGCTAAATTCTGCACTCGAAGTCGAGTCGCAGTCGAGTCATTTTAAATTATTTGACATTTAAGATGAGTGGATGCGCCGCAGCAGCACGGCCTGGAGCCGCGCCGCATCCAAGATGGGTCGCATGCTTCTCCAGGTCGCGCTCGAAGCGTACTTAATGCCAAAAGTTGTGCAACTATCGCCAACAAGATTTTATAGTGCCTTTGCAGCGGGGCAGCAGCACCGGTTGCTCCTGACCTTCTGCATTCAACATTTAATATTCGCATATTAGCCGGCGAAACGCTGCGTCCAGGTGAAATATGACCAGGTATAAATTACACCGTCCTGAATTGAGTCTTCAATGGCATTCAATTGAAGCAAGGCATCGGAATGCAAAACCCACACACGTGCCTAACTGCTAGAATGAAACTTGAATTGAACTTATGAACATTTTATAAATGTCTGCCTAATTAGGAAATTTTTCTAATAAATTACTTCACACACGTAAATCCTTTCGCAAATCATCTCTATATAGTTGGAATAATCGAAATATTTTTTTCGGCAAAGAAGTTAGACATCACTCATGGAAAAATATTTATTTATTTATTTTCAACATTCCACAAAGTCTTATTACTAAAGTAATTAAGACCGATAAAACGCAAAAAAATCGAACTCAAAATAATTTGAATGCTCATTAATCGAGTCGAAGTTAAAGATCTCATAATAATAATGTAAAAGATAAATACTACGTCTCTTTTAAACGTATCAAAGAGCTAAACCTAATTCTGTTCTGGTAGGAAGATAAATTATAGGGATATAGTCACAGAAGTCCACGTAGAGCAAATGTAAGAAAATTACCGCCACAAAAATTATTGAGCACAACATTTTAATACACCTTTCTCAAACATCCGTTCAATTTATAACACAGAGCAACACTAAGTTTGTTGCCAAGCAAGTTGTAGATCTTTTCTAAAAGATTTTTTCTGTAGATTACGAATTCGTAAATGAAAATGCTCAGACAGTTCCCATTTTCAAGAAAAATAGGGTAAACAAGTGCAAAAGACCATAGAAATTAACCATTTTTGAAATATCATTACAAAGTAAACGCGAGCTTATAATATTGCTCAAATAATAGATGAAATCTTAAGATATTATATAAAAATACCAAAAGCTTTAAAACATTTCGCAATAATTTGCAAATTTTACTTTTTACGATAAACTGATTATTTCATACAATACACGGCGAAAAAACAACAAGACAATGGCACACTAATGAAAAACTTGTTCGTCAAGATTTGTAAAAATGGTTATAGATATTAAGTTGTATTTTCTATTCCCAGATTAGGACTTAGGTTTGCCTTTAAGCTATGCTATAAACATCTGTGATGAACCTTTGTTTTTTAATGATTTTTCAAAGATTACAATAATACGGTCTTCAGTATTTTTTAACTCAATTAGAATTTTTGCCAAAATGTAATACAACTATAAATTTAAGGTAAACAGTTTTTATATAATAAATATTTAAAATATAATATCATGCACTTCCTCTAAATTCAGGCCTTGTATAATTTAATCAAAATTTCATTTATATTCAACCTGTGGCGATTAGTAAATTCAAAGAAGCAAGCATTTGCTTAAGGTTTTGCACATTAACTTTAAATGTAAACCTAATTTTAAGGGTTGAAGGGTCTATTGCAGAGTGTAATTGATATTATCAGTTTGAACTTGATAACAGGAATATGCAAACCAAATATTTTCAAGTGTTGGTCGAGAAAAAAGATATATAAGTTTTTGTAAACATCCATATTATAAAATTTGCTGTACCACCGTTTTAAAAAATGTATTCATAGAACTGGCACTTTGTCAGTGTGCAGTTGATTTACTCAACAAAATCCAATTTTCAATCCAAGACAAGACACAAAAGGTATTATCAATATCTAATCTAATCAATTCAATATTGTTTAAGAAGTAGTTAAATTTCAACAATCAGCATCCATAGAAGCTGACTTCCGATAAAACCTACTTATATAATACAAGTTTGCTTGTTATGGCATAATGTCCAATTTCTTCTCAGCAAGAATAAGGCAAGCCGCAGATGTTCGTTAGATTGACCCAGACACGCAGCCGTAGGAGAACCTTTCGGCACGGCCGCTGTCCATTTACATTCCACGGGGAGAATAGATACCAGGGGTATTTTATACCCATGCCAAGACGTTCAGGTATTTGAGAAAACAAATAAATAATCACAAAGTATCTAGTGAGGCATGCGCATATCAAAGCCGACTATAATTTCGATAATTTCAGGTACCGTAACAGCGAAGAACTCTAATTTCGTCTAATTCGGAAATCGTGAAGGAATTCTTTTTTTCATTTATATACAAACGTGGTTTCGGCTTCGACTGCTGCTATAATTTTTCCTGAATTTTGTGCGAATTTATGACAACAGAAAAATTGTTACAAGGCCACTGGGGCTCCGAGTTATTGATGCCATTCGCCCACAGGCAGGAAGACAGGTTTCCATAGATTATTTTATGCTTCTTCTGAGTAATCGCGAAATAACTGGTTTTTATTAAATTTCTCAAATTTTACCTAATAAATGCCTAAAGGCACTAAAAGCATTTTTAGTGGTTACTTAGCATTTTATCATGCATAAATGTCCTTGATACTATTCTTGTAGCACAAATATTGCATTTATTGATTTATACGATGTCGGAACCATGTCAACGAGGAAAATAAGGCTGTAAACTTCTACTCAACGAAGAATTCCATAATTTGGCACGATCGAGGCAAATTCCGCGCAGCAAGCCATTCGTCGCAAAACGTAATATAATCTCTAATGCACTAAAACATTCTTTGCAGTGACAATCTCTTAAGTGAAGTGTCTTATGCAACTATAAAATTTAAGGCTGACACCCACCTTGTCTTAAGCCGCAGACAAAGAAATCGGTACCTCGGCAGCAGCCACCATCCACATCTGGGTTTTCTACTCCCAAACGCATTTTCGTCTATCTCTAACATGTCAGCGGAGACAGATTTCTTTTGGGAGAAAAATTAAAATCCATCGATGCCTTACGCAAGAACTCGTTAGGTGTCCCCGCACCT
Organism: Eutolmus rufibarbis; assembly: GCA_963920795.1. Taxonomy (NCBI): domain Eukaryota; kingdom Metazoa; phylum Arthropoda; class Insecta; order Diptera; family Asilidae; genus Eutolmus; species Eutolmus rufibarbis. Next base: position 36,064,581 of record OY987205.1, read on the forward strand.
CTAAGTAATCGATTTAGTCGTGATTGACAAAATCTCGATCGAAAAGTCCACGTGCCGCCGAATATCTCATACCTGCAGGAGTGTGTCGCTCCGGCTCTTTTACCAAATGTGACGGCTTGCGTGAAAGTCTAACTGTCGGTAAATTGCTAGATGAAGAATTCTAAGAACCTGCCCGGTTCACTAGTCCGTTCTAAGCGTAGATGACAACCAAAAAAAAAATATAAGAAAAAAAATAAAATAAAAGAAGTCTCAAAGACCTCGGCAGAAACCTGAAAGCTGATTTTTGGTCAAGCCCCTTGCAGAAGTTTCTAGTAACCTTTCCTGCTCGTGATGTGCTCGGAGGCATCTTGCAGATAACACTTCTGGGCTCTCCGCGAGCTCCGGCGAGGCGGGCAACCAACGAAAAGTGGTACGATAACCTTTGAATGGAGGTAGACGAAAAGCGCCCCGAGGGATGGGCTTTAATGATATAAAATTCTATTAAATATAAAGGAGATTTCGCTAATTGCGTCTTGTGTATTCAGCGCTTACCTGGGGGCCTGTGCGGGACTCCTCCCGGTGCTAATGGAAAGCGGCTTTGATGGCTTCAGATGATTTCGGGCTTTATTGAAACTTTCCTAGATTTATCTCGCGTGACCACTTTTGGGAGCTTCAACCGAATGGAATTATTGTTTTGACTAGAGAGACCAAAACGTATCAAAGGATTTAATTGGGTGCTAGACACCCGCGTTTCTTATAATAGATTTCAACTTTCAAAGCAAAAGTCGGCCAAACTTTTTATTATATTTGGTATATTGCGGTGATCTTGAGAATGACTACTGCAATAAGCAATTTTTTTTCTTAACTCTTTAGAGAAGTGCTTTTTAAAATTTACAATGAATATTGTATAATTACTTTTAATAGCAGCTATTACAACTCTACTTTTACTTTTCTGAATTTAAATTCCTTTTATTGAGGATTTCTCATTTTTCAAATCAATTGTTTTGATTAAATGTGTTTTAAATTTTAATAAAACTAAGTATATAGTCCAGTAATATTGGAGAAAATAATTACCCAACTTCGGAAAAATTCCCAGAATACTGAATTTTGGTAAACACCTTCTTTTTGTTGTTCTAATGAAGTTATAAAAAGTCCCAGCTAAATATTTTACACGAGGTCAAAGGTTGCGAAAAACACTTTTTCGTGAATATCTCCTTAACCGTCACTTTTACAGAGAGAATGTTGGTTGTCAATTTTGTAGTTTAGGAAATTTCCTAAAAAAAAGATATTAGCTGCGTTTTTTTCACAATCGGATCTGGATCAGATTTAGCAGGAAATTTTGCATTGAATTGAAATTTATGAACAGTTACCCATATTAAACAAGTTTATTCCGTGAAAATAAAATCGAATTTCTTTGATTTATACCCACTTTGCGTCAAAAAGTTAATCCAAAAATTTCTTCGGTTCAAGATTTGAAGTTTGGATGAATAAAAATCATGGAAAATGGATGTGCTTTTCACAAATTATAAAATTTTTATAGAGGAGACGAATTATAGAATTCAATTCAAAGAAAAATTTCCTAACTAATCTGATTCGGATCCAATTATGAATTTAGTCGACAGAACTACAAGGAAATATTACTTAATACTGACGTACGTCGGTCATTCCTGTATTCAGAACGAAGCAAAAATTAACGGCAATACTTTTCGTTACAATTGTCTCTTATTACTGGACTAATATAAAAAGTTTTTAAAAATCTAAACGCAATTAGATCAATTCAATTGGAGACCAAATCGAATCATTGATGCGGTAATTACGTTTCTTAATAATTTTAAGAAGGAAAATTATATTAAAATATAAAAAATCTATCACGGATTAATTTGACGTTCAGAGTATAGCGTCGTCACATCATTAGCCGAACGAAAAGAAAAGCACGTTGGACTTACATAGTATCCAAAAGATTTAAGTTCTATCCCGTATAACCGAATATGTATTTCTAAACGTAAGTAAATACAATTGGCATAGAGTAAAAAAAGAGAGATAATATGGAAAATTGCCTCAAATTGGTAGAATGTCTCTCTTGGTTTTCTAACATTTTACTTTAAAATATAATTTTTTGAAACAAGTTTTCATTATATGATAATTAGCAGTATCTGAGCGCGCAGGGTGCGCCAGGCCAAGTGTTACGTTATAGGACTGAATTTTTCAGGGGTGTTAAATTTAACACAAAGAAGTTGTATTCCAAATTTCATACGTCTAGGTGGATTAGTTTCCAAGATATGAGTGTCCAAAGATTACAATTTTAGGCATTCATTGACTCACTAACTAACTAATAGAACGTCATAAATCTAGGGTACCTACTTCCAATCGAGCTAGAGCTTTTAAGCTAAAGAACTGAGCAATATTTCGACTCTTAAAAAATTAACAAGTTTGGTCTGTAAATTTATCAATTCAAACGATATTTTGTTGTGCTTATCATAACACTACTACTAACATGTAGGCAACGGCAAGAGACTTGGTAATAATTCTACATTTCAGTTTTTTCAGTTTTCAGCCAACAAAATACACAGCCATCATGAGAAATTAGCCTTTTTATTCAGTTGAATTTTTGTTCATCACGAAGATTGTATTTTTTCAAAAGAATGTTGAAACTGAGTTCTCTTTTATTGAATAAGTAACTAATAGGAACATTAACGTATAATAGATATATTAATTATTTATATAAGGAAACTGGCAGCGGTGAAAAACGCGTTATAGGTCCTATATACCTTCAGTTCAGTACGTCGTGTAAATTAGTAATAAAAAATAACATTTGCGGTCAAAACAAAAATTGTCGTGCTTTTTAAATTGATTAGCTACAGTTTTTTTTTTCTACTTTGTAAGATTGAAACTCAAATTTGTTTGCTAATCAGTGGCTAAAATATACTTGTAAATATTTTTTAAAAATATTATCTATAAAATGTTGATATTTTTGATAATTTTTATTAGAAAGTTTAATAGTTTCATTCAAAAGAGTAATCGCAGTTTGATGAGGACAGTCTGCATGTATGTAGGTTGGGATGAATAAAGGTCAATTACCTTGGATTATATTTTCTGTTTTCTTTATAAAACTTTGAAAAAACTATTGCTTTATGTGTTCTCATATTTGTATACACACATATTAGAATAAAAACGTTAAACTTAAGTCACACGAGACTTGAAAAGCACATTGCAAACTTCTGATGTCAAGGCAATGAAAATAGCCACACCTCAATGATTTTGACATAGCCGCGCCTGAGTAGATTTAGATAATTCGAAAAGACGCAGGTCTAAGTATAAAATATTTGCTTCTTTCACAACGGTTTTTGCCATTCTAAAATTTATCATCTATCTGAAGGCAAATCCTTCCTGGTTACTCATCGCATCACGAGCGCACCGCGGCGAATAGATCCCGCAGTCATGAAGGCCGAGCAATGGTTTCTGATAATAACCGATATGACATCATCACTCGGACCGAATTCCTGTGTCTTTTATAAAAATCAATGGAAAAGCGCAAAGTCACATATCGGCAGGTAAACAATCAGGTGATACTAAAACGCATACCTTCAGTTAAATTAGATGACTCGCCACAGACCGAGTCCAGGCCCCATTAAGCCAGTTATTAACGCATGATTTACCTTGACAAAAGTCTCAAAATTAATTGCAGTAAATTATGTCCATCAAACGAAGCAGAGGTATCCGTTCGGGCGTGAACTTCTTTCTATCTCCGCGAGTTACCTTCAGTTCACGCCCAGAAGCGATATGCCTTTGCGGGGACTCGCTCAACCGAAGAATCGTCGTCGTTGTCTACGTCAAACTGGAGTCGGACTCAAATTATTTCTGATTAAGTTTTTCCTTCTTTGCCTAATTTCACTGGAACAAATTGCCGTTCCGCTAACCCTTTAAGCGCTCGCACGATCTCCCTATGGATTTCAGCTAGCAAACCTCGCCAGGTTTAACTACCTGTGTATGTCGCTAAACCGGCTGATTGCTGCTAAATTATCAAATTACGGTATCTGACAGTTCGAGCCCCTGATTAATAGTTCCAAAAATGGACAGACCTTAGCTGCCGTCGTGCACTACCGCCGCCAAGTGTGTTCTCTTTATACGAACGTGTGATTATGAGAAATTCCTAAAATTTTATGATGCTCTAATAGGCCTGCTTCCGACTTAACGCTAGTATCCGCATCTGCTTACCACCTGTGCTGGAATTGATGCTCGGCTTCCTCAATTACCTGATTCGGAACGTAAGTAAACTTGAATGTAGCTTATTTACACACCAAGTTTTACTATAAATCAAAAATGGGTAGTAAACCTTCATAACCGTCAAGGTGGAATTTCATATATTTTGTTCCAGGTACTAAGACTGCTTTTGCATCAGACCTCACTATTTAAGCCCTGTTAGATAAGTAAAAATTAAATTTTATCAACATGACAAATATCCGGAATAATTTTTGTTTGATTGACTTTGCATATCTACATATACATATACAGCTGATTTGCATAATATTTCACGCATGTAAATATAATCTCATATGTTGCTTACATACTTATCTAAAACAAGATAGACCTCATCCTCGAGAGGTTGAGTACCAAATGGTCATAGAGTAAATTCTTATTTATGATATTATTATTATTTTGCAAGAATATTTTGCATTACACTTAAAAAATTTCAATTCGAAAAGCTGGATGACTTAATCACGGGCTTCTGCGAATTAATTTATCTAAAAAAAAATTGCTGAAATAGTGGATTCAAAAACGGCGGATCGAAAATGTAAAGAATTTATTTATTTATTGATAATAAAAAAAAGTATATTTATATATATATATTTGAAATGACTATGTAGAAATAATTTGAACTAAATAAAACCAAAAGGGTTCATGAGACCGCAGACACAGGATTGAAACAACTTTAATGGTTAACAAAAGAAAACAAAATTTGTGAGTTGTTTTCGATGTTAATTGCATGAATAAGCAGAGTAGACACACCCTTTTCTATATCTGACATGTTGTTACTATTCTTAATTACATATTTTTTCTATCATACATTTTCTTGTTATCTTACATTCAATCACCTAAACTTAAGAAACTCTTAAAAATAAACATTGATGATGCGTTTCGCTTAGAAAAATTTTAACGTGTTGTTTATTTTTAGTATTTATATCTTCTGAGTAAATTGTTGGAAAAGAATATAAAATTGAATAAGAGGCATTTTAGAGGAGGTTAGAATCGATACTTTGCTATTTGTACTCCTATAAACAAATAAAGCATTAATTCATTTAATTTGCAAGTTCTGCTCTAGAAAAATTATAGAATTATGTATTATTCATCTCGCAAATGAATTTTAGGTAGATATCGTGTGTAGAACACTCCGAATACGAACAGTTGATAATAAAACGGTTGGGCTTTCGCAGTCGTTTTTCATTCTCACCATCCAAAGCCAGCAATTATGCATGAAGACGACAGTAAAAAATTGTTCGTAGCTCAGAACAACTAAGACCTGTCCGACAAGTGGTTTTTTATTTGGATTTGTGACATGTCTCCTTGCCCGTAAGGCACCTATTCTTGTCTGCTCAAATTACCTGTGGACTCCTACGCGAGTTCTACGATTCATTGAACTTGACTGCTTCACTGACCCAATGCTGTGAACTGTTAAAAAATCTCGACGTGATCTTAACGAAAGTAAACCGTTAAAACGCGTTGTTAGTGTCATTTTTAAAAATTCTGACATGTTCCGATGTGTGATTAACGACTGTCTCAAAAATGACGAACGTTGGAGATGTACGCCGATGCTGCGTATGTAGGACACATTTCGAAGCGGCCATACCCACGCGAAAAGAGTGTATAATTTGGGTTTTCTTGTTAATATTTTGGGCCAGCGTTGCTTTCTTACAATCCATCGTTATTACACCTCGCCACAATGACTAATGGCGCGATTGATGTCTTCTTGATGCAGCCGGTAGTTGTTTTGAGACGGCACAATCGCACCGTACAACTTCTTTAACGAGAATCACGCTCGGGGTATCCTTGAGATGAAAAAAATATAATATACCCTGACAACGTACATTTTTTTAATTGATTTCAGAAGAATGACCGTTAAGTAGTCAGACACCGTAGGTGCCATCGATCACATTCAGCTTTCAGCAGCGCATCTTCCGTATGGGCATTATGCTGATCGGTGCTTTATTATGCTTCCTTACCTCACTCATGACAATGATTTGCAGTTTTTATTTGGCGCAACGCTGTCTTGCTGTTCTCTAACTAATATTGGTCCAAGTGCTTCGGATCCAATTGACCGTTGAAGAAATATAATTTTTTATGTACCTTATTACCAGCTCAGCGTTTAACTATAGAAATGACGATATCACATACCACCTGCTGATATAAGCAAAACTAATTACAAACGTGTATCGTGGATAAACAGTCGCCGTGATTACCTTCATTGTGTGGCTTCATTCGAGCCCTTGACAGAAGATGAAGCGAGTCATTGCCTCGAGCGCATGATTGAATTTATACTGCGGACAGAAAATCGCCGATCGTTAAGATCCGCCATCGGTAATATATTCTTTTTTGTTGCATTGCATTGCAGGCAAGACGTAAATGTATTTAAATTTGATGTTTGCCACATTGAAAGACATTATGTCATATTTCATATTAATGCCAATCTACGCTGATTGCGAAATAATTTAAAATATGTATTTAATATGCAAAGAAAGTTGATAATTTTTATGAAATAGATCTAAAAGAGATATCAGAGCAAAATTATCAAGAAGTTTTTAGTAAGACTATATATTAAGTTTTTTCTAATTCTAGGAGATAGGTAATGCAGTAACTTTTGTAACAGCATTAATCTTATAAGTATGTCCTAATTTTTCATGACTTTTACCTTTATTGCAAGGCGAAGATATATGGTTTTGTTTCTAACTGATTTTATATGATACTAGCTGACCCGTACCCGGCGTTGCCCGGCCACAACTAACCCTATAATAAAGCTAAACTTTAATAAAGACATGGCTTTGCCAATTTCAAATTTGTCAAATGTCATTCTGGAGATTAAACGCAGCAAGCCCATAGAATTTCATCTCAATTGAATAAATGATTTATGTGTGACTCACCAGCTCAACATTTTCTCCTCTCCCTCTTCCTCTCTCTCCTTCCCCTACCACACTTTCCAATTGCGATGCATAGCCTATGTCACTCAGAAGGTTATGCGCGACATGCCCATAAAATTTCATCTCAATCGGATAAGTACTTTTTGCGTGGCTTGCTATAAACATCACAGATAAACATTTCCCCCTCCTCTCATCACCCCTCTACTTTCCAATTACAAAGTATTACCTATAGCACTCAGGAGCTCATGCGCAATGCACGTGTAAAATGTATAAAATATATAAAAATATTGACAGCCCGCTATTTTGAATTCGTAAATTTTGACAGTCGGGTTGAAATCAGTGAATCCGAAAACCCGCAAGTACCAAATTTGGGGGAAATCGCATAAACTTCAAAATTTGACAGTCCACCATCTTGAATTCGTAACTTCTGACAGTCGGGTTGAAATAGCGACCACGAAAACCCCCCAGTTCCTGTTTTAGTGGAAATCACATAAACTTCAAAATTTGACAGTCCGCCATTTTGAATTCGTAACTTCTGACAGTCGGGTAGAAATCAGCGACCCCGAAAAACCCCAAATACCAATTTTGGTGGAAATCACATAAACTTCAAAATTTGACAGTCCGCCATCTTGAATTCGTAACTTCTGACAGTCGGGTTGAAATCAGTGACCCCGAAAACGCAAAAGTACCAATTTTGGTGGAAATTGCATAAACTTCAAAATGTGACAGTCCGTCATCTTAAATTCGTAAATTCTGACAGTCGGGTTGAAATCAGTGATCCCGAAAACGCAAAAGTACCAATTTTGGTGGAAATCGCATAAACTTCAAAATGTGACAGTCCGCCATCTTGAATTCGTAAATTCTGACAGTCGGGTTGAAATCAGCAACCCCGAAAACGCTAAAGTACCAATTTTGGTGGAAATCGCATAAACTTCAATATTTGACAGTCCGCCATCCTGAATTCGTAAATTCTGACAGTCGGGCTGAAATCAGCGACCCCAAAAACTCCCAAGTACCAATTTCGGTGGAAATCGCATAAACTTTCATTCAAGACGATCCAGCCGTTTAGTTGCAGTATAGATAAATAACCTAGATACCGACTGCAGCGCCATCTGCTGGGCTGATTTGTGAATCTAAACCATCCAGGGCGCCACCCAAACGCTTACAAAAAAATTCATTCAAATCGGTCCAGCCGTTTAGGAGGAGTTCAGTGACATACACACGCACAGTAGAATTATATATATAAAGATATTATTCTAATAAAACTTTCAATGAGAAACCACACTTCTGTGCCTATTGCACGCTGTTCTTTGTTTTTCAATGAAGTTTATGATTCAATCGATTAATCCGTGAATGGAATTAATTGTCGCAATTCTATTAAATCTTTCTATAAATTTGCTTAATCACTTTGCTTAATTAATCTACTATTAGATAGCGTAAGCTATTTAAATTAAATTGTAAACTCTTTAAAATTTATTGAATCTTGTCTTATGAAAAAACAAACCTAAAATTCCATAGAAATTCCTTGAGGTTCAGCGAATCCAGCACTACATGATTAACATTTTTTCTTAACTATCCTCACAATGATAGCAAAAGGAAACTAAACAATTATTATAATATCACGACAAATTTTAATTCTTGTAAGAAAAGATGTGAAATACAGTGAAATATTTATTTCTTAACAGTTCGTCATATGAGTTATAATGCAGAGCAAATTTATCTTTGTCTCTTTAAAGGGTTTACATAGTAATTTACATATCCATTCATTAATGCCATATTGTTTTCGACGTCACATACAATTAAAAGTTGAATAAAGATCAAAAGATAAGGAAATATGAGGCAGATCTAAAGCAATTTTGAGATGAGCTCGTCTTTCGTGGCACTTTGGGCGTAACATGAATCCTAAAACTGATGTGCAGCAAAAAATCCACAAGAGTACATACATAATTACAATGTTACACAATTCTGCATAAATAACGAACCTGGAATTAATGACTATACATCATGAAAACGTTCAAGTTCAAGAAAAAACCCATTGAGGGGAAGACCTTGAGACAGTTTTCTGCTCTTCTTCAAGAAAACTTAATTTCTTCGACCGGAACGTTGTTATATCACATTTTCCCAGCCATTCAGATGCAAATTTCCTGCATTATCAGCTTCTGAGCAGAGTAATTACCACGGCCAAACCCAACAGTAAATACGCGTAATAAAGCAGAGTAAGTAATAGTTTGAGGCACTCGTTTTGACATGAGACAGCTTTAATCCAAGCCACGGCTTCGGCGAGACCGAGACCTTGGGCAGGTGATTTTGTGCATTCGCGACGATATTTTAACGCGCTGCGTAGGAGGAAATCCTGATACGCGTCGAATTTTTCACAAATTGTAATAATTTTACTGCCATCTTCGGCACTGTCGCGATAACCTTGCGAGAGCTTAACAATCGAAAAGGAAATTTGCGACGAAAGTTGAATCTGTTAACAATAGGCAATTCGCTAGGCTGGTTTTGAACATTTTAAGTGGCATTTTATGTATTTTGGAGTAAAACAAGATAAAACGAACACACTCGTATATAGCAAAAGTAATTAAATTGAAGTTTTACTTTGTCAGCCCATAAAACTTTGAGTGATATCATGATTTTTGTTGTTTTTAGATTGGAGTGAATAAATAGACTTTCTTGGTCGTTTCGATTTGCTTTGTTGCAAAAATTCGAAAACAGCAAAGAGAGATTTTCATTTAATTAAAATTTAATTACGCTTTCACTTTTCGACTACTTTTTAAGCTATATAAATTAATTTCAAATACCTATGATTAAGTTGATAGTGAAGGTGAAAGGTGTGCACTTTTTGTATATAATAGTACCTAACATTTCCAAATAGCGTCTCCAAAATACCTGATGATGTTTTGTAATTTATGGGATAATTCAATTCAAATTTGATTTTGAAAAATTTTATGGGCTGTGGATTATGAATTTTCGATCAAAACTGAGAACTTCAAAATATCAAAATTGTGATAGATATAAATTGTTGCGACTCTTATAGCTTTAAGATGAAAAGTGATAATAGTGTATATTTATGAATTAGATTTTAGTAGCACCAGCGCATTGGGTGAAGAACATTAAAGAGTAACTAAATATGTTTAATTCGTTTGATTTTGTTATATTGTTGGCTATTTAAAATCGCATCTAAAAATTCGTTATATGTATTTAAAGAATGGAATTATGTTCAGGAATAATGTAGCAGTATTTTTTTAGTTTAGTAATGTACGTATATTAACAAAAAATATTAATATTATTACTACGTAGCATCAAAATACCTTCTAGATATATAAATACAGGTCGGAAATGACGTGAAATTTTGAAATTCTCAATGACGGATCCAATATGGCGACTGAAAGAATTCAGAAAAAAATGAATGCATTAGAATGTACTTACTTAAAGTCACTAATCGAGTAAAAGTGAATTTCGCTGCACCACGACCGTACATTTTTCGAGGATTGCATGACGGTCACACAAGGTGCAGCCAAATACTATAAAATTGGAATATTTTTACTCGGGTAATTTCCAATTAGTTCTCAAATCTTAAATCTCAGAAAATATTTCATCGTGTACCTGCACTCAGGTTGGCTTTACAGTCGTCAATATGTATGTTATTTGTAAACATTAAATAACATGTTTTTTGATGATGCACTTTTGTACACAGTTTCACAATGTTATTTTATCGTATAAACAATATAGAAGATTGTTTTCTTTTTAAAACATTACTTGATGATAGTACTTCATCAAATAAATTCGACTAAAGTTGTTATATTTTAAGAATAACAGCGTAAGCGGTGTAATAGGCAGTGAGCCTTACATCATTTTTAGTGATAATATTTTCTTAATTAAGGTCATAAAGCCGCATTTTAAAAACCAGGATTAATCTTACACTGACAAATCCAAAAACTATACATAAAACTGATAATGACATAAAAGTATTCAATGCAAAATTTATAAAATCTGAATTTAAATCTAACATAACCAATCAGAATAAGTTTTCTAAAATATCTATCAAGTATTAATAGAATTTAGAAGCAAAATAATGGCAGTTCTCGGTATTTCGTAAAAAAATCATTTACTGAATTGTTTATATCTCTTCATCTCCACATATTTTTTGTCCAGGTATGAGAATATTTACATAAATGAATTTTATTGGCAGTTTCACTTTTGAGCGGAAGGCAGAGTTCAACAGCAAAAAAAAAAAATATGATTGCTTTCTGAAATTGCTTCTAAATGTAAATCTTGTTTTGGCTAAGGAATTTCACTTTTGCTATTGTTTGCAAATTGAGCTTATTAAAAGAAGTGCCCTCTTCGGACGTTAATTCTTTTGTAGGTACTCTTCCAGGTTTTATAAACCAATTCCGGCATGAAGTATGATTTTGGTTGTTAGCGTTAAATTTTATGCATAGCACCGCATAATTCTTAGCATTAGCTCCTGGACAACCACTCTCATAACCCATTAAACCCCATCAGAACACAGCGTTGAGATACCGCCTCGAACCTTTAACCTTATCGGCGAGCGGCTTTCCTTTTACCCACACGAAAACTTTCTCCATTGTCTTCCCATGCATCCACCTCCGTAGGTTCGTCTCAAAGTGCCTGGATGACTCCGCAACGCCTTTTGTGCCTCGGTCTCTTGTATTGTCGTAGCCTGCATTAGTCGCCGGGCATTCATTATTATTTGAAGAAAATACGAAGGTGTGTCACCTCGGCTCAAATTTCAAAGCCACCTGGTTCTGATGAAAGGAGGAAGACCACGGCGGCGCGGGAACGATCTGCCTAACTAAAAATCCCCCATTCAGCCTCTTCGGGGCCTCGTAATGAAGCAGAGGAGCGGATTCATCACTTGAAAGGAGGAGACCTCCGCTTCAATTACTTTATTTTTCAGGTAAGTGATTCACGTTACGTTACTCCACAGCCCTCGGTTCAAGGTGTAATTGGAGGATCGTACCTGGATTCGGGTTTGCAATGCACACAACTCCTCATTTCTGTACTTTTATTTGCAACTATGTAAGACATGAAAAGATCTTGCAAAAGCAGTGCAAAGGGGTGCACGGTTTTTAAAAAGCACTTTTTAAAAACATAGACAAGCCGGTGCCACCAATGGTTCAATGTGTTTTTCGTATTTTTGTCGTTCATTTCATTTACTTAAATTTCGTAACAGTGCAAAGCAACTGTAAGAGCTGTTGAGAATCTGAAAGAAAGGATGTCGTTAAACATTTTTAAAAACAGCAGTTGGAATCTTAACCGACGTGCATTAATTCTCAGGAAAAGCATTTTATAATTTAAGCTGTCTCTTCTTAGTTGATTGATACAATCGGAGATGTATTTGGATTATATTTGGAAAATTCTATAAATGCAGATAAATAAACTTGTTCCATCAGATGCGATAATCGACACATATTTGGATATGCTTTAAAATTAATTCAATATAACGACAATCTCATGCATTTTAGAAATGGCTATAATTTATAGGTAATTTATCATATTATAGTTTCGGTCAGTATTAAAAAACAAATTGTATGTTCAATAACACATTGGAGCGATAAAATATGAGCAGATAAAAAATGGAAACGAGTAGGAAAGTGATCCGCTAGAAATATTAGAATAAGCAATTCTAGAACTTTTTTAAAAGGAAATTCTTCAATAAATAGTTATTTAGTACGCCTACTTCTTGAATATACATATGTATGTATATATTTTGTGCAAACCAGCAAACATTCAATTTTTGAATTAATACAAATTAATTGATTGACAAAATGCATGCTTTTATCATTCATTTTACCGCTCAAATAATAATTGCAAAAGATATTTATTTAAACAACCGCTCGATTAAGTTTTGTACTGCTGCTGTGGGATTAAATAACTATTTAAATTCTTTATATTTACTAGCTATATTATATTTTACTCCCACAATTATTTTAATCATCGAAAAAAACATTTTTTACTTCGCTTTAGAAATTTAGGTTAGTGTGGTTCTTATCATATTTTAGGTACTTTTGATTTTTCCTTCAAAACACATTAAAAAAATTGTACTTATTTTAAGCTTTTAATAATTACACGATATCCAGAATTTAAAAAGTTTTATATGCAAAATATATTTACATGTTGTTTTCCATCCCGTAACAAAGTGTAATTGAACTTTTGAAACTTTGAAAAATTATTGTAAGCAATGGAGAAAAAAAACCTAAAGCTAAAGCTTAAAAAATTCTCTTGATTTTATGAAAATTAAGAGCTCCGACTTTCCAGAATATTTTTAACGTCCTTCCAAGAATTCAAGAAGGCCCAAAATAAATACCATCATAATATCAATTTAATATGCGTTATTTTCAGTAAAAACAATATCATAACAATAATTTCAAATCGATAAGTGTTTGTTTAAAATGGTATGCTGTCAAAATTTAATATTTATTCGTATTATTATAATATTTCTTTTCTATTTCAGAAATTTTGTATCGGAACAATGGAATTTTTGTCACCGTTTACAGTTACCACCTAAATATTTTTGGGATTACTTATTTTTGTTTGAATAACTAGTATTTTGAGAGATCTGTGTATATTAAAAACAAATTAAAGCACGCGACTGGTTAGATTCCAACTGGTATAAATTTAGACGACCTACCTTAGTGAACATATTTAAGTCAAAAGTATACAACTTGATAGCAGTTATTTTAAGAGGTATTTCAAACCTATTCATCATGATGAGCATAATTTTTTTGTTAGATGAATTCCATCCAAACCAATTTGCATCATAAAGGTAAAAATTAAGCAAATTGCTGTTCGAAGCAATTTCGTTGCCAAAATAGCAGGCAAAAAAAATTTGCAAAGTCATACAAATTTGATACAACAGCATCATTAAAAGTCCTATCTGGTCATCTGATGTTGAAATCTGAAAAATTGCACAAATATTTATTTATTATATGGTCTTTTTTTAATAATTAATGCATACAAAAGATAGCTTAAAGAAACTCGCACATATAACAATAATAGAGCCGCCAATTTGCACAGTGAATGGCCCTTGAATTACTCCTTCTAATGTTTTAACATATTTCAAAATGTCCTTGTGAAAAACGATGCATTCAATAAGGCTATTTTTGATCTTTTCTTGATCCATTGTATCATGTCCAATATTTTTGAGACGTTCTAAGAGGAACCTTAAGAGACAGCAGACATGAATCTGTTGAGATGCAGCCCAAGAGTCATAAGCAATATTGATGAAGCAGAAAAACGACATTCCTATGACTTGGTAGATGTACATGACGAGGAACAGGAAATTACCATCCAAACTCATTGGATAATAAGCAGATACAGGTAAGGACCTTTTGCCAAGCATCAACGGCTGCAAACTCCAAGATATTAAGCAAGCAATTGATAAAATGCAGTACATATTTCTAGTAAATCTTGTCGTTGCCACACACTCACTCAAAATATCAAACTCGCGATTGTTTCGCGGACGAAAATTTTCCTCATGCAACAAATCGATGAGCTTTTTGTAAATTTTATTTTGCATTTTTATTCCAAAAAATTTCGAGAATACAGAAATTTCCATGAAAAAATAGTACAAAACACCGATAACTGCAATAAGGTCGTTTAGATTTAGATATAAATAGGTGAACATGCTCAGCATGTAGACAACAATCCAGAATAAAAGAATATGCACAAAATTTAGGTGGTAGAGGACCCTTTTCAACAAGGACGTGTCTGGTGGCAGAACCCATAATCCAAGGAGGACAAAGAGCCTCTTTTGGTACTTGTAGAAAGCCTGGATGGAAAAGTTCAAGTCCACTTGCACCGACATTTCTTTAAGATTTTGCAACTGATTCGAGCAGCGCAATTGCACTCTTTATATAGACTCTAAAATCGTAGCTTTGGTTCAACTAATGATTCTAATTATCCTGGATGTAATGGCATTTAATGAGGCCTATTATCCTTAAATTTATGCAGGCTGTACTGCTAATATTTTGACTGCAGCTGCTTTTATACATTGTAAAATTTTGATTGGAACGACTTTAGCGAAGAAAGGAGTATGTGTTTATTCAGAATTGCAATTTCACAGGATTACATTAATCAGCTTTAATTTGAGTGTTTACACATACAGTCAAACCTGCTTAAATGCACCACTGGTAAGCGTTCAATACGTTTTATTGCACGGTAGCGTAGTTAGTTCTAAGTGAGCCCTGTATCAACATTTAATGGGGGTCGTTTTTTGGAAATAAGCAAAACAACTCTCATAAACAAAATATTTTTAAATATAAAAATTCAACAATCAATACATATTAAAATATTCAACTCGAAAATAAAATACGCCAGCGCTTACATAGTACCTACTTTTCTTGCCTTCTTTCTGGCGAACCGATTTATTAGATCATCCATAACTAACGAAGATTTTAGTTTCTCAAGTTTTTCTTTTTCTATCGACAGTATTGACAATATCGATAGTCGTTCTTTTCGCACAGAGGTCCTAAGATAATTTTTAATAAGTTTTAATTTAGAAAAGGTAGAAGTAGAAGTAGAAAGGTTGAAAAATAGTAAACATAGCTCCGGAAAACTGGAGCGAGAAATTATTATCTTGTGTTTGAACTATTGGACTTAAAGAGCTAACTCAAAGTTTATTCTCTTTGTGTAACGGTTCTGCAAAACTATTTCGAAATACATATTCAATTCAAAAAAGAAAATAGCATTTTTTTACAATAAATATTTTATTTGTTTGTCTAAAGAAATGAAAATTTGCATATTGATTTACCTCGTCATTCTACCTACTGAAAAAGAAAATCATTGAATTCCGTTAACTACTATACTAAAAATTGTAAACTATATTTCGAATTTTGAAGCGTATTGACGAAATATTATTCATTCGTTCGGTATTTAATTGATTTAAAAATGGGTAACATAACATGTATTTTTTTTCACGTAAAGTCGTTCAAAAGGTAAACATTATTTCCGAAAGATTTAATTTTATTCCCCACAGCTATTATTTATATTAATGTTATGGACTTATATTTGAATAAATTGCAATTAACATTAATAGCAATCAGAATAAAAAAAAAAGGGCACGAAGGAAAATTCACCTTCTTTATTCTACTACAGTGTTATAATTTTGATCTAATTTGATGGCTTTTCTGCCTACAGTTTGTTTAAACGAAATGTTTGCTGATTTTATTGAATAAGTTCGTTTTGTCTGTTAAAATTATTTTTATTATATACCTACATATTTCGATGCAATAATGACAAGTATGTATAATAGTTAAACAAAAATCATATCGCAAAGCACTTAGACGAATTCGGATAATTGCTCAATAAATTGACATTTTTGCAAATGCAATTCTCCTTTCAGTAAAAATCTAAGGGCAAAACAAGTGATCTAATCTAAATTAACATAATATGATAAGAGTAGGTAGGTATACTTTTGTATTGACTTAAGTTAGAGTTGAAATACGAATAATATAGGTAGAATAAGGAATTCGAATAATCGATTCACCTCGTTATTTTTTGCGAATTTTATTTGGCTTCTTATGGCTCCACTTGTCGCGTCGCATTAATCCATTCAAGTCAACGTGAATTTGCAGTATGTATTCTCAATTTTATAATTAGCATACATACAGGCGACTCAGCAGACACAGCGCTTCTCAACTTTTACTGTCATGAGAACAGCTCGCTTTTATGTTGTCTATTGTGTTAATATTTTTTAAAATATATATTTTCTGATAATAATCTCCTCTTTTCAAAGTCTGCAGATATGTACATTGTATTTCTAAAAGCCCTCAATAAAACTATCGTTAATTTTTTATTCAATTTTCAAACAGTCTACAAACTTTAGAAAATCAATCAAATTTTAGTTGATTCCTATTAAATACCGTACATAGTCAACACCTTCGCAGAATGCCTTCATTTCACTGTAATTTTCTCTTGAACGAAAGTTTTTTATCGAAGTTTGCACGCAAAGGTAATCCTTTAATCGTTTTTACAGTTGCAGTGGATATTGCAGCATAATACTGCGCTTAATTGCATAAGTTTAGTGTTTAACTACTTCAACAATTTTTCAGTCTGAGTTAGTGCTGTTGCGTGCGCTTACTAACTTAGCAAAAGTTAAGGAAGCATTTAAATTATGTCGAGCAGGGACTGGCATATAATTTTAAAACCTTAAATTACAGAACACTTTTTATTAAAGGGCGGTTGATTTAATTTCGATTGCTAGATTATTTTGTGCCTGTTTACTTTTCTATGCAAAACTTTGGTAATTCGTGAAAGCACTCATTTACAGAAAGAGAATAAAATGTAGTTGGGTTAAATTTAAGGTAAAGTAACCCTTAATTATAGTATTTTAAGTAGTCCTTTATGCCCGTTCTCCAATCAAGAAACCAATCAACCACGAACCACCCAAAATCGCGCCACCTTGTTCCATTTTCTTATTTGCGGCATCTTTTCGCTTGTGTTTTGGTCAACCTGGCTAACTTTCTTCATGTGTGCGTTTTTTAACCATCGGTAAGGAATAAAAATTCCTATACAAATACTCGAAATATATAGGACTGAATGTTTTTTTTTAAATAAGGATTATTAGGTTTATATGTACCTATACAGCTGAACTTCTAAAAGAGCGTTCGTTAATCATTAAAAATTTAAGAAATAATAATAAAAAGTCGCTTAGCCGTTGATAGTTTGCTTAAGATCTATCTAAAGTTTTCAATTAAATTTGGTTGTTTATTGGTTCATCCAAATATAATAAGTTAAACTATAAAAAAAAAAAAAAACGGTCAGAAAAAGGAAATTTCATTTGATAATAAAAATGTATTTTGTGATTTTATGTGAAAACTGCGAGGATTTAATTATTTTAGATGTAATTAGAATTCAGAGTACCTTCGATTAATTTGCATGCTAAATTAAGTATGAAAATGTCCCCCTATGAATGTGTCAGGGACTGCTGTAAAAGACGACAATAATTTAAATAAATTCATATGATTGGCTGCAATGTTGGTGGTTGCATTAAATTTTTAAGATAACTTCTTTCGATTAAAAGCTTTAAAGTAGATTTGCAAGTAATCTACACTTATAAATACAGACTGAAGCAATTAGTAATAATTTTAACAACATAGTACTCGAATCAGAAAGACTGAGCCACATCGTCACACCATAGTTTATGTATTATATTCATTTTTACGCTTTATGACTATGACTAAATTAATTAACCTTTATCATATAAGTAAACCAAAAATCCGAATATGTTGTAAAATAATTTAAATTTTTTAATATGTAGTCAGTTAAAGGTGCGGATTGAAGAACTCTCATTTTAAAACAAGAATCATTGAAGAAAGTATTATAATTTGAGAATAACCATAAATGTTAGTTTCACAATTCCATTCCTCGAAAAAAACAATTAGAAAACATTCCTTTTTACATTTGAGAATAAGTCCTTTGTTTGGATTATAAAGTGGTTTAAAATAAAAAAATAAAAAATATATATATAAAAATGTATAAAATGTTTGAAAAATTGTCAAACGTGTCACAAAATGTTATACATATAATATTTAAATAAAATTTTATAAGATTTTTTTAGATATGCTTAAAGGAAGCTATCATAGATATTGGATATGTGCGCGGATATGATTTTACCATTTCTCTTATTTGACATCGCTCATTTCTCAAAAGAAAGGAAGCTGTATGTTCGATTGTCAAACAAATACACATAAATATGCATGACTTGCATATATTACCAATTGCAATAGATTCGAAATAATATGAGCATTTTTGTTGTACTCTATCTAGAGGGTTCTATGACATGTAAATGTGTAATTAACGAATAACTTACTACTACTTGCATTTGATTATGTACTTTAATTCTTAACAAAAATAATGAAAATTAATAACTACTTAGAAACGATTATCTGACCCATAGATAAATGAATCATTTCATGATTAGGTATATTTATTTTGGTTTCCGCCCAATATCAAAAGCACGGAGTCATTCTACCTTTGAACCTCTCCAGCAGTAAGAAAAGATAGCGCTCTTTCTCAGATATCTCCGAGTTCGATTGCTAGACTGCTAGCTAGTTCCAAGTTGATTTCAAGCATACGCTGAGCTCTCTTAAAATGTTTAATGACATACTCTCAAACCGGGCAATCAAGCGTTTAACGAATCTTGAAAGCTAAGCTAAGTCGGCTAGATAGCAGCAGGTTCAGTGTTCAGTCTTGAAAGTGTTCGGGTACTGGTTGGTTTCGTTCGGGTAGAAAAAGTTGCCTCAGACTGCTTCGTCTGGCTCCATTCCTGGATAGATCTATAAGCTGAAATAGTGTTAATCGCGGTTATTGCGAAGAATCTTGGTCATTCAATAACTGTGAGATTTCACAATGGACTTTACAGCGCGAGTTCTTTTGACCGTACTTGTCTTTCTTTCGGCCATTTTATTCCAAAACTATCGTGAAATATCGAAAAATCTTCCTGCACCAGAATTAGATGTAAATAAGTACTGGGGACCAGGCGATGGAGCCTCCTACAAGGAAGATTATGATATCGAACCAACTGATTATAAACCAGTCTTCCCAGAAAAGGTTGAAAGTTTCGCATAACAAAAATCTCTTCATACTAATTTTTGAACTGGACAGGCAATATCCGAGTTGAAGAGTCGTCTTAGTCGGTCTTTAGTGCTTCATAAGCCCCTCGAAGGTACCGGATTTGAGTACGGCTTCAACAGCGAGAAGCTGCAGCAGGTTGTTTCCTACTGGCGAGATAACTATTTAGCTAGATGGAGGGAACGAGAAATTTACCTGTGGAAGTTCCCGCATAAGGCGATGGTGGTGCAAGGGTAAGAAATTAAAACATTTCGTACTATCTGCGCGGTGCCACTGGGTAACGTACTCTGCACTTCGGGTCCAAATCTTACATCCAATAGATAACACTGTTGTTTAAGGTCAAACGCTTTTTTACCTAAATATATACTTCTTTGCGTTCAGCATATTTAATGTGCAAATTTATGTATTTGTTTTTGTTACCCGGAGTGCGCATTTAAAATAATTTGGATAAAATTTTGATGACAACAGAAGATACTCTCTAAATATAAACAGAGGCGTAGTGAAGCTAAAACTAACGAATAACTTTTCTAAAACACTCATATGATTTGCTTATTTTTAGAAAGAATAATTTTCATACTTATTAAGTATTCAGTTGGTTAGGGATCATAACAAATAATTTTTGGCAAAAGCCAAAAAACAGCATATATTACCTAGTAGTTATTGACGACACGACGACGATATGCAAAATCGAATGAAAAGAAAAGCGAAAATGAATTAGTTCTTAAATAAGTACACCAAACTCCAACAAATTTAGAGGGATGTACTAAATTAAACTATGCTGTAATTTAAAAATGTAGGCCGATTTTTGAAAAAGGGCAATTGCTGGTTTGAAATGTAATCAGCAAGGTCAAACCATTTAAAAGAATTAAAAGTTCGTTCATACGAATATGTTTGCAAATTTTTTCAATTTAAATTCGACTTCTAATTGTGAGTTGATACATTTTGTTATGTTATAGTTTTGAGGAAGTAGAGCAACTTGATTTAATTTAAATTCTCTGCAGAATTTGAAATATTTTCCGCAACAACATTAATGAAACCATATCTTTACAAAGAATTCATTGAATGTTGTTTATTTTTTGAAGTCGAGTGATAGCAATTTCTGTATACTTAATACATAAGCCCGGCAATTCATTTTTAAACAAATGTTTGAAACATATGTATTATACTTTAACATACATAACAGTAGGTAATAAATTGCATCAATAAACGCAATTATACAATAATAACGCCGGCAAATTAATGAAAAATCAAAGCTTTAACTTAATTTACTTAAAATTATGAAAGACTGTAACATCTTACTATGTATACCTATTTATGAAACCTGTTTTTTCGTAATCGCGCTATAAAAATGAAATGAATAAGCATGAAACGAATTGCAGGAAAGTGATAAAAAAACTCAATTGCATAAATAACCTTGCTTGTTTTAGAATCGAAACATGGTCCATTTCTCAAGTTTCTTGAACCTTTTAATTATTTTGAATTTTCGAAATCGAGATTTCAACAGATAAGTGGGTACGTGAATTTTTAAACAGTCGTCAATCCGTGCGCCTGTAATCCTATAATTACTGAGGGGTTGCCCCGGCGAGGTTAAAATAAAATTTTGTACATACATATAATTAAATGCCATAAAATAAAGTTAATAAATAAAACATTTGCCAAAATTGTAGTATTAGAACAGGACGGAGGCAAAATAATAATAATTTTTGGATTTCTAAAATCCCAATAGCAGTATAAAATTTCAAAATAAGATTTCCCTTCCAAGTTTTTTATTTTAAAGTGTAATTTCCTTTTAATTCTTGAGCAGAATAACGAGATTAATCATTTAATCAAATTGAATACATTTTCTTACAACAAATTTTATTGAGTAACAACAAAGAATGTAGATTAATTCGGGGACTTGATACCGACATTTTTTATTCGACTTATAATTTAAAAAGAAGGCATTAAAACGCAAATATAAGTAACAATTAAAACAATTGATTGCAGTAGCGGCTATAATTTGGTTATCACAGCCAAGTCAAATCGTCTTTAAAATGGACATATGTACTAATATAATACTTGATTGAATTTCAATTTTTTTTTTATGTTATTGTTTTTGTATTTACATATTCTCCTATATATTGAACACGAAAAACAAAACAAAATTAAAAATGTAAAATTTTCGAAAAATCATAATAAATGAATAAAATTCTCTATTTAAGAACTGTTAGTGAAAATAAATGAGCAGGCTAACTTTGAAAAAATTTATACAACAAAATTAAATTAACTTGTTCAATATATGTATTGTGTATTGGTGTATTGATTATTTACCTGAGTGTTTTGCGTAATTTTAATATATAAATTAAGTTACGATACATAAGTAAAGTGAATCAAAAAAGTCCCGGAAGAAACGAATATCCCAAAGAAATTAAGTTTCTGATAAAAATGTTACATACAGCATTTACTGGTAGTATTTATTTGACCTTGGAGTTACTTTCAAACTCCATTGAAAAAAGCAAAACATAATTTTCTTGTGGTATCTCCTCCGGATAAGGACAACTTTAAAATTCTATATAATTGTCGGATTTCATTTCACATAAATATAACGACAATTTTGTATAGTGTGATTGTCACAAAATATTTTCATTTTCATTTCATTTCCCAGACTACGAATTCACTTTTTGCATACGAAAGTAGATAAAAATACTGCTGGAAAAAAGGTCTTTCCCCTTCTTCTTCTTCATGGATGGCCAGGATCAGTTCGGGAATTTTATGAAATTATTCCTAAGTTAGCTTTACCAAACGATGAAAGCGATTATGTTTTTGAAGTTGTTGCTCCAAGTTTACCAGGGTATGGATGGTCACAGGTATTTAAATAAATTTATCTTCAAACCTACATTTAATATTCATGTTTTTTTAGGCTCCGTCAAAACCAGGATTTGGACCAGCGGAAATGGGTGTCGTTTTGAGGAACCTAATGCTAAAACTGGGATATAAAAAGTTCTTTATCCAGGGTGGGGATTGGGGCTCCATTGTAGGAAGCCATATAGCTACACTATTCCCAGAAAATGTTATTGGCTATCATTCCAATATGTGCGGTGCAAACACACCTTTAGCTACAATTAAAATTTTCATTGCCAGTTATTTTCCTTCACTTTTCGTCGAAGAGGAACATCAACATTTCTTTTTCCCAACATCTGAAAAACTTGGTTATATAATTGAGGAAAGTGGATACATGCACCTGCAGGCCAGTAAACCAGATACAATTGGACACGCTTTGACCGACAATCCCGTGGGATTAGTTGCGTATATCCTGGAAAAGTTCTCCACATGGACAAATCGTGACTATCGAAAATTACCTGATGGTGGACTGGGAAAAGATATTCCTCTCGACGCACTGCTCGATAATATTATGATTTATTATTTGACAAATTCCATTACAACTTCATTCCGAATATACTCTGAAGCATTTGCATACAGTCAACAGCAACTAAACCTTGATCGAGTGGCAACCGATGTACCAACTGGTTGTGCTCGATTTAAATATGATTTATTACACTCGATGGATTCAGTGTTGAAAGAAAAGTATACGAACTTGATGCAATCTACGTATCATGACAATGGAGGACACTTCGCAGCAATGCAACTTCCAGAAGTGCTTTATAAAGATTTCATTCAGTTTGTGAAGAAAGTTGTTAACACTAAATAAACCTTAACTTTTTTTAATAAATATATGTTTAAGTATGTTTTGGTATCAAAGATTTTGTATATTATTTACTTCAATATTGATTTTAACTTACACGTTATCATACACAATTTATACTCTTGTTGGCTTTAGCTTTTAACGAATATATTTTAAACAAAAAATAATGTACATTCCTTCACAATAAAACAATCTCGAAAATCAGGTCAGTATTTAATATATTTTTGAAAAATATCACAATATCTTATTTAAAACTGCCTCAATTTTTCTTTCACATTTTTCATTCTCTCCATACAATTGACCAAACCATACAATTTCTGAAAAAACTGCCTAAAGAAAAACAAATTCGAGGAATGAAGAAGAACCTTACTCTTCATAATCCCATCGCATAATAATTACCTGTGTCTAATCCTACTAATTCGACGAATACATCGGCTATGAACGTGCACGACACGCGAGGCGTCTAGAAAAACCGAAATTGGTGAGTGAATCCAAACAATTTACCGCATCCGCACCTATTCTTAAATTTCAAAATTATTACTTCAAAGAAATTATTTGGGTATTTATTACATTTATTAGAAACCTCATATTATTTAAAATATTACATCCCTTAGAAATGGATCCAACAATTCGAATTCGACAATTTGGGTACCATATAAAAACCTCGTTGGTACTTGGTTCTACAAAACATATTAAAATAGAAATCATGCAATCATAAAACCATTTTTATAAATTTTGAAATACTGGAAAAATTGTGTTTTTTCTTAATTATCAGCCGCTCTGTGGATAGTTCAAGTTCATAACGAAATAAATGTTTACATTTTCTCAAATCAGATCGTGTTTAGGACATAATGTAAATCAATTTCTTACGTATTTTTCAAACGTTTTTATATTACAAATAAGTTAATCGGTTATTCCATAAATAACAGGAGAAGTCCGAAATGCTCGCAACATCTTCGAATTTAAAAAAGCTATAAGAAATCACGTAAAGACCACCCATTAAATACTACCAAATAAGTCACATCAGGTATTAAGTAGTGCGACCCTCATACCAATTTAATTTGTCTGGGAGCACTAAAGAGACAAATTGATCCTATTTTCAATTGAATATCTATGCAGTATGTAATTGCTCATGTAAAACAAAAATAATGAATGAATAAATTGAATGAATAAACTGCTTACTGAAATTCGAGATATTATTTATTTTCTTGCTGAAATTGATGTTTTAGCGTTAAATTTATAATGAAAACTTAAAATATTCGATAAACTTAGTGTTAAGCACCTCTTTTTGTTTGAATTTTTTCAATACCATGTAAAGACTCATTTCTACTTTCTTTTCTACCAATGTAAATATTTCGATCTTTCTATCATTTTTTCCAGATTACGGATTCACTTTTTACATACAAAAGTAGATAACAACAGTGCGGGAAAAAAAGTGTTTCCCCTTCTTCTTCTTCATGGATGGCCAGGATCAGTTCGGGAATTTTATGAAATTATTCCTAAGTTAGCTTTACCAACCGATGAAAGCGATTATGTTTTTGAAGTTGTTGCTCCAAGTTTACCAGGATATGGATGGTCACAGGTATTTAAATAAATTTATCTTCAAACCTACATTCAATGTTCATGATTTTTCAGGCTCCGTCAAAACCAGGATTTGGACCAGCAGAAATGGGTGTAGTCCTGAGGAACCTAATGCTAAAACTGGGATATAAAAAGTTCTTCATCCAGGGTGGAGATTGGGGCGCCGTTATTGGGAGCAATATTGCTACATTATTTCCAGAAAATGTTATTGGCTACCATTCCAACTTGTGCGTCACAAAATCCCCTTTAAGTATAATTAAGGTTTTCGTTGCCACCCTTTTCCCTTCGCTATTCGTTGAAAAGGAGCACCAAGACTTCTTTTTCCCAACAACGGAAAAATTTGGTTTTATCATTGAGGAAACTGGTTATTTCCATCTACAAGCCACCAAACCAGATACAATTGGACACGCTCTAACCGACAATCCCGTGGGATTAGTTGCGTATATCCTGGAAAAGTTCTCCACATGGACAAATCGTGTCTATCGAAAGTTACCTGATGGTGGACTGGGAAAAGATATTCGTCTTGATGCACTGCTCGATAATATTATGATTTATTATTTGACAAATTCCATTACAACTTCGGTTCGACTTTATGCAGAGTCAATGACGCACAGCCAACGAGAATTATACCTTGAACGAGTGGCAACCGATGTACCAACTGGTTGTGCTCGATTTAAAAATGATTTGTTGCACTCGATGGATTCGGTATTAAAAGAAAAATATACGAATTTAATTCAATCCACGTATCACAACGATGGAGGACACTTTGCAGCCTTACAAGCTCCAGAGGTGCTTTATAAAGATTTTATCCAATTTGTTAAAAAAGTTATTAGCAGTCAACAAATATAATGCTATAAATTTTAACATAACTTTTGTTAGAATTCTATACCTATTACCTATTGTTTTATATTACCTTCTGGTTAAACTGGAGTTTTAAATTGTGCCCTGTTGAGCTGATGTTAAACATACATATGTACGAGTATATGTATAACAAATCAAACTTTTAAAATTATTAACTGAGCAAATTTCGACAAATTTGACATCAAAATGTAGCGGAATAGTGGAACAATGTAAAAATTAGAATTTGATATTATTTGAAATTGGCGTTTGGAATAACAAAGGAAGTCAGGAAAATCAAAAAGATACATATTTAGCTAAAAAATGTTTATAGAAATTTTATATTTCATATGAATAGTAAAGAAATAAAACAACAATCACAAAAGTAAATCCTACAAATTAACGTTACTATCCATTACTGCCGGACTATATAAAATATCTTTAACTTTCTGTGCAAAATTAGCAAGCTTACTTTTGGCCTCCTCCTCTTCAATGCTAAAATAACCAAAAATAGCATAAATTTTCGAATTATGTACAATAATCATAAAATAAATACATATATAGTTATGTACTCACATTAATTCAATTTGTCTCAACTTATTTAAATAGAAGTCTCTGTCGTTTTGAAAAATAGGAATCTAGAAACATACAAATTGATATTAGTTTTGAAGCGCATACTACATACGTCTACAATTTTTACTTCGATCTTCAATTCTTCTAGCTGCCTAGATAAGGAAGCAATGGTTAAAGGTGTTTTCGTCGACGTGCTTTCTTTCGAAGTAAGAAGCTTACTTGATTTTGGGGTGCTTTGCATAGATCTTCTTTTAGGTATGCCTTTAAAAGAAAAAAATTGTGTTATGTCTTAACTTAGAACATTCTTTGTTACTTACTTTTAAAGAATGCAGGTGTATCAATGTGAAGAATTTTTTCATCGATCGACGGTGTTGAGTGAGGACCAGGACGAGGAGCAGCAGCCTTCTGCTTTATTTTATCACTCTTTGTCGAATTTGCCTCGCAGAATTTTTTGAACCACTGCAGAAACTCGAAATTGTCTTGAAATTTTCCCTTAACGAGGCGTTCTATAGGTACATTCTAAGGATAACATGTTTTAGATTAGGAAATAGTGTGGTTTCGATTAAAAAACGCAAAAAACCACCTTTTCAACATCAATTTTTAGGAAGGAGTTTTGAAACACTTTTAAATTATGTATATACTCAATTTCAAGATTCGCATCAAATTTGATCTTTTTCAAAGGAACGCTGCCGGGAAAGAGTAACGCCATTATTTGGCAATATGCAACACCTGTAGTTTTCAATTATTAAATATTAACTCCTGAAGATTATTAGTAAAATTGTCTACCTACCTGAGCACAGCTCTTCGATTTTGTTATATTTCTTGGATGTTTTTTGATTTACCCAATCTAACAAGTTCCTACGAGAAAGATTATCCGTTGTGGATTTGGTTAAAGGAGCGTTTACCGGCATTTTGCTGAATAATTTTAAATAACTGTCCTCAAATTTTATTAGAACGAACGCCAGCAATGTTTCACCACGACACGATGCAGAAAATACTCTTTAAGGTGCTATTCGCTGAGATTCAACGGTATAAAAAAGTCTTTCTATTGGAGATGTGTTGGTTGGTAGTACCATGTGTGCCCATGTTAAATTTTTGTAATTACTAAATTTCGGTTCGTACAACTGAAAAGTATTTTAGAATGTTAGCAATGTTAGTTCATTATTTCATATTGTTTTTAAGTCAGAATATAATTATCACTACATTAGAAAAGTCTTATTTTCAACTTTGTTTTTACTTCCTATACAGAAAATATAAAAGAACTAAAACCCGACGAAGGAAAAGTACAAAACAGACTTTAAAAGACTGTTGCGCGCAATAAACGATCACGACAAATTAAAATAAAAACAATAAAGTAGAAAATATTCCTCACAATAATATTGTTTTTCTTTCCTGTGTAGTCGAAGGCCTTTGTAAGGCTACCGTGTAAAATTTCTTTCCCAATATGTTTTGTCTTTTCGGGCTTATAACTTTTTAATTATTACCTAGTCCAATATTTTTTTATCATGTTAATAAAAAGGGGTAAATGTTGTCGAACAAAGTTTACTTTGGTCTGAAATAACTAATTTCGTTAACCTCAAAACATTCTTTTTTTTTTTGTTTGTATCCCTTGGCGAAATTGACCAGAAATTACCTTTATAAGACGCAATGGAAATATTTAAACAAGAATTTATCGAAAATTTGTTTATATGCTCAATTCATGTTATAAGTAAATTATTAACTATACACCCTGCAACAAATTTAAGGAGCTTACCCCGTGAAAATTGCTAGAAAAATCATTTACTTTATTGGCTTAAAAAATTGTTCTTTTCCCAATAAATTGCTGCATTAGCAAGACCAATCAAATTTAAATTTTGGGAGAATTTTGATGACGTATTAAACCGCTCAGTAAACCACACTCCCAGAGTATTTTTGAAACTAAAACCATTTATTAAAAAAATATATAATTTTAACTTTAATCAGTTATTCTTTAATTTTAACTTTGATTCAGTTATTATTATAATTCAATTTTTTTCCCGGGAGGAAAGTTCACCAAGTCGATGAGAAGTATACCAATGCATGCCTGCATTCGGTCATATTTAAAGCTTTAAAATTTGTATGACTATAAAAGGAGTTTATTAAAAATCGTATACTATTTTTCTGAATCTCTGTTCTAAAGGTCAAATTTTAGTACGTTTTCGCAGGGTAGGCCCCATAAAAATCATAAAAACATCAAGTCAACTTAATTCTATTTCATTTCCAGAGATACATTTTGACTGTATCACATTTCCATCCTCATCAATTTCTTTAAAAGTTATGATTATGTCTTTAGCATTAATTGCCGTTGGTTCAATCTCATACTTTTCCTCGAATTCATCTTCGAACTTCTCAGGAAACTGCGGCTCCTCAACAGTAGCGTCATGTGTGGCAATGACTTTAAAAGGTACATTCAAATCGGATTTAGATTCTTCTCCCTCCTTAATCTGAAGGGACATCCCATCGAAGCTGTTTGAAGTTGCATTTGTAGGTGAAGACATTTGATCCATGACCTCTAAGCTTTCTATCCGCATTGTCTGGAGCCTGTAGAACCCGTTTTCATCCAATCTGTATAAAAATCTTCGATGACCTGGTAGCAGTTGATACTTGTGTTCTCTTTTGAGATGTATCGACAAATTCCTGCCGTCTTTGTACTGTTTATCACAACAGTGACAAAGATATATTGATTTTGTGTGCACTTCAGCTGCATGCTGCAAAATAATTGCATTAGTTTCAAGAAATGCATTTTAAACTTAATCCCTAATCTCTCTATCAATAAAATTTATCGTGCACTTTCTCACACAGTAATAAGTTAGAAAAATCTAGCAACATTTATATAGGTTTTACAACCTACTAAAATTCTACGTAATCCCACTAGCCATACAAAATCGGCATCCGTTTTAAGAACAACTTAAAGTGTTAGAAAAAAAAAATTGATTTCGTTGAGAGTCGAATATATAAGCAAACATATGTAGGTTTTGAAATCGAATCAAAAGCAAAACTCGCTTTTGGCAAATTTTTTAGATTCCTTTCATTTTAAATAGTAGCATAAACTGTAAAGACAATAGCAAAGTAAATTAGTCCATAAAACTTGATTCGTAAATTTCTTGGAGTAGATTTCTCATCGATTCAAATTCTGTTCTGTTCTACATATATTTTATAGAAAAACGACTGATCAAATCGTTTGCACTTTGCTTATTTTTATCAAAAACCTGATATTCTGGACAAATTTAGTTACCGAATTCATAATGTAGAGAAAAAATCTTACATATGGTATACATATTTCACTTCAACTTGGAACATATAAAAAACATAAAAAGTGGTAATTAAAGCAATATATTGATTCTTCTCAATAGATTTTCAAATAGAGAACAGGATTGAAATATTTCTTCTTTATTTACCCTACTTGAAGGAATTATTAATTTAATATTGTAGATTACCTTTCGCAAAAAATGCAACGATTTCGCAACGAATTTACAGCCTTCCACGTTACAAGGTAGTGACTTCTTTTTGTGTTTCTGAAGCACATGAATATTCAAATCAGTTTTGCTTACAGCACTGCCAATTAAAGGAAATTAGAAAAGATTCAAAATTGTATAGTGCATTATTTACCTGTAACTACAGAACGAACAGTGAAAAGGGCGCACGGAAATATGTCGGTATCTGATGTGTTTTGCTAGCTGGTATTGAGAATTACAAGTCATCTCACACACGGGGCATTTATGCGAGTTCAGATGGAGGAGCACATGATGTCGAAGAAGCCTCTCAGAGGGATAATACTTCAAGCATTCAGAGCACTGAAACTCATGGCCAATACGACCAGTAACTACTTTACTATTAGTATCATCCAAAATGTTTACAACTTACTAGCTTCTTGGCGTTTGCAATGATCGAAAAAATTTGTGTTGTTGCTAAATATTGCCCCACAGTGGTAGCAGCCCACAATTTTCTCGTTGATATGCATTTTTAGGTGTTCTTTCAGTCTGTAGGCAACTTGAAAAACCTTATCGCATTTGTTCCACTTACAGCTCATAGACCCTTTAACGTTAATTATTTTTATAGTAGTGCGCTCAAACGATACGTGCTCTCGCACGTGCTCATGAAACGAGGTAATAGATTTAAAAGCAACTTTGCAGTCGTCCCAGTAGCAAACAAAGTCCACTTTCAAATCCGGTACTGAGTTCCTGTTTCTAGAATCGTTCGCGCATTTCGGAATGCTCACTGTTTGAGCAAGGCTTTCTCCAAAGGTTTTTAAAGTCGTATGGTAAGAGTGATAAAAAATATGACGAGTGACCTCCTCAGCGCAGTCTGTTTGGAAGATGCACAAGTCCCAAAGGCAATTGTATTTTTCTGTAAAATTTAATTATTATTAAATAGTTTAAGTGGCGTCGACGGTTACTAACTTCGAATAGGACTTAATTCGATTATATGAGCTTGTATGTGAGAATGTAGCTCTTCGCCACTATCACATTCCTTCAGGCAGTCTTTCCACTCGCAAACGAAATAAACATTTTTGTAAACTTCTGATGATTTTACCCTCCTTAATTCAGCTAGGGAATCCTGCGTGTACAAATAAAATATAAAGAAATGTGCAAATGAATGCAATTTTGTAAACATATAAAAACATTTTTCATTAGTTAAAGACTCAATGAGATTTTCTTCAAACAACCATGAAGCTAATTGCCCCTTCAAAATGAATTAACTCCGCTAATTCAAATAACAACTTATATGAAAACTTAAATTCAAAATTTACAACAAAAAAAACCCGACGAACAGAGCTGTTGATCTTTAAACGGTTGAACAGAATTTCATCAAACATAACTTTGCGTCGGGGGTTAAAAATTAATTAACCTAATAATTTCAAAAAACTGAATTCCAATAACTGCTAATTTAAAAATGAAATAAAACCTTGAAATATTATTATATTTTAAATGTTTAAAAAAATAACTTTTACTGGTAAAACATCATGTCCTTACTTGAAATAAAATACTTCTTTGAATTAATAACATTGTAAATACAAACGAAATAAAATATGGCTGAAGTGTTTTCAAGAAAGTACTGTTGGATAATACAAAAATAAACTATTAATCACACCGCGTAAAAGGTTTCTTTTATTACACTGCCTACACAGCTGTGAAAACAAGAATGGAAGGAGAAAATAACCCTTCCGTATTTTATGGAGGTTTTGGACCAAAAAAGAGAATAACATAACGAAGCTGTTAAGCTGAATTTAGTTTTTAAGTTTTTTAGTGTTTAAGAAGATATGGAAAAAGACAGACGTTCCTTCAAATAATACAGAATAAAATTATAATAACTAATTTTTTTTAACCCATTTTCGATAAGTATATTATCAATTAAAAATGAGATCGAATTATGAATCATCTTTATTTATGGTCATGCGATAAGATTATGGCCAATGGAAGGTAAGTTAATTCCTTCAAGAAGTTTTAAGATTTTACTATACTATATGAAATTGCCTATGCGAAAATTTTACTGATTGCCACAAATTCCATATTAAAAGATCATCGTAAAATCTTCGATAGATTCTGAAATATTGTTAGTAATATAGAATTTAAAAGTGAACGTTATTTTATACTTCTAGAGTGGTTTTCTGTAAGCTGATTGTAACGAATAGTTGATATCTGTTATTCTGTTTTATTCAAGCCGAAACTACCAATTAATACAAGTTAATAGAACAGATTAAAACTATGCTAGCCAGCGCCTAAACGTTGCAAGAGGCAATATGACCTAAATTTCTTCTTATTTCAGCAGAAGAGAAATTAGAATCGAGAATTTCGGACTTCATTGAAAAGTTTCGTGCATGAATTATTCAAATTTAGGGCTGGCAAAGGCAGGGCTCCTCTACTAATAGGATTACAAGATAGACAAGTTTATTGTGATTTAATTTGGCATTTTAAATAGGTAAGATAGTAGGAATTACCGCGTTATTTTCAGGCGCCTTGTTGGCTTCAGAGCTGATGGTGCTGTCGATAATTGGCCTTCGTCCTTTCTTTGGGGACCTCTGTGACTCGATCCAGGCCATGATTCGCTTCTGGTCCTCGGTGGGGGCGCCCTGAGGAATCCCAGTGAAAGACTTCTTCGCCTTGCTCATAAGACGGACGCTGCATCTTTTCCTTTTCTTTGCCTCCATTTCAGCGGAGTGATCTTTTAAGAGGCCCTGAAGCCGTTCCAGCGCTTCTTCCTCGAAATCCTTTTAAAAATAGGTTCCTTTCCACTTATTCTATTGTGACTTTTTCATATTTTTTGATTAGTTGTCGTTATTGGAAATATTTCCACGAAATAAGCGTACGAATTTTCAAACTACTTTGGGTTTCGATAAAATTGACGTGAGCGGTCAAATGCAATATTTTGACAGATTAGCAGCTGTTGTCAAGATTTTGTTTTTCATGTTGTTTATGCTTTTTGCCGTTTTAAAAGGTATTTTATTTGAGATTTATTTCATATCAATGCTTAAATATAAGGTTTCAAACGGATTACTGCTCCTTAACAGCAATGTTAGTGTATGAAACTTGGCTCGAAGATGAGTACGTCGCTTTAGCTGAAACCTGGCAAATTTGCCTCTCATCTGGCAGCCCGCTGAACTGTAGCTGCATTCCCGTACAGATTTGCCCTCGTTGCGGATGTGTTTGTAAATTGCTCTAGCGAAGTCAAACAGTTTTGTTAGCTGGCCGAGCTGCTGAAAGTTTGGGTAAAGCCGAAATTAAGAAAAACTAGGTGAGTGCTCGTTGCAAAAATACTAAACGGCCCCGCGGAAAAGGAATTTCCTGAAAATTTTGAAACGGGGAGCCGGTGGTATGTCAGGAAAACTTCTCATCGGCTTTTCCCTTTGGTGACCTCCTTCGGCGTTTTCATTGTCAATTTCCGTGCGAAACTCGCCCCTCGCGATTGTCCTGTTGCTGTGATTTCGGTTAAATTCCGCCGAGGGCAGCTGGCTCCAAAGGGACAGGTTTCGGGGGCCAAAAATAAACCGCATTTAAGGAAAAATGTGTTCCTTTTTGGGTGTACCAGTTCGTGTGGGGTGCAGTGTCGACCATTTTTGGTTTTTTTTTTAGTGGATCCATTTATCGCTGTGAATCATGAGCGCACTCACACAGAGGCAGCGCGGGCTTTCGGATGCGTGCGAAATCTCACCTCACCGGAAAGCCCCTTCTTCAGTGAGTCCTGGCAAAAATTGCAATCACCCCGTCGGTCGGTGCCCCGTTAACTTCCCGTCGGCATTCTCCACGGGAAATTCAAATTCGCGTGCCTCCAGTGGGCTGTGCCGGAAATTGGGGTCCGTGGGCTAACGAGTTTATTCGGTCCGGATCTGACCGGTTCTGCTGGAGCCAACCATTTTCGTTTGGGTCCACCCGAATGCGAATTGCGAGCTATTTTTGTAGGGGAATGTGTCACCCGAGATGAACCTGTCCATCCGGAGGAGACAATTGCCAAAAGGCAGCTCCGAGTGGCTGTCCACTGCAGTCGCTGCAAGTGCTTGCGGGGCAACTAACCGGTGAAAGTGTAATTCGTGGAGTAGCAAAATTTTGACGCACCAAGCCCCCGGTACCGTTCAAATTCAGCCGCGAAACAGTCTGAAATCCTGGAAGACAGTTTTGTGCAACCGACCAAAACTTAGCTTAGCGGGCAGCAAGTGAGTTCGTTTATTTGAATTTGGTGCATCATCGTCCAAAATCCCAAGTGCCATTAAATCGCTAGCCCAACTAGATCGTCTGAACAAATCGTTAAAACGTTGCAGGACCCGCTGTCGCCATAAAACAATAGGACGAAGTATGTTAGTCACGTTTAAACGCTCAGGGAAGGGGCGACCGCGGCAGATCGATTTAATCTCGGAAATTTAAGTCTGGCGGGTTTGCGAAAGCTACGACGATTTAAATCTTTTATTTAATAGCACTACTCACCACCTTCCCTTCCCACTCCGCGCCAATAATCTTGACTAATAGGGAAAACTTTATCTTCTGAGTTGCTAAAATAAGTGTTAGTCATATCTGGGCATTTATGTTCAGAATAATTACTAATTATAAAAGTTGTTATTTCTGGACCGTTTTTCATTCTTTATAATAATTTATTTATTTAATATATGTTGGGTATCGACCGTACCGGTTTTCCTTTTTTTTTTCGAAAAAATGCCGTTTGAATACTTATTTCTAGACAACACTAATAACTTCTATCAGAAAATAACCTTTATTTAGGATTTTTTATTATTTTATTCCGGCAAAATAAAAGGACCTTTCAAACTTTTATTTTTTATATCGGGTGTAAATTTGCCAAAATTGGTAATAAGACTAATAAGACATATTTTTCTGACTATAATAAAAGATTTTGAACCTTACAGAGAGTGCTCTGAAATAGAATGAAAATTTCTGTGAATGTGAAGTAGAACATGTTTTCCTATAATTTCTCTAAATTAAAATTTTCTTATTTTCTTCACTCCAACAGATCACCATATTTAAGTTTGCTAGAACTGAACAGAAAAATAAAAAATTGTTTGTCAGTTTACGCAAAGATTATTGTTGGTCCACAACACAAATTCTTCCAATAAAATGCTTTAAAATTTTTTATTTTTCGTGTCCCTAAAAAATTATTCAAGCTATGCAAGACGAAAGAATATCTAAAAATGTTAAAGTGTTAGGGTTTCTCTCGTTGTCTGAAAGCAATAGTGAAAAAAACCTTCCAGACAACATGTCTTTTAGTTGCATTTAACTATTCCCAATCAATAAAGGTGGCTTTGAATATTTGTTGGATGAGCTTTCGGAAGATATTCAAGGAAGAACTTTTCTATAAGCGATTCCTAGCATTATTAAGTTAGGTGCCTGCTAATCGAAACGAAAAACGTTTAATTTTTCTTGTAATTCCATTCTTAAACTTTTTTTTTTTCGTTTCTCATATTAAGGGCTCTGTTTTATGAGATCATAAATTTGGTATAAATAAATTATTTTCAGCTACAAAATAAACATTTATAAAATTTGTACATCTTCATTTTGAACTCGTTTGTCGTCAACCTTTAAAACGCCTCGCTTTGTTGCGTTTTAATCGCAGATGGAGATTTGGTTCATTAATTCTCTTTGCTTAAATCATGCGGCACTTAAATGTCGTTCAATTCACGCATCTATGAAGCCGCGGAATGGTTGTAATGATTTCTTAAATAGTGTTAAATGGCTGCAAATTTTTAGAATCTACCAATGAGTTAAAAACAAATGTGAATAATGAATTTGTTTGCTTTAGATTAGTAGTTTTAGAAGCTTTTGAAAAATAAAGTATTTAAATCTATTTATTTAAAAAAATGTAAAAATAAAATGCATTTTGCATTGACTAAATTTTATTTTGAAAGATGATTTTACTGTAGTTTCACTGCCGTAACAATTATTTTGTAATTATAATGATAGTTTTAATTCATGTTGCGAAAGACATTAGAGGGAAACATGATGAAAATGCAACGAAACTGCCTAAAGTTTTTGTAACCTTCCGGCACATGCATGTCGAATTTAGCGTTGCCATTAAATTGTAGTTAATATCACGCCAACGACACAGTAAAGCACCACAAATTAGTAAACGGATAGGCTAAATTTGTTTTTAAATTATTGCAAAATTTTTAAGCAATATTTCTTTATAAATAATTTAGAAATGGAAATGCGAGAAGACGAGGCGTTAAAAAATTACTTCGTTTGTTTCCAGAAATTTATATACATATTCTGATATTTTTCTGCTTATGCATTTATGCAATATCAATTCAAATTTATTTAACTAAAGCGTGAGGTTGGATATCATTGCTCCTGGACATTTGGATTTAAGTTCTATCAGAAATCTCATAAAAACGAAATTAAATTCTTAGTGTTTACTAATTTATTGACTTGGCTTGAAAGTTATCTGATTACTCTGAGACACCACCGCAATTGTTCTGGTTTTTTACCTCTTCCGCTCAAACTGATTTTCGCCATAATATTGATTAACTCAGGCATAACAACCGAATTGTGGTTTCATTATTCATGAAAAGAAATTCGAATTAATGCTACAGTCTGCTGTTTAGTTTATCTTTTAATATAAATCAATTTTTGTTTTGGCTACCGAATTAGTACGGCAATTGTGATGTAGGGATTGATAGGTTTGATAGACATGGTCTAATTGTGAAGACGTAAATTTAGCAATTCGGAATTTTTATCATCTTTTAATGTAAATAATATTTTGCTTCCAAAAATGTTGCGGATCGTTCTCACGAATTTTTTAGAAAATGTGTAGAGTAAAAGGAAACCAAAATAACCTTGAACTGAGGAGAATGTTATTATTGATCAACTGATTAAGCATGCACCGTGTGATTTTAGCTCAGACAATGAATACTTAACGACTCTTGATTGGAATCGATGCCGAAGATTATGCTTTTATGTTGACACTGTTTTGATGCGTTTCAAAGGGAGAGAGTACCAGGGGTTTGCTGCAATTCTTTATTAAAGAAAATTAGGCCTCATAATTTTTTTTATGCTAAAATTTACTAGTAACAACAACGTTATTGCAGTCATTGATTTTTTGGAATCGCATTACTATAGTCATGAAACTGTTGTGATAAGGATGGTTTTGGTCCTGCGTGTTAAGTTATTGGATTCAATTTCTAACTAAGCGAATCATGCAATTTTGTTTCCATTGCCAAAATTCCTTTTACTGGAATCTTTTTACTCATTGCATTAAAAGTTGAAATAGCAATATAAATCTATATAATCTATATAATTGTTATTTTTTTCAGTAAAAATGGCAGTGAACGTATATTCGACAAATGTAACGACTGATAATTTATCCCGCCATGACATGCTTTCGTGGGTCAACGACTGTCTCCAAGCACAATTCACAAAAATCGAAGAATTGTGCACAGGTAAGTTTTTCCTAAAATAATTCGTATGCAGAGGTGCGTGACGACTTGTTGTTTTCGCTAATTTAGGAGCTGCGTACTGCCAGTTTATGGATATGCTGTTTCCAGGCTCAGTACAGATGAAACGTGTGAAATTTCGCACAAATTTGGAGCACGAATACATTCAAAATTTCAAAATACTCCAGGCGGCATTCAAGAAGATGAATGTGGATAAAGTAAGTCTTACTTTTCAAATAATTTTATTTTACGGGAATTAGCTTTAAAACATTAAAATGAATTGAATATATAAACATCTTAAACATTCAAAATTTCAAAAATGTCCTAATATCAAAATTTTGCATGACATGAATTTCTCAAATGATAAACTTTAGATCATCCCAGTGGACAAACTGATCAAGGGCAGATTTCAAGATAATTTTGAATTCTTGCAATGGTTTAAAAAGTTCTTTGATGCAAATTACGACGGACGCGAGTATGATCCAATGATCGCTCGCAGTGGAATCAAATTAGGTCACGGTGCAATACCAAACGAGGTCCCTGAGAAGAGGCAGATTCAACAGCCAAAATCTTCCACCAGGACGACGTCGATCTCGAATAGTTAGTTGAATCCTTTTTCCTAGTTCTAGACTTACCTGTGGAGCACGGTTTTCAAAATCAATTCGTAAATTTTCTGTGTTGAAATTGATTTCATTGTTTGTCAAAAACATCAACTAATTTCAGGTGTTTTTTGTCTTATGAATTTTTGGCCTTAATGAGTTTCTTGTAATTACCTTTTGTTCATTTCATTACGTTTTAATTCATTAATTCATTTTCAGCACACATCTAATTCCACATTTTTTTCCAGTACACAGAGGGCCGTCTTAGTAACAACACACGCCAATTCTTCTTAGAATTTTATGAATAAGAATATTTTTCCACAAATTTTTTCTTTTGGTTAATTTTTACTTACTTTATTTTTTCATCCTTTCTTAGATAATCCCCATAGATAGACTAATCAAAGGTCGTTTCCAAGATAATTTTGAATTTTTGCAATGGTTTAAGAAATTTTTTGATGCTAACTATGATGGTAGAGACTATGATGCCTCTGCGGCTAGAGAGAGTGCACCAATGGGCTTTGGTTCTGGTTCTGGAAAAGCCATTCCAAATCCCACTAAAAAACCAATAGCAATGCCTACAACGACTAATCGTAACACTGTAAAACCGAGTATGTTTTATTTATTTTTTCACTTATGCTTGTTAGCTGCTGTATTTTGATACTCCTTATCAGTCCTTTATTTTAACTTTCCAAGAATCAAACTAATAAGTACACTTTATGTATATAAAAGTAAACTCTTGAGTGTCTAACCGCAGAGTGTTAAAATATAACAGCAATTGTTTTGAATTTTTTAAATTGCACTATTTTGATTGATATAGAATTCCTAGGATATATGTTTTACTAAATTTCATAGAGTATTAATTTTTATAAGAAGTGAGTGCGTTTTTAATTTGATAGACTATAAATTAAATTAATTTGGTTTTTTAAAAAAATAAATAAATAAATGGAATTAATTTTGTGACTCGATCATATCGCCAATATTGAGCAGTTTATTCAGTAGCAAAATAAAAGTTATTTAACAATTATTCAGCTATAATATAACAATAAATTATTGATGTCCTTAATGATATTCTCAAAAATAGTTTCAGAGAAAAGTACTCATTTCTTGAATTATTCAGAATGTATCTTTGCCAACCACCTCAAATTTCTAAATCTGCCCTTTATCCGACCATAAGAGTTGAATTTTTAAAATGGTTTACATTTAAGTGATAATTAGGCTTTACAAACCTGCGAATCTTCACATTTTATAAATCAAACAAAAAGCATCAAAAACAAATTTTTAGAAATACTTTTGCTAAATCCGTTTTTTGTTTGTTATCCGATCATGACCAGAATAAAAGCAAATTTTGCATTTTATCCAAGATTAAAAACATTCCTTATATTTCAATTCAGTGTTAAATTTATTGCTAAATCTGCAATAAAGCAGTTAATTTAACATTTTCGTTCAATACAAAATTCAGATAAAGACAGTATCATAGAAATGCTAATGTGAAGAAAAAGATTTTGAAATTTGAATAATTCAAACTATTTCGAACATTTAATATTTATGTGTTATTAGAATTAAAAAAACAAAAAATTTAAGTGGAGCAACCCACTAAGTTATGCAAATATATCGTGGAAAGTTGTAAAAATCATTTATTAGCAAAAGTGGGCTCATTTGGAAAAGATAATTTCATTAAAATTTTACTTATTTCTACTTTGTAATAAAAATATTGCAGAGAAAAATATATAGGGTATTATTAAATGAAATTCAAAATCATTTATTTTAATTGTACCCTTTATAAGCAAAGAACCCTGAATTTTATAAACATGTAGTAGTCTTGACCCTTTTTATTTTATAAAATTAATTTTTTATTGCTGATTTAATGGTATTAAATGATAATTTGCGTGTTATTAATTACCATGATAATTCTGTGGCTTAAACCTTTCTTTAATGTTTGTCCTTATGACACTGAATTGCAGTACCAGAAGGAAAGGAATTCACAAGTAAGAATATATTTCAATAGCTGTTACGGCTTAGGCATTTGTGTGAAGCACAAATCGCGCCGACATAAGTGATGTTACGTCTAATTTTGTATTTGTCCCACCCCTCTTACGTAAATTATTTCGGTTTTTATTTCATATAATTTAGCTTTTGTGGAGCTAGGTTTGTAACTAAAAGATAATGCTTTCAATGGTGAAAAGTGTAAATACATTTCTATTCACACACTAATACAGCCCTCAGTTGTCTTAAAATTAAAATATGTTTCTCAACTTAAAAAAGTATGCTTGCTAATTTTGTTTCATCTTTTTCATTAATGCATGCAATATTCTGAGTGTAACTTTTTCATGATTTATAGACTACTATTCCACAACAATTTCTATAATTTTATAGTGACCAAAGTTCCACCAAGAACGACAGTGGCCCCACCAGCTGCCAGAAATTCCAATACTGTCACCAACAAGAAATCGGAGACAGCTTCGAATCAAGTTTCGAATCACCAAATTGATGAACTTTCGAATCAAGTACGTTTTCTTTTAAGAGCTATTTGCGTGGCATTTAGTTTATATGCGTCACTATTTTTGCTAGATTATGGACATGAGACTGAATTTAGAAGGTCTTGAGAAGGAACGTGATTTTTATTTTAGCAAACTAAGGGATATTGAAATTTTGTAAGTTTTTGAAAAACATAGAAATAGCTGACAGAGAATAAGACAATTCCATTGCAGATGTCAAGATGCAGATGAAGCTGAACCGAATCCTTTAGTCCAGAAAATCCTTGATATACTCTATGCGACAGAGGTAAGTTATTATTTATTTATGATTGGCTGCTTTACGCCTAAAACTGTTTTTATAATCTGTTAATGCTAATTAAGAAAAGTTTTCGTACCCAAAATATCCAAATGCCTAACACTTTTTAGAGT
Source organism: Eutolmus rufibarbis (assembly GCA_963920795.1). Classification (NCBI taxonomy): domain Eukaryota; kingdom Metazoa; phylum Arthropoda; class Insecta; order Diptera; family Asilidae; genus Eutolmus; species Eutolmus rufibarbis. Next base: position 36,105,350 of record OY987205.1, read on the forward strand.
TTGTCATAAATTTGTGATGTTATTGTGACATTTTCGTGAGATATCGCTTACAAAAACGAGATTTTCATTGTAGAGATTTTGCACAACGACTAATAAGTTTCGTGTTGGGTTTAGGAGAGCATGCGATGATTAGCGGATTAACACGATTTGACTAAAATCGCACGATTAGGCACCGAGCGGTAAGCCGTATCGACAGTTCAGATTTAGTTTTTAAACACAATTTATCAGACCAGACAATCTTTTGGCAATGAGTCTACATCAGATGGCTCTCGGCTTGCTCTCATTATACAATGCGTGTATTCATATTTTCATTACAATCCTTTTGTTTTAATAGGACATTATGTTTTCTCACATGATTCGGTTGGAAATTTTCAACCCTATTTTTCAAATAATTTTATCAAAAATGCCAAGTTTTGTATTTTTAAGAGGTAAGACCAAACTAACCTTCAATAAATCGAAAAGTTTGTTTTTCATATTTTGACAAGCGCTTTCAATTTAATTTATTGCCTAACCCGCTGTTGATCTTTTCAAAATATCCCTAAATATTACCAGGATTTAGAAGGCTCCACCTTGGTCTCCTCAACTCTCAACATCACGAAAAAGAAGCCTACTCCTGTCTGTAAAAAAAAAAAGTTTATGAAAAGTTCTTTATAGCTGAATTTCTTAACAAAATATGCGTATTAAAAAAGCATGCTATATGTATTTTTTAAACAATAGGGGCGCCAAATTTTGTGAATTTTGTTCTAGAGATATGGGAAAAAAACAAAAATTTTCATCTTTTTTGGAATTGTCTATGTTTTGGCACTGTATAGCATGGATTGGGTTTATCGGTAACTTGTTTAGTGCCACTTTCAAGAGGATTCTACTTTTCAAATGCCTACTGAATTGAATTCAAAGTAATATCGGTTGACAAGAGTTATTCTCCGCTTGATTTCCAGACTGATGTCGTTGGTGGAACCGGTGTCTGTTCCGAGGTATAAGAACTCCCTCACAACCTCCAAATGTTATCCCCCCAATGGGGGCAAAGGCCTTTTTAAATAAGGAAAGAAATATACTAATTCAATTATTCTTTTTTTTTTCAATTGCAGGACGGATTTGCTCCACCTGATGAAATACCACCTGAAGATGAGGAGTACTAAGTCAGAGCCGCCAGCCAATTTATGTAGATGATGTTGGCAAGAGCCAAATAATTTGTGTATGTCGGTCGCTTGAGTTGAAAGTTTTATTCGAATGAGAAAAAAAATTGTTTATTTAAAAGAAAAGAATAGAAAAACAAACACAGAACCCGTTTGACCTATCACTGCTAGTGAACATATTATTTAACGTTTTCTACTGTTTTCAAACCCTACTAGTATTGTATGATTTCGCATTATTTTCATAATGAGATAATCTACTAAAAAGGATAAACTCATAATTTATGTTTATGTTTGAAACAAATAAACATTTTTATTTTACGTGCATTTCATTATTAGTACGAATATGCTGTTTCAATTATGCAAGTGAGGAATTGTGTGTCTCTCTGTAGTTAATTTTGACTTAAATTTGTGTATATTTTCTTCCAACATGTGAAGGGACTTTTTTGCTGCCGAACGCTGTTTTTTCAATCATTTCCAAATTTTAATATAAATTAAAAAGTTAATGGCTTCTAAAGCTTCATGTAGTCAAATCTAATTTTGTTAAATCGTTTTAATAATAATTAGGGAAGGGCAGCAGGTGTTTTCCCCTAACGGTGAAAGTATTAATTTATCGAAATTTTTATTGACTATTTTAATGCTAAGAGACTATTTGTAAAAATGTAATCATATCGAGAGGAATTAAGAAACTTTTAGCGCTTGTAAATGTGGCTTCTTTCTTACGTCTATTGAAATCGATAACGAATTAAGAATAATCCCTTTGAATGCAATTGTCGGTGTTCAACTGTGTTATTTTCCTAGTTCTAATCGAATGAAAAATCCGTTGTATGAAAATAAGTTGTTTAGTTGAGAGCGATTTTTGAAAGGTGAACTCATAAAATCCTCACTAATGTAAAAATTTTTTCGACTTGTACGATGAACCCATCTTGAACACGTTATTATCTTATTATAACAATACCTATCAAAATACAACTATCGACAATAAAATAGCGCTGTCGAAAGTTGTTCATTCTTTCCCGTTTTAAGGAGTTATAATTTTGTCTTTATTTTATTTGGTTTGTTCTTTCAATTTGATTGAGAAACGAAAGAATATAAAGATAAAAACAAAAACCTACTAGGCCACTGAATAAAACTTCTTTCTATCGGCTGAAGACAAAATTTCACTTTCTCATTGTAGTCCAATTGCTAACATTTTTCTGCAATTAGTACTAAACGAAGTAATAAATTTTAAACTAGAGTACAACTTAATTGCTCAATTCTGCATATATAGCATCACATACAGAAGATAAATTAGAAACAAATAAAAGATTCCCCAGGTTGAGAATGGCGTTTTGATGTATTTTTTAATGAGAAAATATTTCATTGGGGAGTTTTTTATGATGTAGGTTTAGTATTTTTTTCATATCATATTTTGCTTCAAAATTTGTTAAATGCTTTTGTTTTAAATAAATCGAATGTTCTATACAGTAGTTTATGATTCAATTACATATTTAGTTATTCACTTTGGCGTGTAAAAAGCTTAATTTCACTATTTCGTGCTATGTATTTCATAAAAATGATGTGATTTTGTAACGCATCGTAATAACAGCAAAGTTTCAATTGAATCACACGGAAATCCAGCTTAAACTAAAAATTAATGATTTTCCGGGCAAGCATTTTTTCCATCATTTAGTGAATTATGTACTTTGAAATTAATTACTTATTAGTTATTATTAATATTAGTTAGCATTCCAATCAGCATTGGCAATATGTATCTAGTTTTTCATTAGTCTGTTCAAAGAGTGAAGGGCATAATTCTTGTTTACCATAATGGCTACTTTGTTATTTTAAATCAAATTGCATATATAGCAAAATTAACAAGTCCATCCAATTTGTTATGTTTAGTATTAATTTTCTTGTCCGTAAGAACCTTATTTCATTTAATAAAATCATCGCCTTCGTCACTGGCTAATTTCTCGATTTTTTGTAATTCTACGAAAAGTTTCTGTTAACTGAAAATAAGTTGTTTTCACTTGTTATCAACAAAATATTTTAAGAATTCCGAACCTAGAGCACATTTAAAACAATAATAGAACTGTGGAAAATAATAAATATGGAAATTTGTACTTATTATTTAAATCATAAATTGTAAAATTTGTATTTTCGCGTGAAGAAAATTACGGAACTTTTATATTTTTCGTTTAAGGATTAATTTTATTCGGAAAATTGAAAATGGAACAATTTTCCAAAAGAGATTGTAGTCTGCTGAAAATTTGTTTCCTCTTCTTATTAAAAAACAATATTTGAGTTAGATTTGATATCCCTAAGGGCCAATTTTTCATTCTTGAGATAAATTTAGTCATCAAATAAAGTTGTCTCATTAATTAGCTTGGCTGTGATTTCGAATAGTTTTTCTTTATTTATTTGTTACTATTTAAACGAAAAAGTTCACAAATAAATTGGAAAATAATTTGTCCTCACAGCTAAGTAAATGTTCTATTTGAAGAATGAAGTTGTCAGTCTTTTGAAAAATCGGCCCCAAATATCGTCACTAAACGAAAAATGATTAAAAGTTATTTATTGGCATCCTAACTTTTTGCAGTAGATATAATTATTATTAAATTTTACAAAATTCTATTTGGTTGAACATTGATAACGATCTCCTTCGCTTTGAGTACGTCTTTAAACAAAACAAAAAAAAAAAAAACATGTAGTATTAATAGCCACCAGATTAACATGTGAACTGTTTTAAAACTCAATTATTTTAGAACAAGTTGAATTTTCTCATAATATTAATTCTTTGTCCAAAAAACCAATAAAAATGTATTTTCGTAAAGCAAATAAGAGCATAACAAGAAATATGTATATAACGCAGCAAAACAAAACGATTTAAGTAGAATATCTAGCAAACGATGGCATGAAAAAATATCCAAATTATATATACATACATATATAAAAAAACAAAAACATGTCGCGGTGCGTCAATGCGACTATATTGAGAAATTTAAAGCTGTAAGTAAGCAAGAAGAGTAAAAGTGAAAATATATCGAAAATATTAATGTAAATTGTTGCTTAGATGGATTCTAGAGTAAGTTTTGTTTTTGACTACTTTCTGTTGAATTTATTCTACAGCTGACCGCATTAAACCGATGATTGTTTTATTACACGACCAATTTTCACGTAGTGCACTTTAAGGCAGAGATTTAAAACCATCCTAGTTCCTGCAATAGAGATTATTTCATTTTTGGACGAACGTATTATATCGTTTTAGAGCCGAAATTAAGTTAAGCATCCGTGAAGTGTTTGTTTTCATGCTTAACACAAAAATGTCTGAATTTTAGAATTTCTTTTTGAATAAATCCATTTTTGAAAAACGTAATGCATTTTTGATTTTATCGGTAGATTTATATATTTTACTACTCTTACTATTTATTATGTATTTCACTATTTTGGTTTTGCTATTTATTACAGTTAATTTATCAGTGAACTGTTAGGAAACTGGAAGAGTTTCAAAAATAATTCATTCAGCGATCGTTTACCAAATTCACTACAATATGTAGTGCAGTAACTTCATAGGTTATTTTAACCATCCAAAGTAATTTGGTCTAAAACTTTTTACGTGATAAAGATCATTATTTGAATGTAAGTGTACATGGGAAAACAAATTTAACTGAGAAAAATTATACACGGTACTACCAAAAACAATTGGTATTTGAAGTACTTATGTTTCTTATTAAATTAATATTGTCCTGTTTTAATTTTGTAGAAGACGTTTTGATGAATATTATTTTGCTATAAAAACTGGATATAGGCTGCACTGGTAGAAGGTCCGTATGAAGTTTGCTATAAATTCTTTATTAAATTGAAAAATTTTATTTTAACAAAGAACGCTTATCGGCGGTCTCATATTTTTAGATTTTTCAGCATTTCACGGAATATAAATAAGACGTTTAAAAATATTGAAATATGATATTTTCTGCCTTAGACTTGCTAGTTCTAAAAGGAAATCTCAGTTCCCAGACTAAGAATTATGAAATCCAGCGTAAAAGCATTCCTCTAAAATAGCTCGACGAATATTTTTGGTAGTGGATTATATTCCACTTGTTTAGAAAACCATAATTTTTACTGCATGGTAAATGCGTTTTTTCTTTAAGCATAAGAGTTCAAATGCAACAATTTCAGCGATACATTTAAATGAAGTTCAAACGTAACCGAATCGAATTCGACGTTAACCAAATTCAAAACAGCATCAACTTTCATCATCCAATAGATTTCTTCGTCATAAAATAATCAACTTGGCTCTGATTTAATGATGATTTAGTTTTTAATTTATTTGTTAACATTTAAGTAAAATAAAAATAATTTTTCGTTTGATTTTTTATTTAAGGGATAAAGGTATTAGTCTATTGAAAAATGGACCCTAATTTAATTTTATTTAATATCTTCAATTTAAAAAAAAAAACAATCATAAAGTTCCGAAACAGAAAATACAACAATCAAAGCGATCAACAAAATGTTCAAATTCAGTAACAACATTCTGCTCGTTTTCTAAAATAATGACATTTTTCATGAAGTAATGTATTTTATCGGCTATAGGAAGAACTAAAATTTAATTTAATTAAGTTTGAATAAAATAAAATAAATTAAGTAGATACATAACTTTAACTGATTCGGCTCGCATGCAACCTGCTTAAAAAATTAAAACTGAAAATAAAGTTTTTTTCGTAAACCACTATACATGTGCTGATTAATATTTTGCAAACCTCAAAGGATCTTTCTTCATCTCATATCGAATATATAGTACTAGTTGGCCCGTGCGAACTGAGTGAGCTGTTTGCCCCGCCGTGTTTCCCAGCCGTGCACCGCGCTGAGCCAGCTGTTTACCCCGCCGCGCTTTCCAACCGTACGCAGCGCTTCTGTAGACGGTGACGAACAATTCCAAATGGCGGTGACCGTGCGCATAGTGTGCCAATCATGATTTTTTAATTCGAGTTTATTTGATTACCAAGCAATAATTAGGGAATTATAATGCGATTCGGTGAAGAAGGGTGATGTGACGAATCCAAATATACCCCATATGTAGGTTTGGCGTGCAGCAGGACCTTATATTTGGTACCAAACTGATCGGGGCCCTTAGCGGAATAATATATGAAGGATAACCATCCAAGAATATTAACTTAAAATATTAGAACTAAATTTAAAATATTTGTTCTTAAAACGCTTTTTTCAAAGCAGTATTTGCGTACACGATAAAAAGCCTAGTAATAAACCGATTGAAGTAGTATTTTTTTAGCTTCTTTTTTATTATTGGTATCTTTTTATATTTTCTATTAGATTTTTAGTTTAGTAAACTCATAAAACATTTCAGCTGTACGGTGTGCACCTACAACAGAATCTAAAATGTTCGCTTTATGTTTAAACAAAATAATGTTATTCTTTTTAATTTTGTTCTAAGGAAAGATAACAAATAAATTTCTTCTAGAATTTGGAAATGATTTATTTTAATTATTCTTATCTTTCATCTGATAAGACGGGTTCCCGCCTTAAGCCCAAAATGTGCTTCATCTCTTCTCATTTTCGAGATAATGGAAGTGTTATTTTAACTTACACTTCTTATTTTCATCAACAATGAAAATACATAGGTTGATTGCTTTGAAAAATATTATAGTGAAACGCTCGGAGTAAGGTGAACAGAAAATTTACAAGATGATTTTTAAAAACGTCGGATACAAAGATTCGTATAAAGTTTTTTGATGCAGATTACCCCGAGGAACTTTATGGTACGAAGCAAATTAGTCTCAGCTGGGGTAACCTGTGTAGAAATAGTACACGTGATTTCGGAAACCTAAGGATAAGGATTTATAACTCAAAGTGCGAGCAACTATCAAAATTTTTATTACATTCATTTTTTTACGAATAATCAATATCTCAGACTATTTCACAGCATCTTGAATATGCTGCTGTTTGTGGGTGCCGTCACAAAACGGTCGATGTTTTGTTTGCTTGCAGTTACAAAGCCAGTAAGTGCCCGATTTTTCTACAGCGAACCGAATAGGTCTTAACTTAATTTTGAGAAACTCATTTTTGTGCGTGCCGTCGCAAAGTGGCTGGTTTTTGGACTTCCCGCATAGGCACCAGGAATACTTTTTCCCTAACATAAAAAATTTGAGAAACTCGTTCCCTATAGTCTTTTAATGTGTAAAATTCACCTCCTTCAAGTTCTATTTTAAAAGGCTTCTTGTCGTGGATAGCACCGTTTTCAGGTTGGAACTGGGCGGTCGTCACTTCTTCCAAAATGTTTTTCGGAATGCCTTTACTGCTGTAACCGGCATAGATTTGAGGGGATTTCTGAAAAGACATCATAAATTCAAGGAAATTGCTTTTTTTGTATAACGTGCAAGTCTTCAATTAGTGCTTTCATGCATAAGCCGCCGATTTATGCAAGGTAATTACGCAATATACACATATAAATTTACGCTTAGTTACCTTCACGCTAGAAGCGAGACATTTTATGTTTCGAGCCACTGTGAACATTTTAAGTTTGACTTAAAAGTAAAAGTTAAAAGCAACAGCAGACAGGAAGGAAATCGAAGAACTGTCAGGCTAACAGCTGTTCACATGTCAATATAAAGACATTTGTAAGGATTTGTGTTATCATATTTAAGAGAGAGATGGCGCATGCATGGGTTTTAATTTCCTCTAACTTCTCCATAGAACCAAAACTTTACGATTTGAAATTGACGACCGTTTTTCAATAAAAATATTTAAAAAATTAAAATAAATGTACGATTGCTTACATATACACTAAAAGCACAAAATAATACACTTCTTATTTTTTATTATAAAAATCTGATTTTCAACTTTCTGTAACTTGGTTAATAAAATGGGTAGTTAGCAATCTTATTTATTTCAAATTAAAAGTTGAAGTTGCATGCGAAAAATCAGGAAATGCACCAACTTCTCAAGCGCTAATTTAACGCGCCAAGATGTGTACATCTTATCTTCCTTCGGCATCAAAAACGTCAGCTCTTTACGATCAAATTTGCCATGGGACATATCTCGATTCGATGGGGTGGAAGGAAGTTATGATCATATCATAATTATGATCAATACTTTGAATAGTTTTATATATCCTCCTATACGAACTAAAAGTTATAATAACAATTTTGTTTGTTTTCAAATTTGTCATTTCCAAGGCTAACAAAATTAGCTATTTTATTTCCTTCTTGAATTGAAATTATTTGCATGCTTTTAAAATAGCTGGCCAGAAAAAATTGCGAATAGAGAAAGATAAGCTTTGTGGTATGACGTAGGATTCGGGAGATAAATGAGTCAGTGGTAATTCCTATTATTTTACATCTTCTTTTTTGCCCCGAAATAATCAGCTTTATTTAAAAACGCAAAAAGTGAAATATATCGATAAGAGTTCAGAGTATTTTCCCAAGAATTTAACACACGATTTAGTTTTGAAATTAAAATTGCTGATAATTCTGTTAAATGAGTATTTGCATTTTTTATTTTTTTATTTACTTTTTAATCATAAAGAATTGTGCAATTTTTTAGAGCTTTTGCGAAATGAATTCGTCGCTTCAGTCTTAAAATCCCCATATTTTTTGTCTTGATACATTTTTAATGATTTTCTCTTTAGAAAAATGGTTCTCTCGTTTTTGCATGATTTATTTTTTCATGAGGCAGACTGAGGTTTTAATAAAAGACTGCGTATTATTATGGGATATAGATTTTAATAAATTTTATTTAAATTTTTTAGGGTAAACACATATCAATGATAGTATCTTGTATCGTCCATCCATAGTTTTTTCGAAGTAAATATCAACCATGAAAACATCGCAGACCAAACGGGTTTAACATAAGGCGCCTCATTTCTTCTTTCATTTTCTCGTGATGATAAAGCGCTTCTTTCGAGATTATAGGATAGTTTGTAGTACTAACAGCTTCTTCGAGAATAGGCTTTTCTTCTTCAACTTTAGTTACATCTATGTGTACAGGCTCTTCAGGCAGTCTTCAAAATAAATGAAATAAAAAAGTAAATTATTTGGATATATGTATGAAGATAAATACTTACACTTCGTTTTCAATTTCTCTTATATTTCTCGAAATGGTAAAAGGAAAGGCGAGGCTAATTGTTAACAGAGTACACAACGTAAACATTATTTTAATTTGCATCTTCAATTATCTGTCTGATGCTTTTCTACGAAAAATTGCGTTTGTGGCTGAATCTTTAGCCAAACTGTTTTGATTGTTCCAGTACAAGTCTTTGCAATTAATAAAAATTTGAGTTTAATTTGATTTATAAGTGGGGCGAATTTAAAAGAATGTTATCAATATATCAATTTATCAATAAAAGTATGTATTTAAAAAAATTTAAAATAAATGTACATATGAGTGCTTACATACATATTATACATATGTATATGTATTTTATAAACAAACTTAAGATGCTTTTTTGACATGATCAAAAGGTTTCATATTTATTTCAAAAAAATATAATATACATAAATATGTTTAAACTTTATTTTGGAATTTTATGTCCTTCAAATTAAAAGGTGTTCTCATTCTTAGATGTCACGAATATAAATTGTTTTTACTGATGTTATGTTTTCCCGTGGTTTCCCAAATACAGAACACTACTCTTTTCTTTGTTTCTCCTACTTTATTGTTCGGAAGATATATTTTAACAATTCTTTCTTGGGACCACGGACGATGCCTTCCAATAATTCGAAGTTACTTTTCTAGTTGTACTTTTCGACCGCGACCGGACTTTTGGGGGGAACTCACTGTTCCGCTGCAACTCAACGACTACACTTTCACTTGCCGATCAAAAGTAAGTTTCACTCTCTTCGCCTGTCTCGCAGCAACTGCCCTTTACTTTTCGATCAAAAGTAAAGTTCACTGCCGGCCACCGTGGGAATTGCGCTGAGGGCGCACTTCCCATCGATCGATCGGTCACTGCCACCGGCCACTTTGGGGAATTGCGCTGAGGGCGCGCTTCCCATCGATCGATCGGTGACCCCGTTGACTCGGCGCATTCTCGCCCGGGCGAGCCGAAATCCGATCAATCGTCCGGCTTTGTTTTTGTTTTCTGCCGGCTAAGGGTTTTTGTTACCCAGCGGTTCTTTGTTCGTATTTATTGCCGGCTAAGGGGTTTTGGTTGCCTAGCGGTACTTATCGTTACATTTTAAATATAATCGATTTTTATCGATATGTACCGCTACGCAACATTCCTTCCCCCTGTGAAAAAGAGAGTCATTCTTTGAAGAGGAATGACTCTCGAGATGATTTTAAAATATCGGCGGGCATCATCCGTGATTTACAACGTTTTTGGGTCTTATGCTTATAACTACTTTACAATAAAGGGGTGCTTTACTTCTTCTTATAATCTATCTGTTTTCCCTATTATAAAAAATTTTTCTTCTTATTTTAGTTTCTTGCACTAAAAAAATTTTTTTTCTTTGAATTGTCTTAAAAATATTTTTGACACTATCTTCTTTTTTATTCTACTCTACATACTTTTTCCAAATCACTTCTTGGCATTACACTACGAAATGCCCTTGAGATAAACGTCTCAATTGCTTGTGACCCCTTTGTGCTGGGGTTTTTTTTTTTTTTTTTTTTTACAAGCGGTATTACCTAAGAATCACAATAAAAGTGTCCATATGTAAACAATTACTTTCCTCTAGGAGAGGTTTGTTTTTTGCTTAGATTAGCCCTATCCAATTTCGTGGTAATTCCAGTCTGTCTGTGGCGGGGTTTTTTTTTTTTTTTTTGAGAATGCTGGCGTTGCATTTTTTATCCTGTAGGTCGAGTGGCTTGACCTAAGTGCAGGCTCTGTCGTGGAAATTATTTTCATTGTCTCTTCGAGTTCGCGATGGATAAGATCGTTTTGTCACCCGCTTTGGAGATTGTCACGCCCGCCTTCCATGCTGATTACATGGAGGTGGTGGAGGTCTCCTAACGGGCGCCGAATTCCTCCGGGCATATACGAGACGCGGCCCGCTAGCAGTGTCTGTTTGTTTTTTTTTTGAGTGCGAAGATTTTGGGTGTTTTCAAGAAAAATTGTGTTTTCTTCAAAAAGTAAAATAAATTGTTTATTTTTGTGTACTTCTGCTGTTACTGTTTTTTTTTGTGTTTTGAGGGGGTTGTGGTTATACTTGTTGTTTCCGGTTGTTTGTTTTTGTTGTTGTTTTTTTAAAAAAAACTGGGGGACGGCGGAGCCGATCCCCGTGCCTACTCTACTCTAAGTAGGGTTTCAGGCGATTGTTGTGTACCGTTTTTAATTTTCTACCCATGCGTATCGTGCTGTTCACGGATGACGGGGTAGCGGTTACCAGGTAAGGTCCTACCCATAATTCTGAGAGTTTGTGCTTTCTGCTTTCACTCTTCAGGAGGACCTTATCCCCTACGTGAATAGTTAGGGGTTTAGCGTCTTTGTCATAGTACTCTTTTGATCTTCTCTTGCTAGCCAATATATTCTTTCTTGCTATTGCATAAGACTTTTGCAATTTATAGCGGAGCATATGGTAATAGCTCTCGTGATTATATATTGGCTCAGGGTCCCTTTTGAGATTGGAGGGGACGTCTGCTGTGAAGCCGAATAGGCAGTCCATAGGGGTTAATTTCGTCCCTTCGTGTGTACTGTTGTTGTACACAAAGGCTGCCGTGCGTAGATACTGATCCCAACTTTGGGGATTCTCATCTACAATAGTTCGCAAATATTCTATTAGTGGTCTATGGGCTCGTTCGAGCGCGCCATTAGACTGTGGGTGGTATGCTGAAGTTTGCAGCTTCTTCACCCGAAGTAATTTGCATATTTGCTTGAAGAGGTCGCTTAAGAAATTAGTACCTTGATCGGTAACTATTCTTTTGGGGATGCGATAGCGCGTGACGATTTCGTCGAAGAAAATTTGCGCTACTGTTAAAGCCTCTGCATTTGGCATTGCATACCAGTCCACAAATTTGGTCAGGTTATCCTGGAAGGTTAGGATATATTTATTTCCTGACGTGGACTCTTCCAGTGGCCCAACTATATCGAGGTATACCTTGTCGAAAGGTTGCTCGGCTATGTCGGTAATAACCATGGGCATCTTGTATTGGGGGGAAGATTTCAGTTTCTGGCACTTTGGGCACTTTTTGATATAATTTTTTATATCGCGCAACATGTGCCTCCATCGAAACTTGCGTTTAATCTTCTTATATGTTTTAATCACGCCCTGATGGCCTCCGAATGCGGAATCATGATAATCATGTAAAATGATTTTGATTTCCTCGGGGCTCGAAATGATTTCAGGGGTAGTGCGTGATTCTGGCGCTGGAGAGTTTTCTGTCTCTTTCGCAGGCTTAGCACGCTTTTCCTCTCGATCAAGATTTGATTCTTGAATCGGTTTCTTCGCCTGTGGCTCCTCTCGTGTATCTGGGATGGCCTCGGCACCGTTTTCTTGGGCTTTCTTTTTCTGAGCCCTTGTAATTGCGCTTATCTTGATATCGGGGCTGTGTTCCTCCGTATCAGAGTCCATGGAGTGGTGGACTTGGGCTTTTACCGTTAAGGTTGGGCCAATCTGGTCTTCTTTATCTTCCCGAGGGATGCGACTTAAGGCATCCGCATTTGTGTTATACTTTCCGGGCTTGTACTCGATAGAGTAGTCATACTCGGAAAGTTTGTGGTGAAATCTCACCAAACGGGAAGTGGGGTCTTTCACATTGAAAACTCCCTTTAGGGGCTTGTGGTCCGTATAGACCGTAAATCGTCTACCTTGGAGGTAGCATCTGAAATTTCTCGTCGCCCAAACAATGGCCAATAACTCTTTTTCAATTGTAGAGTAATTGCGCTCTGCCTTGTTTAAAGTGCGACTAGCATATGCTATGGGCTGATCTTTTCCTACTTCTCCTTGAGAGAGGACAGCACCTATAGCTTCGTTACTTGCGTCCGTAGTGAGATTAAATGGTTTGTTAAAATCGGGATAAATTAAAAGAGGGGGGGAGACCAGTGATTTCTTAATGCTCTCGAATGCTTCCTGGCATTTTTCTGTCCAGTTAAATTTGACATCTTTTCGGAGCAAATTGGTAATAGGTCTCACTATTCTTGAAAAATCGGGGATAAATTTACGATAATAATTGGCAAGTCCTAGGAAAGATTGGACTTGCCTAACAGTTCGTGGAACTGGAAAAGCCTGGACGCAAGCTGTTTTGCTAGGGTCGGGTAGTGCCCCTTTACTTGAGCATTTGTGTCCCAAGTAGACTACCTCTTTTCGGAGAAATTGGCATTTCTCCGGCTGTAATTTTAGGTTGTTCTCTCGCAACCTATTGAAGACCTTGCGCAACTTAGAGTTGTGATCTTCTAAGTTTTTACCGTAGATGACGATGTCATCCAGATACACGAAACATTCCAGTCCTTGTAAGCCTGTGAGAATATAATTCATCAGGCGCTGGAATGTGGCGGGGGCTCCTTTGAGCCCGAATGGCATACGTTTGAATTCGTAATGCCCATAACTTGTGCTAAACGCCGTCTTTGGGCGGTCTTTTGGGTCGACTAGCACTTGATGATAGCCACTAGCCAGATCGAGGGTAGTAAAATACCTTGAGTGACCTAATTGGTCAAGAATATCTTCGATCCGGGGGAGGGGAAAAGCGTCGCCTATCGTTTTTTCGTTTAATTTACGAAAATCTACGACTACTCTCCATTTTTTCTCGCCATTTGGTCCCGCCTTTTTGGGGACTACTAATAATGGGGAATTCCAAGGACTTTTGCTTGGCTGTACTATTTCGTTCTCGAGCATATCTTTTAACTGCTCGTTGATTACGTGACGCTGAGTCTCCGGTAACCTGTACATTTTTTGATTAATGGGTGCTTGATCTTGCACCACTGGAATCGGATGGGTGATAGCATTTGTATGCGTTAGGTAGTCACCCTTTAGGTGGAATATGTCGTGATATTCCTGACATATTTCCGAAATTTCTGCCTTTTCTTGGCTATTTAAAATTGGGCTCAGATTGAGTTCTTGCTCTAACCTGGCCTTGCGTTCCTTTTCCGCATTATTTGAATAGTGATCCGCCTGTGGGGATCTGACATGGGTTAACTTGGCTGTTTGGTCGCCTGCACCGTGTATTATTTTCCTTGGGCCTTGGCCAGCATTCGCATATCTGCTGGCTTTATTCCCGTCGAATTGTTGCTTGAAACTTTTTGAGCTCTTGGCCCTAATTTCGCTAGCGCTGTGGCTGCTTTTTCCTATTGCGGGGCTCTTTGGCCGATCTTTGCTAGCGCTGTGACTGCTTTTGTTTACATTTGGGCTCTGTGGCCTGCTGCTGCTAGCGCTGTGGCTGCTTTTTCCTATTGTGGGGCTCTTTGGCCGATCTTTGCTAGCGCTGTGACTGCTTTTGTTTACATTTGGGCTCTGTGGCCTGCTACTGCTAGCGCTGTGGCTGCTTATCTTTGTTATGGGGCTCTTTGGCCGTATTTCGTCGGTTTTTTGACCGCGTTTATTTACCTTTTGGCTCTGTGGCCTGTTGTCGCGAGCGCTGTGGCTGCTTTTATTTGAAGTGGGAATATTGTTTAACCCAAGTAAGTTTAGGTTTATTTTCCCTTGAGACCCTTCTTGGGCAAACTCCTTTTGGTTACCCTTGCTGGGGTTTACTGGCGCTAGAGTATAATTTTTTGCTGGCTCCAGATGCAAATTTAAGTCATTCAGGGCAATTGGGGAATTGGTCGCATTGAGAATTCCAATAGACACTTCATTTTGATTAGAGGCTACGATACTGTTAGCCAAGAAGACTCCCGCATCTATCTCTTGCGATAGGCAGAGCATTTCCTCTGGCAACAGCAAAGGGACCTTAGCCACCATCTGCGATCGTGCAGGTACACATATAGGCTCGTTCAGAGCTATTATATGTCGCCTGATTTCGCCGATCGGGGGTGTATTCGCTGAGGTTTCCCTACTGTTTCCCCGTGGTTTATTTACCACTTGGCAACCAGCTCCCGCATTTGGGGATGCCTCGATAACATGGCAGGTGGACAGCTTAACCCCTTCGGATTCCGTCTCTTCCGCATGTATATCTGTTTCGGTTGTCTTTTGGGAACAGTCGTTTTTCGTATCCAATACAATTGGTAACGAAAATTCCTCTAAATTGATTTCCGTTCGAGGAAATCGAAGTTTTCTACTGGGGCCCTCAATGTGGCAATTTTCTGCAAGAAAATCGTTCCCCAACAATCCTTCATGGGACAAATCTGCGTTGTCCTCGATCACTTGGAAAGTGCAGGGGATTCTAGTCTCCCTCTCGTCGGGGAGTTGTTGGACAATAGTCCCCTGACAGCTTCCCAAGGTATGGCCTTTGCCAAATGGAGTTTGCAGGGTGTAAGTCTTCCCGGTGTTAATATACTCGAGAGACTTTAAAGCTTGTTTTTTGATTAAGCTTATCTCAGCGCCCGTATCCACTACTAGTGGGGTCTTTTTATTTCGACCGATATCTAGGGGCAGCTCCACTACGGGAGTACTAGGTTTGGGCTGCTGAGTGTACCCTGAATTTTGATTGTTATTGTTTAGAGTCGAGTCGGGGATTTCGGGCTCGACTGAGCGGCGTTTCCCGAACTCTTTGAATCCCACCTGCGTTTATGTTCGCAAGTGTCGATGGTGTGGCCTTGTCGGCCACAGAAATCGCAACTTTGCCTAACATTATAGGCTCGTCGCGTTTGGGAACCATTCGCCTCATTATTTCGAGGGGGGGCTTGATTATAAGCCCTATTTTGGTTCCCGTTTCGTGGATTTGACGGAAAACTATTCGCGCTACCCTGTTGGCCGGTCGTTGACCTTCGGGTCTCGTTTTTGCTACGACACTCAATCGTGTCGTGCCCATATGCTCGGCAATGTTCACAAGAGGGAGTGTTTTTCCTCTTAAGGCATTCCGCATATGTATGCCCTTTTTTCTTGCAGAAGCTGCAAGTGATTTTTGCCGCGATTTCCCTTTGTGAATTAGGGAATTTTGTCACTGCGGTTGTCGGGTTAATTGCCGCTGGCGCGGCTGTGGGTGCACTTCGTGGCGCGGGGACTGGCGGGGTGCCCGGATTTGGCGCGAGCGCGTATCCGGGTACATTCGGATACCCTGCGGTCTGATTATTCAGACTCAAGTTAGGCTGCTGTGCCTGTAAATAGGGAGAGCCTTGTTGCAGTCTCTCCATATCTAGAGCCTTAACGATAACTTGCTCCAGTGTTCCCTCGGTCAATGTCAAAAGGTATTGACACAAATGGGGATTACTTGTCCCACTACGCAAGGCACTTACTGCGAAATCTTCTAGTTGTGGTTTCACAGTAGTCGCTACCTGGGCGCCGTATTTTTTCTCGGCCGCTTCATTACACAGGGCTAAGGCCTGCTTAATTCTTGCCGTGAAGGCGTTGAGGCTCTCCAGGGGGTATTGCCGAATAGTTATCAGCTTGTTCACCAGCTCCTGGTAAGTCTCTCGGGGGAGGTACGCCCGATTTAGGCGATCCTCAAAGTCGCGAAAACTCACCGGGGGTTCCGCGATAAACAACTGATAGGCGGCACCTCGCAGGCGGGTGAGCAAGATTCGAGGGAATAATTCTTTTTCCTCCTCAGTGAGGCAATTTTCCACTTGATGGCAACAACCCAAGAAAGTCTGGAGCTCTTGGCTCAAATGGGGGCTAGTTTCGCCCGAGAAAAGGGGTACGATCTGGGTCGTATATTTGATTACTTTCCCGT
Organism: Eutolmus rufibarbis; assembly: GCA_963920795.1. NCBI lineage: Eukaryota > Metazoa > Arthropoda > Insecta > Diptera > Asilidae > Eutolmus > Eutolmus rufibarbis. Next base: position 36,122,185 of record OY987205.1, read on the forward strand.
GATCAGCCATCTTCAGAACCTGCTCTTGGTTACTTTTCGCGGGATTTACCGGAGACGACACCCTTTGATCAAATTTAGGGCTCCTGAACGATTCGTCAATCGATTCCGCGAAAGATGCGCTTAACCACCCGGACAGACCGTGAATTATCGACTCTAGTTCGCTAGCACTTTCACTTTTCACACTTAAATCTATAGCACCCGACTTATCTAATAAGCTGAAAGGCTGCGAGCGTTCTTTAAATTTTCTAATTTCTTCTCGGAATTCCTCCGAGTCTTTTTTCGCTTTTAAAATCCGAGCTTCTCTCTGCTCGCTTGTTTCTTCAAATTTTTTAGTTATAATATCAAAATGCCGATTGCTAAATCCGGCTTCTGACGCTCGCACTCTTTCTAGCAGAAACTTTAAATGATAATCTAGACTTACGGGTAAGGAACGGGGGATTACAGTTCCGCTCCTGAGCCTGAGTCCTGGGTGATGTGGTGTTTCAGGTGGTGTGGAGGTGCTGGGTTGCTCCCTCGATGACGATGCTGACGCGCTGAGGTGCTCCCTCGATGGTTGAGTCGCTGCGTTGGGATGCTCCCTCGAGGCTGATGATGAAGTGCCGGGCTGGTCCCTCGCTGTTGGGGTTGCAGTGGTTTCCCGCGGCGGTTGGGTGTCTTCCTCCTCGGCTGGGATGTCGGCGGGTGAGTCCTCGCCTGACATTCACTTCCTTTTGGGGTGATCACTTGTTAGTCCCTCGTTGGTGCCTTTTTGCACAACAGGGAATCTGCGGGGAGATCGCTTGTTCGCCTGGAACAGCGGCGACTACAGTTGTTCTCCCTTTAATTCGGGGTAATTGCTTGCTCGCCTGGAGCAGAGGCAACTAAAGATGGATACCCCGGAGCGTTGGAGTTCTTTCTTATGGAAAAGTCTGTGCCCCTGAAGCTAGATTTCACTTCAGGTTATGGGTAGAAACATAGAAATGTTTTACCCTGCACTAAAACACTTTTGGGTACTCTTTGTTCGGTGATTAAGGTTTTTCAAGCGCTTATGGTTTTTTATTACGATAAAAACCGGGCTTCCTTAATCCTACCGGCTGCGCCAATTGTTATGTTTTCCCGTGGTTTCCCAAATACAGAACACTACTCTTTTCTTTGTTTCTCCTACTTTATTGTTCGGAAGATATATTTTAACAATTCTTTCTTGGGACCACGGACGATGCCTTCCAATAATTCGAAGTTACTTTTCTAGTTGTACTTTTCGACCGCGACCGGACTTTTGGGGGGAACTCACTGTTCCGCTGCAACTCAACGACTACACTTTCACTTGCCGATCAAAAGTAAGTTTCACTCTCTTCGCCTGTCTCGCAGCAACTGCCCTTTACTTTTCGATCAAAAGTAAAGTTCACTGCCGGCCACCGTGGGAATTGCGCTGAGGGCGCACTTCCCATCGATCGATCGGTCACTGCCACCGGCCACTTTGGGGAATTGCGCTGAGGGCGCGCTTCCCATCGATCGATCGGTGACCCCGTTGACTCGGCGCATTCTCGCCCGGGCGAGCCGAAATCCGATCAATCGTCCGGCTTTGTTTTTGTTTTCTGCCGGCTAAGGGTTTTTGTTACCCAGCGGTTCTTTGTTCGTATTTATTGCCGGCTAAGGGGTTTTGGTTGCCTAGCGGTACTTATCGTTACATTTTAAATATAATCGATTTTTATCGATATGTACCGCTACGCAACACTGATTACATTGGATGAGAAGATATATTTAAAATAAAGACAAAATTTTGGTGAAGGATTTCTGTTACACAAACAAAGTTTGCATATCATTTACATACATACCAGCTTCTCAATAATAAAACTAAATATATCTAAATATATATCCAACTTTTTAAATGAACTAACAATTTTTGCAACTTTAGCTCCAACTATACCTATAAACTTTAATAACAACCATTTCAACCTAAAAGTATTATATAAATATAAGTAATTTTAATTTAATTACAATCCTGACGAAAAAAATTAAAGAAAATCGAATTTGTATATTATATTTTTGCTATTTATTTTATATACCAATATATAAAAAACTTTTGTCGAAAATTATTTATTTCACGAAATATTCGAAGAATAGTTTTGTATTTTCTTTTGGAAATACGTATTTTCCTATTAATTGTTAAGTTGAAGGAATTCCTGATTCTAAGCAATTTTTCAAAGACAATTCTAAAACAAAACAAATGTTCCGAGCCAATTTAATAAGTAATTTTGAATACAATGTTTTTAATCGAAGTACGTTTTATAAGTAAACCTAAATGTTTCTTTTAGGGAACGTTTAAGTTGGTTTTAAGTTTAAAGATGCAAATAGTTTTCAGGTGAAAATGGTATGTTCGAAGCTCCTTCTAACACTAGAACTACCATTAAAGGTACAGAAAATTCAATTTCTCAATAGTTAAGTCCGATTAGTTTATTCGTTATGTGAAATTGCCCATTAATTGAATTGACTGTAATATTATTAAATTAAATTTTAATTTCATTTACTGTAAATACGAATTTCCAAGGCTAATAAAATTGGTAATTTTATTTCCTTATATACATACATAGAATTTATTCGCATGCTTTTAAAACTAATGGCCCGAAAAATTTGGGAAGAGAGAAAGATAAGGTTTGTGGTATGACGTACAATTTGGGAGATAAATGAGTCAGTGGTAATTCCTATTAATTTACATCTTCTTTTTTGCCCCGAAATAATCAGCTTTATTTAAAAACGCAAAAAGTGAAATATATCGATAACAGTTCAGAGTATTTTCCCAAAAATTTAAACACGATTTAGTTTTGAAATTAAAATTTCTGATAATTCTGTTAAATGAGCGTTTGCTTTTGTTATTAGCTTTTTTTATTTACTTTTTAATCATAAAGAATTGAAATTATTTCGTCGATTCAGTCTTAAAATCTCCATATTTTTTGTATCGATACATTTTCCTTGACTTTCTTTTCAGAAAAATGTTTCTATCTTTTTTCCATGATTTATTTTTTCAGAGGCTACATTGAGTTTTCAATAAAATATTGCGTATTATGTATTATGAAAAATAAGTTTTATTAAAAGTTTTAGGATGAACACATATCGATGATATCTCGTATTATCCATCCATAGTTTCCTTGAAGTGAATATCAACATCCTCGATACGAGTTTAAAACATTGCGCCACTTTTCTTCGTTTACTATACTGTGGTAATAAAAAGCTCCTTTCACAATTACCGGCCGTTTTGTAGTAGTAACAGCTTCTACTAGGATAGGGTTTCCTTTTTCTACGTCAGTTACTTCTACGTGTACAGGCTCTTCTTCATGTGGAGGCAGGCTTCAAAATAAATAAATTACAAAAGTAAAACATTTCGATAGTCGAAGATAAAAACACTTACACATCCTTTCCAATTTCTCTTGTGTTTCTCGGAAAAGCGAGTCCAATAGTAAACAGAGCACACAAACTCAAAATTATTTTAATTAGCATCTTAAATTATTAATCTGATGCTTTTCTGCGAAGTATTGCGTTTGCGTCTGAAGTGTTCTTTCAGATAGGACGAACTGTTTTAGTTGCGTCTTCACAATTAATAAAAATATGAGTTTGATTTATAAGTGGGGCGAATTTAAAAGAATGTTATCAATATAGAGCTACATTGAGCTTGTATGTATTATAGGTTTGTTTCGATTATTTATTTCTCAATATTCCTCATTTAATCAATTTAGTCTGCAATCAAAAATAAAGAATAATTTGTAGGTATGCAGTAGAACAAGCGCTTAAAATATTTAATCCTCAAATTATCTTCAAGGCATTTTTCTACAGATTTTAGATGTTTGCAAATGCACGGAATTTAATTATGAAATTATCACAGTATATGACTGCCTGAAATTGGTTTTTATAGATTTAAGCTTTTTCTTTCTAAGCGCTGTTTTGTAAAGAATTAAGTAAAATTGCTATTCAGAGTTGAGTTGAGGTTATCACCTTTTGTGTACTTGACCAAAATTTGTTGTACTGGTTTGTGGTATATTTGTAGACGGTCTGGAGTTCTTGAGTTACCAGTTTTACAATGTAATAATGCAGCTAACGATCGCCTTAAAAATTAGCCCCAAATTATATTCATCTTATGTATTTAGCAGACTGTGTTTAAAATGATGATAATTATTAATTATTATGAATGCAGTTTAGAAAGAAAAATATGTCAGTATTCAAACATTTCACATATAGTTTCATAATTCTTCTGTGTTTTTTTCATAGCTTAATTATTATGATAAACGTAAACCATCTATCAGAACTTATTAATTCGGAAGAAGCAAAATCTAAAGATTTATTTTGGCTAATATAAAATATACTCACGTCTTTGTCGTTGGTAAAATGAAAAATATTTTTTCGATCACACGATTTAAAATCTGTTAAGATTTAAATTTGATTGATGCAATCTAAATAACGAAATTTAAGATATTTACGGTTCAGGTTAAATCAGAAATATTGTACGGGTCCAATTCTAATACTGGTATATCTTAAAAAACGTTGCTCTGTTTGTTTGCTTGTATTGAAAATAATATATTTTAAATGACATACATATTTTATTAGAGATGTTATATAATTTTAAAAGTTTATAAACTGTGTGAATAAAACTATTTCTTATAGTTATAACAAAACTGCATGCACTTAGATAGATGTAATAATAATTAATTACTTTGAGAGTTTAAAAGCAATAACCTTTTATTACTACTATTATTTTTGTTGTAAATATCATCCTAGCCGCCACTGACGAAACCCAAATTTGTCTTTATATGGCAGCAATAAAATTTCATTTTGTACCTTGAAATAATCATAAGAACGTGCTTTCACGCCAGCAGCAGAGTTTTCTTCATCAACAGGAACGGCTTTAACAAGTGTAGGCTTTTCTTCATTAACATTATTTGCTTTTACGTCTATATGCTGTTCCTCAGTTGGTGAAAGGCTTTAAAAATATTAAGTAAAATAAATAAAATATTTGTACAACAATTTACAAAGTTTTAAAAATACTTACGCTATTGGTTGTAATTCAATTTGTTTTGCATCTCTCGAAATGGTAAAGGCAAATCCGATAGCAAACAAAATAGACAAAATGAAAATTGTTTTTATTTGCATCTTGAGTTATCTATCTGATGGTGTTCTGTGAAAAGTTTCGTGCGTTTGAAATGTTTATATAGTCGAACTGATTTTATTGTTTTACGAGACTTTGCAATCAATAAAAATTCTTATTTGGTGCTCTTTTGAATGGCGAGAATTTAAAAGAATCTTATCAATGAAGTACTTAAGTTTAAACACGTATATGTATAATATATTCTTATGGTATGAGTATATTCAATTCATGTAGTTTGTAAATTTTTTGGTATTCAATTATTGTTCATTAAGGTTATGCTTGGTATACATATTTATATTTATTATCCTAAAATTTATATTCATAATTCACTGTCGTAATATTATTAGTTATATAGAGAGTTACTATATTCATATGTACATAAGTAAGTGCATAAATAAATTCTGTAAAATATGAAATTAAAGTAAGGGAAATACAATAGAACATATTCAAACATTATTTTAGTCTTTATCAGATTAAACAGCTTCTTAAACAATATGTATAACGAATGCAAATGTACTTTTTGGACGAATGAGGACAAGCTTTATTTATTCTACGATTTCACAATTTTTTGTTAAGGAAAATTTGTGTAAGGAACATAACTATCAACAAAATCGATTATGTGGTATTTTCAAAAGTATAAATGTAATAACCGTGAAAATCAGAGTCGTATCTGAATCCTTAAAAAAACCATAGCTTTTAGTCTAGACATATATTTATGATTTTTATGTCAACCGATCCAAAGATCAATGTGTACGACGACTGACGAATGTGGAGAAATAAAAATAACAAAATAAACAGATCGTAAATAAAAGAGACTCTAGTTAAATCCAGTGAATGAGAAATTATTTTATAAGTTTATACATATGCAATGTATGGGTGGGTATATGCATGAATGCTTCGAACTCAATATTTAAATATTTCGTGTATTTTGTTTAATCTCTTGTTATCAGTTTTAGTATTCAAGAAAATATTTTGTCTCACGTTGATAACGCTCTTGAACATTTGTAATATAAATAGAGTTTAGATCTAACAGACATCAGAACATATTTACAATCGGAAGAAGCAAAATCTTAAGACTGCTATTACTTACTTCTATTCATCGCAATGAAATTTCAATTATTTTTTGTATTTGCGCTTTTATTGGCTCTGGTCTTTGCCAATCCAATCAGTGAGGAGGATTTCGAAGTTGACGCGTAAATATCTAATTACAGCTTCTATCAGTAAATTTTTTAATTAAATTTATTACTTTATTAGTCCGGAGGTGGAACCTGAAGACCCTACCACGACACGGTATCATCGATTGCAAAATATACGAGGATTCATAAGAATTGGATAGTTATAATAAAATACTTAAGACTGATGATATTGTTAATATTTAATAAGTGTAATTATGTAAGACGAAGTGTTGCGACAATTTAGTGCGTTATGCCTTCATATAAAGGTGGTTTTGTGTTATTTAAGCAAATTTGAGGTTTGGACAAATAAATTTTCGACACGATCCTTAAATGTGAAATTATTGAATTTTTATTGTATACCTTTCCCGATAGTGGATACATATAATGCACTTTTGGACTATTTTTTGCATTAAAAAAAAACCTGCAATTAATAGTGAAAGTCATGGTTTAAAAGACTTTTGTGTGTGAAAATAGGAGCCAAAAGATTAGTAGGCATTTATGTAACACGTTCATTACAAAATCTCGAACAGTAATAATAATATGCACATTTTTAGATACTTGGCACTTCAGTAATGCTTTATTAGAAATGGGTGATGATAGCATGTTTTTTTAAATGACTTCTTTATGAACTTGCCGACGTACCTATGTAACATATTGCATATCTACTGAATTGAGATCAGTGTCTAAACGTTTGATTTGATCATGTAAATTCAATCTTGAGACTATCTTATCACATACATATGTTTATTACAGATTGGACCTTCGGGAGTTTGACCTAACGATAGATAATTTTCATGACTTTAATTTTATAATTATATTAATTATACTAATTAGTACATGGTAAACTTTATAACTTGCATTATAAAGAAATTTTTAACTTAGGTATGTATATTCTGGGAGAGCTATAAATATAGTTCATTCTTACCTATCTTAGGGATACCACAGCTATGGAGTCTTTTACTATATTGAAAAAATTATTGATATCATGACCATTTTTTGCCCTCAAATTCATAAAAAATTTTCTCAGTGTATGTATAAAAATTTGTTGGAAGGGCAAACATGTTGAGATTTTTGTTTTCATTTGTGAAAATTTATAATAAAAAACAATATGACTTATATCTAAGTCTTACAATAAATATAAAATAAATAAGACTAAGGTGCTTTACTTTAAACTTTGGTTATTTTATGTTATGTTATGATTTTCTACTCACTGTATACATAGTAACAGAATCCAATTTTTAAAAATTATTATATTTTACTATTGTTAACTACCTTCGACCAGTTTTATCGTTTATGGGATCATCACAGTGTGACCCTCCGAAAAATCACTGATTTTCGCGATTTTTTTTTTTTTTTGGTTAGGATAAACTAACCGGTCTGGTTTTTTTTTTACAAATCAAGACAGTGATAAAGAATACAAAATAATTTTTTTATTTATTTATTTATTATTTATTTATTAATATTATAATAAATTATTAAAAAGTATTCGTTAAAAAAAAACGTCCTGGATAGTGGCCTTAGTCCTGTTCAGAAACAAACATTTCAAAAAGATTATTAATCTGTAGGAAAGCCGCTATCGTGCTTTGGAGGCTTTTGTTCTTTTTTTAAATTTGACAAAATGGCGGCGGTTTAAACAAAACGTATCGAATTTAGCCTTTTTTTTCAACAGTTTTTCGTAAAACAAAATAGGAAGATGTAACAAAAAAAAAGCTTCCATAGCACGATAGAGAATGACGTGCAGAATATTCTGTCAAAATTTGAAATGGATAGCTTGAAAACTCTTCCTTCGAGAGTTGACACCGTTTTGAAAAATACCATTCCGAGAAAAACGCGTTTAAAGTTTGAAGTGACGGACGAGGCAGATATGTATGTTACGCTCCGTTCCCTTTCTCTAAGAAATTCTGTAGTTACCGAAATAATTCGAATTTTGATTTAAAAATTCAAGAGAATGTTTATAACAGTGTATACTATCCGATAATGCAAAAAAAAAAAGATTTTTTTAAAATTTCACACTGTGATGATCCCTTATACACATATTATTTACCTAATTGTTTCTTATACAAACCTTTTTGCTTATCAAAGTTGCTAAAGAATATTGTACACCAATTTTAATCATTAAAACCAAAAAGAGAACGGAATGTTGGGGAGAAATGGAGCTGGGGATTGCAAAATTAAATTAGTTGTATGCAAAGCAAATGTTCAATCTGTGACTGTGTGTCCTCGGTGTACCAGTTTTCCATAACGCAATATAAGAAAGAATAAAAATATAAATGTTCAAGACGTTCAAACTTGTAAATCGAAGTGTTTAGTTTGTTAAAAAAAAGCTGGGCGACCAAGACATAAGAAAAACGTGAATTAATTTCTTATTAATAAATATTTATTAGTTTACTATATATACAATGATATTAAATTTAACTAGTTGGTCTGAGCGTCAGTATTTTTAGTCCTTTCCGAAGTCCCAGCCGAAGGATAATTTACCACCATAGTTATCCTGTCCACTGTTGCGTCCTCCGAAATCCCTTTGGTAGTGGGCTTTGGCGTCTAAAGTTCCTCGTCCATCTTCACTTTCCCAAACTCTGGTGCCACCTTGAACAGTCACTTTGGTCCCTAAGTCACGTCCATCTTGCCCTCGGTTTTCAACATCTAGGTTAACCTTTTGCCGCTTGACTCTGTCATGCTAAAATTCAACAAGATTTCTATCATGAAAAATACCAATTTAATTGAAATATGTTAGTCAAATAGTATACCTGAACGAAAGCAGAACTTTCACCCTCGAAAGGAATTGTATAAGCTGAGCTTAGGTAAACTAAAGCAAGGCACACGAACAGTTTAGTGAACATATTGAGAATTGATTGATCAGCACAGCACGTCGAAGATATGTACCTTGAGAGCTTTGCTTTGTGTTCTGATGCTGCAAACTACGAGCATCTCATTTTATATTCATTTTTGAACTGATAAGACTCGCTTGCTTTTGTTAAATTTTGATGATATTTTAAACGGTGATTTACCGAATTCGTCTCGCGGGTGCATTTGTAATATGCGGCAAATTTTCAGTACAGTTACAATAAAATCCAAACAAAAAAGTAATAAATTGGCTTGGAGTAAAGTTTTAACATCCGGGAAATAGTTTAAGCGATTGTAATAATTTCCAAGAAATGGGAAAATACCTCTGCTAGCTTTGTTTATTGCTTATTTTTGTTCTGTAAGTTGTTGGCTTGAATATGAAACTAACTAATCAAGATCCAAGAAATTCCTTCAACTTGAAAAGAAAATTAAGATTTGTATCTACCTTTGTATTCATATAATGTTTGGTATTTCCACTTATTTTTGAAAAATTATAGTTTGGTTTTCGTCTCTTTTGTTTTATTTACATATTTGTATACATTTAACGCATTTTTAATGAGTATAGTATCGATATTTTCTATGATTATCTTACTGAAATAGGTATGATATTCTACCTGTTGTAACTTTTGTTTTAGTTCACAAAATATATTGAAGCCATTTTTGTCGCTATTTTACTATTTTTCCATTTCAATATCTTTTTTATAACCATTTCTAAGGATGGCTTTATTAAAATGTTCCTAATTATAAACCTTTGTTTTCAGTTTTTAACCGACGTAGACAACAGTTGGGAGCTTAGTAGTTTATTTGGGAGAAGATTTTAAGTCTTGTTTGGTCAAAATTGGGTCAACGCTTTCCGAGATCTATTACATTTTTTATAATTTGTGAAGGGGTCAGCTACTTGTAGAAGTCTTGACTCTTGAGTTTGTTTCTAAAGTAGGAAATAATAATCCTGCTTACAAACTCGGAATCTTGAGAGTCTGATGATAGCTGGAAAAGTAATGTTTAATTTAAAAAGCTTGAAATAAAATAAGTCGAATTCATAATTTAACAAAATTTTTTAAAACACTAAATATTATTAATTCAATATTTAGTCCTTTTTCTTAAAAAGTTGGTACAACTTCACTCAACATATCATATTTAGTACTCAAACTTTATTTAAGTAGCTAGTATTTATTTATATTTATTTATTTATTTCATCACAGGCTGATTACTTGAATACAAATATATACAAACTAATATTATTAAGTAAGACTAGAACGATAAATACAATGCGACATCACAACTACTTACTTAATAAAGATGACTTTACAATATGTTTTGAAAAGTTAAAGTCTAAGGTTTTAAAATCTTTGTTGAAGCATCGAGACATTGATGTGATTGGTTCGTTATACCCGTAATTAGTTCTGTGTGGAGGTATACAGAAGAAGTCCCGTTTTCTCAAGGTGCGATTGGGAACTGATATGTCGTAAGAAGAGAGCAAACTTGGAGAATCGATACGGCCCTGTAGACAATCCATTACAAAAACAGTTTTAAAGATATTGCGTCTCAGCTCCAAAGAGTCGAGTCTAATTAGTTTAAGACGTTCAGAGTATGGGGGCAAAATATGTGGATCGCTCCAAGGGAGTCCTCTAAGAGCAAAACGGAGGAATCTGCGCTGAACTGCCTCCACCCGACTAATTTGGGAAGTTAGAAATGGTGACCAAACGCAACAAGCGTACTCAAGAATTGGTCTCACAAAGGTGCAGAATAAAAGACGAGTAATATAGGGATCGTTGAACTCCTTTGCCCATCTCTTAATAAAACCCAAAGTCGAGTTTGCCTTGTTGACAATGTCGTCAATGTGGTCATCGAAACTAAAGCGGCTATTTAACCATACACCCAAATCTTTAGTCTTGTCAAGTTTAGTTAAAGTATGGTTATTTATGGTATAGTCAAAGCTGAAGGGTACCTTCTTGCGTGAAAAAGACAAATACATACATTTAGTCACATTAAGGGGAAGGCAATTAATAGAGCACCATCTGAAAAAGGTGTCTAAATCAGAGTTTAAAAGCTCACAGTCCTGTTCAGATGTTATGACACGAAAGATCTTGGCGTCGTCAGCATAACAGAGAATATTGGAATGACTCAAACACGTAGATAAGTCATTAACATAAATTATGAAAAGAAGTGGGCCAAGATGGCTTCCCTGTGGTACACCAGAGGAATTGTGAATCTCATTAGATAAAGCTCCGCGAAAAGATACTCTTTGGGTTCGGTCTGACAAGTAGGAACGAAGCCAATCTACAAATCGAGGAGGAAAGCCAAGGGCTGTCAATTTCAGGATGAGGATGTCATGGTTAATTTTATCGAAGGCTTTACTGAAGTCAGTAAAGATGCAGTCCACTTGTGTCCCAGCTTCTAAAGTGGAAATGCAAAAGTTTGAAAATTCAAGAAGATTGGTCGTGGTTGATTTTCCCTGCCTGAAACCATGTTGAAAAGAACCCAGGAGAGATTTGCAGTGAAAGCGAAGAACATCATATATAAGAGCCTCAAAGATTTTAGCAATGGAAGAAAGTTTAGCAACAGGTCTGTAATTTAATATATCGTTCCTGTTACCCTTCTTATGCAGAGGAACAATATAAGAAGACTTCCAGATCTTGGGGAATGAACCACAGGAGATAGATAAATTAAATAAATAACACAAAACACGAACCAGTGGACGTGAACAATTTTTAAATAGAGAGACTGGGATACCATCAGGACCGCATGAAAAATTATCAGCCGAGCTATTGAGGTGTTGCAGGACTGCGTCGTCATCAATTAAAAGGTCTTTCATTTCCAGCGTAGTTGTTGGAAATGACCTCAAGTGAGTAAAACTTAAAGAACTAATATCACAGGTACTACAGCTTTGAAAAGCTGTTTTGAAATGATCAGCAAAAAGATTCGCGATCGATTGAGGGTCGCCGCTTTCAGCATCACCCAGCCGCAGTAGAGAGGGATAACCATCAGAACAACGTTTGGAGTTAACAAATCTAAAAAACTGTTTAGGATCGTCAAACAAAGCCTTCTTAATATCTTCAATATAATTATAATATGAACATTCAGCACCAATAATATATTCATCCCGCAGATTCGAAAAAATAACGTAATCAGCATCACTCCTTGATAAACAGAACCTCTTCCAGGCCTTTCTTTTACGATTTTTTAGATGTCTGAGAGATTTATTGAGCCATGGAGTCGTAAAAGACGAACTGTTGGATCTTGTCATGGGAACATATAAAAATATACCAGCGAACAATTTATTATAAAAAGTATCCAAGGCTGCATCAATGTCTCGATCGAGAAGAACATCATCCCAATTACGACTACTAAAAAAATCATTAAGTTTAGAATAATCAGCCTTTCTAAAATTGAAACAGCAATTGTCAGCAATGGAAAATTTCGTTGCCGCAGGATCGAAGAAAAATGCAACATGCAAAGCCGGATGGTGAGACGACTCGGGAAGCAGGGGGACGGAGCATCGCTTGACCAAGGTGGAATCGGAATCGGTGCTGAGAACAAGATCCAGGTATTTGCCCGCACCATTGGCCACGCTGCAACATTGTGAGAGTCCGAAAGAAGCCAGATCGTCGATGAAGGAAGAATAGAAAGGCGGGGCCGATACATAGACAGGTAAAAGCCCATTGTCTGAAGAAGTCCTCCAGTCAATCAATGGCAGATTAAAATCCCCAAAGAGCAACATCTCATCATACGGATTCAAAGTACTGGAAAGTCTTTCCATATATGCGACAAAAGCAGCATAGGTATCCGCGCCTGAATTCGGAGGAATATATGTCGTCACTATAAAAATATCCTTCTGCGCCAATTTCAAGCAAACGCATAACAACTCCAGGCCATAGGGGTTTTGGAAGTCCGCTAGAGAGCACGGTATGCTGCGGCGAATGGCGCAGAGAACACCACCTCCGACTGGAGACTGCAGGGCATCAGCATGGCGGTCACGCCGAAAAACTATGTAGTCGGGTCCGAAGAGTTCGGCGTCCTTAATGGAACCGCACAGCCAAGTTTCGGTCATACAGACCACGTCGAAGAAAGAGTCAGATGAATTGATAAAGAGGCTAGCGGTCTTAGACCGAAGTCCAGTTACGTTTGCGTAATACTTAGATGCTGATTTCGCCGATAAGTTTTTTGAAGAGGCTTTTGAAGATAAACGACTTCTTGGGACAAATTCACGAGCAATAGCAGATCTAGGCCACAGTGTGGGCGAGGTGATGGCGTCGAACAATGAGTCGGGCACAATGACCTTGAATGATGCAGAAAAAGAGGTAGTATTGTTCCGTGACTTGTCGATGCGCATACAGGAGATAGATTCACGGCAAACTCCCAGCCTAGCAGATATATGGCACATGACTTCTTCTGAAGTAGTTTCCGGATGAAGCCGAGACACAAAGACGCATCGAGGAAGCACAGCAGGTCTCAGTGTCATAGGTGCGCTAATTGAGGGTTTCTCAGGCAATTTCCCCATTTCAGACACCTCAGAAGTCAAGTCAACCGTTGACGTACTTGCAGGTTTGCAGCAGTCGCGTTGTCCAGAAACACGTTGGTTTTTCCTTTTCTTAGTTTTATCTGGCTTCCTTGACACAACTGTCTTAGAGTTCACGGTCGAGGGGACAGAAGTAAGTGGCGAGTCAGCAGCAGGCTCAGTACCAGCAGGGTTGTTGCAGTCCTTGTCTTTTGGTTTTGTCGTTGGCTTGAGTGAGTCCCGTGGTGGAGAAGACGCAGCCAAGTCCTGAGCCTCCCTAAGGGGTGGAGAAGACACTCCGCTGTCACGCACAGAGCCCAGAATCGAAAAATGCGCCGAAAAAGAGTCCAAATTTGCTGCAAGTGAGCCCAGCATTGCAGTGTTCGCTGAAACAGAAGCATTCCATGATCCCAGATCGCCCCTGACCTGCCTCACACCTCTGCGAATATCCTCCACTACAGGCAAGACAGAGGCCGGAAGATCAACGTCCGATAATGCAGCATGCAAATCATCCGTAGCGTTGGACATCAGGGACACTTTTGTAGTAAGTTCATGCGTCTTCTCCAAGAGTGCAGCGGAGTTGGATTCTATTGCATTCATTGAACTTAACAATTTATCGAGTTTCTCATTGAGCACAAACATGTCCTCGGCCATAGACTGCACGCTAGCCCAGCTCGATGAGAATTGGTGCAGCTTATTAGCAAGCAGAGATTGCTCGGTCGAGAAAGAATCCACAAAGCCCTGCATGAACTTCAAGATCTGATAGGGCTTAATCTCTACACACTCCGGGCAGGTCGAGAGCGATGAAGCGTTGTTGAGCCTGGTGCTGCGTTTCAGGCAAGAGACATGAAAAAAGCTTTTACAGATCCCATCGCACTCAGTCAGCTCCCCACCGACCGTGCCGCCGCAATACTTGCAAAGGTTCATTGTAAAGAGAAATTGAGATCGATCAGTGTATAACAGTAGCGAAGCGTGTATAACAGAGTCCAGAGAGGTTAACGTCCTCGTCGTCAAGAAAGAGATTGAGCCTTATACTTACGGATAAGAGAGAGAGAGCAGAAGAAAAAAGAAAAAAGGCGGGAAAACTCCTAGTAGTAGGTAATACATGTAACATAACAATCCAAAATAAGATACCTAGCGGTTTATGTACTGAATTTTAAGTTTAACTCTTAAATTTAAAGTTTATTCAAGAAGCAAGAAAATAAGAATTTAATTTTTAAAAAAATCGACCATGGCAAGAATTATAATAATTTGACTACGACTTTAGTTTTTATATAATATGTATTATTAATATTTTTTTTATTAAAATTTATCATTTTTATTTTATTATCATTTTTTACAAGTAGGAGAATTAAAAAAAAATTCTTACAAGAAGTCCATGAATTTGTTTTTAATTAATTTTTAGTTAAAGAAATGTTTCAATTAAATTTGCGTGGTACTTAGGTAGATTTAAGAATTGTTTTTCTATAATACATAGGTGTTTTGGACATATTCTTAAATATAATATAATAAATATTGACTCTAATTTTGAATTGTCTTTGGTAGTTACCATTTCCCAAAGATGTTCTTTTAGTTTTCTCCGTATCTTACCGCAGGAAAGACTCTAAAGTGAATCCCCTTTCAGAAAATCCCCTAATTAACTCGCAACCATTTGCTTTAAAAATGTACTCTTATCAAGCGAGGAATAAATATAAAATATAAAAGCGATCTACTTGTTACTCGCAGTATCAGAACACTCGAAAAAGCATTGCAGTAAGCAAGAACTAAAATAATATCTCTTCAAGATGTTCGGTAAGTGTTTGGTACTATTCGCATTCTTCTGTTTCTGTTACGGGTTTACTCTACCAAACGAAGGATTGGAACCGATCAATTCTGGCTTGATTAAAGTAATGATGATACTTTTCGCTTAATTCCCTTTATCAATTAATGCCATTTTTATTTATACATAGGAAGAAGGGCTTACAGACTCCCTGTCACGAGTAAGAAGGCAAAAGGTAAATGTTGACGTCGAAAATGTAGGAAGAGATGGAAAAGACCTTGGCACGGATGTTAAAATTAGAACAAGTGGAACAATTTGGCAAGATACTGACAAAGATTTGAGACTTGATGGATATGCTGACTACCAAAAGCGTTTTGGAGGAAATCGTCAAGAATCTGCAAAAGCTGGTGTAAGCTTTTCATGGTAGAGAAATCAATATTTTGTATTGTTTTTTTGTAATGTGTAAATATGTTTATTTATTGAATTAAAAATAAATTAAATTAAAAATATCGTAAAAAGTGCATTATAATATTTATTTTATTCAGTACTAAATACAGGTAATACATAAAAGTTATCAATATTTAAAAGAATATTCAACGTTTTTAACGCAAGTTGAAAGTGAAAGGGTTAATGGTTTTGGAGTCACATACTCGTAGTTTTATTTATTGCAAAACTATTTTAGCTACCCAGCAAAGGAGACTCAGGGAAAAACAAAGCAGCTAATTGGTAAAAGAAAAGTAATATTAAACCTAGCATAATTGATTCTATAATTTCTCATTTTTGTTGTGTTCGAGGTATGAACACTTGTTAGTAAAATTATTGGACTTGGAAGTAAAATACATGGTTGTAATTGCATTAAATGTCATTTTTACCATAATTAAATTAAAATAAAATAGAAGAATAGATATGTAGGTAATATCGAATATTCACAAAATCATAATCAAATTATTAGATAATACCGGTTTCATTTATAATACATTTAAAAAAAAAACTTTTCGGCGGCAGCCAGAAGGAAGTGGTAGATTTCAATATGGTAAAAAATATTTTTACATAAGGGAATGTAACGCTGAATTCCTCACTCCCTTGACCGATTTACCCCATTTGCGGCAGCTATCGCGGTACAAAAATCATTAGAAACTGATGTAGCCCATTACCCCTTTAACCGATCACTACCATTTTATAACACGACTTAGAACTGTATGTTATCAATGTGTATGTTAAGTTTGGTTAATAGCGGTTGAGAAATACGAAAGATTTTGGGTCCAAACCACTTTTATATAACTCAAGTAGCCCCAATATCCCCACCCCCTTGAAGTATTCTTCCCATTTAAGAACTTAGCCGAGATATTAGTGTGATAAACGTATAGACAAGGTTTGGTCAAAATGGATTAAGAAATACGGCCTCTATCGTGTTCACAAGTTTCGTTATATCTTATATACATATATTATAATACTAGCTGACCCGGCAGACCTTGTTCTGCCTTTTCCGGTGGGTAGCGCGATGAGTTTGATTTGGTTAAAGTAAAGTCCCTTCTATGTATAAGAAAGTCTAGACGGAAGAGGTCGTTGCCGCGATTGGAGAATAGGGAAGGGGACCGAAAAATGGCCGCGCCAATGATCAAGTGCGTAGAAGTGCGGAAAATTGCAGATTATTTGAATTCGTAAATTCTGACAGTCGGATTGAAATCAGCGATTCCGAAAACCCCTACCTACCAAGTTTGGTTGAAATCGCAGAAGCTTTAAAATTTGCCAGTCCGAATTCGTAAATTCTGACATTTGGTTTGAATTCAGCCACCCCGAACATCACTAAGCACCAAGTTTGGTGGAAATCGCATAAACTTTCAATATTGGATGCCCATATCGACGAAAAATTCTTATATCTATGTATGTTTTACCTATACATTATTTGTACGCAAGGAAATACCAATATCAAACAAATATCAACATCGCGTCGGGCAAGATCTATTATGGGGCACCTACCAATACCCCGTCCAAATTAGCTGTCCTTTTCATAATCATTTTTTAAATTCCCTTTTCGATGTAATATTTGCTATTTCCATTCTTCGCAGCTTTTTGAAAGAAGGTGAAAATTGGGCGATTTGATTTCTCTGATTCAAGAGATCTTAAAATTAAGCACACAATTTTGGTATTATTCTTTGTATCACAGCACAATGAAAATAAAATCAAAATAATGACACAAAAAACTAAATTTCAATGCCTGACAATGTTGGTATATTGTCATATTTATGGAACTTAAAAATGAATTACAACCCTTTTTCTATAAAAAATCTTTAAGTTTGCAATAAAAAATATTGACAGTCACTTATCAAGATAAAAACTATCCTATATTTTAAGTTGGACCAAACAATACACATTTATAAAATTTCATCGATATCGGTTCAGCGGTTTCCGAGATTAGCGTAAACGCACATCGTGACACGAGATTTTTATATATAAAGATATAATATATCTATCAATTTACAAATAAATTTTTAATTTTTGAAGTCTACCACCTCTGAAACGAATTTTGGCAACATTAATTTTTTGAAATCTTTTCATTAGGTAGGCTGCAATAGATAATATTTCATATGAAATCTAAATACATAAAAATGTGTAACACATATAAGAAAAAATACACTCGAATCCCTATTTTTGCTTTATGTCGCTCATAATCGTCCCATTGGGAAACTCGTTTTACAGAGAAGTTAAAAAATATATACAAAACAACATATCTGATGACCTGAAACTGAAAACATGTGCAACTGCCCAAGTTAAATAAAACTATTCAAATTTATTTCTAATTTTATTATTATAAGTATATTGTGGGCTTAATTACACTATAAACGAACTGCTAACGACTTAATTCTGTAGAAGCTCGTTATATAGAAAGTAAAATTTGCACATTTACATTTTGTAATACATTTTGAGCTACTTATACTTTGTTTTATAAAGAATTATAGGTAATGTAGTTATTAATGTTAGTTACTAAACATTGTTTTTTTTTATACATCTGTTATTTTAAAAGTCTTTTTGACATAAAACTTGTTCGTTATGTAATATATGTACATCGTTCGTTATATGGAAGGATAGTTATAGGTAGAGAGATTTGACTATAGTAAGCTTTGATATTTTAATAACAATTTGTAGCATGTGAATACATATTGGATTTTACAAACGTTGGAATGATGTAAAGAATAAAACAGTCTCTAACTGTAAGGCAATTTAAATCAAATTTAAGTAAAATAAAGATCGAACGTTTAAATTCTTCGCAATAAATAAAGCAGTGTTCTAAAAACCTAATTTTTTATTAAGTAAAAGATTGATGAGTTTTTTATATCAAAATTTGTCTTCAATAGAACACAGTCAATTTCAGAAGAAGGATGCCATTTTTATTATAATTGCAGAATATTGTCACTGAATTATGATGTGACATTAGTTTGATTTGTGACGAAAGAGGAAATTGCTATTTTTGTTTCTATACTCTTCAATTCAATTGTCTTTAATTAAAAATCAATTCCACAATAATTAGATAGTTGTAGTTGGCAAAGCGAGTGAGATGAGAATGCGTAACCCTTAGAAGGGAAAATAATATAATATTTTACTTATATTTTTACTTTGCCGATTTCCGATACACGATAATTTTATCTATGGAATTCATAAAATTGCATTTTGTTTCACTTTTTAAGCAAGAATTCTCCGAATATTTCAATTGAAATTTTGTTTTCTTTAACTTTTAACAAATTCTTTTGCAAAGTTAATTCAAGAATTAAAATTTAGTGGGAGAACATATGTAAAACTTGCCCCTAACATTTTCGTAGTCTATTCGTAGCTTTGAGTTAAGTAAAACGATACAATATCAACGAATTTATAAGGTTCTAAGTTTTAAGACAAGGTAAAATTATTAAGAACAGCACGGGTATTTCCGATCTCATTAGTTGAACTTTTTGCAGATAGTTATGTAGAAAATCATGCTTCATTCTTTTCAAATGCTAGATTAATTTTTTTTTAAACAAATGATTTCTTGCGCAACGATTTCGCTGAAATTTTAAGACACAAAAACACCTTTTAATAACGTAAAACAAGAACTAAAAGCTGAAATCATGTTTACACAAATGGTTTATGAGCTTTGAGTGTTACACTCGAGTTTATGACGGATGCTGCATCAGAGCATCCGAGCGCTTTTCGTCGTAAAACCTCGCGGGATTTTTACAAAGGCATTATCTGTTTGAGCGTTTTGTGTACCTTTGATTTACAATAGCATTGGGGGAATTTTCCTTATCTCTTAACTGGTGCATTTTCTTTCCCATAAAACAATAATATTTACAATTGGTGCAAAATGGAATCATTTAGAAAATATTATCTGTTTCTGAAACGCTGAAGAAGCAATTGTGGTGACATAAAATTAATTTACGATTTTTCTGGTGTATTTTTTTTCTATTGTTTGAGGGGTTTCACAGTGTTTCGAAAGAGTGATATATAGCGGCAATATAAAGATTAAAGAGACAAAATGTTTAAAAATTTAAAATATAGATAAGATTATATTAAAAAACTCTTTATATTTATTTTCACTACCAATCCTTAAGATAGTTATTTATGGTACTTACATACATATATGTATGCCTGTTTTTTTAAACATATAATCTTGTTTCCTCATAGCTTGAAGGTTTTAACATAATTTCCCCATTCTGAATCAAATTAATGAAAAAACCTCTAAATTTCGTAGTATTTTAGTAATGTTCAGATCTTCATTAATACTTATTGAATTATATTTAATCAATTTTTAGTTCAAAACCATTTAATTTATTTCCGCATCGAACTTCAGCAGTTATCCAAACTATACGAGCATAAATGAAATTGAATGCTCTGAAAGTTTTACGTGCAATAAAATGTTCACAATCTTTCCAATTGCTTAAAAAGTTTTAAAGTTTCAAAACTGCTGCTCTCCTGTAATCGATAACAATTACTTACAACTCTCAAATGTAATGCAATATAAGTAGGTACAGAAAATGTAGAGGAAATTGAAAACTTTTTATTGAGTTATATCGTACTTATATACTATTATTCCTTGAGATCTTCAATTGACGGATTTTATATAAGAGAGTGACTATTTTCACCTTAAAAAACGTGAAACCAGAAACCAGAAACCAGAAACCAGAAACCAGAAAAAATAAATTCATTCAAATTACAAAATGCCTATTAACTAAAGATTTTCCTTTTACAAAATGCCTACTAACTAAAGATTTTCCATTTACAAAATGCCTACTAAATAAAGATTTTCCTTTTACTGTGAATTTATTTTTTCTGGTTTCTGGTTTCTGGTTTCACGTTTTAAGGTGAAAATAGTCACCTCCTTTATATAAATACAATCCCGCTGAGATTTGTTAGTTAAAATTATATTTGGGAGTTTTTATTACTTTGTTATGTGTGTTCTTAATATACATATGTAGATACACTGTGCAAATTCAAAAACAGGATAATTTTCATTTAAAATTAAAAAAGAGACATTTAAGATATTTCTATAGACGTCAATAGTTATAAATATAGTTTCCCCAAAAACTTTACTTTTTATTAGTGTTATTTAAAAAGCACAAAATAGGAAATGCTTGTGTTCTAGCAAGTTACGTTTGATCCCATCTTTTATTTTTATTATCGTCCCTCATTATCATTTTTATACCTTTTTAACTCAAGTAAAAGCAATAACATGAGAAGTAGACTGACCATCCCCTAGAATGGGCAGCAAGAAAATCCCCCATTTAAGTAATTTCTGATAACGAGTCAAAAATCCCCTGTTTCTAAATTTTAGTATATATAAGTGAATTGTTTCCAAAGCTTCAGCATCAGTTCAATCTCAGAATCATCTTGACTTAGAGAAAATCTTAAAGCTCCTAAGAATGTCTTTCAAAGCTATTATATTTTTGGCTCTATTCGCCTTTTCCTACGGATTTACCATACCGGCAGAATATGCCTTATCTTCCGACGATTCTCCCGCCGAATATGAAATAGTTTCAGACCCAACTCATTACGTTGTTCCTTTATCCGTAAGTACAAATAATTTTTTTAAATATTTGCTTTTATTTACGTTTTAATTTTACTGCTGTCTTAGGATGAGGAGGCGGTTGTTATTAACAGAGTAAGGAGGCAAGTGCATACGCCGGAGCCTCTGGAACCCGGTAAAAATGGTCGCTTTGATGTCACCGGGGAACAGATGTGGAGGAATCATAAAAACATGGGAACTGACTTCAACGTTGATGCAACTGGACGCTTATGGCAGAGTCAAGACGGTCGTAGCACAGTCACTGGAACTGCAAATTACAACAGACATTTCGGAGGACCTGGAGGAACTGGCAGACCAAACTATGGGGGATTCATTAATTTTAATCACAGATTTTAAAAAAACTCTATTAAATTCTTAATTTATAAACATGTACATAATTTCCTTCAGTTTACAATAAAATATTTTAAAACATTTAATTTTATTCTTTTGTATTGTCGATATTAACATATGTATGTATGTGGATAAAACATAATCGTAGGAATTCTTCTTTAGTACATAGAACATATTTTAGAAATCCTACTTAACATGGGATTTTTCAAGTGTAGAGAGAAACAAAATAACGATTTTTAGCCTGTTTGTTTGTTTGTTACCACTAGACAATTTTTCTCTGACGATTTGCATGAAAATTAATAATTTTGGGTTTTCAAAATATTTTCATTCATGATAACGTTCTATAAAATTAATTTTATCAAAAGGACTGAAAGTGGGTGACAGACTGTTTAACTTTAAGGAACACAACACCGAAAATATTGAGAAATTTTACACGTTGAGTAATTTGATATTCCTTTGTAATAAACGGTAGGAAAAGTCGTGTAATATACATATAATAAATAGGTACCCTCATAAGTCACAGAATTTGCAATTAGTCACTATAATGCATAATTCAATTACATACATACCTACAAATTCGCCATTTGAAATAATAGCCAAGCCAAAGAAATTGTATAAAAATAATATTACAGAAAACTGTGGAATTTCCAAGGATTATAAAATACTAGCGATATCTAGTCTACACTTGGCTGAAAAATGTTCGGAATTCTAATTTATTACAATGTTTTTCTTTATAGTATAATAAAATACTGAAGGGGTTTGTATGCCTATTGAATTTTTGAAAACATTATATTACATATGAATTTGGTTCTTCTAAGATTAAGTTGTAGAAATCAATAAACAAAAAGCTTTTGTTGTAATATTTTCCTGTCTGTCTGTCTTGTTTTCTTAATCGGTAAGCTTAGAACCTCTGGGAATAAACTGAGACCTAGATTTTTTTGGAGTTATAAATGTTTCCTCTTTTTTCGAATGGATTGAAATTTTGTTAATTCTGCCTACTCTTAATGAGAAAAACTATAGGAAAAATAACTGCTAAAGTAACGAACATTGAGTTCCATTGAAATAAGTAAGTAGAAAACCGTAGTAGACCGAAATTATTGAGAAATCAAAGTAAAAAAGATATAAATATAAAGTAACAAGTAAGTTTTGAATGCTTCAAAATAATTTATTGTAAACTGAAGGAAATTATGTACATGTTAATAAATTAAGAATTTGATATAGGTTATATTTTTTAAAATCTGTGATTGAAGTTGATGAATCCCCCATAGTTTGGTCTGCCAGTTCCTCCTGGTCCTCCGAAATGTCTGTTGTAATTTGCAGTTCCAGTGACTGTGCTACGACCGTCTTGACTCTGCCATAAGCGTCCAGTTGCATCAACGTTGAAGTCAGTTCCCATGTTTTTATGATTCCTCCACATCTGTTCCCCGGTGACATCAAAGCGACCATTTTTACCGGGTTCCAGAGGCTCCGGCGTATGCACTTGCCTCCTTATTCTGTTCATAACAACCGCCTCCTCGTCCTAAGGCAGCAGTAAAATTAAAACGTAAATAAAAGCAAATATTTAAAAAAATTATTTGTACTTACGGATAAAGGAACAACGTAATGAGTTGGGTCTGAAACTATTTCATATTCGGCGGGAGAATCGTCAGACGATAAGGCATATTCTGCCGGTATGGTAAATCCGTAGGAAAAGGCGAATAGAGCCAAAAATATAATAGCTTTGAAAGACATTCTTAGGAGCTTTAAGATTTTCTCTAAGTTAAAATGATTCTGAGATTGAACTAATGCTGAAGCTTTGCGAGCAATTCTCTTATATACTGAAATTTAGAAATAGGGGATTTTTAACTCGTTATCAGCAAATAAATAGGGGGTGTTTTTATACAATATTTTGTTATACCTGTACATTTGTTTTTTTAGAGAGTTGCTCAATACGTTCCAATGAATGCTTATTCTTTTAGCGTTTATGACCCTTTTTTTTAAGCATTTCTATGGAAAAAGTTTAGAAGCTTTTCAAAAATTAAATGCTTAGCTTTTCCGAAGCGAGTGCTTTCTTATTTTATGAAATAAAATTTTTACCGGAGGTATACATAGATGAGCTAATATAATATATTTCACTGACGACTACAGACATTTTTAAATTTGCGTACCACCAACGACGTGAAATGAATTCCTTTCTAAATATATAAGATTGACAAGATAGAGAAGTTTATTATTAGATAATATATTTTTATGGACGTTTAGAAGCTCATGCTATGTATAAATGCAGGATTAACGGTTTTCATTAAAATCCATGAACTAAATGAACATATGATCATGATATTCTGTTCATACGCAGTCGTATAGACAATTATTTAAAACTTATTAATGTATTTTGTACCCTTTAATGCACCACTCAAAAGGGGTTAATATAAGTATTAACTTATGTTCCTAGAAGAGCGTTATACATATAGAATATACATATTCTACGAAAAAATCCCCCATCTTTTTTTTGTGATAACGGTTCAAAAATCCCCTTTTTCTCAATTTTAGTATATAAGAGAATTGTTCCCATAGCGTAGGCATTAGTTCAATCTCAGAATTATCTGAACTAAGAGGAAATCTTAAAGCTCCTAAGAATGTCTTTCAAAGCCATCGTATTTTTGGCTCTATTCTCCTTTTCCTACGGATTTACCATACCGGCAGAATACGCTTTGTCGTCTGACGATTCTCCCACCGAATATGAAATAGTTTCAGACCCAACTCATTACGTTGTTCCTTTATACGTAAGTAGAAATAACTTTTTAAATATTTGTTTTTATTTACGCTTTAATTTTACTGCTGCCTTAGGACGAGGAGGCGGTTGTTATTAACAGAATAAGGAGGCAAGTGCATACGCCGGAGCCTCTGGAACCCGGTAAAAATGGTCGCTTTGATGTCACCGGGGAACAGATGTGGAGGAATCATAAAAACATGGGAACTGACTTCAACGTTGATGCAACTGGACGCTTATGGCAGAGTCAAGACGGTCGTAGCACAGTCACTGGAACTGCAAATTACAACAGACATTTCGGAGGCCCAGGAGGAACTGGCAGACCAAACTATGGAGCATTCGTTAACTTCAATCATAGATTTTAAAAAAAACTATATTAAATTCTTTATTTATTTTAATGAAATACGAAAATTTATAATGAAATATAGTCAACTGAATTAATTTAAATATGTGCTTAATAAAATAGTATCCAAAAATAACTTTTATCTAAAAGAAATCATTTGTAGCAATTATAATATGAAATAGTAATATACACTACTAAAAATACTAGAAGAAGCTATTTATTTGTTTTGAATACATGTATCATGCATAAATTTGTAACTAACTAAGCTATTGAATCCGTCGTACATATATTCATTGTCATTAAATAATCTCTAATTAAACTAAAATATGGGGAATCACAAAACAAAGTGAAAGAAATTCAAAATATTTAAAGAAAGTTTCCATAATCTCTAAATGTATAAATTATCAGTTTCAAAGCAGACACTTGGAATTGCGAAAGCATTTTTAATTTGTAGAAGTTTTCTCAACATCTTATCAATTAGAATATCAAAAGTTGCTTACGATGTAAATTTACTGAATAACAATTGCGTAAAAATGCATAAAGTTTATCTTCCAATACGCAATCAATTTAACCTTTCTAATCAAATTCTAGATTTGAATTATAATATGATAAAATGGTATTAAGAGTGATGTGATTTGAGTTGTCCCCTTTATCCATTCAAATAAAAACAATAGTTTTAAGTACCATATTACGAGTTTGCCTATTATGTATTTACAATAAAGGTATTTTAATATGTGTATTGTACTTTTGTTTTGGGTTTGCTGAGACTAAAATCTAACAAAGTTTGTTGATAAAGTCTACGGATTTTGTTATGCTAATTAGTTAGGGTTTTTACTATTTCAGTAGTTTGACTTGGATGCACAAAATCGGTTATAAAGCAGTCATTTGAACTAGTAAAGTGAAAAACTTCTATTGATTGAGGGATACGACGGAAAGCAGTAATTAGAACAATATTTATTATTTCTAAAATTTCAAGGGTTTATATATTTTAAGTTTTATCTTTTGGGTATTGAGTGGATCCTTAGATTGATTCCCAAAGAGTAGAAAATATAGAATAATTTTGATTCTATGAAAGTATTGTATTTTTGGATATTCCTGTTGATGTTATGATATGTGATATTTAAAAAAATAGGTTTCCACTACAATCTCTGTTTTGTATTTAAAAAAATAGTATTTAAATTATTTTATAACATTTTCAAAACAAAACAAATATGGAAATTTCCGCTATTTTTAAGAGGTAGGTGACTGATAAGAACTGCAGTGTAATTCCGCACATTTCGCAAGCTTGGTATATAAAGAAACACTTTCTTAGATTGCAGCATCAGTTCTATTCTATCAATTAATCAGTCAGAACAAGTGTATAAACCGTAAAAGCTGGTAAACATGTCAGTAAAATTATTCATCTTCATAGTTCTATTTGGAATTTCCTACACTTTGGCTTTTCCTACAGAACTTGCATCCAGTTCCATAGTTGAAGTACGTCTGTTTACTCTTTGGTTCGGTTATCTTATTTAGTTAATTTTAATTTTAGCATGGCGGCGATGTGATTATCATTATAAGAAAGGCAAGACAATCACATCAACCTCAGCTCGTGGAAGGTGTAAAGCCTAGCCGTGTTGATGCAATTGACGAACAAATCTTCGGAAAGAACATGGGAACTGATTTAAAGGTTGATGCAATGCAAGATGGTCAGAATACTGTTGATGGAACCCCAAACTTAAATTATTGGTAAAGCAAACTATATAGGATTTATTAACTTCAATTATATAAAATGTTTAAAAAAACTACAATTTGTTCCTTAAATAATCCGCACAAATCAAAAATAAAATCGCAAATTAAACAAAAAAAAATAATTTTTGTTTTTTGACTTTTCATACGTATAGGATTTTTGCACAAAATCTAAAGCGAGTTTCTGTGCATTTGCTTCTAGTTCTGGAGTTCTATACCTAAAATTTTTGTCAAACGTTTTTATGTAATTCTTTAATCCAATGCTCAATACTTTCGAGAATGCAAAAAACTTATTCACTGATGCACGGGAAGTCTATTTTGGGGACCTTCCCGCGAATTGTTCGGACTACAGTAGCTCATCAAATCTATGCAAATTATTCAATTTGCTTTTAAAATCTTTTTGTATTTAATATGGTTTCGGGAGTAACAATCGAGGAATGGTAATTTTCGGGTGTTTGGGAACAAATTAAAGTTACGACCTTAAAGCTTATTGGCTGCATTTACAGAGCTTTTTGATGGCCTAAAAAGTACACCATAAGCAAATCACAACAGAATATTCCATAAGTAAAATAGCAAAAAAACTTGGCCGTGAAAAAACAACAAAGAGTAAGTTTTATAGGATCAATAAAACTGCAAGCTTAGGTTTTTGTAAACAAGATGGTTTTATTTATGTAAAAACAATTGTTGTAAAATTTCTAAATGAATGCCGAACGAAAATACGTTATAACAATTACAAATTTAAAAACAAACAAGAATATAGTTAAGCAATAACAAATTATACAGGAATTGGACATTATGAAACTGTCGATTGACAGGAACATAATTAGCATGGCTATTTTACAAAAGTATATTTATAGGCTTATTGTTCGGAGCTCACAAAAGGAGTTGGAAGTATTGGGGTGCACTTATATATAATTTAATATGTGTACAAATCAGATCGCGTTTCTATATAAAATCAACAAAATAAACTTTCCAATTTAGGAAAGATTAGTTGTTTATTTCATTCATCCAAATTTTGTCAAAAAATTTGGACAAAGTATAAATAGTCAATATTACGAGTATACGTACATATATCCAGTTTTTTAAGTTATCTAGATTTGTACACTTTTTAGAAACATATGTTTGAAGTAAATTACATTGAGTTGAGGCACTTTGGGATATAATTTTATAATTTTACGCACATACATAATCATAAAATGGAAGGAAAATAATTTAGATAGCATTTTCTTCCAATTTCGTATATTCAAATGGATCAAAAGAAGAGTAGAAATAATGGAAAAAATATTGTCAATTATGCCTTTTGTCTGAGAACACTCTGCTTTAAAAAACTTGCACCCGATGATTTTCACGGTCGCAAACCAAAATGTTGCCATTTGACATGATGGCGACACCTTCCAATCCTTTGAACTCGCACTCTCCGGAGCCCCACGAGCCGAAAGCTTTGAGGAAGCTTCCGTCGGGCTGAAAAATTTGGATCCGATTATTGCCGGAGTCTGCAACACAGATGTAGCCCTGGTCATCAACCGCAACACCTCTGGAACGAGTGAAATAAAAGAATAATTAGGTCTCAAGAAATTATAATTAAATTTTTGGCGGCAAATTACTTTTGTAGATGACGACAGTCCTTTATTTTCCGGAATTTTGTTATCTCAACCTAAAGTACTAGTAATTACATAAAGGACAGTTTCATTACGCTTCTCGTCGCGGAAATTGTGGAGGATGGTTAAATTAACATAATTTGGATCCTTTGGTCCCTGAGGTCCGTGACGAAATGTAAACAAATTTGAACCCTTTTCGCAATTTTAATAAAAAAAATTTTTTTTTTTTTAATGGACTAAGACGAAATGCTTTACTGGTTGTAATATTAAAAATGCGGGAAAAGAATATACAAGTTTATTGGGCCGTAGCAGTCTTAAATTCGTTTACAGGGATGGGCGTTTCGGAAGTCGCCGCTTCTACTCCTTCCGAATTTCATTAATTTTTCCAGGATAACTTCTAAGAAAGTTTTTCGGAGGGCCACTTTAAAAAAAAGTAATTGCGTGCAGAACTAATTATTTCCTTCGTGGAAACTTTGTCCTTTCCTTTGTAAAATGTCTATTTGTTTTTTTCCCCTAATATTTGTCCTTCTATCGACTCTTATAAAATGATGGAAAAAAACAATTTTCTATAGAAATCTTTCGAAACAGGAGAAGTAGATTGTTGCGAAACCTCGATTCTGCTGCTACTATGTAAATAGGTAAAGTAGTTTTGGGAATTGGCTGAAGGATGCAATAAACTGCGAAATAAGCATCTCAAGATAATAAAATTATGTTCCTCCAGAGCCAGCAACTGAACTAATTGAATTTCCTTCACTTTGCTCAGCCGAAGAAGGACTGCGGCGCCGAAGTGGTGTAGGAAATAGATTCAAGTGTACGGCCAAACCTAAGGCTCAGCTTGAGACAGAACAATACTCTGAAGCTAAATTCCATTTCCCCCTGGAATAGACAGACAGGCGAGCGGGCACCTATTATCAAAGCAAGTTCTCCTGTCATTAAATTATCTTTGATTCTGTTTCTTATCATGAGTCTATCCTGTCACGACGTTTTCGTATTTCTCACCGTCAATCCTATAGGAATAAATACGGCACGCCCAGGCTCTTGGTCGTCTATCTTTCGCCGAACGAGGATGGTTCTGGTAATTTAAGCAATCGACGTTTACCGGGAGTGGAATTTCTCTTTTTCTGTGTCCCCTTTTCCCACGCGGATAACTTTCCAGTACGGAAATTGCCATTAGAACACAGAAATTATATTTTGTTCGTTTCTTTATCGGAAATCATTAAGGGGACAGCGCTGTTAGATTGCAATTAAAATGACATGAACTTCAATGCTGCAATTAAGTTGACTGAACGGGGTGGTTATTATCACGGACCGTGCTAATGGTTTTAGGAATAAAAAAAAAAAAGTTTTAATGTATTGCTCTAATGAAATTACTAACTGGTTTGTGGTTTTTGCATGGAAAATTTGTGGTCCTATTCCTTTATCTGAGGGTACTGCCCTACCTTTTCCCGAACCGACTCCGCGTATTTTTCAACCCTTATAACTTCGGTCTGCATAATACTTGAGAGTACATTTGTGAATTTGTGAAGCCGGCGAACAAAACGATCTAATTACATAAAATTAAATAAATTTACAGGAGGAACAAACAACTTTTTGTATGAAATTCAAATTGTAAAAAGCACAAAAATTAAACGACATCTTATAGATTTGTATGAAAATTATTCCATTTTGAACGAAAACGGGTTCGCTTATTAAAACTTATACAGTTTTGTTCGAAATCACGATCATCTCACTACATTTTGAAGATAGGATGAAGTCACCAGACTAAAGGAATATACCAAATTTGTATACCATAGCCCTGCTACTTTAGATTTTATTAATACGCAAATTTCGTTGATTCGTCACTTACTCACTGATAATCATCAAAATTTTAGGGTACTTCCTTAGGAAGTTGAAATTTAGTATGTAGGCTGAATTTAGCGTACAAATAACGAGAAACCGCTCACAGTAAGTGGGACGGGGTTCAAAATTGTAGGTTATTAATTAAAAGGTTGTTTGACCATGACGTAGATTTACTTTAGGCTTGGCCTCCACATCAGATCTCGTAACTTTTTAAGAGTATACACATGATTTTGTTTAATCTTCGCTTAAAACTAAAAAA
This sequence comes from Eutolmus rufibarbis, assembly GCA_963920795.1. Classification (NCBI taxonomy): domain Eukaryota; kingdom Metazoa; phylum Arthropoda; class Insecta; order Diptera; family Asilidae; genus Eutolmus; species Eutolmus rufibarbis. The sequence goes on from OY987205.1 coordinate 36,152,475, forward strand.
ATTTGCACTTCTTCATATACATATATTCAAATTTTACATTAATATCGATGTATAATATTATTTTTGGCAAATTCTACCAGTGAGAAAAAAACTTATAAATAAGTAACGATCTGTTAAAAAAGTAATAGATATTTCTAAGGTTATTAGACTGTTGTACATTTCAGTAGGTATAATAGCATTGCAACTCTGTTAAATTTGCCAAAACAACTGGGTGAAAATGACATTCGATTCAAGGCTTCTGTAGAATTTAATACAGCGATGCAAAACTTAACGTAGGTTCAGACTGATAAATTTAAAATTGATTAGATTTTCAAATTGCTGTTTAAGTTTTAATCGTCTTAAGCGGTAAATAAGATGTATTAAAATTACTCTAGAATTACATAATTGAAATACATTTCAACTGAGTGTGAGTTTTGAAATTAAACACTACACGCATTTTTGAAATGCTAATTACAGCTTTAGAATAAACTTTATTATTCCATGCATTAAATTTGGGATTTGTAAGGAATCAACATCCAAAAGAAATACTAATGTCTCTATCTCTTTAGGTACATGGCAAAGTACTTTGTTCCATATATTCACAAATACAACAATAGCACAGATCACGCCATCGATAATAATTTTCATTGTATAATCATAAAACCAATGTTGTATCCTTTCATATCCTGTCGGTAATCCAACCAAATTCTACTCATCCTTCACGAATATTTAAACCCTTTATACTCATCGACTCCCGAGATAACAATCATTTTATTATTTGCGGAAACTTTGCTTTGCTATCAGACGCCCTATGAGTGCCTTCAAGCCGCAATTTAGCTAACAATCCACCAATAAGGATTTTACCATACTCTGATTTTCCTAGCTCTTGTGAATTTATGGGCCTGAGTAAGACCTTAAAACATTTGTTTAACTTTACAATATTTTATTTTCAGTCAAAGAGTGAGTATTGTAAATTTAGGAAATTTAGAGATTAAGAAATAGAACTATTTTTAACTCACCGAAAAACCAAATAATATAATATTGAAACAAAATATGTGATCATAATCTTAAATATTTATTCACGAAATGAACTGCATCGTCTTGTGTAGATTTAAAATAGAATGAATTGATCGGAGCAATTTCCTTAAAATCGTTCTAATGTTAATTAAGGATTGACTGAAACATGTAATTTCAATAAGTATCCCCCTTGAATCTTAATAGATACGAATCAATCATTTTGGACGTAATACCCAAAACGCTTACCGATTTGAGGAATTTTATTGATTGCTATTACCACACAAAACGAAACCTCGGCAATTTCCACGGCAAAGAAAATAAAAAGTCAAATAAAAGTGAAATAACTGTCCTATCTAAGGACAAGGTAGTTCTTAATTGTCTAAGCAATCGATAATTTTTTGATAAATATTGGAAAAGGAAGATGGTCTAAATAAGGTCACCAAGCAGAATCGTAGAAGCTCTTTCATAATTATCTCCTAGTCAGGCAGAAGAGCTCCGGCAATTCGGCAATGACAGAGTAATCGAGCATCCTTTAAATTGTGTTCAATCTTCATTATAAAATATTGCGTCAACGTTAAGTTTTTGCTCATTGAGGACGTGTATAAATTGCGAATTGTAAAGATAATTTTGCAATTATTGGGCGTACACAACATTTGGAATACTAATTTCAGTTCGAATCGCCGCCAGTTGGTATAGAGCACTCGCTGAGTGAAATTGAGTAACGTCCTGTTCGCATCCGCATATCCTTTTTGAAGGTGAAAGCAAGTAGTCAGGACGCCTTGCATCTACGGGAAGGTATTTGGAGGTATCCTATAAATCCTGGCGTGTAGAAGTATTTTCCTTTGATCAAGGCATCAATAACCAGAACACGTAGCGCCATTATTTGTAGTCGGTTGTTCAAACCTGGCGCAGGCATAGACGTATTCTGGCCCACGCTTATTTCGACGGCTGGGAATGGGCTACTGACTGAATACACTTGTTTCTTTCTATGCATAAATAATTCCGCACAATCTGATCTAGGGGGGTTTTTAAATTCCTCGCATTCAATAGATAACATTTTGGTTTCTCTACCCCTATTAATTATGCTGCAACAGGTACAGCATACACTCGTTTCTTCAACGGTCAAAGAAATACGACAGAGCTAATTTAGTTCCATTAGTTTCTCCAGGAAAGTTTGAAATTAAATTTAAACAGATGGCTTTGCTTCAATTTTCCCTTTTTTTCTAAATAACTTTCCTCTCATATCCATTTGTTGGGTCTGCTCCAAATTGGTAGGACAGTGATAGCATTTTCCCTATGTATGGCCACAGTTCGAGATAAAATCAATAAACAATTTAGAAGTAGGAAGTTTCCGTCCTCAGCACAACTCCATTCATTGGTGTAAAATTAAACGTGAAATGCTTTAACTGATTATGCTGCCCTGGATAGGGGTGGAAGGTAAAAAGCTCAATGAGCAGTAAAAGTTCATTCCATTTTCGATACGCATTAATATGCAAATTACGGGGAGTGACCCAGTCGGAAGAGGAAATTTCCTCATTGGGACTACGGTTGAAATGTAGTTTGATAGTTTGTTTTGTTTAAGTACATGACTTGTCCCTACAATAACATGAATGTTTGGCATTAGCAAAACATCACTAGTTTCCTCTCGTTCTCGACTCGGACCCGTGCAATTTATCGTTTTATTTGCAAGTCAGATTTCTCACACTTCACGGTGGGCTGATTTTGATGTAGAAATATTTCTCAAAACTAATTCCATTGCTGTGGTTTTTCATTATCCAGAGTGGAAGGCCCAAGAGTGTAAACATCCCTAAAGTTTTAAACATCAACCCAAGATATAAAATCTTACTTCCACACATTTATTTCGTAATTAAGGGATGGCACACATACCTTCCTAAAAATCTTAGGCTACAGATAGATGTTCAAAATTTCGCTTTATAATTTTGTAAATATCTTGCTATAAACTCCTTCATGAAGATCTCATCACGACAAGATGTGCTTCATTCAGGTTTTACAGAAATTAAATTATTCCCTGGCAAACAAACATAATAATGTTTCATTATCTAAAAAGACAAAAATACGTTTTCCGTTTTGGCACAAAACGTGAGCAAATAATATATTTTCGTTTTTAGATTTATACTTTGCATGTTTTAAATTTAAGGCTTTTTGGTTTGAGTTGTGATTTGCCCTATTTGAGATATTATTATAAAATATAGTATGTATAATTTCAATTACTTTAACCCTGTAATTGTGATGGTAACGAAAATTTGAATGCCACTTTTGATCGGTTTCGTTTATTTATGTAGGTTTTCAATTTTAAACGCCGAATTTAGAGCTTCTTAACGATAAATTGTACAATATTGGTTACACTTAGGTTTAAGTTTATTTTTTATCCAATATTCTACCCTCTAATCTAACTCTTTTCTATATTGAGTAAAGTAAAGCAAGAGATATCCTGCAGTTGGGATGAAATTCATATTAAAAATATATTGAACCTGAGATTTTTTCCCTGAATGTTCACTTATTGTATGCTATAAATAAAAATTCAGCACTAAAATGTAAAGATCTGTGTTTTCACAAAGTAAATTTTTTAAACATAATACTACGAAAGATTTATTCGGGTTAGCGTGATTTTCAAACATGTGACCTTATTTGCAAACATTTTATATTTTTTTATTCTTTTTGAGAATTTTTCGAACAAACTGATTGAATTCTGTCAGCGTTTTCAAAGCTTGCATTTAAAGTGATTATTAAAATACCACCGCGGCCCTTTACAGAAGAAAATATAAAATTCTTAAATTGAGGGAAAATACCCAGAGAGAAAATATGGAAATGTTGCTCAAAGCTTATTTGAAGTGGAACCGGGAAGTGTCTTATAAATTTTGTTTTCTTCTTGAAATTTCGCGAAAGCGATGCACTTCTGGGGTGAGCTATATTGGTTGTTTGGAAGACGAACTTGGCAGCCCTTGAGGAAAAAATAATCCCCAAAAGACGTTGATGCACCACTAAAGAAAAGGACCGAAAGGCGTTGGTGCGCTATTGAATTTTAAATGGTGAAGTAAACTTCCTAATGTCTTCCATTTAAATCAAAGTTTTTTCACAATAACTCTCCGGTAGTGGAGGGTCAGTTTTACTTTCAAACGTAATGGACTTATTTCAGATTCACCACCGCGGTAAATGAGTTTGAAAGGTTTTGCTTAAAAGTGGTACTTTACCTAGGAAATTTGAATTGACCTTCCTCAGAGCCTTCAGAGCCGAAAGTAGAGAGCACATTTCCATTTACATCGAATATCTGCAAACAGATAATGCACGGATCAGTGAAGCTGATTTCTTTTGTCATTTATTGCTCTCACCTGAATTCTGTGGTTATTTGAATCGGAAACAATCACCCGATTGGTTTTTGACACTGCAATGTAGTGAGGATGTTCGAGTTGTCCCTCGCCGCGACCACAAGAGCCGAACTTACCCACAAAGGTTCCATCCGACTGGAAAACCTGATTGGTCATAATTAAACGTATTTAATAGTAAATATTGGATTGGTTAATGGTTCCAAAGCTAAAATACCTGAATTCTGTGGTTTTCCTTGTCACAAACGTAGATGAAGCCAAGAGCGTCTGTTGCAACGCCCCAAGGATAATTGAATTTGCCGGCAGTGGTGCCTTGGGAGCCAAATGCTCTTAAGAATCTCCCCTGTGGATCTAGCACCTGAATGCGGTGATTGTACCTTTAAATTAAGACCCAATTAGAATACAATTCGTGGTAATAATTAGATTATTCGGTCATTCCATATGAAGTTATCCTATGGATAGAATTTAGTATTATATTTCTTATGTTAACAAAATACGATGGGAATACTCTTGTAGGTGTTAAAGAAAATAATTTATCGAAAAAATTTTCAAATTATAGTTTCGTTTTTACATCAAATGTATTGCCTAGAAAAACTATAATATTAATACATCAAATTAACACCACATATTTTCATTAGGATGAATTTGAAACATGAAATTACATATTTTTAAAAATTTGATGCTACGATGCCTAGCAAAAAAACGATCAGATGTGAGTGTAGCTTCGCTTGCGCTTAATTAATAAAGTTATTAGACTTATGTAACTTGATTTCGGCCGTAAACTTAACTTCTGCAAAGTTCAAATGTATCTCAAAGTGCGGTAATAATATATTCGTATTCCTTTTAAGGGATTTAAGATGCAAAACAATTATATAATAATTTTCGGTTCAATAGCTTGATGGGTTTCTGCAATTAAAATTGAGAAATGCTCTAAAAATACCTTTGACAATAATTCAAACCCACAGCTGACTGTTCAAAATCTGCTAATAGTATGAACAAGAGGCAACAAAATGTGCATCATTTTTATTCAGGAATTTCCTAGGGGATGAGAAGTCCATTACTATGTTATATGTCAGTGCTTAATGTTATCAAATTGAAATGATATTTATTTAGAAAGAGGCTTAAGGCACATTAAAGCTACCTTGAACTAAATGGGAGGCGCAGAAAGTGACATTGATTGCATCAAAATAAGGTCGATGTAAAGCATCTAGTATCGAAGCTCAAAGTATTGATACTACTCAATACTTTAATACTCAGATCCCTACTCAGTATTGATACTATCGTTCAAACCCTAGTTATTAAAGACATGCATCTTCGAAAAAGAAAACGTCTAATATTAAACATATACAGTTTTGAAGTTGAAGTTTCGTGCTATTATGGACACAAAATTAATTATATCAAATATGTAACCTAACCTATCGTGGTTACTTTTCGACGCCTTAGAGTAATTCTAAGTTCAGATCAGAAGTGCGACCGATCCTACATAAAGTAGGTATATACATATGTATATTATATTACATTAAACATACACATACATATGTATGTGTGTGTTTCAAAAGAGTCTCTGCAATAAGATAGCTTTCTTTGAAAACTACCTAGAGAATGGTATGATATTCTTCTTTATTATTCTCATCATAGAATATTTCTAATAAGTTTTTTTTCGAAAGTTTTAGGTTATAACAATGACTCTATATGGAATGATCCTATTACAACTTACCGATCGGCGATTATATACTGTCCGATGACGGTGACTGCAACGCCGGCTAGACAGTCGAATTCACCCTCACCGTTGCCGTACTCTCCGAACTCCTTGACGAAGATGCCATTCGAATCAAAGACTTGGACGCGGTGATTTGAGGAATCGGCAACTACAATACTATTGTCTGGACCAACGGCAATGCCGCGGGGCCAAGTAAAGCATCCGGGCTCGCTCCCCCGGCCACCCAATTGGAACAGCTGTTGGCGCTTTCGTAGGTATTGCATCCTAGGGGAGATACCTGCTACTCCTGTTATACCTGCTGCTACCGTAGGGGAGGTAGGGGAGCCTAGCCCGTTTTTTGAATCATCGTCAGAAGATCCCATCTCATTTGCCTGTCTTAGAGGCAAGCCGAGGCTGAGACGTCTAGCAGCTGATGATGCTGAGCTGCTTAGAGGCTGCGAAATGGGCCCTTCTCTGCTAGAATCTTTCGATGATCGATTCCCATATTTGTTTCTTAAGTATCGAGCCCATGAGCTCAGATTGTCTCCGTCTTTGCTCGAACCAGCTGCACCTCGTTCAGGTGAATTCTCACGGGACTTGAGGACGTGCGATGATCTGCTGCGGGATAAGTCTGATGGTCCTGCTCCGTACGAAGAGGCTCCATACCTGAAAATGACGAGCACATCAAATTGAAAGACGGCGAAACCTATCGTATTTTCTATAGTTGAATTTTCCTGTGATCAATTATGGTTATCCAAAGAGACGTTAAGTACCAATGCATTAATTAATAAACGGAACAAAAAGAAAAATATCAACATTTTAAAACGAAATAAACAAAACTTGTAAAAGAAGCTTTTGGAAAGATAATGAATTAAATGAAGAAAACTACTGCTGCATTAGGTAGAACATTTTTACTTTCACTAACATAATTTTATAGCCATTTAAAAGTAACTATATAGAAGAAATATTTTCTGAGCCATCAATTTTTATTTTAATATACCCAACCACTAACCTAACCGAGAATTTTTAATTCCTTCAAAATATTATGTAAATAGCGCATATAATACTTTTTTTTTTCTTTAATATTAAAAAAGGGGTTTGAAAAAAATTCAAGCAAATGTATTTGTGTTTACTATGTAAATGTATAATAAACTTTATCATTTAATAGCTTTTACTGCATTTGAAAATAAGCAACAAAACAGAACGATGAAATTTATAAGCAATGCTCGACAATTAAACAGACATAAATATGAAAATGCTTTTTAAAAATTTTGGTTGTTTGCCTTTCGAATGTGTTATATGGTCAACATAAGGAACGAATACAATGATAAAATGTGTGCATATAAATTCCAACCTGGCTTTTTTCCAAATCAAATACAACACAGTTTTTCTTATTTAAGAAAGACAAACATACCACAACATATATAACCGCCAGCATAAATGTTCTTGTATAAGATGAAATGCATTTTTTAGTTTTATCCCAATTGCAGACAGTATGAACACAAGGAGGTAAATGCAAGCGAATATTATATAAAAGCCATTGATGCTAGACATCCTAGAAAAAGAGAAATTCCACAAATTGGTATGAGTTTAAAACATTTAAATACATTTTGGGATTATTAATATATTTACGAAGCATTTACGGTTCATAAGTTTATAAACATTACGGTTTTCTTCCGATATATCAAAATTTAAGAGAAGTTTATAATTTTATGATATATATATATAAGACTTTAAATTTAAAGTTTAACGATTTGTGATTAAAAATTTCATTCATTTTCTCATTTGCTAATGTGATAGGAAATAAACAAGAAATCTTGGATTTCTTTTAAATTTAAAATCATATCATAAAACTAAGAACAAAAAAAAACAAAAAACATTAGTCCACAAAATCTTACATTAAGTAGATTTAGTTGGAGCATTTTAATGAATTTTTGCGTTTTATAATTACAGGTAGTAGTAAATTAATTTATTAATATTTTATCATATAATATAATAAAAACGTTAGGAGATACTTTTTACAGAGGCATGTCGCGTGTTTAAAAGCTTTTGATTTTCTGAACTTTATTTGTTTCAAATCAATTTTTTGAAATTTTTTAAAAGTTAAAGTCATAGGACATTTTAGGAAAAGGTAGTGACCATGTTTTGTTTTATAAGAAGTTGAAGTCATGTATACCAAGTTGAATGATTACCTACGACAGAAATATTTAAAATTAATTTCGCCGCCTCAAAAAATATATTTTGTAGACGTTTGAAAGTCTTCTTGACAATCGATTGGTTGACTGTCTAGACTAAAATTAAATAAGTTACCGTAAAATAAGTCCTCATGAATTTTGAATAGTTTCCTATATTAGCCCAAAAAATATACCTTCGCCCTTGAATTCGATCACCAATTATCGATCCGAAGAAAATTTCCACCAAACGCAGCGAATAACTTAAAAATTAAATAAAACAAAATTGATTAGTGTAATCGCACCTTGAAGCAAGATAAGCAGATGGAGATGCTGTCGTTGGTGAAACGGGCTCGTCTAGATCGTCGTCGTCATTGCCGAAGGTATGCGTGGATCGGCTACGGGCCAATCGGTTTCGTCTTTCCTTCATGGCTAAATACCTGGAACGTCCTGTACCATACCTACTGTCTGAGTCGTCACCTGTTGCGTTATCATCCTCCGGGGGCGGTACTACAGCAGTGCTTTTGCTCTTGTTTAAAAAGCGACTTGTATAGCTGCAATTAATTATTTTAACACATGGATTCAATCCTCTCTACAACGAATCAATCTAATTAGCTCTACAGAACTATCTGTGGAGTTAGTAACGTAAGTCTCGTGGTGGCCAGTCTCTAACATATTTACAACGAGATATTTAAATTTTGCCTTTGGGAGTTTTTGGGGTTGTTAGCTTTTTCAGGTTAGTGTGTCCGTGTGCAGGCAGTGTGTTGAAATCATAATGCAAATAAAATTCGTGTTAGTCTCAGCTCAGTCCGGAATCTTTTATCAAATTCTCAAAGCACTCCGTCATCATTGTGATGCCAACACACACAGTAAATGCCAAAGACTCGGTTGCAAGAACTTTCCGAATAAATTGTGTGACTAAATAAATCTGTTTACCTGCTTCCGCTCGAGGTGGCTCCGTACCTGGGCTCCTCGGCCTCGTGGTGGGATGCGGTCGTGGGCCTCGTCCTCGTCGCCGTCGTCGAGTAGCTCGGGGTGGAGTAGGTCGACCTGAGGCTGGTGGGCTCGTCCCTTGAACTGCGTCTGGAGTCAGCCGCTGCCGTCTCCCGGGCTTGGGAGCTCCTATTCAGCGTTGATGAGGAAATTGGTTCCCTTGTGGCGGTCGTTGCAGGCGCCTTCTTGGCCTCCTCCTCCTCGTCTTCGGATTCCTCGGTGGAGGTCTCCTCCTCGGTGCTCGATTCACTTTCTTCCTTCTTCTCCGGCGGCTTAGCGTGGGTGTTGTGCTGCGGCAAGAAGCGACTTTGGAATGGCTTCTTCTCAGTCGTGGGAGTTGGCGGAGTTCTTGTGGTTGGGCTCTCGGGCAGCGCGACGTCGCTGCTCCTTGTGCCGAACCGGGGCTTTGTGTCTGCAACTGCAGTCCTGCTAGCCGCTGCAGCGGTTGCAACTGCCGCCGAGGAGCTTGAACTCTCCGAGGACGCAGTCGAGTCGCTGCTCGTCGAGCGCGTCGTCTTTTTTGGAGTTGTCGGCGTCGAGGGCGTCTTATTAGCTGACTGCTGAGGAGATGTAATTGATCCATCAGATTCTTCAGAATCGCTGTCAGCCTGAACAGAGAGATAATAATGGACGCAAAATGATGATGTGGTTTTATGATTTACTTTTCACATTTCTGACATTACAAATGGCTACACGAACAATAAGGCACAAATTCAAGCTATTTTCTTTTGCTTAAGACATAGTAACACTAACAATGCTGCGCTCGAGATGGGATGAGAATGCACGAACTGGCTGAACATTTACGTGATTCACTTTTCTCAGTTTTTAACATGTAAAGGGTGACTAGTCATACAATTTGTCCATTTTGTTTGTTTAACATGCTTTGCTTAACAATCTTATGATTATTGTGTGTTTGGGTATTTTTCTAGTAGTGTGGGGAACATGGTTTTTGTAACACTCTGACTTACTCCTATGAAAATTGGGAAATAGAAAAGATCTTCCAGTCTTAATCAAAGTATTCCTTCTGGTATCTTTATAGGAATATACATTATCGTTAATTAGTACAAAAATATTAAGAAAGAAAAGACAAGAAAATTAAGAGGACATTTTATGCTTTAGTGAGGGAGTGTTTAGAACAGACGATAGAAAGAACAATAAAATACGAATAGGTATCACACTGTGAACATATTTTCATGACTTCACAAACGCTACTAACAAAACATAGGAGAAATTATTTATGTAATTATGTAGGTATTACCAGAATTTTTAAGAAACTTTATAATTTACTATTATTCTAGAGGATTAAGATTTTAATCGTCAGACTATATAAGAAACTTTTTGAATTATCTGGATCTATCGACCTAGCCTGAATTTGATTTAATTTAACTGTAGTTAAAAAACTAATTGAAAATGTAGAAAGGAAAATTCTAAAAAATTTGAATATTTGGGTCTCCTGGAGATATGTTATAACTTATAACTATAAAACTGCTAAAATTAATCTTGTTTTAGCAGTTTAGCATACTATAGCACATGCGATATAATTAGACAATTCGTTTAATAAAATCTTAATGAACAAATCTACAAATAGTTTTATCATTTGGCTATTTTGTTTTCTTGGTATATCATTACCAAAAATGTCATACTTCACCCTCAATTGTCTCGGAATACAAATTTCAGTAACTTTCCTCATATTTTATTAGCGCATAAATTTATTTTGTGATGTCATGAAGTAATCTGAACTATTATAATATTGTGTTTTTGAACTATATTCAATGTAGGTGATTAAATAGGAATCCTGTAAGTCACTAACCTCTAAAGGTAACTCAAAATAAACATACCAAAGGTTTAGGGACAAGTTCATATATGTAAGTCATTTGGATTATTAGCTGATGTTTTAGTTGATAAGTGTGATTTGAAATAGCCCTATAAGTGTAGAATTGTATGTATATATACATATGTGAGCAGTGAGTTTTTTAAGTAAATATATTGAGATCGTCATACCCATCTTACCAAGTTTATACTTTCATTTTAACTAAGTTTAATGTTTTATGTATTTTTTACAATAATTTATACTTATTTTCTGTAAAGGTAGGAATTTTTTATAAATTTTTTTCTTGAATGAATCTATCATCTAGAACTAATTTGCATTCTCTTATGTCGAGCAAGAAGAGTTCATGGGGCTAATTTTAAAAAATAAAGCTACAACACTGCGATGCACTCAGCAAGATAACCCTAAAAAAACTGCTTTAATAACACAAATTAAGAAAAATCTCAACGAAGAAGTCCAAAATTTATATCTATAGAAAGTAACAAAAAATACACAGAAAGCATTGCCCGGGAGCAAATGTTGTTAAACCAAACATTCGCGTAGCATGACCAAGCCAAAGGTAATAAAAATAAAGTCTTTTCAGTAGTTTTTTGCGGCTCGGATAAAAAAAACTAGGTACGGCGCCTTACAGCGCGGCAACAAATAAGAGCATAAATGCACGTAAAGCTAACAGGGGGTTTGGGTAATATGTTGGGTATGTTTACCCCCACCCTGTGTGCTAATCCCGAAGGTATAAAGGTAGGGGTTATAAAGCAGCTTTTCGTGTTCGCACCGTGGCCGGGATTTTATTGGAATAGTCCATGTAGCTTCGGATGATTTAAATTTTTAATTATTTTTGGAGGCAATACTCCACTCGTAAAGAGTAAGTATGACTCTTACACAATTTTTAATTCCTCCACATGTATTCAGATTGTTCGTCCGAAAGGGATATCCTTAACGTATTTTTGGGTTTCAATAAATAAATAAATAAATATAGGCATCTATTGACGGGATATAAAAGACCAGGACGAAGCTGTGAAGTGAATGTGGGTAGCTACATTTTCCAAATCAAAGAGAATTTTCTCTTTAATTAAAATGTTATTAAATAAATACTGTGAATGGAGCTACATTTTGCCAATTAAGGAGAATTTTCTCTTTAATTAAAATGTTATTAAATAAATACATGTAAAGTGTGTATATTTTTCTTTTATTCCTGACCTAAAATATTTCTTTCAGCTATGTTATGCGTTTTTTTTTGTTAAAGCTGGATAACTATGAAAAACAGGGTTTGGAATGAAAACTAATATTTTCTGATGTAAGAGTCAAATGTATTGAATTAAGTCAAAATATTAAGTTTCTTTTAACTTTTCATATTCAATTTTTTCAATTTTTTCGATTATTCTGCTAAATTTCAACCTTAACGAATTTTCTATTTTCCTATTCTTTTTTTGGCAGTTTCATTTTTATATTCAATTACTCTAGCAAGAAATAAATCGATTTTTAATATAAATTATATTCATTTTTAATTTTATGTAGTTTGAACAGGAATCGTCAGCGTGATGCACTTATTTTCAGAAATGATCAGTGATGACGTTTTAAAGCGTTTGATCTCCCGATTCTGGATAAAAGTTAACAGCTCTTAGCTTTTTAGTTGCCATCAAAAATCGCATTAAATGATTTAATATTTTATCTCCAACATAAAAGTCTGGAAAAAATGTTGATATCTCATAATTTTTGGACTTTTTTGTTCTGAATAAAAGTGATATTTTAATCAAGGAATTAAGAAATTTTAACTTTTGTGCAAAATCAGGGACAAATTAAAATTCAGTGCAATTAAATAAGTCATTATATTGTTAGTATGCCAGGAAATATGTAGCCATTGTAATCAAATATTAAAAGTGGTTTACTAGATTAAATATTAATGTTCCAAAAATATTTTTAGGGCAAGAAGGGTTCTAGGAGTAATTACGATATTACTTCAGATTTGTTGTAGCTACAAGCTAGAACGTGTATGCGGTAAATTAAATTGGATTGGATTCTCTCTGAGGAACATTTCAATCACAAGTTTTCATCCGAAGGCAACTTGCGACAATAAATTACAAGGGATTTTGAATATGTTAAGGATTTCCACTCCTGATCATTTTTCACGGAAGAATTTGGGTGTCATTCATAATTAAGAAGTGCTTGTTCCTAAAAACGTTACAATTCCCTGAGTGAAGTCATTAATTTCGTTGATTGAAGTTAAACATTAGTGTAAAACAAGACGCTTCCTTGAACCTACAATCACTCAAAGGAGGCTCTTTTATCGGCACTGATGCTAAAGTAAAGTATCTGCGGGCTTCGAAGGGAGAAGGCTTTATACGAATGTAGGGCCTAGGGCAAAATCAATGAAAACTTTTGAGTCACTTCTCATGTGGGAAAAAATTGCGATATTCATTATTGATAAAGCATCTCTCAAACACGTTTTGTTATCCAATTCATTCCTCGTCTTTTGCTGTACGGGGAAAAGGAGTCTTTAAGGCGGGCGAAAGATATGGCCCTGGAGTAACACCACAGGGGTAAATATGATGACGACGACGGAGCTCTTGTCTTGGACTGCTTTCAATTTTCTGAGGGTACACGCGGGAGGATTCCGCAGATGGTTTTTATGCATGAGCTTCTCCTGGCTCCAAAGCCAAGGAAATATACCAACATACGTTTATGTATAAAGTATGTATATTGGAGTCGTTACCATAACTGATTTTTCATTCGCCGTTGCTTGCCATTAAATTTTCAAGCGTGGTATAAAGGTATCAAAGTATCACTACAATAGAGTTGTAATGAGTGGAGGGAGGGGGTCGTGGGTTAGGCGATAAAAGTAAACGGCCTCATGTTGCTATGTACAAAAGCAGCGAAACAATTCAACCAGAAGGAAGAAAGTGAACGCAGATGCCTCGGAGCGTCGATAAAGTGCGAATCCCTTTTTCATAAGAGCCTCTGCCAGATCAACTAACATTATTTTGTGTAAAATTTCAATCGTAGATTATATTTTTGGTGTATTTTCGTTGGCGGCACAGTTTTAAAATTGCTACTAACTAACTAGAGTATGAACTAGATCTTACTAATTACGACTAAGACTAGGTGTGCTGTGCAGATCACGGAGCTTGGGGCTGTACCTTTTTATTAAGACAAATCACCATCATCATTTAATCATCATCAAAACTCACCTCAACCTGGGGAGGTGTGCGTCTTACGGGGGATGTGTGGGAGCTGTCGCTCTCCTCACTCGTGGCGCTTGCGGGGGTGCGTTTTAGGGCTGCAACGCGATCAGCTGCTGGCCTTTCCGGCTCAACGTGGGCTGCAGCTGCTGTCGAAGTGGTGCCTTTATTTTGTCGCTTAATCCGGCCGATTTCATCGTCTTCTGAGACTTGTCTTGCGGCCGGTGGAGGAGCTGGCCTCGTTCTGATCGCTGGTTTCACTTGTTGCACTGCAGGCGCGGGCGCTACTTCCTTCTTCTCCTTCTTACCTTTTTCCGTCTCCTGCAACCTTTTGATAACCCTCGGACTGTCGGACAGTCTAATTATTCCACTAAGTGCTCCGCGGGACACATCTTCTGTATCGATGACCCTATCGCGATCTCCTTTGTCTTTCTCAGCGCGAACGTTTCTAGACGTTTCATTATCGGACTCATTGTCAGCTTGATGGCTGCGTACAAAGCGTGATCTGAATCTAGACTTTGATGGACGGCTTGCGGGTTCATTGTCATATTCATAATCATAATCTCCGGGGCGCGAGTATCTAGAGGAGGAGGTATCTGCGAAGCGATCCGCACGTGGAGGTCGCTCGCCAAACTTCCTGCCTCCTAAAACAGGCTCGTCTTCGTTGTACCCTCTCTCGTCTTGTTGACGAAATTGAGAAGCTAGCCTGTGATCACTCTTTGAACGCATGAGTCCTGGCTGAAGCGTACTCGGTGGAGCTAAATGTGACGCACTTTGATTCAATGTTGAATGTGGCGTAATATTTAGATCACCGAATGAGGCAAGATTCATAACCAATTGATTTGGGTCCATCGACATAAGGAATCTAACTCTCCTGCTGTAGTCAGCACTTTCATACTCAAAATGTCGCAGGAATTCAGCTGTCTTTAAGAAAATCTCTTTGGTATCCATCAGTTCTGCATCGTCCCATTCAATGTTGTCATTCATGTATTTGTCGACAACTTCGCAGTTACTCTGAATGTTCGTAATTTCCAGTTCAAGGTTCTGTTTGAGGGAACAAAGATTGCGCATCTCTGAGGTTAAGTAGCGATCCACTTCACCGCGAAGATTCTCGCTGCGATCTTTAATTGCTTTCGTCACCCGACGCTGAATTTCTTCCAGTTCCTCGATAACACTGAGGCAATTCGTCTGCAAACTAATTGTATTTTTCTCCACGTTGGACAGGGAGTCTTGCAGTCTATTGAGGTTTCTTCGAACCTTAAATAAACGATTTTATAAGAATGAAAATTGAAGAAATTTCAATATCTACCTGACTATTGATTCGTAAAATTTCCCTTCTCAATATGTCCATATGTGCGCTCTTGCAGTCTTCGCATATTTTCTTTTCGCAGTGAGCGCAAACGGATAAATAAGCTTTTTCCGAACATACATTACATCTTTCCATTATTTGCCCTAAAAGGGAAGTTAACTTTTTAGAAACGAACATTACTCCTGACTCTGAGGAGGGTATCACCAGAAACATTCGATACCATCAATTTATTTCTAAGGGAATTTCTATGCTTAAGCCATGCTATTAAATGTGGGAGCGTCAGCGTTGGCGTTTCATGCGATGTGTTTTGGCTGCTTGATATATTACTCACAGGTTTTTTTTCGGAAAGTAAGAATTGCTTGGACCACAGCCAGCAATTGTTGTATCGAATTTGTCTGTTGTTTAACATTTGACACTACATATTTCAAAAATTGAGCTTCCAACTAAAGTTTAAGTTTCCTTGAAGTTAAAAGCAGGTAATAAATTTCTTTTTCCGAAAAATCTATTTGTGTAAGTAATAGGAGACTTTTGGTACGAGTTAAAAATGTCAATAGAATAAAAACTAATAATTCAGAGGTTTTCAAGTAAACAGCAGTAAGGGAAGTAATACAAAATTTAATAGTAGCGTGAGGTATTAATACTTAGTTTTAAACAAAAGCGAACACATCGTGGAGCAGAAACTTTTCTTAATTAGTGATTTCTTTTCATAAGTATTCCATTCAAAATTCTAAACTCTGTTTTGCTATTTTGAATTAAACAAGCCAGACTAATAACACACCGCAAGTTTCTGTAGACTGCACTCGAACAAAACAAGTCTCTACCAAAAGGTTAAAGTTTTCAAAGACTATATGAACCAAGAAAATAGTAAACACAGGATAATTAGTTCTAATGAGTTTTAATAATTAATGTTCTTACGCCCCAGAAAATGTCCGCAACAGCAACTAATGCAACTCCAAAAACTATTAAAGCTATAAGTACACTTACAAACTTTGATTTGGCTCATAGTGGTAGTTAGGTGATGGCATTAGTTCCATGCATTTACGTTATGCAAACCGAGCACCCTGCTTATCGTGTTATTACAAAATGCAAAAAGTGAATTCTTTAGTGTTCATATTCTCGCCGTGATCTTCGGTTTTGAATATGGGCTTCAAACCGCAAAATGTATGCTTAATTACCTGCTGTCGGGTCGGGCAGCTCTCCGCTGATCTCGATGTGCAGCTCCAAGAAGCGCTGCAAGGTTACGTTCGTTGGGAAGGCCTGCACCCCTTGGTACGGAATTCGGTGCTCTGCACGGCACTCGGGACATTTCACCTGGAATTAAATGCGATTTTAGGAAATTGGTCAATCCTCTAGGACCCTTGTGCATTATTTAATTAGGAATGAGTTTTAATAAAACACCATTGAAATATTCAAAATGTTTTATTAATGCTCTGTTTTCTTTTAAAATTTAGAATTTAAAATAAGCTGAAGGTGTTTGTTGAATGCTTGAAAGTTCTCATGTTTCTGATATATTTTTGTACTCCTAGCGGTGGAAAAAATTGGTTTGTTTTGTGTAGAAATTATTTTTTTAAGGAGAATGGTCAATTATTTTGTTTATTAAAACATATTAAGATTATTCATTTAAGGGGTTATTCCGGTCTGGACATACACTACCGCTTACAATTATTCGAACGATTCATATGTTTGCAATTATGAATGGATATTTGTTTAAATAAAACAGTGTAATCGAGTTATGGCACACATTTGTATCCTTAAGATGTATTTAATTGAAAAAAGAATAATGAGCTAAATAATATAATACATAAATTAAGGTCATTACACATTTTCTTCAATATATCCATATTCAATACATCTCGTTCCAACATTGCAGAAGTTTTGTCCAGAGGTCTTCTTTACTTGTAGGACTTAGAGCTGTATAGAGTGTATATGCAAAACGATCGATTTTTGGGAATTTGTTTTTTCAATGAAAATATATATTAGTTCAAAATTCTTAGTTTTTATTTTGATTTATTTCATTGTTTGTCTTAAACATTTATAGAACTTAAAAATTGTTTTTTCCATAAACAAAAATGTGCCTCACGTTTTCGAGAAAAATAAGTTTGAAACAAATTTTGGACATTTTTAAAAATTCAATACAAAATACCGTAGAGTTATCATCATACATCATATATCATCATATATCTAGATAAGGATTTAGCCTTTAATTTGAGTCACGTTTGTGAAATTTGCAAAATAAATCTATAAATAAAATGTTAAATAAAAATTTCACAAATCGGTTGGATAATTTTGTTTTCCTAACCACCGACAGCAAAAATAGTCGGTGTTTTCTGCACGGTAGGGCGCTGCGCTTCTAATAAAATGTAAATGTTGATAAGATATTTTAAAAAAATGCACAATTTTATTAAAATCAACGAGAGTAGTGAAGACAGTTTTCATAAGATATTTACGGTCGCCTGAATCTATTGATTTCAAAATAAAATATCAACCTATTAGAAATAATAATTGAACTGTTTATTTTGAAAGTGGTATAAATCCAAACTGGCATAAGGTCGAATTTACCTTAAAAGAATATAGAAAAATTGATCTTATGACATTTTGGGCTTGTACCACTTTCAAAATAAACAGCTCAATTAATAACTATAATGGAATTAAAAAATTAGAGAAAACTTTGATTTATTATCGCTTATCTGTTTTGTGAGATGATCAAAGTTCGAGATATTAAGTCTATATTTCCACTTCCAAGAAAAAATCTTGAGTAAAAAGCAAATAAAATTATTTTGTTTGAACGAACTGAAAAGTCAACAGACGCTCATGTGTAAATTGATTGCATTTGTTCAGAGTGTGATGAAAATTGTTCAACCCTATGTGAAAGCTTTGAAGTAAATATATTAGATTAGAGAATTGTTAATGTTCTAAAAATATTTACATATAAAAAAAAACTGAATAAAAATCGCTTGATTCCACTGTACAACACTGATTTTTTCTCTGAAGAATTAACAGGTCATTTCTATAGAATTTCTTCCTGGATTATAAATTCGCAAATAGAAATGTTCAAAACAGCTGCAATTTTTGATAGAAACATGTTTGAAGAGTAGGTGCAATTATTAACAATTTAAAAATAGCTGAAGATGATAACGTTGCTCAAAAAATAAAAGCTGTATTTTAAGCAATACAATAATTTATTTGGAAACACAAATAAACATTAATTTATTGAGCATTGTTGTTTTTGAAAAAGAAAAACATTTTCATCATCTAAACGTAATTTGTAAGCAGTTACTCTATATATGGAATTTTTTTAACCTCCAATTTAATACTTGATGTGATGATATTAAATGTTAAACTATTAACTATTAAATCGATGTTTCGAGATTCGAGATTTTTAACAAAAGTAGATCGAACATCAGCCGACCTAGAAACTCGTGGCACAATATCGTTCTTCGAAACACAAGGAGGCTTAATTGATATTGGATTAAGCTGGAATACTAAATTAAAAATTCTACGTTTTTTTTAACTTTTAAATTGCAATGCTCGAAACCTTTGTAAAACAAAGCGGCTTGCAAACAAGCCAACTTTCAAGTATCCTAGGTGAATTTATCTTTTGTAAAATCCACTTTAAATTGCTTACCTGTCGGCGAACAAAATCGGCCAGGCCCTCCATGCAAGGCTCCATGCAAAATGAATGTTGGCATGGCAGCAGTTTCGGGTTCCGGTACCTGTCCAGGCAGACACAGCAAGTCAAAAGTTGTTCAAATTGCTCCATGTTGTACTGAAAGAGAGGAGATAAAGCAATCTTAGCAATGTACGCCACTTAATCATCATAAATTAGTTTCTACACTGAAATAAATGAGTTGCTCGCGGGAGGTGCGTGATAAGATTTTCAAATTTAGAGTCGAACGTATCTTCCTCTGTAATTATCTGCAAACACATTGAGTTTTGAGTAAAGTAATTATTTAACCTCATGATATGCGCGATTTAAATAATATTCAAATTAATCCGAGCATAACTCTTAAATTATCTACTTATATCGCCCGCTCCTATGGGCGTCAAGCTAATTAGGCAAATTTCACACACGTTTTCCACAATTCATCCATTTGAGTGGCGACGTTACATACAACGCGCAAAGTATTCTGGCGTCTTTGCTTCAAATTGTTAGATTTTATAACCAGTTAATATGTACATATAGAAGAATCCCTGTTCGGCACACGGATCCAGGAGGAGTCAGGTGGCTTTTGGTGTGGAACGTAGCTCATAGATTAACCTCATCTGGGAAAGTACATACATTTCATGGAGTTTGATAGTATAACCATCCTGATGATAATAATGTAATTTCTATTCATGTCAAAATGAGTTGTTTATGTCAATCACAGTCATATGCCGCTTATATCGTGCCTCTTCCCGCAATTTCACTCTCGCGTGTCGGCAGGAAGGACAACGTAATGGAGGTAATGGATAAGGGTTTCCTGATACCCATGAATGCGATACTTGACTTGTTTTCCTGGAACGAATCTATTTCGTTTCTCCATGCTTCCGAGAAATCAATTTTAAGCTGTAGAACACATTTTCCCAATCGTTAAGGGGAACGTGGTTATTGGGTCCTGAAAGCGTCTTGTAATCCAACATGAGAATGTTGTTTACATGAGTGCTTTCATACAATAGAGAGTTTCAGTTAATGCCTCCACCTTCGGGGATATTTATATTTAATATGCTTCGAGATGCTTTTACGATTAGATCTATGGTACCTGAGACTAAATTGAGAATTTTCGCTTAAGCCTTACACACCTACTTATTCCATGGGTAATTTAAGCGTCGTTAGGGTGTCGATTTTTTCTAACTTGAAAAATGTTACTGAATTAAGCTATTTAAATCTTTTAAAAATGATATTATATGATTGAAGTAGCTGAACTGTTGTTTATGTAGCTTGCATTGTTAAACAGCTCACTTTGGAGTTAAAATATTATTAAATAGAGTTTCAAGAACAAACAGATTGAAAAAACAGAAACTTAGTGTGTTACGACAACCGTACACATACCTGTATTACCTGTATAGATCATAAAAGTTATAAGTCTAACTAATCTAACATGTTTACTTATTTTTTTATTTTAAAACGCGACTGAACTCATTTATCACAATATATTATTGTGGGAAAACATAACGAAAATGTAGAAAACAAAAACATGTATTCATCTTTGGGATTCCTATTAAAAATACTAAAAATTTTTTCTACCCTTAGTTTTAAAATATTGAACAAAATTACACGTTTAAATATTCTTCCAAGTTTTAATGTTCATATGTTTAAAAACGTGAATCACTCTCCATATACATACATATATGAATATTGGGTGTAGTATGTGGACTATTTTTTTTTAAGAACACTTTAGTTTTGAAGAAGATATGATTTTTCTGTCTAATCGCAAATATTGGTGTTTAAATTACACGAAGAAATTAAAAAAATTTCATTTCCGTTTCATTTATACACATACACTCCAAAAATTCGCAATTTGCATTTCATTTTACACTTTTAATTTTTATCATATGTTGTAGCACAACATCACACGTTTATGAGTTTGTAATTTGACCCTTCCGCATTTTATGATATTTATTTTTGGGTTTGAAAATTTTGAAAGATCACTGAACTTTTGTATTTTAAAAACGACTAAACCAAGAAATTCCGAAGTTCGGCTCGTTTCACTTTATCTTGAATTACCTCGGGATAGTAAAAAGTCGCATTAAAATTATTCCTTTGTTTCGAGGTACTG
Organism: Eutolmus rufibarbis; assembly: GCA_963920795.1. Lineage (NCBI taxonomy): Eukaryota > Metazoa > Arthropoda > Insecta > Diptera > Asilidae > Eutolmus > Eutolmus rufibarbis. Next base: position 36,173,747 of record OY987205.1, read on the forward strand.
ATTGTCGTCGTTGAGGAATTTCTCAAATCTCATTTTTAATTATCAGAAAAATTATTTTAATCACTACTACTTCTAGCACAAAACTAACTCCAACATTTATTTATAATTAGCTTTAATATTTTTCCAGCAATGGTTCACAAATTCCGGTATTATGATTCTAATTAGCAAATAACGCAAGGAAATGTACAACTGGATGATAAGATATTTAAAAAATTAAAACTTAAAAGGTAGTGCACAGCGCAGTGAAGTAGACTATTCACCTAAAACTTATAGACTGAGGAAAGCCGAAATTGCTCGATATTGCAAGTCCATCTTGGTGTTAAATAAAACTAAAGGATGACTTTGGGGTTCTGTGCGTAAATCTCGGTGTATGGCCGAAGACATTTACTAATTTCCGCTTGGTGAGTATTGGTGTAAGGCAGTGAGTGGAATAAATAAGATAAAATTTAACGAAAATCCGGCAATCCTCGGAAAACTTCGCAATGTCTCAAAGAGAGGGACGTGAGAATTTCCCAGCGGAATTTCATCGCAAAGCGTGTTCGTCTGTATTTTCCCTTCGGGCTAAAAATATCGCACAGATACGGCAACTTTTGAGCTAAATATAATTTTGATGGCGTGAATGACTTAAGATGAAAGTAGTGCGTCAGACGGGGAGTGCAGACGATGCCCGGCCGGGGGAGGAAATTTTAAAAAAATCCGGTGTGATTTGAGCAAACGCAACGTGTTGAAGCATTTCTGCAGTTTTTTCCACGTTGCGGGTGGTTGCATTAAAAATACTGAAATTATAATTGCAAAATCAGTACAACATGAATTATTACGATATGAATAAAGATAAACAGATGTATATAGGAGCAGAAAGTGCAGTTTTTGCAATAAGTTCACTTGAAATTGCGTTACACTTTGGGAATATTTAATTAATTCCCCTTTTTACAGAGTACAAAATATTAACGTACATCACTGCTGTCTGTTCCATGCAAATGTTGCTCCTGTGAAAAAGTAGAATTTTGGAGGAATGCAACTCAATTGCCAATTCAGTGATTGAATTTTGATGGTTGCTTAACTTAATCGATTATTATTGATTGCAGCATATTGATCGGATACACACTTCACAGGTCTACTGCATCCCTTGCATGCAGGGAATTTTCAAGGGTTCTAGAGATGAATTTGAATTGTGACGTTAATCTGCGGTTGCGATGATATTTTTCCCTTTAAATTTATTCAGTTTGCATTACAAAACTTGTGTTCGAGAGCCCGCCAGATGCAACTACTTAGATCTACCTACACTATTCTGTGATGAAAATCTGAATTGTGAAAAAAATCGCAAATTGGCAACAATTCAATAAACATCTGACGCTTGTGGTATAAGGGGCCAAAATCAATACATCTCTGAACCAAGAGTAATAAAACCTAAATTTTCGTGTGCTATTGACCGTTCGACCAAAGCAATAAGAAGGAAAACTTGGCGTTCGTTCAATATTTGCTTTTTTTAATAATTGTAAGAAGCAACAGGACTTGTAGCTTTAGTCTTTGCTACTGACTGAGATTTGTTTGGATTAAAGAGAAACCTGCATAAACTGGAAATGCTGATGGATAGATTTTTATATAGTAAAAATTCAATAAGAATAAGTAGTGGATTGATTATTTCAAAAGATTGCCGGAAATTAAGTCATTCTTTGAACACCATACCATGGCAGACTGCAAATAGATTGAAGAAACTGTTGAAACTAGCTGGTAATTTAATTATAACAAACATACCAATTTATTCGATTAGGTATAGTGAATTATATTTCTTGGTATTAACAAAAAAATTCAATTATCTGTGCGTCTTCAGAGATAAATGTTTTTATCAATTTCTGTAAAACTTACATTGTGAACTTTACTTCTGTAATTTTCAATTGAGATTTCTTCCTTACTAGAAAAACATAGTAGTGAAAATTGTGTTCTAAATAAGTCTAAGTAGATTACTTTAGTTGGAGCATAAATCCTTTAGACACAGTTTTGAAACTTAGTTATTTTAGACCAAAAATTAGGTTGTAAGCAAATCATATGCACATACAGGGGCTTTGTATAAAACTTTTATTATTTTTTAAAACCTCAAAATGATGGTTTAAAATTCTATTTTCCTTTTCTAGAGAAACATGGTTTTTAGTAGATTTTTCTTACTATTCATTTAGTGCTTTTATTAAGAATGCATTCAAAAGAAAATATATACAAAACTATTATATTTTTGGAGTTTCTACTATATATGCTTTCATTTCTTACCCTACAACGTCGGGTTGAGAACAAAAATAAATTTGGTATCGCTACTTAAACTCCATATATAATATAATATTATATTATATGTAAATTGAAACTTCTCTGCCTTACGTCCATATATGGCACAGAAGTAAGTATAACTAGGCCAAAATTCAACTCTTTACATTGCCTGGTTTCTGACAATATAGATTGTGACAGACAGACAGATAATAGAATAATAAATATATTTAGTTTTTTTAAAGAAATATAAACTTTTGAACTGATGATATTTTTGGGAAGATTTCTTATATAAGAAGAAAGTGCTGGAGTGCTTTGTGTTTCCATTTTGGTCTCCGTTGCAGTCTAGACAAAATGTATTATATGAAAACTACAAAACTATAAACACCATTTACTAAGAGAGTATTGTTTTAATACATACTTCATTTTTGTGAAATTTTGTCTACTACGCAGTCAAATGCACGACTAAATTATAGTATTATTTTCTTAACTCGCGAAGAGTTTTAACAAATTTATAAGATAAAAAGCATCTTTGCTTTTTTCTAAAAATTTACTATCCCCAACCAGATATAGCTATTTTCATGAATATTGCTGCTGCAAATGTGTGCTGGTATCAATTTATCACCCAATATCCTAAAACTACAAACTTAGTCGGCATATTAAAAATTCATTGACATTCCGTTGTTCCTCCTATAAAATAGTTTGCAGTTTTCCTTATTTATTTAGCCTTTGCAATATGTGGACGTCTTTCCGTACACAGCCAATGGCACTTTACCAAATCTTTATAAATAAGGAACACATTTACAATTGCATAAACGATCTATCTAATGCAGGTATAATTCAATTTTATGAAGGAATTGGTGTGCCAGGTGTAAGGAGGCATGAGTTCGTTAATGAGGTCAGGCGCTGCTCTCATTTAGAAGGAATACTAAACGACATGGTGGAGAAGTGCAATTTGGAAGAAATATACCCTATACCATGTCAGCAGTTTCCAGAAACACCGGGACAGTATGATATTGCGAATTTAGAATTTGATATTAAAAGCTTCAGTCGAAAGGTTTCAACAATAAGTTCTGCAATGCAGCCCATAAAATTGGATTACTTTGAAATGATCAGATTGAAAAGCGTTTTTGACTATGTAAGGTTTATTTTGGATGAAGAAAACGAGGAAGTGGATATAAGAGACCTCCAGCAAGTAAGTGGAGAAACTCCAATAATACCTAATCCGCCGGAAGATTTTGTAGGCTTTCAAATAGTTGCTGGAATTATGCCTACGTTGATGGCGCCTGCATGTGAAAAGACGTTGTGGAGAATTGGTCAAAAAACAATTATTTTTCGATATACCCAGTTCCAGCCTAACGCCAGATTATTCGAAATGAAAGATATGCCACCTCAGTGTATGTTTATTATGATTTTTCAAGCATATAATGATATTAAGTCAATTGCTACTAATATTTGTTTGGGGTATGGCGCTTTGTTAGTAGACATCCCAAACACGAGGCGGCAACGGGCTTATCGATGCTTTAAAGTAGAAAACGACATTAAACAAACATTACGCACTATAGATAAATCTATACAACAACTTCGAGAAGAACTTATTAAATTACGCTCGAATTTATGCTGTTTAACAATGAAAGTAAAAAAGATGAAACAGGTCTTTGCGACGCTAAATCAAATGAAATCTGTTAGCAAAAACATTTACGTGGTTGAATGTTGGATTCCGGTAGAAAGAATTGCACGAACGAAGTTTCTGGTCGAGAAAAACACTCATAGGGATGTTCCTGCTATCTTTAACAAAATAGAAACAATGGAAATTCCTCCGTCTTTGACATATGAGAATAAAGTCACAAAAGCATTTCAAGTTATAACAAATGCTTACAGTATTCCATCATATCAGGAAATGAATCCCACACCTTTCGTAATGATTACCTTCCCCTTTTTGTTTGCAATTATGTTCGGAGATGTGGGTCATGGTCTTGTCGTTATTTGTCTCGCAACTTGGGTTATTATGAAAGAAGATTCCCTGAAGAAGACAGTTCGAAAACATGAAATATTTAGAATACTTTTCGCCGGAAGATACATGATTCTTCTAATGGGCATCTTTAGTGTATACGTTGGATTTATGTTCAACAGCTTCTTCAGCCGTCCGATAAACATATTTGGCACTGCTTGGAGAATAAATTATAATATTTCGACAATAATGGAAAATCATTATTTGATATTAGATCCAAGTAGTAAAGATTATACTGGAACACCATGTTGGTTTGGACAGGATGTGATTTGGAGAGCTGGAGGACCAGAAAACCTCCCTGTTGTAAATTCTTTCAAGATGAAATTATCAATTATATTTGGTGTTATTCACATGATATTTGGGATTGGTGTAGGAATATCTAACAAAATCCATTTTAAGGACTACCCATCGATATGGCTGGACTCTATTCCACAACTTATCTTCCTCTGTGGTTTATTTTTTTACTTAGTAATAATGATATTTCATAAGTGGGCATTTTATGGAGGGAGTTTAAAAGGAGAATACTCATCAGGATGTGCACCTTTAATTCTTATTATGTTCATAAACATGGTGATGTTTAAGAAGGCCGAGGAGCCTTTGAAAGGATGTTCACAAGATTTCTACACTGGTCAGCCAATAATTGAAAAATCCTTAGCGTTAATCTCATTTTTAATGGTTCCGATAATGATGTTCGGAAAACCTGTGTACATATGGTACAAAAGAAAGCAACGAATAAAAAATGGAGGCGATAAAATCAACACTGTGCTTACTCCTCATGAGAAAATTCTGTATTTGGAACCCATGTCCGATATAATAGTTCATCAGCTAATACACACAATTGAAGCAGTTTTGGGATCAGTTTCTCACACCGCGTCTTATCTCCGATTATGGGCATTAGGTCTAGCACATGAACAACTCGCAGAAGTTATTTGGAATATGATTTTGGTGAAGACATTAAAAATGAGTATATCATTTTATTATGGAGGAATCTTATTATATTGCACGTTTGGTGTATGGGCTTTTCTTTCGCTCGCAATTCTCATACTGATGGAAGGATTGTCGGCGTTTTTACACACATTGCGGTTGCATTGGATTGAGTTCCAAAGTAGATTTTATTTAGGGAATGGAAATAACTTCCAACCCCTTTCTTTTGAAGAACTTTACAGAGAAAACTACGATCTACTTTCTGCAAATCTTTTGGAATAGTATTTAAAAAGGACACATAATACCTATAATAATGATAATATTAAATATCAGATGTTGTAATTGCAGTTGGCTTCTTAAATAAAAATAATTAAACAAATAATCTGCTGCTTGTTGTTTCGAAATGATGCCGTCGAATAGAGGACAAAACAATAAAGCAATTAGTTGTAAAGTTATGGAACATTTTACAATTAGAGGTATTAGGAGACCTATTCATAAATACGATTTGATTGAAGTCGGATCGTAAATGTTGATATGAATTTTATTAAATTCATTGGTTGAATGCCATTAAACTGAGAGCTAACTCTTACGATACGATTTCAATCGAATCGTATTCATTAAAAGGCTCTTAGAGCTCCAAAGCTTGTTATTGTGCTTTTCTTTTGAAAAACTACATTCTTTTGATCTTTCTAGGAGGTATAAAAACAGTCTATAGATTTTCGGAAAATGAAGCCGCGTTCTTGATTCTGAAGGAAATCAAAGTTCGGAATGCGGGGAATTTGAAATCAGCCTAGAGTATTTAAAAAGTTACCAAAAGTTGCAGGCTTTGAGTTTCTGGCCAGCTTTTGAATTTCCTGCGTTTCTAAGAGATTTGAGTTCCATCAAAATCATAGAATATGGCTATTATGGAAGCTCTACATTTTCAGTAAATCGATTGTGGATACTTGAAAACATTATATTTATAATAATCGTACTAACCAGAATTGCTTTTACAATAATTGAATTTTCTCTTAATTTTCAAGAGGCATTTAATAAACAACAATAGTATTTTGATAATGCGTTTAAAAAGCAGTAATTCGGGTTTTGTGGAAAACAAATTAACGATTAAAAATTTAATTTGGAACAATGAGAGCGGAAGCTAGGTATTTTGAAAATCGCATTACTAGTGAAAGAACTGCAAGTCGCGCTATTTCCACATTCATTGTCGACAATTCTTTGTTGAAATTAGTGTAAAGCTTCTTGAAAAGAGCACAAATATTTGCGAACATGTAAACCTGAATGTACCCAATAGTGTGTTCTTTTTTTTCAACTAAAAAAAAGTTTTTCTTTTACTTTTTTACAATCGCAGAACGGTAGGCTCTGAATGAAATTGAGGCGAAATTGTTTAAATATTTGTTTGAGATGACTTGTGGACATTACTTTTTATATGTAGTAGGAGTTTTTCTTGTTAACGTTAATTAAAGCAACTAATTATACAATTGCTGATTTATGAACTACAATATCGGATGGTTGGGTTCGGTTTGTGGCATCAAAACGAAGCGTATATTGGTGCTAATTGGGCTGTGACCAGCATTCGGGCACCGGCCTCTTAAACCAACCAACCAACAAAATTAGCAGTAACGATTTGTTTTCTCTTCAATTCTTTTTTTATCGAAAGATATTTTAATTCGCACACTCCTTATTTTTCGCGGAGAGTGCAATTAGGGGCCAGTGCACAGCATGTGAGCGGTTTACTCAGATCTCACACTCCTCTCGAATCTGCGAAAACTTCTCAGATAATTTCTTACTTGATCTAATTTTAAACCAGCTATTCAGGGTCACGGGAAATCACTAACACTGCTGGCGGCGATAGTCAAAGAAATGTTTTATTTCGTTCAAGTTTAGCTCTTTGTTTGTCCAATAATATTTTTAGATTTTAGTACAATGGGAGTTATTGGTGTTATTGAAAGCGTACACAATAAAGTTAAATAATAGTAATTTTGTTTTAAACTTTTCAAATATAAGTAAAGCTGTCATATTTTACTTCTTCATATTTTTCTATTAGATTTATTAGCCGCAGGATATCTACCATGTATTAAACAGATATAATATCGAATATAACCTTCGTCAAATTTTTTTTTCGAAATCCCGAAGGCCAACATTAATTTAAAGCACAAATGCGAGTTTTGCATAATGTAAAATTTTTTAAATGATTTTTATGAAATTGTTGGACCATGGACAAATTTCGTAACGCAATTTTTTATAATTATTATGAAAGGAACCTAAACCTGTTTTTATTTTTAAAACATATAGGTACCTGTTTCATTATAGAAATGTAATATTCAGAAAGCGTGCATTGCATGATTTGAAAAAGTTATTTAAATAAACTTTTTTATTTCTTTCTTTCTTTTTTATAACTTTCCATTTTGATGAGAACTTTAAGAAGAAATTGTGACATGTTGTTTAATACAAAAACAATAATTGAACGCAAATACTATAAATAAACTAGATATATTAAAAATAAACATCTTGACACCCATTTAAATTTTAAATGTTGAGTAAAAAAATTTTAAAAGTAGTTCAACCAAAACCATAGTTTCGAGCCATTTTCACGTTTTTATCAAATATTTAAAAAATGATATATACATATGTATTCATCATATACCTAACTCTCGAAAGATTTACATATTATGTACCATCTTTTGTGGATATGCGCATTAGTTTTTATATATTGGTGGAATATATGGAAATTATTTGAATTTTACAAAAAAATACATGATAAATGAAACACAAACTTTTAAGGGACACACTCACGTCTAAAGCTAGTAAATTCAACAATAATTTGAAGTTTTAAAATCTTTGATTCTTATTAATTATAACTATTCAAAGCAGTTTAGTATTTAAGTTATATATTATCTTGAACGTAAGTATTTATACATATACATACGATACGTAGGAATTCTCAATATTTGACCGAAAGGAAATTATGAAGAATTATGTACATATCTAATTGCCTTGACCACTTTATTCAAATTACCGAGACAATAATGCAGAATTTGCCTAGGTAAGGTTATTGAGTTGTACTTGTATTACATGACAAATAAACCATCCATTGATTTATTATTATAAGTATTAGTGAAAATAATATTTGTGTAACGAACGATAAGTTATAGACAACATAAAGATGAGATAATATAACAATGAAAATCGAAAATTGTTTATCTCTTATTATCTATAAAATTTCCTTTTATACACATATCCAGGAAACACATACTGTGAATATCAAATTGGTCTGATAATATTTTTATTATTTCCGGTCTTCCCACTTTTTATGTATATATTGTATACATATCTACATGCTGACAAGAAGCGTAGATTTGAAGATTTTGACAACAATTAATTGCAAAAACAGAAGAAGTAAGCCGAAAGAACGAAGGCCATTAAAACTAAAGTCCGTTCCTTAATATTCTCTTAAGAATTGACGTAAAAGAATAAAAATGTTGTTTTCGCCGATCATAGCCATAGCTTTGCTTTATGAGCGTACCACAGACGGAATATAAATTACGCGAGTATTAAAAGCTGCAATTCTAAAATACGTGCTTACATACCTGGGAAGCAGTGCATTTTCTGCTAACCTTCGACATTAAATTTTGCCATAAGCCAAGGCATTTGGTGCAATTATTGCCACCATCTATCTTCTATTTATTAATTTTTATACCTCGAGCAGGAAAAGGAAAGAAAAAATAAGTTCACGCGAAAAGACGATTTTTGTCTATTTTGACAGAGCAAAAATAGAACGCCAATTTACCAAGTCAGACTTTATTCTTAGTTCTAGCGATACAAAAAGTCCAGACTGCACATACACACGCACACATTTGCACGGAATAAGTTGGGTGTTTTCGCTTGAGACATAGTTTTCTTGGGTGAAAGGCGGAAAATGTTATTGCATATTTTCAGGCAAATTATAATATGCATGCTGTGGGATTGCATTGTTCCCGAGGCATGCAAGTGCAGAAGTTTGTTGTTCCCTTTTATCCGATTTTCCGCTTTTATCTTAAATATTCCAATTTGCATAGGTTAATTTACATTTTTATGCTAATTTTTAATAATGCGGATTATGAAGTGTGGTATATCACTTTTTGAATCATTTCTTGGAAATTTTTTTATTTTAAAAAGAAGTTTAAGTTCGTCAACTTACTTAATTAAAAACGTTCTCCGAGGCACCCTTAAGAAGGGCCCTTATAAAAATTGTTGCTATCTCCTTTTTCTGAAAAGAGAAAATTAAAAATAAAGCGTTAATAAGATTAGGATAGCAATTTAATTTATTTCGGATGATGAAAATGAACAACTTTGTTGTGGGTGTTCTGAACTTTGGGGCATCAAACTGTCTTATTTGCTCTTTGAAACACCCCATGATATTTTGGTGTAGTTATTTAGCGCCCACCTAAAGCTTAGCTAACTATTTTTGTACAAAATTCTATAAAAATTTGTGATAAGCTTATTTTGTAAACAGCATTTTAGCTATATAGTACATACATATATATGTATGTATATAATATGTATAAGTATTTAAGAGAAAAATATTTCATAAAGAATGTTAATCTGTCGGTAGGAGAATTGTTTATACAATCAACTCAAAAACATTGGTTATTAAAATAAGAAATGGTGCAATAACGTGAGCAAAGATACAAAACAGAAAGAGTAGGTATTTTTCATTCATGAATAAAATTTCGATATGTAAAGGAGAGGAATTTCAAATTTTTAAACCTTAAAACCTCTCAGGTCAGTGTCTTTTTTAAGGGATTAAAAATAATATTTGTTTTTACTGAGGATACCAAAAGACATAATATGATATGGGAAAATTATTTGTACGATTTTTTGTATTAGTAAAGCTTTTGATTGTTTTTTAGTTATCAGCTCAGTTTAGTTTGTTTTCAATAGGTATACTTATTTTATATAAATCTTCAGAGGAAAATAAATAATTTGTTAAGTTTGTCCATTGCTCTCAAGTCTCAACGAAATCTTTTGGGGAAATCAAATTTTATGTTTTACATTTTTTCCCAATATTCTTTTCCAATTTTTTTAAATAACCTCAGATAACCTCAGAATTAAAGGTATATAACTTATTTGAGTTATCTATGGGGACCAGCACGCATTTATCTCGTGGAAAAACAAATCGCACAAATCGAACAATACAAGCGACCGACAGAAGGTGTTTAAATTATGGTTTATCTTCAATAAATTATTTTATTCATTGTGAAAAAATTCGTTAAGCAAATTTATTTGTCCAAATTTTATTAGTGAATACAACAGGTAGAATTTTCGTTACAATTTCGTTTTTGTTTTGTGTTATTGAATTTTTAAGAATTTTTAAAATGCTTAAAGGTTTAAAGTTTTAATGGCTGATTAAAGTTTCGCAGATCTGGCCAGTTTTCGATAAATATAATTAAATTATTTTCCGCATTATGATTGTTAAAGAAAGGAAACAAGCTTATACATACGTATTATAAGAACAAAAAATTGTTGTTCTGTAAAATCATGTGCGTTGTGCAAAACAAAAAACTATTTCAATTTTATTTTTAGTTAATTCAAAATGAACACTTTTGTGAGAGCAGATAACTATATTTTTTGGCCGTTTTCCAAAATTTTAAGTAATTTTTGGAGTGGAAATGATATCAACGGCTAAGCAACGACATCAAATCACCCCATTCAAGCTCTTTAGGTGGGAAGCGATGTGACTAGAGATTTATTTAAATATTTTTATGTCATTCTCGATGGAGACAGTCAAATCATTTAAGAATGAATACAATCAAAAATTTAAATTAGAGATTCATCAAATTCAATTAGACGGGAACGTGGTTCATTTAAAAAACGTAGTGTTAATCGATTCAACTCAGCAGTTTAAATTTAGAAACTTTCATATTTCCAAATTCACAAATATTTTCTTTGTTTATTATCATCGTAAAAATTTCTGGTAAGGTAAATCTTGACCTCCTTAAAAGTGGTGCAAGGACACCTAAAATTGACCATTAATTCAAAATGTCGTGAATACTTTCTTTTTGAAAGTAGACGCCCGAATTATTGTATCTCACACATTTTTCGTGCCATATATTAGTATGATTGGTCTCTTCACAAAGAAATTAGCATATGAGTGGGGGATATTTCTTGAAAACTCGGGACACCTGATGGTCAGCAAAAAGGTATGTAAAACAGACAAAGAGGCTTACACATGTTCTCACATACGTCGCACTTTGTCATGCTTCGAAAGATCTCACACTAACAAGAGCTTTATTTTTGTACATTTTTATAATGTTCAAAACATTTCTTTCTTGAATTGTTTCCTCGCCCTACAGTTGGTCGATTTATAATGGAAATGTAAAATAATAAATCTTTGAAATCGAAACTACAAAATATTGTAATATACGTTTATTTGAAGATGTTCCTTAAGAACTTGTTTAAATTATCAAACATAAAGAGAAAATGTTTGCGAAAAGTCTGTTGCGTAACGAAGTTGAAAGAAAAGAATTAGCGGCGATTAGGCCTGATCTCCAATACTCACTTTTCAATGAATTTAAATAGCTTCCACGGGTTAGACGCGATTGTTACACAATGATGCATTTGAGCGCGCACGCACTTCCGCTTAATATCTTAACGAAATCTCTCAATATCGCGAAATTGGTCTGAGAATTGAACTGATTCATTTAAAAAGCGTTTCGCGGCGCGGGCAAATCGCTTAAATCCTTCTAAGGATTTTCTTAAGTGCTACCAAATGAATTTTTTTTTCTCTTTTTTTCTTTAAACATACAAGACAATGTCCGGACTTTCACTGAATTTTTGAAAGACTAAAAAGGCCCGAAGGCCCGACAAGTACTACTGAGGATGAGACAAATTAAGAACTCCTCAGACGACGGCGAGTGTTAGAGACTGGCGTATTCTTGTGTGCCAAATATCATTTTGCGCAGCGGACGAGTGTGTTAGAGAAGTGAGCTCCTAATTAATTTTTATACCTTTGCTAACGTGAACACGTGGGACGATGAGTTTTGCTTTATTTTCAAATGACGTCATAGTCTACGTATTTTCTAGGAGGGGAAGTTGAATGCGCAAGTGGTTTAAATATAAAATGGCAGTGTCCATTCTGTTTTCCGCTGCGATCTTTAGGACTACCAGATAGATTGATTATTTTTTTCTGGAATGGAATGCCACATATTTTAGAGCATGTACTTATATCCAATGTATCACAGATCGTATTCGCAATTTACTACATTATGTGTGTTGTATGTAAGCATTATATGGGAGACATTTTTCGCAGCTTTCTCAAAGCTACAGTGGTGTGCAAAAGAACTGAAAACGTAATTTTCTTCAGTTTATTACAAAAAGCTGTAAGCTAGTTAGGAATTCTATACCTAGTTTTAGTTAACAACTTTATGTGATAAGCAGTAAAAAAATTACGATTTTATTTGGAAATGTTTTACACACCACTGTATATGTATGTCTAATAGTTGGCTCTATGTTGTATTAGTATTTATTATTTATATAAAAAATTATGGGAATTTTAAATGAAAACAAGTCTGGTATAAGTCTGAAAAAAAAAGTATTTTGTTTGATATTTAGATTCTCATGAAAATGAGTTCATGATTAATTTTTTTATCGTCTAAAGAATTTAAAAGCTTTTCCGCATTGTTCTTCAAACATAGCCATGTTTAAATTTAAAAAAAGGACAATAAATTTTGACTGCTCGAAAAAAAAAAATATTGCAGCAATACTGTTTTCCTCCGATTTATAAAGAAAGAAAACAAATTTTAAAAGTCCTAGTGCAGGTATTTGCTTTAGGTTAAGCAGGATTTTGAAAATTTTCCTACATAATATTTTTTTATACAGTTTAAAATAGAAAATCACTATTATAGCCTAGTGTAATAGATCTGATAAATTCTCTCTCTGAACTTAGAAAGTACTGTCACATATTTTTCTATGGAAAAGTTGTGCACCATTATAAAAATACTAATTGTAGGTGTATTCCAGCAACAACTAATTTTGGAGTTTATGTATTTTATTTGTGTAGGTACTATATTGTAAATTTTGTAATTTTAGTGTAATTTTACAACAAAGTGGTATGAAACTTCAAGGTACAAATTTAAATCAATTAAGTATTACAAGCATTCAGTGAAATCATCGCTTGGAAGTTGTCTCATTAGTTCAGTTGATTTTATTGAAGATATAATTTCCTTTGATGGTGAAACGTTGGCAAGGTAAAATGTATTCGTGCAATATGTATATGTATGCACTTTTGCATTGAATTTTCCTACAGAATTTATATCATTACAGATAAAAAAGGATTTAAGTATTTGAGGACTGGAAATGCTTCTACACATTAACCTTAGAACCTTAAAATGAATGTAAATAAGTAAATAACGATTATATTGAAGTAAATTATATGCATTACTTGTGGAAATTTTAAATCTTCTATGTTTAATTTCACCCGTTTCATACAATATACCTAATAATTGTACAGACCAATAGCGTAACTTTATCCAAATATTTAGGTAAAATGCATTCAATTTCCAACTTTAATCAATACAAAATGGTTATACGCGCACTGTATTTGCACATCAAAATACTCCGGAATGCATTCCCTAAAATCGAGGCGCAGACATTTTTAATAAATAATTACTAATTAATAGATAATTACTAATAATCATAACTAATTAATGAATAACTAATAATAACTAGTTAATAAATAATTACTAATTCATTAACTGAACATTGTATCTACATGCGGAAGTTAAAAAACTTCGTTGCAAAAATACCTCAATGCTTATGAAATGTAAATGTTTACTTTCAGTACTTATTCTCACTCGAGGAAAAATATGGAGACATCTCCAAGGCGCAATTTGTTATTTTTATAAAGTTATTGAAGGTCTTTCGTCTTTCCTTGTTCATTTATTTCAAAAAGTTTTTTAAGGTAAAGGTCAAGAACTTTTGAACACCAGGATCAAAATAAATTTGTATGAACAAAGTACAGAAGTTACGCCATAAAACACCCTGAAAGTAACAAAAGTAAACTATAGCACTCTCATTTTCACTCTCGACAACTTCAATGATTTTAAGGTTTATTGAGGGCTTAATTCCCGGAAATTGGCTGTTCGAACTCGGATTGGCTCGAAAGCGTGTTCCGCATTGAAGCAAAACTTTCAACTGAATTGCATAACTGTTGTGCTCTGGCACTTTTCGACGCTTTTATGTTCCTTTTTCAATTGAAAGAATTAATTGAAACGGAAATGCCGTTGGAAATAGTACCATAATTTTTTTTTTTTTTTTAAAGTTGGAATGTTTTGCTGAAAATGCGATTAAACATGACATTTTGTCATTAATTATTGAATTTTCGGATCATATTTAAATCGGCCCAACCTAAAGATATAAATATCAGGGTGCTATTTTAATGATAATCTGCAGTTGGCGCCAATATTTTCAACCCTCTCCACAATACTTTGCGATAAAGACTGGGAAAAACTGAGGACAACTGCATACAATCATGTTTAAAATCATATTTATGAGACAATGTTTTATCTGACAGAAGAATTTTTACGAGATCCAAAGCCTTTTTTAAATTATGAGGGTAAAAACCGAGGAATTTTATCTATGCTTATGCATCCTTCTGAATGCCAACCCTGCAGTAGCTTCGTGCAGGCATTCAATCCGCTTTGAAGGGATTTTCGTCTTGCACAACAAATTTGTATTTGCCTGAAGGATGAATACCAAATGTTAACTGCTTGTTGGGTATTATCCCTTTCATTCTAATAATATATTTCAAAGAATCCCTTAGAAAAAGATTTTCTACTACATACTACTCAGTTATACCTAAAGTGAAATTAGATAGGAACTCGAAACGTAATAGTTAGAGATGTCATTTTTTATTATATGGTATATCTTGTAAATGCACCGAAGTGGTGTTAAAGGAAAATTTATTTATTTTAATTTATTTTATTTAAATGTGAAATGAGTGGTTCATGTAAAACAATATTTTTAATTTATAAAATCAGGTATCTTTAACTTTAGAACGTTTAGTTTCCGAAAAGATTATTTAATTAAATAATTTAATTTTATGTAGTTAATTCGAAAAAAAGACTTTAATGCATCAAATTATGTCTTTAAATTTAAATGAATATATGTATTTAATACTTTCCTATAACATTGAAATTAAATAAAACGAAAATTGGCATACTATTTTTCGTATTTCAAGCTATTAAAGTTAAATAATTAAATACATATAAAACAGAACACATATTAAGTAATAATTTATTTAAAATTTTGTTGAGTTTCAAGATTAGATACGAAATTGTTGTATAATTGGAAAAATGGTCCTATAATCAAAAGAAAGCGTATATTTTATTTTTTTAATGAAATGTGTAGCCATTAATAACATATATCTGAAAATTTCTGATGAAATTGCTTAATATAAAATGTAAGGAAGACTCGTCCATTTCTTTTTTCACGTATGTCTGCAGACATGAAAAATGATGTTTCATGTTTGCATGCATACATTCCTCGGACTAATTTACCTATTTATAAAAGAGCTGCAAAAAATGCCTGATGATTGGGCTTATAAAAATATTAAATCTTTAATTTTCAGCTTGTTACTAATGTAGAGGATTCAACCCTTCTTTTTCTTCGCTCATATAAATCTCATATAAATCTCAATAATTGCGTAATTCCATTCTACCATGCTATATAGTCGAATTAATGAGATTGTTATGCAAAGGGCCATTTTTAAATTATTAATATTAAAACTCATTACACAAATAAAGCCGTATTTACTTAGTGTTAGCAATAGCTGATGACCGTAAATATGTATGTATGTAGAATATAAATAAGTTTTAATTACATGGTCACATAGCTTAATATTAGCTTTTTGCTCCAAGTATCAAAGATAAATTAAATCAAGAATTATCAATAAAATCCAGGAACAATATTTTCTGCATGTCTATAAATAGGTAAGTTTAAAGTTTATGTGAACAATAAAGGTTAATGAATAATTTTGTTTCTACCTACCAACATCTATTAATTAAATGCTACGTTTGCTATGCATGTGATGTTGCATTTAAATTTTTAAAATAAAAGTTCAATCACCTCTACATTTTTTAATATTACAGTTTTTGATTCTTAATTTTGAGAAACAAAAATATTTTGTTGAATATTTTAAAAACGGTCAATCAATTTGATTTTCCAGAGATGAAGGTTAGGTTTATAATTTAAAAAAGAAGATAAAGTGGTGGGTGGAATTAATTTCCACACAAATAGTTCATTGTCATTTGTTGTATTATTTTTATATCTACTTAATATTAATTTGAGGATAATCTCTAAACTCTGTAACATAAATATAGTTGAGGCAAGTGGGAATGCCCAGATTTCATCAGCAAGTGTCCCACAGAGCAATTTATGGCAGTTCCACGAAGTGAGAATTTTTTCACTAAATGAAATACGTTCTACATTTACCATAACGAGGACATGCACATAAAGTATAAAAACAAAGTAATCTAGCAACTTCTACTGCGAAGATTCAACAAAATCTTTTTAATTATTCTCGTGAGTCTTAAATCATTTTAGATTTCTGCAATAAATCTCCGAGGATTAAGAATAATTTACTTTGGTGCATTAAGTAATGGTCTAAAATTAATTAAGTAAAGTGAATATTTCAAAACAATGCTCGAGGGTCAATTTGAAAAAGGGTAGGTAGGAAAGGGTGAAGCATTAATTTGTCTTTTAGTATTATTATTTGTCCATTAGTTCCGCAAATTGCCGTTTATAAGCAAGGAATATAGAGGCAGTAATATGACAGATATTTGGCTATATTTTTTCCCATCATTTTTCTTAATAAAACCGAGAAAAAGTGTATATACATCTCCCATCTCAGTTTTGTGCCCAATTGGACTGGGAATAGTGTGCGGCTTAGCAACACTTCCTCATATCTATTTAAGGCAATAACTTTCTGCCTCTGGCACCAAAAATAAAAGAAGTTTTCTTATGAGCACCTTTGATGGGCTCACAATTCTCTACAGCTGTGGCATCTTTTGTTTACGAGTATTTGTGGAAATCGTAACGATTTCGTCTCCGGCACACCTCCCCGGGGCTCTTACGAGAAATATTATTCCTTTATCTGAATTATTGTTATTATGTGCATATTCAAGAACTTTCTTCTCAGGCGTTTATTGCGAAAGAGCTTGTTGTAAATATACGAGGAGATGCACATGATCCCACAGGATTGAAATTTTTAAAATTCAAAAGATTTTGCTGATATGGAACTATCAATACACTCAGAGAAAAATCGCATTTTAAAATTTAATACGATTAATTTTGCAATAGAGGTATCAGTTGTGTTTCCGCTTTGGTGCGAAGTGACTTCAGTAAATTAAAGTGTTAAAAGGATTTCTGAGTGCTTAAACTATTATAAATATTTATAAATTATTGCAAAATTTTACAATTTATTTATATTTATAAAATTTCTCAATAGATTCTTCATACAGAGAATTATGTCTCTTTAAAATGCCGCTTGCCTTTAATACTTGACAGTTCCAGCATAAAACTCGGGGTAAGTTGGAGCGCTTCGCGGCGCCCCAAATTTACTGTCAAATAGTCATCGAACACTGAACTAAAAACCCCGAGCACACCGTGATGCCACAGGATTGCTGTCAAAATTCTCATTGAACGCGTTAAATTTCGCTCTGTGTCAGGCCGTGGCGTCCCGAGGCGACCTGGAGTTTGGCAGTTTTTGCATCGGACAGATCTATTATATTTATTTTCAAATTGGTACATCTTTAATTTTAAAATTATTATTTTTAATTTTATATCGTAGTGAACGTGGCACTATATAATTTTTTATCGCGTGGAGATAAAATACTTCTTGATGGTATGGAATTTTATAGGTACTATTAAATCCAAATATCCTAATGAACCCAAAACAGGCTGTAAGCCTGTTCCATGAACCGCTCATCCCCACGCAACCTAGGTCCTAGGGTTCTTTAATGAAATTGTAAGAGCCCTGTGCAATATTGCAATATTAAAATTAAATTGAATGCAACTGTATTTAATTTTTTAAATTATAAATCCATATATGTATGTATGTTTAAAGTTATGAAAATATGTACTGCAATATGACTAATTATACAAAAAGGATTACTTTTGAAATTTCAATTTTTTGAATATTGAAAATTGGGCATGTTAAATATATACTTTTTATTTAAAATATTCACAACATTGCAAATATGTGCAATATATATGTGTATTTCTTTTTATAAAAGTATTTGTTGCTGTTCATAGGACGAATAATTTGCCTCAAACTAATTTTTCCGCCGCAAAAAGCTCGCAAAAGTTGTAAAACTCTTTGTTTTGCGTTTGTTTAGAGCAGGTTTTTTCTTTTCATCCTATAAAAAATATTGGCAAAGTCGCGGCGGGAATTCTCCCTGGTATAGCCCTGTCGTAAGAGCTGAAAATGACATTTCATTTGTACAATAATTTTAGAAATGGACTTTTCCATATTTTCACTATACCGGTCCTTGATAGTGAAAACAGTTTGATTTGAAGCTACATTTTGTATTTTATGTTGTTTTTTCTCTGAGTGTAAAATTCTTTCCCATTCTAGGGAATTTGGATATATTTTTTTCACTACCTGAATATTGAGGAGTGGGATTAATACTCAAAGTGTGCAAAAATTGGAAATATTAGAAAAATAGAGCAGTTTTTTTTATTTGAATCAGTAGATTATAGGACCAAGATAGAATTAGGTATGTGAGAAATAATGCGACCACTGTATTGTTGGGGCAACGTCTTCGAAATTGAGGGTAAAGTACGAAAATTATGTTTTCCGATTGTTATGCTCCAGGAAGCAAAAAACACAATATTCGTGATTAACATTTTTCCATTTTTGAAGCTCTTAACGATGCAGTGTAATTTTTTGTTTCTTAAAAGTTGCCTATGTACATGAGCTATTACGATTTGTGGCAGAATGAAAAACTTTTATTCGAACATTTCTTCTTGATTTTAAAATAATCAAGTTTGCCCTATATCTATAAAATATAATTAAGCTTAAGTCACCTGTAACTAAATTTACAAAATTAATTTAAACTACTAAGATAAATACAAAAACGGCTACATAATTTTGTGAATTTTTGCGTAAACGTAACGCATAGAGTGAAATAGCGTCGTTTCCACTCGGTTCGATAGTGTTGGGTTGATATAAGTTCATAAGTACTGGAATGCGTAGGGGAGAAACATTCTCTAAATTCCTAGCCTCCCACTGCTTACTACTGGGAAATGCCACGCTGAAGGCTTGAGTTAATACTTAGCGTTGTATTTGAGCGTTAAAATCGGTCCAATAATTTCTAAGATAAATTGCGACCGAAGTCGAAATGTAGTACGGTAGCGATTAAGTCAAATCAAGTCAATCCCATTTTTTAATTAGGAATTGCGTAAAATATATCACCAAACTTCATAAATACTACAGAACAGAGAATAGAATCCTAAACTTTCAAAATACGCAGGACATAAATTGTCTTGTCTCCGATGTCTTATTCGAAGTAATTGTATGTATAGCTTGGGAAGACTTTTGGTTTGAGTTTTTTTCCCATAAAAACTCCCAAACTGAATGGACTATGCCGTTGACGTGAGCTGTGCGTAGGAAAAACTTTTTGGTGGGCTCTGAAACAAAGGACAATCTAGTTTGATGACAATAAATGGTGGGACAAACTACAACAGAAGAGATTAGCCTGTGATTGATTGGAAAAGTTCGAATAGACCGGACCGAATGTAACGTGGTAAAAATATCGTCTGCCCCCAGGACATTGTCCGACTCTAGTTGTTGGCAAAAAGCAAGCGCCAATAAATCAGAATTAATTACAGATCTGTGAGTCTGCAGTATTTTATATTTGTTTCCCGACGTTGCGTTGAACTCATCCGAGCACTCTTCTGCATTTTTGTTGATCGTCCATTAATAAATCGAGCGGGCAATTAATGTCAATTTAACTGGAGTATGTACGCGTTATTTTGCAAAAGCCAAAACCATTTTGGTTCAATACGAGGAAAACAGAAATATGGGCCGATTTGGTTCATGGCTGCTTCCAGGCATCGCCTTTCAGTCCTCGTTTGCTGCGAGTCTTGCGAAGGTATTAAGCTAGGATGGGACTATCCTGCGAGCCTCAAGGGCGATGCTGCGCGTGGAAAGTTCGCAAATCGCCATAATGCCTGCCACCTACTGATTGCGTGATGTTAATTTAATTATCTCCAGATAAAGATAATGGCCTGCTATGTCTTTTCGATTGTATTTGGTGCTAACAGCCGTCTCACATCGCCTACAGCACCACAAGTGTGCTTAATGGCAGTTTAACTAGATTTACAGCGGAGCGTACACAGGATCCTTGTAACATCCCTTTCATACAGAACGAATGGCAAAAGTAAGCAAATTTTTGGTCGTTTGTCTTCAGAAATGAGCGCCTATAGTCGTTAACAGATACAAGGGATTATGGACCGGGTGATAGGCAAGCGATTTCTAACGTTTTACAGTGCTCACGAAATGGCTTCTTAAGACGGTGCGTTATTTAGGAGGGATATTGGGAGTTTAGTTGGATAAAAGTCACTTTTATGTGGACCCTTAAGTGGGAGAGATTCTTACGAATCTTATGAGCCATAACATGAGTGTACGGGCCGAACGGCTATGAAGTGAATTTCTTATGAAAAAACCAGAATCGCATAGAATGGCGAATAAATGTAATAGCCAAAACATGCCCACCTAAACCAGAAGTCGGCTTCCAAAAATGGTCCCATGAACTTTTTTGGCAGTTTTACGGTCATTTCTGTTATATCAGTGAAGTATTATAGGTAATCATCTTTAGCATAAAAGAATTCTCTTCACAAAAACATTGCCAACATATTGGCGTACAATACACACATGTAGGTACATGTATGTACACATAATCTTTATGTATCAAGAAATTTAGGTTTGACATTAAAGATGTAATAAGAATTCGTAAGTTTACGATTGCAGTTGGTGGAAAAGTAAAGACGATTTGGTTTGTCTTAAAGGTTTGTATTTTTTCTCAAAGGATTTTGCTATTTCAGTTTTACCATTAATGTCTTAAAGTTGAAATTTTTAAGGGGTATTATAATTTGAAATTTTCAAAAAATTGTAGGAAAACTAAATTAAAAGGAATTAATTTAGCTTTTTTATGATCCTTTGTAACCAATTTCCTACAAAAAATTTCCAAATATTTTGAAAACATGGAAACCTATGGGGGTTTTTAGACGATCCCGGGCTGAGTAAATAATGACTATACTTGAAATTTAAACTCATTTCCCAAACTATTCCATGCGATAACTCAAAAACTAATTAACCGATTTTAATTTTTCGTTAGTATCAGCATTATTTGTATCGAAATTATTTTCGTTTTTCAAGAAGCCAGTATTGTTCCCTAATTTTACATTTCTTAATAATTCGAGTTCCGAGTGTAGGTATACATCCTATTTTGAGTAAAATTGTGTTTTCTTTGTTTAACCACAATTACGTGGACAATGAGCACTCTCCAAGCGTGAACTGCTGCCAACGGAATATGTATATCTACGGAAATAATATTTTTTGAAAATTTTGTAAAAATATTATTTTAAGATAAAATAAATATGGTTAAAAATTATAACATTGAAAACTTTAAGATAAAATAAATATGGTTAAAAATTATAACATTGAAAACTTTAAGATAAAATAAATATGGTTAAAAATTATAACATGGAAAACTACTTTTCGCAAAAAAAAAAAATCATATTAATCATCGATGTTCCGACTCATGTAAAGAGAATACCCCTTAAAATTAATTATGATATACAAAAGGAATATATATTTACATATGTATGATACATTTTCCATACTTGGAGAGCCTGAAGCTTGCATCTGTACTGCATACAAAGTTATTTAAAACTTGCCACAAATAAAAGATAATACAATGATTGCGGCATGCCCAAACGGACTATTGCCTTCGATTTTGTATACTATTTATTTAAAAGGGTTAAACTAACTTAATCTCTTTTCGACAGTTTTGCAGGGTTTTATAGCTATGATGAAAATAGCTTAAGTATGCAGATAGATTTTGTTCTTAATACTGTTGGATATTGTAAATATATACATTACTAAAAACTTTTAGAAAATAAAAACAATCAGATTAAGAATAACTAGGACTATCAGATCAGCTAGATCATATTTCATTAAATGGAGATTACTTCACAAAATCATTAAATTTAATTATTGACTGAATTTTCCAAAAACTAATCAAATATCATTAATAGCTAAATAAAAATTAGACAAAATCCCGTATTATGATAGTAAAATCTAAAGTTTAGTTTATTTGGTATTTTGAAAAATTTCACTTATAGCCTAAATAACCAATTACTTTTATGTGAAATGGTAAAACAGCGAAAATAATTCAATTTCATCCAACAGCGCCGAAGAAAGTCATCTTAAAAGTTGAAAGAAAGAATATGGCTACAAAAATTAGCACGATAAAATGTATGTGAAACAATTTTTTGTGTGTGAAGGAGCCCAGCGGGGTTAAATGTATGCTTTTACGTATAATGCAAAATTGTCAAGGGGTACCCATATGTTTACCCAAAAAAAAAGTCGACTTGAATGGAATTACTCGAAGTAGATTGCGCGATTACCACGAATTTGCCCAGCGCATGAAAAATTGTACATCGTTCAGCTGAGTACTAGGACACATCTAGATATTTCCCCAGCTGGAAATGTTAGCTTTTGTCGTATTTCCAGAGCTTCCAAATAAACAAAGGCACTAGAATTTCTCGGTTTGTGTACTCGTTTTATAAAAACCACCCTTTGGGAACTCCCAGTCAGGAGGTAGTTCCGGAAGTGAGATGTTCTTTCTTTCATTCTTAGTGCTTTTAAATCGAGCAAAAGGATAAATTACGCCGGCAACAGTTCGATTTTCTTCTGATTGGTGGTGGTTTTTAAGAACCGGCATTGTACCTTAACTCGAAGAGTCTTATAGTATGGCATGTTTAAGTGCCGATAAGTTCTAAGAGGTATGCCTTAATTTTCTTGTAATTATTTATTACAAGGTTTTGCACTAAGAGGATTCTCGAAGGCATTTAACATTTGGGAAAAAAATCGATAATTGACTGGTGCGGGCAACTGAAGAAAGATAGGGCCATAATGCGAGTTCAGCAATGATTAATGAGAGAAAGAAAATTCCGCTCCAATTTAGGTAAAGTACGCACTTACCCTCAGACTACTGTGAAAAATGTTTGAAACATTTACGCGAAATTATTGTCATTTGCGGGGTTGAATCGATTTAAAGTCACAAAATGGCTTGCTTTGTGAATATTATTCTTATTTATGATTGGAGCTCCAATTAGCGTCCAATTACTTGATTATTACCGTCTTTGAGGGTCTCGCTCAATTACAAGGAAAGGGGAAGTCGAATATTTAATGTACTTTACAATTTTTTTCTAGAGTCCATACTAAGTTAAGTCGAAAAAAGAGGCTCGTTTTAATCTATTGGCAAACTTGATGGGTTCAGACCTGAGATACATTACAATCATACACTGATTTGACCCATCGACCTAAAAATTTTGTGTTTTTTTCCGCCGGTTTTTGGTTTACCCTGCCGACTGAATATTTCATTGTTTAGGAACTATCCAACTTTACCACTGCACACAGAATACAAATTGGACATTAACGTAGGACGAGCAGTCGACTAGAAAGCTCTGAGGTCAGAGTGAGTTTAGAACATTGTAAAGGTGAAATATGACCGAAGAAAGTTTCCTCTTAGGGTGATGCTAATAAATTTAAACGTCTGGCATTTTTTTCTCGCATGTGGAATATATAAATGCAGACTCATGAACCTTTCACAGCATCTCTAAAATATCCTTGAAAAATTGTCCGGAGAAAATATTCAGCTCCTATTGAATTGAGGGGTGTTAAGTAATGAATGTACATACTTTTGACTTATGGAAGTCATTTAGTAAGACTATTGCGTAATTTTCTTTTAATTATATTAAAAACACAATTTCTCAGTTTTTAAGGAACGTTTGTATCTGGAAATGAATCTTATTAGGTTCAAAATATAAGACAAAATATTGTATGTATTGTCAACACATTAAGTTTTTGCCTCTCCATAGAAAAACATCATAAGTAACCTTTTTACGTGAAATCATATTTACATATTATATATCGAAAATGACATGTTGTGACGTTACTCATTTTCTATAATAACAAAATATTAGAACAATCAAGTAAGCATTCTTAAAAAATTATACTCTAAAAACACAATTTAAATCGTTTAGTTTTGATTTTGCGATATTTTTATTTTTATTTAAGGGTCGATGTCAAAAGATAATTCTTCATTTAAATTACATAAACATGGCACATAAAAGATACTCAGTTATCATAAAAAACGCTTTACATACATCTTCTTTTATGAAATTTGATTTGGTGTAAATATGTATTTCAATATCGAAACTAGAAAACACATGTTCTGTAGGAGTTACGCATGAAAGAGTAGGTATCAAGTTTGCTTTTACCTAAAAAAATCCAAATATCTGAATCGAATTTATTGCCACGTGGCAACGAAGTTATTATATTATCTCAAATTCTGAAATGACATTTTATGTTTTCAAAAAGGACATTGTAGAAATGATTTAGGTGCTATAAAGTTAAGATCAGAAATTCATTGACCCAACTGTCTCTTAAAGGAGGTAATCGAAACTAAAAATCATAAATTTCTTTTGAGTTAAAGTCTTCAAACACTTATCTTTAACATTAAAATATGTTTATAATGATTAATAGATATAAAGAATTAATTTAGATTTAAAAAACTGGGAAAGAGCATATCGGATACACTTCTTAGCTGCCAATAAATAAAATAAATTAATTAGGTTTTTACATCAACTCATAATTAATTTTTTAAATATTTTACGAATAAAATAATATAAAATCTCATTGTCTGTGTTTTATTTGTTCGGTGATTTTATGAAGTAATGTGGTTATATAATTTGGGAATTTTAAGCTGTTCGCTATAAAGAGATGCGTTATGATAAATTTAACAACCGCGTTCATGAAAGCTTTTACGGTGACGGAATATAAAAATATGTAATTATACAGAAATTAATTGATATCGTTGTAACACCGCAAATATCCCATTATTTTTGGGGAAATGAAAATGCAAAGGATTCATTTTAGACGGTATACAAAATATTAGTATGTAAATATGTACGTCTTTTAGATAAGCGATAAAATTATCAAATGTAATAAATACGAGTAGTGTCATGACGGTATTTTACGCCAATAGTGTGTTATAAAATTAAAACAAATCGCAAGTAGTTTCAATCAACTTTATTTTAATGGTGAGATGCTCAAATAATCAAACCAATTTAACTTGACTATAAATAGAATAAGAGTTTGGAAATATGAAATTCATATGCCACCGACCATATTTTCATTATAATGCAAACATAAGCTATTTGGTTATGAGAATCCTGGAAACTTTGTCATTGAATGCAAGATAATTTGGTAACAGAAGCTAACGTAACGAATAGAAAAAACTACGAAGAAATGCTCCACTTTTTAATTTTGTAGAATTTTAGTGAAGTGGTTAGGAATTGATTTATGAATTTTACACTGTATATGGCTCAGTTAATGACAAATAGTAATGACTTAAATTTTGTGATTAAAGAGCACAATTATAGTTCCATATTTTAGTATCATTATGTTATTGAAATAAAACAATCCTGGAGATATTTTTCTGGTTTCACTCTGAGAAAAACGTCTCCGAAGTGTTCTGGATGGAAAGACATATACATACATAAGTCTGAGCTATTTCCCTCACACATAACTTTTTCCTTCAATTCTTCTATGGCGGCTACCAGATCTTCTTTTTTCCATTTGGTACGTGGGCAAACACCAGGTTTATGTATATGTACATATGTGTATATTTCCGTGATATCGTGTATGTACAGTAGAACACAATCTACATAAAAGATATGCCCAAGGATAGATGTCCCTAAGGGTAACTATACTCTCCAAAAACAGGACAACTAACCCTTTCATACAGAATAGATGCCCATTTGATTAAAGAAATAATTAAGCTATATTTTCGTCTAAAATCCTTTTTAATATGCACTTCATATTTAAATCTGATACATAAAACCAAAAATGTAACTCTTCAAACATAAAAAACGATTCTTTAGATTTGCGCGATGGCTAAAAAACAATACGGAAATTTTTCCGTCACTAAATGCTTTACACTGTCAAAATGAGAGTTTGATGTGTGCTGCATGAGTGTTTGCCAGTAAAATGTATCAATAGAACAGCAAACTGATTTGATTTTGTTTTTGAAAGTATTACTTTTGATCCTTGGGGCATCTCTCCGTAGTTTACCCTGCATATATTCATTCACCCTAAGGACATACTTTCGTTCACTATATAATAAGATTTGCATGAGATATTTCCCATCGTCTAAGGATACTGTAAATGATGAAAAAAAAAGTGTACTTCCTAAAAAAAGGCTCTTTTTGAATAGAGGAAATATTCAAGAATAATGAGCTTTAAAAAGATTAATGGTCTTTATTATCTGTGGCGTCACATCGCATCTCTTTTCTTATGTCTCATGTCAGCATCATCATCATCATCAACCATTCGCTTCATTTTGGAGATGACTAACAAACGATTGGAAATGAAATCATTATGCAATTTCTCTGACATGGAATTTAGATTAATTTCAATGCGAAAATTGTAGCACGACTGGCACGCGAAATAATCTTAAAGGTTGAGGATGTTATATTAAAGGTAAATAAATTTCACATTCTTCAACTTGCCCTTTATAACAGGCACCAAGTGCTAATGTATTTCCAGTTATTCTGTTAATAAAAGCATTACACGCTTGTAACTAAAAGAAACTAACTAAGACTTTAAGTTAAGAAAATAATATTTAAATTGTTATTTTAATAATTCTCTAAAAATTGGGACAAAATATATTGAAAAGTTGCATTTCTTGACGTATGTATAAGTACCTAATCTCTTCAATACCTATCAGTTTAATTTTCAAAAATTCGTAATTGAATTTTAGTAATTTCAAATAACCCATTCCGTAGGATCAACTTGACATTTACAAAAGTCCCTTATATATCTACCACAACCAAATCGATTTGGCTCCCTATCTAAAGATTTCTCTCTGCAAAGCAGATATAAAAATAGGTATTCAAAAGAAGAAACTTTATTAATAAATAATCAGTTTGTAACACATTATGAGCCCGGCACATAGAAAATGAAAACAGGAATCCAGTTGCTACGCGATTAGGTAGGTATACAGGCACGAAATCGAAAAAATGGGAGTCGACTTTATGATTTTTTATTTTAAAAACTTTCTTCGAAAATGAGTTTAAATTGCTTTTTCTTTCTAAGTTGTTTGCCATAAGACAAGCAATTATGTTTGATATGTCGGGATGCTTCAAAAGAATTCGGGAATGGAGGTGCGCATAAAAATAAATCAATGATGATTATACATACATATACTCGCGTTTGAATGGTTTGAATTCCTAAAATATTTTAAAGCATGTCATTTTCATTATTTTGGAAGTAAGCTTCTTAATTTTTTTTTTGAAAAATTAACAAAAATAATTATATTTTGTTTATTTTTCGGAGGTCATTGTAAAGCACATTTTTAGGGATTTGATCAGAAAATACATAAAGCTTATTAAAAAATAAAATGAAATTTAAACCAAAAGTTTTCAATTGAAGGCTAACATACATCACTAGTATTTTGTCCTATGTAGACTTTACCTGCGCTTAATCTTAATCTTAAAATTAAAAAATCCATTATTATTTATAAGTTTACCTCTTACATATATACATAAATAAAAAAAATCATACTTCAGAATCCTAAAACTTACAACTGAGTGTGTTTCACTTCATTTGTTTACTTGTTCTTAAAAAAGTATATATTTTAAAATGTTATTACATATACATATATGAGGATCAAATGATGAACAGTCATATAAAAAAGGAACACATTTAATCTGAAATGTTTTGACAAAATTTCTGTCTAACAATTTTCTCTTCATGTGCTGAATCGTAAAGAAAAAGTTTAATATAAGTGAAATTCACACAGAACATATGTGCACTAAAAATTTGAATACCTCACAAAAGTGGCACGTTTAAAATTCCAACTTTCTTTCCATTTCCAACTTTTCTGAAGTTCAGACGAAAAACCGGCTCTTATATTATTCAACCCCTTTTCCCACAACGAGGTTGCTATTCGTTGATTCTTATTTAAACATATCCAGCTCCATGACCAAAGGAAGGACACCGGAGGGAAATTCTGAACTGCCTCGCTGTGAAGAATTTCCAGTTTGTGCCAGTTGACACAGCTCCAGTATGTAGTTCTTGTCTTGAGATATAATTCCTTTTCTCGAAAGGCACTTTAAGCTCTCCTGTTCCGTCTTACAGCACGAAAATGGCGTACACACTCCTTGCGAGATATATGTACACATGTATTAACTTACAAATGATTTATCGTTTACTCGCGCAACTTGATTGCTATTTTGTAATCGGAGTATAAATCTTTTATTTTGTACCTGTATTAGAGCAAATTGCATTTTAGAATTTCGGGTGATCAATTTGTCATAAAAAAGAAGGGATATTAGGTCAAAAAGGATAAGGTTTAGTATAAATTGTGTTCAGGGTAAAATATACACATCCACCAAATAATTTTATCTTACAAATTGCTTCTTGACGAGGCTTTTCAGTCAAAAAATGTTTTCATAGTGTAGTTAATAAAGTATAATTTGCTTTACAATTTATACTCGAAGTTTAATGTTTGCTATGGCAGGGAGGACAAGGAAAGTAGTTTGCATAAGTAAAATTGCATTCCCAGCTGTTGGTTTTAAGTGGAACAGACGTGGGATTCGAGAGTGAACTTCTAAGCACGAATGAATTTATGAACTATGCATGTCCCAGTAGGAAAAATAGTTATTTCAAGAAGTACTTCTGAAATTAATTTTTTGGAATAAATAAGTACTTCCTATGGTTTCTAACAATGCGTTAGAAAAATGCATTAATTTAATATGGAGATATCATAGGAAGGAATCAATTACTTCCGATCAGCAGTACGCTAAATTGATGCAGGCACTATTTCCGACAACGACTTTTAGACGCATTATTGATTAATGCGATCAATAAGTGATTCTAAGAATTAATTTAAGATTTTTATATTGTATAGAAATACCAATTTTTAGAGATACGCAATTGTTATTAATATTTTACTAAATTACAAAAACTGGATCAGTAATTCAATTAACTAAAGATTTATTTAAAACAATCTCAAGATTGATTGTAGCAAAGAATTTCGTTCTGTTTCGCTTATTTTTATTGAATCCATTACCGCATTTCTCAGAATTTACTACTGAAGTACTTTTCTATGGGTTGTTATAGATCTCAGCTATCAGGTTTGCTTAAAAATAATTCAATAAATAATAGTATTTGCAAGTACAATTGTATGCTCACTATTTTTGGGCCTTACGATAATTTTATAATTTTTATAGTTTCTTTAAATTGACAGACAATACTGCAGCGTAAGTGATAGATGAAAATATCACAATCTTATTGTACGTTCAAAATATAATAACAAAAATAATGATTCAAGGCAAGATTATAACTATAGTAATCTTTTCAGTTCCAATCTGAGATAAGTAATTAATACACTATTTTATAAGTGATAATAATTTTTATTTGATTTTAAGAATGTTCTAACCAAAAGTCCTATATGAATACTTACATACTTAATTTCCAATGTTTGCCTCCAATTCATATTTTATTTGGAAAGAATCGATTCTTTTTACCTACTAAATCTAGAAATTGGATAGCTGGAATAATCACGAATTCCTCAAGAGCACGTTTATCTTGGCCTATCCTTTCCGGTGGTTTCTTAAATCAATTTATATGACCTGAACCGACCCAAAGACACTTTGTCTATTCGACTTGGATTAAATTTATTCAAAAATAAGACACTAAGCAAGTCACGTCCGCGAACTTTAAGGATAAAAGACAGGGTCATTCCAGAGCATTCGGAAGAGATTTTCCATGCTTAACGGAGCCAATCTCTTTTGGGAACTGTTGAACTTTCGACATGTCAGAGTGATTTATCTTACTGTCAGGTTTCCAGTTAGATATTTACATCCTGGAGTGGCATTATATGAATGTGTGAACTAAGTACGTGCAAAATTGTTATAGATAACAAGGACCACATGTACAATGGTTCACTGAGCTTTGAGATAGAATTTTTCCAGCTCCTTAGAGTTTGGGCAAAGAAATTCACCAACCTCTTGGTATTGATAACTAAAATCTTTGTTTCTTTTGTTGCGTAATTTCTAGTGCTTTAATTTGGATTTTTGTGTAGGTAAGAAGTATTTGATGATAATTACAGAAAGTTTAAAACAAGAACGGACAGCAATAAATATGAGATCAGATTCCATGTTCTCTAGAATTCAATGGCTCTTTTTGTGCATCTTTTACTTTATACATATAATATTTTTTTTTATTACTTTTCTAACAACTGAAAAACTAAATAGTTGTAAGAAGGTATCAATGTAAGTGCAGTTTCTTCGAATAGAATTATCTATGTATTTTGGGAATAGTTCCGATATTTATATTTTTTCCTTACTTGCCGAGTAGAATTTGTAAAGTTTACAATATTTCCTTTTAATATGTGAAAAAGTATTAAGTATACCAGGCATAAATTGCAACTATTTGGTAAAGCTTTTATTTCTTCAATCACCTTTAATTTATTTGTATTATTTCATCCACTCTTTTAAATCCTCATACATTTTGAAATTATCACTCAACCAAAGATAAAGAAGAATAAGGATTTTCGGAAACGATGATTTTTGTGGTAAGAAATTCTTTAAAACAATTAAATATTGATGTTCGTTCATCATACCTTCTATAAAATAAAATATTATTTTATGCATTAAGTATGTTTGTAGGATAATTAAGAGTAGTAAAATATTCCAACTATCCCAAGCAGCAGTTAATTAAATAGAAAAGGAATTAATTCATATTAATACAAGAATCAGCTCAAGCCTGTACATAATGAGTAAAACGAAATTCATTATTAATTAGAATGGTCCCTATCACTTCGTAGGTACTCTTCTTGAAACCTTATGTTCGTTAACAGGGGCTAACAGCTAAAGCCGCGCGAAAATACGGCTACCTGCTTGAATCAGGGGATTTATGTAAGGTTAAGAGACTTCAACTTAACCTGGGGAGCTTCTTATGTTTCGCTCACTTTGGGCTCCATTGTCCTTTCCGCGCTTATTAAAAATGCAAAGTTTGAACCATTAGAGACTTGCCAAATTACTAATTGTTGCCCCACGTTACTCCTTATCGTGCTCCTGCTTAAACTGTTTTATTTATGGGGTTAATGCATAATGTCCCTTTAAATATTCAAAGAACCAAAATTATCACCTCTTTTCCAAACAATCCTAGGATTCTAAAATGAGGAAATGGAGTTAGGAAATTAACTTTTTTGTATTTGTGTTTTTTTGAAGATTGAAAAACAAAACCATTTTCATCTATAGAAATGAACCCCTGGCGCATATCTAGACATTTTATGAGTCCATGTTGCTCGTAACTTTGCGAACATTTTCTACTAAATTGTGTAAGATAGTAAACAGAGCACTCAGCGCATTCAATTCTTGGAAAACGAGGAGCGAGCTGAAATATTTTATTAGTCTCACTCCACTGTTGGATATTTACCAAACAATATACCTCCGAGAAGTACTTCCGCTCCTAACTGAAATAGTTGCATCTCAGTTCCTAATCAAATAGTCGTAAAATGAATTCTCACTTCAGAGCCGGATGAAAGCGATGACGGAATACGGTTGAGAATTGCATAAGGGAAGGTCTTTGTTGTTTCAGGATGTCTTCAAACAACAAGATTCAAACCAGAACGGAACTCATTGTCGTCCATACTCAAGGAATTCCTGTCACTTTAGCAGGAGTGAGAAAATAAGGCAATCCCACTGTTTTTAATGCGCTCTCTGTAGATTTGCACCCAGTCGGGAACAGAGAAAAGGCAATCATTTTCCCTTTGATAAATTTCCAATAAATTACTTTCGCAGGGCTTCCTGTCACTCGCAAGTTTTACCGATTTTCCACGCCCTCGGCTGGAATAACTTTTAGCGTCAAGTAAGCCTTTGATTTTTCCAAAGGTTCACTTTGTGCGATTAGTCACATGTTTCTAAAGGTAAATAGAGAACTTGAACGTTTCAATGGATCAAGAGTGATTTTGTCTAGTTTCACACAATTTACCGCCTAAATTTAGTGCCTATCGTTCGATATTTAAAAAAAACCAATTTGATCTTTGATTATTGAATAAATTTTACAAAGTGATCCCAAAATGAACAGACCCTTTTTTAAAACTTTATCGAATCCCATTCCTAGCTTAGAATGATCGAGTTTGTAGCGAGGCAATATTTTGTCAAAGTTCAAGTTGTCCATTCCTAAGAATCATCGAGTTTTATAATACGACAAACGTTTTGTCTAAGTTGTTTTATTTTGATATTACCATATTTAGTTTTGAGTTTGTATTTCGTAACCGCTTAAATGGTTATGATGTTAAAAAACAAACATTGGGAATGATTTTTTTTTTTTTTTTGGTACATAAGAATAGGATTTAAGGTTTAAGGAAAATACATCTATATATTATTTAATACACTTTTAAATAAAATTTGTCATTTTCATTAAGAAATATCAATTTTTCAGGACATTAGCGGATTTTCAAGTCTGCTAGAGAGCTGAAATCAATTTTATAAATATGATTATTTGCAGTACGATTGTCGTTGATCATTAAGCGGAGTTGTTTTCATCAAGTTTTTACTAAATGACGACCAGTAAGTGAGGATTGTCTGTTCAAAAGTGACTATTGACATTTTCCAAAATGTTTATCTTGTTAGAATCTATGTATGAATTTCTATCTATACATTTTCGATGTCACTCTTCACAAGAAGTGGGTGTTTATGCCTGTTAATTGGCCCTAAAATTCATATTTCTGACCAAAACTAGCATTTGACGAAAAATATTTAACTTAAAATGTATGGCTGAAAAAGCCATACCAAAACGAAACGCTATTCGAAATAATTTGAGGATTCCACTCTGTATTGTTTTGAAATTGTGGTATTGACATCGTATGATTATAGTTGATAGTAGAACTTTTCTTGTCATTCACAGTTCGGTCAAATCAGAAGTGGCTATTAACAAATTGATTTGTTTCAAAAGTATATATTTCCTTTAGAATGCATCAAAAAGGCCTATTTATAAATTTTAATTTGCTAAAACTACAGTTATTAAATTAAATTGAAACCAAAGTAAAATGGTATATTGACCCTTTTTTCTACTGGTCACCTAAACAAAAAGCTGTTTTTATATTAAAAAAAAAGACGGACAGGTGCGAGTAGAACTCACGCCTTGAGGGTTCCGTATCGTTATACTTTATAATTATCTATTAAATTTGAATTATAAAAAAATATGTGATGTAACTAAAAATTTAAGGTTTTCGGAATTTGTCCTTTATATGTGCTATAAAACATTGCTTCATGCCAAATTTCAAGATTCTAGGTCGACTGGAAGTACCCTTTAGGTTTTGATTCCCTTGCGAGTAGTTGCGAGTTTGAAAATATGCGGTTTAAATTGCTGTTTCTTTTGATTGCGTTGACATAGAAGTTTGATTTTGTTACAGCTTAAAGGTATTATAGACCTGAGTATTTGATATGAATTTCAATTAAATACCTCTACGCGTTCATGAGGAAAGGGGTAGTAAGTTTAAAATTATTAAAAATATTTTTATTATATGATGTAACTAAAAATTTACGGTTTTCGCAATTTTTCCTTTATCTGTGCTATAAGACGTTGCTTCGTACCAAATTTCAAGATTCTGAGTTCACGGGAAGTACCCTGTAGGTTTTGATTCCCTTGCGAGTGTCGAAAATTTGCAGAAATTTGCGGCATAAACGGCTGTATCTTTTGATTGCATTGGCTTAGAAGTTTGATTTTTTCGCAGCTCCAAGGGACAGTAGACCTGAGTATTTGATATAAATTCCAGCTTGATACCTCCACGCGTTCCTGAGAAAAAGGGTCTTGACAGACAGACAGACGGACGGACGGACGGACGGACGGACGGACGGACGGACGGACGGACGGACGGACGGACGGACAACAAAGTGATCCTATAAGGGTTCCGTTTTTTCCTTTCGAGGTACGGAACCCTAAAAATATAACTTCCTCATTTTGAAGATGTGGACCATTTTTGAAAGAACCAGTTTTGAACAGACATTCCTAAAATGTCGTGAAGAATATATAAAGTTTGGGAATTGGAAAAAATGTTAATGAAATCGACGTGTAAAAAATTTCACCCAAGTGGTTTTCCTTGACTAAGAAAACCAAAGGTAAAAAGTTAAAATAAAGAAAGGAAGATATTAAGGGGATAACTAAGTTCAAAATGATATTTGACTCTTTTACGGTTAGCGTATTTTACTTTTATAACGAATTAAACCCATTTTTAAATTCAGTATATTAGCTGCAAACTTGCTGCTGCTCTGATTTGCAATGAACAATTTTTGTATTGGGCTGTCTGTGAATACTTTAAAATATAACTGCATTAATTTTTATTAAACCGCTTTTCCTAGTGAAATTTTTTATTACATATGTTTATTTTGTTGAAAAATTGTCAACTCTTAAAGCCAGTCCCATTTTAAGACTTTAACACGGTAGTGAGGAAAACATTGAGGAAAACCAAGTGAAGGGCAAACGAACCCTTCCTCTTAGTGTGTAACACTTTCCTGGTGTCTTCACGATTTTTTATGTCCCATAAAACAAAAGTTGGCGATGAAGCGATCGAAAAGTTAAAAACGGTTGACCAACAATCAGATAAGACGGGTTTGTTTTTCCACTGGACAATTCTTAGATTCAAGAGTTCAGAAAAGGGTCTGGCTTACTTTTTTTTTCTGGGGAATTGATTTATTTATGCCCAGTTATTTTTTTTTTTTCTTAAAATTTATACTTGGGCCAGCTCATCCGTCCCGATAAACCCTTTCTGTGTTTACTCTACAAGGTTATCTTGTCAGGCATTAAACCTTAGAATTAATTTTGCGATTTAAGTATCCTTCTGGCAGAAAAAGTCCTTTATAACATAATTACAATGTTTTACGAAGTTCGCTGGGATAAACGCAAGGATTGTAAGTTACAGTCCTATAAAGTTTTATAGTTTTGTTTTGAAATAAGGTAGTAAAAGTGGAAAGTTGAACTGAAGGGATCAGATATCATAAGACTAATGAAAGGTACAATTAATTTTCTAATTTTCGTGACTGCCTAAACATAAAGGTAGCTACGGGTGTGACAAACAAAAATCGCTTAAAATCCTTATCAGGCACACAAAAATCTACTTACATATGTACACTTAATTACGCTTAGATAAATTCATTTCTGTAAACAATTCGGTGTTTTCCGTCCTCTGGCAGTAACTTGTTTTGTTTCGACCTGTGGAAGGCGTACCTTGAACAATGAACGAAATTGTTGGAAATTATTGTTAGTATTTTTTAAATAAGTAGGATAAATGATACAAGACCTGGGCAGCGAAGCGACTGCTCTTGGACACTCTGAAGATATTATTAATAATTTTCTTTCGTTCACTGTAAATCTACATCCATATAAAGTATGTTTTAAAATAAATCGTCAATGTGCTTAACTTAAGGAGCTCTTTTAAAACGAAACAGAGTAAATGTTTTAATTTAAAATATTATCACTCATCAGTCATTTGATGTTTGAATTGTTTAGTGTATAAAACATATCAATCAAACACTTTAAATCTGACATTATTCTTTTATTGAGCTTGTATTTTACTCCTCTTGGGCTAATTTCTGAATAATACATTTCATTTTTTATTAAAAAGGGAATATGTAATATCATAGTCTAGATAAAAACTTATATTTTTAAGTCTCTAATAAGATCTTATATTTTGAATTATCATAAAAAATACCACGTATTTTCTGGGTTTACTATTGCATTTTATAATTGATACCAATTTTGTATGCTATGAAAACAAAAAATGAAAATAGGGAGTTTAGCAAATCAATAAAAATATATGTTATTTTTCCGCACAGTTCAGAGGAAAGGAAGGGAAAGGATATGTACATCAGAGTATTGTTTTATCAAAATGATCAAATGATTTTCTTAAGTTCGCTATAAAAATAAAATATTGTTTTGTTGGGTGACTGTGTAAAAATTTACAACTTCCTTAAAAGTTTTCCCGGTTGTCGTTTTCAATGAAAAATCATAAAGCGTTGAGTGCACTTTTATGTAACTTATCAACACAAGACCAGGGACTACTTTTCAGTTTGACACGTACCCTTTATATGTGTCACTGGCGAGAGATTTTGCCATTTAAATGTCTGCTATCAGACGTACTACAACTAGAAAGTATTGAAGAAATCTTAAGGGATTAGATTTCCATCGATTTTTATAGGAGAGCAGTGAAATGTGAAAAATACGATAAAAGTTTAGGAAAGTTTCTCTATATTAACTGCAGGGAACCGATTATGTAATACTGTTGAATTCTAAATCTGCAACAGGCACAGTCCCTTTATCTACAGATCCTAAAACCTTTCTTGCAATAAAGTGTAAATTATTCAGATGTGGACGATTTTTTATGAAAAAGGAAAAATCTCGGTCTTGAAAATTAGCATCTGTTGCAAAATGATTATCAGCTGAATTTTAATTATGGAACGGAAAGGTACGGGTAGATTTTAAAATACATGAAAGTCGTTAAAGCCCAGGAGTATCGATCGACCTATTCCACAATTGCGTTGTCTAGATCCGATCGTTTGTGCTGGACTGCGGTGTGCCGTGGAGGCTGTACCTTCACTAGGGCGTTAAAGCCATAGATTAGCCTTGAAATGTTTGACAATTCCCTGCGGAAGACAAAGGCTCTGCTCGACTGCTATCAGCTGCGGAAGGAGCGGTTGGCATTGCACTTTGCTGGATGCTTTCGTGCCTTCGACGGGGGCCAGGAATTGCTCCACACCGTATGAAGTTTATGATTTCCGACGTGAACAGGAAATGTAAAGCGTGAAAGCACTATTTCACCTCGTTCGAATTCGAAATCGTTATGGGTGATATGCCAATAAGCAGGGGAATTAAACCCCGCATTAAATAAATCTTCATCTGCAGGAAACGAAGCTATCTCTGCACCCCCGCACTCGCTGGCGTTTTTAAGCATACAGTGTACATATTCATGATATCGTGCATCAAAGAATGAGGCGGATGATTTATATTACCATTTAGATTTCTACAAAGTTATTCAGCTCAAATGCTCCACGTTCACATTTTTATATGATTCTCGGTTTGGCGCGTTCTGCTGAAAATTGCTGGCACGCTTATCACGGGTGGATGTAAAATTAAGCTGGGCATGAGGGGGCATAAATTACTGATGAAACTTTTCCCTTGAATAATTTGCAAAACTATTTTGTGACCAACCGTAATTAAAAGCAAATTGCCCGCAGAAGGTTATTAAAATGTTTGTGTGCAATTTGATTATTTCCGTGACCAGTCAACATTTTGTTGTTTTACATTCTCTTTTTCATTTATGATTTGGTGGGGATTAAAAACTCACCTAGGTACTTTGCAAATAGTACACAAGCGTCAATACACAATCTATTAAATCACGGGTTTTTAAAATAATGAGGTTGTGGCTTTATAGTGTAATTAACATAAATTTTTTTAACATGTTGGGTGGAAAGAGGACTGGATATAGAGGAAAATTTGCCAATTTGAAAGAGTAATTGCCAGTTTTAGGTGCGGAGCCACTCACTTCTTCTCTAACAAAGTTACATAGTAAATTACCCTTCAATCAATTTATTTATTTATTTATAACATACATAAAGAAAATGTTGGCATAAATTGGGTTTAAGGTCTTCTCACGGATTTTAGAAAAAACTTTGTAGGAATGTTCGTTTCGAATCAGAAGTGACGGTTATGCAAACAAAATTTGTCGATCACTTATATTTCCTGAGGTATTTAGCTTTAAAATTCTGAAAAGTGATAGCTTTCCGCCGCATTTTCTCCACGTTCCCATAATGTTTTGGTGAAAATTATGGAATAATCTTAAAATATAAAAGTTTTCACTAGATTTCTGTACAAATTTGTACACGAGTGCTAAAAATAATAAAAATTTTACTTTACTTCGACTTCTCATTTTATAAGATAAATGCGTGCTCGTCACCATCAATAAGTCGAAACATATGTTTACCTTTAACTCGTTAATTTCAAAGGTTTATGAAAAATTGTTTGGAATGAAAAGGTCGAAATGTCCTTAATTTAAGGTATTTATACAATTCACAACGAAATTTTCTGTGAATATGCAACAAATCGTGGCGGCAAAATGTCAACTTGCGAAATTTCAAAGTTAAATATCTCGGGAAGTACAATGGACCAACATACTTGTCAGTTTTGACTCCAAATGAATACTCCAACAAAGTTTTATCAAAATCGGTGAGAAGACCTCAAATTCAATCTGTTCCAAATTCTTTTTATTTTAAAAGTTTCTTCATTGATGGATAAGTGGTACTCTCCGTTCAAACATTTATCATGCAATTTCAGTAAACTAAAGGATGTTTTCAATCGATTGGCTACCTAGTTATCACGTATGCATTTTAAAAGCAACATTGATTAAAAAATTATCATTACCGACAATTGTTATTTTCCTAATTCATTGCTGATGAGGATAGAGCTAATAAATGTTATTTATAGTATCATATGAATTGAATTTTTCTTAGAATCCAAGAATTCGTCGACCGGTCACGTAATTAAACAATAGTTTTGCTTCATTTTCGTAATTCGTACTGCCATTTGAGATAAAAGGTTTGGAAACCATATTTGACACTTTCAGCGACAATTTCGATATTTTAATTAATTCAATTAATCTCTCTTAAATTTATATACTCCAAAAAATTCTGATCGTTCGAAATCCTTGCTCTAAGTACCACAGCATAAATTTACTTATGGTTGCCATGACTCTACTAGCTCTGTAAATTTTACTTTAACTCGAAATAAATTTAAGAGCGAATATTTCAATAGAAAGCATAATTTAGTAAGTATGAGTACCTGCTAGTGTACAAGAGTAATATGTGTAGACAATTAATGAATAAATATTAATCAAAATATCTTAATAATTTTGGGCTAAGATCGTTTAATTTTCATTTTTTTTTTTCTTTAATTAAAAGCCTTATTTTTGAGTCCACGTTTGGAACGATGAAACATATACCACTTTTATAATAAAGTCACATATTCAATCATTGGGAGGTTTTAAACAGACATTTTGATTACCAAATTAAAATAAATTTTGTATATTTGTGTTTATTTAGATAAATTCGAATGAGGCTATCACATAAAGGCAATTTTCATTCAACCATCCAAAGTATTAAGTGTTGTTTATTTAAAAAATTTGAAATTGGAAATTACGAAGTAAGTTTCGGTAAAGTAATGATTTTTTTTATCTAATAATTTGGATGATTTGTTGTAGAGATTTGAATACCTTTGGGAGCATCAAGTGAGCATCAATTTTAACTCCTTCCTTTCTTAGGCAACTCTGCCGAATTTATTTTTCACCGATTGTGTTCTACATCCAAAAAAGGAATAATGTTCTGAAAATCTGGTCCTGCGGAGAGCAATGGTTAATTATTCTTGTTCCCGTTTTGGCCGCAAGAAGTAATTTGTTAGAATTCAAGGCTATGAGCTCGATCCTAATTAAGTCAAATGTTATAAGAGTATTTTATCACCTTCCACGTGACGATGACAGGTAACAAATAACCCCGAAGACGACCTTTCCACGGAAGAAAAACTACTCCTCTAAATTAGATTAAAGATTTCAGGCCATAAATAACAAATCGAAAGTAGTTGAAGGCACGGCAAAAAAGTATTACACGCAACTCAAACACAGGGAGGCAATGATTGATGACCGAGTGGAGCTGTGCCTTCGATACATTGCATTCATTCCACGACAAATACCCCGAAGGAGCTCACATAGTTCCCTATTTCGAGCCGGTCCTCCAGAGCGGGGCTATCACTCTGAGGCGGGACACTAGCTGAAAATATGGCTTTAATAGGGGCTTTAGGGTTGCGCGAGTGACAATCTAATTTATTACAACAAATTAACACCTCTTGAGCACAAATAAAACGTAATCCGTGTATATCACTGGAGTCATCCATCAAGGTCGTTAGGCAACATATTTTATTAATAAATTTCGTTGATAGAAGGTCCTCTGGGAGCGGAACACATGTCATCCGTCCTTTGGCGCACTGAGCCGAAAAGGTGTTTAGACCCTTTTAATTGGAAATAGAATTATTTTATGTCCTCATGAATAAAATAGCCAGATCAAGAAAGCCTTTCTCCACCGTCTTAGAACTTCATAATCCTTTAAAACACCATTAGCCTTTCTAGGTTCATCATAGATTTGTTCCTTTTGGTCATTTCTCTGAATCATAAAAGATTCAATTAGTATATTCCGGCACTCTGCTACCCTTCTAAAAGTTAGCTTTAGGTATGCTTCAGACTCGCACATGTTAGAAATTTTCTCAAATAATCCTTCGTTTTAAAGTCTTTGTGTATATATTTTTTTTAAAATCATACTGCCTGTTCAAAAAATACCATTTTTAAAAATTTAAGACATAATATTTCGAGGAGGAACGGTAGAGAGCCAATTGACAAATCAAAGGAAATCTTAGAGTCTCCACTATTGAATTTAAAAGGTGAACAATAAAAAAGCTACAGAGTGATTTGTAAAAACATACCCTAAACTCATAAAGTAAAGTTATATCAAAGAGGGGTAAGTCAGATCTAAATATGCCTCTTAGGTTTTTCGAACCATTTCTACACAGTCAAAAATATTTTGATTTTTGCTTATACATAAAATACTAGTAAAAATTTACACATCTTAGTAGTAGTTTCGCAAATTCATATTGAAACTATAAATTCTGAATTTTACTAATTTATAATAAGTACAATTCAAGAAAATTATAAAAAAGTACACATAAAGTGTATGTACTTTACAGTGTGTTCTTTAAAAGTTTTTCCATAAGAATTAAAACTGTGTTCTTTGTGTAGTCAGTGAAGTAAAATGTCTGCACCCACATCTAGGCCCAAAACACATTGCTCGCCTCAATTCACTGTGCCTGAAACATCGTAGTCTGCAGATCCAACAGATATTAAACTTTATTATTCATTCGTGCATATGAATAATACTCCTAATTTTCATTAATAAAATATAAGTTGAACCTGGTTAAATATTTTATCTTTCTTTTTTTAGCTAACCTCTTTTTAATTAAATATTTAGATTGTTCATTATTTGTTTTTTTCGCATAATAAATTGACTTGTTCAAACAAACAGTGGTTGCTAATCAACTTTAGAAAAGTAATTCATGGAATTCAAATCCGTTCAAAACGAAGGAAATTTAAAAGCAAAGCTGGAAAGTTTAGAAAATTCAGCAAGTGTCGAAAACTCTGAAGGTTCAAGTTTGCTTATAAATATCCTATATTTATGATGAACATGAATTCAATATGAGTAATTTTACAAATATAATATATGCAGACTCAATTCGTTTACAAAGCCCAAATAAGTGATTACTACAGCAGAAAACACTGTAACTTTAGCAAAGCTGATTCTTAAAGTGGATTTTAGAAAGATTAAAGTGCAAATTATCGTAGTGGGAATTAAAAGGCTACGATAGAGATGCAATTGACTCTAGTGAACCGTAGTTGGTATTATGCTGAGGAACGTGGAAGAAGTTAAAATTTCTCAAAGAGCGAGCAGAAACGGAAATATCAAAATTATTTAATAACTCAGGAGAATTGATCGATCCTTGAATACAGTCGAACGCGTTGTATCGTCTAATCTCAAGAGAGGAAAGAGGAAAAGGCCGGTCCTCATACTGAATAAATAAAGAGTTTGATACTGAAAAATTACGCTGTTAAAAGAAAAATTCTAGCAGCTAAAGTTGCAAACATTGATTTAATGGCTTGTAGTGCTAGTTTCTTCCACATTATATAATATGTTTTATAAAACAATTAGGGAAAAAATGCACTCCACTCTAAGTAGACGAAGGAATAGCTTCCTAAATTAATTAAGAAACGAATGCCTTCAAAATCGATCTAATTTTTCCTAGAAGTATACTCAAAATATTAGAGAAGGGAAATTCTGACAGGTCCTTTTTTTTTAAAATATTATAGTCCCTTTCCATTAAGACGAAAATGGTATAAAGTTACCCTGTATTACGGCTACGCTAGCTGCGATAAGTAATGCCGCCTTTTACTTTAAGTGAATAGAAGTGCTCTAAGAGCTTAGGGATTATTGACGTAATCACAGCCAATCAAGATTTTCATAAGCCATCTTTTAAGCAGCGACTCTCATCCATCACTCTAGTAACGACACAAGTGCCGGTGGAGTGCTCCAGGACTTTGGACAATAATGATGTTCGACATCTGCTCAATATATCAAGGTAAATCTAATTTAAATGTTATTTAGAGTGAAGAGCGAATATATCTTGCAAATGAATCTGGGACCGACCAGCACTGGGAAATTAAATAAATTCCCAGTGATTTCGTGAAAAGGCAGCTGCTTTCTACAGCGGGGTTCCAATTAAATCGGAAGAATTTTTCCCGCAACTATGTACATTTTCAATATTCACCATGCTCGGTAAAAGGTGTGATGGCTTTTCCCGAATTATGCAGATAAAAGAATTCATCACATTTCCGCCTCCCATAAAATTTTGCGTCTTTTTTTCAGCATCATTCCCGAAAATTGTCTGGGCGCACTACAAAAATGTTGCTGCGACACAGGAGATAAAAAGTAATCATTGAGTGCGAAATTCAATTTATCAAGTGTAAAAATTCTTCAAGACTTTCTTAAAATTAACCTGTCACTTACCTGTCCCCCGCATGGGTGAACCTTCGTGACTTATTACAAGTGACAAAATTTTCAGCAGCAGTTTTCAGGCACCTTGTTTGGAGCCAGCATCTTAATGAGGCGGCCATGTCAGCCTGTGTATGGATGAGGATTTTATGTAAATTGTCAACCAGCAACTGTTTTACAGAGAAAACAGATTCCACATTTTTTTTCATTCTTCCTAAGATGGATGAAGATTAACTCAATGAAATGGAGTGCTTCTCAAGTAAAACAATGTTGGGAAAATGAGCTTCCTTATCTGTGTACATTTTATCCAATTATAATTTTTGGTAACTCGGACCACTATGTTCTGAAGTTCTATGTGTTTCTCACCCAATTCCAAATATTAGGGATTGCTTCTCAGGGCGGTGCGGATTTATGTATTGGCACGTTTCTTTGGGATTTATTGGATACTAGGAGGAGAAGGTGATTTATAGCCACTGTTTAAACATGATTCTTTTTATGAGATTTTGCAGTCAACTATTGAACCGCACAACACCAAAACTAAATAATACATATTGTCCTAAAAATGCTGTGAAAGACTTAGTGGATTGAGACCTACATAACGAATAGTACATACATAACATACATAATAATGTACGTAATTCCTAGTAATCTTAGTGAAAGTTCTTTTTTATTTTTTCCAAAATGGGTCTCATATTAGGTTCCTTTATTCTAAGTGCATATGTTTACCTTTATGTTAATCTCTTAGGCATGAGTTGTTTGTTTCGACTTTGCTGGTTTCAATAAGATTTTTTATTTGAGTAGCTTTTGATTACGGTACTAAAATCCAATTGTCCTTTAAAGACTTCGAACTTGAAATAAAAGCATTTAATTAAATTTCTATATTTGTAACAAACATTTGTAAATTA
The DNA here is from genome assembly GCA_963920795.1 of Eutolmus rufibarbis. NCBI lineage: Eukaryota > Metazoa > Arthropoda > Insecta > Diptera > Asilidae > Eutolmus > Eutolmus rufibarbis. The sequence goes on from OY987205.1 coordinate 36,217,817, forward strand.
TGGCTTTATCTCTTTAGGGTGTAAATACTTTCATCAAATACTATTCAAATACAGGGTGGCCCAGAGAGAAATGCACTTTTGATTTCGCGTGCATTTCTAAACGACAAAATGGAGGGGCGCGGGGATAGCAGCAGTGCGTAGCGCAGTTTTTGTAATTTTAGTCACCATGAGTCATTACACGGGAGAGCAGCGCGCGTTTTGTGTCCGCGCATTTTACGAGAATGCTGTAATTTCAAATCGAGCCGCAAAATTCGCTGCATGGTCGATCTAGAGATTCCCAAAACCGATGAACGTTTGCGTCGGGGTCGTCAAAGAGTATCACGGACCGATGAAAACATTCAGCGTGTTCGAGAATCTGTACGCGCGAATCCACGAATGTCGGAGCGCAAACGTTCATCGGTTTTGGGAATCTCTAGATCGACCTTGCAGCGAATTTTGCGGCTCGATTTGAAATTACAGCATTCTCGTAAAATGCGCGGACACAAAACGCGCGCTGCTCTCCCGTGTAATGACTCATGGTGACTAAAATTACAAAAACTGCGCTACGCACTGCTGCTATCCCCGCGCCCCTCCATTTTGTCGTTTAGAAATGCACGCGAAATCAGAAGTGCATTTCTCTCTGGGCCGCCCTGTACATAAAAGGCTTTCTTCGATGCATACAATCTTTGATTATTAGAGACAGTCTTAACTACTTTATGAACTTTTGATAGACTATTTAAAACTTTTTATTTTGAACATAAATTAAAAATTTTAATTATATTTACTATTACATTCGATATTATGCAAATAAAACGATACAAAAGTATTTGCAGGACTATTCCACTGTACTTAATATAAATTACATGATTCATTCATTGTTAAAAATAACTTATTATTATAATAATAACAAATTTATCGTGTGCCAAACACAAGATTATCTAGGTCAGATTAAAAATTGTAAATCATTGTAGAAGGTGTTGCAACAGCTTTTCACAAATGTTCATTGTTTTACGACGAATGCTTTTAAATAGACATACGTCATCAATTCCAATGTCCGAAAGAGCTTTATAAAATTTCACTGTCTTCTGTGAAAGAACAAATCAATTTTATATTTGATATAAAGGTAGCAACTGAATTCCTTCAGTTCATTCAGCAAGTATCTAAACCTACTGCAGTGCTGCTTTCATCAAATGTAGGGCACACCTAAGACGTGTTAAAGCAAATGAAATTTTCTTCTATCTCAGAGATCCAAATATTTGAAGCGAAATAGTCATCGTACAAGCCATAATCGCCTTACTTCCCCAGCTGTCATTTCCAATTTTCATAGATATTAAGCTAAAAGAATTGCCATAACCTTTGGACCGGGTTTGGGAAACCCATTTGTGATAGCATCTCGGCGGAAAACTAATCTGCATTTTATGATTGATACTTGGCCGCGCTACTCTACTTGATTGAAATCGAATTGGATTAACTTAAGTCACAGAGTGAATGAATGTTGGCGCTGGAATTTTGAATGCAGTATGCGACCCTGTTCTAATGGAAAATATTTGGAGATACGAGTATAAACCTTTCAAGTATTTCAACATTAATCTGACAAAAGTTATTTTTATTATAATTATCAGACGTGGTGTTTGTGATCATTGGAACTATTATCACAAAAAATTTAGTTTGATACAAAGATTTAAATCACTCAAGTAGGTAATTAATATGTAGCTATAGAAGCAACAGAAGTAAGCGATTACATCGATTTGTAACACTTGAAATTCTATATAGGAAGCTATTATATTATAAAATTGTTAAATCTGGGTACAATATGTTCAATCACATTAAATTTTTGAGAAGAATGTATGTTTTATGATCAAATTTGCAAAATTAATACAAAATATGAGTGAAGTGTTGAAAACACGAAATTCAAATGATGAACTTATTAGCCGTTCACATGCTGAACATTATTATTTAACGTTTAATTTTGGAAATGAATTATCTTAATAAATTTTATAAATTCTGCAAGTTCTATAAAAATATATGAAATAAGTTAATTAAATATTTTGACTTAGTTGCTCAGTTTTAATTTAAGCTACATATATGTATTACAATCTTGTGTTTTTTTATTTTTTTTAATTGCAAAATACAACATTTTTTTCTCTTTTTAGACAAACTCTTTTTAGACTAACTCTTCTTAGAAATACTGAGATGAAAAATATTCGTTTCCAGATTCGTTTTTAGCATTCCATCTGCTACATACTTGGTATCAGTGCACCGATATGTTGCCGGGAACGACATGTGGATTTAAGCATATCATTCAAATTGATGGGATAAAGTAGGTCATGTGTTAAAACGACATATTAAATTTTACTGAAATAATATTTCCTAAATCGTGCTTATTTGATTAAAAGACGCTCCATAAGTTCGATAAATGACCGGATCAATGTCAGTTAATGAGCTTCCCAATTAGGTTTATTTCGATTGTACATAACTAAAGCAAGTCCCATTGTCATACCCTCCAGAAGAGAAGTCCTTGTGAAATCAAGTACTTCCTCACATAAGTGGTAATTCAAGTAGTTTTCACAAACTCACTCTTATAATGGAATAGACAAATTAGAGTCCCCTAGATGTGCATTCAGCACGACACGGAAAAGAAATAAAGAACCAATTTAACATAAAAAATTTTAAGGAATGAATTGCGAAATGCTTTTTTCCCTTACTACATAAGGTGTGAGCACAAACTTATCCAGCAGCACAAATGTGTGTTTGGCTTCAATTTTCTTAAGTTCTCTGAGTAGCTTAAGTGGTGCTGCCCATGAAACGTCTGTCTATGTTGCTATGAAGATGCTTTACTTCACGTGCCGTCGCCACCCCCTTAGATACTATCTATCTAAAACAATATAAAGTATATATATTGCATCTATGTACTGTTGCTAGAAAATATTAATTTGGTTACGTCTATAAATAATATCCAATTGACTAAGTTTTCTTTCAGGTGATACACATATTTTACTTGTTGTTTCCGAAACCATAACACGAAAACAATAGCATACAATTACTAATCAAAATTAAGTCCCTTCAATCTCTTTCTAAAGATTAAAGTGATGACTAATTCTAAACATTTAGTTTTCTCTGATAAAAAAGAGCAAACTAATTTCGAAAATTAAATCATCACAAAACTTCTGTACATTTCAATAAAATCAACAACATTTTTAGGATTTCAAATTTGTACAATTTGTAATTAAACAAAAGCCTGCAAACAATCCAGTAGGAAAACCACAGGTAGAAATAATTATAATTTACAATGAAATATTTTAGTATCCGAAACATTAAATTACTGAATAATAAATATTACGATTTAGAGTGGAATGTAATAGTAAATAGCATTGTAATTACCAAACTTACTCTATGCATTGTGAAATATGTAGGAAAATTTGTTAGTTTACCCTCAGAGAATTTTGTAAAGTATGCACTATAAAATCTGCAAGTACGTTAATATAGCTTAATTATGTTCTGGGTGGTACTGCTTGAAATATTTTTGAACATGGGTTCCTTAAATAATCAAGTTCAAGTTCCGGTAGGGTAGTTTATGAAGTAAAATTTTTTATATCAAAATAATGTGTTGGAAAATAGTATTTAATTAAGGCAACTATGTAATTCCTAAACAATTTGACCGTCCATCGAAATTGTGAGCCTTGCTATTTTAATGATAATGACAACCATTTTGAGTTATTGTTATTATACAATATACATATAAGTGGAAATAAAGAAGTATGGACCGAAGTAGATATAGTGAGAATTTGCTTATAAAAGCAGGAATTGTTACTTATTGTAACAACCTAAACATTCTTAAAATCCAGTCCTTATTATTAAAACCACTAGTAAAAATCCAAGTTGATCGAATAATTAATGCTATTATTGATATTTCTGTGGAACATATGATGAACGAATATCATTAGTTATGCGTTTTTCTTACCATAAAATTATTATTGTTTCCGAATAGAACAATTAACAGCTTTTATGCAATATATATCTGACTGCTGAATCTAAGCCCAATTGCAAATGTTTAACATGTCTTGTTAAAATGTATTTACTCCCTAATTCTACTACAAAAATACATACTTATTAAAAATATTACAATAAAGAAATGAGCAAAAAATAAATATACTGGATGAAATACCTACGTATTAAATTTAAGATAATTTTATTGCGTAATTTTAATAAACAGAAAAGGTACTGAATTAATGTCTTAAAAGAACAACAATGCAATGTTATGGATTTTGGGCAACTTCAAATTTTACTAGTGATAATAATTTTGTGGACCCATACTGTGGATCCCTGAATTAAAGTTACAATATTTTATGCATCATGCAAAACACTTCGTAAGATGATGCTCATATAACATATGTATATGAAAAAAAAGGATTATTTCCGTTCTCGCTTCCGTTTTTTTCCGTTCTTATTTTAATTGTGCAATATTTCATACATATGTATGTATGTATTATAGATTTTAACATCTTAAACCTTCACAAATAGTGTTCCTTAATACATGAATTTCATAATATTATTGGAAAGCCTTTTTGTCAAACAGTTGTCTAAACAAGTTAAAAATTACATAATATCTCAGTTATTTGTATGATTTACAAATACAATGCTATTTCATCACATAAGTCCTTCATTTTATCTCAAAGAGGAAGTACTCATCCCTTCTGAAATAACCAACTAAACATTCAGATTGCAAAATTGCTTTGACAAAGATCAATTAGAATTGGAAGCACGCATAATTGACCTTTCTTAAGATCAATTTCCTGGGGAACCCTAAACTGTCGAAACAAGTGAAATTAAGGGGAGTATGCTAAATCTATTCAATTAGCATAATTTGCTTATAGAGAACATGACAAGGCTAAATGGAATATGGAAGTTAATCGATTAGTTGTTGCTGATTGCGTTCAAAACAATGGCAACCAATAAACGTTATGTGAATAAAGGAAAACCTAGGGTGAGTTACGAGTAAGAAGTATATTTTGGAAAATCTGACAACTACGCAACTAGAAAGATTCGATTTCCTCCATGATTTATTATTATATTAAACCTAACATACTTTGGAACTATGTATGCTTCTACTCTACCAAACTACAGAATTGAGTTATATTGCCAAGAAGCATATATCGACATCATAAAAATAAATTTTAGAGATACATACTCTCATTCAAACCATCTGGAGTCGATAATGAAAACCTATTGGATATCTATGTTTTAATACAACCATTAAATTTTGTTTTTGTAACTGAAAGTCTGCACAGTTTCACATTCGCTCGACGTTTGAACATAGCCCAGCAATGCAGAGCTCTTCACCTGCATGTTCTGCAGCGCTGCAAAGTGGAAGACACAATTTCCCGCTTGACCCCGTACTTATTTTTCCCGTCCTCTCCAAGATAAGTTTAATGCACCGAACGTTCGAACCGAAATACCATAACACTGTAGCGGCAAACCGGCAAACATAAGAATTTTCCACATACTTTCCGGGCAGCTGTACACCCGCTTATCGAATCTCCTCACGTATCTCGACTCGGAGTCCTTTTGTATCAGGCATCGTTTTTAAATACTTAAAAATTGCTAAACGACACAGGCTAGTCATGGTTATCTTGATAGGAACGACATGAACCACCTACGAGGTCCTAGCTACGTATTTACTCCTCATAAAGTTTCATAGGACGAATTCGTTTGAAAAAGTACAGATCTCAGTCAGAATACAAATTGTATGAAAGTTTCAATAAGTATGAAGTTTTCTCAAGGCGAGCGAGATTTGTTCTTATATAACAAAAGTTAACGTCTACAATTTAACTTTACCAGTCTGCATTTCCTGCTTCTTGTAAGCGACCGGGAATTTAACTTCAGTATGAACGCATGCGAGAAGAAAATATCTTCCGTGTGCGAAACACAGAACATGAACAGATACAGAATGGAATTTTGAAAACACGTCGAGGGTATAACACTTAAGGTCGACAGGAAGAAGCAAGTTGCCTCAATTGAATTCCATCGTGAAATATTTTAAAGATTTTTCCCTTCCGTTCTCTTTCGTAAAGTTGTATTAAAATGAGGGTAAAAATAAAGGTCGGTTTGAGGGTTCTAATTGTTAAATTGTCTATATGTATGTAAGTGTATGATGATGATCATTGCTTAATATGCTGATTTAATGATGGAAAATGTTGTTGTGTAGTTTCCGGAAAAGAAATCTAGGTATATCTACTCGTTCCAATTGCAGAGACAATTATGATTCGACTACGAAACATTAATATTTCCAAATTTCATATTAAGAATTCTAGATTTCAAGTGTTACATGCCCATCCCACTCAAATTTCCATCTAGCCGCTCCGCCACTTATCATCGATATTGCGAATCCCACTTTTAGTTCAACAACGAGACTGAGGGTGAAAAAAAAAGTTTATTTCCAAATGTATAACAACATAAAGATCAGAACAATAAACTTGATAGATTATTAAAATATTTATACTGTAGTTGTCAATTATTAATTGCTTAGAAAGGTACAATATTTCAAACAAATAAATTGTTAGTTACCCCTCAACAATTTGGGAAGTAAATACCTACATACATATGTAGGTACATCGTTTTGATATATGTACATATGTGACAGGATCACAAGATATTCAGCAAATATTCCATATTTTTCAGGCTTTCTGTAAATTTTAAGGATATTCTGCCATGACTCCTTTTGAGGGGAATGATTTTAGACATTAATGCACCTATGCTTATTAAACAGCAAATGTTGTGAAATGGCTCAGGTCAGTTAGACGAAATGTCCTGAGAAATGGAATAAATTCAAAATGTCAAATTGGCACAAGGTTCTAATCCAACAGTACTTGGTTGACTTATAAATCATATTTACACAGTTACTTAGTTACTCCGCATTAAGAATTGATAATAATTTTTATGTAACATTCTGTGAAAATCATTTTCTGACTTTGATATCTCGGATTATCTCTTAATAAAGGCCATTTCCAACAGCTATCTAACAGCATTCATAATCAGTAATAAAATATGATAAGCACTACACAACAAATCTCTGACATTTTTCTGTTACTTTTTTCCGCTAATAAAACAGAAAACTTGAATATTTTTGCGGCTATATACATGTATATAATAATATTTAATAAACAAAATAAATTTAATTTAATTAAACTCTGGAATCCTCTTGCAAATAGATCTTTACTATAAACAATTTTTAATTAAAATTTTATATTAAGTGGAGGTCAATAACACCGCGTGTTGTGTATACCCTGATCTCATTAAAATGTTACTGGCGGTAAAATTTGATGAGATAATATTTACTTAGGACTATTGTGGGTAATGTGTACTTGCCTAGTACCAAATAATAAAATTGGTGAATCCAGCACCTAAATTTAAATTTATTTGTTTGCAAAGTGTTTTCTTAAGTAGAAACTAGGAAGTGGTGAGCTTGACATTTTATCTAAATATTTATGTGTGTTTTTAAAGTAGATATATGTATATAAATCATGTATGCACGCATATTATTGAAATTAATGCAAAAGTTCCTTGAGTTTTTGCCGCTAGATACGATTGCGATGCCAAATTGAAGTGTTTTCGACTTCACAAGTATCCAATTTTAATGTTGTCGAAGACAATTATGTTATGCGAATCGCTCATTACAAGCTCCTCAATGAAGATTAGACTACATTAAATAATTCGAACAAATACTATTTAAAACTAAGTGAGCGAAAAATTGAACTGAAACGGCCTCAGTCAACTATTATAGTATACCTATTGCGTTTTAACAAGACAATGTAAAATCATACGTGTTTTTGGCCACTCGACACAAAACTTTAAAACCTGACTGGAATGCTAGTTACCATAGATTTATTTAGATTGAGAAGAGAAAAGTCATCAAACAGAACGGTACATACTATAACAACAAATAGTTTTGCATTAACCCAATATAATAAACTGTACAAAATAACTATAATTACAACAATTAATTTATAAACCTATGTATGTATTACATATTAACGCATTATAATTATTTAGCTGAAAATTGACTTATATCATTAAAAAAGTAGATCAGATTCTTTAAGAATAGTAAGTTAGATATGTATTCGTCGGATATAAAAATGTATAACTATAAATTGTTTGGTTTTGACTTTTAATTAATGATGATGAAAGTTATAAATCTGTGGAACTGAAGAATATTTTCATCATATGTACATATATGTATATCAAATCAAAGATTTAATTAATATGGATTTAAGGAAGTTTTGGAGATACAACCGGAGACAAAAGTGAATATTTAATACGAAATTAATAAGTATCACGCAATAAGTTAAGAATGTTGCACAAACATTTAAACAGATATCTACTTTTGTCTAAACATTGCGATAGTAAAAATTTTATTAAAAATCATTAAACTTTGAAATTCTTAAATCAACTTTCTATGATTTTCTATGAATAGATTACGAAATATTTATTTATCTAATTGAGCGCTCATCGAGATCGTAAACAAACCTACATACATTGGGAAAAGGTATTTGTATGTTTTTTTAATAATAAATCAATGTTATTTTGCAATCATAAACATAAAATTGTTAAGAGATATTCTTCGATTTAAAGAGCCTCCACTTCCTCCCCTGTCCTGGCCACTGACGCCTTCAAATTCGGCTCTGTAGATTTTGTTGTGATTTCCTTATTTTATGGGCTCATGCTTTGAAAAGGCGCAATTTCCTTCTGACGTCTTTGGTCAACTAATAAATAAAAACAAGTACCCCAAATATCAGCCGCACAGGTTCTCGTTATTCAGTCGATAAGTAGGAAATGGAAAATTCAAATTGTTTGTCCACCTTTCGATGAAAGCAAATCCGATATCACTTATGTAAGATTTTTAGGGATATTATTTGCATCCCTCGAGCGAAAATCGGCAACGTTTATTTCTGGATAAAAATCCATAAAGGCTGGCAATAAAATTCTGATTTATGTAACGGCACTAAGCCCACTCCCATTTACGATCGGACGGTAATAAAAGGTCCAGCAAAAGGAAATAATTTGCTGGTGAAGGGAAATAAAAGGACCGGGATAAAGAACTTTCAGCCGAATCATGGCGGCTGCTCGTCCGATATAAGTTTCAAGTGGAGGATTTCCTATCGGCCCGGTAAACAGCCGGAGTATTTTTAAATAAAAATTCATGAACGAGTGATAATACGAAGATGATCGGGCTTGTCAGCAGTACACAGATGCCTCCCGGGCCGGCCCTTATATTTAGTACGAATCAGATGAATAATTCATGGGTGTCAAATTTTTACCGCATTTTTAACGCCGGTGAACGGATGGGCTACTTATGGCCGCCCTAAACGAGAAGATAAATAAATTTTAAGGCCCATAAAATAAATTGCCTTTTACACTCCCCGTAGTCACTTTTTTTTGCTTAATTTTTCATAATTTCTTCGAAGGGTTACTTTAAAGCAGATTGAAACATCAAGTTAAGATTCTTTATACCAAAAGCCGAAACCCTGGATTCTTTAAATGGTAAATCCCATTCTCTTATCGCACTCGGATGAGTAGTAAAATTTACTTCGCAAAACAATCATAAACACCAAAATGATAGTCCATGATTTGTAGCAAGTTTTTGCATCAAGCCGACTCGAACATCTAGTTATTTTTCAATATAATTTTTGTAGCTTCTATAATAATATTAAATAAATATATATGAAAGTAAATATAATAGTGTAAAAAAAATATAGGTGCAATTCAATTTGGTCAGGACACCAAATAAAAACATTGTGAATTTTGCATACTCTTATGTATTTATTTAAAGTGAATAATTCTACAAAGTTACTCAAACGGACATGGATGACCAGAGCCGAATCAAATTGTTGGATGAACCATCGTTTTCTGTAAATAAAAATAGAAAAAGACAAACAGTGAGTGCGCGAACGTACGCAGCTTAAAAGAAGCAAGAAATGGCATGGTGACTGGGCAGATCATAGTAATTATCTTAATTTGGTCACTCTCGCTTAGAGTATAAAATTCAAACTCCTGTGAGCCTGGTCACCATCAAGGGATACACGCGCAAGATGGTACGACAAACCGCACAAAATAAAGGGGCGGAGAGGATCGCCGTCTCCTTACAATCGTGGAGGATCACCGTCACACGATGTAATCTACCCCTGAGCGGTGAGGAGGATCGCCATCCTCAAGGCCAATGAGGAGGATCACCATCCCCAAAGCCTCTGTCCTAACGTAGGCTCACAGGGAACATTTCACTTAATGCTTCGAATATCTCTGCCTGCCACCATGCATAATTTATTAACTTTCAGAAATACATGTTTTAATTTTCCTCCCAATAGTGGGAGGAATCCCTGAATATAGTTCACGTTTTTTTTTTCTCTTACACCCAATCAAACACCAAATTCGCTATTTTTCACTACTCTTTCTGTCTTTTAAACAAAATAATAAGAACAATATTTTAATTGCAAACAATATTACACAAAAAACTCCAAAATAATATTCTTTTACTGAAATTAATCCACAACCGCTTTCACTGCCAGCACAACTGAAAATGAGCGGCTTTTGAAGGATTTCTCAAAATCTACCTAACAAATTTTCCTGCATGGACAAGTTCGATGCGTCGCATGCAATTTTACAACACCCTCATAAAACGCTAACTCAAACCCTCAAAAAGGACTGCGCATCTCATTAAGTGAGGCGCCGAATCCCAGCTCTTGAGCCTCGAAACAAAGAATCCCATGCACCCTAAGCAAATCTAAACCCTAAGATATTTACTTAGGCATCCCGAGTCCCGACGCAATATTCTAAACTGCGCGATTTCTTCATGCAAACTCGGGATCCCAATTTTATTTTTAGAAAATTATCAGTCATCACAAACCTTTTTCTTACACTTCTAAGTTTATTGAAGTCAGTTCAATTCGAATTTATTTCACAAGAATTAGAATTAACTTCCGAATGAGTACCTATCACTATCAGTATCGACATATTGAATTTTAAAAATTCGGTGCCTAAATCTAAATGATTCACCCCAAAACCCCTGTTACCAATTTTTATAAAATTTCAATAAAATTTGGGACCAAAAAATCATCATTTCAATTTCGTTGTATTGAATTTTCATATTTCGGAATTTGTTTTAAAATTAGTGGAGATAAAAATCCCTATACAATTATTATTATGAAAAATTTAAATTTAAATTTAATTTTATCGCATAACAACTTAAAAACAGCTGTGTTTTTTTGACGATCTGATCTGTATCAGGAATTTCGCATTGAATTGATTTTTAAATTTATTACATAGCAAAAGTTTTTAAAATACATATGCAAAATGTCCATCAAATTGCAATGATTACTGCTCTTTTTATACAAAACCATAAGAAAACTCGACTATTTACAGAAATTCGCCATAATTTTATCAATTGTGTATTAAATTCAATTAAATCTGACTACAGATACTCCTTAGTCATAACGATATTGATTTAGAATCTATTTAGTCATTGTCCAATGGATTAATTTCTAACACTAACTTTTCCGATAATCACTTCATTGTTCAGTTGTAAATACAATTATTTGAAACATTAATTTTCATACCTGTAACCTTATTTGAAGAACCAAAAAGAAGCAATAATGAAATTCCAATTGAAATAGCTCAGAAAATCCCGAAAAAAGGTCATTGTAGATGTAAAGTGCTATTTATTATTATAATCTCAATTTTTTAACAAATTCAGACATTGAAAGGAGATGAATTCGTAACGATCATAATAAAAAGGCTTATCCTTTCCCCCAAAACGATGTACTTAATTAGGAAATGAGTTTTTTTTTGTGGTAAAAGGTGTTTAGGGTGCCATAGATCTCTATTCTTTGCTTTCTGAGAAAATTGATATTTCTAAAAATGAAAGGGCGGAAGTACTTTGGTTGGATCAGGAGTGGAGCCAGTAATATTAAAAAATAAATAGACGCGTCCACTAAGCCCGAAGTTCTTAGGCTTTTACCATTAAGAAAATTGAAAGGGCCATCAGTAAATGGAAATTTGTTCATAATTCGAGAGGATGTCTGAAAAGGAGAAATTCTTTGGGAAAGCACAACCTCAATTTGCCTAATCCGTCTGGGGGATAATTTATGGTCTTATAACTTATTCCCTTGTCATAAGCCTGCTTAATACTTTTCAAATTTAAAAATTGAAAGAAGAGATTCTCGGATTGTCATCTTCTTACGTCTTCCATCGGACGTTTCAATCTAAGGTCTTAAAGCCTCCGTAATTCGCCATTCGTTCGATTTAAGCCAACAATGTAAGCCTGTCGGCTTTGGCAAGACTTGGAGAATCTCTCTTTGCACAAAAGTTTAAAATTGTTGTGGGTCGAGAGGGTATACATATACCCTTATTCCTTCTACGAACCGCTGAAATAAGGCATCTATTTGATATAAATATTTCGGTTTCATTTTTCTACAGCTAATCGTGCCTAGGCTGACCTCTGCGGATTTCTTCTGATTGTTCGGCAAGCAAAAGCGTATAACTTACAACGCAAGCAATATATTTCCCTTTGACAATAAGTTGTAAAAGATATGTAAGTTCGAAATAAAATTTATTAATCAGTTATAAAAATCTTGTATGTCTCAATTATTTATGCTCTACCTAAATACTAAGAATATTTTTGAACATTTTTTACAAATCTTTTAACATGTAGTAACTGAGCTTCCTACTAAAAATTTGTATATAATTATTATAAATTGAAAAGCTGTTCCTCATAAGTAATTTTGAATGTTAAACGAGTATGTGCATTTTTTCGTTTTAATCAGACGGTCCTTGCAAACAAGATGATTATTGTGTAGCTTGAACTATTGGATGGGTTTGAATAATAACGTTTTAAAAGATTTAATAAAGTATTAAATTTGGTTCCAAATTTAAAATCAGCAAACCCGGAAATGCCCTTCCCATCAAATCTATCATATATTATTTGTGAGCTTTTGTAAAATTTATGATCAAAAATCTATTAGAACTATCATTTTGAGTTTTCATAATTAGGCACTGAATACAAAATTAGCGGACTTAAAAACACCCAGATTATTACTTTTTTTATAGTCCTATATAACCATTTCTTTTATATAAATCGCAGTTGTGTCCAGTACCATTATTAAAAATGGAACAAGTGAAACTGCCATTATTATTAATTTTATTACTTAAATAAGCGTTATCTGTCCGGGAAAAAACATTGTACCTCAGCATTTTTAGAATTTTGATGGCTGTTTGATAAGACATAACAAGAGTTGAATTATTGTAAGTAATATAAAGTAATGATGAGTATCCAATGGTGATTAATTTTAACTGTTTGAATATGGCAATGGTGAATTATTAGATAAATTACTTGTAAAGATAATGGTAGTGGTACTTATTTAAAAAATTCAGAAAATTCTGAGATCTGCATATTTCAAGCAATTTTCTTTCTACAAAATTATTCGCAAAGGACAAAAAAATGGATTTCTCTTATTCAAAGTAAACGATTATTTCCTTATTACGTAAGTGCCTTTGAACGTGCATTCTTACATTCAATTGTTCCAGGCGAACTATTGAACAATTAGTGAAACAAAAATTCAAATTTTTCTCACTTTACTCGAACTGCTCGAAAGTTAAGGAGCTCTTTGGTCCCAAAGCAATTTTTGCTTCCCTCGAAAAGCGTTTCGGCTCTTATTCAGGATTTTTAGCCGTAAAGTTTTTTTTCTTCACCATAAAATCACAGCCTATGATAGCTTACCGTCAATTAGAAGCTGGGGAACCATCTAGCCGTATTTTTATAACTTGAGCATAAACTGAATGGGTCCGGGACCTAGGAAGCAAGACAAGAAGATTTCCAGAGTATTGCCATTAGCATATCCATCCGGCCCAGTGTTTCGCGCAATATCTTAGAATGGCTTTAGCGAATCTGCTTATGGCATGCTATTTAAATTTATAATCGTCGGAGACTCTCTTATATTTCATAAAAAGAAAATTACAAAAAGCCATCTGAATGGAAAGCCGACCTTAGTGTGGTTCATTGTGATAGGGGAGTTTGAGTTTGAATTTGTATATTTCGTGGAGGATGTCCCAGGTCAACACTGAAACGGAAATAGCACATTTTTCATTATTTTTCTTCCATTTGCAAAGGAAGGTGTGGCCTTATAATACGCGGTTAAATGAAGTGCACAGCAAACGGAGGCACGCTTATAGAAGATTTATTCGGTCTAAATAACTTTGCCATTAGAGGCTTTCTTAGCTTGAATTGGTTTTTGGTAATTCTGAGTTGACTTTTTTGTGTTGTGGTTTTAAAGAAGGTTATGAAAATGCGGAAAGAGAAAAGATATTTTAAAGTGCCTAGGACATTTATAATCCCCGTCTCTTTCAAGTTATGCATTTCAGTATTAGAGGACCAATTCGAAAATGCCATTAAGGTTGTCGCAATCTTATCGTCTCTATTGCCGCGGCCGCACTTTTCCGCAGAATTCTTTTAAACAAGTACTCAACTTCTTTGTTTCATTGAAAAATGTCAGCCAGAAGTAGAAAAATAAAGGGCTCTTTCAAATATTACGTGCAGACGTAAGGACAGATAAGAGCACACCGGCTAAGATAAGGAGTGGAATAAAAACCACTCTAATTGTGAGCAGGACCCACGTTTTCTCGCTTACAAACGAGGAAGGGAATTTATTTGATATTTCTTCTGCAGCAATCCTCGTCGGCGAACTGAACAAATATTTAGCCCGGATCGAGGAGGACACTTCTTCCATTACAAAGTAGCAATTTATCTATTCCCCGGGAACTATCAAAAGTTGATGAATGCGAGCACAAGTTGGCACTTAGCGCTTAATTACTAAAACTGCGCTGGCTCCATAAAAGTCGGTTTGATTTTCAAAGGCATTTCGTCGTTCGTCCAGATTACGTGAACGTGAAGTGATATTTTCAAGAGCCACGTTGCGAGTTGCGAGAGATATAAAATTCTTTTGATGATAAATAAAACAATGGCACTTCGTATACTTAAAATTGATTCAGCGTAAGTGCTAGAGAGCCGCTGATTAAATTTAGTTTGGTTTTCGTGAGAAGAGGAGAATGCTTTATTTAACTTGGGCGTATAATGTTATTTACTCTAAATTACGTTTGCATTGTATATCAAAGGGCGTAGATTATTCTGGGTGCCGATCTAATGACGTCTAGTGATACATTGGCACTCTTAAGCTATTCTTCCTAAAAGTCGCAAATAACGATGTTTTATGAAAGCACCTATTAATGTCCATATTCGCTGTAAAAGTGTCACATTTTATTACTTTTCTTTTGTACAGCACTGTTTCTTTTCAAAAGAAATTCTCTCATGTTTTTGCAAATTAGTTCTTCTAGAGTGCTTCGTTTCTTCTAACTGGTTTGACTTGAATTTTTTATTTGTTTTACGAAAGCAAATAGTCGAAAAATAATTTCAGAAAAATATTTGCTCTTCATAAAGATGCTTTCATATTTATGTTAAGTGGCTCAACCATTTTTCAAAGGAAATGCTTTTACCAATTTATTTCAATACAGGCACCTTTTAATTTCAATTTATTATAATCAATTCAATCAAGGACTGTGAACATATCATACCATTTTAATAACCAAGATTATTTGAGTATATTGAAAACTAAAACCGTAACTTTGAAAAATTGTTAATTAGATTCAGTGAAAATTTTTGGTTCAATTATTCAAACATCAATTTAACCCATGTATGAATTGAAATTCCTTAATAAAATTCTTAAAATTGTAAAAAATTCAATTCTGTTACCTTTGATT
Organism: Eutolmus rufibarbis; assembly: GCA_963920795.1. NCBI lineage: Eukaryota > Metazoa > Arthropoda > Insecta > Diptera > Asilidae > Eutolmus > Eutolmus rufibarbis. Next base: position 36,233,594 of record OY987205.1, read on the forward strand.
TCAATTAGTTTTTTCAGAAAAAACTTCAAAATATTTCGATTGGATTTTTCTATCGAATTATTTTAACTACTTTCAACAAAAAAATTAATTGAATTAAAAGGTAACTGAAATGAATTCGATACAATTTTAGGAATATCAATTCAAAAGAAGTTTTATAAGCTCTCGTCGATTTCATTTCACTCGGAATATAGAACATGGGCGAATTTGAAATCGCGTTTTCAAGACTTTTAAGCAATCAAAAATAATAAAATTCTAGATGTAGTACATGAATACCTACCTACTTGTAAAAGTACTATCCATCAAATACTAATATATAAGGTTGATTTAAACTAATGAATGCACAACAAGATTAATTTATGTATTATAAATAAAAATCACTATGAAGTATTAGACTTAGATTTTGTTGGGAATGCGTTGTAAATTAAAATATAAAGATTTATTTCACAGCGTTTATTTGAGATTATTTGCAATCACTATAAATCACTATAATACTACATACATATAATATGTGTTAAACCAAAAATATTTTGAATAGAATATTTAAATTAATAAACTTACAATTTTATAATAAATCTTTTACTATTTATTATTTATTTAATATTTTTATAACATGCGCCGACTGATAACATTCATTCATTTCAATTCATTTGACTCACGCTTCATAAAACTGATAAATGAAAATTTATTTTTAAGTAGAGCTGTTTTGCGACTTGTTAATGCGGAGGCTTTATCGCGAAGAGTGGTTTACGTAGTCGCGTCAACAACTAATATGCATATAATGAAGACGAAATATATCGCAAAAATTGTACTGATTTTGAATCTCCTAATCCTTATCTCTGGAAATTGTAATGTATCACAAAGTTATAATTTCAGAGAAAAGCGCGCGAGTTCAACTCGCACTTGATCGATTTTGGTATAGCAAAGAAACTGTTGCCCGCGACTTCTGCCTGTTTTTTACATAATGATTTTATAAGTAAATTGGCAATAATCTCTCTACAGTTTTCCTGAAACATAAAACTATACGAATTTTTGGTTAAATAAACCTATTTTACTGGTGCGCAATGTGTCATCAAAAATGAAATAACGAAGTTTGTCAAGAAAAGGTTTTATAATAAGGGTTTTTAGTGTCCTTGTGGTAGAGATACGATGTGGAATCAAAAGTATCATGATTCGCTATAAATAAAGTAAAGATATTCAGGTATCGATATTTTTTAATATTTTTTATATTTGCATATCACTTAGTTATGTTAAAATGTCCTAAAATATAGTATTTAATTATTCAAGTGAAATATGTACATAATGTAAATCAAAGTTCTTATATAAAGAAAAACAAATCGAATCGTGTCGAAACATGCCAAATTAAGTTATAGTATAATGAAATAAGTTTAAGGATTAACAATTCGGGAATACCAGCGCCAAAAAAACAACCAATCAAATGTGCTAGTGCAAAGGAATCTACGTATATTTTCAAATGCCCTACGCACTATTCGGAAGTTTTCGGTGAAATGTGGGGAAAGTGGGGAAAAATAGATTTAAGTGCAAGTGCATGTGAATTCGAAAACGGCCTTCTTATTAAATTTTCTATATCTAGTTAATTTTTCATTGTGATATTTATAAAGAATATTTTAAAACTGAACTTTTAGGATTAATATTGAATTCATTTAAAAATACCTGTTCGATTGTATCAATTAGTTAACAGGATAAATGAAATTAGTGTTTATGGTTTTAGAAACTACGGATTTAAGCTTACTCTGTTTTAAAATCGAAGTTTATTGGAGTTGTCGATACCGACAAGTATCGGCTAAAATTTGGATAAGTTCGAAAACTTTAAATTTAAGCACCGATATCTACATATACACATCAATTTATAAGTGGGATAATCTAATCTAAAGTAATCTACTTTCTGAAAGTTTTACATATTGTTATTCGACGATGTTCTAGCAGAAAATTGTAAATAACGCGCCTTCATATGCAAGGACAGACATACATATGTAAAACTTTTAATTGCGAATTTGTGGGTGATGGGTTGATTTGAAGGAGGAGTCTTTTCGCAGACGGCAATACTTAGTAACATTTCAAGGAATCGATTGATTGTATGTGTTGAAATGCGTGAGTAAGTATATTTTCATACTTATCTAAAAGTTATGTGTCTATGTATATGTTAAAGGTTAGATAATTTTCGATGGATAAATTATACTTAACCTATTCAGGATAAGGCAGAAATGTCAATGTTTCTTAAATCGGCACTATCCCTTCTTCCAGAAACATTCCTCCATCTTTTCGACGATGTGTCGGAGTTATTACTTCCCAGTAGGAAATGTAGCAAGGCGTTCCCCTAGGAAGGCATGATATAATTACTTCTAAGCACTTCCGATATTGTCTCTAGAATGCTTCCTACTGGAACTGCTGAAATCCTTGCTTATTGAGAATCGAGTGGGCAATGACTAAAAGAGTTCGAGCTAAAAATGGTCTTTTGTTATGATATGATTCCGGCATCCTTATGCGCTTGCATCTACGTTAATGGTTCGGGAGGTACCTTTGAAATCCTTGCTTCCTGAGAATCTAGTGGGTTATGACTAAAACAGTTCGATCTAAAAATGGTTTTTTCTTATGATGATTTCGGCATCTTTATGCGCTGGCATCTACGTTAATGGTTCGGGAGGTACCTTTGAAATCCTTGCTTCCTGAAAATATAGTGGGTAATGACTAAAACAGTTCGACCTAAAAATAATATGTTTTAATGAGGGTCGCGATGCGCTTGCCTCTGCGTTAATGGCTTTGGGAACGCTTGAAATCCTTGTTTTCTGAGAATCTAGGTAGGTAATGATTAAAAGAATTCGGCGGAAAAAAATGTTTTCCTGTTATATGAGGATTCAGTATCGTGGGATAAATTCAGTCTGGAATAGACCAGTGCGCATGATAGTTGTTTAAATTGTTAGTGAATAAATTAAAAATTGTTCATAACGTGCAGTACACGTGGAAATCGAAATGAATAGAAAAGGCAGCAGCAGAAGTAATCTTCACCGATTAATTGCCAAAGAAAAACAAAAAGTGTTAAGTAAGCTACGGGAGTGCAGTGCAGGTGCTCAAAGTAGTGATAATATAAGCAGTGTTTTTGAAGAAAGTGCTAATTTTAGTGAAATTGAGCATGAACTTCCAAATGTGTCACATACTGCAACTAATTATGTTGGGGAAAACAATTTGACGGACAAATTAAGAAAGTGGTATAGGGAACTCAATCCTTCAAGGGAGACCGTAGAATCGCTTCTGAAAATATTGAAGTCTGAAGGGCTGGATGTTCCACTTAGCCTTAAGGGACTGATGAAAACTGCAAATAACAAGCCAGTAATTCGTACTGTGCCTCCCGGAAAATATATTCATTTGGGTATCGAAAAACAATTGAAACAACTGCCGAGAAATTTAATCATAAACAAAACAGAAATAATATTAGACATTGGTGTAGATGGATTGCCACTATACAAGAGTAGTTCCCAAAATTTGTGGCCCATCATGGGCAGAATTGTGAATATAAAAAGTAGTGTATTTTTGATAGGTTCATATCTCGGTACAAAGAAACCATATAATGTTGATATTTATTTACATGATTTAACAGAAGAACTTAAAAGACTGTTTGAAAGTGGAATCATATTGCATAACGAAAAATTAAGATTAGCAATAAGATGTTTTGTGTGTGATACGCCAGCACGGTCATTCATGTGCAGCATCGTTGGACACAATGCGTGTGTTGGGTGTTGCAAATGTTACCAGATAGGTACTCGCATAAATAATGTAACCACTTTCAGCACGAGATCATCAGCTTTACGAACGGATGAGGACTTTTCAAATAGGAAGCAACTGGATTTCCACAAAACTTTGCATAAAAATGTATTCAGCAAATTGGAGGAAATTGGTATTAAAATGATTACGCAGTTTCCCCTAGATCCAATGCACTTGGTAGATCTAGGTGTCACTCGCAAGATGTTGCTGCATATATTGAATGGGAAGAGTACCCATAAATTAACTGCAGCTATGAAATATGAATTGTCAACAAACCTTACATCTCTTGCTTCATTTATTCCAAAAGAATTTCAGAGGAAACCGCGATCTGTAGATGAGATTTTAAGGTGGAAAGCAACGGAATTTCGCCAATTCGCCCTCTACACTGGGCCAGTTGCATTAAAAAACATATTAAACGGTGATTGTTATTACCAATTCTTATTATTGCACGCAGCATACAGACTGCTGTCAACGCCTACAAAATTTGAAGCAAATTTAAGCGTAGCAAATGAGATGCTTAAGCTATTTGTAGAAAATTTCCCAATAATTTTTGGAGAAAATAGTGTAACATTTAATGTTCACAGTCTTCTCCACTTGACTGATTCGGTGAAGAATATGGGTGTAATAAGTGGTTTCACAGCGTATGATTTTGAGAATTTTATGCAAGACTTAAAGAGGAAAATTCGTAAGCCGTCAAAGATCCTGGAACAAATTAACAACAAATACGCAGGAAAAGAAGTAGTGCAACAAGAGCAGCGAACAGGATTTAAACGGAATCGGTATGGGAAGATAATAGCATTCCAGGGTAATGATTACCTTTTGAAATTAAGTGCGCCAGATAACTTCTGTTGCATAAAACCATTTATTCCCGTAAAAATAATAGGATTTTTAGATGAAAATGAGGGAATGATAAAAGGTGTGCGTGTCGGAAATTTAAAAAATTTTTTCGAAGAACCAGTGCAATCTATGGCTGCACTAGGAATTTGTTCAGGAGACTTAAACTCTGAATTAATGGAACACGAAGTATTTGAAATAAAAAACATCGCGTATAAAATGATCAGTTTACCGTGCGATAACACGAATGTCTTAATACCTATGCTGCATAATTGCTAATCGATCTAAAGTGTAAATGCAAATTATTCAAACTCTTGTAGCGAGAGAAACTGAAGCTTTATGATATGATGCATGTTAAGACTTGTTTTCTGTGAGCTAGTTGTAACGGCGTGAAAAGTGAGTCCCTTGAAAGACAAATAGGTGCACATGCTAATGGATTTGGGACGGTTCTCTAGCCGGAAAGTAAATATTAGATGCATGAGCGCATCCTCAATTTTTCGTTTGACAGATCCTCAGCCAAATGGTTATCCTTTGTGGCGAACAGCACATCTGGTTAAATTGCGCCTTTGGGATAGGTGCGAAATTTCATGATCCTTTGTTTTTGAGATCCCTGCATCAGCAATGCACGGATATTTTCTAATTACTCTTTGTCTCGTGAGCGATCCTAGGAAGGGTTAGCTGGAGACAGTTTATGATCCTTTGTTACTGTAAAAAGTGATAATGCGTATGTGTCCAAAAAAAAAAGTATAAAAGGGGCAGCGCTTGGACGGTGCGCCCAATCTGCAGTCTGCCACGGCCACGGCCACAATTTATGTTAAAATCATCAAAAAAAAAATGCAGGACGACATACCGGAACAAATCCCTGGAGCACTTCGGCGCATGAATGCTGCTATTGGCGAAGCATTGTACTCGCCTCCTCAACCCTCATGGCAACAAGGTAATGTATCTTTAACGTTCTCTTAAGCATCGTTGATAGTTATGATAGTAGTAACCTCTTTGTTTTCCAGCTTTACAGCATGAAGTAAAGGAATTGAAAGACATGGTGAAACTTCACAATGAATTTATTGTTCAGGAGTTAGCAGAGATAAAGATTTCTCTGCGACAGATGCAAAGGCAGCGGAGGATTAACGAAGAAGTTGCGAAGTTGTTTCCCCTAACGTCGAAGGACTCGCTGCAGAAATTCGAAACGGAAATCAATAATTTAGATGAAAATGAATTGGTAAGTTTGTATGAATACATCAATGAAACAAAACTACATAATTATTACATACAAACGCATATATAAAAATTCAAATCAGGTTTTTTAAACGCACCGCTCGAAATAATAATTACATTGGTGAAATTCTTGAAATCTTACATATTATTGTTTGTATTCTTTTTTTAAAGGTAATCGTTATTCAAACGATTATTGGAGGAGGTGGTTTAGCCAGGAATCTCAACAAATTGCTGGATAGAGAAATCATTCTTAATTTCAACTATAATGGGATACAACAAAAAGAGGCTTTTAAGGCTTTTCAACTTACAAATGAAGTTTTTTATAGTAAGTTCATAATCAATTATATATCCGTACAATGCCATCTAAATTTCACTGTAATTTTACAGAAGCAGTGGAGAAAGACTTAATTACTAGAGACAACTACATCAAGGAATTAAAAAAGGGCTTCAAATTACACAAAAACAAATTACATAAACTGAAGTGTTTAGAAAATAAGCAAAAGCGGAATTAATACCGCAATATAATGTATATTTAAGCATACCTTTGTAATGTAAAATTTAAAGCAACTTCTCGCACTTCATTGATTTCAATATTTAAAAATATTTGAAATAACTTCTTATAGGTTTCATTCAGGTACATAATGTAAATATGAAATGCATGATAATTTTTTGTTTTCAAATATGCGAAATGTTGCTTACAAATAGTAAACACAACTGTTAGACTAGGTTATTTGTTATGAATTAAATAATTTTGTGTTTTTAAAATCATATGTATAAAATACATACATTACATTTCTGTAATGCATAATGCGATAGCCAAAATGAATTCTAATAATTTGAAGTAATATACATATGTTATTATGAATGACATAAATTAAAATGTGTGTTTCATGTCATCCTAATATGTATAAGAATAATGATATGATGAATTAAAATAATTAAAAAAAAACTTATTTATAACTTCAGTAAACATCCTAAACCTGAAACGTTTCATATCCTTTTCAATTAGTTCAAATGATGGCTCAGATAGCAAATCAGTGACAAAAATCCCAGTCTTAATTATTATACGGGAAACAGAAATTCACATTTAGATCCAGTTTGGTGTTCCCATATAAAAATTGAGACTTGCAGTTCGCTCAGGTTATTCCAAATATAATTAATATTCAATTAATTTTGTATGTCATCTTCCATCCCGTATTATTGCAGATGCAACAACAGAAGCGCTTACCTTGCACTTATTATAATAGTGATTCCGCATAAGTGATTATGTCGTTATGTTATATGAACTCCTTCCATCCTTGGTTACTGTGGAACCGAAAGCAGAAGTGCTTACCTTGCACTTATTATAATAGTGATTCCGCATAAGTGATTAGTTCTTTATGTTATAGTAACTTCTTCTATCCTTGGTTATTGTGCAAGCGAACGCAGAATGGCTTACCTAGAACTTCTTGTAATAGTCATTTCGCATTAGTGATTATTCCATTAGTTCTTAATAACTAATTCTATCCCTAGTTATTGTGGAAGCGAAAGTGGAAGGCCTTGCCTCCAATCCCGTCGTGTGTAAAAAACAAGAAGTAAAAGAATCGAGCCGGGAAGGGGTTCGGGTTGTTGAGAAGCAGTTCTATCACTTCTTCTCAGCCCTTCTTTTTCCTACTGGGTTAATATTGAAGAATTTCTTCTCATTCTTGAAAATCGAATTCATATCTGCTGGATGGATGTGTGCCCAAGAAAGCCGAGTGTGGTCCCTTCGCATTCGATTGGCAGCCGGGCTGAGTTCGAGTGAAGCTATTTCCCGGGATTACCACATAAAATCCCCAAACTGAGTTATACGAATCCATTGCACATGGAGCAAGTTTATTTTTTCAATTTTGTGGCTTCGCAGAATATTTCGGTGGGAAATTGCTGATGTTAAAAGCTTGACCTTCATAAATTATTCGTCGACGGCGCCGCAGCGGAGCACCCCAGCAGGGGAAGTTATCCCGTGTCAATGGGTAGCCAGCTCCAAGTTATTTTTGCGTTGCGGCTGTTGGCGCTGAATTGTGCCGGTGCGTTCGAAAGGATCCTTCCTGTTTGACTTATAAGGTGGAAATGGGATCCAATTTGTCCTGCTTTTACTGATAGACTCCCGAAAAAGTTCGGTGCGGCTATATCGGGGGTTCAATGATCCTTGAAATTGTGCTGCCTGAGAAATTGATATTGGGTAACGAATTTAAAATTCAAACCTCAAGCAAAGAGCACATTTAAAGTTTCATCAGGGATGAATTTTTCACGTAAATCGAATTTATTTAAATTATCTGCTCCGATTCGCAGGAGATTTGATGGCACCACCTGGGCTTTGGGGCAGAGATTGCAATTTGCACTTTTGGCGAGAGTTACGGCTTCACACGACAAATTGAAATAGATTTATGTCCTGAAGGTAGGGCACGTACCAAAGCAAAGTGATTTCGGGTTTGTGGCAATAAAGGAGCCGCATTCTTCTGTCACCCGCCCTGCGAAGGATGGTAATAAGTCATTCTCAAATCGCCGCAAATGTGCCTCCAAGATTAAATGTCGGAATGTTAATTTAATGGATACAGGCAGAGTAATTGCCGACCAGTAAAAATTCAAAGAAGTGAATCGACACGAAATCTCAATATGTCATGACATTATGTAAATAGGGTTTACGAGCCGCTGGATTTCAAGCCCTATGTCACCGTGCAGGACACGCGGCGACACTACCCCACCAGAGGGTTGTAACCAACAACTTTAATTACCCTAGGTTCCATCCGAGCCACTGGGAAGATACCAGCTGATGGCGCTTTACAGCTAATTAGAAGCTTATGTAAATTGCGATAAACATTCGCCGGGTGAAGTTTCGGTGTCGCGGGTTTATCACGTCACGCCGTTCATCAATGCAACGCTCCAGCTCCGAGTTACGGCCCTCTCGGGAGCATGCACGAAAGTGTGTTACTGCTACTTAACAGTGATAAGCTCTTACAAATGCCGAGCTCCCAGCAAATGTGATACTAATTAAGTGCTAACCTGTCGCCCTTGAGATAAGCTTAATTCCACACTTCCAGCTGAAATGAATAAATCTGGCAATTACCATTCAGCAACTAACCAAACCTTATTGTTCCAGGTCCTTTCACTACAAAGTTTAATCTATCATTTATCATTTAATTTGCTCGAAATTAAACACTTGTCCGGAGTTAACAATAATTTTATTATCTTACAAGAGGCTTAAAAATGACAAGTTCGCTTATTTAGGGAATACCAGGACTATGTAGTTGCCATAAATTCGATTTCAACTTTGAACATTTTCCAACAAACAGCGATACTTTGGCTACAATTTCCACGAAGAGTCAGTCATTTGTGAATTCGTTTTTGCTTAAATTGATTATTAAAAGTGTTTATAGTCGCGTTATAAAATTGTATAATGAAATGAATTTAAAGAATTATAACTTTTTACATACAGGGTATCCCAAAAACCAATGTCCAAACGAAAAGGGATTTCGAGCTAAATCATGACTGTTCGAGTAAGCCAAACTTATCCTAAGTAAAAATCTTCTAGTTTTCGAAATAATGACATTTCTTTTGAAATTTAGGATAGTCGTTAATTTCGAGCAATTTCTTCGGTGTGAAGGCCACAAACTTTGATATTTGTTATTCTGTTTTTCTTTTTTTTGTGCAAACAATTACCCAAGGAGCGTCCTAAGAAATGCAAGAAAGATATTTCCAACATGGCCACTTTTTTTTTATTTTATCGAAAAATAGAAGACTTTTAAGAACAGATTGAGTTTGGGGTCTCTTCACCGATCTTGATAAAACTTTTTAGAAGTGATCATTTGGAGTCAAAAGTGACGAATATGCAAAAAAAAATTGTCGGTCCCTTGCACTTCCCGAGATATTTAACTTTGAAGTTTCGAAGATTGACACTGCCACCACGATTTTTATGGGAATATGATAAAATCGTTGGAAATTATTTTAAATTATTCATTATAAAAATGCTTCAACAATTTTTGAAATTAACGAATTAAAAGTAAATATCGTTTTCGATTTATTGACAGTGACGAGCACGCATTTATCTTATGAAATGATAAATCAAAATAAAGTAAAATTTTCCTTATTTTCAACACTCATGCAGATTTTTTACAGAAATTCGGTGGAAATTTTATTAATTTAAGGTTTTTCCATAATTTTCACCAAAAGATTGTGTGAGCATGGAGAAATTGCGTCGAAAAATTATCACTTTTCAAAATTTTAAAGTTAAATTTCTAAAGAAATATAAGCGACCGACAAATATTCGTCACTTTTGGCTCTAAATGGACATTACTACAAAGTTTCATCAAAATCCGTGAAGGAAATTCAAACTTAATTTATGTCGGCTTTTGGGACACCTTGTATAATTAAAGGAATTCGAATTTTGCAGTTCAAATATTACAAGTTAGAGTTGGTACCATGGGAGGTGGCAAGATTATTTGCATTATATAATATAATACATATATATCTACACATCCTTATAATTATAGGAAGGTACATTTACGAGTACATATGTATGTACGTTTAGACATCCTTTGCAGAAGAGATACACGTGGTACCAGATGAGGGAAACAAATGATGCCACTAATGCGACCTTAAATAAATCCCTTGAGTACACAGATTTGATTGCTCAAAACACACAATTTTGGAGACAATCAAGGTTGGCATAAATATTCTAGCGACATATAGCAGTAGAACGTTCATTTCCTAATCTCAAAATTAGTATCGAATAACAAGGTTTCAAAAAGCACGATTTAAAATAACACGAAACCAATTAACTTTGTTATTGGAAGATTAATTGTAAAATACAACCATTTGTTTAAATAAGTTATGTATTATATTTAAAAATAAACATGTGACATAACTTTTTATTTAATTAATTAAATTATAAATTTTCTTCCAAGTCAGGAGGCTTCAAGTCAAGTGCACCTCCTTGTCGTCGCCCATGTTAGGCATTGTAGATTACCAACCTGCCCCATCAGGGGTCTTAAGAAAAGTATATGGTTACTGCGAGTAAACAATGAATATCAATGTGTCACTTTTCAAACATATAAAATTCCAGCATTTAACAAAAATGAATTCAAGAAAACAAAATAAAATTTGAATTGTTCACCTTGTCACTCGTATCACATTAAAATATAAAAATTTTTGTTTTGACAAATAAAGTAATTGATGATTAGATACAAAAGATAATGATTTACGTACTTATTATACATAAGAAAATGATTAATTTTTACACAGTTTTCACACTGTTCCAAGGTTCCAACGTTTTGGATTTGACACATAATTCTTATTCTGAACTAGGTACAATGGTGTAACAAAATCATAAAGAAAGATAGAAATTCGCTACGCGATGACTGAGGTAATGACGCAAAAAGGCATTTATGAAAATTAAGATTGACTTACGATTTACGACATGCCGAGACATAACCAAATTTATAAGAAAAAAAGCGTAAGTGTTGCATATCTTTTCTGAGTGCGTAAAATACTTAAAATCATGCAAAATTCTATAAACAGCCATAAATTCCTACAGGATATGAGTTTACCCGAGAAAACATTGACAGGGTCTGAAGGAAAATTTTTATTTATGCCGTTTTTTTTCATATTAGTGAGACACGCTTTACTTATCATTAGCAACTTCAAAAATACATAAAACTGCTTTATTGGCAGAGTATTTCCATAAAATTGAAATTTCATAAGACATAAATAATATAATGATTCGTTTAACCAGTTTTATTACAGACGTGGAACAGTTTAAATAATGTCTCTTTTGTGGTAGAATAATTTAAAATTTATACCTTAAAGTTGAGATATTTAAAATTACAGTGTATTATAAGAATATTTTTCATCCTGAAACCAGTTTAGGTATGTAAAAATGTGTGCTATAAATTTCCACTCCATTTCTAATAATATTGTTTTTAAATTGTATCCGTGAAGATTGCAATTGAATCCATTTTAACTTAAAATTCTACTGTAAAGAAAAGCTGAAAACGATTCACTTGAATTGTAGAATCGTCGTCTATTACTTTCTCGCAAACCATAAGCGAGGCTCATCACGTTTTGTATTATTTCATAAAAATCCCAGTAAATCTCCTCATCCTGATTACCACAGCAGTTTTCTAGCCTCAATAAAGCAAAGTCAAACCGTAAAGATATCCATCAACAATTCCCGGTTAGTGCGAGGATTATTTGATTGATTTCTGCAATTTTTCTTGCGTAAAAGTAATTCAGCAGAGCCTATGGAATAGCTTTGCAGACAGGATATAAATTTTATGTGCAACGTCTGGCCTGCGATGGCGAAACCTGGGCGTTTTCAACTACGGAAAGGAATCCTCAAATTAGCTAAATTATGGATGGTCACGTTTGAAGGGTTCCACTTAAGGAGAACACACCTAAACCTGGGGAGGAATACGAATTACATTTTATTTTTTACCTTGTTAGATTTCACCTTTAACGTGCATATTCCTCTGGAACTCGGGAGGGTATTGTGAGCCCATTGCTATACTTTAATTCTTTTTGTAGTCTTCATGGCTTTTTGTCGGCCACATAGAGGAGCTATCCTTTTGGTTTTTATTTTACCTGTCCTGCTTTGATTTATAAGTATTTACTGACCTGGTCGCAATTTCCAAATTGTTATTACAACATAAATAATAATATTACAGGATGTATCGTCTCCAATTACACCATTATACACATTGCAATTAGAATGACTGTTTGATATGGTAGGATATATGGGTTTTAATTAGGGTTCCGTATCCAAAGGGTAAAACGGGACCCTATTACTGAGACTTCGCTGCCCGTCCGTCTGTCACCAGGCTGTATCTCATGAACCGTGATAGTTAGACAGTTGAAATTTTCACAGATGATGTATTTTTGTGGCCGCTATAACAACAAATACTAAAAAACGGAATAAAATAAATATTTAAGGGGGCTCCCATACAACAAATGTAATTTTTTTGATCGTTTTTGCTCGATATTGATAACGGGAACAGGTAGACGTTTGAAATATTCACAGAATATTTAGTTATATATTCACTTTAAAAATAAATAATTACATTAAAATAAAATTGATATTTAAGAGGGGTTCCCATACAACAAACGTGATTTTTTTCCAATTTTTATAGATAATGGTACGGAACCCTTCGTGCGCGAGTCCGACTCGCACTTGGCCGATTTTTATAATTGTTATTAATTAATTGCAGCGGTTACAGAGCTGCAGTGAGCAAAAGAATTGCTTAGTGGATTAATCAAATGTGTTTCAACCGGAATTAAACAGCTCGCAGGCCGCAAACCTTTACAGCATTGTGCCTGCATTTTATTAAATCCTTATTTATTACTGTGACATGAGTTTTATAGATTTTTCAATTTTCGATATTTAAGTGGCTGCTCGTTAAAGTTATGATTTATAATTGTATGTCGTGAATATTTAAACGAATAATTCGTGTGGGAATGTTAGGTCGATAAATATTTCATTATTTATTACACGTGAATGGATACGAAAACATTTTTTGATGATCAATTTGTGGTATATGTAATATAATTACGACTTTATTTTAAATATCAAAATTTTAATTGAGTTGGCTTTTAGGTTAGGTATTTTAAAAGATATTTGTAATGGTTATATGAGGTCAGACGGAATAACCATTCCCGCAGCCATTGTTTGCCACCAATTACTTTATGTTTATGGGGTTTGGCTGAGAACTGTGATATGTTGTAGTCGTACATCGCATATGCATGCAATAGCTCACTTCTTATGACTGTTCGCATAGGACCCTAGAGGACTCTCATAAATCCTTTGTAGGGTGTACTATAACTATATATTAATTGTAATATATGTACATACTTATACATATATTACTTGTTACTACTTAATAACGTAAAATTAAATTATACAATATCTGCTAATGAGTTTTACACTACACCATATCTGTTGTTTTAGTGTTAATGCTAACAATTAATATCAAGGAATTCTATCCAGGGGTAGGACCTTATCAAATAAAATCCTCATAAAATTCGTACTTAAAGTGGGCTATTTTAGGGGTGCTAGTTCAGGATCCCTTAGTAGCCTTTTAAGTATATTTGGTACTGCAGTTGGCAACAATTCTTACAGCAAGAAAAAGAATTTTCAATTCAATATGTTTTGCTTCGGAAGCAGTTTAAGTTGGTCGTTGATCTTTTAAATCGTATGAACTAAATGATCTGATAATAAATGTTGGTTTTAGTGAGCTTATTTTCTCATATTTTCGCATGTATTTTTGTCTGTATATGGGTCGATTTTTCAATAGGCTGATAACTTTATTGTTCATATAAAAAATCAACTTGGCTGTGAGGAAAAATTATTTTCCACTCTATTTGTCAAAATTACCTGACGAAAAACAGTCCTCTCTGCCGTTTTAAGGAGCGGCTAAGTTTATCTATCTGATAGCTATTTTAAATCATAGCCAAGTTGATTATTGGGACGATTTTATTCGACGAGTAAATTTATCGGACTATTGAAACATTAGCCATAAGTAACATTCCTACAATTCGCCCGCAATAGGCCCAAAACGCGCCTACAACAGGTTCGAAACGTGCTGCAACAGGCCCCAAAACGCGCCTACATCAGGCCCAAAAATCGACCGCAACAGGCCCGAAACACGCCCGTAAAAGGCCCGAAACGTGCCTGCAACAGGACCAAATTTGTATAAACAACGCTTGCAATTGGCCCGAATTGTTACAAAATAGGACCACAACAGGCTCACACAAGCAATTCAATTATTAATTTATGTTTTATTATAAAAATAAATGAAAAAATTTATATTGTAGAACCAGATAACAATATAGGATATTGTGAATAAAAATTGGAAATGAATAAATAAATTATTTTATAAAAATATAATTTGAGTATTAATTCTTCATAGAAAGAGTTTACGTCTATTGATTTAATAACATCCGTATTTTAAATTTTTATTTTTATTTTAAACAGGCGTATTGTAATTGTCTCTATTATATTATTTCTTTAAAAAAAAAAAAAACTGGAATTTTTATGCTTTTATCCCATATTAAAAAGTCTAGGCACTGTATGAAAAGATGCCCAAGGCACTGTTCGTGTTATGTGGCTTTTGCAGGCATAGTATATAAAAAATTGGGCCTGATATGGGCGTGTTTCGGACCTGTTGCAGGCGCGTTTCAGGCCTGTTACGGGCTTGAAAACTGGAAAATGTTTGGAAGTACATCGGGCGCGTTGCGGACGTGCAAAAATAATTTAGATACTCGGGGAGTAAACGGGCGTGTTGCGGGCGTGTTTCAAACGTCTCTATGGTCTTATTTATCTTCAAAAATGCTACGGGCACGATTCGGGCGTATATCAGGCGCTTCTTCAATTCCGGGCGTGTTGCGGGCTTGGTTTGGGCCTATATATTTTTACTCGGCATATGCAAACTTCATATTTTTTTGGTTTAAAATTCCGTTTTGTGTGTAATAATAGTAATTACATAAGAAAAATATACATTTACGTAATTTTTTATGGATTATTTTATTGCTATTATCGAAGACAATTAATTTTAATTTTCCCAAAAAGAGGGTTGTGACACAAAAATATCTACTTTATTTTTGGGTTGCCGTATCTATTTTCATTTTCAAATTTGCTTTGAAGTCGTTTGCTGTTATGCTACTCATTCAATTGTCGAAATGACTGAAATGTTGTTAACTTGATTAGATCTATTTACAAATGTAGTAAAATCAGCGCGACAGTTGTTAAAATAGATGGTCCTAAAAGGTTTCAATCAAGATCCGAATATAAATTAAGGTCCGCCCGTAGTAAGCAAAGTACTAAAATTTACAAGTAATGTTGCCGCGCAGTGCTTTTGCAAGTCGATTCAAATGTTCGGCACTTAAGTCAAAAATTAATTTCATATCAAAAGCAGTAATGGAAGAAACAGACGTCTGTTCAGATAGCACATCTCCGCGAATTCTCCAAACAATTTCTCTGATTTTATCCTTAATGTAATTTCCCTTTAATTGCCCTGGTTTCATCCGGGAGACCTACAATCAGAGCCGTAATGAAATCTGTATCCTGTTTATATATCGACGGGAGCCCCAACTACCCCATCTGGTCCCCAGCTCGCAGCCTCCGATTGAGTTAGAAAAGTTTCAAATTAAATTTTCGATATTTTTGAATTCAAGATAATCATATTACACCTGGCGTAAAAGCAATGATTTTCTATGTCTGTTTGAAATCAACTTAAGAGTCTCTGCCGCACAGCGGGGCTCAAGTGGGGCGCTCATCGGTTACGTAACCATGACGAAAGGGGTAATGGTAAGTCGGTAAAGCAGTGGCTTATAAAGTTATACAGAAGAAGAAGCCCGTCCGGGCCCGGGAAGCCCCGTGTAAGCATGTTCAGTTTTTCCCATTGTTTCACTTTCTTGGATCTCTGAGGAGATTACCATAAAAAGGATTTCATTCAGATGCGAAATCCCATCAAATACCCCGAAAGAACGTTAACAGCAGAAAGCTTTATTGCGTTAAATGCTTTTATAAATGGGTTTATTGAAGGGTAAACGGCCCGCGCGGAGGAGCGGTTGCGTAGGGCTCTGCCGCAGAAAGAGTTACCGGATTAAAACGACTGCCAGGGGATAGGGGAGTAATCAAAGTGAGTTTAACGCGCCTTAAAAATTGCCTCTCAATTTTATTGCATCGTTCATAAATAAACTTTTAGAGTTCGACAAAATTTTAGGGTTGCGCACCGGAGGCGTGCGAGACACGCACCCCAACAAGCCCCTTTAATCAAGCACTTCATGCAGCTAATTTCTCTGGCTCGGTCCAAAATTGAATTGCACCAAAGTCACTTTCGCTTATATAATTAAATTTCTTTCGGAAGTCAATTAAACACTGCTGTCAGACGTCGGGAACAATATTGACGACAACTCGGTGAGCCCTTCACAACGGAGGGCATTACCAAAGCGTTTTAATTAAACTTTTAATTACTTCAGCGTCCTCCACTCAAAAATATGTGGTCGACTTTGATTTGAGATTCAAGGTAGGCAGCTGAGATTTTTCGCCGTTCGCTGAATCTCTAAACTTAGTCCGCTGATTTATTTATCTTTAAGTATGAAAAGGGTTTCACTCACTAATTGGGAACTATATCGGAAACGCGGCTTTCACATTTTAAAATGACAATGATTTTATTATAATAAATGAGCTGTTTGACCTTTTCCTTCCATTATTATCGCTACTATTAACAATATTAAATATAATGATACAACGAGCACGTTCGACAATTAATCACAAAATTATTAAATTTACCGCTTTATTAGCATCTTTATGCAATATTTACTAATAAAGTCACGTAGTCGGCACAATACAAATCCCCAATAATTATTAGGTAATTATTCACAAAGAATCGTGAAATTTTTGTATTTGCAAGGTGAGATAAATATACATATTTTTTTTAAACTGTACCTATAGGTATGTACTTCTTACTAACATTTTTAAACAAGAATGTTTTCTTTGTTTATGTGTAAAGGTTATTTTAAAAACGTCTGGACTGATTTGAGTAATTACTTTATAAAGCTAATTTAAGCTTTAAATATTTAATTAGTCATAACTTTTTTTTATTATAGGATATATGATATGAGAGAATTAATTTAAATTATCATATTAGAAGGAAATTTTAGCCAGTACACTGAGAAACATTTTTATGGATTTGCTGGCAATAAAATGATCATGGTATCAATAATTTTTTAAATAAAATAAAATACTCTATAGATATACTTCTGGCATTCGTAAGGTAGTGATGTGAATGATTTTTTTGAATAATAAATTTTATAATTTGTATTACTTTGTATGATTTCCTGTCAGAGGGAGTTGTTTTGAAAATGCTATCTGTTCACTTTTTTTAATGAGATTGTTAAGACGATAAAGTTAAAAAAGTAGATTTATATCATTGTCAAAAATAGTAACACACATCTTACCAATAGGTGTGTACATATTTAAGGTTATCTAAATTTTGTGAAACTTGAAAAGTTTAGTGTCAACATCTTTGATATCCTTATTTGTATACCTAGCAAGTTAAAAATCAGCAACAAAATATAATAATTTAAAATAATGTAAAATATGTACTTGCTGCTAAATTTCATATCCTTTTAAACTTCCTTTCCTAACCTAAATGACTGATAAAACAAACTTGAAAAATGTTGTAGTAAGTAAAATTGATAAAGTTTTTGTTGTAGGTAGCAAGTAATATTAACTAAGAACAAACAATTTCAGAAAAAATAAATATTTATTTTTAACATAAAATTAGTGCAATTTAAACAAACTTAGCAACACTTATCATATTCTAATTGAGGATTATGTACATTATTTTCTTATAGGAGCAATATTTCAAAGGGAATTATAATTTGAAAGTTTTTACGCTTTAAGAAAAGCGATGTTATCGTTAGCACCAGCATTAATTTTGCGAAACTCTACAAAGTCTCAAAATCTGCATGGGAATATTTCACTTTCAATTGCTTTGTAATGGATGTTTCTATATATTTGTGTAGAACTAAAAGATTTTCAATCATATCAATCGCATACACATTATATCTTTACGAATTAATAATATAAAAAAATTATATATTGAATAATAGTATACATAATAATTATTATTTCCAGGTATGCTGATTTAAACAAGAAATAACATCAAAATTGTCCATGCATTTTCAATTCGAGGTCAACAATTTAATTATGAAACGTTTTATTTTTTCGAGAACTCTTCAGTACTAAAGTAGGGATCCCTTATCTCAAAACATAATTCACACCAAGTAATTGAACGCGCAAAATGAAAGTGAATTTAAATTTTAAATTGATTTATTAGGTAAACGAAGTAGGTCACTTTTAGTAAAAATCAATCAACTCTTTTTTGTGCTAAAAGGGTATGGACTGGAGGTAAGAAGACGCTTATTTATTTTAAATTAACCCTCCACTTCAATTTTGTTTTCATTTATTTCGATTGAGCCATAAAAGGGTCTTATAAACCCCACCAAATATAGCTTTATTCTTACCTAAAAGAAACCTGTTGCCAGGTAGATAAGATCCTTTACCCTGCGAAATTTGAAGGAATTTTAATTTTTGTTTAGCTCAATATTTCCTGCTTGAAATATTTTTTAAGCATTTTTATTAGATAACCAAAAAAGTTTGCGTGGTATATACTATACAGTGTAATCTTATTTATACAAATATATTTCCCTGAGAAAATTTTGTATGGATTTGAGGGCAATAAAATTGTCATTATATCAATAATTTTTGCAACACAGTAACGGACTCTATAGTTATAATAGTTCTGGCATCCCTAAAATAGATGAGGGAATATAGTTTTATAGTTATGACATCCGTAACATAGTCCGAGAATATAGTCCATCGAACTACATACATGATATGGTATGTATGGTTCTCCCACAATTTACATATGTAGTTAAAAATTTCTTTCAGTGTTATTTTATTTATTAGGGTTGGATTTTGCTGCAATGAAAGTCGATTTCTCTTTTGCGGTGAGTCAACCCTATAGTATAATTTTAAAACTAAAGTAAAGAAAATTACACTTTCCTATAAAAATATAAAGTTCACAACAGCTGTTCATCATTATTTTTAATAAAAGTTGTTAAGTTTAATTTGTACGAGTTTTATCCACTAAAATGTTGAAACTACAATAACACCTCACTTGTAATTTTTCCTATTTGTACCAAATAATTCTAGCTATTTAACTTGAGCTAAATGCAGAAAGATTAATTCATGTGCAATGCAATGGTCACTTACGTCCAATTATTACACTAATTAATTCCTGCAGGAAGGTAATATGAGAATCAAATATGAGGAGTATAAAACAGGCGCCTGTAGGTTCCTAAAATACCGAAAATTAAACAACGCATAACTTACGTAAACCACACAGCAATATTTGCATGTTGTCTAATTCTGTTGGTACTCAAGTACATACTATTCATGATGGTCATTGATGTTGTTTCGTATATTTGCATCACAGATACGTGATTGCATTAACAATTCTAGTATACGTATATCATCCAGAATAAATTCAATGCGATTTGCAAATTGGGATAAAATGAGCAAATGTATGGATTGCAATTCGTTTTTTGAAACTTAGAGTGACTATTCCGAGCAAACATGGAGTCATTTTAACTCAAACATTTTGTTCTATACATGATTTTTATCGAGTTTTTAGCATTTGTCTAATTACTGCAATTAAAACCGAGTATTTAACGCCAAAAAATTAGCCCTAGCGCCGATATTTACGAATTTCGTTTCTTTACCTTTTGATTTTTACTACCTGCTGAGCCGTAAATTAGTAAAAAATCGTACAAATAGGGGATTTTGATCGGCTTTTTTGCATTTGTCTAATTTCTGCAATTAAAACCGAGTATTTAACGCCAAAAACGTAGCCCTAGTAGCGATATTTACGAATTTCGTGTTTTTACCTATTGATTTTTACTAGCTGCTGAGCCGTAAATTTGTAAAAAATCGTGCAAATAGGGGATTTTTATCGGGTTTTTTGCATTTGTCTAATTTCTGCAATTAAAGCAGAGTATTTAACGCCAAAAAAGTAGCCCTAGCGGCGATATTTAGGCATTTCGTTTTTTTACCTATTGATTTGTACTAGCTGCTGAGCCGTATACCTTTTATTTTAAGGACTTGTTAATGTGATCTTTGGATCGTATTGTGTTTATTTTTGGTAGTCGATAGAAGAAGGTATGTGTAAAATTAGTAGTTTTTGAAAGTAAAATTCCCATAGTCTTTATTGAAAAAATTTACGATATTTATATTTTCTTAATAATAATAATATTATGTATGGTTGCTGGCAATTTTAAAAGAATTGTGATTTGTTGATATAATCCTTATCTCAACATATTTTTGTTTTGGTGAGAAAGGTATTTTTGGTACTTTACGTAAGTTTCGTACTATTATTTTGTACAGTGTCGTTAAATTTTATATATGGCTTTCATTTTAACCGGAATAATTGCCAGATTAAGACTTCAAGCCTGAGTTATTTGCACACTCATGTAAAACTGATTTGTAGTAGAGCCACACTTGGCAGTTTCACACTTTTTGCAAAACGAGTCACGGCGGGATGTTCTCACACACTTGTTGCGTTAATATTTCACCAAATCCCATGTCTTACTTTTATGCCGTAGCTGTGAAAAGCTTCAAGAAACTTTATTTATATATAGTATATATATATATATATCTTTTTTTTTGGTATAGTCGAAGGAATTAATTTTTTGCTAGTCGTGTCACGTTACGACTTAAGTACCGAAAAGCTTCGTGCAACACTATTGTGCTATTCAGACGTGAGGGAAATTATTTATTTGCCTTTTTTCCTAACATTTTTCCCAGTGTAAAAATTTCTCTGAGGTAGACCTTGGTGAGCATTTTTTGGCTTGCCCTAGTTGTGAAATATTTTTTCATAAAAACGACAATGATCCCTTTTTTCTATCTCTCTCAAAGATAATTTTGTCAGTTTTCATGGATTCAAGCTAAGGCCGTCTCGAGGGTTTACTTTTACCGGAAAAGTATTTTTCATGAAATTATTAAATTCGAACGGAATGCTAAATTATATTTTATTTCAATATTTCAGATAATTGGTGTCAAATGTTATACAATGTTGAGCCTTCGTCAGCTTTATTTTTACATAAATACATTTATGGAATCTTAATTTTATGCATCGATTAAAATCGCCATTGATTGAATTTCTCTCAACTCAACTCAGTTCAAATCATTAGTAAAATTTTCAAGTATCATTTCTAATTTTGTTAAACAGTTGAAAATTTTTTTAAATTAATAAAAAAAGCTCATTGGAGGCTGATTCGTTAACCTGCATGTGTATGCACAAAACGAGCCTATTAACCTGGAATGTTGTAAGTATAAATATTTTTTTAATCGTATTTTATCGATTGTCGAAGTCCAACCTGTAAGAGAGGTGTTAATTATAAATTGTAAGAATTTTGTACGCGAAAAAAAAAACTTTGCATTCTCGGTGCATTGTACCATTCTCAGCTCTAGTTGTATTGAGCCCTAGCGGCTGAAGATTTTACAGTTTTGTCAATTGCTCCATTCGATCGAGTCAGGCAGTCGGAAATAAACTATCGTTTGGTAAAGTTCAATTTTTCTCTTCACGCCCGTTCACCTCGGTAATTCCTCCTACAACATCAGAAGTGGAATATGAACTTAAAGAAGTAGTAGCACGTGTGTCGATTGAAAAGTAATCCAACAAAATTATTTTAATCGGTTAAAATAGAGAACTGGAAAATAATAAGTGATCATAAGTGATCCTTTGGAAACGTTTATAATTATTTTTGGGGGAAATAAAGGTGTTCAGATGGCTACGCAACGTGCTGCAAATTTTATCGCAAAAGCTACCGTTATAGCGTTGAAAGAGAAATTAACTGAACTAAATTTGGATACGACTGGAAATAAGGCTGCTTTAATAATTAGGCTGCAAAGCGTGGTGGAACAATTATCGGAGACAGAACTAAATCAACTGTTCCCAGAAAGTTTTTTCGAAGTAACCGGAGATGAAAATTCTCCAAGCAACGATGCTACAAACCTAGGATCTAATGAGGAGGAAAATCTACATAATGTTGAAACTGAACTATCCGAACTAAGGCAGATTTGGCGGAAAAAGCAGGAAATAGCAGAATTAAAAAGGAAAATATCGGAACTTAACGATGCAAACGAGGATACAGTTACTCCGCATGGTACCTTCAATTTTCGCGATGTAGAGGAATCTCTACCACAATTTAGCGGCGACGACAACTATTGCGTACGGAAATGGCTACATGATTTCGAAGAATCAGCGGATTTACTACAGTGGAACGATATGAGGCGGTACGTGTATGCAAAAAGATTATTGGTTGGTACTGCAAAGTATTTTCTGCGTACTACTACCTGCAAGTCCTGGCTTGAGCTTAAAAATGCTCTCATTAAAGAATTCAACAGAAAAATCACAAGTGCTGAAGTACACAACAGACTGAGGAAAAGAAAAAAGGAAAAGTCTGAATCGTTGCAGAGGTATGTCCTATGTATGCAAGAAATTTCCTCCTTATCAAGTGTAGAAGAATCAGATCTCATTCAGTACATTATCGACGGAATTCCTGGATCTGAGCAAAGTAAACTGCTATTATACAACGCTAATACCCTGCATGATCTGAAAGTGGTTTTGGGAAAATTTGATAAATTTACATCAAATACCTTCTCTGCATCCAATGTACCTGTGAAGTCTCGCCCCATTCACGGTGTCAACAAAGACGAATCTCTAGTAAAGACCAACATAAAATGTTTCAACTGTAATGGGATTGGACACATGAGCTCAGCATGTAAAAAACCAAGACGTCCAAAGGGCTCCTGTTTCAGATGCGGTGATCCGAAACATAAGGCTCATGAGTGTGGTGCAACGAAATCAGCCGTTATGAGTGTCAACAATGCGGAAGGCGCACCAGACATTTCACCAGTTTTACCTGAGCAGCAGGATCAGCAATTGTATGTACATAATTTACAAAACGAATTTGAGTCTATCCTTAGGTACAATTTTATCATTGGTCAAGGAGATAATTTCAACTATTCCTGCTCGTTGGAGACCTTGTTAGATTCTGGGAGCCCGATATCATTCATCCAAAGAAAATATTTACCCGACTTTTTAATCAACACGACGAAACCAGATAATGGAGAGAAATTTTGTGGAATAAATGGCAGTCCTTTGAGTATAGAAGGTAGTACTCTAGCGAATGTAAGCTTTAATGATAAGAAGATTAAACTAAATTTGTATGTTGTTAAAGACAATTCTATGAAGCATGCTGTTATTTTAGGGCGTAATTTTTTAAGGTTGTGTAATCTCAAATTTGAAATAGAACGTAAAAATTACCCTGAACATGAAAACCAATTTGTAAATCCTAATAAGTGTGCTTATATTCGAGATACAGTAAATTTTGAAAATGACATCTTAAACATTGACGTCATTGAAGAGGAAAATTTACCTGAGGTAAAAGTAGGTGACAACATTCCTTTACCTATAAAATCAAAACTCTTTAAATTGGTGTCAGAGGCCTCGTCCCGAAACGGTATAGTAAAAACAAACGATAACGCAAAAAGCATCCATATGGAAATAATATTAACAAAGACAGATCCGTTTTATTGTACACCTCGCAGATTACCCTATAGTCATCGTCTTGAATTGCAAAAAATAATTGATAACTTATTAGAAAAAGAAATTATAAGAGAGAGCAATTCCCCTTACGCTTCGCCCATTGTTCTTGTTCGGAAAAAGAACCGCGAATTTCGCTTATGCGTCGATTACAGAGAGCTTAACAAAAACACCGTCCGCGACAATTATCCGTTGCCTGTCATCGAAGATCTTTTAGATAGACTTCGTGAAAAGAAATATTTTACCATTCTTGATCTCCAAAACGGCTTTCATCATGTTAATGTTGCTCCTGAGTCAGTAAAATTTACTTCATTCATTACTCCAATAGGACAGTTTGAATACTTAAAAATGCCATTCGGTTTGAAGAACGCGCCGTCGGTTTTTCAAAGATATGTTAATAATATATTTAAAGATCTAATCATGGCTGACAAAGTTTTTATTTATTTGGACGACATTTTGGTGGCTACAAAATCTTTGAATGAACATATCGCAACCCTTGAACTTGTATTTGAAAAAATTAAAAATAATTATTTACATCTACGGTGGGATAAATGCAAATTTCTTTACGAAGAAATTTCTTACCTTGGTTACATTGTCAATGAGTCTGGGATACGCCCAAACCGCGATAATTTACGTGCAATAGAGGAGTTCCCAATACCTAAAACTATAAAAGATGTTCACAGTTTTTTGGGTCTTTGTTCATATTTTCGGAAATTTGTTAAGGATTTTGCTTATATTGCCAAGCCACTTTACGATCTCCTACGAAAGGATGCCGTATTTAAATTCGAACGCATCGAACTCGACGCTTTTGAGGTGCTTAAGTCGAATCTTTTGGACAGTCCTATATTATCTATCTATAGTCCAACTAATGAAACAGAGTTGCATTGTGATGCGAGTAGCATTGGCTTTGGTGCCATCTTATTACAGAAACAGTCCGATGGGAAGTTCCATCCGATATTTTACTTTTCGAAAAGAGCGACTGATGTAGAGAGCCGTTATCATAGTTATGAGCTCGAGACTCTATCGATAATATATGCCTTGCGAAGGTTCCGAATATATCTTATTGGTCTGAAATTCAAAATAGTGACGGATTGCAAGTCACTCACCTTAACATTAAACAAAAAGTTATTAAATCCCCGTATTTCCCGATGGGCTTTGGAGTTGCAAGATTTTGACTATGTAGTGGAGCACCGTTCAGGCATACGTATGAGTCATGTAGATGCACTGAGCAGGGCTAATCAAATCTTAATTGTCGAAGAAGGGTCCTTTGATTTCGCTTTAGCAACTGCACAAAAACGAGATACTAATATTGCTAAACTCATGTCTGAATTAGAAGTAGGGCATAACAAAAACTACACCCTAGTAAATGGATTAGTGTATAGGAAATGCAATAAAGATGTTAGATTCTATGTTCCTGAAAATATGGTGGAACGTGTTGTTAGTACCCATCATGAAAATCTTTGTCATGTTGGAGTCGATAAATGTTTCGACTATCTAAAGAAGTCTTATTGGTTTCCTAACATGAAAGCTAGGATTAAAGAAATTTTAGGAACTTGTTTGAAGTGTGCACATTTCCAACCCTCTTCTGGCAAAATTGAGGGAATGCTACATAATATTCCCAAAGGAAACATCCCCTTTGACATGCTTCACATTGATCACCTTGGACCACTTCCTACAGGTAAAACTAAAAATAAACATATTTTCCTTGTTGTCGATGGTTTTACCAAATTTGTTAAGCTATACGCTGTAAATACTACAAGCTCCAAAGAAGCCATTTCATGTTTAAGATCGTATTTTGAGACCTACAGCCGTCCTAATAAAATTGTTTCAGATAGAGCCACTTGCTTCGTCTCGGAGGAATTTTCTAATTTTCTTACCGAAAATAACATCACACATGTGAAAGTCGCTACTCATTCACCCCAGTCTAATGGGCAGGCTGAACGTGTTAACCGAATCCTCATCCCTATGCTCTCTAAAGAATGCGAAGAAGATACCACTGCGAATTGGTACAAAAAATTAAGTAAAATCGAATTCGCGATAAATAATACGGTAAGCAAAAGTACTGGTTTCCCACCAAGTATGCTGTTGTTTGGTGTGAACCAAAAAGGTGAAGTTTGCGATAGGATAATGGAGTATATGCAAATTCACAATCAAAATCTCAATAGAGACTTACTCCAGATTAGGCATGAGGCTTCTGATTCCATAAAAAGGGTACAAAATCTAAATAAGAATTATTTTAACCAAAAACATAAAGAACCGCGGAAGTATTCTGAAGGAGACTTGGTAATGATAAAAAATGTTGTCACTACTGCTGGCGTGAATAAGAAGCTAGCACCGAAATACCGTGGGCCTTATCAAATTTATAAAAAATTACCTAACGACAGATATTTAATCAAAGACGTAGAAGGTCTTCAGCTAACGCGGTTACCTTATGAAGGCATTTGCTCACCTGCAAACATGAAACCATATATTTTGAATACCTGTGATGTATGAGTACACTTATTAACTAGGCTATGCACAGCTATGTGTTTTTTTCGACCACTTCAATCGCAAGTTAAGAACGAAATGTCCTTGAATATTAGGACTACCATATCGTTATAAGTTTGATTTTGTTATAGTACAAAAAAAAAAAAAAAAAAAACCTATCGCAATAAGATTTATAAATCTAAATAAGAAATTTAATGAATCACGATCAAAAAGTTTTATCTAATTAAAATGTTCAGAAAACGGCCAATATAATTGTAAACTTAATGTATGGCTATCATTAACTAATCATGATCTAATTTTACCTTTGTAAAAGTTACTGATATCGCTTAGAAAAGAAAATTCTGTAAGGGGCAATTGAGAAGGCTAATAGTTAATCGGGTCGATTAATTGTCAGGATGAACGAGTTGTAAGAATTTTGTACGCGAAAAAAAAAACTTTGCATTCTCGGTGCATTGTACCATTCTCAGCTCTAGTTGTATTGAGCCCTAGCGGCTGAAGATTTTACAGTTTTGTCAATTGCTCCATTCGATCGAGTCAGGCAGTCGGAAATAAACTATCGTTTGGTAAAGTTCAATTTTTCTCTTCACGCCCGTTCACCTCGGTAATTCCTCCTACAAAATATTAAAGGGCGATAATCACAGTGACACACCGAAATATAGGCGTTTTATGGGAAAATTTTTTACAAAATACAAAAGGATTAAAGGATTGGATATATATGTACATACATAAATATATTATTTATGTATACATATACATTTTTTAATGGCACTGTTTGATGTTCTTGGATGTCCGTATAGGAAGGACTAAGCTGGCATTATTATTATTATTTATTATCAACAGCTTACATAGACCATTTGACATAAAAATTTTGTATAAATACAACAAAATAGTAGAAGAGAGAAAAAAAATCACAAATGAAAAAATACAAAATTAAGTAGAAAATAAACGATTTTTCAAAGTCTTTCTATCAGAGTTAAAGTCAATTACGGAGAAAGAAGAATTATACAGCTTATTTAGACATGGCTGAGATTGCTTTAAATGAGCCGTAATTAGTTCGGTGAGTAGAAATATAAATGAAATTTTGTCTTCTGATTGCACGAGGTCGGGAATTAAAACTAAGGAGGCTGAGAAGGTTACGGGAATTTTCTAGAAATCCAGTAACGAGGTCATACATAAAAGTTGTCAAGTGTCTGCAGTAGGAGAAGGAAGACAGGTCTAAGCCCCAACCTTTTCTATATGGGGAAGGTTATAAGGATCACTCCACGGCAAATCGCGTAAAGCAAAGCGGAGAAATCGTTTTTCCACTGCTTAAATACGATTTATATGCACGCATACTCCAAAATCGGGCGAACAAAAGCGCAAAAGAAGACTTTTAGGAGATAGGGATCGGCAAAATTCCTAGACCATCGCTTAACGAAACCAAACACCAAGTTAGACCGACTATAATTATGCAGTCAATATGGTTGTTAAAGTTGAATTTGGTGTCAATAAATACGCCAATGTCCGCAACGCTTTACAGGAGTTAAAGGGATATCAAAAATGTTGTATGTATATGCAATCAAAAGTGGAACACTTCCTGCTAAAAGAAATAAAATTTCACTTGCGAATATTTAACATTTTGTAATTATTAGAGGATCATATCGCGAACGTAAAAATGAAAAGTCGTCAAGACGAGTCGTTTATAAAAAGAGTGAAAAGCAGTGGCCCGAGATAATCTGTACAAAGCTTGATGGGACGACAACGTTGTCGGAAAACGCAGAAGAAAATTTAACCTTAAAACAGCGATTTGTCATATATCAGATATTGATGGTTTAGTTCTTCGAAAATAAATTAAAATATAATTATGTATTTTCAGCACGAATGCATGTATCGTCAAACGTAGCCGTTTTAAAATTTGTTTACTTATAATACCATAATTATAATACCAAAAAAATAACTAGAATCTGCGATTTTAGTTTAATATATTTCATATAAAATATTGACATTTTGAATCTTACTAAAATCTATCTATTTTGGGCTCTTAAAAAAGCTCTTTATCGTGATTGGTTATGTGTTTGATCTTACAGGGAAGAATATATTATTATAATATAATATATATATTGCAAAAAAGAAACTTGAGTTTTAAGGGATCAGTTGAATAAATCTATACATATAAAAGAACATGTCTTGACTGACTGATTAATTAACGTCGAGCCGAAACCGCTGAAGTTAATAACATGAAATTTGGACAACAGATTTCATTTGTGACGTAAGCACCCTACGAAGAAAGGATTTTACGAAATTCTTGCCCTAAGGACGGTAAATAGGGGATGTAAAATCCGTCATTTTTGAAGTTAAATCCACGAAAATTTGTATTTGGCTTTTAGGTTAAAAATTGAGGAAGACGTATTTAAGTATTTTTGGACATATATTCTCTAATAGGGAATGAAAGTTTGTACGTTATTTTTGTAGTTAAAACCATGAAAATTAGTGTACCGTGAGGTACTTTGGTTCAGGAAAAAAATGTGTAGCGGTATTTGAATAAAAATGTATGCAGGCTTATATTCACTTTTTATTAATTGAATGCAGTTACAATAAATACACCGGATTATTTTCATTACACTATTGTTTTATTAGTCCTTTGGTTGGTTTTTATCATGTAATATCTTGGCTTCTGGCGTTATTTGATTATGTCTGAACAAAATTTCACGAGCTAGAAATCTCTTGATCAAATAATCTTTGCTCAGCTAATCCAAGATTACATGCGGTTTTTTAGGCAGCTGGCCCTTGAAGGTTCGTACGATTGTGATTAAAATGCTCTACACTGAGCATATAATTAATCACCTATAATATACTTCGGCTCAACGTGGTATTATTAATTTGTTGTATTATTATTTAGAAAAAAAACGATAATATTAAATTATTCACAATAATAAAAAATATATAAATTATTATTTGCAAAAAAAGACCAAAAGTTATACAAAATTGAATAAAAAAAGGGGAGGTTATCAATTCGACGCGTATATATTTTTTTTTTGTTTTTTGTTTTTTTATGTATGACCACGCATAACTGTTTACAGAGTAGTCCGATTTTGATAATTCTGTTTTTATTGGATAGGATATACCTCGAAGTTGGTCCCATATATTTTTATATAATTTGGAAAAAAAAAATCCTACCTTAGGGGTGGGAAAATAGGGGTGATTTTTTGTTCACTCACAGATTTTAATGCTGAGTTGTGTATTACAATTAATTTAAAAAAAAACCTTACGATGAATGAGCTTTAGACCTGTCAATCTCTTGTGTGTAGACATCTCAGTCTCTGCATTATAGCCACAAAAAGTTATAAAATAAAAACTTTTTATCAAAAAAATTAAACCGCCGAAAAAACTGAAAAGCAAAAAATAATAAACCTTTTTTTTAACCTTAATAACTAAGTTCTTAAACTAATGTAAGTATACCTAAGTAATTTTGAGTCGGCGCCAAACAGGCAAATTAATTAATTACGTAAAGCGTGATGCGCGGCGGCGCGGCGCGACACACCCCTTCGCCGGAAAATGCCGAGCGTTCACGAAGTTAATGTCAGCGAGACAGCAACCCGACGATGTTTGGCGCCGACTCAAAATTACTTAGGTATACTTACATTAGTTTAAGAACTTAGTTATTAAGGTTAAATAAAAAAGGTTTATTATTTTTTCCTTTTCAGTTTTTTCGGCGGTTTAATTTTTTTGTTAAAAAGTTTTTTAGCATATAAGAACAATACCTTTTTTTCGGAATCTCGTTCTGTATGCAAAAAATAATTTTTGCGATCGAATATATATCGCTACTTTGTTCACTTGAAAATACACTGCGGAAGAGAGCGAGTGAAGAAGAATCAAGGTTTTATATACCTAGAAAACAGCTGATTACTTTCCAGGTTCCACAAATAAGTTCATAATTCCCAGTGAAAGTGGCCCCTGGATTATCAGTTTGCTAATAAAAATGTATGGCGGAATGAATCCACAATGTATTTCTTTCATTATCCATGTATATTCTGCCCCACATTTTAAATATAATTAAATTAATTCTTTCATTCAATATGGCTACCAACGGCGATATTTTGAGTATTTGCACGTGTGGAACGCATTTTCTGCTGTCCCGGTCGCACGGTGCGTCTCTTTCCCACTAATGGAAAACATACGCAATTAAAATAATTCGATTTGGTGATTTACCAGGTAAATTCCGCGCTTACGTGGTAATCCCACCGTGATCGCCGTCAAAAAACTCACCGATTTGACGTTTCAGTCAAGTTAATCGGTTGAAGTACGCGTGAGTGCGGGAAGTGAAGTGTCCGCGGTATTTCGCGTTTTTATAGGTGAGTCCCGTATTTGTGTACCTGTGCATCGTTTGATAAGTATTCTATGTGTTGTCCTTTATGTTTGTTGCGAAGAAATCGCTGAAAAAATGCGTAAATGCACTAATTGGCAGGACGTGTTTATGTTGCCGATGACATGCCAATCTCGACAATAATTGTTAAATTGCAATTAATTACTGGCCTGCACGGCCTTAAAATGCACGGAGATGCATAACATGTGTGCAAATTTGTGGAAATGGCATATTAGTTATGTACTGCAAATGAAGTTCACGGAGAACTGAAAATAGTTATGCTACAGCATAACTCGTGAATTGTTGGTGGCTCCAATGCCAATTGGAAAGGCGTTTTCCTAGTATGTTTTGTTATTTTGTGGTGTAGGGAATTCAAATAAGTCATTGTTTATAAATTTTAATTCATTTTTTTATTTATTTTAGTGCTACATGGATAGGCACCTGACGAGGCATCCCGGGTGCCTCAGGTAATTTTTTATTTTATTTTATTTATTTCATTTTAATTTCTTAATTCGTTTTTTTCAGATGCTTGTGCTGAACAATTAGTATTTAGCCTTTTGGTTGGATATTAAGAATAACGTGATTCAGCGTTTTTGGAAAGTTATATCCTCTAAGGGTGTAAAACAGGGGATGGAAGTTTGGGAATTCCGTCATTTCTAAGATGAAAACCATGAAAATTGGTATTGGTTAAGGGTTGATTTTCCTAAGACTCTCAAACATGTTCAAAACAATAGTTTTAAGAAGAATTTCTAGTGTGAAGCCTTGTTTTTGATACCCGAACTTCGAGAATTTTTTCTGGGAAAAGGAAGGTAAATACAATTAAGATACTTTTTGCGTATTTTTATTAAAATAAAATAATATTGTTGTTAAATAAAATTGTTTTTTTTTTCTAAAAAAAAACCTAGTTAAGGCGCCTCCGGGCGCTGAATTTGCCCCCACCAAACAAATGCGGCTGCATGGTGTGCAGTGTGTCATCCCTTCCAGTTATCCGAAATGAATAAATCGGATACATTTGTGGCAACAGTAATGTGGCAACACTACTGTAGCAACGATTGACAGATAAAGTCGTTATTATTTTGATTCGATATAATTCACACATAGAAATTGTAAAGTTGCTTTATATACCAAGCAGAAATATTTGTAAAGGAATTCCCGAGTCACACACAAATAAATGGAATAGATTAAGATAGTAGTTGTTTAAATTACATGTCCTAAATAATTCCAAACATTCTTAAAGCAGAGGCTTGTGGCTATCATTCTAACCTCATTCAAGTAAAAATTCCAAAATAAGCCCGAGTTTGTTCTATTCTAATAATTTTTACATATCGAAGTACTGCACGCCAACTCAAAAATCATGGTTTCGAGCAAAATGGGTTTAAAGTTTCGAAAACATACAGTTTTGACCCGACCGGCCGTCATGAAATTGCGTATAACTCATTTTCTATGGTAGATATGATGCAAAGAATTAAATAAGGTTATTTTAGCGGCTTCAGAGTATATGCAAAAAATCGATTTTTTGAGGCTGACACAGGAGAAATCTCCCTTAATACCAAATTATAAGTCTCTAACTTTTAAAATAACAAACTTCCATACAAACGTTTATCCCCCACTTTTCGAGATCCCCGCAGACAAAGTCGCGGGCAGAAAGCTAGGGCAAATATAAATGTCTGTGTAGCAGTTCGAGGTACATGCCGACCAAATCCGAGAAATGCACATTTTCAGGTTTATCTGCATGTAATCCAAAAATTTATAATTTTGTAATTTTGTAAAACTTTCTCATATGTACATACTTATATGTAAATATAATTATAATTCGAAAATATGCGAACACCTCCCAATCTATCTTGAAAGAGAGCGGATAAAATTGCAGGTAAAATGTCAATTATTAATAACAAGAAAAAATATCGAAAATTTTATAGCAAACAAAATGTAAAGATGTTCTTTCATCGGCTGGCAAAAAATGTGCTAAATAAGACCGGAAGTTCATATTTGGACTGGTTCGGGAAGCAATTAGACGCACAGAGTACATGGTAAATCCTATATTTTTTTAGCAATATCATAAATTTTTTTCCAAAAATACAGTGGGGTGTACCTATGTAAAGAAATTCATTAGTGTGTTTTCTAATAATATTATTTACCATCAGCTTAGGAAAGTACATATTAGAGAATATTATTTTTATATCAAAAGGAATATTGAGACCTTTTCTCCTGCCTTTTGGAGCTTTAGAAAAAAAAAAGGAATAAATATTATAAATAGAAGATAATATGATGTATTCACGCAGACATGATGAAGAGAGTACTTTTGGTGTAGCTATGGGTTCATTCATACACATGGAGTGCAAAAACCTATAAGTGGAACAAGGTACGATGAATGCAGCTGCACATTGAATCGAACAACCTCAAAGCAATTTCGTCGGCAAAACCTTAAGCCACAAAGATCCCTTCGGAAACTACATTCAATTTCGATGGGGCTCTTATGTAGGTGATTTTCCGTGCCCCCCAAAGACGAGTTGCCTTCAAACGTAGCGCGATGTTGAGTCATCAGCGCTTTGTTTCCCAGAGCACCATTCCCACATCACCTAAAAAATAAATAAAGCCAGGAGAGACTCCCCGAGATGGCAGGAAATCAGGAATTGTGATGATAATGATACCATCAGGTCGCATACAAATGGACAAGTTTTCCTCACCCTGAGGAGATGGGGCGCCATGAGAGATGTCTCCATGGCAGCCTCAGCAGAAAGAAAGGCGAAATCTTTTTGAAAAGACGACAATATGAAAGAACTACTTCCTTTGGCTTCTGGCACATCACAACCAGATGACTCTTTTATGACAGTTTATTTTCCCCGGCAGCACAGGGACAGGAAAGGGTCCTTATTTCCTTTATAAGCACACAATTGCCATTAAGTGAAATTCCTTGTGGAATGGCATGTTTCTGTTCAGGAAATTAAATTAGTTATTTGCACTGTCCGCACGGTTCGCAGCCAGTCAGCAGTCCTGCGGTAAATGTTGCGGTCTATTTTATTTACCTGGAGCCGCAGGGCACGATTGAGTCGCCCCTTAGTGGCGGATCAAGGGCTCGGTGGGGCACAAAAATACCTTCCGAGCTTTTAATAAGGCGTCAGCCCCGCTCAGCTTATTCCCGGCCATTTAACATTCGAAGCATTCCTAGCCAAATTAAATGACTTCATGTAAACATCGTTAATGCATTATGACCCGGCGTATCCCCTTCATGGAGCCGTTTCGCCTTAATTGCGGCCTGGATAAAAGCGGTGTTCCTGCGCTCAGCGAAGCGGACAGGGTTGCTGCAGAGTTTAATGATTTAAGACAGTGCTCCCATCCCACCATCAATTACATAGCAGCAATCGCTTGTAAGAACACTTTAGATTTTTATTTTAGAAGAAAGTACTCTTTCTTGGATGCTAGGCACTAGAAGTTATAAAGAAAAAGACCTTAAAATCATAAAGAATATTAAATTGTGAAAATCTAGATAACTAAGTACATTATTTATTACTTTTGGATACTTTTGACCCAACTCTGGGGTAGCTAAAGGAAAGATAATTATTTTAAATGTCAGTATTTCCTAGCAGATCCTATTCTACTGGAAATATATAACTTTTTTAAACAAGAAAACTGGAATGTGAAATGTGATCCGAATTCATTTCATTATCGTAACAGTTGAACCTACAGACCAATAAATGAGACTCTTTTCTAGAGAATTTTCTAATCATCAAATTTAGAAATATTTATTCTTGGCATAATGACTAAAATACCGGCATCTGATCCTAATTCTTGAGAGTTATTATGCCCTATGTGGTAAACCCTAAAATAAATCACCTTTAAAAAAGGGCCTAAAAATTAGTGTGCCCAGAAGCGCCTATATGCCTTTAGAATTTTAAAAAAATTATATATATTTTTTTTTGTAAAATTATTATCATATATAGGTTCTCAAGTATGTTATTGTAAAGTTTTAAAGTAAAATTCAAAGTACTTTTAAAGTTATTACTCCCGAGCTTGACTTGTTTGCCTGACGCGCTTTTTTCAAAACTGTTTTCGAAATTGTTATTAATGATAACCAAAGAACGATTTCATCAGAGCAAAAAAACGCTAAAATTTTCTGAAAAGTATAATTTTTTTCAAAAATTGACAATTTCAATTTTGTTTTCAACGATTTTTATAGGTTAATGCGCGGCTATATAACTATTAATATTAAGATGTTGTCGTAATTTTTTAGATCATTATTGGGAAGCTAGAGCTTATATTAATTGACCTCTTGTTCCGCTATCTCACTAGAAAACAGACTTATACGCTATTTTGATAAGTTTTTGAAAATTGTATATAACTCTGTAATTCTGAAGAGGTAATAATTCATAATAAAAGTTTTTTAAAAAAAGGGTTTTTCAAGCCATTTTATCAAACAATTTTGGAGGACTTGATGACAAAAATTCAAGTAAGTAGGACAAGATATTCAACTGCTTTCTATCGTTCATATTAACTAATTTCGAAGAGGAATTATAGAAAACCACGCCATAAAGTTATCTCACCAGTTTTGATTGCTTTTTATCTCCAATCGTCAGTAAATTGTAAATTTGCCAGAACTTCGAAAAAGTTTCATCAATTTTCCTTTAAAATTATGACAAATTTTGTGAGATCTTTAGTTGAAAAACGGCTCTTTTATACTTATGAATATTTGGTATTCAGTACTTAAATAAAGTAATGAGCCTCAACAAAAGGTTGGAGAAATTGGACGCAGGTGCCATGGTCAAAGTTCCCATAAACAGTTTAGTCTTCTTACACAGCCAACGTTCAGTCGTTAAAAAACGAAAAGTTTTTCTTAAAAAGAGCTATTTGTTTCTATTACAAGGGTCGAACGAATGTGAGAAAAGTTTCGATTTAATCTTAAGGATAATGCATTGTAACATGTTTATATGCTTTGTCAACAAGAAAAATAAATTAACTAAAAGTATACTCGAACATTAGATATTAAAGTCCCTTAGCAGACACCGTACCCAAAATTTATATGTGATTTTGTGGCACCCGTTTTTATTGAGCACTAAATTTCATGACATTAGATCCTTTTGTATGCACCATGTGTCTTCCTAATGGGCAGAAAAAGCTTCTGTAAAATATGTAATGCTTTCAACATATTTACCTATCTCGGGTATGTTCTTTTCCTTCATGGAGATGCGCTGTAGGGAATCATAAATTTAGGTTGAGCAAGCTCTGACATGTGACGAAACTTCATTACGAGTACCTACTACTTATTAAATATACAGGACATGACTGAAAAATATCTGTTGGCAGTTGGAACTACATATGTACTTATTTTGAATAATTGTATTAGCTGAATGTAAATCCAGCTGTACTCGTTCATATTACTCCGCACTGAAACGAAATTTTAGTAGCTATTTAGGTTTTAGAAAATTGGTTTTAACCTAATCCAATTTGCTTTGAATTCATAGTGGCAAATTTTGAGATACCTAAATAATTCAGACTTTGTTTCAGATTAATGAGTAATACGTCAGACAGACTATATATTACGCATTTCAAAAGGTTTTCTTAATTTCAACATTTTAATCTTAAAATAATTAATTAACGTATAAATAAAGATGGCATCAAAAATATTAGTTTCGTTTTGTATATGAAGTTGTAAAGAAAGCAACAGTCTTTGATTTTAAGTGGAGCGTTTATTTAAAATGTAAATCCAGTCCTCTAATATTAAGAAGTCTCAATTAAATTATTAAACATACCATTTTTTCACACACAAAAAAAAAAAAAAATTAAAATTGTTCGCATTATTAAAATCAACATCGAAATTCGTAATTTCGACTTGATACCATACATACAAGGTAACCATATTTCGGCTAAATTCATAAATGGCCCAAAGTAATGAAGAAGTCTGAAAATGTCGACGGCTTAAAATTTTCGAAATATTATAATAGAGGAGAGGTGCCACCAATGACGTCGAAAGTAAATAAAAGCTACTCGAGTCCACTGTAAGTGGGCAAGAAAGAGTATTTTCTTTATGAAGATAAATCGCTTTTGTTAACTTCTGGAAGCAATTGGAAATTTTCTGTACTTTTTTCTTAAGTCAATATATTATTATTTGATTTAATTAATATTTTCGCGGGCCCCTAAAAATGTGGAGCGTATAGCCATCTACCTAATCTTAATGGGTAATCCTTAATTGATATTAATGAAAATTTTATTCTTAAAAAAAAAAAAATTTTTTTTCGTATTTAGTAGATATGTATATCTAATGGAACCAAACAGAGTTTCCGTAATCAAAAAATCGGTTGAAAAATTCAAAACGTCCTATTACGTTAAAATACAAAACTAAATTAGTTTTTATCTGCGCACTTAACCTAGAAATAGAACGAAATATTTTTGTGCCGTAGTTTGCATATAAATTTTGTTATATTTCGTCTATATGTGTAGGAATCGAACCTGCGACTTTCGTATTTCCACTCGATGATCTGACTGCTACAGCGCCCGAAAAGAATGTTTGATACGTAGGTACATATGTACAGTGTTAGATTATCTGATATACCGGAGTGAAATGATAAAAAGATTTAAAACAATTCCAACCCAATATTGCATTAGGACGCTAAGATGACTAGCGGTGGGTGTGAAGTTATTTATCTAAATACTTATCTTATTGAGTTTGTTTTACTATATCTGTGTGGCCCTTTACTCCTAAATAATGTTTGTGTTAACTTTGTACACATTTTTATAGAATGTATTACTCTATGGTATACCCTAAACAGATTATCTCCATAATGACTTCATTTAAGATTAAGTCATTTTAAGGAACTGAAGTCAGGGCAGACTCTGAATGTAAATGAGTTCATTTCAAAATTCCTTTATGTCATTTTACATCTAAAAATGCTTTTTGATTGCAATTCGAAATCATGCAAGAATTCAATTATGTATTTAATAACTTGCGCAACATTTTCTATGTCAACTAATGCAATATATTTACTTACTAATACATAGTTGGAGCTGTAACTCCATGTTTACTAAATATAACCAAATGTGCTAAACATCAAATGGAACGAAAATGAAGCAAAGGTTCTCCTAATGGATTTCATTTGGGTAACACATTACACAATCGACTCCAATTAATTGAAAATGAAGTCATTATGGAGATAATGTGCCTAGGTTATTATTTTACCAAAATATATTAGTTAATCTTGTTTTCTCTTATAAAAGTTCTGGTACATTAAAGGGCGATTGCAACTTTTAAAAATCGTCTAAAAATTTCATTAGAGTAGAATTAAGTCCTAAATTAAAAGAGGTTCTATTGACTCGAAAACCTAACGAAGTTTAAAGGTGACGCTAACGAAATTATTTCAAAGAAATTGGCAGGGCGGTTTCTCTTTAAAAGAATAAAAAGAGTTATGCAGAGTGAGGATTAGCCTATCTGTGATCCTTTTTATATGCAAATTGGAGCTGAGCGAGTTCGCTTTCAGTATTCAATCCGGAAAGGCTTCCCCAAAGGTGTCTTCAGCTTATCTTGTTCCCTCGTATTAAAAGCCCTTCCGCTGAGGCAGCGCGCCTCCATTTAGATACTTTTGCATTCCAGCGGCATAAAACTAGAATGCTTCTTCATCCTGCTCTTTTTCGATTTCTCGTTCTCGCGCCTCTACAACTTCGTCAGCCACATCGGAAAGTTTTCTTTTAAAGGACATTGGCGCGTTCTTTTCTTCGTGTGGAAAAAAATTGATGAATTCGTAGAGAAAAGTTTTCCGTCCAAACAATAATAGCAGATGTGTCTACTCCGCCCTCCCAAGCATACCTGCCTACGAGTACGAGTGCGAGTATATGCCACAATTTGCAGAGCACCATGTGCTGCTAAGATCGGTTCAAACTTGTTTCCCTCGGCCGCCTTTGAGATATAGTCGAAATATTTATTAATAAATCAGCAACCTTAGGCCTGGGTCCCTACCACTGAGCTTCCTCCTTATTAAATAAACTCGGCTATTCGCCCACTCACCCGGGAATTTTAATTGAAGTGCTTTAGTTGCTCTGGTTGCTTTTGGTACCAATCACTTGCAGCCAAATCGCACAGTCCAGGCGCTGATTTGTTTTCTGCGCCACTCTAAATCTGCTCCTGCTTGAATTAGCACGTAATTAAATGGGTTCTCAGACGATTTATTTCCGCTCACCGTCTGCCATGTGAACTGATCCTGTGCAAATTTCACAGAAAATCGGATTATATCTAATTATAGGATAAAATTTGCATTTTATACCTTAGGCGCTTCTAAGCTCATTCAGCACCTTTACTCTGGACCTTAGGAGGAAGCAAACACCACCGTTCGCTGTTATTTGAAAATTATTTAAACTTTCTTGAACCTCAAAAGCATATTTTGGTAGCCTTGGTTGTTCGATAGATGAAAATGTTAAACGACATGGGAGCCAGGTCTGACAATTAAGGTTTTGGTAGTCGATGCCAAAACCAGCTCTCGAAGTGGATAATTTATGGTTGGTCGACACGGTTAACGCATCTCTCAATAAATTAGTGTTATGCCACGGGTATCGGATGCATGGCTTTTCTCTGAGTTGGGTATGATTTAGTGCTTATGCCTTGAAAGGTCCTTTTGGTATTTTTTTCCAGCCGTAGTGTGTGACAGCAAGGACTTCACTTGGAGGAATGTAACATCACTTTTCTTTCAGGAAGTGATGAATCAGCGAGACGGAATTCAGTGGACATGCACACCCCTAGAAATTCTTTGTATCGCTGTGATCTACAGTGATCCATTGCTGTCGTTTCGTTACTCGCATTCACTACTTTAGCTGATGGCATGAATTCATAACATTCATCCCAAATATAAACAGTTTCATTATATGTAAGTGACTTAAAACTTTTCATACAACTCATACCAATAGAACACAAATATGATGAGCAAAATATTACTTACTAAAATTATGAACCTTAAAATTATTACTAAATCCAGTCACAATACACTGTAATTTAAGAGGATAATAAAATTATGAAAAAAAGATCTTTCTTGTTCTGTATATATCTATTTTGATAGATATAGTGTTAAATTAGTTTAGATTTTATATCGAATTATATCAACGCGTTTCATACTTATGGCAAACTTTAACGCATTAAAGATTATTAATTTATTTAGTCGCAATGAAGTTTTACTTTAATTGGGTGATCAAAATGCTTACCATCTGGCATGCATAGACATTTATTCTTTTTCGAAAAGAATCAGAAACTTCATTCATTACTATCCATCAGGTAAGTCAAAAATATCTCTTCTAATTTAAAAGCAAAACCGTATTCGCCTCAGGAACCTAATGAGTGCTGTAATAAGCTTCATCATGACACATACAGGGTGTCTGAAAATTACCGGAACAGCATAATAACTCTCCGCGAGCGCATTTTAGGGGAAACGTTCAAACCAAACTTATATGATTTTTCTCAAGCTATCTAGCGGTGACCTTGAATTTGCCCTTGACCATGACCTTCAAAATCATGTCTTGGTCATTTTTTCATTTGGTTGTCCCCGAAACTGGAAAGAGCGGAAAAATTACGATCAAATTATGACCTTGGGCACCGTTATTTTGACCTCTAAAAGTCACCCCAAGGTTAAACTTAGAAAAAACGAACGAATAGTACATACATTGTTCACCGAGGTGAACATACTATCGGAATATTCGGAACACTCAATAAATGTTTCTTTATATAATACATTTAAAGTATTCCGAACATTCCGTCCCGCGTTTCTTTATTACGGCGGAATATGCTTAATGTATTATTTTTGATTTGTCTCAAGAGGAAAAGTAATATTCTGGTGCCAGCTTTCAAAAGGGCTGAAATCTATGTACAAAAAATTAAGGATCACAATAGTAAAAGTGGGAAGTGTTGCACAAATTAGGATACTCCCAACTATATGGACAAATTGCTATTAAATAAATTTTTAGTAAGTAAATGTCAAAATCTTATACTAAGTTTTCTAAGTCGTTTCTTTATTCGTTCCATACCGTATATTCCGTAAGAGTTCCATTCGTTCTCTTCCTTCCATTAAATTAATAAAGAAAAACACCCTTTATGTTTTTTATACAGGAAAAATCAGGGGTTGTGACACACATAAAAAAATATGAAACTCCTTTGAATTCATTCGGAATGTGTACGAAGTCTAATATATTGGTTAAACTCAGTACATAACTATTTCTGTCTAGTCGCTTGCTTTTTTTGACATTATTCCTATAAAAAAATTAAAAATTCATTTAATACAATAAATAAAATGGAGTATAATTTTTCTACAATACAGAATACAATACAATAAAACACATTAGTATTAGACACATTAATTTAAATATAATAAACAAAGAACGGAACAAAATTTCTGTTTCCTGAAAGGTAAGTAGAATAAATATTGTACGGAACGAATAAATTATAATGACAGTAATGAGTTCTGTCCGCAGTTTCCCCGCAGAGTGCAGCATTTTTATTATTCTTTGATCCCCAGTAAAGAAAATTTCCCGACATAAGACCGGAAAATTTTTCATCATCTAATGGTCAACTTATGAGTGATATTGTTCATACTTTGACGGCACTTATGAAAACATTTTCATTATCTTTTCAGAAATGGAGCCATATATAGCACAGGATAATTATTTTGCTGTCGAGATTTTTTAGATATAATTACTACAATTTGTAAATATCCTGTAACAATAAAGCTGCAGATTTCTGTGAAGTGCAATACATTTAAATTATGTATTCCTAGATTTAGATTTTTAGTTATGACCGAGCTCACAATTTTCAGATGTCTATGTATAAATGATTCTGTAAAAGTCCCACAATATTCCAAATATGTATAATATAAGCGCGTAAACTTTACTTAAATTGTTTTCTCGTAATATCTTATACTATTTGGAAGTGTTTTTGAATCGATTATTTTAAGATATGAATATCTATCTTATACCTAAAAATGTAATTTATGTAAATTTATGTATATTTATGTATATTTAAAGTGCCTTGATTGCACGCATTGATTTTGACATTATTAACACAAAACGATCAGAAATCTTCCCACCAAGCCTTACATAAATTACTCCATTTTAATGCTGGTGGAAATATTTGCTAGGTCTTATAATTTAAATGTGGCTTAAGTTAGATTGAATTTATAAGAATAGAATGATGCCTAAATACTATTGTCAAATACTCCTATATATCAGTGCTAAAGTTCATAGTTATGACAATAATTTATGTAAACTGAAATTAAAGCACTCAACAGCCATCAGGAATGTTGGAGCCTTAAAATTATTAGAACCGACGAGTAAATTTGTCGGGAGCATTTGAGCTGAACTCGCTGTTTAAAAGTGATAGACTCGCCAGGCATCTGTTTGGCCCTGGATGTAATAAATCATGCTGGGGCCTTATGCATCGTCAACATAACCCCAGAAAATTAGGTTGCCCACCGACTAAATATGACTCCCTGATTTATTGCACTTACCCCGGGAGCTTTCAGTCATGTCAGAAACTTTGCTCCTTTCCTGGCAAGTGTTCTCGATGTTAGTGAGAGCTAAAATTGTAAGTTTTATTGCTGTAAATCTTATTTTATAGTCGTGTTAAAATTAACGACTTGCGGAAGAGATTGCATAAGTAAATCTATAGCATAATAAAACTTTAACGCTGTCGACCTTCAACAATTTTCTTTAGTTGAAATTGTATTCACACACACCATAAGAGCAATTCAGTCAGCCTATCCCCAGGAAAACGAATTTAATTTTTAAAGTAGAGCTAAACGACACAAATTTTCTCAGAGGAAAAAGTCGAGTATAAGTGGATTTTAACCATTTGTATACAATTGTGAGGCTTTTAGTTTAATTTCGGTTTACTTCGAAGTGAAGTACAAAACAAAAATTGAGGATTTTTTCTTTGCAGTTTCTAAATAGGTTTTCCTTCTAATGAACAGT
Source organism: Eutolmus rufibarbis (assembly GCA_963920795.1). Lineage (NCBI taxonomy): Eukaryota > Metazoa > Arthropoda > Insecta > Diptera > Asilidae > Eutolmus > Eutolmus rufibarbis. The sequence continues at coordinate 36,276,365 of OY987205.1, forward strand.
AACTGACCTTTCTTTTAAACTTAGCCTTATTTCTTTACCGTATTTGTATCCTTATTTATTTTTATTTTAGTGTTGTACATATATTTCTTTATTGTTTTCTAGAAAAATATTTGTCTGTAATTTTTTTTTATTAAAATTAGTTTTATATATCCAACTCTACAATTTTAAACTATGGACTTTGTTTTGTTCATCAGAAACTCTTGAACCGTGCGCAATTTTCATCAATCATGTAGACTTATTTAGTTTTCGAGCATTTTGTTGCGTAAAATTTCCATTCTCAGATAAGTTTGTTCAAAGTACCAACTACAATATTTGAGACGGTAAATCGACTGATCTATTATAATACCATTCATTACAGATAATCCTAATCCATCATAAATAAAACTCTTTTTGCAATATTTTAACGTATTAATGAGAAACTCATCCGGTGTTAAGTGCATGATATAAACGTTTATCATTTTACTCTACTTCGTGATGTACCAGAGCGTGCTTTGAATTTGTTTGTTTTCATGAACTAAATGCCCAACATGTAACTGGGGTGATATGCTAGGAATTTGCAATGTTGCGCTACTGGTCGCTTAATCATCTTTACGTATTCCAAACACGAATAAACAAATACGGCAGATTAAACAGCAATTTAATTCAAAAAAATATATATAAACAAGTTCAAATAGTGAACTTTGTGTAAGCTGTTTTAAATCGAAATCTATTGCATTTTGATGTTGTGTACTTCACGACTGATTAGAAAAGAATATTTGAGAATGGTTAATCTTATTGGAATTGCCTAATGCAATTTTTGTTTAACATATTATCATTAATTTAAAGTTTTTAAAACGCGTTTTGCTTAAAATGAACCAATTAAATACAGATATGTAGATTTTAATAGAAAGTTTCTTCTATGGATCGTTTTATCAAAATAACTCGTTGTTATCTACACAAAATTAAACTCAAATAAAGAAAAATTTAACATATTACCTTTCAGCTACTATCAAGATGAATATATAAAATATATAAAGTATATAAAATTTAAGAACAAATTCTAAATTAATAATCCTGAACGCTAATTACACTGTCTGTTTAGTCTTTAACAAATATAAAAATATGCTACTATATGTTATTTCTAAACGCAATTCTATTCTCTCAATTATAAAGTATTGTACTATGTCAAATAACTTAAGACTATATGTATCAGAACAAATCAAATGGCAAATATTTTATTACATACTCGCAATAACCTGAGTGCTACAAATCCCCTAAAAAATTATAACCAATCAGTTTGCCTTTCATCAAACAATTAGTAAAATATTGGGATGTACATATCTAATATGTATGTAAATAAATTATTAGAGCAAATTCCAAATTTTAAAAAATGATTACATATATTTTGGAGCTGCGCTATTTAAAGTGATTCAATTCTTATTTCTTCTGTTTTTTAAAAAGTCTCTTAAAATCAGGCATTATATTTTGGGCTAAAGAACTCCTAAAGAGATATGTACTTAAATAAATCATTTTTCCTACATTATTGGTGGTTATTATCACAAAATTACATTTAATTTTTGTTTACAAAAAGTAAGATATAATCTCAATCACAGTCCTTTGATTGACATTTCTTTGCACGATAATGATTCAATTTGCGAGAAGGTTTAATTTAATGTCCAGGAAAAGTAACATTTTCCCATAATTGGGCTCAAAAATGCTTCCATATCATTAACCGCAAAGGATTTTCGGAATTTTTCCACATCCGTAAGCATTTATATTTGAAAGGACCATCTGGGGAAGTGAAATTCCTTAGTAAGGGTCTTGCCGTGTGTCTTGCTTCCATCTCTTAGCGACTTCCGCTCTCAAATATTGAAGACGCAGACACCCTCACCAAAAAAGGGGACAAACTGAGTGTAGACATAAGGAAAAGACAGCGCCTTTGACCTTCCATAGAAAGAATTAATATACAAGTCTCCTTGGGTTCTGCCGGTTGTTGAGGGATTTGATTTCTAATCTGTCCACTATGTCGACCTACATATATGAAGATGGTGTACGCACAGGAGTGGAAAAGTATTGCATACAGAGTGTAAATATGGCACTACATGTAATCCTATTATCCGTTCCTCTGATGTCCGAAAGCCTTGGATTAAGGTAGTGAGCCTTTTTCAATTTCTGCTTGTTTATAGCACAGGCCCTCGGTTTATTCGGAATTCGACCCGAACTTGTATTAAATCTTGCCACTCTGTTTACTTGAAACGGAAGTGGCACATGTGCAGCTTTTATCCCAAGTTCCACTTAATTACGTCAATAGCTCCTTCACCGAACCTGAAATGGTCATAAGAAATATGTGACCATATTTTTTTTTGCCTTTTATGTTATTAAATTTAATGGAAATCCTTAATTAAAATCTGGATTATGGCATTTTCGCCATTCGATTTCATTCTATCATATTTCAAATTTTAGGCTTATATATACATTTCATATGTACAATATATATATAATATAATATAATCTTTTCAATTAAAGGTTTGGTACTTGTATTATTATATTACTAGAAATTCCGTATGGACTTTTTCCTAAAACAAAAACCAGCTACTATGTAGAAAGCACAAACTAAAAGGAACTACTTAGAAAAGATGAAAATATAGCCTTCATTGATGAGTACTTTGATAAATCATTTTTTGTTGTTGTCAAACTTTTATGAAAACGAGATTTTCTGTTTGATTTAGGTCGTTGGATATGTATAATATTTACGAAAAGAAGGATTTAAATCTGGAGATTAAAGTTATAAGTAGAGTTCTAGTATAGTATTCCCATATTAAAACAAAAGGATCATTAAAAAAATTGCTGTATTGACTTAAAAATTCATTTTTCTAAATAAATTGCCGCAATCTGCATGTTATTATTGCACTTATTGAACACAAAAAACTTCTTTAAAAACTTTAAAATTCTTATAAAAGTAAAAATATTTTCTAAAAATTGCATTGCTTTTTTTAATAATAAAATTTTAGTACAGGGTAGGGCCTCTTAGTGAAATGGTTACAAAAACGTTACAAACAGAGCGGAAGACCATTAAAGTTTATTGTTGTATGGTCGGAAGACAAAGAAAACAATAATTGTAAAGGAATGGAGAGTAGGGAAACCAGAAATTCAACTTAAAAAGCATTGTTTGTAGTAAAAATAGTAATTCCCGCTTGCAAAAATAAAAAGCGAATGTGGGTTTTTATTTTTGCCAAAAATATGCACATAAATATGTAGATATTAATCCGAGTAAAAATATGTAAGTTTTAAAGTAAGGCTATACAAAGGGCGTACAAGGGCTGTACGTGATCAACTTACACGACAAATACGCCTTACAAAATTTTACTACTTCCTTGATATGGGTGCACATGGGCCGTACAGTGGCCGTTTTACGATAAGAAGAGGGGCGTACAGGGTTCATACAGCGGTTAACAGTTTAGCCACTCCTTTTTTTCAAAGCACTTTACGTACAATATTTAAATGTACCTATTTTATTTTATGATACCATGATAAATTGAGACTTGAAGGCTTCTGTTTAAAGATTGGTTAATTAATTTAAAAGAAACTTGGGTAATTAGGTTTCCAGAGCATATTATATTCAAAAGGCAAACTTTGGTAAGTGTGGATTTAATACCCTGCTCCCATACTTTTAATCATTTCAAGTTTTTCTGTACGGAAATGTATCTACTTTTTTAATTCTATCCAAATCCGATTATACCGAGTTAACAAATCATGCCTCCGGCCTTGAAACTGCAGGTCCTTTCATAAATCAAAGTAGGCACTAATAAAACTCTCGAGTTTGTTCACTTTATTTTCATTACCTCTGTAAAAGTTAAAATTGAAGTGATCATTCAAACAACAGAAACACAATAACAAAGTCGGCTGAACTTTACGTTATTTTCCCCAAAATACCAGAAGAGTTTGCACCTGTTTCTGCGGACTAAAACTTAAGGACCTGGAAGTAATAATATTCGAATGTTAAAGCAAAAAAGTTCAGCTTTATCGCAGTAACTTTTGAATGAATTAAGCACGATGAACGGAAAAGTATCGTTGAATTGCAAGAAAATGCTAAATAATTATGGCAGGAATGCCAGAGTAATTTTCCGTGTGGCTTCAGTATCTTTAAACGTGTCGCAACAGTTTCTAAAATATTCACAGAGGCTGATAAAAACTTTCCTTTTAGGCGCGACATTTGACACATTATATTATCACACAGAAGATTTATCAACATTCTAAGAAAAAAAAAGCGGCGCAAAAGCATGCAAACTTTCTACTGCCAAGTCAAATCTCCTCCGCCAGCCCAATATTTCATAATAAAATATATCAAGCAGAGGATAGCGCACACAAAATCGGGCAAATTTGTATTCGAAGTGGCTGAAAATGGGCGGAAGAGGGTTCACATCAGGGATATCAATCATAACTACACACTCCATTACAAATCGGCTACAGGTTATATATGAACTCATGTGATCGATTCTTCCCTTTTGAGGATATTTTGCCTTAAGTAATTGATTGAGTTCCGTGTTCTATAAGTTGATTGATACGTTTTAAGCTCGTTCCAAACTCTAGCTTCCACCCTATGTTCTATGATCAGAACTTTTAACTTGATTCGGATAAGGAGAAACATTCATTTTATGAGTTGTAACAAAATATATTTTACCTTTGGAAGTTCATCGTAATAGGAATTTATTATCAAATAACTCTAAGTAAACGCATCGATTTAAATACCTCTTCCACATAAATATAAGCAATTTTTTTTCTAGAGCTTTCTCAATCCTTTAACACTTGAGTTTTTCCGCATTATTAATTAAGAGTTTACTAGGCAGGTCGGACTGATCCTACCATTTATATTACTAAAGAAACTAATATTATACCAATCTTTTAAAAAAGATTCAGTTCATCAGCTTCTTGTGATTTTAAGAAGATTTACTTTAATTACACTGGTCTGCAAAAAAAAAAAAAAAAATTGTCCCCTTGAATAATTATGCGCGTTTGTTTTAGATTTGATTATAAATCATCAATATAAAGAATCTAAATATAGTAATGAAAAAAATGTATCACGTGTAGTTTTTTTTTAAACGATATTTTTAATAAAACGGGTTTTTTGCCTAAAAATTATTATCTTTCACTTATTAATTATGAAAATATTTATAAAAAAACATTAGAATTAGTTTTAAAACATTAACATCATTACAATTATTTAAAAACAATCCAATTAATTACATAATAATAGCATTCTACTTGGTAGTTTTCTACCTTTTCATTTTTTCTTCGGAGTTATAGCGAGAACAGTGCTGGCGCATGCGTTGGTGTAAAAGCAACCTTATTTACATATAATAATATCTTTCTTTGTTAAAATGATAAAACGAGTTTTTTATAGTTATAGTGTAGTATATACGAGCTGAATGGAATAAAGTACCGTAAATGCATAAACGTAGCGCAACAAACATGAAATTTTTAGTGATTAAAAAAAAAAAAACATTTAGAAAAATATGTACCTACGTGACAGCACAAAATTTCATATTCATAATACTTTTATTTGAAGGAGGATTTCGTTGCGGACCAGTGTTATTAATTATTTCAATCATTGGTAAAAACACATCTGTTCATTATAAGTATGATCACGTCACTAGTCACTGATTTATTTACAAAAATTAGATATTTCGTTCCTTTGCTTGCTACTTAATTCATAAAGTTTGAGTTAATACTTACATATCGTATTATACGAAACTCCATTCTGAATTTATGAAATAAGAGGAATTTTCTTTTCAATTAATAATATATAAAATTAGAACAAAATTAAACTAAGATTATTCTTATATACTAATGGAATGGAATTTTGTATGTTTATTAGGTTCTTCAAATTTTATTTTTACTAGCAATTATCGAGATCGAGGTAAGTAATTATGTGGTTTAATAAAGATATCAACAAATTTTAAGTAGATGGTTAACTCTTTATATGCTACAAAACAAAAACTTTATATTTGTTATTATATTCACAACTTCGCATTCAATATGTACCTACATATTTATTTGCTCTTATTTTTGCCTCGATTCATTTCCAAAATTATTGAAAGTTAGAAGTATAATCATAAATAATTCTTATATTGACACCTCCGCCTTTTATCTGTCTATACCTTCAGTTTGAATTTGATGAATTGTAACGTAGAATTTCAAAATGTGGCAAATTCACGACAATCGATTGCTGTGTGAGGAATGGAAAAAATAAGAAATGGTATAAATTATTAAAATTGGTTCCACACAGCGTTGAATTCAAGGCAAATGAAGAAAAATTGACTTAAATTTCAAGACGAAAATTCAATATTCCGCTGCAAGGCAAGGCAAAAATGGCGTCTTTATTGCATAGTCCTCATGCATATCTTCTCCAGTAATTCAGTTTCAATTTCGTATTTATTTAAACATTTCTAAATTCTTCACTTTATTGATTTATTGATTTTTATAACTTAATAAATTACCTATTTCGGTTTCAGAAGTAAAGGAAAGTTATTTAACATATGTACTGTACATACATTGAAATGTTTTGAAAAATGTGCTGATATGTGCCGATATGTGCCGATCTGAGAGGTAGGAAGACAAAGCTGAAAAAAACTTCGTGGTGGCTTGCAAATTATAGCTCCTCTATGAAATTGGCTTTTATTCACGTTTCTCCTTCCTCTTTCGAATTTACTAGACTTTATACCGTCATTTCAAACAATAGAATATACTGCTTATATAAAACTATTCATTATTTCGCCATTTTAACGAACAAGTTTGTAAACATACTTTCGAATATATATAATTTAACAAGATGCAAAAATATAATTTTGAAAAAAACCCATAATTGAAAGTGGTGAAATGAATTAATTTTCAAGTCCACACAAAATTTAGTAAATAAAATACGGGAAAACTCCCTTTCCCGATGACTGAAAATATCTTAGGTAATACGAAAGCATTGTAAATTTAAATAATGCAACTCATGCACGAAGTTATGGAAAACCAAAAATTTAACCCAAATACCATTCTAAATTTCCGGTTATTCATGGCGCACCAGATGTACATAATTTTACCTTATTATATAATACAATTTTCAATTGCAACTTGTGTTTTCTCGCAATTGTTCAACAAAAGATTTTCATTTCGATTGCCATCAGCAATATATTTATAGGCGAGACAGGCAAAATAAGAGCAATACCAAAGGAGCTGCGCAATATAATTTTAGACTACGTCGGCATCCGTGGCTGAAATTTAGAATAAATTCGGCAATTAGGGTATCATTAACTCTTCATTAGAAGCGCCATTCTTGTTGACAAAAGTATTTTTTCGTCCTAGAGCGGCTTAATTAAGCTGGGTAGACCTATAACTTATCCCAAAACGGAAGGTTGGGTGGAGCCCAAAATAAGAAAATCGGAAAAAACGGAACACGGAACACGGAAATTTAAGCAGTTAGTTACCCATTTAGGTCGTCCGAAATTACGATCAAACCTGGTCTCTTGAATCACAAAGTTTGCCAGGAATAATTGTTGGAAAATTTTACGGAATTGAAACTGTTCGTGAACATTTTGAAGAAAAGTCAAAAGAAATAGATTCTTTTAACATGGTGTGCGATATTGGAATAAAATTAAATGAGTAGGTAACAAATTAAATTTTAAATACTGATCCTCCCTGCCACTCGTTAAAACCTCAGTTCTTAACGTAGTGTGTGTGTGATTTATACAACCTTTATAGTAGGTAATATTTGCCTTAATAACGTGCAATCAAAAAATTTATTTTGATGTATTTTTAAAAATAATAAATTTCACAAGATATCTTTTTGTGTTGGAAAGGTATACTGGGTGTAAAAAATGTTCCAAGATGGTCGAATATCTTGCGAAAAGCAATACAAATACTTTTCGAAAAGCTATCCAATGATACTAAACTCGACCTCCACCCATGGGCGTGAGGTGCACCATTTTCATGGTATTACCTTTTTGGATTCATTCTTTAGCTTATATAAATGAATAAAGAAACTAAAATGTATTCTATTTTCTTATGACTTAGAAAAAGCGTAAATTTGTATTATACATTGCTTAAAAACCGTTGAACAGGACAATTTAAAAGAAAAATCTACTACATTTATTTAGTAATCACTTATCTCTAAAACTCAACAAAATACTTTTCTTTATAGTCATCGATTCAATGATTCAATTTGTCTTCATCCTCAAATCGCTTCTAAGAGTATCATTTCACCGATTTTTTTTTGGGTTAGTTCTTTCTGTTGAAAATCAAATACCTTTTTTTTCGCCAAAGGACACATTTTTAAACAGATGCCTATCCATTCGAATCGTATCAGACAGTGCTATCCACCTAGGATATCTGGTCCTTAATTTTCACGAGAGCTCCTTTCCCACATGAGTTCTGATACTGTCAATGAGGTGAAAACCAGAGCAGAACTAAATTGACATGAGCATTAAATCTGACGCTTTCCCTCAGATAGGTTTGGCAGCAAGAGTAATGGAAAATTTAACCCAGCTATTTTGTTTTCATTTAAGATTGATTAAGGTGGTCCAAATTTAACAGCGTGAATTGGCTTTAATTGCATTTACCTACCATCGATCTACTTCAAAATTTATGCAAAAGGTGGAAAATTATCTATGCAGCTGCGTAGTTAATTTCTTTCTTTAGTTAAGTACCTATTTAATTTGCTTTATATGTACAAACTTCAAAAATATAAAAAAATAATTAAAGGAAAACTATTTAAATTAATACCGAATAAATATAATATAAATAACAAGAGATATGTTTATTGAGTTACGTAAATATATACTTTAGCTTTATATTTTTCTTTGCTTCCATTTGTTGAAACCAAGTAAACTTATAGCTATGTGAAAGCTAAATGTAACGCCACATTAAATAACAATAATAAATCAATCAGTAACATTGCCTGATTCATCCCCTTGCCAATTACTATTAATCTCGATATGAACTCTGAATTGAACTGATCTTTAAACGACTGTCATTCATCCTTCCCTCGAACAACTTGCATTCAGCTCAAATGCATTATGCTACGTCGTGAATGGATGACGTGTGAATCCTCTCCGACATCAGAATTTGAACAGTTTCTCTTTATTTTAACTTACCTGCAATGACAGCTTGCTGACAAAAACATGTGAATTTTTTGTCATGTCGCTAAAAATTCAATACATATATAGAAAACAAAATCAACATGCAAAATGTTAACTTCAGAAAAGTATCAAGTTTTTTCGAGACAAGTTCATGGCCAGTTCCTCTATACGAAATACTATAAAAATGATATGGTTACTTATTGCAGGGAAGAAAAATCGTTTTTCATCACTCGCAGAATACTAAGTTTAAACATTTAATTGAATTGGTCTTGAAAATCGAGTTAGTAATATATGTATATATTAGGTAAACTCAGAAAAGAAATAAAACGTTTAATTGAAAAGACACAATACTGAAGTGTTATAGTTTTTATTTTAATTCTGAATATCATGCACAATAAATATGTACAAATAGAGAACGAATATAACTGAGGAGCTAACGAACAAAACTAATCACACTTTTGGTCAAAAAAACATTTTTTTTTTATATCCGGCTGTACATGGACTCGTGCATCTAATTTTGTATTCGTTTTCAATTAAAACATCCTGAAAGTGTGACAAAATGGAATCAGAATTACGTAATTTCGATCAAAACGGTATAAGTTTTAACATAGTTCGAATAAGCGAGCCTGTTTTAGTTCAAAATGGAATAATTTTCATATAAATCTATAAGATGTCGTTTCATTTTTGAATTTTTGTACTTTTATAGTAATACTGTTTTTAAAAAGGCAACAATCGACCCTCTTTTCTTTTTATGACAATTTGAATTTCTTCAGTTCAGGAAGATATAACTCTTTAAATACAATCAAGTGGCAATCAAAACGTAACAATTGAACCCAGTCGCAAACAAAACGAAATAATTTAATTTTTTTAATTCTAATATCTTCCGTTTTATTAGAGATAGAAGTATGGATTTAACATATAGGTATCAAATAGTCACAAACACTATATGGAGAGAAAAAAACTACGTCATTCCGGTTTTTACTCCTAATGTGATATTTAATTTTGTGTAATTAGATTGTTTTGTTCGCCGGCTCCACAACTATTAATAGTTTTGTCTGTTGGTGAATAGTTTATATGTATTAATAACAATATAATTGATACATTGTCCATCAAAAGCGTTATAAAAGAACATAATTACAAATAAAATTTGTGTACCTAATGTAAATTCAGTTGCTAAGTTACTTGAGATTCTTTATATACCTATATATTTTTCAATTTATTTTTTCACGATAAACTAAATAAACTAAATTTCATCGAAATATCCACAAAAATGCAATCGTACAATGTAATTGAAGGAATTATTACATTTTTGGATTTATATTAAATTCCAATTTCCGTGAGCATGCAAATCTATTTTATAAAGTAGCCAATTACGTCACTATCCCAATTAGCCCCGTGTAACCGATGGTTTGCGAATTGCCAAATGGAAATTTCCGCTTGTATATTTCCCACCAAAAAGTTCTGTCAATAGCACTAATAAATACATCAGTGTATTTCTGTTGGATGTTTGGTCATAGAAAGTATAGCCATAGAATTAATTAATCAAATCATGAAGTTTATTTCGAACCACACACTCATAGTACTGCTTGGGGTCATTCAAAACATTTTGCTAAAGTGATTTTACCTTTGTTTTATTTCGCAAAACTAGGCTCAATTCTGCCAAGAGAGCCCTTAAAATTAAAAATATGGTTCAAAACTTTTAGGTTTCTTTAATATAACTATATTTTGGATGGTTTAAGGACATCTTTTCGTGAATTGCAAACCCCTTTAAAATAGGGCCGCTTACGGTTTACCTATGTATATGGAAATTCACAGATACGTTTGACTTCGAATAAATCAGGAACGCTTTGAGTGGTTCGGATGAGGGTTAGGGAACCGTTTACAGATTTGATTTTAATATCATGAATGAAACTTTTTAGAGATTTTCACGCATTAAAACGAGGTTCTCCATTACGGGCTGATAGCGCCCTCTTCTTAGAGATCTTAACGCTTCGTAGCTCCGGCAGCTTCAAACCCTTAATGCCTTGCTAGCCTCATAAATTATTCAAACCCATCTGTTTGCTATTTAAAAGGGTTGGAAAAATTCTCGCCCTTGATCGCAGCATGCGCTCGGCCGTTGTCTGGAGCGAATATTTTATGCAGAAATAAATATCCTGTTAAATTTTATTTAAATGTGATTGGGATAACAAATTTTTGTTGGAAGTGGCCAGATGTGTCCGAGTCAATCCGGCGAGGCGTAGCGGCCGACCCGAAATTAATGTGGGCATATTTTTCGCTTCCTCCAGCATACAATATTATGAGATCCGTTCGAGATTGATGGACCACCCATACGCACTTGGAAAAATGGCTGGCAAAATTTGATGGATCTCTTCATCAAATTTTCCCGTCAGCCCGGACGGATTCAAATCAAACTACAGACACCTTTTTTGGTTTCATTCAAACTGCGGGTGTTCCGAGGAATTTAACTTTGGCCTTCCCGACGTAAATTTAATTTATTTTAGAAACTCCTGCCGAACGAGTGACGTACATCAGCCGGAAACTAAATTGTATGAACAGTGCGCTTTCTGGCACGTTAGGCGGAATATTTTAAAGCCATATCATATATTGCACGTAGTCTGCACGAATCGGATTTTCCTGAGGCTTTATATTGTTGGAAATAGTTACCTTAACCTCCATCAATGAGTAAAACGTACACGTCGAATCCACTTTGTGGAGGTACTCACTCTGCGTAAGGGCTTTTGCCGCTTTTAAATCTTACTCACACAGGAATCATTAGTGTTTCTGAATTTTGGTATCGGGGTTGCACCTTCAACCCAAATAAATGTAAAATTGTCGTTAAACTTAAAAGCATCTGAGAGTAAATATTAGAATTATAATTGCCAAATTATATTTTTTAAAGATATTTAATTGTCTGTTTTAAAAAACAAGAACAATAATTTTTCATCTTAGCTTTTACTTGAACTTTGAGGGCAGAGAGCTTTGATAAATATGTATAGTGCAAGTAAAAGGGCCTGTATTTTTGAAAATTTCACGAAAATTGTACGCTTTTTCATACTTTTAGTTAAAAAATCAAACTGATATTTCACTACAAAAGCCTATCATCGTATTAAAGAACTTTCATAAAAAAAACCTTAATCGCATAATCACATAGGAAAAAAATTGTGAAAACGAGATATTAAAAAATTAATGTGAAAGTATAATATACAGAACAAACTAAAAATATTTTGTTATTTGGAACAATTGTTGTTATTGCTGCTTCTTCAGAGGTAAAGCAGGTATAGTTTTGAGTTTTTTTTTTAAATAAAATAATACAAATGTGTAGAAATTTAATTAAATTAAGCAAACAAATACAAGAAAAGTGGTTTATAACATAATTCGAGTTATGTTACTGACCGATTTCAGGAACTTAGTCAGCAGAAAACTGCATTTAGGTACCTACTTAAAAATAATACATATATACATATGTATAGTTTCAAAAAACTAAAAAAAACATATACTTTTATTAGTGACGCACTAAAAAGCAAAAAAGGCGCATCCACCTTATTAGGTTTAGAATACACATAGCTTATCGTAATCTACTCGTCAAACCCTTTTATTTGATACCCATATCAAGGAGGTTGTGAAGGAAAATGCAATTCGCCGTCTTAGACGCGTCCGCCATATTGAATTTAGAAACATATTAGATATGCTTTGTTGTATTGTTATCAGAATTGAATATATTTGAATATACCTTTCAATGTTACGAAGTTACAGATCAAACTAATGTAATAAAAAGCAAGCAAAAAATAAACAAAACAAAATTCACTGATTATAATTGCAAAGATATTTATTCTTTGGAAGAAAATCGCACAAAACGTGAAATGCTTTAGATTTAGAAAATGAGATATTTTATAAAAAAGGTCTGTGTCATCAAGTAGGTACTATCCACTCAAAAGATTCGCTTCTACTTGATTTAAAAAACAAAAATATTTTGAAGAAATATCAAAAACTGTTTAACGTTTTTCGACTGAATAACTATTTAAAATTGAAATGTCAATGTAATTTTACATCTGAAAATATATAAATTAAAATTTCTTCTTTTAAATTCAGAATTGCACTAATGCTTCAATTTCCACACACTGTCGTTCATAATGAAGGAAGTTACAAATGGTTTATTACTATTTAAATTTGAAGACGCATTATAAAATCACATTGAAAGTTTAATTTTACATTTTTAAGGGAATTCTTTTACACACCAAATAACTTCATAATTAACTAAACGAATTCCGCATAAAATTATTATTTTACATCGATCACTTAATTGAATTGCACTTTGAAAAATTGTTTTTAATTGAAATTAAATTTTGAATTTTACGTGCAATTTTGTCATTATTAGTGTTGACAATCAAATTGTCAAATTATTGTGAACATTTTTACTTTGGGCATTATAAGGACAAATAGTTCTTAGTAACGCCCACTCTCTAGTGGGACAGTTGAACGAACAATTATAAACTAAGTACATTTTCTATTTAAGCAAAACAAATGACTTTATTTTTGACATTTATGTTTAATATACATACATTAAAGAATGGTAACAGAATTTCTTTTCTATTCGTAATTTTACTATCTCTATCAACTGTGAAGCTAAGATCATTCAAATCTTAAAAAGTACCACCAAATTTTATTCGTTTTGGTGCATTTGTTATTATATTAACCTTTTCAGGGTTCAGGGTTATTGGAACATACATATATGTACATATGTGCGCGTTTAGTTTTTTCGAAATTAATAATATTCTAATTAGAATTAAATTAAAACCTATTAAAGAACTATTTACTAGAACTAGATTATATTTCAACAATAAAACCAAACAAATTTTAATAGCACTTTATTTTACTTGAAATTAAGTGCTTCAAAATATTTCAAAGTTGCCTCTGATTATCGCAAGGCTTTTTTTTTTAGTTTATTGAAAAAATATCGTGAATCTTTGATAAATAAATTATCCAATGTATAAAATTTGATCAGTTTTAATGATTGCTTTATTTTAAAAATAAAATTTGTAAAATGATGTTTTTAGTTTTTTACTAATAGAACTCTACTGCGAAAAATGTTAACTCAGTTTCGTTTTGTAGACTAATTGTTAAACATAAATAAAACATGAAACCACTTTTTCCACCTTTAAGAAATTTGTTCCTGAAGAGTTTAAAAGAATGTATGGAATTATTATAAATATTTTTATATTTATATGTATACAAAACTTTAATCAATTAGGTAACAATTACACAAATTTATTTTTCAAACATATATGTAACTATTTGATAGAATTGAAATTAACGAACATCTCACAAAAATGGAAATAAAATTAAAATAACATTAAAAATTACGTTTTGGGAGATATTTTTAGAAAACTTAATTTAGTATCTATCTATTTATATATAATATATTACGGTTTTAAACTGAAAAAGTGTGATTCATAAACTCATAGTCAATTCAATATTTTTAATAAGGTTCGAGTAAAAATTAAATGGGTGTTATTACGACAATGTAGCCGACTATTGGTGAAAGAATTAAAGGAAGAATAATATTTATTAATACACATTTTATAGTGAAACAGTCAAAGTACAAAACATAACAAAAATTATATATGTGTGTATATTCTTGCAAAATAAATAAAAATACTTATACGCCCTGCAGAAGGTCGTTTACAAAACATGGCCTGCCATGCCCTTTCGCAAACTTTTTATGTCCGAAGTTAGTGAAAAGTTTACGCCAAAACGAAACTAGATGGGCAAACATTAGACTCTTTTAAATACTGAAGCATAACGCATCCTTGTGGCATTTCCAAATCCGTTTAATGGGAAATTTAAAAGACGGTCATTGTTGTTAGGGCTCAGGGTCACGTACCTATAGATTACAAAATATGGAGGTAAACTAAATTATAAAAGGTGTGCTACTATAAAACAGCTTAAACCAAGCGTCTGGTTAAAGGGCAGTAAACAAAATAAACAGAAAACATTTTCATTACACTCCTAACCAAGATTAACTCTTCCTTGACGCAATAGATTTTGCTTGGGCTGAGTCTTAGCAGGAGTTTGCCAAACATTGTTTATAAGCAAAAAAAAAAAATTAAAACTATCTGATTTTTTGGATGAAAACCATGCTTCAACTTCAAGAAAAAGTTATAAATCAATATATCCACATCGCGTTCGCATGCAGACCCTTAGTTTCAATGTTCGATATTAATATCATCCCAAATAGTAAAATGTACATAGTTAGTTTGGAAAATGATTTTTGTTGTTCAAGTGGCATTCACCCAATCTAAACTCCTCTAAAATTTTGCTTGTTTTAGTTGACGAGGTAAACTTAATTTATTAGTGGCATCTTCCTTTAAAATTGGAATTTTAACAACGCCTTTCATTTAGTGCAATTCCATGCAGAGTTATATTCATTCGAAACACGAAGCTTTCATCGCAGCGGTAATAAATTCAAGACAATGCGCTCCGATGAACGTTAGAATTTTACTGCACGACTGCCATTTTCACTTGTAATCTTTTGTTAACTTTGGCTCGAGAGCTCCGTCTTAAAGGCAAAATTTCACCAGCGGCAATTCTTGGTAGCGAGATGTAAAACTAAGGTAGCATCGCACTTAGACAAACAAATGCAAATTGTTTCGTGCAAATTCAAATTCTGAGTGCGCTCTTCGTCCGATGGCGCGCATTGTTAGTAGCAATATCATTTATGGTAATTCGGCACGGTGTCAGAAAAGATGATCTTTGGGGTTGGAGCTGTGTTAATATTTTGAGATGTTTATTTTAATTATTTGTTAGGGCTTCAATAGGAAACTGATGAAACACCAAGATAGAACAAATTTATGAACATCTGAATGAAAATAAGGTGCTATCATTAGCTCGAAGCGAACTTTACCTATGTATTTTTGTGTTTTGAGCATGACAACGTGAGGGCTGCTTTCGACGGTCTAGCCGAAATTGTTCAATTTGCAGGAAGAACAGGAGCCAATTTCGTAATCGAATAGAACACTTGTGGAAACCATAATACAACTGAACTTAATTAAAACTTTTATCTAGTCTCGGCGCATATAGAACATGAATTCAATTATAGGCCGAACAACTATTGCATACGCAATCAACTTGAAAAGCAAAAAGTGGGGAGAAAACTGCAGACACTCTGCATAATCAAATCACTTCTCGGCACGGGCTTTTCTCGCTTTTGCGTGGGAGAGGCGGGCGGATTAAAAAGAGGGGAATCAATTTAACATAAGCCACTAATGACATCAGACCTAAATCAACCATCACAATAGCGAATTTCTTTGAGCCTCACTATGCCTCTCCGCACCGCAAGTTGGGCCACACTCGACCGAGATGGAGCCGGTGTTGGTTAATGTACGGATTAGGCAAAATTAGAAAATGGGAACTATTTCATTGAGCTCTTGTTACCTGCCTTTTGGGATGAAGGCAATGGCTGGATCCATCAGGCTTTGTACGGATTGATATATGTTTCCGTTTGCTTTGTTTCGGTTTAATTCTGATTCCAATTAATACAAGGGTAGCCTTCACTAATATTACGCATAATGATCAGTCCTACGAAGGTATTTATAGCGCTGGATTATGTTGCTCAAAGGAGTAAGGTTCTTTCAAACTAATTTTTAATATGTATCCATTCAACCTAATCTTTTTAGGATTAATCGACTTAACTACTAATTCGCTTGCAATTGTTTAAAATCTAAAATTCTAATATAAAGCAAACAAATGATTATTACATGCTTTTCTTTAACGTACAACGGTTTCAGCGTGTCCTCAAATCTTGCAAGCTTAATTTAATTCCTTTCCCGATGTTATACAATGATAAAATTTCGTTAACGACATACGTAAGTCGGGCGACAATATTCCATTGTTAATTTCATACATTTCTATAAAAGCATATTTTTAAATAAAAAAACAAATGTTTGTGTTCAATTTACACTTACTTAAAGAAGATAATTGAATTGGAAAATTTTTTATAAAATTTTATATAATTGCTACTGTCCGTGTATTGTCAAATCTTCCGAGTTGATTTTGACCCACTTCCCAATGTTTAATTGTGAGCTGAAATTATGTATACATATATATTATGTAAATCCGATAACATTAATATTATGCATTATTATGGTACCAATGAAGAAGATGATCGAACTTGTTCTAACTAAATTAAATTACCTAAAAACTTGTTTGAAAATAAATTGTTTTTACTTTAATATCTTGTTTTAAAATATAATAATATGTTTCTCAAAAATGTATCCTTAACATTTCGCAATGCTAAGAAAAATTATTCGAGAGTTTAGTGGTGTTTAGCGCGGTTATATAATTGTGAATTAATATAAATTATTTTAAAAATTTTTGAAACATTCGCAGTCAACTAGTTACATTTGTGACGTATGTATAAAAAAAGATTTGTTGCCGATATCCTGTATGAATAAAGTAATTTTAAAGATATTGCATATTTGTGCTTAATACTTCTCAACAAGTAAAAACACTTCATAATAACAATTTTTATTGTTGCTTGAAAGATGATTAAATACCTAAAACGTAAGTTTTATCCCACCAAAAACATTCTGTAAAAAACTAGCCAAGTCTCGCTGGAGCTGCTTGTTTATCTCTAAAAAGTAATGAAATCTAGACAAAGTCGTGCCAAGTCTAAGGTTCCTTACTGCGATTTCTTTATTATTATAGTTAATGTTGTGTGACTTGGCCGTTGAAGGGTACACAAGGGTACAAAACCAGGTGCTCCATGACACCATTGCACCAATCTGTCGCCAGAACCGCTACCCATTGACGATGGAAAATTGCCACTTGGAAAACGTTGATTCAATAACCAGTCAATTGTAGGCTTGATAAAGCTGCGTATTAATACTTATGTATAGGCGAGCCTGAAACAAACAGTATAAAAAATTATTTCCAGTACAGGCGGACTTCTAATCATTGATAGATGGTTTTGTACCCTTGTGTACCCTTCAACGGCCAAGTCACACAACATTAACTATAATAATAAAGAAATCGCAGTAAGGAACCTTAGACTTGGCACGACTTTGTCTAGATTTCATTACTTTTTAGAGATAAACAAGCAGCTCCAGCGAGACTTGGCTAGTTTTTTACAGAATGTTTTTGGTGGGATTTCACTTCTTTTTGTAGAAACGTTTTGACACATTTTTTTTCTTTTTAGGAGTAGTTTTTTTATCATTACAAATCTTTCTTTTCTTTTTTTCCGGTTCTGATTCTTGTACAGTAGCAACAGTTCTTCGTATTGCCCATTCGCGTTCATTATTTATTCTTTTAGACGGTTTAGACGGTTTAATTTCTGAAAGATCGGCGCGGTATTTACGCCTAAGCCGGTTGTATTCGGTGATCGCTGAAGCTTGAGCTTTTATACTCTTGAAGTCAACATTTATGAGGTGCACCCCATGAAGATTGGTTACTCGTGAAAGCGCCACGTAGGCTTGGCCACAAGAGAATATGGAGGTGCCAATGTCCATGAGGATCTTCGATTATCGTAGTTTTTATAGTTTTCCCTTTATGTGGCCATTAAACCCTAACTCTGTACCAAATTTCAGCTCTCTGAGTTTATGGGAAGTACTAGTTCTATTCTGATGATCATGAGTGAGTGAGTGCCATAAATGCGAAACTTTGCTTTCGCTTAACTTCGGAACTAAATGACCTACAGACTTGAAATTTTGGATTTTAAGTATGTGATTATAGCTTACTGGATGACGAAAATTTCTACGTTCTGGTCTTATCCAGAGGTTCTCAAATAGGGGCCTGAAAATGCGGCGAAATGGTTCCAGTAAAGGATGGTACGGCAGTGTTTGCTTCGCGCTCGACTTGGCGGGGGCACTGCCGTGCCCCCGATAAGAAGGAAAAACTCTAAAAGATCGTTTTCGTATTTCCGTGAAGACTCCTTAGTGTAGGTATATTTCCATACCCAGTAATAAATTCACTGTTTATTTTCCGGGTTCCCATATTTTATTGGTATGAAATAGTCAATTTATTGAAAAAAGAAGATTCAACAGAATATTTCATAAAGTTTTAAAGTTGTTTGTACATCTAAAAGGTCTACTAAACAGCAACAAAAAATGTTGTAGGACCTTTTAATTTTAACCCTTCAGTTATGAGTTACTGCTTTTAAAATCGTTATCCTGGTGCTTCACCTCTCTAGTTTCTAAACTAACGATGCCTTGAGAATCAGCAAATTGTGAAGGTTAAATCCCTTCTAAAACTTCCATATATATAGATTCCTATGTAGAAGTCAATGTAAAAATCTATTGGAATCAATAGGTTTCCTATTTCCTCATTTCATGCCTCAACATTACATAGCTCTTAATGCGTATTATAAAAAGTTAAGATAATGCTAGTGAGAACGGCTACGGTACTCTATCATACACATATGTACGTGCTCATGTGTTTTTAATTAATAATTATTTATAAATGGACAAAATAGAGGTTTTGGTATTATTTAATGCTATTGTTCTCAGAAATATCCCCTTTAGTGGAAAACAAAATTTTAAATATATTTTACCTCTTGATACCTACTTTAAACATTAGGTAAGTAGGTATTGGGTCGCATGAGCCAGACGCTCTGACGTCACTGGCGCCAGGGGCGTGGCAGGGGCGGGGCTAAGGCGTGGCAGGGGCGTGGCAGGGCGGGGTCATTAGCTAATTAATGGGTCATTAATTAAATTCAGGGGCGGGGCTAAGGCGTGGCAGGGCGGGGTCATTAGCTAATTAATTAGTCATTAATTAAATTGATTGACAGCTATTATGCAAAATGATTGGATGATTAGTGACACTTAACACCTGTTTAATTAACATGTACTTAACATCTGTTTAATTGATATATGATTTATGGGCGGCGCATGGCGCGAAGCTGCTGGCGCATCTGTTCATGGAAAAAGTGGCTGCGGCTTTGGCGGGGGCTGCGGCTGGGGGCTGGGGCGAGAGCTGAGACTTAGGCTGTGATCGGAAGCTTTGCGGACAAGACTGTTGCAGTTGAATCTTAGAGAAGCAGCAGCTCAAGGACAACAAGTTATGGGTAGACGTTGATGCAAGCTGGGGTCTAAGGTTGGCAATTGCATCTTAGCTTCGTTCTAGTTCTTAGAACAAGGTCGAGCGGCTGCTGCTTAGCAACGGGTTTTTGCAAAGTTAACTCGTTTTGTCTGCTAGGGTCACCGCTATTAGTTTCAGATGCGTTGAGCTGCATTTTGGAAAATGTAAACAAAGATTCGAAGCAATAAACATGTTCAATAGAACCTGTTTTATCTAACGTCAAGTTTAAGATTATTGCTAACATATGGTGAATGCCCGCAGATGCAGTAATTTGCATCTTGGAGAATGTGAAGTAGTTTGATAAAAGCTTTAACTTGTCTTTGGTATAACTAATGAGTTTAATTACTGAGAAATATGCTGTGGTTTATGAAGGTAAATAATAAAAACATTTAAACTGGATCAGTTCTCGTTTTAAATTTGATCAAGTTAAGCGAATTCCAGTTGTAATTGATTAGATACATATGACGTCCGAGTAATTTCTGATAGTATTGCATGGTGCAGGTGCAGTGAGTTGTACCTTGAAGAATGTAAACGAAGTTTAATAAAAACATTTAACACATTTTTAATTGACCTGCCGTGGAATGCTAAGCTCTGTTTGAAGTAGATGTATAGAATTATGGTGATACTCAAGAGGGGTAGTTTCTATTTAAGAGTGCTGCATGGTTAGCGTATATTAATTCTGTGTCTAGCCATACACGTTAGCAAACAAAATGTCGCGTTTTACAATTGTTAAAGATATCGTAACTAGGGTCAAGCGGTTTAATGTGTACGGACATAAAGTTGAATTTAAAATTAACTCTACTCCAGAAAATGTAGATGTTGTAAGTTGGTTTCGTAGTGCGATCAAAGATATTGTGGAATTTGTGTTAAAAGATCTTCAACCTGCTGATAAAGTTGGATTAACGTTTTGCGGGAAGAATTTTGAAGAGAGAGGTCCTGGCTGGATGAGTTTTAGAAATGCCTCTGATTTAACAATGGATGATGTATGGGAAATTATATCTAAAATTTTCCAAAGCAACTCAGAAGGTATGTATATAATTTAAATGTTGACATACGCTCGATAACTATAGTAACTCAAAGACAAAATCAAACCTACATATCGTAACAAGCTAAAATATGTAAAATATATAAACATTTAGTTATGTTAAATTTTTATTAACCAGTTTGATAATGCGTGTTAGTATTTTCTAATTGTACCTTAACTAAGTGGTCTTTGAGCTTACACGTAAGACATGTTATAAACGTTAAAAGTTTAAATTATTCATTGTTTTGATCTTAGGAATAAATACAGACCTGTTTTGCTTAAGTGTCACTTCTGTGAGGTTACCGGAAGGTCAGGGGCGGAAAAATAAATATAATACATTTGTCGAAGAATGTGGTATGCGTCGAGGGATTGTCACCATAAAAAATAAAGACGGATTATGTTTACCACGCGCTTTAGTCGTGGCAATATCCTATGTTGAAAAAGATCCGGAATTTAGCGATGTTCGAAAAGATCGAGCAAAAGTTCAGACAGTAAGAGCTGTAGAATTAAACACTAAATCAAATGTTGTTATACCAGCTGGGGGTGCCGGTATTCCGGAGTTACATAAATTCCAAGAGTTTTTAAAAGACTATAAGATAGTGGTTTACCAATATGGAGCTAAAGGCAGAGACGTGATTTTTGAAGGTGTTAGTAGCGGTAAAAAGTTAAACTTGTTATACCATGAGGGTCATTATAATGTGATTACATCGCTGACAGCTGCCTTCTATTGTGTTTATTATTGTGAAGATTGCCATGTTCCCTATAATTCCAAAAATCATCACAGATGCATGGGAACATGCATTTGTTGTCAACAATCACCAGCATGTACAAAAAATGATAAAAATGTTTTTTGCAAAGATTGCAACCGAAGATTTAGAGGCCAGCAGTGCTATGACAACCACAAAGCTTCAGGATCACTTAACAAGAAAAATGTTTGCGAAGAAGTAAAAAATTGTAAAGATTGTTTAAAAACCTATAAGGCGGACAAAATTCATGTGTGTGGAGAATACTTTTGTAGAATCTGTGACAAACATGTTCCAGAAAATCATTTATGCTACATTCAACCAGACAAAAGAAGTCCTAAATTAAATAATGTTTTATACATATTTTATGACTTGGAAACCCGTCAAAATAAAATGATTGGAAAAAAAACTATTGAAAAAAATGTAATTGGCGAAATTAATCAGCATGAGGTTAACCTATGTGTGTTTCAACAAAGGTGTGATCAATGTCTTGATGACAAAACCTTAGAAGTATGTAAAAAATGCGGTATAAGAAATCATGTTTTAAAACATGAGCCTGTTAAACTATTTTTAGAATTTATACTCAACCAAAGAAAACTTTTTAAAAATGTGGTTGTAATTGCACATAATGGACAAGGATTTGATCACCAATTTATGTTAAATTATGTATTACAAAATACAAGCCTAAAACCCAAACTAATTATGCGTGGAACGAAGATTATTCTGATGCTGCTGGACAACGTAAAATTTATAGACTCGTTAAATTACTTCCCTATGGCACTGTCAAAATTACCAAAAGCATTTGATCTTCCACCTGTATTTAAAAAAGGTTATTTTCCTTATCTTTTTAATACAATAGAAAATGAAAACTATATTGGAACATTACCATTAGTTGAATATTACGCCCCTGATGCTATGAAAAATGACGAGCGTGACATCTTTTTAAAATGGTATGAAAATCATAAAAATGATGAATTTATTATGCAGCGTGATCTAATTGAATACTGTATAAGTGATGTCCAAATACTGGTAGAAGCGTGTTTGAAATTTAGAAAATTATTTCTGGATCAATGCAATGTTGAACCATTTTTGGAGGCAACAACAATTGCATCAGCATGCAATCTAGTTTATCGGCGAAATTTGCTAACATCGGATACTATTGGAATAATACCTAAAAATGGTTATAGATTTGCGGATAAACAGTCAAAAGAGGCTATACAGTGGCTCATATGGGAGGAGGACCAACGCAAAATTAGTATTCAACATGCTGCTAAGGAAAGAGAGGCAATAGTTGCAGGCGTCAAAGTTGATGGCTATTGTAAAGAAACCAGACAAGTATTTGAGTTCCAGGGGTGTTATTATCATGGTCACCCGTTATGTCAACAATATAATCGCAATAAATTTTTACATGATGATAAAAACGACACTTTGAATTTAAGATATGAAAGAACTATTGCAAAAGTAGAACGCCTGCGTTCATTAGGCTACGAAGTAATTGAAATGTGGGCTTGCAAATTTTCTCAACAAATGAAGGAAAATAGCCACATGAAATATTTGCAAAATCATCCATTAGTTAACGCTGCACCTTTAAATCCTCGTGACGCTTTTTATGGTGGTCGGACTGAAAATACCTTCAATTATTACGCCATTAAACAAGGGGAAGAAACAATTAAATACATTGATGTATGCTCCTTGTACCCTTATGTATGTAAGTATGGAAAATTTCCCATTAAACATCCAAAGATATGCATCGGAAATGATCATTGCTCCACCCTGGACCTGACAAAAATAAACGGGCTTGTCAAATGCAAAATTTTACCACCAGAACAACTGCTGCATCCTGTTTTACCAATTAAACAGAATGATAAACTAATGTTTTCATTATGTCGTACATGCAGTGAGAGCAAAAATCAGGAAGAACTTTGTACCCATTCAGATGAAGAAAGAGCCCTACTGGGGACTTGGGTTATTGATGAAGTAACAAAATCAATTGAGAAAGGCTATAAAATTTTAAATATATACGAAATTTGGAGTTATGATATAATGCAATACAACGAACAAAAAAATGCAGATGGGCTTTTTACGAAAATGATGAATAAATTTATTAAAATGAAACAGCAAGCCTCAGGATGGCCTAGCAAGTGCAAAACACCTGAAGAAAAGGAAAAATATATAGAGGATTTTCATAAAAATGAAAAAGTTAAATTAGAATTTGACAAAATTTCCAACAACCCCGGTTTAAGATCGTTTGCAAAACTCATGTTAAATTCATTTTGGGGTAAATTTGGACAACGTGAAAATCTGCAGCAAACATCCATCGTAAACAATCCAGCGGAGTTATATCAACTATTAACAAATCCCTCAATAGATGTGTGCCATCTTGTTCCAGTTAATGAGAACAATGTCATAGTTAGCTGGCAGCACAAAGAAGAAGCTGCTAATTCTTTACCTACTGTTAATGTTTGTATTGCATCATACACAACTACACAGGCACGACTTAAATTATACAGCTATTTAGAGCAACTTGGCGATCGTGTGTTATATTGCGATACGGATTCGGTAATATATGTAAGTCGAAAAAGAGAGTACGAACCGACAACAGGCGAATTTATAGGTGATATGACCGACGAACTTGAATGTTATGGTCCTGATAGTTACATAACAGAATTTGTTAGCGGTGGTCCAAAGAATTACGCTTACAAAGTTTATTGCACAAAAGACAAAACAGAAAAAGTTGTATGTAAGGTTAAAGGAATTTGTCTAAACTACACAGCTTCTGAATTGATAAATTTTGATACAATTAAAAACATGGTTTTAAATCCTGATCAGCATGAGGATATCCAAATACTTTGTCGCAATATTCGTCGCACTTCAGATCACCAAATACTTACTGTCCCCGAAATTAAGAGGTATCGTCCTAAAGCAGAGAAACGGCGGTATTTACAAAATTATGGTTCTGTCCCCTACGGGTTTAAAAGAAAACGCAGCGACTCAGAAGTCAAATAAATCCAAGAGGAACAACAACAACTATAGTGCAAGAATGTAAGTAGGTGATATTTATTTATTATTTTTAATAATTAAACAATTCTTTCTCCGCAGGGTATTGCAAAGTTACTGATCTTTAAAAGAGAGTTTATGCTGAGTTGTATGGAGAACTTTTTCGACATATTTTCCGGTAAAATAGGAAAGAAATAAAACATCATTTAAGCGGTTTATTTTGTATTTATTTTTATAATTTTTGAATAAAATCAATACAAGTTTCTTTCTTTACAATATCTCTTGATTTTATAATTAAATAATAATTTTTTATATTATTTAATTCTTTTAACTGGTCCCCCGTGGTTATATTTGTGGAGAACCGGTTCGGAAGATAGACAAAACAGTTATCCTCTAAAATAACTGTTATTTTCTGACCAAACCTTGTATTTACAAAATTAAATTTTGTTATTTTATACTCCGTTCCGATGTTAAGGTCCTCCAGTTTTACTTGCTTACAGGTGGGCTCCTTTCCTAGCTTTTCAAGCAGTTGTCGCGCTGCGTCCATCTCTAAATTAAAAATATCTTAAGTAAAAAAGTCTTACATTAAAAAATTAAAATTTACCTTTTTAAATTTAGTGCTGCAGCGTGACAGGAAAATTATTGTGCACTTTGTGTCAAAGCAAAAATACTTCAATTGCAGAACTCAAAAGTCGTATCTTTTATACACAAATATGCGAAAGCCCCACCTTTATAAATGAAGTATTTTTAAAAGATCACACAAAACTTTGAAAGGTTTATTAAAGTAAATTAAAGAACAAGTCTTAGAATAAGCTGAAGGTTCTCCGTTTGCAATGTTTCTGCATGCACCATATCTGTTTACGTTTAAAATACACGAGACAAAAGTTTAATTGAGCAATTTATGCAGAAATAATGTCAAATAATTATTAATGCACAAGCTGCATATTAATTACGAAATGTGAAAGGACTACGTTTGGCGGTAATGATGAAGGCCTGTTGTAATAACTTGTTGGGCAACAAAGTTGTACAATCTGGAGTATGTCTTACGCAGTTTACAAAAAAAAGGCCTTGATTTTCTTCACGTTTTAAAATACATGTAACAACTGTTTTTCTAACTGAACAGTTTATACAGAAACAGGATTAATAAGAAATAAACTTTATATTTGTATCTTTGCTAGTCAGGGTTTTTCTTTAACTTTGTAAATCTTTCACAACGAAACAGTTTCGTTTAATTTCATTATTATTATTTTATATTAATGCGGAAAAGCAATTGTTAGATTTTGGGGGGCACATACTTGTTAAATATTTAATTGCGGCGGGGATGCCACAAATATTTAAATAGAAAATGTCAAAATTTATTTCGTTATTTCCCGATGAACAACATGACTGTTATAATTGTAGATATTCAGTTTGTTTGCGGAAACAGAGGACAGTATTTCGTTAAAGAGTTGGCGGTACTGTCTCATGGTTCTATTATTCCATCTGTACATCACTTTGCACCGCCATATCCAGCGGAGGAACTTTCACTTAAGGCAAAGCTTCAAATCAATTACGATTTTTATAAAATTAATGGATTAAATTGGAACGACGGAAACATCGAATACAACCAATTGGGGGATTTTTTATCGAAAATGAAAGATTTTATGATATACGTCAAGGGTGAAACGAAAGAGGAATTTATAAGAAAATACCTGCCAGATGCCAACATCAAGCAACTGAAAATACCAAAATTGAGTAGCCTTCAACAATTTGAAACCAGTTGTAAAATACACGGGAGAGGTTCACAATTGCGTTGCGCAGCTCAAAATTGTATCAATATTTACATGTATTTATTAATAAATAAAATCATTAAATAAAAGAATTTATGTTTTATTTTAATTTATTTATTAAAGCCATCAAAATTATTACAAACACATAATGTCAAATATAATATTAGTAGAACAATACAAAGGTATCTCGTAAAAGAGTCTTGAATAGTTTGTATGTACATAAGAGGTTCTAGATGGTATAAAAAAGTCATCTTTTGATAAAACAAATGCATTTTTCTCTTTACACTTTTCACAATATTTATTATAGTATTCTTTTACACTTTCCGATGCATTATTATTGTGAAACATAACAATGTTTATAAACTCTAACAAATCAAATAACCTACAAAGTTCGCAAAGGGTTAAACTAATACTTTCTGCGTCAGCTGTAATTTTGTGCTCCCTTTTTAATGCCTCCTGGTTTGGAGGTATTGGGTCAATTTGGCTCTTCAAGTCGCAAAGATGCTTAAAAATTGCCACCCATCCAGAATATGTTGTTGAAACAGGTTGTTGACCATGACGATGGAATACGATCTTTGCCTCGAATGAATGCGGGTCGAATCCAAGTACAACTTTTTGGTTATGATATTCATCTAGATAGTATGTGTAGTTCAGCAATATGTTTTCACCCCGACTTTCCGGGCAACTTTTCTGCTTACGTTTCGGTTTTTTCGATATTTTATCTGTTATTACAGAGTTTTTATTGCACACACCTTTTCTCCCCTGTTTTTTGGATTCCATCTTAACGCAAGGATTTTTACTGTAGTACTAACTATGTACTATTATATTACGGATTTTATATTGCATGTTTCCGTTGTACATGATTGGTTACAGTAACTCCCACCATGTTTTAAATAAATTTTGCAATACAAGTTCATAATTTGTTTATCATTCAATTCATAGTTTTTGAGTGAAAATTGTTTCAAAAACTTTTTCAAACTTTGCCCTTTGCACCGGAAATAGAGGTACACGCAGCAATAATGTCCACATACTTGTGAAAGTGTACCTTGCAATCGTTGCTTATTACACACAAACATGTTTGAATTAGCCAGTAGGAATTTTTGAAAAAATGAATTATTGGGGTATTTTCCATATGAATCAAAATACTCGGCTGGTCCTTTTCTTGGTAAATAAAATGCAACCCAATGAGTTCCACTTTTGTGGGCTGGATCCGTATTAGCTATTATACATGCTGGTTTTTTAATTTTTCGCGGCAACTGATTGCATGGGAATACACCCTTAAAGAATTTGTTTGTAATATGATGACTTTTTAGCAAATGCGCAAGTTCGATCGTGTTCATTCTTGTTCACAAGTTGTGTTTTCTACGTCAATAACTTGTGTATGAGATGTAACATAGTTACTTATAAATTCCTTTGTTGATGCGTCGCGTACAATGACTGTATTAAATTTTGCTAGGGTTTTTATAAGGTCTTCATCTAAGCGTTTAAGTTCAAGATTACCGAATCTACTTGATTTTTCAATGCATTCTGTACTAGATGCAGGATACCTGAAGACAATTTCCTTTGTAAATAATTTATTTTGTGCTGTAAATCCAGCTAAAGAGACCTTTTTAAAGAAGGTCAATTCACCTCCGCAAAGGTATTCGACATTTATCAAACAAGTCATTGTTACCGTGATATTGTAAGTATCTAATTAACACTTAACATAAGGTGTAACTTCCTTATATAGGTTTTAAAAGTTAGTATATACATTTCGATCCTTATCGATTTCTACACTCCCGTCATATTCAGCATACACAATGCAAGTAACAGTTGTTTTTAAAGCCTCCTTAAATCTTCCTTCAATTCTAACCGTTCCTTGATTTAATAGATTTCCGCAAGTAGAATTATAAGACAGATCAGTGGTTAAATCGAAGGCCAGCAAAAACGCTCCATTATCAAAGAAGTTTTTTGAAATCTGATGTCCTTTGTCAAAATAGTGTATTCCAGTTCCTTTAAACAAACTGAGGTAGCCTCTTGTACTGATGGGCGGTTCTTTAGAATAATCAAATTCCATGGGTTGGTTGGGAATCTGAACACCGTTTACGGATAAATTAAATCTGGTTATGTTATTGTGTTTGAAATTGTATGAATTTTTTGTTCTATTTCCCGTATAGGCGTCATTGTCTATCATACCAAATACTAATAAATTCGGTAGTTGTCCTATCACAATATTGTCTAAAGATAATGTGAATGTATTTGCTGGTATCGTATAGGTTTTTACCTCAACTCGCTTATATGGATATACAGCATTTGAACGTTGAAGGACAGATTCGTGAGCCAACATTATGCTTGGGTTAACGGTGACATGATTCATATACATAGTTGCTTCTACAATTTTAAGTCTTGGTGAATTGTCATCATTCTTTGAGTGGAGATAAAATTCAGGCTTTTCAAGTGATAACACAACACGTAAATCTACACCATTCATTAGCAATTTATCTTGATTAAACATATCGCCGTGAATTTTCCCCATTAATTCTACTACACCACTTTTACAGAAAAGCTTTTCTCTTGCAATGTAGCCTGTATTTAATTGATTTATATTCGAATCAACCTCCATATTATCCTGATCAAGATACCAGCCGACAGACTCTAAATGCGTTGATGCCGCATCCTTTCCATAATTTAGTAAGTTTTCAATGTATGCTCTGTAGTTGTAGTTATTGTCAGTTTGGGCAATCGGTTTACCATTTAAGTAAATAGTGCATTGACGAAAAAGTGAATGGAGCACATTATTTACAACACTTGGACCTTCATCACGAACCGACACACCTCCTACATCAATATCTTGTCCGGTGTAAAATTCTTCTTTTCCATTTTTAATTTTAATGAGTTGCACTTTCAAGCGTAGATATATACTTGACAAATCCCGATATGTATCCCCATGACCTAATGAAACAAATTCTAGCACTGATGAGTTATCTAATGAGGCTATGGGTTTGTATGCTACCTCTTCGGTTCTTAAAATATTACTTTGAATAGCTGGTCTGGAGAAAAGATCCAATTCGGATTTCATACACTCGCTATACGCGGGCATTTTGTTTATTTGTCAAAAATATCCAATACCCTTTTACGAAAATTACGTTTGCCTTTTATAGACTTTTTCTTCTTGCTTGATGCCTTTTTCGTGGTTTGTTTTGAATGCTTTTTCCGTTTAGTGGCTAAAGTAAAACGAGCAGCTGTAAATGGATGAGGTCTTTTTATAGTCATGCGATTAGTTCTTCCTGCACCATCCATATGATCAAACAGCTTATTTATACCTTTTTGCGCAAGTTCTTGAACAGCAACTTTACCTTGCTCCTTTAAGATATTTTTCATAGATTTACTACCCGCGTCTTCTAATATCGCTTTTCCAGTTTTAATAGCCTGTTGTTTTAAAACCTTCGCCCCGGAACTAACTATGGGTTGCAAATACCTTAGTAATCCGCTAAAAAAACTACCAATTCCTCGCCCACGCTGATAGATTAAAGGTGACCGGTACAGTTCACCTATGTCATTTAAATTACCACCACTTTGTATTAAATAATAACGCGTGTAATAAGAATTCATATTTGTCTATTGTATTTTAACTGTACGTAACTGACTTTGTCTGCTTTATACTATAACAACTGCACATGCTATTTATAGGTTTTATTGTCTTTTAAAATGAAGCATTATGTATGTAGGGATATAACTTGCTTTGAAATCAATTAAATCACCTTGTCCATCAGTTATTTTTATTGAAATATTTTCAATTGCGGTTTTCTCCACAGGACAATATTCTACATGGTTAAAACGTAGTGTTCTTTCATTTTCACTTATAGGTACTACACGCAAATATCTTACGGATTTATCTCCTATAATTCTTGGTTTAGTTATATCAGTGTAAATGTATATAATATCGCGCTCGTAATAGTGACCACTAGGTTTAACATCACGAGGTAATCTTTTACTCAACTTATCAACTGTATCATTCAATTGATCCAATTTCTTAATTATAGATATGTGCTCTGTTTGCAGTCTAGCGGTATCGAAAGATTCCTTTAGTTCTGTCAAAAATACATTTGCTTTTCGTTTGTCTGTTGGTGTATTAAGAAATATATCAGTTATAAAGTTTTTCAAATTACCTATATTGGTATCTAAAGGTACTGGTGTTGTTTTATATAATCCTGAAGTCTGTTTTTCGAAGGGAACATTTAAAATATTACTCTTTTCGGTAATCTTTCTAGGTTGTGGGGCTTTAACATTGATAGAATCGCTATGCAATTTATCCAATATTGTGAGAATTATGTCTTTAATACGTGCAATTTTCTTTTGCTTTTCATCTTCTGGTATTGTTTCGTCATCAAAATGTACATTATTGATAAAAAGTGTTACGAGATTCTTAACATTAAGATGTGGTGGTAGCGGTTTTTGTATCTTAATTGTTAATTCTAGCTCATCGATTCGTAATTCAAATATGTCATCTTTAACAGGAATTTTACCCTTTTTTCTTATGCTTTTAGGTGGATGGGTATAATCGTCCAAAGCAGTTTTTAACTTGTCATGTTTCCTCTTTATTCTGGGGATTTGCCCGATTATATCATCAATAAAAGCCTCAACCGAGTCATATGATTTCAATTTTAAAACAACATTATCCGAATGTCTTTTACCTTGGTATATATGTAGAATAAAATCACCTTCTTCTATTTCGTAATTAATTTCTGGAATTACTTCATCGAAAAAATCAGCATCTAAACGATTCCAAATTCGCTGTTTGACATCATCCAAATACATTGTATACCAAGAAGGCGTGACGGCGTTAAACCATGTTAACAGAAATGCGGAAAAGTTTACTTGTCCTTCTTTATAGCTCGAATGAGAAAGTATTTCCTTTGTCCATTCCAGTCTAACATTTTCATTTATCTTCACTGTAAGTAGTTTATGTTCTTTCTGTACATCTTGTCGTATTGTTTTTAATTCGTCTGTATCTCGTTTTGCTCGTTTCCTACTGCCTTCTTTTCTTTCATATTCAGGAATCGAAATTTCAGTGATTCCGACACTCCAGTTTTGATTAAGTTTGCATGGACGCGTTAGTTTATTTGTGAACTCGGACAGCGAGTTTTCGGGGTAGTAGTGTAAAGAATTGTTACTTAATAAACAAATGTAAAAATCATTTTCTTGAATATCTACAGGCATATTTTTGTTTTATAATCTCTCCCAAGGAATGTCAGATATGCTTGAAGCTCTCTCTGTTTTATTTTTTAAACGCTCACTTTGTCGAACCGGTTTTCTGATGGGAAATGCAAGCTCGTATTGTTTAGGATCCAGCTGTGAGGGTCTTAATATAGACTGTTTAGAAGTCCTCTTCGTTTTTGTTTTGTCTTCCTCTTCTTCTTCCATTTGTTGTATGAAACTAGCAGCTTCATCAACACT
Source organism: Eutolmus rufibarbis (assembly GCA_963920795.1). Lineage (NCBI taxonomy): Eukaryota > Metazoa > Arthropoda > Insecta > Diptera > Asilidae > Eutolmus > Eutolmus rufibarbis. The sequence goes on from OY987205.1 coordinate 36,308,505, forward strand.
CATGTCTGCAGGTATAGTATACTGTGTTATACCGTCGTCTGCAGTTACTACTCTATAGTCTTTGTTTTCAATATTGGGCTCGGCTGTAAACTTCCTTTTGGAGGGTGGCTTAAGACTTTTTCCTATTCCGCTAGCAGATAAACGTCGCTTACCTCTAGGAGATAAAGATTGTCTTGGTGGAGTAATTTCTCCTATTCCAAAAACTTCATCCGGTAATTGTTGCTTACCTCTATGAGGACTAATTTCCCCTATTTCAAAAATGTCTTCTGGTAATCGAGACGGTATATCTTCTTTTACTGGTGAAGACTGAATTGCTTTGTCGTCTTTAAAAATGAATTTTGTCTGAGTGAAACTATCTCTCAAACCTTTGTGTTTAACTGGTAAATTTTCTTGAATAGGATTTATATTTTTGTTTTTATCGGAAACCTGCACCCTTTTACGTTTTATATTTAAAAATTTTATTAATTCATTTCTATAATTGTACCATTTTTCTTCATCAGTCAGATTTTTACTTTTTAATATGTTATCCATTGATTTGTCAAACAATGACAAGTTTGCGGATTGTTCAATATCACTCTTTAGAGTTTTATACACTTCCGGCGATAGAAGCAGCATTTTATTAAGCCCGTTATTTCTATGCATATTTTTCAATTAATGAACCGATAACTCCTGACAATACGCTTCCTAATAAAACAGGTAGAAAACCTCCTCGTTGTATTAGTATTTTACGCTGTTTTGCAACACACCTTTTTGCATCAACTAATTTACGCATGTCCTTTTTATACTTGCACAGCGAGTTATAGATTTTTCCGTGTGGCATATGGTTGCCTTTTAAGGTATTGAGTGTAATTTCACAAAGAGTTCGTATAACATCAGGGTCAGCTTTTTGAATGATAGCCTTTCTTAGATTTGATTTGGCTTTTTTAAGCACGTATAGCATATGCTTGTTGTCCTTTAATCGTTTCATTCGTGACGCCATTTTTACTATTCAAAGAGTTTTGTGGGCAAAAACAGGTTTCAAATTCCTTATTAAATATATCCGTTCGAAACCTTAACACGTCGTTAATGTCTTGAACTCTTTAGAGCTTTATACACCTCCGGCGATAGAAGCAGCATTTTATTAAGCCCGTTATTTCTATGCATATTTTTCAATTAATGAACCGATAACTCCTGACAATACACTTCCTAATAAAACAGGTAGAAAACCTCCTCGTTGTATTAGTATTTTACGCTGTTTTGCAACACACCTTTTTGCATCAACCAATTTACGCATGTCCTTTTTATACTTGCACAGCGAGTTATAGATATTTCCGTGTGGCATATGGTTGCCTTTTAAGGTATTGAGTGTAATTTCACAAAGAGTTCGTATAACATCGGGGTCTGCATTTTGAATGATAGCCTTTCTTAGATTTGATTTGGCTTTTTTAAGCACGTATAGCATATGCTTGTTGTCCTTTAATCGTTTCATTCGTGACGCCATTTGTACTATTCAAAGAGTTTTGTGGGCAAAAACAGGTTGCAAATTTCTTATTAAATATATCAGCTCGAAATCTTAACACGTCGTTAATGTCTTGAGTTAAATCAATTAGTAAATACCCGTAAGGTATTTGAGTAATCTCTTTATATATTCTCAAAAGCTCCAAACTATTTTCGGGGTAAATTTGCTTAGCTAAATGAGTAAATTGACTTTTATCTCTAGGATTTTTAAATACAACTAGATATTTACAATTGAGCGAAATGTCACGGCAGAATTTTCCTTGATGAAAAACGTTTTGTATCACAAGAATTACTGAAAAGTTACGATGATGAGACCCTTTAGTAAAAAGTTCACAAACTTGTTTGCTAAATGCATTTAACATCATATCATCTAAAATAATTAAGGTTGGTTCGTTTGCGTGATTTATAAACTCCTCCGGGGTAGAGTTTAAATATTCAATGTTTGTTAAATCAATGTCCGTTGGTAGTGCATTGTGTTCTGCATTACACCATATAATTTTCTTAATTTGTGGCTCTATGAACAACGCATTATTATTAAGAAGGGTTTTTATAAACGTCGTTTTGCCACAGCCCGAAGGCCCTGCAATAATCATTGTAAATGGATGCCTGAATGCAATCATTATTAGATGAAATATAAATTCCGATTATGTATAAATACCACATCTTTCAAGTATATATAATTTTTATACAAATGAGCAGAAGACAAATTGTTGAAGAGCTGCATAAACCAGCACGAAAAAATTTTAAACGCCAACGTGTTATAATTAGAGGCATAGATGATTTATGGCAAGCAGATTTAGTTGATATGAGTGCTTACTCTTCAGAAAATCAGAATTTTCATTTTCTTTTGACTGTGATTGATACCTTTACAAAATATGCTTGGTCCATTCCAATTAAAAGTAAAAGTGCAGCAGAAGTTGTTGACGCAATGCAGTCTATTTTTCATCACGGGCGCATTCCAAAGAATTTACAAACTGATGATGGGAAAGAGTTCTTTAATAAATCATTTCAAAAGCTAATGACAAAATACGATATAAACCATTATTCTACCTACAGTCCCTTAAAAGCTTCAATTGTAGAAAGATTTAATAAAACATTAAAAAATATGATGTGGAAAGAGTTTAGCATGAATGGTAATTATCGCTGGATTAATATGTTGGACAAGCTGACAGAAAAATATAATAATACAAAACACCGAACTATTAAAATGCGGCCTGTAGACGTTGGAGTCGAAGACGAAAAACGTTTATTATTAGCTGTGTATAAATACCCCAAAATAAAATCCAAGCCGAAATTCAAAGCGGGTGATTTTGTTCGAATAAGTAGACATAAACATGTATTTGAAAAAGGATATACACCTAATTGGTCCGCTGAAATATTTAAAATTAAAGAAGTTAAGTCAGCTTACCCAACAACTTATATTCTTGAAGATTACCAGGGAAATATAATTCAAGGTAAATTTTATGAACTAGAACTAGCTCCAGTAAAAAACCCTGACATTTATTTAGTAGAAAAAATTTTGAAAAAACGCGGAAACAAAGTTTTTGTTAAATGGCTTGGTTTTTCGGCAAAACATAATACGTGGATTAATATAAAAGATGTTTTGTGATTGATGTAAAACAGATACCATGTTACTTTTAAAGAGAGAATACGATCGTTTAAAGACATTTCGTAATCTTCATTTAGATAAAAGAAAATCTCACAAACTTGCAAGAAGTGGATTTTTCTACACAAATTTAAGAGATGTAGTTAAATGTTACTATTGTTCCTTGGAATTATGTGCAATGAATTGCCCTAGTGATGTTGAAGCAGAACATATCCGTCTTTCACCGAATTGCTTTTATGTGAACGGTAAAGATGTATGCGGACCTTTCAATAGACCAGCTTCATCAAACTTATCACTGTACGCTTACAGCATCTTTAAAATTTTAACGGGTGCTTTAATAGTATTTAGACTGTGTTGTGAAATTTATTATTTTTATAAAAAGCAATGAAGAAACAGGTGAATTTTAACGACAAACCACAGGTTAAATATATGATAGCGTGGAGTTTTGCATACCGGGAAAGCAGAAAAGGTCCATGGGAATTATACGCATTGAATACTTTTAGATTTAAGAATAGAATTTCACAATTAGGTGTAATCTTAAATCCAGTTATAAGTAAGAAAATAAATAAAATCTCAAGCAAGTAATCCGCAATTTTGTTTTTATTATTTACCTTCATAAACGACAGCATATTTCTCAGTAATTAAACTCATTAGTTATACCAAAGACAAGTTAAAGCTTTTATCAAACTACTTCACATTCTCCAAGATGCAAATTACTGCATCTGCGGGCATTCACCATATGTTAGCAATAATCTTAAACTTGACGTTAGATAAAACAGGTTCTATTGAACATGTTTATTGCTTCGAATCTTTGTTTACATTTTCCAAAATGCAGCTCAACGCATCTGAAACTAATAGCGGTGACCCTAGCAGACAAAACGAGTTAACTTTGCAAAAACCCGTTGCTAAGCAGCAGCCGCTCGACCTTGTTCTAAGAACTAGAACGAAGCTAAGATGCAATTGCCAACCTTAGACCCCAGCTTGCATCAACGTCTACCCATAACTTGTTGTCCTTGAGCTGCTGCTTCTCTAAGATTCAACTGCAACAGTCTTGTCCGCAAAGCTTCCGATCACAGCCTAAGTCTCAGCTCTCGCCCCAGCCCCCAGCCGCAGCCCCCGCCAAAGCCGCAGCCACTTTTTCCATGAACAGATGCGCCAGCAGCTTCGCGCCATGCGCCGCCCATAAATCATATATCAATTAAACAGATGTTAAGTACATGTTAATTAAACAGGTGTTAAGTGTCACTAATCATCCAATCATTTTGCATAATAGCTGTCAATCAATTTAATTAATGACTAATTAATTAGCTAATGACCCCGCCCTGCCACGCCTTAGCCCCGCCCCTGAATTTAATTAATGACCCATTAATTAGCTAATGACCCCGCCCTGCCACGCCCCTGCCACGCCTTAGCCCCGCCCCTGCCACGCCCCTGGCGCCAGTGACGTCAGAGCGTCTGGCTCATGCGACCCAATACCTACTTAGGTACATTCAAAACCATTGCTGAAGTTCATCCCATCTATACATAACTATAAACTGAAGTTTAAATGAAAATACCATAGAAAAATAGATAATAAAATACAAAGGATTGCCTCTTGGATTTTCGGATGGCCATTAGGGAGAGATCTAAAGAATTTTTTTTCGGCTAAATCACTAACGATATACGCGCCATTTCGACTTGAGCGGACAATGCTTAATCTTTCTCTCAGGGACATTTCCATTTAGTGACTCCAATTAGTATTTGGCCGTAGGATAGGCAAGCCACTTCCATTCTCTGGAGTGCGGATGGCGGCTGTGCAACTGAAATAATTAGTCCTTTGCGGAAATATATCCATTTCATTTATTTCGCAGGTTTAAATAACGTCGCCCATATTTAAATAATTTCTCATTGAATATTTAATGAATTAATAACGTCACGCTTTCAGCTGAAAATGAAATTTTGCTTTATTCATGGGTATCCTTAGTTACACTGCAAATTTTTTATGCTTCACTTGGTTTTGTCCGATGCAAAAATATATAAACTATATCAGCCATTGTTATTTATGAAATATTATGCTGATTTTAACATTTACATATCTTGATATTCCAGTTTCGAATCGATGCCCAACTAAATGAAAACGACTAGCAAACATGCCGGTTTTTCTTATCGCATTGCCGTCCAATTACTGAATATAACAGCCTGCCTGCCTCGCTGTAGTTTCCTTCAACATTTTAATGAGCTACTATTATGAATTAATTCATAGTGAGCTAGTGAATTTCCGAGAAAACCTTTCTCACCCTTTAATTCTATTTCTGTGTATGTAGCGTTGCCTACGTTCGGGCAGTAAATGTTTGAGTCAAATAATATCTGAAGTAGTATTTATATTCTTCCTTTTCAGCAACTGCATTTCCGCTGGATTAACAAAGATTGAAATATCTGAGGAATTATACAAATGGCTTGACCATGCACCTGAACGCTAATGCGCCTTTCTCTGGAATATATTAACCCAAGCAATTTTTTAAGATGTACGAAAAACATGGTTTTTCCTTAAGAATTAATTGGAATGGCATATAAAGGAGCAGAATGGTGCGCTTGAAGAAGGTTGATATTCTGGCTGAAATTCCCTCGGGATAGCCTACTTTTTGTATTAAAAGAATGGCAAAAAGTACTGCACAAATTTTCGTACTTTGTGGCTTCCTTTGGTGGAAGCCAATTATTCCAAATAAATTGAAATGCACTGAGGATATACCTTATTCTCAGGCATAGATACTCTTCAGAGGTTTGGCCACAAATCAAGTTTAATTCCGTAGAAAAATAAAATAAACCTACAGACTAAACACGGATCCTCTATAATGGTATTCCTCCCTTACACTCTATCTTGAGCTACACGCAAGAAAAAGGTTTATTACAAAGCAGCTATAAACAAGTAAAATAAGGAGAAAAAGGATCGGAAAATTTATTGTCTCTGTAATGGCTTCCATATTATAGCGGAGTAAAAATGGCTAGAAAAAGAGAGCTCCGGAAGAATCTGGCGTGTATCGATTGTTCGCTTGATTTGGTGAATTGAGGAGCGCCCTCCGTTTTGAGAAACTCGAAACGTAGTTTTCAGAAAATTTCTTCATCCTGAGGTGGCAATAAAATATTGTAGGGCCGTCGCCATTCCAAGTAACTTTAGCGGGAACAAGAGTTTTGCCAACAACTTTTTATGACATGGGATCAGGGCAAAGGGGCAAATTAGCAAAACGCGACCCCTGTCATCCGTCGGTTGCGAGACTCCTTACTTAATCGGAACATACTTAAAGGGAGCATAAATCAATTCTCATTAGCAATCACTTGTAATCGTAAATCTTACTGAAGCGACATTGTTTAGCTATTACGAGAGGCGCTGAGGCAACCCTTTTAATTCTCACCATGCCTGGCCCTGGGAATTGCTAGAACCACTACCAGCCTGCCGCTTCAGATAAATGTAGGACGGTGGATTCGGCAAGTCCCATTAAAAGAAAACAAAACCATTTAATTAGGGAAAAAAATCCTGCATTTGGGCAGAATGAAGAAGGTAGGCCGGCGGGTGTTTTTGGCGGAAATTCCAAAGTATTTGATAGCGTTTCGTTGTACTCGGGAGGTTTTATCAATTTGGTTGTCCGCATTTCATTCGCTCGGATACTAGAGCTGCTTTGAAATCCATTACCGACCGAAAAGAACCACACATTCGCCTATTGTTCCCTAACGAGGAGCTGAATTTAAGCGTTGTGCGTATGATACCCTGGATTATTTGGGAACACAGCTCTTTAATAAAGCAGAAACTACTAAACCTCCATAATATCACTCACTTTAATTTATAGAAAGGCCGGCTCCTTTTTGCAACACAGTCAGTAGGTGGTTCCCAGCATGAAAAGAAATTAATTTAACAAACATTTTACCCTTAATAAAAATTTATGAAACTTCAGAAAAAGCAGCAAAGAAGATTTTCCTCGCAAGTTTTGCAGTTATTAACATTTTCCATAAAATTTAATTAGCAACCCAAATTACTACTTGTATTATAAAAGGCCTTTTGAATTGTGGTGGGCGGAAATTAAATCTGAAGTGAAGAAAAACTCACTTTTATGAATACACGAGGTCTGCTTTAACTACGTATACGCATTGCACTTTTCGCTGCCACAACATAAAAATATTTTACTACCATGTTCCTAAAAAAATATCAGCAATTTTTTTTCGGAAAAAACAATGAATTTTTTAAGATCAATTATTTTAATTTCACTTATTCAAATTCGCCTATTTATTTTTAATGCTTTAATAATACAATGCAATTTATGATTTTCATACGAGAATAATTCGAAGTATTATAGGCACAATCTCGATTTTAGTATGCTCTAAACTTTTGAAAAGCCTAGCAAAATGTCGAAATCGCAATATGAAATTTGAGAATAGCGAACCTGAACTTCATCTGCGAAACAAAATTCAATCTGAATTTAATTTCAGATTGAAAACAGGAGTCATTCGTTCGTTCTCATTAAACCTCTTTAAGGATATTGGCATTTTGTGTATACGTTTAGTTTTTTAGAAATGAAAATTATTCTAACTAGAAAAAACAAAAAATTAAAATGTGTTGAAGAACTACTCGCTAGATTATATTTCAACAATAAAACCAAAAAAATTGAAGTATGGCATCATTGATAGCATTTTATTCTAGTTGAAATTCACCACTTTAAAAATATTTCAAAGTTGCCTTTGATTATCGCAAGGTTTCTTTTTAGCTTATTGGAAAAATATCGTGAGTTTTTGATAAATAAATTATTTAATGCATATAATTTTATGTTCTTATATCTAAAAAAAAAATAAATTTTATCAATTTTAATTATTGCTTCATTTTCAAAACATTTGTAAAATGAGGTTTTTTATTTTATTTATTTCTAATAGTAGCACTTTACTGTGAAGTCAGTTTTATTTTGTATACTAATTGTTTTTCCAATTTTTTCTTACTTATTGAATAGTTGTCGGTAAAAAATAAGTAAATAATTAAGTAATAAAATAAAATATGAAGCCACTTTTCCACCTTTACAAAATTTGTCCCTGAAGAGATTAAATATTATGATGAAATCATTTTTCTAGTGGCTAATAATGCGCTATTTCATCGCAAACGTGAATTATTTAAAATTGTTATGAGCTTATAATAAAAATTTTAATTAATTGAAAATATTAAATAGATGCCGCTCAAAACTAAGCTATTCAATTCAATAGGCATTTTAAACAGATATCTACTCTATATAATTAATCATTTTATTCTGAGCGGTTTACATTTCAACCTTTGAGTTGAATTTTTGTATGCGTTTTAATAATGAGTTCGTCATTTAGAATACTTCATTTTAAATTTCTGAAATCTACTATATGATGATGATATGTATGGAGTACATACGGGCCCATAAACTTTAACTTTTAAAATTGATTACTGAATTTTAAATTGTTCAATGTTAGATATAATCGAAATTGTGCATCAAGTTAAAACAAGACTTTTCGTACTTATTCCAATGCTTTAAAAGTGATTGTATTAGAAATTTTAAAGCCCAAGTATCACTAAATCAATAAATTATTGTCATGAACTAGCGGCAGCATGTAAAAAGCATAATTTTGTGGGGTGGAAAACTAAAAAGGTTCATTTGTCAGGGATGGAAAGAACTGAGTCCATAACAAAAGTTGTTTCGTTGCCTTCCTTTGGAACTTGCTTGTTCAAGTTACTTTCTTACCTTTAACCTCAGAAATGCCTCGATTACAGGAATATCACGTCGTGATTATGATCCCGCTGTATCGCTCTGGCCCCGCATACAGACGAAAAGCATTTCACCGTGAGGATTAAATAAAGAGAAAGTTAACCCTTTACAGACAATGAAGAGGCATTTGCAGTTTCTTGTGTCTTTAAACCATCAAAACAAGAGAAAGGGGTACAGTGGGAGTCTTGTAATGGTCTTTAGTGATTTTTAATTACGTTTGATAAACTTTTCTTGAAAACCATTGCCCTAAAGTTGTCACGACAATGGGCTTAACTAGAGCTAGACAAAACCCTTTTAGGGAAGATGAAGTACAAAAACGGCAAAAACAAGTACATAGGTATCAAAAGGATATTGTCTTGATGCTAAGCTCCGGCTAGCATTTTGCGCTAAGTAATAAAAGTTTGAAAAGTTTTAATTATCTCCTCCCTTCTCTTTAAAAAATGTGCGTCGGCCCGTTTTGCCATTAAAGTCTCCGAGCTGGGATCGAATAAACTGCAAAGGATGGAGACTGCAGTCAACTTACATTTGGCAAATTATCTCAAGTTAAAATGTTTCAGAATAATTCTTAGGAAGCATTTGCTTGTCGAAGTGATATTGTTGACATTGATTTAAAATTTTAGCTTTCAGAAGAAGATGTTTGTCGCTCTTTTTCGTTTACTGTTCCACTTCATTAAACCACGTACGTGCACACATAATGTACACATGTGCCGTCATTTATAAAAACATAAATCATTTGAGTTTTGAGCTCTCTTCTAAGCCTCGCATTATTTAAATTTAAATTTAATGCTAAATAAGAGGACTTTGGCATATATAGCACCTGGCTTACTTCTAGAGCATTTCAGGATAAATTCATAAATAGGGTAAATCTTCTACTCTATGAAAGATTTAATTTTTTTTTTTTTTTAAGGAAAAGATGATTTATTTTAATTAGTAAAATATTGCTTTCCTTTGCTTTTGAATGTGTATAATAACAAGTGCAGAGTCTAATGTATAAATGAATAAGAAATCCTTCTTTATACTAATTTTCAAATATTTCATAGAAAAAATCCTTGACGAAAGCACTATGAATGCCAACTTTTAGACCAGCAGCCTTTTTGGCTTCTCACTTCCTCTCAAATTTCCACTTGGGTAGTTTGAAAGGTTTTGCTTTTGCAGGTATGCAAAGTTTTTATTTATAAAAGTCTGCTTACTTTACAATCTTAAGGTGTTAAGAAATTAGAAAGTCTTTAAAAAAATTTGTAGAAAACTCTTAAAAGTTAGATATTACGTATTTTTGATACTAGAGCGCTTAAGTATGTAGATTTTTAAAACAATGGTCTAATCCAAATAATCCAGACGAATTAGTATATTTACACAGCTTTTCGGTAATATTAAATATTTCATACACGCGTTTCTTACCATATACGCTTTAGTTTCTGTGTATGTTTATTAACTTTAGCACTGTACTCAAATTCCATGTTTTGCTAGTAATTGCAGTTATTGAATGTACAATTGAAAATAATAAGATTTTAAAATTGATACTGTGTATTATATAAGAAAAATAAGAACAAGAGAGAGTATGAGTTTTACTCAAAGCTTTTTTAAAAACAAATATTTGGATTTTTTGGGGTGACAATCTTATAGGATTATTATACGAATCAAAACTACTTATTCTAGATCTTAGAGGTTTTTGCAAGATGATATGTGTTACTACCTAACAAAAATATATAAAAAATGATTTGTACCGCCCCGCCCGGGAAAGATGTAGTTCTATATCAAAATCCCTCGTAAAATAACCGAACGAATTTTTATAGCTTTAAGTTTTAAACTGGTACATTTTTTTATTATACAGAGATTTATTGTAATAAACACAATCGACAACTACAAATTGTGCCAGTGTGCTGCCATATCTAAGTATTAAATTAAGTAATTAAAATTGAGACAATATAAAAATGCAGTTGAGTTAAAGAAAGTTTGCACTCAAATTTTAAAAAATTATTTAACATTTATATAATACTACTACACTATAACTTATGTAATTTCTGGTTTACTAAAGTTTTTATATCTATTTTTTCTCATAAATTTTAACACGATCTCTTATGTGGATTATGTTTACGCATTTTTTATAACAATGGTCTCAAAGTTCCAGAAAAATTTCCTAATACATGTATTGAAAGAAATTTGTCATTTAATGTCTGGGTTCGAATTTGGTAATTATGTGTTTTAAGGGTAAGAAATTATAATTATTTGGCAAAAATATAGAAGCTTAAACTTGTGCTAGATTAACTTTTTCATTTATGTCTTTATTCAAATTTTTATTGAAGTGGTGGTTGATGATTTTTGATGACTGCTTTTTTGATTTTATTGAACTTATACATAAAAACTGTATGTCGGAACAAAAGATATAATATTGTTTCCATAATTTAAATTTACTATTATCATATCTACATATAAAGGATAGCAAATCTTGATTATAAATATCTGGTTTTTACGTGTATTTTCACGGATTTTTAATTCTTCAAATACCTATATATGCACAGCTTTATTTATAAATAAAAACTTTTTAACAAAAAAATTAAACCGCCGAAAAAACTGAAAAGCAAAAAATAATAAACCTTTTTTATTTAACCTTAATAACTAAGTTCTTAAACTAATGTAAGTACATATACCTAAGTAATTTTGAGTCGGCGCCAAACATCGTCGGGTTGCTGTCTCGCTGACATCAACTTCGTGAACGCTCGGCATTTTCCGGCCGCGTCGCCGCCGCGCATCACGCTTTACGTAATTATTAATTAATGTGCTTGTTTGGCGCCGACTCAAAATTACTTAGGTATATGTACTTACATTAGTTTAAGAACTTAGTTATTAAGGTTAAATAAAAAAGGTTTATTATTTTTTGCTTTTCAGTTTTTTCGGCGGTTTAATTTTTTTGTTAAAAAGTTTTTATTTTATATTTTTTTGTGGCTATAATACAGAGACTGAGAGGTCTACACATAAGAGATTGACAGGTCTAAAGTTCATTCATCGTGAGGTTTTTTTTTTAAATTAATTGTAATACACAAGTCAGCATTAAAATCTGTGAGTGAACAATAAATCACCCCTATTTTCCCACCTTTAAGGTAGGACTTTTTTTTCCAAATTTATATGGGACCAACTTCGAGGTATATCCTATCCAATAAAAAAAGAATTATCAAAATCGGACTACTCTGTAAAAAGTTATGCGTGGTCATACATTACAATTAGTGAGTGAATAATCAATCATCCCCTGTTTTCCTACCCTTAGGGTTTGAATTTTTTTTGCAAATTTGTATGGGACCAACTTCAGAGTATACCCTTTCCCATAAAAAAAGAATTATCAAAATCGGACTACTCTGTAAAAAGTTATGCGTGGTCATACATAAAAAAAAAAAAAAAAAAAAAATATACGCATTGAATTGATAACCTCCTCCGTTTTTTTCGTCGGTTAAAAATGAATTATCAGTGTGAATGGAAAGAGTTAAAAATATTTCTCGTTTTTGCTATAATTTTATATTTAAATGTGATGCAATAGCAGCAAGTTTATTCATTAGGATTAAGAGTGAGGTTATTGTGGTGAAAAACATTTTCTGATAAACCAATTTACTTTTAAGGTTACGCCGAGAGCAAGTACTTTATCTAACTCATCAATTTCCCCCCTACGTGTGTAATTAAATATAGATTTGTTGAATTTCCGAGCGATACTTTTCGTTCCCGAAATTTTTTATTTTATGCCCCAAGTTTCAGCATAACAGAGAAACCCTTTTTCCCCTCGCTCTAAGGTAATTTTTCATGAAAATATTTTTACGACAGCATTCTCCCCGAACGTGTTCCGCTTTATATCCTTCACGGAACTCCCCCTGAAATAACCATTACAATGTCATTCTTAAAAGAGTTAAATTTGATGATATATTGCCGCCGCGCTACCATATCCAAAAAGTCATTACTGTCAAATGGCAAGCATCAAATTTCCCTCCTCGCAAGCGTTCGGAACACTCCCGGATCAGAAAAATCGTAGATCAAGCCTTTATCGGGGAGCGGAACAATTCAGCCAGAGCCCGGTTTAATGAATCATAATGTCGAGGGATATTTCAATAAGGGCCGTACCTTGCTTTATCCGTCCGGCGATTGGACGGACCTGTTGCTGGCAGCGTGGCCGGTGCACGTTTCGATTGGGCTAATTGCCCTGACAATTTCTCACCATAAATAAAAGATTGCGTTACGAGTGTACTTGAAAGGGTTCATTCTCCCTTTCTTGCAATTTGTTATCGACAAGGAGCCGGTCATTTTCGAGGTAACTGCAGTTCTACAGCTTTGAGTAGTGACAAATTGGAAAAGTTTAACCATTGAACATGAAAAATGAAGTCCTTGAAAAAACATCAACGACCAGATTTTCTTTCATAAATGTGAATTATCGCCGATCCTAAACAATTCATGGTTATGCGAAAGCAATCGGGTTTTTAAGGGGAACAAAACTAACTTCAGGTAAAGTTTGGTTCATTCAATTTCACTTCGGTTTCGAATGCGATAAATTTTCATCGAACTTCGTCGCATCCATTATTGATAAATACTGGTTTTTTTGGAGCGATTCTCCAGGAAAAAATGGGATAACTTTTAACGATACTCTTGAAAAAGCAATGAGATGGCCCACAAATATCGAAACTTTCAGATATTTCCTATGAATTTTAAAAGGTTTCTTTGAGTTTCCTGGTTTAGTTCTTCACAGTTTAGATAAGTGCTGGTAACTTCGTTTTAAGAAGGAGCACGAAGGTATGGTTAATTCAACAAAATTTCATTATAAACCACCCACCCACATTGGCATTTTGCACTTGATTGATTTTTTTAATTTGTTACCTTCTATTTAAATTGATATGATTTGTTACAACTTTTTGGTTTATTAATCTGGAATGATGAAATTCGTTGAAAACAATGAGTTTATCTAATGCACTAAAATCTAAATAAACACTAAACTAAACTAACAGATTGTTTTCACCTATAGTATATGTGCATATGTATGTATGTATGCACATCCTAACTAATATTATTAACTTAAAACTTATATCCTTACATATAATTAAGAAGACCTATGTCTACCAGAAATTGGACTATGCTGGTTTGAAATTTTCAACATTAACTGATTTCCATGAAAATTGATATAAATGCTTCTGAATCTATTTTATCAATATGGCGATGGCAAAATGCTAAACTAGAAATAGGGAGTTTTGGAGTTGGTAGAAATTTTTTTCAGATACTCGTAAAGATCGGAGAAGCAAAATTAAGGCTCACCCAATAAGTATTAACTTTTTCTTATTAAACTGATAAGTGTACGCAACTTTAAAGTGTGTAACAGAAAAGTACATATAATGAAAAATATATCCTATATCATTACTATTCATAAAACAATTCAATTTTGATATCTAATATAATTACAAAATCATATACATAATTACATAATTCATATATTTTCTTTATAATTCAATAATAAATTTCTTGGTCGTTTTAATTTAATATCATTGCTGTTCCTTCTTGAGTACGATTAAAGCCTACGTACGAAGCACTCGAAAGCAATTAAGTGATTTGTTTTCATCATACTTCTCAAAAATGAGATTCCGCTCTGTGATTATCTTTAAAAAGTAAAACTGCTCATGTCACGTTTGAAGCGGGCCCGCAATTGTTCCGCACAAAGCACACTATCTTTAAAAGGCACAGAACAAAAAAAGCTCATTTCACGTTCGCCCACAAATTACAATTTTAATTTCCCACTTGAACAACAATTTCATCCAGATTTAAAGTTGGGAGCGAATTATGCAGAAAATTTAAGCAGCTTTATTTTTCCGAAAACAAAAAGAAGAATTTTTATTAAAACAAAATTCAACAAATTCTTGCTTGTACACTCGCAACCATGCACTCTTCCAGCATAAAACAGATCACCGTAAAGCAATAAATGCGAGTATCTGAACATTTGGTAAAGTCATTCATTAATTATTACCATAATAAAAAACAAGTAAAACATAATACAAGCAGTAAAGAACACGCCCATCAAATTATACAATTATGTAATTAGTTTCTTCATCCATCGAGTAAGCCATTGGGACCATTGGGATGATGAGCTTCCAGCATCAGTGTCAAAAGATTGAAAATAAATTTAAGAGAACTAAATTATAGGATAAAGTTTTATCGCTTCCTCGAAGCGAATGGCTTTAGACCACACTAATAAAACTTCGCCGCCGGGCTATCCTCTAGTAGACGCCAACTTTGTCTTTCCAATTTCAAGGCAGATTTAATTAAAATATCTAGCGATTGAGAGAATTCAGTTATTTTCCTACAATGAAGTGCCATCAATTTTCCTAAATTGCAGTATTTTTCCTCGAACAATGAAAAACTTCTAGGTGTTTGAATAAAATTTTAGCAATCTTTCTGAAAATTGGTCATAGCCAAACCATGATGAAATGAAATTTTATCGATTTCGTACTATCAGCATTTTACGAGATTATCTAAAGGATGCACAAAACGTAGTTGTCCTGGTTTAAATAAATTTAGCTAATATTAAAAGAATTGTTTAAATTTTATTATATCACCCTAATTAAAATTCATTAATAGTGGTCCTATTCTGGAGGAATAAAATTTTAACAAAAAGAAGTATTAATTGGTTTACCAAGCTTTACTTTAAGTCTGTCCAATTTCCAGCATTTAAGGGACTTGTACCACCGTTTTTTGTGTTATTGAACACCTCCAGAGTGAAATCATTAGGGAGGTTTTCTGAGTTCTTTTCTTAAAGGTCTATTAAGTTTCCTGAACGTTAAGAGAGACTTTTTTTGTTATTGAACTTATATTCCCTTGTTGAATTCGTTTTTCTGTGCTTATGTCAATGATTGACTTGATTTAGACACACAGTTGCCCAAAAAAGTATACATACGCCCCTAGAATTCACGGTTTCTCGCTGATAAAGCCTTATGGAATAAAATTACATATATAACATACATACATACATTCTTAGGCAAAAATATTAAAGAAAATAATTAATTTTATTTCTTGCTTATTTGATCGCATTCGGTTGGACAAAGATTTCACTAAAATCGCTTCAAAGAAATACTAGGATTAAGTTCTACAATATTTTCAATTTGACTTAGCATTTCTTTTCTTTTACCACCTCTCTTTTGAATAATTATTTCATTTCCATTTTTTCTATATAGCCAAACGAAATTTTTCGCAGTATGAAAATTTAAATCGGCTACTTCTACAGTATCTCAAATGGTTTCGCCATGTTCATAAAGGCGTATTAACACTTCCGATTGTTGTTTTCCTATTTGCCTACAGCGGCGTGAAGAAATACGTTCATTTTGTTCACTTTCAGTTTCATTTACACTCAACATACTGCAAATGTTATTTAAAAATTTTAATTAGTTTTAAAACTCCTCAATATAACTTTGAACTGTAGGAGTAAAACTTTTTGAGCGGCAGTCAACTGGCGACGCATTGCAATCTTTACACACAATAGTGAAAACAACGCTATCTAAGAATTGATCTTCTTTTCGACAATCTGTGCAGCCATAGTTAATATCTATAATAGAAAGTTACGCTTTTATGCGGTATGCGAATTATTTAATTATTTAAAGTTAAAAATTTTGAAAATTGTTTGAAGTGAAAATTAGAACTTTTTATTTTAATTAAAAATGACGTTATTGAATTGAAATGGGACCTCTATGATTTGAAAATGAGATTTTTTAATTTAAACAAGTATACAAAATATGTATAATCAGTTATTTTTAATGTTGTTTAACAAACATTTAGAATCAATAATGATTTTATGAATTCTACTTTCGTTAACATATAATGTATTTATTATGAGTTACTAAAGTCGATATTGAATTATTAGTCATTTGTTTTTTTTATTCTATATTTTTACATTCTATATGAAATATCTATTACTTATGTTTAGCCTTGAACTCAAGACTATTCGATAAATAGATACTGAACTTGTCCTTATGTGGACCGTATACTAAAAGGCATAAGAAGCATAAGCGATGCTATCGGCGAATTTTATGTGGTACTCATAAAAACCTAAATTTCTTTATGTACACCGTTATAGTTCAGACGACACATTCTCGTATTTATGCGAAAAACGCAATTTTATGTCGTAGATGGTCAAGGGATTATGTACAATACATATAATATAGTGATTGTTTGTGTTTAACCTTTCCTGTATGACACCCTCCGAAAACTAAGGCTGTATACGGGCCTGAACATATTTATTTTATTAAATTAATTTTTTAAAACTTATTAGCTCATTTTTCATTTAGAAAATATTGTAATTTTAACATAGTTTTGTGTACATACCTCGTTTAGCGTAAAAAAATATTGGATGCTGTAATCTCGGTATCTGGAAAAAAAAAGGAGAATATATATTATATTATCGTTGATACTTTAAACATTGCCAAAGCACTAAGCTTCTAAAGTTGTAGTTTTCGCGGTGTGCTTTTGAATGCAAATATAGATTTATTATAATTCGGTTCGTTAAATTCTTTCACAGAAATTCTAATAAAAAGTGCATACCTTACATCAGTACTATTAATTGGATAACGCAGAGGCGTTCTAAAGCTAATCACACATTGCAACCCACGACTTTCGCAGTTTTTTGTGCTGCAGGGAAGTAAAAACTGCAATGTCTGACCTTAGCTTAAGAATATCCTACCTTACGCATTTTTGAAAATGTAGGCAAAGTGTTGCCAAAGTGAAATTCGAGATTCTATAAAGTCGAAAACAGAGTGTTGAGAAAGTGATAGGTATCAATGAAGTAAAATTATTCAGCAAAAATGGTTTTGTATGGAAGTGATTGTACCATTTGATAATGCAAGGCAAGTTCTGTCTACTGTACGCTGTTGGGAGGTATTGTAGGGTTGCTGTAATTTTGATCCTTGTCTCACCAGCGGATATTGATTTATTCCGAACACTTTATCCATATTTACGAGCATAGGGGACCCAAAGGGCAAATTTAGCATATATACGATGCCCAGGGCCCACCTAGGCAATCAACGAAGGAGACCTTGTTTTGAGACTTTCAAAATTAAGACAATCTTCCCGGAAAACTCTCAAGAAAATTTCGTGGAAAGGAAAGCTCTGATTTCCAGCAGCTTTTCGTGGAAGGGCAGAAAGCCAGGTGAGCTTTATATAGCAACAAGCAGGAAAATCTCTCTTGAGAACCGAAACCCCTCCTTTCTGGCCGCAAATTCAGTAGTTGGGTATTAGTAGTACCAAGTATACCACTGTGAAAATAAAAATGCTGGAGCAACCTCAAAGTTTAGATCTGGTGGAGCTCGCACAGTCGTCGTCGTTACCGTTGAATGTTGGGCACAGATGACGGGGAAAGCTCCAGTAGTCCGCGAAACAACAGCTAGAGCAACAAAAAGGCGGTGGTGGATGCCCTGTCGGGTATCTTCCTAAACTCTGATCCTGAAACGCGCTTCTCTCAATAATCTCAGGCTCGTCGGGAATATCCGTCAGTTTTGGTATTGCATCAAAGGTGGCAGGACCAGGGACTGCTTTTTGCAGAAATCTACGGGATAGAAAATCGCATCGGTCCTCTTTAGAACAACACTGTAAAAGTTGTTGGAATTTTTTAAAATATATTTAAAGTGAATTGCATTAAATTGCATCCAAGCATAGTGCAGGAAGTAGTTTTTGGTGTTTGTTCCTTGATCCTGTTCCGTGATTCGGATGGTGCGGTTTAGGTGGTTTAATGCAATTTAAAAGTGGATTCCACCCATTTTGGTTCGAGGGCTCCTCCCCCATGAAGCACCTGGAGTCCTATTTTCGCGTGAATTTTAACAAATTCTCCCTACGCTCTCTATGAATTATTTTTCGCGGTTGTGAGATAGTGAATTATTTCAGTGTCCCAGTCAACTAGTAGCCACAATTTTGTGGGTAGTGATTTAAGCACTTGTTCCGCTCCTATATGAAACGCATTGAATAAATGTTCCTTTATCTTTTCTGATGGTGAGGTGTGATACTTGATAAGCAGTGAAGTTTTTGTTGGTCGACTCGAAATCGTTAATAGTCTTAAATCTGCACCTTGGCTTAAGTGAGTCCGGTTTTCTTAATATTGTAATATACAGTGTAAAATAAACACTTGTTTCTGTGATTTTAAGTTGTATAACATTTCGTCTGAGACAGAGGAGCCAGCGTTTGATTCATGGTTGATTAGAAACATCTATCTAAAATTTTACGAGGGCAACAGCATGGTCATCGCTTTCTTTTGAAAAGGTACTAGAACTAGACAAATAAGACATTCGCGGCGCCCTTTAAAGTAACAATTTTTTATTTCTCTTATCCATTTTGTCTTTTCTTTATGAGAAAATTCTATCAAGTGCTCTTAAAAAATATTCACAGACCTACGAAGAAACACGCCCAGACTGTTTGACTACTTTTACAGTGGGTAATCAAACCCACCACAAGACCCCGAAGCCATTCGATCTAAATATAAAATATACATATCTTGGAGAGTCGCAAAAATGTTATATACCCACATGGTTTCACACATGGTTCCCCGCGATCTAGACCTAATAACACCTCCGCTGTGGGGCAATTTATTCCATCAGCCGAACGCGAAATCCATAAAATGTTTTCCTGCAATTTGTGGCGGAAGCAAAAATTACACTATCGGCTGTGGAAATTGAATTAAGTCGAGAATTTCACACGCAAAGGAAATCGGTTCGTAATTAGTCCCTGCTTTTGGGAGATTAGGAGCCGATTTCGATTTTTCTTTATTTTTCCCTCCCCACCGACGGCAAATGTCGTCTTGTGCGACGTAGGTACGAATTGATCCAAGTACTTCCACCTGTTGCCTGGATTTTCATGTTTAATGACCTACTCGCCTCAATATAATCGCTAGCCGCTTTGGGGATTTATCCGAAGAAATAATTAATCTAATTACTTCTGGTAGGATGGTCACTGTGCTCTTAAGAGAACGAATATTAAGCTGGTCCTTGCCTCCTCGGCTGTTTACCCACGAAATTGCTTCCCATCACCTACACCCGTGAACCTGAGGATAAATCGCTTTAAAAGATTCCAAAAAACTATATAAGATCAGAAATATGTGAATTTAAAAACAGGGAACAAAATCAAGAAATATGAAAAAAGGTTATCGTATACTTTTTCGACAAAGAAAAGCACTCACCGTGCCCATCTCGTGCGGGGACAAGAGGCTGAGTTAATATCTGCGACGATACGTGCACGAGATAGGGCCAATATCAGCCCTTGGGTGGAAGGTCTCTCAATGGCTTCCCCGTATAATTTATGTGAATTTTTGATTCATCTCCATGTGTGTGTTTACATTCATTCATCTGTTCCGGCTTTTGCTGCTCCAGCAATAAACTGATCTCGGTATTTTTTTTAATTCCTCCTGGAATTTTCCGACACAGAAAGGGATTTTCACAAAGTTTGTAAGGAAGGATATCTGTGATACTTCCAAAATTCGTTTATTATGGTCAAACTAAAAAACATTAATTAAGGGAGCTATGGTCAGCAAAGTTTCCACTCAAGAAAATATTTAATTAAATCATTCGTTGCCCCAGTGGTTGCGTAGGATAACTAATAAAATAAGCAGACCTTTCAGTTTCTAATTTTTCAGCACAACAAACATGTGGAATATATCTTCATTCATTATGACCTCTGTCACATTCATTTTAAACGCTTCATATAGAAATATATAACGTAAAACGACGTAGAGATTATGTAATAAAATGGAGGTTTCTGTCTCTACTGCCTTTAGAAAAGTTTGTTATCTTGAAAAAATATTTTTTAATACTTAAATAGCAACAGAAATATTTGAAGTTATTTTCCGATTACTTAAGGAGCTACATACACCTAGCAATTTGGAAAATTGGCATGTTTTTAAAAAATCATATTATATTATTTTTGATCAAGGCTTTGTGATTTGTGGTTTAATATTTAAATTATAGGACAATATCTTTACTGTGCTTTTGAATAGACCATTATTTCTCGGGAACCACTGAATTGAAATTTTAGTTATGAACAGAAAATAAAAATGTCTAGTAGGTACTTGAACTGAGAATTTTTTTTATGGATTTGAGGGAAATAAAATAGTCATGATAACAACAATTTTTGCAATATAGTAAAACACTCTATAGTTATACTTCTGGCATCTGTAAAATAGTGCGAGAATATAGTCCATTGAACTGCATGTATGGTTCTCCCAGAATATACATATGTATATACATAGTTAAAAATGTCTTTCAGTGTGTTGTAGTTTAGAAAAATACAATCTTTTTGAAAATACAAGCGAATTTTTCAGTTTAGTTTTGTATAATCTGTAATTCACGCTTGTCGCTGCATTTCTGTTATAATTTCTGTCCATTTTTGTCTTGCTTTGTAATAATACTCTTTTTATTTTATTTCCGAATTACATAAATGAAATTTTATATTATTTACTTATGGATTTCAACATTGAATTTTTTTCTTGAAGTTGAATTAATTTTAGGTATAAAGCTAAGGTATAGTGTCACTAATAATAAGACCTTTGGTCTTGTGTACATAAAGGGGTAGGCCAGTCGGATTCTACATGGTCTCCTGATCAACGTATGTTCGGACACTTTCGCTCCCTTCACCGCTAAAATCAGAAGTGAAAATTTGGATGTGTTGAACCCAACAAACCCTTTATAAGTCCTTTCAAAGACATCGTAGAATTTTGGTTGATATCGTGCTAGAAAGCTGAGCCTTCAAGCATTCTAACGATACCTTCTACGAGTACGGTTTTTTTTTTTGAGAAAGGTCACAAGACAGGTTAGCTTTATCTCAGAAAAAATTTCGATGTTTCCGTACAAAAAAACGTCAGAACGAAGGACGAAAATCAAATTTTATCAAAATTGCAATTTTCGAAGTTTGACGTGGCCTGTCTCACTTTTTTGTCGACGGATTGGGTCGTAAGAGGAAACGTTGGAATGCTTGAAGCCTTTGCTTTCTAACTGGCTATCAACTAAAATTATACGATATCTCTCAAAAGACCTTTAAAGCGTTTTCTGGGTTCACCGCCTTCAAATTTTCAATTGAGATTTTAGGGATGAAGGACCGATTTTAGAAGGGGGTGCCTGAACAAATGTTGATTAGGTGTTCATGCAGAATCGATTGGCATACCTCTGTTCAGACCCTAACGAAACACCCGGTATATTTTAATATTTTACTTATACAAAGAAGATAAAAGGGTGCAATTCCATAACCAGAAATTCTTGAATTTGTTTAAATAAAGCGCAGTCAATGTTGCATAATTTTGAAAATGTCAGTGCTTGTGCAAAAGCAAAAATATGTCCGCATTATTTACAAAACCATGCAAAAAGCTCAGAAGACATTTTTAAATCATTTAAACCTGTAGAAATAATGAACATCCATTTTATAGAAAAATTGATTATTTTTGGAACATTCGTCATTTAATCCATAGCTTTTAACTCTTATACACTCTTTATATACATAAATCATCAAAAATGTTAGAATGATTTCTAACGTTTTATGTAAAAAATATATGATCACACCAAAAATAATATTAAATTAAAATACATTTCAAATATCAAAAATAGTCTATGCTTTTGTCTTCATTAAAATATATGTATCTATTTACGATATTTTGTATATTATTTCTTGTACACCAAAGAATTTACAATTGATGAAAATAAGTCGATTTTTTTGGGTCACCATACCATTATACATACTAAATATATTACAGTATATACTAATCGATAAATTATACTGAATATGTGCTATAGACTTCTTTTCAAAATTCAAATGCGCTGTATAAAAATCATCTGTTCAGTGTCATCGGTTTATTGTAAAAATTTAAAAATGAATTAAAAGGTTTTCAACTATTCTTGAGGTAACATTCTCGCTCCATGTTAACGTCAAATCTGACCAAGGGCACACATTCTAATTATTAACGCTGAGATAAAAAAATAATGATAAAAATAAAAATAAAATAAATTATTAGAATTTTGCAGTGTCGATTTGAGTTTATAGTAAAATTGCGTAATTGTCTACCAAAAAATACTATGAAAATGAATATACTATGAAAACAATTATTTTTAATTACATATTCAGAAAAATATGGGGTGAAAATTACTTGTGAAGAAAATTCTTCTTCTTTAGATGTGTAACGAATCGTTAGATCGCTAATAAAATGCTGAAAAATTGCTAGGTTCGGAAAAAAAGATTTGTTTTAAAGCACGTTTCCTTTTATTGACCTTAATAGCTAAATACAAATTTTCTTACAATTTAGTATGAGTTATAACAATTTCAACAATCCAAAAAAATTATCATTTATTTTAAATATTAAATTACAATTCTTCGTTTCTTACAAAAATAAACAATGAGCAATAATTTAAAAATACTAATTCAAGAGTTCAAATTAATTTAAATATTCTGGTTTTTCTAAAAATGAAATACTTATTAGTTCACAATGATTTTCAAAGAATACTAATTTACGAGTTTTATTTAAATTAAATATTCCAATTTTTCTAAAATGAATGTACAATTTATGTCAAATATCAATCCACAATGATTTCAAAAAAGTATTAATTTAATAATTCAAATTACTTTAAATATTCCGATTTTTCCTAGAATAAAACATATAGTTCGTATAAAATAGTCGAACCCGAAAATTAAGGATCGTTTCCTCAGGCGAATTCCTTCAGAACCGATTTCTTAATTTTATATTATTGGCAAATTCCAATAATTTAACGTCGCGATAAGTGGCAAATTCCACTCAAGGGGATGAGAGTAGCAAATTCTACTCAAAGGTGTAAAGTGGCAATTTCCACTCAGGGATAAAAGTGGCAAATTCCACTGGAAGGGAAAGAGTAGCAAATTCCACTCTACGGATTGAAAGCCACCAAAGAGGCAAATTCCTGTTTGGCTTACCTGTGGCTAATTCCACTATTTTGAGGCAAATTCCTCGGGTTGTGGCTAATTCCACGATTTGAGGCTAATTCCTTCTTGTGGCTAACTCCACAGTTCGAGGCAAAGTCCTACTCGTTGGTCGGCGCGATCGCCTTATATAGCCACATTTTGATCATTTGCTATTCACCGTCAGATGGCAGGCGCTGCCTCACTCCATGATTAAACATGGCGGAATTAAATATGGCGGCTTTGGATCGCACTGCCATACCGACCCTTTTTTAACTTGTCACTGTCAATCCTGACTATGACATTTCTATTTGTTTATATTTTAAGTAGAGTGCCGCGACGAGATTATGTTCAGCCGGTGCTGAACAAGATGTAAATTATAATATCTTCGAACTAAAACGTAACGAGATTTACGATAAAAGATATACTCTTTAATCAACGATATTGTAAAAATTACACTTTTCCATCTACTTTCTTTAAATATGTAACCTCCATACCACATTAACAGGCGAATTTAACTTGATAATCTTCATTAAGACGAATTTACTTGAATGTAGATTCATTACAACCCCAAAGAGCAGGAAGAGCATCAAAAGAAGTAAGTAATAATATATTAAATGAAAAAAAAAAAAAAAAATTCAATTTTCTGCTAACCATTAATATGTTAATTAATAATTTAAGTTGCTGCCACAGCAAGACGCCATTAACGTTTTTATTGTCATATCTATCCACCTCTTAAGAGCACGTTTTATATCCTGTTTCGTTTGATTAAGACAACAGATTAAGCAATTCCCTTCTTGCCTTATGGCTGAATGCTCCATTTTCGATGAAAGCGAATTGCACTTTCCGGGGGACTACCAAACCCATTAATGGCAGGGCCTTCCATTAAAATTGTGATTTACTTTTCAGTACGTGGCCATTATAAGATATTAATGGAGCCCGCATCCGCACCATAACATTGAATACATCATATTTTTCTAGTTAATGTAAAAATTAAGCATAATTGACAATAATAAGATGCTATATTTTCTTATTTTTGTTAATAAGCGTATTGTGCCTTCAACGACGTGACCTTTTGGGTCCTACCATTTGCGTCACAGCATGCGAATATATTGCGAGAGATTCTCACAAAATTTCATTTCCGCAAAATATTTATTAATACTAGGAATGAAAATAAAACTTATAAAAAATATCTTTCGAAACTCTCGCATCGTTAAATGAAATTCATATTTCGTCAAAAATGTGTTAATATACATATATGGGCACGTACATTTTCGGAAATTTTAACTGCTATAATACACTTTCAGACTTATGAGTAGCTATTACATTAATAACATGGTAAATTTAAACTCATTTCAAATATTTTATTTAGCATGAGTAGTAATGTTTTAATGTAACACGATCACGTTGAAGAGAAATTGCCTGTGTAGAACTATTTACAGCTTCATTTATTAACATAAGTATTATAACCTTATTAAGCAGGTTTAATGTTGACTTTCTCATTTCAATAATTCCATAAATAAAGCCTAATATTAAATTATTAAGCTTAAAAAATATCTGGAACGCCGTTCATAAAATGTTGAACAATGAAGGTCGACTTTTGGACAAGCTTGCCTTTAACATATTGCGCATTCCTTTGTGATAAATTTGAAGGGCACTGTTTTTGAAAGTCTGCAAATTAAAAGTTGAAAATGCTATACAAACAAATATTTTAATTTCATTGTACCTTGTAAAAGGTATCATATTTTTATTTCAAATATGTATTGTCCTTTAATTGATGAACAGTTTTTTTTTTAGATTTAACCATTTAACAATTATTTTATTTATATTTTCGTGTTTTAAATATGAATCTGAAATCGAAAATGTTCAATCACATCTCGTTTTTGAGAATAATAGTGTAAAAAGTAATGTTTTGTCAATTTTTGAAATTTTTTAAAACTAATATTGGTGCGTCATAGGCGTCTTTGACGTTACCAAAATAAAACTTCGACCTTCAGATATTACGTAAAAATATGAAAAGCTTAAAAACTTTTTTGAAATCTTTCTTTCACAACGAGTTTACAATAAATAGTAAATGAATTAGTGCAGGGGCACTATCTTAAAATAAGTACGTCTCAAAAAATTAAAAGTAAATGTTGCACGTTAATCTTTTTTACAAGCTTTTATTTAGTTTCACCTGTCCCGGTGTCTGTAATGAAATCTTGCAAGTTAAATTTTTTTAAATTCCGGTTTGCGATTGAGCTGAAATTTTGCATGCATATGTATATCGCGTGACAATGCAATATTATGATGACATGGAGATGATCTGATGCTGGAGCTGGAAGGCGGCCATAGGAACTCCGCAATAAAACGACACAACCCCATCGAGTTTGGGCTCGTTTGATTCGTATTGACGAGTACTTTGATCCTATATGGTAACCAGGGTCCGTTGCTGGAGCTGGAAGGTAGCCATAGGTGCTCCGCAATAAAACAACACAACCCCATCGAGTTTGGGCTCGTTTGATACGTCTTGCTGAGTACTTTGGTCCTAGATAATATCCGTATGCAACTCCATCAAATTTGGGAAGCACGTGCCGAACACATTATCGCGAGACACTGAAAACTCATGAGTAATATTTATTTTAACTTCATCTGAATTTTGAACCAGTTTTCGTAATGGCAAAAAGATGAAATTTTATACCTACACTTATATAAATCCGAAGACAATGCAATATTGTATATTTAATATCGTTTAATTCTAAAATGGCGGACACCCCAATAGGACAGCTTACCTTTATCTTCACAACCCCCTTGACATGGGTATCAAATAAAAGGGTTCAACGAGTAGAAAACGATAAAAGCTTGTTTTTAAAAATTTGTTTTTAAATTAAGGGCTTATTTTGAAATACTAATGCTAATTTCTTTTGGCACTCCGAGTTTTTAATACATATTCATAAAATGGTCAAAATAAGTTGTTGATCCTATTCTTCTCGAAAACGTGATGTGATATGCAAAATCGGCAATAATTTTTATGTTCAGAACATAATAATTTATATAGAGAATCATAATAACTGCGATAAAACAACTTTTTTTTTATCATTGACCTGATGACCTTTTGTCATGAATGTTTATTTCAGATCAAAATTAACGAATATACTAACAAATTTGTCGAGTTCTTGTATATTTCCTGAGTTATTTCTTTTTAAAATACATTTTAAATAAATTTGTGGGAAACATTCGATGAGATTTCCCCCCCCTTGTTTTATTAAATTAATATCATTAAAATAAAGCTTTAATTGCAGCTACATACGTGTCCTATGGAAAAGGAAAATCAACTCCTCTAATTAATTTCTTTTATATCTTTTTAATTACCTAATGCACTTACTTCTCAGATTATGCCGAATGTTAGACGAATTTGTTTTTATTTTAACTGTGTGATGTTCTTATACCTGAGCTTTTATGATATGTATTATATGAAATAAGTATTAAGTGATTCTTAGTGCTACCCATATTTGATGCTGTGCTAGAATTCAATAAAAGTGGTGATAAAGTTTTAAATAGTAGGTATTAATAACATTTGCATCGCAACAAGTCACACCCGCTCTTCTATCTAAAATTTTTCAATTTTTTCCATTAATGCCAATTCATATTTTAATATAGCTGATTAACGCCGAAAAGATTTTTTGGTCCATAAACACATGAGTTCCATGTATGGCATGTGTATACATAATTTCTTGATAATATTTTCATCTCCGCACAACCCAAAGAAGCTGACTGCTAAGCAACCATCAAGCCAGACTCTTATATTGAAGGGATGGCAGAATGCTTCCAAATAGCGCTCCAACAATTTAACAGAAAAAATGTCCCAATAGCCTTGTAACATGATAAGATTTTATCGACATGTCTGTTGACACGGATGAAATTAATATTTTGGTCACCATCGGCAATGTCCAATAAATCATTCGATTTTTCTATTAATAAAACATTTGTCGCCTTCCAAATAATCCATTTTTGTAGTGCAATCCTCCCTATAGTCAGCGAATATAAAAATTAATATAATATATAATACAATTATGGCAGAAATCACCAGAAAATAGCCACAGCTGAGGCGAAGATATTTATAGTTTTCATTAAGTTATAAATTAACATCTTAATTACTTTTAGCTGTCATGAAACATTTTTAAAATCAGAGTACAGCCATTAACAGCAGTAGTTCCCGCTCTTCTAGCCGACTATTATACATATATTATTGCAATTACTAAGGAATGCAATCCAATTTCCTTCTGGCGCCATAAGAAGCTAACGTCGTGTATATGCGGGAATGTATTTCTCATGCATAGAATGCGGTGAAGGAACCAGATAAAAACAATACCGGATTTAAATCCCATAATGGTTTAGCTCGGAACAATAAATGCAGACTGCTCATAAAGTTCGTACTTGAACGTATAACCATAAAAACTCCAACTCTACAAGAGTGATGCCGAGAACTCCACCTAGCTAATAGTCTTAAAGAAAACTGGTCGAGTAGGTGGCTCGGGCAACAAGAAATTTTATGTAGCTCTCATTTTAAAGGATTCTGACGCCATATAATGTCGAGATAGCTTTGAGAGCACCATAAAAGATGATTGTAGGCCCGAGATTTTCCTGTTTTTGTCCTGTTTACAGGACTGGAAAATGACGTATAAAGTATTCATTGAATGCATAAATTGGGTATAAAATATTAACAGTCATAATCATAACATGTGGATTTTCTATTAGT
This sequence comes from Eutolmus rufibarbis, assembly GCA_963920795.1. Taxonomy (NCBI): domain Eukaryota; kingdom Metazoa; phylum Arthropoda; class Insecta; order Diptera; family Asilidae; genus Eutolmus; species Eutolmus rufibarbis. Next base: position 36,336,988 of record OY987205.1, read on the forward strand.
AAATGTGATGCAAGTTTTATTCGATTATTGTGTTATTGAACTTTTATGCCAAGTGCAGCAAAGCCGTATTTATGGGTAGACTATCTAGGCTGCAGCCTAACTCCTGACACGATTTCGGAAAATAAAATATGCGAAAAATCATGTTAGAAGTCATAGACTTAAAAAATTGCCCTACCCAAATATTTATATCATATGGTTTATAGCGAATCTTGTGAACACGACAGATGCTGTATATCTTAATATGTCCTTCTTCGTCTTTTAATGACTACATTGAAATCCACCTCTTCCTTCTGACTACTGTCGAAAGGTTTTTTTTCTATATTACATTTGCCTGATATGTTTACTTACAATCAAAAATTAATTTTTATAAATTGATATAGATTGATTTTTGAATTCAGACATGAATTTTGTGTTATTTTCAAATAAATACAATATAATTTGTTCATATCATAGTTTTAATTAGTTTTTAAAGGACATATCAGTTGTATTACTGTATGATCAGTTTAAACAATTACAATATACAATAAAGCAATAAAACAAAATATACATTTACGCAGACTGCACACATCTTTGCAATGCATTTTAAATAATGATTGTTCGTCGTATCTACACAACTTTAACTGCACAATTTATAATATTTTAGACTATGATACTTGGGTTATTCATACTATTCATAGTTATTAACAGAAGGTATTATATAAATATCAGGCTAGGCTCTAAACATTTTTAATTGTTTTTAGTTTTATTATGTCACTAACTCATTATCTTTTAAATATTGTATCGTAAAAAATGTTCTACAACATACTAATAAGTTTTAAATGTTTGTGTTTACATTTGCTATATATTATACATATATTAGAAAATTGCTCTCAAATGCGATTTTTGCATGTTAATTTTCCAAAAAATCCCCGCATAGAGCCAATATCACAGATTCAGTCTAGGAGTCTACGGATTCTAAATACAGTCCTGACATGCAGACTATGTTCAAAAAATAGCTTCGATAAAACTGATTAAAATTGAAATATGTATGTAAACTATTTATTTCTATATACCTTTCTATTTATAGTTTATGATCCGTAGATTCATGAGAGACTAATTTATAAAACTTTTGTTTTATCATTTGTATATACATATATATGTGTTTACATATCTCTTTTTCCTGGGTTTTAATAAAACTTTGAAACGTAATGCTTTTTCGAAAAATGTAGTAATAAAATGTATTGTGAAAGTCAAAGGATGAGTGAAGTGTTCATAAACCAGCTGACTCTTCTAAAATGTCAGTAAAGTCAAATATTCTATTTCACCCTTTAAAAGGCCTTTCATTTTACCACTTTTTCATGTTTTTGTTGAATCTAGCTTAAAAAATTGTCTTGAACTTCGAAAAATTTTTCTCATTAAAATTCGCCAATTCCACTGGTAGGGCAGAAAATAAACTTTTTACCAGAGGAACTGTTTGCGGGAAGCAGATGTGAGTGCGAGCCCTTTTTTCCATTAGCGGCAGACTCACGTTAGAAAGTTAGTAAAAACTTTCACGATGACTAAGAGGTATGGTGGTGAGGATTCTTAATTTAACAACGAATATGCCGTGCACTTGCTGAAAAGTTTTTGAATCAATAAAAGTTTTACTGTGTTGATTGAAATATCCTCGAATCCCTCGTAAATTAAGTTTTCTAACAAAGATTCGTGGAGAGTATAGTGCTTCGGGATGCATTTGAAAGGAAGAACGGGGAGATATTGCGGCGAAAATTCAGAAAGTTGGTTAGTTACCGGACGCTCTTTTTATCCGCATACAAGTCCTAACATTTTCTTTTTATTTTGTTATCCCGAACAGGCGTTTCTTTCAGAGTAGAAGTAGAAGTTCAAATTCTGTGGTTTCCATATTTTGCAGCTTTACACGTCGGTCGTTGAAAGTAAGTCCCAAAAGGCAAAGTTACTTAAGTACCCTGCTTAAACCCTACATGAAACGTTACAGAGTTCAGTTTTAGGAGGAACACCAAAGCCTGCTCAAGTAGAAGTTCGTCATGAAAAACGCATTTATTCCCGGAAGGCACTTATTGCCGAACAATTTGCTATATGGAGTAGGTACCTACGCGGGCCATATCCACTTACGTCCATTGTTAATTCGCCTGTTCCGCAGAGTTTCCCTTGATAAATCTTTGAAGCGGAACCGGGCGCGCTGGAAAAATCATTTGTCATTATGAAAATCCGCACAGCCATCATTAATAGGCATACGAGTGGTCTCCCAGGAAAATAAATGAAGTTCTAATGACTTCTTTCAAAACTTCGCACGCATTGGGCCTAGCTGTCGGGGTGAGGCTAAGTTTGAAATGAAAAATTATCACTCAACCTTAGCAGAGAATTGTAGCATTTCTAGGAAGTGTAATTTTCGAAGCACGCCTCAGCCTAAGTGAATCGTGCTGACTCAAATATGTTGTAAATTCCTTTTCCCACTACATCAACATATTGTTCCGAAAATTTCACTGTAAGAGGTTTGCGCAAAATTTCCGGGAAAGTTGACGCTGCAAACACACAAAGCGAGTTGTTCTTGTTCCCGTGTAAGGTTTCGTAATATTGCCACAGAGATGTTACATAATTCATTAAATTTACAGAATTATTTGGCCTCCTTCTCGCGCTAATCCCTTTCGAAGAATATAAGTTAACAGACTTCATTTCATTCAAACTTATAACTTATTCTGCGCAAACAAAAAGAGCTCAAAATTCAAAGGAACAGAATCCCAAAAAGTTTCCTTCAGCTATAGATATGATCTAATAAAATATTGCGTTAGAGTTGCAAGACAATCTTAAACTTAAGATAATTTCATAATTTTATCCAAATTAATCAAGGATGCTCAAATAATACAATCTTTTACATTTTCGAAATTAAGGTACTGTGCGAGTTCAGCAAAATTTTAACGTTAACGATTTCAGACTAAATTATTAGAAAATGTCGACAAAGCAGCCTACTTCTAATTAGCCAAAATTGGGATAATGGAGTTAACTTTATTATGTATATGTTAGTATTTGTTCGATCTAACTGAATTTTACATTTTTATGTATGTAGGTACGTGAAATTTGAAAATATATACTTTTCGTGGAGTAGTAATATTAAAATGGAAAATCCTGTGAACTGAAAATATCACGAAAGTTGTAAGTATTTTAATGTCTCAATATGCGGTGAGCATAATTATAACTAGCTGTGTATTTTCCATTTTCGTATCAACATCAGAGTAGATAGTAAATTTTTCATTGAATTGAATTTCACAAATCATCCCCTATAACATTTTAAAATTTGCAAAAAGCGCACCTAATCTCCAAAAATTGAGAAGCGGTTTTTGAGCGAATTAGCCAATATCTATAATATATTTTAAGCACAATTCCCACAGGTCCTAACTGAAGTTCTTCGTTCTGCTAATCACATTGTGGACTTATAATCTAAAAGAAATAAATAATAATAATAATAATAATAATAATTGAACAAAAGCTTCTATTCCCCAGCAAATCACTAATTAATTTATCTTGTTCGACATTGCTAATGATGCATGCATATTTTGCCCTGACAGCTACAACTCAATCACATAATCCAGCTAATAGGTATCATTTTCACAAAGTTTTGCATTCTATGGATATATAGCAGTCATTTCATAAGCTCCTAACTCTCAGATACATATAACAAAGTTAGGCGGGAAATGAACACGTGAAAAAATACTCTAAAGGGAGGGGCGGAGAAGCGCTTTTAGCTTAATGATTAATGATATTTCGCCCTCTTTGAGGCAGATGAAGCAGTATTTAACGGCTGCGGCTTATGCATATATTCACGAATTTATTATACTCGTACAATAGAAATGTGTGTTCGAATATTTTCGACAGTTAACATAATTCGAAAACAGTTCAATATTAATTTCAATGGTAAATAAACGAAACCTAAAGTAATTTGGAAGCCTTCAAAAACTTACAAATTCATTTACCCAAAAATGCTCCTTAAAATAAATAGTATAATACATAAGTATATTCTTTTCGATGAGGGTTAGGCAGTTTTGAAAACGTTTTAAACTCGACTTCTATCACACAAATATAAAACCTTAGTTGAATTGAGTAAAGCGATTTTCTAAACATTGTATTTATGGTAGCGTATGTATGTAAGAACTTAAAGAAAGTTTTGAGCAAACAATTTGCTTAAGAATGTCTTCAAATTGACAATGAATTAGTAGTCCTACACATTATTTCACAAGCTTTCTATTAGCTTGATATGCAACATCATAACATTGTAAGAAAATCTCAAAACTCACTTTTCACCCACTTTATAATTACCATATCGATCTGAAACTTTGCAAATATATGCAATTCTGATGATAATATAATATAGTATTATATATCTAATAAATATTATTCTAAATTCAATATGGCGGATTACCTTTTTTTCACAACCTCCTTGATAAGGGTATTAAATAAAAGGGTTTTACGAGTAGAATACAATAAATTATGTGGTGTTATTCGAAACTCAATATGGTGGACTACCTTTTTTGCTTCTTTAGTGCGTCACTAATAAAAGAATGTTTTTTAGTTTTCGAAACTATGTAATATATATATTTTTTTTAAGGGTTTTCAATTTCTCCATAGAAAATTGTGAAAAATTTGGAGTAAATTTAAATGAAGTATTTATAGTACAGACATAATAAAATTAGCCAATTTGTTCCTATGTGTAATTTAATGGCCGATTCTGTATTTCTATTCAACCTTTTCCCCTTTGTTTCCTAAAAATTAGTCGGAACATTGTTAAAATTGTCTTTCCCGTAGATTTTTAACAAATATCGATAAACTCTCCTGAGTTATTAAATAATTTCAAAATATCCAACCCTTCTTGCTCTTTCAGGAACTATAATTTATTCCATGTTCTTCAGCACAGAACTTTGTAATCTGAACTGCCATTTTGGATTTCAATTTACGAAACGACAGATTAACAATCAGTGTTAATAAAGTTATCTTTTTATTACTGTAGTAATTAGTGACAAATCACTTTGTTCAGAAAAGTAGAGTATAATCAATGTAACTATAATATTATTTCAGAACTTGAAATCAAACATTAAAATAAGTAGGTACAAAATAATGGATATGAAGGGAAATATGACTTTATTAAAATTGCTTTGTCACGCACACGTATTTTAAATATTTAGTGGGGACAGAATGGAATGAATGGAATGCGTGTTATAAACATTACCGATATAAATTATTGGAACAACACTTGTCTTCCAATTACTTATATTTTAAATAATTATTTCTTAGATATGAGGTTCCTAATTAGAAGTCCAAAACGCAGCAGCTTTAACTTAACCAATTGCATGTTTGATATGTATACGAATTTATGGGTCGTTACATGCAATTATGTATTTGTAATAATATAATAGTGTCCAAAAATGGAATAATGCATAATAGTAAAATATAGGTTGTAGTGATTTACTTATAATGTTGAAACAAGAAGATCTATCTATCTTATATATGTACGTATAGTATGTACGAATTTTGTCTTCAAAGTTTGGAACATTTTCGCTCCTTATTGTTATTGTTAAATTTAAACCTAAAAAGCAGGTGATGCAAATTTTGAAATAATCTAAAAACCAAGAACAACCATAAGTTCCATGAAACAAAAGACACTATCGGGGCCTTTTGCCATTCTATATAATTAAATATTGATTTCAGATGGTGACAATGCTCTTCCGTCCCAGTCCATTATATATGCACCGGAAAATATAGAGCTCTATGGTACTCTCGTGGGCTTGCCCTTTATCTCGGCGCCAACTTAGAAAAGCATTATTTGCCGACCTATAAATTAAATGGAGCAAAGCTCGTTGAATCTGATACTATGATTCCGAGCTATAAAGAGTGCAACCCAGTGTGTAAAACGTTGTTATTGTGTCCTCTGCCTCCTGTGATGGAGGCAATAAACTGTGCGAGTTCAAGATATATCATCCTTGGAATATGTAGATTTGAATATACTAAGCCCAAAAACGTCTTGTGCTTCTGGACTGATATAAAAATCCCATATTTCATTTCACCTTTACTGTCTAACTGGTAAGACAGAACCGCGTTAAGAAATCCGGGATAATGTTCAAAACAAGAATTCAATTTTCTGCCAAATGACATTCTATTTCCGTCCCTTATCTTTAAATTTGCTTAATCATTACACAAAAGCCTTTTTGTATACTTGAAACTTGAAGGCATAAGGGGGAATTTAATAGAAAATGTGGGGAAACTATGCCAAGTACCTTTTATTTCGGGCTATTGTTTTTCATATCAAATTAACAAGAAATCGAGGGGAGCATACTACAAAATAATGCTGACGCATAACTTCGCTTAGAAGGAAATTTGATTTTGAGGAAAAACGGATTCTGAACTTAGTATAAATGAAAATTTAGATAGAGTGTGAATTTGAATTTTATTATTTTGGATTTGCGTATTAGTTTGTTTGTTTATTTTTATTGAAGGACTGTTTGCAGCTTGATTTTCTTTATTACTCTTTAAATTCGTTCCTATCGTGAGTTTAAATAACAAATCATGAAATTTGATGTTAAAACCTGTGAAGACATGTAAGTACATTTAAAAAAAAGTAAACTTATAATATTCATTAATATGGTATGGTGAAGTTGCCTCCCATCAGAAGCAACCTCGTAGCGAGAAATATAATACGCAAAGTACGTTCAGATGTTTTTTCAAAAATGTCATTGTAAACAAAAATTTAATGGAGTAATTGGAGCAGCAAAAAAAAAAATTGTTTCTCGCAACATCCTCGTCTCTATCGTTCAACTCAGAAGATCCGCCTTTCAGCTGTCTTTCAACATGATTTTGTAATGATCACATGATTTCAATCTTCCTAAAAAGAACTTTTCAAATCTGCACATTATGTTCCTTACTTTATGCCTAACAGACGAGCTTTAATATTTTGTTTCGCGGAAATGCTAACCTTTGTTACGCTTTTAAAAAAATTTTGATTACACATCTTTTTCGTTTATTATGAATATATCAAGCAATATATTCCAGCCTGCGTGTGCATTTTTGTGTTTACCATTAAAAAGGGATTTTTTTGATAGACACCTGGCTTTGCAGCAGGTTTTTAATTTAAACCGAATTTTGGTGATTACATTTTTGTTCAAATTTAAATGCTTTGTGGGAGGATATAAGCAAATAGAGTTTTAATACACATATAATACACAGAAAAAAAAGGGAAATTATCGTAAATATTTCAAAGAGAATGACTATGATGAGTGGTTTCAATAAAATCCTAAAGCCACCCTACAATATTTCTATTGTAAATTATCTAGTTAGTAAATGAAATCAAGTTCATTATGTCTCACAAAGCGAGGATGATGAGCATAACTTTAGGGGAGTTTAAAAAAAAATCTACCTACTTCTCTTCAGTAATTTACTTTAAATGCATGAACAAAGTAAAATTACTAAAGTACTTTGCATTTACTTTTCACAATTGTCTATGATAAAAATAAAATTTATTAAATGAATTTGAGTTTCTATGTAATAAAAGCAATGGAGCTTTGTTTTATGTAGAGGAAGGGGTGGTAATTTGGAACCCTACTTTGTTTTTTAAGTATTTTAGCAAAACTATTTGACTAATCATCTCGTAGAGTGGCTTTATATACTTAAAAACTTATTAACTTTTATATTAGGAACGAATTAATAAAATAAAACCATCCATTATAGGAAATAATTTGCTTTATTGAAAAAACGAAAAAAATGTGTTTGGAGCTTTGGTGCTGGTATTATGGAAACCGGGTTCCAAATTAGAAGCATGGAACAAATTTACTTACAAAAATCACAAATATAATATTCTGATTCGCATCCTGAGCATTCAATATGTGCCCACAACCCACATGGTTGGCACAGAATCCACGTTTCACCCCGTTGATCGTTCAAATAACTTTCAGAGCAAAAAATTACCCGCACCTATGGGGTTCCAAATTGAAAACCTTACTATGTTAGCAAATAGTCAAGAAAACTAAACCTAGTTAAAATAAATCTTAAAACTTACCTGTGACAATCTGAACTTATGCGTATAGACTTCCTTTAACACCCACTGTATTAGTTTTAGACTAAAATAAAAATTGCTGGCAATATCAGCGAATGAAAGAAAAAAACATTTGCGGGTGACATAAAATTTCAACTTTGTATGACAGGATCAAACTCGATGCAAAATTGGCGCTAATGGCGGTGAATACGTTCTATGATATCAGTTCAACGTAATTACATAGAGTTTTGACAGATGTCGCTGTTTATTTCTGAGATATTAAGGGGTTCCAAATTATCAGCGGGTTCCATGTTACCACCCCTTCCTCTAGTAATCTACTTTTTTTTCGTACATTCATACTCAAAAACCTGTTGGATTTCTGAGTTAAAATTATGAATGCGTCGGGGACTGTTGATGCATTTAAACCTATGTTCATATGATTATGATGATTCTATTTCTGCTTCAAAAAAGATCTCAATTGGTTCGTGACCACAATCATTTCCCGTAAGTCTGATAATTTTAAAGTTACCATATATCTAACCCAATTTCGTCTAACAGATTTGATTTCAAGCTTTATATTGATAGTAACTAAGATTTATTTTTTTATTTATTTACAATAGAGTATAAATAAATTTATACGCTACTCTGCGGCGCACGCAGAGTAACTGAAATTAATTCTATTTTTCACTCTATTTGAAGTTGGTTTAGCGAAATTGCCATATTGTATAGGAGCTCTGACCAATCGTAGATGATAATAATCGTATAATAGTTTGAAGTAGTCTATTCAAAATCAACTAGAATTACCGCCTTATGTTGATAAGACTTAAATTATTAAACTTATATTCTTATTAATACTCTTTTAATTTCTTTAAGCAAAAATCCCAAATTACCTGATTTTAATTGTAGCATTCACCAAATAAAAAGTTGGATCTCGAAGAACATGTCCTAGGTCATTATACTCATTATTTTGTATAATTAAAGTTTTTCTTTGCTATTGGCTTAAATAAAAAAATAAAGTGAAAATAATATGATGAAATAAGATTGTGCTATCTTCTTTAGAATGAGAAATAAAACTTGATCTTAATTTTTACATCTTTTGACAAGTTTTCTCGAGGGAATCCCTTCAGGCTTTGAAATGAAACGGATAGCTTTACCCAACAAATTGTCAGTTCATGCCAATGGTAAGAAGTAATCTCTGAACTTTGTCAAAGGAGATCTGATCAAAAGTTTTTGAAGTATCCAGAGTAACTGCTTAAACAAGATGAGAGTTTCTTTCCCTATTAATGATTTAAGACAGGGTTCAATTCTGGTTACTTTAAGTATTTAAGTCTTCTAATTTTCACGAATCCCTCCAGGATATGTCTCTTAAACTTTTCCAATAATGCTTCAGGAAATGATTGGAAAAAAAATATTTTTTATTGCAGGGTTATGGGACCGAAAGTCTAAACTCCTTAAATTCCCTGGCATGTTTCTAATATCATCTGAAAATATCTGAACTCGTCACCTGGAAAAAGTTGAAAATTCTTAGGGGTTGGGAACGGTGGAAATCAGCCGTTAATATTTCGAACAAAAGCACCAGATATTGCTCTTTTCTGTCGGTGCGAAAAAGGTTCAAAGATCCCTTCCTTTCCTTTGTCTAAACAAATAGAGGGCGAGCACATAAAATGAATTTCTTTCTTTTGCTATTATCCACAGAGTGGGCCGACCCAGTGCGTAAAGACGACCGGAGTTTCAATGACAAAGGATACTTTGTACATTTCAATACACTTGAGAAAGAAACACAAATAATTTCCTTTGAAATAAAAAGGAATTTAGCAAAGCGCGTAGTTGCGCTAGTCTAACTCAATCTCGGAAAAGGCGAAATTGGTATCCGGATATGAAGCTCATTGATGCTTAGAACTGTCGAGGACTTAATTTACCTTTGTCTCCAACATCCTTAAACCTTTTGGTTCACCCTGCGTTTAGAAGACACCCTGTGGAAGCCGTTAGTGACCACTTAATGTCAAGAGAAGCAACGGCGGGATAGGCGCGCTTTGATTAAAAAGTTCCTCTATCTTCTATACTATCTTTTAATCCCTCGAAACTGGTCATTGTGCTGCGCCTGCGAATTCCCTTGTGTGACAGTTTGTCAGCAGCAGATTTCCTTTCGCTGCGATAGCCCTACAAAACTCGGAGATAGCGTGGAGCGTTATAGGGGCACAATATCACAGCGAAAACTTTGACTTGAAAGCCTTTTGAAGTCGGGAAAGCGTCAAATATTTAATCGCACCCACCACTTGTTGGGGCAGATCTCATTTCTATCAGTCAAGTACGAAATTCGTCTAGTGACCGCCACCATTAGTCAGAGTTATAAATTAATTAAAGTCGGACCCAAAAGCTCGGCCTAGCAAAGGTAAATTTGCGGTAATTTAATTACTCAAAACGAAACTGGCTATAAATTGTCTCCATTAATTAATTTACCAAAATATGAGCTTTGCACCGGCTGCCAATTCCCTTCGTTCAGTTCAGTTAAACCCTCGTTGGTGGTACCGGATTTAAGTGAAATGATGAATGCTTGCGTAAAGTGGTACTTGCTAAAGCACCAAATGGAATTTTATATAAATGGGAATCGGGGTCTACTATCTGGGCACAGTCAAAATGTCGATAATTCGAAACCAATGCCACGCCACAGAATGAATTTACGAAGTAGGAAATATTACGCTCAGGCCCGCGATATAAATTCCTAAATTTTTTCATTGTATGTCACGGACACAAAAGGAAAGGTCTTCTATGGAAGAGTCGTGCTGAGCCTGGCCACCAGAGCCTTTTGAGTTCGTAAATTGCGGAATTATTAAAGGAACCCCAACCTTCGTCGTCATTCGTTCGGCGAGAGATAATATTTTTGCATAATACCTTTTAGTCAAGACTTCTTCTCTGTAGCGGAAGAAGACGAAATAAATTCCACTTCTATCAATCTCATATTGGTATTTGTGTACTTTTGGTATTTCTACCCAATTTCTTTATTAACTTTCCATTTCGGATGAACAAAAAACAATTACAAAAGACTATAGTTTGTTTTTGCAATTTCAAGGAATTTTATTCAGCAGTAGCTCTATAGAATTTTGTACTTTGCAAAAATAAAATTGCATGATGTATGTAAGTTTTAGTTTCCTTCTATTTTATTACATATGATTTGCAAAAATTTTCTGAAGTAGTCTGTTCACTTAAAATAAGCAATTTAACGGTCGGATAATCTTTTATTTGCAATTATACTACTAAAAGTTCACAGATTTGGCCCCTCATAGAAAACTCATAAACGAGGAATATTAGAAGCAATGTTTATAGCAATCTTCGTTTTTGAAAATTTTAAAGGAATTGGTAAAAGTTCATCTTGGAAATGAAAAAAAATGAATTTATTTTTAATTACAAATTACAATCAAATATTAATGCATACTAAATTTGCACAAGTTCGACATACAGCTTGTAGAAGGTTAAGAAAAAAAGTTTGAATGTAGTTTTGCTCTTAATATCCAATTATTATTCATATATTTTTGGTATTACTTGTAAATCATTATGGAAATTTGTTATATGTATCTCAGTTACAATTTGAAATAGTTCGTTAACAAAACAGGAATATTTTCATTAAGTAATTTATATTAAACTACTTAGCATATTTAAAAACTGGAGTTTAGTTTCATGAGAATAAATATCTAAATCGGTCTTCTAGAATACATTAATTGTAACTAATATATAACGATATTTTTATTGAATTCATTCTGTTAAAATATGTGTCTAAAACAAACAGCCAATTTTCAAATAAAAGTGTTAACTTAGTCATAATTGCTGAAAGTCACTAAATTGCTTAGGTAGATATGTTATATATTCGTTATATTTAGTATGTATCATATCGTTTATCCAGAGGTAAGGTAATTAATCACCTTAAATTACAAGAAAAATCATATAAACTCAATTCAAATAACCCCAGACTCAATCATTTTATTGTGGACCTTTCGGCTTTCATCAGGCAAAGCTGGTTACAAAATATAAGACATGGATGACACTGGTTAATATTTTCCATTGTTAAATAAGGTAAAAGTCAGTATACACAATATACTTTTCTTATTAATATTATTATATTTACAAAGTGCTGAAGATTTTGAATTTTATAAAAATAAAAATTTAAACAACTGAATTTAAGAAAAATTTCTGAGATAATACTAAACTAAATAATAACAATAAATAACCAAATTAAGAATTGAACTGGAATGATTGAAAAATAAATATATTGTTTACTTCATTAAATATAGTATTATCTCAGCGAACGCAGTTGTTTTCAAAAGCACTTTTACAACGTTTAGTTATTTTGGTGGAAGCTTTTCGGGCAAAAAGAGGATTGCAATTGTTTCGAAATGTAAATGTTAAATTAAGTTTTATTTAAAATGACTACGATTATACGATAACCAAAGTCGGACTTTGGCCTAGAGTCAAAGCACGAATTGGTTTTGCCGTGTAAACGTGCACTTCAGAAATTTGGCCTAGTCCCAATTGAATGAACTAGGCCTGGATTGATTTGAATGTGTGTGTATGTCATAAAGTAAAGTTACGTCTGCTATAGTGAGGAAATTTTTTTGAAGTTTTGAGGTGCTGGAACAAATTTTAATAATTATGCGAAATATTAAGATAATTATATAGTGCAAATATCCTAGTCCAGTTTGTGCCGTTTATACGGGTAGTCCAGATTTAGGGCTAGAACCGGTTTCTAGTCCTGATTTGGGGCTGTCGTATAAACGTAGTCGTTAAGATCTCATAATGCTATAATTATAACCAACACGTCGCACTTAAATACTTCATGAGGTAATAAGTCTTATTTTGTTATTATATCTTTTTAAATTATGGACATTTTTAAGTTATTTGTTAGTTGCGGAAAGAAAGAAAATTCTGTCTAATTTGTTTTGCTCCTTATTTAAAATTCATCGTAGACACAAAATTTGGTATTTGTACAGTCAGTGAACATATTTGTAGTCCTTTTCAACACACTAAAATATAGGAAAAATTTTTACAAGTCATTGCTTTTTATGAAAATGTCGTCCCTTACAATCCGGAAATGCCTATCAACATGTCTTAATAACAAAGTCCAAGGAATCAATACTAAAATCGCCTCACCAGAAGAGCTCTTATTGAAAAGCAATCAGTATTGTCCCCAGCAATATTTTTGGATAATACCTCTCAATGGAAGGAAATTCTGTGGAATTGATGAAAACAAATTTTTAAAAAAGTTACGACTTACCTACTAAAACGCTGAAAGGGAATTATTGCCCCTCATGACAATGATATACTTGAAAAGGCAAAAACGGCAAAATTAAACAAATACTGAGGTATTGGCAGTTTTTTAACAATAAGTATTAGCACCAGAAAGCACCAATTAAGATGAAATTATGAAATGACGAATAATAACAAGTAGCAATTATGTCCGGAAGTACATAAATCAATGAAGTCAATTAGAAGTGAAAACGAATTCCCTTTATTATTAGATATTCTGCAGGAAGAGCAATTCCCTTTTTAGTGGCTTTTAATAAGATTAATTTGCCTTTTAAACATTACTCGTAAACATGTTTTTTAACTGTTGGAGGAATAACAAAACCTTCAGATATATTACCCATCTTGTTTAACAAAAATAGCAGGCATTTTAGTGCTGTACAAATTCAATTTTCGAGATAGCAAACAACTGTAAAGAGAAAGAATTTAAAATTGAAAAGCTTCTTGAAATGTGAGTGGTATCCAAAAGAAGTCAAATCTTTATTGAATCGAACAGCAATTTCTACATTCCATAGAATAAGGTGTTCTTCTCGAAAGCACTTCGTTCCACGTCGCTTCATCGATATGTAATTACAAATTTTTGTTCTTTGCAGAAGTATTTTCAATTCTTGCACACTCCACGTAACCTCGAGAAGCAAAATTCAGACAGAAGGTTGAAAGTGTCAAAATTGATATTCTCCACGCAGAAGGACACTTGAAAAAAGAAACGTTTGCATTGTTGAATTTGCTCAAGAACATCGAGTCGAAGGAGTTCTGAGGAAAAATGTTTCTTTCCGAACTCTTTCGTCAAAAATATTACATCGAGTGGGTACCTCAAATATTACTAGTTTGTACGAACGATATTTCAGAGTTCTGTCCTTTATAAAACTATTGTTGGAAGGAAAGTAAAATTTGATTGCTATGTCAAGGAAAGCAAATATTTATAGCAAAATGTTTTTTCTATTTCGAAGGAAACATGATGCGGAAAAATTGAGTTCATTTAATGATTGGATTGCCCCAAAATTTATGGCTGAGACCACTTGAATCGAATATCGATATGAAACGAAGGAAGGGTAATTATGAATGTAAAAAACCATTGATCGTCTTAAACCTGTCTAATTTTTGAATTGCATGTAAAATATTACATGAAAACATTTTAATTAGATTTTTCGAAACCCTTTGAAGTATAAACTCCGACAATTGTTTCCCTGGAAATTTATATCAGACTTAAAAGACTTGTCCGACACTTGATAACGTACGAAAGATCAATTTTCTAAGTGGCTTTCGCTACCCTTGGCAACGAAATTTAATAAGTAGAATAATTTGTCTGAGCCGTAAATTAATTGAGCATGTAGACAGACAGTTTGTTTCAGTAAGACTTGTAGAAAATACAAGGATTTTCACTGGAACACAATTAATTACGAAAATTTAAAATCGGCTTCAATTTTCAACAGTAGGCTTTCCATACTTTTCTTGTTTTTATAAAACAATACGAATATTACGAATGGTCAAAAATAAATTGTGGTCATTTAGTCTTTTCGTTGTCTGTACGATGGGTAACAATTATCATTTAAAGATGTTCGCATTTGGATAAATCAAATTGCGCTACTTCTATAATGAAATACGACAAACCCTAACAATGAGTTGTTATATTTATCGTTTCACAAAGTGAAATAAATTTTGTTTGATTATTTTTTCCTTTTTTATGCTTTGCGATATATGTAAAAGTGGATAACACCTTGAATAGCAGAGAAATAAAAAAGTATTTCTGAACAGATTGAGTTTGAGGTCTCTCCTCACAAATTTTAATAAAACTTTGCAGGAGTATTAATTTTGAGTCAAAAATAACAAATATGCAAAAAAAAATTTGTCGGTTACTTGTACTTCCCGAGATATTTAACTTTGATATTTCTCAAATTGACATTTTGCCCCCACAATTTTTTACATACTCCCACAAAGTTTAATTGCGAATTGTATAAATACCTTAAATTAAAGACATTTCCACCTTTTCATTCCAAAAAATTTTTCAAGAATCTTTGAAATTAACATATTAACATTCGACTTATCGGCGATAACGAACACGCATTTGTCTTATAAAATGACAAATGGAAGTAAAATAAAATTGCTCTTATTTTCAGCACTCGGGTAGAATTTTGTATAGCAGTCCGATGGAAACATTTTTAATTTAAGGTTTTTCCATAACTTTCATCATAAATTTGTGAGTGTATAGAGAATTTACGGCGGAAAACTATCACTTTTCAGAATTTTAAAGTTAAATACCTCAGGATATAGAAGCGACCGATAAATGTGCATATCTTCACGTCTAAATGGAAATTCCTACAAAGTTTCATCAAAATCCGCGAGGAGACCTCAGACTCAATTTATGTCTATTTAATTTAATTATATATTTTTTTTACAAATGGCATACCTACCATATGTTTTTATCATTTATTTCAAACATTCATTATTTTTTGAAACTATTATGAATTTCAAAAGAGTTACTTTAGAATAATATTAAAACAGAGCTTTGTTTATGCTTCATCATGATGTTTGCTAGCGAAAATTGTGTTATGAATAGCACATCATTGTTTATCAGATCCTAGGCTCTGTCCAGAGCTTTAGTAAAACAGGATATAAATCAAACAAGGAGCACGAGCTAAAAGGGGTCAATCGGAAAGGACATGAAATATGGTCCCCTCGGATAATATAAGGAGGTAGAGAGCTAAATTTATCGATAACATATCTCCCGCAGACCATCATTTATCACATCTGGCCATATCTTATACCTAAACCGAGCAATAGGATCACTATATTTTTTACTACAAATATTAATTACCAACTTTCAGAAAATGTTACAAAACAATCTTATTTCACTTAACAAAGAAAGATTTCTAAAATAATTTTTGTTATTGAGATGAATAAATCAAAGCCTTAAAAGCGTTAAATTAAATTGAAGATGGTACCTAAATACCTTTAGAGAAAAACAAACAGTTGAATAATATACACAAAAATCAGAAATTCTCTGATAAACCGGCAGCAGCATTAATAATCAAGCAACTGGCTTAAAACTCTTCCGTTTGAAAATTCGCTCCTTTAGAGCGAAGTGGTAAAAAAGGTGTAATTTACAATTCCATTAAAAACGTAAAATACGTAAAACTTGTTGCAATTGGGCGAAGAGAGTTCAAAGGGCATTCCTTCTGGGAGGAAAAGAACATTATTTGAATTCCTTATCGTTTTCTGGCTCTAGCTATCCCTTTGTTTTAAAAGATCTAATTTTCAAAATTCATTGCTGGGGCTCTGGGAAATTCTTTGTCCCATCAAATATTTAGCTAAGGAGTGGAACAAAATTCCCCGAGGGAAAAATATTCTCTCTGAGATTGTTTGATTTCTTACTCATGTTAAAGCTGGTAGCCTTGCCTTTCTAACAATTTGAAAGACTAACTGACCCTTTGCGTTAATCTGTTCGTAATTCACAGAAACCTCTCAAAAGAGTCAAACGACTAGAAATTGGATTACTAATGAGTCTCCAGTTCAATTATAATTTAATCGATTAAACCCTCATCACGTCGAGTCTTATTTTGAAGCCCTTTCGTGCGAAATATTTTAAGCATCCTTGTTACTTGAGTACTTATAGGATATTTCAAATTTTTTCCTCCTGGCATCTGGACTGGCACTGCCCATCAGGTACCTACCCCAAAATGCCAAATAAATATTTTAAGTTAAGTAGAGCACCTCAGGACGAACTATCGGATAAGCAAAATTGGCTTTTAGAGACAGTAACGATTTCGTAAGGGTGTATTTGCATTGCTCTCTATGTTTGGACAAATGAACCAAACTGGTGTTTGGAATGGGCGACGAACGTTATCTAAATATTATGGAAAATACCTGAAATTTGTGCTGAGCTTGTTCAAATCTCCTTTTAGTTCAACGATTTCAGCTCTACGGCTTTCGGGTGAGTGAACTAACATCGCACACCTCTGCCGTCGCACTTCTAGATCCATAATCTTGAAATAAAAGCCTGCAGCATAATTTAGTTGTGTAATTTGCCTATGAATAGCGTTCCGTCGAGAGGACGCAAATTTGACTTTTCGATTCACAATATGTAGCTTAAATAATTTGAATTTTGTTGGTCCATAAAATTGAAAACACTGAACACATGCTTTATTCATACATACATAGTACAAATCGGGCGCTATCTTCTTTAGGATTGTGTTGTGAGAGAAAAGCGGTGGTATGTGGTTCAGATTTTAAAACAAAAACCATCGAATAAATTAATTAATTACTTGTAAAATTTGCAGTAGCATTCCAAAAGGAATAAGTTTGGATTTTCCATTGAAAAAATATTAGATTTGGAATTTGGGATTACCTTGTGAAACATTAATGCCTTCATTGAACTTAAATTCACATACTATAACAACTTATTTTGGAAAGACTTATCAAATAAACCTCTATAATGGAAATCTTCTTGGCTTTTATTACATGAAGACTTGGTTTTAAATTAAGACTCCGTTTAGAACTAACCAATCGACATATGACGATCATAAAGAAATAAATTGAATACCAATCTAGCAACGGGTCGGGTCGTATTATTTAAAGTTATGAAGATTTTCCTATCAAATTTCAAATTGGATAAGGTTTTTTTTCAGCTCACAAATCGAAATTGAGTTATTGAAATGTGCAAATTAAATTAGTTATTCTTGAAAATGCAATAGAATACATACATTATTGCTTTTGTGCTTGGAGTTTAGATTGTTAGACAATTTGCGAAAAATAATTCAGAAATCGCTTTTTAAATTGGGAGTTAAATTATCAAAATAAGTTATTTAGATCTTCTCCAAGTACTGGTTACTTTTACCATAGAAAATGAACGTTTATTATTCACGATTTATTGTAATTATAAGGAAATACTTTTGATCGAATAAGGTTCAGTATTTGAGACTTAGAGACACTATGTTCTATAAGACTCGTAAATGAAAGAACGTTGTGCTTGGTTCAATAAGAACTGCCTTACTTTATTGCTTAATTCGAATATATATAACAATTCTTACGCCTAAATATGCTTAAGCAAGCATTAAATAACATTAATAAGGTGATTCGTTTCATTCGGTCGTGGCCCGCTGTTGAGCGGGAAACGCTGACTTGGTGCAGTCAGCGTTTTGTACCGGTGGGCCTGCTGATGTCGTATGTTGGGCGCTTGATGCGGGGGTCAATGAAATCATGACGCTGCGAATGTTTATATGTGCATTGCACAACTTTTAAATCTGCAAGAAAAATATAATAATAATAAAATTACTTAATGGCCAAGGTATGAATAAAATCATAAAATTAAAATAATACAAAGAATTATTAGAGAATGTGACCGTTTACACTAATTTAGAATAAAATTAAAATTTCATTAACTACGTTCCATAAGTTACGTAATATTCATTCTATTAACCTGCAGTAAGTTTTCGGTATATTCTTTAAATAAATCTCTACCTTAATATTTTAATATGATATTCAGAATGCATATGAAATTTATAAAATAAAAATGCTCAATTACATCAAAACTTCAATGTAGCGCGGGATTTATTAGTATCATAATTTATGACAAATTTCAATTAAATTTAGAAACTACTTAATCAACACAAAAATATCTATACATAATAAGAAGATTGTAAACTTGTTCACGCTCACAAAAAACTCTTGCTGCTTGGTGCTACTTTATAATAGTTTAGGGTGTAGGATTCATTTGAGTCAAATTTGTAGCTAAAATATTATGTTTCAATTGTAATTTTTCCAGAAACGAAACAATTTTAATGCCTAGTTGAAATACTTATGTAGCGAGCAGATGTTGTTTAGCTTCAGTTTTAATTTCAGAAGAAATCCAAAATGGTATTACCAACTCCTAGAGTTTTCAAGATAGCTTAGTAAGGATATGGATAGTCAGGATTGGTTTTCTAGAAATCCAGTTAGATAATTTACATTCAAATTATAAAAAGAGGATTACTAGATGATTCTAGATCTTATAGTTTTTGAGAAATTCGCAACAAAAACTGTAGTGCATGACACGGAAACATTACACTCGTATTTGATGACTTTGTTTTTATACAAAAGCTGCTTAATACAATAATAGAGCATGCAATAACGCCTGAATAATATTTTCACAATGAATATGATGAATCGTGATTTCAATGAGAAATCAATTCAACATTTTGACATCGTCAATTACTCTAATAGGCCTGTTCAAATTCATACATTGGAATTAAATTCTGTATCAATTCGGCAGAGCATGGATTTTTTAGAATCAACCAATGAAAATTGTAGGTATGCAGCGCGGAAATATCAAAAATAGACTTCACACCTATTCAGAAAAATTGCTGGACAGTCTCGTTTCTCGACAGCTTTGGTTGTACTGAGTTTTGAAAATGGATCCATTTAGGTTGATCTCCGCTGCGCCAAAAGGAATAAATCTTTCTGCTAAATCTAAAAACTAGAGAAGGTGTTGTATGCCTGTTTAAATGCAAATAAATTTTATTGAAAATTAAATAAGACTGTAAGTTCTGGCTAGACACACGAAGCCTAAATTTATTCAGAAGCTGTTTGTTACATTACACTGGTCTGAAAGCTATTCGATTGTAAAATATTGATTGCAATTTGGACTACAGAAACTGAGCTGAAATGGAAAATGTGGGAAATCGTAGCTTTTATGCAATTACTACATCAAAGCCATTCCCATTTTATTACATGTTTTATTCGCCAAAATGTGATAAAAGCGCACCTAAATGTTTCCTTTCTGAGTATGAGAAAAACTTTAAGTTTTCTACAATATATTATCATACACATAATCCATGTGTAACAAACCCTTGCAAATTTCGAGTTCGCTGTAATTAATGAATTTTAGTAGATTTTAGTTCTTTCTTCTCACTTTATACCTGCGAACATCTTAAGTAGTGGTTTATGTGCTTTCATCTGAGAAAGTTCACCTGGCTTTATTTGTCCACGCCACCTTTTCAGGTGTTCACCGAAGCGTATCTGCAGGAAGTATCGCTCGACAGCGAAAGATCGAGACGGTAAGAGACATCCCGACTTGTTGGTGTCCTGGGTGGAAATAGTTCAACTTTCATCTGCTTGAAAGCCCTAATAAATAATTCAATATGTTAACCGAGTTTATTTATTTCATCGGATTGGGTTCTCTTTCACACTCCTACCAGAGTACTTTCGCACCTTTCCAATGAGCCGGTTTCTGTTCACCTGCAAACATTTTCATGGAAAACCCGCTGGTAACCTTGACACAGCCTCGCAGGTGAAAAGTTACAAGTTTCACTCAGCATTCAATTTTCATTTAACACAATGAAAAATGCAAAGCTGCTTTTCGAATTCTCTCGGGGGTATGATTAAATCTGATTTAAATGCTCCACGAATGAAACGGATATTCGAATGAAATCTCTCAATAAACGCATTTTTATACTGAAAAAGCAAACAGATTGTGGTTCTCATCACTCTAATTCCTCGGACAACTTTAAGTACAAATTAAATGATCCTTGCAACCTTCTTTGCGAACAGAAAATCCATAAACCTCAACGGAAGGTTGAATTTATGTTATCAAATTGTCAAGATCATAACTGGCAAACGAGTATTTTTCATAATTCTAAACAAAGGGAAATCCTTCTTCATTAATTTTTTTTTTCTTATTTGCCGCCCTTTGTAGATGTCGAGATGTTTGAAGTTCGTAGAATCAGAAGCATAAAAAAATATCCAAGGCATCTTATGCATCGTTTCCCTTTTCATAATTTGTAGAGAGCTTAGAACGAAATGATTTTTGTAATTAGCTTTTCAAATTTACTTTTTTAAGACGTTACCAATTTTCGTTATATATAGGTCAGCAATGAGCTTTTGCAGTAAGTGAACACACAGCTAGTGAATCAATATTTTATTTATCCAGCACCCTTTATTTGTTTGTCGATGCATCCAGCGTATGCAAATTTATGTCTAATTCTTCATTAGCATTTCACAATTCTATGTATGCACACCCTAGTTCTTCTTTACAAAATATCTGCAGGTATACACACATTTATTTAAAGTGAAATAATTTAGGGCTCTGATTTTATGTAGGTATCAAAACAAATTTTACATTTCGGTTACTCTTTAATGTCTATGAATTTTTACAGGTACATTAATTTAGGCTTGAAACGAACGAATATATAGCATTATTTGATTGGGAAACTAAAGTTTCCAAGAATTAAGTTTTAAATTTTCGCAATGTCAGCCAACAGTCAAGAATTTTGCATATTTTTTTCATGTCAAGACTATTTGCATATTTCATCTTAATCCGGGAGGCAAATGGGTAAAAAACTTAAGCCTTGATTCAATCCCAAGTTTCTTCTCATTGGGCACTTCTCTCGAAGAAGTTTTTGGAGCTTTCTAAATTTAAAGTGGAAGACTTAAAAATAAAAGCCAATTAAAATTTGTGTATCTCTGTCTAAATAACATTTTTGGAGCGTTACTGTTGTTGAGACCTAGCTAGATCGATTTTTTTCCCCGAAAACCTCTAATCAGTAAAATTCACCAAAATCGTTAGAGCCGTTTTCAATATCAACACTTTTGCTTTAAATTTGAATTCTTATTTTTTCAATACTATTTAAATATTATCCAGATGTATAGTTCGTGTTTAGTTTTAATATTTTAACAAGAATACTCTCATCCAGCACCGAATAAAATATTTAACTAATAACATATTTTTGTCAAATATTTAAATATTACTTTTTTGTAAAAAATCAAAGAAAAGATCAAGGGCATGTCGGGCCATGCTTAGTGTAGAGTTCCGTAGCTGATGAAATATTTAGATATCTTGGCCGACACAAACCTAATCGAAAATGGACACTTTGGAGTCGGATATTTCAAAAACGGGACATAATTTTGAAAAACGGTTTAAGAAACCTCATAATGATTTTAAATCCGTTTTCAAAGATACCCCACTCGATAGGGTAACATTTTATTTTCGTTCCCACTTTTCATGTAGGCGAGGTAGCCTTCAATTTTTATTTTTTTTTTCTGAAATCTGAATACATATTGTGAAAACAGGGGGGTTCAATAAAACACCGCTTAAGAAATATGCGCTTTATTGGTCCGTCTCCAATGAATTCTGTACAGCGACTCACTCGTGAGTTCTATCCGCTAGAGAGAGGACGAAAAGCCAGTTTACATTTGTGTGAGGTTAAGCCGTTTTTTCTACATCCACCGGCCGGGCGGATGAGCGCAGCTCCAGGGGATATAAAAGTTGTACAGGTCGCCTCAATTTAACTCCGTTGTGTAGTCGAACTAACCAAAAACGAATTTTCTCATCTCTTCCTGGATAAACACTTTCGACTAAAGCTAATTTCCAGAATACCCGAGGCGATGCAGGATCATGTAGCAAAACTACATCTCCTGGGCTGACATCGGACGAAAAGTTCTTCCTTTCATGATGAAGGGAGCGCAGCTGCTGTAGATACTCGTTCCTCCAGCGTTTCTTGAAGGACATTAAAGCACGAATACGATTTTTCCATAGCTGCCTCAACCGGAGGTCGTCTGGTTCTTTAGTGTCGCACACAACTGATGGCAATGTAATAGGGGGCGATCCTTGTAGGAAGTGAGCTGGCGTTAAGGGTTCCAATTCCAGTGGATCATCTCCTATATAAGTAAGAGGTCTAGTATTCACTACACCTTCGACTTCCGTCAATAGGGTGTGAAGCTGACCTTGGTTAAGAGTTGTTCGCCCTATAGTGGCCCTCAAAGATCCCTTGATGATTCTGATGAGTCTTTCCCAGAATCCCCCCCACCAAGGTGCCCTTTCGACGATGAACTTCCAGGAAATATGCTGATCACTCAAGAAATTTTGAAGTTTCCGATTCCTGATGAAATTCTCCAGCTTTCGAAGTTCCATTGATGCTCGTCGAAACGTTCGAGCGTTGTCGGAATATATGACTGATGGCGTCCCTCGCCTAGCAATGAATCTCCGCAATCCCAAAAGACAGCTTTCCGTAGACAAATCCGGTGTAAGCTCCAAATGCACCGCTCTGATTGCGGCGCAGGTAAATAGCATAATGTAGAATTTCTTCGAATCCCCGTTAGGTACCACCTTGGCATACAGAGGTCCAGCGAAGTCCACTCCGACCACATCAAAAGGTCGAGAAATCTTTAGTCGATCGCGCGGAAGTGGAGCAAATGGCTGCGAAGCTGGTTTAGCGCTTAGAATCCTGCAAACTACACATTTCCTTATTACTGATTTGATGAGCTGGCGCCCTTGTGGGACCCAAAACCTTTCTCTCAAGCGTGTGAGGACCAGGTTAACACCGCCATGCAGAGTTCTCTTGTGTAGATCGCGAACCACTAGCATGGTGATATGCGACGACTTGGGTAAGATGATTGGATGCGGCGTACCTTCTTCCATGAACTGTAATCGTCCTCCTACTCTTAAGAAGCCCTCGTTATCCAAAAGGGGGTTCAGGGTTGCTACCTTTGAAGTTTGCATAATGGGCTGTCCGCAGCGCAAGGCACGTATCTCCCCGTTAAATTGCTGAAGTTGAGCATTACGAATCCAGTAATTTTCAGCAAATCGCATTTCCTCCGCTGACAGATGACCTTGTTCTTCACGAGACAACTTCCTACGGCTCAAATCAATGAAGCGAAATACCCAGGCAGTTACTCGCAGCAGGCGCCTCAGTTCACTAAATTTGTCAGGGCTTAAAGGTGATTCCGAAACGTGCATCGGTTCCAACCCTCCGGAGTTATCATCTTGGCCGGCCATAAGTAAGGACGGCGTTATAACTTCAGGATCGAAATCGTTGGGAGGCCAGCGTTCGGGATAATCGGTTAACCAATTAGGACCCTCTAACCAAAGTGACGAGCTGAGAAGCGCTTTAGCCGTAATTCCCCGTGTTAGGAGATCTGCAGGATTATCGATGCCGGGACAATGTCTCCATCGTGAGATTTCACTAATCTCTCGTATCTCCTTCACCCTATTCGCTACGTACGGTTTCCATTTCCCTTTGTCACCTCGAATCCAATAGAGGGTGATTTTAGAATCCGTCCACAGCCGCACATCATCAATGGCAAATTTTAAATTTGAACGAAAATATTTTAAAAGACGAGCTGCTATTACGGCGGCTGTCAACTCTAATTTGGGAAGGGTTACTTCCCTGGACCCATTTTCCTTTAAAGGGGTCACTCTGTTCTTAGAACACAAAAAACGTGACTGAACATTTCCGGCGATATCGGTCGCTCTCACATATGCAACAGCTCCATATGCATGCAAGCTCGCATCAGCAAATATGTGGAGTTGCAACTGGAGGCTGGACTTCGTTATAACTGATCGAGGAATTGCTATTTCCTTCAGCTCTGCTAGGTCCGTTCGATATGCGCTCCAGCTATGCAGCAGTTCGTCAGGCGGGCGCTCATCCCAATCCAATTTTAGACGCCAAGCCGATTGGAAAAGTATCTTCATTCTTATCGTGCATGGGGTCAAAATACCTAAAGGATCGAATATTCTAGATATTACCTGCAGAATTTGACGCTTTGTTCCCAAGAATTCCGGTGATTCCAGAAGTTGCTGCACCGGCTCCAAATCCACTCCTAATTCGTCGAGGTTTACGAACCAACAAACTCCTAAGACCTTTTGCATATTGGGAAGCTGATCGGTCGT
Source organism: Eutolmus rufibarbis (assembly GCA_963920795.1). NCBI lineage: Eukaryota > Metazoa > Arthropoda > Insecta > Diptera > Asilidae > Eutolmus > Eutolmus rufibarbis. The sequence goes on from OY987205.1 coordinate 36,361,935, forward strand.
TGAAAACAAGCGGCGCAGCTCCACATCGTTGGTGTTCCATTTACATACGTAGATTCATCGAGATGCTCTTCATCACTGTTGTGGCTTCCCTATGCAACCGTTCAGCTGATTCTCTATCGTGAGTACTCAACACGAGATCATCCATGTAGAAGCTCTGCTGCAGAACCGAGCACGTCTCTGGATATCTGACGCTTTCTGACTGAAGATGCTTCAAAAGGCAAGCGCCAAGAAGCGAAGGACTGCAGGTTACACCGAAGGTCACGCGATTTAAATAATTAACACGAAAATATTTTCCAATTACTTTATTAATACATATGTACATAGGTAGCGGTACAAACTTAACTCTTCAGCGCGATCAACGGCGAATCGATGGAGAAGACCCTCTTCTTCTCATGCACCTCCTCTTTTATATCTCTGGTTCCTTTTATCTCTGCTGCATTATCGTTGGTACTTTGGTTCGGCTGCGTCTATCATTATTGATAGTTTGATAGTTAGGTCCGGCTGCATTTATCGTTATTGGTATTTTGATTCGGCTGCGTTTATCATTATTGATAGTTTGATAATTAGGTCCGGCTGCATTTATCGTTATTGGTATTTTGATAGTTAGGTTTCATGAGTTAGTTTTACCAAACCGATATCTTCTTGGGCTTCGCTGACTCACTGAGGGATGTTTCTTCTATGGGTACAGCTGTGTATATAACTCGCGTGTCATTCGATAGACCTGAAGAGGACGAGTATGTCCCTCTGGCTCCAATTTCTCCGCAAACCAGAGGAACCTATGGCTGTCACGATCCCTTTCATCCAGGATAACCTGCAAGAAAGCCTTCTCAATATCTGCCACCAAGCCTATCTTCCCACAACGAAAATTCAAGGTCATCCTTAGAAGATCAGGCAATACGTTTACGCCCGTTTCCAACAATTCGTTAAGAGATTTAGCGTTCGACTCATGTGACGAGGCGTCGAAAACTACTCGCACCCTTGTTGTCGACTTGTCTGCTCGATATACTGGTCGGTGGGGCATATAGTAGACAGGATTTCCCTTAGATTCATCTGAGACCCTTTCTGCTACACCACTAGAAATAAACTCCCAAATTGCAGCGTCATACTCAAGTAATTTACCTGGCTCCTTCGAAAGCTTTCTTATGAGCGAGTTTAACCGTGTGACGGCTCCTTGCTTATTATCGTTTAATTCGCTAAGGTCTCCCCTCCAGGGTAGAGAGGCCACGTATCGGTCACCCATACGCCTGAGCAAGGCTCCAAACTCAGGGGCTTGCCCATCTAAACTCGTCGGAGCACCGATTCCCAAAACTTCGAGATTCCAAAAATCGCCGCCTTCGCATAAACAATTGCACAACAGAGCAGCATTCGTCGTTTCCGATTCAATGTTTACTGCATTTACAGGTGCGGGGCCCTGCAAGGTCCACCCGAAAATCGTATTTATCGCGGTTAAATTGCCCGATATGCGTTCGTGTTCACCCGTCACTACTTGCCAATAACAATCGGCACCGATTAATAGGCTGATCCCCTCTTCGGGTTGAATGCCTTGAACACTGGCGTCTGCGAGCGCGAAATTAGCCAGTCTTGGATCAGCGACTTTAGGTATTGAGAGTACATCCGCGCAAATCTCCGGAACTTCAAATAATTTAAACTAATCCGTTTATTGTCATATTGGCTTTGGAGCACAATCCGCACGCGATTATAGAGTCTACTAGGAGAAACAACTTTACTACCGAAGCCAATCACACTAAGCCTTTGCGTACCGATCACGGGTAGATCTAACCTTCGTGCAACGTTTGATTTAATGAAGGAAATTTGACTACCTCCATCCATTACGATTCTTAAACAGAGAACATTTCTCGACTGAGCACCGCTAGCCAACACCCGCGCGGTCTGCAAGTATGTATACGTTAGCCACTTTCTGAATGATATTGGTAGCGCACAGATTGACAGTTTCCTGCGACGGAGCTACGTTGGCGGTAACTACACTGCTGGTGGAGGTCGGTTGCCTCGCCTTGCCTGCGTAACTCGGATCACATACACTCGTCGCGTGGCGGCCCTTGCATTTTTTGCAAGATATAAAACCTTTGCAGCTTTTCGAGTTGTGCCCACGTTTACACGTTTACAGCACTTAAAACACCTCCCGTCTCTCTTCAACAGCTGTTTTCGCTCATCTACTGTTTTCGAACAGTTACACTCCGCTGTCGTATGGGTTGAGGCGTTGCAGAAGAAACATGAGCTTTCTCCCTTTCTCGTCGTCGTCGCTAGCAGCCCCATAGCAGTCTTAACATTCCTTGCACCTTGAGATCGGGGTGCGTTGGTCCTGGCTTCTTGTGCTTTCTCCAGTGACTCCACTTCCCTCTTCAAAAACCTTAGAAGGCACTTGACTTGGTTGTCTCCCATGTGGCCATACGATGACAAGGATTTTACGGAATCTGATATGCGCTGATCTCCCTCTGCCCCCACTGATTCGGGCAAATCGGTAGTGTCTGGGTGGTGCTCCGTTACGAAATGGTAGTAGCGATGAAAATCTACGCGAATATCGTGAGGAAGACATCGCAATAGCACCCCCTTTAGCATCACGAAATAGTTCTCGGAAGAAATACCCAAAGCTGTAAGTGAACGCGTAAAAGCCAGGACTTGATTGTATAACCGCCTAAGTCCCGTTACATCCGTCCTAGAATTCAACGACGGAAGAGCCAACAAACTCTGCATGGTCTGATCGACTATTTTCTCCGCGTTTCCATACTCTTCCTTTAATAGGGAGATTGCAGTGTCGTAACAGGCTTCTGTGGGGGTGAGCCCCGCAATGGTATCTGCTGCTCTTGCGGTTAACGACTGTTGCAAGTAGTTGAATTTATCTACGTTAGAAAGGGAACGGTTCTCATGTACCGCTACTCTATAATGCTCCCAGAAGGAATCCCACTCGCGGAAATCTCCGGCGAATTTTTTTAGATGTAATTTTGGTAACTTAGTCGTTTGTCCCTGCGTATTAGACGATGCATTGGATGAACTTACCCCCGCCATATCATTAGGCATCAGCCCTTTTATCCGTAATCGTACCTTAGCCAAACGCTGTTTCAGCCGGGATAATGCTCCTATCGCCTTGTCATCATAATCAGCGATGCTCTCTGATTCGCGTTCACAGTCTTCCGGCTTGATAGATTGGCGAAGATCGATGTTTGCTTGGGTTAAATTCTCGTGAGCTGCCGTTAGTCGATTCACGTAGACCGTTAGTTCTTCTTCGATAGTCTCTAACCTTTCGAGATCGTCGCACACTTTCGCGCTCTCCGAACTTAAATAGTCTAACGCACCCTTTACCAAACGCGTTACCTGGCCGCGATAAGTCGATCGAGATGCGAGATCCATTGTCATTTTCTTTGCGCTGTCGTTATGAATTTATCAAGAGACACGAACCGTCCCGGGGTTCGGCACCAAAATGTGAAAACAGGGGGGTTCAATAAAACACCGCTTAAGAAATATGCGCTTTATTGGTCCGTCTCCAATGAATTCTGTACAGCGACTCACTCGTGAGTTCTATCCGCTAGAGAGAGGACGAAAAGCCAGTTTACATTTGTGTGAGGTTAAGCCGTTTTTTCTACACATATCTTTGAAGCCGATATAATTATCTATAAGTGTACCAAATTACAGCGCTATAGTCCTTATAAAAAGTCTCTAAATAAAATGAATGTGACATACGGACAGACGGACATGATGAAACTATAAGGGTTCCTTGTTTTGCTACGGAACCTTAAAAAGAGTAAAATTGGCGAAAATTTGGCAGATTTGACAACAAAGCGACATTAGTAGGAAAATAAAAACCTAAAATTACCAATTATGTTTTTCAAATAAAGCAATCATTAAAACTAATCAAATTTTACAGGCTTGTTGATTTATATCAACGATTTACGATATTTTTTCAGTAACTAAAAAACAAAGTTTGAAACAATTAGAGTCAACTTTGAAATACTTTTAAAGCCGTAAATTTCAAGTAGAATAAAATACTATACGTGTTGCCATACTACAAATATTTTAGTTTTATTGTTGAAATATAATCTAGTGAGTAGTTCTTTAATAGATTTTAATTTTTTCCAATTCGAATAATTTTGCTTTCTAAAAAAACTAAACATACACGAAAGTCCCAGCATCTCTAAGATGTTAAGTTACGTGCAAAGTTTAGCGATACATTCCCTAATTTTTTAAATCTCATCAAACCGAAAAATGCATTATAAAATGTGATGAAATAATCACCACTGTATGAAAATGTCGTTTGGGGAAATATGTAAAGTAATTTTTATCTCTAGAAGAGAGATTATCCACGCTTTATATCTTGGCAATGGAAAGTGGCTCAAACTTCATTACTTCTTAGCCTGTAAAACTAAGGAATTTTAATTTAAATCTGTTTGTTTACAATAATACTTTACTTCCTGCCAACAAGAAAATTGAGATCCTGTGCAACGATGCTGAATTTATTTATTAACCAAACATAAATTGATACTAAAGTAATTAACACAAAACAATCATGATATAAATTTTGAGAGTAAATTTCAATTTTGTATACATAAAAATAAAAACATACTACATACATTTTGTAAAATGAATTGTAATTAAAGTTTCAGATAATATTCGAATACAGCTAATTAAATTATGTGACAATTGCTAAAACTTTTATTTATCTTAAAGTTTCTTGACACACAATTAATATGCCCAGCAGAGTTTATGTGCAGGGCGCCATACTTAAACCAGACTGCCAGAGTTTGTACCTGACAAAAGCCTGAGATTTATTATCGTTTTCGTTTTTCTAAATTTCAAACTCGCATACTTTGGACTGCTGGCGACAGTTCCATTTGATTGGTTTTTAGTTTACTTTCTTTAATTAATTTTCCAACAGAGTTATTTCGTTTTAATATCGACAATTGGAGAGAAATGTTTAAAGTTCCTGGAAGAATTGCAAAATTTTCTCAATTCAAATTTGTTTGGTTTTGATTAAATTCATTGTTTGAATAATTGATGAGAATGCTGTTTAATGTTACTGCTTCATTTTGTATATTTTTAATTATTTTTAAATACGACTTGTTTGCTTTCATTTTTCCAATGTGATTTTCGTTTTGTGTAAAATATGAATATTTTAGCTGTAATAAATTTACATTTAACCGAAGAAACATTTAAATGTGAGGATTTAAATACTTTGGAAACCACATAATTAGCAAATAGAATTTCAAAGAAAATATTGCTAATATTACAAATGATCTCTACGTTCAAAACCCACTCCAACCTACGTCTATACCTACTTGCTCATTTCTTCTTGGATGTTTCTTTAAGAACGTAAAGATGTCGAGTGCACTCGTCTCAATTGCAAGATGCATTTAAGGTTCGGTGGTATGTCCCCATTTTATCGATTCCTTTCGTTAGTCTTTGCTTTCCTTCTTTATAATTTATATTGCATTGTTATAACTACCTACATTTGTTAGGAAAATTTAATCCATTTAAGTTTGATGATTTAAATGGACCATTTTTTTCAGGACTTATTATTATATTTTTCCTTTCAAAGATATAAATAAATATTTATTTGATATGAAATGAAATAACCATATTTCTAAATTATAACTTATCATTTTAGCTAATTGCTTTTAAATCGTTTAAGAATATTTGCATAGAGCTGTTTGATAAAATGATGCAAACGTCTTTAATTTGAAACATTGTTGTCCTTCGAAACTTTAACTTAAAACTTAACTATTTGTGGATGTAGGAGGAATCGATAACAAAGATTTACATATTCCTCACTTTTGACCCGAAATAAATGTTTTTACAATATACAACATTCTAGTAAAAACCCCAAAGTCCGAAATAATTATAATAAATACACAGAAATTAATAACATCTGTTAATATTTTGAACTTTTAAAAATAAGGTTTACAACTAATAATGATTGAGAAGTCTTAGGTTTTTGTACGAAGTAAAACCTTGGTTAAAAATAACAAAGCCACTATTTTTTTAATTAAGTTAGAGCAATTACAGAAGTAACTCAAATGCATAAATACAGAGATAAATTTCTTCACAAGTTCACCATCTTCGTTATTGACGTAAAGTTTTTCGGTTGATCCTTTTTTCTTGTGGGTTGCCTATTGACGTCCAGAATAGAGCGAAATCTTTTAAATGTGTCTAGTTTACTACGACCCATATAAACTGGCACAAACACCTCCGTAACTATGTCTTTTCACCTGTTCCCCCACGTCATTCTTATTTTATGGGAGCTCCGTTGTGCATTTGGTTGCATGCACTCCTGGATAAAATGACTCAACGTGACTACATTTTATCAGGCTGAAGAAAGGCGAAGAGAAAAATCTGTGAAAAACTTTGACTGTTTCCTTTAATTAAATTTGTTCCGTGGAACTAGAGTTCTGGAAAATTGTACTTGAAAGTGGCTTTAACACCACCCTTTTGAACCTATAAAAGAACACTGCAGTGGCATCGTTCAAAAATAGGTCAGCGAAAGCGGAAAAATCAGGTTCTTAAGACTAAAAATAATAAAATAAAATAATACGAAAAAAGTGGCTGAATTTCAGTAGTAATTCACAAAAGGGCGCATGTGCTTCACTTAGCAGTTTTAATGATACTTTGAAAATAAATAAAGACACTCCTTAATAAAAGTTAAGGAGAAAACAATTTTTAAGTAATACCTCCGCTTCCAAGCTTTCCTTTAGAAGAAAGCAAATATTTACATCTCATTTATGACGCCCTTCTTAGATTTCTGGAAAGCTGTGTGTTAGGAGAAGTTTTCCGGGCGCTCTTGAAATTTTAAAGAAACAAACACAGTCCGGGGTGCTTTCTCTGTCAGCAAGTGAAACTCAAGATTGCCGTCAAACAACACTTTGTACAGCGAGCATTACGTGTGCATCTTACACAAAAATGTTTTTTTACCCTGAAAGTTTTCGCTCAACTTGGAAACTAGACCCTGGAGTGAATAATATTTAAATTGCATATCCAGAGAGCTGTCTCAAATTTACCCTAGGATACTAGAAACTAATTAGGGGAGTATACCAAATACCTCCCGAGAAAATAAACTCTTCGAAAACTTTTTGTCGAACTTTCTTAAATCTCATTTTATATTAACAACTTGATAAGCTAAGAAAATTAACTGAACACAGTCGTTGATGGCTACTGTAAGTTCTAAAATAAATTATATATTTATGAGTTTTGAACTCATTTTAAGTAACTTCCTGCAGTTTCTCTGATAAAATATTTGTTTTGATCTTTCTAATTAATTACCTGAACAAAATTAACTGGTTAAAAAAAAAACATTTCGGCTACATCCGAGTTAAATTAATTTCCTTAAACGTTTCAAATCAATTACTTATTAATTATGAATTATACTCTTTAAATGATAAGGGATATAATTATTTAATTAAAGTAATTTCTATAATAATATCAAGCAATTATGTAAAAAGCGATGGTACTAAGATGTGCAAAGAACTTTTGTTGAAACTTCTCTAGAGTTCCAATAACTTTTATTAGTTTTAAATCCACACACGAATCCACTAGAAAATCACTATAAATCCTCAGCTGTATAATCCAACTAACTATTCATCCACCAAAACGTAATCAAAAATGTCAAATTTGAGGAAACGTTTTCTTAAAGGTATATCTAAAGGATCCTCTTAATGTTATCGGATTTTCGCGAATCATTGCAGAGATGAAATTTAAGGTCCGGAAACTTTGCATGTTACCTCCAGGCAACTTATTGAAGTAGCAAAAGTTTTAGCTCAATCAACTTCAGCTTTATTTTCGTCAGTTTCGGCAAGATAACCGACTGTGGCCCTTTGCCTCATCCTTTCAACATAATATGCCGTGCAAATTAAAAACTGGGACAGTTTCATAGTTGAAAATTGGTATTTTTTTTAAAGAAATTTCACAGGTAACCAAAAGAATTTGTTGAAAGACAACTCTAATACGTAAAATAGAATTGTTGAGCCTGTTTTCGCCAACACCTATAAAACCAATACGGCTGCTCAAAGGAATGAAAATGTATAAGTCGAGAAAATTGTATCATATAAAACGCATAGTAAGCTTCAAACCCAATTATACATATATTCAAAACTGTTCTGCATCCATTTGAATACAAAATAAAAGCATGCATTCTCATCCTTAAAATTGTGAAGTTATGGTCACTTCTTTATCCTGGACAGACTCGTGTAAATACACAGCCAGACTAGAGAAATTGAACTAGTTCAAACATCTCTGAATTATGTAAATAAATCCAATTGCCCTTTAAAAATTAACTCAAATATAAATATTAAATAAATATTGTTTCTGAACCAAAGTTTTGCTTATTTATTTCCGCCTTGTGGTAACTGAGATTGTCTTTATTGCAGCCAAATAAAAGGATTATATCTTTTCTTCTACATTGCTTAAATTGTGTAGTGAGATGTCTTTCAAAAGCAGCTAGAGTATAGCAAAACGCAACTAGAGTTAAGCTCTTATCTTTTCCAGTTAAAAATCCAGTCAACTGAAAATTCTGCCTTTAGCTTATGTTAAAGATAGGTGAATTATTGCAATTTTTTTTTCTGTTCCCTCACAAAAATAGTAAGATATTGTAGTAAAATTAATTTGATTGAAATTTACTGGAAAAAATCTCTTGTGTACCTAATTTGAACTATGTATGTATGTACTTCACAAAATGCGGATTTTTGGACCTGTTTGGCAATGGCCCTTTCTAATATTGGCTTCGCACTTCTGGAGTCATTTAATATGTTGTCCAAGGCCAAAAATCTAGATTAGAACAATAAAATGTATTTTATGTAAAATATTATGAATAACCAAACGAATACAACACTCGAATATGCAGGGTAATATTCAACTGGTCAATGCCCATCGTTTAAAAATTCAAGAGGTGTAGGCCTCTAAGTGATGTTTCAGTAAATCACCAAAAATTCAGCAAATTTATGGCTGCTAGATAAAGACTCCCATAGGACCACTTTTGCTGGAATTTCAAATTTCAGATATTTTATAAACGAAGACGTTTCGCTAATAAAAAATTATTGCCTTCACCACAAAGCAGTAAAAAATCAGGTCATGGTGACTGTTGCACATTATTTCACACATTACAGCGCATAAATCAAATAAAAGCAACTTAAAAATTTCCTGGAATTGTTGCTTATATTGAGATCCTCAGGAGTAATATTTTCGTTTTTCGATTGGTACCAGGGATATATGTATGTGGCGGAGCCCGACCCGAAGGGAAGTCTAAGGAAATTCCAGTATGATAAGACGGGGCCCATAAATTTACGATGTGGGATTGATTCAACATTTTCTGTTTACAACTGGATACACATGCCGGGCCACGAAAATAACCGGAGCTCTAGTCCGCCCTCTAATTTTGCGTAGCCATAAATTTGTTTGTTTCCATTGTGTAATGCGGCTGCGGGAAGAAAATGACTCTTAGAAACGCCTTTAAAATCGTATGGAATTGCCATAATTTATTTATCATTTTAATTAAAAAACCGTCTGAATTGCTCTTATCAGGAGATCAGCTCAGAGATGGAGACATATCTCACAATCTCGACCCCTCTTCTTGTTTTGTATTTTGAAGATGAGATTTATCGCGAAAATTCAGGCAGTTTCTGTTTGTATTCGGAGTGAAAGTACCTTTCGTTGTTTATTTTACCTCTTGAATTGTTTTTCCACGAAAATTTTAAAAACTCACAGAAATATTATTGATTTTCCTAAATACTTTACTCACTGATGCCGATAAGACATCATAAATATGCATATGTATGTATTGTATATTTAGATGGCAAATTCTAAAAATTACTTTCCTTTCTTCTTTCAGGTAATATTTTGATCATCTCAGGTAAATATTTATTCTAGTAAAATTGAATCGAATTAAGTAAATGAATTTAAATAATTTATCTGTTCCCTGTTTTTAGTAAAATTATGTCGTTTAAAACACATACTAGATTTAACTAGAGACTTTTTAGGATGAATACGTATTCTAGTATTAAAAAATATGATCTAGTCAACAGTCGGCGAGGTATTAGATTTTATAATGAATTATTTTCTTATAAATATTTGAAAGTTTTCAACCCACCAACATCTACGATCTTAATCGAGGTATATGAGCATGAGGCGTTGTGGTGATATAAGTTCAATAAGCAAATAAAGCATTATTAATAGTTATAGTTTTCAATCCTCAATTTTGACAATAAACATCTGGATAATTTACAATAATTAATAGCGTGTACTGTTTAAAGAAAATAAAACAAAATCAAGGAGGTATCTGGCTACCTGCCATCGCTATTTCCTACTTGAACTTTGTTATCATCAAAATGGAATTAGCTTGATGATAGCTCTTATTTGCACTCACTGGAGTCATTATTCTCATTAATAATTCTTTCGTCTAGAAACAACCAATCCTATGAAAAACAAAACCCGCCAATGAAATCAACTCCAATTAGCCGCCCGGTGTGCAAAATATTCCTCCCAAGTCAGGTTTTCATTTTCTGCTCCAGGGGAACTTCATAAAGTGCTTAATTTTAAGTTCATCAAGGCATAAAATTACAAAAGCCCTCATAGCCGAATTTCATATTTTTGATTTATTATATAAACCCGGATAAAATAATTCGGCTTGAAATTTATTCTTATAGGAAGCAACTTCTTCTTCAAGAGTAAGATATAAACTATTAACTAAATAATCGTATTAGTTAAAGGAAAATTTAATTCAAACATTTTTTTTTTATTATTATTATTATTATTATAGTCATAGAACCTTTTCTAAATAGTAAAGCATTCCATCTTTAAAATAACTTGAGTTTTCCTAAGGTATCATAAGTTGACCTTTGTCTTACTTTCGCTCGTTTCCAATATTCTCAGTAAATGTCCTCCTTTGCACCTTCGTCTCGGAAAACTGTTCTCAAAGTGACCCTTTAGGGTGAAAAATGTATTTTATTTGAATGTTAGCCCATTTTCCTGAATGACAAGGATAATCCTGGATTGAATGCCAATCAGTCTTTTCCGGGCTTAATTAAAAATGAAAGTTATTCTTTTTCCAATAAAGCCAACCATGACGCTTGTCACTTTGCATTTTTTCATGAATCCATCATTTCCAGCGATTTTATGATTTTTGTACGCTTGGTGGCGGAAATAGTTTTTGCTTTCATTTCAAGCATTTATGTATTAATTTTTTTAAATTTTGAGCAATCCCTTCCATAGGAAATTTTTTAGTTAAGAACTAAATAATTGCAATTTTTAGAAATTGAATGCATATTAAAAATAAATATACCAAACCGATCTCTTTAGTATCTGTTGTCTAAAAGCAATGCAGAAATACATACACAATTCCTAGGATGGTTTTTCTGTAATAGAATTTTGTTGCTGATCTCTAAAAGAATATTAGATATAATTGAAGAGAACAGATAAATTTAGAAAAATAAAGTTCATACATTTATGTCCCACTATTTTTGAATGGCTGTATTTTTGTGAAAAATGATTGAATTTGTATGATTTGTATGGATCAAGAGACACTTTTAAACTTGTACTTTCTGGTAAAGGTTTTACTTTTTTTTTTTTAAATTCAAGAATCATATTTAAGAATTTAGTTCTTCAAAAGGGCTGTTCCATTTACTATGCATTTAGTATGTACCAATAAAGTAAGATTTCCTTATCGAAAGGCTTTAACGACTCAAATAAGAAGAATTTTATTTGATAAATCTAATCAAATGCTATTAGAGTTCCTGAAATTTTTTGAGATTTTCAAAAAATTAAAGGAGTAGGGGAGGAAGATATTTTCACAAATTTTCAGAAATTTCATGCACCATAATAAATTTTTTCTTAAACTTGAAACTTTACAATTCATACTCCAAAGCCGCTTATTCCTTTCTTTTTCTTTAGTTTTTTTGTTTGTACCTTTGACCTTTGGGTCCCAAAAAATAGAGATAAACGAATATAAAACCCGACTTTGGGATTGTCTACAGAACTACCTGCTGTTTCAGTTAGAAAATTGATAGAAGCAATTTTAAAGTATTAAAAGAAACATTTTTTTTTTTAATGTAAATGACTTTCAAACTACACTCGTTTCTGACCTCTTGCATCCGGAATGAAATTAGATCCGAATTGAAAACTATCTTGAGTCAAACCTATGTCGAAGGTGTTCACGCCCTTTTTAAAAAGAGAGTGAATGTTAATCCAGATCCACGTAAACATTGTTGGACGCTTCAAAAATATTTGAAGAATTCTGACAGCCAAAACTAAAATCGGTTCCAGAATCGATCAGGTGTTTATAGCACTTTTCAATGTGGATCAAAAAATTTCAAACTGCATTGAAATGAAGATTATCGATCCGGTTTGAGAGTCTCAATCCGGTTCGAAAAGTGTTTATGGAAGTGAGTCGAGTCGATCTATATATATCGACTGGAATCGGTTTAAAAGAGGTCGTAAACGAGGGAAAATCAGTTAAACTTTTTAAAATCAATTGAAAATTGTAGACGAGAAGATAAATAGGTGATCATGTGATATAGGATCATAAACAAATATGATAAGGAAATATTGATTTTTTACTTTCCTTTTCTAAAAATTGTTAAATTTTTATGTTTTTAAATTCACACGATTAAAGCTTTGAAAAATAAAAAATATGAGCCTCTAAAAAACCAAATCAGTCCATTATTTTTTCAAATAACTTCTAAATTTTTTTTAAACTACCTACTAAAAATGTACAACATAACAAATCGTAAGTTATCGCTGAAATATCACAAGAAAGTCAGAGTTAGGATAATTTTTAATAATTTTTAGTAATGCATACTATAAGCTATAAGCATCCCTTGAATAGCGCGGCACTTGCATGATAGGAAAGTCGGAACGTAATGACAAAAATTTTGTGAATTATTTGTATCGAATAACAAGGTTTCGGTTACGCGCAACACGAAGCGAATTAATCGTATAATTTGAAGAAATTTATAAATGCTTTGCAATATTATATTCTCTATGATGTTATTGTAATAATGTATAAATGTAAACACTGATGACATTTGAGTAGGACGATATGGATAATAATATATGTACATACATATGTATGAACATAAAAAACCAAATTAACAGAGGGTTTTTTCTTGTATATTATGTACGGATGATGACGTATAACCTGTACCAAAACATGACACATGGAGATGACATTCAGGTAAGGATGAGCGTTCCCACGTGACACGTAAAGGAAATGAGGAGGTTGATAAAATGAGAAAGTTGACGAAAAAATTAATGCGACAGTGCGGAATAAAATCAACTTTTCTCATTTGAAACCTGAGAACGCTTAGAGTAGCTCCTCTCCTTTCGGTGACTGTTCCGCACCGACCTAATATCCTTCAAGTTTAATCAAAACAATTAAGCTACCAAAATCCTCTTATCCTCATAATGAACTTAAGTCGCACAGGAAAAAGGGCAAAGCATATTTGACACGCCATAAATGTTGCTAACACCTCTGGAAGCGGGAACAATAAGGGAAGTGTCTCATATTTGGGGGATTTAACTTTCGCTCAGCTACACACTTCGACACGAATAGCGCGAATATACGAAAAAGCAAAAGTCGGCCCGAAGGACACTTTTTGCAAATAAAATCAATTGAGATGTCCTACCCCATTAAATACTCGCCCACAGAAACTCCGAAGGGCCCGTCTCAAGGTACAGCGAATGCGGCCCGAAACTCGTTCGTCTTTCTGGTGGCCTTTCCCAATATAATACTTTTTTATGGTCAATGATGTAGAAGTGGATACGGAAAGAAATGCCTCTTCGGTCGAAGAATGTCCCCGTGAGGACGGCAGGACGAATACGTCCTGACAAGGCACGGAAATTCATGTTGGTATAACTGATTACATTTGGGTCCCCGACGTCTTCGACTGAGAGGGATAATTTTTTATGACACACGACGGGCTGGGACTACTTGAAGCCAATGGATATTTCGAATGACCCCTATGAAGCCTCTAAAACTACACAATGATAGCGGCCTCGAGTGCCTCCTGAAATTTGATATCGAAAATCGCTCCCTCGGAAAGACCTAAATATATTTTCGTCAAAGTGGCCTTTCACATATATGTACGTGAAGAAAGTTTGATTGTGCGGATATTGTTATTCGTTAGACCAAATCTTCAGAACGTGACGCTTAAGGTCGAGCTCTGATATGTAGCGCTTAATCCAGGAGCCTAAAATTCTTGTGATTATGCGATAAACTCCTGAACGTGCGCCTTAATTCACGTGTTTAGCGGTAATTGTGCACATATATCGGAATTAGTGATAACATCCCTTTTGCTCAGTCCCATAGGCTTTTGACTCATGCACGAGGCAATGTATCTCGGCATTATCCCATTTTTACTGCAGAATGTCTTTCAATATTCGCGAAAGTAGCACTGTAACTTCTAGGTTTAACCCGGCGAAACCGGGAACCCTAGGAATAATTTATTATATTCAGACAAAAAAAAAAAATAAACGGAAGGCAACGAATCCTTGGGAGTCGTAGTTAAATTTTTGATGCAGATCGCAAGTAAAACCCAAACAACTCCTTTCCTCCATTAATGGGATCCATTCTTTCATCAAGATACAAAAGTATCTACACTTTATTTTGTGTGATAAATTCAGCAATTTCGCAGTCCATTAGGTGCGACGGCTTCAATTAGTATACTTTTGACAGGGAACTCCATCAGTCAGTAACAATCGATATAAATCAATTAAACGAAAATGCATAATTAATCTCAGAATCTTCTGGATCCCATGAGTTGGAGCCAGTGCCAAAAGGGATAGGATTACAATTAAAATCCGACTTCTAGTTTTGTCAGTCACCTGCCGCAAAGGATGCTATGTGAAATTGGAACGTCATTCGGTGCCAAGGCGGAGAAACATATGACTGGATTTCTAGCCACGAGCACTACGGACGTAATTACGCTTTGTCTGAACTAATTATATATCATGTCTAAAGTTGAAAAGTTCCTAGGAATTAATTAGCCGCATGTCGTCTTGTCTTCCATTCTCGCCTTTGACTACAATACCTTGACACGAGTTTTGTATTTAGAGGTTTAATGTATGTTCGCTTCTCCCACACATCCGTTACATAATACCACTCCTTTTCCTCGTACTTAACACTTCCGATAAAAATGTGCCTATACACTCTAAAAAACACCCACGATTCCGATAAAAATGTGCCTATACACTCTAAATAACACCCACGAATCACCACAGAAAACCATAAATGTCATCATACTACACAGATAAAAATTGTACAATATTAAGATTCACGCTCCTTCCGCATACCTGAAAAACTATCAAATTGTTGAACAACAAAGGAAGCATCGTAGTCAGAAGATCCCACGTCAGAATATAAATATAGCAATAAATAAACCTGAATTTTGCTTTAATAATTTGTATGTAAATAAAGTGCATACACCATGCACCAAACTCACCAATACAATTTCTGAGAAAAACCATTCGTTTTATGATGTGAAAAATGTTGCAGAATATTTTCCATAAGACGAACAGGGACTGGCAACATTTATTTAACCTTTTGCAGCCAAGTCGTTTTGTCTCACACTATTTTTCACATCCATAATACGAAAAGGAGTTGATATTTTGCTTGATTATTAATGTTGCCCAAGACGTTTGATTTATCTCTTCTTTGTGCACTTTGAAAAGGGTGAACGATGGAAAAGCTCCCGTACCACTGAACATAAAGTTTATAGCTATTTTACATGCAGCCGGCGATTTATGTCGCATCATAAATATTTTATTCTTTTTACATCAATTGACGCACACCTATATAACATTTTTGCTTTATTTTGGCAAAATATTTCGAGATTGACATAATTTATATTTCTTTGAAACATATTTTGATAAAAGGCTTAGAAAAACTTTTTAAATTATTCATGTCACACACTTTTTTAAGGCTTTTTATTTTGTTCATGGAGAACGCTGTAAAATTACGTTTTGTGGACGTGTATACTTAATATTCATTTTTGAAGTTGATTTTTTGATTACAAAGTTGAAGCTGACTATATCATTATCTATATATGTATATAAAAGAAAGTCGTGTTAGTTACACTATTTATAACCCAAGAATGGCTAAACCGATTTGGCTGAAAATTGGTGGGGAGGTAGCTTAGAACCAAGAGACCAACATAGGACACTTTTTTGGAATTCAAGATGGCGGACTGTCAAATTTTGAAGTTTATTCGACTTCCACCAAAATTGGTACTTTTGCGTTTTCGGGGTCGCTGATTTCAACCCGACTGTCAGAATTTACGAATTCAAAATGGCGGACTGTCAAATTTTGAAGTTTATGCGATTTCCACCAAAATTGGTACTTGGGGGCTTTCGGGGTCGGTGATTTCAACCCGACTGTCAGAATTTACGAATTCAATATGGCGGACTGTCAAATTTTGAAGTTTATTCGACCTCCACCAAAATTGGTACTTTTGCGTTTTCGGGGTCGCTGATTTCAACCCGACTGTCAGAATTTACGAATTCAAGATGGCGGACTTTCAAATATTGAAGTTAATACGATTTCCACCAAAATTGGTACTTGGGCGTTTTCGGGGTCGCTGATTTCAACCCGTCAGAATTTACAAATTCAAAATGGCGGACTGTCAAATTTTGAAGTTTATGCGATTTCCACCAAACTTGGTACTTGCGGGTTTTCGGATTCACTGATTTCAACCCGACTGTCAAAATTTACGAATTCAAAATGGGGGACTGTCAATATTTTTATACATTTTACACGTGTAGTGCGCATAGGTAATACTTTGTAATTGGAAAGTAGAGGGGAGATGAGAGGAGGGGGAAATGTTTATTTGTGATGTTTATAGTAAGCCACGCAAAAAGTACTTATCCGATTAAGATGAAATTGTATGGGCATGTCGCGCATAACCTTCTGAGTGACATAGGCTATGCATCGCAATTGGCAAGTGGAGGGGAAAGGAGAGAGAGGGGGAAATGTTAAGCAGTGATAAGTTCACGGTGAGTCGCGTAATAAGCACTTATACGATTGAGATGAATTTTATGGGCAGGTTGCTCATTACCTCTTGAGTGACATAGGCTATGCATCGCATTTGAAAACTGTGGTAGGGAAAGGAGAGAGAGAAAGAGGGAGAGGAGAAAATGTTGAGCTGGTGCGATACACAGAAAGCACTTATACGATTGAGATGAAATTGTATGGGCATATTGTGCATAACCTCATGAGTAACATAGGCTATCCATTGCAATAGGAAAGTATGAGAAGGAATAGAGGGGGGGATTTTGAGCAGTGATATGTTTATGGTGAGTCACACATAAATCACTTATTCGATTGAGATGAAATTCTATGAGCATGCTGCGTTTAACCTCCTGAATGACATTTGACAAATTTGAAATTGGCCAAGTCATGTCTTTATTAAAGTTTAGCTTTATTATAGGGATAGTTGTGGCCAGGCAACGCTGGGTACGGGTCAGCTAGTTATTATATAAAAATAAACTTGCTAGAAGGCCTTTAACAGATTAAGAGGGTCGAACACCAGCCGACGTTAAAACTTCCTAGCTAAAGATCATTCTTCTACAGAATCAGAATGTCTGATTTTCAAACTTTAATTTTAATGGTCCTTAATTTATAAAAATTAGTGATTGTTGAATATTGATTTGCTTAAAAAGATTTAAACTGTTACAAAATCACATAACTTTATTTAATACATTAATATTATTATTTTCTGTAAGTTGTACCATATAAACATACTTCTGATTTTTGTTAACGGTTTTTCAATTAAATATAATGAATAATGGAGTAGCACTGGTCTGCAAAAAAACATTTTTTTTAATTATTATCATACACTTAGTAATTATGGCCATTTTTTTTATGAAAAAGATTTTAAAGTTAGTGCTAAAACATTAAAACCATTACAATTATAAAACAATCCAATTACTTATATAATAATAGCAATTTACTTACTAGTTTTCTTCCTTTTCATATTTTGCTCGGAGTGACAGTGAGAACTGCGCTGGCGCATGCATTGGTGTAAAAACAATGTTACATATTTAATGTCTTTCTTTCTTAAAATGTGAAAACTAGTCTTGTATAATGTGTATATAGTGTAGTATATATGTACATATGTTCACATATGTATAGTACGAGCTGAATGAATTAAAGTAGAGTAAAAGCATAAACGTAACACAATAAGCATGGAATTTTGAGTAATTTTTAAAAACATTTATACTTGACAGCAAAACATGGAATGAAGATTTAGCACGTTAAAATCTTCATATTCATAACATTTTTAGTTGAAGGGGGTTTTCATTGCAGACCAGTGCAATTAATGTATAATCAAAAACAATACTATTGGATTCTTTTAAAATATGTAATGCCATGATAAAAAGTTCTATCTTTAATTTTAAAAGTAAATTCAAAATAAGGAAACAATTTCTTAAAATATACAATAATAGTAAAACAAGCCGTATCACTTTTCTATTGATAGCAGAATATTGATTTGATGTTGAATACATATGAACTTATCATGAAACTCTTTTTTTTTATACATATAATATAAAACAACCAATAAATATGTAATAAACTACATACTGTGATAGCAACAAAAAATTAAATGTGTTGTTCAATGAAACAATAAAATTAACAATTGCCAGAAAAAAATAAATAACAATAGTTAACGATCATATGTACATATTAATACAACTTAAAGTGCTTCACTTTAAAATAAACGCGATCTTCAGATGAAAAAATCAATTTGCTTATTAACAAATCGATTTATTACTTGGTTTGTGACAAATCTATATTTCTATGTTATGGGTTTCGCAATAACTCCAAACTTAATAACTACTGTTGATAAATATTTTGAAAACATTTCAGGATCGACTTTTGGTACTGATTTATAGCACATTTTCAAAGATTAATTTTAATAAAAGGTAAATGTAATACGAATTAACTTATTCAGACTGATTCAGTTTTATGTCGGGAAAAAAGTGGATCCAATTGATGTTTCTTGATATATGTATGATAGCTTTTCAACACTAACATTCGTTTTTATAAAATTCAAATTCACTTCACCCGCATTCATTTTAACACAAGCAGTTCTTCCGCGTAGAACGCAATTCTATACAAAAGAAGACAACAAGAATTAATGTGACCGCAGTATGACAGCATAATCTACCTCAGTAAAAATTTACATAAAGCCATATACAGCCATTGGGACACAAAAGTCTCACTTGAACCTTTTTTTACAACTACGCATTCTTTTCGTGGAACCAGTCTAGGATGATTCAAATAATATGTACATCCTGGATGCATTTTATGCTATTTTATTTTGTTTAATTGAAATTCATTTTCTACGCAATGTATTACCATAAAAAAAAAAGTAAAAATCCCTAAAAGTTATAATAGAAAGGAAGTCGGTGCTCATTACTTTGATACCATAAGAGCAAAATGATGTCCATAATGTCATTCAAAATAAATAGGTAGCCTAAACAGCCATACACCGGCTGACGGGTCCAATCTGCAGATTTTTTGCCTTCACAGCCTGCAGAGGAGCCACGTAAACTTTAAATAAAAATGTGGTCACGAAACGCATTAATATCCACGGCATATTTTTTCATGGAATATACATAGTACGTCCGCGGCAACTCAGGGAAAAAATATAACAAATGCGAGACATTTTGAAACCCTTCGTGTCCCTGAATGATGCTTGTTACGAAATGACAAATTGGCCTGGGTCAGAGAATCTGCAGCTAGCCTCAAAGTATTTATTGCAGGGTGATATTTCTCGAGCCCTTAGCAAGACTGGCGAGTCGTCGTCATTTCCTGGATGGCGGGTAGAAGTCACTAGTAACAAGCCCTTCATAATTGATACCTAATTACGCGATCAGGAGTGTTATTCAAAGTAGCAGACACTTTTCGTTGTAACCATCCCTGAACGTTGTGAATTGAGGTCGCCCTTTGTTAAATTTTGTGTGCACAAAAGAGCTTCGCCGTCACTTCCGTCTTAATGTCTCATAAAAAAAAAAGACAAATCCCTTCTCCCGGGAATACAATACTTAATGAAGCCTCGGAAGGATGAAAAACGGCCCAATTTTTTTGTAAAGAATTTGCAAAGCTGCTGACATTCTGATAGAGGATCACACCAAGTAGAAAAAAAGGTTAAACCCTTTTACTTAGTTTGTTTGTTAAAATCTTGACAGTCAAATTAATTTCCCCTTTCTCTTATAGACGCAGTATACTTCTATGAAATTTCGGTTCTCGTTGACATTATGTTATGAAGGAAGCACACCTAGAGTCAGAGATCCTCTTCAAACAATTTGGCAAGATAAAAAGAATCTCTACCCTTTTTGGATTTGTTGAACAAATTTTTTTGTGATCCTTCGGTTTATGACCGGACCATGCCCTTGCTCCTCTGCTTTTACCAAAGCCTTTGACAACTAGTCGTTTTCACAATATAATATTTTCTAATAATATCCTAAGCTTTTACTAATTGAAGAAACAATAATACCCTAAATTTTTGAAAATTTAACTTTTCTACAGCTCAAAGCAGTATTAAAAATTACAATTGTAAGATGTTCTTCCCTTTTTAAGGTTCCGTAGCAAAGCAAGGATGTGTGTGTGTGCATGTGTGTGTTCGTGTGTGGATGTGTCTGATGTATGTAGTAACAGCTACGGAACCCTTCACTAAGCATGGCCCGACATGCTCTTGACCGTTTTTTATCAGAATTTATTTAATGATTATGAAAATATTTTGTTATATTTAAGTGTACGATATGTACTTAATTATTTAAGCAACATTTTTTTTACTCTCATTGTTTATTTGTAAAAATAAACGTTCATGTTTTACATATTGAAATTAAATTAAAATCGATGATGAATCAACTAAAATTGAAGCCACATACTCCCCAATCTGATCAATTTCCAATTTAACTTTTGAAACGTATTTTTGGGATTATATTTTTAAAAACTAAACAATTTCTGTTACGTATATCATCAAGTCGGTTTGTTCTTGAACATTATTATAATACAGTGTATGTTAGTTTTGTCGAACATTTTATTAAACAAGAAAAATTATATTAATAAAATTACTATAATTTCTAATAAATTCAGAGAGAGGGGGAGCGGGGTGGGGTTCCTGGAGGGGGAGCGGGGTTTTAGCCGGTAGACCTGGCCTCGGCCAGGGAGTCCGGCACAGGGGTGGCTTCAGCCTCCCTAGTGCGTAACGGCATTTCCCCGCTTCCCTACAAAAAAAAAAAAAAATTAATTCAGAGAAGCTTTTCAATTTTTTATGTTTTAATAGTAATTTTCGAAAATTTTGTTATAAAATGAACCTGAGAAGTGGGGTTAGAAATTATAACACAATATATTGTAGCCAGTTACAATATTACTACATACTACCAGCACCCGATCAGGCTGTCCGGGAAAACCATGTAGAAAAATAATTTTTGATGTTTATAGAACAATTAGGTGATCTTTCCACTTTTTGTAGAATATTTTTATCATTCTCTAGAACCCTCAAGATAGAGGTATTTATTTAAAGGAAAGGTAATTTGCATATAATATAGAATAATTTACATTTATACCATAATTTTTTATCCAATAAACAGGGACGAATCGCAATTGCAAGTATAGCTTCTGCATTTACATGTAAAAGAAAATGAAAACAGTCGGAAATAGGAATAATAGAATTTATTGGACCATTAGAATTCATTACTGAAATTGAAAAACATAATTATGCTTTGAATGTTGATTTATTTTTTATAAATCTTAGAGTTATACATATATGGGTGCAAAATAGCTTAATTTTTATTACAAAAAAAACTTAACTTTTATTATATAAGTGGGTTATGTAGACAGACTTTTGAAATACGAACTCAAAATGAAACAATTATGAAAGTTCTAGAGGCAGTGTAAAAATTCAATATGATATTACAGTCTTAAAATAAATAATAAATGTTATACCGCAGACATTTTAAATTACCGTCAAATGGGGTAACTTTGTGATCGCGGGGTAACTTTGGGCAATTTGTTTTTTTTTTAGTTAATTGCCAGCACCATCTAGCTATGTTAAACTTGAACTCTGATATCAATCAAATGTTATTGTAAACATAAAGACCTACTCGTAGACTCGTCACAGACAATATAAATATCTCTGTTGTTTATATAAACACGTCCTGAAGTTTGAACTTTTTCAAACCGTGACCTAACCAAAAAGTGAAGTCAAGAAAACTTTAGTCAGAAAGAGTGTTTTAAATTTATGTTATATACATGTGACTATAAACAAATTAACATTTTTCATACTGTTAATTAATTAATAAAGGAAAGATTTTAATCGAAATGTGAATATCTGATATTTTAATTGGCAATTTTTGCATTGAAAACGTTTTCAGATCTGATTGCCCAAAGTTACCCCATCCCGGGGTAACTTTGTGCACTTTGCAAATTGTTTGTTTGTAAACAATGCACTTCATAAAAATCAACAAGTGATGGTGCAATGTGTTGTCAGATGTCCCACAAGTAATTCTAGAAAAAAAAAAAAGTTTATAATTTTGTTCTATATTAGTTATAAACAAGCAAAGTTGAAAAACCGTGAAAAACTGCCCAAAGTTACCCCATTTGACGGTACTATTCTATTAAAATTCATTTCAGGATTTAAACCCTTTTTTAAATTGGCGGCCATTTTCGAATACACTTTTTCACTTAGATTCTTAACGTACCTACTGTTAACAGAATTATAAAAATAAAGGGTGATGCCTTCGATCCAAACGACCAAGATTTTTATCAAATAAATTTTCTAAAAATGTTAGTATACAAAATAAGGTCGAAATTAGTAATATTAGATCAGTTTTGGCCACGCACTAAATAAGGTTTATGTTGTAAAATTTTGTACTAACATTTAGCGTTTAGAATAGATAAGTTTGTTTACATACATACATATGTATGTATACATATAAAGGATGGAACATTTTATGCTGCGAGCTACATTCAGTTCCAAGCAATGTCTAATAATAATAATGCCGGACCAAATACTTGTTGACCTTAGACAAGATTTCATAAAAAAATAACAATTTCTAAACTTTCCGAAAATGCAGCGTGCCTAAAAAAGTTAAAATTTCTTACAAGAAAAGGGCAACCTGCCAGAAGCAGAGGCAAAAATGTTCTTGGGTACACAAAATAACCGTGGCCTTTTAGTCATTCCACATGCAATGTAAACTCACTCCCGAACTTTACCATCGTTACTTTTCGAATAATTTGAATCTCGTATTCAAAGTTCCAAAATTGTCAGTCTGCTCGCTTTCACTTGAGTTTGTAATCCAGCCCGCACTGGACCCTGCAAAAGGAATAAATGAATAAATAATTAGGCTGCGATCCTTGGAGCAATCTATCTAAATAAAGTTACACAAACGGCAAACAGCGCCGCGGGCGTTCGGGCCCGCGCCAGCGTGGCATCGGGCGACGACACTTCAACTTCGGCTGTATCGGCTGACTCATTGAATCGGAAAAGTTAGAAGTTGAAACAACAAACTTGTTGACAAATTTAATTTGTGTCAGTAACAAAAAATTAACCTATTTGGCAAGAAATCAGACGACCGGCAATTTCGCGAGAAGGTCTCTTCCTGTCACGGCGAACGGATACTTCGTACACTTCTAAGCGGAAGTATTTTCATTATAAACGAAATTCACAAAAGTGTAGAAATTCACTAATCTCTGGGGAAATTACACTGAGTAAAATTTTTGATGTTCCGACAGTTGGGAAAGAAAATTAAGACGTTTCTTTCTCTTTATTACAAGACGGACTTATACAAAAGTAAAATTTAGTCTAGTTTACGTTTAAGTTCGGGAATTTCTCTGAGAGTTGTACGAAAATGTGATTTTTTTAAGATGCCCTTCTAAATTATTCCGAGCTCCACTGCGCATGCTTAAGATGTCCAAAAGTTTGCTTCTTCAATTATTAAAAGTTTAAGAAAATGAAACATCCATCCGGTGTTTGAAATTATTAAATAACTATGAGAGCTGTTTTTTTACATTACTGAGTATAAAATATTTCCTATGGGGGAAACAGGGGCTAGTTTTATGAACAATTTTTAAACAAAAATTTTTTTTTCCATTACAATTTTTTGATTTGTGGCTTAAATATTTATCTTACAAAATCCAAATTTGTTTATAATCAAGATCTAGTTTGGTGGTAATAATAATGCACTAATATTTTCTTATATTTACAAATCGTAATTTTTATATAATTATTATCATAAAATTGTCTTGGGACAAGTATTAACAGGATGCGCGGGGCAAGTATTAACATCTTAATACGTACCCTAGATAAACCAAGTTTATTTTTTTACTGAATGAGAAATTATAAAAAGAAAACTACGCTAAGCATTACATCACAAGAAGCCCATCAGTCTAGCAGCACTGGAAATATTAGATTAGATTAGAATTTTGGAAATATTTGTTTTTTGTTATAAGTTGTTACAATATAATTGACTAAAGTTCCTAATACAATCATCACAAGTATGAAGGGATAATCCAATTTTAATGACCCAGGACTTTTTGATAGCTTGTATCTTTCTAGTTTATGAATCAGAAGCTTAAAGTTTTTTATCATCCTCTACTACTTTGCGCTAAACATTAGAAGAGTTAAAAAAATTACCTCTTAATTTTTTATGAACTTTGAGAGCGTCTATGGGGTGCAAAATACAAATGTGGCTTTTTATATACATATGTCATATGTACATATATGCACTAATTAAATATTATAAGTAAATTTTATACAAAGTATTATAGAATTGATACTATACTAATGAAATAATTGATTTTAGCTTAGTATAAAATGATGGTTATATTGTTTAACATTTCAAAAATAATCATTATTTACGATCTCTGCTTTAAAATTGAAGTTTTTTTTTCTAGTAAAATATTTTTGTGTCGACTGTCACTAATTTATAACACATATAAAGAATAAAAAATTTAATTTAGAAGTCAAAACTATAAATTTCATGCTATCAATGGATAACATGCAGTCCGAGGCTAACGAGTATTCGCAGGTTGAGCAGAAATGTCTGATACTTTTGACGACAAATTATCGTTTGATAGCATGACTTTTCCAGAGCCCACTATATTTTCTATCCCCTTCCAGTCGCTCCGTAGAGACTTTGTGACTAATATTTTTTAAAATTTGGAAACAATAATTTATATATTAAAATAAATATAAATATTATCATCCTTTTATGAATTTCTTACGAATATATAATACAAAAGTCCAGAGTCACATACATATGTACATATAAAATTAACAGCGTGCATGCGGGAATTGACTGCTTAATTTTGTTTCATTAAAATTTGTAAAGCTATTAAAATTTGTTGGGAATGATTTAACACAATTATTTAACAATTAATACTCAACTCCAAATAAAATGCGGTGAATCCGATAAACAGTAATTAATAGTGATCTAATTGTAATGTCTTGGGTATCTGTTTAAAAAGTTGTGCACTTCAACTATTTAAATAATGGCTCTGGGAATGTTAATTCAAAATCTGATCAATATTCGCTCCGAAAATTTGTTTTTTATTAATCGGACTTTAATACAGGTCGTCAATAAATTATATATAAGAGTGCTTTGTATAGAATTTTTACAATTACTTAAACTTAAAACTTTGTAATTCTTTAAATAGAATTTAATCAAATTAAAATTTCGTTTTCTTTTCCAGATGGACATATGAAATATCTCATGAGGGGCAAAATGCCCCATTGTGCAGCTGAAATGCTTGCATCGTTAGGTAAAGTGAATCCTACAAAATGGGATGGATTTGGGAACTACGAATCCAGCGCTATATTTCAATCATAGTATCGCTTTCTCTGAATTACGTAAATAAATTGCGGGTTGAAAAATATCCGCAACCATCAAACTTCATCGGTATAACAATAGTAAAAACTTCAACAATACAAAGCCCTAACCAAAACATTTCTGCAATAAAATAAGGAACCCGGCAGGGTAGCGAACAACCTGAGATATTTTCCATCAATACTATCATCAACTCAGCTACTATTTGCAACCAGCAGGGGGAAATTCTCATAAATATGGCAGCTAAAACACTTAAGGGTAAGTAGACATAAAATATAGCCTCACCAGCATTATATAGTGCTAAAGTAGGACCACATCAAAAGATAGCTCTGGAGGGACATATGAAAAATAAATCACGAAAATGGCCACCTTACGCCTTCGTTTAATAGATCTGGCTTTTCTGGGCGTCGCTTCGTCGGTCAGAACACTTTACGCCCCCAATGTCAATCACAAGGCTCACGAACCGGAAGTAATCCCACCATCCGATTTAGATGGTCCATATCAGAGCTGTCGTGGAAAGAAATTGAATTAAGGGAACACTACAGTGACAGATTGAAAGCATAGATTTAATTTTTGAATACTCTTAAAGTATAAACATAAGTATTATATTAAAAAATATGTTTAACAATATTCCTGCCAACTTTATATTTCATTTCCAAAAGCAGGTTAAATGGCTCAGTTTTGAATTTATCAAATTTTCATTGCGTTTTCTTTGATTGATTTATTTTTACTATTTAACTAATTTAGTTGAAGCCGTACAATATACCCGTATGTATTATAGAAATTTTATACTTCCTTGTGTCTAAAAAATATTTTTGACTTGGTATCGCATCGGTAGTATTAAATATTGCCTAATTATATGTATAAAGCTATCTATATATGCAATACTAGTCAAAAAATGTACCTAATATATTTTACTGCCTCTAAAGTAGTATTATATTACTTCTATAAAATTCTTTCTCTAGATTACAAATTACAAACGCAAAGAGGAAAATAGAGTAAAAAACTATAAATTGAGCCATGTAATAAACTCATCTCCATTATTTGATTTGATATGATTTTTTATATACTCATATTCCAATCCTTTATTTTCGCAAAACAAATAAAATTTTCGTTTCTGAATTTGTAAATTAACGAAACAAGTTTTTTAAAGCCATCTATCAGATAGGCATGGGACAAAACTTTGTTCTTCTACATAATGATTGCATCGTACGAAGTTAAATAAAATATTTTGTTTATTAATTTATTATTACTAAAACTGCTTAATTTACGCTTTGTAATGCAGTTTCGAAAATTTCTCAAATATTTATTTAGAAAAACTAGATTAAAAATTGAAAGGAACTAATCTTGCAAGTAATTTATTTATAATTTTATTAAATATACGAATTTCGACTTATTTATTTAAAAAAAATTATTTCCATCATGGAAGTTTCCTTTTTAAAAGACTCAAACCTTTAACACTCTTCGAACCAAATGAAGTTAAAAAATCCTTTTTATTAGGTATTGCAAATCTGAAGATTGACGAAATTAATTAAGTTTAATTTTAATTTGTAGAAAATAGATAAACAAAATTAGTTTTGTCGACTAAACATGTACTGATGATATTTAAAAGCAGAAAACGCAATTGTCAAGTAAATTTTCATTGAGTGTATTGAAAAACTTAAAAATAGACATTGCCTAATTTTCAAAAGCAGTCAAGTTTACAGTGTTTTGCGCACTCAATTAGGTTCAGTTCAGTTTATCTAGAAGCATACTTTTATAAACTACTATCCGGTTTTTTTTTTGTACTTTTTAATGAGTCTACCCACTTCTTCAAAAACAAAAAAAATTAACTTTTGGGAATTTTGTTTGGCGATTCTAATATATGTATATGTATTGCTATAATTCTTTTGGGTTACATTACAATACACTTAGAGTTAAAAAAAAAATCTTTCTTTAGTTACTTATTTTTTTTAATAAATGCAGCATAAACAAAATAAGCCAAATCAGCTTCCGTCCTTAATATCTGACTTTCGGATGATCTGAAACAGATTTCAGAGGAGATTCATTATCAGTACTGTAATGGCTATGGGCCGTACTAGAATTATTAGTTTTGGGGCCAAAATGACAAAATGGCGGACCGTTAAACAAAATATTTTAAAAATGACGTTATTTTTTTAGCTATTTTATTGCAAAAGACATTTTTAAAATCAATATTTTTACTTGATTCTAGTACGGCCGATAGCCACACATGTACGAAATATGTGGAAAAAATTTGAAGAGAATTGGTCGAGTAGATTCTGAAAAATTTAGGACGCAAGGTTGTTTCCAGCAAAACGCGTTTAAAGTTCTTTTTTACTATTATGCGGCCAAGTAGTGACTTTCGAAAATTGCTTATAAATACGGAAGGAATGCCTGGATCTTCTTAAAAATTTTACACAATATTCCTGAAGCACAGTACTTTCGAAAAATGTAAAAAAAAAAATCAAGTTTTTGAAAGTTGAGAAGTGGGTAGACCCCTTAAGCAATATAGGGTCTATAAACCTAATTATTATTTTTTTTAAATTTCTTTGCATACATATTTTCTATCAACTGAGCCATAATCTTATGCTTATAATCTTCGGTAAAAATTCTAGCTTCTATCGTTCTTCGACTATCATCTACTGGCTGTGTTTGTACTACATATAATAACTATGGAGCGAATTACAAAATTGAGACTAATTTAGTTATGTTTAATACTTACATATATGTATGTAGTTATATAACTCAATCAATACACCGCTCCCAATTTCAATGCGTCAACCGTAGTGCTCCACCTAGTTGCGATGAATAAGATATTTAGCCAATTAGCTTTAAGTAAATTGAATTTAATCTATGTCAAATTTGAAAGTGGAGTATGACTATAAAGTCCATTTTCAGACACGTACGACTACATCCTCATCGGCAATGGCAGCCCAGACTCTTACCTAATCTCCTCTGAAGTTTCGGATTCAGTTTTCCTCAACGATTCCGCATCATTTCCGGCAAATGGAATGTTGATTAATGCAACTTTCTTCGATGGACCTAACAATACTTTATTGCTATTGAATAATGGATCTGGGACTGCGGATGGAAATGGGACCAGAGGCGCGGACGACATCGGGGAGCTTATTATAATGGCAGTTACATCTATCGTCCTCGGCTTAATGATCCTAATAACTGTTATCGGTAAGTATTTGAAAGCAACTGGCTGGTGGTACGCCTCGCTTTTGTTGCGACTCCTCTGAATTAGAAGAGGCCCACGCCTACCGAGATTCCTCGGCCGGCTGTTAATCTCCTTCCCCGGGGATTGGGAACTATTCTTTCGTGAGGATACTCCCAGGTGAATTACCGAAGCAGGAGCTGACCGCCCAGGATACTCAAGAGTAATGACACATAATAAGACCCATAGCCACATATCACCTCGGACTTCCTAGTTAATTTCCTTAATATAATTTATGTGGCCCGAGATAAATCGCCCGAATCGGCCGTTTGGGCTGCTTTTATTATCCGCACCAGCGAAATCAATTAGATGCCTTGTTCTGCTGGGTCCGATTACCACTTCGTGAAACTTAAATTTACCCCACCAGATTGGAGTCTTTCTTATCTCGAGCTAAATATTTTTGATTTAAGCTTCTGAGGTTTTGCAGAAGACATAACATTCAATAAAAGGCATTTAATGGCTGTAACGCTGAGAATTCCTTTAATCTTGGAGAATTTCGATTAACATCAAGCGACCGTGACTGATTTTATGCTAAGCGCTCGCAGACCAAGGACGACTGGTGCTGTGACAGCTGGCATGGAACATTGACTGCATAATTACAACGAATTAGGTACGCTATCTTATTTCGATTTTAAGAAGGTTTCATAAACCAGCAAATTGGGGATGCTGGTTGATTTTGGAACTAGTCAGTTTTTTTATAGTTATAGACTCCTTGATACAACAAGGGCTAGAATAATCACTCGAAACTAGCTAAATAAATTGAGGAAGTTTATTCATACGTATTTATGTTAATAATAACTTCAATGTTCATTAAAGAAACACAAATAATTGTGAACAACAAGGATTGAGACAGTCAAACTGATCTCTAGTATTTATTGGAAATTTCCCTCCATTATCTTTTATAATATGTTCACTAAAGTTCAAATATTAAAAATTCTTACAAACTGAAAATCACGTTGTTTTTGGAATTATTTGTCCACTGAGAAATCATTTGTGAAACGCTTATACGGAAATCATTTTTTTTTTAATTTTGAAGGTTAATTTGTATGTTTATTATTAATTTACTATCTCTAATTAAAATTATAAGGTTTCTGAATAGTCCACTTCACTAAGAAGATTTGGGAACGAAAATGAATTGAAATTTAACCTACCATTGTACATTATTATATAAATTTGAAATCACTACCAAAAACAAATTGAAGTTTTTGTAAGAATTAAATCAATAATAGGTAGGCATTTCGTATTAAAGATGATAATTGGTCCTTTCAAATATAGAATAGCGTATTATGAAGATAATTTATTTTATTTTCAGCTCTCTAAACAGCTAAGTCCTTCTTTTAGCCCTTTAAAGTTATTGAATTAAGAACCGTCCAAAAAATTGTAAAAGTATGCGAAATGATTCTAATAATTTCTATCAAAAAATTACATCATTTAGAAATTTGAAATATGTTTAATTTTATGATTAATAAATGAAGAAGAAACAACAATTAGACTATAAAACCACAAGCTACATATCTCAGTCCCTAGAATTATAAAATTCTTGTGCCGTTCGTTTAAATCCCTTAAAAGTAAATCGATCAAACCAATCAATATTTGTACATATATATTTACCTTTTTCCACATTCAAAGAATTTCATCCTACCAAGAATTAATCTATATAAATTGGGATACAATTGAACAAACAACCTTCGGTTTAAAATCAAATACCGTCTAAATGAAGACTCATTTTAATAAATATTATAAAATTGCGGAATATGAATTGCCAAAATATTAATAACTACGACAAGGAAATTTAAAATTTATCATAAATAACTCAAAACAAAGATTGGAATTTTATAAAAAGAAGCATTGCCATGGCATTTGCTCGTATGAAACATGGAAGCTTTCTTAATTAAACTATTATACATACACATGATTTATATTCTATTTTTCATTTAGCAATGATGAGCACATGTTTAGCATTTTTTTTTTTTTAAATAAGACGGGATAAAAAACATGAAAAATGTTGGTATACCTTTTAATTAATCTTTCCAAGGTGGTACACTCCATTTTCATTAAGTGGAAAAAATCTAAATATAGCGCACAGAGTGCTAAACTACGGCAGGTCTAATCAAATTGTGCACGTGTTCTGAAAGATAACTAATTTCGAACCCAGCGGGACGGATTCAGTTGAAAGGATGATCTGCACTCGTCCACGGATGACCAGTCACAGGAGAGAGGCTAACAGAATCCCCGATTTAGCACACATAGTTAAATGGTCCACTGCAATGCAAAGGGGTCCCCTTGCAGCCGCGTCGATTCGATTTTCCTTCCAGACAATGTTGTTGCGTACCATCGGATACATGCAGAATTTTTATATTGTTTGTTTTCCGCCTCAGAAAGCGGAGGAACAAGGGAAATCCGCGGCATGAAGAGGGCTACAAAATACACAGATTAGTAAAGCAAATTGCTTGTGATCTATTTCGATAGAATGCAAACCGAGTCTAGTCACTAAGCATTCAAATCGTTTTCTTGGATTAAACATTTAAGACTTACCCGAGCGATAAATCCTTGAAACTGTATTCGGTATACACCGACGGTATACTACAGTATATATCTTAGGCTAAGTGCAACAATAGAGTCAAAATAGTCTTGGAACAGTCGGATGTCTCTTTTGTACTATAGTACCATAGGATGATAGATAACGACTGTTCAAGAGTACTTCGATTCTAGGGCGCGGCTAGACTTAAACTCCTAAACATCGGGCATTGTATTCTCTTTAATGTGGAAGGAGGGCTCGCAACAAATTGATTTTGAAGCGTATCAAAAGATCCTTTCGAAGAACACCTCTAGTTACATCTCAATCTTTTTCCATTTATCATTACAGGCAATGTGTTCGTAATTGCAGCAATTATACTGGAACGAAACTTGCAGAACGTCGCTAATTATCTAGTTGCATCGCTAGCTGTTGCGGACCTTTTCGTAGCCTGCCTGGTGATGCCATTAGGCGCTGTGTACGAGGTAAGCAACGAAAATACATCACTATTTTGCTGTCACTTCTGCAGCATTCACCTGCAGTAGCGTCCTACTTTTGGTTACGAATTTCGTTGATAGTAGCTGTTAATGTAGGAAACATCCCGCCATTAATCTCTGAATGTATGTCCTTTTTTTTCCAGATAAGCAAGGGATGGATTTTGGGGCCAGAGCTTTGTGACATATGGACGTCATGTGACGTTCTTTGCTGCACAGCATCCATACTTCATTTGGTGGCAATTGCAACAGACCGGTAAGTTTACTCTTCGATGTATTCATTCGAACGTTAACGACCTTATTTTGAATGGACATAATGTTACTATTGTATTCTTTGTTTAACTTTGACAATTGGAATGATAGATCTTCAAGAAATTTTCAACCAACATATTCTCTAAAGATAACACAAGTGTACTATGAGCCAATTTTTCAATCGCCAGATAAATTTCTTCGTCGAATAAAATTATCCCAATCAGGGGCATACGCAGAAATAAGTTTCGGAGGGGGTTATAGAAAAATATTTGTATGAAACACGTGTCAATGATATTTGCACATAAAATATTGATTTATTTGAATAATTTATAAGTTAAGCAATACTGATGTATTAATAATTATCCATTATATAAATTTTTCATTCACAAAGAATAATATACTGATTTATAAAAGCAGGTCCATCCTTCTCGTTTCTTTGGCCATCATATCGATAATTGTTTCGCATTGCACTTCTATGTCTCGATGAACATTTAACAAAGACAAACCATTCAACCTCTTAATTTTTGGAAATTTTTCATCCGATTGGGGGGGGGCGGTTTGAACCCCCCCCCCCCCCCCCCTCCCGTCCCCTGCGTACGCCCCTGATCCCAATAATCAACTTGGCTTTGATTTAATATAGTTATCAGACGGATAAACTTATTCCTTCCTTAAACCGTCAAATAGGACTGTTATTCGCTAGTTAATTTTGACAAATAGAGTGAAAAATAATATTTCCTCACAGCCAAGATGATTTTTATCTGAAGAATAAATTTATCAGACGATTGAAAAATCGGCCCTTAGAGTTATAAATACGAATTCGAAAACAAAAATGGTTCATCAGGTCAAATTTGCGAGAAAAATTTATGTTGGTAATTATAATTTCAAGCAAATTGGTTTATTGGTTTGAAAACTATATTTACTTGATTAAAACTTTACATTTCATTATATTTTATATATAATAGTAGAGAAACCCATAGAACTTAATATCATTATTTTATATACAAGTCTAAACAAAACAATAAACTAGCTCTCAAAATAAATGCCTTAAGCATAAAACCAAAAGAAATTTTCTGCAATCAGTTTTTTTAATTTTAAATCAATTTTTATGAAAATATATTAAAGTAATATTAAGCAAAATGAATCCAATATTTTTAATTCTCTAGTTTGACAAAATGTTTAACAACAACCCATGGTTTAAAATTAATAAATGTCCAGTGTTTATAAAGCTGTTCGCAAATTCAGATAAGGATATATTGTTTCATAATATGATTTTGTATTGGGTAAATATAGACATTACAAAGACCAAAACCTTTGAAAAATTCCATAATTGCTTAAAACGAGGTATCTTACATTTTGGTAAAATAGCTCAGTTCCTCCAAAATAATTAACGCAAAAACAATTATTTTTTATGTAAAGAGACTTTTAAATGAATAAAATTTATGTTATGGTGGTTCCATCAATTTTATATGGTCTAATAATAATTGGCGTTGTTATAAAGATTTAATTTGGTTCGTTCATATCGAAGGTGAAATCCTTCCTTTTTTAAAATAAATTAGCAGCAAAACGTGTACTTTGTTCTTATATGGTATATTAAACAGAAACACATAAATGATTAAAAGATATAATCATTTAAAAAGAAGCAATTTATTTAAAGTAAAAATATACATTCCGTTCGAATGATTACAACTTTAATTTTCTTGGTTTGTGTATTTTCACCTGAAATCAATAAGATCAATTTATCTCCCAGTCGACAGTGACCGAACGTTCCAATTATTTGTGCATACATATTAACGCCTATATTCACTGGTGTTAATTGAAAACATTGCCTAGCTTTTGTAGTGAACAATTAAAAAAATTCAAATGAATAGAATGACCTACAGAAAATTGCTGAATAAAATCATTTGCTATTTCCAAGTGAACGCAATTGATGGAAAATTGTAATTTGTTTAAAAAGACCGCATACACTTAGGCAGATAAAAGATGTGAATTTTATCAACTTTTAATTAAATATATTTTGTAAAAACTTCAATAAAAACGCAGTGTATTCTACTGCACTGCATATTGTTACCCGATAAACCAAAAAAAGTATGTCAGCTGTTAACAAAGTTGCAGCGTACAAAAGTCTACAAGTAGGACGAAAATATATCAAAAAGATTAATTAAACTATTGAAGCACGTTATTCTCAATAATGTTTGCAAATACTACTCAATTTTATTCAAAAACAAACTAAATAAGGGACTAATATTCGGTTGAAAATTGTAAAAATATAGAATATTCATAAAAAAATGGTTTATTGTAGTTTAAAATATCTATTGTAGGAAAAAGCACGTACATCAAATTTAAAACCTAACGAATGGCTTAGATAAGTTTCCACGAATGCAAGAGGTATATAAAATTGCAACAATTCAATTTTTGCCCACGTTATGCATCTACAGAAAAATATTTGACCCATTATCATTTATTACAGATTTATGAATTTCGATATGATGGGTTTAATTTTATGGGTTTTGGATTTATAAAATTGACATTTGTGGAGGACTAGCTTTTAATTTGAGGTTGTGTGGATTTACATATTACAAATAACTTAAGTTCATCGTAAAATTTATTCGAATAAACGATCAATCGTATTCATAATTTTATTCGCGGAAATAATAAAGCTCATTTTAAACTTTGAGGGAGTCAAGAATTGTCTTGAATATCAACTTCGAGAGTTATTTTTGGAATGTGGCTTTCGAATCTACTGTGCAAATTTGCAAATTCAATATGAAAGCTCCAATATGGTGACCGATATTCTTTAACTGGGTTGCTAATTTCGAATTTGGTAAAAAATGTTCAAATTTAAAATAGCTTCTGTACAAATAAAAATATTGCGAACAAAATCTAGTAATGAGTACAATATAAAAATAAACTCAAATTATATATGTAACTGTGATTTCTGTTTTATAATATTGCGTTCTCTATAGTTTCAGAGCTTCAAATGTTCGAATAATTCTGATCCTGTTTTGGTGAAGAGATATAGATAATAATTTGTTTTGCAATAATAAATAATGGAAAGTGATGTGGAAAACATCTCTGGTTTTCAATATATGAGGTCATTATCTCATCGAAATGATATTTTTCGCACTTTTAGCTTAGGATGTCTCAGAATCCTGACGTGCCATGATAAATCAATTATGAGCCTCCCCTTAAGCATATATGGAGTCAAGGTCACCTTTTCCCTTCGTTAACTTTAAACGAGAGTTTATCTTTTTAAGTAATTTTTAAATTTTTAAAGAAATCAAAAATGCCAGTATGGGATCTTATGTCCTTTCTTTGCAGTGAACTGGAACAAACGCTGATTTAATGAAACCTTGAAGTTCGTTTTCTTTTTCGAAAGTATTAAAAATACCTGCTGCTTTCATAGTGTAAGAAAAGAATTTAAACGCTTCCTACGTTCACTCGATTCCTTCACAATTCACAGCGGCAGCTGTTACGTCTTACGTTGTTCTCGTCACCCGGAGCAGAATAAATGTAATACTTAAATATTCCCGGTGTGCTCACCATACGAACACACATGAGTTCATTCCTTAAGTTCGTTGCTTCAGATAAAGGTCGTGCTGACGCGACGACGTCCTGAATGCCATTAAATACAAAAAGGAGCAAATATGACACACTCGAAGCAGACGATTCACCTTCTCTCGGATATTTGACAAAAGACAAATCGAAAATAAAAAGTCCAAAGGTAGAATATTATCCAATGTTGTAAGGGCTCAGGAGCCCAAATAAAATCAAAGAAACTATTAAACATGAGCAAACATCCAGAATGTATTAAAGGCAATTCAAAAAGAGGAATACATCGACCTGAAGGGGATTTGATTGCATTCCTGACGGCATTCCCTCGAGGAAAAAATTGATTGAACTAAAACTCCTCTCAGAAGTCCGATGACCACTCGGATTTTCAAAACCGGAATAAGAGTCAAAAGTATGCGAATTGAATGCCATCGAGAAATTACGTCCCAATTCCATGCTTTAGATTTAGATATCCAGATCTCCATTTCGCCAGAGGTTTGTTGGCAATATTGACTTTAGTCGCATTTAGGTGTGAATAATTTGTGAAGGGTCCCATTGCAAAGGCGTTAGCTTTTAGGGATTTGACGAGAACCGTGCAACTCGCAGGAAATATTTACGTCCACTGTAATTAAATAGTAACCCTTAAGGCCGCTGAAAGACAAGGGGCACCTTAACAAGGCCATCTAAAAACGGGGTAACCCATTCTAATATAGCGAAGTGGAATTTTCTTGCAAATAAGATTTGAAACGAAATGGTCTAACCTAAATTAAGCAACCTTTTAAGGTAGTAATTAGCTCCTGAAAGAGTACGTCATCAAATTATAATTGTACTTACTTTATTAGAAAAGCGTTGGTTCAAAAGTTTATGAGAAAACAGAGAACAGTCTACTTCAGAAATTTTGCGGTAAATTTGTGTTCGCTAGACAGGGTGATTTTAAAATAATTTCGCTTGATTAATTAAATGTCACCAACGCAGATATCCAGCGGAAAAGCAATAAATCTAAGAAATATTGTCAAACTATAGGTACCACAGAAGTGGAAGGTACCTGAAAATTACGTGCCGGGCTGTGCCAGAGTACCACCATTAACTCTGTTTTCCAATCAATACTAAATGTCACCAGTTAAAGTTTTAATGAACGACATGAGCTGTGAAAACAATTACTGAAGTCATAAAACATACCCATGCCGCTAAATCCACTTAACCTTAAATCCCTTCCTTGGAGGCATCATTTAGTTTTTTCCACATGAGGGTCGCCGGAGCCATGTGTGGCACGGGTCCCAACAAGTCGGGCTCCGCAAATAATTTCGGTTCGATAGCTCCAGCCTGGATGACGGTCCGCTTTAAAACGGATAATATCCGGGTCACATGTGGATTTAACAGCCCTCAGGAGGGGAATTTGCGTAAACATGTCTATGCTCTTCATAATTTTATCATATAACGATGATTGTAATCAAAAGGAGCGCAGCGCCCCGAATCAGATTTTCGATAAGAGGAACGAATGGCGTGAGCAACGCTATGTTTAAGTAATTCCGGATGTATTTGGCTGTACGAGCCTAGCACCACGGCGCGCCAGGCACCAGGCACTTCTCATAACATCGCATAATGGCTAATGAGAGGGCCTACGCATACGAACGTTAACTACATTCATATATCTCATGTGTGTTTTATGCGAGTTAAGTTTAATGAACGGATCACCCATGAAAATGAAATTTCGCTTGCGTGCCCTGGGCACAATATTTCTTGAAAATTGTTCCCGATAACGCTTGAATTCGCTAATCATTGGTGGTTCTCGTAATTTATTAATTATACTGGCGAGCCGAGATGGCGGGGCTGTAAAATAAACTATAAATGCCCAAGGGTGCAAGGGTTGGAGTATGAGGGACCCAGTATTAATAATCACAAAAGAGCTACAATCTATAACCTATGCATACATGTATAATATGTACATATATAATATTTATTGTGCAAGTTCCTAGGAGCGGAAGATGGTGAGCATGGTCATAGCTAGATTAATCCGAAATCACGAAGCATCCTCGCAAATTATCTCCTATAAAACGACTTTAATTTTACCACAAAATAATTTACATAAATTGAGTTTTATGTCTCCTCGCGAATTTTATGAAACGTTGTTGGAATTTTCATAGTTTTCTGCCTGTGTACCCACAAACTGTTGGTGAAAATAAAGGAAAATCCTTACATTAAATAAATTTTATCCCTAAAAATAAAGAAATTCATTAAAAGCTTTCGATTTCTTCGATTTTTCATTCCACGATGGAAAAGTATTATTTTACGAAATTTCAAAGCTAAATATCTCGGAAATTGCGGGCGGAAGTCGGAAGACCCAAATTAACGTTTCATTAAAATCTGCGTTTCCGACGCAATTGTTTAAATTTTAAGTAAAAATTCAAATTTTAACTATATTGATTAAAGTAATACCATATGGGTTTAAAATTTAGAACGGGGTTCGAAACTCTTAATATAACTATTATATATGTATGTATATAGTCAAAAATTTTGCAACTTTTATTTAGTAGGCAGGTTTTGCATGGCATTACGGGATTTTACAAGACCTTGTTATATTTTAAGAAATTCTCAAAAATCGTTTAAAAATATAATTGTGTTTAAACGCCCTAACATCAACATGATCGACTGGATGGTTGCTCCAATTTTGCTTTTTTAGATTGTACAACTGCTCCTCTAAAAAACCAAAAGTTAACGAAGATTTAAAAAAAAAAATGTTAATCTCAGCTTGACTGATTTATACCTATCACTTTTATGTTTTTCTGAATGTCTGTTCAATTTTTGCATCAGACATTATCCGCCAAGTCAAAGACTTTAATTCATAGACAATCAATTATATGTACATTAAGTCTAAAATTGTGGGACACAAAAACCCTCGTTAATACAGATAAATGCGCTTAGATATATAAATGCGCTGTAATTTATTTAATTTACACTAATGAAGCTCAGTAGATTACTAGTTAAAGAACTCTTCACCCATTTCAATGAGTCCTCATTATAAATGATATTAAAAGGATCATTCGACCAATTATAAATAATTAATTTCACCTACGAGTATTGCACAAATTCTTCAACTGTATACACTGAAATTAAATTACTGCAATTTTCAATTTTTAATCACTACTATTTCGAAAAAATAGTTAAATTCCACTGATTACTCAATATCTCTAAAATTAATATTCGCGCGGATTAATGTAAGTACTGTAATTATATTACATAATTGCATCCTGTACTTAAACTTTTGAATTACGAGTTTTGCTGTTTAAAATGTCAGCAAAACAGTTTGAAGAACACGTCTTAATTAATGGTTTTGAAACTGATATGCAGTTTTCCCTCTCAATTTAAATTTCATTAGAAAATTTCCCCAACTGCTGCTGTATCATAAAATTGAGAAAATGTTTTAATACTTTTAAACTTTGACATATGAAATTACCTAGAATGGTACTGAGTCGACTATAATTAGACTTTAACAAAATAATAATTATATAGGAAAATTGCACTATGACAAAAGAGTTACCGTTCAGAAGATATTTATTAATAATTAAAATAACTTGTGTACAAGGTACATATACGTAGTATTCTATGTATTATTGAACATCCATAGTATTCTATGTATTATTGAACATCCAAAGTGATGATTTGTATCGTAAATATTGACCGATTTAAATCCTTGCAGTGGTTTCACGTCATTCGTTCCTAAACAAACTGACAAAATTTAAATATTTCTGTTTTGGCATGAATATCGTTCCTATGTATCATGCGTAATGATTGCTTTTCCGAAAACATATTAAATGTATGTACATATATGTAGTTTCCGGTTTGGTTAATTTTAAAATGTTGAACTTTGAAATTTGGTATACAATTTTAAACTTCATCATAATGTTTAAATAGCGTGGGGGTCTTTAATACACCCAGTTTTAGAAAAATGTTAATAATTTTAAAGGACTGATTGTGCTTGACATAGTAAATTAATAAAAAGCGGAAAATTTATGAACATGTAACCGTGAGACACGCATTAAAGACCCCACCCGTCGGATCTTGTCACAAAAATAAGTACTACCGACGGCGAGTTAAGGGAAAGCAATTAAAAATATATAAATCGTTTCAATATAATTGTTGCAATTTATTAACGCATATAGCTATTGAAATAAAAGTTACTAAATGTGACTTTTATCAGAGTAGATGTACTTCATTTAGAAAGATATCTAGTTTATTGCAATTTGATACCTTTTTGTAGGTTTTATTTATCTCGCTCACTTACTTTAATTCCAATCACAAATTTTATTCCATCATTAAATAGTTCTCATAAAGTAAAATTTACTACCATGAAAAACTCTAAAACTTTTTCATCCTACCTCTCGCTAACTTTCACTATACCTAGATGGAAATAAAAGTCCTTTGAAATTCAGCGCTCTTTTTATTCCTTTTGAAATTAGAGAGTTTTTACGTGATGCACGTACTGCATAAAAAGCATATTTAGTTTTACCTTGCAAAGTAGGACATTCACAAAAGTGAAGTGACAAGTTTATTCAATTTAAATGAAATACGCGTAAGTTGTTTAATTGAATGCGCAACATTTAATAAAAGCAAAAATGAAAGACATTCAATCAACTTAAATGTAAAAAAAAAAACAAAAAATGTGTATATTGGTTGGATAAAAGTAAATATTCATAAAATATTTTTAGATCCGAATGAAATGACATAGTTGAAATTGATCAAAAGCACGGAATCATTAGATCGTAACAAAGTAAATACGAAATCAATCTGATTAGATACACAGCAATCAGCCCTGGCACAATATTCAAATTGAAAACGCAACCTGATTCTCTTTCCTCCGAAGGCAGGCATTGATTTCTTGGTTATTGCTTGCGTGGCTCGGCCCGATATTGTGTACTAATTGAATATCTCATGATCGATAAGCATCGCAAATCGGTGGAATAAATTTGTAATGAAACCGTGCACAATGGCATCCCCCGTAAACAGCGGGCAGAAATTCAGTTTTAATGCAGGACTCATCGTGACCCGGTGGGCCCACAATGGCTTCAGCAAATGGTTCAACACATAGGAAATTCTTAGCAAACTGAAAACTGAGGTTTTTTTTTCCTCATAAGTTTTCCAGATAGTTTCCCATTGCCCACTCTTCCGTAGAATCTGCACGAAGTTGTTTAATTTCCCCTTCTCCAGATATCATAATTACATAATTTCGGGCGGTCTCCTTGGCTTGGTTCGTCCCGATTTTCCCCCGTCTTGTACATTTCCCTCGGGATTAACTTCTGACAGCCGCTGTGCCGCAACGTAATGTTCAAT
This sequence comes from Eutolmus rufibarbis, assembly GCA_963920795.1. Classification (NCBI taxonomy): domain Eukaryota; kingdom Metazoa; phylum Arthropoda; class Insecta; order Diptera; family Asilidae; genus Eutolmus; species Eutolmus rufibarbis. The sequence goes on from OY987205.1 coordinate 36,403,114, forward strand.
TTGAGAACTCCAGGCAAAACTTACAACCCAGCGGGAGTCGTGCCGGCAGAGAATAAACCATTCCGGGTATTTAGGGTAATTCCCGGGTAGTGTATCCTGGCAGCTATTGCACCAGTTGCGATTTCGCCAGGACTTAAAAAAGAGGAACCCCCCGTCTTGAGGTGTTGATTCTAGAGCACTGCGCTTTTCAGATATATTGCACAATTACTGACACTGCAGTTTGCACTTCGTCCAGAAATTATGTTCCTCCCATTTTGAGTGGGCGGAAAGGATATGGTCGGTTTTTGGCCAGCTCTAAACTCCCTTAACTATCTATTTGAATATCTCAGCTGGAAGTGATTTCGACGGAACAGAAATGGAAGCACTGTTGAAATCCAAAGAGCCGCCTTAATATATGGGGTCAGTGGGGAAAGGGTGGTTCCGACAAAACTATCTATCCGAATAATTCTCATTTAAATATCAAAGACCATTCCTGTGGTTGTCTTGCATGTGGCAGAAGTGAAACTCCTCCGACTACCCTGCGGAAAATAATTTACCAATTTCAGCTCATTTGATGCCCAGTGAGGCGTGGCTGTGGTAGTAAGATGTACATGTCTGATAAAAGCCCTCCTGGGGAATACCCTAGAGCACTACTTTCCTTTTACACAAATTCGAAATCTCCCCGAGATTTGAATCATTTAATTAAACGATGGTTTAACGTCATGTTTCCAACTCTGGAAAATATTCAGATTTTTTATGTCACTGCCTTCGATTAAATCCGCGCTCATAAAGTGGAGCCTTTTAAGGAGCTACTAAGGCGGAATACAAATTCCATTTCCAAATAAATTGTTCCCATTTGTACCGAAAAATCTACGGTGTAAAGGTTTTCGTCGACGGTTTCCCCTACTTAGTTATCACCTTTTGCACCAAGGTGTTGCCGAAGACGCCGAATAATTCATTTTATTTTTTTGTTGTAGCAACCCAGTAAAGCAGTGCTGTTTTACTTTTAAGTATAAAACATTTGAACTGGTCGGCATTTTATTTGGTAGAAATCAGTGAAACAGAATTAAATATCGTAAATGTGATAATATGTAGGTACTTCAATGAAATTAAAACAAATGAGATTAGAAGCCTCGATGGAAGGTGACTTTATAATGCATATAACATTTTTCGCCCTTGGGCTTTCGTTACGTATGAGAAACGTACATCAATTGTCCTTGAAAATGATGAAGGTGTACCTCTGTTTGTAAAGGTACGTCAAAAGTATATCCCCAGAATTCCAACCGTACTCATGCAGAATTCAATTAAAATGATTATTCGATCAGCCACATCGTAATGCAAATTGTGGAACATTTCAATTTAGGTTTGTCAGTTCTGCTTAGAATGGATGTTTCGAGAATATCACTATTTGCTGTTTGTAATGTAATTTTAAACATTTAAAACATATAAACGCAATTTTACAGACAGTTTTTCAAAAGTTTATAAAATATAAACTAATTTTAGTAGTAACAAATCTATACATAGAAACTAATGTAAGACTCAAAATAACTTAGGTATACTTACATTAGTTTAAGAACTTAGTTATTAAGGTTAATTAAAAACTCAAAATAATTACAAAAATATATACTTAGGTATACTTACATTAGTTTAAGAACTTAGTTATTAAGGTTAAATAAAAAAGGTTTATTATTTTTTGCTTTTCAGTTTTTTCGGCGGTTTAATTTTTTTGTTAAAAAGTTTTTATTAAATTTCTTCTTTTAAAATTAAATGTTTTGATACAGTGGCGGAAATTCACATAAAGCCACTGACATTTACGCTATTTTCTTCTATGGAAATTTTAGATTATGCTTCTTTAAAGCGATTTTGAACCTCTGGACGCCATAGTATGGCCGTCTATTAATGTACACACGATTTGGAAGTATTGCCCATAGACTATCCACATCGTTTAAGTCCCAACTTTTTGCAGACCAGCTTATTCTGTCGATATTTTTGTCCTCCAATCATTTTAAAACTATCTTAGACACTTGGATGCCAGCGTTGTATTGTTGGAAAAGACTTCTAAACCGTGCAAATCTTCTGCTCGCTGAACCATAACTTCTTCTAAGAGCTGAATATGCATTTCGGAATTCATTTTTCCTGGAATAAATGCAATTTGCGTCTTCCAATTAGAAGCAAAGCCAACCCACATCATCACACTTCCTCCACCAAAGGCATAGTTCATTCTTACTACTTTATTTTGCCTTTTATCATGCCAAAACATATTGGCCGAAAGGATAAATGAATTGGACAATATTTAGGAACTTTAGTGAAATTTATTTGAGAAAATAACGTAAATGTCAGTGGCTTTATGTGAATTTCCGGCACTGTGGTTTTACACGCTTTTCTCTACTTTCAAATGCGAATTGTGTACCTACTATTTTACAATAATGGTTATTGTAAAATTCAAAATATTTATTATTGTGTAAAGACTTTTTCAGTGTACATTTGCTGAAGTCTTAAATCCAAGTTTTCATAAGGGAATAGATTTTTCTCAGCATGTACTCGTAGTTTGATTTTTAAGTCGTTATTTATTCAATAGATCAGTGTAGAAACTCGCTATTATTGACAAAATAAGTCTGAACTTCTCTAAGTTTGAAAGAAAAGTTTACAAAATAATATTATTTCGGTTATGCTATGCATTAATCTGAAAAATTTGTTTTATTAAATGTCTACATAAATTTAATAACATTTTTCTATATTAAGACCTTAATATCTTAGGATCAAAATAGCTCGACAGAATACAAAGTTAAATTAATGTTATTTTGTTTTCGAACCACGCATTTTCCACTGACGGACGCTTGAATGCTCGCAGGCCATGAACACTCGTAGACGTGAATTTTAATCACATTCCAAATTTTGAATTTATGGGAAACATATGTAGGACATCCAATTAGACACCTGAACTTTGATGTATACAAATAATAACAAAAGCGGATTATATTTACCGCCGCTAATATGCAATTATTGCCTTTTTACTCTCCTGTGAGGAGCATTAGTAATTTCATGTATTTTGAAAAGGTTTTCAAATACAAATAACCGCAACGTGGACACAAAGCAATAAATTTAATTTTTCCGAAATATACACCAAATTTTCTCCAGCGAAGGGTTCCTGTGGGCTCTCGTAAATCACTTTGTGATATTTATGCGGACAGCTAAGAATTTAGTTTTTGGCGAGGCGAGGCTTGAATTCACCGCAACAATTTGCCCCTTGGTACAAGCAACCATTCCGAAAATCCAAGAAATAAACTTTAAAACGCTGCTGATTTATGAGACCTCTTTAATAGAGCTTATGTTTATGGTGTCGATTAAGCCCATCACTGCGCATTAGGCCAATTATTCCAGGACCTTTCGTCTGAACGAGCCATCCATAATTTCCTTCATTAGATGCCAGCTCTCTGCGGATTAATCAATCACTTTGTGTTTACGGCAAGAAGGGATAACTGCTGGGTCATATGTTGAATAGCAACTAGTACACGCCGCTGGCACCCGGAAATACTTTAAGGAGTGAATTCCTTCAAGGAAACAGGCCACTCTCATGGGAATTTGCAGAAGCTCAATCATACATATGTTTATGCCGAGCAGCCTACAATGGAATTTATTTTTGTAAGAGTTGAGAAATGGCAAGTTTTTTATTTATTGGAGATTATCGTAAGCTGTTGACAATGTGCCGCTAAGTCCCAATTTTCAGCAACGCTTGTATTAAACGTAAATATCGATTATGATATGATTTCGTATAAAAGTACATATTAGCAGTTCAGGTGGGCCAGAAATGAATAAATACCTTTTTTACTGCCATTAATATTATACGCTTCAAAGTACGTCAATTGAGTCTATATAAACGTAGTTTTTGTGAATTGATTTAAAATATAATATATCGATAAGGTGTGCTTAAAAATGATTTATCTGAATTTGATACAAAAAATGGAAATTACCATTAAATTAACTGAGTCAGAACCGATAAGCGATTTTTGTTTTTTTAATTAACTTTTATAGAATAAATAAAGCATTTGTGCTTTGCTTATTTACCTTTCGTTCAATATCAACAAATTCAATACAAAATCTTTCTGAAAGCATGAAAATTATAAATTACAAATTTTTAATCCATATTTTAGTATAATTGCAAATATACATAAATCACCAACCAAAAGCCTCATAGACTTTAACATTAAAAACAAAAAAAAATTGTTTTTCCAACGAATGTAGTTCATAATTTGATTGTAGTATAATAATAAATCTATAATAATCCATGATCACCAAAATCAACAAAATTCCGACGTCTCTCGAAGGACAAAAATGATGGTGTCACACATTTTTAATATTGAGTATTACACTTTTTTTAAAACAGACTGAAAACAATTTCATTTTCATAATACTTAGGTCTTATTAAACCCGTTCAAATAAAATTATTTCAGGCATATTGCAATAACAAATTTCTGAATTACAGGTGAATCAAGTTAATTTGTTTGTTGTGACATACACTTAGTAACATACTGTGGCGACGTATCACAGATAGCTATGCATCACTTTAGTATGCTTTGTTAAAAAATATTCAGTTTGTGATTTATCTTTTGTTAGTTGTCATTGTGTATTAAATATTTTTAAAATTAAAAAATGAAATAAATTGTTTTATAACTTCTAAAATGTGGCCACTCCAACCACAATACCTAATACAAATTATAATAATAAAAGCAAAAAAAAAAACTTTAAATTAAGGAGGTGACTATTTTCACCTTAAAACGTGAAACCAGAAACCAGAAACCAGAAACCAGAAAAAATAAATTCACAGTAAAAGGAAAATCTTTATTTAGTAGGCATTTTGTAAAAGGAAAATCTTTAGTTAATAGGCATTTTGTAATTTGAATTAATTTATTTTTTCTGGTTTCTGGTTTCTGGTTTCACGTTTTTTAAGGTGAAAATAGTCACTCTCTTAAATTAAACTGATAAATAAAAATTGCTCATATTGGCGCAAAAGTGATTCATTTGGATATTTGAAAATAAATCTTACTGAATGCGTGAGGCAGTTCACTTCTGAAATTTTCAATGTGTAATTATGTTTGTTCAAATATATATTTCTAAGCGCAGTGTGCAATCAATAAGAGCGTCATTCAAATCTAATGTTTACTTACGAATTGCCTAAGATTTATTTGACATTGTTTGTAAAACGCCGAACTAAATGCTAGACTGATTGTTGCCGTTTGTTTAACTTCTTAGAAATTGCACCTAACTTATTCGTTTATTTTGGAGAATGTTCTTTGATATTATGCATTTTGCTTTCATTGAACGATTTTTCATTTTGATAGTAATCAGTGATATCATGCAGCTGTTTTAGAATAAAGAGTTCATATTTGAAAAAAAAAATTGTTTTAGTTTCTGCTTTATTAGTATTTTAAACAACAAAATATATAAATAAACAACTCAGAGCTTCAAATGATTGCAATAAGAAAAGATGTGGATGTAGTTCTATTGAAAAACATGTCTTTAAAAAACCTGACTGTAAACCAATAAATAAATAGCGCAGAAATCGCCCTGAGTCACTAAGAAAAATGATCACTGCAGCGCCAGCATGAAAATGGACTAAGCAGGAAAACGATTTTACATCCCCATGAAGCCAACATTATATTTGGGTAACACTATAGCAAATCAAACTAGCACAAATAACATAGGTAAGATAAAAATTCACAGTTTTATCAGTGTTAGTTAATAATAAATATGCCACCCAAAAATACCTTAATTGTAATAAAGATTTACGATATAATAGTTAAAGCAAAAATTTAATATTATATGTGTCCCTTTAATTTAACCAAAAACACTGATCACGATAATTGTGATTATTATAAAAAAATATTTAAGTTGTATCATAGGTAGGTAATTATGACGATAATTTCTGGGAAGACTCAAGTTCTTAAAGAATTTTGTATTATATTAATTGCAATTGCAGAAAATTCTTTCGAAAACAATTCCTTGATATAAAACTAAATACATTTTTTTTAATGTGAAAACGTAATTAAATATATTGTCTCTAAAGAGGAGATAAAAGCCTCTCTAATTTCTTTGAATGGGCTCAAATCAAAAAATTGTTGAAGAGGTATTCTACTTTGACCGGCTAAAAAATGAGAATTTTGTGTAATTTGTTTCTTTTATAGGCATAAAGACAATATCTATTTATTTGGTTCTTTCTTTTATTTATAAACATAATCTTGAAAAGCAAAATTGTCAAGCTATAGTCCGTAGTAAATTCATTCATTTAAAATGAAAATCACCCATTTTTTTCCTCTTATTGTTATTAAAGAAGAGATTCGCAAGTGCGAATAAACAGGCGCCTTGAGGGTTCCGAAACGTTATATTACTATAAAGGCTTACTAAGCTTAAGTTACTTTATAATATCTATTAAATGTGAATCACAGAAAAAAAGTCAGGTTTGTCACGTAATAGATCTTAAAAAAGAAAGTTTCACATAAATGGTAGACAGTATTTGGTATTGATTTAAATTCGTTACCTCTTGTCGTTTCTGAGAAAAAGGGTCCTGACGGATAGACGGGGAGCAAAGTGGGAACCCTAAAAATATGAAATTATTAATAAAAAATAATAATTTTACTACGGGCTATAGCCATTGATGTGTAGAATATCCTATTCAAATTTTAGAGAGATCGATCCAGTATTATTTCTTTTACTATCCACGCCAAGTAGAGAAACAGCGTTCTGAGATAAACGTGTTTGAAGTTTAAAGCATAATAGACCTGCTGCATTAGGGGCCAACTATTTGGCTCTGTAGAATCTAAAATTATTCGAATTTTTTAATGAAATATTTTATTTCTTGCTCAAGGTTGTAGGTCGTCTTAACATCAAATTAAAAAAAGTAGAAATACGTTTTATTCTTCAATTTAATCTTGTTTTGATGTATATTTTGAAAATTAATATACTTAAATAACATGACTACCTTTAAGTTTAAGACTTTATGACACAATTGCTATACATTTACGAGTATATGTAAATTTTTTAAGCAATAAAAAAGAAGCATATTTTGTAGTTAAGAAAAGAAATCGATATTGGGTACTATCGTCCAGGCTACATGACTAAAGCTTTCAATGTCGACGTCGTCGAATCATGTACTAATAACTGCAAGTCTTTTTTTTTTTTCCTAAAACTTCTTTTCTAAGAAAATTATAATTTTAAGGCTTTCCGTGTAGGTTTACTTTCAAATTGACTGCAAAAACCGCAGTTATAGTCGCTCTTAGCTTTAATATAATAGGACCCTAAAAAATGTATACTCCCTGCAGTATTTAGGTACCTTTATCTTACAAACGTGATAAAAAGACTAAAAACATGATCATCTCATTTCGAGTTTCTACGACTGCGACGGGAATTTGTGGTCATTACAAAGTGCCCTCAGGATTGTTGCATGCATATCCCGACGCTCTTCATTCAGCTCTGAGGAACAGGATACATTCAGTGACATTATTAATGTAGTAATGTTAAATTAAAAGACGAAAATGATGCACAGTAAACTTTTCACGATGTCAAATAAACGCTTATAGTATTTAGGTAGATTCTTCTGAGCGAAATTGTCAAAATTATAACCATACTATGGCTCTTTTTATTTCGACTGGAGCCACCGATAAATACAACTTCGTGCTTCCCTTCGTGTCCGTGCTTTAGTGTGTTGGTATTTTATTTATTTTATTACAGACCTTTCACCCACAAGAACTTGGGATAACTTTCGTTCTGGGCAAACAAATAATAAAGTTGGCAATTATTTTACAATAAATCTTGCACCTCCAGCCCTTGGTACGAAGACAAAATGGCTCCTTTCACCTTCTGTGTGTTTTGCGTTCAGTATGCTCATTTGTGGGTTTACGACCACTATTTCAATATACAGCCATGCTGCCCATTTCAATTTATAACCCTTTTCTTTCGAAGAGCATTTCGTCCTCGACTAACCAATGCTTTTAGATATGTAAATGACGAGTTCGTTGTTGTCGTCAACCGGTGCGATAGTCACCAAGAGCGTAATTTACAACTTCAAGTGGCTGTCCTTGTTATTTACGGAAATTTCTTGCAGCAGTTCACCGAAAATTTAATCAGTCCCGCCGTCCTTGAAATTACAATTTCTTCCTGGTCACAAGTAACTCAGAGTTCTCCTAAATATTTTCAGATACTGGGCCGTCACAAATGTCGACTACATCCATTCGAGGACCAGAGGACGTGTCTTCACGATGATTTTCTTAGTGTGGTTTGCGGCTGTCATCGTGTCCCTAGCCCCGCAGTTCGGATGGAAGGATCCCGAATACTTAGAAAGAATAGAACAACAGCGATGTATGGTGTCGCAAGACGTTGCCTATCAGGTACACACTCTGCATAATTTTCTTACTTAATTGCCTCAGCAGCTTCTCCTCTGTCCTTGCAGGTTTTCGCAACTTGTTGTACATTTTATGTTCCTTTGTTGGTTATATTAATCTTATATTGGAAAATTTATCAAACAGCTAGGAAAAGAATACATAGAAGAAGACCGCGTCCTATTGACGTGACTGGTAACAATAATCAGGTAAATATTGAACATATTTAGCTCATTTTATATTCTTTGCGTGTTTTTTAAATGTTTGTCCATTAAAATTTAGAAAAATGAAAGAAAAGTTCAAGTGGGGGATTGAAAAAGTAGGCATTGTTTTGTATTTAGTATGAGCATTCTTTACCAGTAAAACATGAAACATGAAATAATGTTTCTTCAGATGTTATCATGCCTTTTTAATTTATTAACTAGGTATCTAATTAAGCACCAAAGTTTTAGTGAAAGATTAACTTCATAAAATTTAATTCAAACTAATTCATTTTTTCGACACATTTAACTAAGGCTTTAACGCAGTCTAACAATGTAAATTGTAGAGTTAACGTTTGATTGCCAGCCACATCCATCAGACCAAAAATGTGAAATTCAACCGGATTTGATAACGTAAAATTGATATGTACATAGGTACGCAATTTTTCATAATGCTAGCAATTAAAACCTGAGCGATATGGAGCTGAATAAAGTCATGAAAAGAGCAATAACCTGGAGGATATTACACCAATTTTAACATTTTCATGAATTCGAACTGCAATCGGTATGAAATGAATAAGATTTATGTCGGAACACAAATATTGATTTTACAGACAAATAAGTTTATGATTAAATGCAGGTTATAAAAGCTTATACTTAAATGGTATGTAAACTCAAACCTAAAAAGGAAATATATGATGAAAAAATAAATTCCAGCACGGATCCAAACTATTTTCTAAATTTTATTAAATTATTCATTTTCGTACTATTTTCTCTGAATATATTTATTAACTTTAAATTATATTCAAAACATATAACAAACGTTTCTTGATATGTCCTAAGAAAGCGGATTGAAAAGCAATAAATTTAAGTAATATTCCTAGTTAATATAACTCCTCAAATAAGATAAAGGAAATAATTTAAATCACGTATTTACTTCATCTAAATTGATACTGTAGCTATCCTTATATAACCTTTTTACTTTTCGGTATTATCGTGAATGACTGGTCATTATATGGTCAAGTTTTTCATATCATAACTGTTTGTTTGTGTCTTTGATATCAAAAAATCCGCTGGTCCTCATTGGGTCCGACGACGGGCACACACGTCCCTAGGAAGGGTAATGTCGGATAAAAAATCAAACACGATTTGCGCTTTACTATATTTTTATTAGCGCTTAAAAAACTGAGAAAAAGCCTTGGAGATGGCATAAAAAACCTCATTCAAGTACAAAATTACAAAATAAAGACTCTGTTGCGTCTTCAACGGCCTATCGAACAGTGACTGAAATTTTTAGTTTTTAAAAGAATCTGCAGGCCCCAGTAAACTGCAACTCAACGCAAAGAAACCTTTTTATACATATGACTCTCCCGAAATCCTTTATTACGAGAAAGTCCCATCCAGGTACCTTATCCTCGTCGCCGTCTGCGGCCTTTGCAGCCTGGTGAAAATGCGTATATTTCCTAATGCAGGCTGGCAGTTTATAATTATACTTATTGGCTCCAACCTTCTGTTGTTGCCGTTTATAGGTTTCTTAACAAAGGCGCCTGTCGCCTTAACATTTCTTAAAAAAGACGCCTGTCGCCTTAATAATAACTCTTTTCATAAATTGCTAAAAAACATTGGGAGAAGCAAAGTTTTGTTAAAAATAAAAATACCATAGATTTAAACTCTATATACAGATCCGAAAAGTTACACTACATTGACATTATTTTCTTGAACCACAAAAATTATTTGAATGTTTCCATTTACAATTAAAACATGTGCAATAAAATTTCCAACAATAAAATACTACCATTCAACGTTTGTTGATGGCTATACACAGCAATTTTTATTAAAATCCCTCAAATAAAGGGAGATATCGTTACAAGTCAATCGGGTAGTAGGAAAGATATAATCAATATACCCCACTTTCGGTAAATTTTATTACCTGATAGGAAATGAAAGCGAATTTCCAATATAATCCTAATTTAAATTCAGAACTGATCAAATGAAATTGCCATGTTCGGTCGGAAGGCACCACATACATAAAAGTTTGCTTTTAAGCAATCACAGCGAACATGACATTTAATTGCTTTCAATTTTCAAAGGTACTGACACGACAAAGAGCAGAGGTATCTCTTGAAAAATTTGTTTAATATTGCGAATATTACGATAAATATAATTATTGAAATATAGCTTTGATAGGTACATATGTCAAGTGACATTTACTGTGACATATTTCAGAAATTTTGAACTGACTTCTTGTAAACTAATTTGAACTGTTCAAGAAATATTATGAAATTATTTAACTTTTAAATGACGCTTGAAGTACCTACATATGTCTCTGACTCTATAACTCGTATTAAAACGTCCTTTATTACCTTGCATCCTTATGAAAATCATGTTAGTCATGCCAACAAGAGCCAAAATTTATTAAATGCCTAAAAACATTAAAAATCCAAATATTAAATAAAACTACGCTCTATGTTCAACAAGAATCGTATTACCTTTGAAATAATTTAAATTGCATTAGTAGTATATACACTTAAATTCACAGAAATGTAAAATTAAGTTGAAAGCGAAAAACTTGAGCTCAACGTTTTAATGAGATTTTCATTTAAATAGTGGCTGAAGCCGAATGAATGAATTTCAAGTGAATTTCAGAATACATCCCAAGAAACTATGTACTGGACGAACAGCATACTTAATGAAAGCAAATTCCACATTTTGTTTTGTTATTAATGTAATAGCAGGATATGCTGATTCCATTAAATGTCGAGGATAATTCTACCGTAAAATTGTACATTCGATAATAATAATGGTAATGAAATTTCTTTCCATGACATCTGAAATCAGTACAATAATTCGAGTATCGAATAACTCACCGAAAATAGCTCTGAAAATGAAAATAAAATGAGAATAAATCTTACAGAATAAAATAAATTATTTTAGGAACATAAGTGGGTGATTTTACATGCTAATATTTGTAAATTAACAATGAGCATGTACTAACACGTTTAGCAGTAAAAAAGTAGAGTACTATAAAATAATAAAAGGAACTGTAGAAACAGAGTCAGGTCTAAAAGATTTATGATCATCACATTTTAACATGTTTAATAATAGATTCTAGCAGTAATCATAAATATAGATTTTAACTTGAAAATTAAAATTGTGACACAGCAAAGGCTAATAAGTATGTATACTACAATTTGATAATATTTATACGTACTATATATGTACAGGGTATATATTTTATATTCCAAAAATTACCACAAACTATTTGTTCTGGGACACCTATTAGTATAACACGTTTAATTTAAATTTTTATAAAAAAAATTTTTCCAACCAATAACATGGAACACTTCACAAAAGAGCGATTACACTTTAGTTTTAACTCAATGCAAATTCGTAAAATACATAGAATATTGTAATTTCATAGATCTAATTTGATATGCATGTAAAATAAGCAATGAAATTTTTAAAATAAATTTGAAGCTTTAAATTGAAGATGTCGTAATAATAATGTAAAATGTACCTAAATCTATAAATTAACATTTGGTTCTGTAAAAAATCGAACGTTTCAATTTACATTGATTTGATATGATTTAACAATGATACTTTTCTCTGAGTGATATTGTCTGTGCGTGTCAATGATTATTATTTACTAAATTGTAATCAACCAATATTCGTTATTTTATGAGACAATTATTATAATACTATACCGACTGTATAAGGTTAGATATAAAATTGGAATGAAATCCATTATAACCTTTAATTTATCCCATTATTATCGGTTTAGATAATAATTTTTACGGGCCGACTATAATTGATGAACATTTAAATTTCCTATGAGCGTCTTTCCTTTCCCATTTTATAGTGAAATCTAAATTTATTATTGTATGAAATTATTATTTCCAATGTTTATCATTCGTAAAGTAAAGTTATTCTTTTCTTCTTTCAATTTAACAACGCAATGGAAGTATTTTAAATTTAGCTTTGAAGATGTACAGACATGCATACGAGTATATGCAATAATTGAAAAATAATAGACGAATGTATACTTACTTTCGTTTTGGGTCAGTACAGATAAACGATACCTACTTACTGCGGAAGCATAATTCCAAAGCCAAATACTTTTATCGTAAGACAAATGATAATACAATAAAGTAAGACAATTACACAAACAAGTCCAAGACTAAGAAATTTCCGCTTGTTTGACAAACAACTGAAGGAAAAGACCCGCCGGGCACTCTCAATTGATCCGCACAAAGTACAAGCCCAGAACATCTCCAGCACGTATAAATATCTCTAGGGGCAATCTGAGGACCCTCCCTGGGCCCGATGAAATGCTTATAACAGACAAATAGCAAGCAATTAACACGGAACCAAAATGGTCAAAGAATAGCGTCCAAAGAAGTAACTACTTTAGCCCCAAGTCATTTTTCATTGTCAAACGTGGGTTAAGCTAAATTCCCAGATTTGATTGTGTATCCTGGCAGGGAGCTAAAATTCCTTGGGGAATTCGAACGAACTAACAAAGTTTGGTTCCTTCTTCCCAGCCAAATTAAGAGCTTAACCTTTGTGCGCGCTACAAAAGGGACATAAATTCCACATTTCGGGAAGTTTCCGTCTACTCGAAAACCACCCCATGAATAATAGGAGGTTGTCGTGTAAACAAACTTAACGTAATTGTTTTAAACAATTGCGCGCTATATGTAGCGCTGACGGCACGTTTCACCATGCCGAAGACATCCAGGAAGATAGGCACGTTGCCGAAAGTTCCTTCGGCACTTCTGGTACATGCATGAACATTTTACTGTCGCTCCAACGATATCCAATTCCACCTTAGGCCAGTGTCGCTCATATAAAATAAAATTCTTTGGATCGTAAAATTAAATAACATGCATATTTTGGTATACCACGATCAAAATTCAGCTTTACTTGAAATTTACCTAATGGCTAAAATCATATTTTAGCATGGGTAAGTAACACGATCGATTTTCTGGGTTTATGAGGTACAAGAGAAATCACTCAAGTACCTACTTATAGTCTCTTGTCATTGAATTATATCATGAAGAAATTTCATCTTCTAAGTGTTTTAAGGCTTTTTGGATATGGGGAGTGACCACGGTACCGACAAAACCTTAATGGAGAGAATATGTTTTACATTAGTAAAAATACTGCAAAAATTATAACCACAAAATGTGTGGCCATTGCAATATTTAAATTTAGTTCTCATAAAATTCTAGAATAATGCTTTAATAATGCACTGAACAATATTTTTTATGTTTATTTATTTAACAGAACAAGTAATAGGTAACTTCAATAGAATTTTTCAGTAGATTACAAAACCGGCAATTAACATTTTCTGTCACGCGTCGTGTTTGAGAAAAATAGGGTTACCTAAAATAGTTCGTATTTTGAGACTTTTGTAGATTAAAAAAAGATTACTGGAACGAGAAAAGAGTTCGCAACGTAGCTCAAATGAAAGCCTAAATCCTTATCTCGATGTATGAAATACCCCTTTCCATAGCTCTTGCTAAGCATATTAGGAAACTAATTTTTCGTGAACGTTCGCTAGTTGTGATTATCATACACTATACCAATTGTATGAAGTAATCGGTTAACAGAAAAAATTGAAATTCATAGAGTATTCCGGAAAGTCTGAAAGACTTCAGTATTTTTATATAATAGCTAAAGGTTCAAACTTTAATTTGACCCACATTTCAATCTCCTATAAAATTCCGTTAGTTTGTAACGAATTTTTAAAAATGTCGAAAATACAATATTTTATACCTAAACCTATTTTCCTCCAAAACTTGACGTGTTAGGACATTTTCGTTCATGAATTCGTAATCTACGGAAAAAGTCTTATAGAAATGATATATCACTTGTTGTGTGTCAAAATTTTGTTGACAAGTGTAATTCTCATAATACGTACATACTAAAGTGTTGAAGTGTTAGTTTCATTTAAATTCTTCAAATTATTATAAATAATTCGTTTGGAGTAAAGTCATTAAATGTTATAGAACGATATCTTAGCTACTGAATGACTTTGTATTATATATTTGAGGATTGACTTTGATTTCGAAATCCTTAATATATTAACTGAATGAAGAATGGAATTACAATTGCCATTACTGTCTATCAATGAAAATTAAAAGTAACTGAAAAGAAAATTACCTACTTTAAGAACGAAGTTTAATTTTTTAATTTCATTACATACATTCAAGTCAAATTATGATGTCCTCTTTATTTATTTATTTTTAATTAATTAAAATAACACAATATCCCAAAAACGTTTAACGTTTAAAATGTACAAGGAATGAAATTAATAGAATCTTAAACGAATATTCATTCTTTTTCAATTTTCATTAAGGTTTCCGATAAAATATCATAGAATACAAATGAGGACTATTTAATTTCTTGAAATGTTAATTAACATTTCTAAGAGTGACGACAATTTAACAACTCTGTTCAACCAATAGAACGACGGACAATTTTAGCGAAATGGAAAAGTTTTTTTTTAAATTTTGAAAACATCGTTTTTACCCAAAAGTAATATTCGATATCAAAGACAGAATTCCATTTTCATGAAGAAAAGCAATTTTAGTTCACTCTTTGTCGGTGTAATTCTTTATAACGAACTTGATACGAATATTTGCTTAACTTTTCATTGAGGATAGAGAAATAGGAGTCAGAGAATGAAAAACAATTGCAGTCACTTCAAAAATACTTTGAAATGGGGCTTTTAATTAGTTTAATTAATCTGCTAGTGGAAACAAACATATTTCTCAGTAGCGAGGTGAAGTGCGAGCTAATAGCAAATACATGTGTTCACGAACAATGAATAATTAAAAGCGAGCGAACTTTTAAGAGTATAATCACTCAAAGGAAAATTAATACAGAAGGAACAAATTGGGGCCAAAAATCGCAGCAAATTTTGCACCGTGCTGTGCTATGCTGCGGTTATGCCACTGCCGGTGCATTCGCCCGAGCGTTCATTAAGCGCAGAAAGTACACGTTTTTTGCAGAAAGCACCTTGTTTTGCTCAAGGGAGGGAAATTAGTCGATATAGTGCATCCTATAAATTAGGTAGTAGCCCGGGTGCAAAAGACGTCCATTAAGAGCTGGTCATTATGCTCATTTAAGGAGATGTTTTACATATTTTATTCCGCGAAAAAACAGCGCACCAAAGAGAAATTTTTGCGCGCCGTCAGCAGCAAAAGTGTCCAATGAGTCCATTTATGCGCTTCGAAGGATTTTCGCTGTGACCCTTGAAGGCTATGAAGGCGCCTCTTTAAATATGACCTTTATTTTAACGCTTTTAAGCACCCACTTAGACTTTAGAGGGGCACACATCAAATCCTCTCACCTGCATGCATCCTTTGAGTGCCTCCACCCCGGGCACTTTGCATCAGCTCCGGATAGAGCAGGTGATGTCCTGTTCGAGGGAATTAATTTCTTCAGCATAAAGTCGCTTTGTTTCATTGATTTTCCGCGGTGGCTGGACCGGTGACCTACTTTACACTTATTGCGATTGCCACCTAACAATAGCCGCGCTCTTGACACTAATTACGCAAAAATTATATTTCCAAGAGTTAACGCTGTATCCCTTTTCCCCTTTGCCCTACTCAATTGTGATGACAATTAAATACCTGGCAGCTTTAGAAAGCGGATGTAATTAACGCTGTTTCACGTCAAATTAATCTCGTGGAGTAGGAGTTTGACTATTTGGTTCTCTATAATGAGTTTCCTGTTTTTATTAACTCTACACATGAGAACACAGAAGACATCTTGATGTGGGTGGAGGCCAGGATATTGCCATATTACAAAATGCCATAAATAACTGGTGCGGGAAGTCCTCCTAACTGGCGTACTTACACTCTAGAATAAAATCATACGACGCCCCAGAATTTCCCTAAAACAAAAGACTGATGAAGCGCGTAAGTACGAATGATATACCTTCAAAACCTTATAAAATTACAAGCCAAATAAATTATATTGGATCTTATAGCGGGCAACGTAAAAATTCCAAAAACTTCGCAGCAACTTCCAAACTAAATCTCCTAACTAAAAATTATTTTCTGGCACGTTTACGCAGTAATGTTAGCTCTTCCGTTCACTATACTCTTTTCTCCTCTTTGAGCCAAATATGTATGTATGTAAAATATTTGATTATAAGTCTAAGTTACCAGAAAATACGATTTCCGAACCATGCGCAAAGTACGAAATGTTTTTAGAAGCTTTAACCGTAGTTTCAGCTTAAAAAACTCCATTCGGTTATAACTTTGTAAAACATTACTTTTCGTATTGTTAAGATTTCATTTAGCCGTATATATATGTATATTCTATCATAGATAAAATTCTTTACTTTATTTGGGTATTACTTCTGGACAATATAATTCATCATTAAAAGTACCTACCTAAACTTGAGTTCTCGTAAAGTTTCAGTTTAAGGCAAGGTAAACTGTTCCTTCTAGCAAAATTTATATGAGCTCACAGCACTTTTTTCTCCCCCAGATATTTGCATCAATAATGCTTAGATAGCAGGGTATTTATTTTTTTTTTTTTTTTTGTGAAACTTTGTCGGTCGAATGGCGTGCGTCACGTTCAACTATATTGGTATACAGCACAACAATTGATCCTATCTTTGCAAGATATACAGGGTGTGCCAAAGACCAACTTCCAAACGAAAACGGATGACGGGTCAACTCATGACTATTCCAATCAGCCAAACTTATCTTAAGTAAAAATCTTCTAGTTTTCGCCTTTTTTTAAAATGTAGGAAAATCGTGAACTTTGAACAATTTTGTCGGTGTCACGCCCACAGACTTTGATATTTTTGTATTCTGCTTTTTTTTGTAAACAATTACCTATCAAATGTAACCAAAGATATTTCCAATGTCCAAGTTTGACTATTAATGCCGTAAAAAAAAACCTTTCGGCGGCAGCCAGAAAGAGGAGGTAGATTTCAATGTGGTAAAAATGATGAACATATGGAGCTGAAATGTTGTCACGAAGAATATGTTAGCCAAGTTTAATCAAAATCGATTAAGAAATATACGGTCTACATGGATATATAGCGAGGTGAAAGTCCCTCTTTCCCTTCCCTTTCCCCAAACCCCGCAATTTTTTAACGTGACCTAGATATCGAGCCAATAAAAGCATACGCGAATTTGGATCAAAATTCATTTTGAAATGCGGCAGCTATCGCAGTAACAAAATCACTTTTAGAAACTTACCCCTTTGACTGATTACCACCTTTTGTAAAACGACTTAGAACTTATGTTGTCAATGTGTATGTTAAGTTTGGTCAATAGCGGTTAACAATTATGAAATATTTTGGGTCCAAACCATCTTTATATAACTTACGTAGACCCTATATCCCCACGTCTTTGACCGATTCTTCCGATTTACGAACTTAGCCGAGATATTAGCGGGATTAACGTATAGGCGAAGTTTGGTCAATATCAATTAAGAAATACGGCCTCTATCGTGTTCACAAGTTTCGTTATATTCCATATATACAACATATACGTATATGTATATGTATAATACAATACATGTACAAATAAATTTTATTTTTGAAGGCTACGATCTCTAAAACGAGTTTTGCCATCATTCATTTTCCGTAATCTTTTCATCAGATACGCTGGAATATGAAATCTACCTAATAAACAGAGCTTAATCGGCCAATTGTCATAAAAGTTGGTGCATATAATCTAGATTTTAAAACTATTTGTATTTAGGAAAAGAGGTATTGCTATTTAAGTAAAATAGGAACTGATTTTTTACTTAAATAGCAGTCGTTTTGACTGTTGCCGTAGATCTAGTATTAAGGGGTTAGAGCTACAATTAAAGTAAATATCATGATAATTTCAAACCAAATATTTTTATTCTGTAAAAAGTTAGGTATCTAATGGATTGTTGAACGCTCTTTTACAAATATTGTTTTGCGGTGCGGTGAACAGCAGAACTTCTTAGTGGTTTATCCAAAATCAATGCAACAAAAAATAATTGATCGATTTTTAAGGTAAAAAATCGCTTGTTTATTGTTTATAAAAAAAAACAAATTGTTCCATTAAGCACTAGTTTTTAAAACCTAGATTCTGTATAAATTTCATTTAAATCCGTCGAGTAGTTTTCCAAATACCGAACCCCCTTAATGTTACCTAATCAAAATAAGTTCATATTATGTGAACATTTAATTTTGCTGTTTATCCCAAAAATGGATTAAGTGCGTAAAGTGAGGTTTTATTCTTAACTATCACAAGTAGTAGTTAGGTATACATATGTTTCATACTATGCTTCAAATCCGCCAAAAACAAAAAAATATTATTTTAAAGGTTTTCACTTAGGTACGTATTTGCCAAGTAGTCGAGAAATTGAACAGTGGATGTAAAGCCAACCATTAGAGATAAAAGATTTTTGGTTTAATTAGAACGAAATTGGTTGAACCAAAACATTCCGACGGAATCGTGTACCGAGCCAAAAATGGGTTAAGAATTAACGTTTCCGGCTGTTTTAATGCACTAGTGCTAAGTGCAATGTTGTCTCAGTTATTGGCTTCATCAGCCTTTTATTTCTGAGGTATTCCGGGGTGTCGTATAATTTTACCCCAGAATGTAGGCCCGTTGAGGCCAGGATATTGCCTGCAAAGTGCCATAAATAGCAGTGGGGTTGAGGTTCCCTCGAGAGGCGCGAGTAGGGCAGAGGTGAAAAACGTGTTAAGCAATTTAAGATTCCTCCGCTAGATGGGGACGAAAAGTTTGAACAAAACCACTTCCCAGATAACACCAAATCTGTTTGGCGCAGAGCCTCCCCGGGACCGAGACGGGCGATGCCACCAATCGTAATAATGTTATATTAAATCTCGAGCAAAGCTCCTAATGCCTTCAGCTATAACCGCCTCACGCAGTATGTAATGTAATGGATATTCCTCTGATATTACAGCCCGCCGTGTTGCAGAAGAAGAAGACGAGGTTAAAAATTCGCCTTGCCTCGAAACTTTCCAGCCAGGGGAAATCTGCCGCCTCGTCATTAGGTTTAGTCGAGGGTAATTCGACGAACACTGTGAACACCGTCGAGGATACCGAGTACAGCGCTAACTTATCAGACGCCAAGCGGGGGATCGAGGTGACAACCTTCAACAACGCGGATGAGGTAAGAACATTTACATTTCATTAGGCCTTAGAGAGTGGGTGGTGGCGCCCGCACATGGCCCTAATGCAGCACCTAATTAGCTGGAGCGCCGGACCTCACATTCGGGCTCTGGGAGGAATTCCGAAAAACTTACATCCTCCTTGGCCGCGCCTTCGTATGTAGGAGCGCTGGAATAAATATGGGGCTCCGGGGGCCAAGGACGCATCCCGACGCACTCCATACAAAAGCAGGAACGTCTTTCTCATTTCCATAACACAGGCGAGAACAGATGGCTGCTCCCAGGAAAGGGGACAAGAACCGAAAGCAAACTTTTGCGTTTTCGCCATTCCGTTTTTCATTTCTGGAGCCTACAACATTACGGCCCCATTGTTCATTACTTTTTTTTTTTTTTCTGAAACAAGCAGTGATGCTGCTGGTCCCCCCGGCTTCATTTCGCTTCTAAAATTCGATGTGATAAAATCGAGACGATCCTTCTTCGACAATTTATTTTCTCCTCCTATAGATGAGTGCGATGTCTCTTCGAGTGGTTTGGACGGAAAATAAAGAAGCCATTCACATGAGTCGCTTATTACTCTTCCCACCGCCGGTATGTCCAACTCGGCCTAGAAGATGCGAATTCTAGGGTAAATGTTTGTTGGGGTAAAGGCACATAATCCCAATTGGCAAAAATATTTGTCCTTCTCGCACTGTGGTCAATAATTTGATTGAAAGTACTAAAGAACTTCTCTGAAATATGTCCAAGTGGGTTTGAATTGAACCACACAAACGACCCTAACCTGATCCTAACTTCCACCAATGTTGAAGCGCTCTCTGCGCCAAAAAACAATTGCCCGTGAAATTTGATAAATGTCCACTGTTTGAGTGCGGCTAAATTTTGCTAACGAATACAAGAATGTTTTCAATGACGTGAAAAAAATCAGTTAAATTCTCATAACTTACAGAGATTTCCTTTTTAACGTATTTCTGCAAAGAATGATACTGATTGAGTCATAAAAGAAACAGCACGCAGCTTCGAGGATTAATGGATACCCATTTAATCATTAAAATGTTAGCTCAACTGTTTTGGGGGGCGCACAAAATCGATCTTGGTAGGTACTTCTAGACGTTTGTAGGGGAACCGGAACGGAACGAAGAAGTCCACGTTTATGGCAAGATATTAATTCAATATATTTAGAACATAACTTATAAAAAATTTACTAAAACTTATTAAATTGTAAAACAAAACTTAATTTTCAAACGAAAGTCCTTTTATCCTGTTCTAAGAGATTATTTTCTAAGACACATATTTTAAATTATCTGAGCTGTTATTATCGTCTGTTAAATAATTAATGTAGTCTATTATTGTTCAATTTTACTTTGAAAATCGACCGATTCGCGAAACTTATATGCCTAGATGTAATTTTATCGCAATATTGTGTTCAGAGTTCAGTAACAATTTAATGCGTATATGTTAGTTAGTAGTAACCAAAATTGTCACTTCTGAAGTGAGACCAATCCAAGGTTGTGCGATTGACTATTACGGCCGACATTGTTCATTTTTGCCAAATGTACATATGTAGAACCCTCGCGTAAAATTGTGAAATTCTTACACACATCTATATCAGTGAATCTATAATTAATCCGACACCCTCGTTATTGATTCTTACTCTAACCATCGCATCCTTTTTCATACATGTATTCATATTAATCCCATGGTATTTCAAATAACAAAAGATTGATCACAATTTAACTTTTTCTATGTTATGTCCGATTAAAGTTCTATTGGGCTAGAAAAAGATAAACACCCTTTTTAAAATCATAAAAACATTTAATGGAGCATTCTGCCCCAATTCATTTTGTATACCTAAAATGCACATTCGAACTTATTTTTCTCATAATATTTTTATTATTTAAACAACCCTATATGACATCGCAAGCATAAATTATAAAAATTCAACATCCATATACATACATACATTTCTATGTAACTTGCAACTGAAAAACTTTTTAAAAGTAAAACATGCACTTTGATTAAGGCGTACAATGGTATTAATTGAAATCATGGCATATTTCTATGATTTGATACAATAAAATCTATATTAATAAAATTGAAGTGTTAATCTGTGATTTCAAAAACTACTGTCTTTTTATGGTCGTATGGTTATTTATACATGATATAAGCCATACAATTATTTGCACAGTTTCTGTATGTCTGTCTGTCCGTGCTTAACCGATTTCGATTCTGAATCTGTTATCAATGTTAAATCACAAATGTTCAGAAGCGTTTTGAATAGAAATAGGAATTTTGGGAGCATTTTGTGCCGTGCGAAGCCGAGTTTTTCACATTTGCACAAATGTTCTTCAGATACTCGGAAAGGTCATAGAAGCAATTAAAATAGCTAAAAATAGTTGGTTCTTATTAATTAAGCAATAAATACACCGGCCGTCTTTTAATTAACCTCATTCAATATCGGAATTATAATCTTAATCATATTTAAGTAAAATAATACGTAACCCAGGCAACGCCGCGAGTGGGGCAAGTTATTGTAGTAGATATAATATAAGATTCGTAGGCTTGTTTGTAAGTCTAAACATTTTAAGCTGATAATTATAGAAGTGAACAGAATTAAGATCCTCTAATAAATAAAATAAAATAATGTTTTCGTTTGATTTCTTGATGTTTAAAGTTCCAACAAAAACAAGCAAGACTTTGAGGGGCTACTCAAATTTTACTTGAAGTCGTCGGATAACTTTTCGTAAACATCCCCACTACCATGCCATATAAAACTTTTACCAGATTTTTCCTCAAAAGAATTGTACCCAAAAGTTACCAGACAGTCCTAATATATAAGAGAAGTATTTGTTTTTAAAAAAGCGAATTTATTGAGCCGTTAATGAATAATTTATAAAAAACAGAATAATAGAAAAAACAATAGCAGTCTTTAATTAAATATTCAATGTTAGATCCAATTTCTCTTTACCGCGTATAGGTAGTATTACAAAAAAAAAAAAAAGAACATTCTCAATTAAAAACTTAAATTAGAAAAAATGCTCAGAGGAAAACAAAACGAATAATGAATTCAATGAGCGCGCTCAAATAACTTTGTAATTTCAACAAAAGGGTAGTTGAAAATAAATTATCCGTTCTGAAGAGAATGTCCGAGAGGTGCATATTCAGCAAAATTTTAATTGCAGCCCCAAGCGCCGTCACTGCATTTTCTCCCAAGGACATTACCTGAATAAGCGCGTGCTCCTTCGATTCAATTAATCCACTATAAGAGTACTTTATATGTATATTGTAGACATACAACATACATACATATTTGCTTTCTAGGCAATGAAATGAACTCCAACTACATAAAAAAGAATAGGGTGTTGGGCGGAAGCGCACCACTTACATTTCTCATCAATTTTATCTACCCTAGGAGCAATTTATTGTTTTAATGGTGTATATGTTTACTGCCAGTTGACACAAAAAAAGGAGCCGAAGCGAAAGTAGTTTCCTGTATAAAGGCAGCAATTAATTTCTCCCACACAAATGGCAAGGGGAATTTGCTGATTATAACCAAATTCTTAATTGGAAGTTCATAATTCAGAGTAAGCGAAGTGTTCAGATAAAGCGAGTCAATTAAATACCTAAATTAGCGCTCTTGTTATCCTTATTGGAAAAGGTATTATGCGCGTATTACATTTAAAGTATTTCTTATTTGTGTGTAACGATACCTTTAAGAATAAATTTGAAGTATAGATTAATTGGAAGTAAGTTTAGCTTTAATTAAATCTCTCTTACCTTGGATCTAAGCTCTTTGAAATTGAATAATATGATTTCCATACGTTTGTTGTATACAAAGTTATGTGCAGAATAGGAAGTCACGTTCGATATATTAGGGTGAGATTTATTACGTGATTCAATGAATATTGGCTGGCGTTTGTGCGGCAATCAACAAATCAATTCATTGCAATTTACTTCACGTAGTACATCCACACAGGATAAGATGATGTAAAAAATTTCTCTGTGCATGGGTAAAAATTTAAATTGAAAATATTGACGGTAGTTGGTTCAAGAAATAAGATAAATGTAACCATTTGGCGGAAAATTTGCATCAATATGACGCAATTTATATAATTAGAAATGTTCATGTCCATACGTCTACATAAATATACATATATCAACTATCTAAAATTGTTCATACAAATTAAAATCTGCTACTTAATTTATCAGTATTTTCATTTATCTTCTTTTCTTACATAAAAGAGGAATCAGTCTTGCGAACTTGATTTCATACCCCAGTCATTCTACTTTTTGAAACTCGTATCTATTTAACCCTTCAGTTCATTAATATTAATTAATAAGTTCAATTCATAAAATAGAAAGACAATTAACAATCATAGTTAATACTTATACAGTCCTTGTCAAAAGTCTGAGCACAGTACCGAATTCTGGTACATTTTCCAATATAAAGACACTATGTAATGTACAGTACATAAAAATCTTACTTTATTGATATGGAAAATCTTACTTTATTGATATGGATGGTCGTAGAGAAAATGCATTTCTGGACTATACGCGCGGCATTCAATTTCCGACGCGCGGCTATCAACCTTTTCATTATGTTTGCGTCTACTGAAATACTATTTGGCACATTCTTAAAATCCTTTATCTTTTGTCTGTGATAGAATATCGTTTTCTTGTTATTTAAGGCGTAATATTTTTTAAAAATAACGCAATATACAACGATAAATAGGTTATTTCGCCAGTTTGATGCGGTGTGCTCAGACTTTTGACAAGGACTGTATGTATACGTTCTTTTGATTTGTGTTAGTATAAATTTGAGAAGACTTTATCAACTTAATTAATTTAAGCGATATTTTCGAGAATTTTTCCAAGCCATCGTAAAATGCCGTTACAAAAGGACATTGTAAAAATGTTCGAGTTGATGACAAAGGCACAACATTTGCCAACATTTTA
The DNA here is from genome assembly GCA_963920795.1 of Eutolmus rufibarbis. NCBI lineage: Eukaryota > Metazoa > Arthropoda > Insecta > Diptera > Asilidae > Eutolmus > Eutolmus rufibarbis. The sequence continues at coordinate 36,427,761 of OY987205.1, forward strand.
ACGTTTCCAATTCACAATATGTAAAATTGCTATTAGAAAAAAACAAATTATCAAATGACTAATGAAAATAAATAATATATAATAATAATATTGAGGTGATTTGCATTCAGTGCTTCAGCAGAGAAAGAAAGGCTTCACCTTCATCAGATATACTCGTAAAAAACTTTTCATCTTCAACCTGCAACTTTCTGTACAAGTATTGATCTATTGTATTATATATTTGTACTGAAAATTCCGAAATGTACTTTTTTGAATATGCATAAATAGAAAACAAGAATAGCTTCCTTCGATATGTACATCACTCCTAAAAATTGTGGTGTAATTTTCCCCCTTTTTGGAAGGAAATTGAATAGCTTTCATAATGCTAGTAAAATTACACTTAAAAACTTACGTGAATGCTGGGTAAAAATCAATTGTTCTTGCGTTAAAATGTTACACAGATGTAAAAGATAAGAAGCCTGCATAATAAATGTGTGCTACTTATTAAAGTATTCTGAATTTTCATATATCTACTCGTAGATGTATATTTTTGGACGTAATTACTACTGTAGTACTGATGTTTATTTTAAGGACAATTACCACCATATCTGTTTGAACAAAAGAGTAGCATTTAACGAATTTAAAATGTATTTGACCATAAATTTTAATTAATGCTCTTCCTTCCAACATGAAACTTGCCCTTTTTTGCGAACGTTTTATGTTATTCATTATAAAAGAAATATTTTCGGCAGTAAAATCTTAACTGCAAGAAATGCTTTCACAAATGAAATTTGAAGTTTGGTTTAAATGAGAAAATTTGGGTCGTAGATTTACATAGTTGACATAATTTTACATGTTCATGCGTATATTTACATCAAAATGGTGTAATTTCACACTATTTTTCAGAATTACAACAACAATGTGTACTTTTATGATAGTGATATATTTTTCTGCAGAAGAAAAAAATGTAAGCTTGCTCTTAAGTTCACTTTATATCGCAATTTATAAGCGATACTAATAAAGTGTGAAATTTACAATTATGTGTTATTAAATTTTTTAGGAATTTTTAGTTTTTATAGAATTGTGGAATATTAGACATATTTTAGAAAATCTGTTCAAGCGTTTAGTTGTTGGAACCTTGAAAACAGTGCATTTTTTCGCAGTCATGCCAATAGAATAGTTCATTGTAGGGAGGGAGCAAGAGATATAATCGACGTTTTTTCAATTTCCTAGATTTTTAATATTATTTTTATTTTCGCTTTTAACCTTTGAGAGTTCGCGATTGCGTCGCTCTAGTACCTGAATATTAATCAATACCCAAATGAAGCGAGTGCGTCATTCAGCTCTCATTTTTGTTTATTTTTTCGCAGGTGCCAACATCATCGACAAGTCAAATCTCGACGGTGTCTCATCTAGTATCAATAGCGAATCAAACAAATAACGAAAACCAAGATTCACATCAGAACCAGGTGAGTGCTGTGCAAACACCGACAATAGCATCCACGCCGAGGCTTCCAGCTGCACCAAAATACCCGGAGGCGGGGGACCAGGCCCCGGCGTCCTCGTCGACGGCAGCGACAATGCCGCTCCAGGAGAGCTCGAATCAAGTTACACCTGTGCAGCAGAACAAGCAGCCCCACCCTCCTAACGCGCCCCTTTCGAGCGTCCCGAACGCCCAAAGTCAGGTAACGAAAAGAAAGGAGACGCTCGAGGCTAAGCGGGAAAGGAAGGCGGCAAAAACGCTAGCCATCATTACGGGGGCGTTTGTGGTTTGCTGGCTGCCTTTTTTCCTGATGGCCCTCCTGCTCCCCCTGTGCGGTGACTCGTGCCACATAAACGACACCATCTCGTCGCTCTTTCTGTGGCTGGGGTATTTCAACTCAACCTTGAACCCGGTCATCTATACCATCTTCAGTCCCGAGTTCCGACAGGCTTTCAAACGAATTCTATTCGGCGGCCATCGGCCGGGTCACTATCGGAGCGGCAAGATCTAATTATGCTTCACAGTCACGATCTAATCCGGCGGCCTTAAGGAGGATTATCGCAACGCCCCCTCAGCCCCGGGGGTCAGGTCCAATCTCCACCCCTTTCCATCACAATTTTTAATTTAATTTTAAATGTCTGTAAAGCGCTGAAAGCGATTGCCTCATGTATGCTACGCGGGGGACACAATGTAATCTAAGATCATCTCATATTGGTTTTCTTCTCCTCCTGCACTTGCTACCACAAGAATATTAGCTGAATATTATGGGTATTAGAAAATTCTTCAAATACTCAAAAGAAAAAGGTGAACCCCTTCCACCCGCTCGAAATTCCGAAGTGCTCCCAAACGAATCGATGTAGGCACCACCCTTCGGAAATATTTATGCATTAGCTGATTGATGGTAAGCCAGAAAATAAGACTTTAGGGGTATTTGTCATCGTACCAGTGCCAAAGATTTCACACCCCCAACAACCCTAAACCGCAGATGGATACTGCTGCGAACCATGCCCTCATCCGCGCTCGGAATCAATAAAAATTACGTTTTCCCTTCAACTTATACTTTATTAGATTTTTAGTGAAAATTCGCTTGTCTACCCGCCAGCATTATTATGGATGACGACGACATTGTAGACAAGGTGGCAGAGGGAGGCACGTCAGCGAGCGAGGATGGAAAACGCGCGTATTCGTACTTTGAATCGTGCGATCTAATTAAATTTGAAAAATTGCCATAAGAATTCCCAAGTGATAACAATGACTGACTTGAGACGGTCTCCAGGCGAATGGCACGCAAATATCAGACACCCCTTTTGCGTCTTGAATGAAACCCGCGGAGGCGGATGGGCCACCAGCTTCGGCTCGTTACATAGCTGATAAACTTCTTTCAAGATGTCCGGGAATTCAAAAGTTTTATGAAAGAGAATTCTACTTCCTGAAATAAATTGAGGAAATGCCTTTTCTGCCCTTCAATCCAATCATTGTTTTTCTACCTTCGTTGTAAGCGCCTTCGCAACAAGTAGAGACGTTTTTCTTTTCTTTTATCCTCTTCTAGAGCGCCAAAAGTTGATAAAGATCCAATTTATCCAAAAAGATATCTTCTTTCGACTATTGTGAATTCAAACGTGCGCTCGTCGTGCGTAATAATAGATGAAGACTAGTGGGCTTCACTGGGTGTCTATAGCCAGGTTTGTGGGTGTTTTTGGTCACTTGATTTCTCCTTCTCTTTTCGAACACGTATCGGCCGTGCTAATAGTTCCTTTTTTGAACGTGACGACAGGATATCCAATCTCATGAAAAGTCCTAGCTTAAACGACAATTCGATCGGCCATTTTAGGTTAAATGAATTAATTTGGAACTTTTCATATAATACCTATAACAGGACTCAGAATGTAATAGTTTTAGCTCTATGTCTAATCAGATCTTTAGGATTAAATGTGACCCACGTTCGAACCTTTCACATTTCATTTGATTCCCATTTAACATACATATATGTTATGTAACTTTTAGAGAACATTTTAGAATTTTTTTCGAAAAATTTCAAAAAGACAATAAGTACAGCATATTTTTCCAAAAAAGATATGTAGTGCCCAATATTAACTTAGATATCTGAAATGAAAAATTGCCTAACCTTTAGGGTCATGAAGGACGAAAGCCCTTCGAGCGTTCAACATGTTCAAATCCCTAAGTTGTGTCTGAGATACTATCATTTGAAAGCAATTCACGATTGTCCGTCACGATTCGATGGACCGAGCCAATCTTTTTGGTGATTTTTGCTATTTTTGGACTTTCAAAGCATTTTCCATTCGAAATACGGGGAAGCCCACATGTGAACTTTGCAAAGCAAAAGCAACTGGGCTTTGACTTCAGTTTGCAGTTTTTTTCATTTCAGAGCATTCGACTTTGCTCATTTTGACAAAGTGTAGCAACTTTTCAAAGTGCGATACTAACAGAGAAAGAACGCTTGTACCATCGGTAAAGTTACAAAAGAAACCGTCGAATAAATATTCATCTTCTAGTTTCTAGTGCAAGTTTTGAGGTAGACAATTTTTTAATGGGCCCAAGTATAGTCAATGAACGAAATGATTAAATGAAATGAAAAGTCTTTGATTTTCCAATTTACGCCTGGTGGATGGAAGATGAAAATAAGCGCGCTTTTCGAAATATTATTTTGGATACATAAAAGAAATAAAAAACTGAATTACATACCTACTTAAATAATACTGTGTACAATTTTAAAATTTCAATACTAAATTTTCAGTCGACTCATTAAAATATTCCCTTTATAGTCAGATGTAAGAAGATTATCCTAAACACGTTCCGACATTAATAAACAGATTTTTATTTCCTTTTAGCAGATTGTATCATTCAATTACTGACCAATTACTATGGCATCCTGTATAAAACATTCAAATGTTCTGGATGGTATTTTCTAAGAAATAAGGCAATCGAAGCTCCAGTAGTCCTTCGATTTCACCCGAAATGTCAAAGAAATTGGAACTAACTAGAATATCCTCAAGCTAAATTGGCATTATCTCCAGAGAGTTGCAGTCTACTCATAAATGATAAGTATTTCAAGGATTACGAGCAAAAATCACTCGTATTCAGTAGGAGGGAATTAAAAAGTGCTTCTACGTATTATATATGGAGTAAGGCATTTTGATATATTTTCCAAGAATATAACGAAACGTTTTCTTCATTTGAAGATACATAAATCAATTTATATTTCGACTAAAGTTTTCGTTACGTAGTGAGCGAGTGGATTTTCAAGGGCACAGGCACAACTATACGTATTTAAGGATAGAGCAGCGCAAAATATTTATAATAGATGCCTCTTTTCCAATCGCTGTTTTTTGGTGTTGAGTCTATTTTTTATGTGCCCATGATCTTACAAAAGCAGCTTATAGGCGCAACAAACTACATGTCTTTTCTCTATGTTCTATTACATGAAGAAAAGTTATCCTTTGAAGAATGTTATTATTTTTTAATTTTCTTTAGAAAAGATAGGAGTCACTTACAAAAAGCAAACGAATTAAAACTTTTAGTTATCCCTTTCAGAAACACGAGGCAACGACGGGTTTTACTTTGCGCCGGTATCACGGTCTGATCAGAATTTCTAACATTTATTTAAGCTTCACTTAATCATCCAAACTCGGTGATTTAAGCTCACCTTATTTTTGAGTGAAAGCAAACTTTGAATATATTATATTTCCACTTTTTTAATTGCTCATTAAAACTTATCCGGTTAGTTATTTCACTATCTGTCGGATATTTGTGTCCTGGGCAAAAATCCAAAGGGATTTAAAAATCTCTAGACAAGAATATTTTCATCCATGCAACGACAATAAATAAATTTAAAAGCTGAATCATTTACAATTGCGGAAATATATATGTATGTACCTTAAAACAGATTAAAGTCACAGCGCTGCAAAACACAAATTTATTTAAGTTCAGTTTGAATAAAGAATTTGGTTCAGCTTAATGTATATTATACCGGCAATTGCGGATTTTAATATCGAGTTTTCTACTCTAGATTCATCCTATTTGATGAAACAATAGCTTTTGAATTTTACCACTTTTTGTACAGGCATATTTCAGGCGGTCCTCGCCACCTCAATATATGTCACCAAACACTCGCTGATTCTATTTATTTAAATTCACCTCATAAAAAACAACTTCACAAATTAAAATTAAAACTGGCTTAAATTGAGCTTGAGGGCTACTCATGCATTTTGGTAAAATGAAATTTTATACGAACGTTTCACTCAACTTAAATGTGACGAAACATAAACATTGGTCGCAATTAGTTTTCGGAATATTTTAATTTTAAATTGCTTCGGTTTCCATATATAAATGAAAATTGGCAACTCGTTGAATAAATTATAACAACAATGTTTGATTATAACTTTTTTATGCGTAGCACTTTAGGAGACTTCATTATTATTGGACAGTTTAAACAAATCGAAGAATCATCCTCCTCAAAATAATAACTTCAAACAAAATGTCTCTCAAGTCAGATCAGAATAACAGAAAGATAAATCTAAATATTTTTAATTTAATTTAATATAAATAGTTTTAGGATATTTCAACGGGGAACCCGTACGGAAAAATTTGTACTTTAAATATATTTTTTTATATCTTTCGTATACGACAACTATTAAAAAAATATATTTTCATAAATCGTGTATGGCAATTATAAACAAAGAATACGTAAAACGTGTGCGACATGTATCTCATTTATAATTTGGCATAGAATATATATTTCAATATATTTTAAATGTACGAAAAACGGCAAAATCCATATATTTTGTATATAAAGGAAAGTATATTTCAGGCGTTTTTTTTTTATATTTTCGCATACATATTTTTCCGTACGGGAAGTGCTCTAAATATCAGAAAAGCTGTTATTACAAATTATTTTGCAGGTATTTGGCCTTTGATATTTACAAATTTAAAACACATTCCAGTTTGTCAGGAATTCACTATGTTGTGATATGTTATTAGATTATTAGATGAAACGTTAATTACATAAAAACATGCATTTGCGTTTCAAATTTATAAATACGTTGGCCTTTGAAAAATTTGGTTATCTAAAAATTTAGTTTAACCTACAAAATATACAAATTCATTGTATGAAAAAGTACGGCAATTCAATTTTTTTATTATATTTTTATGACTTAAAATAATAAAGTTTAATAATGTTGAGTTATTTTAGTTTGCATATTGAAATATCTTCCCATTTTAGTAACAAGGTGGGCGGAAATCTTAAACGATCTATAATTGTACCAAGAGTTCATAAGTTTTGCAATATTTAGAGCTCTGCAAATGTTTCTAGAGAAATAAATTGAAGTCTCAAAAAACTTTTGCCAACATCACACTTCCATCTAATCAGCTAATAAAATTAAATTTCTGATGTTGCTTGTACGATTCAATCCAGCGGGACCCTACGTGGGAAAATTAATCTTCTTTATGGCGAATGAAGCTATGAGCAAGAGACACCGAAATTATTCAAATTATTCACGGGTAGGCTGTTTTGAAAAGGGAATTTCGTGAAGAACTTTAATTTTATGCGAAATACCTAATTTTTTTTCTTGATAACTTAAAGAAACACGTCGTACCAACCCCCAAATATTCTTCTTTAATTGCGGACTTTGATGTTATAAGAAATTTGGGGCGCTGAGGATGCGCTGCCTTGGTAACAATCCTGAGATAGACCTGTCGCCACGCTTTTTTTAAATGCCCTTCATTAATCATCCCTCATAGAAGCAAATTTCTACTTACACCATCTAATTCGAGCAACCTTATATCACTGCAAATTAAACTCTAATTGTTTGGAAGATAATTCCTCCTTGAGGCCCCCCGGACTGTTCCTTTTTTTCCTGTCCTACCAATTGCTTGCAATTTAATATTCCTAAGAATATGAAATAAATTTTTTATACAAAGAGGTTATTGTGTAAAAATCTGTTGGAGAGCGCTGCCTGGCAGCGGCTATTTTTATTAACAAGTTAGTGATCTCGAATAGAAGAAATTTAAAAATTATACAAAAACTTGTAAACAAAATTTTTACGCAGAGAAAATAACAAAAATATTACTAATAGCAAGTTAAATTGTACATACTTGATAAGCAAACTGTGTATACAAAGTAGGAAATTGTTATAAATTTGTAACGACATTACTGGTAACAAAATTAATAGCAATGAATAATGTTGACGTGTTGTAATTAACTTTTTGAAGACAAGACCGTTCATGTATAAATTGTAAGACGTATGTATAACCTTCATTAGCGCATAGATTAAGTACTAAATGGGGTATAATGTTGGTAATAACTGATTTTGGAAAACTATATACATATATAGAATACTGAACACCCGCTTTGCTCTCCAAGTGTAGCGAGCGGTTTAATTAAATTGAAAATTTTTACATTTATTTGACACTATTGCAACTAATAATTTTGACATGTTCCAGCATACATGTAAAAATATTGTAATTATGTATGAATAATTTATAGGTAAATAAAAAACAGAATTATAATATTGCCTTTCATTTTTACCCTATATTTAGCCCTATAAAATACAAAAGTTTTATAATGATTGCATGATTTATTCACAAAATCTGATAAAACAATATAGATATTTTCTGAAATTCCTTTACGCTAATCAGTTTTTTCATGCCTTAAGAAAGTTATAGAAGTTTTCGATTTATTTAATATTTTCTGAACATTATACATATTTGTAAATTGCAACATAATCTTTCTTTTGTTCCAGTTTTACTAATTCAGTGTTTAAAATACAAAAATTCTTTACATTCTGTGTATATTTCTTCAATGCTTCTTTGGTCATTTCATTTACAAAAATAAAAGGAACGCAAAATCTAATTTCATAGAATAAAAAATAATTAATTTATGATGAAAAATATTACTTTCAGACTTTTGAAGATACGACAACTGTATATTAATTTAAAACTGCTGTTCTTTGTGATGCAAACCAAATCTCAGCTGTTTCTAATATACATTTAAAATCGAAAAAGTATGTCGTACTTTTCATTTTACATCAAAACCATTGGATGTAAGAAAAAGAAGGAAACCCTAAAAGCTTTTAAGAAAGCTTTTAACACAACTAATAATTAATTTTAATAAATCATGAAATGAGCAAAACATTTTTTATTTCTATAGAACTCAAAACACATATCCCATGTTCAAGGAACGAATTCATCGTCTAATACCTATGCATTTTGTGCGTCAGTTACTGTTTAAATCTATCAAAACATTGCAAAGGATTAAATTATGAGTAATTGTATAATTGTTCTATATTGCCTCGAAAAAGTTTATACACAAAAAGGCCGGACGGCACTATCAAAATTAAAGTAATATTTAGAAAATCGGATATCTTGCGATTACATACTTTGCTTGCCTTTCTGCTGTAACTACAATTTTTAATATTATTATATTTGCTTATCACAAAGAATAATCCTCAACCTGATCCGCATCACCGCTCCCCCCTCGGACCAGCCGGCAAAGACAAATTGTGTATTTTCGTATACTGATTTTATTTTACAAAATATTTACTAGTAATAATTGAATTTGAGTAAATTTAAATTTGGCACGTTCATTTTGAAACAATTTCCGAATGGATGTAGATCTCCTTTTATACATAGTTACTAGAATTATACTTTTTTTAGTACATACATAGATTATATCATGAAAAATACAATATGCTCTTTGTCAGATTTTCGCGGGAAAGGAGTGGTATTGTAATACGGATTAAGTTCCTGATAATCTCATTTGACAACTTCTCTAATTTCCGCATATTTTGTGATTAGTATCACTGCAATAAATACGAAGATGGTGTAATCTATCGAAATTTATCATGTAGGTATTACAATAAATAGAACGTAATGCTTAGCAAGTTTGCTAAATAAGTACAAGATAAGTAGCACTTAAAAGTTTACAACGGAAAATCATGTCCTTTTGCATTTGTATTTCGTATTTCGTTTTTTAAACATTTTATATTTGCCCTTAAAATAAATACATATCTAATAAAGAATGTAAATATAGATACATATGTATGTATGTATGTATGTATATGCTCAAACTCATTCTTTGGGAATCAACATTCGTTACCCTATAATGCGGCAATGAAATTTTTATTCGATTTCATCCAATTTGTGTTGTGCAAGAGTGCAAAGTTGTTATTTTCTAGATTGCAAGACTTTTATGAGTACATTAGGTTTTTTATGACTGCGCTTTAATGTTTTATTTAATTAAAATTAGAATTTCACTTTGCAAAAGCGCCATTAACTCTGCACTTAAAATAATTCTAACAAATGTTTTCAAAATATGGAATGTACATTTTGAAATGCGAATTTATTAGACATTTTAATTTTTAATTTATTCTTAAAATTTTTACATGTGTTCAACAACATGTTACACGCAGTTTAAATACAGAAGTTCCATTCTCTATGATGTAATGTTATAGATAAAAAGATGGTGTAGAAACTAAAACTCGGTTAAACACAATATAAACTGAACGTCTTTATCATTGTTGTGATATTCGTTTTTATAGTCCAAAATTTATATGATGATTCAACTGGCACCTTTAATTTAATAAGTCAATTTTTTAAAAAAATTGAAGTTTAGCTTACATAATTTCAAAAAAAATATTATTTTCAGTATTGGTTCCTTTCATTCTTTCATAGAAAATCTTGCAAAAGTTTGATCCTTAATTTTTCTTTTAATTAATAATTATAATTAAGTAGATGAAATGTATGGAAATAATTAGTGATTGTTAGTACCTACCTATTTTAAGATCATAAAAAAAAAATAATGTTTTATTGAATTTTATAAATTGTACTACTAAATCTCATATCGCATCAATTATCAATTAAAAACTTGCAATTTTTATTATATTTAATTGTTAATTGTTACCCTAAAGAAACATCATTTTCAGTGCGCTCAGGTTTATGTGATCCTTTAAACTACTGCCTGACTAAAGCGCTTGAGTCCGCAATGACTTTTAAAATCTAAATCATTAATAATTTCTATAATACTTTTTACGGTTCAACATTTAAGCCTTTTGGTTTAACATGAGAACCTCCAATAACTCTGGCCTAGTTTAGTTCACCCATAGAAATATAAACTAAACACGGAACGGCTGAATTCTGTAAAAACCCTCTACGTGAGACTCTAAAGTAACTTGTTGTATTATGGAGTACAGAAATAGTGTGCAAGAGGGACGCATCATAAAGCAAATTACACCGAACTATCAGATGAAATCTGCGCTCGTTCGGTGTTAATTAGAAGAAGTGCAAGTTTTTGCGGCTTTGAGCTATCATTTTGCGAAAAGTTTTTAAAAATCGTATAAAGGCGTTTTTACGCTTTTAGTGTTTATATATTTCAATGCGATTTACTTGTAATAGACGCTAATTTATGAAATGAAGTGGTCGGTAGTGGGTTAGCTGAACAATACGAAAGTTCCGCCTGGGAAATCGGTTTTTAGGCAAGTGGAAATGCATGGCAGTTATTATATTTCATGAAATCTCGCTAGAAGGTGTTAAATCATGTTCAGTAAATTGAAAAAATCACCATCATTTTTATATATTTGGGCTTAAATTTTCTACGAAATTTTTTCATCTGCCGTCTTTATTCTTCAATTATTCCATTTCATTCCACCAAATTCAACCTTTCACTACACAATTACTAACATATAGAATTCGAACACATCTGGAAAAAGTGTATGCCTAATCTGGATTATAGCCATTCCTTGTTTAATTTATATTTCTATAAGTTCACCCCATTTTGTAACACTTGGGATTTCTAAGATAGGTGTTAAGTGTACTAAGCCAAGGATTTAGACGAATTATTATGCATTTATTTCCTGAAAATCTGACCTTGTGTTTCCGCTCTAGAAACGAATAAAAAATGCACATTGCGGACAGGTTGGCTGTGAACACAAATCGAGCCAACATGATAATGCATCTTCGATTGCAGCTAGAATTTTTAATTATTGAACTATACAAAACATTATACAGGCTGAAATGCTACGTACATTCAAATAAAACTATATCATTACATAATTTCTATATTACATATTTCAACAGCCCACTTACAACTATGTAGTTAGTTATATTAAAAAGCATAAAGAATTTTTGCACAAGTCGACCATAAAGCTAACTCTCAAAACCAATTCTATACCTGAAGTTTAAAGAACAAGCAATAAAATAATCTTCATCAAGTCGCATTTCATTCAAGATCTCTCTAAACCGCTACGTTAGTCCTTGGTTGGCCTCAACAATCTTATTCTACTAAATCCACTTACTTTCCTTTGAACTACCCACAAAGGATAACTCAATATACAAAGAATGTTTTGTTAAAAAGCCAAGCATGAAAACGTTTCCGTTTTCGTATCAAATTGTCGGAAATTCTGAATTCAATATAATTGAGTGTAATGTTAAAAATATAAAAGTTTGAAGAGTGAGACTAGAAAATTTAATGCAAAGCCATGTTTTTATTGTGTAGTGTATAGAGAGGCTGTTGCTATCAAAAAAAGATTATTTAGCTGCGTAGAAAGCATAATTGAGCAATGAGATGATTTGCGTCATATTTGAATCGTAAATCGTCATTAAGAATGAATATCACAGAAAGAAATTTTTTAAAATTCGTGGAAGAGCATCTTATTGTAAGGGTTCTTTTTGTTTTTGTTCTTTAAATATCAAATGGTACTAAATCCTGGTTCTAAAACATATGTATTTATAATATTCTATTATAAAATGATAACATTGGTGCACCAAAATGAATCCAATTTTATAGGTAATTTTGCAAACCCATTACCTAGCTATCTTTTACAGCCAAGCCCTCCTTATGCAATAGATACCTACTTTTTCTGTCGCCAAACAAATTTTAAACTTTTCGACACAACTTTCGTTTCGCTGCAGCTTTTGATTCTAAAGTTTTAGAACTTTTACGGTTCTACAAAAGGGTTGCCCTGTTCCAACGCAAAGTTTCCTTCCTTTCATTCCCAGCGCCACCTGAATGATTTTCATCTTTAGTGCTTATTATAGAACATAACGGGAATTCTTCACACTACGTGGTAAAAGCTTTACGTCTTAAAGGAAAGAATAAAAGCTTTTACTTTTCTCCAAATGAAAATCATCTAAAATCCAACAGTACTTTCAAGCACACACTAAACTTATTGCATTTTACAAACGTGACAAAAGTTCCGCTCAACATTCTTTTAATTAAGTAATTAAAAGATTTTACTTTGATGCATAATTCACTGTAACTTTCATCTTCTACTTCTAACTATTGTATTTCAATTTACGAAACACAATTTCTCTATACCTAATTATGATCGTATACCGGGTGTTCCAAAAGTATGGAAACCCCTGAATAACTCGTCAAGGATGCATTTTTTGGAAAAATGTTACATACAAAAGTTTCAGGATTTTTTCCTAGCCATTCGATGGCGACCTTGGATTTGACCTTGATCTTGACCTTCAAGTTCATTTCAAGGTCAAAGTCGTTTTTCAAATGGGAACCCCTATTTTTTATTGCGGATTTGGAAAGATCAGGAAATTTTACGTTCAGATATGTTCTTGACCACGACCTTCAAGGTCATTCTGAGGTCAAAGTTGGTTTTTCAGTTTTTTCAACGGGAACCCCTATTTTTTATTGTGAACTTCTCGCTTTAACTGATTCGGTTTGCTGGCTATCCTAGAGTGGCTGGAATTTTTTGAAACAAGGAATTTTTTGACAAGAGCATGATTATGGTCATTCGTACATTTAATTTTTCGTTTTTGCTAACTTAGAAAAAAAAAAATAGTCCAAATGTAATTAAATGACCTTGAGAGTCATTGTCAAGGTCGTAATCAAGGTCATGCTTGAACGCCAAATTCCCTGCTTTTTCCAAATCCACAATAAAAAATAGGGGTTCCCGTTGAAAAAACTGAAAAAACAACTTTGACCTCGGAATAACCTTGAAGGTCGTGGTCAAGGACATGGTCAAAGACATATCTGAACGTAATATTTCCTGCTCTTTCCAAATCCGCAATAAAAAATAGGGGTTCCCATTTGAAAAACGACTTTGACCTTGAAATGAACTTGAAGGTCAAGATCAAGGTCAAATCCAAGGTCGCCATCGAATGGCTAGGAAAAAATCCTGAAACTTTGGTATCTAATATTTTTCCAAAAAAATGCATCCCTGACGAGTTATTCAGGGGTTTCCATACTTTTGGAACACCCGGTATACTTTTAACGAGAAACTCATATCAGGGTTAATTAAAATAAAAGTCTTATTTTGAAAGATTTATTAATTTCGCAATTTCGCACTTTTAATAGTCATACTTTCATTAAAATTATGTATATAGTGAAATAAAAAAAAAGTGCTGAAAATAACCTAAAAACGAAAGTTACAAACACGTTTGTTAACATTTGTTAGAAAACTTTGTTGATCTACTCTCTTTGAGCCAGATTTAGCACTGGCTCTTTAGTCAATTATGCATTAATTTTGTAATGAGAAGAGGAGTGCTAAGACAACTTACACTCGCTGAAATGAAACTTTTGTGTAAAACTATCAAAAAAGGTACAGAGGCAAGTGGTGCAAAATGTCATTAGTGAGGTCTTTAAAAAATAATTAAAAGAGACTTATGTTGAGTCAGTTATAACAAAATAGTATTTAATTTTGTTGGATATTATGCAAAATACATATATAATATTTTCAATTTACAAAAATTGTTTTGACCAATTCTTAACTGCCGTAATGATGATTAAATTTCCACTACTTATTGCCACCTACCAAAATGCTTACTTATTTTGCAAAATTTATTAATATCTAGAATCTCAAGACTTAATTTCATTAACAGGTTTGCGATTTTCGATTAAAAAAGAAAATAAACTTGTACTGTACCGCTCACGATTTGCAGATTGTGTTAAGCACATTAAAACAAAACATGTTTTTTTCCGAAAATTCACAATGGAAAGGCTAACTTTGCACACGAAATGGAGTTGCGTTTGTAAAATTGAAAACGGGGAGAAATTATAATGAAATGTGGAAAAATTGTAATGAAAGTTTAACTAATAATTAATTACAATGACGTAATTGAACAAGAATTTCCATCAACATTTTCATTGCCATTACAATAATGATAATGGTAATTTTAAAAAAATGTTTTATCAGTGGTAATATTTTTTTTTTCACCAGCAAAATGCAAATTAATAAAGAAGATCGTCAACATTGCATGCCATTTACATCAATCGCTTTCTAAATCAGACGTTGAACGACTCTTCCAATATATCTGTTTTTCTAGAAAAGTGGATACAATCTAAGAAATATCTTTAACATTCTACAATTTTTTTGTGTGTAGTGGATTTACATTTTTTCATTAATTGTGCATATTTCGTCTAAAAAAGGTAGTAAAAATACGTAAGTAAATTTGCATGATTTATCTTGCAATATTAAACACTTTTTAAAGGCATTACGTGAGTGGGAAAAGCAAATTCATGATATTGTAATAAAATTAATAGGGGTTTTGCTCTATATATAATTTATTTATTGCGCTTAAAGCAAGCTACAAAAATTAACAAAATGCTTGCTGTTCAATTTATTTTTTAGCAAATCCCTTTATCCAGTCGAGTAATATTTTTACAAGTACTTTTACTTTCTCTTATATCAATTTTACATATTACTTCATCATTATTACACTGCGCTGTAATTTTGCAACGTTTATCCTTGGAAAATTACTCAACTATTTTCGGAAGTTTCTCTTATTGAATACGATCGTCAATGTTCCGCTGACGTGTCTCCAAAAGTACGGACTCTAAGATTCTAGAAAGTCAGTAGAAAAAATTCACCAATTAGGCCTGTTCGTATGCGATAATTTCTCGATCGTACTACAGTCTTCAGCAATGACTAACAGAAGAGAAGAATTTGAGCCAATTTTAAAGTCATATTAAAATAGATTTACTTAACCTAAACACATATCTAAAAAAACGAAAAACAAAAGATATATTTACAAATACATATATATAAGTATCTATGAAAATATATATTTTTTAGTAGCTTTTATACCAGCGCGTAAAATTAAGGTAGTAGTCTAGTATCTCGCACTGTTTTTCACACTTTTTTTCAGGAACGTTTTTTTGTGGGAAAAAAAATTTGAATCGTTTTGATTTTTTAATATGTTATTATCTACATCTACATCTATCTAGTTCCGACGAGAATGACATATCTATAGATTAATAATCAACGTCAAGTTTTTATTTCAGATGTCCTCAAGCGCCAAAATCATCCGGGCCATCCACGCACTTGTTTTTTTAAGCGCCTACTTCCATTAATTATATTAATAATAAGAAAATGTTAAATTGATTAAAAATAATTTTTTTTTTATATCCTTTAGATGTAAATAATAACATATTAAAAAATCAAAACGATTCATTTTTATTTTCCCAAAAAAACACGTTCCTTAAAAAAAGTGTGAAAAACGGTGCGAGATACCAGACTACTACCACCAAGCAAATAACTCATAGAGGTCTCATCTAGAACAAAAATCTGTGACCGACGGTTTTAAGTTTTCTTGCTTCGTCACAGATTTTTGTTCTAGATGAGACCTCTATGAGTTAATTGCTTGGTGCTACTACCTTAAAGTGTGCTTTATACTTTCGCGCCACATGTATCATCTTTAACTTCTTGTTTTCAATTAGTTTATTAAATCGAAGAACTCTCAAAAGCTATATTTATATTGTGAATTTCTCATTTCACATACAGAATTAAGTATTCAGAATGTTTTCGCAAATTTTGTAAATTTGTGAAGTTTAAGATTTCGCAAAATCTAATTTAAATCTTGTTATTTGGTCATGTTGACACCAACGCAAGAACCGTATTAAAATTAACACCTCAGAATCTGGCAGCTGTAATAGATATTCACTTCTTGACTGCACCCACCACCCGCTCACCTAAGAAAATATATCTCGCAACCAAAACCCTGAAGGTTGTCCTATTTCGCTTGCAATTTATATCATGCATGAGAGAATTTTCCATTTAAATCTGGAATTTGATCAAGTGTTCTGGCTGGGGCCCCAAGGGATTAATCTGCGACTTCATTCCCATCAGCAGACAGGTTCGCTGGTACAAGCGAGAGCATGTTTTATGGGCCAGTTAATAGACCTCTCTGCTCCCTTTGTGCGATAAGTTAAAGTTATTGGAAAAATTACTTTTTTTGGATGCCTCCGAATACGATAAATGTTAGCTCTTTGCAAATATATTTTGGCTTTATTAGTTTTATAACTGCTTTATCACTAGGACGAAAGCCCAGTGTCACAAGTTTAGCTTTTATGAACCAAACATATTGCGACTGTTCACATATTGCAAAGGGGAGGAAAATAGGTCTAGCTTACGAAGAATGTTCTTTATCAGCTGATCTTTATTTGAGCTAATCAATCAAAATTATGTATAAAAAGGACATTCTCCAAGACAAACACATCAATATTTGTTCTATGGACTAGAATTTGAAAAAAATTTTAACATAAAAACAAATATTCCACTATGTTCATCAACTAAATATACATATGTACATACATATGTCCTGAACATACAATTCCAAAGTATCTGAAACAGTAAATTAAATTACATTACAAAAAATATGAAAGTAGCCACATTACAGAGAAATGTTTCTCCTGCGGAAAGAGTTTCAAATTATAAATTTTAAAAAACCTTTAAAACCTTATCTAAAAAATATTTAATATAAAGTTATAACTTATTGCGATTATATGCTTTTATATATCTAAAAAATATTGGCATATATAAACCGAAACAATGGGCTGAAAAAATCGGTGAATTTCAGAAATAATTAAAACAATATTTGTCTTCTGTTGAATGATCAAACTTTAGGCTTCATGTGTTACGTCTTATCTTCCAAATCTCTTTTGTATAATATATTTATTTGCCTACTTCTAATTGAAAATTTAACACCTTTTTCCTGATAACACTTCTATTTATCTTATTCTCGTTTCCATGCACGTCTTTTCAATTTTAAATGTATTATACATATATGCTTTCACTTTTTCGCATTGATTTACTTATAAAATTAAAAATTAGGGGTAGTTTTTAAATTTAATATTAAACAAAAATATGTTTTAATATTAATAATTTATTAAAGTTGTACGTATGTTTATCTAACGTGTCCACTATTACTAATAAAAGCGGAATAAGGCTTACACCGACGCTTAGGATGCATCACCCTAAAATAAAATAAACAGAAAATAAAACAATTTGATTTGAAATTTACACTAGAGTGTGTACAAAGAAACATTTCGCTGTTGAAAATTAAACAAATTTTAAATTCTTGATACAACATGTTCAAATTTCAATTAAATGTTTTTATTTACTTAGGCACTTTAAAAACAATCTTTTGAAGGTAGTACACTTTATGAAGTAAAATTTGAGCACCAGTAAAGTTACCTCTTGAATTGAACGCAAATTCAATTTATTATTATTAAGAAACTCTAAGAAGTCTTCTAAAGAAAAAAGAAGTATAAATGTGTATTATACTTGAAACTTTCTCCACCTACCTAAGAAACATAATTATCCTCCTGAGAAGTGAATGCCGTGCCATTTAAAAAATTAAAGTTGAATATAATTAATGTATTAACCGCCTACCTGCTTTCCTTTCGAACCCAAGATAATCGCGAATCGATTGAATAAATATGTAAAACGCTATGCCGCGTATCTATTTTTAATATTTTTTAATGAATGGAGTTCATGCTTTCATTATTTTTACTGACTACGCAAAGCCAAAAGGAAGATCCATTTCACGTCATTAATTTTATGTATTTTCCCACCTACACGAACATAAAAATTTATATTAAATGAAATATTTTAAAAATAATATCATCACCATTCAATTATTTGAAAGTATATTTGAAAGTGTACATTTTTCTAGATTCAAGGTGCCAAAATTACTTATTATGTTATTAAAATTATAAATATTTATATAAATTTTATAATTTGCCTAATAGTCATATTAATAATAATGTCTCTTATAAATATCTTGCAGATTATTTTTCCTGAGTCATTATTTTGGATCCAATTAAATGTAGGAACTTGCAAATTGGTTGGGTTTCTGGGAGCAACTATATTTAGTTAGTATGTAGATACAAGTATGTCATTCCTTAGACTAAGTTAACTTTTTAATTGTGTATAACTAAAAAACATAAACTTATCCACTCTACATTCCTATCAAAATGTGTATATGTTTAATAGATTTTGAATGTTTGAAATCTTATACCTAAATACAATACTTAATCTCAAAAACAAAGGAGAGTCATTTTTTTATCAAATTCAGTGTGTTATCAAATCCTCATCGTATCCCTGGAAGCATTGGATATGTAAACTATGTAAACTATGTTCAACGCCGACAATGTGCAAGATGCATATTATTCTTTCAAACGAAGATGAAATTGATACATGCATCATTATCATCTAACTACTAGTGCAGGTAAGTTTCGTTTCCATGACTTCATAGTCTGATTGCATGAACTTGCCAAGAATATCGATTTCTCAGGTTGCATGTGTTTTGCCAATAACTTTGAAAAGGTAAGACGTACCTTTCTTTCACCCCGCTCCCTATCACCTTGAGTTTCGGCTATAAAATCCCATTTGCAGCGACGATAATTACTTCCTCTTTAAATTTTCCACCGGCGAAACTTGTCCGTGCAAGAAGGAATGATTTATTTGGTCTAATTGTAATGTTTTTTGTCTACTGGTTGGGACTTGGTGAACCTCTCGGCGACGAGCTTCTTGACTTAAGTGCGCCAAGATCCAATTCCTCACATTAAATCGCTGAGCAGAAAGGGCTTTCTTGCACTTCGATCCATTTCCTTGATTGCAGGGATAATTTAGCCGCGAGCAATCGTCCGACGGATATGCGTTGCGGAACGATTAGTGGATGAAGGATGTTCATTGCAGAAATTGCTTTTAATTTTATTTCCGCAAGTGCGATTTTATTTTAATATGATATTTTATTATCAATTAAAGTCAATTAATTGCCATTTATGGGTTTTTTTATTGGCGCAATGGCTCTACTCAGCGCCGAATTAAACTCTTTGGTGCCATAGGTTTTTACAGTGAACGGTGCCCTAGTTTTTCTCCTTTTGTTGTTAGATATATTAAATTTCAAACGATATATGGAATCATTTATAAACATATTTTTTCATTAAATTAAAATCACTTCGATCAATTTCGATTTAAGCCATATGCATGTAAAAGAAGGAAGTGTATTATGATATAATGATATATCACTTTTATGTTTTACGACGTCTTTAAGCGCCAATCAGTGGTCAAGACGTACGGAATACAGGAATATTAATAAATAGATTTTAATACTTGACAAACGCATATGATAATGTATTAGTTAGAATACACTCTTCAAATTGATCCCATAAATTACTCATATTTACATACATAATAAGGCCAACCAAAAAGACCGATTTAACATTTTCTTCGTAGTACATTAGAGTAGAAGTTTCGTCTAATGGAAGAATTTTCGATGAAAATACGTGGAATATGAAATACAGAAAAAAAAATTTGTAATTGTTATTTATAAATTTAGGAATCATTAAATTTTCAAAAGAAAATTATTACATTGAATTTTTTTAGTTTGAATTATTTTCAAACTCGAACAAGTATAAATGCATTTAATGCATTTAATAGTAAATATTGTTTTCACTGCGAATTGCAAATATTGTAATAAGTTTTTATTATAATTCTTATCATTAAAAAGCACTAAAACTATAATGAAGTGATCATAAATTCTATAAGTCCTGTGCAAACATATACCTAATTTTCGAGTTTAATAACTGAAATATTCCAACTAGAAAAAAAAATTAATCTCTTTTTGTGGTGCCCACTCTGTGCTAATGCCCTAAGCCGGTGCCTAATGTGCCTCATTATAAATCCATCACTGGCTCCACTACACAACATAAAATAACATAATCTTGCGTTAATAAGCTAAAACAATTATTATTAACAGAATCATTATAAAAACATTAATATTATACAAGCCATAAAAATATGAAATATGATTTGAATTTTCGATCACAATTATATAACTTACATAGGTTCGCGACTCCGTATTTAATATTTAATTTCCAGCAGTCGAATCGAAATGTTAAATGGAATGGTACAAATATTTAATTCTAAATGAACATATTTATACTGTATCTACTGCTATAAAATGTAAACCCCGGTCCCTGTATGTTTATTGTTATTATGAATGCGCTTTTTTCAGTAATGTAAATTGATTTCAAATTTAATCTTTTTTTACTACTAACAAAAATATTTACCTAATACAAATCCCATATTTTTTATTTCACAAAAACATAAATCGCATAAAACCGAAAGAAAAACGAGAAGCAATTTGTATGACTGGTGCTAAAATATTCACATTAAACTTGCGCACCCGGAATAAATTATACGATTTTTCCAACAATTTTATTTCAATAAATTAAATTATGAAATATATTTAATAAATAAAAAATTTGAAAATTAACATTTTTCAAAAGGTCAGGATTTTGGGGAACAAATAGGATAAGGTTTCTTTTGCACCTCAATGGTAATGTGTGTCAAATAAAACCTTGAGCCTTAAACTATTTCCATAATAAAATACGAAATGGTTTAAAATTTTATGAAGTGCATCACACTTCTTCCGCAAAATATAAAACATCCGATCCTGAGCTGCTATTGAACCTTTCATGAAAAATCTGCTCTAAGAAAATTGCGAATAAAGTTTCATAAATTAGTTTACTTTGCAATTAGTCCCTATACAGCTCAAGCTTCCATTTATAATGTGCTATAAAATTCCATGACTTTTGTATTAATTTTTAAATGAATTTCGAAGCTAACAACAAAATTTTTCATTTTTTTATCTCATTTTTATCAAAAATCGTACGTGTTGGAAAATTTTACGCAAAAATTGCAATAAAATTGTTTGCTATAACGCTTTAAATAAAACTTCTATATATACCTGCAGGGTTTCTCAAAACCATGTTTATCACAATATGCAAATCAATTTTTTGAAGTATCTTCATCGATATTTTTTTAAGTGAATATTGGTTGTCTTCTAAAATTACAAAATGAAAGTACCATTTCGACATGGATTCTACGTATGGCTTCAGATTTTTAAGGCCAGCGTTAGCCAAGCTGAATCAGTGGGATCTTTAAGCTAATTGATAAAGTTAAATTGCTTCCTAACTTTATAAAATCATCGAACCAGCCAGTCGAAAAATTTGATGTTGTGAATATTGGCATTGTCCTGTTGATAAATTAAATTATTATCAGGATAATGCGCATGATATAAATGTTTATTCTTATTTCTATGTGTAACTTCTTTAACATTATTATTTGCATTAACAGTGATATTTGCTTGTCCTTTTTATTTAATTTAATCTTAACTCCCACCAATTTCTTTTGTATAGAATTATAATAACATACAATTATTCTCTTTTTAACCTTTTTATGTCATCCTCATGAATCGAGATACTAATAACTTCCGCTAGTTGTTGAATTAAGCGAGTTATGACTGAAAATCTTTTTTTATATTTTGCCTTAGAAAGAAAGCCCCACTGCACCAGAGGTGCTCATAAAGGTAAATCTTGATAAGAAGTTTTTCATGGAAACTTGAAGAGAACGAGAAATCTCATCTGAAAAAAACAAATCCTCTACACCAACGGGAGGAAAAGTGTCTCCAGCTGGTCGGGAAATTTCTATCCACTTATTTGCTAGCTGAGATTTAACCCAACAGGACAGAGACATGACCAGCAACGGGGGGCTTGAGGAGCTCCATTATTTCCCTGTTTATTAGAATTTATGCTGAAGTGCACTTTAAGGGAATTGAACTGATAAAATGCGACTATGGTGGGAAAACAAGGAGTGCTTTTTGTAAAAAAAAAAAACAAAAAAAACAAAAAAGTAGCCCCAACTCCCACTGGAAGGTTGGATCCGGTTAAATTACAGAGTGAGAAATTGCACGAAGAACTGGGGCAAGAATTTCATTCATTTCTTATGCAGATTTATTCCATTGGAAAATTTCTTAATTCAAACTGCTTGAGGAGCTGCTTTCAGCGCTAAGGTAATTTTTGCTCGGTAAGAAAGGGACTTGCACAAAGGTGGTGGTAATTTGCCTAGGTGATCTCAGGAAAGATATTATCTGCTTGCAGCAGATGCATCTCTGCTGATTACAAAGACCGCGATGACAGCAGGGATAAATCATTCCGGCAGTAATATGTAAGTTCGCTACCAATTTGCACCATTAAAGCACTGCAGGTGAATTCTTTTTGGAAATTTGTCGGATTTTAAGTGGCCATCGTAGCGGCTAGAAACTCTCATGTTAGCAGAATGCCGAAATTAGTCAACTGAAGCAAGCACTCCATGGTCAAAAACGCGGTCGCTAAAGGGACGCTTTACGTCATGCCGCGCGCTTTTAATTAAATTTGTCTGCAAGTCTATTGGATTTCCGAATCGAAAATTTATTTGCTTTTTGAGTTGCTTTCCCACTAACGATGCTGCACATCAAATAGATGGGGCTACGTCGTGATTGGGAATCTGCCCTTAGTCAACGCTACAAAGCGTTTTACTGCGCCAGTTAATTGTTTATTTCCTGCAGTTCGCGAACTCAATGTTTTTTTTTTTTTCAACTAGTGTGCAGCATGCACTTTATGTGGGGTGTACTTTGGCATTAAGATGACCTGTTTATTTTACAAAAGGTTTGCAAGGACTAATTTATACACCCATTTCACCCAATTCAGTCCTGCACACAATTTGTAAGACGAACCAAACTTTGGATCCTTTGTAACTGCGCGTTCAACTTTTAATATATTTTTTTCCCGTCGAGAGGCTCCTTTATTAAGTTTTCCAGTTCTTCATCTCTCCATTGAAGGCGCCTATTTAAGATTCTAGAGAAGCGCTTACTATTGAAATGCAAAGTCAGCGATTCCCTTTGTGCCAGGAGACACTACCAAGAATCAATACTGCACCGAATCCGATTTTCTACGTGCCTTCCTAAACCCAGATTTAAAGTCCCATAATTTTACTTGTAATGAATACTTTTTGATTACCAGATTTATCTGGAGTTTGCAAAATCACCCACGCCTCTGTCACCGCGGGGCTTCCGATCAGGATTTGCTTGACGGAAGGATTCATACAGGGGATTTAACTTGGCGAACGAACGTGTTGGACTTGGAAGAGAAAATTGGCCCAAGTGAACTCTGTTTGTTGGGCAGGTGAAAAATAGGTACACTAATGATCCTATCAATTTATTTGAATTTTATATCAAAACGAGGTGAGGAGGGAGAAAAGAATAGATAATCAACATATATTTACACATCTCTAGATACACTACATTAAAAGGAACGTAAACTTTGGTTGATTCCAGAAATTTTCGCTAAGTTTGTACAGGTAAAATATTATTGAATATATTCAAAATAGTAATTGATGGTTTCCAAGAGCTAATTAAACAACACCATAATAATCAGGCCTTACACGAAAATTAAAAAAAAAATTGTTATAATGAAATAATGAATAATTTAAAATATGATGAAATAATGAAAGAATTTTATAAGGACATTCTTAATGAGCAAAATTCTCAACAAACGTAGATTAACTCTTAGCTGGCATTGTGGGTCTATCATTAGTTAGCAGAACTATATTTTTCCTAGATCATTTAGCATAGTTCTAAAAACGTTTGCGTTGTTTGGATCATAATCAGAATTAATGTTATGATTTAGGTTTCACTAGTTTATGTTCCTACAGATAAAACTAAAAAAACGCGTTTTCAGCGATATTGGATTATCCGATTTGATATTTTAATTTTGATAGTACTATTACGTCATTTTTAAATATTCTTTTATTGAAAATTATATTATATCTACCTGAATCGAAAAAATCAGATGTGATTTCAAATGTCAGAATAAATACATATTTTCTAACGACCGCTACCAAAGTATTTTATTACTTAAAAAGGTGTGATATGCATGTGCCAAGCTGTGTTAAGCTAATTAAAATATTTGTGATCTTTTATACCTGGTAATTTCTTCAAATTTAAATAATCAAATAAACATTTTAGCGGCTCGGGTGCGAGACGTCCCAGTGTGCCAGATTATGTGATTCTGCAGAAGTGTGCCAGCTAGAAGTTAATCAGAGCAACATTGAGGAACTAAACCGGCTCAGATTCACTTTTATTTTCGCAGTATCACAATTATAATTAAATAAATATACACATTTAAATTAGTCGTTTCGAAAATCCGAATTTTAAACATACATAGAAGGACAATCGATTTTCTTTAAAGAACAAAAACATAGACATTCCAGCACATGTGATAATTTCAGTAATGTGCCTGACTTTAATAGACTAAATCAAGAAAAACCAATTCACTCTTTAGTATCTATGTTTTCTAGTATGAAAACTTTCCAACCAAATTAAAATACGTACCAAATTTAAAGCTGCATTCAAAATGTAATGATGTAACTAACTGACCTATGCGTTTCACAGAGATTAAACTATACTAGTATCACTGTGGGGTAGTTTACTCTGTTTAAAACGACATTTACTATTATACTATTTATAAATCCTTTCTGAGAAAGTTAAATATAAATAATTACTTCTTATTCGTAGATTATTCATTCCTGTTTGAACATCATCTTATTCCCTTATTAAAGTCTCATGAATCGAATGTAGTCGAAATAAATTCGGACTAATAATAATATGTTTTATAATAATTATGTATGATTGTATGGTATTTGTGTCAATTCATTTAAGGTTTTTGTGCTTTTAAAATAACTTTTGTTATTAAATCTTTGTATGAAACATTTCATTGAACTTTCGCTTATTTGATTAAATAAAATTTTACTAATAGTCTATTGCTAATAAAATATTAGTTCATTTTCATTTTTATGAAACACAAAATAGAATTTTATTAATTTATTAGTCTAATAGATTTATGCACTAGCGTCCTGAAAATGTATTAGAAGTTTATGTGGATACTATTATAATTACTATTAGACTTTTCGTCATTAGAATCAATTAAGTATAAATAAGTGGTATAGTGTTTCATGAAAACTTCTTTGAAAGCATTAATAATTATGGATCCAATGTAAGCCTGTAACCTATCTAGAGATATGAAGTAAGAGTTATGTATGTATTTATGTATGCACATATATGCAACCCAGATTAATCTTCTTAAGAACAAGTTGTTCTATGGCGTGCGCCAGTAGTAATTTTCATTGCATAAAATAATCAGTATATGTATGAAAGAAATTAAAATTCAGGAAAAACATATCACTATATGTATATTTACATATTTCGTAAAGATTTAAAACATTTTAATAATATTTTCAAAAAGGCCAAAGGTATTTTTTGTCCGCAAACTCGAGCCAAAAGAGAATTTTCGCTTTCCGGATTCATTGACTTGTGTTATTAGCACACTGCACTAATGTGTTATTTTAGATTAAGAATTATTATAATTCTGAAAATGCTTTGATATATATTTCCGTAACTAATATTTGAGCCTTTATTTTTGAAAGTGGTATAAGTCCATATCATTCGAACAACTTCTGCAGCAAAGTCTTAATGTGTAGATAGCTCTCTTGGGAATTTTTCAAAAAGTGGACTTATTAAGTAGAAAAAAAAAGGAATCCTAATTAAAGTTTCACACAGCAACATTGAGCAAACCGATTATTGCACAAAACTTTCGAACAATTTTTGCTAAAATATTTGGTGGCCACTTTAATTACCATGAACATATTTTATTAGATTTTATAACATCTTTCTCTTTTTAGTTATTACACGAAACGACATGTTGCTTGGAAACAGCATTTAATAATATTAGGAACTATTTCCAATTGCTAAGCAAGAGGAAGTTGTTTTGCTTAAAACTTATGGTTTCGGTTGGTTTTGAAGATCCAACAAGATGAAACGAGACTCGATACATTGATCCTGAGTTTTCCACTAAATTGATGATTTGCGTCTATATTGAAATTAATATGTACATTCCTTGAAAACTCTTGTCCCATGACCAAAGTTTAATTCAAAAGAAATACTGCTGAAAAGTACTATGTATACATTGTATGTATGATTCTGTGTCATGTTATATCCACCAAAATCAAAACTATACTATATAGGTATCCGATTTCTAAGATAGTTTCATTTTATTTGACTTTCTAGTATAATAAAAATATAAGTAGTTCTTAATAAGTGAACCCCTACCAATTAGATATTATTAATTTGTATAAATTTATGAAACAATAAAGCACAATATCCCGACTAGAATTTATAGGGGCATGCCTCGTGTAGCGTGTAGGCTTCATGTGGCAAATGAGGGGCATGCCGGTAAAGGGATTTCCCCGAAGATTCCTCAGGACCCCTGACACCTGATTTCCAGGGGACCCTATAATACAAAAAAAAAATAAAAATCAGCTATACTCAAGTGAGGTATGCTTTATGAGTTTTTCATAACGGTCTTATGAGACAAACCTAACACATGTAAATATAACCCAACAATGAGATGGGCAATCCCACCATCTGCCTCATGAGGGCTCGATTAGGTAAACATCAAATATACTTAGGCAAACTTGTGGTTATCTGCTAGTTTGCTACATACATATATATTTGGTTATCTGCTAGTAGCTATATTTGAAAATTATCGCTGTGCTCGATTATAGCACAAATCTCACTGTTGTTAATAGCTGTCTTATCGGGTTTTCTTCACGAAAACCTCATATCGTTCATGCACATCATATTACGCAAGCGTAGATGTATATATTTACATAGTATATTTTCATGAGCAGTTACAAATATTCGTCCATCTGTACAAACGTAAATTTTAATAATCTATTGTTAACATCTAAATAACTCTCACTTAATTATTGTTTAAAAATATTATTTTAACAAAAATTAATATGAAAAAATAAAAAATTAAGTTTTTTATTATACGAATCTTTATCTTAACACATTGTTGTCGGGACACGTAAAAATACGTTTTTCCGCAAACTGTGTGTGCCTTTATGTTATATAATAACGATGAAGAATACATTCAAAAATAAGAAAATAATGATATAATAAAAAAATTCAAAGCTTTTTAAAAAATTTATAGTGATTTTTTTGTAAAAATCACGCACATTTTTAAATAGATTATCCGCTTCAGCCATAATACACCGGGACAAAACGCCCAACAACAATGTGTTAATAAAATTATCTCATTAGTAAAATATATTTGTAATTCGATTAAATTTGTCTTCGTAATGATGCGCAAATGAGGTAAGGCGTTACATGCCTTTTGTGCACTTTACAGGCCAGCCTCATTGGGTCCACACGAGGCAGTGTGGCACTGTGACTAGCCTGGGACCTTTACTGCACCCTCCCAAAATTCTAGTCCAGGTTAATAAAGTTCTTGTAATGATTTGTCTGGAATTATTTAATATTTGTAAGAAATTGTATTGCTAATAGTTTACAAGTTAATAGTAATAGTAATAGTTAATTATGAGATATGTATGGCCCAAGCATCAATACTAATTTTAATTATTGCGTAAATAAACTTAACGGACTTCATTCTATTCTAAAGTCAAATTACTTGCAATTGTGTGAAAAGCACTAATCAAACCCTCTACAAATATGTCTATTAATTTGTGTAGACATGTCTTATTTTCCCCACCCCACATTGCTCTTAGATAATGTAATTTAGAAATCAATTGGGCATTCACCTTCAATTTGTCTGTGTCGGAAGACCTTCGGACAAATAACTCATAGCGACTGGAAGTAAGTCATCACCGAGAAAAAGAAGCCTATTGACCGGAAACAGAGACCGTATATAGTGAACAATAGGTCAAGACGCCTACCGCGATGCACACTGTTCTCTCGCATGGAATTTTTGACGAATTTTCCTGTGAAAGTCGCGCCGAACACATGTCGGGGTGGACAAAGACCCCATGCGTCGATGTGTAGACAGACGCACTATGCTAGCAAGAATAGAACATTTCTTGAGATTGCTCTGTCCAAGTCACATACAGTTGTCGACGGGGCCATTGTTGCATTGTGTAGCGCTTGAGTAAATAAAACCGCACAGATTACAATCGCAGCAGGTCAATAATAAAACGAAAATGTTTGGTTTGCATATTCATGTTATTCAAATTGAATTAACTCAATTGGACACAGCTTGATCAGCTGACTGATTAATGAGTGCACTTTGGACGTTGTGGGACGGAATGATAAGGTACGTGCGTATGTTAATTCGCTTATATTCCTTCAACATTTTGGCGAAAAGTTATCTTGCGCATAGGCGCAAAACCTAATATAGACTAGGAATTGAATTTATTAAAAGTGAATCCCAAAAAGGAAACTTAAATTACCTACGTTTAAACAATTTCCGTAACTCTTCACAAACCCCTTTCAAAATACCAAGGAATGAAAATTCTCGCTTTTGGTAGGATATTTATGGAACGAAAAGCGAAGCGCTCTCCGAGCTCTATAGTAATTTAAAATCCAAACAGAATTCTCGAGGACTTTATCAAAATAGAGCCCGAACTTAAGGGATCACTTAAGAAGATTTCCCAACTTAAATGCGATTCAAAGCGGCTGACTAGAAGGGTTTACAACTAAAGTCGTAATTTCAGTTTCCGAGACAAATTCCGACTAAACCACTTTGTAGATAAGGTTGACCTCCTCAGAGCAAGTTTCATGAAAATTTAATCATTACAACCAACGTCTCTGGGTGATTTTAAGGAATCTCTAAAGGTTGAACGAATTCCGGACGCGAGTTTACTTATTTCCGTCAACCTAGCAGTTTCTCTGGAAATGCAATTTAATCTCTTTTCCCATTCTGTAACAACTGTACGTGTTAAACGTTTTTTCCTAAAAGGTTAGCTTTACATGTTCTCGAAACCATAAAATTTATATCTATTGCAATAGTTTTGAGATTTTATAGTACCTTTATATTGTTCATTGTACAACTTTAAGGACAAACAAAGTTTATATGTATTTTCAGAACATTTGATCAAGAAAACGCAATAATTTATACGCATACATATATTTTACATGAGTATGGTATCATATTATATTTTACATAAAGCTAGAAAACATTAATAATAATCTAAAAGTGGAGTAGATAGACTCTA
The DNA here is from genome assembly GCA_963920795.1 of Eutolmus rufibarbis. Taxonomy (NCBI): domain Eukaryota; kingdom Metazoa; phylum Arthropoda; class Insecta; order Diptera; family Asilidae; genus Eutolmus; species Eutolmus rufibarbis. The sequence continues at coordinate 36,457,365 of OY987205.1, forward strand.
ATATGTCCCATTTTTCCTATTTTTTTCATCAGTATTTTAACATTTCCCTTAAATAAAATTAAAAGAAATGAACAGAAAATTTCGTCACTTGTCAAAAAATATAAGGTATATGCTTTCAGAATAATTTTACATATAAAAACTCGCAGAAAATTGGATATTTAAATTAGATTTGTGGGTATACTTATAAGTATGCGATAAATTACATATATAGGAACGATATTTTCCAATACTCACCAGGAAAAGTAATATAAAGTATAAACTCGATTCTATGAAGCTTATTTTTAAAGTCTATTTTTTTCCTACTTAAACTTTAGATATGAAATAGATATGAAAAGAAAATCTTCCTTCTTTCTAAGTCCATTGAGAAACTTAAAAACATGCAGATTAAAATAATATAACACCTTAAATTGTGTCCAAAAGTTTGTGAGTGTTAATGTGTTTCACTCTCACACATCAATTTAAAGAAAATCGCGATGAAATAATTGAGTGAAATGTAGCATGCAACCAGTACACTGACCTTTGCTGTTGAGGAGCGAAAAAGTCACTCCGTCTAGACTTTCGTTATAATCTAAATTAATTTGCATTTGGAGTTTAGTTATCTAAGTTACGATTATTAACGTTTCACAAAAACAGGAGGAAAAGGTAAAATATTCACCTATTCATCATTCTTGCTATTAGATTTGAAGAATATTTAATTTAAAAGGTTCATATTATAACTAAATAATATAATTAGAATTGCGTCAAATGACAATCTTATACAATTAGCAAGGATTCAATGAGATTACCTAAAAGTTCTTTAAATGTAATTTGATACCTCAAAAAAGGTCAGAAATAAACTCTCTTGAAATTGTAATCGGTTCCGCTACTAACGTACGAACAAATTTCAGCAAGGTGGGAGGTTTCGTTACTTAAAAACAAATTGTAACAGGAGAGAGTTTAAAACTTTAAATTAATAAATTTATCATCCGAGCAAACTTTCGAAAAATTGTTTCGTGCTCTTACCCGTTAAACTTGTAAAAGCACAACAGTGCAGTTTTCGTTTGCTATTAAGCCATTACTTATCAAATTTAGTGCCAACTTGGCACCATTGGCTGCTTTATGTAGATTTACGTAATTAATTTTCACATACAACAAAGTTTTAGCAAAATCTGGTATCGTGGGTACTAGCTTAACCCGTATAACGATACCACCCAGGTCATGCAGGTGAGAGAGGTGCTCTGCCAATACTGAAATTAGAAAAAAATTTCCTCTTAGCGTAATATCTGCAGGCGCCGAATCTCGCAATCTCTTCCTGGTAAATTAAACATATCCCGGCACGTAACGCTCGAAGGTAAATCGCAAATGCAGAGGAAGTTCACCTCAAGAGCAAACATCAGATTGCCTTGACAGACTCGGTTGGCAGAAGCATGCTTGTTCTGAAAATCACACACTCGTGATATTCCGCTCTGTTTTTAAGATAGGGCTATGAGGTTTCCTTGATATGTACTTTTATTAAAATTTCGTCAAACTTTTTGGAAGTCTAAATGAAAATCTCGGACGAATTGGTTTCTTAATGGTAATCCTAAACACAAATTCCCCTTTTATTTCATACCTAGTTTTTGAGTAAGTCTAAGTAGTAAACATAAAATAAAGACAAACTTCATACATGTAAAAAGCAGCAATAAATTTTCGGTAATTTATTCTATTCATAATTATTTTTTCTACCTTTTGGTAGCTTCAAAATCTAAACCTTACATTTTTGTTAACTCTTACAATTTATGCAAAGATTTCTAACGTTAAATATCACTCCGGTAAAAAATATATACTGATATTATATAGTAACTCTGGATATAATTATTTATTTATTTCACAGTATATAAAAACGTAAAGTGAAATAAATAAAATTATATTTCTTATGAACGAATTGTTTATGGAAAATAAATGAATGTCACAGCCTTCGTACTAGAAGCTCTTACCCTTAATCTATGTATGTACACAATTTTTCTCACTAGAATGCAGTAAATCTTAACTAGCGTTTATTTCCTAGATATGCAGTTCAACATCTATAGTGAAAACCGAATCACATAGCATTCTATTGTACTTATTTCCTTCTTTCTGCCTTTCTATTTTAGTCCAGTGGTATTCTATGAAATATTATTAAAAAGACAAGGAAACTCTTGCTTGCTTTACCAGTAAAATTCATCTCAATTCTTGAGAAATTTACTGCAGTTAAATTCTGAATTCTGGTTGGTTTTACTAGAAATTCACTAAATTTCGCCAGGCATAATATGATATTACAGCAATTTTTAAATGGGTGTTGAGAATTCAATAAAGAGCTTTGAAATTAAATTTCCAAAGTATTGTGGGTAAATAAAGTAGAATTATATTGTTTACTATATATATTTTCTAGTTATTTTAACAATAAATGAAGAAAACAATAAAAAAAACATTTTTTTCTTGCAAAATCACGTCTTCAAAATTTTGGGTTGGGTCCGCGGAAAAGGGTTGTACAGATAATTAATCCACTTTGGCTTATTCCAAAAAAACTAATTGTAGTAACATACTATTAATCAGTAAAGATGTCGCTATTGTCCCTATCAGAATTAAGTGTTTTTGACGTGATAACGTCTTATAAATCGATGAACGGCTGCACTCACGAAAAAGCATGACTTATTGTCATGTTACGCCTGAGCCGAGCGTGCAAGCGAGAGCGCGGAACAAGCGATAGAAAGGCACGATCGGCCTAAGCGTTTTGAATAGAATATCACGTAATTTGTCCTGTTGGTTTATAGTGGAATATTATTTCCAATTAGAATAACTGTTACAAACTTCGTGTATGCTTCTATTTGTATGCACATGTGGCGACAAAATTAATAACATCTATCATCAATTTAGTCTTCTTCGATATAGTGGAATATTATTAGTCACAAAGTAGGTTTTATCTAATTAGAAAATAAGAAAAATGGCTATGAAATATTTTCTTGGTATTTTCTTTGTAGGAAAAATCGTACATATATATCATATATTTGTTTAATTTAAGTAAAAAAATATTTGAATTAACGAGTGCAAATAAATGTTAATTTATCGAAAAAATTGTAATTTTCATTTAACTCCTTCTTTGTATTATACAAAATAAAGATAATTCAGTGATAATAATTCAATTCAATTCATAAAAGTATGCAATTTTTCATCAATGTTTTCTTATGACGTTATCACGTAAAATTATCGTCCGTAAACCGACTTTACAGACAACCAATTTTTTATTGAAAATTAAATAATGACATGGCTCTCAATTCGAAATAACAAAATTTGTATTCTATTTTAGTAGTTTTTTATTTAAAAACATTAAATTTTCAAAATAACAATATAAAGTTGTACATGTAGAGTGTAGGGCAGTATAGTAGTAGAGTAACTTTGTGAGTTTTGAGAATTTAAAAATTTCCTTGTAAAGACAAATATCTTTAAGAGTCTAAAGAAAATTAAAGAACAAAAAATTCAAAATTTTCAAATTTGTAGGCTAGACTAGACTAGGTTAAAGGTAATTTCAGTAAATACTCCTAGATTATTTAGTGATTTCACTAACTATCAGGGTTTTTGTTAATGTGCTAAAAGTTTGTTAACGGAATACCTTTCCGGTATTTTCAGACAAAATTACTGAAATAATTTACTACATAGCCCACCAAGTTAAATTTCACCAGAAAAATTTCTTAATGTAGATGTGAATGACGTTATAAATCTATGTTTCCAATTATCCTATACCGACATGAAAATAGTTAACATTTAAAATTAATGAAGCTGCAATTTGATTCCATAATATAAAAATTACTTAATTTGTTATAGGTAGGAGTTCGCTGTATTATTTTTTTTCCTCTTTTATAATTTCATGATAATAACGAGGAGATTAACACAATACTAAATGTAAAAGAGTAAACAATGAAATACGAAAATGCATTCCGTATTGAATGCGTGAATTAAATTTCCGTGATAGGCACCATATATACAATGCAATTTTATTTCGAAATATTCCACTGAGAGCAATTCGCCTGATTATTAAACAAGTCGAAAAGATGTCGCAACGCAAAGCGCAGCGGAAATTCAAAAGAATTGCAGTGAGGGGCGTCCGGCGGCTTGCACATGTTGCACAGGAACTCAGAGTACATGCGGTTGATAAGGAGGAAAATCAATAAAAAAATTAATTTGACTCGGGGCAGTTTTCCTGTTGAAAGATTTCACGCATACTTGGAAGGGGTTGCATGGGGCTGTGTGTGTGTGTGTGTGTGCACCATTCTGTTGGGGTGAAATTTTCCACCCGGTGTGCGTTCAGTGTTGCCGTGAGAGTTGCGAAGCGTGAACATAGGGCGCAAGTCTTAATTTTCTAATATCACTGTACTCGTTATGCTGAATGAGAGTCCCCCTATCTTGAGATTTGAGATTGAAAGTGGGCTTTATGTTGCGGCGGGGGCGGCACAACTACTGGCCGGAACTGTACGCTATGCTCCGCTCAATTTAGCCGAGGCGAGTGGGCCAAAGGTTCGTCACGAATTAGTCTCTGAAACGTCGCGATTTTGTCGAGTCGGAAGATAGAACGCACAAATCTTAGTGCGGAATCTTGTGCAGAAGTTGGAGCGTCTCTCAAGTCGAGTCCCAATCACAAACACACCAATCGAGATAATAAAGTTTTCTAGTGGCCCATTATTGCCCCCGAGTGGAGCCGGCCTGGCTCGGTAGACGTGGACGTCGACGTCTCTATCCAAAAATCCCAATCCCAGTGAAATTCGTGTGATTGTGGCCAACAGGGCTGAAAGCTCATTTAGATAAATTTATGGTGCAAATTGTACGGATATATGCTTCAGTTACACACTGGCGTATATTCAGCTGCTGAACGCGAGCCGGATCGATACCGAATCTCTAGTATATTCGAGCCTAAGCACCTACCAGGATTACTTCAGTTTTTCACTCGCTAATTATTGTAAGTGGCACCGTTCGTTAGTTCCTTTGATGGCGCGGGCACCCACCTGGCCGCGACTGGCTTCTGTAAAACTCAATTTTTTAATGCAGACAACCAGACAAGTTGCCGGGCGGGTGCCTACAGCCCTTTTCAGTATTATTTAATAGCATTTACTCGACCGAGCGGCTCTTTTGCGCCCCAACCCCTTCCCTCCCACTCCCAGAATAAAAGTTTACAGCCCTAATCGCATAACTTAATCAAAAAATTATTCGAATGAATTCTACGCTGGAAGGCACTCCGTGCAAATGCCTCCTTTTCTGCTTAATTATTCAATTAATTAATTATATACTTCTTTACCCATTAAGTCAAACAACGAAGTATAACGTTCGCATTACGGGGTGAGTCAGGGGTTTTAGCTAAATTTCAAAGGTGAGAAATTAACGCATTAAAATTATTCAGCGTTGATAAACACAATTTTCTTAACACTAACCGCTATCGTCTCCCGGGACGTAATTGTAAACATTGGTGTCTCAAAAGTGTCACACGATAAATTGATAAATTTCGACAAAATGCCATCGTAATGCGTGTCAAGATTTGGACGAATTTAAAGACATAAATAACATCCCATGGGTTTCGTGATGGACCTAAGCATACATTTCATGAACCCAATGAATGTCGGCACCAAGAAGCTTATGTGAACTGTATTTAAACTTTCAGGAAACATGTAAGCTCTTCCAAATTTATTCATGAGTTACAAAGTAAATTGATAGCTTAAAAATAAACAAGAATTTTTATAAATTACTTGGGAAAAAAGTTTTTTTTATAAAAACAAATAGAGTTTCTACCAAAAGTCTTATTGCTTCAAATTTACTATATATACGTGGTATATATGACGGTACAAATTCTGGTAAGCACAAAATTGAAATTTAATTTAGTTTCTAAACTCGTGCCAAGTCAGTTGAATTTCGCTACTTAAAGTTAGGATACTTGCCCTTGGTAGTTCCAACAACAAAAGCATCGTGTCAACGATTGTGGCACACAAAAGTTGGCATTGTTCTCGAGTACAATATTTTTTTTTATGTTCCTCCAATTCTTTTAACATACATATGTTAGGCAATTTCTCAATAAGCACATATATGTGTAAACAAGATTCCATTTTGTTCATTTTGAAGAGTTCGTGCAGGACTACGGCTACACTTCCTGCATCTGAATTTCGTTCAAATTTTTACAATATTTTTTGGGGGGCCGTCTGAAAGCAATAATTTAACATGCACCAACGCACAATGGTAGACCGCTTCGTCACCGCCAAACAAACCTGGCGGCAATTCCATAGGGATCTGAAGTAGAGCTCTAGGGCGAGGTAACAAATAAGTGGTTGTGGGTGTGCAGTGGGGTTTACGGCGATCTGAACTACCTCACTTCGGCTTACGGCCCTATTTTTATCAAAAGCTTGCAACAATGTATGATACCATTTTGGTTCCATTCATAAAAGGTGGAGAAGTCGGTTACGATGCCAAAAAGTTTTCCTCAATTTGGTTTTTATTTCAGGTATAATGTGTGCACGCATAAAAAAAAAACTGGCATATGTATGTATCTTCATAAAACATATTCTTGCTTCAATGAAGTGAAGAATTTCACAAGTTAATCTTTAAATTCAGTATGTTTATGACAAAAAACACTCAGGATATTCTTTGGTTGGTAATTCGAATTCGACAACAACGACTTATACAGAAATGTATGTATGTATGTATATACTTTGAAACATTCAGGTAAATAATTTCTAAGTCTTTTTATATATAATATAAAAAGCAATAATTTTTTATGCGATTGCACATCCGAATTGATACAGCTTTCATAGACGGTCATATATCTTCGCATTTCATTCTAATCCGACCCAATTGGTTCTGATTACAGCATTTGTAACAAGTGCATTTTCATATATAAAATTTTGATTTGGCAACATGTAGAAAATCTTGAAAACAACTCAATTAAGGGAACAGCCCACCTATGACCCCTTGTAAAATTGGCTGTTTCAATTTGGCTAGAAAAATGACAAAGGACTCATTTAAAAATTTGAGTTTATTAACACAGTGAAAGAGCATTTAGAACTAACATCTTCAAGCTATCTTGACGACTTAATGAACTTAATCAACTAGAATATATGAAATCAGACAAAAATAAGATCATTAAAATTTGGGTATTTTGGAAATGCCCTATAAAATATTGAATATATTGGACCAAGGCTTCCTGCAGGAGAAGTTTTCAAGATTAATCCATGATTTTAGTTAGCTGAGTGGCTTAATATATCTCCAATATACATACATATTTCTGAAATTTTATCACGATTGAACTGAAACTAGCAATGCATCACATATACTCCTATTTCATATTAAAAATTAAAATCCTTGTTACTGAATTGACTACGAAAATACTCTTTTGTTCAACAATGTCTCTTTATCCTTAATTTAATTTTCAGTTTTAGGGTTCTGTAGCCAAACTAGGAGCTCTTATAGTTTCGCCATTCAAAGCTGAAATTTGGTGCCTACAAAATTATGAAATAAAATCTCTTAAAATAAACTTTTTAAGGTACCCGCCTACATGTAAAGTAGGGGTGAATTTTTTTTATATTCTCATAGCTTGAAAAATTGTAATTTATTTGGTAGAGTTACATGTTTCCACCCCCTACCAGGTACAACGCTATTTTTGAATATCTGAAAAGTATTCGCAATTGTAGTATGTGTAACAAAATTAAAAGCAAAATTATCACAGCTTCATAAGTATGTACGTTCTAGGTTTATGATGAGCCTGTAAAAAGTTCATAGAAAATATATAATACAAATTACTTAAATATATGTCGTACTGAGTACCTACTGTACGGAACTCTACACTGCGCGTGGCTGACACGCACTTCGCCGATTTTTTCATTTAGGTATATATTTAAACAAATTTTTAAACATTTCTGCGATTTTGATAAAACTGGCACAAACTTCATTCTTGAAAATTTAGTAGTTCTACGGAGTTTTAAAGTACAACCGAAAATTTTTACCTTTGAAGAGCAACTATTGTATTGGAATAAATTTTAAAACTTCGAGCAGTACCTAAAACTTCACAACATCCTATTCGCATATAAAGTCTAACAAACTCAGTTTTCATAATGAGATTGGTCTAAACATTTTCAATACCTACCCCACATTGTGCCAAAAGTAGAATAAAAAAATAAATTTAAAAAATACGCCGATTATGGACCTAATTCTAGCAATTTTCAAAGAAAAATTGAATTAATTGACTTAATCCTATAAATGATAAATTAAATCGCTTTTCAAGGAAGTTCTAAAAACTCATTGGGCATGAAAATTGACCTTGATGTATTTTTTTGGAGAAGGAAACGTTAAACCTAAAAATTCTCCCAAAATACAATTTAGCAAAGTATTTGAAAGTTAGAAATATTTCAAATTAGAGCAGACAATTTCTCATATTCTAAAATACAGCAAAATTTTATAAATTTTTCATGTTGAATTCCTCATGTCAGGCGAATTTTAGAATGCTATACATAAAATATATTTTTTTGCACGTAATAAAGTGAAAATTTTCAAAAACTCTTAAATTATAGCTTAACATTGTCGTTTGCTCGATACTGTTCACATGAAAATAATATTAATAAACTTTATTATTTTCTGAAAAAGACAAATCTGAAATCATAAAAACTGCCCACTGATCAACACGAATGCTTTTCTTTGGATTTTATCGGCATATGATTCTATGTATACGTACATACATATATATTCATATACATATTTAAAAGGTAAGAGTAAAATTGAAACAATCCCTTTTCTCGTGATAAATTCTCTTTGAACATGGGAAATTCTAAGAAAGTTTTATCCCCTTTCACAAAAAGGTATAATTTATTGGCTTTTGCTACAATAAAAATTCCGCTTTGGCTAGTGGTAAAACAGAATAAATTATTTATTAAATAATATCTGCTCAGAAAGAGATTTAAGCTTTTCCAATTGAAAATGCCATTTGCCTACAACAAGTCTCTGTCGCCTTTCCGAAATAAAGAGAATTTCTTAAAATGTATGTAACATTTTAACTAAGCCTTCTCAGATATTAGTCCCAGAGGCTAAACAAAATTGAAGCGGAGTTTAATAAAGGTCACTTCAATCCAAACAAAGTTTAGAAATTGGCCCGTAATCCTCTTTAAGAAAGGTAAGATATTTTGCGGCCTTTATTTTATAACATTTATATATCAGGGATCCTGAAATATTATGTGTGGTAGAAAAATTAATTTAAGGAATACCTAAAATATCTTAAAAGCATCCGAAAACTTTAATGAAATCGTTATTTTTCTTAGGGAATAGAAAAAGATTTATTGCATGAATATCACTTTGACTAATCATGCCAAATATTGAAAATCCCTCTCGCCAGTAGACATTAATCCGAAAGTTTGTGACCGGAATAATGAGAAAAGTTATTTCAAGGCAAGTCAATCGAAAGAAAACTATTGCCCGCACACCATATCGTTTTCGTTCAAGGAATAAAAATTATGTCGACAGTGGGTTTGGTTGAAATAAGAACGTATTTTGCGTTTCATGGTATTGACGAACTGAAATTTCGTCTGGTTCGTACAATTTTTAGCCCGTGTAATGAAATTTCGCAGAAAGATATTTCTTTATGTCCCTGGTATGCTAGAGTAATTGAACTTGTTCATGACGTGATTTTCTACATCACTGAACTAGATCAAATTGAAATTATAGACTCATTTCAGTTGTTCGTTTGTTTAAATATTATTTCTGAGCTAAAGTGCTATTAATTTAGTTCCAGCAATTGTATTTATCTTGATTGCATAAAAAGAAAGGGATTTAAACCGACCTAAGTATATACCGAGTTAGAATCTTATGTTCTGAAATTTGCATTTATTCCAAAAGAAAAAGTTTAAAATTACACATCCTTCTGATTAGAATAGAAAGTTTTCGCGAAAAACACAAAATTTTAATTAAACTAACATTCCCATGACGGAAATAATGTGATATTCTTTGCGGTTACATCCACTAATTTAATTAATAGGCCAGGCTTTTAATTAAAAACGGATTTCCGTTCTGTAGAAATCCGGCTTTAAGTATAAATATCTAAAAAAAAACTCAAGCCAACTAGAACGCAGAAGGGAAATTTTCTCGCTGCAAATGACATAAACAAGAATAAGGTTCCATTAAGGAATAATTAGCGTGACTTGACCCATATTTTATGAGGATGAGGGAAATGCTTTTCCCACTTCATGTTTTGTAGATACTGCAGAGATGAGAAATAGAAAGTGCAGAAAAACATAGAAAGTGCAGAAAAACATGCACATCCTCATCCTACGCGATGAATGTCAACAAGATGTACAAAAGTAGGTTTAACAGGAAGGTTATGTCTTTTATAAAAAATTCTCAAGACGAGTAAGTGTACTTCGCCCATTGTCAAAGTCAGCATAAGGAGTGTTCAGAGTTCCTCTTGTCTTTCATTTTTTCTTATACGACGTTTAGTTGCAATACACTTAAAACGCTGTTGTACAAAATAACAAAGAGTGAAATTGTATATTACGGAATAATATCACTCTTCATATTCACTAATGGAAAATATGAAACCGTGACAACATGGGGGAATACGGTTAGGTGAAAATTAAACAGGATATTCATTATATGACTAATATGACACAATTTTCATCAGGTAGTCTTTAGTACTCTTTAATAAATTGTAGACAATCTGAATACGAATTCCTGTTCGAAAATGAGTTGATATACAGAATAAAAATATCCACTATTTTTGCTGTTTTTTTTAATAAAATGTCGATTTTCCTTTAGTATTTATGTGGCACCTATTACATTTTTGCAGTATATACATGAATATGTATCAATTCAAATATATACATACATACATATCTACAATTTATTAAAATGGTTAATCGAGCACGTTGAAATCAAATAATATGATACTTTTGAAATTATTATAATTTCCTTTGTGCAAAATAGGTAATGTAGATTAATGTTTTCGTTTTCGTTGTTGATTTGAATATAAAATGACTACCAGAATAGAGTCGACTGATAAGTAAAAGCACTTATCTAAAAGTAATTTTATTTATACAGCTTTGTACTAATCTCTCAAAAAACATTTAGAGCCCCTAAACATTTCTCTCTTTATTCAGTCTACCAAAATGTCTTTGAAAGGTTATGATTTTGACTTTTATTCCTAAAGTCAGCGATAATGAGGGCAATTTTTATTTTGGTCACAAAGAATTTTTCCTTTCGTTATCAGTTTTCAAATAATTTTGCGGCAACTTTGAGCCTTTTCAACCAGATTAAAAAGATAGCACACCCTCGGGAACGTAATCATCCTTCATTAAGAGCCTACATGAATTTGATTTCAAAGAGCAAATCTCGTTATCTCTGAACAAATCACGAAGCAATAATCAATCTGGATTACCGCCGATGTCTCTTCTTTTGTTGGATTCTTTTCAGTCAGGGAGTTGACAACTTTTATTAAACCGCGCAGAAAAGAAGAAAATATAAATACATATATATGCTAATAAAAGCACCCTATTTTTTTTCTTGCATTGCTTCATTCTCCTCAACCCTTTCAGTTTAGCTGTATAATATTTTCTGTAATTCGTGATAAACAAAAGAAGTTCATATTTCTCATATACTCGAGTGACCTCGTTTTGGGACACCACAGGAAATGTACGAGTTGCTTTCGTGGGAGAAATGAGAAACGAACGGCCTTTTAATAAAGTTATTCATATATTCCTTGTGGGAATAGAATTCAACGAGACCTTCGCTTGGCCTATCACAGCCAATAGCCATTCAAAGTTGTGGTATTGAATATTGAATATAAAAGATCGGACAATTGTCCCCGAACAAAGGCCTCCGTTCGGTTTTTTTAGACGTGGAATTAACCATTTGACATGCCGTGAATTTCGGCAAAAGTTATTACCATCTTCAATGGAATCTATCAAATTCAACAGACGGAGAAATATGCCATATGAGGGCACTTGCTCGAGGGGGTGTTTTATTGAATATTCCAGGAATTAGGAAACGTTCAATCAAATCAGAAGGCGTAATACCGGGGACAGTCGAAGAAACGCAACTCTGTCAGAAGCACAAATCCACCTCGCTTCATTGTAAGCGACTGATGGTGATTTATGGCATATTCGCAAAAACGTATTCTAATGCATCATTATGGGGCTTTTGAATAGTGAATGTAATTCAGGAAGGATGCGAACTGTCCATTTGCAATGTTGCGTTGATCATTCCTCAAAGCGGGCTCAGGTAATATTGATTTATAGCGCTGATCCATCCGCTCTGATGTGTGCACAGGAATCAGCTATTGAATAAATTTGCCAGAATGTTGTCGCCTTCAAAAAAGCGAGTACATCCCGGATCCAGAGCATCTTCCTTTCGGAAGCCTTCGATCCGGATTTAAGGACTTTAACCATCGAGCTCAAAAGTATCGCTTTAAAACCACTGTTTCATCTGTGCCACTGCGCGGCAGTTAATGTGAATATTTAATGTCTCTTAATTGACTATATGTCGCCAGTGCTGAATGTCGATGAGTGTCTACTTTTCATAAAGTGATTTAATATTCCGGAGGTGTCATCTCTCATTGCACTTCCGGGATTTGATCAAATTTCTGTCTTACACATATTCTTATGTGTCGTACCCCCGAATACCTTTCGTTCACTTCGAGTTGAAACTTGATAAGTCACGTCTCATGCGTCATATTTTATGAGTTTTGGTAATACGGTCAGATACACACGTTTAATTACTGCATGACACTTTTCTTAATTTTTTTTTTAAACGCAAATGAAAACTGTTGCATATTTATAGATCCGCTCAGAGAATGAACGTCGCTTTATCATATAATTTTACGATACCATCTTCCATGAAAACCTCCGACTTATAAAATGCAAATAATGTTGTGTTAAAAGTAAATATTTTTAAATTATAAAAACATTTCGCTACTGTTCATAATTACACTTGTAAAATCAATAAAATACAACAAAAATACTCTTAGTATCTTCTTGTAATTTGACTTTCTAGTAGTAGTACATATATTCTACTTAAAATAATTTCGTCAGCGATTGTATGCTTCACCTTTTCAATTATGACTTGGCGACAGTCAGCATAAATTCTCCGAAACAAAATTCTCCAGAGTTCCAATTGAAGTCATGTCAAATTTTCAGTTTTCATTTCCTTCCTCAGCCTTTTGTGCAACTATACTTGATTGATAAAATTATTACGCACAAAAATGGACAACACACCATGACAATAACTAATTTTACCCTAACACAAAACTCTTTTAGATTTTGATCTTATAAAGTGTTCTATTTTAAATTCATCAATTGATCAAACGTATCATAAAAAGAAAGGCGTCAAAATATTCTGAGCCATCTAGTGGAATTAATGAACATTGGGGGAGGATAGAAGAGGAGTGGAATATTATTCTACAAAATGTTATTAATAATTTATGTAAAAGTGGTGGTCTATCGCAATTCATGGTTGATTTACTTGTTTTTTAAATTGTTTAAAATTAAATTGTTCTGTTGTTTTCTCAAATTAATTTTGGTACGAAGATAGTTTGACACCCGGAGACGAACAAAGGCTACTTTTTTCAAAAATCTACCCCTAAGGGGGATGAAAGTTTATATAGGAAATGCTAAACCGCTAAACCGATTTTGATGAAATTTGGTAGAAGCTAGTTTGCCACCCGCAAACGGACATAGGCTACTTTTTTTCACAAATAGATCCCTAAGGGGATGAAATGGGGATGAAAGTTTGTACAAAAAATGATAAGGATTGTTCATTTCTTAAAATCGAACTGAATATCTTACGATATGCCTCGCAAACGTAAATTTCCCATCAGCCAAGTTACGTAGGGTACTCAAAGTTTACATCTATAAGTTTTTCCCCGCACCAGCATCACTCACTTATCATAGCTAATGTAAAGTACTAATTCCACGTGAACGAAGTCGCGAGTTACAACTAGTCATAAATAAATAGACTTCAATTTTTTTAAATAATTTGCTGTTCTTATTTTTCTTCATGTTTAGAAAAAACGGTCCCAAACATTGCACCTTCGTTGCTCGCCACTGTAAATAAATATCAAACAGCTTTTCAAACATTAAAATTTACAATAAGTTATGGTAAGTTCCTACTCCATCGAAGCATATATGATTACTACACTGGCAATGTCGGTGTATTTGAGAAGCACCTGGGGATCCATGAAAGAGAAAAAACAAGAAGAAACTTGTTCAAACATGATTGTTAAAGCGTCAGAATATATACAATTTCCATACAAACCTCATAAGTACCTACATACATTTCTTCTATGTAATCTGAAACAGAATGGGGAATTCAAAAATTTTGGTATATCACACAAAAATATGTACATATGTATAGAGAAAGTTTTGCCAAACTTTTTGTTAAAGTTCACTTAAAAGTATAATCTTCCTAGGAAATCAATTAGAAGAAACAATACAATCTAAGTAACGAAGAATTGTGTAATGGCATAGAAACAAGAGTAACACATAAATCAATGAGATCGTAATTGATGTAGTGTAAACTTCAGTCATAAATCATTAAATGAGATTTCAAAAATATAAAAATTAAAATTAAGAACACTTTAATAATTTATAGTAGTTTCCATTGACATCGAACATTTAACATTTTTTTTTTATAACAACTCGTATACAATAAAATACATGAAATTACTGAATAGGAAGAAAAGGATGAAGTGATAGTTCGAAAATAAATATGATTGACAATTTGGTATTATATATGATTGTTATTTGATTCCAACCATTTACAAAAAATATTTTATTAAAAAACTTCGGACTTAAAAGAAGTGGACAATATCAGTTCAGCTGTAAGGCAGGGCAGTTCGTACTGTTTGGAATTAATATCTTCAACTGTTATAATATGAAATATTAAAATGTTGACAATTTATGATACAGCAACAGTCATATGTTCATACTGTACATAGTAAGAACTTATGAACAATTTTAAATTGAATCTGTAAATAAGTAAATTGATAACTATGTAATAATGAATATAGGAAATAAATATGATATTAAAGCATTGCAAATAAATGAAATAAAGATAAGTTCCTTTCCTCCCAAGTGAGACTGCGGTTATGATTTTATGATTGAGTCGTCCATATTAGTCTCAAGAGATCCGGCTGCATAAGCAGCACTTCTCGTCTTATGCAAGCGAAAGAGGAAATTATAAAGAAGCAAAGCGGATTTATAAAAAAAATGTTCTTTTACTTTCCTACTTCTTCGAAGTGCTTTTATTGATTTCCCATGTTTGAGAGAGCTTTCAGGATAATAGGATTTTACGTTTTACGGCTTTCTGTCGACTTGATTTCCCAATACTACTTTCGAAGGTAAGCCATGACATCGGCACGGTGGATTAAATTCCTTAATTTATTTGAGAACTGACAGAGTTATTCTCAATTTATAAGCAAATAGACCGAAAACGACAACTCGAGAAACTGGGAGTTTTCAAAACTGCCACTGCAATGAAACCTGTCACATTTTCAGTACCTAGCCTCTGTACTTTACCTTCTGAAATGGATCTGGCCCCTACAGCAGTTGGCTCAACATGTGCATTTTTGGGAAATTGCTGAGTTGGGTGCTGCTGCCTTTGAAACGTCACGAACACTCGGTTGCCCGGTTAAAATTCAATTTGTTAGCAGAATACTTTAATTTCAGCGTTTCAAGAAATTGTGTACCTACCTGAGCAAACATAAAACTTCTTAAAACACCGGTCATACGTGACCTTGTGCTTTTGTTCCCTCAACTCACGTTATACGGCGATATATTCCTATTATATTCTGGGGACCCGCCTGGATTCCATGCAGGAAACGAAAATATCTCAGGAGCCCCACAACGAGCTCTTGTCGTGTTGACTACAAGATGAACTGGCTTAAAAACTAAAATGGAACCCATAAACCAGGAGCGTGGTGGCTGGCCGCGACGGTGGCGTCTGCATAAGCAGAAGGTGATGCAATTTTTAATTGATGATGTTAAGAAAATTAAAACGAAGGATCTGAACATGCTCAGGCTTCTGGCTACAACCAAAAATAAAAAACAAAATATATGAAGATAATCACAAAACATTACCATTTTAATAATTATTCATTCTTAAGTAGGTTTATAAGAAAGACTGATTTAGATTCATTGCTCAATCAATTCTTATACCTTTAACGAATTGGTTCCCAATTTGTTAAAAAATAATTCTGTTGTATAGAACTCTATATATAGTCACGAGAGTAAGAGACCTGCTCACAAACTTTAAATGCGTGTTTGCAAAACTTTTGTATTAGCTCGATTGAATTTTGTCAAAATTTATTCGATAAATTATATTTTTTGTCATCGATGGAATAAAACAATTGAAAAAAGTTGAATGCAAGTACTTGTTTTTTTTTTAAAGATTCGAAAATATTAAAACGATTGTACTTTCCTCATATAATGGCTGTTTTTTTTATGATCCAATTCGGATCAGATTTCATTGAATTGAAATTTGTGAATTTGTGACTCCTAACAAAACTTTTTAATTTAGTGTAAATGGCATCAAATTACAACAACTTATACTCGCCTTGCATCAAAAACTGAATCCAAAAATTTTATCAGATCACGACTTGAATTTTGGATGAACTAAAAATCATTGTTATTTGATGAACTTTTTGCAAATTTTAAAAATTTTGTTATATGCAACAGTTAAAAAATGTCAATTCAATATGAAGTGAGAGTTTACACCACTTGCTCTATCAAAAATTGCAGCTCTGACTTCAATTAGGTACATATGAATATACATATATGGGGCATTCCATGTCAAATCACTGAGGCCGTGACCCGACCCCTTTTAATTTTCCTAATTTTTTGGTATTATGTAGTACCCATCTAGAGTAGCTTTCATGAATTTTTTTAAATTTTTATTTCAACCCCCCAACAAGCTATTAGCATTTAAATATTTCGGGTAAAAAATTTTCAAATACCTGTAACTTGGCAAAAAGTAGAAATATCATAAATTTTTTGTTTCATTTTATTCCTTTTGAGATGTCGTTTTATAAAAAAAATGTAAAAATAATACGTTTTTAGTTTTTCTATGTTTTTTTTGATTTTTAAACCAAAAAAGGGCTTTTTGAAAAAGAGTGGCGTTATGAATTTTTTTCGAAACATTCTCAAACATTTCTTTGTTCAAAATGCATATTTATGAGACAAATTTTAGAGTGGGATCTGGCTTTGTTCTATTTTTTTTCAAATTTCAAAAAATTTTTTTTTTTTTTGGTATTTTAATTTTTTACGAAAAAGGATTATTGGCACTCAAAAACTTCATTGCGTCATTCCAGACACTGATGGTACACTAATTATAAAAGATTATTCTAATTCTACAGTCACTGAAACGTGTAAAATATTTAAACGTGTCAGAAAATAAATAGCTTTCACATTATTAAAAATGCTGTTTTCTTTTTCGTAAATGTTGTTTCTAAATACAAATGGTCAAAAATATCACAAGTATAATAGCATTAAGCAAAACAAACTTTTTAATATGAAAAAAAAAAGTGGAATATTTAGTTCATGATAATTTAGATATTTAGTAGTGACAAAAATAAAATAAGTAGTCTTGAAAATGTGGTATTTTTGATAATTAGTCACTGCGATTAACTTCTATAATAAAATTTGGCTTGAAAGCGTACATTATTTGTAAAAAATTAAAATACCAAAAAAAAAAAATTTTTTTTGAAATTCGAAAAAAAAAAGAACAAAGCCAGATCCCACTCCAAAATTTGTCTCATAAATATGCATATTGAACAAAGAAATGTTTGAGAATGTTTCGAAAAAAATTCATAACACCACTCTTTTTCAAAAAGCCCTTTTTTGGTTTAAAAATCAAAAAAAACCTAGAAAAACTAAAAACGTATTATTTTTAAATTTTTTTTATAAAACGACATCTCAAAAGGAATAAAATGAAAAAAAAAAATTTACGATATTTCTACTTTTTGCCAAATTACAGGTACTTCAAAATTTTTTACCCGAAATATTTAAATGCTAATAGCTTGTTGGGGGGTTGAAATAAAAATTTAAAAAAATTCATGAAAGCTACTCTAGATGGGTACTACATAATACCAAAAAATTAGGAAAATTAAAAGGGGTCGGGTCATGGCCTCAGTGATTTGATATGGAATGCCCCATATATATTACAAGTTAAATCTTTAAACGCTATAAAGTTCATTTTAACCTTAAAAATAACATAATCATTGATTCAAAAAAATAGGGCTCTAACTTTTACAACAACCATAAATCCTACCAATAACTCTATACAAAGTTAAAACATGCATAATTTTTCTACTATACTTAAAAAAATATTAGAAAACCTATATATGTATTATACATAGAAAGAAGTTCCCTATATTTATATCGCTTGTTCATATTAATATATACACTCATCCCTCGATTTACACGGTAGATACGTTCCCGGAAAAATCGTGTAAAACAAAACAGTGTAAAACGAGACACAGAATTCATACAAAATAGAAGGATATGTTCAATTAAACTGTAAATCGCGTAAATCGATTTAAAGAAGATAAAGAAAAGTCGAGGATATGTTCATTATAATCGTGTAAAATGAGATAAGGATTAAAAAATAAAAAGGGGATTGGTTCATTTATTTTCAGTAAAGGTGTCAAAGTACGATCGCCTGACGCGTTACTACAAAGAAGTAAAGTCACCCTATACTTGGCTGCTTTAAATCCCCCGGCCGATCTCTCAGATTTTGAGAAATAAGTTCTTCTGGGCATTTTTTCCCAAAATAACCCGATCTCATCGGCATTAAATACTTGGTCAGGAACGTAAGAGTTTTCTTCAATAATTTTTGTTTTGCCGGATATTATTTTGCCGATTTTTCATCACCGGAAGCAATTTCCCCTATAAGTTGAATGTTATTCAGATTGTGTCTTTTTTTTTAAAGTTTTCAAACCTTCCCTTGCTTGCACTAAATTCTGTAGCAGTTGGAGATTGTCGTTTCTCTTTTAAAGAGCTAAAAATATAAAGCGTTTTGTGTCTTATTGAATTATAATAGAATCCATCAGTACTTTTATTTTACTATTGTCCTCTATCCAGGTTACTAGGGCTTTTACTACTGCTTCTATTAAATTATCTCGATTATATGTATGTAGAAAATTTTATGTTCACAGTAGTTCCTCTACACTTTTTATAATCTTCCATTCGTTTTATTGTCCTACGTAACTTTTAAAAGAATCCGTTCATTAATCAAAACCCAAAAAACATTTATTTTATTTTCATTTAAAAACCGTGTAAATTGAGTACCGTGCAAATCGAGGGACGGGTGTATACAGGTTTGAATTTGTAAATTAGGATTAATTGCAAAGGGGTCTTGAAAAATAAACCAGTAATTCGTACTTTTAAGAAAATGTACATCAAAATATGATTTAGTAATTAATAAACCGATCAAGGTGAAATTTTTGTAATGTTTTTTAAGCCATACTATTATAATAATATTCTTTGCCGCTAATAATGGTTATTTTTATTTCATTTATTTAATCAAATTTAAAACTTGTTGATAGATGCCAGGGTGAAATACAAAGGTGGACCAACTCCTGTCTGATTTTATGCTAGAGAATCCGGTAGTACTATCAATCACCGCTTGGAGGCGTTGATGTTGCAGGTACCCGCGCGTTTTGAAATCAGTGTACACCACAACTCATCTCTGCCAAAACTCGTAGAATTTCTGGTAATAACTCCTCAAACTTTTTACACAATTAGGGAATACACAATGCCAAACCATTATTTCCGATTAATAATGGAAAATATTTTTATATCCTCTACCCTCTTCGCATACCGCACCCACACATGTAAACATCGTATATGTCAAAATCGCACTGGCACATGTAAACATCGCACATGTAAACATCGCACATGTACACGGACCTACAACCCAAGAGCCCTCTACGCTTAAATCTCTAAACTACCGGATTCTCTCGCACGCCTCTTCCATTGCGAGGGATAGGAGTTGGTTCACCTTTGTATTTCACCCTGATAGATGCCAAAGACACCCATATTTACTCAAAAAATTAAGAAAAGAAAATTTAAAAATATCATGGGATCAATAATTAATATGTTTAGTATCGGGAAAAGATATGTATTTACAAAATGTTTAAAAATAATTAAAATCCTTTCCTAATTTAAATTTACTAAAGTAACAATGGAAAAACCTAAGACCTTTGAAATGTATAGTATGACGTCAACGCTAATCTTAAAGTTGTTATTATGCTGTCCACGTTTAAAATTTCAAGAAATTAGTACACAGTAAAATAGAAAACCTTTAACTATACCCTTTACTTGATCTTTGCTGTTGTTTTTATAAAAATTGTAGTTAACATCTTTTGTTCATTGATATAAAAACTAAAGTGGAACCCATAAATTAGACCAACAGCGGATGGCTGCTTGGGTGCTGGGTTGGCTTGCATAAGAAGGTGTTGTAACTTTTAATGGAAGTTAAGAAAGTGGGAACGAAGGACACCAGTCGCGAAAATGCTTCTTAAAAACTCACTACCGTAACTTAAATTTTTCAAATCCTTCTAGCTGCTAAATACGAGGCATCTCTAAAAGTTGGACCGGCTTCGCAAGGTGCTCTACGCAAGGATGTTATTAGATTTCACTGCCTCGCTTCCCAGGAGTGGTACGAAGGTGCATGTTCCCGAGGGATGGGTATGAGGAAAACTTTAATCAAAACTGAGCATATGAAATGGAACAGGACACAGCACTCAGCCAGACAGGGTGCCGGGGTCCAGAAGACAAGATAGGTCAGTCCGGACGGGCACAGGGTGCTCGGGGCCTGGGCAGTGATCTCCTCGACATAGAACTCATATTGAGCGCAACACAAATCAAGTGAAGACCATTGACAGCCGGAGAGTAAAGCAATTTCTGTAATCAGTTTACCATGGCGTGATTAAAGGCGATATTAGCACTGACTTATTGAGCCCGTTGCAGACTCTGGAGCTCTCCACTGGAATTTAGTGGCTGTTCAATTGCTCCCTTAGTGTAGTCGTTGATCCAGAATCCAGACTAGGACCAGTATTTGCATTTACATAAGTGCCAGATTGGCTAAAGTTATTCAAGTCCCATCCAGAAATTCGTAGGGTGTCAGGAGTATCTCAATTATTTATGCTGGCTTTAAGCAGTTCGTGGTATTCTTTTATTATTCAGTTTTGCAAACGCATAGTACTTAATCTGATAAATGAACGTAATTACAAGAACAAGTTCAGGTAGGATTAAGGATTTATTACAATACACTTCGGCTACAATTTATTTTCATGTGCTTTATCGAGGAAATTTAATTAAGCAAAGGCCATTATTGCTACAAATACATACATAATTATGAATTTCCACCTCCCGAAATGCAGATGGCACAGTCTGCAGATATTTATTGAACTTCCAATTTGGAAGATAGCTTTGGGGTTAAAGGATTATTTGCGAATAATGCGTCATAAGTTATTAAAATTTAGGTCTCCACTCTTCGATAATTTGCTTAATGATAAAAGGTCCATGTGGCCACACCAGAAAATTATATATTCAGAAGCAAAGCTGGATGATTCGAAAATCAAACAATCAGAAATTTGCGAGCTAAATTATAATCAAATGTGATTATTATTTTCTGTTCGAATTATCTGAACGTATATAAATATGTATATAAATATAATAATTATATTTTATTTATTCTGTTCTTTTTTGATCGGGCAAGAGAAATCGAGTTTGGTGTTGTTCTACTATTATACTCTCCTAGACAATGACCCAACTACAAAATTACAAAATAAGGCTAACCGAATCGCTCGCACCATGGAGCAAAAGCGATACATTAATAAACTAAAACGGAAACAACTCTGCATTGACACAGCCACAAGTCCCCGTCTATACGGTCTCCCTAAGATCCATAAGCCAAACGTGCCAATGAGACCAGTATAATATCTACTATAGTATAAACAGCCCAAGCTATAGCCTTTCAAAGT
This sequence comes from Eutolmus rufibarbis, assembly GCA_963920795.1. Lineage (NCBI taxonomy): Eukaryota > Metazoa > Arthropoda > Insecta > Diptera > Asilidae > Eutolmus > Eutolmus rufibarbis. Next base: position 36,479,353 of record OY987205.1, read on the forward strand.
TCGTAAGTGTTATACTACAAAAAGTAAACTCCGACAGCCCACGTAATATAAAAAGTACGGACAGTCTAAAAGAATTTTTGAACAAAACGACACTAAACCCGAATGATTTCCTTATATCACTGGATGTAGAATCATTGTACATAAATGTTGACATTGATCTACCACTCAAAGTCATAGACCAAAAATGGCATATTATTGAAGACCTGACACCAATAGATAGAGACATGTTCAAAGAAATAGTCAAATTTTGTGTGATTGAATGCAACTACTTCTTATATAACAAAAAAATTTACAAACAAAAATATGGCCTCGCTATGGGCAACCCCCTCTCAGGAATATTGGCTGAAATGGCGCTAGATCACATTATAGATGAAGCTTTAAAGAAAACAGATATAAAACCCACCTTCCTTAAGAAATATGTAGACGATATAATATGTGCAATACCTCGTGGCTCAGAGACAGGATTTATCCACATTTTCAACAGCATACACCACCGTTTTAACTTCACTATAGAGACAGAAATAAATAATAGCATACCTTTTCTAGACATGAGGCTAATAAGGACTAAAAATTAGCAAATAATCACAAACTGGTACTGTAAACCATGCAGCTCAAACAGGCTCCTGAACTACTACTCAAATCATCCACACAGCAATAAAATAAACACCGCCCAAATGTTTGCCAACAAAGTTTTAAAAATAAGCCATCACTCTTTCCTGCCAAAAAATAACAAAATTATCAGTGACATCCTGACAAAAAATAATTACCCACCGCACATAATTCGCTCCGTCATAAAAAGGGCAACACGAAACAGACATTTTAACAATGAAACACATTACCACAAAGACACCCCGATACTACAAGACACCAGACCTATTTACACGTCCCTTCCGTACATACAACCATTGTCACTAAAAATTGCAAAAATAATAAAATCACATAACAACAATTTAAAAATAGCTTTCAAACCAATTGACAAATTACATAACAAATATACAAAAATAAAAGACAAAATAGAAAATCAAGAAAAACACGGCGTAGTATATAAGGTCGATTGCACAAATTGTAACACAGCATACATTGGACACACCTCTAAAAATTTAAAAACAAGACTATCACAGCATAAAGGTTATATAAATGGACAACAATCAAAATCTGCATTAGCATCGCATACTTTGACCACAGGACACATTTTCTCTTTCGACTGTGCTAAAATTATTGATACGGAGAAAAATAGGAAAAAACGCGAAATGAAGGAAGCATGCCACATATATATTAACAAAGATAATCTCATAAATTTAAAAACAGACACAGAACTCATTAGTAAAGAATATAAACACATCATAAGCAAACTAAAAACACAACACGATTAATACATACAACTAAACCATGAAGAAATCTGTTAAATAACGTTTTTCCACCGTTGACTTTTCACATTGTTTGTTTTCCTGTTAAGATGTTTTAAAAGTTGTGCTCCTCTTATAATATAATAAATAGTATATATAATACAAAATTTTTATAAAAAAGGTAAATTTTAAAATTAATGTTTTTATTAAAAATTGTTAAAATTCGTTTATTGTATTAATGTAGCTCCTGATGAAGGGTTTCGCAATAGGACCCGAAACGTCGAGCGAATAAAATAAAAAATCTATAAAAAACGATCGGAGTATTTTCCTCAAAAAGAACAACACCAAACTCGATAATAAATATAATAAATAATTTGAATTTTTGAAAATTAATCTGATTCTTAACCTAGTGCCTGCTTATACAGTCCCCGACTAGGGAGCATTTATATTTAATTAATATACGTACATACATATTTCAAGCACATGCGTAGATCTTAAAAAATTAAAAAGAATGAATGTGGAAATATTTCATTTATATTTCTATACAAATATTTGTAAATTATATAAGCATACAAGTATATGTAGGTAAATTTGTATGTTTATGCAATTTATTCGGATGATCTAATTCGGTTCTTCTATACCTATCGCAACATAATAAACAAATTTTGTTTGTGATATATTTTGAGAATACTTTCCAACGTATTAAAGAAAACATTATAGGTTTACATATGTAGATATATACATATTTACGTAGGTACTACGGTATAAAACAAGTGTTTAACTAACTTTTTAAAATTTCGATTTACGGCTTCATTACTATTTTCCAAAGTTATTAACATAATCATCCTTTTTGATGCAGCAGCATTAATGTTAAAGGTCAAATCAAAAATCCCGAACTTGCTCTTTAGGCCATTTAAGTATCAATTTCAAATTAATTATATTAATAAATAGTAGATTTTTTGAACAACCCTTAAAATGTAGGTTTATACCATATATAGTGCAGTAATACATTATAAACATAAATAGATATATTTAAAACTGGATCTATAAAGTCTATATATGTACGCTCACGATGTGTTATTATCAATACAATGAAATTGCTGTAATTAAAAAATGACTGGTTGTGAGGCATGCATTTAATCAAAATAGCACATCACTTTGCATGCCGCTCGCAAAGAGAACCGGACGCGGTCTACTAAAATTATCTTAATTAACCGAGATAACGAGTATGCTCAATGTCGCGGGCAGACAGATAGTTCACGGGCCTATCTCAATAGAATAAGCTGTGCATATCATACAAAAACGACTATACATATTACAGTAGCAGCTAATCTTTCCCTAATCCTCGCCGCCTCTGAGCTCTTTACTTGATAACGTGCGAAATAATCCAAATATATGTGCGACACTCTTCCCGCCCCAATGGGGGTAGATAAGTGCAGAAATGTAGCCAATTTGAATAGTACTTTCAGAGAGCATTGTCGTACAGTCTGTGATGAAATTTATGAAAAACATTGGCGACATAGTGCCATAAAACCATTTCGAGTTCCGACGGTTTCGAACAGAGACTTCAATTTCCTTTTTTAATCCTGTGAACGACCATTTGTTGAAACTTTATACTTTTCATTTGCACCGTGAAAACAGCACGTTTCCCGCCTTGAAGTTGGGCGCACGTGATTCTTATGTTTCACGAGTTTTCGGCTCAATATCTACAGATACTAAACGTGTCACATTAGTTCGAAACATCGTCTGCATACCAAGTGTATTTAACTTTTTGCAGAGCGATGCCTTTCGTGCATCAAGAAAGGCTGCAATCGCTTTAGTGTCGGTTTTAAGATCCAGCATCCTTTGCTGTTGGAATAATTCTGTAATTCTGTTAAATCACTGCACAAGGTGTTTTCTTATACTTTGTTTCGAGGTGGTGTAGAAGTAAGATTGCACCACTCTGTTGCAAGTAGACAAACCTAGTCTCATTGTTTTTATGCCCCTCTCTTTTCAACTAGCAACCCTCACTACCCTTGTTGAATAATTATTTGCTGAAAAATGTACAAACTTTGATGAGTTTTCCGAATCGAGCACGTGCTGTGAATGACTCACGAACAACAGATACAATTGCAATTCCCCCTAATTGCAAAATAAATTCTTTCATTCCTGAGTGATAATGAGGGCAAGAGGGAGAACTATAGAAAATCCCACTTGTCCTGGTTGCGACTTTGCTTTCCTTCCTGCGCGGTACCTGGAAGATGAATCATCACTTAAGTTATATTTGATTTTCCTGGAACACTACGCTGCCTGTTTTGTAGTTATGGTATCACGAGGGAAGGAACAGGTTGATACGAATATACCGTGCGCATACCCCGAGCTGGCAACTTGCCACAACCCCTACGATACAAAAATTCAGGCAGGATTCCACCCCCGGGGTGCAAGCTGTGCTCAGCACCTAGGGTAGCAAGCGTTACACGCCATAGCAATCTTCGCCTTTATTTATTCAACAGCTCAATTTAGTGTCATCCTGCAAGTTCACGTGCAGCGTCTTTCATTAAGGCCATGGAAACGCCAAAGCGGCGTGGCACCGTGGCACCATGGCACCATATACTCAAGGGTGTGGCTCTTGAAGGCTTTAACACAGCCCCATCGACTACTGTTGGGTCTAATTAACCCGCAGAACTTAATTCCAGTTGTCAAGAATGCGTTCGCGAGCGTCACACTTTCTCGACTTCCAAAATTTTTCATATAGAGTAAATATCTCATGCTTGGAGGCATTTAGATATTTTCAGATATGACCACCAACGAAGGGTGTGCTCCCTCTTCATTAATTAGCTCATTTATATTAATCCGGATCCGACTGATAAATCACGTTCAGCCAAAATGTCAGGCCTCGATTAGGTAAACAAAGCCGCTTACATAAATTAATTGGAAATTATACGCCTCACCGTGTCTGTTGTTTGGCGTAAGGTACAATAAAATTATTAATAAAACACTTCACTCTGATAAATCAGTGGTGCTTCCCATTTTTAAGACTTCTATCTCGCCTTTCCTGCTAGATCTAGATTTTCTTCTTAAGTGTAATTAACATTATTTCTGAAGCTGTTAAGATTTCGGGACGCCTTTCGCGGCACCCCTTTAAATTGAGGGCATATTGAGTGCTTATCTTTTTCCTGATGCACAGTGGCTCTTAGCTAATTTTTATTCATTTCAAATGTTAATCTCCAAAAGGACATGTGCCATCCAAAATCTTAATCTCCAAAAGGACATGTGCCATCCACGTGCTGTTGTACTCACTTTTGTTATTAGTCAAAAGGTCCTTAATATTTTCTTACTTGGTTTTTGTTTTATCTCACAAGTGTCGTTATAAAGCCGGAGATTTTCCTCCTTTTAATATTTTATACATTACGTGTAACAAATGTAACTAAGGCAATTAATATATAGTAATACTTTACATAGGGATTTACCTTAAGAAAGAAGAGAAAAGATAGTACAAGTTTTGTGATCAATTGTAAATGATGTATGTAGCTTCATTTAATTTTTAAATTTTTAAGGTGTTCGAACATATTTTATGTTAAGAACACAATTGTTTAAACTTAGAGCGTGCAATAAGCATATTAAGTAAAAACCTGGCCAAGTAATATTTAACTACAATGTCCGATTATTAGCATATATGTATGCACATATACATTATGGAGGTGACTATTTTCACCTTAAAACGTGAAACCAGAAACCAGAAACCAGAAACCAGAAAAAATAAATTCACAGTAAAAGGAAAATCTTTATTTAGTAGGCATTTTGTAAAAAGAAAATCTTTAGTTAGTAGGCATTTTGTAAAAGGAAAATCTTTAGTTAATAGGCATTGTGTAATTTGAATGAATTTATTTTTTCTGGTTTCTGGTTTCTGGTTTCTGGTTTCACGTTTTTTAAGGTGAAAATAGTCACTCTCATACATTATATACAGCCCGGGGCAAAATTGGGAGGACAAATGAAAAATGTTCAGAACAATAAAGTAAAATATGCTTATTTCATTTAATAATGATATAATGAAAACTAATTGTGCATGGTACAAAGAACTGGGGTTTATTTCATAAATTAAAAACTTAACAATATAAATTATTTGTCCTTCAAAACAAAAAAATCGATGTTTTTCTTCAGTTAAAAATTTTTTCTAGAGACAAATTTGGAAGGACATTTGAAATCTACAAACTAATATTTTATATGACCTCCCTTAGCTATAATAACAGCTAGTTCTATGAGGTCGGGACTTTCAAAGGGTTAGTCTAAAACACGGATGTTATTATCTGTGAAGAACATTTTAGTTTTTCCAGCAGTATGCTTGAGATCACAATCTTGTTGGAATATGAATATTGACCCTAAGCCCAATTTTTCGGCCGACCTTTCAAAATTTTCATTCAAAATTTGAATGGAAGGGTTTGACGTCATTTTTCCTATTATTGGCACTATATATCCCATTCCCCTGTAAGAAAAACATGCCGATACCATCAAAGAGCCACCACCGTGTTTTACAGTAGGATAAAGAAATTTGTCTTCAACTCTTTGCCTTTTCCTATTGCCAAATATTGCTCAAATTTGCTCGCGTCGCACTAAATTACCTTTCTCCAAAATAACATCGGCGAAAAAACGAGGTATCTTATATTTGAGAAATTATTATAAATAAAATTATATGAACTTTAAGTAGTTTTAAACGACTGAAAACCTCTCTAAGTTAATGTTTTTTTTTTTTCATAAGAAAGAATAAGAAGCAGTTCTCTTAAAGTGTCAACAACTTTTTCAAGTCCCAAGGGCGAAAAGGGTGGAAAAACGATGAGAATCTTCAAAGTTTGATACAAATGTTTAATTTCTCGTTGCTTTAAAAAAAAAAAATATAAAACCAAACTTTTAAAACCTTTAGATATCACATTTTCCTAAAACAATTGTTTTTTTTCGTGGCGATTCGTCGCGACTATGGAAATCGAAGATAAGATGCTCTTCTTAATCAGGGTATATGAAACGCGCATGAAATTTGGACATTTTATTTTAAAAGTCGATGAATCTAGTAAATATTTTTCGTGTGTTAAACAATCTTAATACCACTGAAAAACTTCAAATTTGTTATGTGTTTAGAAGGTTTAAAACTCACAATTACCCTGTGCGATGATGTAGGTATATATTTAATATGAACTTAAAAAACGAAATTCCCAAAGTATTAAAAATTAAAATATTTTAGTGCATCTTCATAACCGAAATAACTTTTTAATCTGTGCTATTTCGAATCCAGAAAGAACCTATAAACTGTTTTTAGTCATAAACTAAGGTAAATGGACATGTTTAATTAAACATTTATTCCTACAAAAAGTTTGCTTTCGGCAAAAAATTTTTGTGGGATGTTTTCAGGTTTCTTTCGCCACTAGAGAGATTATTTATGGAAAATTGAAAATAAGAACGCCGCCGCTCTAAATATTCAGAAGGAAAGTTCGCACGGATAACACAGCCCGACCTCATTAAATTTTCGACAAAAAACTTTAATTCGGCCAGCATCTTCGTAGAGCGGGGGCGCTCATGGCGTTATCTCCCAACATAGCTTCTTGCCTTTTTTCGGCTTAATCGCATTTGCATAATGGCATCCAAAGGGAATCAGCGACCACTTTTAGAAATGAGTTCCGAAATGCGGCAACGGGAAGAAAACCGAAAAAATAAAAATTTAACAATTTCCCGACGGGCATAGCCAGACTCTCATTAAACCTCGTTGTTTGGGTCCTTCTAAGGTGGCTGTATGTAAATCAGGTGAGATTGCATGCACTATTCGGCCGAAGGAACATTACCACACCACCGTTTGTTTATGGCACCACACCGACGCTTTCGCAACTACATAAGCCGATAAATTTTTATGCAATTATGATAGATTGATGTCCTTGGAAAATTTAGTTTTTTCCCAGTTCCACTATCATCTTCCCTGCACCCGAGAAAAGTAGCACTCTTTTACTGAAAGTGCACAAGTCGCAGTTTATTACCGCAGCATGTCCGCATGAATGATGGAAATTTTACTTATATTCAGGTTGGGATGAAACAAGCCCTGGCGCAAAAAGCGAAAATTAAGTTTTTACAGAGAGGACAAATTGAATTTTTTTGCATATCCTGTGGACTGCAGGAGAAGATAAATTTACTGCTCCGATATTTATGGTAGCAAATTCTAGTTAAATTCGCAGAAATATTTCATTTTGAACACACCACCTGACTAACTCGCAGACCGAAAATTTAAGTGATTCTCCCTTTAGCATGTTTAGGATAAGTTTTCCATCTAGCCATCTGAGACTCTTTTACTGGATTTGCAAACCGAATAAAAATAAGAGGAGTTTTCAAAATATGTATTTAATCATTCCCTGTAGCACGAGGATTACGTTAGGATTTGCTAATAACATGAAATGTTCGCAAACATTCTTCATCTTGGTAATAAACCTTCAAAGGTTCTTCGTTACACGAGCAACATGAAGCATTTCATCTCCAGAGACTTTAATGTACTTTAAAGAAAGTATAAAGCCTTTAAAATGTTTCGAAACTACTCACAAATACTTGTGAAGGAAATTCTCAACTCATCGCTTTTGTTAGATCTCTCTGATAATAATAATATCAAGTAAACAGAAAAGTTTATAAAAATATTCATTTTGTGTTCGAAGGTTTTCTTCTCAATTTCTTTTGAAGGATTTTATGCTTTGACGTAATTTCCATAAAATCCTATTCATAAAATAGTTTTTCTACACATACCAAGTAATGTTGCATATTTTTAACTAAGTTATTCCGAGCTCTATTTGCCCTGTTGTGGATGCACAAAAAAGGTATTTGCGGTAAACATCCCGACTATTTGACCTACATATCTGTGCTTTGAGCAAATTTGCACTAGTCTAGAATACTATGTTAAAAATATCGAAGGTTAAGATTTATAATTAAGTATGATGATATGGTTTATGTGATTCAAATAAAGTGTTTTTGACGTGATAACGTCTTATAAATCGATGAACGGCTGCACTCAAGAAAAAGCATGACTCACTGTCACGTTCCGCCTGAGCCGAGCGTGCAAGCGAGAGCGCGGAACAAGCGATAGAGAGGCACGATCGGCCTAAGCGTTTTGAATAGAATCTCACGTAATTTGTCCTGTTGGTTTATAGTGGAATATTATTTCCAATTAGAATAACTGTTATAAACTTCGTCTATGCTTCTATTTGTATGCACATGTGGCGACAAAATTAATAATATCTATCATCAATTTAGTCTTCTTCGATATAGTGGAATATTATTAGTCACAAAGTAGGTTTTATCTAATTAGAAAATAAGAAAAATGTCTATGACGTATTTTCTTGGTATTTTCTTTGTAGGAGAAATCGTTTGTAACATATTACGGCGTAAAATTACATTAGTTAGTCAAAGCTCATGTGATAGGCTATTTTGATAGATTGGTTTTAGTCAATTGCGAAACTAGAAAAGAAAATGCTCTACCACCGATTTAAAAAAAAAGAAGTGAAGTGAATAGTTAATGTGGTTTCCATTGTTTATTACAACAACAATTGCAGCAAAAAAGGTAATTAATTCTTGCATTTTAAGAATTTGATTAGCGATGTGCAAATAAATGTTAATTTATCGAAAAAATTGTAATTTTCAATTAACTCCTTCTTTGTATTATACAAAATAATGATTATTCAGTGATAATAATTCAATTCAATTCATAAAAGTACCTATGCAGTTTTTCATCAATGTTTTCTTATGACGTTATCACGTAAAATTATCGTCCGTAAACCAACTTTACAGACAACCAATTTTTTATCTTTTTATTGATTAAAAGTTACCTTTGTAGTAGTTGGTTGACTTACACTGTTTTTAAATAATGATTTTCTCGGACATTGCTGGATTAAACGCTGGCTGTCTACAAAATTAGGCTCCATGCCCCGATTTTTTATCTTCCTATCAGTAACATTAATTGTATATCTGTTTTAAAATTTCAACAGATAACACAAAATGATTTTTCTTTATTTTGCTCATGATAAGAGCATCACCTGTTGATGTCGTTTTTCGTGGGCGTCCGTGTGCGACTTTATGGAAAATTCTCACAGTACCAGTCATTTTAAATTATTTTAAAAGCCTTGATATAATAAATTTATTTATATTTTCAGATGAGTCCTTTTGGCTTAATACTCTTGTGAAAGTCGTGAATAATGCTATTATTTGTAAACTCGTTAAGAATGTGTGTTATCTTTTATTATTTTGATATATTGAAGTGTCCGTAATTTTTTGCAATTAAAAGAAAGATAAAAAATAACTTTTTATGAAAACAGATTTGTTCGAATATCAAAACATTTACTTATATTTATTTTTGAAAGAAAATCTTTTTTAGTGTTAGGTTGCTTTAGGTTTATCCAACACTGTGTATCAATTACTCACAATTTTTCTCAGTAAAATCATACAATTTTTCTCAAGTAAAATAATACATCGACACGCTCAAAATGTACAAGTTATTTTTACTAAATTTATTAGTATCTATTTATTATTATTAATATATTTTGGAATAGCAACAAAAAATTCTTTCCGAATTCGCTAAAGTTTGATACCTATCTAAAGTTGAATTAGGATTGAACAACGGTGCACACAACAACAAGCTGCAACTCATAAAACTATAAATTATATTTTTTAGAAATAATAAATATACCTAATTACTATATCTCCTTAACGACATGAAGTTATGAAAAGTATTACTTTTAAATTTTAAAAGATTAACCAGAAAACCATTTTTTTTGGCGTCATTATAAAATTTATATTTTATATATGTATGTAGGCAGCTTTCAACAATTCCGACAAAACACTAAATCATCTTATTTTACACATTTCAGGAATTTCTACTCGGAACTCAGGTATGTTATTTTCATAATTTCATTCATGTCAGTAGGTACTCTATGTGGTGACTGGGTATAAATTTTGTCCTTCTGTCTTGAAAATGCAATACCACGTATTACATTTCATTTGCAATTCAGGTAACGTAACCAAGAATTCATCTATTTTTTTTTGTAAATTTATCCAACCAGTAACATTCCGAATATATTTTTTTTTACATGTCACGAATATGACACTGAAATTGGAAAATTCAGAAAAACACGACAGCATTCAAACGGTAAAAAGTCGCAATATTTCAAGAATCACGAAGAAGTTTTGAAATCTCTAAAATTCCTTCAGTTACTAAAAATTAATATTTCATCCTGGTAAGGCACTCCGGAAGTACGCATTACATCTTGAACACAGCGTCATACATCAAAATCATGCTCTAGCTCCCCCATTTATTTGAACTTCCTCAGAAAAAAAAATAAAGGAAATTCATAATTTGAAATGCCAAAGCTTAATTCACACCCTGTATGCTGATCACGAACAGCTGCCTGCCCCGTCATATTTCTCTGTTTTATAGGCCTGAATAAGGGTAATTGGGGTGAAAGCTACGAATTTAACATTTGAAGTGGGTATACTCGAATGGGTTATGGATGGATGTACGTCTGTGATTTCTTTCCTTTGAGATTTACCCCCTTCCCATTTAAATATGGCATATTCCCAGTATTTGAGTTTATTTCAAAATGAAAGTGGAATTTGAAACAGCGGCATGTTGTTTCAAGAACCCTTTTGGCTCAACTTAACATTTCTGCCCTCTTGAGACCGCGGTGGGTACGATGTAGAGCTTTGATATTAGCCTTGAATTAGTTAAATCTAACCTTTTCTATGGAAATGTATATTTATACGAAACTTTATATAGAAGAGAGAAAACGCAGAAATTTATGCTCTCCAGTACAATTCCGCTGAATCTGTGTTTTACTTCGACTTGTAAAAGGGACAATTTCCCTTTTGCTTTAAAATTATATGAGCACAATGCCCTTATTAGTGTAGAAGTAGGTACTACATATAACTTTTATTTTTGTTTTTATCTTTACTTCGCAAATAGTAAGAAACATGTGTTTACAGAACAATTGTAATTGTAATACTATTTAACTACACTGGTTTACAACAATTTTCCCCCAAGAAAGTAATATACATATAACTTCTATAGTATTTTTCCCGTAGATTACGAATTCACAAACAAAAATGTCCCATCTCGTCAAGTGTTTCCAGAAAAATAGATTTGAAGAGAAAAAAAAATAGTATTTTGGACACCTTTAAAAATTCGTTACAAAATAATAGACTCTAATAGGAGATTCTAACGTGGCTCAATACGATTTTGAATCGTTAGCTATTAAATTAAAATACAAGAGGCTTTAACACTTGCCGAAATATTCTATTAATTTCAGCGATATTTAATCGATAGTGGATGAAAACCGCATTTAGAGCACTCTCATGAAAAAGTGGTTCCCAATATGCTCTGTAATAAGAGCTATGGAATGGTGGTATTTTATATTTGAACCGTTTACTTGCCAAATCGAATTCCAGAAACAAAAATTGGAGAACAAAGTAAATTTTACACATTTGATTTAAAATCTCGTTTTAAATTAAAATTAAACTAAAATTTATTAAAGGTATACTTCTTTTACGTAAAATTATTAACATAATTCATTTCCAAAATTAAGCATTAACCTAGTATCAGGGGTTTTATTATTAAGATTCAGAAATTTTTAAAGGTATATACACTACAGACAAAAAAAATGCAGTCTAGTTTTATATTTCATATTTTTAAAGTTCAACTCACACTAATTGAATTCTTGCAGAACTTACACATGTCCGCTTAATAGGAAATTTAAAAGAGGGACCTTGGAACAGCTCATATCACTATTGACAATTAAAGTTCAAAGAATTTCGATAGTTGTGTTAATTTAAATTATATACATACCTCAAAGTGTGATAAAAATTCATAACATTAAAAAATATCAATGTCAATAGCGTATGTCTATACCAGTTTGTCAATAAAATTCTGAGCTGAAATCGAAGACAGGGGCACCAACACCCTGCAATTTAAATTTATGAGTTACTAAATTTCGTTGATTTACTACTACTACTCCTACACGCTTCGGAATCTTTAAAATGCAGTCTTCCTAAGCGGAATAGATTGAGTTTGAGGTTTCTTCCTGTAAAACCATTCAATTGGGCTCAAAAGTGACAAATATGTACCTAAAAATAATTTTTCGGTCACTCGTACTACACTAAAATGTGATTGTCCTCTTAAAATGAATTGGTCTACTGAGTAAATGCATTCACATCTTTGAGTAGTGTCGTCATCGCATTAAGACGAATTAAGAAGATCAACCTAATGAATCTTCTTGGCCGAGCCAAGAACTTGAGCCCAGAAGACTCAAATTTGAAAGAATTTCTCTTTTGCTTTTTCAGCCATTTACCTTAAAATTTGCTTATGTGATTGCTTTTTATTATAACAAGCAGTAAGCAAAGTGAAATATTTTAAATTTTAAAAAAAATTCTTATTGCATTGAATGATATTAAAAATTTTGGTTCGATCATAATATAATACCATTTGCAAATATTATTTAATTTCTCTTTATTGCTACACGTGCCTTGTTAAAAATGGTGAAATTTAAACAGATTTTCTCTACAGTTTTAATTCACTTTCCTTCTTAGATGAAAACCATATCAGGAAATTTCTATAGTTTTATTCAATTTTAATTGAATTTAATCTCAGTCATAATTTTAGATATGTATTAAGATTATACGAGGTCTGTTCAAAAGAAAAGGTGAATTTTGAATTTTCGCGGGCTGTGTAAGTTCGATTATCGAAATTTTTTTTTTGTTATGTTGGTACATGTTGGTATGTTTATCATATGTTGGCATTATCAGCCAATTTGGATTTTTAGTTTCTTGTTGACAACTGAAAAGGTTAGTCACGTTTTTGCGTGTTCTTCGATTTTTGACTTTTGAAAAAAATTGATGAAAGAATATGTATCAAATTTTGCGTTTCGACGTCATAACCATATACCCACGTTTCGTCACCAGTTATGACCCTTTTGAGCAAACCTGGATCGTCGTTGACGTAATTCAACAACTCCTGAGCGATACTAATGCGACGTTGCTTTTGCTCAAAATTTAGCAATTTCGGAACAAACTCCGCTGCCACACGTGTAATGCCCAAAACATTCGAGAAAATTGCATGGCATGAGCCGATTGATATGCCAACATCCTCTGCAACTTCCCTAATAGTGATTCGACGATTTTCCAAAACAATTTTTTTCACTGTTTCGATGTTTTCTTCGCTTGTTGACGTTGTTGCAACTCCAGGACGCTCATCGTCATCAACATCTTCTCGAAGAACACACAAAAACGTCACTAACCTTTTCAGTTGTCAACAACAAACTACTAATCCAAATTGGCTGATAATGCCAACATATGATAAACATATGTGTACCAACATAACAAAAAAAAATTGCGATAATCGAATGTACACAGCCCGCGAAAATTCAAAATTCACCTTTTCTTTTGAACAGACCTCGTATATACACTAATTACATAATATTGACATATCACAATTAAACATACATACATAGTACAGTGTGCGCAATTTTTATAAGCGCAGCCAGTTTTTTCCTCATTTAAGAAAACTACTTTTTGTTTTTCAAAAGTAATTATATTGCATAAATTCCCTATTGGTACATATTAATTAAAGGATATAAAACATTCATTAACGTAAGTCATTTCGTTATAATAAAGATAAATATAATAAATCTCTTTTTTTACTGCGCAATTTCTGTAAACTCACATTATATTACTTAATTTTATTTTCTTCATTTTGAAGGTTTGCCTAAAAGTAAAATTATATTTATTTTCCTAGTAATTTATTTTACCTCCTTTGTTACTTATAACCTGAAAAATCCTGGCAGACATCGAATTTATTATTTTTTTTAACAAATGTTCATCATTACAATTTCTCGGCTTTTAGTTGAGATACTGAAGAGAACTGACGACCGTTTACCATGATTCGCCAAATGTTCTCCATCAGATTTAAATCTGGACTACGCGATGGCCACTGCATTTAAGCAATATCTTTTTCATGTAACCAACGTTTACTTTTGGCAAAAGAATGCACGGCGGCATTATCCTGTTGAAAAAGCAAACCTTTTTCCATATTTTCTTCTAAATATGGAATAAGAGTTTCCGCCAGAAGGTTAGTGTACATAAATATATCGCAAAGTTCATTCGGGTGGAAACATTGCATAAAGGTAACTTTCCATGATAACAAAAGGCACCTCACAACATTAGACTTTCACCATAAAAGTTTCTACTCAGACAAGCGAATCTCAATTACATGTTTTGTGGTCAGAAAAAATAAGTTTTGCCACTTTTCATCACAGTTCATATATGACTTCTAGCAAAATCTAGGCGCGCATTTTAATGTTGATGTTGAAATTGAAGAGATTTCGTCGGTTTTTTATGTTAAATGTAAGGAGTATCCTTCAAAATTTATTGGAGTCTTCTTTTTTATTTGGGAGTTAGAACTTCGCTACAATTCGAACTGTATTTAACATATTTTTCGTAACTTCTTCCCTTATCTTCCCAATAATTCGTTTGGAAATTTTGGTATTGCCTTTTGAATGTTCCCTTCCATAATTATATCGCCTTTATAAGAAGGTTTCAAACTACACTAGTCTGAACGTGCAATTCTCCTTTCAATTTTTCTAAATAAATATAAATCTCACATGAGCTGTTTTCTAAAAAATTGCAAAAGCACTCTGGGTTTAACTAATAACACTATAAAAAGGAACTGCGTTTATAGAAAATCCGCATTCTAAGATCACTTATGAATGACTGATCTATTCCATTCACACAGTTACTGATATTTTTGATTTGTTCAATTGCTCTTATAAATAGTTATAGCAGTTGCAGTTGTGACTCTAAGGAATCTGTGTTATCATATTAAATCACAGGTGCGCTTACATATATGTAGAAATTGTCACTGTCACTGTAGACACTATAATACCCCTTTGTTCAGTATATGCTTTAGAAAAGAACATTTTAATATATGATCCAATGCAAGAGATTCCGCAGTATACAATATAACATGGGCAAAATTATTAAAAATAACTGAGAAATCTCAAATACCTTTAATCCTACCTCCATGCCAGCTGGGGTTCCTCATATTTCTTCAGAAAGTGAAGCTTAGAATAAAGAAGTAAACGAGCTGAAGAAGCAACGTCTTTGACACATCGATGCTATCGGGGAGTAGAAAAAGAGATCTCCTAGAAGAGTGAAAAAGGAACCTCGAAAGGAAATCGTTCGGTAGTGTAGAGGAAAACGACCTTTCAAGGGTAGAAAAAGAAGGAAAACTACTCGATGGCTGAAAACAACGCAAGAATAAAGTGAATGACAGGACCGAAAGGAATGCAATAACCGGCACGTATAAGAAGAAAATTTCCGACCCAGAGAAGGAACACGTCCCTCAATGGCAGCGCCCTTGCCCTGTTTTCATTTAGAGCCGACTCGAGTACACTTCGGGGCTGTTAGTTTATCCCTTCTTTCCTCCATAATTTACCTAGTGAAAGGTCCAAAGATGTATTACAGCGTGTAAGTGGATTTTGAAGCGTATAATTCTAGGGCTAGCCGAGCCGAGCTATCTTCCCCGCATACACTAGCAACTAGCAACCCTCGGAAGAGCCACACATGCACGTGAACCACCCACTCGCAAGGGCAGACTGATGGCTGACAAAATCCTGCCGCCCACTTTGTTATTACGTGGCGGACGGATCCCTTGGGCGCTGGAAAAATCGATACCACCCCCGCGCGCGGTTGTGGCCGATTGCGAAATAATGCACCGCCCCGGTGCCGGTTGAAGATGCTGCGGAAAACGCGGAGCCGCTACTTCAAGGTTAATTAGCTGTTGTTTATCAACGCTGTCGAAATGTGGGCCGCGACGTGTTTAACTACCCTGAAAATATGCCCGCGGGCGGCTGACAAAACCATTTGATAAATGCGGCTCTTCGAGGTGAGTTTTAAGAAAATCAAGTCATCAATAAAGCCACCAGCAGGTTTTAAAGCCCACTTCGAAATATGCGGGCGGATTTAAGGTTTATCACATAAATCGCAATATTTACGAGCAGAGAAAATTTTACTACTAATGGGCCTCGCTTGATGTATTCGCAATACTTAAAAATTCATTCAAGCACTTTAGGAAATTTAACGAAGCATCGCTAACAGTTGGGTTTGACCCTCATGGGTTTTTATGATCTAATATATTAGTTTTTATTTGACTAAGCATACGGCAGACATAAAGCCAATAATTAATTGCTGCACAGGTGAAATAGTTATAAATTTAACTAATAGTCCTGCTCTAAAACGTAAAACTTTTCTTTCAGATACACTCCATTGGTCTCATTAAATGAAACCAAAATTAATTAAGGAGGTATTCTAATCTAGAGTAGACGACCAAATTTCATGCATTTAGGGCTGAATAAGAAAAAAAAAAAAAAAAACAAATAATATTTGTAGTATCGGTTTTGTTACTATTTTTTTATTGATATTTAAAGAAGTTATAAAAAAATGAGGATTCACTGAGTTATTCGGTTGTATATAAATATGTATGTAAGTATAATACATACATACATATACATATAAGGCCATAGAAAAAACAGTTGTGCCGTGATTGACATAACTCAGCGTACAAAAAAAAAAGATTTATACTTAGGAAGGATGTCATTATAGCCGGTCCAAAGGGAAATAATATAAAATTCACAAAATGGCGGCTGTTTGAAAAAATAATTAATTGTTTATACTTTTTTTTCAATTTTTTTTAAAAATAGTTAGAATAATAATTTACCAATTTCTGTGATTCAGGCGATAAAGGAGCATATACTGAAGGTTCACACCAAATTTAAAGTCAATTAGTCAAATAAAACTCGAGATATCATGTCCAACCCCCTTGAAAAAACTGATTTCGAGATTAACGCGTTTAAAGTTTTAAGTTTAATTTCAAACAGCCCCGACTTTCTAGGTGAAATAATGACATTTTATACTTATATTATAACATATTCAATTCCTATCCTAATTCATAAAATTTTTAAATTTGCTTTACAGGACACATTTTTAAGAGTCTATACTTTAAGAGAATCGAAAAAAAAATCATTTTTTTTTAAATTTATAGACTAGAATAACCCCTTAATATCATTAAACGGTTTTATTACACTAAAAGTTACGTACATAATATCTATTAAGAATTGTGTTCAAAATAAAAAATAACTTTATTTAGAACAAATGAAAGATAAGAAAAATTCAATTTAGGTACAATTAACACAATAAAAAATAAAAATGAATAATTGGTATGAAATATCCGATTTAGTAGGACGTTGAAGACACTGAAGAATTGAGTTTATTAAGTCTAGTATGATATTTTGTTCAAAATTTCCTCATTCATAACTATTCACATTGAAAAACTCACTTCGACAGTATTCTCCATGGGGTTTGAAATCGAGGCTGAAAGCAAATCCAAACCAAGCACATTACGGCTCCTCAAGAACTCTTTGGTAGCATTCGATCAATGAACGACAGCACTATCATGCTGAAAAATCCAAATACCTTCTGCCATATTGTCATTTCTGTAGAAATAAAACATATTGGGAGTCCTTCAAATGGCATATCATTCTGTCTCATTTTTTTCCGTTTATCCTGGTACATCTATGATCCGTCGGAATCATTCATATTAAGTTTTTTGTCATCCGAAAATATAATCGTTAACTACTCTTCGTCCCACAATTGATGCTTTACAGCAAATGCTAATCCAGCCTGCTTATATTTTTGCGTTAACGTAGGGTTAGGAATTCATTGAACATATTGAAGGCTACTGTCATCTTTTAAAGTCCATTGTACTCCTCTTACAGTAACTCTTAGATTAAGCTCGCGTACTTTATCCGCTGGACTTGTTGACTTATTGTACGCCAATCATTTTATATCCCTAATGTGTTTTGGACTTGCATACCTACATATCTTTGGTTTCCTGTCGCTACTATTGTCCTAATTTTCTCAAAAATTTCATTTTATTTCTATTCATTCGAGTATAGCAATTTCTCTTATAATCAATCCATTTTCTCGATATGGTAGTATATCTTCATTTTCTTCTTTTGTTGGTTGCTTATCTCAACGTACATATTTTGAATGTGTTCCTATTTAATTGAGTTTAACTTGATTTAAATAAAATTATTTTTTATTGTTTTATAGTTTTTAATATTCAAACACAAAATACAAAACGTACTTCAATACATGAAATACATATTTCTGAATTAATGAGTAACGACCACACGCGTTATCAATACTTCACACTATATTTAATAATATCTAGCTTCAAAGCGTTTATAGGTCTGGCTACGTTCGTTTATTGCATTACTGTGCATATAAACCCTATTTCTCATATGCACTCCAAAAATTTGCATTTTTATCTTATCATTATTCGTGAAGTATGAATGTTTATTTACGATTATGACGGGAACCATAAACTAAACAAACATTAAATATATGAGCTTTGCCATTGCCGTACCGATTTATTCTGTTACAGTATGATTAGAACTGGAATATATTCCGGCTTGTATTTTCGCGAAAATTTTTATTGATGTAAAACTCCAAATCTTGAATTGAACATTTGTTCACAATAATTTTTGATTTAAAGCTTCAAAGATTTACACAACATAAGATTCTTGAACTACATTTCATCCCATTATTTATTATTCATTTGTATGCCCGACACTACAACAGAGAGCAAAATAAGACCTAATAGCAAATTAACCTCTGTCCCTATACTTATAAGTTATTTCAACGAATGCGAATTTTTTAAGAGCAACATTTTATCATTTAAGGCATGATTCAATTTAAATTGAATATTAGAAGATTGCATTGCAAATTATGAACATTTAAGAAATTTAAGTGATATGGTATGGTGGTAGTGGCAAGTATTTATACGTTTCTTTATGTGACAAAATCAAAGTCAAGTACATATTAGGTGGCTTTGTGCTTTGTGACAAAAGCAAATATTTACATTAGAAACATCGCTTATTTGTTACAAAACTATCGAAAAATACCAAACATTGTCTATAAACGTATATACCTAATACATATTCATACGATAGATTATACTTTGAAAGTTTTCACCTCTGGTATTTGAAAGAACACACGACGGCTAACTTGTTTGGGTTCTTTAATTAAATTGACCACTTCTTTCCCAGAATATTAGATATCATCTGGGGCCGATTTTCCGCTTTAAGACTTTGCTGACCCAGAATCACTTCACAAAACCTACGACTTTTCCTTTTCTTTCTCATACCTCACACAAGACTTGACAAAATAATACAAACTCCTGTCAAACTAAAGCTGACATATCGATCTTCAATAATATTTACCTGTTTTAGCTCTTGAGCTGTTCTAACCTTCATCAATCTTTATAGATAAAAGCTTCAAGCAAACGAAAAGAATGCGCACTCGGTAATCAACAAAATCGCTGACAGTAATATCTAAACACTTTATGATAAAATAATATACCCAACAGTCACCAAACCACCATCGTTTACCATACACCGGATGTTCTGATAATTATTAATTTCGTAAGATGCAGAAAGTAGAAGAAAACGTTAATGAAAGTGTGATCATTATTCTAAAATCTACGTCATAATAATACTAACGTTTTAAAATATTTACACTTCCTACTATGAAAGGAAAAATTCAATAAAATTGGTACGTAACCTAAATTACTCACATTTTATAAAAGCCTTCCTGAAATTGGGATATATTCAAATATTTACCTTTGAAAGGTATCACATAAATCCCACAAATGCCATTGTGAAATTTACAATATTGTTGCCGCACGCTCATGTTTGCAGGAAACTATAACAGCCGGCGTTTGTTCTGTTCCTTGTTATCTATCTATCGATTTCTGTAGGCCCCTTTTCTTGTCAAATGTGGATTATTAATGGTCCATGCATTAGCCATCTTGCAAATTTTACAACTTAATTTAAGTACTTCAGATAAACTCTGAAAGGTGAGTTGTCCCTCTCTGAGTATTCATTTTGCTCCTTGTGTGATTCGAAAGCATCCCTTGCAACAATGGAAACATTTCGCAATTTGAAGTATTATAGGTACACATAAAAGTTTATGTTTACGGCAATAGCGAAGTTACTGAGAAAGCAGAGTGTTTAAATTAAGTAAGCTACTAGTGAGCACCAATTTTGGATATTCTTTCAATTTGAATTGCTAATAAAAACTCGAATAGGTTGTACTATGAACCTCATAAAGTTTGCATTATATTGTAAAACGTTTTCCGACGTCAGTAAGATACAAAACAAGCAACTACAAGGAAAATGGTTATATTCAATAAAATACGCATTACGGCTCATCAGATTGGAATTTACGTAAAATATGGCAATCCAGAAAAAAATGAATTACGCAACAGAAATTTCATCATTGATTGACAGCTTCCCCAGATAACTGATCGCAAATTTCAATTAAACGCTAATAAAAAGAAATGCTTGGAAAAAATCCGAAACTCAAATTCTGGAGGAACGTGCTTTGCAAAAAGTAAAGGTGTTTCTTAAATTCTCACCAATCCCAAAATAGATGATTTTTTTTGGGTGAACCTTAAGTACTGGAAAGCTCCAAGGACTGACTCCCTCCTGAAAACTTAAAAGGTCATCGATAAATTCCCTTTTAAAAATTTTCCCGATGTGAACTCAAGCGTATTAGTTCCTTCCTTCGGGATAGCTTGAAAATTTTCGTACCTCTATTTACTTTTATCAATGACAGGGAGGAAATTTATTTAGCTTTGTAAACAAATTCTAATCAATTAATAGAGATCTCCGTACATAACTTGATTTGAAGCAGAGGAATGCTTCCCGTGAAGGCTTGATAAAAATCAGTCGAGAGGAAAAATGATATTTAGAAAATTAAATGAGAAGCTGCCCTCAGGGAGCATCAGCATTAAAAAAAGAAAAAAAGCACATTTATTATTTTTCATAAATGGGAGAAAATTTTAAGAGCGTAGGTATTTTGAGCATTTAAGAAAATTATGTTCTCAACAACATAGGAATTTCGACTAAAACGAGATTAAATTCAGAAACAAAAATATATAGAAAAGAGTTATAGATGCATAATAACTACATATCAAAATTAAAATGACTTTTTGAAAACAAAATGTTTAAGTAATTGAAATCGAGTCACATCAA
The DNA here is from genome assembly GCA_963920795.1 of Eutolmus rufibarbis. Classification (NCBI taxonomy): domain Eukaryota; kingdom Metazoa; phylum Arthropoda; class Insecta; order Diptera; family Asilidae; genus Eutolmus; species Eutolmus rufibarbis. The sequence goes on from OY987205.1 coordinate 36,500,834, forward strand.
CCAAAAATAAGTGAATGATTTGATAATTCCAATTTTTCTCTGAATTTCGTTTTTGAACTAGACTTTACTTTAGACTCAATGTGAATTGGACTACACTCTCTCCAATCTTACTGAACTTTTCATATTACATAAATATTCAACCACAAATAATAATTTACTTTAATGAAAAATCGCAATTCTATTTAATATGAAAATATATAATAGTAAAACGGCAATTGCGTAACTTCTAATGGATATTTAAAATGTATGTTTGTCCTTTGAAATTACCACAAGCTTAAATTTACTCTCGCTTCATCCAAATGAATAATCAATGAATGCATGCATATTAATAAAAATGTAATTTCCTTTGGTAAGTAATTCTATTGAAGCCCTACGAAGACCCAATTGACCTAGATTAGTAAAACTTTACATACTCATATGCGTTGAGATAAAACCTAACGAGGCAGATTTTCGATTTTCTTCCTTGGTCCGGAAATAAGGGTGATTTTCGAAAAGCCCATAAGAATGAATAATCACCGCATATCCCCAAATACTGAATCTGGCAACTTTAAATTTTCCATGAAGGTTCATTTTACTTCAATTTTAGAGGACGTAGAGAGTTCTTTATTATGTACTGCGCAAAGTGCTCCTTTTGCTTTGATCCATGAATAGGGTGACAACGTCCTTCAAAGAGGAATGTGTGTAATATTATTGAAATACATATACATTACTTTTTATGACCTTCTAACACTTTTTAAATTTCATGTTTTCTTAAAGTAGAAGTTGATCTAAATACTAGTTGATAGTAAGAAATTCATCTAAATAATAGTTATAAATGCAGTTGAATTAAGATTAAATTTTATACAATAGTTATATGTTTTTCGTACTCATATTTCCGTGTGTTATTTGCAGGATATAAAAACACATTTTTATATTAAGTTAAATCTAATTGCTTTTTTATACAGAAACCATTTAGTAAGTTTCCAACGAGCCTTACAAATTGAAATTAAAATGCCTAATTTGTGTTATTAAATTAATAATTATATAAAAAATGTGTTCATGTAGACTTGCCCAATGATACAACGCGCTAAAAATTTTCAGAATTACCTAAATTGGTGTTCTATCAAAAATATAATACCTTTCCTAAACTTTTTGTTTTGTTTGGTGTTATGGGTCGTCCTTCTGAACAAGCAATTCGAAATCTCATGAAAAAGTTTGATAAAATTGGGTCTGTGCAAAGTATCTACACAGTGAAAAATGTTTACAATATAAAATGTTGGCAACTAATTACCATCACTCAACATGTAAAATTACACTCCAAAAGTGTAGTTAATTTTTCTTTGTAAAAAAAAAATTGTCACGTATGTAGAATTACATTCCAAAACAAAGTTCAACTCATTCTTCTCTCATTCGAAATATGTAACTTTCCATATGCGTGTTTAAGGGGGTATTCTGGTCTAGAAATAAAAAAAAATCTTTTTTTTTTTTTTTTATATTTTCAAAGTTTAACTATTTAAGAAGATGTCTACAAGAGGATTTTTCAAAATTCAAATTATTTTCGGAGATATAGGTATTTTGCTGACCCGGCATTTCATGATTTAGACTGCGAAAAACTTTACGCGAAACTTTAAACGCGTTTTTCTCGAAACTATCTTTTTCAATACTATACCCACGATTTCTCAGGTTCTACTGGACCGATTTACCTGAAATTTTTAGAGAGTCTTCTTTATAGACTTGTCTATGGCCCGAACTAACCTCATCCCCAAATTTCAATTTTTACTATTTTTAAAAAAATTCGAAACAGTCAAAAACAGGGGTAAAAAAATTTTTATTTTTCAGGCAGTCGCCATTTTGTGAAAAAATGTTTGTCCAACTTTTCCCTAGTTCCGGCCATTGCGACATTATTCTAGATTAATAATCTTTTTTTTTTTTTAGTTTCAGATTGCTAGGAGGGTTGAAATTGTGGGTATGGTCACGCGCCAATTTTTGGCGACCCCCCACTTCATCACCTGCTAATTTGTGAAATTTTCAACTTTTTTTTTTTTTTGATTTTTTTCTGCATTCTTCTAATGTTAATAAATGACTAATAAAAAAATGGATAGTAAAAATATTAATAGTTTTTTTTTTATGACACTTCAAAAATTACATGAAATTCATGCCTCTAGACCAGAATACCCCCTTAAGAGGCACAACCAGTGTCACATTTTTCAAAAATCGATTTTTTTTTTTTTTGGCATATTTCGATAGTCTATACCTTTGAAAATAACCTACTAAAATTTTGAATGAATATTTCAAATAGTTTTTGAGTTACAGCCTTCTAAAGTGTAGCCGAGCCGCTCAGGTATTAGAAAGCTTCCTTAAGTTTTATTTTTAAACGCGTTTTTCTCGAAACTAAATTTTTCAAATTGGCTGCAGTTCTCACTCGAAGACAAATCATCCGATCGCTATGATTCTTTTTCTGCTTATTTAGTACATATTTTTCCGTACCATGACCCTCCAGTTTTACGATTGTATGAAAAATTTAATTTTGGCGAGCCGAAAATCATTAAATTTTAGAGCAAAATTGCACACTTTTTCTTTCAAAGTCTGCCATTTTGTTAAATTTTAATTTTTTTTAACGATCGAGGGTCATGGTATGGGAAATACCTTTTGATTTATTATGTGGGATCCAAAAAAGCGTATTATTACCATATACATATTATGTATCGAACTTATTCGAAAGTTAATACTAAAAGTTTTATATATGATATATACAACACAGAAACATATATTTTCTATCGAAAAGAATCCCTTGAAAACTGCTGGAAATATCCTTTATGGCAATAAAATACGTGCAAACATACATCAACTTCGATTTCAATTTATAAACTGTCATATAAGTTCTATCGGGACTGTCGAACTTCCGACTGAAAAGTACGACTTGCAGGCATAGCATACATAAGTCCGTTTCTTTAAAAAAAAATTTTTAGGTTCTTTGAACTACTCAATTTCTTTTCAATTTCAAGGACTATTACTTTATACTTTGGAGCTCTAAGGTTTGATATAAATAAAATGCAGGCATTTTTAATTTCCTTCGTACAAGTGGTATGGTACACGAAAATGTAAATAAGAACTCAAAAAGGTACAATCATGGGGAATTAAGTCGTACCTTAAAATGCCCTTTTAAGTGATGTCCTTTCTAACCCTAAACTTTTTTAGAACGTTGAGTACGTCACTGAATTCGTAACGCTTTTGTCCACATTCAATTTAGACTGTACGGAGACTTAAGAAAACACCGGTAAGACGCATGCGTCCGTTGAACGTCCCCGTGTAAAGCTTTGGCACACTAAGGGTGGAATTGTGGCAGTAGCCTCACATGCGTTCCATGCACCTTCTTCCCCTTTATGGGAGAAAAGCTCCAAACGTTGGCAAAAGGGCTACCTTCAACAGAACCTTTGTTGATGGAGTTAGTTTGAGACTCGGTTCGGGTGTGCTGTATTTTCCTCAGTCAGTTCACTCGGTCACGGCTGCTCCTGTGAACCTTTCTAAGCCAGTCAGGATTTCGCCAGTGTCGTAGAGTGCGAACGAAGGACGTTCTCCTGTGCGGGTCCGGGGACTGGTATTAAAAAGGATTAACGTACATACGGCTCGGGGATGGCTTTATGTGTTTTGAAGGATTCCACTTAATCCACAGATGGTGCAGTGAGGTGCGAGAAGTGGTTAGACCCTAATGAAAGAAAACTTTAATGAAGTACATTGCCGTACGGGTTGGGATAAATTGAAATTCATTAAAGTTTGTACGGGTGCATTTCTTATTATATTATTTTATCGTATCACTGAACAGCTCGTTAAAATATGTAGACATGATTAAAATGCAGGTATGCAGCAGCGCTCATATTTTTATCAAGGATACCAGCTGCACCGCGACTGGATAAATAGATTGCTTTATTAAATATTCAAAGACATCTGTAGTGTCTTTTATTGTTTGCATACACGGCATCAGCGCATAAACTTTATCGATCACAGTCCTGGCTACTGTATGTATGTGCGTCAGATAGGACGAATATTAACATATGTATATATTTATTTTGCATTCACAGGCCAGTGCAATTTATGAGCCTCTCTGAGTGCCGATAAACTTCTGCATATGCAGTGGCGAACTTATTCCCAGTTTCTGTTTCGCCGCCAAGATTATTATCTTGTGAAATGAAGTCCCAAATGCGGTACACAAAGTCAATAAAATTAGACGACGAGGTGCATACAGTGCCACATCCGCTTGAATAGGGTCTTCCTTAGATTAAGCTCGAAGTCGCGATGTTATTTGAAAAGAGCGCTTAAATGGCTCCTATAGTCATGTGAAACGGGAGTTAATATAAGTTGCTCAGTCATATTGTACCTTATGTTCTGCGTTGAATTTAGCCCATAATTCATAGCCTTGTGATTTATTGCGACGGAGAACACAACCACTTCTGTTTTAAAATTTAACATCACCCCCATGCTCGCTCGCCTTGACCTTATTCGTCGTAAAAGAAGGCTCTTTCCTGGCAACTTTCCCCCATCGGATATTTGTTTCCTTTCAACTTTCAAAAAAACTTCATTTAAATTTCAACCTTAGGAACATCCCGATTGTGGCTTGAAAACAAGTGTTCTTCTTTCTTTCAAATAGCTTTCGGAAATTTTTAAGATTGTAGGTGGGCGACATCAACAGAGAGGTCATTATATTGTATTTATTTATTAAAAGCGCATGCGTTTAACGAATCAACAAAAACATATCAAAGCTGCTTGAATGGGTACAGATTTCGAAACAATCATAACTCATCCCCATAAGGAACTCTTCGGGCATTTGCCTCAAAACAATTCCACTATACTACGACTTCCTGTTATAGGTTTTTGCGTTTGTAGATTTGTACTGCCATATTTAATGGAGGTTTTTGCCGCAAAGCATTGGGAATTCACCCAGATTATAGTGCTCAAGAGAAAAATAACTCATTTACTTGAAAAGTTTTCACCTATCTGGCGATTTTGTTAAAAGTTACAGTACTCAAGAGAATTGAAAATTTTACCGCGGATAACAAACAATTCCAATTAAAGAAGAAAATAAAAGTTTTTTGGTTTCAAAATTTTTCTTTGACTTTTTAGAATTTGATTTCATGTTATTAAAGTCATAGTTTATTTTGATTTATGAATAGTAGAAAAAAAAAATAAAAATAATAACAATAAAATAGTAGCAGCTCTTTAATAAGAATCTGTCCCCATTTTGGAGTGATTTTCAAAGTATACCTTTCTGTTTCTGTTGAAGATTATAGGAAGGAGTATTTTTCGTCTGCAGGAACTAATAGTGTTTATTTTATAAAAAAGAGTTTTTAATAAGATGTAGATACTCAAATACCTTTTAGTACCAGGGACCCTATGGCCCTTTGAGGCCTCTAAATATTTTATATAAATTGTCTTGGAAACTTTGTGAACGAATAAGAAAGCGAGTAGAAAATGTGAATGTTCTTGTTTTAGTTTCGTATTAATAGACTATGTGATCGACGAATTACACATTTTTTATAATATTCACATTTCCAGAGATTATTTAAATGTATATGATGTTCTCTCAGAAATTGAAAATTCAATTTCACCAATGAAAAAAGACTATTTTATAGCATATTTTACCGCACTAAAGCCTATGTTGTTTAAAATTGTGACAAATTATACCTCGTTTACAAACGTTGCGACCACTTCCTTGGTTTAAAAACTACTAACCTCAGCAGAAACAGCTCATGCATATTTAAGAACTGTCCAACTTTTCCAGCTTGTAAAATTGAATCAGCACAGGACGAAAGGCTATAATTTTTCATCCAGAGGCACCCACAACTCCAGAGAAGCTCCGTGGAAACTTATTTTTTTTATCCTTTATATGACAAAATGAGATGTATCCTCTTTGGTTGATGTCATTCAAATTTATGCGCGTACAAGTATAGCGCGAATGTGTTTAATTCAGCGATAGCATGAACATAATGAACTCAGAACAACACGAACAGAACAAAAACGTTGTGCGAATTATTTGTATGCAACACGCCTTGTAATACATATATTTTCTACATACAGTCGAGGGAAAAATATGTAACTGGAAAATTACCAAGAGACGAAAATATACGATATACGAAAAGAAAGCAGTGAATACATTTTTAACTATTTCCGAACAAAAACATTCTTTTTCACTCTCAAAGTTTAAAGGTAAATTAGAACGACTTCCTACATATGGCTCCGCCTCCGGTTAGCGGAGAAAAGTTTTACCAATTTATGCAAATACGATTTGAATTTTAAATAAGTTCGAATTGCAGTTTGCTAGGAAGTGCTTTTTAAATCGTCAACACACATCGAACATATCCGCTCCCTGAAATATCTAAAATGAGTTGTATACCTAATGGTTTATTTCCGGAAAAGTAAGTATTTGAAATTTTCGATATCACTCAACTGTAGTTAAATTCGACATAAAACTTAACTAGTTAAGTATTCTAACCATAACTTATACATATACTTAAACTTAAATAAAATATATTAAAGTTATCGATAAGAAGTTTTAAATGTTCAAGTGAAGAGCCCATGTTTTTATTCGATATCAATATTTTAATTCATAGGCATTAGGCAACTACTGCAAAAGCTAAATAAAACTATTGTATTATGATAAAAAAATAAAATAAAAAGCAAGTTGGTTAAAAAGGAATACAAAATGCAATATTCTTTAGGAATACATTTAAATAAAACAAATTAATACTAGTGAATCAGATTTGTAGCCTATTTAGCAAATCTCTTTAATTACAAGCTTTTAATTACTTTCAACTTTACGTTCGTAATAAAATCCTGCAAATTAATTTTCATATCATATAATAAATGAAAGCCCTGATTCTGCTTTTTTACAAATTTTTATTTCAAACTTACATACATATATAATACATACATATGCCAACTCGACTTTTGAAAAGCTTTCATTGGAAAATTGATTTTCAGCTCCTTAACAAATTTTTGAAATGAGAATTAATAATTTATACTCCATAACTCCTAGAAAAAATAAAGCAAATTATAAAATAACGCAGGAAATATTTTTCTTTTAATATTTTTTTAGATTATTATAATTTTTAACCATTTGTTGTTCTATGTAGAATTTGAAATTTATTTGAAAGTTATTTGAATTTTAGGCACACATCACATATAGTGTTACGAATTTACTATTCGTCCATATAGTAAATGATTAATGAACATTAAGAAAACGTATACATATATGTACATACATACATATATGTGTATCTTGATATGTATTCTCTAATAAAGGTCTTGTTATAAAAAACATTCGAAATTCGAAATTTTGTTTAGGAAAATATGTATAGGAATTAAAAACCAAAACTGTTATAACTCACTTTGATCATTACTGTTTATTTTTTTTTGTAATAATGTCATAAGTACTATTTAAAATATAAATATTTTTGGCTTTTTCGCCACAACCTTTTCTTTAAAGTCAAATTAAATTAAGGGCCGGAAACAAATTAATGAACTACATAATATAATACATTTTTCCACATTCTCCTTTAAGCATTTTGTGCAATTTTATCGTGAAAAGTAAATTAAAAAGTGGGATAAGTTTGTTTTTTTAGCTATTGCAATAAAACTTAAATTTCTCATTTTTATGGAACATTCTTTGTACATTTTTCAAAAATTTAACAAAACATTGGCTTCTGAGATGTTTAGAGAACATTAATTATATCTCCTTGTAAACATTAACGAAAGGTGTTCCAGAAAGCTGATAAAAAACTTAGAGAATGGTTTACCTACATACAAAAGTTCTCCCCATTCATTCGAAACCATCCCGAGGGTGTAGCTTAAACAAGTTTACTAAAATTTTGTTTAGTTCCATTCAACTCTACTAAAAGCATAAATATGTATTGTGGAAAGTCGAAAGCAAAGCGAGTCAAATGTGTGGGTCTAGTGTGCTCACATTTCCTCCGAAAATTTTCCGCTTTTCAGCCTGCAAATGGACACCTATTGTTCACCAGAGAAAAGTGATTTTCAGCCTGACATTTCTAAGAAAAACTTTTTGCATTGAGACTGTGAAGTGAAACAACAAAAACATTCAATTTGCCGGCAAGAGGACTTCCTGACCTACATTTCTAGGATTTGTGTTTGCTATCCGGCAGCACATTTCTAACTAACGCTTTTCGGGCAAACGCAAACAGCAAACAGCGATCGGGCTAGTGACACAAATGGACAAGTCAATGGCAAGATGTTGGTCCCTGAATGCATTTCACTTGTGCTAACTGCTGTCACTGCCGTCTTTAATTTCCCTTCTAATATCAGAAAACATCCTCTTTGCAAACAGCTCCTTCGCCCGGCATCGAGAGGACGGATGAAGCATTTTAAATCCGTGCAGCCTCCACGTGTGAGTGGACTGGACCAACGAGGACACGGCGTTGGCTGGCCACTCGTCTGGCTGCGTGGGAGTGAGCGGAGACGGGCGTTCTAATTCGGCAAACATCGCTATTTACTTGGATGTGGGCGCAATGTCCAGGGACCAGGACCGCCTCTGGTTTGTGTGCGGACATCCAAATTGCTGCTTCCAAATTGATGAAATCGATCTTCGGGCAAAGCCCCGAAAAGTGACTTAATCCTTCCGTTCCATTGACTTTTACGGGCATCTCACCGTAAAATAAACTTTTTCCATAAATTCATCGATGTGGCGAAGGTGATTTATAAACCTCTATATAGTTGCAATTTCAATACCAGCTCTTAATTAAACTTTGATGGATGTTGCCACGAAAAAAATGCTTCACATTTAATACGCAAAGGTACGGTCCTCTCCAAACCTCCCAAAAACCCTTTTAGCACGAAAATAAAACTTATACAGCTTGACCAATTTCTCTTCGAGCAGCTACCTTTCAAAACTTTTTAAAAAAATAAACCTCCCCAAAAAGCCGTTTATACTCAAAAACTCTTCGAAAATTTGCTACATGCACCTAGCTACATCAAGCGTCCTGACTACTTTGAAAAAGAAAATGTAAAAATAAGAAAACGCTACACAGAATCCACTGTGCTAATTAAACGAAAAGTTATTTTCATAGTTCGCAAAAAAATGTGAAGAAAAAACTTTTCCTAAATTCGATGTTCTCTCTCAAAATTATACCAAGATGAAAGTTTTAAAATTAACACAGCTTAACGACGTTCTCAAATTAATTCATTTTGGAAGCGTCTATAGAATCAAATCAATAAAATGCACTTTGCAGCCAACTCGGTGAAGTGATTTTAAAAAATTATCAAAATTACAGGTACAGGCAAAAAATTTAGAAGCTTTCATATTTAAAGTAATCATTCACCTTATTAAAAATCACTTAATGTAGGCATGGAAAGTTCAAACGGAAGGAGGAGACAAGAAAATATACATTTTTTTTCCTAAGTCCCAAGATAAATCTTTTCCTTAGCAACGCTTAAATACGATTGTGAATTGAAAAAGAATCAAGTATGCTTTAACTTTTATAAGAATATTTTTGAGTTTGTGATATCTCACAACAAATTGCCTTAAATTCCTTCAGGTCAGTGGGTAAGCTTTGCTTTTACCTAGAGTTTATAAGCACAATATGTTCCTTTTATCTTTTCGATCAAAACGATTTATGCTAAATAGAAGAGATAATTTCGAACGGCTTAAATTTTCAATTGATGCTATTATTTAACGTGCATTTTGTTACTAAATTTATAAAATCGTACCTAAATCTAACCTATTTAAAATTTAAACAAATAGTACTACTTTTATCAAGATTTCCTATAATTTATAATAATCTAAAAATATTGTTGCAATAAAAATTCTCTCAACTTTCAGATACTCCATAAGACTTCACTAACGTATCACTATAAACATTTTGGGCAGTACACCAGGTATGTAAATTCAAATATAACATCTTACACGCAATAAAACAATATTGTACTGCCTTATTCTAAAAAATGTTGTCAATTATATTCTAATATAACTTGGGCATCAAGAAATGGATTAAATTATTTTACTTACTTAGCTATAGATACAAAAATTAGAAAGTGGCCTTGTTCAACAAAACATCAATTTTTTAAACATACTGCTTAGATTTCAACAAACGATTCGAACTAACAAAGTGCATTTTTAAAACATTCGGGAGAGAATTTAAAAAATTTTTATGTTTAATGTCTTCAAAATTACAAGTTAACTAATTAAATCGATTTTACATACGAATCTTAAAGATTCTGTTTAATTTTTAAAAGAGTCTATCAATACTTATACATATTTCAATTTTAAATTTAATAATAATAAATAATTAAAATGAGGTCACATGATCCAATTTAAATTGAATTTGAACAAAGAAAATTGTATCGAACTTAATTGATTTTCTATATGCATTAAGAATAAATTAACTCAAATTAGTTACTTATTATTAATTTCCAAACTAGTTAGAACGTAAAGTTAAACTTTTAAAATTACTTTTATCAATTACAGCGCTAAAAATGTTGGTGCCTCTGTTGTACTGATCTAAAATAAATTCGGTTCGATTGTTAATACAATACGATGTACGCAAATCTAAATAAAGTAAAAATAATTAAAAAATCACGAAATGGAATACGTACTTACTTTTAAAGGATGTTAATTATTTCCGAAAATTTTGCGTTACTTTTATATATTTGAAAAAATTTGTTGTTAATAATATTTTGAAAAATTTATATTCAGATATTATATTCTAAAAGTTTACGTAGTTCTTAATATTAATTATTTCCCAAAATTTTGCGTTACTTTTATATATTAGAAAATATTTGTTGTTAATAATATTTTGAAAAATTTATATCCAGATATTATATTTTAAAAGTTTACGCAGTTTTCAAAAGATTGATAAAATGACTTTTTTGGTATCACTTACTACATATATACATTGATTCCAAACATGTATGTAGTTTTGAGAAAAACCGGTTTAAATTTCGAAAACTGAAAATTTAACGTATTTAATGACTTAAGTATCGAATAAGCAGCAGTTGCACGATCACACAATAACTCTTCAGTTTCCTTCCAGTTTCACTTTGAATTTTTGACTTTTAAGATATATAGTATACATATTATACATTATATCGAATACTAACATTTTATGGGCGAAAAACAAATCGAATTATTTAAAGTTTTAAAGGTATTGCCTCCCTTACCGAATTGGTATCGCCGGTTAGCTGCTAGATTTTACTGTCGAAATAAAAGACATTCGTTTTTTTTAACAATTCAAACAAAAAAGTATAATCAGGACTTATCAATAGTTCGCTTTGGTCAAGTCAAAACTAACTTTTGTAATTACTAATCGTATTAAGCAATTTGCTTCGCTGAGCAAGTTAATTTTCGATTAGCACGCACCACCTGCATAACAAGGGTACTTTGCAGCGAATAGGCGTGATTATTTATAAATGACAAAGGGTAGCAATATCAGACAGCGATGTGCTCATTAAATATCCCGCGATAGGCCTTAATATTTCGTTCGCTTAGTAGTAAACAAATAAACCTCAGCAGAGAAAGCATCGCCGCAGCAGGGTCTGTTTGAACAGGGCTAATTTAATTATTCTAGGGCAATTTTGCCGTCCTTTTGAGGCACATCCCAAAACTAATAACCGCTCCTGAAGCCCATTAGCCCTTAAGTGATGTGGCAAGTTCGGTTCATCCTCCGATTGCGGAAACCTCAAGAGCAGCGAATAAAAATTAACGCCCCCCGTTCGCTCGCTAAGGAGGAATGGAAATATCTAGAGGATTGTTTCTTTGCACAAAGCCGCTCTGTGATAACTTTGGACTTTCTTTCCTCAAAGCTATTGTCGCAAGGACTTGGATAAACATGCCAAAGTCGCTCATAGCTTCATATTCCTGAAGTTATAAAAGAAAGTCTCAGCCATGCAAAGTGGGTGCGAACTCCTTCATAGTGGCAGCGGTGGGTTCGGGGGAGCGCCGTGTGAGACACCAGACAACCTTTCCACGTAGGTATTATATTATGGAATAGCAGCTCATTTCCATAGACTAAGAAAATTTAATTTTGCCCTGAATGAGAGGGTATTTCAGCAGAAAACCATTTAAATTGCGTTATTCATGTGGATGCAAATAGCAAGTACACAAAGGGCCTTTCTCTGCAATAAGCGATGATGAGGCGTGGTATAATAGTGAAGGCCATTTTGAAGCCAGTAATTATTTTTAAATATAAAGGAAAGGCGCTTCTTGCAGCGCCCAGACCTGAATAAATTTTCGCCTCGGCAAATTTTTAATCCTTTCGGAATTGCTTCCGTGTAGTTCTTTTAAGCCCCCACAAGGACGACTTGAATAAGGTGCACGTCTCAGTGAAGTGGCACACGATGGATTGGTAATTTATTTAAGGCCCCATTAATCATTCACGTCCTGATGATGTAAAGTTATATTTGAAACAAGAATAACGCCTTTCTCGTCTCCAATTTTGCTGATATAACATTTCATGAAAAGAAAATTTAATTCTTCGCAAATTGCACTCACCTTATGGAGGACGGTTGTATTTTTCCGGTCGAATTCATGCCCTCGTACACTATCCTTTCAACTAATCAACGAAATGGTCCTGTGAGAGTTTGGCCTGACCAATGATATATGGTCAACTAAATATCGTTTGCTCATATTCCGAATTTGTGTTTACAACATTGCCCGTAAACTCCCAAATTTAGCATAAGCCGTTAAATGGCAGAGTATTGGAAATATCACATTCAATTCATATTTTATCTGGAGCCCAATTGGGATATGGTTTTATTATTCTATGAGTGCGAGGTCATGCAAATAACCATCTCTGATCTCCCGTGAAATTGGACACAGCCACATTTAAATTTTAATTCACGTTATGAAACTACCCCTGAATCTTTTCATGGCATTTAAATTTTATTTTTTGGTGGTATCTTCCTTTTATCATATCATAGTCCAATATGTTTTATCTGTAGGTGGATATAGCGATGTCGATCTGACTTGATGGAAAACAAAAGCACTGTAGATATTATTTTAAAAAAAACTCGTAATTGCATGTTTTTTTCGATATTGTCAAGCATAAAAACCAGCAGTCAAAATTGCGGATAAATTTAAGTCATGCATTTTGCTGCAAATTGGCTGCAAGGTATTTATCGTCAATGTCAGCAAATAGTCAGTGCTTTATTCTTTAATTTTATTCAGAATGTATCTATTGGTTAAAATATTTTTGAAATCACTTAATTGAGAATCGTTTTCGCCCACAACAACAAGAGTGACTCTTGTTTTTATAACGACATAGATTAATGTTACTGAAGGCTTTGCATGCCCACGGTTTGAAATAATGCTTATATTTACATCAATTAATTAAAAAACCTAATTATTCAATGTCTTCCTTAAGTAATTTTCAGTGTTTTATATTAACAAAACGGTCTATGTGCCATCCATTTATGAAATTAGTAAACTAAACTTCGTTCATATTTTGATTTTAAAAATATAAACCATAAATGCAGATGATGTAGATTTATATTTCTAACAAAAGTAACCAAAAAAAAAAGAAAAAATAATGTAAATTTATTGTGAAGTTTTAGGGTTGGAAAGTTCAAAATACTAAAATTCAAATGAGATATTGAGTGAATGCTCATTACAAAGCTTATAGTGTTCACAACTAAATCATGCGAGATTAAATATTATCTCCCCATTAACATAAATTAAATATTATATTTTTTTTTTCAAACCTCAGTACCTTGTTATTTATATCTTGAATATTTTAAATTACTTGTTCAAATTTTATTCTTATTTATTATAGGTTTCGAAAATTCTGATTTCAAACATGAAGTTGAAGTAGATTAAATCAAGAATAAAATAAGTTTTGGTGCTTTGAAGGTTTTGTTTGAATTTAAAGAATTGTAGTGCAATATGTAAGTTAATTGGTTTCTTTTTAACTTGCTTCATTTTTGATAACTATATTAAAAATTTTGGTTAGGCGACTCAAATGATTTTAATACCTATACATCTTCGAACCCTATATACGAAAGCATTAACACGATGTAGACATTCGATTTTACATTTGCTAATTGTGAATCCTCACACGAAGCAACTATAGTGCACGTAACGAGGTTTTAGCAAAATTTCCTGATTTTATAGTTCAATCTACTGGAAATCTATAAAGACAAAAATATGTTTTTCTAGTAATATTTACGGAAAGCCACGACGGTAAACTTCTAGTAATTTGTACGGAAACTCTATACATTATTGACAGGTCTTTTTGTTTTTATAGTAATTTTAACAAGAATTCCGGTTGTAAAATTAAAACCGTCAAAGTTCAAGTCCGACTGACATTGAACGGTGAGCTCCTTCGATTCCTGCAAAGCTACTCTTCGGTTGTACGGTTCCTCCGGCTCAGTTTGTTTAGCGAATTTTTATAGATTCTAACAAACTTTTATTGGATTCTAGAAACGTTTTCTCGCATGGGTACAATTCTAGCAAGTAATTGATACTTCAATAGAAATTATATTAAACTAAGTACTAGAACGTTTAATAAAAAACATTTTTACTGGAATTTCATCCAAATTTTCATCCTTGGCTAGTTTTTCAGTAAAGTTTACATGAAAAACTTGAAAACATTTTACTAGATAGTATGTTACTAGGCAGAGATTCTTGCTGTGTATAACCAGAGATAACATATTACTACGTTATCTCTGGTATAACTCTATGGTTCTTACTTCAATACCAACAGATATGAGGTCTGTTGTTTGTCTGCTCTTTACCAGCCAAGGATAGTCCAACCACAAATCAAGTACCTAAACATAAATGACATGGATTCCGGAACAAGCCAAGATGGTCGCAATTTCGAAATCTCCAAAGTCAAATAAAAGCAGAATTGTCATAATAAACTTAATTAATTACGTTTATATGCAAGGTTGAAAATTCTAGTTGTTTGTAATTTCGACTACCGGATATGAGCGCAAGCCTCCAATATTTGTGAAACGCAAGTATCTTACGCTTAGACCGGTATTTCAATTTTATATTATTTAAAACTGTTTCTTTTAGTGAACTTACATTTAGCACAGGTTTCATTAGTAGCTACCGAAAAGTTTAGTAGCCCAATAATTTAAGAATTTCCCAGAAAACGAATTATATCATTTCAAAGTGAATTTCAGCAATATTCATTTCGTATAGCTTGCATAATACCGACGAAGTATCTTGAGCATTTCAAAGTATACTAATAATAACAAAATTTCACTTTAATTAAACCCTGGCAAATATGAAAAGAAAGTACCTTGTCTTGGGGCAATTATAAATCCAAAGAAGCAGCGATGCACATCATATGAAGACGCGAATTTATTTTTCGATCAATATTGAAAGGAGTTGGAAACTATCCTGAGTAACGTCGACCCGATCCGTAGAGTTGAAATGAAAGTTTCGAGGACGTTCAAACGCTTGCATAAAAATCTCTATGATTGAGAAAAAAATGTTTGCGCTCCTTGATTTGCTTGAGAGAATCCTTGAAGCGGGCACGACTCTCAAATATATTTGTCTTCCATGCCATTAAGTATGTCTTCAATCGGCTGAGGAATACATTTTCCTTGGCGCTCAAATTGATTTTACCATCGTTTCCCCCTTTTCCAGTTGAGGTTATCTATGGAACGACAGTGGCAGCATCCTAGACTGAAATTTTGCTTTATTCCTCCCATCCAAGTGAAATGAAAATAGATGTATCCGTGAAATCGACGAGCCTCCCATGCTGAGGGGAATTAAAGGAACTCTTATCGATTTTACAGGAGGCTCCCGTGGCCGGGAAAGGAGTGTCATAACTTACAAATTACTTTTTGCCCCAGAGAAAATATTTCTTCGAAGGAAAATGTTTCCTTTAGATAAACGACGTAGAAAAGTTGTATAAGAAAAATGATCCTATTTGGTCCTGGAATTTGTAAAAATAGAAGGCTAAAAAAGCAACCGAACTGGCAAAAACAAATACTTATTTAATTTGATATCACGAAAATGGTTCTTATGGCTATTTAATAATGTCGTTCGTGCTACGAATCCATCAATAAGTATCGCTTGGTGGAACTCAAAGGATAAGTAGATGCCTGTATGATATTTATTTGTAAGTATTTTATCAATTCAATCCTTTGCTGAAGATTTATGATTTCTCTCAATAGTTTTACGTATTTTTCATCAATCTAAGGGCAATTTGCAGGAACTAAAGTTACACTCAGAGAAAAAGAAAGTTAACGATGAAGATACCGTTCCAAAGATTCTTCACTTGTTAGAATCTGTTTCCAAATTTAGGAGTTATGGGGTTTCAAATTCAAAATTTATCGAAATATCGTTTTTTGAACCGCAATTGTTCAATCAAAATTGTACTTCTTTATGATAGATATTTTTGAAGTTGCATACCGTCACAAAAGTCTAAAATGAAAATTTTAGGGAATTTGTATTTCTACAAAATGAAGGTAGTCATGTTTTCGTTTAATGTAAAACTATTATATTGTTTTCATAAGCTGTTGAAGATATAAAAGTAAGAAAATCGTTATATGACTTATTTGCTTCAAAATTTACTTTAATTGTCGCGTCGGCTATGTATTATTTAAGGGGACCCTCTCATGCTAAATTGAAAAAAATTACTCTTTTTAAATTTTTTTTTGTGGAAAAACTAGTTTATGTAGATACATAATTCTTTTTGTATATTGTAGGGAATTGTTTAAAATACATAAAAAAAAAATTTTATTGGCCATTTTAGTGCACCACCACCATTGTAGAGGGCGTCTTGCAAACGGCTCATTTTAACTGGTGCGCCACTTTCTGGGCTTCCTGTAACACATAGAGTAAAAATTCAAACGAGGTTCTATTCCTGAGACTCAAAACTAGACAACAGACCTATAAAATTTTTATTTTTTTTTATACTTTCCTTATTTTACAAAGGTTTTTTCAAAAAAGTAAGAAAAAAACTCTTTTTTGGGGTAGTTAACCCGAATTTAGAAAGGGAGGGGGAGGTATTTTATGACTTTTCAGAGGTTTACTGTCTAGTATTTTTTCTATAGAATCTAAAAAATGTTGGTTTGTACAAATCGGTCGAGTAGATTTTGAGAAAAGTGGCGCACCAGTTTGAAAAACATGATTTCGAGATAAACGCGTTTAAAGTTTTTATACTACAAATTCACTATATAAATGCGCTGAGGTGCCCTTACTTATATACCTATAACTTCTTTTCTATTACGAATTTCTTAATAAAATTTTGAGAGAGTATTTCTATGGTGCTAAGGAACAGTTTTATGTAAAAAAAAAAAATAGATTTTTTGAAAATTTTGCATGAGAGGGTCCCCTTAAGTTCAATCTTGAAAGTATCTCAATAAATTATTTATTTTATAATTAAACAGAAGGTTACTCGCTCTCAGTGCTTAAATGAATAAATAAATTAATCTTAATTGCGTAGGTATCCATTCTACTTGGTCCTCCGGACTCTCCAAATGAAATTTTAGAATGAAAGATCCAGCAGAAAAGAAAATGTGAGATTGAAATTCAAATTCCTCTTGAGGAAGGAGTGCTTATCAAATATTAACAAATTTTCCCTGGCTCCGATAACGAAAAAGATAAAAGTCCCTCGAATAATTAAAATTACCTAACCATCAGCGGAGGGTGTCCCGTAGGCGTTGACATTTTCCACTTTCGACACATTAAAATGTTTTTAAAACTCATCGGTCCACCCCCTAATTACACTGGAACAGGCGTCGCCCGAAGAGAATGGCAGTTAAACGACACTTTTATGAGTTTTTGAGGAAATGGCAGGCCATTATTTTAACGCTCGCACAAAATGTAGAAACGGCTTGAGTGAAGACCCCTTGGGTTAAATGACTTCTAGATGGAAGCAAATCATCGGGGAAATCTATTAAAGAGAAGGGTAGACCAAAAGAATTGATAAAAACAACAAGCATAAATAAGTTAGACGTAGCATCTCAGGGAGGGACAATTTTAACCAGTCTCTAGGTTCTAAATATTTGATTTTCCCTTGACTTTTAGCTAGCTGCTGACATGTGTTACGCTTAGTGTCACATTATAACCATTTTTGTTACATTTGATGTATGGGAATTTTCTATCATAACCTGCAATACCTAAAAATATATATTAAGCAGATTAAAATGTTGCAAGTTAATTTAAAAATGTCTAACAACATTTTAACGAAGTATGTATTGCTTAGCTCTTGAAACTGAATGGCCACAAATATAGAAAACACTAATTTTGAAATCTTTTCGTGTATTCAAACAAATCTCAATTTCCTCTTGAGTGATTCTTTATTGTGTTGACACCAATTTGACTAGATTGTGATAGTGCGGTAATTTAGTATTTTTGACAATAAGAAAAATAACAAAACCAACCGGTTTTGAGCACCAAAAATTTGTCTAAATTTCGTCTTCAAAAGCATAATAACCAACCTACCGATTTATTTGTACAATTTGCGGAATTGAGCTAATATTAAGCCTGAATACTGTCAATTGTAAGTCTTATTATTTTAAACTTTGAATAATTTAACATTCTCAAACTTCTCAATAATTTTTTTTAAGAAAACCTTCATATTTAAAAAAAAAACAATCCATAACTTCCTTTTGAAAATAAATCCTTATAATAAAATGTTTCAATGTTTTTACTATGCTGTAGCCCCTTCCACCTTTTCTATTTTAATATAATAGTTTCAATAACATATTTATAAAATTGTATAGATTGGTATTTATAAAACAACATTCTATACCCAATCTGATAAGTTGGTAACTTTATGTAGCAAGAGTTTAGTATCAAGATTCAAGAATGATAATAAGATTTTTTAAGAAATTATGAATTATGTACACTAGCTTTGTTATTTTCATAAGCAACAAACTGGGAAATGCTAGCTCCAATTAAATTTAATAAGAAGGAGGGGCGGGAGGCGTGAACAAATTTAACAGATGGCTTCTAATAGACACTTCCTTGTAACGAAGTAATGTAGGTCTTACGATAAGTAAATGCAGTAAACTCAAAAGCTAATCACATTTATAAAATACGGAAAATAATCTCTAGAATTAAGTATTTAAAATTAAAATATTTAAAGAGTTCAAAAGTTCAGGCCAGACCACAAGCAATAAAAATGGAAAAATTTCTCGTTAAAACATACGAAGTAATTTCCTTAAAAAATCAATTGTTCATTAATTACAACCACGTCATGTTGGGCTCCATCAGTTGAAGAGGGACTTTAAGGTTAATGAATAACTTCAAAGGACCATTTGCGCGGTTCGGAGGAAACATCTCCTCAATTCATTTGTGGTTCGTCTCAAATTCATTGAAGCATAGGAAAGCAGCACTTGCGCGCTCTAATCACAGTAACCCTTTGCTCTAATAAAAGTTACCAAATCGTGCAATTAAGCTCAATTTGCATAAATTCAATAAACATGTGTTGTAAGGGTGTATCCCCGACTCCTGATATTTTCCCTTTATCATTAGGTTGGGGGAAGTAATCATTCTGATTACACCGCAGGATACATCCGTCGGGATTAACCCGATTTGTGTTTCCAGACCGTGGCAAGTGCTTCAAACAAATATTTCATAATTGTGCATTTTCACGATATTGCACACATATTCGTAGGTATGAATATTTACTTTTTGTCTACGTTATTGAATATTCATTGGGATTCGTTTCGCAATTCACAAAATTAAATTACCACGATGACAATTGAAATAACCTCAGAAAATATAGAAGCTACAACACATAATTTGAGTTGAATTATTAAAGCAGGTTTGTTCGATCACTGTACAGAATAATAAATACTGACGCACATGTTAAAATATAAAAGACTGCTGCAATCGTATGGTTTTCTTTTACTTTTTAAATTTTCGACGAGAATATAAAGCTTAGCTATGCTTGAGCTACAGTTCCCTAAAATTTAAATTCTAGAAACCTAAATTGATATTATTAATGTACCTAAATTAAAAACTTAAACTTCCGATTTGAGTGCACCAGTTAACTGAAAATTTTACGTTTTGAGAAAATGGCTACTAAATTCGTAAAGCTTCAAGCTGGGCAATCTCTAATACTTTTGAAATGAATTCCTATATATGTATGTATATAAACAACACACAGCATCATGTGTTATTTGATTAGTATATCAATTTTCATTTCAAAAGTATCATTGTATGATTGGATCATATCAAATTTCATTTCATTTCAAATATGATGAAATCTGATACAATTAAATTTGAAACTGATGCTTTTGAAATGATCCTAGTGAAATAAAAACTGATTCTTTTATATTGGAAAATGTGAGAAATGTCGTGATAATGGTTTAAAAAATGAAAAGATAAACTGTTTGTCTGGATTAAGGGACCATAATCTTACTTTGGATTTGAAATATAATATAATTCTCGATCAGTATACATTTTTTCAAATACATATAACATTCATAATTACAAGAGCACAAGAACTTTTCCAAAAAGATGTCAGTAAGATTTTTACGTTAGTAAATAAATAATAAATACAGCTGTTGATATAGTTTTAAATAGCATTTTGCACCTTATCGCTTTTTAACTGAATTATGTATTTGCATCGTGCCTGCAACAAGCCCGCGTTTCCTCGAATACGGCCGCAACAAGCCCGAAACGCGCCTGCAACAGACCTAAAACGCGTCTGCAGCTAGCTCGAGTTGTTACAAAATTCACCCCACATACACACACATGCACACGTACTTTGAAAATATATAAATAAGTTATTTTACAAATTTTAATCTTTTGAGTATTAATTCTTCATAGCAATCCTTCTCTAGTTATACTCACCTAAAGAAAGGCAGATAGAAAGAGTCTACAGGTATGATTTTGATAATATCCAAACTTTAAATTTTTATTTTTGTTTTAAACAGACGTGTTGCAGTCGTCTCTATGATTGTTCCGTCGAATAGGGTATTATACATTGTTTTTCGTAGAATCTTGTAACAATATTGAAGGCCCCATTAATTCTTATGTAGTGAACAAGCCTGTTCCATCGGGTATTGTATTGTCTGTTGTTTTTCATGGAAGCTTGTATCAGTATTGTAAATCCTGTTAATTCTTATGTATTGAACGGTCCGTTAAATCTTATATATCATATACTCTCGGCAGTCAGTCGGGGTTCGTTGTGTAAAAGGGTCGCTTTCAGTTAGTAGAAATATTCATTCGTTCTTGGTTAGTGGCGACAGTCAGTCGTATTCAGTCACTTGGCAGAATCAGTTGAGCATATATCGTGATCGTTAATGTGGGGTGTAGTGATACATTGTGCATTCAATTATTCAAACGAAATCCCGTGATAACGCGTATACGTAATCATTCAATCAATCTATAATTAATACAATCATTCAATTAATACAAACATTCAATCAGTCAATCAATCAATCTTACATTCATATAAACTGGCTCATTCCTCCGTAATCATATAATAACATATTAATGTAATAATTCAAATTCATGTAATAAATTGGGTTTTTTATGCCGCATGGCTTTTTCCCAAAAAAGGACTTTTCAATTTTCTACCCGATCTTAAATATTCAATGAACTACGAGAATTCTCCTAATCGGCGAGTTCTCGACGAAACATTTTGGTGCCTCCTGTGAGGATTGAGCCAGTTTATTCGTAGAATCACATCACACGATATATAGATCCCGTTACAACCCCTGATTTACAAGGGATAGGGTGGACAAACACGCTGCGTGTGTATGTTTGAGCTGAGTTCGATATAGCGCGGAACGCCGCCGCAGAAGCCAGTCTTCTATCGTATCGCTTTGAGTTCACATCAATTAAGCATTCTTGTGTCGTTTCAACTAAAGTTAACGCCTTGAAGTAATTTTCCTTTTCTTGCCGGTTATATTGCAGTAAAGTAATATAAAACAAAGGTGAAGTAAAGTGGTAAAGCAATCTAAAGCAAAGGTGAAGCAAAGTGGTAAAGTAATCTAAAGCAAAGGTGAAGCGAAGTGGTAAAGCAAAGCGGTAAAGTAATCTAAATTAAAGCGAAGCGGTAAGGTAATCTAAATTAAAACTAAAGCGAAGGTATAAAGTAATCAAAGGAAAAGAGTTAAAAGTAAAGTACAAAGAAAACATATTCAATTTGTGCATTGTGGGGAACGCCCAAATTACGACGCCGTTGATTCATTTGCGCGAGCTCGGCTTCTTAGAACTGCGGCGCCGTTGATTCAGGATCGCACGGGCTCGGCTCCTGGAATAGAAACGCCGTTGGTTTGGGACGCAGTGCGCGTGCTCGGCTTCCCAGAATTGAGTGACGCCACTGTGTAGGTACAGTCTAACGCGAAAGGGTCACAATATCAATTGAATATTTTAGATAATTTAGTTTTCTTGACGGTTGCATTTTGTATTATTTCCCGGGTTCGTCATGGCAAGCAACCCTATGGCAATCGCGCGAAGACGATCGTTATTAAAGGGACGAATTACGTCATTAAGGACAGTTTTGTCAAAGGGAAAAATCGATAGGTCAAATGCGCTTTTACGCCTTGAGCGTCTTACAGAATCATTTCGGGAATATGAATCTCTTACCGAGGAACTCGCCGCGGAGGACGAGGGGAGCGTGGAATTAACCCACGTGCAATCTATCGAAGACAGTTTTTATGAAATAGCAACAATGGTTAGAAGTATGCCTAATGCCAGTGGTTTGGTTGACAGTAGTAGTACAAGTTTCAGTATTCCTCATGGGAATTCAACTTTTGTCGAAAGGCAACGATTGGTGAAGCTTCCGATAGCTAGCCTCCCTAGATTCAATGGCAACCACGAACGGTGGCTGTCTTTCAAAAATATGTTTTTATCCATGATAGACACGCGTACCGATGTTGACGATGTAAATAAGTTTTTGTACTTAAGAGATTGCTTAGATGGCCCGGCGTTCAACAAACTTTCACTCTATAACGCCAGTGCCGAGAATTACAAAAAGGCATGGGATGTATTAGTAAATGAATACGAGAAGCAGCGAATTCTCATGGCTAAACATTATGACGGGATTATTGATATTCCAACGCTGAATACCGCGACTGCCGATGGTTTAACGAAAATAATAGATGATGCTCGCCAACATCTCGGCATGCTCGAATCGCTCAAAATCAAACCCGATGACGGTTATATCGTCCGATTGCTTGAACGAAAACTTCCCATTGATGTTCGAACAAAGTGGGAGGAAGGTCTTAATTTTGATGTTTTCCCAAGCTTAAAGCAATTCTGCAAATTCATAAGTGGAACCGCGTTCAGACTCAGTATATTAAAAGGCAACATGGTAAACAGTGAAGGAGCGTGCGGCAAGCGTCGGTATGACCAGAGATCAAACTTGTCAAAAGTTCGTAAGGTCGATTCGGGGGTGCGATCACTCGTTACTTTTACTCAAAGCACTTGCGCTTATTGCAATAAGGATCATCCGATATATAGGTGCGCGGCATTTGAAAACCTCACGGTTAAGAATCGATGGAACGCGGTAAAAACAAAGGGGTTATGTAAAAATTGCCTGCGTTTGCATAGTGGGTCCTGCACAAGCTCGCATTGCAAGCGTTGCGATCGCTATCATAACACACTCTTGCATTCAACATCAGGACATAACTCGGGGCCAAGGCAGAATTCAAACGCGGCTTCAACCGAAGTAACCAAGAAGGAATCAATGCAGGAAACCCCTTCGATGTGATTAAACGGGCAACACTTAAGTTTAGCTTCGCGTTCGCCACGGGCTCAATTAATGATGAGTGCTATAATACAGGTCAGAAACATCGATGGTCAATTTATACAGGCACGAGCTTTACTAGACACTTGTGCGACAGCTAATTTTATTACTGAAAATTTTGTACGACAGTTGAGGCTTCCAACGCGTCCATGTTCCATTCCTGTCGGTGCAATTAACGAAATGCATACTGTGGCCAAAGCCAATTTAGATATTCACTTTCGCTCAA
The DNA here is from genome assembly GCA_963920795.1 of Eutolmus rufibarbis. Taxonomy (NCBI): domain Eukaryota; kingdom Metazoa; phylum Arthropoda; class Insecta; order Diptera; family Asilidae; genus Eutolmus; species Eutolmus rufibarbis. Next base: position 36,524,711 of record OY987205.1, read on the forward strand.
TAAACGGTACATTCCAAAAAACTTCAAATTTCCTGACAGTGCCAAAGATCGCCGAACTAGTACCGGATGAAGTTTTCCCTCGAGATGCAATTAAGATTCCCTCAAACATACAATTGGCAGATCCTTTTTTCCATTTGCCGCGACCCGTGAATGTTTTGATCGGTGCCGGTGTAACGTTGTCACTTCTCAGTATAGGCCAATTGAATTTAGCAGGCGAAAATGGAGATTTATTTCTTCAAAAAACTCAACTCGGTTGGGTAATCGGGGGCGGAATAAATAAGGAAAAACAGGGCTCGGTAGTTTCTTGCAATCTACTGGAACTTACAAGACAATTAAATAAATTTTGGGAAATCGAGGATATAAATTCAAGCTCATCAGGATCGTTCGAGGAGATCCAATGTGAAAATCATTACACTAACCACACCAAGCGTAACTCGGATGGTCGTTATGTCGTACGTTTACCATTTCGGCATGAAATTCCAGAATTCGGTGATTCCCGATCCCAAGCATTGCGACGTCTTAATTCACTTCAAAAAAGATTAAAATCCGATCCGGAACTAAAACTTGCATACGAAGAGGTAATGCAAGAATACATCAGTCTAGGTCATATGTCCCCTGTCAATGAGGACTCTACTAATGGTTATTACATGCCTCATCATGCGGTAACAAAGGCAGCTAGTAACACTACCAAAGTACGAGTGGTGTTTGACGCATCAGCAAAGACAAGTAAAGATCTTTCTCTTAATGAAACTTTAATGGTCGGTCCGACGATACAAGCCAAGCTGTTCAATCATTTAATACGTTTTCGCAATTACACATACGTCATCACTGCTGACATTGCCAAAATGTACCGGCAAATTCTTATCCACCCCGACGACAGGCGGTTTCAACGTTTGCTTTGGTATCAGGGGGAAGAGGTGAAGTCTTTTCAACTTAACACGGTGACCTTCGGAGTGTCCTCAGCTCCTTATCTGGCAATTCGCACAATTCAACAGCTCGCGAACGATGAAACCGAAAATTTTCCTCGCGCAGCACAAATTTTGAAAAACGATTTGTACGTTGATGATTTACTGACGGGTGCCGACTCGATTCAGGAAGTGTTGGAAATTCGTGATGAAATAATTGCGCTTTTAAATCACGGGGGGTTTGATATTCGTCAGTGGGCATCTAATCATCATAACGCGCTAAATAATATCGAAGAAAAAATGGTAGATTTGGATTGCGTGGTCGAAAGAAATGCGGTCTTAAAGACTCTAGGCATCGTGTGGAATTCTCAACAAGATAAGCTTTTATATACTGTAAATCCAATCAACTCGTCTACTAAAATCACCAAACGTTTTATTTTGGCCGAAATTGCAAAAATTTTTGACCCATTAGGTTTGCTCGGGCCAGTTGTTTTATACGCAAAAATAATAATACAAGAATGTTGGAAGAATGGATTAAATTGGGATGAATCCGTAACGCAGGAATTACATGGCAAATGGGTTATGTTCGCGAATCAGCTTCCGATCATTTGTAATCTATCAGTAGAGCGACGACTAATGCTCAACCACCCAACGCATGTGGAGCTGCACGGTTTTTGCGACGCGAGTAAGGCTGGATATGGCGCTTGCATATACGTCCGATCAAGCGATGTCCAGGGTCATGTGTTAATTCAACTCGCTTGCGCGAAATCACGAGTTACTCCTTTAAAGGATATTACTATTCCTCGACTTGAATTGTGTGGAGCACATTTGCTCACACGGCTTTACAAAGAAATAAGGGTCTCATTCAACCAGTCAATCGATCGCATCATTTTTTGGTCAGATTCCACTATAGTATTGCAATGGCTTAAAAAGTCGCCTCAAACTCTCAAAATATTTGAAGCAAATCGCGTCACCGAGATACAAGCTCTTGAAAATCTAGTCGAATGGCGTCACGTCCGAACCGCTGACAATCCTGCCGACGCATTATCACGTGGTCAACTACCTTCCGAATTTTTACAAAATCAGTTATGGTTCCAGGGCCCTTCCTGGCTTCGACAGTCTCCAGACTTATGGCCGGCACAAGTTGTTCCAACCGTATCAGATTTGCCGGGATTACGAAAGAATATATGCCTCGCCTTAGAGATCAATTGCGATATTTTCACACGATTTTCTTCATATTCAACTCTTTTAAACTCAATTGCTTATTGTTTGCGAGTTAATCGATCAAATCCATACAAACAAAACAAGAACATTAATGCACAAGAAAGAATCGAAACGGAGACAAGAGTTCTCCGACTTATTCAATCAACTCAATATAGTGACGAAAACAAACGCATATTGGATACCGGTACAGCAAAAAACACTAGATTGGCTGCACTCAATCCTTTCGTCGACGAGAACGGATTACTTCGCGTAGGCGGTCGGCTGCGCAATGCTAAAATTCATACCGATCAGAAATTCCCAATTCTTTTGCCATCTCATCATCACGTGACTGATCTAATAATACGAGAAACTCATTTAAATTCATATCATTCCGGAATCCAAAGTACGTTGTATACGGTCCGACATCGTTTTTGGATATTGGATGGAAAAAATCAGGTCCGAAAGATAGTACGGCGGTGTATTACTTGTGTTCGGCATCGGCCCAGACCAATTCAAAGTAAAATGGGAAATTTACCCAAGGCACGCGTTGGTCAAGCGTTTCCTTTTGAGCATGCAGGAGTGGATTTTTTCGGCCCTATTTTCATAAAGGAGAAAAAATATAGAAATCATACGCGAATAAAGGCATACGGCTGCGTTTTCATTTGCATGGCAACTAAGGCGGTACACATCGAGATCGTAAGCGACTTAACCACTGACGGGTTTTTGGGCGCTCTTCGACGGTTTATCGGCCGCCGGTCTCGGCCATCGAATATTTACTCAGACAACGGAACGAATTTTGTCGGAGCAAACAACCAAATCCGCGAATTATACGCTTTGCTCGATTCAAAGAAGTTCCGAGACAGCGTGGAGAATTTTGCTTCACGAGAAGGCATAAGTTGGCATTTCAACCCGCCGCTCTCTCCTCATTTTGGGGGTATATGGGAGGCGGCAGTCAAATCATTCAAGCATCATTTTAAACGTGTTATAGGTGAAAGGCTTCTTACATTCGAGGAAATAAATACTTTCGCAATCGAGATAGAGGCAATCTTGAATTCTCGTCCGATATGTTCGATTTCCACAGATCCCAATGATCCGGTGGCATTGACACCCGCGCACTTACTAATTGGGCGCCCGCTAACAATGCTGCCCGAAGATAATTTACTTCCCGTTGCAGATAACCGATTATCAATTTGGAGATTTATTTCTAAGGCTCGTCAACATTTTTGGCAGAGATGGCATCTGGAATACCTTACCGAGCTCCAGAAACGACAAAAATGGCACAGCAGCAACAGCACTCTTCTACCAGACACTGTTGTTTTGATCATCGAGAAAACCGTCCCGTGTATGCAGTGGAGGCTTGGAGTTGTCATCAAGGTGCATCCTGGAGATGATGGAGTTACTCGTGTGGCTACTGTCAAAACAGCTCAAGGAAACTTCAAACGTAATGTGACGCAGTTATGCCCATTACCAATCGCGAGCGAATAAGTCAGAATAAGAAAATAGTAATATAGGAATCTAGATGTACAAATAATTTCAATCAATTGTAGTCATAGATTTATTTTGCTCAAATACTTTCGCAACGTGGGGAGAATGTTCCGTCGAATAGGGTATTATACATTGTTTTTCGTAGAATCTTGTAACAATATTGAAGGCCCCATTAATTCTTATGTAGTGAACAAGCCTGTTCCATCGGGTATTGTATTGTCTGTTGTTTTTCATGGAAGCTTGTATCAGTATTGTAAATCCTGTTAATTCTTATGTATTGAACGATCCGTTAAATCTTATATATCATATACTATCGGCAGTCAGTCGGGGTTCGTTGTGTAAAAGGGTCGCTTTCAGTTAGTAGAAATATTCATTCGTTCTTGGTTAGTGGCGACAGTCAGTCGTATTCAGTCACTTGGCAGAATCAGTTGAGCATATATCGTGATCGTTAATGTGGGGTGTAGTGATACATTGTGCATTCAATTATTCAAACGAAATCCCGTGATAACGCGTATACGTAATCATTCAATCAATCTATAATTAATACAATCATTCAATTAATACAAACATTCAATCAGTCAATCAATCAATCTTACATTCATATAAACTGGCTCATTCCTCCGTAATCATATAATAACATATTAATGTAATAATTCAAATTCATGTAATAAATTGGGTTTTTTATGCCGCATGGCTTTTTCCCAAAAAAGGACTTTTCAATTTTCTACCCGATCTTAAATATTCAATGAACTACGAGAATTCTCCTAATCGGCGAGTTCTCGACGAAACAATGATCCTATTTCTCTTCAAAAATGCTACGGGCCCGATTCGGGTGTATATCGGGGCTTCTTCAATTCTGGGCATGTTGCGGGCTCGTTTTGGGCCTATATATCATATTTTTACTTGGGTTCTTCTTACTTTTGCTCTGTCAGCGTTAATAATATATTTAACAATAAAATTAAATCAATTACAACATTTCCGGTCACATGAAATAGGTATGCATAAGTATATGTTACGAAGTCTTAACCTTTTTCGGAGATAAAACAAAGCATATCTCAACGACAAAAATTCTTTATAACGAATGTTGTAACACCAATGTATTTCGAGATAATCCCAACCAAAACCGATATGCTTTCCATTTTATAATAAATATAAATAGCTGTCGTTGCTTACAATTCCTTAGTTTTGTGAAACTAATATATCCAAACGAATTCATATTGATTTTGAATATTTTTTTTTTTTTTGTGTGATAATTGATAATGCATGAATTTAGTGCATTTGAGAATTAAAATTTTAATCCTCACACTTGTTATATAAAAAGGATGCAAAGCTTATCCAATCGTTAATGGACGTAGTACAAAATAATACCTATACTTTTAAAAAACCTAAAATCCATCCTAACGAATAAGGCGATTATGGAAGCTCAAAAGTACTTATGTTTTGTATGGAAGTTATAGTAACAAATATTTTATATATAATACGTCCATGCTCCATCCAACAATTTTGTGGGTATTTTCATGATACCGTAGATGAAGCTACCCTGAGATAAAAGTTTTACATACGTAGGTATTTCGACAGAATTTAAACAGCAAAACCCAGATTTTCTCATGAAGTTGCACTGAAAGAAGATTTACGAACTACCTCCACACCGCAGAGTCCTTCAGTTGCCCAATAAAATCAAAATGAGTTTGCTTGAATTACAGGGAATTTAATTATACTACTGTAGAAGCAGTTTTCTTTTGACAAAATTGAATTTAAATCTGATTCGCGCAGGGAAATATGTACACACCTCGACAGACGTTATATAATCAGCTCAACAAGTATTTGCTGATTTGACTCTATCCCACGTTTGTTTTGTTTGCAGGAAAAATTTCTTTGAAAATGTGCAACCTAAAAGAGAAACCGCAACGAAAATGTTTTAGCCGTGAAACTGAAATGCAACACTGACAATATGTTGAGGAAGTACTTCAACTGAAAATAAAAACACCACAAATATAGACCACAATCGCATATAGCAGCTAAATACAGAGAATTTATAGCCAGCACAAATTTTCTAAAGCTGGATTTTCACAACTGTTGGGAAACCCTGGAAAATGCAACTGAACGGCAGCAGTGGCCCCACGATGGCTGCCTCCGAGCCACCAGAACCGCCACCAAGAAATCCGGACAGAATAAATGCATCGTTAAACAAACTAGCTGAATCGGTAAGGAAGTGAGGGAGACGTAAAATCTATGAACCCTCTAGTACCCTCGAAACCTATTCCTCTGCTCATTTCTCCTATTCCTGGAGTAGTGTAAAAAATTTGTTTGGTCCAATGCTTTTTCATTTTCCCCCAGAGTGCTCACGTCGTCATTCCTTCTTTTAACCCATTTACAGAAGGTGACCAAGTCACTGGATGGAAACGATAAGCCAGTAAACAACAACAAGCCCTTAAAGCCCCTGCTTTCTCTGGATAACTCTGTAGGGTCGGGGGTACTAAGCCAGGCTACCATTTCAAACAAAATCAACAATCAGAACGCTACATCGGCTACCGCGGTAACAACGACGACGGTAACAACCCCTGTGGTGGATAATAATCAAAAGGTTCTCGACAAGAGCGACTCAAATCATCGAATAGCTGACGGCGCCGACGAGCTCATAAATGGTACATCATCCCGGATCGAATCTAATAACCACAAGAGCAGCACAGCATCCGGGCAGAAGCTGGGAGCACCTGATGCTGGGACATCAGGTAAGTAAGTCATAAATGCAATTCACGCCAGAATTAAACATTTTATTGAATACAATCAAGTGGACAAGAACAACGCCAACAGTGTTCAATTAACAGAGGCCAGACCCAATCAGGGCGGAACCACCCTCAATGGTCAAGTGGGAGCCCAAACCAAAGACGGAGTCCGGAAGGCGGACGTCAATGACACCCTCAAGGAAGATGGGTACTGCGATGGCAACCGGAACGACAGCTCAACCCTAGTCGAGGACAAGGACGCCAAAGGTAGGGCTAATCTATCAGCTCCATGTTTGGGCAGGGGGTGGGCTCCCTTAGCCGCAACTTGATAGTTAATTTCAATTACAAGCTCTCCTCCATGGCTTTCCTATTGTACTGCGATAAAATGTAGACCCTTTGGTAGAACATAACAATATTGTCTATTCCCTGACCGTAAAAACTGTTTTTATTGCGTTATTAAGCCGTAGACAACTTGATTAGGTACCTGAAATTGACCCGTGAATCGAAACAATTTGTGAGATTTTATTTTGGATATGTTTATGCAGCCAATTAAAGGCTGGTGCACACCAATACATAATATTACATAAAGAGTGAGACACTACCAAAGAATTGGGTTAATCCAAGATATGAACTTATAATCATGTTTGGAAACAATTTCCCTTTACTTACCATTTCTTGGAAAAGAAATGTCAATTTCAAATAATTCCAAGTAAATGAGGATGACATAATAATTTCTCAATTATACATAAAAAGAACTGAAAAGCAATTATATTTGTCCGTATTTTTTATTAGGTGTACAACTTTGCTCCCGCCGTTTTTTTTTCTAATTTTGAGGCTTTATTAAAAAAAAAGAGTTACATATTTATGTTTCAAAATATTGTCCATCGGTTGACACTACTTTCGCCCATCTTTCGGGTAGCATACGAATCCCGCGCCGGAAAAACTCCTCATCCCTTGATGAAATCCATTCGTCGATCCAATTTTTGACTTCTTCATAAGAGTGGAAGTGCTGGTCAGCCAGGCCGTGTGCCATCGATCGAAAGATGTGGTAGTCAGACGGAGCAACATCTGGAGAGTAGGGAGGGTGAGGTAGAACTTCCCATTTTAACGTTTTCAAGTACGTTTTGACCACTTTTGCAACGTGGGGACGAGCATTGTCATGTTGCAAAATTACTTTATCGTGTCTCTCGTTGTATTGCGGACGTTTTTCCTTTAATGCCCGGCTCAGACGTATTAGTTGCGTTCGATAAAGTGCACCTGTGATTTTTTCAGCCCGTTTTAGCAGCTCATAGTATATGACATCGAGCTGATCCCACCAAATACAGAGCATGACCTTGGAACCGTGAATATTTTGCCGTGGTGTGGACGTGGGAGTATGGCCGGGCAATCCCCATGATTTCCTGCGCTTCGGGTTGTCGTAATGAACCCATTTCTCATTACCAGTTAAAATACGGTGCAGAAAACCCTTCCGCTTTTGCCGTTCAAGCAGCTGCTCACAAGCAAATAAACGCCGTTCAACATCTCTTGGCTTCAACTCGTAGGGTACCCAGTATCCTTCTTTCTGAATCATCCCCATGGCTTCATGATAAAGTTGTGTCGACATACATATATATGTAGGTACTATAAGTATTAAAGTTTATGTTTTTCTAAATTACTCCAACATTTTCGAATTCTTTAATTTGTTTTTTTTTTTTGTGTTTTTGTGTATAACTACCTTCTTCCAAAGGGGAGCACAAAACATGTAACATATTTTTCAGGGGGATAAGATTTGATAAAACGTTATATGTTTTGTGATTAGAGCAAACGTATAACAAACATATTGTAATAACATCATAAACGATCCAAACTTTTTAAGTAGGTACCTAGAATTCGGAGAATTTTCAAGGGGCCTGACATTTAATTCCAATTTTCGGGAGAAGTCGCGGCTCCCTTCTCCGACAAAATTATCTGAAAGGTTCTTCTTGGAAATATAATTAAAATAGAAAGACGAAAACTAGGAAATTCTTAAATGTCCTCTGTTACACACGAAATTTCTTTCCATTTACCTAAGCTGTAAAAGCTGGTAAAATGTAATACCTATGTTATCATGGAAACTAGCTCCACATCAGCGACTAGACCGGTGCGAGGCGACATTGATAACATATTCACATTTTGGTTTGGTAGCATTTTACATTTTCCGCTCATGTGCTTCCGGACATGAACTCCTCGCAGCAACACCACCACACCCCGCCTAATGCGCGTCACTCCGGCAAATGTTAATATTGTAGTTTTCAGTGGAATTTGAATAGCTGGCAGGGTACGCAAATTGCGATGAAACAGTTCCAATGAATTAAATTTAATTCCGCTGGTAATCCGTTCATCTTGCAGCAGCAGGCGACGAGGGCTGCACTCGATGTCAGCCCTGCACATGGCTGCAAAACTGCATTAGGGCCTCGGTGCCGAGAGGCCCACAAAAAACTGTGTGGGAAATGGAATCCCGGATAAAATTGTTATCTAATCCCCTTTTAATGGAATTACTTTCGCATTGTTTTTAGCATTGTAGCACTCCTCCAGGAGCCTTTCAGTCAAAGTTTCTTCGTGCATTTTTCAGATCCGACGAGCAAGCTGCGGCTCGAGAACGAGAAGCTTACAGCGGAAATTGCAAGGCTACGAAAATTGCTCGAGAACTCCCCCGACGGGGCTGTGGGCGGGGTGGATTTGTCGGATAGCAACAGTTACGACGCCCACTCCACGGACGGGAGCACCAGCAGAATAGAAAGGCTCGAGGCCGAACTTAAAGTGGCTAAGACGCAAATCATTGCACTGAGGGCGGAGAGGAAAAAGTTAAAATCGGACAAAACCGACCTTTTGACCCATGTGAAGCAACTGTGCGCCTCCTTGCAAGACAAGGAGCAGGAGCTGCGGGATTTCATTAGGAACTACGAGCAGCGCATTCGCGAGACTGAAACGACTAACGCAAAAATCTCATCCGAGCGCGAACGCGAAAGGTGGTCATTGCTGAAACACGCTAGAGATGAAGCCGAAAGATCGCTAGCGCTAGCGCAGCAACTAAACGCTAGGGACATTCAACTCCAAAGGACCCAGGAGCAGCTTCAAGAAGCCAGGAGACAGCTCTCCGGCTGCTTGTCCGACCAAGAAAGCCTCCTGTCCTTTGCGCCCCTAACTCCACCGTCTGGACTCATGGCACACATGGCCGGAACCTCAACTGCTCTTCCAGGATTCAGCGGGGGCTCAGGGGATCGGGGCTCCTGCAGCGCTGACTCCGGGGTCCGTGGGAGCAGTGACCGTGAAAGTACCGCAGGCGACCTCAACCTCAGCGATGGACCATGCGAAAACGGACCTTGTGTCACTGTTGATCCCGACAGTATATCTCTAGTTTCTAGTCAACACATGTACCAATGTAAGTTTTCCGTCAAATAACTTTCTATCTTCAGCCAGATCTCGATTCTGCATAAGAGTTTAGAGATTTAGAAGAAATTGCATTTACAGAAATATCCACAAATAAAGAGAGATCAGCGTATTCGTAAAATAATTTTTAATAGCAGTTAAGAGGCTAAGAGCTCTAAACTTTTATCCAGAATCAGAAAAGAAATTTAATATTTAACAATAGCAAAAGAGACCCACCAATGAAAAGTTTTATAAAAGGGTTAGAAATTCTTTATACCCATTTTTATCGGATTACCTTAGAACTTTTTAACTATAACACTTCAACAAAATATACAATTAACTCAAACTCATTAGACCCACCAAAAATGAAGAACGTCTTTAAGTTGACATGTTATAAAGTAAATTAAATTTAATTTATACCACATTCCAAAAACATATAATTTACATACTTACATATGAACTCTACTTTTGAAAATTTCTGAATTTTAATACTGAAAACCCTGATACAAGATTAACATCTAATTTTGGAAATTATGTTTATAACATTATGTAAAGGTACTAGCAAAGTAACAAAATTTATTTGAATTTTTATTTTAAAACGAGTTTTTAAACTTAATGTGTATAATTTCATCAGTATCAGTGGTTTTTGGTTATTGAATTAATATAGATTTGGCCAGTAAATGGCTCACATATGTATGTATTAAATATTCTCCTCGTTTGAATAAAAACAATGCAAATCAACAAATCAAAAATAAAATTATTATATTTACTATCAACTGACAGATTTTGATTTTCTTATAGTCTAATTTAGTTTTTGAATTTTCTTTTGTTGTTTTCATATGAAATTTCCAAATTAAATCAATAAATCTGCATCTATAGCATACCTACTTTTTTTAAGAGAAAACTGGACGACAGCTAACAACAAAATTTGTTTCTTCCCCTGTAAAATATTAATTTCTTATTCACAAGTAATTCATAAAGAAGTATTGCATTTAGCGTAACATTCCTTCCCAAAGTAGGTAACTTCTGTCATAAGAAGATGATAAAATCTTCTCCGATAAACTTTATCACCGTCGGGATATGATGCGTATTATTCTGCTTTGCTGGGATTATGCGCGCATGAAAATAACACATCAAGTGTTTGTGTTATTTTACGGAATTGATCTTTAAAACGATACTTCACATATTCGTGTTGTGCCTAAATTTAACGTTGTTTTGATAGCACTTTACTATTTTGCCCTATCCTTCTAATAAAATCTGAAACAACAGTTTTATGAAGTGTGCTCTTCAAGATATAATCCAAATAAAATACCAATATATCTGTGGAAACATTCCCATTCCCAAAATGGTGAAAGAAACATTCATGCATACGTACATATTACAAAATTCTTTCGGGATTTTATAATATGGACATGAACACTTTTATTTCCTTCAATTACTTATTGTCATTGGACGCAGAAGTATCTTTTTGAGTTTACAATTACTCACAATCTAGAAAATAAAACTGAAGCTATGAGCAACTGAACACATTTAGGTAGGTTTTGAAGAAATACAAAATAATAATAGTTAAATTCAGAAATTCTCAATTATCTTGTATTTATATTGAGATTCCTCCGCTTAGTGGGAGAGAGACTAACTGAAAAACCATACTCACTCATGTTGATAATGCCCTCCGAGGAATATTATTAATAACGCCAAAGGGACAAAATAAGATCTGGACGAAATTTAAACTCAAAAAGGAGTTTATTTTCGTACACTTTTATACAGAGCCAGTTTCAGCAAGTTTGTTACGAACAACTTGCACCATCTTCTTCGCAAAAACTATCATTTTTAACAACCATAACAAAATACATAGTTAAAAAGTTGTAAGGAAATCTAAAAAAAACACGGTTTTAACTGACTACTATTATTGTTAAAGAAGATCTAGCTGAACATTCTATCATTCTATAGTAGCTCTATAGAAAAAATAAAATTGCTTTTTAGTTGGAACACCGAAAGAGAGAAGTCCTACATTGTCACCTTTAAACTCTGGCGCATTTTCGAGGTAAAGTTAATATAATATTTCAAGGTATAACAAATTTCTCATCGCCAAATTAATATCAGTCGTTCAGTGGAACAATTGGGATCACCCGTAGACTCTGAGGGACCAACAGCTTTAACACGAAAATTTCCAACAAAAGGAGGAGCAGGCACTTTGGCCCGTTCAGGACGCGGCGGGACATGGGGAAGTATATCCCGTGTTTTCGCTCGAACGCGAAATAAGAACAAAACTACGCCAGCAGACACAGAAGGTGTGCAGAGATACTCTCATGAAAACATCTAAAATGAAGCATAATCAGGATTCCTTTTAGTTACCGATTTCAGTTGGAGTCCCTTATCTGAAGAAGGTTACGCTGAGAAGCTTCGACTTCTTAGAGAAGCTTCTCAAGTGCCCATGGAGCGATGGCGAGCCTCACAAGTCTTAGCATGGCTTGAAGTGGCCCTAGGAATGCCACAATACAGCACAAGATGCTCGGAAAATGTAAAAAGTGGTAAAGTACTTCTCGAACTGAACGATACCGAGTTAGAGACGGGTCTGGGTCTCACGCACCCCATGCACCGGAAGAAGTTAAGACTGGCGATAGAGGAGCAGCGACGGCCTGATTTGGTAAGATACCCTACTATTGGACAATTAGGGCACACATGGGTAGCCTCCGAGTGGCTTCCAGATATTGGACTACCCCAATATGCAGAATCATTCCTACACTCCTTAGTAGACGCCAGGATGTTGGACACTCTATCGAAGAAAGAACTTGAAAAATTCTTAGGAGTTACAAGGAAATTCCATCAGGCGAGCATAGTGCACGGTAAGTGTTTTGAAAACCCTTTTTATTCGATTGTGGTTCCTAATATCGTTTATAAGGCATTCATGTACTGCGAATTGTTAAATACGACCGACAAACGCTCGCTATGAGACGACTACAATCTGAAAATGTAGATGCTGACCCAATTGTTTGGACGAATCAACGCTTCATTCGTTGGGCACGGTCTATTGATTTGGGTGAATATGCTGACAATTTGAAAGGTAGGTCGAATTGTTATTTAGATTTTTAAACAAATAATTATCGGCGCACACGACAGTCAAAACAGCCTTGGAACAACGGAAATATTCTTTCTATGATAATGCCATAGACTGATCCGAGTGTCTCTGATTTGTCCTTTATTTATCAAGTTCATTTCAAAATAATATAATAATTTAAAATGAACTGAAATATTAAGTGCAACATAATTTTTATTTTTTTGTTTAAAATAAATTAATTTTTTTAATTTTCTTAAAACTCTTAGGAAGAAAATATTCGAGCCTATTAAAGTAAATTTGTAAAATAGGCTTCAAATTCTCTGTTATCGAAATTACCTATTCGTCGTGAAGGGCTATGGACAAAAATGGATTTAGTACCGGTCCATCCATACTAAAAATATGTTACTGAAGTAATAGTTTTATTAGGCTCCTACATTTTAAAGTCTAGACATTATATATACGAAGTTTTTTCTACTTGCAATTTAACTGAAACTTATCTGAAATGTATAAGCAGATAACAATGGACGTAATGGATAATTTATTTTTCTCTATCAGCACACCTCATTAGCGAAGCACGCAGTAAAAAACGGCTTACTGCTGCATTTTTCAACTCAATGTATCTCAGAAACTCGACGACTTTCCAGGAAAAATGTAAAAGCACTTTAGTAAGATTAAATCTGAATTATTAAATCGTGAAAGAATGGAAAGAAAATTTCAACATTTTTGATTCAAAAATCCTTGAATATTCAATGAATTTGAATTTATTTAATTTTGCATTCAAAATGCATTACAATAGTATAAAGACATTTTCTACTCAATTCAATAAAAATGATACCGCCTTGGAAAAAAGAAATTATGCACCTTCTTTGACACGCCAAACAGGATATTTCATGAATTTTGTTTATATTTTAAACAGCCACAAGCATTTTACAATATGAAATCTTTAATTCCGAATTTTATTAAATTTCATATTTTAGTTTGAAATACCAATTTTAAAAATTTAAATTATCTTCAAATTTTGAATAGATATGAATTCTGAGAACAATATAGATATGGAGTTTAGCATGTGTGGAATATTAAATCAAACAAGAGATTGGTATAATTAGCTTGGTAAAGTTTCTCAAGTTTCGATCAATGAGTTCTTATTCAAATATTCTCGAATTATAGTTGGCATGATGATTTACATATGATATGAAATCATTCATTAAATATGAAGAGGTGTAGCCTTGCAAAATTATTCGAATGCAATTTCAGATGTGTCAACATCTGAAGTACAAACTCTATATATCTATAGGTGCTCTTATTTTCAGTCTAAAATGGGTACTAATTAATCAATCAATATTAATTATCTGCACTTATCATTTTATTGCTATTAAAATTGTCGTAATAATTCCGGAACTATATACTTCACAATTACTGATGGGTATACACCTACCGTAAAATGGGGTGAATAGAAACAGTGGGGTGAATAGCAACAAAACTTTGAAAAATACCAAATTGCTTATAAAAATGCTACCGACGTGATTACATGGGGATTATAATTTGAAAATTGTTTCTATTCACCCCGTTTTACGGTACTATATGAGCGTTGGCGACATAAATATAAGAAGGTATAAAATGTTCATACATCGTTTTGCATAATACATAAAATTTAACTTACACAAACAGGTCGCAGTGTAATCTAAAATTAAAAAAATTTTAAAAATGTTTATTGCGAAGATAGTACCTAAATAAATTTTTCCCCTTCAATGGTAATTTTTTAGTTATAGTAAATATATAATTTTATTGTAGTATTCATTTACTCTACTCCTCCATAATAAAATTTCTATGCAACGTAAACTTACATTCGATTCTTACATATTGCTATATTTTTTATTAGTGCAGTTACAGCGAATGGAGCAAACTTATTTTCCAATTCCAATAAAAACATGAAATTTATGTTGAAAGATTTGTTTTCTTCTTGTACATGTAGGATGAACAATTTCATACTTCGCCGTTCCTAGAACATAAATATACTCTCGGAAGTTTCGGAGTACTAATTAAATTTTAAATATTTGAATTGATTCTATGCAGGAAAAATAAATCAACTTAAAATATCTCCCAAAATATAGACAGCGGTGTCCATGGAGGTTTGGTTGTGTTAGAACCATCATTTTCCGGTGAAACGATGGCAACAGCTCTGGGTATTCCCCCTTCAAAGAACATAATCCGAAGGCATTTAGTAACAGAGTTCGAAGCACTGGTCCTTCCCGCCCGGTAAGTAAATTATTATTAGTAAAATCAACAAAATCCTGCGCACACAATTTTTAAAACTCTTAAAAAATTACATCGATATTACAAAAATTAGCAAATTCATTTTACTTTTCCCTTTGTAAACGGCAACATCAGGTATGTTGTGTTCTGCCAAATGGAGGAATTCCAAGTGGATAGCACGAGGAATGTTTTAAGCACTAAGCCAGTTGGAAGATAAATGCAAAAATGATGGAATAAATGTCTCTTAACGTGAACTAGAGAAACTTTAATTTATAGACTTTTTTAAATTTAAAAAATAAAGAAAAGAATAAAAAAAATAAAAATCTACATTTTCTGAGAACACAACAAAATGCTTAAATATAGAGAAAAAAAAATAAGTGAAGAGAAATGATTTAAAAAATCGTGAAACAATAGTTGGACTTCCTTATTAGCCTTATAAGACTAAAATTTGAGATTTTATAGTAAAACTATTTCAGAAGTAAAACTTATTTATGAGCATTTTTAAAAATGTAAATTAAAGCAAAATCGCATTTTTAGTGAATGTAAATCAATCAAATTGTTTATACGAACACTAAGAAATATTCATCAGTATTTAGGAACTCTTGCGGTCAATTTTTTGGTATGAGTTAACTATATTTTAAGAATCGACTTAAAAACATAAGAAATATTAAAGTTTTACAGCAAACATCTGAACTTCTATTTAATTTCTTCTTTAATTTTATTTTGATATTTGAATATAAATATATACATAGGTACATACATAAATATCTGAGTTTTGAAATATCCGGAAATAACTTAAAAGCTTTTCTATATTATCTAAAATTAAGAAAACAAATCTTATTATTTTGTTTTGTTACAAACAACATTAAGTTATATAGGTACATATATTATATTTGTGAAGTCATCTTTCTTTGAATACTCTCTTTCATACAGCAAAAGAAAAAGAAAAATATCTTCCAAAAGTCGGCAGCGCACACTTGTTTTTAAAATGCTTGCCACGCAAAAAAAATTATAAAGTTTGATTTGTCACATCCATGTGCTACATTTTGTACAGAAATGTATGGAAATTTGGAACAACCTATACCTACAATAACATTTTTGAATTGCCACAATTGAGTCAGCAAACGCGATTAACAAGGCATTTTAAAAGAAAAATAATTACATTTACTCCCAGATACTTTTTCGAAATTAAAAAATCATACGCTACATATTAAGCAATATATTTATGTTTTTGTTTTCGAAATTAGACTAAACTTTAAAAGCACATTATTAAGTTCTATTAATAATTTCAAATCAAAACATATTTCAAGATATGTTTTAGATTTTCTAACCTAGTTGGTGTTGATTATTTAACAACTTTTACTTCAGTACACTTTAATCAAAAATTGTTTTAGTTTTCAAAGCCATTGCTTTGATGACATCCCAACCTTCTTCAACCAAATTTTTTATTTCTTTTGGAGGTGGATCAAATCCATCACCACCGGCTGGTAATTCGACGGTAATAGTAATTGGAATTTTAGCTACTGCATGAGCCCAGTCCATAGTCGCTCCAGAAATCTTTTTGTAAGTTCTTGCCGGGCTTCCTACTAAATAATTTTTATGATATTCCTCACTCGCCGCCTGCTTGCCAGCCATAGCTACCGCATGCTGAGGACCAAGGTTCTCTACATTAGCCCTACAATTCGGAATATATTTAAAAATTAAATAGTATCCGACATTTATACATAGTTATAATTTACTTACGTATCCCAAGACCATGGGTAAAAGATGAACCGACCAAAAGAGTGCAGAGATAGGTAAAATTTGCAATTGTTTTTAATCTCCAAAACAAAATCTCTTATGTTTTTCGATTCTATTTCTGAAAAGGCCCTTGAACCTGGGTATATGTCACTACATTCGTCTTTCGCATCGCGTCCTAACCCCCATTTGTGTCCAAAGTTTCGGTTAGGGTCTGTTCCGGGGCATTTTTTGTTAATATTTGTACTCCTTGTCTTTCTCCAAAGTCTTTTACTGTGACCACTGCCCGAGTATTCGTATCCATCAGGATTAGCAACCGGTAAAATAATCCACTCGTAACCTATAAGTAACTCCCTATTCGCCTGCTGCCTTTCAACCAATTGGTGAATAACGTACAACGCAGTTGCGGGAGCAATCCATTCACGTGCGTGAATTCCAGCCTCTATAAAGATTGTTTTCTTTGGATGACGAGGATCGTTTAATCCATTTGTTATTCTAATGATTTTCATTTTCTTTTCCTCAAAAGAATTTCCAATTGATTCCACGGTAACGTAATCTGGATACGATTTGGCGAGCTTTTCCAAATATTTATTTATATCCTTATGATTATGATACTTGCTAAAAGATATTAAATTTTTAGATGCCCGCGGAATGCGCTTATTTAAGTCTGGTGGTGAATTTTGACTACTGATCGTTTCTGACAAATCCTCATTCACTACAGAAAAATATAATGATTTATCCAGTAAAAATGCTTCTAGTTTTGCCGTATCATTTGAAGAAGTTACAATTTTCGCTGTTCCATTTATCATAAGAATATCATTTAAAACATCAAATTCTGAATGTTGTTCGGAAAATTCACCAAGATTTTTTAATTGATCTTCAGTTTTCGGTTTAACTTCATAGATCTTGTATCTAAAAAAGAAACAAGTATAACAGAATATACTTTGAATTTTATATTAGAAAATCGCGCACCCTTTGTACGAAAATTCCTCTCCGAAACATAATACTACACAGAAAACGAAAAGTAAACTTAATTTGGAAAACATGTTTCCTTTGCAACAAATCACGAAAACTAAAGAAAATTGTTAGTACCTTACAGGTTTTTATCGCTTTCTGCAACTTAACATAAGCACTTTGTTTAAACAATTTTAATACTGTTCATGAAAAACTGTTCAAATATTGATCCAGCCGCATATGGTGCAAAATTTTTAGATGATAATTTGTATATAGCTGCCAAAAAGTGTTGCCATATAAATCAGTTGTCATGTATATTGTTAAGCCACCTTTGAAGATATACATGAGATTGTTCATTGTTATAATATTCATAGATACAAAATTTTTATTATTTGAAATAATCTTTATTAGATTAAATTCTGAAACTACAATGCAAACTTAAGGGTTTTAGGGTTCAATGACTAATTACGTTGTACTTACCGGTAGTACAAGATTTAAGAAATTTTAAGTTTGTAAAAGATCGTTAGTTCTTTATCCAGCATCCAATAAGCACTGATACAATCAGTTATAAATACAAACTTCTTTTTCTAAACGCTTACCACGTTTGCCTTTTAATTAATAATGTGCGATCTACATTTAAAATTTATTTTATATGCCTACACCAATAATTAAATTTTTCAGCATGCACATCCTATTAAGGATTTAAATTTTAAAATACATTTAATAATATGTAGATCGAGAGACCTAATAGTTTTAATAATTAATTGCACACTAGATTAAGCGATTAATTATGTAATAATCACAAAGCTTTCAATTAAATGATAAAAAATTTAAATATCAATTCGGTCAGAATTTTTGTGATAAAATTGAATATTATTTCCAATAAATACAAAATATTGAATTTCGACGTTTGCTGAAAAGTTTATAAAAAAAACCGGGGCATTTGTAAATACAAATATTGAACGAAATAGGACAAACCGAGCAAATAATCAACATTTGCTTATTAAAACCAAAAATAGTGAAAGAATTAAACACCGAAAAATTGACCGCAAATTATCGATTAATGAAAAGCCATTCGAACTACATACTCTGATAGTTTTAATTAAATATTTTATTTAATCATGTACAAATGACTGCCTGCGCAAACTCGAAAAGTCACCAAATACTTTTGCAGATAGAATGCAAATTATTTTAATATTTTTGTTAAAAACTCGCATCATATCTTCGTAATTAAAAAAATTTTCTAATGTAAAGGATTAATGCAAAAAAAACATCCGCCTTATTTTTAAATGCTGGCATTTTTTCTGCCGTTGTTCATTCTACCCCCGCTTTTGTTTCCCCATGTTTTAGTCACATACATAATTAAATCACACATCATCAGAAAAACACAAAAATCTCGCAATGTTTGACGTTATTTCTCGTTAATGGTCTAGAGTATCTTTTTCATTTGTGAATTTTTGTCGCTAACATTTAACAGCTTTAATTTACATACATTCTCCATTCGATCCCACACATATGTTTGTTAACCAAGCAGAATACAACATCAGAATTATCACATAATAGGTACATAATAATTACGTGAAAGCTCTGAAAGGAAAGCATTGAATTTAATTTCACCTGAATACGAAGTGTATGTACAACAAAACGACGGTGCATCATTGGATTTCACGATTGAGCCCAGATATTTTGCATTTCTAATTATTTCTTACACCTTATTAAATATGTTCTTTCACCAACATAATGTGGAGATTTTCACTATAATATTTGTGCAACCAACAGCAAATCGGAATAACTGAACTGGTATCATTCAGAATAAAATATGTATATACATTCATAAAGTCCGTTGTTATATACTCTTCTGAAGCCATATTAATCCCAGGTTATTATGTCATTATTTTTTTCTCCATAAAATGAAAGCGAGCAATTTGTTTGCAAAGATCGTACTTGTAATGAATTTGTTTCTTCTATTAGAACAGATGTGAGACTTTTACATCCTGAAATTAAAATCTTAACCTATATTTCGAATGTAAAACTGAGATAAATCTTGAAATCAATAAAAAGTCATTATTTTCAACGATGACCTAACATTCAGACTAAGCACCCTATTTTGACAATCAATACGACAACCATCTTGTCTAATGTTGTTTTGCTTTGAATATTACATTCAACTTAAATGCTGTCAAAATTATCGTTTAGACCAAAAATAGCACCAAAGGACAAACCTCCAACCTGAAATTTTTATTAAATTATTTTGGCTTGTGACAGTAACAAATCTTTGCCTACATTTTATATAATTCCAAATTTATTCCAAACTTTCATTTGTTTGCACGTACTTGACTCCATGTCGAACGTACAATCCTTTCAGACTTCATAAATAACAAAATACATTAGTATAATTAATTGTATTGTCATGATAAACTACATCAAAAGAAGAGACATGAAAAGTTGACTTATTGCCATGAGCATTATCACCTGGAACGTATCTTAAATCCTTTGAAATTGGATAATTTATCAAGTAGAAATGCCCCATCACGGAAATTTAAGCTACCATTGTTACCAAAAAATTAATTGCCTTGGACGCCGCATTAAACCACGAGATAGCATTTAAGGCTTTTGCGAATATAAATAAAATAAATAGACTTTTAACAACTTATTTTAAGTTTATGAAGCGACAGATGTCTGCATTGACATTTTCAAATCATGTGGATAGTACGAGTTATCGAATTTTAAGCTCTCTCAGATCTATCCGATTCCTACAATAAAATGTAAAACACTGTCGTTTCTATTCATACGACAGCATTGCATTCTTTCGGAATAAAACTAAACATCTTCAATCGTAAATGTCGATCCATGGTAATATCCACATCCAACTTTCCAAGAAAACTTATTGTTCATTTCTATCTCTCTTTTAATATAAACTATCATTCCAAATGTTTAAAGTTGTAAAACTAACTAGCAATAGAAATAAGCGATAGGAGCTAAAGGTAGCGACAAAATATTGATGAAAAATGAAAACTGTGTAAATTTTTAAAATGTCTTCACAGTTTCTTAACACCTATTTTTGATGCAATAGCAAAAATTTTCAAAAATTTTGTATATAAAGAAAACGTTGTTTTTCTAGTTTTTCATCGTTTTCAAAAATATAAAATCACCGTAACAAACAGCAATATACGTTAATTATTGTAAAAATAAGCAGGAAGGTTTCGAAATGACTATCCTGCAGAACGACAGACAATACGAAAACAGCGAAAAAAATTATGGTGATATTAAAAAGTCCAATTTCAGCAAGTGAACCAGTTATTAACTTTGAGAAAGGTTGCCAAAATTCGAAAAGCGGAAGAATTGCAATATAATACAAAATATTTAAGAGCCAAGCCATCGAGTGGTTGTAATAGCATACTTCACTTAATGAAATGTTGCGAATTAAAAACAAATTGAAAAGTTATTTTTCGGATACCTGCAATGCAATATTATAATTTCTGCTCAGGAAACAGTAAACTGAACTTCCTTTTGTGTAATAGAATAAAAATTGAAATATATATTTTCTTGGAAAAATAATTTTAATTTTATATTTAAAAATAAAAGTGGCTCAATTAAAAAAAAATTTTTCAGTACTGTGCGGCCTGCACCGAAACGAGGCTATAGCATGCCATAAGGCTTCAGCCTAAATATGCACCAAGATATTTTCCTCAATCGAATGTAGTTTAGTCAAATAATTGTAAGTACACTGAATGTACTGTAAACTCGTTTATTTCGGTAGATTCATTTATGAGAGTATATATTTCCTTTCTTCTTTTTCTTATCTGACTTTGTTGTATAGAACTTTCGACTATGTTAAACCGTCTATATAAATTGGCGCAACATCTAGAAATTCGTTTCATATTTGTACTTTGAAAATTCAAAAAGGGCATATTAGGTAGGCAGCATTAGCAACATAAATAGGTTCATCCAAATCAACCATGCATCAGTGCTAATCCTTTAGTTCAGCTCATTTCACCACACATGATTACATGAAAGCCAAAAATTCCCACACGTTCGCCACCATTAACCAAAACCATCAACATCACACACATTTTGCCCAGCGACATGGATATGCTTGTGAAACCCACCCCCAAACATTCATTTAGCCGTTTCATTAAGTGTTTCATCGTTTCGATATGTGTGTTAATCCAGAACATGCGTTGAATGGAGCCATAATTCATTACTGGTTTTAAATATTTCCTTTCTTTCATTTTGTTCTTTTGTGGAGTTCTTTAATGTGAAGCACAGCCTAAAGCGCCCGGAGAGTGCACGAGTCTCAAACGCCCCGTTCCAGGTATCCGGGTTCCTGGAGCGGCTAGGAGGAGACTCCTGGACCCGCCGGACACCATTAGACAACAAAACTTTAACATTTTCCTAATAAGCAATAAATGTTTTTATTTCAAATTCGTTTATTTCTTCTCGTTTTTGATTTCACTTCTCTGTTGTTACGTTTTCAACTCTTGCTCTGTATGTGCCCGATGGTATGACTGGATGAATATTAGAGCAACTTTGGGTCAGGGTATTCGATCAGGTTGTGGCATTGTACCAATAACAGGCCCTGGAGGACTTCAGCAGCACTATGCCACAGCTGATCGCCGCTCAAGTGGTAGTCTAAGGGTAAGTATAAAATTTGTTGCTAAAATTTATTTAAACGTTTTCCTTAGCCACTCTATCTCTGGCCTGCATAACCGGAGCTTTAATTGTTTTAGTGAAAGCACTTTAATTTTTAGCTGTTTTTAGTAATTCCGTCTTACGCATCTGAATATGCTGAAGCATGTGAATAAATTTCGTTGCTTAAATACTCTATATGTCATACAAAACATACAAACATTAACAAGTTAAACACACTTTATGTTAGTTAAGCCAACCCGCGTGCAAATATTTCCTGCTATAAAATTTTCAAAAAATCAAATAATATTTGTTCAACCTGTGATCTCGGTCAATATAAACAAAATATATTCAAATAATTTATATAAGCGAAGAACTACATACACAATAAAAATTGTTATGAGCTCTTTACTAAATACCTACAAACTTTCTATTACGATGCAGAATTAATATTTATATCCCAAGTTTAATCAGTGGCAATGATAGATCAAATTTTGTATTCTAAGATAATTAGATAATTTTAAAATAAATGTACTGTACTGAGCCAAAAATAACAAACAAAATTTAAAACAAAATGATTGAATAAAACAGAAATGAGTGAAAAACTACGCCTGCGTTTATATTATTCGAGAACAAAAATAGCTAGTTAAAATATTTTGTGTAAAATTATCTTATTTATGGAAGAAAAACCAAAAGCATTATGCTAGGATACTCGTCCCATCTGTTCTAACGATTATTACCTTCTAGAATAATGTAACAGGAGTTGTGCGTATTTATGTCATAGAAAATACTTAAGGCGTAAGACTTGTTTTAGGACGAACCAAAAGTAAAATCTGACGAGAAACAAATAAATCAATAACTTTGAAAAAAACAATTGGTCTTTTACAAGCATCAAGTTATTTATAATATTTTGTATAATATCTAAGTTTTAAATTTAATTTATTCTTATTCTTTAATGGCCTTTTACAAGCTCCTTATACCTTATACCATATACACAACATGTCACCGGGCAACCAGAAAGCCTGAAATCAGTATTTTCAGATAACTGAGTAAAATTTACATATAAATATGTTTTCTTATTAGGAAAATGAAACACATATTCATAAAATCAACATAAATTTGGAAAAAATAATAATTATTTTCTGTCTTACGTTAATATTTTTCTTTATAACTTTTTAAATTTGTATGACAACGACTCGTCTATCAAGAGTACCCACCTCAATTTCATCATGGACTAAGACACAATTATATACTTATGTTGTTTATACGTTCTGATTACAATAACTAACTCATAAAGTGTCCATGTCTTGCGGCTAAAAATATCTTATTGTAAGACTTAAGATTTAAATATCAATTGAATTGAATTTTCCATTTCAGTGAAAGAATGTCGAATTTTTCCTTTTCTTTAATTAAAATCATAAATACATTTATAAGGCATTATTTAAAAATCGTTTGTATTAAAATATATTTTAGAAATAAAAAGCTGAAAAGATAAAATCGTAAGTAATCAATGTTATAGATGAAGAAATATACATATTATGTATGTAAGTAAATTATATAAATTAATAAGAAGAAAGCAGTAGCAGTGAAAAGAAAGTGGCTAAAATTATTAAAAGAAATAATAGGAAGACAGGTAAAATATATAATAATAAGTAGAATTTATAGCAAAACATTAAAAATAAGAAAAAAATACAAGTATAAATATATGTTTTTTTAACTCATTATTTCTTCACGCCAAATAAAAACCAAATTTCAAAAGCGCGAATGTCAAAACTACTACTGGTTAAGACTGAAAAAGTTTCAACATTTGAACTTCAAAATTTTTTGTTAATCTTAAAATATGGTCACAGACAAACTAGAAGGATTAACAACTACTAATTCATTCTATTATATTTTAGTAAAACAAATTATTTGGAAATCAGCTTAGGTGCTCATTAATATTAAAAATAAACAAATGGTGAATATGTTCTACGATCCACATAAACCTAAACTAAAAATGATGTAATTTTATTATGTTTATCATAAACTTTTAAAATTATGTTGGGGATTTAAGTTTAAATAACATTATTTCTCTTACTTTAATATTGCCAATAAATTCATTCAAATTTTTTCTTGCGATTCGTCGAATGGACCCACATGCTACAACTTAAGATATTTTTCTGATACGCACATATTTTAACTAAATATTTAATTCTACCATTGTTCTTTCAAGAGAATGTTCAATTGTTTTACAAGTGTCTGATTACGGCAATGAAACCAAAATTTTAGTTGCCATCTCCCCTAGAAAGCCGTAGCTCTTAAGTTCATATCCAATTGAAATAGTTTCTTGAAAATCTAAATCCCTATGAATAATAAAATAATTAGGTACATTAGGGTAAGACCATTTTTAAAGAGGTTCTTCTTAAACGTGAAAGTTAGTTAATTCGTCAGTTAGTTAGTTAGTATTTCCATTGATATCCTTAATAATAATTAATATGAATTTTTCAAGTTGCAAATACAGTAAGACCCCGCTTAACGCTGTCTCGTTTAGCGCTGTTTCGGTTTAGCGCTCTTTTATTTCAACCCGGGGATTCCCCGAAATTGTGCGCAGCGCTAGGTTTCCAAATATGTACATAACATATCCGGGGTGTTATAAATGCTTTAACCACTTATCAACAACTTCTAACCGAACGCAAAAGGAAAACGCAAACTACATTAGATGCCTTCTTGACAAAAAGGCAGAAAATTGGAAACACAGAATAGATTGAATGATCTGACTGACTTAGAATTTTATTTGTTTTTATAAGTATATTCGTTTATATTGTTTTTATTTTTGTAAGAAATAAATGTTTGGTTTTATTTTTATTAAAAAAAACATAATTATTAAATTTAATACCTAACCAATTTTCTATCCATCTTCCCCTAACCCCATTACATATTTACATGTTAAGATAGCCTCGTTTAGCGCTGTTTCGCATTACGCTCTACTTTGATGGAACGTATCCCCCGCGTTAAGCGGGGTATTACTGTACTTAAATAAGGTTCTTGATAAAATTCTAAAATGAAATCCATTTCTATGTTTTGGTACTTATAAAAGTTAGCACAGTCTCCGCTCTTTTCAAATTAATAGTAGGCGTACCCAAAAAAAAGTTATAATTAATTGTCGATTAAATTAAAATATGTATATACATTATACAGTACTCCCGATTACAATCTGCTGACTACAAAGCAGGTCTTTTGCTGAAAAATCATGAACTGGATAATAAGTTATATTGCCAATGTTGAACGGGAAAGAAATATTGCACGGTACTTAAAACCTAAATTCTGGTCATCAATACAAAAAAAAAAATCATTGAACGAATAATATTGATTATGAAATTGTTTTTGCTTGAGTAATCTGTTACGCTTTGGGCGAAGCACTTTTACTCAAGCAAAACTCAGTCTAATAATTATACATAATTTACCTTAACTCACTCAAGTAATACATTTTGACCCAACATAAATATGAAATTTTCGTCAATCCTTTCATGTCCCCAAAATGATCCCAAACAAGCTAATCATGAACCCTAATAAATGAGGCAAAACCACTCTTACAATAAGCTTAAATCTCCATTGGTTGAATAGAAGAAATTATCTATTTACTGGATAATTTCCAGATTTGTGACTGTATTTGATTTTGCCTTAAATATATGTAAGTTGTTTGTGTTAAATTCACGATTTACCATTTTGTGTGCCCATCCGGAACTTTCTTAGATCTTTTTAAAATGAAGCTTTGATATCCCTCAGTGAGTTTTGTTTTGAATTAGATATAGCGTGACAATATTATTATATAAATTCCTCTTTTAAGGTCTTCTTATAAATACCCCTTTAAAGCAATTTCAACATTTTGCAAGAAACTTTATTTCGTGCTAAATCACCAATCAACATTTTTATTAATTGTGAAGTTAGCAATCATATTTTTGCTGCTTAACAATATTTTGAGCCGAAAATAATTAATGCTTGTGTAAGATTTAGGCTATAGAAGTAACAATTTTAATTTATTTTACTTTAATAATTCCAGAAAATTAAAGTCGGTTTCACGATGAACTAAAAATTGAGGAATTTAAATATTAACGTTCCTTATGAATTTCTAAAAATTTTGCATTATCTTCAAAATTCAATAAATTACTCTATGATTCTGAAAACCAAATATTGAATGTCTTACAGATAGCGAAAAATAATCAATCACCACTTTAACATTGAATTCAAATATGTGTATTTTCTCTTAAACATTTATTGAAATATTCGCTTAGTCTTTTTCAATGATATTTCTTCACATACTAAAATTCAAGAAATCTTTCTTAACTTTCACTTTATAGAAGAAAAGTGCTATATCTCAGAAGCTTTGTCAAGATATTCAGATTTGAAGAAACAGTTTACATTTGCGTTTGCTCCATTTTCCCCATTTCCTGCTCCTACTCACATATGCTACTTTGTGCATACACAATTCTTTTGTACTACTTACCATCACAGGAGGGAGTATTAATGCAAATCCAAAATACATTTGAATGCTTGTATAAGTACCACGTTTTTAAAGCGGACTAAAAGGAATAAAACAATTTCTCTTAACTTTATACAGATTTATTACCCCATACAGACTGTCCTGATTTCTGATTGGAAATTTTTAATAGCTATGAATATTCTTGTAAGATTTAATACGAAAAACGTGGGGCCCATGCATCAGATAATAACAAGGAGTGCGAAGAGTAGCTCACAAAACAGTTCATATCATTTGCAGTGGAACAAAATTGTTGACTTAGGCGAACTATTTATTCATGCATCTATTGCAGTAGCTCCACGTTTTTCGTTTTCAATCTTACAAGAATTTTCATAGCTATTAAAAATTTACAATCAGAAATATTCAGGACAATCTGTATGGGGTAATAAATCTGTATGAAGTTAAGAGAAATTGTTTTATTCCTTTTAGTCCACTTTAAAAACGTGGTATATTAACAAAAATTTTTTTTTTTTATTTAAATTGTTATTTCCTTTTTTATTTGTTTATAATATGTTTATAACACATAAAATAGGTATTCGAGCTATATTTTTTTAGAGTTATCTGAATTTTAAGTGGTAGAATAATCGGATAATCGCAATATGGGAAGAAAATAAAATTGTGTTTTTTTGCTATAGTTAATACTATACATCATTACGATACTTTGAATTTTTATGAAGTCATTTTAAGGGGTAACACCACTGTAACAGCCTAAAAAAACGTGTTTTTTTGTCATTTTTTTTTGGGTGGAAGGAAAGGTAATAAAATTATAATATTGGAGGAAGTTATTTATCGTATATTTAAGTAACAAAATAGAAAATTATTATAAAAAAATATTCAAAAATAACGGCACCACAGCCATTTTCGCGAGGCACGTAGAATTTGAGGCGCTCTGCGGCATGCAGTGTAGCTGCTGCAAATTTGGATCTAGAAAAAAAAAAAAAAAAACACACTTATTGTACATGCTTATAGCTAGAGAAATACGTAGGGAATTTTAAAAATATTGATTTTTGTGTGATTGGCGAGTATTTGAATTAAATCGTTAAATTTTCAACAAAAAAAAAGATAATCATTTGTTAATAAAAAATGATTAAATTAACTTATCGAAAATCCCCTACGTATTTCTCTTCAAAATCTTATTTTAAAGATATTGTAACAAATTCGAATGAAAAGAATGAAAATTGTTGGAGTTATGCTGCATGCCGTTTTGAAAAATCGTGTTTTGAGAAAAACGCATTTAAAGTTGGCTTCAAGACAAAAATTATATGAGCGCAGTCCGACGCGCTTGGGGAAGAGCTCGAAATTACAAGAAAAAAAAATACTTTGATGTATGAAATATTTTTCCCCATATTCTAAAAGGTTCAAAGTATTTTTTAAGCCTAAACAAAAAAAATCGATTTTTTGAAAAATTTACAGTGGTGTTACCCCTTAAGCAAAGTTCTAAAAATGTCTATCGACTTCTCTTCTTTTTCATAGACAAATGCAACAAAATAAATTTATATAAGATTACCTATAATATTATTAAAATCGTAAATTAATTTCATACATAAAGAGGCTAAAATCTCCAAGGTAGTTCTGTTTTTATAAATAAATGAAGGTGTATAAGCAAATCCTTTACTAGGTTCGAATTTTTCAAATGATTAAGTAATTGTGTTTGTTTTTTTCACTCAAGTGCGATTTTCCATGAGATAAAAATATTTTGAAAATTTTTTGAAAACATTGGCTTTTAAGTACTTATACTTGACTTACTCCACTTTGCCTAAAAAAAAATAAAAAAATAAAAGTTGTGATAGAATTGATGAAATTAAAATAAAACCAACTTAATATTAGATGTATCTATATTTTTCGAAGTATGGAAAACGCATAAAATCGTATCGTATCGTAATATGTCTTTTCCATTCAAATTTAAACTTTTTGTGATTTAAAATATTTAAATATTAAGAAAACGCGTAAAATATTCTCATAAGAAAAATTTAATTTTTTTTTCTCTCCCGAAACGAGGGATTTCATTCCCAGGTGGTACAAAAACAATCCAAAAATTGCTGGATTCAACATTTGCGTAGAAACTGTTAATAGCCCCAGGCGAAATCAAAATATACTCACCACAATAAAATTAAGTTTTTCTACACTTAAGGTTCTAAAAATTTCCATTGGAGAAAAAAAAACACCGATACACGAACAGCCTCAACTCAGATAAATCCCGATAACTCTAGCGACGGTTAAACGAAAATTAAAGACATATTTTTATCCAAATTTTTGGAAACAAGAACAAAGAAAATCCTTTTGACCCAAAACACCGCGGAGCATCGAAACATTTCTTAATACAAAATTGTCCACTCGCGCACTCTCGATGTTTTCGCGAATTCGAATTCTAAAATTATTTGCAAGGTAGGCGAAATAATAATTAACATTAAATATTTTCAATTCAATTTACCGGAGGAGAAAATTTTCTGAGGAGGCATTTGGCGGGCGGACCGAACGAAACAAATTGGCGTTTACTAAGTGTTTGCGGAGCCTGGCAAGAGACTACTGGAGCCGATCGTAACGCCCCGCAAAGGAGTGGTTCACAACGAAATTATCATAAACGAAGAGTTTTTCCAAATTCGTCCTTATGTCACCTTTTGGCGTATTTCCGAAAATTAGTGGATCACGGTGCCTTCTCAGAAAAGCGGTTCTCGCTCGAAAATTCGATGAAAAACCGCGAAAATGTCGTGTAAGTAGTTTTTCTTTGTGTGATTGTGTTTAAGAAATGCTTAAAATGTTGTGGTACTAAAGTAATTCCTTTTTTGTTCTCATATAACTTTTCTTTCGTTGATTTCCATTTAATTGCCGCCGGAATTGTCGCGCCCATTTTGAGTTGAGACGTGTTGTGAGTCGCTGAGCTCTGAGTTTTTTTTCCACTAAAGGGAATCAAGAATGTTTCAAAAGACTTGACGTGGTAAGTACTTTTTGCAGTTTCTTCCTCGCCTCTTTGAGGCATTTAAATTAGACGAATCCTCCCATCCCTTGATTTATTTTACCACGTTTTTATTAGCTCGCTTTCGATTCTGTTTGTCTCTTCGACACAAATTTTGCAATCGATTTTAAACTAACGTCCCAATGAGATAGAGACTGGAACTTTTACACATAGCTTAGAACTGGATGACAATGCAATATTATTAAGTTGTTAATAAAGAAACAATTTTTTTTTAATTATTTTTTAACAAAGAACCATGTGCAATCATACTTTATTGCACGTATTCTACTCGATCATATACAATAAAGACTATATTTCTGCAAATAATAATATAAAGTTATTACGATTATCATGAAATCGATTGGGAAATTCGCACACACAAGACTAAAAAGCAGAAAATAATAATTAAAATAAAAAAAATTTGTTTAAATATTTACTATGTATTTCTGTAAAATTTGAGCATTTCATGAAACAACAAAAATATTTTATATCGCTCCTTAGATAATCTGACTCAACAATATATGCAATAAAATAAGGATAAGAGTAAGGTAAAAAAGTAGACTACGAGGTTTTATCTATTTACACCATCTAAATTTAAAAGAAAAGTATGATTGTAGCCCATTCAAAGTTAGACCTCTTAGATTCGAAGTTGCCTAACATTGGAGGTTCTAATTTACATTTCAGAAGTACAAGAACACCTTTTAGAACTTTAAGGTTCATTTAAAATTATGAATAAATTATACGTAACTTTACAGAAGTATGTATTCAATGATTTTATACTCTGTCTCTGTGCGAAAATTAAGAATTCCATATTTCTCACAAAGTTTACGTTGCTTAAGCTTTCTGTAATGGTGCGCAAAATAAGTACCCTGGTGTACTGCTTGTGGGGAAGAGCAAGTAACTCATTCGAAAAGAATGTAGATACTAATTAAACCTCAGCTTTCATGTGGATATAGCTACTTATCCAATCTTATAATTATTTCTTGTATGACATCATCTGCAAGCGAAAGGTCTTAAATTTTAAGCTATGGACTAAAGATTTATTCATTTATTTATTGATATTTCAGTTATATTCATGAATATCAAGAATTTATTGTTTATCTGGAAGTATAATTTGATGCAATTAAATTAGAACATCTGCATCCTTGTTTCCGCAGTTGTATAAAAATCCCTT
Source organism: Eutolmus rufibarbis (assembly GCA_963920795.1). Classification (NCBI taxonomy): domain Eukaryota; kingdom Metazoa; phylum Arthropoda; class Insecta; order Diptera; family Asilidae; genus Eutolmus; species Eutolmus rufibarbis. The sequence continues at coordinate 36,555,691 of OY987205.1, forward strand.
ATACCTGAAGATCGCCTTTTCGTAATTTTTTTTTTTTTCTAAGTTAACCTGTATTAAAAATTTGGAACCCTCAAAAGATTACGTTCATATATTTGAATATCGTTGGGCCGCTTCGCATTATGATAGCTTATATTTTCATTCATTAAAGTAATTTGGATACGATTTCTTCTAATTGTATTTATTTATTCTATTTCTTTACGAAATCTTTCTAATACTGTTCCTTGAGAAACAAAAGAACAGAGAACAATATTTTCCTGTGAAAATTCCTTATATATTTACATATAAAAAATATTAAAAGCTTTCAGAACTCTTTCTATCTTTTCTTCTTTCAAAATATAAGTAACTTCAACGGTTTTTCGGCAATTGGCGCCTTTGACTTTATTTTGACAGTTTTAAACTGCTTACTTTTACACACACTAAACTTGTAAATTTGCCTTAGTGAGCTCCATAGATTCAAATTTAAGGTTGCATCGTGCTGCAAGAAAGGGGTTTTATTTACTTATTGTTTTTAGGATTTAAAAGCTTTTCTTTTGAACTTAAATATACCTATTTTCAAAAAATTTCGCTATATGTAAACTTAATAATTCTGAGTATACCAGAAGATTGAATTTTTGTAGTTAAAGATCAAAATGTTTTTTTTAAATATTAACAGTTTTTCAGGGTTATCTCTTACTAAAAGAAAAAGTATAATATTTATTATAAAATATTTTTTAAATTATTTTCACTAAAATAGCTACTGCATACGAATTTTAGGAATGATTGAGTTCAATTTATTATTTAAACTTTTTAAGCGTGTGTTGAAAGAAATGCCATAGGTAATAGTATTAAAAATTCAAATGAGAATAATAATAAAAATAAAATTTGTATGTAGGAATCTGTAAATTAACAGAAAATTGTAAGTATCAAAGACTCAAATTAGGATTGCAATTTTACATAATCTTAAAAACTGTAAAACTATTACTAAAATTATGTTAGACGAAAAATTGTATACGAATAATTATAAAATACTTTAACATCGACGATTGATGAGAAGTGAAGTGAACGATGTCTTTAAGCAAAACCCTCCAGAACTTTTACTTAGAATAAAGAATGAGCACTCACCACCGGACTACAGAAGGCGTCGATCGTTATTTTCACAGCTCATTATAATCTTGATAATGGACAATAGCGAAGTGCAAAGCAGTAGCATCTAGTTACTTTTATCATCAACAACTACGTATAAATTTAAGCGCTCTATTAGTTTCCATTAAAAACTCGTTGGACATCGTAAAATTTACTTTCCTGTTGTGACTAGCATGAGATAAGTTAATTATCTTCTAAAATGGTTTTCTGAAGATACTTTGTTTTTGTTGTGTGATTTTTTGCTAGACCCTAAAAACCTGTTCACTACATTTCACTTAAAACACTATTATTAAAATTTAAAAAATGTATTTTTTGAACCGACCAGACCTTAAGAAATGTATTGCAATTTGTATAAAAACTCAGAGTAAAATCCTGTAAATCCCGTCCATGGAATCTTTGTTCCACAAAAATACTTACAATTGCAGGTTAGTGGTGTTTTAGTGCTTTAATTTAAAAACCCTGCTTTCATTTGAGTTCATATGTATACCTTTCTTAAATGATTATTTTAATTTTTTGAAAATATTCCAAAATATCGCTTTTTTTTTAAATTCTAACCAAATAAAGAATTAAATAGCCGCACTGCGCCACATCACGACTATATATTTAAAATAGCCAAGCACCACAGCCATACTAGCCAAAATAAGATTTTACTACGGCCAGACCACATAAATTTTGTATATACATATGTATATGTATATTAATTAACATTTACTTTATTTTAGCAAGGATTAGTTTATTATTGTCACTTTTTCAAACTCTCATACGTTCCATAGATTGCATTTAAAGTTAAGAAACGGAAACAAAAATATCCCTTAGTCGATATCTTCAGTCGTCTGTTTTATACTCAGTTTGGTGTTTAGAAGAAAATCGGAAAAACCCCGGACAAATACATTATTTGTCCTTTATCTGTTATTGATTAATAATGCTTAGAATAACTTAAATAATTGAATAGAACTTATGTAAGTTCGGTAAGTATTTGTAGTTTTTGATAATAAGACATATTATAGTTCCAAAATATAAGTTATACCCATTTTTGATGTCGTAGAGTTAAAAGATTCAAATATGAAGTATTACGCAAAACATGACTTAGTTCCCATATTAAGTTCACCATTCTTAATATGCTCAGCGTGATTACTCAATCTGCACTGCCGACTTAGTCCCAAAAAGCTTTTAATATCGTTAAGGGGAAATCTCATGAAACTTATAATTTTTGATCGGTTCATTGTATCCGAAGCCAATAAATCCAATAATACATACATATTATATTATATTAAAAGCGGGAAATTGAAAAATAACAAATTATTTCTTTATTATTTATTTTTTCTCGTAACTTTAGCTTTAGACTGAATTTACATCTACGAAGTTAAGTTGTTTACTTTAAATGCAAAATTAATTCCCATTTACGAGTAATTTTTGTGCATAAATGAATTTTATATTATTTTAATTTGTTAGTGTATAATTGCACTCTGAAAGACTTTTGTTTTTTTAAGGAGCCATATGTTCATTTAAATTTATAAGTGTTTACTCATTATTGAACTCTGTTGCCTTCATGATCGCATTTTTTACTTTTACATTCATATTCTGGTTTTATCGAAGATTTAGATTCAATGTTTTCGTAATCAGGGACGGGCTGATGTAACTCAGGCAAAGTTCAGGGAAATTTTCTAACGAACTACATTCGAATGGTGGTTTTGAGAAGAGTGCATTAAAGTGACAGAAGGTGAAAATTACAATTTCAGTGAATTTTTGAAATTATAACCAATAATGATAACTTAAGGTTTTTTCCAAGTTACTCGATAACTGTTTGAGATATCGTAAAAATAGTGAGGAGTAATGTTGTAGAGGATAACTCAAAAATGGTCAATCAGACGTAAAATGTATATGTTCATTTCTATACAAAATGATATCCTCTATATCCTCACTGTAAATACCTACAACCTATAATTCAATTTCATCGGGGTATATGGGTATGAACATAGATTTTATTTATAGCATTTAATCGAAATGGAAATGAGGAAATAATCACTTCTTCTGTTTATTTAATTCATAAACTAACTTGAGATCAATATTTGCATTATTAAATTACTCATAAAGCATAATTGACTCACAGCCATCGCTTAGCTCTTTCTCATCGTAGAAAATTTAATTAGCTACAAAGTAGGTGCCCGTGGCCAAAATAAAAATTAAGCCAAGCAGCAGAAGTGTAAAGCACATTTGCGAAGCTTCCGAAATTTTATTCTATTGCATATGCAAATACGTAAAGAGCCTTCAAAAATTATTTTAAAGTGGACACCCTGCAGCGAGACCAATGAGAAGTTTCCTGGAAGCAGAAGCTGGCCAGGACTAATCAGCGATTTCCATTATGCATGCCAGAGAGGAGACCGGCGGGGTTTACCTTTTGGGTTTGTTTAGCGCCAAACCAAATACAGCAATAAAAGCGAATTACCTAAATTTATATACATATTTTTCGTTTTCTTGCCCATCCGCACCGTTTAGATCTCCGCGTGGAAGGGATCTCAGGTAATCTTTTCAGACGGAAAGCTCGAAAAGTGAAATTCTAACTCTTTTTCCCCATTTTTATTTCGGTAAAGGGATCCTTGTCCAAGGCATTCCGGTTCAACACGAAGACCCGGGGAGAAAAATCGCTCGGTAACTCAACTTCTCCGACCCCGTCGTACAGCAGCAGCGAAGGTGGGATTTACGCCACAATTGGGCAGCCGTTCCTTCCGCCACCCACGACAGCGCCGCCGCCGCCCCCCAGCCACAGGGTGAGCGCCCCGCCCGCAGCAGACACCCCCAACCCCCACCCGCCCTACGGACAGCACCGGCGAGTGAAGAGCATCAGTGATATTGAGGTCGTTGCCGCCACCCCCGTATGAAATTAGGAAAAGCATTAATTTTAGTTTCAGAACGCTCGGCATCACGTATGTTGGCCCAGCGCGCAGCATAATTAATGAAAACGCTACAACCGTCGTCATTCGCCTCGACGAAGTTTTACCAGTCCAGGTAAATAACCAACAATGGCGACTGACGTGCACTCTGCGCAAAACTTTTTATTTAGCATTTTTGCATGTTGCCTACACACCACTTTTTTTTACAAAAAATAAAAACTTTAATTAACGTTTCAGAGAATTTACACTTTGATTAGTTTCAGACAACTTTTCTTAATTAATTATTGGTAAAGTGAAAAACCAAATACCGAGGTTATTTCCATTAACATTTTCTTATAATTAATTAACTTTATTGCATCTTATTTTAATCTTGAATTATCGAATGATACTAGGACCATTTTTATTTTCATAATTTCCCAGCTCGTCTCCATTTAGAAATGCCACACCACCTTGCATTTATATTAACCAAAAACTTAAATTTAGAAAATATAAAAACAAAGAACAACCACAGATATTAGTTAAAATTACCTAAATCAGTGTTTTGTACACCCAACATTAACATAAATAACTTATTAAATAGATAAAAACATCTGCTCTCCCAAAAATTACTGCTTAAATTTTGATTGTGGCAAAATTTATTCCTCTCCGAACACTTTAAAAGATTAGCTTCTTCACCCAGAGAACAAAAACTCAATCAAGAAATCAAGCACATGCGGTGTTTTTTATTATTCCAATAAAGAAAATCGAGCCTTTTAGTCCTAGTACACATAATAGGAATGTGCCATGATGATGTTCTTAATAAAAACCACTCTGTATAAATTTAAAATTGTTTTTAGCGAACGATATTAAAATATAACTTTTTAGTATTGAACAAGACAATACAATTAAAACGTTTTTGATCCATTTGAAAAGGATTTCACTTTTTGTATGGAAAAATAAAATAGAGTAGGTAAATATGTACATATATTGTTTTTCGAATGAGTTACACTAACATTGCAGTATATGACAAACTGTATAGGATAATTTAAACTTTTTCCTTCTGGTTAGTTTTCTGGATCCGAATCGTTTAATTGAAGAAAATTATTTAAACCGAAAACTAAAAAAAACCTTCGCATTTTAGTATAATTCGCATTCATATAACAATGAGGCCATAAGCCGCGATACGAACTCCTAATGTATTTTTTTAAACATTTTTTCGTACATGCTCAAAAAATAACGTCATATATACTTTTTAATACTTAAAATTTGCCATGAACTTATCACTGCTTAACATTTCCCGCTCTCTCTCCTTTTCCCTCCACTTTCCAATTGCGATGCATAGCCTATTTCACTCAGAAGTTTATGCGCGACATGCCCATAAAATTTCATCTTAATCGGATAAGTACTTTTTGGGTGGCTTACTATAAACATCACAAATAAACATTTCTCCCTCCTCTCATCGCCACTCTACTTTCCAATTACAAAGCACGCAGGAGCTCATGCGCACTACACGTGTAAAATGTATAAAAATATTGACAGTCCCCCATTTTGAATTCGTAAATTTTGACAGTCGGGTTGAAATCAGTGAATCCGAAAACCCGCAAGTACCAAGTTTGGTGGAAATCGCATAAACTTCAAAATTTGACAGTCCGCCATTTTGAATTTGTAAATTCTGACGGGTTGAAATCAGCGACCCCGAAAGCCCCCAAGTACCAATTTTGGTGGAAATCGCATAAACTTCAAAATTTGACAGTCCGCCATATTGAATTCGTAAATTCTGACAGTCGGGTTGAAATCACCGACCCCGAAAGCCCCCAAGTATCCATTTTGGTGGAAATCGCATAAACTTCAAAATTTGGCAGTCCGCCATCTTGAATTCGTAAATTCTGACAGTTGGGTTAAAATCAGCGACCCCGAAAAGCCCCAAGTACCAATTTTGGTGGAAATCGCATAAACTTCAAAATTTGACAGTCCGTCATCTTGAATTCGAAAAGAGTGTCCTATGTCCGTCTCCTGGTTCTAAGCTACCTCCCCACCAATTTTCAACCAAATTGGTTCAACCGTTCTTGGGTTATAAATAGTGTAACTAACACGACTTCCTTTTATATACATATATATGTAGATAAGAGTAGGCATTTATTTATTCGAACAAACTAAAAAATGTTCTTTAATATTAATTTCTTATTACAGAATTTTTCAAATTGAAACTCTCTTTCCCTTAAGTTAGTTTGCATTATTAAGGGGCGCACCTAGTGTAACAGCTCAAAAAAAACGCTTATTTCAAGCATTTTATTTTTAGATTAACTATATTTTTATGATATTTTAATGAATTAGGCCTTATAGAACATCTTTTAAAGTTCTTAAAAAAAAATGTTTATTAATTTTTTCGGTACAAAATGGCGTGGTAAGCATTTCTATCAGTAGCGATGTCCAATTTGTGGGCGTAATTACAGCCCCTAGAGTGAACCTGGAACATTCAAAAAATTTCTTCTTAATAACATTCATAATTCGTAGTTAAACCTAATATATAAAAAATTTAAAAAAAAGTATTTAATTTGAAGTTTGAAAAAATTTCTCAATTTTTCGCATAAAATGTTGACCTATAAACATTAATAAATAAAATTTACAACAATAATTTACAAAAAAAGTAGGTTGAACTACGAATAAAAGTTGTTTTTTATATCTGGTAAAAATTTCCACCCAAAATCTTTAATAGTTTTTGAGATATTACGCCCACAAAATCCGAAAATGATGTTTTCAGAAAAACGTGTTTAAAAAAAAAAAATCTACTGCGTACGCGTTCAAAACCGATTACATGTTGTCGTCTGTTTCGAAAACGAAAACGAATATCGTTTTGAAATTTTTTAGGCATATTCTACATAAGATTTCGGACATTTTTAGGCAAAAAAAAACAATTTTTTGGAGCTGTTACACTAGGTGCCCCCCTTAAGATTAGAATGAAAACTTGCTTCAAATCTAGTAACCAATAAAAACAGTAGAATATTTGTTCTTCGCCAACCTCGTTGTCCATTTATTAATTTTTTAACGATTTAATAACACATTAGCGAACAAATCTTTTGAATTATCTCAGAAAACTTTTACAATACCTCAATAACAAAGGAAAAATACTATCACTTGTTTTCGCACTATTGGGCAGAGGTGTCTTACCTATAAGTCAAGTGGTAAATCTGCGCCGAACCTAAGAACGTTTTCCACGTAAAACATTTTAACTTCACTTTCAGTGGCTTTGAAAATATCAACATTTCTCTGATACTTCCATAAGTGGACTTTTCTGTAGAGTATACTCAGAAAAAACTTTAATTGCCGTCGCTCTTTATATGACCGCATAGTGGCGACCTGCACTTTTTTAAAAAGTTACTCTGCAGAGTTTGAAATATGCAGTGGTCGTTAGTGGGAACGATGCTTTAGATGAAAAATAAATCTAAAAGCTTAACAATTGCCATGTATGCAACAGCGATAAAGTTAATATAATGAAAATATATCAAAACTTTTTCAATCTGCCTCGTGGTTTCCACTGCATAAAAATAACATTTTCCATACTACCGGCTCAAAGGAGATCGTAATAAAACGCATCCTCAGGGAGGAAATAATTTTATATTTCCTTTGGTTTTCGTACGATAGTGTGAAATATGCAAAAATAATATATAATTTTGAGCAAAAATTTTACCTTTAGTTAATATTAATTAGAAAACTAAATATTAAATGAAAGGAGCAACATACGTGATCCCTGCATATAGTTCATCTTTGAGTGAAGTTATTATTTAAACTTGTGTATTGCAAGGCGCACCAATCTGTTAAGATGTATTTGTAAGAAAAGGCCAAATATTTGCAATCAATAAATTCGTAAATTATCATAAAACTTGCTTATTACCAAAACAAAACAAAAAAAGTGAAAAACGAACAGCAGAATATAAAAATGTTTCAAAATTTGTAAAATCTAAACTAAGCACTTAACATAAAATAATTAACAGGAAAAATTTGTTACCCTAAGAGCACATATCAAAAACAGTATTGTTCTAAAAAAAATTTTTGTAAGACCCATTTATTACAAAATCACAAATTATATAAAGCCTGCAGCAATTTACACATATATAAACTTATATAAAAGTTTCCGAAACAAACAAAAAATGTAACAATCAAACATATTTTCAAAAATAAAATAAAATTTTCAAGTACTTCCTCAAAAATTAGAAGCACAATATACTGAGACCTACAAAGAAACGATTAAAAAATCATTAAGTCAAGAACCCTCAGGCATAAAAATTAACATTATGAAAAATATACAAATTAAAAACTCGCACTATTCAATTACTGACATTACCTACAACATATACTTAATACTCACAATTTTTCCATAAAAGAAAAACTTGTAAAAATATAGTCCTATCCAAGAAAAATTGCATTAATCCATCAATCGTAGTGTCCCTTTCCTTCAGTACAATTAATGAAACTTATCCTCTGAAGAACACACGAATTTATTGTGTACTAGTTAGCAAAATACATCGGGCATACATTACCTTAGGCTTAGTCAGCCTTTGCATGATCAAGAAAATATCATTAAAACGTACAAACCCGAAAGACTACGTAAACATAAAAACTTACGGATAATACTTCCTCAATGGAACTCTCGCTGCACAGAACCGAAGTCGTCGCCGCAATACAATTTAAGTTTATTTTCACTCTTAAATATAAGTAGAAAGAGAAGATATTTTTGGCAAACGTAGCTAAATTAAAAAAATTATACAAAAGAACTATATTTATAATATACCTTAATGTTGCTAAATACCCTTAAGTCATACCTACAGCACTCAACTCCATTATTTCGACACTCGTGCTACTCTAATGCTTCTTTTGTAAATACTGAAATTTAAAAGACGGTGTTGTGTGAACATGTGTAAGCCATTTTTTCCAAGTGATTTTCTACATTTAACGCAATCTATACTATAGGACTAAGCGCCAGAATAAACATTTATGTAATTCGCCCCTGTGTTGTTTCCTATTAAAAAAGATATATCGTTTATTTCTTTTATTGTTTCTGTTTTTCTTAAAATGTTATACAAACTCTATTATTGTGGTTTTTGATTGATATTTATATTTTGCATTTTTATTTATCATGTGTAATAATAAAGGAATAGTGGAAATTTGAAAAAAATTGAAGTTTTATTCAAGAGTTGTCCTAAAATCACTAGAAATTATTATTATTTATTGTTTAGCTTTGAATTAAAAAAGGTGAGTATATCCACATTCTGCTCCGCTGAAAATCACATAGTGACTCATGCGTTTTGTTTTTTTTCGTATATCTAAAACAATAGAAAATTGTATATTAAACTAAAACTTATTAATGGTTACCCAGAGTAAGCTTTTAAAATTTTTGGAATAGTGCATCAAATTACCATACTTTTTATTCATACACAACTTCAACTTTTGGACAGAACATTTTAACTTAAAAGTAAATACAATACGACCAATCCCGGGTGAAAATATAAGACTGAAAAACGACTGAAAAGAGACTGAAAAATAAATTTTAGGCGGAATTCAGGCTGAAATAAGACGTAAATTATTATTTGGACTGAAAACTCACTGAAAACAGACGGAAAACGTATTACATGGAGAAGGTGAAGACGGAATTTAGACTGAAATAAGGCGGAAATATTTTTTGTGTCGGAAAACAGACGAAATCGAGACGGAATTATGAGTTACCCTTGATGAGTATGCACAAGAGACTGAAAAAAGACGGAAACGAGGCGGAAATTTTATCATTTTTAGAATATTTTTTGGATTCGGCATTTTTTGGACATAGCACCAACAGATCCCGCACCAACAGGCACAGCACAGCCACCAACTCATCCAACATCAGCATATGCAGGACAACCATATCCAGCACCACCATATCCAGCGTATTCAGTATCAACAGATCCTGCACATCAATACATTCATCGATATTTTAATTTAAATTATTTATTGTCATTTGAGTCAAAATTTTCTTTCTAATTTCCGCCTGATTTCCGTTTCGGTCGAATTGAGCTTATTTTCCGTACTTTTTCAGTCAGTTTTCAGTCTCTTTTCCGTCGATCAGTTTCCGTCTCTTGTTCACTATCTCAGTCTACTTTCCGTCTGTTTTCCGACTGCTCTTAAACACAGAAAAATTTACTAAATTTTTCAGTCTGTTTTCAGTCTTATATTTTTCCCGGTATTGAATTTATTTTCGCAAAACTATATTAACAAAAAAACAAATATGAACCATAAGAGAAGATGAAAAACCCTTTATAGCATTACCTCGCTTTAGATTTTCAGTAATTTCGACATAAAATATAAATTACAAATTTTTTTTTATTTATCATAGTTTTCTAAAAACAACTCTCTTTTTAAAACAAGACGTCGTTTTTGACTTTTATGGTTTGACTTCATATAATTTTTTAGTCAGATTAAAATATGCATTCAAACAAAGAAAGTATAGCTAATAATGTTTATACTTTCTTTGATTCAAGATAGCGATTTGTTTAATGTTAAACTTAAGATATGAAATTTTAATATAAAATTATTTATTTATTTAATTCTGTCTGCAGAATACAATTCTCAGAGACTATGAAATTGATCAATAACTACCAAATTCATGGTAAATAGCACAAAATTATGAATTCCTTAAATTGGACTTGATTCATTGATTAATCAACATTAAAATCATAGACAGAATTGAATTCCTTAGCTAAGGAATACCTACATAACAAATGCCTTGATCTTAGAGACATGTCACGTACATAAATATTAAATTAAGCTAATAAGGCCAGGGTGCAAATTTTATAATAAAGAACATCTCTAACAAACATTTATGGCCGCAATTTTTCTCCATACTTCAAGAAATCGTAAATCTAAAAGTTTACATCTCCCATCATAATCTGGAAAATCAGTAGAATTAGGTTTTATAAAACTCATAAAGGTTCTGTTGCAAATATAGTCCACCACTTGAAGGCTACTAGCTAATTTAGAATCTTTATAGAAAATAAAAGTTTTAAGTCGTCCGCATACAATAAAACAGTGAAATGATAAGTAAATACTATTCAAATCATTAATAAAAATAAATCGCCCAAGTGACTACTCTAGGGTTTGTGGCAAACCTGAAAGCCATTTGAATGTACGAGATTGAAATAGATTAATAATTACGCATTGATAAAGATTATTTATCGTGCATAAAAAGACAACCAAAGTACCTAAACAACATGAAAACCAAATTTATTAAGGGTAGGTTACATATTAGAATTTTCAAAAAATCGATTTTTCTTTTTCTTGATTTCGAATCCTTATAGTCTTAGGAATCATCTCCTAAAATATTTTTGAAAAATTCTTAATAGAACCGGAGATACACCGGTTTTTATCCAGGCGCGTTTTCGAGCTCTTCTTATAAAAAATATCCAATAAATAAATGGTCCTAAAACTTTAAGCGCGTTTTTCTCGAAACACTATTTTTTGAAATGGCGGACAGTTAATCTCCGGATCTACTGCACCGAGTTTGATGAATCCTTCTGCATTTTGTTCATTAACATGTCCTGTACGGGAATTCACCACAATATACCCAAAAAATCTTTTAAAATTATTTTTTAGCAACAGACAAAAGCTGAAAAAAGGGTCGATTTTTACAAGTTTTTTTTTGAACGTCCGTAATTTTTTTTCTAAATCGATTTTTTAACTAAATGTGGTGAATTCCCATGTAAGAAACTTCCTCTTTCAGATGCAGTTTGCGTTTTTTGTTTCAGATGTGCCAGTTCCGAGATTTTGTCCGCCATCAAACAAGAATTTTTTAAGGGCTCGACTTGGGTGCCCTCTATCATGTAGAAGGAAACATAAAAATAAAAAAATAAAAGTTTGTTTGCATACTTGAAGGATGTAAAAATGTTTTACAAAAAGTTTCACGTAGATATCTAATAAAGGAGCTTACAAAAAAAATCTTGAAAATTATCATTTTTTTGGCCTTCTAATCTGTAACCTACCCTTAAGGGTATGATAAGAGAGTCTAAATTGACTCCATCAAACGCTGTTATAAAATCTGTATAAAATACATTAATCAGTATTATTATCATCATCATTATATTTGGAGGTTTTTGAAAATATTTATTTAAAATAATGTTGGCAAAGTTCAAGATTTTTAAGGAATTTTACTTTGTAGCCTTTATATGAAATTGTATTTGAATCATCTACATAAGCATTAAATCATCGGTACAAGAACCATTTAATATTATTCTAATTAAAGAAAAAATGCAAACAATATTTACGTTTCGATTATTGTAAAGAATATTTTATTTAGCCGCCCACTATGCAAAATCTTTTATTTTCCACTGCTGTTTCATACTTGTCATTTTTACTGACCCTGCGAGTTTCTTACATGATGTATGTTCCAACATTCCCCAAACAAGTTACATTTGAATGTGCATATATTGAGCGGATTAGTTTAAATAATTTTCAATAAATTATGAAACGTCTTCGTCAAAAATGTACGTCTATTTCTTTATAAAATTTATAAATGCATGAAGAACTCGTATCAAACTTCATCACCTTATTTTAGTTTCTGCGTGAACTCGCCTCCCGAGGAGAAACGTCAATGAAGGAACGACATTTGTCAATGCGTCACAGATGCGTCAAAGGCGAAGATGAAATCCAATCGTAGAGTCTCGCCGTTCGCGAGTTAAATGCAGTTTCGAGTTGACAGTTGTTGAGAAATGTCGGTTCCGTCTTCAAAGTAGCTAATAGTAATTATATTTGTGTTGTCCGTGCAAATAGACCCCTCCACAAATATTCCAAAGTGTTTCTTGTTCTAATTAGCAATTCGTAATTCCCCGCGAGACCAAGTCGAGCGAAATTTTTACGCAAAACCAAAGACGGTGAATTTCAGTGACGTCCTGTTGTGCTTTGTATTGTAAATAAAGGTGAATGCCTGGGCACCAAGGTTACACCCCCATACAACAAATGGATAACTCGCTGGACGGAAGGAACGGGCTGCCGTCGACCCACTCCTCGCAGCAGCTCATGCCAAACGACACGGACAGTGTCACCGTGTCTGAAACGGAAAGGACCCGCGTCCCGGCCCAGTACGGCAGCCTGCGGTCCATCGCGGCCAGAGACTGGTTCACGGTCGGTGTCCTCTGTTTCGTGAATCTCATCAACTACATGGACCGCTTTACAATCGCAGGTGAGTGCGGGGCTCCACCACAGGCGCAACACGCCAGGGCGAAAGTTCATCAGCTTGCTAATTTTAAAATAGTGACGTGTAGCCTGGTAGCGGTGAGGTGTAGAAAGTGAGTCCGAGGCTAACTCACCTCACCGCCGGTGATTGGACTTTCCTAATAGCAGTCGGTCGTTACGGTGCGATAGCGGAGCACCAGATTCGACCTGAAAAAGAAGAGACTACGCGAATTTCAGCGGGCAGCTGCTCTGTCGTCGCGTTAGTAACGCGCCTTATTTGCTAACATCAGCTAGTCGTAAAGCTACCGGTTTCCCTGCCAGCGCGACTCATAAACACAAAACTCAGTTGACTAAACGGTCTGGCGTCCACCTCAACTTGCAAGCTCGACACTCTGCGCCGTGTGAACGAATCTTCTGCGGGTTATCTTATTGTTCTAGGCACTGGGGGCGGTTTCCGGCTCGAAAGGGAAAGAACAAGTTTTCCATGCGAGGAAATTATAAATCATAAAAGTCCAACTCCGGGGAACGGAATTTTTTACTCTAATGCGACTCTAAGGAAAATTTCCAGGCTGCGACAATTTGTGAGCAATAGGCGCCAGAAACTTGAATATTTATTCGACTCCCAGAATATCTCGCATGCCTTCTACGTGAATAATAGCGTCGTCCATCGAGGAAAACAGTCGTTGTCTTCCTTCCAGCAAGCCGCCTTAATCAGATTAATGGGCGAACTTAATTGCCGCAGATACTTTTCAAGTGGGCCATTGTAATCTCCCACGGGCCAGAGACGACCTCATGCTGCTACTTCTTCTGTTGCATCCTTCCTGTGGCTCATCGTCGGCCCGGTGGAAGTTTTTGTTTGAGCGCACGTTGTGCTTGGATCGGGCCTGGTCTGCGACCTTAGGAGATTTTAATTACGGCCTTTCTCCGTCTGGAGGTTACTGAAGTAGAATTTCAACTATGCTTTCTCTGCGATGTATACAAATCTGAAATATATACCTCATGTAAATGTAAACTTACAAAAAGTCCTTACTCTATACAATTTTATTATTATGTTATTTGGAATCGCCAATGAAGCTACAATTACATACATACCTCTCCAAATTCACTTTCAAATTTACAAATTGGTGAAATTATCTTTATTAAGTATTCATTACAAATGATAATATTATTCTTCGTACGGTCTTAATTTATTGGCTTTTAACAATTCATTATAATTCGTTCTTGTATGAAATATACTTTTAATAAATAATTTAAATTATAGAGCAGTACAATAACATTGAAAAAAAATTAACTCAAACAATTTCCAGTAACATTTCCAAAAATTTAGTTGAGAAATAGTTTTCAGTGCTAACTGTCACATATGTATGTACATACATATCTAGTACAATGTTTAAACTTTTCCACGGACATTTGTGACTTAAACCATATTGAAATTAGTTACAAAGCAAAAATATGAAGCTACAAATTTTTTAAAAAGTGATGCATTGTTTTACATTCACACAAATAATATTTGGAAATCCAAATTTCCTAACTTTTAATCAAACTACTTCTTTCCATACATTTGGTTCTTTTTTAAATAGAACTTTGCTTGAAAAGATCTTATAATTTTTTAATTGTAATTCCTGTTTTTTGTACAAGTGTTGACAAAAGTTGAAGTCCCACACTGTTATAAGTATTCTAGCCTATTTGAAATATTACCACTATGTCAAAATGATTAGTATTTGCACTCTCTTTACCTTAGGAACATTTATTAAAAAAACCCGCAAAATTTCTGTTAATAATAATTCCAGATATGAAAGGAAAAAATCATCCTGCACTACAAAGGTATGGAAGGGCATAAGTTAATGACGAAAAATTCGAATTCACTTTTTTTACTCTGAAGCACTTTTGTGTCTTCAACCCAACTCCCACAATAACGGCAAGCAGAGAAGAGAAACAAAAGTGTGCACAATGGGAGAATCTTACTGGATTGCAGACAAAACGATTTGTTTTCTTACAAAGGAGAACTTTCATAACCTAGCCAACTTTGGGCACTCCTAACTTCTACAAAAGTAACACCTTAGAAAACTACAAAGGACTTTAGTGTGCCGTTGGTAAACTAGGAAGCAAAAAAATACGGCGAAACTATTTTAATCAGGCATCCAAAACCAGGTCAAGCATAATTTTCTTTGGAATTAAAATATTTATAAAATAAATAATGTAGAGAGTTTCCTAGAAGTCTTTGGGTTTATCAATTTCTCCGGAAATTGTTTTAAATAATTTTAGTTAAAAGTGTGCAAGTACTATTTTCATGATTTTTTCAAATTTTTAATGCACTACAATATTAGATACATTAGATGCAAAGACAATAAGAAATACTTAATTCTTAAGAAAATGTTTGCATGCTTCTTCAATCTTATCTTTCAGGTCATAGCCAGCATGCGCAAAATTTCAAGTCAATTTTAAAAGTTGCTCATATCCTACAGAGGCAAGAAGATTTTTTTTAACTTCCTGCTAGTTATAGAAGTGAAACATTTTGTTGATTAATTTTTTAATAATTGCAAATCCATTCGTTGGCCTTTAAAATTTAGGAGAATTGGGAAAAACAAAAATAGGAAAAATTCCTATAACATACATAATTTTTCTTAAATTTTAAAACGATACGTTTACAAGTACTTATTGTACTAACTCTAACATATAAAAACATTGGTTACTTTAATGATTTATTACTATTATTGCACTCAAACTCATTACTATTATTGCACTCAAACATAAATTATGTGGTATTAGCTAGTCGTAAATAAAAAAGGAAACAATACTTTATTTATATTTAAATTTTTTTAAGAGTTACCTATGGCAGTTAAATAATAGTCACTACATTCATAATTAGAAAAATGAATTTGCGTAATGCACGAACTTTGAATAGTGAATAATTCTACTCAAGTAGTATACTTACGCCGACATAAAGATTAATGTTGTTATTTCAAAGGTTATGGTTGATTGTGGCTTACTTTTTCATGAAAATCCTTCGAAGTATAAGTATTAAATATATACAAACATTAGGTATTAATTTTAAATTCGAAAAGCCTATGCAGTTCTGTGACTTTGATGTCATGGAACATGTTAACCAATTAGTTTGTTTGTCGGCTCTATTAATAATTCAGCATATGTATAATTAGAGCACTACAAAAAATACTTCAAAGAAAGTATTAATTATTTCCACCACCGAACCAATTCCATAAGACATGGTGATAAATCTAGCTGGAAAACATTTGTACCCACCTGTCGACTTTAAACATAATTTGCATTCGTGCTGCTCTGTTGCGACCAAGGAATTTTTATTTTTGGTTAATCCACTTTTCTTCGTTCGGGAAGAAACTGTCTACTGAAAACTGACTATTCACCTTTCACCTTACACTTCTAAATCTTTCAGTCAGAATTTAACCCCTTCTAAAAACCGGCAAAATGAAATTGCCTGTGAACGCACTTTAAATTTGGAGATAAAAGATCGTTCTCAAAATATTCAGATATTATCGCATTAAACAATATGAAATTCTCTAGGGTGCGAGAAATTCCAATTATATTTTTAAAATAGAAATTCCCAATGTGTTTAATCAAATCCGGCGATAAAAGGGGAACAGGGTTTATGATGGGATTAGAAGAAACTTGCGCTGGTCGGCCCTAATCCCACAAATGGGAAACCCTTCCCAGCTAAAAAAATAAAACACTCGCTTCAAGGGGAATTTATTTAATATCATTTTTTCGGTTACACCCCTTGGTCGTGTCGTGAAGCATAAGCATCGAAACATATGCGAGGAGTTTTGGGATCTCGGGGTTGTCAATAGTCGTGTGTGTCCACAGGGGCGATCGTTAAGGATAAAAGTTTGTTTTTTCAGTTCCTAGCTGCAATGATCCAGTGTTTGGTTTGTTTTCATCTTTAAATAAATTTCGAGCCGAGCTCTTTACCATTTCACATTTGTCGCCCTCGTCTGTATTTTTGGTGAATATGTCTCTTCCTGATGTCGCACCCCCCGCAGTCTCCGACTCGCTTTGATAGTCCAGAGATAAAGCACTGGAACGTGTAATATCCGTCGGATAGGAGGACGATGATGCTGCGATGCAATAAATTACGTGAACATAATCCCCCAGGAGTATTGCATATCACACGTTGTGTCCTACGACCATCAGGGTTCGATTGTAACTGATTACTCAACATGCATCCCGGGCACGTCCGAAATTTTTTTCCGGTCCAGGGCGTGTTGTGATACCTGGGATTGTGGCAGCATAAAACATCTTGCAGAGCGGTGCCCTCCAATGAGAAAGTCCCTTCCTGAAAGGTCTCAAGATTCTTAAGTAACCACCGAAAGGTGACGGAGAGAGCACCAACGTTAATGGTAAATTACACAGCTACGAGTCTCAATCGGCTTTTAAGTCGTTGGGATAGTCAATATTTAGGATTTATTACGACATTGTAAAGATGAAACCTTAAATTAAAGTTCTAGGCTTAAGTCGGCTTCAGCTGTCAATTAGGATAATAAAATTCAGGTATATATTTTCCATTTCGATAGGGGAAATTTGTTTTTTAAATTAACGTTTTTCTTAAAAATAAATATTGTCTTTTTAAATGTAAAAGTTTTTTTTTTTTTTTTTTAATTTTCAATTCCACACTTGCATAAATTTTGTTGGTTGAATGCACTAATTAATTAAACGAAAACAAAACATTGACATCATGACTTCTTTTCAAGTTCAAACAAAGTCATTATAGTGATACTTTTAATTGATGACACTATTAGATTAAAATTCTACGTAGTTTCCTACACTGAGAAAAAAGATATTTTGAGTCAAATTATTTTCTGTTTTCTCAACTGGGCGGCGGAGTTGGATACGGCGAAGCCCGCATAGGCGCTTACTCAATTCCCTGGCGTAGTTGGCAGGTCAATATTGTCAATTCCGTAAGGAATTGAGATACGTCATTAGCAGTTCATCCTAATAATTATTAATTTAGTTTGATTATTATTATTATTGATTCCAAAAAAAATATATTTGGTTCAATTGAAGAGGTGCGTTCAAGTAAAACTGTTTACTTTTGAAATAATGAAAAAATTTCCAAAAAATCTTTCAACATTTTAAATAAATTAAAAACAAATTGATTCAAATGTAAAAAGTTCCAGGTCAATTATTGAAGATTTATTCATTGTACTATTTATTTTGTTGTATCAATAAATAAATTCATTTATCCAATTTAAATTTATTGGACTCAACTTCACCTAAAACTTAACTTCAATTCTCTCGCGCAGTTGGTTTAAAAGAAGCTACATACTTACTCTAATTCCGACAGACTTGTGTGAATCATAATTCTATAGACTCTACTTCGAATTTGTCAACTCCGCGCGGAGTTGTCAAGATTTCATAAATTTTTCTCAGTGTATAGAGCAGGACTGGTCAACCCGCGGCCCGCCTTGAACATTTTTCCGGACCGCGAGATTCATCACACTTTTACAAAATATATTTATTTTATAATGGCCAAAGTAGTGAAAACCATTGTATTAAATAAATTCATTATTTGTGCATCCATATATTCAAAAATTAACTGTCGAAATTATGAGAAAAAATTAACTTTGATTTAGTTTAATATCATTATTATTATATTATCTACACTACCGCTCACAATTATTCGAACGATTCATATGTTTGCAATTATGAATGGATATATTTTTAAATAAAACAGTGTAATCGAGATGTGGCATATATTTCTATTCCTTAAGATGTATTTAATTGAAAAAAGAATAATAAGCTAAATAATACATAAATTAAGGTCATTACACATTTTCTTCAATATATCCATATTCAATACATCTCGTTACAACATTGAAGAAGTTTTGTCCAGAGGTCTTCTTTATTTGTAGGACTTAGAGCTTGATATGATTGTTCGAATAATTATGAGCGGTAGTCTATGTTTACATGTAACAATAATAGTAAACACAATAATAATAACTCATTATGTTTCAATTTTTCACTCCAAAAAAATTTCTATAGTGTATCTAAATCTAAAATGGAGATATATAATTTTATATGCGGCCCGCGGAGTTATGATGCATTTCCAAAGTGGCCCGCAAGATCATTTGGGTTGCCCACCCCTGCTATAGAGCATTTAAACATGTTCACTTATTTTTTCAGAAGCTACGAAGTCTTGATTCGAAATCGAAACTATAAAAATAGACTCTTTTATATTATTTTGCACACAAATTTACAATATGATTCCAAGAAAGCGTTACTGCCTTAAATATAATTTACTATCAATCAACAAAAGAAAAAGTAAAATTACTTCCAATTTTTTCATTGAAGCGGCACGATTTATAATGAGCTAATTTTTTTTCGAATCTCTAGATAATCTAAGTGAGAATCTTACGATTGACTCTTATCAAGCGAAGGTTCAAAATCAAGGTGGGAATCGAACGCGTCTGGTCTCGCAGCCAAAAGACAACAGCAGCTGGAAAAGTATTAATTGGGGTATAGGTATAACTTTTGTCAAAAGCTACTATTACTATGATACAATCACGTTTGACTAATTATAATGATTAAAATAAAATGATCAGAAATAAAGCATGATTTATAATGACATAACATGATAAATTGAAATTCAATAATTTTATTAATTTTTAATAACATTATATAAAACAGTAAAAATAAACATAAACATCGATTTGGCTTTTCCGTCATTACAATTAATTTGTAGTTGTTATGTGTATCATTGCCTCAATTGATGTTTTCCTATTAACATCATTAGACACCTTAAATCTAATCTCCATATACAAATGGTGCATTTTTCTTTTATAGCTTGCATTTTTCCAGTTTGCGTTAGCTCTTTTTAGGCCGCGTTGTGACGTAAATCAAATGAATAATAAAACTCCGTAAAATTCCAAAAATAAGTACACAACATCAAGATACATAAAAGCTCCTGTTTGTTTATGAGTAATTTTAAATTAAGGCCGTTATAACTAATTAATTTATGCCAATTTTCATAAAACAGCCTAAATGGCACTGCGAGAAGAATAATATTTTCAACTTCAGGGTTATCAAGTCCGCGGTGGTCAACTGGAAATGATAATCAAATTAATTAACATTATTTTATCTCTTATGGCATGATAATTTTAAAGGTTCATTGACGCCAGGAAAATGAATGCAGATCTTTGATCAAATTGCATCAACAATGAAATCGTTTGCATCGAAAATTTATTATTATTTATAGTTGTGTTGAGAAAACTTAATATGTATTTTTCATGGAAGATTAATTTGCCTCCCAAGTTGTAGACCAATTTTTGTCTCAAATTATAAATTTTAAACTTTTTATAATTTAATAAATTTTTATTACTAAAACTAACCATTGGAAGTGTGTAGTTAGTTATCCAATAACACTGTTTTTCGCTTATCGAGGCTAAAAGAAAGTTTTCTATTGAATTCGTTTTTATGCGCAACAGCTCGCAACAAATAATTTAATTTTTAGGAAAAGTGTATCAAATTGTCATGACTTTTACGCAGGTAAAACTTTTAAAGAATATTTTACGATTTAATTTTTTTCAATTTTGCACCATTTAGATAACTGCTGATATATTTCCCCCCAAATTGAATGAAGATAAAGGTTAAAGTTAATCAAATTACTTATTAACAGTGAGTAAATAAAAATTCTGAACGAAGAATATCTCATTTCTTCAAATATTATAAAATACATAGTATCTACATATATTTAGGCATTTCATTCTACAAAAGTCTAGATATATTTTTTATTTCGTGTGGTATTGCAAAATGTCTTTCTCGCCCAACCTCTATTTTTAAATATTTATTAACTGAAAAATAATTACGGCCTTCAAACCTCTTCGAACCATATTAAGCAGAAAGGTTGCGTTGGTGGTTTTTCAATCTTACATGCAGTTACTGAATTATGGCAATAAGAGAAAGGGAAATCTATAAATCACAACGCCTTTTCATTTAAATAATTTTAAAACTTTCAAAATTCAAAATGTATTTTAAAATCTTGTATTTTTTAAATGTTGAAATTATCCCCGAAACTTCAAAATTAAGCAAGATATTCATTCTTTCCGCCCATAAAGTGGATTATTCTTAGCCGCAGGTTGTAATTTCCGCCAATTATGTTAATTTCACCAGTTCAGGTCCAGATGGTGTAGATACATACATATAAATTTCACTTTCATTTCAATAATCTTGTCGAACGATTCACTACCGCCCTAAAACTATCAAGTGCAAATCTGCACTAATGCAATTACGAGCCTAGAAATCTACTTTTATGAGCATGCTCGGAGAAACTACTTTCAGGTCATTGGTCTCTCCATCTTTGTTTTATATCGGCCCACGGAGTGAACTCTTCTTCTAGTCGTCTTTGCATTAGCACTAGCAGAGCCACTCTGGCTTTTTCTGAGATTCTTCAGCAACAGTCAAACGGGCTCACCTTGCTTGATTTGCAAAAGCTTTTTCCACCTTGCTTAAATTTTACTAAATGAGAACACATTGATAAGGTGTAAAAGCGTGCAGAATGGTAGAATTAAGGTTTGTATACTATAACCAGTTTATTTTTGTGTAATCTGTAAAGCTGAAATCTTTTAGTTTTAAGGAGTTAGATGAAGCTCGTTGTTTTGGCTTTTTAAAGTAAACCATGTTATAAATTTAAAATTTATTTTAAGGGTTTTATTACACATATTTTGAAGTATAAGTGCTAATTTTTTTTTAATAGATGTTAAAAAATCTCGACGAAACAACGTTTTCAGCACGAGCGTCTTTTCGAGTTAGATTCGTTTTGCTTCGATTGGACATTCTCCATGTATTATTTAACGAATTGATATCGTAAAAATTTTGAAATTTGTTTGAGATGTTGAAGACATTTAGGACGAGTAATTGACAAATTAATATTTCGTTCTTTTATATTTTTATGTGTTTTTCTCAATATTCGATTTAACAAAATTTTTCGAAATGGGGTCTAAACCTACGAAAAGGAATGATATCATCTATGGATATACATACATAATGGAGGATAGCATACATTTTCTCGTTTTAAAAAATAAGAAAACTTATAAATTTGGCTCCGACTTGCTGGTTCCAAAAGCATTTAAAAAATCAAACTTACTCGCATTTTGATTTGAAAGTGCAATATTTTCTTAAAACATCAATTCGAAATTCATAATACCTACAAAATTGAATTTTTGAATTTAACAATAAATGTATACTAAATAAATATTTGTAGGGAGTCGACAATTTAAAATTGCTTTTATAGCTATCAAAAGTCTTAACACCAGTTTTAATTATTTTGACTGTATTGCCCTATGACACCATCGTCCAAAAATTGTACTTTTGCCACATAAAAAATGTTGCGGAAAAAACATGTTCCAATTTAGAGCAAAATAATTTAACACTATAACCTTCATGTTGGCGTTGAATGATTCGAATTTAGCCCCTGACCGCCAGAGACGCTATAGATAAGTCATCACGCGACGCGGATTATTTTTATAAATTAAATGAGATGTAGATGAAAAAATACTTATCTACAGACTCTAAACAGACTACGAGATAAGTGGCTTGAAATAACTTTAAAAGTAAACGAATTATTGCGATTATTGAATTTATAAACATTATCAGTTTCAATTAAATTGCAATTTAAGACACTATGATTAGAGCAATAAGACTGCTTAAGGATGCTTATAACAATTGATTATCCGGATAATATTGTGCACGTGATATTTTATATGAGATAAACTCTCTCTTATGTTGTAGACTTCGAAGGCCAGTGATAATAATATTTGATAACAATACGTAATCATACGATTTATTCTTAAGTGATGTTTTCGTTGAGATCACCTAATTTGTAAATTAACACATAAGGGGGCAATCGCTTTCATAACTGAGAAAAAAAGCACATTTTCAAGATTTTTTTTTGAAAAAACTATTATATTTTTTAAAAAAATCGTTTTGGGCACTATTCTTTGAACATTGAAGAATACAACAATATTTTTTTTTTTAATTTTTAGTAAGTTTTGGCGGCGGCAGAGGGTGTCTTGCAAAAGTCTCATTTTAGCTGGTACGCATCACTTTGGACTTCCGGGAAAAGATAAATGAAAAATTCAAAATGGGTTCTGTTCTTTAAACTTTTTCCTAGGTCCTAAACCTAAAAAAAATCAAGTTTTTAATTTTTTAAAATTGTTTTATCACTGTTTTTCGAAAAACATAAAAAATCGGCCATGTTTTTGCGGAAAACTATCTCTATAAAAAAAAACAAGGGGTACCTACTTTTATGCATTTTTAGATATAGGTTTAGGACCTAGTATTTATGTCAACGAATCATATGCTCTTTGATTTTTTTTAATTCCATTGAGTAGAACTTGAGATATGGTGAGTACGAGTTAAAAAAAAGTAGTTTTGAGAAAATCGCGTTTAAAGTTGTTTTACAATAATTTTTACTTGTAAAACCGTGTATAGATAATTTATTTGGGTTTATTACCACCAATCAGCCATCCTAATTTTTCAAAACGGTTTTGGGAGATGATTTCTATAATGTTAAGGAACACTTTTATGTAAAAAAAAAAAATCGATTTTTGTTCACTTTTGAAAGCGATTGCCCCCTTAAATAAGAAAGATAATCCCTCTTTAGTCGGTTTTTTACGTAATGTTTTCTCTGTGAAAAATCTGTTTGTTCCTGCCACAATTCTATTTTTCATTTACGAAATTCAATTCCTTGGGGATAGCATTTCAATGTAGTCATGTCTGCGGTTTACTGCCGATTACAACATTCTTATTGCTCGTGAATAAGATCGAATTTCAGGTGACCTATGATCGAAAAATTCTGATTAATTCTATTTTTGCACATTTAATTCAATCCAGATAAAGGATTTCATAGCATTTTGCTTACATAGTTTATGAAAACTTTTCGCAATAAAAATGTCTAATGTAATTCATTCGAGCGAGGCAATTGAATTACCTTAATTTTGAAACCACGTTTTGTTTTCTTATCTTTATTGTTGTGGAGATAAAACGAGACTGATTTTGTACAAATTCACGTGGCTTTGCTTAAGAAAGTAAATATTCTCTGAAGTTTTTGTAAAGCATTACTCATTTTAAAAACATAGATTTTATTCTTTAATG
Organism: Eutolmus rufibarbis; assembly: GCA_963920795.1. Taxonomy (NCBI): domain Eukaryota; kingdom Metazoa; phylum Arthropoda; class Insecta; order Diptera; family Asilidae; genus Eutolmus; species Eutolmus rufibarbis. The sequence goes on from OY987205.1 coordinate 36,580,002, forward strand.
ACAGGCGGAAATGAATTAGATATTTTAAAACTATTACAAATAAACTTTCGGTCCCGATCGTTCCACAATTTGGAAACCTTATTAGCTCCCTAACAAATTTGAGATTTAATAATGTTGCTTCAAAAATGGCAAATACATCATTCAGATAAAACAATTTTAAAGTTAATTATCTTCGCCTTTTATTGAGTACAAACTTTATCATTAGTTTTTATAATCTATCTAAAAGTAGAAAATTATATCATTCGGCACACCCAAAGTAAACAAATAAAATAAAAATGTAAAGTTTTCTCAATAGCCACTTAAAGGAATTTAATTTTATTTTAGTGCTCTTATCTAATCAAGTACATTGGTAAATGTTTCTAATAATATGCATTCACAAACTGGTCAATAATGCCTATATTCAAAATGCATTTCACACTATTTACATTGACGAAATAAAACATGGTGCTATTCAATGTTTGTCTTTTGATATTGCACTTGTGATTTTATCACTTTAACGTTGCATATACAAATTTTCAGGTGCAGTGCACGTTTTATTGTAGATACATTATGTAATATTTACAAATAAATATTCAAATTCTTTATGTTTAATAAATGTAAGAGCATTGATATTTGAATCTACTTTGCCGAATTTGTGGAATATAAGTCCCAAAAGGACATAATTGGAGAAACGGAAATATTTGTAAGTAAAAGATTTAATACAATTTTCTAAGGAATTATAAAGAAAAGAGCGAATTTTAATAAAAACAAAATTATATCAGTAAAATATATGTAGTAGTAAACTTTTACAGATGGGTGAAGGGAAAACTACACTAAAACTATCCAAAGTTTCTATTTGGGAGACTTTTGATTTAACTTCTCTTTAATTTTAATTAGTAATAGAGATTTACTTTTACACATGCCAAATAAAAAAAGTTTTTCAAGGGTTTTTTGATAGTCTGATTCAGTTCGCAACTTCGAATGTATTCAACAATAAACTTATGTAATCTATTTACAAACAAACTATTTATCACTTTTTATTCTCTTTTTTAGATATGACCTTTTTTATTCGAGTTTATGGAATTTGTTGTTCAAATTAAATTTAACTTTAAAGCAAAAAAGCATTTTAGAAAAACAAACTTCTGCGAAAAAACAAATCAAAGAACTGCACTTTAGTCTAACGGTTAAAGTTTTGTTTCTTTATAAACACTTTTCTTTCTCCTTACATACATACATACATATATAAGATCTTAAAATATAAACAGAACATTTGCGTGCCAAGAAAACTTTCTTTCGTTCACGAATGCTTGAACTTTGCGTCTGGTTTTTTTTTCTTTCTTTTTATTTATTTTTATACGCACATTGTATTTATTTTATCAATATTTTTGAATGCCACATTCTTGCCTATTTCGAAGCAAATACTTCTATTTATAATATTTATGTAAAATAAAGGGTAATTGTTTCCGTCTGCTCAGTGATACGAGGTGAATGAATCACTTGCTCAAATCACCCGAGTATAAATTACTTATGGCATGGGCTAAGTGGCAGAAAAAGATCGATAGAAAGCAAAAATTGAATCGGATGATGGACTTAATTAAGGTTCGTGGTATAGTTTATCATCGCAACTTCGAATGCAAACCGAGCTAATCAATTCTCGTTCGTTGGGCGGGAAATCAAAAATGAGAAAGTGCGGTGATCGATAGGAACCACAATAAACCCCGAGCACATTGTTGACGCAATTCAGAAATAATAAAAACACCTCGGTGCGAAAATATACTCAGTTAATAATAACTAATAATAATGAGTCCCACAGCTCCTGCATCAGAGGTCAACTTATTGGTTACGAAAAATCGACCAATTCTCAATTTATCAGCGTCACCCACCCGCGCGAGTAAGTCTCGGCCGGGGCAACCAACGCCTCGGTCGAGTCAATTATCTCGTCTTTTTATTTGAGATATTTTTGTGGTTCCCTCTTCCACTTTCGCGGAATACAAAATGAATGGTGCCAGGCCTTCGATGAAGCCCAGACGTGGCCGGTTGCGTCACGCCGGCTTCGACTTCTGATTGGCCATGTGAATCGTACGATGTAATCGAACGGCGAGGCGGAAAGCGCGAAAACACGCGATCTTGACTTTACTCTAGACTGAGACCGGGCTACGTTTGAAAGTTTGATAAAGAATGAGGCTTCGGTGCAGCGTCGACCGACGCCACTTGCCAGAGTGGCAACCGGCTTCTTATTCTTATGACTGATATCGAGCGGCTAAGGAATTTTTATTGAGATTTAGAGCGCCGAACTGCTTGGAATGGGTCAAAACTTGAATTTGGATAGATGACGCATTCCTTCTCAGCTCTCAGTGGGTGGATGGAGCGTCGGCTCGGCTGGAATAGATTGTTCATTACGACTAATTTGGTACAGATGAGTTGCTTCTACAGAAATAAAGGAATGAAGTAAGAGAGTTTGATGGTATCAGCAACGCTTGTATTGAAGCTTTTATAATCTTAAAGATACCCGTCTTTCTGGCGACGGAATAGATATACAATACATTTATGTACATAGGTAGTATATATCTTATCTTAAATCACAAAATTTTGTATCCGGCTACTTCTAACTAATCTTGAAATCTTCATTTGCTTCTAAGTAAAGAAGAAATTAATCATATAATTATAACTAGCTTGTCCGCTCCCTGCTACTTTTTATTTTACTTAAAAAAATATTATATAATAGTTCTCAAGTATCCTAACTACTTAATATGTATTATAAAAGCAAGATATAAAAGACGACCAGTGTAGCAAAGATGACTTGCTTAATTCATTCAAACTAACTTTGTATAGCATTTTTAATTTAATAGCTTAATTAATTTAATGCACATATCTATGTAAACCTTCTTCGAGAATTTCAAATTATAGCAGTGGAAACCGCATCCTATCCAATTATAATAATTATACATACAGTGACTACCACGAAAAACCGTACAAGATTTATCTTTCAGAAACAATGTTTGTAAAATTTCAGGAATCAGTAGAAATTTAATATTTTACCAGGATAATAAACATTAGCACACTGCCATCATAATAAGGGAATGGTTCTTTTACAATTTTGCGTTTATCAGATTTTGAGTAGTAGTCGCTGTATGTATGTTAAAAATTGAATAATGAAGTCAGGGGACTAAAGATTAGAAATTTTTTTTTAACAAACCAATTACATAATATTGTCATAATTACTATATGTTACTTAAACATTCATTTGATAATTGACTGATTGAGCTTGATTATTCAAATATGGTGTTCAAAAGAAAAGTAACTCTCTTCCCTTGTTTGGAAATCATTATCATTACTTATCTTGAATATATATTTTCATATTTTCTACATTTTTAAAAAGTTTGTATATAGTATCCAAGTAAGCAAACAATAATCTCTTCATGGTTTCAATTTCAAAGCTTTTTGGTTTTTTTATCAGATGTCAAATCTTTGGTTTACACAAGAGTGAATGAATTAACACAAAAACATAAAAACATCGAAGAAATTTTAAAGAATCCTTCCAATTAAGTATATTTCGTATAACTGTAAAAAAAAAATGTTTATTTAAATCAGCTATAATCTCTCGGAGTTTAACTAGCACTTAACTACGTGCTAAAAAATTTAACTTAAAATTCCAATCCATGCGCTTAGCCTAAAGGGATTCTTCGCAGAAAGCCTTGAAATTGCAAACATTTTTTTATGAAATAAGTCTAAAACATAATGAAAAGAAAATGACCAAAAAGCATAGTGATCAAAGGTTAATCGCAAACTTATGACGCTTTTGTATTTTTTTGTTTGTCTCCACAAATAAACAAAAATAGATACGACAAGAATTTGTTTTTAAATTTTTTTTCCACAGTGACGAACTTACAATAAGTAACTTGAATCGCCTGACTGAGTGATTTCTTTGCTTGCATATTTGCAATGTTGTGGTGAATTAATATTGCTCACGTGTTAAATATTTTGAGACATTTTTCGTAGTGAGCTTTGAACTTGTTTATTTAAATAAAATTTTTATGGACACTTTCATATTATGTCATTATAACTAAGTGTTTTATGTTAAATACATGAATTTTTAAGTTAAGCTCTAGTTTTATTTGCTAGAAAACTCCCCATTGATACTACTTTAAGATTTGAAGTAATTAGAACAGGAGCGTTAGATTTTTTGGATCATTACTGAGTTTCTCAGAATATAATAGTATTTTTTCGATCCCTTTTATCATTTCAAAGAATATACATACATATTTGAATTTGTTTTATGAAACAAATATTGAAGTAAATTAAGCGTCCCAAATTCGAAGCAGTTTTATCAATACTTTGTGATGTGACACTCAAATCTGTATTAATATATTAATCACTTAACATTTAACTCCCTTTTTCCTCCATTATATTACAAAATAATAGACAAAAAAGAAAACGAAAGACAGTGGAATACCTAACTATAATGCCGGAAAGACAGTCTCAACTTTTTGTCGGCTTATGAAGCCTTTTAGTTAGTTACATGTTTGTGAAGACATTCCATCTTCATTACAAGTTACACAAAATTGTTTGTGCTCTAGAGGCATTTTAACTTTTTTAGGCACAAATGCCTGCACCGACCATGCGATTACTTCACGAACATTGATTATCTGTGATCAGTGGTGAAAGGTTTCCGGCACCTTCGAAATCACGTAAATTTCTAAACAATAGCAGTTAATCGTTTTCATGACTATATATAACCCTCATCTATTCTTGTTAACAGATATTCACACTGACCAAATTAGCTCTGATTTTATCTCAATAAAAGAAATTTTTAATGCTCTCAATTGACAATCGATGAATCCCTCAGCGGGAATTCCCATAAATTATCAAGATGTAAGGGCTCGCTGTGATGCATAAAGTTCTCAACTAGTTACCCACTAACTGCGCGAGTTGGCGAAGGCTAAGGTCTGTGTCATGGCTGAAAGAGAATTTAATTTGGATTGAATGAGTCGTCGGTTATGCTTTTTATGGGAATTCTTACAAAGGACAGTTGTGAAGTTATTGTTAAATTGTTCCACTTAACCTTGCCCTGATTCTTTCCTTTCATACATCAAGTCAAAGTCAATGGCAGGTTATTCTGAAAAAGCAACAATGTAATAATATTTTTCATATTATGGCATTAAGCCCTGGTATTTTAGGATATTGGGAGGGTGTAATATCAAAAATACATAAAAATTCACATAAAAGCTAGGAACGTATCCATTTAGTTTTGTTTGAAGAGGCCTATTGGGTTATCTGTGTGATAACAAATTTGTTTGAGCTACTTTTCCCGTCACTGCGTAGATCATTGAATTGACTATTGCAGACATTCAAATGTGATAATTTTGTAACTTAAAGCAATTAGAAACTCTACGCTAATCGAATTTGGTTTTAAAATCGTTTGTAGTAGATGCATGCAGTTGCACCTACCTATGTAGAATTTAGGAATATAAATTTTCACTGATTGCAAGGTTGATTTACCTAAGATTTTACTTAGAGTCCTAAAGAGATAGTTAGCTTAACATAATTAGATGTTTATTTATAATCTAAATCATTTAATTTCCCAGTGGTTGACTCATTGAAATCCCTCCCATAAAAATAAAAAACAAGGAATTTTGTAATCAATCCTTCTTAAAATTTCCTTGACAACTTGAGTCTTTCCTTAAAGAACTAATTAAGTCCTAATTAGCATAATGATCTTTGAGCACAAATTGTGTAAAGCGAAGAAGCGACTCATTAAAATCCATTAGAGCTGAACAAAAATTGTGTAAAGGTACTCCGAAGCGATTCAATGGACGACCCTAAAACACGTATTAGGGCGATGTAACGGACTCCACAGCAACAGGTCGGGTTCGGTAAAAGTAGAAAGAAAACATGCGAGAAGTCTCAGCTAGCTGACCGTTTCAAATTACAGATTCTTCGGTAAATTCCAATAGCACTGGCCATAAATGAACACCGCTTTGATAGATTTCTACACTAATTAACGTGTAGAATTGGAAAATGTAAAACTTTTCTTTTTTGAGAATAAAGTGCTTCGAATTCTTGACTCAAACCGAAATATAGGAAAGTAATAGTATTATTTATGGTATGATAGATCTACTCTGCTTACTAAAGACCTCCCAGGAGATATCTTAAGCTATCTACGACAACTATTTGATAAATCAGCGACTTTGCTTAGGCTAGGATAAAGAAGTACATAGTTTGAATTACAATTCGACATCGCCAGCAGAATTGTTTTTAATTTGATTTTAATAATCGTTTATAGTTTTGAATAGGTACTTAGTTTTTCTATATGTGATAGTCGAGATCACTACTCTAACGAATTCAGAATTTATACGAATTTTAACATTTATTAAAGTTATTCATATCCACCGAAAATATTTCAATGATAGAAACTTCTAAAATTGGTTTTTACTTGGAAAATAATATAGGAAGATGTTGGAGTTGAAACATTAAATTAAGCAAATTTTTCCTTAGAAAACTGGGATATTTTTAAAGTTATTTTCTACCTTAGACTTATATTCATAAATATAATTAAAAATATAAGTATAACTAAAAAAAAAATCATCTTCGTCTTCAAAAATGTAAAGAACCCAACACAACCTCTTATTTTAAAAAATGTTAAAATGTCTATATTTTTATCGCTTACTTTCTTAAAGAAAGAATTTTATTTTAAAATTACAATATTAATTTCCTAAACCACTTGTTAGTGACATGATATCAGCTCAATGGCGCCATAATTCTAAATTTTATTTTCAAAGATTTGTCCTCCGTCACCGCTGCCACTTTGTGTGTATATATTTATTTATGGGTTTTTTCAATTTCCTTAATGAGTAATTATGGGAATGAAAAAATTCCTTCGTCCCCCAAACTAATTTCTTCTTCTTAAAAAAGCCGGAAAATGGATGTGGAAAAAAAACCCACTTGTAAGACTATTTATTAAGAGTGCGCCATCATTTTTCCACACCCAAAATTTATAAATAAACAGAATTTCAAGGCATATGTCTTACGCATAAGATGACCGATGCATTTCTCTGCCTTTTTCTAAAAGCCGAACTCTAAAAATAAGATCGTACGTATCACATAGTTGGCATATTTTTAAGAACAGCATATTTCCCTTGTCTGATGAAGACAATCACATCTCTGGGGATCTTCAGCTGCTCCCGTTGAGTTAACGAACTCAGCTGTAAATTGCACTCCTCATCTTGGGGGATGCCGTGGAATTTCTGAACATGCATTTCGTAGATGGATGCTGTCATGATTTATTGCAAAATTTAACCTGTGCCACCGCAAATCAAATCAGCGTCATATGTCTTGATAAAGTGGTGACCACGACAAAGTTGAAGACGTAATTCATATTTGTATACAGTTCCGGCCCTTAATGGGGGTAAATCTAAGGAGGAATTCATCGACGCTCTTTTCTTGCCTGTTATGAAAGATGTACTGTACTGTAGGCAATTTAATTTAATCGAATTAAGCGCGATACAAGAAGTAAAAACATTCATTTTTATAATGCTACTACACTTGGTTACGGCGCAATTTTGTTTACAAGAAAAAACATTAATTTGTCACGTTTTGTGGAGCAATTTATTTATATCGAATTTTCTGAGGCACGTACAATTATCAATTTAAATTGTAAAACACAGAACTCTTTGTGCTTTAATTCTAAAAATTTTTTTCTCTTTTAATTACAGGAGTTCTCACACCAATACAGAGTGATTTCAAAATATCAGACGAGAAGGGTGGACTTTTGCAAACAGTTTTTGTCCTTTCCTACATGATATGTGCCCCTGTTTTTGGATACTTTGGCGATAGATACTCCCGCCGATGGATTATGGCATCGGGAGTTTTTCTATGGAGTGCAACTACTTTAATTGGTTCATTTATGAACCATTTTGGGTGGTTCATCACGTTCCGAGCATTGGTTGGCATCGGGGAAGCGTCCTATAGTACAATTGCTCCTACAATAATATCAGATCTTTTCGTCCACGATATTAGATCGAAAATGCTAGCTCTATTTTATTTCGCTATTCCAGTTGGATCTGGACTTGGGTAAGTTAAATATTTTCTTATTATTAGAAATATGTATGAATATTGTCAGATGTCTTATGAAAAATAATATAATATAAATTATAATCCCTATCCCTATATAACATATGTATATAAAATGTTTGTTTGTTTGTTTGTTTTATTGCTAAATCACGCCTAAACATTTGGCCCGATAATTTCAGGGAATTCAGGGAAAGCACTACATATTCCGACTTAACATGTAGGCTACTTTTTATTCGCGGGTTTCAAAATGGTTGCCAAATATTGTAAATTTCAAAGGATTGCCATAAATATTGATATTTAGAGTTTTTGGTGGAGATGCTGATTGAGAATCCGCTTTCAAAATTTGGAAATCAAGATAGTAGACCCAATATGGCGACCAAATTTTCCATGATTCAAAGTAATCGAACATTTATATACATGTGTAATGAAATGCTTAAGCAGATGATAATTTCTATTAATATCCTTATTTATTTATATATAATAACACTTAATAAAGGAAACGTATAAGTAGATATAGAATAAATTATGAGTCCTTCTGATATTGACCGTGATAGTAAAATGAGTTTTGGCGGTTCTATACCACATCCATAGATTTTAGTAACACTTTTAATCTAATCAGGGTCAAGTACCAAAATTGAGCATTTTAGAAGTATTTAACTAAGTAGTATTTATGATACACCGGGTGAAACCGGATTGCACAGCTAGTAATAATATAATATTTTAAGGCCAGGATATTCTTCAACCCTAGCCTAGTTATCAAGGAAAATAACAGATTTGTAGGATTTTGCTTTGAAAACTCAATAAGCTTTTCTGGGCTAGTATTTTATTCAATTATTTATTAAAAAATACTGAAATTAAATAAGTAAAAGCTGCTCTTTCAAAAGTAATTTTTTAATTGGAACTGTGCAACAGAAGTGTTTTTTCCAAGTTGCCGATATCATTGCAGAAAATTAAAAAACCTCAATTTAATGGTAATCAATGAATCGTTTTCACCTTCAAGAACTTTGTCGAAGACGATATACAGAAATGGAAAAAACGTACATTTCATTAATCGATAACTTCTTGGAAGAAGACATTAACGGAAAAGAAGTAAATTTTCCCGCTCGTGAAAACGTGCTATAACTCAGCAGGATTTCTCAATTATAGTTAATTATACACGCAACTCTTCGAATAGTTTCGTGACAAATAAAATTTTTCGACTATCATAGACTTATTTGTTTTTTAACCTTTTTGTATATTTGATGTGGAATTTGGATAGAATACCTATGATATAGCAATTAAGTTAGGTGTAAAGAAATGTGAACCGCAGTTAAATTTATTAAACGATTCTCGAATGATAGGCTCACATACAACCGCGTTTAAAAATGTCTTCATAATTCACGAAATTCACAATCGTGTATTATTGCAAAGAACATCAAATTATTCGCTTTCGAATGCATGTTAAAATTGTTCAAATCTGCTTTCTTATCAAATGGGCTTCATAGTTCATTTTCACAGTACATATGTACATATAACTTGTACATAAACGAACTAGATATTTTATGTTATATGTCGATAATTAGTATTCTTAGGGGATATTATCTCAAATAGAACCACCATTAACAAGATAAAAAAGAAGAAATCTTGGGTAAGCCCGAAGTCAAAGTTTAGCATCCATCCATTTAAATCTTCCTACTTTGAAGTTAAGTAATAACGCGTTTAAAAGCTGAGAAGGTTAACACATTCAACCTCGTCATCGTAAAGTCAATTCCAAAAAAATTTCAAGTGTAATCATCAAGCGGGCGTCCTCTTCCTCGCGCTGTAACTCCCATTTCATGAATAATAAGAATGAGAAAGTGCTGATATGGCTGTCTGATAATTTTTCATTTTCTTATAATTTTTTTAGGTACATTGTCGGTTCAGAGACGGCTCATCTTGCAGGATCATGGCGATGGGCCCTCCGAGTAACACCCGCCCTTGGAGCCATTGCGGTCGCAATGATTTTGCTCATAAAAGAACCGATTAGAGGCCAAAGTGAGCAATCGCATAACTTGGAGACGACGTCGTACAAAGAAGATTTGAAGGACTTAATTAAAAATCGGTCTTTCATGCTATCTACCTGTGGATTCACCTGCGTTGCCTTCGTGGCTGGAGCGCTTGCATGGTGGGGTCCCAAATTTATTCATCTTGGGCTTAAAATGCAACCTGGCAATGAACATATTACACTAAACGAGTAAGTAAAATTGTGTAAGAGAACCTATTCTTACCTCCTTCTTTATTTAATAATTCCAACACGCAAGCAAGGTGGCTGCTAATAATCGCTGCACTTTCTATGAAAAAGTTATTCTTCACAAACCGAATTCCATGGATAGTAATTTCCACGGAGTGCTTATTACACGGTTATAAGCAACTGTGACTTCCGGTTCTTCAGTTAATTTTCTTCTTCTTTTACCGGTTGTATTCGTCGAAAATGAAATTTAAACAGGATTCTCCGCTTTTTGTGGTTTACAACTGTGGCCTTTGTTAGAAAGAAAATATTTCTTTTAAAAATCAATGGATTACTTTACTTCCAAGGAATTTTTGAAGACAACTGTAATTTAAGTTATGTACGATACACGCAATTCCCATAATATTGGTTTTAAATATTAAAAGCTCTTTTGTCATTTCAATCATTCATTTCATTATTTTTTATCTGAGGAAGATTCACAAACGCATATTCAAGACTTGATTGAAGGGTATACGCTAGTCTTATGGCTTCGGATAAAATGATATAAATTAATTATATTGCCTTCACTGTATTCTTCGTACCACAAAAACTGATAGTGATAAAACAAAGTTGTCTGACAAAGTTAAAAATACACCTGTCGCAAAAATAGTGTCATGGTGCCAATAACAATTCCTGAACTAAGAATAGATATTTATTCGAAACCATTAATTAATTTTATAAAGTTTGTTTATTTACAGCAAAGAGCAAATGCAAACTTTATTATTTCATTGATGATTTTTGTAGAAAAAACAGAAATATCATCAATTAGGAGCAGAAGAAGTAGTAGAATGATTGCCTTTTGTACCTTTAAGATTTAGTAGGAAATTAAGTTAAAGATTAACTGACAATTAAGAAATACCTTTAATTTGGAATTCAAATATTCAAATGTATCATATATTTCTGTTTACTCAAAATACGTATCCCGAATACTATATTAAAAAACAAAATATTTAAAAAAGTGCAATCTTCTATGATATTTTTGTAGCTTAAGTATGAAATGGATACCCTGTAAACATCTCCAAAGGTTATTTAATTTCATTGGTAGTTCATTATATTCAACCAATTTCATTTTCAATAGGATTAAGGTCGGGGCTTTGACTGAACAGACCATTTCAAAGTGGAATTACAAATTTTAGTCGAACGAATAGAGAGAACATTTTTCTTACAAAATTGCAAATATTGCTCTTTACCCAATATTCCTGTCTTAAAGTCGATATAAACGTTTTTGGCATTCATTCCCCGATTACCAATAACAATGATTTTTGATCTTTAATTTTGTTGTCTAATTTATTTCTAAATGCAACACTTTTTTCCTTCCACATTTGTCTGCTTTAAAAGTTCTTATGCGCCGATCAAATTCAATTTTCATCAATATCAGTTATTAATAAAATAAGTCTTTACTTTGCTATTAATGTTTAAAGGCAAAAAATTAATAAGTATTTCAATTTTGCTTCTCACTGTATACGTCCTAGAGCTATGTATTTGATAAGTTAGTATCTAATTTTTAAAGTAAAATAAATTACATAAATCGTAGATTGTGAGATCTTAAGTTCGATAATAGGAATTGATTGAACTATACCCAGTCAGCCGACTGCTCAATTCAGCGTTTATGTCTCTTAAGATGAATTGAGAAGTCTATTCCAGAATTAGATATTTTGAACAGAAAGTTCTTGCTTAATATAATATAATGTTATAAATAGTTTAATTCTTCAAAGTTTGGCTCCACCTCGCTTGTGTTGTTTGCGTATTCGTAAGTAGGAAATAATAAAATTATCGATTTTGAAAAGGGTTTCCTACAAGTTTGGCATAGTGGCCATGATGTCGGGGCTAATTGGAGTGCCCTTAGGATCATTTATGGCTCAAACTTTAAGACCAAGAATTCAAAACGTGGATCCGTTGGTTTGTGCTTGGGGTCTCTTGGTCTCGTCACCACTCGTGTATGTGTCGTTGATACTCCCCAAAGTCAGTGCACCTCTGTGCTTTATGTTCATCTTTTTTGCAGAATTAGCACTGAACTTAACTTGGTCAATCGTCGCAGACATCCTTTTGGTAAGAAATTTTTCGTTTAAAAATAGAACGAAGCAAAAGGAATGGTGCTGCTTGCAACAATATCTACAAATACTAAATTTTGGAGTTTACTTAAACGTTTTTATGTTGCACTATCTCACCAAAAATTTCTCTTTTTTCTGTATTTTTAGAGTGTCCTTCACATTTGGTGCTCTTACAATGGCGGCTGGTTTAATGGGGGTCGTGATGGGATCCTTCCTCTCGCAAACGCTAATCAAAAGATTCCCAACGATTGATCCCCTGCTCTGTGCGGGGGGACTACTCACCAGTGTGCCACTTTTAGCTGGCGCAATGATCGTAGTCTCTAAGAATAGCGTAGCCGCGTACACCTTGGTTTTCTTAGGCCAACTAGCTTTAAATATCAATTGGGCAATTGTTGCGGACATATTATTGGTAAGGACTAAGATGTTTGTTTTGTGTATTATTTTGTGTTCTATTTCTTGCTGAAAGTTTCTAAAAAAAAAAACAAAAATCGCGAAACGAAAGCCCCTCAATATTATGCGTGCGTTATTCAGCTGAAACAAGGTGATGGTGCATTTTCTTATTATTTTTGTTCATACGCTATATATTTATGTTTTCTAATTCCTCTGTAAATTAAAACCCTTTCTATTTAATTAACTGCCCTTTCACCTTCAGGCACCCTGTATTGAACTAAATTTTAATATTTCTTCCTGAAAATTTATACATGCTAAACTTTACATTCCCAAAATATTGCAATAACAAGGAAAATTTAAAATGTAGTATGTTTTGCTTCTTTTGTAAATTTTAAATGCTTAATGTGACTTAGAAAGTATTTTTAAAATTTTGAATTTCGTATATTTTAGCACGCTTGTGCCTTTTTCATAACTTGCAACTAAATGCCATTTTCAAAAAGAGCATAGTGTTAAATTCAGCACATTAATTTACTTTGAAGGCAATCACCTGGTGTCAACTGGTTTCGCTGCACTAAATTTATTTATAAATGCGCGCGAATTGCCCAGTCGAATATTTCAAGCTCTTTTTAAAAGTCCCGCGCCTCCTGACCACCTGTCGCCATTGGCACCTTTATCTAACAGCTAGCGCCATCTTCCTTTCATTGTTTCGAACGAGCACTGCTCCAGCCGGTGTTCTCGTCTCATTAGCAAGCAGCACCATCTCGACTGAGCTTTCCTTTCGCTTTAAAGTGACCTAATTGTGCTTTGTTTACACTTCAGCTAGAACATTTCGCGAAGATTTTTAATCCGATTTCTTTTTCAGTACGTCGTCGTCCCCACGCGGAGGTCAACGGCCGAAGCTTTCCAGATTTTAATCTCGCATGCTTTCGGAGACGCCGGCAGTCCGTTCCTAGTTGGAGTGGTGAGTAGATGCTCCTAAATTTCTGCAATATTTTTATACCTTGGATTTGGAATTTGCGAATTAAGATTCTATTTTTAATCGTTTTTCGTAAACACCTCGTGCATTTGTTTATTATTTCATTCATCATAAACACACTTGCCGTTTTTCGTGACTATATTTAAATAACAATCCATTTATATAAAATAATTTAATTATTGCGATTGAATTATCACTCTTACCTTTGACTCAAATTTGAGTTATACCATAGAAAAATAAAGACAAGAAGTTCCATCTAGAACAAATGAAGTGAAACGCTTCGTCGACGGTCTCACCTCCAGCGATGCCTCCAAAAGCTTTATATTGAAATGTTTTTGAAGGTTGCATATCGTACGGCTTGTTTTATTGCAAGCCCTCTGACGCTTTCTTATTGGGTTTTGAAAGCCCTTTTTTCTTTACATATATTTGGCCATGGATAACCGAATACACTTGCGAAAAGAATGAGATTGTGTGTGACGATGAAATATTCCATCGTTTGGATTGCATAATCCTTTTTATATGTATTTAAAATCTCTAACGCCTGTGCTGATTGTTTCTGCCTGGTGAATCGGCAATGATTTTTAAGTTTAATGTTCAGGCAGGAATCTTATATTATTCCAAGAAGGGAAAATTATTTTATGTGCTAATGTTTTAGTGACGAGAAGAGCGATATATAACTTCTTCATTAACGTGTTAATTTTTACTATACGACCGACCCATCCACAAATTCAACAAATATCTCAGCTATGTTCGCTAATAAGGTGAATCGGTCAAGGGGATGGAGAATTTAGCATTACATTCTCTTATTTAAAAATTATCTTTACTTTACCGTATTGAAATCTACCTCTTATTCTGGCTGCCGCTTAAAGGCCCTTTTTTTGTTATTCAACAATTCTCAATAGGTGTAAAACAGACAAAGTGACTGCAACAAATTACATGACGAAACTAATGGAAACTAGCTTTGAATTATTTGTAATTTAGGGTGAAGTGATCTATCTGCTCTGAAACTTTTTTCTGTTTCCCAAATGCAGTGTTTTCTTAGTAAAGTAAGGATGAAATAATCTAAAATAAGCATATGGTGTGAAGAGCACGGATTTTCTATTGAAAACCAATTATTGTGAAATTTATTGGTCTCCAACATGCATAAATTTAAAATATTTTGTTTAATATATTTCTGGCACGCATTTTGGGATACTTCAGTTTTAAAAATCTTCAAATGTAATTTGCATATCTGAAAGAAGTAGTCTGTTGGAGGCTGCAGCTTCCCGAAATCGCTTTGATTGGAGTAGTTTTTATAAAATAAGAACGTTTCAGAATCATGTTGAAATGATATATGTTCTCCAGATTTCTTCAAATGTAATTCGCATTCGTGGCAATTTAATTTTGGTAAAATTTTATAAATTACGAAACCAACAAAATATCGTAGTGAAGGGTCTTCGACTAGCATGTCTTCATCAAATATTTCAATTTGGATTTTGTCACCGTGCTCTTCTTCCTGGCAAACATTTGCAAAATCTACCATTATATTTTCAGCACAAGTTATCTCTGTGGCATCCGTTATATTTTTAGCTTTTTTACTTTCGATGTCCTCAAAAGAATTTACTATTTCCTTACTGATGAGGAAATCTTCACAATCGTCTTCGCAATTTGAGGTAGCAGTTGAACATAACAGCTTATATGACATAATTTGTGCAATAATGTGATTAACATTATATAATGACGGATTTTTATTGAAACCACCTTTACTTCGAATTAAAGAAAACAAATTTTCAATAGGATCTTGATTTAATTTATATGTTAAAAAGAAAGGTTTTTCCGGATATTCTGCAAATAAATCATCTGTTAATAATAAGACTGAATTTATACTTTGAATTATTCCTTTAATCCAATAAGCTTGATTTTCGCCCTTAAATTTTAGATTTTTAACATACAAAAGCATTTCCTCCAAATATTCTCTAACTTTATTATCTTTTCGCAGTGCGCATTTATAACTACTCTTATTAAAAGGTGATTTGCTATTAAAACAATCAAATAGGTTGTTCATTTTTTCAAAAAATATTGCGGAAGCTGCTGCAAACGGAGCAGTTTCTGCATTAAAATAATTAAGTGCATTTGCAGTTTTAACAGCAGAACTACACGTGTGGCTAAAAACTTGAGTAGCGTAAGATACCTTCATTTTTTGCCAGCTATTAGGCATTACATGCTTTAAAGTCAATTTGCAGCACATTTTTGTGCACTTATTTTTTTCCATTTGATATAATTCGCGTACACATTTCCATGAAATCGTACCATCAGGGCTCTCTATATCTTTCTTTAATAACGTGTTTCGCACAGACTTAATTAAATGTGGAAAATCATAACTCACAAATATCTTTTTATTGTCATGAGAAAAAAAAGGTTGCTCTGAAGTGACACCCAATCTTTTAAAACAGTTCCTGTTATTGGAACCTTGGTCACATGTAATATTTCTTATATTAAATCCAACATTCTTACAATAATTTATATTAAGTAGTAGTTTTTCCATAAGCATTTCTCCAGAAATCGCACAGTCGGTACTATAGTAGCTTATAATATATTTAAAGTTTAAAAAGATCCCTCTGACCATGAAAACACAAATATACTTCGCATGTTTATTCTTTTTAACATCATCACCATCGGCATAACCAATAATTTCGTCCAATTTAATATCATAGGTTAGATCCCGCCTAATAGCCATCTCATCAAAAATAAGAGTTGCTTCTCTCATTTCCGGTGGCCAGTCTCTTATAGTGTTTTTTAAGTTTTTAGTGATATCCGAATTAAAGCCTGGTCTAAGATTTTTAATTGGTTGCCAACGATACAATGATGAATCCGCAGGAAGGTTAAGATTCAAAACGTTTCGAAAATATTTATAAGTAGAGGGATTTTTGTAGTGTATATTCAGAGATAAATCTTTTTCTTCTGAGTTATATTGCGTCCGCTTCTTATTTGACAAAACCATTTTCGAAAGAACTTTAGCATGTGGGCTAACATTTTGTACGGAATCAATGATGTCTGGTAACTTCTTTACTTCGTTGTGGTGCCGTCCCTTTTTTAAAATCTTTTTATATCGACAAGTTGTTAGCCTATTTTTGACTCTAGTAGTTTTAACGTTCTCCTTAAGAGTTTTATATTTCTTTAAAATTTTGTTGTAATTAAATCTATAATAAGAAGTTAGTTCTTCGTTCTTTAAACAAGAACTGCATTTTGCTTCAATATCAAGATTTGCATCAGAAGGTACGAAATTAAATGGCTCTACATGTCGGAAATCTTCGAAAGAGCACTCATCTTTTTTGAGCATAGTTGCATATGTTTTTCCTTCAAATAGAACAGGTATATGACCTTCCGGGAAATCCGGAGTTTCATGATCATCGCAACTTATATTCAATGATGGAACTGCATTTTTCTTTAATCTCTTAATTCCAACATCATTATTTGCGAAATGGAGAGAACAAACATATGCATTTTTTGCTTGAAATAAGTTTCCATGTAAATGACACGCCTCAACCCATTCATTAAATTTTTCGGTGTCTCTAGCTGGGAACTTAAAAAATTTCAAGTTTTCATCCTCTCGTTTTCTCTTTCCGCACGACACAATTACACATTTCACACCCCAAAGACTACTCATTTTCGTTGAAAGCGCAAATATAAAATTCAATTCAATTAAATTCAATATAAAACGATAAACAACAGCAATTCAAGAACGCAAAATTAAAATTAAAAAATAAAATTTCTTATTCAAAACGTATATATGTAGATATATATAATATATATGAAGATATATTTCCAATAAAGGAGAATATAACTAAATAAATAAAAAAGAATTATAGATTCTTTTTATATATAATATCTGTAAGATAAATAATCAAATTATCGAAAAGCAACGTGCACATCGAAATGCAAAACAGCAGTGAGCTCACCAGGCAGAAACAATCAGCACAGGCGTTAGAGATTTTAAATACATATAAAAAGGATTATGCAATCCAAACGACGGAATATTTCATCGTCACACACAATCTCATTCTTTTCGCAAGTGTATTCGGTTATCCATGGCCAAATATATGTAAAGAAAAAAGGGCTTTCAAAACCCAATAAGAAAGCGTCAGAGGGCTTGCAATAAAACAAGCCGTAGGATATGCAACCTTCAAAAACATTTCAATATAAAGCTTTTGGAGGCATCGCTGGAGGTGAGACCGTCGACGAAGCGTTTCACTTCATTTGTTCTAGATGAAACTTCTTGTCTTTATTTTTCTATGGTTATACGTAAATTCTCTTCTTTTTTATACTGTTTTGAGGTATTTTCATTGTTTTTTTAATTTATTAAAACTAGGAGTTAGTTTTTCGATAGTTAGTTTCTGTTGATAAATAGATCCAAATAGAAAATAAAAACGCTAACATTCTTTAAAAAGTCAAAAATGCACAATAGGGAATCACATAATCGATATTTTAATGTTATTTAAATTATTCATTTCAGTTTTTCGGTTTTTAGCAACAAAAAAGGATGTTCTCACTTTTTATCTTTTTAAAGTTTGAGTGCTTCTGCAGTTTGTACTATTAAAGCTATTTTTTTAGTTTCATTGCATATCTGCTCAGTTTACAACTTCGAAAAAGGGTCTGAATATACTCAATTATTTTATAGAAAAATCTTCGTGAATTGAAGATTATCTTTTTTGAACTGACTGAGACATATTGGCGTAATTTACACTCAAATTTCCGGGTTTAGATATTAAAATTAAAAAGCAAAGAACATCTGACTTGGTAAGGGCCTCCCAAGCAAATGTTTGTTGTGCATCTTACTTAATCCGCCACTGTCTCCAGTAGTCTGTCTATTCATTGCCCAAAAATTGCAGACATAGCGCAACAGAAACTCCAGCTAGAACCAGATTTAAAACAACTTTAATCAAACTTAATCCAGTTTGATCCAAGTTTAGTCCGCATTGACCTAGCTTGAGCTAGGCTTAGCATTTAAAACTGCTCATGTAATGCAGTAGACCAAACTTATAATATTACACACACTGGAGATTTTCTAGATTGTTAACGAAAATATTAAAATTGGGTATAAAATCAATTACGATGTTTCGTAAAGGCCTATCATGTTCATAAATAATTCGCATAAATCTATATTTGGTAGAATTAAGAAATAAAACAGATTTTGTAAAAACTTACTAGTGATTTTTTTTTTCCCCATTGCACAGATATCTGAAGCCATCAAAGCTGTATTAAGGAATTTGCCAGAAGTTTCAACAGACAAAGTAACAGACGGACTCCAGAGTTTAGCGCTGACAGTGAACGCAACTTTGTCCGGAAAAGAAGGCGGAGAAATGGAAGAGGTTTGTAAATAAAAAATACGTTTTTTAAACTGGTATATAATTAAAGTTATTCTCAGGACACAAACAAAGTGAAGTTCCAAGCACTGCAGTACGCTCTCTTTTCAACAAGTTTTGTCGAAGTCATCGGAGGTATCTTCTTCCTGCTAACTGCCCTTTACATTTTAAAGGATAAAAGTAGAGCCACCCAAATTGTGAAAGGTACGGAGACCAATTATTTTGCCTCAATCTATTATATAAGAGTAGGATCATACAGCCATTAAACATAATTTTTATTTTTTCGCATTGTCCTTCATTTAGAAAATCGTAACAATGTTAACGAAGACTGCACAGTGTCTGTGTCTTCATTTCAAATTATGCTTCATCCGTGTTCTTAATGTAGCACCGCAAGGGGCTTACAATGTGCGAACACTAAAAGGAGTCATTGACTATCAATCAGTAGGTTGGTCAAAGTTAATTTGCCTTTTGTGTAGACCTATTTAGTGTGATGCATGCACGAAGGCGGCCTCTGTCTAGTTTGTTTGTCCCTTGTATAACGTAACGAAATCTTTCCTATATAATTCACGAATTTTCAAATGTTCTCTTGTTATGCTCACTTCTGTTTGATGTCTTGTGACCTATTTGTTTACACGATTAAGTACATTTTCATTTTATGGAATGATATTTTTTTAATTTTGCAGATGCACAAGAAGCTGAAGTCAATAACACATACGCAGACACCAATGTAATCGCGTGAAGTGTTGTCACAATTCCAGGAAGCCCATCCAAACCTCGGAGCGTAAGGCCCACATCGCTAGTAAGCATTGTTACTTGTTTTAAGTAATTAAATTTGTAAATATTTATTGCATTCTTCCAATTTAGTAGTAATTTATATTAGGGCTAATTTAGTTGTACTGAATTTTTTTTTAGATAAAGAGCAAATCTAGGTATTAGGCAATACGTATTCCACGGGTAGGGGCTCCTAGAGTCCCATATAAACGGTCCTTCTTAGGGTTAATAATAAGTTCCTGGCTGTTAACCTTTATTAGACATAATTAATATGAATACCATGAATAGGAAGTTCCGACGCTGAAAATTATGTTTAAATTAAAACGATTACGTAAAAGTTCTGAATAGGAAATAAACCCGGTGATTCGGTTGAAGCATTGGACTCCGAGGTGGGCCGCTGCGCTTCGCCTTGAAATAAAAGACTGCCGCAAAATTTTAGGGGATATTCTTATTTTTTTTTTAATAATATTTAAAAATACGATTAAACTCTCGGATGCACAAGATATCGTTTAAATTTTCATTGTTTTCGGAGTTTTCTCAAAAAGTGTAATATTGTCTTATTATTTCGAACGGTTCCCTGACTATGTAAATATTTATTATTTTTAGTTTTAGGCAAATAAAAAATTTTTGCAAATATGTATAATTTAGTCAGTAAAACCGATCAAGGAATAAAATAGTATAATTAAAACTATTCACATTTTGTTTTACTTTTTTAGAACATCAAGGAGATGTATTATGTCGAAAACAACGAGATATGTGTTTGAACAAGTTTAAGATTGACTGCCTTGCAAAAAGTGCTTTCTTTGACTAAATAAAATATTACGTAAGTCGATAATAAAGTGGTGAGACGTCTTGAAAAAGATTGTTTCGAAGAAAATAATTTTAAAGTTTTGTTTTGAATGTTTTATTATCACTGACTACTTAAGAATTCCACGAATCTCAAAAATTCTTTGAAACCTAATATTCTTGAAACAAATAAAAAAATAAAGAGTACAATTTCAATTAAAAAATCTGGCTTGAAAATCCCCCTAAAGGAAACTGCTATGTTGTGTACCTTTAATGTTTACTTTCACAAATAATAATCAAAAGGTCAGACAAAACTTAATTGGTTTACTGATAACACTTTTCTTTTTATTTCTCTTATTTTACTAGCAACTTTCATATAAATCGATATACAGTGTCGGTCAAAACAAAGGGAACTGAATGAAATAAAACCAATTTCTTTTGATATTTCTGTATTGCAAGTCTTTATTTCAAAAACAAAATATTATTATAAATTACCGCAGTGCCCTTTATTATGATAATGACCCGAAGCACACCTCTAAACTTCTGAAAACATTCCAAAATGAAAAGGAGATTGATGTGCTAAAATGGCCAGCGCAATCTCCCGACTTATATCCAACCGAGAACCTTTGGGGTAGTTTAAAAAAACAGGCTGGAAATCTTGGAAAATTTAGAAATGCTGATCAATTATACGAAGCAGTTAAAACTGAATGGAATATGATTCCTCCACAAATAATTAATAAAATTATTAATTCTATGCCGAAGAGATGTTATGACGTTATAAAAAATAATGGATACTCAACTAAGTATTAAGTTTTGTTGCTATAAAATGAAGTTACTTTTAAGTTCTCTTATCAGTTCCCTTTGTTTTGACCTTGTAGAAAATGCAGTTATTACCATTTTTTAGTTTTTGTTTGTTATTGATTTGCGGATTTACAACAATTTATATTAGGAATAATAAAGGGCACTGCAGTAATTTATAATAATATTTTGTTTTTGAAATTGGATTTATTCCATTCAGTTCCCTTTGTTTTGACCGACACTGTAATTAGAAAAACAGAAGTTTCCCCACAAAAAGGGAAAAACATAAGTATTAAATAATTAATTTTAATCGCAATAATATTGTCAGATGAATTGGAAATGCTTTTTAACATTTGAAAATAGAAATAATCTATTTCAATTATTTCAATGAGTAATGTTTTGATTTTATGGGTAAACAAACAATGTTAAAGTAATTTTATAAAGTTATTTAGTAGAAATCACTAAATAATCTATAAAAATTGGAAATTTTAAATAACTAAATATTATTGAAACATTCAACAAGGGTTTTAAGATGTCCAATTTTCTAAAACGATGACATTAAGATCACCAACAGTGTTTTGTTTTCCTAATTTTGTTTGTTAATTTAAATATTAATGTTTTAACTTTACCTTTGCATATGTACATACATTGAATTCTAAAGCGTGATATTTCGACATTCGGTGTTTAATAAAATTCAAAATTCTATTCCACGATAATAAACATAACAAAACCACAAAATAAAGATTTTCAATATGCAAAAAGGTATTTTTTTCCTGCATGAATTTCAGTCACAACTTTTTGAAAATGTTCCACTTTTAATTGCAAAACAGTTTAGAAGCTATTTAAGTGAATATTTATAATTAAACTTTATATGTATGAGCTATAACTCATATTTTGAAATGATGCAAATAGTACTGCAATACATTATTTCCCCAATGGTATTTCATAATTTCTGAATTTATTTCATATACGCTGCTAGTTCAGTTTGCGCAGCCCATGTAGTGTTATATGATTAAAAATCCCCGCAACTAATTTGTTTACAGAATTATGAAGGTCAGTAATGGAAAAAGAAAATATTATTTACATGTACCTACATTGTGAACAAAAGGTTATTTAATCTTTTATAGCAAAAATCGGTAAGTAATGAAACACTCCCGTGTTGAGAATGTTGTCCATATGTATTTTAAGTATGTTACAATTTTTTAAATTACTAAATTTATGAAGTTGCTAATAATTTTCTTTCAATACTCAACTATAATAACACTTTTCAGATTTTTCTAATTAAGAACATCCGCATTCTCACAAGATTTTAAGTAATAATAAATTAATTTAATTAATAATTCATACAAAATGTGCCATTTTAAGTTCGCCTCCTTCCTAATTACTTTGAACAAAAGTTCTACAGATCATAAAGTCATTGAAAATTTAAACGAAAATTTTCTGAATATAGTTTCATATGTATGTTGTGCAATTTATGAAATACTATTTAAAAATTTACGCTTGACCTTGAAATCCTTGTCCATATTCCACTCGACAGTATTAATATCATATCGAATAATCCTTAAATATTTGAATTTTACAGCTTGTATTTCCATTTCTAATAATAAGTACGCACAAATTCAACTCATTTTGCTAAATGTTTTGTAGATATTGTATATTGAATTATTCATATTAAAGTGAAATAGTTGCAAAAATAAAACGTGTTATTATAAAGACTCCACCTTTCTTCTTTCTAATCGCAGCAAGACACAACTCAGCAGTGCGCCCGATGGTATCCGACTAGCGAGAGTCGAAGACGCAATCCCCTTTCGCAAATCCTGCGTAACCTTTTAACCTTTTACACTTTCTACCTAGCCATAAACTAAATCCCTTGGCGCCTAGACTATGAGCATTTTAGAACATGTTCATTTAAAAAGACGCCTGTTTCCTATTCTGTTCGTTGCACATGTGCGAAGGACTTTATGATCATGCACAGGGAACCTATGCTTTTCCTTCTAAGAATTGCACAAAACGTGAATCGTGCTTGTTAAAAAAAGGATTCATTTATTGCATTTCCCTTTTAGCATTCAATTGCGAACAGAATCTTTTATGCCGATCCGTCTGAGTTATTTATGATCACAAACATTCGGCACTATTTTTAAATTTCCATATTGCTGCTCACCCTCACAGACATCCTGCTAAGAAAATATACCACAATCTTTAATTTTAATTATTTAAAACCAAGCGGGATTTCCTTGTATTTCCCGTGACCCTTACTTTATATGAATTTTTAATTTGAAAGATATTAACTGACCTTTGTGACCAGAAAATATTAATTTGGTACTTAAGATTAATCGAATAATTATTTATTTTTTCCGTAATTAGAAAATGTAAGTATATATTTTAGTTTTTCATAGCGATCAAAATTGTTCTAGAAGATCATCTATAAAAAAATATAGCTAATATGCTTTCAAAAGTACATAAATGACCTCCAAGTGTTCAGGGAAATTAAAGAAGAGTCCACAAGTCCAAAACGAATTTTACGTCACGAAGTATAAAATTGTAATCCCGCGCTTCGAAGATTTCCCAAAGCAATGATGACAGAATAATTACGTACGTATGACAAATTAGTTTCATTCACCAGACACGCGTAAAAACCCAGCAAATTAGCAAAGTCACGAATTTATCAACAGATAAGCTTCCAAATAAAGGCGTAAAATATTCTTCAGCGCCTCCAACTCCGCCGATCGCTGAATTCCGAAGAAAGCCACATCTCGCATGGCTTTAATGACTAATTGTAAAGTGCCGGCTGCGTCTTATATTTAATAAGTTAGATCTTTAAAAATGAATATTAAATGTAATATTATTATATTATGCATGCTAAAATTTTGCACAAAATCATGTTACGAGAAGCTACTTTTTCGACCTTAACTAAAGGGAAATGGCTTCTTCTAACAATAACATCGTTAAACCAAATTCATGGCTAAAAATAAATCTCAGCGAGAGAGGACTAAGAAGGTAAAGGAAATACCCCACGATGGTAAACAAACTCCGACTTTCATTTCTTACTTCGCAGAGCAAAGCTTGTTTGGTTTTTATGTATGAGGCTAAAACAAGTCTCACGATTCAGCCAACATAGGTACAGTTAAAATGAGATCTAAATAAAACTCCGTCGCTAAAGCTAATGAGATATTTCTGGTTTTATTTTTTTCGATAATAAATCTGACACCGAATTCTCCCTGCCGTTGATTAGTTCCATTATTAATTAACAAGTGCAAGGTTACAAATGCATTCAGTAAAAAACTCCATAACATGGTAATATTATTTTGATCCGATCGCGAATTGTTCAACGATCGCATCAACTCGAGTGTGAATGGTCATTAATTGACGCTACCTATGACTAAACTTTTCTTTTTGTCATTAATTATCCAAGTTACTTACAATACAAGTTCAAGTTTATTGGTATTCACCGATTATTGGGATAATAATGCAAATCGAAATGCTGAGACATGGGAAAACGGAAGCGCTTGCAGCTGTAGGTGGTTGACGCCACAAAATTGTACATGTCACTCTTGATGCTAATCTAAAAAACCGGTCAGAGCGTGCATGACTCAAATTATAATAAAGTTTTTAACGCTTTACCCAATTCAAGAATGCATTGTCTATTAATAGGTTCTCAGATTTTCTTATTTGGGGAAAAACAATTCTCACAAAATATTAACGAGCGCATCACGGATCTGGAGATCTAATTCTAATTAAAAAAATTTTTAGTAATTCTTGTAAAAGCGTAATACTTTCACATTATCATCCTTTCATTCATGCACTTGAAAATATCACAATACATATTAAATTCCATGAGCTATGCTAAATTATTGTGATTACGTCGCCTTAATGCATATCCGTAATTTATTTGTAGAATTTACATTTAGCAGTTAATTATAAGAAATTAATTATTTTTATCTAACAGATTTTAAACAAATGGTTATAGGTCAGCACCACTGGAGTGTAAACTTTGTTTAAAAAAAAACAATGTAACCAGGAAGAAGAGTTTTTGAAAATATCAAGGATAAACATCAAATTATCTATTTGTAGAACAGTTCATCAGCAACCATGACCTAGGAAACCGAGACCTTGGGCGAGCTATAATTATATTAAATTTTGACAGGTACATAATTGCTCCAACTTCTTTTAATTAATTATGGGCTCAAAATAGCTAAATCACTTTATATTCTCAAAAAACTTTTTAAATCAAGGTGTTTTGAGAAGAAACTGATCTATTTCCTGTGCGCACTAAATGAATTATGTATTTAAGGCTGTTGATATAAATAGAAAAGTTAATTAATTACATCACAATAAGAATACTTTTTTATAGAATGTTATCTCTCTCTGTTAATTGGTATCTACATACCTCTAATTAATATAAATTAAAATTCTATGTACCGCGTAGATAGATGCCTAGTTTTTTTAGTTTATAGAAAATGTACACCGAGAATTCATAAATTTTAATTAGAATCAGAGTTCCTTATAATTTGGAATTTAATTGCACTTTGTGAAAGAATTATCCATTTATTCAGGTTACAATTTGAATTGATGGGAAATTTAAGCATGTGGGGAGAAATAATAAAACCTTAACCGAATCGATCATTTAAAAATAAAATATAATTAAAACTGATTAGTAATATCAAAAATTCTAAATTGAGTACACCAAAAATGTGAGAAATTTCTAATATTTCTGTTTTATTAGAGCTTAAAAACCACTTAGGTATTTAATTTTTTTAATACAAAAATTTGGTTAGGGGAATTTTGATTAAAAACATGAATAATATACGAAATCCCCGTGAAGTAAACAGAATTATCTTATTTATAATATATTAAAAAAATGACATCTTTGAGAAATGACAAAAGTAAATTGCCATTCTAAAGTTTGTCAATTCAACAATAAATTTATAGTTTTTAAATCGTTTCATTCCAGGAAAATTAATCATTGATCTCTTTAAAACATTTCCTCAGAAATTAAACAATTGGGGGGAATTACCTGCTAAAGGAGACATATTTTGATAATTTTATTGATCAAAACAACTTAATTTTGAAATAATGTGTAAAGCGTTTTGTGCAATTTACAAAATAAAGATGAAAATAGTGGGCATTAAGATTATTCATCTATATCAATATTTTATTATTACATATTGAAAGCCAATCTGGGAACTTTTAACAACTCGAAAAACATGATATTAAATGAGTGAAACTCTTTTAATTAAATTAGAACCTTACAGGCTAAAAGTCAATTAAAATTAAGCTACATATGCATTTCAAAATCCTCAAAGTTTCAGTATAAAAAATTTTCCTTTTAGAATAAAAATAACACCATCTCATATTTTTGGATCAAAAATTATACTTTTTTTTGGTATATTAATAGTAAATAAAAACAAATATAAATATATTAACTAATATCTAGAAAAGCAAACAACTATTTTGAGCAAAATTTCCTTGACTGAAAAGGTGTAAAAATGTATATCTCTTGCATAATATAAATATAAAGGATTAATTAGACAAACAATGACTTGCTGTTAACTAAGACGTTATTTTCTTCTATTGAATGTATGTAAGTATGAACTTATGAATCGACAATCTTAAAACTTGTTCCCATGTTCAACTTGGCTTTTACATCAGACAGAACGTCGGCAAAAATAAATTATTCTTAGCTAAACATGATTACCTCGAGACGAGTTTCACAAAGCCACAAACTATTATTCAAAAAGCCACTTCTCAGAACCAATTACGTTTTGCCATACCATAGACTTCTATTTAACATGCGGTTATAAAGTAAAAAGATTATCACAATTATTGCCTAGAACATTTAAAAAAGTTGTCAGGACGTGTGTTATGAAAATAGTTTCTCATATACGAGTAACAGATAAGAACTCAATTATCGTTATTTTGCGTCGTTTTTCTAATTAATTTTAATTTTATTTTTTAAAGACAGTTTAATTTTTTTTTCTTATATCTTCGCTACTAATGAAAAAGATTCTCCGGTTCGTTAAGCGCATTTAAGTCGATTCAGTCATACATATGGACGACAAATCGTATCGCGATTCTATCAACTAATGAGTTAACCTATGTATTAACACAATCATTATATTCAGAAGAAATTGTAAAAATAAATTCAAGAAATAGCCATAAAATTGGGGAATAATCTCATACGCCAAACAACTTTGAAGTCGTAGTTAAAACCTGGATTGGGAGTAGAACGTTTAAAGGTTAACTTTCTGATATAAAAATAACATCATGCTGTTCTTTTTGGCTTATGTTTGTTGTGTAACAACACGCGCAAGCTTAAAAAAAACTTAATCGCCAATTACCCAAATTTGATGAGGGGGAAAGAGAATTTTTTTGAAGCATAACGAAAAGAAATGTTTGAGAACTGCGCCTTGAGAAAAAATTCGATTTACGTTTTATATATAGAAAGGTAAAAGTAATATAATTAGGTAAAAGATAGATTATTTATGTTGTCATGGTTTATATTGATCATAAATAACACTTATACATAGAGTGGTCTTACTATCTATAATACAGCCATAGTTAACAGTTTAACCATTTAAAAATTATAAAAAAAAATATCAGTCGATCACTGCAGGTAGAGATCACTTTCTTCCCAAAAACGACGATCGAGATGCAAGCGGATTAGAGTTGCCCACAACTGGGTTATTCTTGTGAGCCTCTATGGCTTGGTAGTTAAGAAGCCAGAAAGGTTGTTGCTCTTCGGGCCGACTTTGCAAGATGTGGACCGCCTGGGCATCTCCGAGGGCGTCGTAGGGCAGACGTGTGGAAGTTGTTATAGATGCAAATGCTGGAGGAGGTGTTGCAGCTGGACGAGCGGCAACAGGTCCATTGCCTACTACGCCTTCGACTACCGGTACCCCAATAGCAGGAGGTCTCTGAGTTCCTTCGATGCCTCCAAATCTGTTGCTAATGTCGTTGTTGTCAATACTGTTTGCACTTGGTGCTGGTCTGGAAACGAATTTATCCTTATATCCTGCAGGTCGACTTCCTGCATAGGGAGACCTTTGTGAAGCAACGAACTGCTGGCAGGAAACCAGCACAAGAAAAACAGCGATGAATTTAACTGCAACCTAAAATATTTCAATAATAAAAATATTCACAGAAATATCTCACTAAAATACACACCATTTTCACTTATTTAATATCACTGTTCTCTAACGTATTTCAAAAGTAGCACAATATTTTCGTAAGTACCGTGTGGATATGTTTAACTCGGATGTCGGAAGCTGACTGACTTTTGAGATGGGCCGGGGCGTTTATATATTACTTACAAATCGCCGCTCGCCAGTTAATCTGAGCTTGAATCTCGTTTCTGAGGAACTCAACAAGACTTTAAACTGCACCCGTCGTCGTATCGAAGTGACGTAGTCTTAAACGGGAGAAATCTGTCGCGTCTTATTTCCACTGTGTAAAATATCTTCAAACTCTCCTCTGCCTCTCTTCAGTTGAACTCAGACTTGGTACGTCTTCATCGAGCTTAAAAAAAATGAATCATCTTGCGGTTGGGATTTCCACTTCAGCCTGAATTCAATTGGTCAGTGTTGGTGCTCCTTCTTCGCTATGCCACACTTTGAAATGTTTGTAAATCTGAATTTTTTCAAAAAGGGTAAAAAGTGATTGTTACTTTCTTATCGCATCTAATTTTTATGGAAAAAAATTAACATTTTAGTTCCAAATAAAATTAAAGCTTTGTGAGAAGTCACTGGGAAATCTTCACTCATAATATGAAATTAATTTAGTTTCCAGAAGGGCAATTTATAGAAAAGAGTGCACTATGCAGGGCAACTTGATCTTTCAAGGCCAGTAAAAGATAACTAGACATCTGCAAGGTCAAAACAAAAAAAATAATGCTCTGAGCTCGAAAAATGTTGCAGAAAAGTAGGTAACAAGTTTTACGTATTATATTTTGATCTGAAACCAGTTATAAAAAGAAATATTATTGTGAACTTAATTTTAACTCGAGATAAGTAGTTCTGTTCTGAAATGGTGTTTTATTTTAGCTAACTCGCAGACTGAAGCTCTATTTCAATTTTGTTATGTAATAAGAATGAGAATAATTACATATTAAACTTGCTAATTTATAAGACGTTAGCATTTCTATATAGGGAAAAATACAATTTTGACTGTATTTAGAATTGTCTTTTCTTCTGAAGTAAATTTGAAGAAAGTGGTGACGACATTTAAGGGCTATTAAGTGTACTTTTGCGTAGAAATGCAAATTGAGTGTATTCGAATGACAATATAATGAGTTTGTTTATCCCTTGTCAAATTATGCATACCTCATATTGACGTAAAAATGACTTCATACTAAGGTGCGGTGTGGTTTGCATTAATAAAATTAAGTAAACTTTTTTTTCCGAAAATATAAATTTACTTTTGTTTTTACTAAATCTAATTAAATTAAAAACAATATGAGTTTACAAATTTAAAAGTTAAATGTAAACTTTTTTTTCCGAAAATATAAATTCACTTTTTTTTTTACTAAATCTAATTAAATTAAAAACAATATGAGTTTACAAATTTAAAAGTAAAATGTGTAAATTAGGAATTAGTAAAGATATAATTTTTTATAAGACTTGTAACATATCTTGAGAGTAATATCCAAATATTTTTGCAAAAAAAAAAAAACTTTCTGTGAGATAAAATTGTAAACCATACCCTAGTAAACTCAAAAGGCTATAGTCAAAGACATTATAATAATAAGATGTGCCAAGCTGAAAATATCAGGCAAAACAGCTTTGAGATTGGGTACACGAATGGGCGCAAGCTTTTCAAGTTTTGCCTCTTCAAAGTTCTTTTTCCGTCACTGGATAAGGACAAGAGCGAATCGCGCGCGGCTCATTCTCATCGTTGGACGGTATATACATAGATAGATATACTATACGAGATGACCTGAGCTGAAGATGTGTGTGACTTGCAAGCGATGCATAGGTTCGTGGGCTTGTTGACTTGGCTGCTGTTCTGTGACTTGCAAGCTGAGGATATGCGATGAGGAGTATTTGGAAGAAGTATAAAAAATGTTGCATTGCAAGCTGCAAGGGCGATGGTGGGAGGTTTTTTAAATTACCTAAAGAGGAAGCACTACGGGAAAAATGGCTTCATAACTGTGGGGTAAGTTCCCCCATTAAAGGAACTTTATTAGTTTGTGAAAGCCATTTTGACGTATCCTGCAAATTAGCCAAAAAACTTAAAAAGGGAGCTCTGCCTACCTTAAATTTAGGCAGGACAGATCTATTTTCAAGCACAATTTTAGAACATAAGAGAAATAAGTTTTGTTGTTTTCCAGATTGTTCTAATCAGAGCAATACTCACAAAATGTTTAAATTCCCTAAGAATAATAATTTACGTTTGAAATGGATTGAAGCGTGTGCACTAGATAACGCCTTGAATGTTTCAAACAAATTTGTCTGTGAGGAGCACTTTGATAAGAAATATCAGGGCGCAAAAAAGTTACTCTCTAACGCTGTTCCTACAAAAAATTTAACGGCACAGAATGACAAATTTAATGAAAATTCAAATCCTGGTATTTGTTATAGAAAAGAAGAAAATGAAAATATATATGAATTCAATGATAGTAACAGTTTAATTTTAAGTTTTGACAGAACTTCGTATAACAATCTTAACGTCTACCCTGGGCCTTCATGTAACGCAGAAAATAATGATTTAAGACTTGAAGACCTCGGACGCTTACATACTCCTTCGAATTTAAAAAAACGTAAAACTTCATCTTCTTTAGAAATTGAAGATGCTTTTTGCAAAAATTGCAAAAAGTTTCAGGAATCCGAAAATTTTTTTAAAAAAAAATACAACAAGGTAGCGAAAAGAAATTTAATTCTTGAAAAACAAAACTTGAGATTAAAAAAACTTCTTCGATACTATAAATCTAAACCAAAAACTATTTCGAACTTAATTGATAATTTAAAAGACATAAGTGATAACAACAAGGAGGTAAGCAAGATGTTCTTAATTAAAAGAGCCAAAACAACATCATGGAATGAAAAACAGAAAAAATTAGCTCTAAGTTTAAATTATAAGTCTAACGCTTGTTACCACTTTATGCGTAATAATTTGGGTTTGACTTTACCTTCTAAAACTTCACTGCACAGGTGGGCTCCGCTAAAAAAAATACAGGCTGGATTTGATACAAATCTCATAAAGAATTTAAAGCACGTTTTGTCAGAAATGAGTCCAATTAACAAAGAAGCCATTTTAATATTTGACGAAATGGCTATACGTCGCGACTTGGTATATGATCCTTACATAGATCAGGTTGAAGGGTTAACTGATCTGGGCAGTGGAAAAAGACAGTTGGAAATTGCAAAGCACATATGTGTGTTTATGATAAGAGGTCTGGCCGATAATTGGAAATATATATTGGGTTATTTCGTTTCAGCGCAAAATATTGCAGGCGAAGATTTGAAAGAAATTGTTGTAGAAAGCCTCAACCTCTGCAATGATTTAGGACTAAATATTCGTGCCATTGTTTGTGATCAGGGTCCTAATAATAGAAAATGTTATCGACTTCTTGCAGAATTGGGACTTTACTTTTTAAATAATGGTAAACAAGTGTTTTGTATATACGATGTACCCCACTTAATCAAATCCTTAAGAAACACGTTAATGAAAACAGATATTATATCAGATGACGGTACGGTAAGTTGGGATGTTTTGAAAAAAATATTTCAACTTGATTGCTCGGAAATAACGAAAATTTGTCCAAAATTGACTTCGAAGCATATATCACCCAATAATTTTGAAAAAATGCGGGTTAAGTATGCTACACAATTATTTAGTAAAACTGTTGCTGCAGGTATTCAAACATGTATAGAGTTAAACAAATTTGAAAATAACATCTTACTTGACAAAGCTATTGCTACAAAAGAATTTATCTCTAAAATAGATAAAATATTTGACTGTTTAAATAGCAGAAGTTGTATTGAAAAAAATCCTTATAAACAGCCCTTAGGACCCGATAATTATATAAAGCAATATTTAGAGCGCAGCATTTCGTATTTACAAAGTTTAAAACTGGCCCAGAAACAACGCAACTATTGCATAGAAGGTTTAATTCATTCCATTAAAGCCATTTTACAACTAAGCGAAGATTTATTTCTTAATGAAAATGGATATAATTTCAAATTTTTATTTACATCTAGATTAAATCAAGATCCCTTGGAAAATTTTTTTGCCCAAGTTAGATCCAAAGGTGGTAACAGTAACAACCCATCTGTGTCTGAATTTAGTAACATTATTGCTCGATTAATGTCGATGAAAATTACGACTGCTTCATCATCTATAAAAAATTGTGAGGATGATGAGGAATACCTTTTTGATTGGAATGCGGATTCAGAAAACCAAAAAGAAATTCAAGAGAACATACCGGAAGCAGACTTAGAAAACCATAAAATTATAGAAAATATATTGTCTGAAATAGAACTGTCTGATAATTCTGAATTGAATGTGTTTGAGAACGCTACGGAAAATTTTTTGGTTGAGACTGCTGCTAGAAGATATTTTGTTGGTTATGTTGTACTTAAGGTTATCATGAAAAAAATTATTTGTGAAAATTGTACGTCCGATATGGTAAAACAGTACAAAGAAAATTCCAAATTTCCTCTGCCTTCTGAATCGTTTATAATGAACAAAGACTATTCCAGCTCTAGAGATGAACCATATTTGCAATCACCCACAGACAAGTTTTTCGATATTTGTTCTCTCCAAATCGAAATTTATAATTGTCTTTTCCGAAATCAATTACAAATAATAAATTTACGGAAAACTATTTTACAATATTGCATTTCAAAAACAAATGAAACTTATCCAGAATGGTTTGAACCTCAGAATACTTGTTTTGAGCACAGAAAACAAGTCTTGGATTTTATGATATTAGTTCTGTTGCGAAAAAATTGTAAATGGAAAGTAAAATCGGAAGCTAATAAAACTGCTTTTAATAAGAAGATGAAGATTATAAAAGAATAATCAATTATAAGCCCCCGAACATTGCTGAATTAAAATCTTTCTTTCTTTAATTGTTTATTGAAGTGAAACTTCTCTAGCGACGTATCTGTTGAGACCTTTTGGTTACGAAAAATATCAAATGGTTATGACCACTAAGTGCCTCGTATTTTACGAAAAAACTACTCATCGTGAGCACTGATCACAACACTGTAAGGAGTTGATTGGCACATATTGGAACACTTCTTTACGAATTACCCTGTATAATTCTTAAAAGCCGACCTCATCCGCACTTTGCGTTAAAAATGAATTTATCAGCAATGTGAATTATGAACAAATAAAAACTGATTTTTCAAATATTCCTTAAGAAAATTAAATTGACGATTTATATATTGATATTGAGCTTACTTCAATGTGTTGTTTTATAGGATATGTTGTTCACATAACTCTGCAGAGAAAACATAGACATTAAATTTTGCTCTAAATTATTTAAAAAATTCAAACTTCGGAAACCTATTTATTTATTTTTCAATATTTTTTTCATACTATACGACAATAGATTGTTTTTTTTTATGAAAAAGATTGTAAACAACTATATGAACTTAATTAACTCTTCCTTTTTAATCAGAAATAAATCTTTATTAAATCGAAATGTAAATAAATGTGCACAAATTATTTTAAAATGTTTTCTAAGTCAGTGAAAAAGACTTAAAATACACAAAATCTGAATTTCATTAAATAATTAAAACCTGATGAATCTTCCCGTATGCCCATTCCCTTGCACATTTCATTCATTTAGTTGAGAAGAGCACGCAAATCAGAGGATTCCTAGAAAAATTCAATCCCCTCACGTTTCACCTTAGGACATTCCAACAAGCTCCTTGCGCAGAACAGCAGCCAAGTCAACAAGCCCACGAACCTATGCATCGCTTGCAAGTCACACACATCTTCAGCTCAGGTCATCTCGTATAGTATATCTATCTATGTATATACCGTCCAACGATGAGAATGAGCCGCGCGCGATTCGCTCTTGTCCTTATCCAGTGACGGAAAAAGAACTTTGAAGAGGCAAAACTTGAAAAGCTTGCGCCCATTCGTGTACCCAATCTCAAAGCTGTTTTGCCTGATATTTTCAGCTTGGCACATCTTATTATTATAATGTCTTTGCTATAGTTCTTGACTCATATTATACAATTTGAAGTACGTAGTAAATGTAACTTCCGATTATGATGCGCTTTTAATATGAATTCTCCATCGAAATGTATACGAGAAGCGTTAGCATTTTCAGTTTTGATAAAATAATGATTGAGTTTTGTATATTTGCGAGTGAGATAATATTGTCAGCCCAGCTGAAATAAATGAATGTAACTTGCTTGCATAGCGAAAAACAAATGATTTATTTGACTTTACATTAAACATTGTAACTGCAAAAGTTAAATACATAGATGTATTCTTTGTTAAAAAAAAAATTTAATTTCAGCCTCTTTAAGATTTCACAGCTTTAAAAAGGGGTAGTTCAATAACAATCTTCAGAGAGATATGCAAATTTGCAACTCACGCAGAAAACGAGACTCGCACCCGATTGCGATTCGGCGCGTGACAAATTTTATAAAGTGCTGGGGATTTAAAAATTTAAACTATGAAGTGGTTTAACTTTGTAGTTTTTAAAGATATATTTCAAAAAATTTCTCAGCTTTAGTTTTGGAATTTTTAGTTTTATAATTGAGAGCAAAATACAGAAAAAAGAGTAAGCCTCCTAAGAGATAAATTTAGATATACATAGCTAGATAATATTAATTCAATCCATCTAATAACAACTTTTAGGATTCATGATTCAAAAGGTCAGTTTTTTTGGGTTTTTTATGATATATTTATTCGATTAAAAATAATTCAGACTTGAAGATTACTTCATGGGGCAAGAAAATAATCCATAAAGTATGAAGTCAAGCAAAGCTTTTGCATTTCTTTATCTGATAATTCTGGGAATATATTGTATATGTATATTTTAATAAAAACCGTTATATAACATTTCGACTCTATATTATTCGACTGAAGCTCATTTACTCTCACATTAATCAAAAAGACTATGTCTAGTATGAAGAATATTTCAAGGTTACGAGTTACGACGCAATCATTATGAATAGCCAAACTGACCGCAATCTTACAAAAATAATATTCTTAATTTGCAATTCTAACTTATTTATTGTTGTAAACTAAAATTTTTTTTGCACTCTGCAACGAATTAGTAAAACATATAAGTTGTTTACTATTTTAAGGCATGCAGACATATTATACTCATATGATATCATTATTCACCCATGACACCCTTGAACATATGATTTATGTTTGGACATATGTAAGTAATTCCCAGTTTCACAATTGATAAATATTTCAATATAGAAATTGATTACAAATATTTAACCCAGAAAAACATTATTATACAAAAACCTTTAAAAGAAGGTTATAAAAAAGGGGTTTTAAAAGTTTTACATGCTCCAACGCATTTTTTTAAATAACAGACATGCATAAATCTTCGGTCCTACTCAAATTGTGAAATAAATTATTTTTTATTTCACTGATCCATATTTTTAGCGACATTTAAAAAGACGGGTTATATATTCGATCCTCATGTAGTTTTTGTTTTGATTCAAAACTATGTAAAAACAAAAAATAATGTTTTAGCTCTGCTAAAAAGTAGACAAAAGTTATGCTGCTTTTTTGACAAGGTTAATAAAGTTATTAAATTCATATTTATTAAGTCGATTTAGTAAATAGAAAAAATTTCAAATTCAGACTACCTATTATATTTTAGAAGGTTCGATTATTTATTTAAATTGGTATAGGGAAGTATAGAGAAAGAGTTCTTATTAATATTATAATAAATAAAAAAAAGTTTTGTGCTATTTATATGTTATGCGTTTTATTCAAATGTCTGTTCTGGTTAAAAAAAATTAACGGCAGTTGCAGACCTTGTGGTCGTCGCACCATCCGCCACTCTTGCCCTGGGCGTAGCAGTGAAGAACGCAAAGCTTCTCATTTCCCAACAGATCACAAGTGAAACGGGGTTCAATTTCGAAATCGTCTAAAATTTAACACTTTTATTAGATCTGACTAATTTTTGAAAATCAAAAATTCCACTTACCCTCCTCGGTCAAGACTGGGGAAGCAGAAACGGCTGCAATGATAACAGCGATGAGCAGGAAAACGTTGAAGAAACGCATTTTGATTGATTTGCACGGTATTGTTTTCAAAACTGTACTACACTTTAACTTCTTAATTCTCTGCGTTTTTATACGATTTGCAGAATAATAGAGATCATATCAGAAAATCAATAATTTTTTATATCAATTCTTCTAATCAAATTGGAGTCATACTTGCAGAAGATATCTGTTATCAATAATCTTCTCTCAATAAAAAGTTCCCCTTAGCCAAGTTATTGAAAAAGGTGATCTAGAACAGATAAAATCCACAAGCCTGAATGTTGTTGCAATATTATCTACCACCTTGGAATTGTTTCTTAGCGTCTTCGCGAAAAGTAATACGTGATGACTATATGTTTTTCGCATAAAGTTTTAATAAAATATAAAATATGTGTATTCTTAAAGGATTTTAATATATGTAGATATGTAGTTAAAATATGCGCACAAACAGAACAATTTGTATACCAGCTGGCATATCTGGAATTATTGATCAAGAATTGATATTTTAATATATTACAGGTATTTCCTAGTTAGGTACGACATAAGGTTATTATCTTTTTTCTATGGGTTTTTAGATACAAGTTTTTTCAAAAGTTCAAGCAACCCATCAGGATTGTTGGTTAGCATAGACATTAGTCAAATCTACAAAACATATTAAAAACACTGTAGATTTAACTAGAATCATAATCTGTTTGTGTGAGTATTTTTACAATCTAATGCTTTACTTTACATTTTACAGCAAAATAGTATTAATGCATATTATTGATATCATTGCAAGAGACGATATTAGAATAGTTTTTCTTTTTTCATTTTGGCTTTACCCTTTATTTATACATACATATATGTATTTTATCCTACGGTTCAATAACTGCACGAGGATTGGAAAGATCATGTAATGTGCATTCATTGCCTGAATTATTTCAGCATTTTCACGATGTGTGTTATAAGTACTCCATTCATAAATCGAAAGTTCTCAAATTATATCACTTCTGGGAATAGTTCTTTTGTCATAGTTTTTAAGTCTTGTTTAACCACACTAGCAAGCTACAAAACAGTCCATGGAAAACGACTTCAATAAATTATAGAATTTTGTAGTCAAATAAATCATATATAATACAAATATATTTTTTTTTTTATAAAGGTTCAAATTGTAGCCAAATAAATCATATATAATACAAATATATATTTTTTTTTATAAAGATTCAAATTCCATTGAGGTTTTCTGTACGTGGATGTGTGATAGGATAATTTTAAATTTTCAATCAAGCAGCAGCGCTTAGAAAAAGACTTGGACGAAATTCGAAAATATTTTAAAGCAAATTGTCATGATTACCTTCTGTTAAGGCGACAGGCGCCTTGTTTAAGAAACTTAAAAACGGCAATAACAGAATGTTGGAGCCAATAAGTAATTATAAACTGCCAGCCTGCATTAGAAAACATACGCATTTTCACCAGGCTGCAAAGGCCGCAGACGGCGACGAGGATAAGGTACCTGGATGGGACTTTCCCGTAATAAAGGATTTCGGAAAAGTCATATAAAAAGGTTTCTTCGCGTTGAGTCGCAGTTTGCTGGGGCCTGACATTCTTTTAAAAATTAAAATAAAAATTTCGGTCACTGTTCGATCGGCCGTTGAAGATGTAACAGAGTCTTTATTTTTGTGATTGAATGAGGTTTTTTATGTCATCTCCAAGGCTTTTTCCTCAGTTTTTGAGCGCTAATAAAAAATATAGTAAAGCGCAAATCGTGAGTTTAATTTCTTTACCCGAAATCACCCTTCCTAGGGACGTGCGTGCCCGTCGTCGGACCCAATGAGGACCAGCGGTTTTTTTATATCAAAGACACAAACACCTTCTAACATCTAAATTTTTATTTACATATTACTGGTGTAGTGATTGGGACTGCGAATATTTAACTTTAAATTTAATTATCTTACATGATATTACACTCAGTATGAACTACAGGTAGTAGTTAGTTAAGTGATTTTATTTATTAAGATATTAATGACAATGGGTCGTATGCAAAAAAATGAGTTAAATCTCAGAGTTTGAGTTAACTACCTTTATCTATTTTCGGAGATCGAGCAACAACGGTGAACTCGTACTCACTTTTGTATGCAAAAAAATTAGAAAATACTCACTTGGTCGAACTCATTTCTTTTAAGATCGATCTTAAAGCTTTTACACCTAATTTAGATCTCGTTTAGTTTGGTGCAAGGTGCAAGGTGCAAGGTGATACATATAATCATGTCTTCCGGTAGTAAAAGTGAGGGTTCTGTTTTTCCAGAAGTGAACAATATTAACATGTTTTTAGTAAATCAGCTAAAAAAGTATAAAATACTGATGGAAAAGTCACAACTTCCATCTTTTAAGTTGAAAAAACGGGAGGCTCTGTGAAAAATTATTGAAGATTATAAGACAACATTCGGGCACGTAATTTCTGAAAAACAAATTAATAAAAAAATAGCTAATATGAAGTCGCGGTTAAAAAATAAAACGAATGTAAACAAAACAGGAAATAAGAAAATTATTTTGAAGGATTGGGAAAAGGATTTTCTTTCTCTAATGGACAATGAGAACAATCCTAGTCTTAATAAAATTCCTGGTAAATTAGACTTTTCGCGTTAATATTTTAATTAAAAAGAATCGATGCATCTACAATATTATAAAACTAGGTGGTATATCTTTGGGCGGACATGAAGAAGAAGCAAGCACATCATCGTTTTCAACTGCAGCAAATGCAGTAAAGCGATCAAGAGTTCGCGCTGATAAACCGTTGGACGAAACACATGTAAAAAAACTCCTAAGAAATGTTCTGTTAACAACTGGACACTATTTTCATTGAACCGATATAATTGACGAAAATCTTCACTATTAGTACATCTTCTTCGTTTATATATTGTTCTCGAAAGTGCGAAAACAGGTAGAAAGTCTGCCATGTCGATGGTATTTTATAAACTGAGTAACGTGAAACCCATGCTTACTTATTTTTAAGCCTAATCTCGCAAAAATGAGTACTTTCTCAGTATTTTGCATACGATTCATAGAAGTTACTTACTGTGAGCTTTTAACCGAGCACATTCTCATACTTTGAGTTCAGTCTCACCACATGAGATCTGTCTTGCGAGTTCAATATTTTTTTCGCATATTACTTTAAGCAATTGCTCGATAATTTGAGAAAAGAGCAATTACTCTTCTTTTTGCATACAACCCAATGTCTCAAGCTTTTTTTCGAAGAAATGTCTTCGTTATCCAATTAACTAAATTACATATGTAGGTATTATAAGAAGGATGATTATGTTAATTTAACTATGATGAAAAAATTTAAAACGCTTAAAAATAATAAGAGAAAAAGCTCGTATGTGAATATGTATAAATAAACTGGTTTATTTATACGCAACAGAAATCTCTTGATCTAGACGAAACTAAATATATTTGCCATTACTGTTTGTAACTTAATGATGCATTTAAGATTTAACTAAAGAAACAAAACAATTTATAAATAGCTAGAAGATTTAATGAATAAGTTAAATTAATTAAAATAAGATAAACCCAAATTAATCAATCAACTTCTATTTGGTTTCCTATAATCACAAAAGTACGAATGCAGTCGGAACCACTTAAACGTTTGCATAATTTTTTTTAAATTGAAAAATTTAACTTTTTTTAGTTTATGTCAGCTTTGTTTTATATATAATTACTAATCAAGAATATTTACTATTGCCACAACATTTGGTTTTGCTTAAAATTTGTTTTAAATTAAATAAATTCTTATATAACAGGTTTATGTGATTGTTTTATTATTCCAATTTTAATAACTAGTATTTCGAGGAAAATTCTGTAATTATCTATTCTTATAAATTAACGATTTAATTGTCTCAAATGAAAAATAATATTAATTTGTAGGTACTTTAAGCTGAAAAGTGTGAATCATTACTTTTTTTTAATCATACATATAGTAGCAGCATTACGGAATATAATCGCAATTATACATATACATACAATATCTTTACATGTCATGTGATAGTTAACAAGTTTCTTCTACATACTTAAAAACTAAGTTATTTATGAATACAAGATAAATATTCAAGATAAAGTGTTCTCTCAAAAAAATTAATTTTCAAGTAACCTATTTTTATTCAAGTTTTGATAAACTAAGTGGTTGGGTTTATTTAGACCATCAACCCAAAGAAGAAGATAGTTTTAAAGTCGTAAAAATAATATAAGATCTGAAATATTATTGACATGCAGGCACATTTTACATCTTGTAACGCACTACTTCTTGGAAACAAAAGCTTGATAGTAGTAATTAATGTTAATGATAATACTCAATCAAATGCACACTTGAGTTTATTGTTTCCTAAACTGAGATAAGTTTGTGGTGATTTATACTCGAATGGGAATAAAATAGTACTGAGTGTAACTAACTGCAATTAAATATAAGCATGGGAAAGCACCATGCTCTTTATAAAAATAAATTCAATATTTCTAAATTTCAATAATTATAAAGTTATTATATTTTCTGTCAGCATAAGTAATTTAAGAAAACAATTTAATGTTATTGAAATGTAAACGATTTTCTGATTAAATAATACCATTTACCAATAGCACAACTTGCGCACGCTGCAATTTAAAAATTTAATAAAAATTTTGAGTGATATTATACTTCTAGAACCCAACAATTATCATACTATTTATCTGCTTAAGAAACATCAAAAAAATAAATAAAATCAGCAAACATTCGGATTAAAGATGCTTTTTCTTTTATGATTGAACTATAAGTCAATAAAACATTTAATCATCCAAATAACAATGACCATTCTTATCTTTTTTTTTCGTTTTTTAACTTTTCGTCAGCGATCTTGGATATCGACTGATTAACTTATCACTTTGATAAAATAATGCCATCTATAGCTGCGTAAACTTTGTCCATAATGTTAATCACATAATTCACAGATATATGCAAAGAATATATAACATAAAAATATCTATTTGAGTGAAATTTCGCTTTGTTTACATAATATTTGCATAGCCTCTTTGTATAACTCATTAACAAACCTTTAGTCTATAATCTTTGCATTAATTTAACCAGCGGTTGCAATCGATCTAGCAATAACCGGAATTTTTTAATAACATTAAAATTATTCAATGAAAAATGAATAGAAACAACTTCACGTAATTGGATCTTTTATTCCACAATATCACAAAATATTCTCAAATAAGTGATGCACATCAGATGTGGATAGAACTGAGGTAATTTTATTTACGAACTAGCTGAGTAACCCGGTTTCACCCGGTGTATCAAAAGTACTCCTTAGTTAAACACTTCTAAAATGTTGGTACTTCAGCCAGATTAAGAATTTCAGAAGTATTACTAAAATCTTGGATGTGGTATAGGACTGCCCAAAACTCATTTC
Organism: Eutolmus rufibarbis; assembly: GCA_963920795.1. NCBI lineage: Eukaryota > Metazoa > Arthropoda > Insecta > Diptera > Asilidae > Eutolmus > Eutolmus rufibarbis. The sequence continues at coordinate 36,622,018 of OY987205.1, forward strand.
GCTACCACCGTCCATATCAGAAGGGCTCATAATCTATTCTGTACTTATACTTTTACGTTGTTAAGTGTTAAATATGTAAATAAGGGTATTAATTTTTTTTGTTTACTATTTCATCGTTACCGTATTGGAAAACATTAAAGCTGTAAAGCTTATGTTCATTGACTATTTGTTATAAAAATTATCTCTGCCCAAACATTTCATTACACATGCAATTCTTTAATATTAAATGATTGGGTATTGAATCAACCATTCTAATTTATTTTCTCATGATACTTATTACTTTGAAAACTTTGGTCGCCATATTGGGTCTACTATCTTGATTTCTAAATTTAAAGCGGATTCACAATCAGCATCTCCAACAACTCCAAATATCAATATTCATGGCAATCCCTTGAAATTTACAATTTTTGCCCGCCGTCTTAAGTCCGCCATTTTGAAAATCTTAATTTTATGTCCATACAAATTATCCATATGTTAAGTACCTTCAGACAAAAAAATACAAAATATCAAACCAACCGTTTCGGCGTGATTTAGCAACAAACATCCAAATAAACAAATAAACTTTCGAGTTGATATGTACGGGAGTCAAAATCGGTAACCACTAATACGAAATTTAACTTAAATTCGTAGAATTTCAAAAATTGTAGTCGCCATATTGGGTCCGCTATTTTGAATTTCCAAATTTTGGTAGCAGGTTCGAAATTAGTGCCACCGATTTTCCTTTCCAAATTAATATACATGAAAATCCTTTCAATTTCCAAAAAATCTGTTGCCATATTGGGCCCGCCATTTTGTAATTCAAAATTTTGATAATAGATTCGAATTTATGGCCCCAAAGTATACACTTTGTACTAATTTCGGATATTTTTGGTAGCCATATTTGATCCGTCATCTTGAATTTTTAAATTTCGAAAGTAGATTCACAATCAGGCTCTCCAAATACCACTAAATACCAATTTTTATGGAAATCCATTGAAATTTACAATTTTTGGCCGCGATCTTGGGTCCGTCATTTTGAGGGACGCGAATAAAAAGTAACCTATGTATATGTAAAGTCGGGTCGAGATATATAGTGTCTTCAATCAAAAAATGAAAATGATCGGGCCCAGCGGTTACGCGTGATTGAGCAATAAACAAACAAACAAACTTTCGATTTTATTATGTACATATGTATATATAATGTATAGGGATAGGTATATGTACATATTCAATATTTTAAAACATAAAATTGTTTACTGATCCAACACTTAATTACGATAATTTAAAAAGGCTCAGAATATTAACGCCTTCATGTATTATATTTAATACAATTATTTGCAAGAGATTTTTAAAAGATGTTTATCACTGAAGAACATTATACTGTTTTCGAAAAATGTGAAACCTGTAGTAATGTTTTTTTAACTGGTCTTACAAATAGAAAAAAAGAGGAAAAGAATTGCGAAATTAAATAACGCGTAAACAAAACTATTGTTTTTTAGAGACACTCAGGATGATACTGAAAACCATAGTTCTAATAACAACACATAAACAAAATTGAATACTTTTTACTTTCTGAACATTAAATTACGTCATAATAATTGCACTAGTCTTCACGATAGTATCTGCTTAATTCAAGCAAGTGCACAGAGAATCACTGCTGCAATGTCCGCCCGTTAATCCAAGTGTTTTGCAATAAATTATGCAGCTTACGTGCGTCCCGAGCTCGTCACAAAGAGGACTTAAAAAATTCGGCTGCACATTTGCAGTATCCGCACTATTAGAAGAAGATTCTTCTACAAAGTAAAGAGTAAGTAAAATTGGTAAAGTTTTACGAAGTTTAGTTTCATTAATATTTAGGTACTTTTACTTACTCACTGTAGGAAACCCAGTCGCAAAGATAACCAAAATTAGTAGGATGAAACCCAAGGCAGAACAGCGATGAAGAGACATGGCACTGATATTATTTATGCCAAATTGCTATTAATCAACAAATAAAGTTCTAAATAATCTCCGAGATGAATGCACGTCGGACCTAGACTAAATTCGAGCTCAATTCAATTGTAATTATTTCAAGATGTTGATAAGCTCCTCGGCGTGGAGAACAAGATCAATACACCGGTCGTAGCCGCACATGCAGAATGCAATAAATTCGTTCTTCCGTTGATTTGATTGCATCCATAATGCTCAGGTTACTTTACTTGGTGGTTTCTATTCCTGTACGCTAAACGAGTTGTTTTTAGATCTATCAGTAACCGCAAAACTAGTACGAGTGACAAAACGATTATGTGATATATGTACGTTGTTTAGATTTTTACAATTTGTAGAGAAATATTGAAATTTTAGATAACCAGATTGGTTTAGCCCGATTGTAGTTAAGATGATTAAAATTAGATTTTTTCAGTACAAAATTTAAATTTTAAGTCAATTCAATTCATCAATTACTACTATAGTACCACTGGTTTTACACTGCGATTGTTAGACCCATCGTCAGGTCTCGTATGGTGGCCAAAAACTGTCCAAAAGATAACCGAGGCCCAACTGCAGCAATACAGCAAATGGCCTGCCTTGGAATAACGGGTGCGATGAATAAATGACCCACTGCAGCCATGCAATTGCTCCTCAACCTCCTCTCAGAGTGCCCTAACAGTGCAAAGGACAATGAACTTAAAATCAGGTCAGCTTTACAGGTCATCTCAAAATTCTCGAAAATTGCTCAGAAACAGAGACCAAAATAATCGACATATTCATATCTAGACTAGTAGATTTCGAACGACCCGACCCTTTGAGGTGGGAATTTATAGCCACCAACAATGGCAATCCAATGGCCTGTCCCTTATTCAAAAGCAGAAAACAGAGTCGGTCTTGGTGTATATGGCCCAAGATGCCGAATCTCTATGGTGCTAGGTAAGACTTCAACCTGAAGTGTTAGACATTGAGGAATGCGCCAGGAGCTGTATTCGAAGAGCAATCAATGGCTCTAAAATATATATCCTCTGGGACAGTCCTTAAGTCCTTCTCTATTGACTCGAAAATTGTATGGGAGTGTCCCGAATATATAAAAATCCTGGCGGGCGAGGAATAACAAAGTCATCCTCATGTGGATTCCGGGACACAAAGGCCATGCAGCAACAAGATAGCAGATGGTCTAACAAAACAGAGAGTGGAATCGCCCCTCATAGGACCAGAACTCTTCTGTGGCACTTCAAAAGTCACACTGAGAAACATTTTTATGGATTTGAGAGCACTACATTACATAGTTATAGTTCTGGCAGCCCTTAGATAGATGAGAGAATATAGAATTATCCCAGCGGGAAAAAGTGCGCTTCAACAGCCCTATTGAAGCGCTACTTTTGTAGCACGGAGCGCTTCGTTTTCCCATTCCTCTTCATTGCTTTTTTACATGGGCATGTCCGCAGAAAGATGCGCTTCAAACATGTATACTTTAGAGCGCTTCCGAAGCGCAACGATACGAGTGCTGTGGCTGCACTTGCGAATGTTTTTTTTTTCAATTGCGTTTTCCACCAATTTTAAGAAGGATCGTTTTACATTGAATTGAAATTAAAGTATATTAACATTTTCATGTTTTGGCGATTTTATATAGGCAACCTCGGTGTATTATATAATCAATATTTTTTTTTAAATTAAACTTAAGGCCATTGAGTACAATTAATTTCAATTCAGTATAATATCTCTCTGAAAATAAAACATTTTAATTGAAAACTAAGTCCATATGAATAAACCTTTATTTCATTATGTAAATCAAATTGTTATAAGTTCATTTCATAAATAAATATTTTTCTTCACAAATTATTGGTAAAAATAAATCTATTTTTCATTATAAATCTAATCTAAGTTCGTTTTTTTTTATTTCATAAATCAGTCTTTGTTTCATTTCACAAAGGGCCCTATTGCGAATATCGCCATTTCTGCGATAAAGAGTCCGATCGTACGAATCGAAAAGAATTTACGAAAGCCCTTTGTGGGCAAAAATTCCTTAATAAAGTTTGAAAATTCTCATAAAATAATTTCAGTAAACTTTGACTTCAATTAAATTTTTATTTCCAAGTGGTTAACATAAGTCGGTTGAACGTCAAAATATTTGATTAAATTTTTCTAATCGACTTATACTAACCACTTGGAAATAAAAACTTAATTAAAGTCAAAGGTTACTGAAACGAATTTATGAGAATTTTATTTATTAAGGAATTTTTACCTACAAAGGGCTTTCGTAATCTCTTTTCGTCGCAGAAATGACGATACTCGCAATAGGGCAAAAAATAATTCGGTCTTTTATTTTTTTAAAATCTTATGTATTAGAGGTGGAAGCCGAAGTTGACGTATTTTGATTTTCTTTTGATTTTTTATAACATTTGTTTTTGGCGAGTCGGAAACCAACCCTCATATCACTTTCGTAGTCTTTATATCCGTAGTTTTCATTTTTTACTGCATCTATTAATGGATAAAGAGTTAGGATATACTATTTATAATAAGAGGAAAATTTACTTACTTTTAAAAAGAGGTAATCCATCAATGCCTATATCGATTAATAAATGGGTTTTTGACTCTGAAAATTCCAAATTTAGCATTTTCAGGGCCTTCTCTAGTCCGAAATGAAAATATCTGCCTGGAGGTATTGCAATAATTTCTATCGGTTTGTTTTTAATATCTAATAATGTTTTCATTGAGGTCGGTACTTTCATGCCAGCTTTATTAAATATTTGTAAAATATGTTCACAGCAATTTCTTGTAACTCTATGTGTTACACACCAATCTTTTAAATCATCTACAAGATCTTGTTTTATATCTTCGCTCTGTGTCAAGAATGGCTCTTCGCGTTCCTGAATGTTAGCGAAGTTATCTTCTAATTCAACTTGGTCTGTTGGAGATTGATTTAAAGACCCCGAGACTTCATTCCTGTATGAGACAGCATTTTTTTCTTTTTGAATTAGGCGTCTCATATGCCTCTTACTAATTCCTCCAATATTCTTACTCATTTTAAAATTCCGTAGGACGAGTAGGACCTAATATAAATTTTTTTTAAATAAATTTGTAGTGTATCATATACTTAGTAAGCAAAGTGAATTTCGAGAAAAATTATGAAAATTGGGTCCTATTCTTGAATCTAATTGAAAAGAGCTTACAAAAGCCCTTTTTGGACAAAAGGTCCTTAATAAAGTTCTAATATTCTCATAAATTCATTTCAGTAATCTTTCACTTCAATTAGTTTTTTCGTTCAAATTGGGTAAAATAATTCGATAGAAAAATCCAATCGAATTATTTTGACGCTATGTGCGGAAAAATTAGTTGAAGGCAAAGGTTACTGAAATCAACAAAATCACTCTAATATAATTACTTTAAACTAGAAATGGTGTACTTATGCAAAAATTTCGATTCTTATAGTTTGCTCTAAAAATATTCTTGACAAATTCTTTTTTTTTGTAACTCCCCGCAAATGAAAATAAAGCAAATTCTACCTTAGATTATTTTCTTACCTTTTCTTTTTTTCTACGTCGCAGCAAAAACAGCACACTTCACTTTAACGCACCAAGCATCAAGCACCAAACAAGAATGAAATCGAACTGCGGATATCTGACATATGACGCATTTACATTAAACGCCAAAACAAAAACAAAAATTTCGTGTGCAGCAACCTGCTTCCAATTTGCAGTGCAGGGGAAGCGCTTCTAGTGGAAGCGCATTTTTCATTTCCCGCTGGGATAGTTCTGGCATCCGTAAGATAGTGCGACAATATATAGTTCATCGAACTATGTATATATGTATATGGTTCTCCTAGAATATAGAAAAAAATGTCTTTCTGTGCATTTACGAGGGATTCTTACGAGATGGGAAAGCAAAGAAGCGAAGCATCTATGGAATGCCTAAGAGGACCTGGGGCCCTATTATGAGAAACGTATGAGAAACGTTCGATTCGAATCGAAAGGAGCTTACAAAAGCCCTTTTTGGACAAAAATTCCTTAATAAAGTTCCTACAATTTTCGTAAATTCATTTCAGTTACCTTTGACTTTAATTAATTTCTTCGCACATAACGTCAAAATAATTCGATTGGGTTTACTAATCGAATAATTGTAACACTTTGAAAGCAAAAATTAATTAAAGTCAAAGGTTACTGAAATGATTTTATCAAAATTTTAGTAACATTATTAAGGAATTTTTCTCCAAAAAGTGCTTTTGTAAGCTCCTTTCGATTCGAATCGAACGTTTCTCATACGTTTCTCATAATAGGGCCCCTGAAATAGGCAAAAACATACATGCCATGTATGACAAGGCTGACAACTTTCTCACAATAAGTAGAACGAAGCTCCGCATAATCACAGTGCTTTTTACCGGACACTGCTCCTTAAGGTGCCACCTTAAGGTATCATACTGGTTTATAGTTTTCAAAAAATCGATTTTTTTTTGCATTTTTCGAAAGTATATAGATCTAAAAGTATTGTGTCAAAAAATTACAATGATCGGAGCAGTCTAAACATATTATTTTGTGACTTTTCGTAGCAACTTTTACTACCTGAGTGTGCTCGCCCGTATGCCTAAAACTTTAAACGCGTTTTTCTCAAAACTATGTTTTTACGGTCGGCGGCAGTGATTTCTCCGAAACCGCTAAACCGATCTTCATGAAATTTTAACCGCATATTGTACACATAAACAGTTCTAGCGTGAGCTACGATCGAATTTAAATTTTTGAAATTTTTTTTTAAATGTCCGCCATTTTTTATTTATCGGTAAGCATTAATATCCGTAGTTCACGCTAGAGCTACACACATACTGAATGTAAACAATATTGATTTTATCATTTTAGATAAGCCATTATCGAGATAGCACCGCCGCGCCGCCAGCGAACTATTTTTTTTCACGGAGTTACTGTCACCCGCCATTTTGAAGTATTAGAAGAGTGAAAACAAAAAAAAATTTTTTTCTATGTACTTTAAGAGTGTATTAGTTAACCTGAATAAACTTTTTATAAATATTTATAACAATTCCTTCCTAAAAAAACTAATGAAAATAGCCTTTTGACCGCCTAAACCAGAATGATACCTTTAAAATTGCCAAGGAAACTTCATCCATTTCTCGCTTCTGCTCTGAGATACCGAAAACCTCCCAGCATCTGCTATGCCAATGTTCTGCGCTAGCCAGGCACAGATTGACCCATCTAGGCAACACATTCCCACACCAAAAAAAAAATCTGGGACTGCCTGATCAAAGGCCTGAACCTAACAGTATAATTAGAAATCGAGGAATCACAATAGACCTACTTCGTAGCGGTGACCATGAGGCCGCATTGCCTTTCGCCCCAAATCAAATCTAAATATATGACCGTTTTTATTTTACCATTTTCTTCTACGATTTTATAATTTATGTGTATGTATGCAGATATATATAAAATTGTTGCTATACAAAGAAACTACAAGCGAAATGAAATGTAGTGTTTTTCTTTTGTGAGGTTTAAAATGCACAAATGATTACCCATTTTCGATGAAACGTTAAGAACAAACAAACATTCTAGGTCGACAATTTGACTAAAATAAAAGCGATAAAATACATCTTACATTACTAGCCTAATAATCTTGGTGGGATTTGTTCATCACTTTACAGCTTTATAATCCAATTTTTCTAAAATATGACTTGATTGGATATTTTCAGCCCAAATTGATAGTTTACCGAAAAATTTCTGTAGATAAAACTAATATTTCTACACCTGCAAAATCTCACACGCTAATGTAATTATTTAAACTTTATAAACTCACTATGCAAAGAAAAAGGCGAAAAATAAGAAGAGATAAATAAAAACTTCTTAATAAGTTATCTTTAGATCAAATTTGTATTTTCCAATTTAAAAACATAAGTAATTTGGAATAACATGAAAAAAAGTGGTCAAAAATGAATCTTGTCCAGAAATAAAATTGTTCAACGACGGCAGTTGCAGACCTTGCGGCCATCGCACCATCCTCCCCTGAAGCCCTTGGCAAGGCAGTGAACAACGCAAAGACGTTCGTTGCCGATAAGATCGCAAGTGATCCTTGGGTCCATGTCAAAGTCCAAGCCCAAATCTGAGAAAATAAATAGTTATAAATAAATTTTCCGACCCTTGAATAATATCGAAGAGCTCACCTTCTTCCTCAGCGAAGTAAGGAGAAGCAGTAACTGCTGCAATGACGACAGCGAAGAACAAGAAAACGTTGAGGAAACGCATTTTGATTTTTTTAAGAAAGTGGGTTATTGTTTCTAGCACAAACGAGTGAACTATGTCATTACAGCTCCTGTAAATCGTATTTATACAATTTTGTGATCTTACTTTTGACAGTTGCTTTTAATTTTATCTTATCGATTACTTTGAATCAAATCAAATTAAATGTAGAGCTTCCGATACCGTTTATGCAATCAGAAGTAGGTAAACATCTCTTGAGCAACTTAAAATTTGATAAATTTTACAGACTTATTTCCGCCTTTTACGGCAATGAGTATTTTGCAAGATGACGGTACTTCACAATTCTCAAGTATTTGGACGCAACAATTTTGTAAAGAAATTGATTTTATAATTTCGATTTCGTGAATCCCTAACAATAAGATAATTTCACTTTATGTTCTCAATTAAAAGTACTAACGCTAAAGTAGACTTCAAAACTTCTTACAAAATGATTAACTACATAGATTTATTCGGATTCGATAGAATAACCAAATTTTTCATTATAAATTTTTACAAACAATTATCTTAAAAAACTTTATGCCATGAAAAATGTGAGTACTTACATACATATACTAAACATATCTGAATAGACGCAACAGACTGTTAGAATAAAAATATAATTGAAGCATTCACCAAGTATATAATTCCTGTTTTCTCGAATTTTTTTCAAAAACTGAAAGCGAGAAAAATAAATCAAATTATTAGATATCTGCAATCTACATAATGTATCCTTTATTAATTTTTCCCCAAAAAGTAACCTTACATTGAAATTTTCAAGTATTGGGAAAACCAATTTTGTTTTATTTGCATTCGCTGATCCACTCCTTTTAGAAAAAATGGAATCTTATGTTGTCTTAGTTCAGCGTCTATTTGCTACAAAATTGTTTAATCCTGAAATTTAGTATAATTGTAGTCAAAACAACTAGAAATGTTACTGAAACATCGCTAAATATTAAGCGCAACTTACGCACGAAAAACAATTATTTAATTTCAAATTAAATTTGGAATAATTTAAACCAACAAAAGATTAAATATTTGTTCATACTTACTTTGAGCGCTGCCTGTAAGTAAAATATGTGTTTTGTTTTTAGCTTAACGACAACCGTTTGATTTTTCCTTTAAAATTATTTTGTTTCGCTTATATCAGTTCAAGTTTTAATTACTGTTAGAAAGATATAAAAAAAGTAAACATTCGTTATCTGCCTGTGTTTTTCAAAAATTACACATGCCTTTGACTTACAATTTTCCGAAGTTTTAAATACTGTTTACTCCTGGTGTAGTAGTATAGCATCAAAATAACTATTTTTGTCATAATATTTTGGAGTCAAAAATGGAGCCTCGACAATTTTCTTTTCTTTGGCTATCAAATACAAGGACATTACTTACAAATTCTTAAACAGTTTTTGCTTAAATTGTAAGTCTAGTAGTTTTTACTTCTACATTTTGTTAATATGCTTAGATAAGCAAACAGACAACTCGCTTCATTTTTTCGGTAGTCTTTACAAAATTTCCATTTCTTTAGCAGCAAAATTGTTGTCCCAAAAAAATTCGAAACCATTCACACAAATAATAATGTAAGAAAAACACTAGTCAAATGCGATTGATTAAAAATCAAAAAAGATATGTGTATATTTGATGGGGCATATTTTCGTTTTCAATTCTGTATGCAGTGACTAACATTTCGTTCGTTTGTTTATTTTATTATCCGAGACCCCCGAAATGCGAAATCAACTCACACTGGACCGGTATTTGTCGCCATTTAGGATTTTCTCTCGTCTGGTGAAGGAACTTACATCAAGTAATAACTGAAATATTTTTCTTTATATTAAATCATAGCGTTTACATAAAAAATAGGACACAAAATGATTTTTTCATAGAATTTTTATTAAAAATTATATATTACTAAAGCTAATAATCAACCTATTCATAATTATTGGATAACAGCCATTAGGACCAAGGTAAATACATATCTACTTCCGCACAAAAATTTTCTTAAAGGAGACATCAGCGAATATGTAGTCTATAGTTTATTTGATTGAACATTTTAATCGACAAAAGATCCACCTTTGAACAATTCCATTAAAAATAACCAAAATTGTTACTGAACAAAAATAAGTAGAAATGAAAATGCCATGACCATAATTTTACTTTTTTTCATATCGAAATTTTATATATGGAAATATTTTTCATTTGCAAACACTCAACTTTTGCGTAGCTTTTAGGGATATGAATTTGTTTAAAAACAAATTTTCATTAAGGCTTAATTTATTTTCAAACCAATGGAAAATACCTTTTACAAAATTGAGACCATTAAATTAGAATAAGATAAACTAAGAGGACTAAAAATGCTATTTGATTGCAGTCTAAAAAACAAATTGGCTTAATGCAACAATTTGCCAGTGAAATAATTGCCTACCTACAATAGCAACATATAGAAATAGCGAGTGAAATCAACAACATAATAAAGCCAAGCTACAGCTCGGGTAATAGTAAAATAAGTTTAGATTATATCAGCATATATCATAGTTTATTACTTAAAAATAATTTAAACTCTCGAGTTAAATCTGTGATTCTGTTACAACTTTCTTAAACAAATTTCAACGCGGTCTTCACGAGTAACACCATTATTCCCTTCAATCCCACTAAGACGTGACAACGGCGTTATTCAACTTAAATGTCATTGAAATTAATAGTTGCTGATCGTTAAGTGAATCTAACGCAATTAGCTCCGCACCCAATACAAGCATTCCGTATGTTGTTCACCTATAGTCTTATGGATTTCTAAAAGATATATCCAATAGTTTATTTTTCGCCGTAATTAATAACGAGGGACCGCTACCATTATTTCACCTGGCTTCTAAGATGTTGCAAAAATTCATAGTATGACAAACTAGATTCGCTTCGGTCATCTACTAACTTTTCCATGAACGTTTGTTTACAGGTGCTGGTATCTCTGCAAAGAAATTTAGAAATCGTATATAATGTAAGATAAACGTAAGACAAAATAAATATAAGAAAATATTATTGCTTATATATGCCTTAACTTAAGCGTCATTAATTACAATTAATCAGAAAAAAATACTCGGGCTTAAAACAAAATTAAAATTATATTATTGGCTTACCTTATAATTTGAATTGTAGGCAGGTATGGTTTGTCGTCATTTAAGTTGTTGATGAAATTTTTCAACGTTTCATTTTCTGGTGTATTTAAGGAAGGCAAACCAAAGCAGTAGTCTGGTATTTCAGCAGTTGTGTGAACACCTGCACAAAATAAGTATTAATACCAATTTTTCTTTTCTGATTTTAGAGTGATTTACCTAACAAACTTTCCAAAATATTTGGGGGTACATTCAAACCCACATAAACTATAATGAGCGTGCCACAGTCCATAAGGAATATAGACCTCGAGTCAAGACTAGACAAAAAAGATCATTGAATTTTTAACTATAAAACGCAAAAATTATAAATTTACTGTTCAGCAGATAATTGCAAAAGTGGTGGTTCTGGTTGAGGATCATCTTCTTCTGTTTCGTTAGAATTCTCCAAATTGTAGAACAAACAATCTATAATATAGAATTCTGGATAAATGAACTTCATCAGTTGATCGAGAGGTAATGTCTTCATAGCGTCCATGGCAGCAACGCGATCATCCAGGCGAGTACTTGTCCCTGTCCTGAATGCTAACTACAACGAAACGCAATATTAATTTTGATTACACTAAAATAAATATATCTTCCATCTTACGTGTTTCAGTAAAGCTGATATATACAGAGGTAAAAGAGCAAGGTTTCGTGGCGCTATCAACTGCCCAGTTTGGCCTTGAGGTAAATTCTGAGCAATTCTGAATGCACTCAAAATATCAATGGTTGCATTTATGAATGCCTCGCGTGCATCTGCTACGTTAGAAGTTAGTGACCTATCCACAGCCATTTTCCCTAACAGAGAAACTATACTCTGGGAATCAGCTGAATGCATTATTTCGCTTAAATTAGAGGTAACAGGCAAACAAAGCGTATGCACGCGTATTCGACGTTCACCCTCACTGTTCGTGTACAGCAATGCTGCTTGGAAGCAAATTGTTTTTATATCGGTCAGACTTTCTTCGTAAGAAATCTGTAAGTTGGTGAAAAAAGACATGAAAAAAAATCTGGATAATAAGCAGTTTTATAGAGATGTTACCTGCATTCCATAAGCAGAATCTGGATTAACATTTGGCAACGAAAGGAGATCCGTGGAACGCACGAAGAAATTACCGTGGAATGTATGAACTTGAAGCCCCCTTGTACACCGAATGCGCATGACGGCCTCAAAACCAATTTTTCTCGTTAAATACCTCTTTAGGCATTGTTTCAACGCATCAACATGTTGTGGTTTTGTCTTTTGATAAAGTGGAAAATGATGGATACTACCCCCGCTGTATTTACTCACACCGCCTGCAAAAAAATGTTTAATGATGTTGCAAATATTATATGTTCTATGCTACTTACATATTGTTGCTAAATCGCTGTACTGTTGATTTAGTAAGAATAGATCGACAGCTATTTGGTTTCCAGAACATTCGAGCGCATGCTTTTTGTAAAAATCGGTTGCGGGGTTCAAATGCAATACTTCTTTTGCAGAACGGTTATTAGGATCCTCCCTAGAAATAACGAACGAAGTCACAATTATAAACTAGTTCTGACAACACCAATTTTCGTATAATCGAACTATTATCAAATTTTTATAACACCTTACAACAGTGAATATCTTAAAGTTCAATAAAGCACCACTTAATTTTTGATTTTAATATTACTTTATGTAAAAGATGCTACTTTTTCATTCGAATTTATTGGAAAATAATGTCGGTAAGATTCTTGAAAAGTAGTAGTATTTTTCAAAGATTAATCGCTTATAATGCAATTGTTCTGAAGTATTTAAAAAGACACTTGTTTTAATAGTTGGTAATAGAACTGATATTTTCTATGATCGTAACACTTTATATGCAAAGAACCCGACGAATATTCATAAAAAAACATTTAAATTAGGCTAGTGTTGTAAATGATGCAATCGCAGATTTTTACTCACCTTGGCTGCAAGGCACCAGGCCCTTTATTAGGAAGGCACGTTTGGAACACCGCTACTCTGCCCCCCGAGGCACTCTAAATATAAAATTATATTTAATGTTAATTCAGATATCTTTCCAAACATGCTACCATTAATTTATAAGCAACTTGTAAAGCTGCACCTAACGCTGAGCCTGGATCGTGTGTGTCAGCAAACCTCGAAGGAAGCTGAGTTAAAAGGTCTTTTATAAGATCTTTGCATTCGTTTCGATTGACCAAAAGATTATCAGGACAAGGCAGGAAAGGGTCTAAATTAAATTTATAGTAAATATGAGAATACAAAATTAAAAGTTTTAAATATACCTTCTATATCAACTAGAGTCATTTCATGAGGCTGGTTATACCCTTCCGCGATATTATAGAAATGAATGTCGCTGTTATACGCGATAAATCCAACCTGGCTTCGAGCATCTCCGGGCATATCGTCTAAATGCTTCAGTATCATACTGCAGGCCGCCTCCAGATAGCCGGACTGTTGGGCTAGTATTGAAACATCGAACAAGAAAAGATAAATAGCAGGCTGAGGCGGTCGAAGCTGACATTAAAAATTCGAAATTAAAACAAGGTGTAAAAAGACAAAAAGAAAACATTGGTACCATATATTCAGAAGGTGCAATAAATTCTATCGTACTAGATCGAACTTCAGGCCTTCTGGTCACATCGCCATACGTTTTAGTTGCAGGATCGTACTGAAAGTCTTCCGGAACTAAAAAAATTTAAAATATTTTAGTAATTATTTCAGAGATTAAATGATGAATCTTACGTTCATTCACTCTGTAACATAAGTTGCACTTCCACATTTTGCTATCGACGAAATAGACGAAGGGATTAATGTAAGTTCTACATAAACGACACCTAACTATGTTTGGACATTGAATCACTGGTAAACTCTAAAAGAAAACATAAAGATTAAGTATCAGTATTAAGATGGAAAAATATAAAGAGCAAGTGGACTTACATTGATGTCCCTAAATGGGTGAACGACTATACCTAAGGGCAATCTTGACTTTTGCAAAAGATTATTGCTTTCAGGGATCTTCGTCAATGTACACCGCATTATACTGGAAATGAAAGTAATGAAGAATATGTCTACAAACATAATGATGGCATGCTTACTCAGGGTTGCAGTTAACAGATTCGTGGAATTGGTTGTGGAGTAGTATCCGTGGGGGTTTCACTTTTTCGTGTGGCAGTATATGTCTATGTTGCATTAAGTCCAGTGTATCTTGACCCCACAACCGATTGAAGCCTTGTTGAGTAACGCTCATCTGGTTATAGTTTGCCTGCAGCGTACTTTGCTGTTGATATTGCAAAGGAGCGGCATTTGTTTGACCATTGAAAGTAGGCCTCTGTTGATTTTGAGACTGGTAGGCTTGAGAATAGGGCTGCTCTGGCTGTTGAGGCTTAGTAGCGGGGTACATTGGTTTCCTAGCGTTTGGCATCTGTTGTTGAGTTTGCTGCATTTGGGGAACAAACTGTGCAGACTGTGCCTGGTTATTGTTCACAGTATGTTGACTGTGTCCTTGAGGATTCGAATATGGATAGCTATTTTGATTAGTGTTTTGTGGTGGAGGAACTATGTTTGGAGCGGATGATGGAGGTTTGTTCGCGTAACTGCCGCTAACCCCGGATCCTCGAGGGGGAGCTGTACCGGGCGGAGCATTCGAATGGGGCCCATTCATTGAAACGGGTGGCAACATGTGTGGCGGCTGATGCTGCATTTGGTTAACCCTTGCAGCCGGTTGGTTGTTCCCATATGGCTGATTTTGGGGTGCGGCCACAGGGGGCAAACTGCTATTACCCGCTGGCGCAGAAAAATTCATCGGATAATTTGAACCATAACTTTGAGTCGCCGGTTTCTGCATTTGGCTTGCACTACTCGATGGAGGTGGAGGCAGTGGACTGTTGGGACTTGCAGCGTGCAGCGATAAGTTCTGCATGCTTCCACTTATATTAGCCATGTGTTGTTGTTGCTGCTGCTGTTGTCCTCCAGAAACAGACTGATTCACCGGAGCTGCAGCACTCGGGAATGGCATCTTATTTTGGTTTCCTTGGAAGGCGTAATTCGAAGATGGTGACGCCTTCATTGGTGGTGTATTGAATGAACTATTTGCGGCTGGAGACGCTGTTCGCGAAGATTGTGCACTTCCTCCGCCGTTCGTTAAGCTGGGATTTAGGCGCATTGGAGGGAAGTGACTATTTTGAGACTGTTGCTGGTACTGCGGGTACATTTGTGAAGAGGTCGTCGTGTTCATTACAACCAGATTATTGTTTAAGGACTGAGGCGCGTACTGCGACGATGGAGGCATAAACTTACTCATTACTTGAGGCCCCGTTGGTTGTTGATTCATTAAAGATGAATTAATCTGTTGCTGCATTTGCGGAGGAATTCCGTTTGGCAAACTCGTTACTTGTTGAGGGTTTACGGACATTTTTAACAATATTTTTATCTACATTAAATGGATTCTGCAAAATAAAAATAAAATTGTTTTATCATATCATTTTTATTACATTTAAAACGAACATTGTTTTGTATTACTCATTCTTTATTTTTAATAAAGTACATACATATGTACATATATATTCAAAATTATTAAAGAAAGGGCGTTCTCTTTAGGCAATTGTAAACAAACAATATTTGGAATGTCGTTTTAAATTTTTAAGGAAAATTTCTTTTATTAGACTGACTATCTTTGATATTATAATCTTTAAAAGTTTGGATTTACTTAAAATATACAGCAGTCTATGGACTACTTCTAGACCAGAAAAAGTCATCGTAAGATATAGAAAGATGAAATTAAATAAAAAGATATAACAAAAAGGGTCAACTTATTAATTGAAAAAAATAAATTCAAAATGATTTTAAATTTGTGTCTGAGTAAATGAAATCCGCTTTTTTAGTTTATCTTGGTACTCACTTTTATGACGGCTACTTTTGGATTTTGTATGTTAAGATATGTAGGGGAAGGTAGGGCAAAACCGGGTAGGCGGGTGAAACCGGGTAGGCGGGTGAAACCGTGTGGGTCGTGTTCTCATAGACAAGTGCTGTCATGTGACAAATGAGGTTGGCAACTCAATTCCAGACACTATTCAGTTAGTGTGGGACAGCGAACAGTAGACCACAAGGTATACTAAAGAATTGCTATGACAGCCTTTTGACGTCATTCCGGACGAACTTTGTATGGGATTCCAATAATTCCGAAAACGGAGTCGAGAAAAATGTTATTTTAGATAAGGTGGCAGCAAAGAAATACTGCTTATTACCATTCTTTATAAATTGCAATAAGAGCGAACGAGGCAAACAGAGGCAGCAACAAAATGCTCACCTACAGCGCTTACACTGTAAAGAATAATGTGAGTAAATTTTTACATCCGTTTTTAAAGGCGCAAAAGTAATTATGAAAAATTATGAATGCATCCGTCCTTGTTATTAGGGAAGGTCTGAATTGAAGAACGACGAAGAGACAGCTAGCATACACAGAGCATAAATACGAATACATTTTTTAATTGTGCACTTTTAAAGGCGCAAAGTACGGGGTGGTCTTGTTTTTCTCGGAGAACTTTTACAACTAAAGAAATTAATTATTATATAAAATCGTGCATGTTTTGTTATGAACTTAAGTAATAAAAATTTGTTTGTTTTAACAAATTTTGGTAAAGATAATACTATGATGCGCTTATAGAAAATTTGTAAAATATAAAGAGGCACTCTGTAGGAGTGTTTCAATTTTCGTTCCATTTCCTCTCAAATTTTTATCCTTTTCTTGCACATGACTTCCTTATTACTATCTACTTCGTTTGGGTAACTGTACCAAGATCGAATTTAGATAAGGAGTGTCACGAGTAACATGTTATCATTAATAGTCTTTGATATGATGCGCCATGACGTGCAAAATGGCGGACCCTGTCTAATTTTTACTATATCTTGTGTTCTGTATACCATGACAGTAGTGTTTTCTTAAAGTTTTTTGCGAATAACTTTGCAGTTTTTCATTTTATTTTTGGTAAGTAAACCTCTTTATTCTGTAGCTTATTATTCGTATATTTGTTGATGGATGACAGCCATTTGTTTTTGAAAACAAGTACTCGGTTTGATCCGACCCCTTTCCAAAATGACGGTTTTGACTTGATCCAGAAAATTAGTTCTTTCGAATGTATAAGTAAATTATTTTGATAAAATGGATTAAGTATATTTTAATTGTCCACATCTGTCTAAACTAAATAGAAGCATTTACAAAATTTCAATAAAGTTACGGTACCCGGTTTTGCCCCACCTTCCCCTACACTACATAAATTTATGTGCTACCAAATTTTTCAAAATTTTAAAATTAAAAAATGCACATTTTGAGAATTACGCATTCTGTGTCCAAATAAAATTTTTCTTTTCCATCATTTCTCAAGCCGTGTTCAGATGAAAGATCGCAATGCTTGCACCATGTAAATCAAAATTTAAGAGTATCAATAATAAAAATAATAATCAAAATCAAAAAGATATGAAGACTTGAGCCAAGCTTAAGCCAGACTTGAGCTAGGTTTGAATCAAGGCTCGAAATAGATTTAAGCCAACTTAAGTCGGACTAAAGCCAAACTTGTGACCCAAAAGAACTGTTAACAATTTTAAATAATCAATCTTTTCGAGTTAAGGTTTCAAATAAATTAGAAAAGCTGTAGTCTGCCTTATAGAAAATAAATCGAATCGTTTACTGCTTTTTATAATGGACCTGCATTTTAAATTTTTACATGCAACGAAATGATTCGTTCCGTTTTTCAAACCAAGAGTCCATAAAAGCGATTGTGATAAAACCTTTACTAATATAAAAGTGTATGTAAATTTATATATTATATATGCTGAAGAAAAATTTCAAATTTTAATGAACACAAAAGTAATATTAACTGAATTTATTTTCATAGGAAAAAACAATAATATGTAATTTCTAATTACACAAAAGCTGACACAAAGAGATTAAATTTATAAACAAATTGTAAAAAGAAAAGAACGAAATAATTAAATAAATGTGTTAAGTTTAACCTAACAATAGTTTGTTTGAAGCTACTAAACGTACAGTTGAGAGGGCCAAATTCCAAAGTCTTTCGCGTTTCCTTTGAATGAGACTCAGAGGAGAGTTAAAATATATTGGAAGCACGGCTCTAGGCGGTTTAAAAAAGTCGGTATTTGTATTACTGAGTGGAGGCATCCGCCAATTTAATTCAAAAGCGATCTTAAGGGGGAAGTCCATGTAAACGCCTCAAAATCAGTCATATTTTAAAAGTGTTTTAGAAGGTGATAAAATAATGTTATTGTTTTAAAAACATAACGTTATTTAACTTCTCTAAATTATAAAAAAAAAAAAAATTTGTTTTTTCCTTCCAAAATGGCGGCTCAGGATAACTTTTTGTCTGTTGACTGCGACGCGAGGTCCAAAAGTGCTGCATTTTTCACACATTAACCATTGATCTTAAACAAAAAAATGAAATTGTATTCTTTTTATAACATTAGTATAGATTAACGGGAAGGATAGACCTATAAAATTTAAAAAAAAGCATAAAATTCAATATAAAATAAGCCTTTGAAAAAAAATTCAGAATTTTGGGCTGTTTTTTCGACATTTTTGACCCCCAAAAAGTATTTTATTAACGCGAAATATCTGAAATTTTAGGTCTATCCTTCCGATAATAATGTAGAGCAAAACCTCTCAAAATTTCAGACAAATCGGTCAATAACTTTTTGAGTTACAACACGAGCAGTTTTTCAAAATACAGTTTCGATATAATCGCGTTTAAAGATTTAGTACAGTATAACGTGCCTTTTATATAATTTGGCATTTTTATGTATAAAAATCGACTGAACACGACAAACTCTTCAGCTAAAGTAATTCTATTTCTCGACTAACGGTAATTCTATTTTTCGACTAACGGTAATTCTATTTCTCGGTATAACGGTATTCCAGGATCGCTACTTTACAATACGCACTCCGGCGTGCTCTGTTATATTACCTATAACTTCGTAAATATTCAATATTTTTTTTTTTCCTCTCGTCAGTACACGCTCAACATACTATATTTTCAGATTATGGAAAAAACAAAAAATCGATTTTGTGAAATTTTTACATAGACTTCCCCCTTAAAGGATTTCATTATATGTATGTACTATAAAAAATGCACTCATTGAAATACAGTCTTCTATCAACAAGTGGAGGATAGATCAGGATACTGAATTACTTAATAAGTTACTCATAAGGCTCAGGACATTTTTAAAAGAAAATGTTTATTTTACATTTAATTATTCTATATTCAGGTCAGTAAACCATCACAGTCTTCTTTGCAATCGATAGCTTAATTAAAAATGTAGGGGTCATCAAATCTCTTTCAAATGAGCGCCGTATTATTTCTGACTATGAAAAGAGATGGTCCACTCGATTAATACTCATACAACTTCCCCGGAAGGATGCCTCTAAACATTCAGACAGACATTTTAAAAAAGTATTTTTATCTGTGACAGTTTAACTAATTAATATTTTTGCGTCTATTGTAGAACAATTTTATTTCTAATACTTTTTCCATGATTGTGAATTCACAAACTTTGTCTTCGTTCAGTAACTTAACATTTAGCTTAAGGTTTTAACTTTCATTTGAGCCATGTCACAATTTCTTATGACAACTCATTACATTTTAATTATTTTTCAAAAAAACACGAATATGAGATCTAATGGAATTTTTATTTATCCTATTTTCTTGATGCGCCATATGGGCATACTACCCAAGAGCGCAATTAGTGTATGATAGGAATTTATTTTGTGCCTTACATGAAATAAATAAATAAATATTTTTTTTTGTAAAGTGCAGCCAAATGAGCGCATTAACAATCTACGTAAAAATACTGTCAAAACTATTGCTGATCAGTAGCAAATGTCGTTTCACTTATATTTCTAAAGTTTTTAAACAGTTGTTTTGTATTTCAACATTATATACAGTCCGTTGCAAAGCTATAGCCGCACCCCGAAAAAGTGCGGTAGAGTTACTTTGAATCGGGAGGGGAAAAATTTTTGTTTATCACAAGTATTACTGAGTCAAGTAGTCTCTGATCATGCAAAAAGAATTTCCGCGTGGATGCAAGAGAACGAGTAAATTGGTAAAATAATGGAAAAGTTAGGAAAATTGGTGTTGCATTGTTATAGCCGCACTTAGAATTTTATTATTTTTCCACATACATTTATTTCAAAAAGATCAATTAATAATCAATAGTACGGCCACTGTTTACTATTACATCCAGCTTCCTTTTCGGCATGGATTCCACATATGGTTTCAGTTTTTCTGGTGTCCAAGAAGTCCAAGCTGTCTGAATGGCATCTCTGAGCTCATGAACTGTGGTGAACTGCTTTCCGTCCTGTAAACTCTCCTGACCAGCCAGTCCTAGATGTTCTCTATAGGATTCAGATCGAAAGAACCTGTTGGCCAGTCATGAACTCTGATATTTTATCTTGGAAAACAGTTCTTAGTTGAATTTCTTACCTGTATCCTGGCATTATTCTGTTGAAAGTTCAAATTTTCTTCAGGATAACGCCTAATGTATGGACGTAATTGTGAGAAAAGACCTCCTGGTACTCGACACTGTTCATCCGACTGGACGGAAAAGCAACTTCGAGCAGCCCATGGCTACTAAACGCCTCCCAGACCATTAAAGACCTAGCCAAAAATTTCTGGTTTGGAAATAACGTGGCTCCTTGCGCAAATCCCGCCAGTAACCGCTCAGGCCGTACATATTGTGGTCAAAACTGGAATCAGGTTTGCATAGATTCATTCCCATTTACGAACCAAAATCTTATTGAGCTCATTGGCGGGATTTCCGCAAGGAGCCACGTTATTTCCAAACCAGAAATTTTTGCCTGGGTCTTTAATGGTCTGGTAGGCGTTTAGTAGCCATGGGCCGCTTGAAGTTGCTTTTCCGTCCAGTCGGATGAACAGTGTCGAGTACCAGGAGGTCTTTTCTCACAATTACGTCCATACATTAGGCGTTATCCTGAAGAAAATTTGAACTTTCAACAGAATAATGCCAGGATACAGGTAAGAAATTCAACTAAGAACTGTTTTCCAAGATAAAATATCAGAGTTCATGACTGGCCAACAGGTTCTTTCGATCTGAATCCTATAGAGAACATCTAGGACTGGCTGGTCAGGAGAGTTTACAGGACGGAAAGCAGTTCACCACAGTTCATGAGCTCAGAGATGCCATTCAGACAGCTTGGACTTCTTGGACACCAGAAAAACTGAAACCATATGTGGAATCCATGCCGAAAAGGAAGCTGGATGTAATAGTAAACAGTGGCCGTACTATTGATTATTAATTGATCTTTTTGAAATAAATGTATGTGGAAAAATAATAAAATTCTAAGTGCGGCTATAACAATGCAACACCAATTTTCCTAACTTTTCCATTATTTTACTATTTTACTCGTTCTCTTGCATCCACGCGGAAATTCTTTTTGCATGATCAGAGACTACTTGACTCAGTAATACTTGTGAAGAATAAAAATTTTTTCCCTCCCGATTCAAAGTAACTCTACCGCCCTTTTTCGGGGTGCGGCTATAGCTTTGCAACGGACTGTATTTATTTATTTCCATACCGAGGAATTTATTTCAAAATTGGCAAAAGTATTCAGCGTTAGAACCCTGCAAAGTATTTAAATACTAGGGGTATTCATTCTTTGATGTATTTTTATTCCAATAGCATATCTGTAATATTTGCTTACAGTGACGAGCGAGCACCCTGTAGCAAAATATTACTATACCGTTGTAAAATTTCAATCAGTTGGTTAAATAACACAGCAGTCAGTTGATTACTTGATATATTTTGAGTTTGAACGATAAATACGTATGAGTAAATTGCTATCAAATATCGCAGTATCCAAAGGCAGACAATTTTACAAGGGTGTAATATTCAAAAGCTAGAGGCATGTCCTATTGTTAACTTTTACATCTAATACAATATGTATCACGTGCATTTTTTTATTGCACGTTGTATTTAAGTATCGTACTTACTTAGTATACTTACTTTTTGATTTATTCGCGAAAAACCGTCTGAAAACGTGGTTCCTTTGATTGAAAAATGCACTTTTTCATTTGCGAATAATTCGAAAAGTATTGACTTTGAGTAAAAACTTTATATAACAAAAGTTGCTTAGAATTAGTCAATCTATCCATTCCCCGACTTTTTTTCAATGAGTAATTTTTCACCCCTGAGAAGGGGTGGCATCCACCCCCAGGGTAAAAGCACCCGCCGGCACAGGGTCAACTTTGATCTAGAGTCTAGAGGGTAAGTGGTACCTAAATCCAAATTTTCATGCAAATCGGTGCTGTTTGAACAAATCGAGCAGAATGGCCTAATTTTGCCTGCATTGACTGGACTAAAGTAAGATTTTTCTACGATACAAGATCAAATACACTGAAGAGTAAATACCTCTATTGATAAATTATTTCACAAATATTTAAGGAACTAATAAAATGTAATAGTTAAAATTCTGTTTACAATAAATCTACAACCCCCGCTCGATAGAGTTTACAACCCAGATAAGGTTTGAAGTACTCTCTCTAAAATAAAAACCGCTTTCCTATTAGTTGTGCAGGTCTTCGAAGGGAGAGGAATTGACTCACTAAAAAAGTATTCCAATAACAATAAGAAATACCAAAAGCAGCTGAGTTTCCCAACATGCAATTAGATCATTCCCGTAGGAAAAACGGGGAACTTGCTGCAGTCCCACTCAAAAACCCGCGCTATCAAACCGGACAAAAAAGAGGTCTGGGTCCGGCCGGCTGCGTCACAGCTGATATCTGATCAACGGCCGATATCTCTTGACGTCAGAACTAGTGGAGATTCCACAGCAATCAGGGTGCATAGTACGCTTATTTGTTGCCGTGACTGCTCAATCGTTTCTCTGGTTTTTTTAATCGTTTTTGGTGAGTATCTTCCAAGGGCTTTGGGATTGATAATGCAATGCAATCTGTTTCAATTCTGCATTTTGGCACAAATAAAGATAAACTCCTGGATAAGGAATTTTTCTATGTTTATCATACCTTGGATCCAGAGGTTGCGTTGCAAAGGCACAGAATTACTCCAGGAATGACTAAACAAGTTTCATTCCACGTACTCAGCGGCAAGTGTGCATGAAAATGTTTCGGCCGGGTTGAGCCGCCCAGCCAACAAACCAGATCAAAATTGCTAGGCCTATTTATATCTAGGCCGCGGTAATAACCCGAATTTTAGTTAGTTCACTTGCTCTTGAAAATTTTACAGCTCACCAGAGACCTTCAACTTTGAGGCTGATAGCCACGGAACTCGACGAATGCTACAAAAAAAATTTAAAGCGCACTACACGTAAGCAGATCACACAAAAAACGCTATCGGTATCATCGCCTTGTTCCGCCTTAATTTTAATTAAAATAACCACAAGAACTTACACAAGGCAAGAGATTTTCCAAGCATAGTGCTACAAATCCGCAAGAAGTGACAACCACTTGACGTTTCTGTCAAAATTGCTCCTATAGCCTGGCCTTGATTCCCACTGTGAATTCTTGCGATTTTCCCTAGGAATCACCGAGATTTTCACAGAAAAATTGCTTACACTTATTGTATCAGATTACTCGCACTCGAATTATGCGTTCTTAACTCACGAACAGTGCATTTGAAGCGAATTTCACACGATTTACCGTCACCAGACACGCCAAATGAAAAGAAAACCTACACACGGTAACTTAGTTACATTGAGCTAACTGGGCTACAATTTGACGTGGCCGAGGTTGGCTCCGACGCCATCTGGCGAATAGAATTCGCTAAAGAGCTTTAATGGATACCAAAGGTTGTTGTCTTCGCTGGCCTCATTCAAAGTAAAGCTATCACAGAACGAGGTCAAATCGAATTTCTCGATTTCAACGTATCGATTAATCAAATCAATTTTCATTAATTTTTCAACATTTTAAAATCTGAGATTTTTTGCGGTGTAGCCTCGAAAGTGCACGAAATCATAAAAATGCGCCACTCCATAACTTCCCTGACCTAATAAAATCTAAGCCTAATCTAAGGCTAAGTCGTCTTCGTTCGATTATTGTGAAAATTCCTAAAATATTTAAGCCCAAGTTAACGATTAATTGCGATAATTTCTTCACTTCACTGTAAATAAACATAATGTACATTTAAAATTTTTCGTAAAAGTGTTTATGAATACTCAAAATAAATGTAACACCCTCTTTTAGAGTTTAATTTAAAACATATCCTGTTTTAAAGCATCCCAAACATTTTAACGACTATACTTACGCACCTTTCAAAATAATCCATTGAGGTGATTTTCGTAGTCGCTGTTTGCTTAAATTGACTGGATAAAATTATGCCAATTAAATATAATTAAGTTAATAGCGATTTAGTGGTTTCCGGAGTTACTGATTTCGAATTTTGATGATCGAATGGTGGACAAAAATATTCAACGTTTTTTGGGCCCCCATATAACAGATTACAAGTTTTTCGAATCTCATACCAAAATTTTCGAATTTAAAATGGTACATCTAATATAACCGATAAAAAATTTTGAATTTAAAGAGTTTTACATAACAAAAATAACGCACCAACGGTTTTAAAAGTTGCTGAATTTGTTCTGCTAATTTGCGAATTTTTCATGTTCTAAAAAAACATGAAGCAAAATAAATTTTTTTTCACAATATTAACCTAGAGTTTTTGCTAACAAAAAACCTCAAGTAAATTGATCCACCACAAAAAACTACACAAAAAAATACGGTGAGGTGTTATCAAACTTATGCCAAAATTGAAGCTATTTTTTATGCAGTTGGCATTGTTGTCGGCCTTATTATTCTGAAAAAGTTTATTTTTTATTTTTATTTTATATTTCATAAACGATCTAGTCAAGAACAATTTTTTTACTGAACACCCTTATTCCGTTTTCTGTAAATTTGTAAAATTACGATTCTTATGCTGAAAAAATTACAATTCAAGATATTCAATTTAACTTTGTAAAATTAAACAAATTATAATAAAAGGGCGTCAGGGCTAGTTGTAAACTTGTAAAACGAATTAATAATTAAGGACGCCAAATATTACTAAATATATATCGGCTTGACGTCACAACTATTACACGAAAATTAGTAGAATCCATTAAAATACAGTGCCATTTACGCCAGAAATACAAAACTAAAGAAAATGTTTCAATTGTATAAACAAAATCACATCAGTTGTATTAAAAAATTGAAAATGATTTCGTTATTTTCACAATTTACTAATTTTATAAAGAAACAGAATAAGACTCCTTGATCTTCTAAGCTTGATAAATGCCTCCTGTAAAAACTCGAACTTCTCGAAAATTGTTTTTTGTCCCTTTAAATTTTAAAAATGCTTGATAAAAAAATCTAGGATTATTAATGACAAACTCACCATTTTGAAGTTATGTTCATTTATTGAAATTTACATGTTCTGGTAATTATAATTTGAAAGAAATTACGAATTGAATTTTATTGAATTTGAAACTTGTCTAATTTTACTTTATATAATAAAAATTGTACGTACGGTACATAAGATCTACGGTTCAATATTTGTTTTTCATCTTTTGTAAATCTGCTTCCCTTAAATAGTCCACGGCTTGTTTATGTTCAAAGTACCAAATATACAAAAATTAAATATAAAATTTGTAAACAATAAAAAATAAATACTGTTCGTAAAAACGTTAAAAACGTCGAGTGTAAATAATTAAAAATCAATACATATTCTCGTCTTCTGCGTCAATAGACGCTGATTGTGTTCGATTAGTTTAATTAAATGTAAACACGAATGCAAAATGCTTAAACAGTTTAAAACTAATTAAGCAGTTAAAGTTACATAAATGTACATCGTATTGAAATTAGACAATATTTTTCGATATATGCCAAGATTCCTCTATGCGTTGTGCTCTAAACAGCAAAAATCCCCTTCTTAGTTCTCAAATCTTGCTATCATAGGGTGCATGCAGGTAGCAACGACTTCAAAGTGACATATTTAAGATTTTCTCTAACAATAAGTTCAGACTTTGAAAAAATGTTAAATCAAACAATAACTATAAAAAAAAACATTAATTTTACACTGGATTGATTGTTGATTTTGTGATTTTACTGACACAAAATGTCTTCCAAATAATTTTAACGTAAACAACAAAATCTAGCAGCAATATTTCTGTCGAGTTGTTTATAATGAAAATAGTGAGCAAACATAATTTGATATTTAAAATGTGTGTGTGTTAAAGAAAATTATCCTCTGTTCAGCTTAAAATCTTTATCATTGTAAAAATTTTGGCGGCAAATTATTATTTAGTTTAATTTCTTTATAACTATAAATATATTTTAGAGTCCAATTTCTTAGATTAAGCAGGTATTGTTCGCAGATGTTTTTACTTTCTCGAAGTTCTTTCTTTACTTTAACTGACGCTCATTCGGACAATAGTGAGTCAACCGATTCACTTGGAGCAAGTCTTACTTAACAGAAAACATTTAAATGAACTGCCTACCCTACTCGGTGACCCGGCACACCCTGAGAATACAAAAAATTCCTTATTTATATCACTGGTACACATTCTGAAAAAAATTCCGAGAAACCCATGTCTAAACATAACTGCTATAAAATAAAGAATCTGATAAGACTTATTTTAGCTGAACTAGAGAGGGCTTGTCTCAGAACACAGTTTTAAATTCTCAAATTGATTACACAGCCACAAAAAAAAAAAAATTGTCGGCCCGGAATCGGACTATGTGTTTCATATGTTTTTGGGGTCGCTGAATCTGAATCCGATGTCAGTTCAACCCCATCACGTCAGGTTTTTGACATAACCTCAAAAAACCTCAGCACAAAAACGGGAGGAAAAAAATTTTGTTTTCAATCTGGGGATCAGACCAAGTCTTTTATATGTTTTCGGGTTCGCTGAAACCGAATCCGATGTCGATTTAACGCCATCACGTCAGGTTTTAGACATAACCTCAAAAAACCACAGAAAAAAAAATCGGATGTCGGTTTAACTCTGTGGTTTTTTGAAGTTATATCAAAAACCTGACGTGATGGGGTTAAATCGACATCGGATTCGGTTTCAGCGACCCCGAAAACATATAAAAGACATGGTCTGATCCCCAGATTGAAAACAAAATTTTTTTCCTCCCGTTTTTGTGCTGAGGTTTTTTGAGGTTATGTCAAAAACCTGACGTGATGGGGTTGAACTGACATCGGATTCAGTTTCAGCGACCCCAAAAACATATGAAACACATAGTCCGATCCCCGGGCCCGAAATTTTTTTTTTTGTGTGGCTGTGTAATTGTTAAATTTTCTTAGTTTCTTGAAGTATTAAATAATTATGAAAATCTTAACAGCTCGAGATTTTTAATAAGGACAGTTATGAAATAGTTTAATTTCTTTGCTCTTTAGTATTTTTATCAAATTCAAATATATAGTTGAAGGTATGATAAGTAAGATATTAATACATAATTTTTTCGATTTAGTACAAAAAACAAATTACGCTATATTAAAGGCATTCAAATATTGTGTCAGTAAAATCCAAAACGTTATTCCTGGATCGCTGAGATTCGTGACTTTGTATTGCGATGCTTTCCCAGTTCTAATTGCCACTCAGTCCTCGATGAAGAGAATAAAAACAATACAAACGCAAGTAAAACGCAATAAAACTTAATTCCTGATAATAACAATATCTTAGGAAATAAAAGAAATCTTTTGTATATTACTATTCACGGTAAAGATCGCGCGTTTTCCAAATAGAAAGTTACTTTAAAACGGGACTGAATTTGTTCCGAAAATTACTTAAAGCGTGCAATATTCCGTTAAAATAGGAATAGATTTCAGCAATTCATTGATATTATGTTCCTCTAAATGCGTGACAAGTTTGTCCGAGTTCCGAAGCAGAGTTGTGAATGTCTGCATATTCTCGACAATTTCTTTAGTCATGTTGTCCGAGGATCGCTTAATAAATTCCGATAATTTTTTGCCTAAGTCGCACTGAATGTACAAGTCGTCTAGATTAATGTTTGAATCGTTTTTACAGAGAAATATTGTTGACAGAATACTTAAGGCAATTAAAGCTTCGTTCTGCATGACCAAATGCTGAGAAGTCAACATGCTAACCATGCTCTCGACGGCTCCTTCTGTCTGCACAAAGGCTTTCAGACTTGTTTCGTCAACTCTCGCTGAAGACGTGTCTATTGAAGCCTCCGTCGCTTCAATGGTGTTTGTTGTACCTGTTTCGGAGGACGATTCCTTGTCCTTTTTACACGAGGTTTTCGCCTGGTAGGCGTGCTTGATTAGCCACGCCATTAAGCGGAGGGATTCCCCAGTCACGCCGGCATAGTCAGAGGATTTGCTCCAATGGACTAATTGCTCAATTAAGGTTTTATTTTGCAGCAGTTCCAGGGCAAGTTTCTCTGTACAATATTACTGAATTATTTAGGGCAGACTCAACAAATTAACGCGGTATACTTTACCTTGTCCATCTACAGTCATCCTCAAGGTCCCAAGCAATTTGAAAACAACTGGAGGCTGGTGTATTTCCAACATGGGAAGAATTGTTTGCACTAAACCGGCTTGAATAACTGCTCCCTTGTTCGGCTTTGGTATAACGAGGTTCCTCAGAGCACTTAACAATGCATGCTGCAGCCGCATATCATCATCCACGCCGTTGTTCTTTGAAAGGATTTCTGCGGGAGGCGGAAAAACAAGGAAAACTTGGCGGCGCCGCTGCGAGATTTACAAATTCATGTGCTTACCCAAGAGTTTCTTCATGACTTTATTCTCTACCATATAAATGCAGTGGCTGTCAGTGCGAGCGAAGTTTCCCAGCGCCAGGACTCCGGTTGTTAACAAATCGATGTCATACGAATCAAGCCAGCTCTCCATGTTGTTAAGGAGCGGCGTGGAGTAGAGGTAGTGCATAGATTCATCTGAAATTCAAAAAATATGTATTAAGACTAATGAGTCTATATGAGACGATTTAAATTTACCTCCAGTTAAAATTAGAACGATTAAATCACAAGCCAGTTTCATTAAGGCTCTGGCTTCACTGCTATTCGCGAGGGTTTTGTATTTTTCCAGCAGTTTGTAAATAGTTTCGCACAAACCTGCTTTGGCCAGTAGGAGTTTAACATCATCTGAAATTATTATATTTTCAAATGAATTGCCTATTAAAAAGACATTGCACTAATTATTGCGCTTCGAATTAAACACTATTTAAATACCATTCCTTGAAAATTATTATATTCTTTAATTTCATAATATTTTAATTACTAATTTATTTTTATTTAAATTTTTAAACAATTGTAATTACTCATATTCCATCATTTTAGAAGTCAATCGGACTACATATCAAAACATCCTAGTCGGATGTTAAATGAGAGCTAGTTATTTATTCAATTAAAAATTTTTTAGTTGAATTGAAAACGTTTTCAATTAAAACATAACAAAAAAAAAAATTCTTGATAATTTTGAATTACACTACCAATTCTGGTGGAATATATAGATATCAGATTAATACATTTCTCCAAAGATAGCTTTATAATTGAAATTTGCACTACTAAGAATGCCAACTGAAATGTATGCATTAAATGCATCCCTTTGCTCGAGTGTTATTACAATTTTTAAGGTTTAAAAAAAGGTTTGATGTCATGCATAGAAAAAATCATAAAATCACACAATTCAGATATAACGAAACTAGTGATAACCTTCACAAAAATAAGAAACGATTAAGAGACTCACCGTTTTCTGCTTGATAGTGCAGTAATTCAAGGCACATTTCTGCTAAGTCGGGATGCGTAGAAGCGGCGAGTATTTGTGCCAATTGCTTGTTCAGCTTTGGTTCGAAATTAAGATCTGATACATTTTCAGTTAAAATGCTCAAAGGTGGCAGCACATTAAGTAAAAGATCCTCGTTCTTTTCCACATCGACAATACAATGATCAACGATTTTCTGTATTTTATTCATAATTCCAAGGTCCATCGCCCTCTTGGCCAAATTCTCTCCTCCCAGGAGGTAGTTTGAAATCAATCCACCTCGGACTTTAATAAATTGCAATTCATTAGGTTTATCACATTGTGCTTCT
Source organism: Eutolmus rufibarbis (assembly GCA_963920795.1). Classification (NCBI taxonomy): domain Eukaryota; kingdom Metazoa; phylum Arthropoda; class Insecta; order Diptera; family Asilidae; genus Eutolmus; species Eutolmus rufibarbis. Next base: position 36,652,418 of record OY987205.1, read on the forward strand.
ACATCCAACAGCTTTATCAGGTGCTCATCACCTTCGATGCCCAGAACAATATTTCTAGCTTCGTCGTTCATGTAGCAGATGTTGCCCAGAGCTCTGCAAACTTGCGACGTTAGATCCATGTTAAAGTTGCTCTCGATGTCTTTCAGGCAGTCTATTAGGGCTCTGATAATCTCCGATTGTGTGAACTTCTTTCGCTGGGCTTCTGTTTTTGTTATTTCTGCGATACTTTTAGCAACTTCTTTGCTAATATCGACGTTTCCAAACTTGAGCAGCTCTAAGAAGGTTTCGGTGAGCTCAAACTTGTCGTAACAGTTCGGCTCACTAGAAATTATCTTGTTTAAAGTAGCTATGGTCTTTTCTGTGTCTTTCGCAATAGATGCATTTTTAAGGCTTTCAATAATATCATCGATATCAGCTGAAAATATTAAGAGAATGCGGGGGTGTAAGAAATCTTAAGATTATTTAGTGAAGTTGTGGGTTTATTAAATTTTACAACTTATGATCCGCTAAACCGATTTTGATTTTCTATTTTATATTTTTGCCGGACAGAATAGAAAATTATATAAAATAAAAGAAATATTAAAAAAACAAAAGTTTCGATATAAAATTATTGAAACCAAAAACATGTGACGAACCGATGATTTATTCTGCTTCGTAGTTAAGTTTCTACAGTCACATATATACGTTATATTTATTTCTATTTTGTGCTACAAGTGTACACCAAAATAACAAAACGTTTAATTTGATGAAACAACCAAACTACAAAGGGAACATAACTTTTGCACGGAAGAACGCGCGACCTTTCGTAACAATCGGTGATATATAACCGAACAATTTTAGATTTGGCCTTGAAAAGGAGTCTAAAAAATAAAGGCAGCCGTAAAAAACCTTCTGTTTACAAGCCTCTTTACATAACTTTTGTATGACATTGACATTTTCTTAGTTTACTCAGAGGAGTAGGGTGAGAATGCTTCAAAGGAACTGAAATATAGGAAGCCAAAATTAATCCAAACTCTTCAGGTTTTATTTACTTATATTATATTATCTGGATTATTATTGCACAGGACATGTCAACTGTTTCCATGAAAAACATTTCATCAGAGAGAATTATATCAACAAATATTTTAGCAATTACGTTTTTTTTAAATTAATAATAAACCGAAGATGGATTGTATTTTTCTTAATTTTCTGTTGATAGACAATAGATATTAACCAACTACAATTTTAACTAAAATAAAAATTTTAAAAGATATGTATATGTATTATATATAAAAGATAATCATTAAACTGCTTTATCATCTAAGGAAACAAAATTGGTATAAATTGAAACTTTAAAAATGATTCGTGAAAATACACTCAGAGAGAGTTGATAGCACTAATTTATCCTTACTTACATCCTTTTTTACTTAAAACTAAATACACCTAATTCTCTTTTTACACGATTTTTTCTTACACGACTTTGATTTAACACGAGTTAAAAAGAAAGAAAAAATTCTCTTTTTACACGAATTGTTTTGTTTTAACACGATTTTCAATACACGAGACTACAGATGATAATACAGAAATAATTTCACAAGATGATGAACAAAATAATTCTAGTGATATTGTAGTCTTACGCAAACGTATGCGTTTATTGTCAGAAAGTGACAATGCATAAAATTTTGTTATGTTTATATTATTTTTACTTTTTTAATATTAATGAATTTCAGATATTATTTTCTTTTTTTCAAAGTACATATAATTTATTTTTTATAATATATTTAATGAATTAAAATGTGTAAGCACGAAATAAATTCTTAAGTGAACTTTAACAAGAATTTTTTAATATTGATTATTATACTTTTCAGTTGCTTTCTTAGGTGTGGAACCAATCTACTATTTTTCTATTTAGCCAATATCTTTTTTTATACGCATTTTTTTGGGAACGTATCTATCGTGTAAAAAGAGAATTAGGTGTATACCACAAATTAATTGATATATACAGGGTGTTCAGAGGTGGGAGGGAAATATTGCAGGAGGTGAAAGGTCAGGCCGAGGCAAGCAAAAAATCGTATGGGTGGGGGGGTTATGTCGCACCGTTCGGCAGTTACAGGGTGATTCGTAAATCAGAATGTTGCCTTATATGGGAACAGCTATTGTATTTTTATCTTTTTTTCTACGCATCGCAGCGACCCCAAACTGGTCTCAAAAAATCACTATTTTGAAACCCTTTCCAAAAAGGTCAACACCGCCCCCGTACCTCCAACCCCTTGGCCACAATCACCTCTGGAAGTTGAAAAATTAAATTTTATTTCACGATTTTTCACCTTTCGCCCCACTTTTCTCCGAAATTCACGTTATTAACATACCTACTTTTTATTGTTTTTAAGTTTCCTATCTAATTACCTTTCGAAAAAGGTGCAACATGCACAGGTAGAAAAAGGATACAAACATTTATTTACAAAAATCATTTTACAAAATATTAGGACAATTCGAATTTTTAAGAAATTATACTTAAATTAACTAAAAAATACATTTTATTCACTTAAAAACTAATTACAATTAAAACTTATGTGCTACAAATGCTGTTCGAAATGTTCTCCGCCAGTCTCGATGCATGCAAGTAGCCTTCGTCTGATTCCGCGTTTGAGGTCTATGGTAGCCAGTCTCTCCCGTATTTTCGTCGCTGCAGTCCCAATCCTGGTAACTAATTCTTCTCTGGTGTTGATTGGTCTTGAGTAAACCTCATTTTTCATCATTCCCCATAAGAAAAAGTCCAGTGGAGTAAGGTCCGGTGATCTAGCAGGCCAAGGAATCGGTCCACCTCGTCCAATCCAGCGCTCTGGGTAATGGTCATTCAACCTTGCCTTAACAATGTTCCCAGTATGCGCAGGTGCTCCGTCGTGCTGTAAATACATTGCGCTTCTGGTGGCCAGGGGGATGTCCTCCAACAGATCCGGAAGGTTATTCTCCAAAAAGTCCGAATATAGCTGACTATTCAGCACTTGAGGCAAGATGAAGGGTCCTATCAACTGGTTGCCGATGATGCCAGCCCAGACATTGACACTAAATCTTTGTTGGAAGGACCGACACCTTGTCCTATGTGGGTTCACATCTGACCAGGTGTGGAGGTTGTGGAAGTTTGTGATGCCATCCCGGGTGAATTGCGATTCATCCGTCCACAGAATTCGGTCTAGAAACCTTCTGTTTTCGATGTCAGACTCGAGCAGCCAAGTGCAGAACTGCAATCGTCTGTCGGAATCTCCTTGATGTAGTGCTTGGACCGGGATATGGTGGTATGGATGTAGTCCCTCTCAGTTCACAACGGTCCACACTCTCCCTGCAGACAATCCTAACAGTCGTGCGACCTATCTGATGCTTATTTCAGGGCTGTTCCTGACGATGTTGGGGATTTGTTGGTCGGTTTCCGCTGAATCGACCGAAGTTCCTGATCGCGCTTCTGCTCTAGGGGCGGTTACACTTCCGGTTTCTTTTAACCTCCTGAAAGTCCTTGAAAATACCCTTCTATCGGGTACACGCCGATTCGGGAATCTCCTTTAGTATTCCCGTACGGCCTCACTATCATTTCCATCTACTAAACCGTACACGTAAATTATGTCGGCATACTCTTCAACAGTGAATTCTGCCATTTTTTCTTAATTTTTTGTGTTAAACACCCGTTCTTATCGATTGCCTCTTCAACTATGGTCAATGTCCTTTCAAACGTACCCATTTTTATACTATAATTCGTGGGAGGTATTAGATACGGAGCGTCACTATACTTAGAAGTCAATACTGGATATCATAAACTAATAACGCCATTTAACGAGATTACATTTATTATTTTATAACAGTTTTGCTGAAATAATAAAACTTTATTACCTGTGTTTCCTAAATAAACATTTCCGAACTTGCTGTCATAAAAATTCTTTACTTAACGACTTTTTCCATTATGGTGCAATAAAGTAATTAGGTATCTGTGAAGATGTTTTAATTTCTGGATTTTTGTATCCTTTTTCTACCTGTGCATGTTGCACCTTTTTCGAAAGGTAATTAGATAGGAAACTTAAAAACAATAAAAAGTAGGTATGTTAATAACGTGAATTTCGGAGAAAAGTGGGGCGAAAGGTGAAAAATCGTGAAATAAAATTTAATTTTTCAACTTCCAGAGGTGATTGTGGCCAAGGGGTTGGGGGTAGGGGAACGGTGTTGATCTTTTTGGAAAGGGTTTCAAAATAGTGATTTTTTGAGACCAGTTTGGGGTCGCTGCGATGCGTAGAAAAAAAGATAAAAATACAATAGCGGTTCCCATATAAGGCAACATCCTGATTTACGAATCACCCTGTAACTGCCGAACGGTGCGACATAACTCCCCCACCCATACGATTTTTTGCTTGCCTCGGCCTGACCTTTCACCTCCTGCAATATTTCCCTCTACCAACACTTTTGACCGCCAAGCTTTCTTACCACTTTAGAAAGCTTAAAAAAAACAATTTCTTTATATTTTGATACACGATATGATAAAATTAGTAATAGCAATTTCATTTTAAAATCTGTCATCGTTTTGACCAGTTGGTATAATATCTCTAAGTAACGCTTGAAATTATTGCTAACCTACCGAATTTAACGAGGATTTTTTTTAAATATGATCAAAATCCGTTGAACGCAATTACAACTGTAACTGAGTACAACAGAAAGATGTCCAGAAAATGAAGCGGAACTTATAAAGTACTACGCTCATCTTAATTGAAAAACTTCGATAAGCCATTCATAAAAATTAAAAAGTCTTTCGCAGACCTCGTGTTTTGTAAGATAGTTGTTAAATAAAGTTAAAACCCGACGAATTTCAAGAAGTTCTGCTCATTCAGTCAAAGTCTTGGATTCGCAATTAAAAACTACTTGATGCTCAACTATTTGAAAGTGAGTTTGCAAGGACGACGAAATTAATTCACTGTGGAAGGTAATTAAAGCAATAAAGTCTGAATTACTTTTAACGAAACATTAATCGTATAAAAGCAAATAGTATATAGTATAGCTAATTTAAATAATGCAGTTTTTTTTGTACTTGTTAAATATGAGTTTCCGACACCGATTAATAATTCAAAGTGTTTGCGGACGTGTGAAAAATTCCTTTGTTCATCACATAAAAATCATTCATGAAATTAATACCTCAACACATTAAAAATTTGAGAGGTGAGTAATAATCCTCAACTCTTTTCCGCCCTAAAGTTCCACCCTCGGGCTCCACCGTGAAGCAATATGCTGAGAAATTTCCTCTACGTGACAATTACTTATGAGGATACCTGCACAAAAAAAAAAGTCTCCAGTGAAATCAAAAGACGAGATTCCGTGCGAAAATATAAGCACAGGAAAATAAATATAAAAAATATTATTTAAGGACGTACTTAAAACCTTGTGAGCTTTAACGTCGGTGGGTTTTTGCACCAAAGCTACGAGGGGGCGACTTGTGGTACGCAGCGCTGCAAAATTTCTGCTTAACCCCGCCAGACGACGCATGTTAAGTGCTTTTTCTAATGAATAAAAGGATAAACAGAAGTCACAAGGATGATGTATGTACATCCCAAGCCCATTTTTTTCAGACGATTCTAAAACAGACTAAATATGCAATGACTGCCTGTTTGCTGAGGTGGATTTTGCGGGCAAGGCCTTCGTTATCAAAATCTTGATTTATTACTATTAGACCAGAAGCCGACATATTTCTAGGCTCTGATTTCGTCGAGAGGATAACTTAATTGCTTTTCAAAATTTCAAAGCCTTCCAGATCCTTCGCCTGGAAACGTTTGGGCACAAAAGACCAAGGAGAGGGACTTGAGCGTTGAAAAGACACTCCACGAAGTGGGACAACTATTGCAAAAAAGTGTAATGCCGCCAACGCCAGCGCAACAAGGTGGATAAGGAGCAATTATCAGCGGTAGAAAGTGTTTGCTGAAAACGTGTTTACAATATGACCTCTGCCTGAAAGAGTGCAACATTGAAAAACAAAATACGCTGTGTAAACTTCCACGACCTGAATGGGGTAAAACAAGTTTCTGATTATACATGATACACATCCGAGCTTAATGCTTCCCATTTAAGTTTCCATTTCGCTCGCTATACTTTTGTTGTACCCTCAATGGAGTCCAGAGTCTGGCATTCTCCCAAGGAATTAACATGGAAATATCCTTTTTAGCTCTTTGTCGTTCTAGTCTTAAATAATGAAGGCAGGCTTAAAAGTTTAATGCGTGCACTATGCAAATAAACGAAATATGCGCCATAAAGAGAATTGGCAAATCCGAGTGGGTGCGTCGTGCCGTGCAAAATAAGGTAGTTACCAGTCACCACCTCGGAGTTGGAGCCCCATTAAAAACACCACTCACCGCAGCTTCAGTCTGGAGGAGCGCCGCGATTTGCGATGAATGAGGACAGAATAAAGCATAAGCTAGGAGGCTCCACTAACTCCCATCTAAGACCATGAGCCGGCATATTTAAAAAAAATTGTTGGCGCCAAAAGCAATTCAGACAGAAATTCTCTTTTTCGACAAAACACTTGAGAAGCCGCCAAAATCTGGTGAAAAGCAGTGGTTTGGAAATTTTTATCTGCTGGAATCAAATCGACTTCTTCATCGCAAAGATTCCAATTAAGTTAATAATAATCAGACTTTCATCCATCCGCCTAGTGATAATTGAAACTTCTCAGACTTGTTTGTTCGAAAGTTGTTTAATGATTCAAGAACCCTTAAAAAAGAAGGGAAGGAACTGAATTGCAAAAGCAGCCAGGCATATTATTCCTGAACTGCTGAATGTATTGACCTAAATGGGAAGTTCTATTTTGTAAAGCTCGTTATCATACTACAATTACGGCAGTCACGCTACTCCAAGCAATACCTTTTACAAAATGAAAATAAAAAAGGGCAGGAAGGTAAACCTATGCCATGCCGTCTGTCGTCTGTCTGCACATTCGAAATTACAATAAAAAATTTAGGTTGCAATTTTATCGTTTGCACGGCTGGTCAGTACATTTGCGGATTGATTCCAACATTTATTGAGTAGTCAAAAGTTAAAGGGCTGCCCTCAATAAATTTGACGATTACCCTGCAATGAAAGCTGCGGAGTTATACAGCTGGAAAACAAAAGGAGCTCTAAATCGCATCACCGTCGCACTGATGCAGAATTTGCCTGCACGGGAAAATGCTGATTTCGGTGCAATGATATTCTCGTGAATTTTGTATTTGCTGCTGCATCAATGCGAATCAACCAAACGGAAAGGGTTAATCACCCGACAATAATGTAATCATATTGGCAATTTATTTTATTTATAGAGAAAATACTGCGCTTAAACTATATTTGGTATAACAATTTAGTCAAACCATGTGAAAATTCAAACAAAGGGGAATTTTTTAAATAAAGTCATGCTTCGGTATTGAAAATAAATGTTGTTTTAATGAAATATACATACATATATGTTTTATAAAGATTGCAGGTTACATGCAAATGCACATTGTGCACAAAATTTCACGATAAAATTTATATCACTAGTAAGATCATTTTATTCTTGCTTATTACATATTGAAAATCTATATGTGTTCTACATATTTGAATATTTTTTGGAACATTTACAAAATTTCCTTTTTTAGTATCATTTACATTTAGTATACTATATAAATAATATAGCAGAGTAGAATGTAGGATCTACTATAGTCACAATTTTATTACAAGTTCATATGATTGTAGACATGTAAACAGACAAGTTTACATAATCCACATATAGTGCGGGAGGTAGCGTTGCATATTTGGTAATAATACGGCCGCTAAATAACGGTACCACTTCGTAGGAAACCGTAGCTTAATTCCGACTGATTCTTATTTTTCAATCGGGTGATAACTTTATTCTTCAGATAAAAAATCAACTTGGCTGTGAGCAAAAATTAGTTTTCACTCTATTTGTCAAAATTAACTGACGAATAATCGTCCTATCTGCCGCATTAAGGACCGGATAAGTTTATCCAAGGGCCTTTTTGTTTTTTATTAGTATTCTGAGATTAAACTTGAAAAAATTTTAACGATTTTTATGACGGCATCTTCATTCAAAACCGTAAGATATTCAATTGCGTTTTGAGGTTAAAGGATTGATTTGAAGAAAAAGAGGGGATCTTTACACAAACGGTGATCATCGAAACTGTATACGAAATATTTTTATAAAAAAATTGCTATATGTAATAGGAAAAATAGTGAGTATTTTGGACATGCATAATGAAAACAATCACTGCAGGTTTTTTAATGAAAGTTTGCAGAATCTACATCAAGTTAACGAACGACATTTGTAATTACAATTATTGAAATCCTTTGCAAAAACACATCTTGTGATTATTTCGTCCATTCAGTTTTGTCTCCCAGTTTCTCTATAATATTTTTTCTTTACTCGTTTTCCTTTCAAAATGTATCTATCAATTCTGAGCTCTAGAGAAACAAAGTTTATAAAAACTTATATTTAAGTGTTCAAATTGGAATCATATAGGACAGCACCCACCGGCGTCTTGACAATAATGCTGCAAGGTTAGGTACTGCTATAATTTAAATTAGATAATGTGTGATAAGGAACCTGCTTTGACTTGTATATCTATAAAGAAATATGTTTTTTCCGACGAAATTGAGAGCTGTACCAACTCATCCCTTAGCACCGGATGCAGCTCGAAGAAACAAGAGCCTAAATTCCTTTTCTTGGAAGTCGTAACCTACTTCCTCAAAACGAAGCGAACCCTGGAAATCAATATCCCGAAAATAACTGCAATTTATCTTGAGGCGCCTACGCCGGTTCATGAATTTGCATGCAGCGTATTTTTCTCCAGTGGAAGCGCTGAACGACGCCTGCAATTTGTTTTGATTCTTTTCATCTGCCTGGCAGGAGCCCGTCCCCAGCAACAATCGCAGAACAGCGACTTCAGCTCCAGGGCACCTAATCAGAGGATTACTCAAACTCCCGTCCACCAGACCAGGCTCTGAATTGAGGTTATGTCGCATTATTTATAGTCGAGGGAGTCGTAAATATTGATTTTCCCTGCTTGTTTATGAAAGCGTAATGAGCGGAAAAACCGTCGAAAGCGAGCAATCAGCGAGTGTCACTGAGTGCAGGGCGTCCGGCTGGGGCTGCCCGGCCAGAAAAAACGCCCGATAGAGCCTCATCCCGCTGTCAAGGCGAGAAAACAACAAAACGGCGAGACATAAACAAAACCCCAAACAAACGCGAACGAGGGCCCGGAAAAAGGCCAGAGAACACGCGCCCCAGGCGCCCGAGCAACTTACTTGCCATTCCTGAAGTCCTCCGGAGTTATCTATTTTTACACAGAGAAACACTTAATCCAGACACCGCACCAACTCGGGCAGGGGGAGCACGCACTTGGCAGGTGAGGCAGCGCTGCTCAGGTGAAGTCCACTGGTCGCCACACGGAAAAACACAAAAAAAACTGACTCGAAAATAAATCACATTTGCTGGAGAATTTCGGGAGGAACACGGACGCACCGGCACTAGTCCAAATTGTTGGCAGAATGCGAAATTTTTTGGCTTGTGGTGCTTCCGAGAAAACAATGCGTCTCTTGCCAAATAGCGGCGAATAACAAAAAACACGACAGACGACGGCTCGTCAGCGCCCAAATACAAAATTAAGCAGTATGATGAGTCCCAGGCTCAGTTGTCGCGGCAAGTCAAAGAGGTTCCGAATTGACGGCGAGATGGCGCTTCCTACACTAAATTGTAGAATTCTTAGAAGTGGCGGAAATTTCAATTTCAATTCAAAATGAGCATAACATTGAAAATTAATCTTGAAAACTTATTAGAAGGCAGAAAATTTCAATTAATATCTCGTCTGACCCTATTTCTATGTTCCAGTAAACATGAAAATTTACCGAAATTATAAAGTGCAGGATTTTGATTATTTTAAATTAATGGAAAATTTTCGTTTACATTCTTGTTACAATTCTTAGGATCGACTTCTACTGGTACTGGTCTTTTTAATAATTAAATATTTGCTTGGTGAGCCGATTACATAAAAATTACTATAGTCCTTAGGTTCTAGTAGTTTCAAAAATATTCATCTAAACTTGTAAGATGTTTTCCGTATAGCCATTTAAAAAAATTATAATAAAATTTATACATATAATAAAATTTAAACTAAGATTACCTGTGCGCGCATAATAAAAAACTATTGGACAGATTTTAATGAAACTTTGGCCTTCTATCGCTTAGCAGCTTTGGTCAACATCTCCGATTAGAATTATAGCGATATTCCTTGTTAAACTCGAAACTTTAGACGCGAATGCATTAAGATAATGTTTGTCTATTTGTATGTTTGTGCACGCATCACGTTAAAACTTACCCAATTCGGATGAATTTGTAAAAAAGTCTAGGACCACAGACTCTATAACTTGCTATAACTTTTGTTTGTTCAATCATTAAGAAATTGCATTGTTCCGTTTTCTAAGAATTACTTACAGAAAATATTTTCTTGGCTGTTTTTCATTGTTTACTAATATGTTTGAAACCGTAAACAGAGAATTCAGTCAGGTTTTCTGCAACACGACTTTATTTTCTTTATTTCAACTCGCTTGTTTTTTTTATAAGAAATCACCCTCTGGGCACTATGTATATTTGCCATTTCAAAAATTAGATTTATATATATTTATCAATTCGATGTGATTTCTATTTAAAAGGGTTCTGATTTTATTTAATTGAGTAAATATACCTAAATAGGAAATAAATAACAATAATAAATCTTGAATTTTAGTATAATTTGAGCGAACATTTTAGGATCCTTAGTACCCTAGGTGTTCACTTCCATAAAATCCTTTTTTCGTGACGATTGAAAAAATGTACTCCGATAGGAAATTTTGAATATCCTATTTAGCTAAAAATGTCGATAAATTATTTTACAAATATTTGTCTATCTTTCCAGAAACGAAACATTAGCTCAGCAGAACTATGGTGTTCTGTCGAATTGGTTTTGAATATTTTAGTGGAAAAACATAAAAATGTTAACGAAAAGCTTGGTGAATTTCGGAGAGAAATATTCAGATTGGAAATTGGTACATAATTTTCTTACGGAAGCAATTAATTGAAAGCGATTGGAATCGTTATTAACTTATCGTCTTTATGGCTTAAGAAAAGTCTTAGAAGTGGTTAACTAATTTAATAAATGCTCCCAACAGTGCTTAACCAAAATACTATCGCTTAATACTAAAACAGCCGGCGGGGGTAGTGAATTTGCTGCGATTGGGACTGTTGGTCCGGCATGGGTGGCTGATTGTGGCCAGAGCCGCGGCTGGGGTACCCCTGATTAGCGCCGCTCGAGGGTTTCGGGTTCTAAAAACGATATCATTAATTAGGGCGCCCATTCGCTTTGGCGAAGAAATTTAGCCAAAGTTACGAGAAATTTTGAAAGTGATTTACTTGCTGGTTTGTGGGCATCTGCATGACTGTCGGGTGCATTGGAAGGCCCGGCATCAGGGACGTGTACGCAACACCTTCAGGAAGGTGAGGGGCTTGGGGCTGCGAGGGGTCCGGTTTAACTTCCATTGCAACGTGCCCGGGCTTCACGTTGTGGCCCCCGGCTGCGTTCTGGTGCGGAAGGGGCATGTGAACATCGATGTTTATGTAGATCTTGTCGTTCTGCTTCGGATGCACCTGGGGCTGGGGGGGCTGCGGAGCCATTTCCATGTGATAGTTTGGTCGAGGGTGCATCAGGTTCAAGTTGTACGAAGGGTACATGATTGACTGAGCCCTGGAGTCCGGCTGCACGGGCGGTGCGGATGTCGTCTGGTAGAATAAAGTGCCTGGCGGATTTTGGTACTGTGTTGGTTCTAAAATTATGAAATGAATAAACAAATTGTTTATAAGATCAATCCATATGAAATTATCAATGTATTAAATTGGTAAGTACACCATTTTAGAGGTAGATGAAGCTTGGTAAGAATTTTCGTTTAGATCTCTAAAAATATAATTTGCCGTTATTTAATTAATGTCTGGATATTGTTAGCCGGATTTGCGGGTTTTATATATTTTTAATGCGCTTTTATTAAGTGTTAAATAAATATATAGTTTTTTCAATGACGTTAAAACTCTAAAATGTAGAACAAATTTAGAAGTATTTCACTACAACTTTAAATGCTCGAAATTAAGTTATTGGATAATAAATCAACAACCCTAATAATATGTATTAATAACTTTACTTTGAATTCTGGAAATTTTAATGACCTTGGATTGGATATACTATTTCTAATTTAGTTTTTAATTGGTTTTGAATCTTCAAATTACGATAATTGAAATCAGTGGGTCCGAGAATTTAATGTATTGATTTTTTTTTTTTTTGCAAAAGGTGGGTCATAAGATCAATATTGAAACTTTTAACTTTTTATTTGAAAATTAAAGCTGAAGAACCTTACTTTTACTTTAATCTAATTTTTGGATTTGTTGAGTTTAAGTACATATACATCCGTTTGGGGAAAATATTTGAAAATGTTAGATGATTTCTAATACCTACATATATGTAAATCGTGAGCCACCCTTTTAATAACGTTCGAAAGGTGAAATAAAGAAGGCAAAGTGTTGATCGTATGATTATATTAATTTACGTAATTTAAATTTTTCGAATCTTTACGGGATCTTAAGCCAAATATTCAAAAAATATTGGAAGGGGAAATTTCGCAGACGGTTCTCGGAATAGGATCGAGTCTGATGCCATGAAAAAGTTTACTGACGGTGGATTCCTTCGAGATTTTTACGAAAATTCTTACCGACGTTATAATTAAAAATACTGTGGTTTCATTTGATGATTTCAAACGATTATGCAATGAGGAAACAGCTTTTTGCGGGACTTACTGTTCCACAGGACCCTGGCGACGTCTCCTCGTCTTGCGTCTTCGTGTTCTGTGGAAAGGATGTTCATGAGATATCTTAAAAAGTTCTTAAGATCCTGAGTGGGTTACTTGAAGATGTGGTGTACGCTGGGTTCTTGTAATACCCCTGTGGGGACGGGGGCGAGGGACTCCTGCCTCTCTTAATCGGTGGATTTCCTATATTAACTGGGGCACCCTAGAAAATACAGAAAAATTAACTTCCTGAACATGAAATAAAACGATTGACCACTGTACTTTTTGCAAAATTTGCTGTGGGGCCTGCCTTGGCGGCAGAAATATTTGCCCATGGGGCGCAGCTTGTGGAGGAAGGGCGTGCATGAATATCTCACTGGAATCACGAAAATTAACAAGCTTTTCACGATCCCGACACAAGTCGTCAAACCTATCCTTCTGCTGCTGCTGTTTTTTCCTATTCTCGTCCTCATTCAGGACCTTTTTCAGTTGCAGAAAGAGCTGCTGTTTCTGGTTCTTCAGCTCTTTTAATTTTTGATCTAATTTTTGAATTTGCTCTCGTGTTTCGCCAAGAGTCATTTCGTCTTGTTTTTCACGTGCTTCGCGTTCCCTGCGAAGGCGCTCTTCCTCAATTTCTGCCTCATGCTCTGGGAAAAAAGGGCAAATTAGGAAAAAATTGGAATATTTTCGCCAAAAACATTGCAACGTACCCTCCTTTTTCCGCTGGCGCTCTTTTTGAATGTGCGTTTTCAGGGCATCCAGCAACCGCTCCTCACGCTCGCTTTTTACTGCCTGCGTGGTCGTCGCCGCAGGCATTTTCGAGGAGTTTTTGTCGCCAATTTTTGCGGAATAAATATATATCGGAAAAAATGGGAGGCTTCCTTGCAGCGTTCAAATGTCAAAAGTGTCAAAGTCACTTTTAGGCTCATTTCAGGCAAAATGACCTAATTTAAATGTTTAGACAGTTAGTTAATACTCAAACCATGAATTTTCTTCCTTATTTCAAAGAAACTTTTGTACACAGGCGGTTCTTCAGTCGCTAAAATGCAGAGAACCACCACCCGAGGATAGCGTCACGTAGTATTCTTTCAGGAATTAAAGAGGTTTTCGTGTTTTGCTGTTAAAAAACGGTCCGTCGAGCGAGGATGTAAAATTTACAAAATTTACTGTCGCGGTTGGTTTTAAGACTCAAATACTTTTCCACTTATTATAACAATTTTGTTTGAATAAAAACTAAGCTTAAAATTAGAAATGTTTTTCAAAACTGCATTATTTCGAGCTTCAAAATGAATAAGTATGCAGAGTATGAATAAAAACTTCAATTTTTATGGAAAATGTTAACTCAATTTATATTCTTCAAACAGCCGCATTAATAAGCCTCAGATATGTCCATTAAAAAATGCAAGTTGGTAGTTTTTAAACGGCCTCCACTGCTTATTATGTAGATTTGTTTTATTTGCCAAAACTTTGATAAAAAGGGAATCTACTTGTTTTTAGTTTTAATAATATTTGCAGTTCTTTTAAAATAGCAGTTTTATAGATGAAAAATGAAAATAACAAAATGAGTCTTACGAGCTTCAAGTTACAAATAAACACTAAGTTTGGAGAATATTTTAATTTGTTACTTAATTTAAAAAATTTCAGCTTATGTTTTTATAATGTGCAAGAAAATGATCGAATGAACTGAACATGAATTTTTGTATTTTATGATAACACTGGTCAACAAATTAAATTTTTTTTTTTTTCAAATAAAGGGCGTATTATTTTTATAGGATTTTTTCCCTAGATTACGAATTCGTAAATGAAAATGCTTAATCAGCTCCCATTTTCGAGAGAAATAGAGCCAAAACATACAAAGGCAGTATTTTGGTAATTTGTAAAAAATCATTGAAAAATAAAGGTTCATCATAAAAGTTTTTAACATGGCTTAAATGAAAGCCTGAGTCTTAATCTAGGAGTATGAAATACAACTTATCTCTATAGCCCTTTTTACACATCTTAGCGAACAAGTTTTTCATGAATGTGCATTTGCCGTGTTCTTTATTCGTCATCCATTGTATGAAATAATCAGTTTATGGAATAAAGTAAAATTTTGTTAATAATTCGAAATTTTTCGAAGCTCTCTGTATTTTTATATATTAGCTTAAGACTTCAGCTATCATTTGAGCAACATTGTAAGTATCTAGATCACTCTATTATTTTGTAATGATTTTTCATAAATGATAAAAATACCGCATTTTGCAGTTTTTAATCCTATTTTTCTCGAAAATGGGAGCTGATTGAGCATTTCCAGTTACGAATTGGTAATCTACGGAAAAAATCTTTTAGAAATCATTTGCCATTTGTTTCGAAAATAATTTGGTGTTGATCAGTGTAATTGGTCGTAGGGTCCACAAAAATTAATGAATTATTTTTATATACATTATATATTCGTAAGATGTTGACGAAAAAAATTAAATTATAGTTTTCGATTAAAGAAACCACATTTTGCAAGGATAGAAGTTAAGTTAATATTCATATTAATTTATTACAATAAACGCGGACATTCAAATTTAAAGAATCACCAACAAAATTCAACATTGTTTTGAAGTTTCATAGTTTGTAAATCAAAATTACCTAGTTCTTGTTTTTATGCTATGTTTTTGTTCTGTAAAATTTCGTAGTGACCTTTTATCCATCAAAATTTTGGCACATTACCACACCATAGCTAAAACTTTGTGAAACATCTCGGCGCAAAATGTCAAATTTCAAAATTTTGATAAAACAACCTTGATAGTCTCTTATATCAATTTAAGTTGAAATCTGGCTACCTTTTGTTATAGTAATAATAAAATAATAATAACGGCTTCACTATTAGAATTGCACCAGTTAAATAAATATTTCTGAAATGACCTGGTTTGGTTTGTATGAATTTTAATTGACGAATTTTTTCATTCTGGTAGAGTTTAGAGAATTGAGATGTCAGTTACAATTGATCTTGTATGACAAAAAATTTCGTAAAGTAGCCCCGCGAAGCCGGAAGACAGATGAGCAATAATTCGAATTGCGACTTTGTCAATGCTTGTTTATTGAAAAAAAAAAAAAATATTGCCGCAATATAAGCAGAAAACAAAAATTTTTATAAATACGTCTCTTTAAACTTTATTAGTTTTTAAGACATTTAGCTGGAAGATATTAATTCTGCTGCATTTAGAAACTACTTATGTATGTATATTGAAAAATGTTTTGTTTTCAAAGGTGATGCTTATATTACTTTCAGTGGCGTAGCGTGCCTTGGCGGGGCCCCGTATAAAAATTTGTTTGGGGGCCCTTAGGAAGGGTAAAGATTTCTTACAAAAGAAAAAAAACTTTTTGCATAAAATTAAAAGAAATATTTATTCATCATAATTATCTATCTGTCACTTTTTCCAAAATTTTTACAAACAATTCAAATTAAATATACACTCTCCTTGCCTTTTTTTCGGCAAACTGATTTATTAAATCATTTATAGCTGATGATGACTTTAATTTTTCTAAAGTTTCTGCCTCTATGGACAATAGTGACAGGTCTGACAGGCGTTCATGTCCCATCGGAGTTCTTAGGTAATTTTTTATCAGTTGTAATTTTGAAAAAAATTTGGGAATTTTTTATTAATTTTTGCTTACGCACTTTGGGGGCCCCGTATAATTGATACGGCAGATACGGCGGTAGCTACGCCCCTGATTACTTTATTTGATCTTCGGTTAAGGTTGTTTCAAAATTAAACGTGTTTTTTGAAATTCTAACTCGTCAACAATCTAAACTCGAAATTTTTGCACTAAAAAGGTAAGTGCAAAGAAAACCACAACAAAGCTTTTCGAGATATGTTCAAAAAATTAAGTTTTGATAAAATCAGACTTCTTTTCAACTTTCAGAAATGCAAAAAAAATCACGTTTCGTCTATAGAGCATTATTATATTTCATAAAATTTCCCGGCCTGGTTCGAGGCGTGATTATTCCACTCTGTTCGCTAAGTGCTAGCATTTTGGAAAGAAAATGTCTTGCATTTAAGAGTCTCGTCCTTTTAAAAACTAACGCAATCAGCAAAGACTAAAGTGTATTTACCCTAGAATTTGTTATTTATTTTTAGCAAGTGTTCGGAGCCATAAATCATTGCAGAAACAAATTTACCCATCTCTCGAGTTTTCCGTCAAACTGTTCACGAGCTGGATGAAAATTTCATGCAAGTTTTGCTTTTCTTGAATATTTCGCCGCCCTTCGACGAGCATCCATAGCTCACCTCGATAGAGTTGCATAAAAATTCGCTTCTCCGGGGGATGCAACCTACTCCAGCTGCTCGTGGAAATGAAAAATTTAAAACAGCACATCTGGCCGTTGGAACACGTGCAGGGCGTGCATAAAGTCGAGAAGGGTTTTCTTTCTGCCTAATTTTTTCGATTCATAAGGTATTTAGTCGACCCATTCTCGTCAGGATAATCTTTGAAGTAACGACGGCAACAAAGCTCTCAAAATAACTCCGGGATGCTGGGAACAAAGTTAGTAAATTCATAAATGATTTTATAAACTGCGGTATTTATCGAAAGTTTTCCATACAACTTTTGTTCTCCTCTTAGATTGAAAAAGTCCTTTAAGACTTTCTTTACCGCAGAACATCGCCCTCTGAGGAGAATGCAATTTAAGGCAATTAAAATGCCAAGGTGGGCAATTTATTAATTTGTTAATGCATGTTAATGAAGAGAGCGATTACCCTGGACTCAAAGAGTGGGTGAAGCTACTTAGGAGAATTTCTAGAGGGTCCAATTTCGCTATGAAGAACGATTAGGTCCTTAGGCATTAAGCGTTTTCCTTTGAAGGGACTTTCTCAAGGTTCCCTGACAACTGGAGAATCTGCTCACAGCTCATCAAAACGTACTCGCCATGAAACGTTTTTAGCTCGCAAGTAAAGTAAACGAATTTTCTGAGAAGCTCAGATGGTTTTATCAAAGAAAGAAGATTAATTACCTTGACTCCTCACCGCTTCTTTTGCAGAGACTGTTGAATTTAACCGCTTTCAGCAGTTTATGTAATGATGATGTAACTACAATCGGCTTATTCTACTCTATAGAATTAAATTGAGGTACTTTCTAAAGTACAACAGCAAATCTTTCTTATATCTTTCGCCATACTTAAGGGCACTTAAATGGGAATTTAGATAGCTTTATTTACGCTAATACTTTTAGCAGACCGAGTGTAACCATGATTCTTAAATATTATTGTAGAAATGTGTGCTGATCTCTGTTCGAAATCTATTCGAATTCTTTTGGAAAATTTATACTTGTAGAAATTAAAATTTCACATTTTTTACATTTGAATTCTGATTTCCCTTTTTTAATATTTTGATCTGGAATCTTTTCAGTCCAATATAAAACTAGAAGATAAAACTCTCTACAAAATAATTGGTAGTATGGTGTTATTTAAATATTCAAACTCACAATAAACATTTTAATTTGGTGTATAAACTGACTAACCAAAATTACAGGAATCTACAATACATCCGATTTTAATTACATTTTCGACCGTGGGCCATAAAATTCATTGCCTAGTCGTCATTCCTTCTCCAAATAGCAAAGTGGATGAATACAATTATCTCTGTAGCCACAGTATCTACAGAATATTAATTGTTTTGTAGATGGCCGGTTAGCGCTTAATTTGTATAGTTCTTGTATAATTTGCAAGACCAAATAATCACCCGAGTGCACGGGGTATCTAATTGTAATTAAAGTACATCGGTAATAAGAAGTTATGAAGAGTTGTGAAAAAGCACTCATAGGAGGTAATGTCAAAGGACAATTCGCATCTAATGTATAATCTGCATCGCCACTAGTTTTACCCACTTTCTGCAAGACTTTCAATTTACATACAGTCATTAATTCAACTAAACATCCCTGCACTTTTTAATTTAACAAAATAATATTGTTTTTGATTAAAATATAATTTTAATGAAAACCGAATAATATAATTTTACAATATGACGGAAAATAGTAAGTGAATGAACTTGAATGCAATTATTAACACAGACCTTAACCAGACCATAAAAGATAACTTAATTAAACATTCAAATAATTTATTAAGGAATATAATTTGAAATTAATAATAAAAAAAATAATAAAATTAAGATGTATGCAATATAAAATTTTTTTAATCTTAATGAAAGCTAAACCTTTGTTTTTGCTTTAAATTAGTGCTGCAAATAGAAGAAGTATTGTTTATAATAATGCCAATTTGTAACAGATTTGAACAGTTTTTTGGTGGGTAATCGTCACAAAGGAAAGGACCAGTAACCCCTAAGGGGCACAGATGTTTTTGAACCGCTAATAAAGGGCTTGAGAGTTTATCTGTCCAAGTTTACCTTCTCCTCGAATATCTTGGCTTTTAGTTAACCGATTTCAATTATATTTTTTTTTATTAAAGCTTAGAATTTTCGGAATAAAATGTACCCTATATTATTTAAATTTAAATAATATAAACTATAAGTACTTTAATACTGTTTTGAAGTTCGAAAAATGCGATTTTTGATACGTTTTCTTAAAGATTGAATGTCTACTTGTATTGAAAGTCTGTACTTTAAGGTGGCATCAGCCTGTTTTTCGATATTTTAAAAACCATAACTATTTTTAAAAACGATAGTGGGAAAGAGCAAAGGATAAGGAGAAATTATATAATATCATTACACATTTCTTTAGACATTTCTGTAACATTTTACAACTTGTAATAAACAATATTTTGATTGAATTGTTTCATACTAAATAATGATTTATTTATTACAAACAATTTGATTTTGTTACAAACAAAATTTACATAAATAAATTTATAAAATTTGTCCTAGCGCCAAGGGCACGTAGAGTCATTTCGACTCTCACGAAAAGTTTCTAAGACTCATGTTAGACGACTAATTGAGATATGGGCTGGCATCAAATCGAAGCTTCTTCTGAAGGTCAAAACTAAAATATACAAGTTGGGAAAACAGCTGCCAATGGTCCGTTCACACTACCTACATACACCCACTAAGCTAGTGGGAGAGTCAATATGACCTCAATGCCCTACAGGGGTTAAGAAATTAAAATAACTGTTGCAATTGCCTAAATAAACCCAAATTGGAAGTAAACGAATTAATTATGATATGGCAATTGAAGACTGTATGCATTCTTAATATTGTAGACGGTTGCAAATATATTAAATGTCAGGACAAAATTCATGAAGTAACCAGAGTTAAAGCGTAGGATAGGTCGACAGACTCATTGGCGATGCAAAAGCTTGCAAATTAGATAACATTTTATCATCGTTTTATGCCACTACGACAACTTTTCCAAAGCTTCATAAACGGTAGGTAGGTATACTTAAAACTTCATTTACGTGTACATATTGACGATATTTGAATCGTTAGTCGCTCTAAAATACATAGAACGCAAAGAACTCTGTTAATATAAGAATTTTGTTCAAGCTTTGTAAAAAAGCGTTTTCGAAGCACCTAAGCCTCGGACATGTAATTTTAAAAAAAAAACGTATTTTTGCCGTATCATTGAGTCCGGCGGAAAATAAATCTGTTCGCGATGAAGTAAGTTTGAAAACAGACAACAATTATAAAGTTTAGAAAGTTTTTCTTCCATTCCTAATCAGCAATATATTGCAGTACAAGCAATTGGAGGTAGCATTTTCTGTTGATTTTGATTTAATTTAAATGTAAAGGTAAAGGTGGTAAAAAGTCTAGCGATTTGGAAAGAGACTTATTACTACCTCCTACCTCTACAAAAGTTTCGCTACGAGCGTGTTTGCTTTGACACGCATTATATAAAATAAGAGATAATACATTTTATTTTTTAAAGTCAGTCTTATTCCATACAGCCGGGCTGTTTTATATTTCATGGCTTGTAAATGTAGAAGATTTTATTTTGATATATTTGTTTTTGAGTACGCAAACTAAGTCATCCAATAAGTTTCCAGGATCATAAAGAGAAGAGATGGACTGTTAGACGATTGATTAAATGTTGTTGGAGTAATTATTGATCTTCATATGTACATATATGTTTGGAAACCTAGATTTTACTGGATGTACCATATGGATTTGTCTTTTAGTACCACCGAAGTTTGCCTTGCTCTAACAGCTGCAAATTCTTGAACGAACCAAGAAAACAAGTTCACTTTTCGGGGTACTTACAGTTTGTCGAAATATTACGGCGCACTTGCAGAACTCTAAAAGAATCTTCTCTCCGAAATTCTTCGTAAGTGCAATTGGATGTAAGTAAGGATGTTGAATATAAGAAATCTGCAAAGACGAGTGGAAAATGCCGAACTGAATGTGTAGCTGTGCAATTTATTGCTGGATGCCGATGTGAAATCTCATTGCAGCTTTATCCGAATAAAAGCACCTTTAAGGAACATAAAAAGGCGATGCATTTTAAACTCAAACCTGAACAAATCAATTCCTTTTGTGAAAATTCCCAACGATTTGAATCTAAAAAAAAAAAAAAAAAAGAAACATACAACAACAGCGAATTTGATTTACGTTAAAGCAATTATCTTTATTCTGGATTCAGACGGAATTTCTAGCATTTAAATTATATCGGACGGTCGTTTGTTTGAGGGGCATCTACGTGAATAAAGAATTCGCTAAATTGCAATGGTTGCAACATTCCTCCGAGTACGTGCCAGCGCGTGAATGCACAAACATCGGATACATTTGGTGGCGAACACTAGGGCCATGGGCTGCCAGCAATAACGCCACTAGCGCCACTCTAATAAAAATGGCAAAAACGTTATAAATATTAACGGCGGCATGTGCGGCGGCTCAGCAATAAATTGCTATAAATTTTGGGGCCTATCATACCATGAATTCAGCCGAAACTTTCGTACTCGATGAGCCTCAAAATTTATGAGTTTTGCTAACAGCCAATAAATGCTGTTTCCGATGAATAATCGATGGAGCAATTAGTCAATTAAATTAAGATTAATGCACTGATCAACCTAGGGACTTTACAAAGGGCTGCACAACGCCACCCGACACGTAAGTAAACAACATTTAATGCACATAATGTCCCAATGACCGTTTTGGGGGTTTCGAATCCGCAGACAGGTCACCCAACCAAAATACCCATCGATGATAGCAATTGTGTCATAACTCGCTTTTTTCGCGGTTCCCAGTAATACAGGATTATTATGTTATCGAGCGCCGACCATTAATTTATTGCATTATGCGATGAACCGATGGCAAGAAGACAGCGAAATTAATTAAGAGTTTTTGACAAATTGAACATAGCAGGAGATTAGCCCTGTCAATTATTATTCATTACCTAATTTGATCGATATTAACATCGAACCATTAAATTTTGAGCGCATGCAAATGACTGTTGTGTCAATTGCATTTGGAAATTTAATCCATCATATTTTCACAAAATAGTCATCCAAGATTATCTTGTTGTACACTGGACGGGAAAGGAAATATATTTTTTTCTTTTAACATTACAAACATATAAGGACATTATTACATTTAGAAGACACCATCTAATTAAGAGTGAAACTTGAACATTATGAAATACTTTTAAGTTGCTTGAATATCTCATTTCTGTAAGACTTTTTGCATAAAATGCGAATTCGAAAGCGAAAATATCCGATGATATATAATAACGTTTTTGAAAAAGTGGGAAAAGCAATGTGCAATATACATTTGTTTTATACAAAGAAAATTCCGATGTTGTTTAAATAACACAAAATGACAGTATCATAAACTGTAACATAAACTTACAAAGTCACATTTAATACCTTGCATATGAATTTTTAAGAAATTTCTGTAAGGAAGCAAGGAAGGGTTGTTTTTACGATATTACCGAATTAATTATGTTTTCTCTTAGAATTAATTAATTAAATTAAAATGTATATAAATTACAACACTCAACACTAATACCTACTCTTCAAAACAAATAGTGTTTAAACAAAACTAGTTAGATTTTAGCCGTGTACTCACAAATCACAATACGATAATAATGCCCAATTTCACAAATTGAGCTTAAGATCTGATACCACTTAAGCTCTAGTTTAGCCATTTTTCGGCTTCACGGTGCGAGTTTAAGATGTAGATTAGGGCTTAAATGGTCGCTTTACTTAAACCGCCAAAATTGGCCACTTAACCCTCACTTAGAGATATTTTTTGGCATTTCATATTGGAAAATTCAACAAGTAAAAAAGGTGTTGTTTTGAAAATTGGTATTTTTGCTTTAATAATGAATAGTAATACGGAAGATTTAATTGATGTATGTCGAAGAATATTATAAAGTGATTATTCGAGTTACATCGCATCAAAAGATTTCATACAAGAAAACATTTTAATTATTTGGATGATGTTGATTTTTTTTCACAGTACAAGATGTGCACTGCTATTGTGTTTGAGCAAATACGTTTACAAATTTACCACAAAAATATCGCTGGAAACTACTGAAGCAAATATAGTGTCCTACATAAAAGAGAAAAATGCTTAAGCTCTGACTCAGCTAAGTGTCAAATAAAAATGGCCTTCACTTAAGGTATATTATTCTACTCTAGAGTTTTCACAAAATCGAAATTTTTTTTTTTGCATTCTTCGATTCCTTACATCTTCAAAAATGACCTCTCAAATATTTGTAGAGAAATTCGGATTAGAAAAAAAGTTATAGCACTATATATATACATACATATAGCTACGTGTGAGAACTCAGCCTTTACCAAAACTTTAAACGCGTTTTTCTCGAAATGGCATTTTTCAAGTTGGCCGCAAGTTAATCTCCGGATCTTTGAAGAAAATCAGGAACATTGACTATAATTAACAAAAAACTATCACGAGCTCATTATTTCTAGTAAGGAAGGGTACTATGGACTACCACGATTTTAGCAAAAAGAAAAGAGCCTGAAAAAAAAAAAAAAAAAAACTCATCCACTTTAGATGTGGATTGGATTTATTTTGAAGTTAATCAAAATGAAAATGACTTCTTTTTCTTAAGGAATTAAATAAATATAAGCGTTTCGTTTTATGTATTTGGAGATTTATTTCATAAAAAAAAAAAAATGGGTAGTCCATATATGGTATACCTCCCTTACTCTATTAATATATAATTTAAGTGGGAGCATGGAACAATACTTAATTTTGTAATGTAGCACAAATCGATTTATAAAAATATAATGTTGAAATTAACATTCAACGTAGTTGAAGTAGTAGTAGGAACAATAAATATGACTTAAATTACTTTTGTAATTTATTTATTTAATCAAATGAAACTCTGAAAATTTTTTTAAATTTTTAGTGTAAATTATTTTGTACTTTCGAGACGATAGCTATAGTACAATACGAAATGAATGCAATTGAATGAGCTGTCAGTAATAAAACTCTTTATTGGACGATTCGTCGGAGGAAATTGCGATTCCCTCGACGTTAACGTCTGTATGAGATACAAATTGAATTGAAACTTTGAGCTCGGACGGAAGGAGAGTTGGCGGTAAAATCAACAATCGCACGTAACAGCGTACTATCAACAATCCCTAAATTGTTCCGAATGGAAACTGGATGAACTGAGGTAACAACAAAACTCCTTTTAATTTATGATTGAGCAGAACCAAGCACTTACTTCACTCTGGAGATTCTGCACCCTTTGCGACGATAAAAACTCTCGCCATGGGAAATCGATAGAAGTCGGATGAAAAAATAACTCTCTGCCGAGTTCCTTTCAGGAAGGCATTCAGTAGTTCTCGGCTGCAAAGAAAATGGCCAATAATTGCTTTAAATTACCGTGTGGGTGGACACTTCTGCAAATGTGCCTCAAACCGACCGCTTTGTGTGCAGGGCCAAAGTAATGGGGGAAAAATAATAGACTGCACGTAGCCGGTTTTTGCCCGCTCCCAACGTGCAGTTAAAAATAACTTCTTGTGGTAATCTGAGGCGAAATTGATTTGTTACGGTCAAGGAACATGAGCGGGCAATAATTCTACCAAGTTTGCGAGTTTTTCCACCCCCGACCAAATGCTTGTGACAAATAATCAGGAATTTCTGCTGGAGCGCAGTGGTGAAATAAGGGAAACGTTAAAATGCCTGTTAAATTTAGTTGAGTTATGGGCTTCCCTGTTCCCACTAGAAATCCGGAGTGCAACATACGGCGGATCTGTTCAAGTGTACGGCAGCGTTGGTATGACTGTACTCGAGTTGTATGCAACTTTCTACCAGTTGAACCCGAAAGTGGCACAATCCAGGAGTCTCGAGGTGACCACTCAAGCCTGATGTTAGGAAAAATTTACGACCTTCCAAACAACTCTCTTAAGGGTGGTGTTTACAAGTTTGCTTGCCCTTTAAAATATTCAAAGTAGAACGAGTAGAACCTACTAAAAAAGGACTGTATAATTAATAACATCTGGCAGATTAATGGGTGGTGGAACTTCGAAGCTGTTTTCGGGACATTTATTGTATTGTAAATATCTGTCCTATTTTGGAGACTACCTTAGAGCTTTTAATAGCTCAGTAAAATTATGCCATATAACGGGAACAAAAAGGTATTAACAAGTTGGATTCTTGTATGATTAATTTTTTATGTTTTAAACAAAATATCAAAGGTCTTCTAATTTTTCTAGAAAAAGGGTATAATATAATCTAATACACAACAATTCTTAGACTTTTTTCGTTTTAGAATAGTGTAACAAACTTGTACTATTTGTAGTTATAAAAATTCAATGTACCTTATAGTCATATATGCATTAATGTACATATATCGAGTGCATATTTGCTCCCAGACTCAATTTGATCCATGCAATATATCGAAATATTGATAATTTCGATAAACTCTTAAAAACTATAAAGGAGTGTTCAGGAGTGCTATTGAAAAGAATTTTACGTACAACAAATACAGAAGTCATATACATATCGTATAAGAATCCTACTAATTAATAAATTTTTTTACAAATAAAAGTCTTCTTGACTATTATAAAAAGAGTGGAAAATAAAAATCAATGGTTGTCTGTAAAGTCGGTTTACGGACGATAATTTTACATGATAACGTCATAAGAAAACATTGATGAAAAATTGCATACTTTTATGAATTGAATTGAATTATTATCACTGAATTATCATTATTTTGTATAATACAAAGAAGGAGTTAATTGAAAATTACAATCTTTTCGATAAATTAAGATTTATTTGCACTCGTTAATTCAAATATTTTTTTCTTTAAATTATATAGATTAATTACAAGTAACAATGTGCTATTAACAATTTATTTACAACTTATATACATGTGTGGTATTTAAGATCGTCCAATCTGCGTTATTCTGTTGAGGATAGGACGATGATAGGAAAAGTAGGAAATCAAGGGGAGTGTTTCAAGTGTAATGTGCCTTGAAAAAGTCAAATCGATGGTTGTTCCTCTCAGCGTTGCTGAGCCGTAAAATAGTAAAAAACCGTACAAACAAATGGGAGATTTTTATCCGGTGTTTTGCATTTGTCTAATTTCTGCAATTTATTTTATTTTATTTTATTTTATTAATAACGCTTAGTCCGATCGGGCCTCTCTGTCGCTTGTTCCGCGCTCTCGCTTGCACGATCCTTATTGGGATTAAAAGCGCACCCGAATTGAAGTGTATCGAGCCAGGCTCCAACCTGGGTCCCCGGGGGTGATAGACCAGTGCACTTACCACTGCTCTACCGGTACTAATAATCCACTATAAACCAACAAGACAAATTATGTGAGATTCTATTTTTTGGCGTTAAATACTCGGTTGCTTAGATCGGCGGAACGTTACACTTTTTCGTTTGTGCGGTCGTTCATCGATTTAATAGACGTTATCACGTCAAAAGGTAGGTTTGACTGTTCTCACGTACTAAAGACTATTAAAAAATACTTACGTAATATTAAGAATCTCCAAGACGAGTAAACGAAAGCTGCAATGCCGTATTTATTTTTGATCCCTTATAACTTCGATCTGGATAATAATTGAGAGTTCAAATTTCCTGGAGAGGATGTATTCGCCAGATTAATGAAATATACGAAATTTCATTTTTAACCCTGCTACTTTAGATTTAATTATGTAATACGAAAATTTCATTGATTTCGTCATTCATTCACTCACTGATGATCATCAAAATTTAAGGGTATACATCCCGAAGCCTTAGAGAACTGAAATTTTATATGCATATTAAAACATATGTGTGGGGGGAAGGAGAGTTTTACAAGTTTTTAGGTTATTAATTAAAAGGACATTAAAAATACCTTCTCCATATAATAGAATGATGACAGGATTATTATTTATATAAAAAAGTAAAGTAAAGAACAGGCCTTCAATCTCCAAAGCTGCTACGTGTTCGACTGTTACAAAATAATTACGTAAAATAAAATGATGGCTTATTAGAAACAAATTTAACCTTTAATATTATTTCTTATACTTCGAATTGATTAATTAATTAGCAGGTTAAGGTTGGCAAATCGATTAATTATATTTTTAATTATCGCGGAGAGGTGAGATTTCACTTTATTGTTGAAGAAAATTCAATTTAAAAGACGAAAGTTTAAAAATAAGTGGACAAAAGAAAAGTCATTGTCATTTTCCATTCTCCACAAACATTAATCCTTCTGTATTTTTCTTGAGAAAGTAAAGGACAAGACAATTGATTGTGGGTATATCTCTCAAGTTGGAAAAGGGCTTAAAAGGCGACCCTTTTAAAAAATAATTATTTAGATTTACTGAACACAGAAAATCCATTTCATAGAAATTGAAGTAAATTCCAGAAACCTGTCTAAATTCTATTTCTTTGTGTCCTATTCAGATTTTCGTTCATTAAAAAGTCATATTTGCCTTTTCTATTGGGTATATTTGCGGAACACATTGTTGTGATGAAGTAGGTATTGAGTTGTTGTCAAAGAATAAAACCTGGTAAGATTCTAGAAGATATTTAAAAATTTGATTATTATTCAAATTGCAGTAATTGACTGAAACTGCTTCAGTTCTCTCTATTCTAAAGAAGCTTTATGAATTTTTTCTCAGAGAGAGAATAAAGAAATGCATCGAAACACATTTCAGAATTTAAAGTTTTATATGTGTACAATATTCCATGATTGAGCTCGAACTGTAGGTCTATTCTGCCCGAACTGTCTTTCATTATTAATGTAAATGAAAAAATATATTTCAGAAAAGAGAAGACATTGTATTTGATACTCGAACAAAGCCCTTTCCGAAGGAATTGTCCCAAGGAAGGTTGTACTTTGCTCTGTGCATTCTGGCGACTAGAGACTAAACAAAAGGATGCTAGCTCCCTCGTAAGTCATGTTCTGTACGTCGTGGCCTGCAGAGAAGAATGGCGCTTGATGAATAATAGATCATGTTGATCCACTTGGTTTATGGCTTTCCTCATCTCAAGCAATCAATGGAAGGGTTATTTCGAGTGGTCGTGCCCCAACACACACACCGGGCAGATTAAAGCATAAGCTCCGAAAGGATATTCATATCACAAAGGAGCAAAGAGGTGGACTTAAAAGTTTCCTTTCAACGTTGAAATCATTCGAGTCATTCTAGCACAATGTTGGCTCCTAATGCTGCAAGGCATGAGCCCTGGGTTTTCCTGCAGCATAAAACAACAACTATTCTACTTAACGAGAAGAACAAATTGAATGCGAACCGTTAGCAATTTCGCTGCAATGTCGTTAAGCAGGTTTATTGGGCAGTCAGAGTCGCAAATTGCATTACTCACTAGCAGTTGAGGAGTTGGTGCGTTGTTAAGATAAGTTTAGACTTAGAGCATACGTGAAGATATTGCGCCGAAACAAAACAGTGGAAAAAAAAGAAATCAAGGAGCAGAACGATGCGCGGATTTATTAGGCTTTCACTCGGCTCGTTTCACATTTATTTACGAGAGCACGCAACCGAAAACCCGCTCACGTGTCTTCCCACTCAAGGGTACGGATTAGGTCCTTTACCGACTTTGAGTGGGGGCAGAAAAGTTTTTATTGATCATAAGGACATTTTTAATGATGTGGAAAATGTCGGAAATTTATATTCGCTGTGAAAGTCAAGAAATTCGAGATGAGCCTTTTTGTTCGGGCCCTAAGCCATCTTGAGATCCCCCGTAATAAGAAAGTTTTAAATTGCCACTCCTGATTAAATTAATGTTGGAAAATATAAGAATTTTAAGGGATTTGCGGAACTTCTTCGTGCCATTTTCTTACGGATTCCATTTTTCTCCTAGCCAGCTGACTAGTTTTAAAATTTTTTTAAAATTATTCCGCGGTCTGGAGCTTTGGTAATGACGCGGCATAAAATTATTCCCCACAAAGTGTTCCTTCCGTCCGTATTATACGAAAAAAAGGAGATTGTTACAAGACGTTCACAGCACGTTAAGTAAACAAGCAAATCAAGCTGGGAACTTTTAATTTATTTATTTTTTTGTTAAACAAAGTTAAACAATTATTTTAACCCCTGGGTCATAATGAGAATATTCACTACGAAAGACCTCAAACTCAAAGTTACCAAGTACGATATTTTTCGAAACAGTGGTATTTCCAAGGTGTTTAATTCTTAAATTTAGTTACAGACAGCAGGTGTGAGGGAGTCAGGACAAATGATTTTATTTAAACTTTTGGTATCCTACAAATTTTAACAGGTTTCAAGTTAGTCTGCAATTCTTTTGTATTCTTTAAGATTTTTTAAGATAAAAAATGCTTATTAATTAATACATAATTAAACCTAAAGTATAAAATTTATTGACTCTTCTAAAGTGTACATGTTTTGTATTGTATATATTAAATTTTATTAAAATATCGCCTTTCGATCAGCTATTCTAAGATTTCGATTTTTGTGAAATTAAATTTCCATGCAACCTGCACTTCATGTGTATTCCGTAAAAAAAATATCTCACTTTAAATGGACAGTGAAGCGTGTGTTACGATATTGATATGATAGGGAACAATTTTAATAGTAAATCGAAGAATAATTTCTGCATCATCGAAGTAATGTAGGTTTCTAGTCACATTTAGTATTATGCATTGATTCTTTTAATTTTCTTTTTGAAGACATCGACATTACTACGACTTGCTTATTGGTCTTAAAGTAATACAAAAAAAAAAAAAATAATTTTAGATATAATATATCTCTCATTTTAGTTATTAATAATCGAAAAAACCAAAAATAATTTTCCTTTAGTACTTAGTTCACCTTGAATTAACAAGCACATTCTTGGGCAAAAATTCGAAATAAAGTTCTCTAAATAATTAAAAAATTTGATCGAACATGCATTATTATCTTCTCAAAAAGTGTACTGAAGAAAAAATCGGTCAAATTTATCAGTTTCGTAAAGATTTGGTACCCTGTGTTGAAAAATCGCGTTTTTAGAATACTCACTCATCAAGAAATATAATAAAATAAATATTCTTCAATCTTGCTATTTTGATAAACTGGCGAGGCAGAATATTGTAGTGACTTCAATATGTTAAAATCAAATAGCCGAAGGTTTTCAAAATTTGTAGGATGTAGGGTCTTGAATTTTAGCATTCTAATAACGTCATGTAAAATGTTTGTAAAATGTTTGTTATAGATGTTTTTGAAATCTAACTTTTTTAGGAAATTCATTCTTTCTTTTCCAATGATATAATAGTGTATATGTTGTTGCTTTCAGAAATCAATTACGAAATTAGAGCAATCGAAAGAATTTCTCCAATTTTCACAGGTCCATTTCTGGAATTCTTTCATTTTAAATGATTTCTCCTCGTTCCCGCATTCCGAAATCGGGCAATCGAACTTATCTCGACAGGCTTTTTACTTATCCGAAGGTGGTGGTGTAAAAATCCAATCCTTTTAGGAGTGAAGTTAAACTGAATTGTTATTGACACCTCGATCCTTAGCAGGTATCGATTTTCGGCCAGCCTTGACCCCGGGCGGGAAAATAAGCGGAATCGGATGGCTTAGAAATCGAGGCAATTGGTTGATGCCAGCGCCATAGACGAGCCTCATTAATCATTGTTTATCGATATTAGTCAAATGAGCTTTCGACAATTGGAAGTAATTCGACACTTGGGGCCATTTTTCAATCTGCCGGCGAAGCGATTTACGTGAAGTGGCACTCCCGCTTTGATTTATCAACGTTCCCGTGATTGGAAAGAAAGCGACTTTTCGGGAGAAATGTTCACATTCATTTGCATAGCTGTGGCGGGCGCTCCTTCAGGAACTCCCCACGCAAGGTCTCGTTGTCGTCCCGGTTCCAGGGATAGGAAGCAGCTGGAGCCTTCTTCCTCATGGAGTCAGTCAGTCATCTTGCGATTTTTCGTTTTTTGGTGTAGTGTTTTCGGAAATCCGCCGTCCTTTTATAGACTCCGCTCATCATAACCGAGCGGCTCCTACACGCACACATGAGATGCTCGCGTTCGGGATATCACACCCGTGACGTGAGTGTTATGCAACGATGAAGAGCTGACGCAGGAACGAAAAACATGCGGCATTCTAGGAAGGCAATAAAAACTTTTCCACTTTTATCGTAGCATAAATCAATTTAATGATCGTATTACTGTGGCCCGTATTTCGGAATACACTTCCGAGGGGATTTCGCGCGGCCGTTTCCTCATGTAGCCTCGGATCCCCTGCTTGGATTTATATAAATTGACATATCAGAGGTGAAGGAGACAAATAATAATCATTTAAGGGATTACTGCAATATTCCCGAAAAGAAAAGTTTGTACCACATAATTCGGTGATGTTATGGGATTTCCTGATGAGATTGCGATTTGAATTCATCTCAATTAGCTGAGGAATTTTTCGAACAAAAGATGACCTTAGATGGAAATGAGGCACACTTACAAAGTTTCAAGCACTCAGTTCAAGTTCCATTATCAAATATTAGCAGCTATATGGTACTTGCAATGTAAGTACGTACTTAAGTCTCGGTACTGTGTAAGTCCATCTCAAGCATCTCAAGCGCGGTTAAACTTATACTAAAATTGAATCCAAGTAAGAATTCTATTTTAATTCTTTTCATTAGTTCTCAATAATAAGAATTATTTTAGGACCTAAATAGGTATACATATTGCTTATTGACCAATTAGGTAGGCAGTATTGGTAAATGCTATTGTTTTTTGAGCAATACAATTAAACGCCTAAAAAATGTCAGATTTTCGGGGACTTTCTTGAAAAGAAAAGAGTAGTGTTATATTCTTGGAACTTTGACAATAATTAGACATTTTTCTTGTCTTAAATTGTAATCAAGTAATCTATATGTACACTTATAATAAAGCAGGGCCCTTATTCATGAATTCGATTCAAACCTGAAAATGAAATTTAGTTTCATTCTCTGATGCCGCTTAGTAGTAATTCCGACTATTGAAAGCTCAACTTAGTCTGGCGAAAAACATTTTAAGTCCAACATTTGAAATTTTTTCGATTGATTTAAAAATAAAATTTCCGACTGATTCCGGCTGATTTTCGTTTCGTCTCAGTTTCTTGCTAAACGCAATATTTGAAAAATATTTGACCGATTTCCGACTGCATTCTGAAAATTAAATTTTAAGTCTTTTTTGAAAGTGTTTTATTGTACATACCTAGTGCAGAAGCTTTAAGTTTTATTTTTGAAATCAAATACATATAAAAAATTTTCTTTGTACCAATTTGACCGTGCTTCTAATTTTCTACTTTGAAAATTTGCCCTGCTCCTTTTCCAGGAACCAAATTATAATAATTAGGTACTTCTAACCTACATATTATGTGACGACATAGTCTTATTTATGACATCCTGAAGATGTATGTTATCAGATAAATAAACACAATAAATGTGGAATCAAGGAACAAAACGATCTGATTTCGCAAAAATAAATTTTATGCGAGGAGCAAAAAACTGAATGACATACTTACAATCGACTTTTAACGTGTTTTTTTCCCCATATAGTGTTTCTTTCTATATGTTAAATCAATATTTCTATCTCTAATAAAACGGAAGATATTTAAATTAAAAAAATGCAAGTATGCCGTTTTGTTTGCAATAAATTTTAGGTTTTGATTGCTACTAGAGTGCATTTAAAGGGTCACATCTATAGATGGGTATACCTGAATGCATCGAAACTGATATAAATTACATTTTGGAAGGTCGTTTTCCACCTTGGAGAGAGCGTTGGCTGTACTGTTGCTTCATTAAAAACAGTATTTAAATAAAAGTATAAAAATTCAAAAATTAAAGTCAATTATTTCGTTTTGATTGACAGCTTATAGACTTTCAGGACGTTTTAATTGAAAACGGGTACAAAATTAGACGGGTCCATGCATAGTCGGATTTAAAGAAAAAAAAGAAAATTGTTGACTAAAACTGTACTTAAATCGTTTTGTTGGCCAGATCCTTGCATGTAATAATTTGGCAGGAAAGAACGGGCAGGAATTTTTAACTTTGAAACAAAATGTGAATTTTTAAAATAAGTGTAAAGTGTTTCAAAAAGTACTTACTGCCAAATTAGTTTGTATCCATCGCAATACTATCCATAAAAAATGAATGAAATTGTTTCTGATTCAATTATATCAGTGGTGATGTTAATTCTAGCTTAAAAAGTCCCTTCAGCATGAATGCATTTAAAGAACAGAAAGTGGTGGACTGGTCCCAACACAAAATGCTACTTTTGTTGGCACAGAAATAAATATTAAAGGGAGCTGAAACAAATTCAACCTCTCTCTACCACAGTTGAAAAATAAATCAGTAAAACGTAAACAATTTTCGCTTAGGAGGGACAGACTGAGCGCATTCGGGATGTTTTTTTTTATGTTTTTTATCTTTTTTCGCGCACAATTTCGCCTGAAAAGTTTCCGCAACTTCAATATGAGCGTTTTTATTTGCAATTCTATAAAACAATAACTCCCCAGCAGAAAGGCGTCCCTCCGCGGAGCCCAGATCACTTTTACGAGAAAATATAACACAGCAACCGGAGATATGATATGCCTCGTGAAAGCAAACACAAATTAAAAATCCCCTCGGAGGTGATGGTGGAGCCTTCCAAGGTCCAGGATCCGAGCAGCATCCCGCGCCACGTAGATAAAAATAAACAAGTCATTAAGAGAGAGAGGAATTTCATCCGCTGTCTTCTCCTTGCGTTTACTTTGTTGATTTCATAGTGAATTGTTTATGTGCATTATGTGTTTTAGGGTGTGGGAAGGACACCACCCACACCACCCACGCGGGATTCCTTCGGCGCAAATTAGGCACCCGCCAAATCCCCCGCAATTCACATTAGAGTTTTGCTGGGAACGTATCACGGCCGCACGATGAAACGTGTGCATGACTACTTCGTCGCTCGTTGTCTATATGCAATGAATATTTGCATAAACCTTAAATTATTCAAATGCGGTAAAACTTGATATGGTACGTTAAGCATTTAGGTGTATTCCGGGAACGTTGTACCTTCGTATCTCCCAGGATCTCACAATAGATCCCAGGGGCGTTAAATGTACTTTATGGATAAAGTTTTTGCCTCTAAATTTCAAAATGTTGTTCGCCCCAAATAATTAAGCGAAACTCTAAAGTGCGGCAAAGAAGCAAGCAGTAGGACGAGCTATCAGTCGCGTATCTTTATCTCAGAGTTGTAAAGCTCTATTTTCGCGGATACCATAAATCTGTCGTTCGCCAAGTTTTGCAGGCACTCCCCCGCAGTAATGATTCCAACAATTAGTAGTAGAAAAAAAAAAGTAAACATTTTCAAACTCAAAATCTTTCCGGAAATCTAACAATCGCCTCCAGCTGGACAAAAACACGAAATTCGACGTTGTCATTTCAGCGGAATTAATAACTTAATCAGTCCTTCCAGTGCTCAAGTTTCGATTGGTGTATTCATTTCTTGTTCGGATTGAGGTTCTTATTCCAAATGACGCCTGGTGCTCATCACCGCCTCTCATTCCCCGAAAAACCAAGAATATTTAAATACAAAAGTTATCGCGAGATGAAAGACGAATTGATGCCTCCTAAATTACATTCCACTCGAGTTGAGCCTGATTCCGCTTATTATAATTTCGTCCTATTGCCCGGGGCTCTTCTTGTCTTTATTTGACGTGGCCGAATCTAATTATGGAAGTGGAAGAGAAAGCCCACTACACCACGGGAGGGCCGTAACAGATCTTAGAATTTAGCATGCAAATTTTATGATGAAAATAATCGCTTTTAGTGAATGTCATTTGCTTTAAAGTTTACGAGGGCAAAACTGGGGACAATAAAGGCTCGAAACCCCTGAAGGACCTCTTGGCACAGCAAAAAAAAATTCATTAACTTGTTAACGAAATTTTAATTCAGCTGTTATTACTCTGTTTTGTACACAATTTTCGTAAATATTTATTACCTATATACTACAGGGCGCTGACAAAAGATTACGTTTAATTTTAGTCCAAATTATGTAAAATACTTTTAGCATATCAGGTATACAGGCATTATCAAAGCATATATTACATATAGTATACAATATACAGCCTATTTTATATAATAGCGAATTATTGATAGTGGGGTAACTGCTAACATTTCCTAATGCATCAAATTTTTCAGACTCGAATTTTTTCCAACGGTGCAACAAGTGAAGCATCTATTTCTAACAAAATGACCATCTTGAAGTTGACAACACATCATCAGAATACATACTTACGGTCAAAAATCGAAAGTGAACACATATTTTGTAGTGGTAACTTTTCTTATTCTTGCAAAATCAATTTCTAACAAAAATATGATAAACTTGAAAGTTTAAAGCACCTTTATGAAATTTAACAGACTTTAAACGAAAGCGTAATTATTAAGAAAACTTATTAATGAACACAAATTTTTAAGTATTTAGTAACTATAAGACAAAGAAAAGATAATAACAAATATTTTCGAAGGATTCACAGATTTATAATCTAAAAGGTATAACTAGGAAGAATTTTTTAAGATATCTATTGGGATAGCCCCTGTGTGTGACAGGGTTAAAGAGGACGAAATAGTGATAAAATGATTTATATTATGCAATTTATTTTCTTATTTAAAAAAAAATGTTATATGACTTTAGATTTTGTATACCCTAGAATAGTTCTCGTGAACTTTTTCCACGCAAGTGCCAAAAATTCCTTATTTCAAAAATTATTTTTCTTGCTGAGGCTGCAGGCAGTTTTTTAATAGGCAAAAACATTTTTTTGATTTTTCATTTTCGCAGTTATTTTTTATTTAGCAGATGAAAATATAAAAGATAGGTTTTTTCAATCATCGATAACTCCAATATTTTTTCATATACCTACATACTTTAGAGAGCGCTGAATTCATTTCCGGGGTAGTTATACGTATAAAGGCTGAAGAAGGATGAAAATAGATGCAAACGTATCAAACTGATGTGTTGATGATTTTAGGAAAACTGTCCCATTTTTCACTCATTTTAAAATCTATATGTACATATTTTGCTAGTCCTAATGGTAGGGATTTGATGAAAAGATTAACTGTGGGGAGAATCGCAATAAGTTTTTTCGACCTTGTCGGAACCTTGCTTTAGGAGGTTCAGAACATTTTATGGATGCTAATTAATTCACAAACTTAAAAAAAAAACGACCGATAAATTATCACTTATTCTTTAAAACCATAATTTTATGTTTCTTTTATAAACTTTTTTTGGACAAGCTCCATTTGGGTCAAAATCTCGATTAAAGCTACTATAAAGAAAACAATATTCTTTACCAGGCTGCTCTCTATATACAACAAATGCAAACATTTTTCTACATTTTTTCTAATAAAAATATGATTAAATTATATTTTGTAGAGTTTTCACCTTACATGGTTTTTTAAATTTATGGAACACATCCATAGTTTTACGGGGTTTATTTTGTACTTTGTAGTGAAGTGTCATATTTAAACGTACTACACTTAAATAATGTCCTGGTATTTGAAGTTTAAGTAATTTTATCAGAAGAGATTACGAGGAATTTCATACTAAGCGCACTGTTTCAGTGTACAATATATGTACATACGCTTATTATTTATTCAAAGAAATGTTAAGAAAAAAATTCTCATTCCATATGGTTAGCAGCGCAAAACCTGCAGTAGAGCACGAGAAATGCTAAATGCAATATAAAAATGTCACAATGAAAAATGCAAAGCTGCATTATTCGCGATATAATGTCAATATGGTCCCATGTTCTTTTTTCGTGGCACTGTGGGTAGACTCAGTGCAATGCAAGGGTAAACGGAACAGTGGCTCTGCAGTAATTCCAGTGCATACAAAATACTCCGTAAAACGCCCTTGACGGACGACTGCACAGTATATAATATTCATGTAGATATAATATTAAAAAATAATCTTTTGAACATTGAGCTTTTAAGAAAATTTGAATCGATTTTCAATTCAAATTTAAATTTAATGTGGATTCTTAAAAGCTATGTGATTTAAAAGCCATTTCATCTAAATAATTATATACTTAGAAAATTAGGTATATCTCTTCAAAATCGTAATCCCTATTTTATGAGCGTTTTATTGTATCGTTTCGAGGGTGTCAAGGACATTAAAGCACGAGACGGGAGTAGTCGCTTTATTAATAATGGCCCCAAAATGTATTACGTGAAAATATGGAGAGAAGGGCGCAGCCACGTAATAATGGCGATGAGATCCGCCTTAGGACCCCAACGCACATAATTCTCCAGCATTAATTATTTCACAAGATGACTCCTGCAGCATTTTCAATTGCGCATCTTTCAAACGAAGTGGGGTTTTTCATAATTACTGAGGGAATGGGGTTCGGAACCTACAAAATTGCTGTTCGCCTCACCACTGGATGAATATATAATGAAAATTAATCCTTACCCAGAATACCTCCGTTGTGCTTTTGGGTAAAATTTATCAGAAACAAAAAATATCATTCAGTGGTCGACGTTGCGATGATGTCAGATTGAGCGCGCAACTTTGGTAGTGGCGGATTTTATTAAAATTGATTATCTGGCATAATATGCAGAATGTATGCACGACATCCACAAAATGTCATTTACTGCTGATGGCTCTGAAAGACGAGTCCAACAAAATGCTTGTTCCATCACGAAGGATAGGACGCTTACGGTTGAGAGTGCACGAAGTTTGTCCAAATTTATTCGACGCTCAAATGCTTTGGACGGTTGCCAGCAATTTTGCGATTTTCATAATTAACTTGTTAAGGACCAGCTGTGCAGTTACAACTTTTAATTGCAGTCTTCTTAATAGTTTATAATGCCAATAAAAGGAACGTTCCATTTTCCCACGAACTGTTTACTTTTTCCTGGTGCCGTAGAGGGATGATGACGCTCGTTCTGACATATTGCAATATGCTTTTGCTTTCGGACAGAGAACCCAGACAATTAGGGATGCAATTAATCTCGCTCGCATTTTATTTCATATTAAATCGTTTTGCTAGTGCGACATCTGTGAGAAGGATTCACTTTAAATTGGATGAAATTCGTTATTTCTTTGTCGTATGCTAGAAAACTGGTCACATAACTTTTTAAAATATAATAAAAAATGTGGATTTCACAAATTTAGCGCAAAGTTCGCTTTAACTTTTAAGGGGTTACATGGGTATTGAAAAAAACAAAAAACGCAATTTTTCAATGTCAGTGGCTCAATTCTCATTTTTTCTCATGAAATTATTTTTATATTTTGTTCAAGTGATGTACTTTTATATCCCAAATTTGAAATAAATCGCTTCTATGAATTTCGTAAAAAGAAATCCGAAAAATTGCGTTTTTTTTTTATTCAAAACCCATGTAACCCCTTAACAAAGAAAATACCCAAATTTTGAAAACTATTTGGTTTTTCGGATATAAATGTTAAAGTAAATAGGGACCCTAATCCATTTTTATTTAAAAAATGTATTTAAATGAATGAAAATAAACAAAATATGAAAAGTGTTATCTATCTAAATATGGAACAGCAAGGTACTCAAATATGATGTATTGTAATGCAGTTCCAAAATTTCATAATATTCCTTATTCATTAATAAATTAACACACGGAAAAAGGAAAACTTGTCTTTTGTACAAAAACCAAAAATATCAAAGTCGGCGTACTCGTTTTGAACACTATTTTATACTTGGTCTTGATAAAAATTTTAAGTCAAAATTCATAAAAGTTTACGATATGATGGGTATTTTATTTTACCAGAAATAAACGAATTCACTCATTCACAATTATATTGTTTTACTTATATTTGGCTGGATAGAAAAATAAGCATTCCTGTGACAAATATAAAAATAGTAACATACATTTATTATTTTTTGGAAATTTTGTTTTTACGTTTTGTTTTTTAATGATATTTATTACAAAATATATCAAATTAAAATGTTTGTTTATACTTAAATATAGAAAAGAAAATATATTTTTTAAACTATTATTCCTATTCTAAAAAGTAGATAAGCTCGCACTAAATTATTGAGTGATTTTTAAATTTTGTTTTTAAATACATATTGTTTAAAGTACATACATACGAGTTATAGGAGCTGTAACATTAATATACTCGTAATTGAATTAAATACTTTCTTTCTTTTTCTTTAAAGTTTAAATATGAAAACTAAAGCTTTTACTTTATAGGAAAATTGTAATGATCGAAGTGCTTTGTAAAATTATCTGACCTCCAAAGATCACAAAAATCCCAAATGTTGCTATAATATAGACGTATAGCTAAACTTTGCAATTTTTCCATGTTAGAGTTTAGAAAAATATATAAGCCAGAGAATGAGTTGGTACATACACACGTACGTACATATGCTTTTTAATACTTACCTAATATAATCCAAAAGGAAAAAATACATTATTGAAATATTAAAGGTCAAATTTTCAAAGAAAGTTTTATTATTAAAGACGAATGGTTTGATTTCCATTAAAAAATACAAAATTGCAAATTTGTTGGCAGTCCGGAACCCGCTCAGCATATACAATTTCAGTTTTATTGACATTAGCCCAGAATATTAAATTTATAAGAGCGTTACGTAATCATAGCATATCCAGAGTCCCAGAGCTCCATTGAAATGTGAGAGTGCTCCAATCCGACCATATTATGTAAATCCTACTAAATTTCAATGTAAATAAAGTTAATCCCGAAACGTACTTCGATACGAAATGGTCATAACCAACACTTCTGAAAATCCCCTCATCATGTTTATATTTGACGTTAGAAAAGATAAAATCTCGCATGGATGGGCCATAGAAGCTCCAGGATAACTGCGGCAGCTCCGAGTTCCTACAGTCCTAATAAAAACAAAAGTTCTTGCCTTGCATGGGGCCCGGCCTGAACGTGAGTTTTTCGTGGAGCAATAGACACATTGGGACTGAGAGGACGTTAAATAACGCTTATGAAGATAATCCTTGTTACATTAGCATAATCCATTAGCAATGAAGTCCGCTGCTGAAGCCATTACTCGTGGAGCTCCTGTGGGAATATCATTGCCGTCATTATTCGTACTAACGAATTTCTTTGATCGCACCGGGAGGAGGTGGGCCTGCACTTAAGGCGCTGTTGACTGTGCACTTGCTGCAAATGGCCCGCCAGAATATGGGTTTCTTCTGTTCTCTGCCTTAAATGCGTTCTAAAACAATTAAAATTGCTCTAATCGCCAGCAAATGGGCTCCTTACAGAGGCTCCTCGAGGGCTCTCAAGTCCTTTCTTCAGAGATAATAAAACTAAAGTGACTTGAATGATTCATTGGTGGAGCCCTTCAGCTGTTTCTGTTGTGTTTCCCATTGAGGCTGAGTCTGGGACCACTGTTCCTGAATTATAAATATTTCTGGGAAGCAGCGCTGTTTGCAGTCACTTAAAGGATTTAAATCTGCGACTTGTTTTTAAGCACAACGAGATATTTCCCACTCATGTTGGCGAAGTTTACTTTTTCGATAATTTGATTTTGAATTATTATAAATTCTTCAGCATTTGGGACAGGTACGGGTGATCCTTGAATCTTTCCCGGCAAATGTAGTCCCGTCTGCCTCTGGATACAGAGTGCTCAACCGTAAACTTTCCAACATTTTCCTTTAATTTGAAACTTGAGCTCAACGAATTCCCTCCCGTAAACTTTCTCTTTCTTAAAGCTTAGTATTGGGGCAAATTTTGGCTTCTGGCAACTTGAAATGTAAAACTCCAATCTAAGAAACGGCAACTTTTTCAACTTTTTTCCGAGTTGGTGTATCATCACTTGTAATTCTTATATAAAACACATGTTTTATATATGTAAGCAAATAACGTAAATATGAACCAAAACTTCCAAATAATGATATATTTTTATTTAGAACTTTTTATCTAATTCCTCGTTGAGTGCAATAACCTTAGCAGAATTTGAAATTATACGACTTTATCCACTTATTATTGAAAGTTAAAGCTGAAACCTAATTCTTTGAAATTTGAATAAATGAATTTGAATAAATTTGAATAAAAAACATACATCCACGCAATAATGACATTAAATAATGGAAACTTTCTGGTATTTACATATAAGGTAAAAATGAAGAATTGGAATAGATCGCAAACCATTTATACAAGTTGAATTTAAGTTCTATGAAATAGAAACTTATTATAGATAATCTGAATAAATCATTTGTTAGCTTTAACACCTTGTATTAAATCCCTGAGTTATCACTTACGTTTTGCGTAACTTTTTAAAGAAATGCTTTAATTGGATAGATTCCTTCGGTCTGTTCCTTAGATTTTTGTTGTATCATGAACATACAA
This sequence comes from Eutolmus rufibarbis, assembly GCA_963920795.1. NCBI lineage: Eukaryota > Metazoa > Arthropoda > Insecta > Diptera > Asilidae > Eutolmus > Eutolmus rufibarbis. The sequence goes on from OY987205.1 coordinate 36,693,911, forward strand.
AATGGTATGATAAATCTTCAATTAATAGTTAGAATCGGTCCAACGAAGGTTTTATAGATTTGTCTTCTGAAACCTCCTTTGTAGAGTTCCGAACAATCTACCTGCTTTCTCTGATAGATTGAGGCTTATTGATTTGGATTTAGAAAAGAGGATTGAACTAAAGAAGATAATCTTCTTGTTTCACTTACTTTAGGGTTCGGTTGTTTCACCAGACATTCAACCAGTCTTTTTAATTTTTATATTAGTAGGTGCAGAACATTTAATTCTGGTATGTAAGATTAATGTTTAATAAACAGATTAACATATTATAAAATTACTGCTTATTATTTAAGTCCGAAACATTTGAAAAGCTTATGATTTGTGTACATATGTACAATGTACATGCATATATGCAATTTTGTTATTTATGTTGAAAGCAAGAAGAAAATCAAATGGTAATTTTTTTCCTAATAAATCCCTTCGTTACTGGTGAATGGAAGTGTTTGGAAGCACAATGAATTAGAGAATTTATTGGCGCTGTTACAAGGAAAAGAAATATTTTATCAGAGGTAATTTTTAAGAAAACTTATGGTATGCAATAGTTTTTCCATATGTATACTCCCGTACAAAGGTAGCATCTAGCCAGAGCCGCTCCCACGACAGAACAAATACCCACCTTGACATTCTATTATTTTTGATATATAGCTATCATCTTCTGGTATTACTTCGCGTGATGGTTCTACCGACGATGAAGACGAAATTTCGCTTTCAGGGACTTATTTTGGATACCCCCAGCCAAGATTTGTGACATTTCTCTGTAAGCTTTCATATTAACAACTTGAAGTCGTTTTACCTTGCGTGACATATGGCCGCCGCAAAACTTCTATTTTTTTGCGAAGGTTTGAAGAAAGATTTGAATTTAATATGCCAAGCCCTGTCTGTAGGATTACAAGTGGGAAGGTATCTTTGTGGCACAAAGCGGTGGTTGCAACAATCAATAATTAAAATTAAAGGCGATAAATAACTCAAGTTGAACATTCTTCAAGGATAAAATAAAGGCAATTAGAGGAAGCAATGTGCGTTCCTTGGGGTCGTTTTGAAATTAGTTTCCTTAAAGATTAGCTTACATTAAGCTTGTGTATAACAATCAGAATAAATTCGCTGTAAGTTGTGTTACTATGAGAACTTTTTGCATGAATTTTTGGATAATCGTTTCTAATTGGAATTAAGTTTTTTATTTAAATACCTGTAGTAGTTATAACGAATAGTTAATTTTTTCGCTCTTTAATTGAGTTTCAATTTCCTATTCCCTCCCCTTGAAAAATGCATTTTTATACATAAAATGTATATGCTTGGTATACGATGACTTATGTTAATCTAGATTTTAAGTTCTATATAAAGAAGTATAGGTATACCATAGACCTTATAAAATTATTATGTTTTAATATACTTTTGAAAAAGTTTTGAAATTGCTTTAGTAATTACGTAATATTGTAGTTTTGGAACAGCATGTTTTGCAAAAACTGCTTAACTGCTTACTTATTTATTACAGTACAAAGTCTGAGTTTCATTGTATTTGGTTAAAAAAAAATTTGTATATTTTAATATGTTATGTTAAAAGTAAGTAGGGAAACAAAGTTTACAATTATTCATTTAAGGTAGTAGTTATAAAGTAATAGTCGTCATCGATTTGAAAAATTGTATTTAAAAAAAAAAAAAATAAATAATGCATCGTATTGTGGTACCTACATAAACGGGAAAGAGGTGCAAATAAACGTCTTTGCACCTCCTACAAACAATTTTAGACCCGAGGATGGTATTTTTCCTCCTTACTCCCCAAAGGCGTGAGAAGTTAGAAATTCTTTGAAGAATTATACTCTATTTTATGCAGTTTTAGTGAACTGAAACCGTTGAACAGGTAATTTTGCTTTAGACTTGCATTTTAATTTTGATAAAGAATCTGCACCTGGCTAATAATGAAAATTTGAAATAAAATTGCGACATCCGGTGTTAAAATAAAAATAATTTACGCATTTAATACGAGTTATTTAAGAATAAGATAAACGTATTTCTAAAATATACTTGAAGAATTGAGTATATGTCAAAAGAAGACAGTAGATGCATACGTATAATAAAATGATAGGTCGTAGGTGTGCAATTTAATTTATCTCAAAAGGACGCGACGACGCGACGTTCCAAAGGGCTAAAGAGGTGCAGTGAAGTGCATCTTTTTTATGGTGCTGGGATATGGTGCAAAAGACGAGGTTACGGAAGTAAAATAACTTACATACTTAGATGGAGGCAAATTTGCAACGTGTCAGCCATTTGAAAGGTTCGCAGTTATTCATCACGTATCAGCAGCGAATTCAAGATAAACTTACCAATGTTGTTGAGTTCCGTGGAAAAGTGGAGGAAAATCGGGGAAAATGAAGGAAACCCATGGAGACGGGGGAAAGCGCAACTGTAATGAATAAGAAATTATTCCAGGGAAAAAATTTAAAAAGAAACTAGTGAGAGCCGAAACTTTTCAACTTTACACAAAAGTTCGTTCTAGTTACCTTATTTTCTCGTTTTCAAATAAAATGGAAAAGGGACTGCGCCGCGCCGGGTGGGGGCGCTACAGGGCGAGGACCCCGGTGTGGGAGGGAAGTCTAGGCGCTGAATAATCCATTGGAAATCGTTCCTTCCTACAAATCAAAGCCGGACTTTAAAACCGCCGCCAGCGCTACCTGTTATTCGGGGGTTTGCAGGTAAATCACGTGGTTGCATGTACAAAAGTTAACACCAGCGGGCACGCGAAAGGAGAAAATGGTCAAATAATTTAATTTGCAACCTTCCTGCCGGAATGGATGGCGGAAGCAGTTGAGTTCTGGGCTTATGTTTCCTCTGGAGCCGTGACCAACACGTTCCCGATAATTTATACAAATCTGGGAAATTTCACCTGCTCGGGCCGGCAGTGAAGGTAGATGCCATTCGACTCTGCTCGGCTAAAGTGAAAAAATGGGGCAGCGATGGCGTAAAGTAAACTTTGAAAAATTTATGGCCACTATCACACAGCCCGGAGGGGCTGAACTTAAAACCCTGAAACCCGAAACCCTGAAACGCTACATTGGCCACATTCGCCGGAAGCGCAAATAGGGAAACATCACCTGGGAATATTTTTTGGCTTTTCGGCCGGGCAAGTGTGCAGTGGGTGGGACTACGCGGACTCCGGAGAATAGCCACTGAAAAATCACTTTCAGGAAAATAAATTAGCTCTTCCCACGCTTCCAAATTCAATGAATCTGAAAGTGCAAATTGCGATTCAGTTTTAATAAATCACTGCAATCATGAATAAGGGCAGACCTTAAAGTTGTTCAATTCCTTTCTGGAAAAGATAAACAAAGTGGAAGCCACTCTTTGGGTGGTATTACTGAAACTTATACCAATTTCGTTTGCTACTCCCCCGAACCTCAAAGTCCTTTGACTTGATAGATATTTATAGTAGAGGAGGAAATTCTTCCAATTTCTGGCTCGTTGGATCCTTCCAATGTTGATTGCAAAATAGTTTCGTGAGAGCACCAACCCACGGTGACTTTGCTAACAGGACTCGGAGAAATACTTCTTCCTGTTTAACGTAAGCTTCTTAATTTGCATATTGAAACATTTACTAATACTATTTGCAGTTGAAGTGCAAATCGGTTTACATATTTGGTATTTTTCTGGTAATATTATTATTATTGACATGTTTTTTCTTTAAAAATAACTAAACATCAAAATCAACATTTTATTAATAAATAAATATGTATAAGGAAATATGTGTGTTTTCTTCCTTATTTGAATTTGTTCAATTTATATAGTTACAAAAATAAACCAGAATAGAATATTTTAGTACGAATTTTTCATGTCGGGCGGATATATTCATTTCTTTAAACTATTAGTTTGGGATTTTATGTAATAATAAAACATATTCTCAGTTTACGAAACATTAATTTCGTGACATAATCAACCGTCCAATAAGAAAAAAAGTAATGTACTGATTATATTAACAAATTAACGAATAGTGATTAAAATGGATTCTTTAAATTAAAATCCCTGGATCCTCCTAGGATAAGAACTTACAAAGCCAATTGTAAAGATCATCAGAAGATGTAACGTCATATAGAAAGGTTCACAAGTGCAATTAAAGACAATGTAATAGAAGATATCTGACATAAACTAACAATAAGATGTAATTCCTTATAAAAGATGACTGATACCAAATTTGAATGAAATGTAAAATAAAAAGAAGGCACGCGAGGACAATTAGTAGTAAGTATGTATATGTAACTATGTACGTCACTTAAATTATTATTTTTTCGTAAACACAATCCAAAATGCTCTTATACCAGCATCAAAGTGAGCCGTTTAAAAAGATGTAAATTTTTTCTTTAGTCAGTACTTAATTTAGGTTCAATCGAATCCACAGAGTTCAAATTTTTATGTGTGATGTCAGCAATATATGTATTGTGAAAAGCGATACAGTAAAATCTGTTATATCTACATATTGTATCTAAATAAAATCGAGAATCCTCATTTCAAATTATTGAAATCCTAGAGAGTAAGCATTTTTGCTATGAATTAATTTTTATATTAGTTTAACACGAATGTGTTGACCTGCACGAAATATTGAAACCTATTTGCCGAAGATTTTTTTTTTTAAATAGTTATAGAACCGTTTAACCCAATGGGTTGTATGCAAAAAGAAGAGTAATTGCTCTTTTCTCAAATTATCGAGCAATTGCTTAAAGTAATATGCGAAAAAAATAACTCGCAAGACAGATCTCATGTGGTGAGACTGAACTCGAAGTATGAGAATGTGCTCGGTTAAAAGCTCATAGCAAGTAACTTCTATGAATCGTATGCAAAATACTGAGAAAGTACTCATTTTTGCGAGATTAGGCTTAAAAATAAGTAAGCATGGGTTTCACGTTACTCAGTTTATAAAATACCATCGACATGGCAGACTTTCTACCTGTTTTCGCACTTTCGAGAACAATATATAAACGAAGAAGATGTACTAATAGTGAAGATTTTCGTCAATTATATCGGTTCAATGAAAATAGTGTCCAGTTGTTAAAAGAACATTTCTTAGGAGAATCTACTGAAACACGTGGCGGAGCATTACAAAATGAAGAAAAAATGAGAATTTTCTTGCGATTTGTTGGAGATCCTGGTTTTCAGAGTGGAATAGCAGAGGACATTGGAGTACATCAATGTACAGTATCCCGGGTAATTGCTGAAGTTTCCAGCAAGTTGGCAAGCCAAGCTAAAGACTGGATTGTATTCCCAAAATCTCCATATGAAATACAGGAAGCAAAAAATATGTGGAGACAAAAATATAATTTTCCTGACGCTATTGGAGCTATTGAGTGTACGCACATCCGCATCAAAAAGCCTTCATTACATAGCGATGAATATGTCAATCGCAAGGGCTATTACTCTTCAAATGTTCAAGCTACGTGCAATGCACAGGAACTAGTTACTAGTGTTGATAATTTTTCCCAGAGCCTCCCGTTTTTTCAACTTAAAAGATGGAAGTTGTGACTTTTCCATCAGTATTTTATACTTTTTTAGCTGATTTACTAAAAACATGTTAATATTGTTCACTTCTGGAAAAACAGAACCCTCACTTTCACTACCGGAAGACATGATTATATGTATCACCTTGCACCTTGTACCTTGCACCAAACTAAACGAGATCTAAATTAGATGTAAAAGCTTTAAGATCGATCTTAAAAGAAATGAGTTCGACCAAGTGAGTATTTTCTAATTTTTTTGCATACAAAAGTGAGTGCGAGTTCACCGTTGTTGCTCGATCTCCGAAAATAGATAAAGGTAGTTAACTCAAACTCTGAGATTTAACTCATTTTTTTGCATACGACCCAATATTTCTAGTGGACCGATTCTGACTTATGTAGTAACTATTCACGAGTTACTGACCACTTGTATTTTCTGAGCGAAATTGCAATATACATATATTACCGCCCCTTTAAATTGTAGCCTAAATTTATTTTAGAGGGAGTTTTTTATGTGGAACTATAATTTTACAACTTTTATTTGGGAAATGTTAATACATATAAAATTTGTAATCTGCGACCCAGAAATAATCATAGTGGATATCTTACAATTTCATAAAATATCTTATTAAACAATTCTGAGTCCTGAATTTTTATTACCATTAAAATTCAATTAACCTTTCCAGAAAGTGCCTAAATCTTGTATTGAATGAAATTACGAGTACTTTGGTGGTTGATGCAAAATTTTAGACAATCAGATGAATGTAGTAAAATTAACTAATATTCTTATTTGTTAATAGTATCTGATCTGATGAAATAGTGGAAAAGCCCAAGTTCCTGTCAATTAATACGGATTAATTTCAAAATTGTTTCAATTCATTTTGAGATTTTTCTGAAAATACAATCATAGAATAAATTTCAAGTCCTTCTCTCATATTGGTATTAACAATTATGAGTTAAGAAATAAGTTTTGATTTTACAAATAATGTGGTACTACATATAAGATTCGTGAATATGACTTTACTTATTAGTAAATATGTCTAGTATTCATTCCAAAAAGAAAAAAGTGAACATTTCAACCATAAGCCATAAGCTATATGAGATTAATATAGGTTTGCATTCATTTTACTGGTGAATAGCTTAAGCAGTTTAGGAATTCGAATCCTAAATTCACTTTATTTTATTGTATTAATGAAATACCATCATAAAATTTTATTTCACGTGATAAAAGAGCACTGTATCGAAAATTAATAAGATTTTTCATACAAAGAGTCTTTCATTTCAAAGTAACTGATTTATCAAACAGCCCATATTGAAATTATTGACATTCAGTACAAATGTTGCATTTTGGTGGCGATTAATGCCCATTTCGGCATTCGGGTAAGCTCATTAAATTTGCGGTCTTGGAATGGCTGGCTAATTCTGATATGAAATACAGTCAATATTATTGAGGTTTGAGTTTATGAGTTCCGTTTCAGGTCAAGTATCATACAGAATATTGCCGCAACTGTGAATAATTCGGGCAGTTTTAACGCTAATTGAAATGATATTGGGCCCAAAAGGCAACTGCCTGCAGCATTTATGCTTTGTTGACAAATGGTAACTCAACAAATTCAACTGTAGCACAGGGCTTCTATGCGAATTGAGCTGAATTTCATGAAGTTAACTTTTTTTTATGGGGCACAATGAATGTTGCATGCGAGATGGAAAGCATTCGCAGCTGCTGGAAGTGGATATTCGTTCCAGCAGAAGCGCGACTTTATTGAATAAAAAGGAGCACTCCTAATCTCGGAAAGTTCAAAGGAAAAATGTAAACATTTTGATTGAATTGTTCAGTCAAATTAAGCTAAGAGTTAAAAGCCAGTCTCGAATATCACCGTGTTTCTCATCAGTTTGTTTTGCATTAAAATTAGTTGTTCCCAGGGGTAGAGGCAGAGCATCGTATTGAAATTTCACTTTGTAGCCTTCAGTGCACGAAATCTGTAATTTGACCTCTAAAAAGGAATATGTTTACATTCCTTTGGGAGTAAATTTCTTGTCAACGAGACTCCCGTATGCCCGGTTCAATTAGATGTAGCAGGCACTCTGGGACCCTAGCTGAAGCATTTTTTTTGGACAGAGGAAAAATATTACTTTCAGAAACACATTTGTGTTTATGGACCGCGCCTCTAATTAATTTATCTGCTCCGTCTTCGAATTATATTCACTTATCAAATTGCCCTAATTTATCGCCTTCACTTTCAGGGTGTGACTTCCTTTTCGCCTGCGGAGAAGCTTGTGAAGCTGAATTGAAGCCCCACGTCTGTACGACTGTAAAGTTTGCGCTGAAAAGGACCTGCACGTTCTATTTTAAAGGCAGGGGAGCGCTACTACTTTTTATCGCAAGGATATTCCTTGACAATTCCGTATTCAAGTCACAGCAGCCTTCCATGTCAGGATGACTAAAAAGGTCTGTTAACACATTTACTATAGAGCCGTAACATATTAGAGAAGGCGGCAAATGAGGAAAACGAGCGGGAATGAAATTTGAATATATTACTCGAGTGCTTTGACCCAGTGACAAGAAATATTTGCTCTCGGCTCTCCAAGGACCCTAGGCTCTTTTATTTAATTAAATAGCGCCCCGTGACCCACGCACTGACTTGTTGCTTAACACTCAGAAGGATTTCGATGCCTCGCGACAAATTGTGAAGCATCACGGCCCTGCAGCAAATTAAGGACGCCGCCGGAGACGAAAGCATCTTGAGTAATTTGCGCCAGAGTTTAATTGCTTTTTCCTGTATAAAATAAAGTCGCGGATTGCGTGGGTTAAAAATAAACTTAGTTTTAAGTGGGAGGCAACTATAACTCATTTCGTAAGCTTATTTTTTCCGGGAAATTAAAAACAGTCCTTAATTCAACCGAGACGACCAGAACGAGCGCTGCTCCACGATTGCAATTCTTTCACAATTATCTCGCGTTCCACGAACGAAGGAGATGCGATGCGATTCAAAACGATAGTGCTGCACTTAATTTAACACGAGCGCTGGAATGGTTTTTAATATACATATAGAGCAGCACACACTCCCCTCGATTTCGTTGCATTTTATCTTTATAGTGAAAATATCTCTGGAGCTTAAAGAATCTGCTGGATGAAAATTTTCATGGTTATATTTCCTAAATAAAAGACGAATGTAATTTTATGCAATTCGAAGTTTTACGAAGTCCTTCACAGCATTCGTCTGCAATAAATGGGATCTTACACAGAATTTGAGAATTGCGCGAATGTTGCTAATAAACGACCAGCTCTTGGGATTTGGGGATATGAAATTAAATTGAGTGTGCTCACTGATGCGGAGTGAGTTTAATTATTGAAACTATTTCAATTGCATTGTTTTAAATATAATTTATAAATTTTATATTATAGTTTTAATTTTTATTCTTTAAGGTTATTCTTACATTAAATCTTTAAGGCAAAATGCATTAAAAAGCCATTTTTGATATATTATCAAAATTTGTTGATGGGATGGGATTTAGGCTCAAATAATATAATTATGGAGATATACGTATACTATACCATATGTATGTAATTTGTTCAAATTCACACTAAAATCTCTACATTTGGCACTAAAGGTTCTACTCTGAGGCTATTGAGGACGAGTTGAAAGTTAAATTTCAAACGGCATACAATTTTATTTCTATATCTTTTGATTATTAAAACTTATTTAACTACTCATTCGTTTAGGCATATTTCTTCAATATAGCTTCTTTATGCGACAACTAGTCACATTCTCAATTGTAGGCGCCAATAAAGCATTTATAAAAATTTAAAACAATAAACTAATGACGCACTAATAATATTCATAGATTTTTAATTTAGTCAAATTTAGTACTTCTTTAAAGTGAGACATCGCTGCAAACATATAAGTTTGTGTTATCGAGTATATTCAGTTTTTTTATTAGAAGAATAGACTTTACATTGTTCGTGAGGGTATTTTTTTTGCCTCCGGTAACAAAGGGGCATCAAAATATGTATATCTGAAAATTTTTCTATTATATTTTGAAATTTAAATTTTGCTTTAATATTCGAATTTTTATAATGGGTAGCTCTTTTGGAACATTTAAGTATATTGTTTTTTTAAAAGATAATCATCTTAAATACCAACGTTAATACACAAATGGAATAAAAGTCTTTTTTTCAGGAACTTATTATGGTCCTTGTTTTTTCAAACGAGTCTATAATTGAAAATGTTGGTAGACAATACCATTCCACAATATGCCACACCAAATTACTTTCAAAGGCAAAATGCAGCACATCAAAGGCAAAGAAATCCGAAAAAATCAGACGAGTGTTTGCTTTGCTTTTGATGTTAGACTAGTGTCCTTGGATTCTTTAATTTTCGAAAGTTATCTTTTGAGAGATTCAGTCCGTCAGAATCTCTTTGTAAACATAAATTGGAAACTGTGAATTAGGTAAGTCGGAGGATGGCTAAACGGTAGGGACAATCAGCTTGTGAAGCTGAAGCTTCTAAACATCGTGACTTGTAAAATAATATTAGAGACCTATTGATTATAAATTATTTGACATAAGTTTATAATTGGGAAACTTAAAAACTAAATAGAGTATGACTGCTCTGCCCTCACTTCTTTCAATTTATCCGATAATTTCAAGGGTTGAGGTTTTTCTAAGCATGGACGAAATAGTTTTATAAAAATTGCAAATATGTATGTACATACATATATGTATGTAGGATAAAGTCCCATTCCATATTCGTGCAATCTAGGTAAAACAAATTCATTTAATTTTTGTATCATATTAATACATTGTTGTACTAAACGTATAAATCTGATGAATGAAATGTGAAATTAAATAGATACCCACATATGTACTATATGTATGTACCTATATAATATAGGTGATGTACGATTAAATGATTGCTTTATTTTAGAAGTACACAAATTTATCTATGTAATTACAAAATAATATTTAGAATTACTGGTCAAGAGGCCCACAAAGACTATTATTTTTTACTTCTTAAGATTTTACTAAATATTACTATGATTACTATGTTTTGAAAGAAATCCATAGATTTAAAGCTGTCATGAAATTGTTTACTACCACTAGGTTAAACGTTTAGGATCTATGACATACAAAGCGAATAAATAAATTAGTTTGAGTGAAAAAATATGAACGTTCGATGCAAGACCCTGTCATCAATTTAGGTATCGATTTACAAATTTGAGGGTATTCATTAATATTACTTACCTTTAAGAAACATTTTTTAAGCAGGTATTTACTCTTTAAAGCATTGAAATTCTGGCTAAATTATTATAGCAGTCAAGATGAAATTAATCCATCATCAAATTATTTTTTCCAAAAAAAAAAAATAACATGAAAACAGCATCTGCGAGTTTCTAACGAAGTTCGCAGGAACGCGAGGTCAGAAACTCGTAAAAGTATTTTAAAGTCATCCCCTAGAGATCAATAAAAAATTCAAACCCATAGAAATGTGTCACTAAGTTGTGTTGACTCTGGTGATTAATATCCTGACAGTGTGTCCCCTATCACAATTTTAGCAAGCCCAAGAGTCCATTGTGTCTTTCATTAAATGCCTGCTTCTCTTTAGCTATTTTAATTAAATTTATGGCGTCCTGGTTTGTAACAAATTCGATGTTTTACTCGGAGAGGGAATTATCTCCCCGAGTGGTCATTCCGTACTCACAGGATGGAGATATTATACAACTTTTTATTAGGTTGTTGTTCGGGGCACTCCGAGAATTTCAGGTATTCATAGTAAATGAAGCTTTATAAAGTGAAGTAGCTTCATAAAAGTTGCTTTTGTATTGCCTTAGTAGATACAATGAAATTAAGTGCTTTTGCACTCTCTTCGGTACGCTTTTAATTCAATTTGTAGTGAAGTTAAATAAAATTATTTCAACTTTAAGTGCGTTGTAAAAAATTTTCTTAGACAATTGTATGTAATAATCCGTTAAATTGATCTAATATACGACGTACCACTCATACAGACGTTTGTAGAAATGATTTCGGTTAAGCAAGTTCAATTCATTTTTATTTAATGCATTTTTCATGTTCTGTGTTTTTGTTGGGGCCAATTTTGTGCCAAAAGTAAAATCTTGTTCGAGAGTATGACAAGAAATTTATTTCAGGACTTTCCTAGAATTTCTCAGAAATTCCTTGTTTTACAGATGCGAATTTCACCAATTTAATTATTTACCTCAAAGGGCGGAGGCGGAGCCCCTCAATAAAATATTTTGTGTCTGAGGTAAAATTTGTCTGGTGTATTTTCTGAAAAAAAGTTAATAGAATAAATTACCTTACCTATAAGAAGTTTAATGTTATTACACTTTTCTAATTAAAATAAACATATTAGTGTACTCACGTTAATATGAATCTAGCCTTACCAATTAACCTATAATAACTAACAATACGTTTTAATAAAAAAAAGTAACTTTTTATTTAATTATTAGTTCATGCTTCTATTTGTTTTATATACTTCCTTTATTATTTGTTATTTAGTTACTTCAATTTTTAAAATGTACACAATCAGACTAAGCCATGGTACTTGTTTAAAATTAAATATAAATAATTCTTAGAACTTAAGCACCTTTAGTTAATATACATATTTTCTTGTACACGATAACTACCGGCAGAGTCTGTCTAACAAATTCATATGATTTCTAGTTCTAGTAATGAATTACTTATATAAAATGTAAAATATAAAATATCTTTTTCATCTAAATTATTTCTGCTTCCAGGAATGAAATGTTTGTCCTAATTACGCCGACCACTGTGTATGAAACAAATAATGATGAGAACATCCAATTAAATTCCTGCAAAGGGATTCATCCTGGATTATGCTGGGATTTTAACGGATACTTCCCAATTATGGTGAATACGGTCATAAAATGGATCAACTGAACTTATTTTTGAAGCGAATTTCGGATGGGAAACTATAGTTTATACATATAATAGGTAGGTAATAGGTCAGAAAATCGTAGGTATGTTACGTCCTTCGAAGTAATTATTATATTAGATAAAATAGTGTGGTTTGTCATTTTACGTAAATATTTCCAATCGGAACGTAAATAATTGATTTTATTTATTTATTTATTATTTCAGAAATTCATCGAGTTGATTATTACAATCAATTACAGTCAAAAGTCAGTTTTTAGCAGATTTTGCAAGGTTAATTTAAATAATATATTTTAAGGTCTATGTCTTTTGTGCATTGAATCGTTATTTTGTTAAAGGGACCCTCCAATAAAAATTGTCAGTTCGAGCGCCATTTTAAAGAACTAAATTCATAACCAATTTTTAAAATTCTTCGGGATTTTGTTCATAATTAAGTTGGCTATCGTCGTATACCTAAATTAAATGTTTTTGAGTAAGTGTTCGTAAAAAGTTTTATTCAACTTGTTTTGTTGTCTGGTATTAATTTTCTAATCGATATTTCACTCGCTTTCTGATGGGCTACATACTTGAAATTTGGGGCACATACTTGTTCTTGGTAGTAACATATTTTCAAAATATAAAACTTAACTTAAAAAAATTGTATATTCTCATAAAGTTTTAGTGAAAAACGAGGAATAACGCCTCTGAAGGTATTTCCATTCTTTTTAAATAAAAAATACTGAAAGTTTCCGGAAAATAAAGAACTTGAAAAAAATCGTTCGATATCATCGATTTGCCATTAGAAACAACAAATGCGTGCTTGTCGCAGTTGATAAGTCGATTAAGTTATTCGATTTTAATTCGATTATTTTAAATGTTTGGAAGAATTAGTGTAGGAAAATGTGGAAACATCTTTAACTTATGGTTTTAACACAATTTCTAATGAAAATGTTGGGAACATGCTGACAATTTTTCGAAATATATGTTTTTTTTTTTACCTCCAATGGATGTGTTTACAGCATTTCACAAAAATTAATAAAAAGACCTCAAAAACAATCTGTTCCACGACATGCATTACTACAATTGGCCTCTGGAGAAATTACGCCAATTGCAGATTCAGAACAACATTTTGTGTTGTACGTTACATTCCCTAACTTGACCACAAACATAAGATATACTTGTGAAGAAAAGCTAATTCAAATTTGGCTAGGAATTGCTGGAAGAGTTTCAATTTGCGCTCATTATATGTATTTCTGGCGCTTCCTTTGGGCTGATTTTAAGGCGAATATAAAGTGGAGCGCGGGACATTGTCTGCATATGCTAAACATTAATATTCGCCCAACATCGTGTTCAAAAGTTCCAGTTAAAGTGTTTAAGTTGGCAGCTGTTCCTATGTTTGGTTGGTTTGTAACTTTCAGAAGTTTTCAGCCACCAAAACAGTAACAAGACAAGCTGCAGCCAAAGTTGAAAAGTTTTCCCCAGTTTCAGAAAATGCCTTTACCATCTTCGATCCTTGACTCTCTGGGCTCGAAACATTTTCCCTGGAGTGATAAATGTGCATAGTGCTGGATATAGTCAATTCGACGTTTTGAAACAAAAGTTTCGCTGCTCAACCGTGTCCAGGGCATACACTGCAATGCAAAATTACGTGACAGCTTCCCCCGTGCACAACTTCCTTCCATATCAGCTTAATTAGCTTCAGAGTACTCAGGGATCGTCGAGGAATTCTTAATTAATAGCCAAAGAAGAGAGCTGTGGATTACACCCGGTATATGTTCCTGGTTTTCGTGGAATTTTGGAAGCATTCAAAAAGACAAAAGAAAATACTCTGTGGTTTTTCATGGATGCATGAGGAAATCATGAAAACATTCTTCCTCCGTCAAGACTTTGACGATTTTATTTTGATGAAAACAATTAACAGAAGATTCTTCGCTCCGCAAGAAGTTCCAAATTGGAAATAGAATTCTCTTCTTTTCGGAAGAATGCGCCCTAGATGAATGAATCAGCGCAACAATGCAATTTAAAATGGAAGAATACAACTGAAAAGTACTTCGAATGGAATTTTCTTTGACTTCATTGCTTGTTACAGATATTCTGCAGAGATGTAAGAAAAGTAAGTAGGGTTTTTTTGCCTGTACTGTGTAAGGACAACTCACCGAACGCCTTGAAAAATCAAAAGTTTTAAATATTATAGAAAAATTCCTCGCTACGTGTTTTATGATGTTTTTATTTAAGTAGAGTGCACTTGATTTCAATGATCTTCAGAACCGGTTGGAAACTCCTTTACAAGAAATCCCCGTTGAAGTGTAAAATAAAAAAAAACAAAATGGTTCAGAAATTCATATGTGTCTCACTCTGAATTTAAAATGATTTAGGCTATAAAGGGTCAATTTGATGCTCTTAGTTTCTGATTTGTATTCGGTTTCAACCTTAAGAGTTTCTCTATATAAGCTACGATTATTATAACATTATTTCAACTTTAGGCGGGAACATTAAGTGCGCTACGTTACTTATTCAATTAATATATTTCCAACTGTTCAGGATGTTGTACCAAAAAAGTACAAGAACCACTAATAGTCAATCTGTTTGAAATCAAAGTTTCATAAAGTAAAGCTTTTAAAATATTCTCTACTGCAATATAAATTTAGGTCTAATCTAGGTAATCAGCAAACAGAGTTAGTCTGGCTTAAACAACAGGTGATATGCTTATTAAAGCCATAATTCACACTGTGATAAGGAACACGAAAAAGGTTACGAGACCTCAGGGTTTTTTAATCAGTTCACGATAAATGGCTGGTAGCATGACAAAATGGTAAAGTTTGCTTGTTTGTTTTGGTACCCTAAATTACCACTTTTAAAAGCATTAAATTTGTAGTTAAACTAGTAATTTAAATAGTTCGTCTTAAATAAAAAAAACATGGTTTTAAGGACCAAAAAGCAAAAGTGCAACATTAGCACAAAATAATAATTGTGTTAATTTACTCTATTAATATATTATTTTTTGTGAAGTATTATAATCTAGTTTTTTAAAATTTGTCTGTAGGCCATAAATTTTATTATACATTCTAATATCAAAAATGTACATATGTAACATGTTATATTTTTTTAAGTAAAATTTTACAATATTTATTAATTATTTTTAAAGTTCTGTATTCGAAATATTTAATAATTAATATATAAAGGTGACTCCGATGTGACCGAAAACGGAGAAGAATCTTATATGTATAAAAAACCACAACTGATCTCATTCTGAAGATCATTTTGATTTTAGTCAAGATATGCGTGAATGAATACTAATAATTATAAAATTTCGTTATAAGAAAGCCGTTATATTTTAATTTCCCAAAGTTCTCCATGAAAATAAAATCAGTATGATAATCAAGAAACCAACGAATAAATCCATAATATTGCCCAGAGCTTTTAGTAAACACCAACCAAAAAGAACTTACAAAAGTATTCCGGCGAATACAATCTCCTCGACAGAAGAGGCTCGAAGTTAATTTTCATGCGATTTACATACAGCAGCCTCTTTGCAGTTGAGAAAATTTGAAGTTGCTCCGCGCAATGCACCAGACCACTTAGAGCACCTCACATAAAAACTTGCCGCATATCCAGGCAAACATGCAACGTGGCAATTTTGGGGTACAAAAGCAAGTGGTACAAGTTTACAGAAACAGCAGGAGATTTTTTGCGGAAATTTGAATTGCAGCCTAAACACTGCATTAGTTTGCAAGTGTAATGCTTAACAGAGGGAATCTTGTTGGAATTCAATCGGTTCCTCGGGTGTGTTTCCCGCAAGAAATTATTATCAATAAATCTCCCAGGATTTCCTTCTATCCCATTGCTGGATTCAGCTGGGAAAGCTACAAGAGAAGTTTATTTTGCCCTATATCAGGTCAACTAGGGCACTTACCTTATCCTTTGCAGCTAGAACTCGGGGGTACATTGTAATTTCGCAGCCGAACTTCTGAGGCTTTATACAAAATAAAATTTCTAGCGATAAATCCAGAATTTGGTTCGCTACCTTCCGGCTGAGTGAATTCCGGCAATCGGAGCTGCTTAAGGTAAACTATCTTCGGGGAGCAGAGTTGGCCAGCTCCATTCTGCTCTTTACCCCAAATTTATCACTGAACTTTCTTGTTTGACCTGATTAGTTTCATTTGAATGATTTCCTGAAGAATGTGATGTACGTGAATTTCATTGCAACATTATTGGCATCGGGCTCGGCGTAGCTCCCCGGGGAACCAATGGAAGCTGTATTCATTTGCAGAAACCAGACCAGACCCTTTCATAGTTTAGACATAGTCACACAGGACCGGGCTGCACCTATCGAGATTGGACGAAAATTATGCCCAGATATGCAGCACAGGAACTTAATTCATTTATTACAAGATTCCGAGACAACAACATGGAATCAAGCATTATCCGGGTGACGTTGGGAATGATGAGGCTAATGGGACTCGGTTCAAATATGCCCTGCTGTGTCAAATTTACGAAAAGCAGCAGAGGAGCTCAGGGTAACGCCTGAGAGTTTTAATAATGAATTTAAAGGAACAAAACTACACTCCACAGGTGAATAAAATTTAATTGAACATTTTCAGATGCGCTGTACGGAGGTTTTATTACTCCTGGAAATATTCGAGCTGGCCCAAAACTTTATTATAAGAATAGGGAAAATTACTGGAAAGAGGACAATAATTACCAGCAGGTGCTTATACCTGCGCCAGCGTGTCCAATAAAGTTCGTTTAATAGGTCACATAAAATTCAAGGCGATCCTTGCGCAGACCCTGTTAATCCCGGCCTAGTGGTTGCTAGGTATGTAGACGAATAGGTATTTCTTGCGATACTGCAAATATTTTCGGGATGAAAAGGAGGAAAATATTTCTTCATTTTGCTGTAATGACGGAAGCATAAGGATTTTGCAATCAGGATGGAATTTTTAATCAAGTTGTTTGGTTTCATGTTATAATTTCTGTGGAATGTGGGAACATCTCTATGAGATGCCTTTAGTTTCGAAAGGATTCTCAAGTCCTCACATTTTGGACAAACATGTGGACAGTTTCAATAAATTTATGTATCTGAAAAGCAAATTAAAAGTAAGTTTACAAGAATGATACTACTTATTTATATTTATAGTTAATTTGAAAAATTAAATTTTCCATATATGTGAAGATATCTCAGACTAAATAGTAATATCTTAGTATTTTAAATTACGATTAGTGTTCATATCACATTACTATAATAAGTTTATAATTAATTAAATAATATTATAGAATAGTTTAAGGTGTCGTATGTTTTTTAATAGATACTTAGATATATTTATAAGCATTGCTTTATTTAAATTTAGCATTGGTTTATGAAAAGAAAAGTTATATTAAATAAAACAGCTACCACTTTTGGAAATTACTACCAGGGTCGAATTTTTAGAGCTTTTTAGAAAATCTTTTCTTTTAACGTAGTTATTTTGAATTAATCTTAAGTCAATGATTGACCGAAGACACTAAACACACAAATTTGGTTATGATAGTATCTTTGAATAGGTTAATCTACAGAATAAGCTTGAGACAATTTGGTTTAATCTATAGCAAATATCTTTGGTTTTCGTTTAATTATTTATTTAAAAATCTAAAAATTTCCAGCCATACGAGTACCTACTAGTAAATTCAAAAGCCAAGTTTCGGAAAAAGCAGAAAGAGAAAATGGTTAATTTAATCAATATTACATATACGATTAACTAAGAATGTCAAACAAATAATTGGGAATAGTACAACTAAGTTTTCTGAAAAACGAACGATAGGTTAGTTAATTTCATAACTTTGAACAAGGTCAGGGTTGATTTTTTGTTGTTCTTATTTACTGTTCAAAGAAATTTCTGGTTGTTTTAACATATTTAATATTCATACTTGCTATGTTTTTTCCACTTATAACCAGATCATAAAAATGCGACATTAACCGAAATATAAATGCGACTTCCTATAGCAAAGATTTTAGATTTCCCAATCGCTCTCATGCAAAGCTTCAAGACTTGAAACAACAGCTTCCAAGTTCAAATTTTAGAAAATTACATTCATATAGATACAAATTATGTTAATTTGATGGATATGCTGATACTAACGTTCAGATTGGCATACTGTTCCAAAATGAAGTTTCGAAAAAATTAACCGAGGGTTGGTTTGTTTCATAGAGATCATAGAGTTTTTAATCAGGTTTTAAGTAAAGTTAAAGTAGAAATAACCAAGTATTATATTATGTTGAAACTTAAGATATTTGGACAAAATAACAAAAAAATTAATTTCTGTTGTATTTAGTAAACATAATGAAAACCGACTATGGTTGATGTGACAAAGTATTTAAGTGACGTTAATATAATTTTGATTAAGAACACAAGATTTTTAGCTAAAAATTTGACAAAACTTAACTTGTAGATTTCAAAATTTTTCTCAGTTTATTGAAGTAATAGGAAATATTAAATTTGAACTCTTGAAAGTAAAGATTAATTATAATTTTTGCATAATGTCTGAAGTATAAGTTCATTTTTTGTTATACAATATTTTTCTTATCTGTGTTATTCTATATTTACTTTGTTATTTTTATTTACCTACATAATTGATAACAAAATTTAAACTTGTTTTTAATAATTTTTCTCTTTAACAAGACGCTGTCGTCTTAAAAAATTGAATTATTTTATTTGATAGTCTTTTTTTCTGGAAAAAATAGCTAAAATGGTAAGCATCTTGCAGCTATTTCCATTAGAAATATTCCAAGTGCAGTATGTCTACATCGCTGTAAAGCACGCTAATTTAAAGAAACGGTGGCGAATTCGTACTGCAGAAAGTGGGCCACGAAAAGATAAATCTAGGAGTTGGCTGAAAAAGTAATAATTCGTACAGCAGATGTTCAAGCGCCATTTCTATTTCGGCACCACTAAAGACTGTGTCCTAACCCATTTTCCAGGATTTTTATTGCAATCCTTGATTTTTGCCCCCGGTGGAAGTTCGGCCTTTAGGAAAAGCCAAAAGTGCAACTAACAGTTTAGCTCCCAAAAAGTTTGTCGTGCGATGAATGATAAATATTCCTAATTAACAACACGGCTTCTTTCGTTTCTCTTAATGATTTAACTCTAGCGCGTTCCTGGTATTAAACAGAGGCCTGGTCGGACTGGAGCTCAGCTTGATATAGTGAAATTGAACTGCATTAATTATCCGCAAGATTGGTCATTTTATGCACTTTTTATTCCAGCTGTCTTAAACCCCACGCTCTACAGGAACAGCAGTCGGAAAGTTGAACTCTGTGTACTTTGGAAGTTTCGTTTTTCTAGTTTCTAGAATAGCGTTGCTGTAGCTTATTTAAACTTTTCATGTTCCACCTCCACCTAGATGCGCCGGTTGCTGGTAACATTTTAAGTGGAGGATCGATGTTACATCTTGTACCGGATGCAAGTTTTATTGATTAATTTCTGCTTGCACGTAATAAATAATCGAACTTTCTAACTTAAAAGTGTTTGATTGGCAGCTTTTCACCTGTGCCGATTTATTTTGCGCACGTGAGACGTTTACATAGCCCCAGTGCTGCAGGGAGTTTACTCCTGTAGCTGCTGGGGATTTCACTGCTTTCACATGCAAATATTGCTTGGGATGTAGACGCACATCTAACAGGGGAGCAAGATTTTTCAGAAAGTTTTACACTGAATAACAAATGAAGAGCCTAACAAGTTTGCTCTCCAACATAATTTAAGGCGTTAAATTCTGCACTTAGTGGGACTTGGATATTTGCCACTTTCAGGAGTTTCGTTTTATTGACTATGAAAATATTTAGGAATTTTATCTATACTAATATTATAAAGAGGAAAACTTTGTTTGTATGTTTGTTTGGTTGTAATGAATAGGCTCAAAAACTACTGAACCCTTTTTAAAAATTCTTTCACCATTCGAAAGCTACATTATCCACGAGTAACATAGGCTATTTTTCATACCCCTAAGTGGTAAGGGTTGTCCTCCGAGACGGCTTGACCGATTTTTATCAAATTTTATATGCATATTCAGTAGGCTGAGCGGCTACTATCTATTTTTCATACCCCTAAGTGATAAGGGCTGTCCACCCCTAACATTTTATTTTTATTTTTTGGATGGAGGACGGAAGATGGAAGATGGAAGGTGGAAGATGGAAGATGGAAGGTGGAAGATGGAAGATGGAGGATGGAAGGTGGAAGATAGAAGATGGAGGATGGAGGATGGAGGATGGAGGATGGAAGATGGAAGATGGAGGATGGAAGATGGAAGATGGAAGTTGGAGGATGGAAGGTGGAAGATGGAAGATGGAAGGTGGAAGATGGAAGATGGAAGATGGAAGATGGAAGGTGGAAGATGGAAGATGGAAGGTGGAAGATGGAGGATGGAAGGTGGAAGATGGAAGATGGAGGATGGAGGATGGAGGATGGAAGATGGAAGATGGAAGATGGAAGATGGAGGATGGAAGATGGAAGATTGAAGGTGGAAGATGGAAGATGGAAGATGGAAGATGGAAGATGGAAGATGGAGGATGGAAGATGGAAGGTGGAAGATGGAAGATGGAAGATGGAGGATGGAAGGTGGAAGATGGAAAATGGAAGGTGGAGGATGGAGGATGGAGGATGGAGGATGGAAGATGGAAGATGGAAGGTGGAAGATGGAAGATGGAAGAAGGAGGATGGAGGATGGAAGATGGAAGATGGAGGATGGAAGATGGAAGATGGAAGGTGGAAGATGGAAGATGGAGGATGGAAGGTGGAAGATGGAGGATGGAGGATGGAGGATGGAGGATGGAGGATGGAAGATGGAAGATGGAAGATGGAGGATGGAAGATGGAAGCTGGAAGTTGGAGGATGGAAGGTGGAAGATGGAAGGTGGAAGATGGAAGATGGAAGATGGAAGATGGAAGGTGGAAGATGGAAGATGGAAGATGGAAGGTGGAAGATGGAAGATGGAGGATGGAAGGTGGAAGATGGAAGATGGAGGATGGAGGATGGAGGATGGAAGATGGAAGATGAAAGATGGAAGATGGAGGATGGAGGATGGAAGATGGAAGATGGAAGGTGGAAGATGGAAGATGGAAGATGGAAGATGGAAGATGGAAGATGGAGGATGGAAGATGGAAGGTGAAAGATGGAAGATGGAAGATGGAAGATGGAAGATGGAAGATGGAGGATGGAAGGTGGAAGGTGGAAGATGGAAAATGGAAGGTGGAGGATGGAGGATGGAGGATGGAGGATGGAGGATGGAGGATGGAGGATGGAGGATGGAAGGTGGAAGATGGAAGATGGAAGATGGAAGATGGAGGATGGAAGGTGGAAGATGGAAAATGGAAGGTGGAGGATGGAGGATGGAGGATGGAGGATGGAAGATGGAAGATGGAAGATGGAGGATGGAGGATGGAAGATGGCAAAAAAAACAACGTTTGCCGGGCATGCTGCGTTTAACCTCCTGAATGACATTTGACAAATTTGAAATTGGCCAAGTCATGTCTGTATTAAAGTTTAGCTTTATTATAGGGATAGTTGTGGCCGGGCAACGCCGGGTACCGGTCAGCTAGTAATAAAATAAGTTGTAACAGTTTTTCAATGTTAACTTTATTATTCTAATGCCTGAAAATGACTAAAAATGATGCCAATTAGTATTGGATTGTGCTATCCAATGATTGAACATCTCGTTTTTCAGTTACAAAGGCTAATACACATTCTTATCCTAGGCACTGATGTGTAATTTATCATTGTTGGATGAAGAAAAAGTAATTTGGCTGCGTTAAATCAAATCAGCCGCTTATAACCAGAGCTTAAATGAATTTTGGTTGCACAATGGCAAGTGGGTTGAAACTATTTGTTAGGTCTGGTATCATAGTCACATATTTTTACTTTTGTTAATAATGCAACAAAATAAATTGGGTGTTGATAAAAACCTTGAAAAAAAAAAGATAGATAAACGTTTGCTTGCCAATCAAAGATAAGCTGGGCTAAAGTCACCGATTGATTCCAACGGACTTATCAGTTAAGTAATGTAGTTGCTAGCCATTCTAATTACTATATAAAATAAAATATTCATAATTGATAACAAAAAGGTTATAATGACTCCAAATCAACATATTTACTATTAAAACTTTTCCTATATCCGTTAAATGGATTGCCTGAATTTGATAAACTTAAGCTTAATTTATCTTACGTAGAGGAAATATATTTAAATTGAGAAAACTACCTTTCGGCGGCTGCCAGAAGAAAGAGGTAGATTGGAATGTAGTAAAAATGATTTTTGCATAAAGGAATGTAATGCTTAATTCCCCACCCTCTTTACCAATTCACCCTTTTGCGAACATAGCTTAGATATTGCCATGGAGAATATGTGAAGTTTAATCAAAATCGATTAAGAAATATACGGTGTACATGGAACTAAATTAAAATATATAGCGAGATAAAAGTTCCCATCCTCCCTCCGTAAATCCCGCAATATTTTAATATGACTTAGCTATCGAGACAATAAATGCAGAAGCAAAGTTAGATCAAAATCCATTTAGAAATGCGGCAGGTATCACGGTAACAAAATCACTTTTGGGAACTGATGTAGCTTCTCACCCCTTTGAATTTTGAAACTTGAAAAAAGATTGATTCAGCTTTTAGAAATTTTATTCTTGTTTTTTTCATAAAAGAAATTAAAGGAGATTTCTATCTTCTAAGCCCCTGTTTCGATCTAAAATGCTAGAAATTAAACATGATCTTATATCGATTTGTTTTTTGAAGACTACGAAACACTATTATTGAAAACTGCAGATGTTTTAAAATAAGCATTCTATCAAATTTTCACAACACAAGTTCAGAAAATTTTTATACGTAAAATAAAAATTGCGCTTTTTAATTAAAATGCCTATCATTTCCTTTAAAAGAAATATTTTTGGACTTGTGTTGTGCAGATGCTTTTCCATGATTTAAAACCTTTATTAGAAGTACGCAGCCGACCCAAGTGTCTTAAGCTCTTTTTATGATTTCGCTAAAATCTCCTTAATTGGGTTAAAATATCGTCTTTTCAGCTTGAGTTTCCTCTCAAAGATTAAGCCAAGTCGCATGCAGTGTGTTGTGGTGTGGCTAGGAAACTGAAAGGATATGACTTTTAAGTTTCCGGACCCCAGCAACTGCATAACAACAAGTGACGTATGAGTGGGTGCATTGTCTAAGGTGAAGATATAAGAGACATTGCGTTTTTCACTTGTCTGGGTAGATTTTCACGTCTAATGTTGTTTAGTGGAAAGTTAAGCTCTCCATTCACAGTTCATAAAATATTTTCATGAATTTCTGTTAAAGGTAACAATAAAGTTGAATTATTTTACTAAAAAATAAAAGATTTTGATATTTTTCTAAAATACGAACTGTTTTAGGTTTTAACCCAATTTTTCTCAAACACGACGCGTGACAGAAAATTTTAATTTTCGGTTTTGTAATCTACAGAAAAAATTCTATTGAAGTTACCCATTACTTGTTCTGTTACATAAATAAACATATAAAATGTAGTTCAGTGAATGGCAATGGTTTGGGTAAAAAAATGTTTTTTTTTATGTATGAATCTTTAAAAATAATTTTATAAGTCATGTCAAAAAACCATTAATAACTTAATAAAGGGTATCCTTGATGCACCTATAACTTCAGCCTAAATAAGTACCTACTTAAGAAAATTGCCTTGAAACAAACATCTTATTAAATATTGCCTGTGTGACACAATTATCCGTGCAATTTCGTGTTTTTGGGGTTTAGAGAATTTTTTATGCTTCTATGCTTTTTCATCTTTTATATCTTCCAGGTGACATTACATTAAAATAACAGGAGTTTTCATGTTTTATTAAACATATTTTCTATTTTATTGTTGTAACAGAAAAGACGTAAAAAAATATAAACAATTAATTTCTAACTAAATTTAAATTGCAAACAATTTAAACAAGTTTGATCGTAATTTCTTAAAAAACGAAATCATTGTTGAGGTAAACAATATGATGATTGGCTTTAAGCGATATAATATTTTTAAAGTGAATTACAAATATGAATTCAGTTAAAATTGTAAAATTGTTTTAATTATAGCGAACCATATTTAATGATTTAGTCAAGACATTAATTGATTATCTTGCCATTTGACAGTGGTTGGCTATTGCAAAGTATGAGATAAAAATCAATTATTCATTTTATAAAAAGTAAGTAAAATTAAAGTAAGTAAATAAATTAAAACTAATATTATAGTTAGTTTATAATGAAGGCAAAATATTAAAATAAAATAGGGTAGACTGTACAGTACAATATTGAGTACAATTGCTTTTTTAATAAATATATAAATGGAAATTCTATAAAAATTTTATTTGCCCATAAAAATAGCATAACATATGTATATATGTAACTGTATATGTAGAATTTTCTGTTGTTGGGAATCTAAAAGGTGCGCCAGCTATTATACATAATTATTTATCATATCACTACCTACATACAATATGTAGAATACCTTAAAAAACAAATTGCTTTACGGGAATAACTAATGCCATTATTTTTATCCTTTTGACCTCAAATTCGATTTAATACAACAATGAAATAAACGAAATATTAAATATGGCAAACCAACAGCTTGAAACAACGCACAAACCAAAGGCTTAAAAACAGCAAATTTCGTTATAGTCGAAAGTTGAAACACTAACAGCAACAAAGGTATTAATTCGATAAAAGCAAGAAGAAAATTTCTAAAAACTTAGTCAACAGGCAGAAAGACGTTAACTTGATAAAATATTAATAATTGCTTGAAATTCGAGGAGCATCTTTTTGAATAACTGTGATAAGCTATAATATCTTAAAAGGACAATCAACTTTGAACTAAACCAAGCTTATAAATAAATTTGCTGAAAACTCGCCCCGTAAAGTGTACACAAGGGCCCGGGAACATAATTTCCGAACATACACTTTACCTAAATTACAAGGAGCCCCGGCACTATTTGCCCGCTGCTATTTCAGTACAAACTAAGCCCAGAGGGCGGTCGTGTAGTGCACGCTTTATCCACATTCATCCATTTTGCAGGGCATGAAATTCATATTTTAGGAACTAATCCGACCACACGGCAAATAGATATAATCCCATTCCTGACAGTGTTGCTCCCCGTTGAGGTGCGCACCCCCGCCCGTTCATTACCGAGTGCGGGGGCAACGCCAAAATTAACCCGCCCATATGCTGATAGAATTAGGACTTGAAGTTACAAAACTGCAGGCCATGAAAACATTCGTGCCCGCGTGACCACGATACGACTGGCAAAATACGTCCAAAATTGGCAACATAAAAAAATATATCTCCACCTACCCGTCAGATATGTCGTTAAACCCATCTGGCCCCGCATTCTCATTAAAATTTATACTCGCCCCTGAAAGCCCTCGTGTTGTTAACGTTCAGTTTATATTCGTTTTATTCGGTTTATTGATGGCGAAGCGAAAGGCGGCTGTAAATGCGAAATTGATTTTGCTACCTACATACAAATAATATGAGTTCATAAAGATAAACAAAATATCCACCAGGAATCGCATAGAAATGAGCGCCCGGATGCCAGTTATCGTTATTCCATAATATTCCATTTTGGACTCATACCCGCAATTCAAGCCAAAGTAGTGTAATGATGTGGGTTGATGGTAAAATTTGATGAAAGTAAATCAGCTAGACTTAATCGATTTACAGTTTTCAGCACTTTGAACACAATACCTGAAATGAACGAGCATATATGTATGTACGTACATATAAATGTGTAAATATTTGTATTATAGCATATGTGCGATAATTTTTCGCCATCACCTTCCTGTTGCATTTAGGATGAGATTATCATGGCCCCTGGCCCTGGTAACTCTAAAGGTTTTACCCATCTGTAAAACAGGTAAGAACTGTTTATTTGAAAGTGTATGTTAACTTCACGAAGGGGAAAATTGTTTGTTTGTATAAGTGTACTAATTGATGTTTATAGTATTATAAAACATGAATTCATTTTATATCAATAATTTTTACATCTTCGTTATTGCATTTAAGTAATTAATTAATTTTTAAGCCCTTTTACTTGTCATTCCAATACATATTTATATGTTTTTTTTACAAAACCGAGACTATTCCTTTCCTGTACTGTTTTCCAGTAAATTCACATTATTTTTATCTAATAATGATACACCTTGAATTTTGGCCTATCGTTAAGATCAGTCGATATATGGATGGGATGATTCGAATAGATTTATTACTGATTATATTAAATAATAAGGATTAACACTCTAATACGACCTCAAAAGTCCAATCCATGTGCAATTCCTAAACCTATAGATCCAGATGTCTAACTTTTCATGCACCTACTTTCTTACTGGAAACCCTAAACTCTAAAAATAAAAACTGATTATTTATTACGATAGCAGGACCGAACCAGTGTGAAAAGTATTAAAACAGAGTCATTTCAGCATGACTGCAAATTTGTAGATGTTTAGAATTTTTCCACATGGGTTTAAATCAGCGACTCCGAAAACTCTCAGACGACTGATTTTTATTGATTTGAGTTTTTTTCTTTCAACAAAATTGTCCGTTTTGAACAGTTGCGTTGCTTTCAGGGGAAGGAAGTAATCTTCACACTTTAACAATTCAATCATTAGAACAATTTTCTATTTCAAATCTATTCTAAACGGAGAAAACTTTAACTTTTAAATTTCCTACATTGCGAATGGATTTGAATTTCTTCAGAACCAAGAATAGCGATGTATATCTTCTTTATGTTATTGATTGGATGACGTAAAATATATTCTTTAATTTGGTATGTATGCGATCAAATTTTGCGCATAAATGATTTGGAATATGCTCAAAGTTACCAAAGGAATTTATTTCTTAACAACATCAAGAACTCTTATGAGAGTCACAGAGTATTTATTAATTCAAACGGAAGGTGGTGAAGATTTCTTCCTTCTACTTCCATATATATTTAGATAGGAGCATGTGATGAAATTCATGTATATGTCCTTGCTGTTTGATTACCCTGAAGCCATTCAAATTTCCTTTGCTTGAAATAGAAACGTATAACTTTTATGCATAAACAATTTTCGAACAATTTGTTTTTTTATATCAAAGTTATTTTAAACTTTCTCTTTGCAAAAGTTCCTATTCTGAATTTTTGTGGTGACTGTTGTGTTGTAGGTACCTATACGGTTTTTAAGTGTCGATTGAACTTGTAGAATTAAGTATCTTTTATATTTTCAAATTAAATATAATAATTTAATGCATGCACTCTTATTTTTAACTTATATAAATAAAAATAAATTATCAGGTTGAAAGCTTTGCATTTTATGTATTAATCATATCTATACTAATATTATAAAGAGGAAAACTTTGTTTGTATGTTTGTTTGGTTGTAATGAATAGGCTCAAAAACTACTGAACCCTTTTTAAAAATTCTTTCACCATTCGAAAGCTACATTATCCACGAGTAACATAGGCTATTTTTCATACCCCTAAGTGGTAAGGGTTGTCCTCCGAGACGGCTTGACCGATTTTTATCAAATTTTATATGCATATTCAGTAGGCTGAGCGGCTACTATCTATTTTTCATACCCCTAAGTGATAAGGGCTGTCCACCCCTAACATTTTATTTTTATTTTTTGGATGGAGGACGGAAGATGGAAGATGGAAGGTGGAAGATGGAAGATGGAAGGTGGAAGATGGAAGATGGAGGATGGAAGGTGGAAGATAGAAGATGGAGGATGGAGGATGGAGGATGGAGGATGGAAGATGGAAGATGGAGGATGGAAGATGGAAGATGGAAGTTGGAGGATGGAAGGTGGAAGATGGAAGATGGAAGGTGGAAGATGGAAGATGGAAGATGGAAGATGGAAGGTGGAAGATGGAAGATGGAAGGTGGAAGATGGAGGATGGAAGGTGGAAGATGGAAGATGGAGGATGGAGGATGGAGGATGGAGGATGGAAGATGGAAGATGGAGGATGGAAGATGGAAGATGGAAGGTGGAAGATGGAAGATGGAAGATGGAAGATGGAAGATGGAGGATGGAAGATGGAAGGTGGAAGGTGGAAGATGGAAGATGGAGGATGGAAGGTGGAAGATGGAAAATGGAAGGTGGAGGATGGAGGATGGAGGATGGAGGATGGAGGATGGAAGATGGAAGATGGAAGGTGGAAGATGGAAGATGGAAGAAGGAGGATGGAGGATGGAAGATGGAAGATGGAGGATGGAAGATGGAAGATGGAACATGGAAGGTGGAAGATGGAAGATGGAGGATGGAAGGTGGAAGATGGAGGATGGAGGATGGAGGATGGAGGATGGAGGATGGAGGATGGAAGATGGAAGATGGAAGATGGAGGATGGAAGATGGAAGCTGGAAGTTGGAGGATGGAAGGTGGAAGATGGAAGGTGGAAGATGGAAGATGGAAGATGGAAGATGGAGGATGGAAGGTGGAAGGTGGAAGATGGAAAATGGAAGGTGGAGGATGGAGGATGGAGGATGGAGGATGGAGGATGGAAGGTGGAAGATGGAAGATGGAAGATGGAAGATGGAGGATGGAAGGTGGAAGATGGAAAATGGAAGGTGGAGGATGGAGGATGGAGGATGGAGGATGGAAGATGGAAGGTGGAAGATGGAGGATGGAGGATGGAAGATGGCAAAAAAAACAACGTTTGCCGGGCATGCTGCGTTTAACCTCCTGAATGACATTTGACAAATTTGAAATTGGCCAAGTCATGTCTTTATTAAAGTTTAGCTTTATTATAGGCAGTGGCGGCTCGTGGAAATTATCCTTGGTGGGGCTAACTACTGAAAAAAAAACCAAAAGTAATATAATGAACCAGCAGGTTTCCGCTCTACCCAAGAGGTACCGCACTCAGAGCGTTAACCGAATTGAAGTGTTCGGTTTCCCTAAAAGGAGTTTTACATTTCAGGAGAAAGTGTTTAAGGTACTATTCTACTCTAGAGTTTTCACAAAATCGAAATTTTTTTTTTTACATTCTTCGATTCCTTACATCTTCAAAAATGACCTCTCAAATATTTGTAGAGAAATTCGGATGAGAAAAAAAGTTATAGCACTATATACATATAGCCGCGTGAGAGAACTCGGTATCGAAAATAGCCAGGGAGAGTATTGGCGGCAACCGATCAATCGAAAATGAAAGTCCACGTTTTATTCAATCTAACGGCTTTATTAAATCTTTAGGTCCAATGTGTGTACTATTCAAAGGCTGAAGCGCAAGTGATGCTATTGAGCTGCACCGAGGCGATGGTTGGCTCTTCAATTTTCTACACTCGGCCTTTACCAAAACTTTAAACGCGTTTTTCTCGAAATGACATTTTTCAAGTTGGCTGCAGGTTAATCTCCGGATCTACTGAACCGATTTCAATAAATCTTAGTGCGTTTTGTTTATTAAAGTGTCGTGTATGCCAATTCACCACATTTTTGCATAAAAATATAAAAGAAAAAAAATGGCGGAAGATATAAGGTAAAAAAATGTCATTTTTTCTAACTTTTTTTTCAAACATTCGCCATTTTTTTTGTTGTTGGAATTTTTGACTAACGGTGGTGAATTGGCACGTAAGGAACCTTCCTTTTTAAAACCCCATTCGAATTTTTTGTTTCAGACATGCCAGTTCGGAGATTAACATGCAGCCATGGAACCATCTTTTTTTTGACACTTAACTTTGGCGCCCTCTATTTAATAATAATAATAATAATATGCCAAAAATAAAAATTTGTTTGTATATGAAAAGGGTCCATTTACATTTTGTGAAAGTTTCATCCCAATACTTAATAAAGCGGCTGAGAAATAAAAGTTTGAAAAAGGCATTTTTTTGACGCTCTAGAGTAGAATAGTATCTTAAAGTAGAAAATACGAGATTTCTTATAGCGACGTAGACTGTATGCATATGAGTTCATCGACTCAAATCCTTCGGGGCTATCTCACGTTAGCCCCTAACAGCCTCTTTCACAGCTATCTGTGCACGCCAAATCGGTTACGAGTGTTAGAGGATAGCTAGCACACACATTTAAACCTCTCTCATCCGCGGGGCTAGAAAATTTCAGCCCCCTGCGCTTTGAAAGGCACTCAGCCAGAAGAGAAATATCTAAAATTTATGTAAGAGAGAAGCAACTGTGTGCGAGTTACGTCCATAGCTCTGGCGCCACTTAGACAAAACAATAACCTAAATGGTTATCAAGTTCACTTTGTATGAGAAATCAAATTAAACCAACGGAATCCACTTTTAGTCACATCTTGAAATATTAACTTCATGAAAAAGTCACGTAGCGATCAGATAACCGTACATACAGATGTTTCCTTCCCTTTGTCTGAGCTCAATGATCATATATCATGTAAAAACATGTTAAAACAAGCAGGCTAGATGTAGTTTTAATAATGGAAACTTCAGGGAGCTTTCAGCTCAGTCCAATCCTAAGATTCGGATAGTTTGGAACTAAAATAAATAAATTTATTTTAACTAACTTGAGTGTTTATTTCTTAAGAAGTGAACAAAAATATATGTGGAGGCTTAAAGTCCCCATGTTATTGGCGCAGTCGGTAGGATTACTCTCTAAAGAAAGTAATCCATGTTGTTAAATTAAAACGAACCTACTTGAGTACCCAATCTAAAGATTAAAATTAGAAAACAGTTCTAAAAACTGATGGTCAATAAGTTTGTGATAAAGAGTGCTCATAAATTGTTACAAATAGTGCATTAAAATCGTGCCGCTAAAATTGCAGTGAAAAAAAAATTTTTTGCGAGAAAGAGAAAAAGCTGTGAAATTACGTAGTGTTGAGAATAACAAGTTTAAATAGATAAGTTGTGTACTGATAATACAGTGAAATTAATATATATTTACTGCCTATTGGTAGCACAAAAATAATAGAAATAGTAAACCATATAGTGCAGTTAATCATATCAACTTATAAATAAGAAAAAAGTTATTAGTGAAAAAATAATAATAAATAAATAAATATGGCAACAGCACAACCAACAACCGAAACATCGTTTTTTACCTTTACGGCCAACGATCTAATTAAGGATGCTCAACGAATCAAAGAATTCAGAGGAGACCAGAGTTACGCCCTATCATCGTTTCTAAGAGAAGTAGACACCGTCCTTCCCCTCTTCAATGGTAGCCCTCAGCTGAAACTCTTCGTTTATCGGCGGATCATCATCAATAAGATCCAGGGAGCAGCCTTGGATGTTATAAGGACACTAGGGACAGAAGCAGCTTGGGAAGACGTTAAGACGGAATTGGTAAATAACTTTGGCGTAAAAGAAACGTATTACCAACTATACCAGAAAGCCCTATCAATTCGAAATAATCAAGTAAGAGAATATTATACTAATCTAAGAAATATCCTTAACAAACTTAACGAAAAATATGAATACGATAATAATAAGCCGGACGAATTTCGCCCTAAGAATAATGAGAAAATTATTTTGAGAACTTTTCTGAATAATATTGAACCGAACTTAGCCTCAATTATAATAAACAGAAATATAGAGAACCTAAGAGAAGCTTTTAGCCTACTAGAAATAAGTGGTTTACTAAGAGAAAAAACGAATAATAATAACAATAGACCCAAACATGTTCACAATTTCGGATCACAATCTAACAATGATAGTAATAGATATCAAGGCCCTAACCAATCTTACCGTTATAATAAAAACAATAACAATAATAACAATGATCGATATAATAATAACCACAGAAATAATTATAGGAATAACAGTAACAACGATAGAGATAATAATAACCATAGAAATAATTATAGGAATAACAGTAACAACGATAGAGATAATAATAACCATAGAAATAATTATAGAAATAACAATAACAACGATAGAGATAGTAATAATCATAGAAATAATAATCATAGAAATGACAATTATAACGAAAGGGATAATAATAATCATCTCAATAGAAGTTCGGGAAATTTCCGAAACTCTAGAAACAACGAAACACAAAATACAAGATCTGAACCGATGGATGTAGACCACATCGAACACGAGGTAAATTTTCACACAATGCCTCGGAAATTTACCTACCAATAATAGAGTTAACAATACATAATGACAAAATCAGATGTCTGATCGATACAGGATCTTCTACCTCCTTGCTAGATAAAAATAAACTCCTACAATATCCAAGACTATCGTTGAAATCCCCAATGTACTTCAATAGCCTCAATTCAGAAACAACAGTAAAAGAGGAAATAAGAACCGATTTACCTGTAGAATTTAATGAGGATGCCTACATGATGTGGAAACTCACTGAATTCAAAAATAAAAAGTTCGACGCAATAATTGGACAAAATTTACTTAAACCCTTAGGTGCTGTAATAGACATGAATGAGGAAGCGATAACCATTAACGGGAGTAAAATTAAATTTCTGAATAATTATCCTTACGGATGTAACGACATCTACCAATTAGAACCTGTCCCCACAAATATGGGATTCCAAAATTTATTCAATGACCTCAACCCTGAAGAAAGCAAACATTTAGAAAATATTTTGAAAACATACAATAGTCTATTTTACAAAGAGGGTGATCAATTGACTAGTACTTTTAACATTAAACACGAAATAGTCACAACAAGCGATAAACCTATATACTCCAAAATATACAGATACCCCCAGGTACATGAACAGGAAATCCTGTCGCAAATTAACGACATGCTCAAACAGGGCATAATCAAGGAAAGCAATTCCCCATACAATAGCCCTCTGTGGATCGTTCCTAAAAAATTAGACAATTCGGGAAAGAAAAAGTGGAGAATTGTAGTCGATTATCGTAAATTAAACGAGGTGACAATCGACGATAAGTTTCCGATACCAAATATTGAAAATATTTTGGACAAATTAGGACGGGCACAATATTTTACTACCTTAGATTTGGCCAAAGGTTTTCACCAAATCTTGGTCAGGGAGGAAGACCAGAAAAAGACCGCTTTCTCCACACCCCAAGGGCACTATGAATATGTAAGAATGCCCTTCGGCCTAAAGAATGCCCCAGCGACATTCCAGCGATTAATGAATGCCGTTTTAAAAGAATATATCAACAAAATTTGCGTAGTATATCTTGATGATATACTCATATTTTCCACGACTCTCGACGAACACATAAATAGCATAAAACAAATCCTTGATAAACTCAAAAAATTTAATTTAAAAATACAAATAGACAAATGTAAGTTTTTCGCCAAAGAAACAGAATACCTAGGTCATATATTGACACCCGAAGGTGTTAAGCCAAATCCAAAGAAAATTGAAGACATTATTAAATTAAAGCTGCCCGAAACGGAAAAACAGATAAAATCCTTCCTAGGCATAACTGGATATTATCGAAAGTTCATAAGGGACTACGCTAAAGTGGCTCAAGGAATGACAAAGTACCTAAAGAAAAATGTTAAAATAAACACAAAAGACCCTAATTACATCAATTCGTTCGAAAAATTGAAAAAATTAATAACAGAAAGCCCAATTCTCAAGTACCCCGATTTTAACAAAAAGTTTAAATTAGTAACGGACGCCAGTGCCTATGCAATTGGTGCAGTTCTCCAGCAGGAAAACCACCCTATCTGTTTTGCAAGTAGGACTCTCAACGAACATGAGCGTAACTACTCCACCACGGAAAAAGAATTGCTGGCAATAGTGTGGGCAACTAGTTATTTTAGGCCCTACCTTTATGGCGTGAGATTTGATCTTTTAACAGATCACCAACCACTGAAGTGGTTATACACAAAAACGAGAGGTAAGGATGTGAATCCAAGACTTTACAGATGGTTATTGAAGCTTGGTGAATATAACATAAACATGGACTATATAAAAGGAAAGGAAAATCACGTTGCAGATTTCCTAAGCAGAATTAATACCGACAGAAACGAAATAAATGTGATTGAACAGAATAATATAGAAAACGATACAGAGAATTCTGAAGAATCTTCTAATGTATCCATGGAAATAAATTTGGATGATGAAAGTGTTTTAGGGAATGCAATGGTAAGCTCTGACGAGTCTTCCAACATTTCGTTACAGAATAACGCCGATGAAGAAAGTATTGGTAATGCATTCGGGAACTCTGAAGAACCGTTTAGCACTCCATTACAAGACAACATTGACGATGTTGCTACGATACATTCTCAAGAGGAGAATTTTAACAATCACATTCCAATTTTGGATTCCGTCATTAATAGATTTAGAACACAAATTATATTGACGAACGAAAAAAAGAAGGAATCTGAAATAATACACAAAAATAGAATTATATATATAAATTCTCATGATATAGAACATAATCTAAACGATATTTTAAGAAGATACATTAAACCAGGGAAAATAGGAATATACACAGAACTAAGTGATAAAGAATACCATAAGCTACAAAAAAGGATCATCGAATTATTCGAAAACGTGAAAACTATTAAATTCGTTAGATGTTCATATAAAGCTAGAAATATGAAAACCGAGGACGAAACATATCGAGAAATTCATAGATATCATAAAAACGAAACTGGACATACCGGGATCAATGAAAATTATGAAGGGTTAAAGAAATGTATATACTTCCCGAAACTTAAAGAATTAATTCAAAAGTACATAAACAATTGTGATACATGTAATCGAGTTAAGTATGACAGAAATCCCATTAAAAAGAAATTTCAAATATCCGAAACTCCTAAAGACATTAAAGAGATAGTTCATATGGACATATATACAAACACAAAAGCGAATTTTTTAACATTCCTCGATAAGTTTTCAAAATTTGCAACAGCTTTCTACCTCGAAGACCGGAATAACCAAACGATCATTGAGAAATTAAGGGAATACAAGTCACAACGTGGACACTTCAAGAAGTTAGTTACAGATAATGAATTTAAAAGTATTAATATTAAAGATTACCTAAGAAATGAGGGTATAGAACTCCACTTGGTAAAACCGAATAGCCACACCGGCAACTCTGACATAGAACGTTTACATAACACCCTAGGTGAAAAAATCAGAACCCTAGGGATTGAAAGTAAACAACTCAACATCAGAGAAAAAATGTGTAAAGCTATCGAATGGTACAATAACAGTTTTCATTCAACTACTAAGGAAAAACCTATTAACATACAAGAGGGAAAAGTTGATAAGGAAATAGTTTATAGAAATATGTGTAAGGAAAAAGAAAGAAACATAAATAAGAGAAATGCTAATAGAGAGGAATATAACGATAATAGAATAGAAGGCTACATAAAAAACTATAAGAGTGTTAGACATAAGGAGCAACCAAAATTTGTTAAAGCTAATATAACTAATATTCATACTTCTAATATTAAACGAAAAACAAAATTTTCAGATCAGCTGGATCCACAAACTCTTACTATTAGTGCTGATGTTCACAATGGCTCAGGGTCATCTCGTAATGGAGAAAATTGACAATAATTTTGGATACTGCGAAGTTAAATTAGATGACGCAAACATCGTAAAGAATTATGACACAATCTTACACGTTGTTAATCCTGCTGAGGTTATCGATATAATTGACAATCTCGAAGCGAACATATTGAAGGCTGATTTACAGGAGGAGGCTGTTACTTTAGAATTTCAATTAGAAACTATTCGAAACAAGGTTAAAACGTTGATTCCGCATAAAGAAAAACGTGGTCTTATTAATGCCGTGGGTACGTTGCACAAGTGGCTTTACGGAACCATGGATGACTCCGATCGCCGGGAAATTGAAGAACATTTAAATGCCATTGATACTAATAATCATAATATAATTGAAAATTTAAACCAACAAATAAAAATAAATAAGAATTTTAATGAAACCTTAATAAAATTGAAAAAGGCAATAGAAAAGGATAGAGCCCTGATATCTGAAAAAATTAAGAATATTGAAGATAAGAATAAAATTTTATATCGACAAATCGTTTATACCGATTATGGTCTGAAATTAAAAATTTTACAAGATAGTATTCAACAAATACAGGATAATATTGCTTCAGCAAGACTGGGCATCATTAACAGCAATGTACTGACAAATGAAGAAATAATTGAATATAATGTAGACTTCCAGAAGTTACAAAATACTAAAATGGCTACAGTTATAAGTAGAAATAAGAATATTATATTTGTTATTAAAATTCCTAGAGATCTAATTTATGTTCAAAGAACTCTGCTTATCCCAGTAGGGGATCAACAAGGTAAAGAATTAATATTTGAACCTCAACAAATTGTTAAATATGGAGGTAAAACATATAACTATGTCGCTAATAGAGATTTGAGGAATCTGGAACCCACGAGTAATTGTGTTGTAAAGAAAAGTTGTAGTAGAAAAATTAATAACGTAACGGAAATCTTGGAAATAAGTGAGGGAGTAGTTTTTGCAAAAAACCTAAATTGTACAAACTTTACCAGCTCTTGTGATGAACGAAATATGGTTCTTAAAGGAAATTACCTTTTTAACTTTAATAATTGTTCAATAAAACTTGGAAATAATGTATTTCAGAATAATAGAAAAGAATTTAAGCAGATTTTTACAATTCCTAACTATTTAGAGTATATAGAAGATAAAAATAATAATTTAAGTTTCGATGATATCGTTTTGGAGCAAATTGACAACCTGAATAAGATTAAGGAAGTAAAATACGAAAAACAAAAAGATTATATTTACGGAGCCATTATAGTAATCATAATTGCAAGTGTTATTATTATTGTTTTACTGTTAATCTGTAAACATAAAAGGTCAAAGATAAAAATTAGAAACATTACTCAGGAGAGTAAAAGACCTAGGGAAGGAGGAGTTACGTCCATAGCTCTGGCGCCACTTAGACAAAACAATAACCTAAATGGTTATCAAGTTCACTTTGTATGAGAAATCAAATTAAACCAACGGAATCCACTTTTAGTCACATCTTGAAATATTAACTTCATGAAAAAGTCACGTAGCGATCAGATAACCGTACATACAGATGTTTCCTTCCCTTTGTCTGAGCTCAATGATCATATATCATGTAAAAACATGTTAAAACAAGCAGGCTAGATGTAGTTTTAATAATGGAAACTTCAGGGAGCTTTCAGCTCAGTCCAATCCTAAGATTCGGATAGTTTGGAACTAAAATAAATAAATTTATTTTAACTAACTTGAGTGTTTATTTCTTAAGAAGTGAACAAAAATATATGTGGAGGCTTAAAGTCCCCATGTTATTTGCGCGCTGAGCCAGTTCACGGCTTGTAAATGCAGAAGGTTTTGGCAGGGCTAATTTGTTTGAGCCCTCCACGCATAGAAACGCAACGAAAAGGAAGAGAAATAAAACTAAGGTTATCAGGAGAACAAGACTTAGCAGCTTTGTTCTCGCTTATTATTGTTGGCTTGGGGCTCGTTTTCTTTAGCCCTTTCTATTGTAGCTGCATGCCTGCATGGAATATACGATGTTCTCTTAATACCTTTGACAACAAAACTGCAATAACGTTTTAAGACGCTTTCTTTAAACTCGAATTGTTTACACAATTTTGTTTGAGAAATTTATGGTGGGGCTAAGCCCCACTAGCCCCTAAGGTAGAGCCGCCCCTGATTATAGGGATAGTTGTGGCCGGGCAACGCCGGGTACCGGTCAGCTAGTTCAACATAAATTTATACCTTCCACACAGGGCCGTATTTAGGATCTGTAGACCCCTAGGCTGAATATGTGATGCAGGATCTAGCGCGGGATGTTTTTGAAAATTAACCTGCAAGAGCAAACTCTTCAAATATGAACTGCATATGTAATCCGTAACTCCTCACGCCCTTGACGGATTCAACCCATTTGGGAACTTTCCCGAGATTGACACGAAAAATACATATGCTACCCAAGTTTGATCAAAATTAATTGAGAAAAATACGGTCTATATGGCAAGGAATTAAATAGGTATATACCGAAGTGAAAGTCTCCTTCCACTTCCCCAAACCTCGTAATTTTTTTACGTATTTATATATCGAGCTATAAATGTACATATATGAAAAATTTGATCAAAATCCATTAAGAAATGCGGCAATTATCGTGCTATCAAAATCATTTATAGAAATGGGTGTAGCCCCCCATCCTCTTGACCAATCAGCACTATTTTAATACATGGCTTAGAAATACATTTTGTGAATGCGTAGGCCATGTTTGGTCGACAGCGGTTAAGAAATATGAAAGATATCCGGTTCAATTTTTACATGAGGGAATGTAGAGCTTATCTCTCAACGCCCTTGACCAATTCTCGCCTTTTATGAACTTAGCCAAGATATTGGCCTAATTAATATATAAGCATAGTTTGATTAAAATCAATAAAAATACAGCTGTTTCTATGAAATCTACATAAAAAAGGAATGTAACAAATAAGTAAATTTTACATATTTATAAATAATTCAAGTAATTCAAATATGTACATACTGTCCTAAACGATCCGGCTTAAAATAAAAGTGTCAAATAATCTGAGTGGCTAATTGGTCTGCGCCGACAAAATCACTTCGTCCATGTCTTTTAATGGTTATAAGATGGTCTGCGTCCGCACCACAGTTTTTGCATAAAGGTTCTTTTGTATTTTAGTCTATTCAATATTAAAATTTTTAATTTTATGGTGTGGGTCTCTAGGCCTGCCTAGATAGCCTATCTTTAAATATGGCTCTGTTTTCACCTACAACAATAAAATGATAAAGTAGAGCACCTCCGACGATTTTACAAATTTAAATAGTCTAGTAACAAATCAAAAATAATTGTTTCTTACCTTGAGTATAAGCATAGTGAAATAAATGATAAAGAGGCGACAAGTAGAATACTGGGCGAGGAACCACTTTTTGAAAGCTAGGATGCAATCTGAAAGCTCTTCGCTCGCGGCTTGCTGCCGATGCGATATTTTGTGTAAGCCACCTTTCGAATGCACTAATACACTCAACCAGCCAACCAAGCGCAGTGCGTAAACGTATTTGCCTTTGCGCTTACACGCGTTCGTCTTTCCTCGAAATCCCTAGCCTATGCTTATTTGCTGCCTGCATTCGGCTTTACACTGCAGGTTTATTTTGACTTCTTATAATGATGTATAGGCATTTGGGAATCCCCTTAAAGATTACTGATGGGATTAGGTTTTTATTGGCGTTTAATTGTTAATGCCTACAGAACCAAATTTAACATTAATTTTAACAAAATGAAACGTTGCAGATAAAGGTAATTCCAACAAAATTATAATTAAATTATTATGGTAATGTAGAACTTTATGTGTTAATAATATTAAGTTTCCTATTTGCCTGCTTTTTTTGTTGCATAATTTTTTCGGTTTCCCACTGACAATGTTTTTTTTAATAATATTATCTAAATCTATGAAATAATTAAGTGCATTTATTCTATGTTGAAAACAAATATTATTTCCTTCAAACCATTCTCTAAATTCAACACTTTCTTTTGTAAGTGCAATACTTTTATTATTTATTGTTTCTTTTAAACATTTAATATTAGGGCTAGTCGTTATAACATTATAGATTTCTTCCGGGACTTCCCAACTTGCAATACCACCCTCACAGGATATATCAGATTTAATTAAACTATTTCGTATTGACTTAAAAAGATGGGGAACGTCAAAAATAACAAAAATGTTTTTTGAATAAAAATAAAAATATGGTTGTGCGGAATTGGTTTCAAGGAGCTTTAGAGCTCTCTTGTAATTGGAACCTTGGTCACAAACTACAGCTGTAATGTTGACACCAATTTCATTGCAATAACTTATGTTGTCTTTTATTCATTATATTACTTGTTGCAAAATAACTAATTATTATTTTCCTATTTGAAAATATACCACGAATCATAAACAAACAAACATGTTTTGCTAATTCAATGGTCTTTTCATTTCCCATGTCGACGTATCCAATAATTTCATCTTTAGTTCTATCAAAAGTTAAATTGCGACGGATATCTACCTCATCCAATAACTAAGACTGCCAATACTAAGACTGCTTGACGTACTTCCAAATTCCAGCTTGATATTAAATCCTTTAAATTATGGGTTAGTATTGGATTAAAACCAGGCTGCATATACTTTATAGGCAACCAACGATTTATTGATCGGATGGAAGGTAAATCAATTTTTAAATATTCCTGCATATATCTATAGCAAGCTGGGGACTTATAGTGAAGATTTTGCTCTAAAAGTTTAGCATCTTCGGGCCATGTTTGGCACTTTGATCTTGAAGATGTCACCATTTTGGCTAGTGGTTTAGCTTCTTTATTAATATTAACTATTGAATCAATTACATTTTTTAAAGGAATCTTAGCTTCCTTTTTCAACTGTTTTGATTCCTCAAGTTTATTTTTAAAGGCAAATCTAGTTTTTTTTACTGCTGCCGAATTCTTTTGGAACTTGCTTTTTAATTTTTTATATTTTTTTAATAAATTCATATATGTACCTCAGCCTATAAAATTGCAAATTGTTTTGTGATTGCAAACATTGCTCACATGTCGAAACATAATCTTCTCCATTGTCTTTATTATCCTTAATGACACATGATGTTTCAAGTTCAATGAGATCTTCAAAACTTAAATCATTTCGTTGAGAAACTTCATAGGTCTTTCCAGAAAATAGAAATGGTATAGTGTCTTCATTTTGAGGCGTATTATTTTCTAATTCGACAGTGTTTGTTATATTATCGTTTTGGTTTAGTTGTAAAGAAGGTACAAAATTCATTTTTAATTTTTTCTTTCCAAAGCAATCAGCAGTAAAATGCTTGGAACACACGTATTAATTTTTGGAAAAAGGGGGTATATTTAAATTACAAGCATTCATCCATTTAACAAACAAATCTGTGCCTTGTGCCGGAAATTTAAAAAACCGCAAATAAGGTGAAGCTCTTAGTTGCATTGCAACTAGGTACCGTACACTTGACACCCCAAATCTTATATTTTTCCATTTTAGGAATACAAATCAAAGAAGGGCAAAAATTCAAGCCAGCCGTCAACAAAAAATCCAACTAATATACACATATTTTGACTACAAAGTCAATATAAAAAATGTCCAATCATAAGCCAAGTAGTTTTTCAAAAAGCAATCACCTATTTATTATATAAATCCAAAACGTTATACAAATTTCAAATAATCTAATTCGTATCCAGATCAGTCCAATATTACTTCTAAATAATCGTTCGGGCACTCAAAAACAAACCAATCGCCTAGCAAGTCTATTTAATGAAATGAAAGACAGCCAGATAATTCGCAGAACCTCCAATATAAAACCTGCAGTTTTAAGCCGAATGCACGCAGCAAATAAGCATAGGCTAGGGATTTCGAGGAAAGACGAACGCGTGTAAGTGCAAAGGCAAATACGTTTACGCACTGCGCTGGTTGGCTGGTTGAGTGTATTAGTGCATTCGAACGGTGGCTTACACAAAATATCGTATCGCCAGCACGCCGCGAGCGAAGAGCTTTCAGATCGCATCTTAGCTTTCACACAAAGCTTTCAAAAAGTGGTTCCTCGCCCAATGTTCTACTTGTCGCCTCTTTATATTTAATTTCTCTATGGTATAAGTTATTCGAAGTCACTTCTCAGAGCAATTGGTTCGTTTCTTAAATGTATTGTTCTCTAAATTTTTGTAGTCACTAAAAAATTTTAGACAAAAAACCATGAACTGTAAACAACAATTAATATTTTAAATTATTTATTATAAAAACGACCCATACAATTAGTTCATTTGATACTTTCATTATATACAGCAATTATTCAATAAGTACCTATATTTAAGCATTTTACAATTTATTTTCCGGATGGAACTATTATAAATCTTGTTAAAATCAAATTCATACCATATTTACAGTTCGTTAGACTTTCTTTTCGGACTGAAAATGCAAAAAGCATTTTATATTCACTCTAAAAAGGGTCTCATTCAAGGTTTTCATGAATATGCCAAAATGTCGGCTATGCCTGCATACAATTCGGGGACTTGTATGCACACACTTTGATATGAAAGAACTCTTCACCGAATGAATAACATGAATTAATGCTAAAAAATATTTTAATTTTATTAAATAGACTAATTTAACCGGCTTCTGATTCTGTCTTTTTGTGGGAATGTTTTCAGTTTTTGCACAAAATTTGGTTTACTCTAATTACATATGGCAGGATATTCTATTTTTATAAAAAATAGAATCATTCAGAGTTCTTATTTCATCTCTTGCAGTTGATTTATTTCTGCAGAAGCTGTCTATTTATAAGATTTTATTATGCAGCTAAGTTTCGTAAGCTCAACATTTACAAACATCTATTCATTACTCTATATCTGTGGAGTATTTATGACCTAGTTTCTCAATTAACGATGAAGTAATTTTTTTTCACTTTTTCATACAAAAGTTAGGATGAGCTCGAGCGGAAAAATTTGTATGTTGCAAGTGAGTCTTGGTTGACAAAAGTGGAAAATGTTTGTTTTTGGTATGTGTTGTATACAAACAATCATTGTTTTAAATAATTAATAACTATGCTGCCAGCTGTAAGAAACAGAAACTTATAAACAAAATATTGATCGTCCGTTCGACAGTTTACGTTCATTTCGACAAGTTGAGATTTAATAAGGAATAAAATGAGGTTATTGAAATTATTATATATTAAAGAATTTTAATAACAGATATTTAAGTGAAACGTTAATTGTAAATTGTTATTGTAATGTTGTAATAAGAAAATGTAAACATATATTTCTC
Organism: Eutolmus rufibarbis; assembly: GCA_963920795.1. Taxonomy (NCBI): domain Eukaryota; kingdom Metazoa; phylum Arthropoda; class Insecta; order Diptera; family Asilidae; genus Eutolmus; species Eutolmus rufibarbis. The sequence goes on from OY987205.1 coordinate 36,737,025, forward strand.
TATATTTAGCACTCTCCTTAAAAAATTGGATCATTAACAGTTTAAGTACTAAAATGTATGTAGATTAGGCTTCAAAATTAGATTGAAAATTTAGAAAACGAAGTGAAATTCCATAATAAAATTATCACCTATATTTGTCAGTTTATCTCTAAGTCGTTAAATCGAATCCAACCATTTAAAAATTGTATCTACAAGCTTCAAACTGTAATGAAAAAAATTATAATTAAGATAGCTGTAGATAATGTAGATAGTTGAAATATATCACATATAAATTGTAATTATACTAGTAAGGTATATACTGACTGCCAAGTATTTTTGGTTTTATTTATATTGTTAATATAAGTAAGTAAAAAGATAATATTTAACCTTCAATAGAAATTTATCGACTGTGAAAAACGTCAAACAAAATTATTATGTTCATATGCTACAAATATCCCCAACTATAGATCCAATCAAAACATGTGTCTACAAAAGTGCTTTTAATTGTAGGCATTGCTCTGTTTTTAAATGTTTATGGAAAAAAGTGCACTTTAGGTAAAAATAAATGATGAAAAAAATTACAATGTTTTGTGTTACTAACTGGAAAGAAAAGTTTCATCTGATAATTAAGTCTTAATTTTAAATCTAAATAATAAAACTATCTAAGTATTAGCTCGCCCGATCATTTTTGCTAGATTTGTAATGATATGAATTTAAGGAAATTTTTAAGCTGGAGCATTTTAATTATTTTATATTTAAAATTATATATACGAATTACATTAGTTATAATAGAAAATAAATAACTTCTATTATACTTAGCGTACATTAGGTATTGTACTTATTTCCGAGTACAATCACTTTTTTAATTGTTCGTTTTTACTTATTATTGTTTTGAGCTGATAGTCTTAAAATGTAAGATATTTTAAATAAATAGTGGTTATACAAATAGAGCTTCGTTGACGAACGATTCACTAAAATTTAACACAATTAAATTTGTTCTAACTTATTAGCAATCGGCCAAAATTATTCCTCTTAACCGACACTCTGCTTTTAAGAGCAACAGATAATGTAAAACATGTAGGAAATTTCCCTAATGTCTTTGGGGGCCTTTGCCTTTTAATGAGATTTTCCGGGTGAACAAAGCGCACGGAGCACACAGAGTTGGAACAATAATATGTGATTATTTGAATTTAATTGATTTTCGAGCAGAGCTTCTATCAGCGTCCATGATGAGTTCTGGAAACAGATGGACTAAGGACTTATATCAAAGGCGGAAGGATATTAAAAAATTATGCGGAATTTCCTCAATTTATATCCCGGTTAATTGCACGCTGGATTTATAATTACCCTGTAAATTCTATTCCGCTCTCAGGCTAAACACCTTTCACGAAAAAGGGTGTGCGAATGGGACAGTAATGCTCCTGTCATCTTATCCTAGCTTTTGTTTATGACGGCTAGCCCTTAATTAGGCATCACAAAGTGCTTTTTACGCTTCGCCGCAGGCCAGGAAAAAAAGTTTGAGGGATAAAAGAACTTCGGGAAATTTATTTCCCGCAAAACCTTTTCTCTATTATTTTCTACTTAATTACCTTCTCTTGGCCACTCGATTGTACCTTTACCTCTTTTTATGCTGCGTCACGAACTTCACGGATGGCGGTGAAAAGGTTTTCAGATTAATTTCAGCGGGAAAGGGTCTTCGTTTCTACTTGAGAGTCGGCTATTTTTCAACAAATTTAAATTTATAACACTCATTTTACATTATTATTTGTCTTACGCTGATTCTTACACGCTAATTTTACAAAGGTACCTCACTACGTGGCGGTCTGTGTAGCTGAAAGTAAGTTAATGGTCCTTAAACGCTTTTCTGCCATTCAACGAATTTCCATAAATTTTCGAATAACTTAATTAACTTAATTAAATATAGGCGAGCGTTAATGTTTTAGCAACATTGTACAGCATTCAAAAGAAGACAACAATTAAAGCCCGCACTCGAGCCACACCCTCGCATGCATCCATTCGAAAACGACATTTTTGTATTCACATGTTGCCGCAGGCGGGACTAGACTTACATGTAGAAAATGTTTAATTAATATACGGGTGGTAATTAAATTTCTTTTGATGACAAGCAAATGGAAAAAAATTGCGCACTCATGCCAGCGTTAATAAAACACTTGATAATGAGATCCAAAAATGGGAAATAAACTAACAAAGGTCCCACGTATCGGTGGAAATAAGCTCTCTTTTCAAAATGAACACAAGGACGAAAAGAAAAAAAAATCGAAAATATAGCATAACAAGCGCAAATGCAGAAATTCACGGGTCCTCATCCTCCCACGCAATCGAAATGACGAAATGTGGGCCAAGTGGAAAATGTATACGAAAGGTATTTCACAATCCACAGTCACATTCCGGAGTGGTTGGAAATAACTTGAACGACTCTTGCAAATGGGCATATGACTAAAAAATCCTCGGATTACTTTCAGGCTTTGTAAATTGATGGGCAATTCATTCTGATCGGGAAACATTTAAAGTCCACGATTGATGGAGTATTTGGTAGAAACAATTTTTATTTTCGTATCTATTCAGATATTGACCGATATATTCAGTAATTGGTTCCAAACAGTCATGTGGCGTAGTCAAACGCAGGCTTTTACTGGGTGCAATTTATTTTAGTGCTTTCACACTTAGAAAGATTAATTTCACCGGTGCGGCTTGAGCATAATATTAATATGAATTCACAGAAGTAGCACTTTTAATTTTTTTTTTACTTCGAATAGGTCATATTTATGAAAAAAGTATGCCTTTTTAATTGCTTTAGTCACATTGACCTACATATGCATATTTCATCATATTTGCAATCGATCGATCGATTGAGTTCTTGGACATTGGAATAACAACATAGTTATTATGTTATTGGCATGCTTAGCTTATATTAAAGTTTTCATGTTTTTAAATTAAGTCTAGGCTTATAGGTCAATAAAAGTTGGTGAAAAAAAAAAATGAATAGCCAACATTTAAATTAGATAATTCCAAATATGTGAACATTAAAAGGACCCTCCCTTAATAGTTTTTTAGCATAGATTTACATGAATTCATGTGATCAATTTGAGAACGCAAGAAAATTTTGAACGTATTTTTCTCCAAATTAATTTCTTTTGGGGCTGCAAATAGTGCAGTTTTTGTGATATTTGAATGAACCTTACGGTTTTACCATTATTATGTATTTGAAATTTCAAGTTCGTGCAAAAAATGGAAAAAAATTTGCTAGCCTTTATTTTGGTTAAGCATGAGAAAAATTTGTATGGATTTACATGGTCCGCCCGGCAATAAAATAGAATTTATAGCTATAGTTCTGGCATCCCTAAGATAGCTGAGAGAATCCTGGGCGCAAATAACGTCTCCAAAAGATTGCTGAATTGCGCTTACTAATAAAATTCTTTCGTTGCATCTACATATATTTAAGAATCCCTTGACCACATAAAAGTTACAATTGAGAATATTTCAGGATCATTTGACTATAGAAAAAAAATTACATCAGCGTAGGCCACATCTATAAGTCATTTCATTAGGTACATCGTGTGTTGTGATCTGCAAAAGCGGACGTGTTTTTGGGTGTCGAGTCGCGTAATAATAAAAGTAAAATTGCATAAGAAGTGGAAAATGCTTATGAATATTTCGTTATATCAATAAATAAAGTAGACTTTAATCTCGTAACATACATTAATGTTATATCCGATGGCAGGCAAATGATAAATTTTATAAAAAGTTATTCAGAAATTGAAATCTTATGTCGGTTATTAAGTTACATCTATATGTGAATTAAGCAGTTTTGGAAATATACATATGTAATGCAATAAATACACAATATAATGAAATTTTTAAAAACTGTTGTAACTGTTTTAAATTTCTGGGAGCATCAGTGAAAATAAGCAAAATTTTATGTTGGTGTGACTATAAGGTGGTTACTTCTTATAAATTTAGTTAAAGAGGCTAGATTTTAAGGGGAAAGTAGGTATAATTCTGGTAACTATATTTTGTAGTCACAGTATAAATATCATAGTTTCAACATCTATATATATATATATTTAAGTAGGAGCTACTAAATATTAAGTGGTCACAAAACTGTACAAATGGGGTCAAAATAACTAGACTACGATGTAGCAGGTATAATACTAGTGTCAGCAACCAACATTTCGTAGTCGCAGTAAAAATCATATTGGTTTCAAGGGCCTATTATTAATGGTCCAAGTATTCATATGTTTTAATCGGATCGTCCATAGAATTGTCAAAGATTTAGTCGAAGGGACTAGATTTAAGGATGTAAGGATTATAATTGTAGTCATAGCAACTAGAATTTATAGTCCCAGTGAGCATCATATCCTCACCCGATATATGGGTATATGTATGTACCTATATACTCGTATATTTATTAAAAAAGGTAACATGTACAAGTGACTTCATTAATTCGTCACGAAAATTACAAAATATGTCCGTTTCGCAGCCATATACCATATATTCAAGTGTTCACTGCACGAAGGTTATTACAACTATCGAAAATTGCTACACAGCGTAGTTTTTAATTGTCTAATGGATTTTTCGACTCATTTTGAGTAAGTATGTGGTATAAAATGTAAATCTAAAAAAAACTGTGGACCCTCCTTCTTTTTTTTACACAACAGTCCAAATGCCCGTCTTGTTTCATTTGGACTGCTCTGGGTAGTTAAACTTTTACGATGGCAATAAATTTAATGTTCGGGACGCACCGTGCCTCATTTGGGCTGTTTTGGGTGCGTTAGGACTGTGGCAGGCTAAATTTTAACAACTTAAATTTTTGTTACGGCCCACCGTGCCTCATAGAACGCCGAACGGGCGTGCCGTGCCTGCTTTGGGTTACGTTTGAGCCTATTAAATGTGTATGCGGAGTATATTTTTGTAATTCTTTGTAAAACTTTGTAATAGTTCATAAGAATGATTACATACTTATGTGCAAATTATGTGGAAGTCAATAAGTGGATTATTCTTTTTAACATAGCACTCTTCTATAAATATAGGAAAGCATTGCTAATTATGATTGGCATTTTCCGCGGTAGATAAAAGATTTTTTCTAACGTTTGCCTACCAAACGTCAACCTGTCATGTTCGAATATAATCCAATTACATCAGTATACATATGTATGTAAGTGTGGACACACATAATCAACTCCGTCATGCAATTATCGTGTACCAAAAAACCAAAAAATTAATTTCTGAATAACCCCAATTTGGTATTATACCTACATTTTCCAGATATAAAAAATCCACAATGACCCTAATTGTTCCATCGAATCGTCTGTCATTTCATTAGATTCCTTTAGGTTGAAATATTATTTGGAGATAAAGAAAGTCTCTTAAAAAACTAGCACAAGAAAAACGCACACGTCCGAAGGCAAAAAAATGGAAAAATTTTGATAAATAGAAGGAAAATTGAAGCTGAATGGCACGTTCAGTGCTTCCTGAGTGTGTTTAATCTCGGAGCGGAAACATTGCTTAAATACAATAAAAATCTCTCAATTAAGGGCGAACTGCTTAAAGGGATTATTGATTTTTGCTTGAACTCAATTTCTGTATCTTTTACAATAGAGAGGATTTGTTTCTCCTGCTTTTTATGAAATGAAAATCCTTAAAAATTCACCGAAGATATAACCGTGGGGAAAATGTAATGAAAATTAATTTGATTGCAAACAAAGGAATTTTATTCAGTCTTGGAAGTTTTAAGTGCAATTAATATCAATTTGGAAGTTATTTTTTATTGTTCCATCAAAGTAATGAAAGGAGTGTGTTTTTTCCTGTTTTCATGATAAATACATAAATTTCACATTGCTGAAAATTGAAAGCAATTGGAAATATTTTCCTTTGTGTTGCTATTTAAATTAGTATCCCTTTTATTTGCTCTTCCAGAAAATTTTAATTCAGTTCGTGAGGAAACATTCCTTTTGCTGCTTTGCTTTTGCCTAGCCGAAACAATTTAATTAGCACTCATAATAGCGGAGATAGATACTAGCATGTTAATTCAAAATTAACACGTTTTTGAGATAAAACCCAATTAATTTTTATGAGTTGGTTGTTTGAAAAGGGATTAAATCAGGTCGGATTATTTTAATATTTTTCTTACTATTCAAACTCATGCAATGTGCAAAGAAGTACCTGACTGCTTTGAGCCGTTTTAAAATCACTATTGAGTTTCATGACACTTTAATTAATTTAAGGTAAGTTATCAAGTAATCAATGTCACATTAATCACATAATTTGCATAATTGGCCTATTAATTACTTAATGAGATATAAAATCTCATCTGGGGGCTATATTTTAATTTCATTCATTGCAAATATCCGGAAATATAATTTAAGCACAATGAGAAAAAAACACTGTTAAAAAGAACTAAAAATTAATCTCCAATTACCAAATGCTTCCAGTTTTTGGATATACTCAAATTAATTTTGTTTATTTAAACTCAACCAAATTCACAGCATAAATCAACAAGGTTTTGTTTAAGTTGTATGTTAGCCTTTTAGTTAATATAATGTTTATACTTAGTTGGTTTAATCAAAATTAGAATACTTTTCAGTCTTACCAGGTTCTGACCAAAACAACAATTAATTCGATATATAATAGTTTTAGGTAAATATTTAACCAAGTTCTCAGTTTGTTCGAATATTTAATGAATTCCACTTTTAATTTGGAGTTACTTTAGTCCATGGGGATTCAGTCATTAGTCGTATCTTCTTATTTAGGTAATTTAAACCAAAACAAAGCAAGAAATTCTTGAAGTATCACAAAAATATTTATATAGAAATTATACGAGTACAATAGACAGACTATGAAAGAAATTCTATAAAGGAAAGATTTAGAAATGAATTGCACTTTAATTTCAAAGCAGTATGATAATTCTTTTATATATAGAATGAATAACTAGCCTCATTCACTTTTTTACACATCTTACACTTTGTAACTAGCTTTTGCGACTACCTTCTCTTTGTGCTGAGGGTTTCACTAAATCTTAAGGCTACATTAACCAAGTTAATTTAGTTAAACCAAAATACGACAGTTTTAAACGAGCCCTTTGCTGAAAATTACAAGACATTAATTAATAGTACTGTTCCCATCAACTTAAAAAGCCAAGTTAAAATTAACCAATTCACTTTCGTTATGGGAAACAATCTGTTTTTAGGGTTTTGTTGAAGCAACTTGTCGTTTTGGTTGCCTCAACCTAATTATAGTTGTATTAAACTACCTTTTTGTAGGAAAGTACGTTTTTTGTCGGTGTACTCTTTATCGCTATTAAAATAACTTAATATTATAATGTTTTAATGCTCATTTTCGGAAAAAAACTATTCTCTAACCCGTTTTTGTATTTTGCTGTTAAGAAATAATTTAATTCATTCTTATAAAAGATTCGCACATGAAATGTATGCGTATAGGAATTGTATGTATGTATAAAACATTTTTATCTTACATGACATGATTTTACTTAAAATTTAGAACTAATATAGTCAAGTGATGTTAAAACCATGAATGTTTTTCTTTCAAATGAAAAAAAGACCTAGACCTTGAAAAGGTTTAAAATCTTCTCAAGACACTGACACGTGCAAGAAGAAGAAAAAATCATCACAGTGTCAGTAGAAAGGTTTTTAAAAAGAAGTAAGATAAATTCCGCGATAAATAACTCTCCGATAATTCCTTCCAAAAATTTCCAGGGGCGAAAAAACCTTGAATAATTTGCTGCCACGTGTAGAGGTACTCAGTTTTATTGTTCCTTCACAATAATGCGTGCTTTGCATATCGCAGCTTGGTTCTACGCTTCTACAGAAATGTGTTGCCGAGCTACGAAATAATGGGCACCTCATTTGTAAAAAGAGTTTGACCAAAGTAGAAACTCCCATAATTCACGGAAATAAAACCCAAAAGCGATGTTACACGTGTTTCTGTATCTTGGGGCGTAACGAAATTATGTGAGAATTTTTGCGAAAAAAGAAGCGCGAGAAATCCACGGCTTTGTAAATTTTGTTCAATTTTCTTGCCGTACACAAATTTGGTCCTTGGTAAGGATCTGGAGGCCAATTTTAAACGTAGGAACGCTCTCAGATTTTGACAGTATTATTTCTATGGAAGATTTTAAAGAGCAGCCGCGCATAGCAGCAATAAATCGCGTATCTAGCAAATCCTATTAAATCACGTACGTAAGAAGGGCATAAATCGCAGAGGCTTAACTTGTTTCAATTAATCGGTTTAGCGTTTGGAGCGAATTTTGTGGTTTTATAATTATACATCATTTGAATAAAAGCGGAGTTTGTGAGTGTGTGTGTGTGGCGGGATTAATTGTGGTGATAGGGCATTACGCACATCCATTCATCCATTATTCAAGTTAATTTATACATGAAGCGATTATTAAGCCAGCCAGCCACTGATGGGTAATGATCAAATTGAGTTACGTTGCGTATATCGGATTTTTTGGGACGTTGTCAGAAATTGGATTAATATTTCATTTTGCCTGAATAATTAACACATGTATAGTAATGTGGATTTGGTGGTGGCTTCAAAGTTTATTCAGTATTTTAGCGGAATGTATTTGCTTTGCTTCGCCAATAACATCGAGAAATGAGCTTAACTACAAAGCGTTTTCAAATAACTTTATTAGTACAATGATACTATTTATATTTATTATCACTGAACAGAAAACAGATAGCCATAGTTTATCTTTACCGCATTTTCCAAGCCTTTTATCAAAGCAAAACATTGTTTACTAATGGTAGCATATTTCAGTTTATTTATTCACGAGTTGGGTAAATACATACATTAATATAAAATTTAAAAGAGATTGAATACAAAAGTTTAACTGAGTCATATTGTAAAATAAAATTAACATTTACTAAAAATATAGTCAATAATATTGCATTAACTTTCAATATAAAATTGAAAAATTTAGTAATTATTGGACGGAATAATACATAAGAAAGTAGCAGCTTTCACTAAAACAAATTATAAGCCAATCACATTCTAAACAATTTTTGAATTAATTGTGTCGTTCTTTTTTATTTTACGATATATAATACTAAGCTTTATCGCACTAGTAATCAAAAAATATATATCTTTATATATAAAAATCTCGTGTCACGATGTGCGTTTACGCTAATCTCCGTAACCGCTGAACGGATTTCGATGAAATTTTGTAAATGTGTATTGCTTGGTCCAACTTAAAAGATAGGATAGTTTTTATCTTGATAAGTGACCATCAATATTTTTTATTGCAAATTTAAAGAGTTTTTATAGAAAAAGGGTTGTAATTCATTTACGTGTATTGCGCATGAGCTCCTGAGTGCTTTAGGCAATAATTTGTACTTGGCAAATGGAAGGGAGAGCAAAAGAGGGGATGACGGACTGTCAAATGTTAAAGTTCATGCGATTTTCTCCAAACTTGGTATTTGGGGGTTTTCGGGGTCGCTGATTTCAATCTGAACTCAATTTGCAATTTTAATAATTAAATGGATATTGCCATATAGATTACTCAGGTAAAATGACACAATTGAAAGGAATACGGAGTTATTATAATATAATGTATCTTAAAAGGCCTATGATAACGTTTTGGACTAGTACTTTTTCTTGAGGACTTGTTTTGATTAAATACTAACTTTAGTCTGTCATAATATGTATATGTATGTATGTATAATACGTTTTATTTAAAAACACACATTCATAAGAATAAGGATTTAACTTTTTGGAAAAAAAAAAAAAATATAAATAGCTAAATGAATTTCAAACTTTTAACAGGATAAAGCCGAATTCATACAAATTGTTTGACAGCATACATAACCTGTATTTTTAATAAAAGCAAAAATTCTTAAACATTTTGTAAGCAAAAAAGAAGCGAGTATTAAATAAAATTCCAAAAGATATTCTCAGAAATAACCTTATTAATTTTCGAAATGTTAATTATGCTAAAAAGAGAGCTAATCTCATTGTCGATAAAAATTGACGAATAAATTAAATGTAATTCGATTTATTATTGGCCCTCGGAGGTTTTATTTTTAAATCAATTTACTTGAGTCCATTCTCATTAAATAAATTTCATAGTCTTTAATCAAAGAAAAAACATCCCACTTGTTGGATTTCAGGTTCAGGTAAAAGAACTTAATTTAATAAAATTTAAATTCCTCTTGGTGGTTTGTGGTTTGCATTATCTGCAGGCATCAAAACTTATTTTTATTGTTGCGTTCTTTACTTAACAAAGGGACGCAGGAGAGTTATTTCAATATTTCACGTCTTTTTTTTATTTAATTGGTATTTGCATTATTCTTCCAAAATAAAATTGAATTCCAAATTTAATGCATTTTTGCACAATTTCGTATCCACAATTACTATCATTTAAATACAAACAAACGCTGATTAAACACTGGTGGCAAGGAAAGAGTATCTAGGTATAACTTTAAAAATTATAGGCTCAACTTAAGTAAAAATAAGAGCTTGAAAACAGAAAATAGTAATCGATTTAAAAATCTGTATTTTTCGCGAGAAAAAAAAAAAACTGCATAGCTATAACTATAATTACGACAACTAAATAATTTAATTTCGCCCTTATCGGGAAAAAAGGTTAACCTCAACAATTAAAGCTGACTTAAGGCGATTGCCTTTATAATTTTCCATGCATATGTAATCCTCTTAAAATGAAAAACAAATTAGTGGTAAAATTCAGCACAAATAATAATTTATTTACCTTCAACAATGCTAAGTTCGAAAATACAATTTTAATGGAAAGCTTTACGTGATTTACGGTAAAAATACTGCAGAGTTTAAATTTTATTTGATTGCAACGATGGTAATATTTTTTTAATTTGCTACGGAGATGTCCATTGAACGCATTTCATTTATGCAATTTTGATATTTGTTGGCTTGTTTCTTTAAAGGATACCTACATATGTATTTACATATATACCATATAAAAATCATGGTGGTCAACTGGTCAATGGGAAAAGTGTAATTTTATGTCGAAAGAATAATATCTCAACCTGAATTGAATACACTGACAAAAATGTTATCATTTCAATTTTGTTCTTTGTATGCGAAAATTGTTAAAAATAATATGTTAAAAGTAACTTTTACTACAACTTCCAAGGATAGGCTCCTTAAGAAAATTTCTTTTATACAATTGATCAATAATTTTGGATATTGATTTTTTCTTTTGAAAATGTATTCAATATTATTATATAAAAATTTAATTTACATAACACTCTGATTGTTTTTTATAAATACCAGGAAATCACTAGTGGGGTAATTTTAAATGAGTTTAAAAGTTGTGTGTTTACTTATTTTAGGCCATCCCAGTTTAATTTAATTAACAAATATTGCGTAGAAACAAGTATAACTAAAGTCCGTGGAAAGTTTCATTTATTAAGATTTCTGACAACTATGAAAACGTTATTCCACTTAAAAACTATACGTGTAATTCTATTTAATTAATTTATATTAATATGTTTAAAATGTTTGAACTTCAATTGAAAATACATAGTACAATACAAACGTAAATAGCTCACACATGTTTCTATTATTTTAAGTACCTACCAAAAATTTTCGAAAAGCATTTTAATTTCAAACGAATTTGAGAATTTTCGCGTGGAGTTAGTTTAGTTTGCTTCCTTGCAAAACAAAATCGGCTTTGAAATTTTTAAAAACTAACATCCGAATTAACTTCGTGTAGTGTATTCAATTCAATTTTGAATCTAGTTTTGTAAATGTATGTGTCGTGTAAAGGTGAAGATCTCAACATTTGTGTAGCAGTATTTGACAATTCAGTATACCTTACCTTTTTGAATTTTTTAGTTAACTTTTCAGTTCCAAAAAAGTCACTGTCCTGAGTTACATTTTCCACCTCACCGAAAGAATTTTGATTTATCGAAAATATGTCAAAATTAGACATGTTTAGGAAGTATCCGAAAAGCTAAATTTTCTGCTAAAAACAAGAATATTAGAGTTAAGTATGTACTAAAATTCTCATTCTTAAAAATGTGTTTGTATTGTTTTACAATTTAATACATACTTAATTGTTAAATTGCTAATAAATTTTAAATTCGTCTACATGCTGGTACACACAGAACTTTAATTAGTTTTTCTTAATATTGGAAATTAAAGCTGTCTTTCTATCCAGAATTTGCATTATTTAAGAAATGCCACTGGTGAATGAATATCTCAATATAGGGCACAGGATATGTGAAAAAGCGCTGATAAATTAAAAGATGCTTTTAAAAAACTGAAGATTTATTTACATACATAAATAATACATTGAATTGTAATTGGTAAAATTATAGGATAAATTACGTTTGACTAAAAATAACTAGGAAATTAGGTTGTGTTGAATGTATCTTTGGGCACATATTATGGCTTAAATTAGTTAACAATATTTTTATAAAATGAAGAGGTACAAAACGATAAACCTGACAACAAAACTGAATGCTATAAATAAGATAAGTACTAGACGTATGACTACCATATGGACATTTTCTACATTTCAATCGATACTTTGCGCTCATTAAGAAATTAATGAAAAGGGCTTTCCACTATGAATTCCCCCTTTGTGCTCCGGGACGCGGTTCTTTGTGGCCGATTCGTTTCGTCGATGAAATGCAACAGTTCGATGAATGCCTTACTCTGATGAATTTTTTTGCTTTCGATCGAGCTAATTGTAATTTGCTGAACTAATTTTATGCGCTTTCATTACCGCGCTGGTAGGCCCCAATGCAAATTTAATTATTTTTCGATGCGCTGAACCAATTTCCGTTTTCAAAATATTTACTTCGGCATTTCCTTGTTGCTTCATAAATTATGGAGGGCACCCGTAGCACTGTGTTTGGGAACCGCAGCGGTGTTAGTCATTAACTCCATCGTTGCCAAATAAATGTATGTTCAATTTATTGAAAAATTTTCCTGCTGCGGTTCTCAGTTTTGTTTTTTGTTCCGTAAGTTTTTACAGAATTGTGGTGTCCGATAGGTTCCAAAAGGTCGGAATTTTATGATGCAATTTTTGGGTAAATATATAAAACAAAAGCAAAGGTTCCCACATCCCAGCTTTGACTTGTTTCGCTAAATATATCGCACTTCTGCCCATTTTCAGCTCGCATGCAGCGCAAATATTTGCAACTGAAGAAGCAAGCTGCTTGCTCAAAACGTGACTATCGTCAAAATCCTGTGTCTGCTTTCTTTATTCATGAGGTTTGGGTTCGGCAAAATGTCTTGGGAGCTCTTTAAAAGTAAATTAAGGAACGCATGGTACGAGGACGAGCCCACAAATGCTCCAGATATGTACAGTTGAGCTGAATGGGGATTATATGACACTTTTAAAGCTTATAGCTTGCTTCTTCCGGCAGTCTTAAGCAAAAGGCGCTTTGAACCCACGCGTAAATATTGTAAAAACATATATTCGGGAGCCGCTCACTTCCGGGATGTTAGACTACAAGGAACAAATTCTGAGAATAATATATGAATTTTATCTAAAATTTATAATTCTGTCGACTATAAAATTAGATTAATAATCTCAGATGTGTAAACTATATCTTTATAAACTGAATTTTAATAGGAGACATACATACATAGATTTATAACTTTTCTTGACGCGACTGATGCAAATAACGAACATTTTTATTTTAAATAATATTATATGTACCTATATAGTTTGACTTAAACTCTATATTTTAAAAATCTATTAAGCCATTTTCTCATAACATAAAAAAAATTATAATAATAATAATAATAATAATAATAATAATAATAATAATAATAATAATAATAATAATAATAGTAATAATAATAATAATAATAATATTAATAATAATAATAATAATAATAATGATAATAATAATAAATTATATTACTTATTTTTTATTGCTTATAAGTTATAGTACAACTATTATATATAAATAAATAAAATATTCCCTTTTACGCAACATTATTTTGAGAAAAACATTTTCTTTCCTCACTTTAAGTTACGTAGGTACATATGAAGAATATTGATTTAAGGAATCAAATTAACGTACTGCCATTATTAACTCTAGGAAATCCTATTTAATAAAGCATGTCACCTCCAAAAGATTTTTAATTTTTGTGGAATTAGTATCAGAAGAGCCATCTGATGTATATCTATTATAACAATTCCTAATTGTTTTATTTTGAAATAAAGTTTGCAGAGTAGCCTAAATCCTATCTTTTGCTTGAAAGTATAATGTAAACGATATACAGTATAAAATATACGTTAATTTAAAAACTGTTATAAATTCTTTGTTCGTATGTGAGAATCAGAGATAGAAATACATATAATAAAAGTAAATAACTTCATTTCTAATTTTTTTTAACAAAAGCCACTGCTCATAACTCGATGTGACGACTGTATTGAATATTAATAAAAGTAAATTTTGATCATAATGGGCATCATTTGTATCCGGGCAAATTGTACTGGTTGCTACTGTCAAAAAACTCCTACGATAAGTCAATATAGGTGTTATTGATAAGGTTGCAATAATTAATTATTTGACGTAATTTCCGAGTTATTTCCGTTTTGTCGAAGATATTTACGTATGTTTTTATCTTTACCGTAGAGGATCTACACTCCCTGTCCATTTTATTAGACGCATCAGAGTTTTTCTAGCAATAATAAAAATTAGAGCTTAAACGATTCTGCAAACAAATTTTTGTCAAACATTTTTCGGATCTGGGTTTAAAAATTGGTTTTATCCCACACTTGTTTTTTCTTTCAGGGTTCAGATCTATTTCCTTGTTAATTTTAGTTTTTAATCTCTTCGCACTTACTTCAGACGCTTTAACAGTTTACAAATTTCTTGAATTGAAAATTTTCTTTTCTCCTAAAGAAAAAGCCAGGACTCTTAACAAAACAAGTGGCTTTAGGAAATGTGACCAATTAAAAATGATATTGTAAAAACTTTTATACCAAAGTGCTCGAAAAGACTAAAAAAGAAAACAACTTTAACTAATAATATTTTTGAAGAGCTTTTTACCTCTCTTAAATTGTTGCCTTGTTTCCCAAGGTATTTGTTCGTCATTAAGATGAAAAAAAAAAACGCTCAAAATTATTTGTGAGTATACTAAAACAAAAAATCAAGATTTGTAATATGTTTTAACCTAAGCAAGTTGAAAACGATATTAGTTAATGAAAAATTGTATATAGCGATTCCTTTTTGGGTTAGAACGTAAAAATAAACACTTTTGTGTAATAAAGTCATTATAGTTAAAAATGAGAGCAATATAAATTTTTCATTATGAGAAAATGGTTTATTAAGCCTTTATTTTTTATTTTTCGATCCTGATCCTGATGAACTTAAAATTGAGCACGATATTTTTGAATTTACTTCTTCCGTTTTTAGACATCAATCAGTTCCTTATAACTTAGTGTTTTCAGAAGAATTATCAAAATTTGAATGCCAAACTTTTATAAGTACTATAAATTAAAGTGTATCTAGAAGTTAGGAAGTGGAATATACAAAATATTTTGGAAAGAGTATTATATTCAGAATTTTTGCCTCGTCTTATAAAATAAAGTAAAAGTAGGGTTTAGACAAATAAGACCTCTAATCTAGGGGCTTTCGTTTCGGCCAATCGGCACGGTGCACAATTTCGACAAGGTAACCGCGTTCCCACACGTCCTGCACACGTTAAATACATAGTTCATAAATTACCTTATACAAAAGCGATCACTCACTCTCACAGGTGCATCCACGGCACGCAGACTCACTCCCATTCACCACTACTCGCACAGTAAATCTAACGAATCCATACACTGCACTTCAAACTGCAGAAGAGATGGTTGTGGTGGTTCTGTCCGTCGTCAACGGGTGGACGGGGCCGGAGCAGCTGGGCCGCTTCGCCACGGCCATCTGACTTGATTTAACGGCAATCCACTCGTTTCTAGAAGCGTCAAACCACGTCAGCCCCAGGTTATACCTGCCATTCAGATTGGCGTGCTGACAATGCGAGAACCACCACCCACCCTCATAGTTTGCAGCACAGTGCGTGTTCGAGATGTCGCGGTCGACGTCGATCGCCGAGAACTGCATCTTGTTTTGGTAGTCGAGGGCGTCGGAGGCGTTGCCACTGTACCCGGCCACGTGGAGCCGGTACCCGTCTTCCCTTGAGGATATGTAAAAGCTCTGGTAGAGGGCGTGCCACGTGTTGTCGTAGATGTCCTGCATGACGATCTTCAGCTGGGTGCAGTTGTCGCTGGTCAGGTGGTGGAGGATCTCGTTCCCGATCCAAAACTCCCCTGAGGGCCTCCCGAACCCGGCGGCGTACTCCTCCCACGACCGGTTGAAGTCGACACTCCCGTCGAACCGGCGCTGGATCGTCGTCCAACCCCTCGAGCAGTGAGCCACACTTGGCCTATGCTGTCCCACAGGTGCAATTAAATAAAGCCCTGCAAAGGTGTGCTCCACTTGACTACAATCAGTCGGCAATTTATTGACTATGGATTCATACTGAAGCTCCACAGATTCCAGCTGCTGGATTAGATTGTTTTCCGTTTGAATGTTCGTGTAATTTACTTCTTTTGTTCTATTGGGGCTGCCGTTCGCCCGCTCCTCCATCTGGAATAAAAGAAAATTTATGTTAGCGGCGAGAGGTTTTATACTCGTGTGCTTTTTGTGCGGGGGCGGTTGTCTTTGTTCCGGCTTACAGCCCGCACGACATAAAAACATTAAAAGCACAATGTCATATTTGTCTCCCCACGATGGCATTAAAAGCTTCCCCTACGAATACGATTAAATTTCCGCTAGGTAAACTTAAAGGGGCCATTCTTTAAACTGAGCAAAATGTGGGCGTCTGGGGATTTCCTTTAATCTGGCTTCAGGGAAGATTAACTGCTTTTGGCAAAAATTGATGCGTTCGAGGTTGTGGGCGAGGTTCATAGTGGTTGAACCAGGAAAAACGTGAAAAATTATAAAAATTTATTTGAAAATTTTCATCATCTCATTTTATTGCGTTGTAAGGTTTAGCTTCAGTTCTTTTTCCGCAAAAAAGAAGGTTTTTCGTAGTAAATAACATACACCCTAGAAAATATTTACTACTAGTATTATTATAGTCATCTGCTTTCGTTTTTATATGTGTAATTTTACACAATCATGCAATTTTAGAAAGTAAGGAAAATATTAAACAAATGTATTGTAAAATATTTGTACTTTGTATACTTTAATACGTAAAATTACCAAGTAAGGGCAAAATTACCCGAACATGGCGTGTATTACGCCTTATTGTGTAAAATGACTTTAAATAATGGAGTAAAGCTAAAGCTAATGGTTGTAATTTCGTGTCATATATTGTCTAAAAGGACTCTATGTCCAAGGCGTCGCCTTATGTTTTCTTTTTTTTTAATAATTTGTGATCTTTCACCACAATCTGCGTGGTAAAAGGCTTATTGTAATTTTAATAATAAATACTCTAAATGAATTACGTATGAATTTGTAAAATGGGTTTGTAAACGAATCTATCAATATTTGTTAAATGACTCATATTGATAAGAAAAATTTGAAGAGTGCGCAAAATTTATAATCCTAATTTTTAAACCGACGGAATTTAAGTCCATTCGGAATGTAGGATATTTATAAATAACCTGGAATGGAACAATTCGAGTGTTCGACATCTTGCTGACTATTTTAAACTTTCCAAATTGCTTTTAAAATTTCTTTGTTTTGAACAAATTTGACTTTCGTCAGATTCAAGAACAAGGTATGTATACTTTACTTTTCTAAAGTTACAGATTACCAACCCACTGTTTATTTATTGAATATTGAACAAGTCAATTTGTTTTACGAAATAAAAAATAATAAACAATCTAAATACTTAAATATTAACGCAAGAACAAAGTTTTAATTCTTACGAAAGAAATTTCAAAGAGAAAATTGTAAAGTTTTACATATTGTGCGTAATTTTTTATAGATTACTTGAATTTGACTTATAACTAGTAAAACGCAGATTTTCTTTTACTTTAAGCATGTAATCGAAAGTTTCAATATAAATTTGCGAAACTTCTACTCAGATGTGTAAATGTTTTCTACTACATATATAAATAAAATTCAAAATATTTGTATATGGCATACGTAATTTTTATTTTTAGTGGATTAGCGCTTCTAAGGCGTGAAATCATCTCCCAAAGTTAGATAGGATCTTAAAATAGTGTTTAAGTTTAATATAGTTACAGTTGAGATATTTGGTGTATAACCGGAATGAAATGTGATGTCACATTAAAAGAACAAAATCTAAACTTGAGTGCATCTTTCTGGATTATAATTTTCATAATTTGCAGCCTCTACAACTTATGCTAGGTAAGGAAGGCACAACGCGAATGAGAGCATGACGCAACAGTGCTTACACATATTTTTACTGCGTGCATGTCTTTTACAATAAGAATAGTAAAATTACAACTTCAATATGTCATTTTACAATATTACGTTTTTCACACGTAAAATATTTAGATATGTCGCAAAAACACTTTTGAAACAGAATTTATATTAACGAATCTTTAGGTACATTTCAATACTATAAGATGGACTTTCTCAGAAGTTGAACTAAAGGACAGTGGACAAATTTCATACAAAACATCTTTCGGCAGCAGCCAGAAGGAAGAGATAAATTTCATTGTGGTCATTAAAAGATGAAAAAGCAACTGTCACTGGATAAAGTTTATTTATGCATTAGTGAAGTCTATACCGTTCTTGCGGGTACGATAACTATACTGTAAGTAAGAAAAATTTGGAAAAACAATTACTATAAAAAAGAAAACTGAGTTCAAATATTTGACAGTAAAGTGCTATTAGTATAAAAATAAAAAACCTAATTTTGGAGATTATTTTTTCAAAATAAAGCACTTATTTAAACTAACCAAATGTTATACATTGGATAGTTTATTTATCAGAGATTTAGGATGTTTTTCCAATAAACGAACGGCGTAAAATTTTTAAAGTGACTACACTTTCGTTCAAAGAAAGTATTCTGAATGTAGGTAAGATTCGTTGTGATGATGGAGCAAAAGCTGTTGCTGCTCGAATAGAGTTTGAATATGATTTAGTCGCTGCCGAGGCTAAGTATCATAACGATTGCTATTCGTACAGGGGAAACCACGTTAAAAAAAAAGCGCCAAGCACACTACCTCATAGGTGGTGTGGAAACGTGTGCATATTGCGAAGAAAATAATTTTTTCAATTCTTTGAATCGCTATATCACGGAAATGACAATTCTTACGAAAAAAGTGTAGAGACATTTTTTGTCGAGAATTGGATGATCTACAATTTTTGTCTGAACTATTTTTGCTGTTAAACTCACCGTTTAGTTGAAAAATGCAAAAAACCATTTTTGCAAACTTTCACCACGAATAAAATTTTTTGCACACGGAGGATCAATGGGGACTTTTCACAGTTAATTCATAATAGTATTCCTAACATTCCTACAAATTTTTAGCTCTATGCGAATTATTGTAACCTTACCCCTCTTTTTAGGGCTAATTTGACTGGACTATTAGTGCTTTACTGACTAGCCTAATCTCCTTTTTTTGTCTTTTACATATATATTCACATTACTCTTCTTTACATATATAAATAAGACAAAATACATATGTGTATTACTATAAAAATATCAAACATTATAGTGACAAGGTATAGACTTTTACATGAGACGAGAATCGTTAGTTCAATGGTTACAAAGAAAAAAAAAAAAACCAAATGGCTAACTCGTTACATGTAAAATATCCTATATAACTTGTTTGTTGGTATAAAAAAAAGTAGAAGTTTTCTTGCAAGAGTCAAATAAAATTGCTCCCAATACCAAGCAAACAATTTTCTCTAATCTTCCACGACGAGTTCCCATCAAATAATAGCTTCTGCACAGACAGACAAAGGATGAGTACTTTGTTCATCAGCAAAAAGTGAAGCAGGGTTTAATCCTAATCATTCACCCTGAAAATCTATTCCCATGGGAACTTCTGATGTGCTTCTTCTTTGACAGAAAACGGGAGATGGAAACACCTCTCCTGAAAATTACACGTACGTCTACAAAGGAGCACCTAAAGAGTTCGCTTGAAAAAGCTTTAACTATTTGATAAGTGTACGGTCGGTTACGTCCATATTTCGAGCTTTAAAACCTAAAAACCACTAAGAGATTTCAGATTTGTGGAAACCTCTTGCTTTGTGACTCGACTAGAACGAATGAATCCAGGTTATACAGGCAATGTGGGGCGTCAAATTCGGTCATCCCCACGAAGCGTGGTGGTAGAGGTGTTTAGAGCGTTAATTTGACTTGGGTGGGGGCGTTAAATTGCCGCGAAACAGATGGGTCAATGCTAGTCGCACTGTATCATGCGGAAGTCTGCGGCGGAAATTGGTTAGCGTCGATTAGCAAATTATCGCCACTCCAAAGGTAGCCCAGGTATTTGAGGGGGTGGTTGATCTGATTTTATCTGCACACAAAGCCAAAGTTATATCGAGTTCGTAATCGAGGTCCGTCTGTCCGAATCGAAATTTGAGAGCACCATGGGCATCCGCTTGCACACACATAAAATGAACTTAAATTGAAAATCGTTCAGCATTGGATTTAAATAGTTATTGCCATCGAACGAGTGTCTGATCAGATTAAATGGGTTACTTTGCCTTCTGGAGGGAAATCTGGGTGGGCTGAATATGTACAATAGGTGGACTGCCGCTCCAGAGCCCTACAATGAAAATTTCGTTTAAATGTGTACGTGAGCCGAGTGACAATTGGACCACACGTCTCGGGCTGGACAGAAAGACTAAAGTTTCCTGCTAGAAAAGGGTGAAAACTTTTATGATTTGATCATTTTTATTGCTTTTACTCGAATTGTGTAACAACTGAAAAACTTTGTAGTTTCGTCCTGCACAGGACGATGATTTTTTTCCCTTGTTCCTTCGCTTATATGCAAATTTATTTCTTAACGAACACTTCTAAGGTGGGGAAATTACATCGATTTTAACCGTGGTGTAAAGTGGAAAAATATTTCCGAGACAAAGAATTGCAATGAAATAAATATTGCAAATTATTTATGTAAATGAGGACAAGATTTTTAAGATGTTTATAAATGGAGCATGATCCTTAATGTTGAACGTGATTTTAGTATGATCATGACCTTATTGTGCGTATTGTGGTCTTATGCGGACATTCAACATAAAAAAAATATAAAAAATATATTTATCCTAGTGCCATTAAGACAGAAATCTCGAAAAATTTTAAATTTGTTGTCAATCTGCAATTTGTAGAGATAAAATCTGGGATCTAAAAAAAGAAAATGCGTAGTTTCATTTGTCTATCTGCTAGATACACTACTAATAAATTGGCCTACTGAAATATGAGCAAAGTACATATGTAGTTACTTTGACAGATTTTTTCTACTCTTTTGATTTAAAGGAGTTATTCTAAAAACTTTAAGCTTTCTTAAAAGAATAAGCTGATCAACATTTTTTTTTTATGCTCATTTATGTAAAAGAACACGTACCTAATGGGTAACTTCACTAGAATTGGTTGTTTAGATTACGAATGCGAAAAGTAAAATGTTTTAGAACGTTATGTTTTTGGAAAAGAACCAAAACTTGTTCCTTAAAATATAAAACATTTTAAATGTTACTGGATTTGAATTTGAAAATCTGCTTTAAGAAAACTGCGAATGAAGTTTTGTAGATTACTTTATTTTGGAGTAGTTCCTACAATTCAAGGTTCCATTTATAATATGGTATAAAATTCTATGAAGTTTCATTGATTTTTAAATGAATTTAAAATAATATAACAAAAACGAATTTCTTCATTTTTGGTCTCATAAGAAATACATACATACAAATTATGTATAATAATTCCACTAAAATTGATAATATCCTTTAGATGTGTAATAGAAAATATTCTGAGTGAAATATAAATCGAATATTAACAACTAAAGCTCTACTGTTGGTTAAAACCCTACTTAAGATAAAAAGTCTATCATAAAATTAGCGAGCGGAAAGCAAAAAGTTCCTTATAATGGAAACAGCAGACTATAAACAAATTAACCATTTCCCTGACAGGTATACTTAGATTCAACTGGGGCACTTTTACAGCACCTCGTTTGCCCTAATGGAACTCATCAGAAAATAAAATTCCATTCAAATCGGCACGAAAAGAATTTGGGTGGCCGGGGAGCTGAAAGGACACGGCAATTACCCTTGGCGTTGGGTCTTTGTTGGCCCCATAATATATCGAAAAAATCTGGAAAGCGAACGAGCATCAGGTCTCCTTGGCAGAGCCATTAACTGGCTTAGGGAACTGGTAAATATGTCGCCTTATCATTAATCTTTATTGAACGCTAAGATTTTCGTCCATTCAGGGGATACCATTATTACGTTTTCTTGATTCCAGCGATTCTCCTAATCACGCGACCATAAATCAATTTTCCATTCGCCCAGGAAGTAACATTTCTGGGTCGCCCTCGGAGATCATCGGGGCGAAAGATAGTTGCCCCAAAATCGGGAGGAACGAAAGAAACTCCTTCAGTTTCTCCTCGAGGTGCGGAAATAATCCTGGACGATCTCCTGTTTCCTTTGTAGGGAATCAACACTAGGAGCAAAAATGGTGAAAGGGAATTTTTTTATCATAAATTTTCCACTTGTTTGAATTTGGGTTATTTCGCCCCTACAATGTACCTGCGTCACGCCCCCGCCCCGCGCCCCGCATTATGAAGTCTGAATAAACATCAATAGAACATAAAAGCGAGAAGGACTTGAACGGAGCGGCCCGGAACTGGCGAAGGGAAATGACGAAATGGAAGGCTTTTATACGAAAAATCAAATCGTGTTTTGTACGTACAAGAGAAGGGCTGCAGGTCCCTCCGCCCCGGTCGCCCTAGACAGCACACGGCGCTAGTAATATTTGAAATTGATCGCACAAAAGACAACTTCATTACGTATGCATTCGACATACCTTTTCAATTCGACTGTGCACGATTGATTTTTGAGCGTTGGTAACTGATTGAAGGCGCTCCACATCTCGCCCTAATTTCTGAATCTCGTTCTGCACCTCCTTCACGTTGTCACGTTCGTCTTGCAGGGCGCTAACGCTGACGGCCATCGCCTGTATGCTTTTCGCCGCATTGTGCCCTTCCTCACGTAGGAGGCTCTGTTCCGAGTTGAGCTGGGCCGATGTGAATTCGAGCTTCGAAATCTCCTTCCTTATTTCGGGAATGCTTTTGTCCACTTTATTCTGGATGCCCTCGACATCCTCGAGCAGTTCCAGCATCGAACTATGCAATTTATCCAATCCGGCGATTTGGCGGCTCAAGTTGAAATTTGCGTTCGCGATGCGATGTTGCTCGGTTTCCAAATTGCGAATTCTGTCCGCAAATCGATGGTACTGAAGCTCGCTTAATTGCCGCTTTAAATCACGCTGCGATAGCTCCACCTCGTGGATCTGCTCCCGAAGGAACCGCTGATGGCGCATTCGGTGGTCAGCTTCCGGCTCCACATAGTCGCCACTTCGGTCCCCCTGGAAGAGAAAGAAATCAAATTTAATCTTCTGGTATCCCGGAAACATCGGAGGTAATTATTAGGAGCTGCTGCTAGCATTGCTTCTGATGCAGACAAAATTGTTAACAACTGGGTACAAGGGTTCAGGGCTCCAAGGATGGGCTTCCCGAGCCAAAGGGTGCGGGACACAAGGACACCGAATCGCACGGAATCGAATTTTATTGGGAAATTTATGGCGGGATTCGAAGGATCGGACGGAGCTGGTGCTTTATCTGTTTTAAGATGTAATTCCAGTCAGGATCTGCTTAGCACTCCAATTTACTGAAATTAGCAGAATTAGCACGCTAGACTTAATTTAAGGTTTTCGCAAATTAATATCGTCGAAAAATCCTTTATTGGGTGTCTTTGTTTGCTTTACTAGCTTAAGCCGGAACAAGAAATCTTCGGAATTGTACACTGAGAAAAATTTATGAAATCTTGACAACTCCGCGCGGAGTTGACAAATTCGAAGTAGAGTCTATAGAATTGTGATTCACACAAGTCTGTCGGAATCAGAGTAAGTACATATGTAGCTTCTTTTAAACCAACTGCGCGAGAGAATTGAAGTTAAGTTTTAGGTGAAGTTGAGTCCACTAAATTTAAATTGGATAAATGAATTTATTTATTGATACAACAAAATAAATAGTACAATGAATAAATCTTCAATAACTGACCTGGAACTTTTTACATTTGAATCAATTTGTTTTTAATTTATTTAAAATGTTGAAGGATTTTTTGGAAATTTTTTCATTATTTCAAAAGTAAACAGTTTTACTTGAACGCATCTCTTCAATTGAACCAAATATTTTTTTTTTGGAATCAATAATAATAATAATCAAACTAAATTAATAATTATTAGGATGAACTGCTAACGACGTATCTCAATTCCTTACGGAATTGACAATATTGACCTGCCAACTACGCCAGGGAATTGAGTAAGCGCCTATGCGGGCTTCGCCGTATCCAACTCCGCCGCGCAGTTGAGAAAACAGAAAATAATTTGACTCAAAATATCTTTTTTCTCAGTGTATGTTAAGAAAGTTTGGGACATTTTTTCTATTTTGTTAATATAGACACAACAATCTGAAGTAAAAAATAATGTAGCAGGTAGTTACAAATTACGTATTAAAAATTACTTATATACTATCTGCGATATTTAGGGACAATAAAATGCAAAACAAAAAGATGGAATCTATGTAATGTTCTTATAACACAAAAAAACCCAGCTTTACCTTTTAGATTCAGCAGATAATAAGAATTTCTTAGAAGACTACATAAAGTAGGATTATGTTATTCGAAATTTTGAAATAAGTATATGCATATGTTTTCGTTTCCTCCTAATTCCGAGAAGGTTAGAGGATTGTTAGAGTATCATTGAAATTTCTTATTTCCTAAGAATGCCTTTTAATATGTGATTCAAAAAATCTCCCATTTAATTAGGATACATTTTCATTTCGAAAATCAACATAAAACTAAAAATGCCTTTTAAGGCATTCAGATCCATCTGGGTCAATAAATTATGTAAGCCAAGATGTAAAGTTACTAATTTAAATTTTTTTGCAATGAATGACATTGTTTTAAATTATGCAGAAGATTTAAAAAAATATATAATAACATTTCTCGCTCCCAAATCGCCTTAAACTCAAAATATGGTTAGATTTAAAAGTTTATGATTATTGACAGAGCTAAACACTATAATCTACCATAAGACCTCAAATGCTAACAACTAAGTTGTTTTGCATATTTTTGCATATATACTTTTATGCATGCTAAATAATTTAATGAAACGTTTTATGAGGAAGTTGAAATAACTTTCCAAATGAAAATTGAGTCTTTAAAAAAACGATATTCTCGTTATTTTTCGAAATGCTAAGCTTAGTTCAAATTATTTTGATCGTATAATATAAAGTTTAAAATGTTTTTTGTTTATACAATTTCGTGTGTTTTATATTTAATTCTTTTACTAACGTTCTGTAGGTATACCTGTAATAGCCAACCGATTGCTTTTAATAACTTTATTTAGAGCGGCTTGTATTATTTAAGAAGCATAATGCTTCAAAACATTAAGAAACTCTTACAATCATTTTGTAAAGCGTACTAAAATTTTAATGCTACTTCGAAAAATAAAGGGGGTGGTTCAGGGCTGGGGCATTTCCGAATCTGAATGTTGCAAACAATTTAACTTTGTTGCTTTTATTGAATTTCAGTACAATAAATGAATGCTGCTCTAAAATCTTCCATAAGACAGTAATCAAATTTGCAGACCATTAAACGTGTTAATAAAAAATGGAAATGAATGCCACGTAAGAAGGATGTTATAGCGCAGAAATTAGGTTAATCAGGTTATTAATTACACTACTAAATATTTAGTCAAGATGTTAAAGAGCTACTATTTCAAAACTTATCAAAGAGCAGACAGATCAACCCCCGCAAAATCTGATGACTTTTATGCTATTAAATCCGTGTTTAAACTAATCAGTTAGCTTTTCTCACCAGCATTGAAAAATAAGTAGATAAATTAGCCTTTCATTGGATATTGTGTATAGTACAGAGCACCTTAGGATTTGCGCCTCCATTACTTAAAGGCTGGAGCTTTATTACAATTCAGATGAGTTGCTTTGTGGCAAAGTTTCGTGAACGAGCAGAACGCTCTTTGAAATAACAATTTACTTAGAAATTTGTCTAACTTTAAGAGCGCTCTGCCTCTGCCTCGTCAGAACGAAGACCAAGGCAATAATCCGGAGCTGCCTACGTGAACACAATTAAGCTTCCTTTTATGCTCAAAGATAATCCACGAGGGCAAACCAGAATAAATCAACTTTAGTGAATCATGCTCCTGGTGAGTGTAATTCGCCACGACTGCCAATGTATGAACTACCCTCGAAAGTGCAACGACACTCCAATTTGATTAATAATTTTTTCATAAAACTTTCTTCCGCTCGCTGGTCTGTTTAACAGAAAATTGGAAAATATCTACTATATGTAGTGCTATGGTGTGCTAGTTTTTTAAAATTTACTTGTTACTCTTTCACCTTCGAATGTATTGTGCACTTTTGAGTGGCCTCAAGCGTTGCATACATACGCAGAAAAATCGATAACAACAAGTTCGCTATTCAATGGAGAAAATAAGTGCAGCAATGAACCATGTAAAAATGATGCATGAGTGCCGATAAGTGCAGAGCACAAGAAGCAGCAAAAATGAGGAGGATATCTAAGCGAAAAGATAGTTGAAATTGAGAAGAAAGGACGTTTTTTTATAGATTTTATTGAGCTTCGAGATGAACGGATGAATGGCTTCCTAAAAATACTTTTCGAACCGTTTTCTGCTTGAAAGGCTCCATGAGCCTTGACTTCAACTCGATAAAAGTTCTAATAACTCCCTTCCTTTGTTAAAGGTTATAGATGTGAACAATTAGAAAAATTTCATGTACTCAACTTTATCGCTCGGTATTGATTCTGCGTGCGTTTCATGGTGCAGGGGCAATAATTCAGTGATTAATAGCAAGTGCCGAGCAGTACTGCAATCAGGATAATTAGAAATTGCGAGCATTCAAGATAGAGAATTGCTTTCGGAGAATTCTGAATTCTGATATTGTTTAAGACGTATCCACCACAAAGCTTAACCCAATTCCAATCTACATCGGACGGACGGAAGGTTATTCACGATCTGCCAGGAGCATAATAGCGAATAAATGCTGCTAGACCGCACTGATAATTTGGGTTCAAGAGGAAATTAGCAGTGGTGAAACTAGAATCAAGCTCTTAGCTCAGAGCGCTGCATCGATAATTCGTTATGGTAAACAGAATTAATGAATACCATTGTTTAACTTCTAAGGGAAGGTGTCTGAATATCTAATTAATTTTTATTTCATGTTGAAGATAACGAGTTTGACATTCAAAGGCGCAAGGTTCAAAATCTAATTAAATAAAATATCCAATATTTAATGAGTTCATTAAGCTAATTAAATTTTAGTCTAACAAATGCTTTGTACGAGTACCGTGATAAAAACATTTTCAATTATGATAAAAAGAGTAAGCTGTGTACGTGTTAATAAAATAATTTGGAGATTTCTCCAAAACTATTATATATTAAAAATGGATAGCTCATTTTCTGCAACTTAAATTTTAAACTTTAAAAAGACTAAGCTTTAAAACTTTTGGTTTTAACTTCAATACAATTTTATATTTACAAATATTGCATTGCAATATATGTACTTACAAAATTTGTGTTATCGTTAGAACTATACTTTTCAAAGTTTCTTGTGAGTATAACAAAAAGCGTAAAATGTTTTTTCAAATCTACCTGATAAAGGAAAATAAATAGGTGGCATGCCATATTAAATAGAATAGAATCCTGAACCTAATTATAAATATCTACTTCAAATTTTCTTTAAAGAGTAACATCGTCGTACCTATGTATTTATAGGCTATTTTGATGAACCGATTAATAAGGAGATATTATTCAATATCCGCTTTTGCTGTTTAAAAAACAAAAAAAAAAAAAAATTTATAAATTTACATCCGCAGTTCTAAAATTATCATAGTATCGACTTCGATAAGTTAACAAATTGCGTATGTAGGTTTATAATTTGAAGAAAAATTACATACAGCCTTCCTGTGTTGGAAAAAAATTAAATGGAGTTTAAAATAGTCCGTTATTTTTTTTTTTAATTAATTGATGCTGCAATGTATACTACAAATTAGAATTCGTGTAAAACACCAAGTGCTCTTCAATATTTAAAAGGATAATAATTGAAGTATGTAATACCATATTTAGTTAAGGGAATTTAGAGTTTTGAGCGATAAAATTTGAATACTTATTCTAGAGTTAGTAATATAATGGATCAGATCGTTTTCGAGCAACGCCAATGATCAGATCTTCGAAATTGCATTTCCCAAAACTTTGAGAACTAACTTGAAGTTAGTGATTCCAAAAACTTCTTATATATGTATGTACATAGGTAGGTACCATTTTTTATAGTAATCATTGAAGTTAGTGAATTATTTCATATGACATGTATAATATATGTTATATATTTAATTAAAAACATTTTAAATAAAATAATTAAATTAAGAAATTGAAATTAAAAACAAAACTTAAATGGTTACCTCCTTATAACTCGAAATAATTTTGACGTTATGTGTCCAAATGGGTGTCAGATGTGTCAACTACCTATAATATAAACTAATCGAGGTCCCATTAGCAAAATACGCCATTTATTCTAACCCGCCAACTTTAGGGGAAACGACATTTGCGAATATTATCCCAATCGTAAACTGCCATACGATGGAAAGGACTCCGCTAGAGCTGAAACTATCACGGAAGCTCATTACGAAACCCTGCAATTATGTTCGGAGAAATTAGAAGCCCTCCAGACAATTAATAAATCCTCAAAGACTTTGCAGATATCCCGCCAGTGAAATTCTAATCCAGAATAACTTTTCTGTGTGCACGTGTGTGGGGTCCATCAGGACTACTAGCGGTTACCCTTCGGCTTTGGAATAAAGCGATGAATCTCGGGTAGCCACTTTTGTAAAGTTCGGTTTTCACCGAATTTTCACTGGGATATGTTGCCATTTGTGGAGGATATGGCAGCTTCTTTTGATGACCTTTTGTTGAGGGTATCCCCACCCTTGATGCAGAAATTAATAGGAGGATTTTTAATAACTTCTCAAGGAATGTTTCCTAATTATTCCCCCCAGTGAACCTAAATTAAATTAGAAAAGGCTCTCCTAAGTAGGGACTGTAAGAGGTTGCTTGATGTAATATAGAGTGACTTATAACATAAAAAAATCTAGGTTCAGGGGGACGTTATACCAATGAAAGGACCTTCCCTCCTACTTACGAAATAGAAAGAATCTATAAGTCGTTCTCTTATTATTTTAAACATTCCAACAGACAAGATCCGCATAAAGGCGCGCTGGAACACATTTCAGTCTGAAGAGTCCTTGCTCCTCTTCATTTCTTCATTTGCATGCACCGTATAATAGAATCCGCCATATTCAAACGGCACAAGTGTCTTTCTAAAATTGAATAGTAATTCATATATACGTCGTTAGCTCGACAGCTCCAAAAGTTTTTAACATGTACTGCACTGCCCTGATAAAAGGGTGTCGCCCCGTCAGATAGGGTGCAATCAAAAGAAATGCACCGACCCATATTCATGCACAGACAGCAGAGTCATTAGACATCATGGTGCTGGTTAACTATTGGACGGAAAAAGAATTCCACTGCAAGTGAGTGGAAAAAACGGGTCTTGCAGGACGATCATTTAGCATATGTAATAAATTCATGCCTTTGCCCGCGCACTGCAAGCAAACAGGCACTCTATTAGCTTTGCAGGTGAAAATATTTTAATTTGCGCTCAATACGCGCTGAATTTCAAAGGTGCGAAGTAATTTACAGAATTAATTGCACACTTCCATTTCCACGCCATTCCGCTTGCATAAAACATTCCGGGTGTAAAGTTGCAATTTCATTCAAATATTTCTGATTTCCATTTTTTTCTGGAATCACATCATCTAAAATGCATACATTAATCAAAACTCATATTTGGGACATGTGAACTACATATATCAACTTAATGTCATATTTCGTTTAATTTTGCAATTATTTTACAATTACTATGACAAAATTGAATTACAGTCAAAATGTCGTCTTTACTTTTGAAAACAGCGAAAAATAATACCGAGAAGTAAATAGCTTTTTAACAAAAATTCTTCATATGCATAGATGGTTCAGCTTTTTTATGAAAATTTAATTACATTTTTTTTCGGGTTTGGTGAATTTAATAAATGGTAATTTAATTGAATTAAGAGCTGCAGACGGGTTTTTTTCGTATTAACATATTAATAAGAGTTCATCACAGAATACTGCTTCTGGCACCGTGATATTAAAATCAGTTCTTCATGAGGAGCCATCGTGATGCTGAATCTGAATTGAGGGGCTTTTGTACGTTTTTGAGTTTCTCTGAAATGATTTTAATTATTATTATCCTATAATTATTGTTTTCACATAAAGCAGCGCGAGATAATCGATATTCTCAATTCTCATTAAAGGCAAGAACATTTTTAGTGGAAGTGTTATTTATTTTTTGAGAATGTGAATCACTCGGGTCGGTAATTTAATAATTTGCATAATGTAATTAATAATGGCAATTGATCCATGTATGTAGAAGTCAGGCCAGATCACCGGTTTTCTAAATATGAATGAAAAGTAGTTTCTTTTCTTTTAAGCTACTTTTGACTTACATGTTTACTTTGGAATATTTTCTTGGTTCATCCAAAAATCCCAGATACGAAGAAGAATAAATTGGGTAGAAGGAGCTTTTTAGGGTGAGGCTTGAGGTCTTCTCACCGAGTTTGATGAAGGTTTGTAGGAATGTTCATTTAGGGTCAAAAGTGACGGTCACTTATATTTCTTGAGATATTTAACTTTAAAATTCTGAAAAGTGATAGTTTTCCGCAAATTGTCCATGCTCTCACAAAACCTAAAATTGTGAATGTTTCCACCGGACTTCTGTAAAAAAACTCTACACGAGTACTGAAAATAATTTACTTCAATTTGTCATTTCATAAGACAAATGCGTGCTCTGCAGCGTCGATGAATTGGAAAAGATAATCACCTTTAATTCATTACTTTCAAAGATTTTTAAAAAATTTCTTCGAATGAGAAGGTGAAAATGTCCTTAATTTACGGTATTTATACCTATACAATTCGCAACGAAACATTGTGGGAATATGCAAAAAGTCGTGGCGACAAAACGATAATTTGCGAAATTTCAAAATTAAATATCTCGAGAAGTACAAGTGATTAATACGTTTTTTCATAACCAGAAACGCTCAGCAGGTGAACAATATTCTCGAGTCTTGACACAAGTTGACACCGAGGATATTATAACATTAATATTATTCATCACAAACCTCAAAATTGATAATGAAACGATAGAATTTAATGGCCTAATTATCTACTTGTAGCTGACAATTCTGTTTGAATGTGTGAAACAGCTGAATAAATTATTTCATTTCCATATTAAGCATTTTAACTTGCACATGGTTGGAACAGCCCTCCCTAAATGACTAATAAATTGAAATGAAACGACACTGAGTTCTGCTAATGTCCCCCTAATATTTGAATAAGTAAATGAATGCAATATCCGTTGTTAACATCGTCCTAAACTCTCACAGAAATAGCTGCCGTTTGCCGCCGTTCGGCATATATTAAAATAAATAAATTATAGAAACCATGACGGCGTTCATCGATTTTTCTTCAACAGGCAACGACAATGATTTTTGATAAGTTTCGCCTACAATAGCAGGATATTGATCGGTTTGCTGTTTGCATGCCAAGCTGAGCTAGGCCAACAGTAATTATTTGCCGCCATTACTTATTTGCATATATTTAGTGGACAACAGGCGCCATGAAATACTCGGGATTTATTGCACCGACTTGCAGAGAGACTAGAATATTTATGGACTTCGAAGCAAAATATTTTCGCCTATGAGACTGACTGGATTATGGGGAGGAAAATTAGGAAGTATCCAAAAATAATAAATACCTAATTAAATACCACAGAGAAGCAAAATTATGTTGTTGTAGTCCGACATTTAGTCGACTAAGTGGTTTGAATCACATTCTGTTGCAACTTTTTGTTGTTCGACATGAAACGAGTATTTAAGCAATTGTTTATATATATGAGAAGAGGTAACAAAAGTTTTGAAAGTACATTAAACGAGATCGACTAAAATAATACTTGACAAAACGAAAGATTTCCATTTGTGGAATGGCAATCTGCATTTTGTTTTATGTCAATGTATTGAATAGAAGTTGTCATACAAATTGAGATTTTAATGATTATTTCTGAAATTTTAAATAAAAAATCATGGATTTATACTAAGTTATTATAAAATTAATTATTTCATTTGTGTTTCACAGATATTACTTAGATTCTATAATACTTTGTATAGAAGGTTTGATAACGATTATCAGGTAATTATTATTTTTCGATCGCTCAATAATGTTTGACATAAACTTTTATTTTTCGAATTTGTAATTAATTTTT
This sequence comes from Eutolmus rufibarbis, assembly GCA_963920795.1. NCBI lineage: Eukaryota > Metazoa > Arthropoda > Insecta > Diptera > Asilidae > Eutolmus > Eutolmus rufibarbis. The sequence goes on from OY987205.1 coordinate 36,769,621, forward strand.
AAAATCGGAAAAAAATTATGAAGTTGAGTTTGTCCCGTTTACACGGGATAAAGGAGAATTTAAATCTACCCGTACTTGCATTTTTTCAAAAACGTTTTTCTCGAAATGTCTTTTCTCAACGTGTCTAATGAAAATACCAAGCTAAACGCAAAGAGTTTTATGAAAATTCGTCGAACATTTTGCAAGAAATGTTTGTATAAGTATCCATATTTACAGGTAAATTAGAAACCAATTTCTCAGATATTTTCTTAAGCAGTTTTATGGTTTTTGTTAAGCTTTAAAGTATGAAAAAAATATATGTTATGTATAATATTTGGTGGACTTTGGCTTTCCGGATTGTAATAACAATGCATTTACAACAATGAACTAATTTAAGAAAGAAAATTTTATATATGCACAACGCCAAAGGGAGTTTCTTTAAGAAGCGTTAAATGTTTATCCTCTCCACAATTACTCTGCAATTTCCTAACGTCTTTAACTTGCTCTTAAGGCATGTAACAATGTCAGATTGCAGATTGGCATTAAGACGGAATCGGATTGTTCGAGTCAATCAATATATAGCCTGGGAAAATCGAATTTAAGCAGCTTTATGGAAATTGAAGTGAATTTAAAGTGGAAACATTTGAATAATTTAACAAGGGAGGAGAGACGGAAACAATGAGCCGCTAAAAAAGGAGGAAAGGGCAAATTTGAATGTACCTTTATCTCGGCCTATAACATAAATAAACAGGACTGCTAGCCATGAGTTATTATCCTGTTTGCCGACTTCCTTTCGCTCCGTGTCCCACTAATTTACCATACATATGTGGCCATCTGCCACTTCAAGCAGAAATTTTAGGCCTTTCCAAGATGCTGCAATAAATTTGTGGAACAGCTGGCGTTCCTCTGAGGAGCTCCTTGAAGATGTGAAGTAAAGAAGTTGAGACGAAATGGGCTTCTTCCTTCCCATTAAACTCGGGGGGAATATAATAAAAAAAAACTAAATACCCAATGATTCCAGGATCCGATAAGCACCACCGTCTGGAGCCTACTCCGAACGGGGCGGCAACAATTAGGGCACAATATCACAATTCTTTTGATCTACGGGGTCGGCGAGCAATCAATTATACCACGGCTCCTTTTTTTTTTCCGAAATATATTTTTCAACTGGGAAAGTAGAACTGCCTGTGGCCAGCCTACAAATTTTTGGGTAAATTAAAAGACCCTTATCACTTTTATGTTTTTTCCTCAGGTATTTTGCAACTTTTCATTTTTCGCTGAATTTTTAGGCCCAGTCCCTCAAGAGAGAAAGATTGGCCTACCGCATTCACCGATTTCTTTTTCATTATCATTTTATGGTGCTTGAACTCAATCTCGGCATCTCATTGTGAAAGCCCGAATTTTCCGCTGTACCAAATTCAAATTTGCGTCTTCAGCTGGTTCTTTTGACGGTACGGAGCATGTTTACCTTGCCTTAAAATTCAATTTGTCTAAAATAGATTTACCACTGGACTCCGATCCATTTAGTGGAAATTTAATTAGTATTATATACATACAATATATATACAATCTACTTTGAAAGGGACCTTATTGAAAATTGAATGTCTAGACTTGCATAATGAGATTTCAAAAGAAATGCTGGTGGTCTAACAAGGAATTAAGTTGGGTCAAGTAAAGGATTCAGATGTCTTCATCTTAAGGAAAATTATTCAATATTGTCTCGATATTAAACGAGGTATTGTATTACATAAATTATATCATTGCTCTTTTCTCTTTTTCCCTGCTGTTCAGGTATTCCAAAAGCAAACGACTAATCACTACATTCCAAAAAAGCCCTTCGGAAAGGGGCTGACAAAAATAACCGCGTCCACATAATGCGGTTACCTTTATACCTAGGAAGCATTTAATACCTGCAAAAGAAGGAAACCCCTGGGAAATGTGACACAAATACAAATCACCGGCCGAGGCCGTAGGGTGGAATAGCTTCAGTAGAACAAAAACACAAGTCTAAAGGTAATGTATCTAATTTGATTGCGACTTACATACGTCAGTATAAATCAACTCATCCGGATATAAATTCTTTCCCTTTCTCTGTGGCCCGGACTGTCCACGGCGTCCTGACCACATCTGTTCTCCAAGGGCTGCAATAAGTGAAGCAGCAATTTATGGCTATAAATGTTAGACCCATGCATGTGGCGTATTATGACTTATGAGGATTTTATTCATTACTGTCAACTTCACTGGATAGACCAATTAAGAAGACATTTGAACACTATTTTTTCTTTAATTTATTGAGGATTTAAGAGTTTAGAACTTTTAGATAGTGCGCTACGAGAATAATTTAATCCTTTTTATCCGAATATAAATTATACATACATATTTATGATTTTAGCGGATGTTACTTAAAATAACAATATTTTAAATAAGCTTTGCTTAAAAAAACAAATATGCCAATACACATTCGATTTTTAACTCGAAAACTCTTTTTTAGATTTTTTTGCTTTTAAAAAACCAGCTAAGGCGATTTTCTTAATTAAAATTTACTTGAAGACAATTCTACATATTCTAAAAAATTATATTTACTTTAACACAAATTTAAAAATATAAATTTTCAAAGGAACAATCTGAGATATAGCAATAATGTTGAAATCTGTGAACTCAGTTCGGATTTTCCGATTTCCGTATTTTCAAAATTCTCAAAATGACAAGCTTTTAAGTTTTGAAAAAACCTTTTTTTTCTAAATGACGGTAAGTATAAACTGGTCTTAAAAAATTTTTTTTTGTAGTCTTCTTTCGAATTTTTATTGTTTTATTTATTTTTTTATAAGACAACAATACCAAATAGAATAAAAATTATATAATTCAATAAAATAGACATAAAATTGTATATTTACGATATTTCTAATTTGCAATTTCTAACATTATGAATTTCTTTTCTGAATGATCTTGCCAACTTAATATATTCATAAGTGACTCTATTCATCATTTTCATTCTTTGTGTGATTTATTCTGACACCACAAAAGTTATCTACCTTTTCTCACTGGAGCAAGTTTTCTGGCTCCATGGCATACACAAAAGGAATTATTTTTGCAAAATCTATGTGTGACAATAGCTGACTCTAATGGGAAAAACATATAAAAATTTAGGAAATAACTTTCTCTTAAATTTATACCTACATATAATACATCAAAACCCTTATGCCACCGAAATGCTTTTCCACTCACATAAAATTGGTAATTATTACAGTTAAAAAATAGCAGCAAGAAGGATGGGGTTCGATATATTCCAACGTTTCATATGTAAATGCTTCCTACGCATGCAAAGCACGGATTCAACGAGATTAAGCTTATAGCTCACCCATATGAGTTTCTTTAATGCCCTCAAAGTAATTGTGACTTTTTTCTTTTCCAGGATATAATATTTTATTCGTTGTTACCGTGGCACTGCTCATATTGCGGGCCTTCAAAGCTTTCAATATTCGAATCAGCCTCTCCACGTGTTGAATATTATTTAATTTTGCCTCCAGAGATGTACTTGAATAATTTACAAGCCCTTGGTGAAAGAAGCCCTCTTTCAAACCCATGGAAGCATTCCAAATTTTGTTAGTTCTCATTTAATAAAAACAGCTAGGAGTAAAAGAAGAAATGGTCTCTTAAGGAAAATTCATTTAGTCATAGGGTTGGAATGTGCCTATTTTTGATCACCCTTAATTCGAATCCTCTCAGGTATAGGGCTATGAAATTACAGAATTAAAGCGTTTTTATTTTTACACAGAAGCTAAAAATGTTGTTTTTGCGAAACACATTCAAAATCATAGAAAACATTTTCAAGTAAATAAACAACCTGTAATCTTTGCGAATTGCATCATATTAATTGCAAATGCAATATAATCTAATTGTAATTTTAAATTACTCATTCATTATGTTATTATACATATTACTAGAAGAATTTAAAAATAAAAATATAATTTAGAAACGAAATATATAATATATATTTAAAACTAAATTTATCACGGCATTCTATTTTAAATGTGTTATTAAAATATTTCAGAGGGCAAAGTTGGAAACTGCAGCCGATAGCAGTAATTATTTAAATAATATATCTTTTGTATATCGAACTGGGGTCTTCTGGATTTTAATGGGCAATCAATATAAATTTTGACTAATTAAATTTAAAGAGATTTTCTGTTTTAAACTCAAGTTAAGTTATTTACATACACCTACCCCTCAATTTACACGCTGGAAAAACCGTGCAAAGCGAAACCGTGTAAAAGGAGGCACATAATTCATTCAAAATAGAAGGATATGTTCAATTAAACTTTAAACCGTGTAAATCGATCTAAAGCAGATAAAGAAAAGTCGAAGATATGCTCATTACAACCGTGTAAAATGAAATAAGCATTAAAATGAAAAAACGAGGATTGGTTCATTAATTTTTTGAGACAATTTCATGCTTGTACTTTTTAAATTTATGGTAATAAATCAAAAACAGAGCCATTAATTAACAATATTCGGCACGTGCGGTTAGGTGGGTTATCATTTAATCGGCCGGCCGGTACAAATACTTATTTAAGTGTCGACAGATAAATTTATTCGTCAAATAATGTTGGCCCAATAATCAACTTGGCTTGGCTATGATAAATATTATCTTTCTTTAATTTATTAAAAATCGCTCCTAAAAACCATATGTAAACGACAGGTCAGGTATTACTCGTTTAGACTTTCTTGTAGATTGAAACTATTTCTAAGTTGATTATAAAAATTTTCAATTTCTTCACAAATATATTTATTAGACAGTAGCAGCTATTTTAAAACGATAATAAAAGTTGTTTTTCTGGGATGGATCGTTTGCTAATTACAAAATTCGAGACATATGTAGGTACACATAACTACATATAGTATGTATTTGGAAAAATACTAATTTCCTTGATTGCTATTTTCCTAAAAAAAATATTTTTGGTTATGTTAACTATTAGTGGCCGTCAAATTGTATAATCCAAAACAATCAAAATAAGATCTAAACATTTTTGGTTTACCGTGCAAATCGAAGAATAGGTGTACTAATTGCTCAATTTTAGTTAAAAACAATATATCATCCTGATTGGATTTTTAAAACGTTTGCCACTTTGTCGTTATAGACAAATAGAGATCTATTTGATAATAAGTGATATTTTTTATTGGGTGCAAAGTATGTAAAATCCAAAAATACTCTGTGCGTTTTGACCAAATTTACGTATATTTTATTCTATTATATTTTCTTGCATATTTTTACTTATTTCGCAATATTTAACTTATTTTCATGGAAAAATCAACGAAAGCACTTCAAGAATTTTAACATCTTTGCATCGCACAATGTCCTCAACGAGTACAATGGGTTGGAATTTTGTCGAATACCTTAAAATTTAAGGCAGTAAGCCACCTGAATTCTCCGCTCCATTATTCACGGAGTAAGATTTTTCCGAAGAAGAAATTACAGAGGATGTGAAAAAACAGCCCGAGGAGTGGCTTAATTGTACGTAAGTACGCCCCAGCTAATGGGGAACCGGATTTAGTATTTTTCCTGGCGCACTTTAAAATTTTCTACTCCTGTGGCGCGCAGAAAACTCGGTAGCTTGCATTCAAGAAAGTGCGGAAGCCGTGCGGTCTCAGTGAAAACATGAAAGGAAGTAGCCTCGGGCAAGTTGGGAAAAAAGGCGTTGGATTAAAAAAATTATTCGCGCTTCCTTTGCGGGGGCGAACTTATAATTAGGATTGAATTGAAAAGCCCTCAATACCCTTAAAGGTGCCTTAATCGTCCATTGCCCGCAACTTTTCTGTCGAGTGGTAGAGAACCAGTTTGAAATTGGATCTGACATCCGTAGAACGGCTGCACCAGCAAAAGGAGGCCTTCAGCAAAAGCAATTTCTAAATGTCCTCTTGCTCTATGCAGCTCTGAAATAGGAGAACTCTCGGCTGAGACAATTAATGCTGAATACTTTGACAAGAAGTTCTTGACATTTATTTACCCGACTTCGAATAAATCCGAACCGAGCCGGGATGAGGATATCCAGATCCGTGTTGCTGGATTGGTTTCCACTCTGAGGAGGAAGTACAAGTAATATTCTGTGATTGCGCTGGTTTTGCAATCTGGGTGCTCGCTAGAAATGAGGGCGCTGGCACAGGCGGAGGAACAAAGCTTATGCTACAATATCTAGAATAAGTATATGCATAGCATACCTATGCTACGCCTGACGTCCTCGTCGTCAGGGCATGCTATAAGCATAAGGACCCAACTCTTTGCGCACAGCTCGGCTATGCTGCTTGAGTAAAACGTGCGCTTAAAATGCAATTTCACACTTTCATTTGAGCTTCTTTTCTGTAAATCCACAGTACGTGAGGTACGGGGGCGCTAAGAGATTCTCGAGGAATATTACAAAAAGGAAATCAATACCCAAAAAATTTATCACCGAACATTTTCATGAATTTTAAATCACTTCTCTGTGGTACGAAGAGTGTTGCTCTTCTCTCCGTCTGAATTTAATGCGAAATAAGAAATTTATATGACTGGCTGCCATCGCCAAAATTGAATATGTGAGCACGATATTCTGGGTAACGTATAACTTCTCGACTAAAATTCATTTTTATCGCTTGCTTCAATTTTCCTTAACTTATGTACCCTTTCCCCTTACACTTTCTTCACTTCTTCTTGCCGCAACCTAGTTTCAGGTTTATCAATAATTAACTTTATTTATTCTTGTTTGAGTCCGCAGTAAATTAGGAAGCTATCTAGATTTGAGTTAAGAACTAATTGGTTACAAATGAAACAAACTTAAATTCAAAAATAGATATGTACTTATCTTAATATTTAAGAGTAATTCAGTTTTGTAAAAAGCTTTTAGACTAGGAATCCTTAGTGAAATTTATTTATTTATTGATTACAGCAAGAAAACCGCCGTACCCCAAATCGAAAGAAGTAAAAATGGATTTTGTGTAACGTACTACTGGCGTAATTAAATCATATTTGAGATTGTAAATATTTATGTGTGCCTTTTAAGAGACTTAGAAAGAAATGTCTCACTTCAAAAAAACACAATTTGTAAAAAACCTTTAATTAATATAGGTTATAAAAATCTCCATCAATTCTATGTACGGAAAATAAGATAAAGAAGACATGTATACATAAAATATGTAAGAATTAGTTTTTCGTAAATTCATATTCTAATATTAAAGTGACAATTAAACCAATTAAATGTAAATTTTTTGGAGTAGGAAATCTTCGACAAAAATGTTATATAGAATTTAAGCTCAACTGTTTATGTTTACTGTGTGGCTCTTATTCTCGAGCAAAAAAGAGACTAACCCATTTAAAAAAGCAAATTAAATTGAAATATTAAAACGAAAATGTCTAACGCAAAAAGACGAATAATAACTAATTTCTACTATACACTTCGTTCATTAAAAGTTTTAACATCTATTCATAAAATCTGGCAGATCAGTGTGAGAAGAAAGATTTTATAACATCACATAAAAAGTTGCAAAACAATCCTTACAGACTTATGAGCACACCGAAATTAATTCGAAGTTATAATAAAATATAGAGAAAAAATCGCATATTAACTTATTTTCTCATATCAGAAGATTAATTTACTTAAATTATAATATCAAGTGAAACGAAGACGACGTAAAGTAACAAAAGTAAAATTTATATTAAAAATAAGTTTTAGGTTATAAAGCGAAATTTTAACTTCGTAATTATAAGAAAATAAATAAATAAATACTTAAATGGAAAAACTGTATGTTTGTGTGAATGAATCAACCAATTCTAAGATCTGCTAGACTACTGAAATTTAAAAGTTCATAAATATGTAGATATTATTAAATACTTTCAGCGTCAAAGACAATGTTATTATATAAAATAAATTATAAATAATAAAACTCAATCATAAATAATGAAACTCGGCTAAAAATCGTGTAGAAGAAAAATTATAAACTTGAGAGGTGGAGTTATTAATAAAACACTCTTTTTCTATTTACAAAAAGTAAAAATAAATGTTGCCTTATTTGAAGTAAACAGAGTCGTTTAAGTAGATAATAATTTTAGAGCATCTGCCGTAGTAATCACGCCGTTGTTCTGACTGTTTTATTTGGCTCTTAAAACGAAATTAAGACGGAAACTTTCGGCTCGCTCTCCACGAAAAGGATTGCGGTGAAATGCCTTTAATTCTACTAATTTCAAATTGTTTCTATCAACCAGTACCAAAGGGCCCCCAAGAAAATTCCTTTAATTTATTTAGACTGCCTCGCTAGGTGCCCAGGCTCCAGAAAGCGTTTTGGTCTTGAGATTTTCTCGTGTTTTTCCATTACAACAATGCTGCTGAAACGTTCGCTCGTCTAATCGCTCGCTATTTTCGGCATACTGTCGTTATAGTAAAAAACATAATAAGGAAATAATCTATGGATTGTTAAGCAAATGTAGGTGGATGCGAAAATGGAGGGCGGTCGTCTACTGTTGTTCAGGCAGTTAAGCGCACAATTCCCGCGAGCATTTCTTAGCAATTTAAGTTTAGGGCGGGTGCCTTTGACTAGGACAAAGTGGTATAGAGCCCTTAATTTCAGTCTTGAAAACAGTTGGAATTCAATTGACTTTTCCGCCCTGGAAATTTTAATTTCTTTAGATTTTAATTAAGAGATAGTTCAAGGAAGATGAAAAAGGCTCTGTTCAAAAGAAGAGACTTGCAAGAGACAGACGCAGCCTTTTCAGAAAAATTCATATAAAAAAGGTACGTACAAAATCTGTCTGCATGCCAATAATTTGTTTTCATACATTTTTCTTTGAACTGAACAAAAATCGAAACAAGAATTTGTTTGTAAATGGAGTGATCACATTGTGACTTCTTATAAAATTTTCATTACTATAAGTGATCAGACATCGAAAGTTAAAAGACATTTATTGAATGTCTGCTTTTCACGGATGAAAACTTGTCATAATAATTTGAGACACATTTCCTTTATTCATAATTAGCTTTTTTACTGCGCCTTATACTATATTCAAATTTTATAATTCTAGCTTCAGTCATAAGAGCTGGGAATTTATTTATTTACATATTTCGAAATTCTCATACAAAGATTCAGCGCGCCCATTTCATCTCTTACGGGTTGATTTTCCAAAAAACGCTGAAATTAATGTTCCTTTTTTTCCTATCTAAGAGTCTAAATACAAATTTCAAGTCTCTAACTTTAATTCGAAATTTCTATACGATCTTTTATCACCCATTTTCGCACTTTTCGGAGTAGAATTTCGACAAATTCTTTCTTAATGAACACTTAGACACTAAGAGAAACATATGTGCTAAATTTTATGTTTGTAGGCTTTATAATTCTGGAAAATTTGGTTTGTATATAATAATATTAATATAATTAGTTCAAAATGGTTATGCGGCAGTGTGGATTATGTTTTACAGCAAATAAGAAAGGGGTGATAAATACTTATTTGCTATTATTATCCGGCCAAATAAAAAATAATATCGACCACATTCAAATGGTCTTTATAAAAATTGTTATCGACCGTTCGAAAACGGTTGTCAGGTTTATGAAATTAGCTTGTACCTAACCACACAAAAGTGCATGTCAATCGATTTAAATGCTTTTGGACATTAAGAAAACAAATTGTCGTTTTCGTTAACATCATTGTGGAAATTATAGTAATGGTTTTCGACTGAAATCGCATGTAAGCTTTCACAAAAGTAGCTATTGACCCCATAAAAATGGATATATGTAGATCTCAATTAAATGGACATAAACTACTATATAAAATGCAACTTTTCGTCTTTTTGTTTTATTGTTTCTGAAATTAAAGCTAAATTTGTAGCCATCCTAAAGACGACAGAGATTTGTTAAACCTTTAATTTCAAAATTTTCTTTTAAACTATTTTATTGGAGTGAAAATTCCAGAGGAAGCAGCATATGCAGCAATTATTTGAATATTTCAGGGGTGGGATGGACATAAATAAGGGTCCCGTAAAATGAATTTAACTTACACCTGCTACTCGACAATATCTATTCAAGGGTTCTCTGCCAATTCAGCACCCGCCACATCGACAAGAAGCAATATAATAAAAGTGAAATTCCGGACGAGTTTTATTTCGACATCCGCCGCATTCCACTTCAGCCTCCTTGTTACTTCCTTCGTTTAATATTGCATTTTTGTGCGGGAGCCTTCGTGGAGTGCGCACCGGGCCGGGATTTTGGGCCCCAAAAATTCGGGCCCGTTGCCTCCGGCTGGGCCCGGCTCCTCGACTGGGTTGTATAGTGCCCAATAAAAGTTTAATAAAACGAAATTATCACAACATTTGTTGGCCTCCTAAAGGTCGGATTGTGTACACGAATCGTATGTGATATGAAATGTGAACTATGTGAAGTACGCACATGGGTCGGGGTTATTCAATAACATGGACACGGGTGGAGGGACCGAAAAATGTCTGAGGGCTGAGTAAGCAAGATTGGGTCCCGGGTGCCCACGTACTTCTTATACTTCTTATATACCTACCTCCTCATGAAGACGAAGGATTTTTCTCAAGTCCTCCTCCTTCTGGACAGCCTCCTCCCTCAGCTCCCGAACGAACACTTCGGTCCTTTCCTGCCGCTGCTTTACAGCTTCTAATTCCAATTTAAATGCCTTGAAATCGTTTTTGATTGTTGCCAGGTCTTCGAAGGTTTGGCTCCTCCGATTGAGGTCCTTTGAGGCATTACTAGCAATTTCCTGGAGCTCTGTTAGTTCTTTCCTCATTTCTGCTATTGACTGTGTGAGCCATTCGACTGTGAGTCGCTCCTTATTAGCGCTCCCTCCTTCTCGGATCGCTTTAATTTCATGCCTGAAAAGAGAGGAATAATTTATTAGTTCTATTTTTGATAAAGGACGCTTCGGTGCTCCGCTCGTTAGTCACCGGCGAACGCGGCTAGAGGCTTTGCCAAACTCCATCGATGGGTTCGCCCTGGAGTTTGGATTTCGTGCCGAATCGAGTCGAAATGCTAATTAGGGGGACAAAAGGCTAGATATTTGGGGCGCCACCCAAAAGTCCCCGTCTGTACACAGCGCAGCGGCGGCTTTTGAGGTTTTGCCAGATTTATGCCCGTGTACTGTGCAAATGAACATCTTTCCGCGGCAGATGCTCCCGCTTTTTCGCTTGCACTTATTTGCCAACCTGTAGGAGTTCCGCCACTTTAAGCGGCTGTCGGCGTAACAACGGGAGCAGATGGTTCATTATATGCTCCCAGATTCCCCACCGGGTGCATAATTGGAAAAGAAATACTTTTCCGCTGCATCTTTCAACGCCGGCGCTAACATGGCGTGTTTAATAGCAATTCTGGTTACATGCAGCTGAAAAATTCTATTCTACTACTCCGGAATCTGAAGTTTTCAAGAATTTTATGAATTTTAAAATTGTCTCTTTTGCAATCTCAAGATGGAAACATCTTTTATTCATTACTTTCTTTGTTAAATATCTAAAAAAAATTTAAAAATCTTGAAGTGAACTGATCCTGACACTGTTTTCTTCAAAACCTTTTCAGAATATAAAGATTGAATTTGCATTTGAAAATATTTTGATACTAAAACAATTGATGAAACCTTTTTTAAACGGGCATGTTACTTTTAAGATGTAACCTTTCAACGTACGGAATTTTTATTATTAATTATTTATTTTACATATTTTTAAGTAAGCGCTCTTAATGCTGTACACGCCCTTTTCTTGAAAACATTTGCTTTTTTTAAGATTTCAGAACTAAATTCCAAAGAGTCTGTCTATTTTTAATCATATAAAATTAACACAGCCAGAATTTTCCTGTCGGCTAATGGTATATAACTCCTTAAAGGTATTAATCATTAATGATTTATGTATTTACAGAATAGGGAACTAATTAATTGACAACATTAAGGAACGCAACGAAAAGTTTTGCACCTCTCGTACAATTTGTGAGTGTATGGCATAAAGTAACCTATTTTCCTATATGTATAATAGTAACGTAACGTATACATACTCATTTAGTTATTCACTTACTTTGGATAATATTAAAAAATCCCCTTAAAAGACTATATATTTTAAAAAAATCTCCCTAAAGAGTAGTTAGACTTCAGAAACTATATATCACCAATATTATTTTTTACTTAGAGATATAAATTAATAAACAAAGCACGTAAAAGCAAGAGAAAACGCAACACTGGAAATTGATTTATCGTTGCTGATGTTTGGTAGTTTTCGACCCTACTTTGACACTTTCGATCTCTAGGCGACTACTTCAATAAAATATTGGGATAGAATTTTATATAAGCCATGTAACATAAATATAATCATTCGCCATCTATTTATTTATAAAAAAGTGCAGCGAATTAAGATTGAATTTACGGATTAAACGATTCTCATTACCTACATTGTTTAGAGTTGGTAAAATGTAATTAATGATTTCAATGCTAGACAAATTTATAAAAGCACGTAAAGTGTATTAACCTGCACAATCTAATGTTACTCCCTGATCATTTTGAATCCCCAATGGAGCGGTGCTATTTTCACAAAATGTTCATTCATTTGAACCCTTTACACTTTGGTTCCAGGTAAAATAAAGCTTGATGCAAATCGCACAGGTGAAAGCGTACAATAAAGTAATTAGAGAACATCCTCCCAGGTTCATTCATCGATAAGCACGGTTCAAATGTATTCTTTGCATGTTTGCTGTTTGCTTCATTGTCTAGACAGCATGGCTTTTATTTATCTCTTGAAAAATAGCATTGCATAAAATCGCAAAAAGGGCGAGGCTAGAGTTGCTCATACACATTTTTTTTTTGGATGCATCATTGACAATTTGATGACTGAAAATTTAATTGTTGTTTTTTTCCCCTAAAATTAGAGTTTGTTCGAATTAATAAAACAATTCAAGAGGATAGTATCAAATTTTGGGACAAAAAAAAAACTTTTTATGTTTGGGATATGTTCCAATTTTAAATATTACTTGTCAATCAATCAATATATGTATGTACATTATATTTGCATAAAAGTATTAAACTGAACTTTAAATTATTTACTATTAATAAAACTACGGAATATTTAATGTCTAACCCTAACTAATATATCTATCATATTTTCATAAAATTTATGCTGAGTCAAAAAACCCAAAAGATATGAATGTTTAATTTATAAAATATCATCGTATAAATTTATTTCATATAAAAATTTTCAAAAACTAGTCGCCTTTTTTGTACATGGTAATCGGAATACCAAGCAAACACATACTTTCATAAGGTGGTACAATGTAATTTGATTTTTATCTTATATTGAGACAAAAATTTTATTACATTTTTGTTCTATCAAAAAGTGGGAAAATGGAACAGATTTAATTTGAGGTCTTCTAGCGGATTTTGATGAAACTTTGTAGGAGTGTTCATTTGGAAACCAAAGTGGTGAATATGTAAGTAAAATTTGTTGGTCATTTGTACTGCACGAGAAATTTAACTTTGAAATTTCGAAAATTGACATTTTGCCGCCACGATTTGCATACTCCCACAAAATATCATTGAAAATTTACTATAAATTAAGGACATTTCCACCATTGCATTCTATAATAAAAAATGTTTCAAACTTTTGTGAAATAAACAAATTAACGTGGGAAGACCTCAAATTCAATTTATGCCGAAAAAATCTAAATCATTGAACAAATTGAACAGGTCTATCAGATTTATTTTCAACTTTAATGCTTCACATTTTAGAAATTGTGAAATTAGGTGTTTTAAAACTTTCTGATGGAAAAAAGCTAAAATTGGTTTGTATACAAAATGCAACACGCTTTTAATTTTGGTAGATTTACGATTGTATAGCAGAACTATGTATTTCGTATTTCAAAACAGATCTCTTTTCGACTATTCCGCATCAAATTACGCAAAACAAGAATGATTATAATTGGGAACTAAAGTTGTTTGGTAATTCGATTAATCCTGCTGAAGTAAGTATTAAGCAGCTTCTTTAATAATATTAATGTGGGTAGCAAAAACTTTTCCCAGCCTCAGAAGCATCCGCGCGCCAAAGAAGTGTTCTCGCTAAGATATACAGATTCTGTGAAAAATCAATCATATCTGATCCCGAATACCAATCAAAGTACTTAATATATATTCAGCACAAATATGTGGAAGCGCCGCCCTAATTTTATTGGCGATTGGTTATTCATTGCACGTAACCTGGGGTTATTTTCGCTTGTTCCGAAATCTATTGGGCCCGTGCTAAATGCGAGCGAGAACATCAAAGTGTTTGCCACGAGGGGCACAATAATGTAATAAGGGGCGAGTAAAGAAAAAGGAAAAATTTGCGAAATTGTGCAAAAGATTCTTTATGGTCTGATCGAATCAATTTGCCGCTGTGCGGTGGTGGAAGCTTATTACCTCATTTGCCCGAGGACTTGTTTTCGAAACCCCACAGACGTTTCATAGTCGAATTGCCCTCGAAAGTGGGTTTTCATATGAGGGACAGATGCTGGATGCTCCCGGGGACCAGAACAGCATCGTACACGTATCACTTATTCACATGAACCATTTTTTCCATCTCATAAGCGACATGATTGCACCAATCCATCAAAACCACCAAGACGAAAAACAAGTGCCCAAAAATTTACCCGTCTGTAGTCGTGGCAGTCCCCCAGCAAATTGTGTTACGACTTCCTCGACGGGAACTGGGAAGGAACCCGGCAAGCTCTGCTCCAAGATTTTGATATCTATAAATAATTCAATAGGAAACGCTTTTACAGCTGTCGTCTGCCGGTGCCATTGTTGTTCCTTTGCTGTTCCTGGAATATTCACACAGGAACACATTATTCAAAACGAGCGTATGCATTGAATGTTGAAGGGTTCTCATATTAAGTCAAATGTGGGATAAGGCTCGGCGTCACATTCATATGTCTGAGCAAAAATATATTTCAGATTGAAGCCATGCACCTCGGATTAAAGCTAAAAATCCGGAAGATACTCCCTCTTGTGTGCCTGTACAAACAGATTCAGGAGCAGACTCTTCCTCGCAAATTCGCTGCATATATACGGTGAAATTTAAAAGATTAATATTTGAAAAGTTATCAGTTTCTGGGGAATGACAGAAATTTAAAGACGCTCCAAGGAGTATGAATAGCAGTGCAGATATTTTTAAGAGTTTTTCAATAGCTCTGCTGCAGTTCCTCAGTGGACTCTGCTTGTTCCGATTTGCCTGGCTTTAGAGCTTAAGTCGAAGGCAGCTCAATATCTGCGGAATATTTTTTTTCCCTGATTTATTCAACGTTTATTCGGCAAACATACTCGTATGCGAATCTCTTGAATTCCCAAAATTAAAAAAGTTTTAACCACGTTTGATAAGAGCTGAGATACACAAAAGGATTTTCAGGATTTACTCATAGTTGGTTTGAGCTTCTACATGAAATTCATTCAGTTTTAAACAATGATTCTGAAAAAATAAAAGCTATTTAAAAGTGGGGATCTGGTAACGATATTTCTATCCGTTTTATTAATTCAAAAATCGGGACCTTTAAGTAAGTCATAATTTAACTATATTCAATTTTTTATCGTAAACAATCTTATAATTTCAGTAAAATATAATTTATAAATTTTCTTAACACTGAGATGATCTATTAAAGAAGGTAAGTGTAGCTTACGAATTACGATAAACATTTGCCACACCAGAGCTGCATATCAAATTCATTCTATCTATCATTCTTATACATTTTAAACTTTCATTTTAAATGCATTATTAATTTCTATAACGTTTCGTTAAAAGGAGTTTGAAAATACTCCAATAACGAATTTTTGAAGAAAATAGTACCTGATCAAACATTTTCGTTCCCGGATTTGTAATCTATACAAAATACTATGTCAAAATTACTTATAACATGTACTGTGAAAAAATCCTTTTTGACCAATGTTAAACACTCCGATTCTTTTAAATTATGTATATATACATATGTATGTATTTTTAAAAGTATTTCGACCGTTTTCGCCACTTTTGTTCCCAGATTCTAAGAATTATTTACTGATTAAGTGGTTAAAAATCTTTATCGAATAATTTCTAATAGAAAATATGGTAGAAATCGATGTTATCTGAGATAAAAGGTATATAAGTCCTTTACATCATTAATTTTAAACAAAATATAGTTTATCACAAGAGAAATCTTAGACATCCTTTCTAATAGATACATTTTGTTAATTTTTTACAATAGACAACTTTTAAGTGAATTTGGAATACATGGAGTTTGAGGTCTTTTTCTCTCTCGTTATACAGGTGATCGACAAATGTGTTTCCTATATTCGTCCCATTTGGCCTTAAATGAATATACCTACAACATTTAATCAAAATCCGCCTGAAACTTAATTTATGCCTCAAACCGATTCGGAAAAGAAATCAGAGATTTTTATTTACAAAAAGAGGATGCACTATAGCTCACAATTGACAAATAATATATTTCAAACAATTCTTATTATTGAAATATTTGAAAGAACATATATATGTATATCTACGTACATACATATTTTGGCCACACGTGAACTTTCTGCCTGAAGGTTACGAAGGTTTTTTAAAATTCATATTTTAGTTGAATTTGTTCAACCCCCTATTTAATTAATATTGACTCGAACGTTATATTTACTATGTATTATAAAAATGTCATAATGTCATCAAAATTAAACGATTTCTTTGGGAGAATATATCCTTTCAATTGGCATGATATGATGTACTTTTATATCAAATGTTCGCGTGACCTAGAGACAGTTTGTTTTATCGCAGACATCAAATACTGGTACAAGGTGCAAGGTTCTGTGCACACGTTTTTAAATCATTACCTGTAGATATTTTATCCTTTCAATAAAATTGGGTATGCAAAGCAACAAAGCAAATCAAACATACTATTATAAGTAAAACGTTCCCATTTCCACACTAATTATTTCGTCCCTGTTCCCAACTCCATCAGACTGCTGTGGTTCCAGAAATTCTGCTGGTAAATGAGTTCTAATACCTCTGGGCTATTAGCCGACTATGCACACGGCTAAGCAATTCAAAATCATTACTTGGGCCCCATTATCGCAACAATACTTTGATCCACTTATTAGCCCTGCAAAATTTCCGATTAATTATGGAATTTTCCTCTTTGAACTTTGCAACCCGATCCAATCCAATCCAACCCGGGTCGAGCCAGGCCGGGCGGAGCGGGGCGGACCAACTGAGCTCCGCACGGACTATAGCTAATAAATATTAAAGTAGAAATACCTTCTTATATTTCCTCATTGACGGCTATGAGCTGATCAAATTAGCTCGAGGAGTCAATAGCGCAGTACGCCAGTAAGTTGTGCCG
Organism: Eutolmus rufibarbis; assembly: GCA_963920795.1. Taxonomy (NCBI): domain Eukaryota; kingdom Metazoa; phylum Arthropoda; class Insecta; order Diptera; family Asilidae; genus Eutolmus; species Eutolmus rufibarbis. Next base: position 36,786,943 of record OY987205.1, read on the forward strand.
GCACACTGGAGCGAAAATGTAATTGTTTACCTTCTCGAGGGAGTCGCCGGGGTTGGAGGGCCCCATCCACATTGTTGGTCAAAGCCCGAGTTAGGTACACTGTTGTTTCATATACATAGATATCTTCAATTGACCCAGTTTAGCTACTTTCGAAGATTTCGAGAGTCCCATAAGCCCTTTAAGGACGGGGCAAATAACGAGAAATATGAGAGACACTAAAAGAATTTGTAATGAAACGATAAAGCTGCTCTTTGAAGAAACTTTGTCAGATTAGCGTTAAGGACATCATTATTCCTCGTAGGGATGGGGGCTACAAATGAAGACTCCTAGTGGGTTTAACAGGAATGACCTTCCAGACCCCGCCCACCAGTTGCGGCTCTAATGTATTACTGTCGAGGAGACCTTTATACATTCTTAAACAGAATTCGACCTCCCAAAGTTTCTGCATTGATTACAGGGGTTTTGTTTTATTTGGGTGGAAAGGTTGATTTCTTTGCCAGTTAAAAAACCTTCAGACTTTTAGACTCTGTTATTGCATACATGTATTTAACATTTTTGCCTTTACCCCGCATGTTTTTAAATTTTCCCAAAAGCTACAAACCAACAAAATATACATATCCACATACATTGAAAGTCTTAATTATACTGAAATCGTAATCAAATAATGGATGAAACAATATATCTACAGAACACATAAATTTAACGAGTTTCGGATTTCACAGAATTTTCTAGAAATTTATGTTGTCTTTAACAAATGGAATGTAAAAAAACACATATCACAATTCAGTTCTTCCCAAAACCCCGCCAGCAAAAGAATGTGCTGGAATTATATGCTGAAATCGTTATTTTCGTGAATATATTTTGTCTTATATGTACAAAAGTAAGTTGCACAGACTTTACTTTTACTTATATATTTTTATTCAAGAAGACACACTATATTCCAAAATATTTTTGTTAAGTTAGCCAAAAGAATGAAAGGTACAATAATGATTTACGCAGTTGACATGTAATACTTAAACAGGCTTGTTTTTAAACTATGTACATATGTATTTTAAAAAGAAAATGTAAATTTTCGTGTTCCAAAAATAAGTATACAAGAAATCTTTGTAAATCTAGTATTCAAAATGTCAGTGAAGACAATCTAAACCTAAATATTGCTTTAGTTGGTTGTTGACATAATTGAATACATATAGCTGTTCCGGAATGCATAGCTAAAATTGTACCCTTTTTGAATCCTAATTCCCCCGATACTTGGCATCGTGATTCGTGATATCAATCAGATGAAAGAAATTCACCTTCCACTTTCCAGGAGAACTTTTTCTGCAAATTGAAATTGATATAGATCACGCACTAATAAAAGTTCAAAGCACGTCATTGAAATTCGTGAGGAAATTCCAATTTTATTTTCTGATGATTGATGTGCGAGACTTAAATCACAAATGCGAAAGTCCTCAGATTTCAAAGTAGCAAAGCTTGTTCCATAAAATGAAGTATGGATACGTTGGCATGTGCCAAAAATGTTATCCATGACTTTCGAGAGAATTTTATAATATAAAATACAAATTTAAGTGTGTGGTAAACATCTATAAACATTGATATAACTATTCAAAATATTTTTCCATGAAATTTGTACGGTAAAAATATGCTAAAAAAATAGTCTCGCAGAATTTTTGACATTTATGTAAAAAAACGTCGTACTTTTGCCATTTATGTAAAAACAGTCGTATACATTTTGCATGAAAGTTCAAAAAGCGTTATTTTTTAAAATTGCACCAATGTTTTTAAGTTACTTTCTAAACAATTTTGGACACAAATAGACATGTCGTTTAACGCCTGTCAGTGAAACATAAACCAAAATACAGCTTGACTGACAACCTTCAACTAAACATTATTTTAGCACACTTTGAATGAATGAATGAATATTTGAAATATTATCAGTTCAAGACTTTTTGAACTAGGCAGCTAACCGGTAGCTTATAGTTTTTGTCCAGGTATATTTTATTGATACCACCTTATCTTTTAAGTACTGCCACTTTCCTTTTGATATATTTATAAAGTTAGCCAATTTTTGAAGAATCGATGTTTTCAGATAGCTACACAGCATTTTTCTATCAATTCGAAATCGCTTGAAATTTTCAGGAAATATATTTAGTTATATGCTTAATTCTACTCCCAGAAAACTTTGACAATTTCATGTCTGGAATGAAGTGGTCTGTGAATTTTTAAAATTTTTATTAACTGATATAATTCCTTCCGCGTCAAAATTAGAGAACATCTATGAATTTTCCTGTTTTCCCAAAACGGATGGTGCGAACAAATTGCTACTATTAACAACAAGAATCAGAATGTAAAATAAGGCTATTTAAAAATTTAAAAAAACTTTATAATCCATTTTCTGTTTTATCCCATAATTCTATCAAAAAGATAACACACAATACTACGAAGCTTATATTTATTGGAAAACTTATTATATATATGTGAACTTATATCTTACCTATATATATTCTTTTGATGTTGCATAACGAAACATGCCATATGTTCAGGAAATATATGAAGCTGGATTTTTCTGGAGGCAGTTTTTGTTCGGACATAATTCAGACTACATCTTTGAAACAAAATGGTAATTTTCGAGGTGTTTAAGAAAAGCTAGAGTTCACCCTCCAAAAAAAGCAACAGCTCAAATTAAGGGTACTTTTTGGCCATCACAATAAAAAAGCCAGCTAGTTAGCAACTATTGCGAAGTCAAAGTCTTTATTTCCTGGGCTAATGGTATTTATGTGGGAACCGAAAGGTTTTTTATAGGCAAACACGGTTTTGTTCGTTATTCGAAATTTATTTAACGCAAGTTCAATTCACAAGTTCAATTCACAAGTTCGATTCACGAGTTCGATCGCGAAGGTAAGTTTAATTAAGTCTAATATTTCGATATCTACTCAAAACGGATTTTCTCTTGCAGGTAGGACCAAATTTAACACTTAAGGTAGGAAAATACAAATTTCTACTTTTCTCAAACTAATCATGAAATTTTACAGCTTCGCGGTTTCAGCTTAGCCCCGACTTCTACACACTGCTTAACCTTTGGCACGACTCAACTACTGGACAGCTTGCAACTAACTAACTCGAAGTAACTGCGGAAAGGATAGCGGAACTATTTCGTCTCTTTGCAGGGCTTCAGCTCGGTTGCTGCAGTACAAATATACTAATAATAATAATAACGGATTGTCGACTGGGTCAAGCTGTAGAATCGGCTGAATTTTCCCACAATCGGCCATCCTGGTCATCATCCGCCTCGGATGATTCTCCTTCGTCTGATACAGGTGCTGCCCATGGTTTCATAAAGTCAGCTGACGAACTAGTTATGTTGGGTCCTTCATGCTCGCCGACCTTCCGGACATCATAACGATCGTGTGGTTTAACCCTGATGACCTCATACGGCCCTAAGAACTTTCGATGTAGCTTCAAGCCAGAACCAAACTGAGTGCGCTTAATGGCAACTAATTCATGGAGCTTATACTGACGGGCCGTTTTTCTATGCTTGTTGAAATTTCGTCGGTTTTCTTCCTGGATGGCTTTAATCTGCTGCTTTGCCTGATCCCTCATTTCCTTCCTTTCATCTTCAAACTGAAAAATGTACTCCTCTTCTAACAGCTTCGCAATTTTGAGATCCTCTGGGTTACGCATGGGTACTCCGATCAACAACTCAAAAGGTGATCTATTAGTTGCTCTTGACTTCACGGAATTAATAATCCTTTGCAGCCGCGGGACGTATTTCCACCACTTATCAGGCTCACCTACCGACATCTTGGATAGTACCGACTTGATTGTCTGATTCACTCGCTCTACCTGGCCATTTCCACGAGGTACTCCGGTAGTAATTAGGATGTGTTGCACCTTTTGTTCATTGCAATAGTCTTTAAACAAGTTCGATGTAAATGCGGGACCTCGATCGGTGATTATGCGGTGAGGATTACCAAAAATCTCGCTTTGCATTTGTATTTTGCGAATAGCTTCTTCTGAGCTAGTCGTCTTAACTGGATAAATCCACGTAAATTTTGTGAAGGCGTCGACAATTATAAACAAGTGCTTATAACTTTTAGCAGTAGACGAAAGTGGTCCGACATGATCAAAATGTAGAGTATGTAGAGGTACATCAACTTTATCTATAGGACTTAGAAATCCATCTTGTTTTCCAGCTTTTCTTGACGAAAGTATGCATGGCACGCAGTTGGCAACGACTTTGACGGCTTTTTTGTCGATATTCGGTATAAAATACTCCTGCTTTGCTTGAGTTGCAACTTTGCGGGCGTTTATATGGCCATGTTCATGCAAACTCCTAAGAACTTCCTGCTGCAAACTTTTGGGGACCACAAGAAGATATCTTCCCTCAGCGAATTTGTACAGGACATTGCTCCTGAGCATGTAATCTTCATACGGACTATCCTGGAGGATACGTAAGATCAATCGACAATTTTCATCCTCTCTCTGAGCAGTACGAATCTGGTGAAATAAAGCTGTTTCGGCTTGAAAAACACAGGGGTTTCTACTTAGCGCATCGACATGCCGCATCAAAGTTCCTGATCGATGGTGTACAGAGCAATTGAATTCCTCTAAAATTAGCGCCCAACGAGCTACTCGACTGCATAGCTCCTTTTTGCGCATGGTGAGTTGAAACGCCTGACAATCGGTATAGATTTCGAAAGTTAGGCCCAAAAGGTAGCTTCTTAACTTTTTAACTGATTTTATGATTGCTAGTACCTCCAGATCGTAGCTAGAATAGTTTCTTTCGCATGCTGTAGTCTTAAAGCTGAGCTAGAACACGGGGTGGAACTGGTTGTCATCGCTATGCTTTTGTAATAACACTGCTCCATATCCCTCCTTGCTAGCGTCCGTATGTAGCTGGGTCGGTAAATGCGGATTGAAAAGCTTTAAAACGGGGTCCCGACATAATATGTCCTTCAACGCGTTAAACGATTCTACCTGTTTCGTGCCGAAGACGAAAGTAACATCCTTTTTCGTTAAGTCGGTCAACGGTTTTGCTATTAGTGAGTAGTTCTGCACAAATTTCCTAAAATAACCGGTCAGACCTAGGAAACTTTGAACCTGCTTAAGTGTTTTAGGTATCGGGAACCCTTTAACGGCCTTAGTTTTTTCTAGAGACGGCTTTACACTACCCTCTTCAACTATGTGCCCGAGAAACTCAATTTTTCTTTTCAGAAATTCGCATTTTTTCCACTTAATTATTAGTCCATTCTGTCGCGCAACATTTAAAACAACTTTAAGCTTGTCTATATTTTCTTCTTCAGTACTCGCGGGAATTATTACATCGTCCATATACACTAGTATAATGTCATCTCGTATCAATTGTTCGAAAATCGCATTAATATATCTTTGGAACACGGCCGGGGAATTACATAGTCCGAAGGGCACTTTTAAAAACTCATAGTGACCATCGGGGGTCACGAACGCTGTATATTTACGGCTTCGCTCCTCAACGTCAACATGGAAAAAGCCATTTTTTAAATCTAAAGTAGTGAAGACGCGTGAACCGTATAAATTTTGAATAACGTCTTCGATATTCGGAAGGGGAAACCTGTCTTTTATAATTTTCGTGTTTAATTTTCGGTAATCGATGCATAATCTTAACGATCCGTCTTTCTTCTTAGCTAATACGACCGGGCTCGCAAAATCAGATTTACTTGGCTGTATAATTCCTTCATCTAACCATTCCCTTATCTGTTTCGCAACAACTTCTTTTTCCTTCGGCGCCAACCTCCGTGGCTTGTGGTAAACTGGAACCTCGTTTTCTAACTGAATTTCCATTTGAATGCAAGATTTCTTAGTCTTCTCAGGCTCATAATTCGTAACGAGCTCGCTTACACAGTTTTTGTGGCTCCTATTTTGAATCGAATTTAGACAAGCGAACTCTTCCTCCTCAACTCGCTCTACAACGTTAATTTTACTAAGAAAATTTTCGTCACATTTTTCAGAAGAAAGTTTACGCAGCTCAACTTTATTTTCCTTGATGGTCACCGTAACAAACCTCAACAGATCTCTTCCAATTAGTATGTCCTCAGAAAGCCATTTGTCATGAACTACATGGAATCTTAGGGAATATTGGTCATCATCAATAGTCAAAGACGATTCGAAAGAGCCTATAGAATTTTTTAAGCTTCCTCCGAAGCCCATCAGAGCTATACTTGGCCCATTCAACTGTACTTTTCCCAATGTATCGAAAACTGATTTACGCATAAGCGTCACCTGGCTCCCAGTATCAATCAGCGATAGGAAACGTCTTCCGCTAAGACATACCGCCACATGAAAATCAGGTGTGGCAATCACGTTAACTTGAGCTTCACTGCTAGCGCCTTCGCCCTTTTGTTTTGCCTTTTTAGGACAGTTCGGGCCGATGTGACCAAATTCGCCACAACTAAAACAACGTGCCCCTTTCGCTTTATTGGGACAACTCCCCGTAAGATGTGCAGGTGAACCACAGTTATAGCACCTAGCTTTGGTTTTATCTTTATTTTTGGCGACAACGACTTGACCCTCCGATTTAACCGGCTTCTTAACCGAGCTTTGCGCCTTCATTGTTTGGTAAACTCTGAACTGCCTTTTTAGCTCCTCCAGAGTCTTAGCTTCAAATAACACCGTCTTGTTTAGAACATCATCCGGAATGCCCGCAATTATATACTCGATTAAAGATTGATCGTCAACCGTGCCCCGCGATGCAATCTGTTTCATCGAGTAGAGGTATTCTAAGAAACTCTCATTCGTATTTTTTTTTCTCGATGCTAGCATCTTGTGCACACTAATGCTGGTAACGGGCTCATCGAACTCTCTGGCCAAAAGCTGCTTTAAAAGCCCCCAACTATGAACGCCCGTTGCTGCCTCCACGGCTAGCCTTGCGGCGCCGCTCAAAAGTCGCCTACCGAACAAATACTTGTGAACATCGTCCCAGCCACAAACCGTTGAGATGTCCTCAAACTCTTTCACCCAGATCGAAAACCGTTTATTGCCTTCACCGGAGAACCGTTCCAGCGACTCCTCTACGTCTTTAAACAGAAAATGATTACGATTTTGATTATCAGCATTGCTACCGGAACTCGGCATTTTTAATTTCTCCGCTCCCTCACCGATGTTATCGCTTTTGTCTGAATCACTCTCAGAAGTCGATCCCTCTGAAATATTCCCCAAATGCTCCAGTACTTCTACTTGATCGCCTGTTAAGGCGTCCTTAAGGCGTTTAATTAGGTCCGTCTTAAGCCGGTAACTGGTCGGAAGTCCGCGTTCGTATAATAATTTTTGCAATTCGACCGTGGTGAATTTATTTAAATCCATGCAATTAGCGAAACAAAATAGGTTTTACCTTAGTCCATCCAGAGATTTCGGCGGTTGCCCTCCTGTCTACTTACTTCAGAACCGTTATAATGGCACATGAACTTACGTAGGTATTTTATTAAATTTTCACCTTTATCCCGAACTATCCCGAATTATCTCGAATTATCCCAAATTATCCCACTTCTGACACCAAAATTTGTGGGAACCGAAAGGTTTTTTATAGGCAAACACGGTTTTGTTCGTTATTCGAAATTTATTTAACGCAAGTTCAATTCACAAGTTCAATTCACAAGTTCGATTCACGAGTTCGATCGCGAAGGTAAGTTTAATTAAGTCTAATATTTCGATATCTACTCAAAACGGATTTTCTCTTGCAGGTAGGACCAAATTTAACACTTAAGGTAGGAAAATACAAATTTCTACTTTTCTCAAACTAATCATGAAATTTTACAGCTTCGCGGTTTCAGCTTAGCCCCGACTTCTACACACTGCTTAACCTTTGGCACGACTCAACTACTGGACAGCTTGCAACTAACTAACTCAAAGTAACTGCGGAAAGGATAGCGGAACTATTTCGTCTCTTTGCAGGGCTTCAGCTCGGTTGCTGCAGTACAAATATACTAATAATAATAATAACGGATTGTCGACTGGGTCAAGCTGTAGAATCGGCTGAATTTTCCCACATTTATGGTTTAATTATTTTTTTTTTTTTACTCTATTTGCTTTCTAATTTTCAGTTTTATGTTCAAAGTAAAAATAAAGTTCAAAATAAAATGCCTTATTACTACATTCAATTTCACGATATGCGTAATTAAGAATCCTAAAACGATTTGAATTTAGGTTTTACATAATGTTTTGTTGTTGAGACCAGACAATATACCACAAAGAGTTAAAAAGGCTATCGAATTTCGCATAATTCTAGAAATATGTTCACTATATCAAGAGAACTAATTGGTGGTGCCTCGAGCTTGCACACCCTCTCCAATCTTCGGAATTATTGGATTTAGGAGCCCCATATGTAGATATTAAGGAGCGTGCGGAGCGCTAACAATGTAATAGGATCACCGGCAGGCAATCAATTTCGATATAAATAGGACTAACTAATCGCATGTATGTAAATGATTCAATATTCATCCCCTGCTCGGAGCAGCGAGAATCAGATGTAGTAGCTGAGGTTCGGGAACTGCGGGTTTAATTAAGCCAGATAAGTTCCCATTGAGGGAGTGTCCTTATCACTATCTTAGAACCCTTTATAGTAGCTAATCGGAGAACAATACGGCGGCTTCAATTATTTATAGATTACGAGCAACTTCTCGCGAGTGCTGTCCCATTGGATCTCGAAGAAAACGAAAACGAGATCATCGAAGGCTGTCCGAGCAGGGGAATGTCCCAAATTAAATTGACTGAAAAGTTTCTCGAAGATAACAAACAGCTTCCCATGATCGAATTAAAAGTAATTAAAGAATAAGGAAGGAGCCGAAGTTGAAGGCTTGTGATAACAGAAGTGAAATAAAATTACCAATCGAATTCGCCCTTTGTGCGCTCCTCGAAATCCGGGGCTTTTGAGGTGAAGGTGAGTGTGCCCGGGCTGCCGTTTCGTTCCCGGCGCCCTCTCTGTTCACGCCGGTAAAGTTGCTCCCTAACAAGCGCAATATTCCTGGATTATCGCTTCCTGCCGTACAATAAAAGATAAAGTTTCAGTCGTTGAAGAGATAAGTTTTCGGGTGCTCCAGCACACCGCCCCAATGGGAAAGGAGTTAACTACCCAACTGGGAGGGTTCTTGGTGATATTGGGAATTGGTGAACGTCTTTTTCAATCTTACAGATCGAAGATTCGACCGAATGTCGAAATAATTCACCAATTCAAGCATGTACAAGTCAAAAATTTTAATGAGTAGATAAGCGATGGCCTCTAGCGTTTTCGCCCCCATTCCCTAGAGCAAGGAAAATTCCATCCCCGGAAATGTTTTAATGAATATTGCGAAACTGACTTGCTATGGGATCCTTAGAGATAAAACTCCGAACCCCCAATCCAATCCCTCTGTATCCTCCCAAATTGCTCCGTCCCGCAGTGCTCCTCTTTCCGAAGCACAAATATTTGCCTAGTGGTGCTCCGGAGTTCAGATGCATAATGGCCCAACTCGTTATCGTGATGTGCAGTCCCTTGAGGAATAGCAGCGGTCTTATAGAGATCATGAGGAGGAATCAATAAGTAGCACCTGACTGTTGTCATCCTTCCATGGGAGCGTTCACCTCCCGAAGAGCCCTGTTCTACGCCCTCAGGTGGAGCTCCCCCGTCGCATATTTGATTTTGGGCCTGTTCACATGTGCGCTTTAATTTTGTTTATTAAACCAAATACGGGCGTCCGGAGCTAGCCTCTTCCCTATGCACATATTTTAGTGCATTTGCTGGAAGGAATTGGTTTGTGATAAACCGAACACACAGCCTGGATACGCTTAACCGGAACCTACACATCCCTGCGGTGTACGCAGCAAACAGCCATGTCCCTATAGAATTTATTTAAATTTCCACTTTTTCGACCCTGCCTTTATTTTAATGATTCTGTCTGGAGCCTTTTGCCCAGTGTCTGTCCGTCGTATTTTTTGATTTCGCGGCTGTCCATTTCACACAAACTGCATAAACACATTTCGTATGTGTGCATAGGTGCCGTACAGTTGGGAAATTTCGTTCCACAAAGAATGGGCGCATCTGTTGCGCGTGTGTTATCTGAAACAAGTACGTCATCGCGGCAGGCCATAAATATAAAAGGTCACGAAATCCCCGATGCGGTGAAATTGCAACAGAGGTGTTATAAAATCTGCAAGGCGGCTATTCTTTAAAAACAAAAAAATTAAGAGTACGTGTACGAGTACATGTAGAAAAATTATATAAATCATATGAGAGCATAGTATGAGTTATGAAAGCTTTCCTATGCTCTTAAAACCTGTGTTATCACAAAAACAATAATATCTTTTAATTCACAAAAAAGTCCTATAAACAGTAGGTACATTAAATGCAGCAAAAATGTATTAAGGCTTTAAAAGTGTATTTACAGGTTTTTTTTTATGGAAAACAAATTTTTTGAATTTTTTGATCGATTCGAATAAGTTTATAACTATACCACATATTCAAATAACGAATACAGAGTTTAAAAACAAAATAAAACACTAATGATCCCCTGTTTAAACCCTGTAAATTCTGCCAATTTAGCGCTGCCTAAAGTAGTATAACTTTGCTACTTTAATCAGCGGCTCTGCTACTTTAATCAGCGTTGTGTGTAAAACTTTAGCCACAGTCTGCTACTTTAGCTATGCAAAATTTGTGCATAAAAACAGGGCCTACCTATTAGTGGTAATAGTAAGTGAATTTGAAAAATATAAGTATACATTGATAAAGTAATGAACTTGACAAAATTGAAATTTTGAAATATTTTAGAAGTAAGAAGGTAAATTCGTATACTAAATGCTTGGAAAATATAAGAAGAATGGCTGCTACTTTTATCCTACCACCTCCAATAACCAGACAAATTTTTCATATTACTGTTTTGAAATTTTAACTCTTTTATCTAGAAAAACTAGACTGAAAACTTCAAGAAGTGAATTTTTAATGCGACTTTTTTTGATTGAGATTTTACATAAAAATATTGACGAAACAATGGTGTTAGAATTTGCTGGACTTTAGTAAGTGGTTCAGTGTAAATGTAAAGTTATCAATTAAGACGGAGCTTGAAATAAATCAATCCCACTATTTTTAGATCAATTTTGGCATAAAATAACAGAAAGCAAATGAAATCACAAAGTAAACAACAAAGCAAGTTCAATTCCAGTATTAAATAAAATAATTTCTTACACATCCCTTCAAAAACTTATTTTATATAACGCCATTCAATAAATTATTAGTTTCCTATCCAAAACTATTTATTGGATCCTTCGATGATTTTATGGAATTAAGAAAATGAATTCTAATATTACTCAATTAAACTTGGCAAATACCGCATAATCAAACAAAAATTCTTTTTGAATGAGTTTCTTAGTCTTTGGTTGTTTAAAGATATTAAACAATAATGAAAAAAATTATTCTACGGATGGTTGGTTAGCAGATATATATGTAGTCCTATGTATGAAGCAGCATTCACATATTATAAATAAAATTCACTTAAATAGTTTAAAAGTCTGTAGGAATAGTACCCCAAAAAAGAATTCATTTCAATTAATTTTATTAAAGATAAGGATATTCCTAACATTTTCTGATGATATTAATATGAATTGCACTACAATGCCCCAAAAGTTAAACTGAAAATCGTCATCATCCGGGATACTTGACACATAATCGGCCAATGTTGAGAAACTTTCAGATCTTTAATTAGCAACCCATTCCGAAATTAAATGTAGATCTAGAATCCCAGTTCTGACATTCTAGTTCTCCCACCTCCGGACAGCACACCCCATCGCCTCAAGAAAACATTTCCATATTTAGAACGATAACATTGCGATAGCACTCTTGTGCCCATTTAGTTTGAAAAATGAACTAGCAAAACAGGAGCAGCCTCATGAGTTTCCGTTTTGAATTTCAATAAATTTCCATCGTTGCTCAGCGGGTGCAGCTACTGGAAAATGTCTCTAATTTTCTCAGGTACCGCATTAACGTGAGACGTTTTATCTTATCCGAGTAAAACTTCTTCTAGTTTTAGATTTCCTTCTGCTGGTTGCAGACGGTAATCGAGGTTCCGCCAATCTAATGTCAGCAGTGTTGGTTATCATCGTTATGCTCCTCACAACTACGCACTTAATAATTAATTTGTGTGCAAACTTAAATACTGTTAAATATCAATATTTCCAAATTTATTCAGCCGATTCAAAGCACTATTTCCATTTTTATGTTTTTATATAGTTATTAAATGCTCTATAGGAGGGTAATTGCAAAATAAAGTACAAAACTAATGGAACCGAATTTTTAAAAACATATTAAAGAAAATGTTCGATATTTGTTTTGTTTATTTTTAAATATAATAAAGTATATTTGACAGACATAGGCGTTTTTCACTAAATGTCTAGTTCACTACCACTATCTAAATATTAGTGATAAAGTGATCATGTAACACTATCATTAACCGTTCAGCGATAGTGCTAATACCATTGCGTTATCACTGATTGGTCACTGATAGTTCAAATGAATTCACTATCATTAAATGTTCTATAACAATGCAACATCCTTGCATCACTCACTATCTATTCACTGCGGCAGCAAGACTAAGTCAATTGAATTTTATCTACTATAACTATGGGAAACTATGAAGTATATTAACTTAGTTCAGTATCTACATATATTTTAATTCAAGGTAATATAAAACTATGCGTTGTCTGGGCTACCTATTATTTTACATAAATGTGATAATAAAAAAATCACATTCAATTTGTTCAATACATCGATAAAATTGAGTTCAGTTTAATTGTCATTAAACTCTCTGTCTGCCTGAGGATTAAGCTCATAAAATTGTGAAAAATGTCTGTCTCGCCGGAAACTTTGTACTCATCGCCGGCACCCTTTGTACAGTCGCAGTTTTGCAAAGTGTGTCATTCATGCAGAGCTTGACTGCATAAAGTTTTTAATTTGAGGCAGCCAGTGAATGGCCAGTGCTGGCGCACCGTACGCTTAATGAATTTTTAAGATCGCCGTCCTGAAGAATGGCGCGGAACAAATTGCAATGAGTGTGTTTTTTAAATAACTCATTAGGGCCATGATTTATGCAAAGCATCAAGAGCTGTGCACTACAAATGTCATTACACTTAATAAAGCAGTTTTAATGGAAGCGCACGGCTGAGCGATCCCGTGGCAGTGCCAAGCGACCTGCCAGAAAAACTTGCACGTGAAAAATCACGAAAATTAATTTCGTTCAGCTGGGTGAAATTTACTTTAGTCGGTGCAGTGGCCCTGGCGAGGTGGGATTTCAGTAAATAACTCCGCCAGGGCAGAAACCGAAAAGCAGGGCATTCAGCTATTGAATATTTTAAATAGACAGAGATTAGCGATTCCACCGTGGTGCTGCGAGCGGAACATGTAACGCTGCAAATAAATTTCACAAAAAGTAGCGCCGCATGGATCGCCCGGACACGAAGTCAGAATCAATTAAATGGGCACAATGACACACAATAAATGCATCAAGTAAACCGGGGAAATGCAAATATTAAAAGCTTGTAAAGCATGAAGTCATTAAACATAGCTTCCGGCTATGCAAATTAATTTTAACGTAAAATGCTTCGGCTTCCCCCTTATAACAAATGATAGCGCAGTAGCAAACTTATTAAATTCCAATTATTGCACCAATTCAACCGGACGGACTATGAAATGCGTCGCACCCCTTAAACTCCTTTTCCCATTTCAGTTTGCTCATTTTATTGTCATTCGAGCGGAAGGACTATCCCCGAGCGTCAGTTTTACTAGCGTCATTTTATATTCTTGCAGATGCTAAGATATTCCCAGCTGCATTTGCGGAGAATATGGACGACGTCGCACATACCTCTCCTTGTGGCATGCATATTCCACTCAAGTGCTTAATAAGTCACGTCTAGTGACTTACATCTCCTTAAATTGCTGGATGACTTTCGCTTCCGTGTAAGTGGCCCTAGTGGCAGAGTGATGTCTGTATCTTTTCGATATTTCTCCGGTGACGCTGGAGGATTATATCCGGTGCATCTACATACATACATTGATTTAATTCTGCAATTTGTTGAATTTTTTTAAGTCATGGGAAAATGACTTGAATTTTGAATAGAGCTTAACGAATGTATTGCTTTTATTTCATTTTTAGTTTACTTGATAAAACTTTCTATGAAATATTGCTAACCATATTTTACGACACAACCGCTAGCGATTACATAAGTTTTTTTTGCAGACTTCCAAAAACATGGCTCGTATAGATTATTGTAATATCTCCAGAGGACAATTTGAAGTACCTAATATAATATGGTATTCCAGAAAATTAAAATTCAACAAAACTTACTGATAAGTATATTTTCCAATAATTGAAATTAAAAAAAATATATATATAAGTATATAAATTTCTCATTAAATTGTTTGTTTTAAAGGCCTAGTAATAGAGATTAAAAACCGATATTTTTAAAATCTTATGTGAGATAGTTCTAGAGATATTGCTTAAAAAATGTGTCAATATTTCCATTCCCTTTCTTCCTTACAGAAATTACTAAAGCTAAAATTATGAAATATCCAAGATACTACGAAGATAAGTTCGTATCACAATGATACAGCAGCATCAGCAGCAGCGAAACTTTCTTATTGGTCGTACCTGGATCACTTGAACATTTTCGGCCAATAAGATTACTTCGCTGCTGTCGTGGCATTGTAGTACAAATTATATTCTTGAGCTGAGAATTAAAAAATGAAACATAATATAATAATGTTGTATTTTGAAATAAAAAGAAATTAAATTGTCTATATGTTTGTTTGTTTGTAACTCGACAAAAAATGTATCAATGAACAAAGTACCGAAATATGTTGTGAATTGTTAAAGGATCCATGCTCCGTCCGTTCGCCAGAGTTGTTAAAGAATAAAGAATTTAAAATGATTATGACGCATATGCTTCAAACGAATTTTAATACTCTTTAATATGCAATAACAAACCCAAAAACATGTATGCCCTTGGCTATACCTACACATTTTCAAGGTTTTTGAAGAAACTGAAGAGATGGACAAATTTCGTTTTGTTCGATTAGGTACTCAAGTTTACTTTTGGTATAAAAACAAAACTTATAAAAATTATCTTTACCGTTGTTTTGAATTCGAATTCAGTCAGAATATATTAAAATACAAAGTAAGCAAACTAAGACGAGAGAATTCGATGTCCTTAATAAAAAAATTCAGCATAATTTCAAAAATTTCGAAGAAAATTGCATTTGAACAAAATTCCGAATATGGGTAATAATTATGTGTAATGAATGCTTCGAAAAAACAGGTCTGCAAAAGATACATTGATAAAAGAAAGTAAATACAGAAAGACAGATGTATTCCATTCACTGAACTTTGCGAGAAGTCAGAAAACTTCCTGTTTATACTTTGTCCTGCATCTTTTAACAGAAAGAAAGCTTCCACGTCGTCAGTCATTTAAAAAACAAGATGTAAGTCTCATAAATATTATTTGAGAGGAACAATTTTGGTTAAAATTTAATTTTCAATAACGATTACATCGCAGTTTGATTGTTTATAAATGTAGTTAATCTTTAATACGTGTTTAGTTTACACAAAACATTTCATTCATTTCAACACATTTCGTTGCGTTTACGCAAATTCCTTGCGCACTTATTTGTGCGTTTCATTAAATTTAAAATTTAAAGAATCAAATGCTATGTCTAGGATAAAGATGGCGAAATAGCAATTAATTATCATTTAATCTAATTGTATGTGGTATTAGACGAAGTTCTTCTTAAAATAATAAAGGTCCTAAAGCGTTAATTATATTTCTTTAGCATTGTTGAAATCGTTTTGCACATATGCATAAAAGTAGTCATAGCAGCAGAAAAAAATATATATTGATTTGATGGCCGGAACTCGCTGGTCCTTTTATTCCCGATGGTATTAAAAAAAAAGAAAATGTTTCCATTCGAGCAAAGCGCCAAAAATTATTAATTGGATTTGCTTCTGAATATTCAAAATGTGAATCTGGTATCAGCTACAGACATCATCAATAGCTCAAAGGCATCAAAACATTTTCAATGCAAATTCCGAATTTGTTTAAAAATTTTAAGTGGCCGTATTCACAAAACTTTTGGGAAGAAAACTCGAAACTACATGTTTGAAAGCCCAATCAAACAGATTATTGAATGGAACTTTTTTATTTCCCCGACAAGGCAAATTGCGCTAAAAATCCTTGTTAAACGCTTACCACTCTGGCCTATAGGAAAAACGTTTGTACTTTCAAAAGATGATTAAATTCGGGTGAACACTTCTGAGTTTCGACCTTTGATGATTGATTTTGGGAACGTGCAGCGTCAATATAGCCGAAATCGATTTCATTGTGAGGACCTGACTAAGTTTGCCCAACAATTACTCGTTTTCCAATTAGGGAATGTATCCACCTCCGAAATCCATGAGGGGTGATCCTCCTCACACATACTCATCCCAGTGGAGAACGTGATTAGCTAGAAAATGTGCTTCATCATGCGATTCGCACAGTGGCGGATGGAAGCGTTTTCAATTTCACTTCTATAATTTATTAAGGTCCGAAAGGAGGAAGTAGCGTCAGAGACGCGGAAAACATGTTACCCACTAGCCAGTTACTATTATTATTATCGATTCATCCTCCTTAACAAATAGTTGCCTTCTAAAATAAAATTATGTGAGGCAAAATACAATTAAACTATATAAATACAGAGTCAGAATTATGTTTTATTTCACCAAACTGACAACTAATACCTTAGACAACAAATTTCAGTAGCTATATCTCTAATTTCTCCAACACATTTCAAATCGTGAACAGAAATAAAATACACTCAAACAATTTAAATGTTAAAAATAAAATAAAAGGAAGAAGAATAACAATAAAAGTAAAATAAAAATTAAAAGAGTGTTAGAAATGATCGTTTATGACTTTGGCATTAGAATAGTATAGAAAACCAATTTAGAGAGTGCCATGATTTCGGATTATCTGAAAATTAAAATACATTTCAGGCAGTATCGATAAGTTCATTAATTAATTAAACGGAATTAGATATAATCTCTACTGAATTTTAACATTCAATTTGAATAACTAACATTGGGAGAACAAATTCGATTCAAGGAAAGATTAGGTACTTAATTTTATGAGAACAGGAAAGGCTATCTTGATAAATGGAGTACCTAAATAACTAATAATAAAATGTATCTAGTAATATCAAGTATAAAACTTTGAATAATAATTTCACACATATAATTTAGAATGCAGTCTTTGAACAGGTATGTGAGACATTGACTTATAATATTATATTTATTATAAATTCTTTACGTTCTTTTATCAAGCCTCGTATGTTCTAGAGACTGAACCAAGATTTTATTGTAAATTTGGTATTTCACAAAATAACGATTGGTTGAATAAAAAATTTACTTTTTAACTTAAATAAATGCGAATTTTTGGTTAATACAAAATAAAAAACAAAAGCGTAAGTAGAATGCCTGCAAAGTTTCAAGTTAATCGGATCATTACTTTTATAGTCGCTAATTTCAAAAATTTTAAGAAAACCGTGTAGTGTTGTGTAGGACATTTTACTGCTAAATGCAAGAACTCGAAAGTAGTAGAGTTTCTCTGTCGACGAAAGATCTTTCTTCTTCTATTATTTTTTAGCAGCATTTTGTTAAGAATAAAATTTAATTCTTTCGAAAAAGGTTTGTAGGACTAAATGCGATGCGTACGTTTTAAAACTTTCTGAATCTAAAAAAGTGGCGTCTGGTCTAAGAAGTGTTTTTGAGTGTCTGTCCGACTGATATCCTTATTTGCACTCTGAAGAAGTTGAAGAAAAGTGGTTACAAATAGCTGAAAAATTACTAAAATAATAAAAAATCTTCAACTTTTTGGTCGAAAAAGTGTTTGAACACGCTGTTAATAGTTGTTCTTTGACAACTATTATAGATTTTAAGTGTTGTAAATTTTAAGTGCAATAATAGCTGAAATTTCATATATTTAAAATATATTAAACCTAAAAAATTGTGATTTTGCTTGAATTTATCAGAAATTTCAGTTGTTATAATAGTTGAATATTCAACAATTTGTTGAAACTACTAAATTTACGGATAATCGAATCGAATCTTATCCTTATCTGATATTCTTAAAATTTTGATAAAGTCATCTCAGTAACCTTTGATTTAACTTCAATTAATATTTTCGTCCAAAGTGTTAATTAAAATAATATGATAGAAAAGTTCAATCGTATTATTTTGACGTTATGACAAGCATTAGTAAGTTTTGCGTTACTAAAGACTTAACGTAGGTTCGCGCCAGATTGCAGAAAAGATATTAATATAATACTCTTCCCGCAAATAGTGTGTTATGTGAGGAACTAACTAATTTTTGTTGGCGCCGTTCACAGTCGAAGAAATTTCGGGACGATTAATATAAGATCTAGCTTTAGATTTGGCATATGGGACCGAAAAAAACCCCCTAATGCACACGTTTGTCAAATGCATTTTTCCCCACTGATTGAATCTAATGAGTCCGCGTAATTAACCCACAAGGCCGGAAAACCCTTTTTATGTGAATGGGGATAAAGCAATTATCATAACGTAAGCTGGGCGCCGCGCCGCGACGAGAACCACCCCCTCTGGATGGCATACATTAAACCTCCTCAATTACGGAACTGTCTCCATCCTTCACGGAGCCCGGGCAGCTCCCGGAACGGCTCGAGGGTGCCCTACGTTTATTACGTGGGAACGACACGAGGACGGCGCCTTAGCTGGCAGCTATCCCTTGCAATTATTAAAGATGGTTCGCAGCAGCACCCAATTTATAAATGGGGCCATCCGCAGACTCTTGAACAGAACTCACCTCAGCTGCTCCATCTCGACGCGAATATCCATATCCGAGCTGGCGTCGACCCCCGAGAACTTCCTCATTGACTTCTTGAGACTGTTCTCTAGCAACTTGTAA
This sequence comes from Eutolmus rufibarbis, assembly GCA_963920795.1. NCBI lineage: Eukaryota > Metazoa > Arthropoda > Insecta > Diptera > Asilidae > Eutolmus > Eutolmus rufibarbis. The sequence continues at coordinate 36,805,912 of OY987205.1, forward strand.
TCCTCTTGGCGGCGCACCATTAACGCGTTTAATTGCTTCGATAGCAATCGCACTTGATCCGACAGCGAGAGCGAGGTCTCGTCACTGGGAGCCCCCGGATCTGCGGGTGCTGCATGGGGCCCCTCATCCGGATGGTGGTTATCCGCACTCTTATAGTTATTACTATTGTTACTGTCACGGAGCACACTATTATCCTTGAAATATTGTTTGTTGGCGAGGACGCTGTTCGATCCCGTCGAGGCCACCGCCATCAGGAGGAGGAGTAATCCAAATGGATGGCAGGCGGCTAGATCCATTGTCAGCTAATGAGATTAAAAGATTCGCCGAAATAATAATTCACTCAACTAAATCGAAATTAAAAAAAAAAAAAAATAAACAATAATATTTCGCACTACTTTTGCGGAAAGTGAAGGGGTCGTTAGGGCAGAACACGATGGGTTAGCACATTTCGCGCACTGTTTACCCGGAATATTTCTAGTGAGGTGCTTAGCGGCTAAAGGAGGCGCGCTCACGTCCGGCAGGCAAGTAACTGCTGGGAAGTCCCTTCCAGATCCTTTTATACGAGACAAGACACTTTCTGGATGCAATATGAGGCCCCGGCTTCGCCACCAGAATCCTCAGTATAACAGTTTTCAGCCGCGAGCACAGACTGAGAGATAGTGGGTGAGGTGAGCAGCGCATGGGCAGATGTTCCTCGGTGCGTCGGAGGCCGCTCTCCAGTTCCATGGTGGTGCGATGCAAACATTTTCACCTGCTTAACCAGAAACTGGTTCTGCTCTGCATGGCCGCCCAAGAAATGGGCTCTGGACGCATCGGGCCTTATCCCAACTAAAAAGTTGGACGAAGGAAGAACCTCGAAAATGTTCCTCGACACTCTCCAGGCAGGCACCAGCCAGAGCTAGCCGAATCCAGCCGACAGCAGCAGCAGTAGCAGCAGTCCGCGACAGTGCGGTTATGATGATATCAACAGTTAGGTAAATACACCGCGACGCTGCCGTTATTATCGCTGTTATTACACGGGACCGTCGGCGGGTTGTTTGCCCTTTACGTAGTATGGCTGGGTGGCTTCCCGGCGGCACCCCGGATGGTATCGCACGGCAAATCAAAACTAATTTATTTCGCCGCTGCATGCAAAAGTCCACACTCACACCACCGTCCGACGAACTGAGTTATTGTGGCGCATTCTGCTCCAAATTTACTAGCGACTCCGGCACCTTTATGGTTTCGAGTGGGGCACTCGTCAAAGGAGCCCAAAGCAAACTAGAAATAACATATGTCCGCATGTGACGGTTTTGGGGCCCAGCGGAGGTCCTGTCCGAACTCCAGCGACAATAGTCCCTTTAAAGCAGCCAGGGTCGCAGCTCGGAACATGCCGGATAATTTTGTACAAGGACCAGAAAACTTTTAGAGGTTGCATAGGGAAGCCCGGTCTCATTCGGAATGCCATGGGTACCCACTGTCCTCGTCCTTTCTGGTCCCAATCCTCGTTCCGGGATGAATGGATGAATGGCGAGCGATGATGACGCAACTCTTCATCCCGACGCTGCCTGGAGTTATGGAGCTCAAATTGTTACGCGAGGTTCAATCAGTAATCTGGCTGTGACCTCCTTTACCTTTAATTGAGCGTTGACAAGCTTTGTTCCCGAAGCCATAATAAAATACCTCGCTTTGTCGAACTTCGGTTGCTTGAACTGCCTACGGAATCTGTTCTTTACTTCGTCCTTGAATGGTATGTTAATCTCAAACCAAACTCGTTTCATATTGTTTGTTTTGTACTCTTTACTATACCAAACCTCTGACCTCTGAGCGCTATTTTTATCCAAATAACTTCGACTTCTTAATAAACGACATTTTCAACTAGTGTCCTTGAACTCACAATAATACTATGCAGTTTCTGATGTCAGAATAACGAACAATTGAAGTGGTTCAAACTGAGTTTTCTAAATATATTATTGATTAAAGTTGCAGACTTCTTAGGAAGAAATTGTAACCGTTTTTCAAACACTAATAATTAAGCATTTCCCCAGAATAAAACTGGTATATGTCTCATACGACTGCCAATACACATAAAGTGTTTACTGCAAGTTAGTTACTGAAAAAATCTAGTAATTGTCTTCAAACAGTGCTGGTAAAATATTAAAAACACCCAGAAAATTAAGTTTATAATCCAAAATTCCAGCCTGGGATTGACAGTCAAAAAAATGTTATTTTTGGGAGTTTATTATAGGAAAATACAAAGAGCTTTTATTTTATAACTTTGTACACTACTTTATTACGTTTCAAAATTTAATGCATATTTATGAACATACATATATACTCTGTTGAAATTATTAAACTACGATTGTTGATAGGACTAATGGCGTAGAATTTTCATAACTTTTCTTCTATTTAGGTTAAAGAGTATAAAAGTAAAGAAAATTTATTATTATTAAACATATTTGTAAACGATAAACTAACAATATATAAAACAACACTTACATAAATTAGAGCTTACGCCATTTTATGAATAAAGTGCAATTTTCAGCTGTTTTTTTTAAAAAACAATTACTTGCACACAAATTTATTTACAATAGTTGAACGACAATAAAAATTGATCGTTAAAAGCACGTTGTTTTATATCAGCTTTGCGAGTTTCACTTAATAAAACATAAATAGTATACATATTATTTGCTCTCGAAAAGAATTGAAGTAGGTACTAAGCATGATGTGTTTAATTTTGAACACGCATTAAGGGATCTACCCACTTCTCAACTTTCAAAAAATTGATTTTTTTTCTTAAATTTTTCGAAAGTATTGTGTCTCAGAAATACTGTGTACAAATTTTAAGAAGATCCAAGCATTCCTTCCGTATTTATAAGCGATTTTCGAAAGTCACTGCTTGGCCGCGTAATCGTCAAAAAAAACTTTAAACGCGTTTTTCTGGAAACAACGTTTTTACGCCTTGCATCCTAACTTTTTCAGAATCTTCGCGACCAATTCTCTTTAAATTTTTTCCACATATTTTATACATGTGTGGCTATCGCCCGTACTAGAATCAAGTAAAAATATTGATTTTAAAGTTTTTTTTTTGCATTGAAATAGCTAAAAAAATAATGTCATTTTTAAATTTTTTTGTTTAACGGTCCGCCATTTTGACATTTTTGTCCCAAAATTAATAATTCTAGTACGGGCCATAGCCATTACATTATTGACCATGAATCTTCTCTGAAATCTGTTTCAGATCATCCGAAAGCGAGATATTAAGGATGCAAGCTGATTTGGCGTATTTTGTTTATTCTGGATTTATAAAAAAACAATGTAAAATAAATAAAAAAAACATTTTTTTTAACTTTAAGTAAATTTTAATGTAACCCAAAAAGGAATTATATCAATATTAGAATCACCAAAAAAATTCCCAAAAATTACATTTTTTGTTTTTGAAATTAATGCTAAAAATGTGGCTATGTTACAGAATTGCATCAAAAGAATCCATCACAGAGGTAACATAACTTGTATTTCTATGTATATCATTAAAGCCACTAACTGTCATTACAAATTAATTCAGTTCTTAAATATCGAAAGTGACCTCGGGAACTAGTTCAGTTGCTTTAATCTATCTTGTTTTTACAAAAATTATCTACGAAAGACAATTTTACAAACAGATGCACGCACATACATGTGAAACCTCTTTTCTTCGCTTCTGAATCTACTTAACTTTTGAATCTTCTATCACTATCTCATATACGATGATTTTATTCTTATATGATACAATGCCAATCCATTTGCTTTGTAAAGTAATAGTAAAACAAATATGGTAAATATCATCACATCCCTAAAGTAGGCGTTTAGGGATACCCATATTAAATTTTACCGATTACCCTAGATGTAATGTACATATACATATTTAATTAAGGTAAGAATTTATAAATTATAATTTCGCATTAAAAATAAATCCCCAATTAGAGGTATAATAGACTGCTATTATTCCGTAATCAAAGGATCCAAAAGAAACCCAATAAGCCTAGGCTATAAACTCCCATTTCCGAATCTCAAAGAGGCTCTGGAGCAAAATAATTAGTAAGTATCATATAATAAGTGTATTAAAGAAAAGCCGATATCTTGATGACAATCAGATTACATTAAAAACATCTTCTGAATGAAAAATCAATTGAGGGCGTATATTTTCCGCCCCCAGCGCATTCCTAGCACAGGGAATCAATAATTTAACTGATTCGCCGAAAATTATTATTACTTTTAATAAGATGTTTAATAGTTGAACGAGGAATTTATTTTTTTCATTTCTTTTAATAAATAAAAACAACTTATTATGGTTACCGTGAAAACTATGGCAGTCATATTTTATTTAATGCTAACAATATGTGTAAAGTGGCAAATTTTGTTTTCTGGAAATCTTCATAAATCGTAAAACAGGAAGCTGGGCATTACAATGAAGAACAATGATGTTCTCTAATAAAGCAAAATTTAATAAGATTTACTTATGATACTAGACAATTTTTTGGAAATCGACATGCTAATCGACACTGTAACAAGACAGTAAAACGCTTAGGCGGATCAATAATAGTCTGATGATTTTTTCATCAAGGAATGGGGCCAGTAAAAAAATAGATCGCATTTATCGATTCCAGTGCTCAGATCTTCTAGAAAATAAAATGCTGCCGTATGTTAGGGACGAAATGCCACTTCGGTGGAGGTTACAATAAAATAATAATTCAAAGCGTGCGCCTGTAAATCTAAGAAATTGGCCATAACTACAAGGACCTCATTCAAAGATTGTCAACTAGTTTTATTTTACTATTTTGCTATGCCTTGGTATAATGAATTCTCTCTGGTTTCTAGAGTTTTTGTCATATTTTGAAATGAATACAATTAATTAAAACAACATTTGCAACGTTAAATATAGTGCACCTCGTGATCTCTTCTTAACGACGAGGTTTTTGAAAAGGATGTCTTCGAGCATTAATTATATTATCAAAGCCCTGATTGAAGTTTGTGAAAAGACACCACCTAAAACAGTTAAAAGCATAACATACAAAGATTCTAAGAAAGAAATTTTAATGGTTGTGAAATTTGTCTGAATAGTCAGATTATTCAAATAGAGTAACCTTGTGCCAAAACGAAGCTTATATCAAAGTATAAAATGTGTAATACAAAATGAGAAAGTATAAACTACGAAAGTCAAAGGGCTCTGTACAAAATTTGATTCACTTGTTCCCAATTAAGTTCGTTTCATTTTTCTAAAGTGCAAAAGTCCTAATGAGAACATGTAAAGACCTCAGATATGTATGTTTTGAGAACGTTTCAAAGTATTCCTGGTGTGCCTTCTCAAGGTTATTTAAATCTAAAGCTTTGGAACTATTTGCTTCATAAACCAAATAAGGCGATTCCCCAGAAGCATGCAGAACTTCACGAAATTCAAATTAAGATTCCATTTAGGTAGATATTTGCTAAACCAGAAATATCCTTTATGTGAGCGAAATGACAAAGTGTACCTCCGGCTGGCAATGTTTAGACACATCCGTACAAAGTGTCGTCTTAATTATGCAGTCATCCTGACGGAGGGCCTTAATTTCTTCGCCAGTGCAATTGAAATGTCTCATCTGCAGACACCAGGTCGTGTCGTGTGCTCCTTTTTTGTGCACACTGTTTGCACAAATGACAAAATTCTGCACTGAAATTAATTTGGCGTGCACTCATCTCGGATGTAAAAAAAATATACATATATTAAAGAGGAATCTGTTGCTTTCACTCACCAGCAGCGCTCCGTTCTTCAAAAATTCCAGGTGTAGTTTTTCTTTTGTTGTAATTATTCGGGTTCCTTCTGGTTCCCGACCAGTGCCTGCCGTCCTCCTGGGGATTGTGAAACTAATGAAGGTTAAGCTGAGGAGCGCTCGGGCCAGGAGCAGCCGGCAGGTGTTACATGGCGACGCAAAAAGACTCATGCAGCCGCTTCTATTTAGTGCGTTTTTATTTTGAAATTAGACACGTAGGTATACCTGGTGCTTGTCATGTTTTTGCTGGGCACCAGGTAGGTGCCACCGGGCGATATTGAACAAAGAACTACCACATTCCTTTGCAAAGCACCTCCTAGCAACGATGTGAGCCGCACAGGAAAAACATAATTATCAATTAATGCCCGAGTTGGCTCCTTCAGTGCCACGCTCGCTCGTTGATACCTCCAATTGGAGCAGCCCGCGTAATTAGCGACTTTAAATCGCACCTGAACAGATAACTTGAATGCGAAGAAATTTAATTACAGTGATGAAAGCGCCGTCGTAGTGCTCCGCTGTTGTGTCGTTGCTTGGAGCACGTTTCACCTACAAAAGGTGCTGGGGTGACTATTGATTTCCTAAGCGTTGAATTACAAAGTTTGTTTTGACTTCAAACGAGAGAAAGACATAAACATAAACATAAACAACAAGACCTGTGTCTCTGCACTTAACCATAACGATCCCGGATCCACTCCCGGAGGATATTAAAATATTCCTTACGCCTGTCGGGGAGAGGGCCTCCTCACAGAAAATAGGTGTCACAGGCAGCACATTATTCCAATTCATGCCCGTAAAGTTGGCAGGAGACCGCTTTTAGTTAGAAGCACCACGAATGTGAACTTCCTGAAATCAGAGTTGACACTGCATTTTTCGTCTTGTCTAAACCTTTGAGCTTGCAATTCCGCTTCGATGGATCCTGTAATTGCTGCATCAAACAATTTAATGTTTGTTAGAACTCTACAGTTCATAAACCTTTGTTTTAAGAAGTTCTGAAAAACTGAAAATCCAGAACTCCCAGCTCAACTTTTAATTAACTAATCAAAGTGAAATATAATTTAATAATTTTAACTACATACTATCAAAATGTGCAAACTCAGCACAAATTGAAAGGAAGATGGGAATAAAAGGGGTTAGATACACAAAGTATCAACATCAAGAAAGCATTTCCTTTCGTATTGATATCACTAATTTTATACATGAACATTGCTGGGTCATTGAAAATCAGGATTTCCAAAAAATAATGTTAGTGAACGAGAGAATTGATGTAAAAATAAAAGTCGTCAGTAAATAACATTTGCTTACTTAAATCAAAAAGCGGAAGAATGACGATAGCAAATTTTATATTTTTGCTGATAAAAAAAATAATTTAATAAAATCTAAATTTCTTTCATTTCAATTCATAAAAATCGGTTCAATAATTTTTGAGACATATCGTGATAACTCTCCGTCAAGCGATTTTATGTATAAAAAAAGTGATTTTGCGAAAAGGGTTTGATATGATACCCTACGTAATGTTCATTAAAACGACATACATAATTAAATAAATTTAGAGCTGATTTTTATGAAATTATCTGCACTATTTATCCAATAACACAAATGCAAAGATTCTAAAACTTCACGTCAAAAATGGAGAAATAAAAACCGGGCAGTAAACACATTAAATAAAATCGTGACAATAAATATTACCTTGGTAAATAAGTAAATATTTTTATATTCCTTAAAAATATGACCAGTATCGAACTACTCCAATATTTTCGTAAAAATGGTATTATATAAATGTACAAATGAGAGCTAAGAGCTAACTTATAATTTTAGATTCTGCAATAAAATTTATCGTGCTGAATTGAAAGAATAATAACTTTTAGTGTACTTCAATGTTAATTTATAAAAATATTTAATTCAAAACAGTACTTAACTCAAATGTATTAGATCAGTTTGTCAGTGTTAACTTGAAAGAATTTTAAGAATTACTAGCTGAAGTAATTTTTCGACTCTTACAGTCGCTTTTTTCTAAAGTTCACATTCACAATTGTTCATAAATTAAAGATTTATCCATTGAGTTCGGAGTTGGTGAATAAATAATTATTTTTTCATCTAAATTAAAATTCTAAATATTCTTCACTTCTCAAGTCTTCCTTTTTCCAAAAAAATAATCGTTAGAAAATTGAAAAGTGATTTGTATTGAAGGTGAAGAAAGAGGTTAAGTCTTACGAGTAGATTAGTGATAAATAACGAAAAATTACTAATTTATCTTCTGATTTGTAAATGTTGTGCTTGTTTAATCAAGTCTTTTAAGTTAGTCACTTTTCAAAATGGTGGATTAAATATTTCTATATTCTACTACATATAGTTGTGAAATACAATTAGAACTAAAGGCACTTTTAGTTATCATTACTTTTTCAATTTATATTCATCAGCTGAAATACTCTGTAATAGTTACCTTAAAATAAAATGTTTTTTATGCGATTGGGAATTCTAAGGTTGTAGGTATTTAATAATTTAAATGGTATTTTTAGTTTCAGTAAAAAAAAAACCTAGTACTTTCTACAGAATAAATTGCGGTACCATAGCAAATTGCCCAAAGCCACTAGCTTTTTTATGCGATCTTGTTGAAGGTATTCCTCACTCACTAAAATATTGCATGTCCGAAAATGAAATCCAATAGATGGAAAGCGAAAAGCATTCGCTCGCTTTTTGATATGAAAAACTTAACCAGAGATATTAAAGTCAATGGAATGCCTTTTATTGAAAACTAAAGATTTATTTATCCCCTCCTACATTTACCGGGTGCCTGTCAGATATTTTGATTCAATAAAATATGAGGTTTTTTTTTTGAGTTTAGCGGTGTGCACAGAACCTTGGCACGCTCTTTACCAAATTGCGTAAATTAAATTGTTTTTGGGCTTGCGGAACGAGTATCCCATTAAGCAAATGGTACTCTAAAGGACACCAAAATTTCCTTCACATGAAATTTTATTTGAGGACAGTACATCAGTCCGGAACAGAAAACTCGTGATTTTCTATGACTCCTCTTTTGCACGTTCCTTTATATCGCGCATGGAATATTTATGGATTTCGGTCCCACAATTCTTCGAAATAAAATCGGTCTCAGAGGACTTACTTCGGAGAAATATTCTGAAGATTAAATAATTTATTATACCAAAAGTAAAAGTAGCACCCCTCAAATCGGCTCTCTTATCGCTGGTAAGAAGTACTTATCCAAATTTGTTACCTATAATCGGCTTTACCCCCAAAAGCCTCAATTAGGAGGCAATAAGATGACCAGCCGATGCGAAATCTCGGCGAGATATTTATCTAAGGACTGATTACCCCAACTCTTCATTATTTCTTACTGCAAGTAATCGCTTTTTACAAACTTTAAGTTCTACCGGAGCCTTTGTAATCAGTGATGGATTACGACGTGATGTAATTAAAAGAAACTTTCTTAAAAATCCACCCGCTGACTAAGTTCGTCGTTTGAGGGATCGGGAAAAGATTTTATTTGAGTAATTAGTAGAGCTTAAAATAATGCCACTGCACTGTCCTACAAGACATAAACGAAATCTCGTTTTAATTCCTTTACCTTTGCCGTGCAAAGGAGCAGAGGGAAAAATATGATTTCCGGCTAAACACAAACGAACCCTAATAGCAAATACCAAATATGAATCTGAAATGGAAGGACAAACAGGAACCGAATCAGAAAACTAGGAAGCAAAGCGGATGTTGGTTCGTTTTCCCTTCTGGAAACGTTCCGATCTTTAAAGTCATCTCCTTATTAGATGACGAGCACCGATTCCCCGGACTCTCGGAGCTCCTTGTAGTTTATATTTAATACGAATGGCACACATGGCGTACCCCAGCAACATGTGTCATTTCTTGAATGCTCTTTTTGGGATTTCTATTTCTACTTCTGTCCCCAAAGCAGTTTACTCTCTTAGCCATTGTTTTGACGGCTTCTATCATTTTTAAAGCATTTTTGTCCTGACGAATAGCTTCTACGTGGAATAGCAGTCGGACGTGGATGTCTTAGGGAAAAAATCGATGGACATTTCTGGCTGGCTTCGTCTTAAGGGTGAGCGTTGTATCATTGATTTTATTATCCCATTTGCCATTTCCGGTGACATTAAAGTTGTAAAATGTGTTTCGAGTGGTCAGTTTTAACACAAGCGCATAAAATTTTAGAGTCCATTTAAGATTGCCACCTTTTAACGAACTCTGTTATCGCCTTCGAAGTCAGGGGCAAACATAAAAATGTTTTTACAATTTTAACAAATTTATTATCAATCGAACCTACCCAAAATGGAGGTCATGAAGTCTCATGATGCTTAGACATGGTCTCAAAACAGATTTGAAATTGCTTCATTAATTCTCAACAACAGAATTGGTCCGCAGTTCATTGAGATCCCTGGATATAATGCTCCACTACAGTTGTTAAACATTTTATTTTAGTTTTAAATTATTACAATACTTCGTTTGTTGTTAAACAAATTTTTATTATATGCAGGAGCACAGAGGCGAGTTATTCAATAATATTATTATGAAGTTCATACATTAACTGCTTATAATTAACACTAATGAATAAAAGTATAAAGCCAAATTGTAACTGCTTCAAGTCTACCTATAACAGAAAGACAAAAATATATCGCGTTTTGTATAATTATCTGATTTATAAAATGTGCAGGATTCTTCACCTTTTGGAATAGGTATACGTATTTTTCATCTACTACGAAATTATCCAAAGACATCATCAGGAAGATTGTCAATATATGGTTTGGTTGCCAATTTTTGAGAAAAGGTATTTTTAATAATATTTGGATCGTTATTTTTCAAAATATGTATTTCTCTATTATTTCGTCAAGGTTCGGAACATATGTGTTCTATCTTCAGAATGTCTGAATATCGAAAAGGTTTTGCTTTCCTTAGGAGTCTTTTTTAAAGAATTATATAGTACAAAGAAGAAAAATAGGAATTTACATACCTATTTAATAAGAGTATTATAAAATAAACAACTAGCTATAGAACAAATATTATATTTATCTAACCAATCTACGTAATATGCATTTATATTCAGAGTTTATGTGAGTTGTTTCATGTCCCACATTAACAACATTTATCTTATTTATGGATGCATGCCTTTCATCTCTCGCTTTATTTTATTGTTGTTTATGTCAATTTATTTTTTGCATCCCTGAACATGAACTTGAATCTTGTGCCAATTGCGTGTACAGCCGAGTGCAAGGTTTATATTTTATATAGTTTTAATGTTGCGATAGTCTTGTCTACAATTTTTTAGATGTTTGTCTGTCTGTCATTTATTTCTACTGTTAAAGGCTGCTTTTATTACGTGTTTGAAATAAGAGGTCTCGACAAATGTTGATCTAGCAAAACACCCTGTATATGTAGGTAAGGTTAAGAAAAAGAAGACATATTTAGATTAGTTAAATTATAATGTCTCTAAATGGATTGTATCACTATTTCACTATTTAATTATTGTTGCAATAACATTTGCAGAATTCTTGCACAGGGCCTTACTAATTATGGTCAGTGGTTACGCATATGAATATTGGTTATCGCAAATGAAATGAGAACAAAGATATTTCCAGCAATATGATTGTTAAATAGGTTGCGAGAACAATTGTTAGGGCTATTTGCGAGTAATTGGAAAATCCCAAAAACTGTGGAAAACGATTGACAACCTTCCATTACTACTTTTGACTGGACTAGTAAATTTAATTGAATTTTATACAAATCCTTTGTTACTTAACCTTCAAGATTGCATAGAGTGCGGCGAATTTTAATTTTAATTTAGTAAATTATACTAAGGCCTCGAAGAGCGTAGGCGTAAATATTTTTCAAATAATTTTCCAAATGGTTTCGTCCTTAAAAGTCCGTAACGCTGCTAAGGTAAGAATAAAATTAAAATTATACAGTCTGTCCGAAAGGAGACTGTCGAACGGGTCGCCTTCAACCCTCTTTAACTCAATTACAACTTACGCGCCGAGTAAAAATGTTAATTTCAACCGAGCCCAGCATTCCGTGTTTCCTGGTATCCAAAAGAAAAGGTACAACGGGCAAAATGCCGAAAAAAAATAAAGAACTTTTAAAGGTGAGCAGCCACGCGACATATGTTACCTCGTTTTGCATGGACTGCTCCAGTCCTCCAGTCCCTTTCCATGAGCCCCGAGTCCGGAGTCGATCAAGCTGGTTTTAACGAATCTTTCTTTGACCTCTTTTTTGGGCCCGCTGCTGAGGCCAGAGCCTGTAATCAAATCCTGCATTCGGTCAATTGCGCAGCCCATCTTGCCCGGGGCTCCAGCGGCTACAGCGGCTACAGCGGCTACATCGGCTACAGGTAGGTAAACACCTGCCACTGGTGTGGTTTCTTCTCAAAACGGCTCGCTTGTTTTGGTCGCTTTTGAGCTGATGCCGTGTGGCGTCTTTCAGCATTTTCATACCTGGCCAAGCCCTTCTGGATTTTAAACAGTCCTGCTGCCGTCGAAATCATTTCAGCGAGGAGCAGCTGTAGAACGACTCGGATTCATCTGTTTTTTCCCTTTGTCCATTTCGAGTGACCACTGACCACTGGCCTCTCATTGATATCTTCTTTCTGGCGGCAGGCAGCCACTTTAGAAGCCGAGGAGGAAGCGGCTGCACCGCCAGCAGAATCTGATTATAATGCCGCGCCGCGCCGCGTCCAGCCGACGACGACGCGACGTGCAACACCTTGCGTGAAGGCTTGTTAGCCGCGCCATGTGTGCACGCAATAAACGGCGGTAATTTCGCGTGCAAGTTCGGCATCACTTTCCGTCTCTTATTGCCCTGACTCAAATTATAATTTCTTATAATTATACCCAAATTTTATAGTATACGTGGAGATCGCTTCGAAAAGCTCCTTGTTTACTGCTATTAATTCGCCATACTTCGGAGAAGAATTACATTTTATTACTTAATTATTGATCCAATATCATGAGAAAAAAAAACTTATTAAAAAGTAATAACAATGAACTCAACCTCAAAGGTAGTAGGGTTTTGTGTACCCAATGATTATGTATATAGTACCATTACTATGGCGTTTATTTACGAAGGTTTATAAAAAATTTTTAATTATTATTATAAAAACGGTTTATGCGTTGAAAATGACCGTCAAAAGTTCGTTTTCCACATGTCGTTGAATTGGATTTAGGGCTAAATAATAGTATTAAATATTAATTATATAATTATTAATAAGGCAATACGATCGTAAGTAGTTAAAGTATATAGGGCCAGTTTTAAAAAGTGAAACTTGTCGCATGCATCATCTACAATACCAACCGCGAGATACGGCACAACAATTAATGCGATCTTTGCATGTATGTAATGTACATATATATTTTGAAAAAAATAGCGAGTAAATCCTTACTTATTTTAGTTATCACAAATTAATGATTTCATATATAGATCCTAAAAATCACTTAATGCATTTTAGATAACGTGGAAAAAATTGGAAAAAATCCTTTGCAGTTTTCCTTTCCTATCGAATATTAATATTAATATTAAAAGATTAAAACAAAACTACGCCGTAAACAAAACCACATACGAAACTTGAGGCGATTTCGGGTTATTATTTTTGGCAAAGTAAATGCAACGAAATAAAACTTTTCATTTTAAATATAACATAACATAACAAACGTTGATCAGGAAACTATGTAGAATCGATTGGCATACCCCTGGTCAGACCTTAAACGAAACACCTTGTATATGTACATGTGTACACTGGCAGATTGTGCACTGAAAAAATTTGAATTGGAAACACTTATACATCTTTTAAAGCTTAAGTTTTAACTTTTTTAATATTTACATAATAGTCAATTCTACATACTTATAGCTGTATGTTTTTATTTATTAACATTTTACTATGTTTTGTATTATAAGAAAAGATCAGGATTCGAACTATATTTTTCTAAGCTTGCCCATATTCCATATGTTTACTTAAACAGTTTCTCAGTAGTTCAGAACTTATATATAGTGTTTATATTCGAAATCAATAACATTGCTCAAATATGAGAACCATTGGAGAAATTATGTGTATTTTAAGCAAATTTAATCAAAATTAGTCCAACTGAAGTAACAAACAACCTTTCAAATTAAATCAATTAAGCTTAATATAGCACAGTGTGATTAAAAGTTACTGTAGGAATGATTGCTGCTCTTTCCTAATAAAATAATATATCTCAGGCTAAAATTCAATAAAAATGTATGAGTTACGCTATTTGAATATATTTAATTCAATTATTTTAATTTCCACTAAATTTACTACACAATTATTATATTCTTGTAGAAATTAAATTGTTTTTAAACTTGTTGCGCTTTTCATATTTACAAGGCTTAAAATTTAAGCTTTAAAATAATGATTTATTGGAGTTATTTATCAATTTTCTCTGAATTCGTGACGTTACACCTTACATACTAACTTAGTACTGCTACGCTTAAAGGCGACAAATTCAAAGATAGACTGAGAGATTTAAAGTTTTGTAGGTCTTAAACCACAACGTATAAAAAAAAAAGAAATAATAAAAAAATTAATTTTTTAAATAATTAATAAAATTCACTATAAATATTTATTATAATATTTTGTTTTAAATAACACACAAGCTGGCTATCTTCATAACAGATTCATCAAAACTTTTTAAAACGAACTGTCAAGAAAATTACCTTTTTAGGGTTCCGTACGTCCGAATAAAAAAACGGAACCCTTATAGGATCACTCGTGTGTCCGTCTGTCCGTCCGTCACAGTCAATTATCTCCGAATCTACTAGACCGATTAAGTTGAAATTTGGTACACATATCAATTCCTGTGACCCAAACGCAGAGGTGTGACGTGAATAGACGAAGTCTGTATATGGGGGTCACTTTTGAGGGGCAAGATGGACAATTAAAAAAAAAAATTTTGCAAACTGCATCGTGTGACATATCAAATGAAAGGGCTTGTTCTGACGATCTCAAATATATTTTTTTGTAATTTTAAAATAAATAGTTTCCAAGTTATTCAAGAAAATAGACGAAAATTTACCATTCCCCCCCTTATCGCCGAAACTACTGAACCTAAAATTTTGAAAAAAATACAGAAAATAGTTCTTTACTTACAGATTACAGGAAAACCTATAAGAAGTCTATGCTCTTAAAATAACATGATAAATCTTTCAATATTGTGCGTACAAATTTACATTTGCAGTTGGAATGTATGGAAGAACATGTTTTTCAACTACAATGTTAAGTTTGTTCTTGCTTTTCTATGATTCAAAATTAATAGATAATTATAAAGTATAACGATACGGAACCCTCAAGGCGTGAGTTCTACTCGCACTTGTTCATCTTTTTAATGAATAATAATAATAAAATTTAATAAAGAAAGGATAAGCTGATTATATTAAGCAATAATGTGACAAGTAAAGGAATGCTGAGATCGTGCTGGCACAGTTTCTTGAAAAAACTTTAGGTATATTACATAAAAATATAAAATATGAATATACCTTACTTACATATCTTCAAAATTATACAGAGAATATGTATTAATTAAATTATTGGCCTATTATTGCAATATAAGCGAAATGTAGGCCAAACTCATTAAATTCTTAATTTAATTTTTATAGTAGATTTAGTGGCGGTTAGTTTTTATCGAAGCAAATTTGGAAGCGTCGATCTGCGCTGCACATGCATAGCAAGGGCGTGGAAGAGGGGGTTATGGGGGTGATTTATTATGGGGCGCATTATTTATGGGAGCGCTTGTTGGTGCCCGGCCAGGTGCAAAGTTCATAATCAGATACGCATTTCATTATTCGCCTGTTGTTCACCTGAATTTGTAATTAACACTGTATCGACGTGGTATGGAAACCACCCCGCAGTTCCATAATTTACAGCTCCGCACCCGAACGCGATAAATGTAGCAAAGGCACTAAACAGGAAAGGGTTTAGCTAAGGGTTGGACGCCCGTGGACCAGGGGGTGGTGGGAGTAACTTTTTGAACATTTCTGTAATTTCATTTCCCAAAGCAATTTCGAACCTGTGGAAGTCATTAGAGCCTCAGCGAATTGCCAGGGTAAGCACCCTAGCCGCCAGCACCAGAGAAAAAAATCACTGGCTGCAGGTTAGCGGCAATGAGGGTCCTAGAAGGGCTAGAAGGGATAGACGGGCCAGTTGGGGATGCACTTCCTTCATTTGAAGTGGTGTCCGCTTTTGCAGAGGCATCCTTCGCATATTCCCGTGATTTCAGGTAATTCGACGTGACTAATAGCATTACGATTTTTCAATGTCTAAGTGCCTCCCGGCGAGTGCTTTGACGGCGGATGCGGGATCACGTCAGCGGAGCAAAAGAAGCTCCTCTAAAGGCAGATCACATCAATTTCACATCTGTCGCAGGTGAACGTTCCCCGGCGAGTGATTTCGGTTTCAATAAAGGTATTCCTCTGCTCCCCCGGCTAGCCCCTTTTCGGCTGTCGTCTGAGCCAGTCGGAGGGCATCCGTTTCAGGTGAACCGCGCCAGAAGTCGTTTATCCTTATAACGTTCAATAACCACACAATCCAGCAGTCCTGATTAATTGCTAATGTGCAATCCCTAAATTGAGCTGATTACAATAATCCGAGCCGCCACCGCCCCACGGATTAAGCTATTTTCTCACTGGGGACGGTCCACGCCCACACCCCCAAAATGTTGGACGGCTTGATTGCTGCCCCCCTCGATTTAATATAATGATCAGTCCCCCGTGCGGGGGTGAACCCATAATGGCAATATGTGGTGTCATGTGGGTGTTGTATGGCTAAAGTGCCAACTTAATTAAGTGGAGCGGCAGCAGATAGACTCCGGGAAGGCTGCAGTTGTTCCCGCCGCCGATTAAGGCCAGAGTGGATGGCTACTTTTGTCGTTACTGCTATTTTGCCTTGGAGAAAGTTTTTATTAAATTATACGAACAAAACGGCTACTGGTTCTAATTAAGAGCGACTAAACAATTGCAAGGACTTATTTCCTTTTGAATATGTAGAGTACATACATACGTAGAGTTCACTTAATTAAACATCATCATATTAAGCCTTTCTATTTATCAACCGTTTCTCAATAACTTCGTGAGTAGGAATGTCCCATTTTGGGACAATACTCTTTAGACTTTAGATTTCTACTAATACATTATAGAAAAAACTACTTCTTCGAAACTGTTAGGTTATTCAAAAACTGTTATAATTAAAACAGTACAATTTTAACTTAAGGGGATATTCTCATCATCACCTAAAAAATTAAGTGTAAACAGTATTTTTGTTAAGTTCAAATATTGTCTTCAGAGGCTGTTATTATACTTGCTAAAACGCAAGTGTCCAAAAAAAACGTAAATTTTATGTTATCTCTAGCACCCGTAAAATTATCAAATTTTCAAAAATTTTCATAAAATATATGAGTTGTTGCAGGTTATTCCAATAAAATTATTATTAAGTCAAAAATTAACAAATCGGCGGACAAATAAAATTTACGTCATGGGTGTTCTTCATTATATTACTTTTAAAATAGCTATAAGAAATATTTATTATGAAAATATTATTGTTTTTTTAGGTATAAGCTCCGATAAATTAAGATATTTTCAAATTAAACCAAAACTAAGACGATATCTTATTTTGTTCAAAAGTTATAGCTAGTTCGAAAGATGTGGTTTCGACAAAATCGGTGAAGTTTTAGTACGCCTTAGTTTGGTCAGCAAAAGCTTGTCTATAAACCCGCATAACTTTTCCTCTTAAAACTTAGTGTAATATAATACTGATTGGAAACATTTTTGGCGGAATACAACATAATAGTGTACAATTACATTATTTTTAGGCTTTTGTAAACAGTAGTATAAATATGTAAAATGTACGTCAAACTGATATAAATTGACGACTTAAATTATTTTAATTAAACCAAATTTTAATATTACTTGCAATTAAGACGTGCTGCCAAAAATGTGTAACTTCTTTGTAATGAATTACTCATCATTTAAAAAAAATGGTTATTTCATGTTACAAAAGTAGCGCACGTCGTCAATTTGCTTTTTCCTCAAAAACTTTTAAAGGTACTTATAAGTTTATGCACAAGATTTAAATGCTACACTTTTAATCAGACTAATTATATTTTCAAAATATTACTTTGCAGAAGTACTTATATACATTTTATTATAAACTAAATAAAAAAAATTTTGAGTGTAATCGTATGAAAATTTTCACACATAGTAAACATATGTGGTGTAAAATAATAAAAGAGTAATTATGTCCACATATTTACATATACTACCTACATGTAAATTTAGTTACTTTAAAGAAGTAAATAACACACATTTTCCGTCATTTGTGTTTAATTTTTAAATAAGAAAAATTAATTTTTATAGGCATTCTAATTTTATAGATAACCATTGGGAAGGTATTCAATTTGTTTTCAAAAAGAGGGTAGAATTACACTAAAATTTGTTAGAACATACTTTATTCCACTACACTACGACAAAACCCCTTTCAATAGAAAAATAACGAGAAACAAGCTGAATAATAATTTAATCCAATATAGGAACATGTGACACCTTACAAAAGCTAGATCTACATAGGTTTGTTCTCTAACGTAAAAACAAATTAAACTATAGAATTTTTGTTGTGGACGTCTTTAACTTTTTAAATGCCCATTATTTTACATTTTCATACATTGTTTCTTTGTAAATTAAATTTCAAATTTTAAATATGTAATCTGTTCCGATATATGACCCCCTCCATCCCTCCTTACTATTTATAACTATAAAATTAATCTAAAAGAAGTTATTTGTTAATCATAGGAAAATCAGAATGTCTGTTTTTGAAAATATTTAATATATTTTGAAAGAAAACTACCGACCCAACATTAAAATAATATATAATATCTTGTTGTACAAACAATTCTTAAACCCATTTTGTGAAACATACTGCACTCACTCTGAGCAAATAATGACGACATGAAAATAATAATCAGAAATATACACATTTTTTGAAAGTCTATCATATCAATCAATAAGATTGTCAAACACTTTTTTTTCTCGAGTGAAATTTTAACTGAAAGAATCAAAATATAAGTAAATAGCTAATTGAGATTAACAGACGAATTGTAAAAGTTAAAAATAATTATCTATTTGCAGCAATGAAATTAATATTGAAGAAAAATTATATAATAATAATAATAATAATAATAGCAAAAAATCCGAAAAAATCGCTGTTTTCTACCATTTTTAAGAATTTTCTTAATAAGCAGTTTTTATAAAAAAAAATTAAAAAATTGATTTTCTAGAATACGCCTTCTGGAGCAGTGTTTTTTGCGTTAATTAACGTCTTTCTAATTACTTTGAAGGGAAATAGCAAAAAATCCAAAATAAATCGCTGTTTTCTACCATTTTTAGGAATTTTCTTAATAAGCAGTTTTCATAAAAAAATTAAAAAATTGATTTTCTAGAATACGCCTTCTGGAGAAGTGTTTTTTGCGTTAATTAACTTGTTTCTAATTACTTTAAAGGAAAATAGCAAAAAATCCGATAAATCGCTGTTTTCTATAATACCATTTTTAGGAATTTTCTAGGTAGCAGTTTTTATACACAATTAAAAAATTGATTTTCTAAAATACGCCTTCTGGAGCAGTGTTTTTTGCGTTAATTAAACTGTTTCTAATTACTTTAAAGGGAAATAAAAGTTTTATTAATTTTGTCATTTCATCATTGTATTGCATTTCTAATGGTACTTATGCGTTTAATTGGGATTTTTGATGAAAATTCGCCTTCCGAACCTTTTTTTTGACTTTGGGATCATGTGGACGTCGGTATCAGAAAATTTTACCACAATCCCATAAGCTAAGTACGTGAAAGGTATTTTAAAGACAGACAGTTGTTTATTAAAAAGAAGGAAGATTTTAAAGAAAACATTTATTTTGCTTTGTGCTTATAAATTTTTTTCTGTTACTGCTGCATATATTTTTGATCCAAAGAGATAAAATCAGTAATGCATAAAATAAGGAAATTCAAATTAGTAGGATTTATTATAATTATGATACTGTCATATGTAACATTAAGTTATCTCAGTCTTCTTAATCCTCACATATTAATTGCGCAGGCCGCAAACTTTGTGAAACTCATTCCATCCATTAAACTCTCTTTAAAGTTATTGAAATTTCTATACTTACACATAGAACCATAGCTCGGACGAATAATATTGGCAGACACGCTGATATCTATCACGTCTGGGCGATGTGATGTAAGGATAAAGTTTGCATAAAAAGTTGAGAAACGGATAAAAATCTCACTCTGTGTGCGCGGAACACCCAGGCGAGTCTCAAAGGGTTAAATTGTGTAGGTTGCGCCCCAAGGGTTTTATTGGAGCGTGCAAACCTAGACAGAGTAAGTTGTTTAAAAAATTTCCTCATCAGCTACTTGTTCATTTGCCATGTTGCCGGGGAGATAAACAATCTTCTTTTTTTTATCCAACAGCTACAAGCTACCCTTGGTGGACGTTATCACTTCAAAAGCATTTGTTATTCTTTGCTAGCGGAAAGTTCGCGAGTCGTTTATTTTTATACCAGCAAGTGGTTGCGACGTGAAAATATTAAAGCATTACCCATATGATAACTATATACGAGTTTTACACCTCTCGCCCAAACCTCAGGTCCGGCACTTTACGCCCTATTACGCGAAATCTGACCAACCCTAAACGACATATGTTTTTGGCTTATTAAATAAATTGTTAATCGCTTTAAACATATTTTATAACATTTTCACGACCGTATCCTCGTTTGCTCTTTTAGCACCACAATTTGCATTTTAAGCTAGGTTTCGAAACGACACCGGAGTGGCTTTAGTGGCCAATAAATTGTATCACTTTAAAAACATTTTGGTACATACTTCATTTTATAAAAATTGGTATATAATGTCGTATATCAAAATTTAAAGTGTAATACACAACTAGTAAAGTTTATAACGAAAATAAAAGTCGGAATTGAAAAATAGGTGCTTTTTAAGTAGCTATGCACTCATAGAGTGCCAGGGAATATAAAATTTCAGATTGGCATTTTATTCCAATGCAATATGAAGATATTAAAATTGCAAACATTTTATACTAACTAAAATATACTTAGTTTGGAAAAACATTTTACGGGAAGTAGTAAAATAAATTGGATTAAATTCCTTCTGTTGCCAACTTGTAATTATAATCAACATTTTCTAATTTCTTATAAGATATACAGATTTTACTGTTTGATGCAATAAAATTAAATTAATTGACTCAGTTGGTTTTGCTGCAATCATTCTATCGAATGTCTTTTCACAATTTATTATTTAGCAAGCTGCAAAATTTTAAGCTTTTGATAGAAATGTATGTAATTATGTTTATGTACATATTTTACTTATTTACGAATAATTCTACCTTATAAAAAATCCGTGATTTGCCTTTAAACTCTTTTCAACATGGAAATCATTTTCGTTTTTATGATTTCTTCGAAAATACAACAAAATATGTAGATATGTAGGTACATATAAACTTATGTGCTTATGATGACCTATTTCAAAAAAAAGTATAATGATGAATTTTTTAAACCAGTATGGTTTATGATAGGTACACAAAATTAAGATATAACGATAATTATTTGGCATTATTGCCCATAAATTTTTAATATAACTATTGTTGTAATTTTTTGTAAACATTAGTCTTATATTTTTATACTTTAGCAAATTGTATTCTAATTTTTTCTATTAACCACCAACAAATTAGTTTTCATATTCATCAACATAGTTCTAGTAAAACAAGTAATTTCTTGTATAACTTAATATCTTTAAACATTTTGAGTACGATTTATAAACGCTTTAATGATTTAATTATGTTATTTAATAAAGATGTTTGGCTCAAAATCCTTCAAAAAAATATCTGTTTCAGTTCCCACGATATAAGAGGCAAATCATTTTCTGAAATGGATCACTTCGGTATAACAAGTATGTCGAATTCACCATCATCGAATTACAACGGGTGCTGCTCCCAGACAACAAATTTTGCAAATTACGGTCATGAAATTCTTCCTCAAAATTCTTCCAAACTTTCGCAAAGAATATTTCTCTCGTCCCTTCGAAATTTGATAGCTCTAAAGTGCAGAGGTGGGTGACTGCAGAATTGTAGTTATGCAACGTACAACATTTTCTGTCTTCGGTGGGAATCAGGACCAGATGAACAAACTTTATTAACCATGAGAATAAACACATTATCAGAGTCACATAGCAGTCTATCGAATTCGAAAGGAGGTGCTCAAGGTATTTCATCCCAGAGCCGTGTGGAATTTATTGAAGAATGCAACGAAGGAATGCTAGCAGCTTTCATGCAAAGATATTATATTTCTTCAGAACTTAAATGGGTAAATAATTTTGATTAAGGGTGTACTTTTCATCAGACGGTTTACTGAATTTATTTAAATTTTTAGGGAAAAGCTACGCTTATACTCGAAATGATTTCAAAATGAAAAAATAGTTTGAGAAAAGTGGTGGTCCTCATAAACACAATTTTTTTCATATGTGGTGGGTATAGGTTCGATTTTCAACCCCAGCAAAAATGTTTTCATTATTTTTCATTGCTACTTATTATAATTTGATGTCCCAAGGTGCAAAAGCTATTAAAATTTTAAAATGCCAAAAATATATTGCTGTTCAATCACTGTTTCAACCAGTAGTAAATGATTTTCTTCAATTTATTTATTTATTTATTTTGCTTAATAAAAACTACAATGATCATTATTAAAATAAACAAAAAAAAAAAAAGTAATGAACAATTTAAAAGTGGTCGATATGAAGCTTTATTGACACTTCACGTTCTTAACCTGTATCTGCTAAATCACTTTTTATTCGTCTGTCTCATATGTATGTACATACAAAAATAATATTTAGAAACTGGAAGGATTTCATAAAAGAATAAAATCCATCCACATTACATTTAAGGAGTTAGTCCATGATATTTAATTACATAAATATTTTTAGTCACATATCACTGAAACCAACTTGAAATTGGAACAATAAATAATATTTCTTATATTTTATTGAATGAAATCGCATCCTTAAAAAGTAATTTTTTTATTTTATTTAGTCAATTATAAAACTTTAGTAGGTACCTAATACCTAATTCGATGATTATGTAAAATTTCACTCGTAGCAAGTTCCAATTGATTTTGCATTTCTAAATTTTCCTAAAATTGGAACTTCTTGCCACAAGCAATGGAGTTAAAGCGTAGAAGGTTATGGCGTGCATGGAAACAGAGCTTCATCACCGGAATGATGGAGGTATTAACTTTGGAATCTTGTTATTAATTTCATTGCCCGCAGCGAAGGATCCATTCTGACCGCGTAAATTGGAATTTCCAAATCCATATCCTTTGCACCGACACGAGGTAAAAGCTGACGCTAACAAGCCACTGAGGTGGTGAAAGTGCGGAATTCAGTTATATGAGGCTTATAAAAGCCTCATCCAGGATGAGGCTACTCACGTTGTAGTATCTTTGAGTCCGAGACCGAAATTCTGATCGATGTAGTTCAAAGTCAATCCCCTGGGAGGGTTAAGTGTCTATAAAACTTATCGGCGAAGATATGGCGAAAGCATAAATCATGGCCTGCCTGATTATTCCCATAATCTAGCCCTATATTTCCATTACTCAAGAATCCAGCCCGGAGGACTTATGCTTTGACGAAACCGTATACCCGGTGCAACACATTCAGATAAAAGTTATTAGGACGGACACTTATTGGGTTGTTACGTGCCCTGACTACAGAGTGCGCTAGAGACATATGACATCTCGAAGCATTAATAAAGCCAGAGCCCGTCCATTAACGTCAGCTTCCTTATGAGGAACGCACGAGGAGCCAAGTGGAAGATTAAATTAGGTATTTATGAGACGAATTATTTAATTACAGATTTAGGATCCCGAAATGTCTTCGGGGTAATAACATACTGAGAGGGCGATGATTTTATAGGTCACGTATGCATTTGGCACTTCCAAAAATTATGCTTTGACTAAAAGAGATTGCAAAATTCAATTAGCCTTAATAGTTAAATAACTGTTGCTCTTCAGTCGTTGTAATAATTTCCTTTTATTTCACGAAGTATAAGAAACTAATGTTAAATAAGTCATGATTCAAATGGAGACAAAAAAAACACGCTTACAAACTATTAAATTGAGTACTAATTTTTTTAATGAGCGTACACGATTGACGACTCAGTTCAAGATACAATAACCGGGCATATTATATAGGTAGAATTTTGCTATTTGTAATACTATGCCGTGCCTCAAATCCAAGAGGAAAAAATATAAAAAAAAACTATGGGATGATTTCTATTTAAATAATATTATGTATAAGTCAATCCCTATATATATATAAAATCGAAAGTTTGTTTGTTTGTTTGTTTGTTGCTCAATCACGTCTAAACGCTGGGTCCGATTATTTTCATTTTTTGAGCGAAGATACTACGTATCCCGGCCTAACATATAGGCTACTTACTATTCGCAGATTTCAAAATGGCGGATCCAAGATGGCGGCCAAAATTTGTAAATTTCAAGGGATAGCCGTGAAAATTGTTATTTGGGGGTTTTGGAGGTCCTAATTGCGAATCTATGCTCGAAATTTAGAAATTCAAGAAGGCGGATCCAATATGGCGACCAAAAATTTTCGAACTTCAACGAATTTAATTGAAAATGAGTATTATAGGTATTTTGAGGCCACTAATTTCGAATCTGCTATCAAAATTTGGAAATTCAAAATAGCGGAAACGATATGACTACAGCAATTTTTGGAATTCTATGAATTTAAGTCAGGTAGTGATGAAATAGTAAAAAAAAAATAATACCTTTATTTATTTATTTAACACCTAAGAATGAAAACATATAAGTACAGAATATATTATTAGCCCTTCTGATATAGACGGTGGTAGCAAAATGAGTTTTGGACGGTTCTATACCACATTTACAGATTTTAGTAATACTTCTAAACTTCCTAATCTGGCTGTAGTACCAACATTTCAGAAGTATTTAACTATTATAATTAGTATTTTTGATACACCGGGTGAAACCGGGTTACTCAGCTAGTATTATATATAAATAGAAACAGAATCATTAAAATTGGAAATTAAATACATATGTATTTGTTTAAAGATTTTTCGTTTAACCCCTAACTTGGTAAAATAGGGTAAAATATATATGTGCCCGTTTGTTTTTGCGTCACGCAAAAACTGAAACTTTTTTATCAAAGTTTTTTATAATTATTTGCTATATAAATTCTATAACTATTATATCAAAATGATAATAGAAAACTGCTGCGAAGTCGATGCAAGTATTTTCATTAAATCTATCTACTGTAGTCGTCTTTCAAATAGGAAATTTAAATTAATGAAGAAGATAACTAAGTATACCATACGGTTGTACTCTAGTATATGGTTTTGAACGGGTCTACCCTACGATTGTTATACAAATTTTAAATATTAGGTACAGTTGAAAACTTCAGACATTTAACAAGTTTTTTATTACTCAAACAATCGGCAATTGATGGACTGGAAATTTGAAATACTCAGGTAATTCGTAATTTAAAATAAGAAAAATGTTCACTGAGAATTAGGAGTTAGTTGAGTAGTTTTGAATTATCATTTGAGTAATAACAATTTTCGGTTGAGAAATTATATGTACATACATATGTAAGTATTTGAGTATTCACAAGTGTTTGCCTAATCAATTGCCGATTATTCTATGAGGTGAATGGAAAATTCCATAATGATGATATTTATTTTCAAAAAATTTATAATCGCAATATTTTAATTAGAAAATCTTGACAATTCGAAAGACCGAAATTGAAATATGAAGTGATTTTTTGTCTTATCTCTGCAATAGAATGCGATAATTTAATATCGTCGTAATCAATATTGGTATTTTCTGTTCTATTGCGAATAACAACAGAGTTGTAGTAAAACATTTATTTCGATTTCACAATAGAATGCCTCTAAAGCTAAGCGATTTAAAATTTCAAGAATGCCGTCAAAATTGGTATTCAGAGGAAATTTTGGAGTTGGTGATATACATGACGTGAAATCGAATAATACCAGTAATATTGGATTTCTGATTTGGATTATATTAAATTATGAATTAACTGTATTTGCGAAATGATTTGAATGCAGTCATATCGATACAGCTTCATGTGGTAATTACTAATTAAGTGTAAGTTGGCATTATTGTTCCAATTAAGTTATTTTATTAAATATATCACACTGTCCATAATCATTTATGCTGCTAATAAATGTGAAATTGATGAGGGCACTTATGCATCATTCAGATACATCCTGATCACCTTGCCACTCTGGCAAATAAAATGAAGTAAAAGAACAGCCCACGGCCCTTGACAGCAGATAAAAATTTATTTAAATCACATAAATTTCAATGCCTTTAATGCTTTATACATATATGTATATGAATACATAATTTAATCGATTGCCATTTTGCCTGAACTTGCATATATCAGCCGTCTGGGTCAGTTGTTTATTATGAAAAATTAAATAAAAATATAAAAAACATTTGCAGATGTCCCTGGGCATTTTGCGAGTAAAAACATTTTGCGCTTCGCATTCAACTTGAAGGGTTCTGCTAGAACATATGGCAAACATCTGCGTTTGTTCGACCGTCGTCAGAGTTTTATGCAAAAAAAAATTACAACATTAAATTATGCCGGACAGAATGTCTACTCATGTGAATCCTTGGACTCTCTATAATCGCTTAATCCCCTCCGAGTTAATACAGAAAACACCTTTCGAATATCGAACATTTATTGATAAAAAAATTTTTTGAATTTATGGACCCCACCGAAGGTGTCTTCTTTTCTCAAGCAAGAAGCGTGGCACTGTGCGTGCAAAATATGTCTTCATTCTGCTCAATCAATTTACGTTTTTATTGTGAAAAGCCCTTCTTAGGTGACGAAGGCATTTTCGTGGCTGCAGCCAGCTCGGTTTCATGATCATATTTGGGTAATACAAGCACGCTTTTGTGGCGAAGTAACTGAAAAAGTCCTCAGTCGCAATTTTCCAGCCCATTGGCTGGGAAATAAGAGAACGAATAAAAAGTGTCGTCGCATTATCCGATCGGAAAGGCCCACCAGAAGGGCCCCTGCACATACCAAAGATAATATTCATCGGATGAAACTGTAGACCCGGGCAGATGGTGCGGCAAATTAAAATTTCTTTCGTTTCACACCTTATTAAATTTGGTCATAAATGAAATTCAAATTTCCATCTCAAGGGCCGAAAATATTCGCAGCGGTTGTCGTAATGAAACGCCTATTTATTAAATTGCTCCGCCATTTCTGGGATGGCGAAGTAATTTTATTGATGTGCATTCATTAAAATGTTTCACCTGCACTGTAATGTAAAACCGGAATTGTTGCTGCAATACCTGGGCTCAATTTGAGCGGCAAAAATGTTTTACATTAAGGAAGAGTTGGAAAAGCACTAAACAGTAAACTTGCAGTTCTCTATGCAGAAGCTGTAAATCCCTGAGAAAATCCTTGTCCCCTACAAATTTTCAAAATTAAATGCTTTCCAAGGCTTTGTGGCTTTATCTTTACGACGTACTAAGGAAATTTAGTGAACAAAACAATCCGCAGTAAAATAGTGGCAGTGTCGCATTAAATCTGTTCGGGTTAAACTGCTGTCTGGCCCCTAAAATTGAATATCTTCTTTGCATAGCATCGTTCGATTCGAACCGTTTTAAGGCAATTTACTAAGCAAAATAAGACAATGCCGCACTGCATTTGCCCGTTCGCAACATGAATATTTGTGTTGCAATATTTCGAGCAAGTGCGCTATTACGACGGCAAATGCTCCTCATTTCGAGGGATGTGGCCACCCCTCTCGTTTCGGTCTACTTAGTACAGCCACAGTGAATAATTCAGATGAAACTCCCTCCTGCACTTTCTTCGCAACCGTTCAATTGTTGCGACTGCATAAATTTTCCATGCTCGCATATAAGTGCACTTCCCGCAATGCATTTATTACTGCTGTTCAGTCAATGGCTTTCCGAAGCTAAATTATAATCGCCGGCAATATCTGGCGAAGCAAAGTACTTTGGAAGGTAACAACTCCCAAAAGGAGAGCATTCTTGCGAAAGCCTTGCTAGTTTGATACTAATGCGCTTCAGAAGATACAAAATGTAATGGAAGGGCTCGAATATGAGCATTCAACAGTCTCCCAACGAAAATTATTGTCCGCACCCACGTAGGAGTCTTCGTGTTCATCGTCTTCAAAATGACTCCGAAGACAAATGGATAGAGCGATTGATCGATCGACTTGGGTGTGTTTCTTTTTTTTTAAAGTACATATATTTCCTTTACCCAGGAAAGCCGGAAGCCGCGAAATCCTTGGGTAGAATTTAATGGAACATCCATAAAACCTGTCATCTATGCAAACAATGTTTATTTCGAGCAAAAAATAAATGGTCCTTTATGTCTTGCAAATTTTACCTCCGAGGAAACTTTGATTTACGGCAGCCAAAGCAGAAAATTTCTTCCGAAAACTTTATGCCAAGCAGAAAAAGCCTTTTACACGGGAACGGCCCAAAAACCAGCTCGCGAACTTTTTCGTTTGTTTGTTGTTTTCACAAGAACTTTCGTTTCCCAGTGTCTTCTTGCCCTCTGGAATAGATTTTGTTTAAGTTGCGGATTCCATGAAATACGTTAATAAATAAATGATAAATTGTTGGAATATACTTATTTCATTTCAAAAGAAATCCCTTTGAGAGCATTCAAAGTGCATAAACGAAAGTGCTTTGCTTTTAAGTGAAAACCACTCCAAAAAGTTTTTAACACAAAGTTCAAAACAAAAATATCATTAATTAATAGATTTTATATATTCAACCTTTCATTTAAACATACAAACCTATATCAAAAAAGGTATTGAACTAAAAAATTTTGTTTGAGCCTCTAAAATCGAAAAGGTACGCTCTGATGTTACAAAGTAAAAAACTTGTTCCACATTAGAACTTCCAAAAATTTAAAACTTATACATCTAAACCGTTGACACCGATAACTGCTGTAATTCAACAAGTTTGTGATGAAAAATAGTTTAGTTTTAACAACCGTGTTTTATAATAGACACTAACGATGCTAAATGCGAATCTTAAAACAGAAGTTATCCATCACATTTTATAAAGATAGGGTTAAAAATTACAAAAATCCATAATTTTTTTAAATATCTCAAAAATTTTTTGCAATCTTACGCAGTTTCGCAAAATGATACTCGAATGAATTTACCCATCATTTTTTCTGATGTGTTTTTGGGGAAATAGGTTTTGAACAAAAGCGAACCAATTATAGATTTAATTTACTAGCTATAAAATTCATGTATAAAGAAAACAATTCTACGGGACGTTTCTCAGAAGTTACAGAGTTGCAAAGTTTCGTGTTTTCATTTAAAGCACCCCAAAATAACATCAAAAGCAGTTGTTTAAATTAAAACAACTTTTTGTCACCAATGTTGGGATATAACCCGAATTTGGAATTTCTTTCTTTTTGTATTCGATTTCTATATATTATTATCATGCATATACAATTTTGAGTGTTTATTGTTGGAATAAGTAAGTTGATAAAAAGAAATAATTAATTAATTATTAAAACTTATAGTTATAGTTTTTAGATTTTTTTCATTCTGTAGAATGACCCAACTAGAAAATATGAGAAGAGCAGAGAACCGACATATAGGGAGAAAAATATGGCTGCTGAAACCATAAAAACGATAAATAACAATCTTTAATTGAATTACTTTCCTTCAATTTCACAGCTTTCTACGTATCGCTGCGACGAGAAAAATATTTTCCTTAACAATTTCTTCACAATTTTCTTAATTTGTCTTGCGTCTTTTGGCCGATTGATTAAGCCCGTGTACTCAATAGACAGTATATGTGTTCTCTTTATAGCAATAAGAAAATTCCAAGAAAAAAGGTAAACTGATTTCGTCCTTTTTTCCCTGTTTTGGAAGCAGAAATTTTGCTGGAATAAAGGACTGGCTATTTATTCTCTATAAAATTTTAGATGGATAAACATGGTGGTCGGCATCCCAGAAGAAGTTGAACGTAGAGGATCCACATTTTCTCCGAAAATTCTTGCCCGTCGCAAAGCAACCGAAGAGTTCATCTACCATGCCACCAGTTTCCAAACTATGTAACAAATTGTTTTCGCTGAGTTGCACTCGAAATCAAAATATACTCCAACGAGGTTCAACGAGGAGGGAACTACCAACCATCGACCTAAAACGGATCGGCTCGCCCGGGCACGAATTCCACAAATTCTCATAGTGTTCAAGTTCTGATGCTATTTTAGTGAGGCTCTGAAGTTCATATGGCTTGTTATAAATTTTTGGCGGCGAATCTGTGGAGCAGAATGGGTACCAAGCGTTCCAGTCTGAAGCGAAACGGTCAGAGCGTTCATTACAACGAAGATGTGTTGGCATCTACGTAAATGTTTTTAATAAATTTTTCCATAAGTGAGCGAGTGCACCAAGGAAGGTGCTCAACAGCCGGCTAGATTCATCTAGTGGCCAGTCGAGATCCGCTGCAGCCTCCATCCCGTCTAAAACTTTAATCATTCTCACGGCTGCTAGTTTTCTGAGGGTTAGCCTTTATTTATGGATCTATTTTTCGCTTCGCGCTTCCTTGGGCCGCACTCTATCTAGCACACTTTGTACGTAGAAATACGGACATAAAGGATGTTTATGGGAATTTGTAACGAAAACTTTTAAGGTTATTTCCAGACATAAATCTGTTACAACTTACAGGCTCCCTGATTTCCTTTTGAATAGCTTCGTAGCAAGCAAAATTTGTTGAATCTCACGTGCACAATGTTCTCGGATTCTATTAAACTTTTAATAGGAGGAACATAAGACATGTGGGGTTTACAAAATAAAACAAATTACTCGAACAACAAGCAATCTTACTTTTATGCTTAAAGACAAACTCAAATAAATAAATAAATTGAATTACTATTAAGCTCCATATTGCTAAATGGTGTCATCTTAAACCAGAATGTATGTAGAATTTGAGCTATTACACAAACAAGAATTGTACGTTGTACAACAAATTCGAAGAAAATACAAAAGATATATTCTTAGAAATGGGCAAGTTCTTGTTTCCTTACAATTAATATATACTTAAACAATAATGTTAAATATAAATTAAAAATACAATGCATGTTAGAAGTTCACAACATTAATGTCGAAATTATTGTCAAATCATGGTTTTAAATTAATGAATCAGTGATTCCGGTTATATAATTATATTTAAACAAAAATAATAATAAGAGAAAAAAAATTAAAAAAAAAACACTTACAAATTCTCTATATATTAGGTTACATACCTATTATAGTTATTGTCCTATGGGCATTGCTTTGCTATTATATATTTTTAATATAACATATTAAGAACCGAATAAAAATTTTTAAACTTCATACCTCATATTCAGAGATTTTCGGTATTTACGACTGGTTAAATTTAAGATATTATTTTTATTTTTCTCTTATTTCATGTATAAGTTCTTATCGTAATATTAAAGTGGGAAGTCTGTTGTTTTACCATTCCTATATAGTTTATTTTAGTAGTAAATTTATCATATTTATTAATTTATTTAAATATTTTTCAATGACCATTCAGTTATTATGTGACTAGAAAAACAAATCTGTTATTTAAATATAATAATATTAGTATTTTGGATGTTTCTGATCTGAATTATTTAATTGAAGTTTTCAATTTTTCATGCAAGTTATATTATATTTATGATATAAAAGAATCAAAGTTTTGAAAATAAATACAATAGTCTCTATTTGAAATTACAATCAGGTGATTAAATAGATAAATTGGAATTGTTTTATCCATTATACATAAATGTGTTGCATTTTTATCAAATTTAATATGAAATACTTCTGTCAATAATTATTTTTGGTGGCCAGCTTCAAGATATAGAGGCATGGGCTGAAGTGTGCGATGGCCAAACGTTGTCACAGAAACCTCAAACCTCAGTCACCTGCATTGAATGGGTTATTCAGTAAACATCTTTTGTTAAGCGTGCGTGCATTGTTTAGATTTAATGTCCAAATGGAAAGGTATTTATAGTGGAATATCTCAAAGGTGATGCACAACTGACCCACACAACCAGATACAAAATTACGCTTTAGATTTAAAGAGCTGTACTACTTAAACAATTTAAAGAAATCGATTTTTAATCTGTTGCATTATTTTAGAGAATTTAGAGAATAATCCCAAAATTGACATAGTTTGAACTTTATTTTGTACTTGAAACATTTTTCATTTTGTAATTTAAAGTACGTTAAACTTTCGGTCACTACATTTTCACGAAAAATGTTGTTGGCTTAAAATAAATTTTCTACTAGTATAAAAAATTAAAATAAAATAATATTTTTTAACATCTTTCTGTGTATTTGATTCCCAATTAAATGATATTCAATTTCTGATATCGGATTTTAATAAAGAGATTTTTCCCAACAACCATTTAAATCATCCAATTGCCCAAAATCGTATTATAAAAGTTCCCCTGAACGAACACAGATTTATTAGTCATGACCGGACATCTGCTACTTATTAAATGGATTTCACTGAAGTAACATCCGAGCAAAAATCTTAAACCATTTAATCGTAAATTTGCTGCCGATTTGTATGGGAAGCTTTTGTAGGCTGAAAAGATTTCCAACTTTTATCGCTCTTCCTGACAATAGTGAGGATGATCCTCGACGGTGAAACGAAAGCTATGAGTAATAAAAAATCATGACTGTTCAAATTTTGTGAAAATTATCCTCGGTAGACGCTAGAGCCCGTAACCGTGGCCGCCGACGTGTTTCCCTAGGGAGCAGACAGACATATTAAAAGGGTGAGACCGAAAAAGGAGTAAAAGAAGAACAGCCCCAAGGTGCAAGTGGCTTGGGGTTGAGGGTTATGGGCAGATTTTTGGGCTCCAGGATACACAGAACAGTTAGATATTCCCTTTGTACGCTTTAGGTGGTAGAATAAATAAACCCTTTTCAGTTTTTGAAAGGATTGCTATTTCCATCAACGCCTCTCCTCGACCCACTGCTATTTATGTTTATCTGAATGACTTTGCAGAAATACTTTAAAACTTCTTCCCTATCTTGTTCCTCTACGTTGTAGCGGCAACATTTTCACATGTCAGCCCATAGAGCAAAATGTTTTCCGTTTGCAGTTGTTTCGATTTAATTTATATAAAAAGGGATGACTTTGGGAAACAACAAATTTTGTATTAAATAATTTTAACTTTTTCCATATATTTGCTTATTTAAAGCATCCAGATGTTGAGTGAAAGATTAAGGAGATTTCTCTTCCATTCAATAAAAATTTATAACGCATTCAATTCCGGCAAAAGGGTTTCATTAGAAAGGATTTGCTTCCTGAAATCAATTTTACTGGAAATTATAATTTTCTCCCAAAGGGGATTTCCACTTATTTACTTCAAGAAGATTCAGAATCAACCAACCCATTAAACTAGTTTCAAAAACTTTGTGCAACGTTTCTCAATTCAGTCGAGCATCTATTCTATAGGGTAAATATTACTCCTTTGTGCTTGCAACACCGGGCCAAAGCCGCCAATCAACGACGGCAGGAAGTTAGGCTCGTATAAGAGCAATGAATGCAGCATGTACTCCGGGACCTGCACCAGAGATCGATTGTCTATCCATGAGTGCATCAATTAAAACTTTTGTAGTCATTGAAGAAAGGACGAAGAAGGGAGGATGGGATTCGTTTAAACCGATTTTACGTTTCTGCAAGCAACGAACATACATTTTCCCACTTTACTATGGCAACGAAAATAATCTGGCCTCAGCTCGAGTTTCAGTACTTTTAAAGTTCTATACCTACCAGTTAAAATATTTTATAATTGGAGTGCCCCAAAATTGAAAGCAGATCAAATTCTTGCCAAATCATAATCCTAAAAGCATTCCCTCAAGTTTTGTATTTTTTTCTTCTTATTTCTGTGAAAGTTTCTCTACGAAAACATTCGTTCACCTCTAGCGCCGGGAAAGATGTCTGTAGAATCGTTCGATTGAAATTTTTCCTCAAGGTTACAAATTCCAGGAGAAAGTTTTCCCACAAGGGTTGCTCGAAGTTCTTTTAAAAACTAAAAATAAATATGTATGACATAAGAGGGAAGCTGACATGTAAAATAAATCATAAAAATTGTGATATTTAGCCAAATTAAAGTGCTTCTCTTCTACAGACTACACTATCTTAGAAAGGCACCCATGTGGTTTAAATTCGCAAAGAGCATAAAATTTAACGTCACTTAAAATTCATTTCATAGCCATAGCCACTGAAGGAAAAAAATGAATAATATGAAAGCTGAAGTTTAAAGTAAGATTAGTTATATTTCTTTAAAATGACTAACTCATTCACTATCTAAATTAATTTATAAAACTTTTAGAAGCACAGTGGAGTCTCTTAGCAGCTATCAAATGTCATTTTAAAGTAATTAATAGTTTCATCATCTAAAAAAATGCTTGAAATATTCTGGTCATTCATCATATAATACGAATTCTGTAGAAAAGATTTCCTTGTTTTGAATAAAAATATATTTTTTTTTTTTTTTAAGAACGAATTGTGTACTTAGAAAGGCAATGTCTTATTAAAAAATTACTTGTGGTGAAGGAGGCATTAGACAGCCTTCATTTCCGCGAAAACAAATATTAATAAAATAAATTGAGGAATACGAATAAAAAATCAGGAGTAGCAAATATTTTACATTATGTAAGCACATTGAAATCAATTATTCATAAATTCAGAAAAAATGAATGTTAAATAACAGAAATTCTTTGTAGCGAAAAACGGAGGTAGAAATTAACTAATTGTAATTAAGAAGTACAAAGACGTCTCTCATTCAAATTAAAATCGGTAAACATAAACAAAGTGCTTTCCGACAGTTGCAGATATAACATTAATTAATTTCAATTTGCACTGTCAGCGGAAGAAATATGCTTTTAATAGCAAAAATTTCAAATATATTAAATTATTCAATCCTGGAATACAACAGAGAAGGCTTTAATTTATTAACTTTATATATTCTAAATTTGTAACGAAATTTTTTTTAGTTACACTTTAACTTACCAGAAAAATTAACCCTGTTTCGTACAAATTAAAATTAAAATCAGGCACATTAAAGTGAATTCCCACAGATTTATATGAATTTCTTGAAGCACAGTTTCCTTAAAAAGATGAAAACAACATCAATATTAATTTTACGCTCCCTGCTTAGATTGCACATTTATTAAAAGAAGGTGTACACAAAGTGTGCACAAATTTCAACAAAATTGAAAATGCACGCGAGAGATTTTCTTGAATGTCGCGCAATAACCAAGCAAAATATAAATCCCATGAGAAGCAATTTCTCATAAAACTTCAGAATAATGTAAGAAGGATTTTTGCATTTTAAGAAGCACTTGGCAGCTCTGAAAATTCCGCTGAAAGTAATTCGTCATTTATATGTCCTTCTGGGACTGGTCATATACAAACATATCTTATTACTAACGCTTTATGCCCGCTTTTATGGGCAGTACTTCAAAGGATTTCTCCGAAAATACTTCGCTTATATTTATTTTTTTAGACGCAAAACATTTATCCTTATTCTAGCCAAAAATAAAAAAACATTTTTTTTTTGGGATCATCCTTTGATAAAAGAGGGACAATGAGCCTACTGGCGTCCTATTTTTATGTCAGTTACTTTTCATGCCGGGGAACAAAAACCAGAAAATTGTGTAAAACCTCGTTCAGGAAAGACCCACCCATTTCATGTTTAGTCGAGATAAAAGTTCCACTTTTGTGGCTGGTGAGGGAACATATCAAGTAAGTGATATGACCCAAATTTACACCCAATTCAATGGAATGACAATTTGCATTGTTTACAAACCATAAAATAAATTTCCGGAGAGAATGTTAGCTCCACAGATGTCCGGTTTTATTTATTACACACTTTTGTTTACATCTGTATGGAGGTTATGCTTTTGATTAATGCAGATCGTAATTTGATGATGATGCCTATAAAAAACCCAAGTTAAATGTTGATTAGCAACTCATCTCTATTCAATTACGCTGAAATATGAAGTGGTTGCATTATCTACACTTAAATTTATATATATACATATATATGTACATATACTTAAGTAAATATATATTAAAACTTTAGCCATAGAAGACCGCAGACAAAGGAGAGGAACACTTTATAGAAACTTATTTAATATGCTTTAAAAACATTTCATAATTCAATGTTCTTGCAGATTCCTTGAGGCGAAATATTTAAGAGGAACAAACTATCCCGGAAAGAGTAATTTTAATTAGGAAGCGACCAGAGTTCCTAGAGAGTATCCTCAAAGACCTAATTACATACCGAGTTGGGAGGGAAATAAAAAACGATTTTTTCTTTCAAGGAAGCAGACACATTTTCTCCCCGTCCGGTTGGTGATGAAAGAGTGTCCCATTACCGCGGTTGATGGTGAGAAATTACTTAATTCCCGATCGGATGTATTTTAATAACGAAAGGGCGACACTATTCCCTACCGGAAACTTCCGAAAAGGAGAAAAGGAAGCAAAGGGAATTAGTATCTATACATTTAAAGTAGTAAATGAAGTGAATTACTTCTAAATATATGGCCTAATTCTACTACTAAACAAGATGCTTAAGTGCATCTGACGTTACAATTAAGACGACCACCTCTTTACTCTTCATGTGGTTCCTAATTCTTAACACCTGGTTAAAACACATTACCTAATCAACTAAACGAGCCACGGACCTGAGCCCCTCGATGGTACCGTGAAATGTTCATGGCCAGGACCATTGTTCCGTCATTTCCCCATTTGAGTAATCAATAAGCTCGCATGAGGTTGCGGGAGAATGGACGCGACCAACTGACGCATTTGCATACTAACATTTGTCGCTGGACGGAAGCGCTTTATTTATCGGAGATTGCATCCGCAAAGTTTATGTCAATATGCTTGGCAGCATCTCAGTTCATCGGCGCAGCCATTTGTTACCAGCAGAGCCGAGGAAATGCGTTTGCATGGGTGCACAGGTGGGCCCTTTTCGACAACCGCACTCTGTAGGCGGACAGTAAGGGTATAGCCGACGTCAAGGTCTAGATATTTCAATTTGCATTCTGCCCTTTTTTGAGGATATTCGTTATTTTGCGACAAATAACAGTGTAACTGTAGCTTGTATTTAATTTACATATGAGACATTCTACGACAAGTCGACAACTCCAAAACCCTCACAATCTATGATGAACTTAACTATTTTTATGATAGTAGGTACTATCTCTAAAAACTCTTTTGAATTTCTTCAATATTTGTAAATTACATATTACTGTCATTAAAATCTCTTATAAATCTTTGAATTTTTGAAGTTTACCCATTTCTGTTCAAAGTTTCCATAAGAAGTGGCTGCCTGCCCTATATCCATGAATATTGGACCGACATTTTTTTATTTCTGATCAAACTATAGCTATTTACGGAAAACTTAAAATGTATGGTCGCAAAATCTATACCAAAACGAAACTCTTTTCGAACTAGTTTCATGACTATACTCTGTTTTGCTTCAAAATTTAAATATTTACATCCTATGACTTAGCTGATAAAACTTTTATCAATTTTTAACTTAGCCATTTACAGTCAAAAGTGCCTATTAACGTGTGTTTTTCTTTTAGAATTTACATATATTGATTTGCTAAAACTATAGTTATTAAAACACATTAAAAACAAAGTAAGTATATTGACTCTTTCCACTGGGTACACAAACATTAATCTATGTATGTCTGTATGAAAGAAAATTACTACCTCATTTTGAAGATTTGGGCCTTTTTCGAAAAATAGTTTATTATTTTTATAAATAGCCACTTTTAAGCAGACACTCCTGATATGATGTATTAAGAATATATGTCTTTTGACTTAAAATACATAGTAAATTAGGCTTGAAAGCAAAGACGCATGAGCAAAGATGAAGTATGTAATTATTTTGTAATTTAGCTCCCAGGGAAAATTAAAAAGGCGTTTAAAAATGTTGTTGATATTTTTTTTAAAATCCAATAGTTGGACGTCTATCTCTTGGTATACCTGGAAAAATAATTCCTTAGGTACCCTTATTTGCATATTTGTGTTATAATTAGAGGACAGAGTGTGTTTGTTATATATGTGTTAATTATGTCTGCATACCTTTTGTCGCGTATTCGTGTTAATACAAAAAAATAAATAAAAATAACTTTCCAGAATAGCTCAAAACCCAAAACAAAAACAAAATCGCCTTGAAGTTTATCGAGAATTAAGTTTTGGCAATAAGGAAATTCCCATATTGCTGAAATTTTCCTATTAAAATTATTATATGAAAAAACCAATTTTTCACCGTATTACGTATCAATTATTGTCTAAAATTGTGTTGGCAATGGACTCTTATAAATAACACATCTAATATATAACCTTTACCCAAATTTAAACTTGAAATGAAATTGCGACACTTTTACCTTTGTCTGAATTTGGTGTCTATCAGCCTGTTCCGGATAAATCCTTACACTGTAATTTTAATAAAGGTCTGTTTATTTTATGTAGATAGTATTTCTTCCGACAATTTTCCTATATGTGTATACCAATATTCGATATAAGAGTTCTCAGTATTACTCAAATTTAACCTCCAATCTACGTTTAGAAATAACTATGTAACACAAATAGTGTTTTAGATTGATTTGAACCTAAAGGAAAATAATATCTACCTATTTAGACTTAAATCAAACCCCCCAAAATACCCTATGAAAGCGAACAAGTGAAAAACTATACGTTACTTAAGTAGATTTATCAAGGCAACACTTATTCTTGGCACATGCTTCCTTAATGATTCTAATTCCGAAACTTATGTACTTCTTAAAATGGTCCGCCTCTTTCGAGTTGGTTGGAATCGTGTAAATTTCTGGTTTGTTCCTCTCTCCTAATACATCCAAATGAACATTTTCCTTCCTACATTTTATTTCCCTGAAGAGTGTGTTGCGATTTACTTTAATTAAAGGAACAGCTTTTACCCCATACCCAGGCATTAAAACTTCTCGCGGTCATTATTTTCTTTTAGAAAAGAATCTAATCCCATATTTTAAAAAGTTATACATGCACTTTTGTTCAACAAAACGTGGAAAAGTAAGAAGTGTTTCTGATTTGATGTAGGGATATTCACCTCTTGTTATATTTCCTATTGTATATAGTTGCAACATTGGAAAAAAATGTATTCAAAACTTCTTAAATTGTATGTGAATAAATATTTGAATCCGAAAAAATATAATTTTACCTTATGTGCTCTGACCGATATATTCATTGATGATAATATTATAAATTTTGATAGTAAATGCATATTCTTTTTAATCTAATGATTGTTCATTAGAATTTCTTTTTATTTCATTGAGATTTTTTACTATTCAGTCAATGTTCGTTGGTTTGATTTGTGAATATGTTCAACCGAATCTTTTTGTGCGGTCTAAAACTAGTGACTTCTTTTAATTTTATCATACAAGTGGTTGTGGGGCCGTTTGATTCTTTTGTATTCTTCTATCTGTGGAATATACCAATCAGAAAATTGAATGAAACGTTTGTTTTCTGATGAATAAATGGTTTAATTTGCACAAAATATTCTGCGAATGTCTATCAGGTGGCCAAAGGAAATTGAAAAAGTCAAGAAAAAATTTAACTTGAGCAACGCTGGGACAGAAATATAATGAAACGCTGACATGGCGACTCAATAAAAAGAAGCATGTCAGAAAAGTAACTCCCCAAAAATGCTCGGATTGTACAATTTTCTTACGGAAATAGAAATCGGTGGCCAACGCAAATAAAACTTCTACTAGGGAATTCTGACATCGGCTGACATTTCATTAACATTCAGAAAAACATTTCACTGCTCCAGATTGAAAAGCGATTCACCGTCTCCACGGGGAGAATAAATTTCCTCGAAACAGCTGTCATTTACATCTCCATCAAAATTTCCTTTATTATGTCGTAGGTCTTCTCTTATCTGCTGGCAGCCAGCAAGCCCTCCGAGAATTACTTGAAAATCCTCGTTGAAGTAGCCCTTCGCCTTTGCAGGCTGCAGAGGGCGGGCCGGGGAACTGGTTGAGTGCGTCAAAATTATTTTAAACATTTTTAACTAAAATTGCGACGTCCACAGCATTTAAAACTATCGCGGAATTTGCAAACGACACAAAACGTAACGTCTATCCAAATTTCAGGCGCACGTTGGCACGCCACCTCGGGTTTCAATCGAATTCACAAAAGGGAGTTCCGGTCGGTGGTGTTCGGCGGGAAATGAATGGTCACGGTTCCGACGAGACCCCCTTGTTGTTTTACCTGGAAAATACGCAAATTATGAACGGAAACAAAAGTGGGAGTAGAATTTAAGGTCAACCATAACATGGAATTATGAAAGATCTCACATGCACTGCGGGACACTCTGATGACCTGCGTAAATACACGTTTATTTCAATTTAAAATCGAAATTTAGTCCCTCTACCGGGTGGATTTGAAATACAAAGCTCAGAATTCTACATTTGAATATGCAATTTAATAGACCAAGGATTTTGTAAACAATGGGCTGAATTCGGAGTATCATGTTTAATTTTACAGGGAAATGCACATTTTCAATGATAACAAACTTATACAATTAATATTTTGACTAGTCGCACTATACAAAGTTCGAAATAGAGCCTAGAAAATTTCTGCCAGAATTAACTTACATTTGCTTTTATGCATTAATTGCGAAAATATAACTTAAAAACTTAGTTATGTTTAATCCAAACCTCATTTTACGGAAAATAAGGGTGTTACACAAGGATGTTTACACACTTAAAGTAAAGTTAAAGAATATCATGATGAATCCAACAAATTTAGTTTTGATAAATTCTACACCGAATACGAAAAGGAATATGACAACAAAGTTATACAGATATTCCTGAGATTTTAGTAAAATTAAGTAACAAAAACTACTATTTTAGAAAAAAAAATAAGATTGCGTTAATACGAGTATATTGGAAGTCGGTTATAAATACCAGCAATGTGTGGTATAAAACGCGCTTTATATGTACTTATAATCTAAACATACATACATATTAGATATTATATATTAATTTTTCTCATTATATTACAAAACATGATATTTATAAAAACTTATCATATTTAATTCAGATTCTTCAAATAATACATTTTATAATATAATTCTTCAAGCAATGAATTCTTAAAATAAGTTTACTTTCAATAGTACTACCTAATGGATATGATCAAGAAACTAGAATTTACCCAAGAAACTCATCTTAACAGATTTCTTTAAAGTTTCGAGGAAGTCATAAAATCTCAGAATTACAACCGAAATAATTAAAAGTTTTTCGGGAGAAAATATTTCTGGCGGTTGGATATTTTAATTAAGAATGAAGTTTTGCTTGAGAATTTCATCAAATTTTCAGTTGTCTTCTGCAACCATCTTAAAAGGAAAAGTTATATCAAAATTTGTCCTGAAGGTTTTTTGTGATATTTACGAGTATACATATATTTTTGTTAATTATTTGGTTTCAACATAAAATATTTATTTAGGAACATTTTTATATTAAATCTAGAAAATCAAGTATTATCCCAATTTCATCAAAATGAAATAAAAATAAAAACTTTTACTTTAAAAGGACACAAAATTGACATTTTACACATGAATTCAGAAAATTGATGCAGTTATATTCGAATTTTATGTTCGACTGTTGCCAAATTACTTTTGTTTACTTCATTAAATTCTTATTGTCCCCATTTCATTAATTTTTATACATATTGCGTGTCATAAAATTAAATGTATGTAAAGGATCATTTAATCATTTAATAATTTAACGCATCAATTATTATTTGAAAATAGCATGAAAACATGAAATGTACACATGACAGATAATAAATCGATTATAACTTCAAAATATATGTATATATTAAATAAAATAATGTAAATAGGTGACAATCTTATTCCTTCTACCAAAATTATAAAGTACAAAGTATAAATGTACCTGACATCTCTTTAGTATTTTATGTGATTTTCAGAAAAGATAATTAATTTGAGGGCCGTTGTTGGCAAATTAAGTTATTTTATAAATAGGAAATAAATTCATGTTTTGAAAAAAAAAAGTGAGCATATGTACAACAGGCAACTAGTACGAGAAAGAAGACTCAGTAAATTGGCCCAGTCAATTTCATGACAATTAAAAGGCAATGACAGAATCATAGACATAAAAGAATTCTCTCACTTATTATCGCCTCAATAAAAGTCCCACATCCCACAAATATACAACCTGAATCATGGATACAACCAGCATACACACGATTTCCCTTGCTGGACAAACCCACTCTATGTTATGAGTAGGAGCAAAAGCTGTAGTTGCGGATGGAAACGAGTAATTTGTAATTGGGAAGAGCTAAATGGCTTTTTTAACTGCCTACAATTACTTAACATAGCCAACAGCAAACAATAGGATTCTTTCAACGGAAACAAATCGATGAAAAATTGATCGTTTTGTCCCCTCTTCATGTCTGTTGATTTAATGTGGTGATTTTAATCTACTGCATGTTTTCGCTTTTATTCGAATTACATACAAAAATTTGGAAGCTCATGTACCAGAGAATACATAATTTTGTACAAATGAGCAATTTCGATTTGTGCACAGAAAAATTTAACTTACGAATCACCATAAATGTACTTTTTACTTTTAATGCTACTTTAAAAGCAAACTGAAACAACGACTGTGAGAGCGCAGTGCGGCATTAAACTGAAAATATAAATACGTACAATGTATGAAATTAAAATACAAATTTGCTCTTTAATCATTTTTCTCAAACTAAAAGTCCCATATTTCAAAATGCTTTTAAGTAAATTTGAAATATGAAATCTCTTCAATTTCCCAGGTGTTTAAAATTGTCACAAAAAAAAATCTCCTTAGTGACAATATTACAAATATGCATTTCTTTGAACTTCGAAACGGCAAAATGGTTATCTTCAATATTTCGTAGGAGCAGGTTTGACAGTTATTAAAAATAGGCATTAGTAAATAAATGCCAGCGTTCAAGACTTCACAGGGAAAAATAATAAAAAATTACCTCCCTTATATAAAATAGACACAGACCATTTCCATTTCCCACCTGATATTTGAGTAAGGTAAAAAAGTCTGTGAAAAGTGCTTTCTGCAAAAAATCCCATGTGTATCGAGGAAAATTAAATTAAGAGCAACACAAAGGCCTTGATTTACGTCTTGAGAGATATAATAATATTATATAGACTTATTTCTCTCAAAAATATTTTCCATAAGTGAATGAATGGGTTATTAAAATAAATAGTGTTGAAAACATTTTACCAAGCAACTTTCAATCAGGAGGGTAGAGAAACAGAAGGTAAAATTGTGCGACGAACTCTGTTAAAACATCAAGGGAAATTTCGTTTTAGGGCTTAGGATCAAAAACTCTTCAGCTTGATATATGAAGGTACCTTTTATATTTATTACCTTAAGAGTACAACGAATAAGACAAGGAGGCCATAAATTGATTTCTGCAGTTCATGGTAGTGTCAATAAACGTCTTAAGGCAAGATATATCCTCGGAAAGAAGTTTAAATTGATATTGTGTTTTCTGTATGTAGTGCGCAAATAATTGCCTCTGGGACTAATGTTTTGAGGTCTGACAGTTTTTGATTATAGTTTTGTATAGAATACCTTATAACTTTTTAACTATGCCTTTCAAACTTAAATTGAGTTATACAATTGTATCAAGC
Organism: Eutolmus rufibarbis; assembly: GCA_963920795.1. Taxonomy (NCBI): domain Eukaryota; kingdom Metazoa; phylum Arthropoda; class Insecta; order Diptera; family Asilidae; genus Eutolmus; species Eutolmus rufibarbis. The sequence continues at coordinate 36,849,543 of OY987205.1, forward strand.
TTTTCCAAAAGTTAAAATTATTAAAATTTTGTACATATTCTTAAAGTTAAAATTAAGATTTTCATGTTCGTATATTTGATATTAATTGAGGGGTATAGAAGCAAAGGTGACAATCCCCACTTTTGTTGATTTTGCAAAAAACGACAAAAACCTGTATCTATAAAGATACACATATGTTTGGCACTATCAGTCACGTTCATGCCAAAAGTGGAGATTGTCACCTTTACTTCTATACCCCTCAATTGATCAAAAAGCTCTAAAACTAATATTTGCAACATACATATTATATATACATAATTATGTAAATTAAATTCATTTACTAAAAATTGCTTTTTGTCAACATTTTGGAACATATTGTATGACTCCAAAATCAATGTATCTCAATTATAACCTTATTTCCCTTTACAGTAACATTTAATACTGAATCACAACAAATTCTCATCCCGCAGTAAATTCGTTTAAAACGAAAAACTGTCTGTTTGCAAGTGGCTATCCATCGCAACCACTTCACGAAACCACATAAATATTTCCAGTCCCTCAGGACATTAACTCCGCAAATATTGTATAACTGATTCACTGGCAAACACGCCAGTGTCATACACTCGGTGGACAAATATGCTTTAATACATTTTATGTGAAATATTCCTGTACAAGAATTCGTGTAATAATGTTTACAAGTCTCTTTCTGCCCTCAGAAAATAGTGAATGCATAAAGAATGCGTTTTTATTGGACGATGGAAATTGATTTTTAGAAATTTAATTGAAACTTCAACGAGTACAAGAATTCGTATTGAAAATTCAGTTTTTCTACGTATTTGGTAATTGGTTCTGACATTTTTTCCAAGATCCCCGAAATACTTTCTCTTGGTCTAAATACTTGTACTGTAAATACATACATGTACATATGTATGTTATTGAGATATGAGGGAATGAATAGTCTTTTTTCAGGAAGGAAAAACTATCTCTCCAAACAGAATATCCGTCAGGGAAACTTTGTTGACAAACTGCTTTCACAGTACAGAATGTCAATAGGTTGAATGCCTATTAGGGCTTAAGAGATTTTCTTTCTCGAGCATAAGTGTCTGAAAAATTCTTATACGCATTTTTACCCTAAGATAAAAATAAAATAAATGAAGAGAAAATGATGAAAAAACCCAAGAAAATACTGAAGAAGATTTGATAAACTTTCAGTTATGTGGTATCTTAAAGAAGTGGTTCTCAAGAAAAATGCACCAAATTTCTTAGATTTTTTCATTTTTATATTATAGTTTTATGGAGTTTCTCCTAAAGCATATGGGTGGTTCTACTCACTCGGTAATTTTCTGCGGCTCACCTTATATTATTTTGTTTATTTTTCGTAAGCATATTACATTGAGTTACTGCTGAATCATAACTTCATTTTGAGTGTGTACGTTAAAATTTGCACTAAAATATAAATTTATAATACATATAGTTTCAATGTGTTTGTCTAATTTTACTATAAATATTAAATTTAATTAAAAAGTACTTCGCGTTGGTGCTCTTTTGGATTGATGGATCGAAGTGAAGTTAGCTTGCAATCGCTCGCGTTTGTCTCGGCTCGCGGTTTGTTTAGTCGCTACAGCGAGTTATGTGAGGTGAGGATTTGTGTCGTGGCCAGTCACTCTATCACGACTCTGGTCAGTATTTACGTAAAAACAAATTTTTTCTAGGTATTATTTTTGCATTCATAGGTTGTAAATCCTTTAGTACAGAATTGCATAATTTCACCATTACACGTTTTATTGACGTATTGGCTAATAAAAACTAAAATAATCTCAGTATCCTACCCTCAGTCTCCTGCACTAAGTTGTTTTTAAAATGCCCATACAATTCTTGTATTTTATTTTTTTGACTGTTCCGTTTTAGATCCGTAAAATACCTTAGATGCCAAAAAATATCGTGCCCAAAATAATTTCATTTTGGTCCCTCCTGAGTAAAACCACCTATAAAACTTTCCGATAAAATATTATAAATAGGCGCGTAGCTAGGGAGGATATAAGGGGTTGAAATCCTTCGAAATGTTTTAAGGAGTATATTCAAAATTTGAAACTAAAATTTAAAACTACTATTTGATAGTTTAAAAAATATAGGATTGAAGTGACTACATATACCAATCAAGGCGTACTTAAGCTAGAGAAGGCCTATTATAATTATTATAGTTTTCTGAAATATAAGTGAGGACCAAAATGTGTTTTGACTTTTTTAATAATTTTGATTCCCTTTTTTAAAATCACAAGGTCATTTATCCCTAGCGCAAAGGTTAGATGCCCTGATGGCTTTTAAAGATAGGCGAACAATTTATTTATATCATGAAGTAGGCATCTTTGTTTATACTGTGGAACGTACCGCAAAAATATATTAGACGAAATCAAACAAAATATTAATCATATTAATTCTCCCAAAATCCATTAAGTGCCTGGTTTCGTACTTTTAACGAATTCCTTTCGATTTTTATGATTTAATTTTTTTAGGCATACATTTTTCCCTTTAACATTTCTTTTTGTAAACCTTGGTTATTTTGGGGTCGGTTTTCACAATCTATACTCTCGAATCTAATACGGCGGACGTTAAATTTGAACCTATTTGAATCTTTGCGAAAATTAATATGACAGTGTGTTTGTGTCACTGATTATGAATTCGCATTTAAATTATAAAAAGTCGAAATGTCGAGTCATATGTAGGACAGAATTTATTAGTGATATTTGTATATTATCATTGTCTTCATATCTTTAAAACATTCGGTTACTACTAATAAAAATCGGCTAAATGAGTGTAAAACTCGCACAACTAGAGCTTTTTACTTCCCTTATAATACTCATATTATAAATTTATTATATGAATAAAGTTTAGCTTCCACCTTCAACAACCTTTTTGAAGTATTTCATTAGTTATTAAATTAAACGCGATAATAAAAATTTAATTTAGTTTTTCTGTCTTAAAATTTATGTTGAGCTTACTGTTTTGTTTTGATTTGTATCATAATTCATGATCATTTAAGAATTGCTCTAAACTTTTCCATGTTTAGCAGTCAGATACCGAAGACTTAACTAAAAATTGATTAAAACTTTAGCATTTTTAAAATGATACTGGTGAAGTAACAATCGCTGTTTCGTGAAACGTAGTGATTGGTGATTGTATCGATCGATGCTTTTCCAAATTAATATTAATGAACATTACTCATTAAGTAATTTCCCATGGGAAGGGCCTTCCAATTACGATTTAATTTTGAAAATCTTGATTTCTCCTTCCTTTAAATTGCTTTTGTTTTTAACGCTGCTTGGCAAGGCTTCGGTAATTTAATTAGAGAAAAACGACTAAAATACTCCTTTAGTTCTAAAAGGGAATCAAAAATGGTGAAACGAATCAAAATCGTCCCTTCTCTAAAGTACGTTAAAACGATCGACGATGAAAAGGTTTGTGTCAACAAAATACAGCACGGAAAAGCCATTTTGTCAGAGGGATGAAAATTACATTTTCCCTTGTGACAAAATTCAAGGACCTTTAAATATGCCGCCGCTGTTGGTAGCGTCGAGGCTGCGTATTTGGAAATTCAATCAAAATTGCAAGCTAATTGGCTTTGATTGTTCACTCTTCAACTATTTTGTTCTGTCTATCTTCACAAAGAACCGGGTGAAATTCGTGAATGTTCGTTAACAGCGCGAAAATGCTAATTCTGCGATTTTTGTGAAAGCACTTGCTTATGCGCTTTATTACATTACTTGTTGTTAGCAGTCGACGGCTCCTCGACTTGAGAGGCGACAAGTTAAATTGCAAACACGTTGAGCAAATAGTCACTGTCTCTAATGACAGCGAATTTAAGTTATTACCTTACTTAAGCTAATAGCAGACAATAGACATTGCTTCCGAGGCATTTGTAGCAAAGTCGTATTTTCCGCTGAAATTTCCATTCAAGCATTATACAATCGCTGGTTAAAATCGTACGCAGATTTCCTCACGAAATTCAGAGCAAGACGTTTGCTTTTAATAAAGTTAAATTATATTTGTTGGAGCTATATTTCTGCGTAGATTCAAATTAAATTCAAAATGTTTTCTTCTCCAATGTTTTTCTTACGTTCATTGATCTATTTTTTCGAAGAGATTAAATCAGTATCTATATATTTTTAATGTGGGAAATATTGCAGGAGTAAAAATAGAACCGGGCTTTAAAATTGTAGCAATTTCCCGGTACGAGGAATATGAGGAAAAAAATCGACAAAATTAAGGAGGCTGAAAATTATATTATATTTCAGTCAGATTTTCGTTTTCGAAAAAAGTGTAAATCGAGATGAAATTCATTACCAAAACATTGGGAATGAACATATTCAGTTTCAATGTTTTATAAAAGACGTCGTGAATATATATCTGTACACGTGCATGTAATTTGATATACAAGTTTTAATATACCCGGTAATGCAATTGAAAGTGGATTAATTTATGTCAACAAAATTTTATCGCTGCTTGTATAAACTCGAGGTGGCAACGTGTTTTTTCTGAATAAAAATACAGAGTAAAATTTCGATGCTTGAAAAGTGGTTACTGAAAGAAAATTCAGGACAGTTAAAAAGGTTCAAAGATAAAGAATGAAATGTATTTAACGATGAAGATTCTAGATTCATTTGAAATATCTGAATTCTAAAGATGCAACAATTACTCCAATTTAGCCGAGCCTTACAACAAAAAATACTAGAATATGGGAAAGGTTATTTTCCGGCATGATAACGATAGATCATATAAGTTGCAAAATCAATCAAAGAAACTTGAATGCACTTAATTGGGATTTCTTGCTTCACCAGACCATCCATTCATTCATCTCAATTACTACTGATCAATGCAATCTGAAACGTGGTTCAATTTTGACGAAAATATTAAAAATTTGTTTGATGACTGGGTAGCTTCAAAAGAACTATGCTTCTCAGGGTCGTATTTAAGATCTCTAAACTCTTAGCCGGATTTTTTGAGAATTAATCTGAAAAAATCGCATTTTAGAAGAATTTTCTAACGAAAAACCTAAAAGGAAACATTTAAAATCTGTTATTGAATTGAAGAATAATTTTTATCATAGACACAGTACATTTAGAAGATAATTAGTTGATAAGATAATAAAAATTAAAAGAATTGAAAATCATCAAATCATAATCAAAGTATATTTAACACAATTAATTAACAATGCTATGAACAGTTAGCCTTGTCTAATATTTGAATTGTATCTTGACTTAATAATCATGAGCAGTCTCGTATTCTAAAATATTATATATTTTTTTGAATTAAGCTTCAAATATTGTTTTAAATGTTTTGCTTTGTGAATTCATGTCATACGCCTTTTTTTGTAATTCTTAGTAGAAAAGTTAGGAAAATCGATAAACGAAAAATTCTTGTTTCTTCCTCGAGTAAGCAGAATTATTATTTTTACGGATGGAGCTCACTTGAAAAGTTGGAAAACAAAATAGATGTTAGGAAAATGTAAGGTAAAATAATGAATGTAGCAAACAAGTAAATTTTATATAAATATGATTCAAATTCAATACTTTCCTAAACGATCAGACTTAAAATGACAGTGTCAAATAATCTTAGTGGCTAATTAGATTTGCGCGAGCAAACTAACTACGTGGACGTCGTTAATGCTTGTAAGATGGTCCGCACCAGTATTAAAACTACCATTTTTTTATATTTAAGTCTACACAACATTAAATTTTTTAAACAGTTTTGCGGTGCGCGCTTCTAGGCTGTAGCCTAGATAGTCTACCTTTGAATTCTAATACTTCTACGAAAACTTAAACCCATAAACCCATTTACAATAATATAGAAAAATTTAGAATATCGTGGACATACAAGTTTGTGGTTTTATATATAAGATAAATCAAATTTATTCTTCAACATAGGCAGGCTTAGGGGCTTATTGACTGATCATTGGGCATTACAAATTTTCAAGAAATTTTCGATTGGTGAGGATATCTTTGGTTTTTTTGGCATCAACCTCTTAATTTTAATGTTTTTTATTCCTACAACCAGCGTAAACTTTCTATAAATATATAAAGATTTATACCCTGACTAAAAAACATTTTTATAATATTTCCCAAATTAAGAAACTTTACATTCAATGTAATTACAATATAGGTATAAAAAATGCACCCTTGTATGAGCAATGAAGGCACTCATCCTTTTAGTTCAAATTATACCTAACAAAAATCAATTACCTCCTTTCACCCTAATTCTTTCAAAATTTTCAGGTTGTCTCTATTCTCAATGTATTCAGCTAAAGCAATTTTCTCAGGTGGTCTTGTTTTGGTAAGAAAATTACCCGCTTTCCTCTAGGTGAAGGGATAATAAGGACAATTAGGATTTACCCTTTTCACATCGCAACATAATTTAATTTTGGGAACAATTACGCATGGATACTGGTGCGATGACAGGAAATATCCCGCCCACGATTACACACTTTGTAGTACAATTATTACCTGATTAACACTTTACACGCAAGCCAGGAGCAGGGTTACAAACACGACTGCCACTCAACAGCCTTTTAGTTAATCTAATGAATTCCGTCGAGCACCTAACATGGATTTTCTCGCGTAATTGCATTAGATTCTGGAACCTTTACTATACCAAAAAGGCATACCATTTATTTTGATTTACTTTCTTACGTATCGAGCCTACGAACCGTGGGGTACTCGTAAGTCTCCAGAAATTCACGTCACGAATTGTTTCGACCTTTGGATTATTATACCTCACTGATTTTGCGAACGTGAACCTCAAACTAGTTAGCTGCATTGTATGAGTTGGCGGCTAAAATATTCCCAAATATACGACAAACCTCGGCAGAACCGAAGTCCATCAAGTTGAAATAATAAAATACATTTAGCATCAGGATGTGCCGTCAAAATTAATGAGATTTTATTTTATTACATGACCTTTAAAATTGCAATTAAATAAATAATGAGCCCTACACTTCACTCTAAATCACGGCTGTGGAGGGACGGGAAAACATTTTGAATTGAAATTCGAATAATACCCGGAAAACAGGACATGGGATCACTAATTTCAGGGTTGTGATTTTTGCGGCCAATAATTAATTAGCCTTACCGAGAACGAATATGGTAATGGTAGGATATACATATGTTTGCCGCTAATTTGGTAACTATTAATGTTATTAAAATTGTTTGTGGTGTTTATTTTTCACTACTCCGTTGACGAAATTAACTGCAGGGAAAAAGCTGATGTGGTAGACAGAAATAATTTAAATATGTATGTAGTTAAATGAAACCGCTTTTAGCCTAAATTCGTTATTTTGGTTGGATAAATTAATTTCCTAATAACATTCCTGTGTTCGCATGAAATGGCATTATGCTTTTATTTCAATTTAATTAAATATGATTAAAGCTTCATGTATGTAATTGACATATAGTATTATATTATTTTTATTTTTATATATTATTTGAATGAAATATGATAGTTCTCTTTTATAAATTGAAGAATGGAACTCATCATATTTAAGTCAAATAAAAGGTTGCCCAAGAAACAGTGGGGCGAGAACAATAGTAAATTAATAAATGAAAACTACTTTCCGCTGCCATATTTTTCATTTAACATCAATGAGTTTTATTTCAACCTAAAATATAGAGGGAATATAATACAGATGCAAGGCCGTAGTCAGAAGGGGGTTAAAGGGTTTATTCCCCTCAAAAATTTTTATTAAAATGAGAGCGAGCACGTTATTCAAGTATCTATACATATAAATAAATTTGAAGTATCCGTCTGTCTGTCGGGCTAATCTTCGAAACGGCTGAATCGATTTCAATGAAACTTAAAAGACATGAAAAGAAGGTGGTCAGGGGTGACATTCATAGGCTACTTGCGTTAATTGTTTACTATTGTTAAAATGTATGAAAGTCCGAACGTCGGTGATATGTTTATGGTGAGTCACGTAAAAAGCACTTATCCGAATGAGATGAAATTTTACGGACATGTTGCATCGCAATTGGAAAGTGGGGGGAGAGAGGGGGAAATGTTGAGCAGTGATATGTTTATGGTGAGTCATACAAAAGTATTTATGTGATTGAGAAGAAATTCTATGGACATGTTGCGCTTAACCTCCTGACTGACATTTGACAAATTTGAAATCGGCAACGTCATATACAAGTAACGTCCAACGCCGGGTACGGGTCAGCTCGTATGATATAAAATCAAAAATAAAACTTCAAAACCTCTTCATTCAAAATACAAGTAAAGGTTACAGCGAAAAGAACTTTTCTTGCATATTTTACAAATCACTGTTGTAGATTGCTTAGTTTCTTAATTTTTGTTTAATTTGGCAATATTTAAGGTATTTTAAACAGTAGCACGTCAGAATAATTTGTCATATTGTTGAATGAAGTTTTGTATAATCAACATGATTAGAACATAAATAATATTTATAACCTAATCCACCAGTGTTTTATTTATTTATTAACCTTGTTGTTTAAGTACTCAACCTACGCTTATTTTTTCCAATAAGCACTATTTGAGCTATTTTCTTGTGTTTTTTTTAATTTAATTTATATTATTTGTACGCATATATTTTTTTTTTTTTTTTGTATTTAATTAAAAACTAAATTAATTAAATGTGATAAGGGTAACCTCCTAAATACCTTGAATGTCGAATAATGACAATTAGTTATTTGAATTCTAAAGATCCTGGTAAATTAACACTAACCACATTTAGCTTAACTAAAAATACTTTTAAATTTTTATTTTTATTTAAAAGCAGTTAAATTCCACGGGATCCTTTTGTTTGAAAAATATCTTTATAGTAATTTTTATTTTTAAATTGGCGATTTAGGGATGAATTAGCCAAATCCCATTAAACTGTATGAGGGGTATAAATATGTATATACCTAATCATAATCTTTTACAGTCTAATTCATCAATTTCAAAATAATTTAATTCCGTCTGAGAGTATTTTAATGAATGAATGTAACTTATATTGTTTATTGAACTTTATTTCATGGGACCCTATAGATGAGATAAAATGTAATTTTGACTGAAGCTTAGAGCAAGACTCCCATCGAAATCCATTCAGTGGTGTTAGTAGTGGTGGTGAATAATAATTAATAAAATAATAATAACATTTGCATGAAAAATTTATGTAGTTTGAAGTGTATGAATCTTGGATTACATTTCCGAACTTTTGGTGTAAATTTGCAAAATCGATGATACTGGAAATATTTTTAACTATTTTAATGAAAGTCTCTAAATATTGAGAACTCAACTACCTCTTTGCTATAGTAACCAAAATGCAGGGATGTAATAAAAATTCAATTTTCCAGTTTTTAGGGTGATTACTCTAAATTTCTCTTAAATTCGATAGTTAATGACATATAAAATAATTACGTTTAGCTTTGGATGATTTTCAAATTTTCAAAACCTTCTACATTTCAGGCATTTTCGTTTTATTTTAATGATTCTGGCCTCGATTCTCCCTCAACCAATTGTTTCTTCAGTAGATAGTACTAAAATCAAGCAGCAGGGACACAAGGCCAACAACATTCACACTCTGTTAAAAGCTTTATGTATAAATTATGGCAATTAATCTGTTGAATTTTCTGCACTATTGTTGGTAAAATCAGGTCACCTCCATTAGGATCGAAAATTTAAGAGCTTGAGCTCCTTCAGAAACTTTATGAAGATCAAGTGAAATTAAGACACTGCAAATAGGAAAACTTTGAATGGCTTTAACGCTTTTTGAATTGAAAAAAGGACGAAAATTTGAGGTAAGGACTCGCCAACTTAAGGAACTTCTTAATTGCTTGTTATTGTTTCTCCGTCAGAGCAAAATTTTGTCGTCTCTTTAGCCATCGAGAATAACGCTAAAGTAAGATAGAGATGAAAATTCTATAGTCTAGTCTAGTGCAAGCTTTTGCAATGCTATTTCTCCAATCTCTCAGTATTACATATATCTCTAGAGGTTGGACAGGACAAGTACCGCCAGCTGGGAAACTGTCGTCAGGTGGACTTCTTCTGGAGTAAGAATGTCTTTTTGATGAATTTAATGCAAAACAAGACAAAAGTTTGAATCCGGATTTTGGTAAGTAAACTGAGTTTGTAAAATCTCACAACCATGCTCCTTATTAAATCCTTTCTTAAATTGTTCATATTATCCATTTGATTAAATAGGTAAGATATATTTTCATTTGGCTACGTAAATTTATATATTTTGTAATTATGGAAGCAACACAACACAATGGAAAAATATATACATATATGTATGTAATTAATTTATAGTATGACAAAAAATGTTGACATTTACAAAGGAAATACTTCACACCTCTTTTAAATTCGAAACTAATTGATGAAAAAATGTCTGGAAGGGTTTTTGGGTTTGTTTTAGCTTACATCATAACTGCTTCAATACATCAAACAGAAGTTAGCCACTTTAGAGATAAAAAATAACTTAAAACATTTTTTTTTTTTGCAAATGTTTTTCTGCATTGCTTTTTTAATAGTCAAAATTTTAGTACATATTTATATTACAGAAACTTTTTTCTAATTTTATCTGAAAAAATATAATAAATGAAAGAGGTTATCACAAATTTTGCATTGTAAATTTATTTGTTGGCAGCTGGTGGAAAAGTCAGCCCTTATTGTGGCATAACTTATAAAATGAATTAATAATTGAAGTATGTATTAACAAATATATTTATACTATAATAGGATTTTATTCCTTATATTATACCTACTACAGATAGAAAATCAATAAAACATGTTATTTACATTTGGAAAAAATAAAAAAGATAAATGCCAACAATGTGAGATAGATGGCTCCAATGCTTATATTGTTGTGAGGATTATCCTTAGAAATAAAAATTCGCTATTTATTACAAAAGTCTACTAAAAAATCAACTTTCTTGTACATACTATAGAAATAACTTATCAGCTTTATCAAATGTTTGTTAATTTCCTCAAGAAATACAAAATTACAGAGAGGAATAAAATATATATTTGTGAAATTCGCTTAAATTAAACACGTAGCTCTACAAACCCAAATAAACGTTTTAAGATGAGGAGGATTTACCAGGAGGTGATTACAAAAAAATTATTTATTTATAGAATTAAATTTTCGCGAGAGCTTTTTCGCCAGTAACAGTCTCATGAAAAAGTTTGCCCAGGGTACACCCAATAAATTAAAATCAAACAAAAAGTAATTTTCTGCAAAGGCAGGAAGCGCGACAGTGCTAATATTTAAAATTAATTTTATTTCCCCCTGAGTTTTTGAAGGTCCATTCTCAAAGGCGGCAATGTGAGGAGCCATTAATATCTCGGGGTGGCGAAGTTTCTGCTTAAATCATAACTTTTGATTTACTTCAACGAATTTATCATCTAGCAGAAGTGGGATCTCGAAGCGGTAAAAATTTCATATTTGCCTTTTCCACTACTTCGTTTCATTTCGCGTTCCACTTAAATCAGCTCGAAGTCCAGTCCAGCCGACTGGAAGAATTTCCGGGGCCACTTATTATACGCATTTGGCTTTCCCAAGAAGCCTTGTTTCGGCCGCTTGTTGACGAAGCACATTTTTTAATGCCTTTCCGCCCATTTGAACATCCTTCCTTCGTTTCGCCGAGTCGCACCATCCAGGCCATTTCCCTTCTTGCCAGAAAAATTTTCATTTTATTTGTTACGTCTCAGTTTTCCTACCTTTCCTTCCGGGATTTTACGTACGGCGGGATTTTTAGCAAAGAGGCACCGAGGTAATTGGTTCTTTCAATTTAACTGAAAAGTGGAAGAGGCTACTGTGAATGCTGAATGTTTTATGTACTCTGCGGGTGAAATAGGTCGTTATAGCTTTGACATAAACTGCTTCCGACATGAATTACTCGAATTAAATTAAGAACTTCTTGAAATACATCTCTATAAGTTGATTATTTTGAAGACATCGCTTCGGCTTGTCTTGCACTTGAGGGGTCTGCTTTTCACGAAGAAAACTCCAAGAGGGTACTTCGTCCACCTGAAAAGAAATGCCTTCCTCTTAAACGAATACAAAGTTATTGAGTAGTACGCTGCTAAAGAGATTGTACTTAGCTCGCAATTTGTATACCCCGCTTTTTCCGCAAAGTAAAAGAAAATTTACTTATTTAAAAATAGGACAATCCGACCTAAATTTTATGAGTAAATACCGCTTCAGAAGTTAGACCGTACTCAAATAAACGAATAACCCTGCGACTATAATTGTTAAATTATATTTAATCAAAGAGTCCTTCTGTTGGAGATAATTCATTATTAAATATAAATTGTACACTATATTTCGTCTAAAGCCAAAAATTTAAAAGTCTAGTATTTAGCTTAAAAATAAAAATCTTATAAATATATTCGACAATCAAATCAAATTCAACATCATCCAAATAAAAGCCAACACAAACTAAATCAAAATCTAGCCCAATTTTTTGTTATCATTGTAGCTTGTATTAAGCGAATTTGAATTAAATTAAATAAAAATTTAGTCCAACCTTGTTTAAATTTGAATGCAACCATATAAACCTGAAAAACAATTACTAACTAATTCAAATTCAATAACAACCAATTCAACTTAAAAAACAACCGTGTAGTTCGCAATCTAAATAGATTGTAGAATCTAAACAAAAACAGTATCAACAGTATCAAACAAAACAATAATAACATTTTCACATTTAATAACAACGTTACGCTTATTACTGAGGATTCCTAAAGTACATATGTATTTATTACAATAACAAATTCATTTGCTCAGTTAACACTCAACAGTTTGTACAATTTTAATTTAGTTGGTCCTGATTTTTGTTTGTTGTTGAATTTGATTTGGCTGGATTTGAATTTTTTATGTACATATATTGTATTACTTAGTTTCTGTGGGTTTCAGCAAATTTCTCTAAACCTGGTGAATCTTTTGAGAAAAGTGAATGTAATTCTTCTAATGTAGGTACTCGCGAAAACTAAATCTTAAGTGAGCTAAGTAAATCTTAATGTTCGTAAGTAATTCATCTACATTTTAGTTTTCAGGAATAAATAAACTATATGTTGGCTTAAAATAGTCCAGTCAAAATAGAGGAGGCTAACCCAGAAAATCCGTATTAAAAATCTGAGGCTTTAAGCTTTCTAAGGATATCTCTGACGATCCAATCCGTCAACAAACAAGCGAGCCTTCAAACTTCCAGAAAGGCAATTTTAATGCCTAAAATTTAACATTGGTTCTTCGTCCTGCCGATTTTTTATATAGGAAGACGAAATTTTTTCTAAAAAATAGCCTTGCTGTTTTGTGGCCTGTTTAAGAAAAAAATCGCCCTCGAATCCGATATCGCATTCTGAAGTTATGCGTCTACATATACAGGCCACATATAAGCGCATATGTAAGTATTTTAATTTTTAAAATCGTGACTTTTGACATTTGTTTTTATTATGGTGTATCTAAGGTCTGTACCAATTTTGAGCTCCACATATGCGAATTATTACAAAGTTTCAACCTTCTTTTTTCTATTTTGACTGGGCTACTGATTATATCTTTCAATTTTTCAAGTCGATATCTCTATTGGATTTTTATAAGAAAAAAACTCCATTAACGATGTAATTACTTTGTATATTTATATTTATTTATTTCTCAATTTGTACTGTGTAAGACTTCCTATAACTACGAACCCGACGTGATGTGTTTTTTGTGTCCTCAACTAAAAAGAAATTCATACATTTATAGCGGAAATTTCAAGATTGCAACTTCTTCTTTCTGAACTTAATCAGCATCTCTCTTATTTTCAACTTAATCAACATTGGCACCAATTTCGCATTGTTAAAGAAGTATCCTCCTTTCCATATCTATTTCAAATATCGATAGCTGGAAGAGCGATAATGCCACATTATTACCTTTTATCAAATCGACTCACTTTCGCTTTGCAAAAAGGGAAATGTTTGTTTTGTTCTCCAAATTAAACTGATTTTATAATAAATTAAATACTGAATTATTTCTATCATTTTGATAAACGTATTTAATTTTAAAGGGCTAAGTTTGTATTATCAAAAAAACTTATCTTTTTGTAGGGATCAAGATTACCTCGAAAATACTAGAAATAGGTAATTTAAGTGCATTTCGGGAAATTTTCAGGACCTGAACTCAATGACACGAAATAAGGGGAAATAAATAAGTATGGAAGAAGCTTCATAAATCTGTACACTTAACTAATTTTCCAAATTCTAGGAGGAAGCAGCTGTCCCACCACCAGCGTCCTCCCACTGCGTACGCCTATGCTTTTAATTGTTTGCATTCAATCAAATACCGGCATTAAGTTATTAGATCAGCTGAAATAATAACTGACCACACTGCTTTTCTGGATTTCTGCAGTTTAGTCAATCAAACATTATTTAACAGATATGTAGATCAAGCTTATTTCGTAATCGTAAATATTGCTTAAATCATAAAAACTTTTATTTAAAATCTGTTGCAAAATTGGATTAGAGCAAGTATTTTGAATAAAGTAAATAAATGGATTTTAGTAGAACTATTCCAACTATTACTAACGAGACCCGAGAAGCATTCCTGCAGACATTTTTCTAATTTGAAATTCAATTTATTCTTGCCTTTGTTTACTCGAGATTTTGCACGTAATCAAAATCCAACAACTTTTATTCGCAGTAAGCTTAGCTAAATTATGGACTTTATCTTAGAGTTCCCATTCGGCTTGGCTTGGATGGTTTCTAATTTCGAATTCAAGATTTGATCCAGACGTCATTTACAGCCCCGGGCAAGCCTGCACTCACCTTGCCGTCTAGGGGTGGATTTGACCCGCATACCTTCACCCCCCCGGGGTCATAGTAACTCGAGTCGTCCGCATTCATCGGGGCGGGAACAAAGTGAAAACTATTTATGAGGGTTATAAATAAAAGTTTTCTTTATTGAAGGAGCGCCGCGCATTACTGGCTCAGGTCTCGCCTCTTTGGTCTTCCTTCTGCCTTGGCAGCCTTTGTGCGCGAATCCAAGGACTGTGGAGTCGAGTCGGGATGTTTATGCGCTTTTCCCCACAATGGTAGATTCTATTATTATTTTCTTCTACTTCTGTAACTCAGGTTTTTTACTTTTATATAATAACGCAATCATGCACCCTCTTTGTGTCTACTCTCTTCTGTTAAAATAATGTTCTATTACCATTCCTTTGTCATCAAAAACCTTCTTAATTTATGCCGTTTTTATATGGTATGTCTCAGATTTAAGAAAAAAATGAATATGAGTTTTGTTTTTAATAACAATACATGAATCGAAAGAATGTTTCTTCGAAGGATGCGTTCATATAGTTCATAACTTGTGTTTCTAATCCATCGCTGTCAGTTTAACAGTATCGGTTAAAAAATTTCAAATGTCTCAAATAGCCTCATTTGTTCAGTAACATCTAAAAATATGTCGACGTTCATGAAAGTTAATTAAAATTTTAAGGCACCAAACCAAATAATAATTATTATATTATTCAATTTTATATTACTTTTCACGTATTTTCTTAAATTTTATGAAATCGGAGCAACTACAAATTAATGAATTATTATGTTAGCGGAAATTTGGGTTGGTGGTAAAAGAAAGTCAATTTGTTTTAATTGACTAAGTACGAATGATGAAAATAAAAAAAAAAATTCATAGCACACAGTTGATTTGCTACATTATAATGGAATTTCAAATATTTTTAACACTTGCATTGCGGGAGCACAACACCAATTTTAAAGAAATTATTTATTTAGATTTAATTGCCATGCGCCAAAGTATTGTTATGGAAATCTTAAAAAAATATTTAGGAAATAAGTTTATGTGTTGTTCGTTTAGCTTTAAATTTTGGTCTTTTAAAAATTTTCAAATCTAACAATAAGTGTCAAACACCTAATATATGCTTCATATGAACCGAATATTCGATAGAAATTATTTTAATAATTTTGCGTAAAATGTATGTTTCTTTTAACCAAATTTATTTGAATTTTTATTTTAAAACGAGTTTTAAAAATCAGCGTACATTTCGCTAGTGTCTTCTACCGTTTGTAGAGTTTGCAAAAAAAGGGTGATTTTCAGATCATTTCTGGAATTATCTGATTAACTCTTTGGGGTTAAGTGGGTTAAAAACAGTCCCACCTTTTGCTTGGCTTTTTATGCATGGTGGGATATATTTTAACCCACCTCGAAAAGTATAAATTATTTATACTCATATAGTTTAATATTGATTGAATATCTTCATTCTTCTAATAAAAAAAAAGTTCTGTGCAATATGAGCTTTATAACCTTTGAAAATTGTGTGCCTCGAAGAGTTAACTAAAGATTAAATCTTTTGTATATCAAAATAAATATAAATGTGTATGGACATGTTTATTTCTATATATATGTTCATGTTATATTAACAATAGATACCATACGATTTCTTCTATTAGAATCATCGTTTCTAAAAACATATTTTATTTTACAGAAAAATACGTCCTAAAGTCCTTTCACACAAAAAAAAGGTAAAGAAATGTATCAATAAGCTTTTCAAAAGATATCACCAATTTGCAGTATACAGTGTATAAGGAGCTCTATGAGCTCACCTTCATTTAAGGACATAACATTTTTAACTGCGATTTTGAAATATAATATTACATTATATTACATACATAGTTTGTGGTCAGTTTTAGTCCAATCCATTTAAAATTTTCAAAAAATGTTTTCAAGTCGATGCCAAGACGTGCGCCTTATACTGAATGCAACTTTAAATATATATGTAGGTATTACTAAGGCTATAGGTACTCGAACATGCCATGGATTTTTCAACAAGATAATGTCCCGAAGCATACCAGCAGAAGAGTAAAGCAATGGTTTCAGGAAAATGATATTTATCATGGAGCGGCCTTGCCCAATCATCTCACCTGAATCCGATTTAAAATCACTGGTCAGACCTCAAGACCCTTTCCTCAGTTAATGATTAAGAAATTATGATATTTTTCTTTACTTAAATTGTTTTTACTTTTAGTTATTAGAATAAAGAGAACTGCTATTATTTCGATTCTTTAGTCTCTGTGCTGTTTATTGAATGTTACTAATTTTTATTTATTATATATAGATAGTGAATATGCAGTCTGTTGTTAACGTCATATTTTTGAAGACATTTTCTTTATTATAGAAATAAATTGTGCTAGAAATTATCGTCAAAAATTTTTTTATTTACATATATTCGAAACATAATTTAGGCCTAACTGAACTACTATTTTTGAACCGGAGCTGTACTTCGAGAAAATGTAGAAAACTGACAAAGCCTTATGAATAGGAACAGGTCATGGTAGAAATAGTCATTTAAATATATCCGTAAGCTTGTACAACTCTTATTGCTGTAACCCTGCGAAGCAAATATAAAACTTCATCTAATCTTATATACAGAATCTTTATTTTGCAATTCTAAAAAACGAATAAAGTCAAATTCATATCTCGAAATAACGAATATTGGGCTTATGCCACTTTTAAAATCTTGTGAATTTGCGGCCTCTACTTTTATGAACTTAATTAGAAGATAAAACTTAATTTAGGTCATGAAGTGCATGCAGGAGGACCTCTTAATTTCCAAGCTCGAAAGTTTTGTGCACGAGCTGTTGATTTTACCCATTTCCCTAAAATCATGGGAGCAATTCATCTGCAATCATGGCAAATGGCAAACAAATCGCCCGCCCTAAGCCCCTTCAATCAAGCGTCTAATCATGTCCAATAAGGCAAAGCCCCGGGCGCTTTCGCCCAGGAGGGACACAAACGAGTATCAGGCGGATTAAGTTAATCGCAAAAGTAAATTTTGAGAAAGAATTCCAGCAGCGGTCCACGTGATGCCATCGGTTTATCGAAAACAGTGACAACCTCGATATTGGTGCGGAAGGACATAAAACCGAACCCTTATCCTCTCAAGGAAGTGATAAAACTTTGCTAATCTCGAAAATCTCTCCCGTTTAATCCGCTTTAATATCCCCTGTGCAGTGTCAGGAGGGTCGTGCTCAAGACATCCGTGGAGCTCCGCAAGACGCGGCGATATGCTGAATGAGGGAAAAAACTCCCCCGACGGATACCACCACATCCGTCTGCCCGTCGAGACTGGTTTTCAAATGGAAAATAGAGACAAAACGAAGTTTTAAATTTGCAGCTTTCAAATAAAATTCCTCAAAAGGAAAAGGAGCGCTTCTTTATCCCAGGCCAGCAAAATTCGATCTTCTGCGCTAGGCGCCCTGCTCCACTTTTCTTTTAAACTTTTATCGGGCGAACTTAAAATCACAGGGCAAGCCTTTCTTATCTCCTGGTGCGATTTTCTTTGGAGCGCCAGGGCACTCCTTTATGCGCCATAGTTGGTGCGGGCGATGTTATCCTTTTGCTCCCTTCTTCCGTTGGCACCTGAATAAATAAAAATTTCAGGTCACACGAAGCAGCCGTGTCCTCTTCAAGACAGGCATCAATTATAAAATATTTGTAAACAGGAGCAGCTCCTTAGCATGTGTCGGGACGACGTAGGCCAGGACCCCGGCTTATTAAAAATTCCCCGTAGTTGTTGAGACTTGAATAGATAACAGCCCCGCAGTTAATTCATCTGCTTTCAACAGCTTTTTATTTACTTTTTGTTTTCTATTTCCAGGGACATATTGTAAGACTCGGCTTTCAGGCGTTCACGGTCGACAACCTCTCTTCCTTTAGATCTTACAATTAGATTTATCTGGACGATCTGTGAGTGAGAAGAAACTGGAATTTTAAGTGTATTTTAAAATAATATGACGATACGATAACTGAATCAGAATTAAAACAATATAGTTAATTAAATATTAAAATAAATTATCTAGATATTAAAATAAAATGAACAAGCTACAAGTTCCCAAACCAATAAAATAACAAAAACCTAATTATTTTACACCCACCCTTTCCAAAATCACTCCATCAACATTTCAAGATTAAGAAATTGTGCCGATGAAAGGGCTGAAAAAAAATGTAGCCTGTTTTAAGTCGAGCTTAGACATACAAAAGATCCCATTGAAATCCTTTTAAGTTATAAGCGAATAAACAGGCAAACCGCAAAAATTCTAAAAACTATTTCGATATATGTAAATAGCTTCCCTTAGATAAGATTTCTTTTAAAATATTCAATGTAAGGTATAATACAATAAATACATAGCCAACTCCCGCACACTTTATTACATGTCCACACAAATGTAAATATATGTATGTACATATGTATATATATAGATGTATAGTAAGATGAGTTTCAGTGGCAATCTAATTTAAAGATAATAAAATGAAGAAATCAGAAGATAGTCTTAACTTAACTTAGCTTAATTTAACTTATATAAAAAGTCAGCTTTAGTTATTAGGACTAAAAATAACACAGGTATGAGGAATTAAGCCGATGAACAGCTTTTTAATTGTAGCAATTGTTGTATGTATCTTTTCGGTTGCTAAATATGAATCCCAAATAGGAAATGTTCTAACACATTACAAAACTAAAAAGAAGTAAACACTCCTACGACAATTCTTTTAAGTTACGTTTTTTTTTATAAACGAATTTATTTCATATAATACATAAATAGTGAGTGAATATCAGCGCAAGGGCAGTTTCGTAAAATGAATGCGCCCAAAAAACTAACAATAAGTTATATTTTAAAACTACAGCTGAGACGATTTAACGCTCCATTATTTTTGAATATATTTTCAAAAACAGTATAAAAATTGTGCTTCTCAATTTTTGATTCTATCTTTTTGTAAACGTGACACGATATGCAAAATCAGGAGTCATTTTCTGAATTTATTTAAAGTTAATTAACGGAAGCTAATTCAACCCTGATTGAGATTAATCTTGGTTAGTTAGGTAGTGGCTCAAATACTAAATTTTGAACCCGGATTCTGAAAGAACATATATTCAGAAATACTAGGAAACATAGTTTTTATCTGAGAACTCTTTTTTTTTTATAAATGGGAATGAGGCTTCAAAAATTGAAATTCTGTGCCGTTAATGCGTCAACTTAATTTTCCGATTAAAGGCTTATGAAGTTGATATTTTAATTAACTAATGTAATATACATTGAGATTGTTCTTTATAACGCAAAACATCTTGATTTTGTTTTAAGATAGTTATTAATTCATCTGTTAATATTTAAATGAAAAAAAATTGACAGAGTAAAAAATAACTTTGCTCATAGCCAAGTTAATTTTTGTATCTAAAAAGTATCAACTAATACAAAATTAGTTCTAAGAAAACTTAAGAATTATATATTTATTAACAGCATGATAAAATGTAAAAAGGGAAATTTAAAGCTAGTTAATAACATAATCTGTATTACCAACCTTGTAAAAAATCTCGATTTCTCGGCCTTTCACATTTTATCAAAGCTTTTGCAATGTTCACAAAAGTTGCCCTTTTAAAGGATTTTTGATAAATCAATAAGCTTGCTATTTTAGTTAATATTTTCTTATTTTTATTTATTCAAATAAATACTGAAAATAGATATTTTAAAATTTAAAGGTTATTTCGACATAATTTCCGTTTTGAGTGTTCCCTTCCAACTGGTGTGTGCATTTGCTAAAATTCTGAAACTTGTGTGCCATCTGGCGGTTCTTTTTAACTCGTGTGCTCGAGTTTTAATGGGTTATTTACTGAATTAAAATGAATGCCAAATTGCTTAAATTGTCTAAATGTTTAGTTAAAACTAAAATTTAACCAAAATTACGCAGAAAATAAAGAGGATTAATTTCTTTGTAATTTAATCGGTTTGCGTCGCGACTTTAAAAATTATGGAAGTTCTGGAAATTCTATAAATTTCCAGGATCAACTGACGTTTCAAATGTTTTGACCATTTTCAGCGTTTTTATTTAACAGCGGTCCATTGCAATTGCTCGAATTTGGACTTAAAGGAAATCTTTTTCTGTGGCGGGTTGTTCTAATGAAACGTGATAAAAATGTGTGACGAAGTTGTACAAGCTAGCCCTGTAAATAAGCAAAAGCGCCGCAGAAGGCGACGTCGGGGGATATCGTCGAAAAAGCCCAGGGGATCCGATGATTCGAGCTCCTTTGAAATCACCGCCTCCACCAGCAAAACTACCTGGGAAATGTCCACAATAACTGAGGAAAGTTCTTTCGGAGTCGCCCCCGAAGCTCCTCTCGACATTTCACGAATGTACGGTTCCCAGGTGATTGAGGATGAGGTGGACGTTGAGGGTGACGGCATCTTTTCCTATGAAAAGTTGCTAGAAAAGGCTGCTTTGCCAGACCCAGGGAGACGAAATTACTCCCAGACAAAGAAAGCGGCAACAAAGACTTTTACAGCGGCCTGTGATTTGCCGGAGCTTCAAGAGGAGCTCTGTCAAATAAACGCCACCAATGAGTCTCATCTGAACGCGTCGGTCGTCTCCGACACCCAGGTGCTGAGACTCTGCGAGGCAGCAGATATAATAGAGGAATTCAAGAGGTCCAACATCGAGCTCTCCAGCCAGTGGGAGAGCCCTGAGAAAAAGGCTGAGCCTGGTCCCTCGGGGATGAGCATCATCGAAACCATGACTTTTAATTCCCGGGACTCGGTGGTGCAAGAAATTCTACAGGGTTGCATTTCGCAACCACCGATTAGGGAATCTTCTCAAGGGCCGCGAGATCTCACGCCTCCTCCTCAGGCTGAACCGCAAACTTCCAGAGCCCCGGACACTTATTCTCGAGTTAAAGTAAACAAACAAAAAGATAGACTAATCGCCCGGCGGCTAGCTTACGACTACGACTCGGACTCAAAATCAAGCCTGACCTCAGAGCTATCGATGCAAAATGACGACTTCGTAGAGTGCACCCCCACAGATTGTGGCGACTTGCACAAATCGTTTCGAGTTTGTGAAAACCTCCAGAATCTTAGCTCCTTCTTCTCGCAATCGTTCACTCAGGAGGAGGACGATGCCATCGCGGAAGGGGTCTACCGCCACATAATGGCCTTGAAGGCCAAAAAATGCGAGGTTCGCCTCTTCGACTGGTACAACAACGCACGTAATTTTCACATTCCCGACGACAACAGTAGCACCAATTTCGAGGGCTTCAGTAACTCTGAAATCGAATCATTGCAATCTGAGAGCTCCTACAAATCTAAGGACATCAGTTCGTTTTTAGACGATGACGATGAATTCTTCCAAGAGATAAGGGCTACTTATCTGGCCAACAACATGAAACAGGGAACTACCAAAATACCTGGGCGCTCTGGCGAAGCACTTAATGGAGTTAACCACCTTGAGCGTGTAACTGGAGGTATGCAATTTTTTTAAGGTCAAAAAGTTCTTGAATCCATATTTTTCGTTTTCTCTATGTTTCAAGGCGCCTTGGACAATCCTATTGTTACAAATGAGGTGAACATCTCAGATGAAAAATTTGTAGGTATGTACAATACAATTGTTATTGCTTGTCAAATATATTTAAAATTAAAGGTACTTGAAAGTCATTGTAAAAAATTGTACGTCGAATATATCTTCTATACAAATAAAATCGTAACTCGCTACGTGTCTATGCGCGCATCATGCAAAAACTAAAGATATCGTGATACGGTTTTTTTAATTTCTTTGTAATAATTAAGTTATCATTTAAATACAACCACAAGAAGCCACTCAAATATAAGTATAAAGTAAAAGGAAAAATTTATCGTTTGCCCATTACACCCAGCCCTAGAATGTATTTAGTTTCATTCGATGTTTTGCTTAATTTCAGTTATTTTGTATTGCGCAAGCGCTTCTATACTACCCAAAGGCATAATAGTTGTTCTACCCACAAAAATATAACACAGAATAACACAGAATATATTTAATAGAAAAATATTTATTAATAAAAACCTGTTCATGATTTAAAAACTACATAAGTTACATTTTTCGATTATTAACAAAAAACAAAAATTCATATATAACAAATAATGCGGGTTATAAAATTTGAGCTCACTTTTGTAAGTTGACCAACTATTTTGCATAGGGGTAGTACTATTGAGAGTTCAACTTAGACTGGCGGTAATCAATTAAAGTAATAAAATTAATACCACGCGAATGAAGTCGCGAGCATTTTTAGTATGGCATAAATTAAAATAAATAATCGCAGCCAAAATATTATCCGCTAAGGGTCTTTTACAGGTTTTTATTAGATTTACGGTATGAGAAATTTTGACACGTTTTGAAATCCGGAAGAAAAGATACAGAAACCGTTTAAATTTTTCTCCTACATCTACACACCAAAATACCACAAATATTTTACATAAACCTTTTGAATACTATAGCCTTCGGTAATTTTTTTTCCGCAAGTCTGATAATTCTAATTATAGTTATTGACTGAATTTTATCCTATTCTGAGAACAGTTTTAATTTCAAGTTTTAAATTGAGTCTATGTGTATCAAAAATAATTCTCTTCTGGGCTTTATTAGACGTCTGTCCAAAGAAATTGCAGACTCTTTTGTTTTTAAATCTTTGTATGTGAGACTTGTCTGAACAATTTTAGGATTGAATCAATACAAAAACTTTGTCTCTGGTTTGGTATAAGGAATTTTCCATGGCAAAATGGGCTTGAATTAACGCATTATTCTGATAGATTTAAATTAATAAATCATTGGACCATCGTCGCCAGATTTCTAAAGCTGTTTTTGAACATAAATTACTGTCTAAGGTCAACATTAACATGAAATCCTATAATCTCCGAAATTCGTACTGCTACTTACTGTATCGAATCAAAGCTCTTGTAGTTTCCTATAATAAATTGTTCGATTTGCTTGATTTTAATTGTAGTATTCGTAATGTAAAAATTTAGTTCCATGAACATATCCTAGAAACTTTTATATTTTATTTTTGTACTTGTGTCAACGAGTGTCCGTGGAGATAGGTATGAGGGCTCATTTAGCACTCTTTAAATTAGGGCACGTACTGCTCACTTTTAACCACTCTTTAAATTAGAGCTCGTACTGCTCACTTTTAACCACTCTTTAAATTAAGGCACGTATTGCTCACTTTTA
The DNA here is from genome assembly GCA_963920795.1 of Eutolmus rufibarbis. NCBI lineage: Eukaryota > Metazoa > Arthropoda > Insecta > Diptera > Asilidae > Eutolmus > Eutolmus rufibarbis. The sequence continues at coordinate 36,873,526 of OY987205.1, forward strand.
ACCACTCCTTTCAAAAATTATTTAAATCCCTTTTCTTGTTGAATAATCACTCCTTTTTAAGATATTAGAATCATTTTAATTTTAAATTAATTTGACATTTAAAATATTCGCGATCTTATAGTTCTGAGAAGTCAGCAGGAACTAAACTAAAACAATATTTTTCAAAAACAATAATAATCTACAGCTACTACTATAATTACAAAGCCTTCTCACTTTTTAACCCTTTTTAAAGTACATATATTTTAAATCTACTCTAATCTTTCCCACACACTCAAGACATTAGCAACTTAGTAAATCAAATAAAACTCGCGACGGAAACAAAGTCTAAACGGGAATCACAACCAATAACGCCGACCACCACAGGTATTTAGAAATTGCAATAAACTTAGTGTTAAATAAAATTCATAACATTCTCTGTGGCGGTATCTGTTGAGGGAATCTGAAAGGCTTTTTTTATCTATATTTTATAATTATGAATCTTAAAAGTCCCAAAAACTTTTATTCTTATACTAAATTTTAAATCGGTTTCAGCCGGCACTTTCTGTTGGAACAAAGATAATAATTTTACAAATATCAATCGTGATAGCTGCAATCCAGAGAAAGTGGTCTCTTCACATCTTTTCAAAAATGTTGAAGAGGGTTCGAAATTTAAAGACATATTGCCAGAATCTGCTAGGGAATCCCAAATTTGGCCAGATGAAAAAATTTTTTGTGAACTTTCAACGCCCGTCGTTGATCCAAATGTTACAACAAAATCGGCTAAAGAATTAGACAATGCAAAGATTGATGAAAAGGAAAATAACACAAAATTCATAAAGAGCGACTTAAGTAGTATCAGAACAAATCTCAAGGGAGAAAGTCAGTTACCATCAGTCCGACCATGCACGTCTGATAGCTCTAAAGTGCCAATGAAAGGAAAATCAGTTATTTCACTAGACTTAAAAGAAAACATATGTAAATCTGTGATAGAAACTCAAACTACAGAGAACTTGCTAAAGGGAGTAAGTCAATGGAATGCCAACACTTCTTTCTTTGGGTGTGAGGCAGAGTCTACAAACGAAATAAATGTGTTAAAAATCGAGGTAGAAACCTTACCTGAGCATAAATTGGCTGACGAAATTAATTTTAAAATTCCTGAAGGAAATACTTTTGCCCTGGGGTTCCAATCAGCACGGGGTAAGCCGATTAAAATTTCGGGAGAAGCCATGTTAAAAGCAAAGAGTCTTTGGGCGGAAGTTGAGCAAGACTTAGACAATGAAGCGAAAAACATGTCAGAAGATAGACATTGCACAAAAAGTCAGTCAAATTCTGTATCAGAAAGATATGAAGAAAACGTCTTCCAGCAGCCTGGCCAGGGAGTTCAGACGAATATTCGCAACGAACTTAACTTAAACGAGGACGATCAGGACATCATAAGAAATTTGAATGAAAGTAAAGGTTTTATCGAATTTAAATCACTTTCTGGAAAGCCTATTTTAGTTTCGAAAGAAGCGAAAGAGAGAGCAATTAGAATTTTATCTGACGTGGATGATCTCATTGGAGTCGAATTTGATCAGGATCCAATAAAAAGTTTTGAAGAAAATATCGGTTTTAGTGGATTTAGGTCAGTGTCTGGAAAACCTATTTTGGTTTCGAAAGATGCGACGAATAAAGCGGGTAACCTTTTTGCTGAAGTAGTAGACGCTTTCGTCCAAGATGGAGCTAAAAAAGATCCATTAAAGAGTTTAGAAGATAACAAAATTTCAACAGGATTTAAAAAAGTGACCGGAAAATCTGTAAAAGCAAGTAGAGCATACACATCGGATGGTAATCTTATACGAGATGAAATAAATCAAAATCTAATAAAAGCTTTTGAAGGCACTACAGGATTTACTGGATTTAAATCAGTTTCTGGAAAAATTTTAACAATTTCAAAAGAGGCTACAAACAGAGCAAATAGCCTTTTTACTGAGGTCGATGCTCTTACTCGCAAAGAGATTGCTCAGGATCCACTAAAAGATTTAGTAGAAAATAAAGAATTTACTGGATTTAAAACTGTTTCTGCAAAACCTATCCTAGTTTCAAAACAAGCCCAAAATAGAGCAAGTAACCTCGTTTTTGAGGTGGATGCTTTCATTGAAGAGAGCATGCAAGACGAACAGAAGAAAATAGAATTCATTCCGAGCGCGCAGTTCTCGACAATTGAAATGCCCTCTAACTACAACTTATCTAAAGATTTTAAGACCACATCGAATTGGTTTCAGCCGGGTTTTGGAACCTACTCAAATCATCTTAAAGAACTTAATTCCGAGAAATTGAAGTCAAAGGGGGTTAAGACAAGTTTTACAACAGTGTCTGGGAAAGCAGTAGAAATATCTAGTGAAGGTAAGACCATAGCAAATAAATTCCTGTCTGAATTAAATAGTTGGAATGAAGAGGATTTGCTTATAAATGTTAAAGTGGTAGAAATAAAGACAATTAAAAGTTCCTATAAATCTACTATTGATGAAATAACATCTGAAAATCAGCGGATGTATAACAGATTTGATGAAAAGGAAAATGTTACTCAAATAGCTTCCTCACCGGAAATAGGAATTATTCGGAGACAAAGTCTCAATTTAATCAGTAGAGGAAATTCAAATAAACGACCAATAGGTCTCTGTTCTGAAAATACTCCTGGAAGCAGTATTATTTCTACGAATTTAAGTGATGAAAAACCGACAAAGCGCTTGAAATCAAACAACTACTTACCAATTCCGGCTACAATTTCCACAAGTAGAAGAGATGCAGCTTCTACAAGTTCTAACCTTCAAAAAACTTATAATGGACCTCAAAAACCATATATCTGTGAAAAATTTGTTACACCTGTAAAAACTCAGTCTGTTTTCCAGCAGTGTAATACTCCAGACCTTAAAGAATTTTTCAACTCGGTTGAAACAAGTACGCCACAAACAATTAAAAGAAAAAACAATTTTAGTTTAACTCAAGAAATCTCAGCGAGCGCTGCTGCTCTTGCAGAGGATGAGTTAAAATCTTCTGCGGTTGCTGATGATTTCCATACAATTAAATGGGACGATTTTGAAGACTCCTTCAATGATAAGTCGCAGCTCGATGTAATGAAAGAAGAAAATAAATCTGAAGCAAATGAACTACCCGAGAAGGTATCCGAAATAATTATAAAAAATAGAGAAGCGTGCAGACAACAATGCGAACAAATTATTAAAGATAAAATGAATCACTCAAGCAAGATGTGTCCAGGCGAGCTATATATTAAAAAGGCCGAGAAGAATCGACAAAAAATAAGGGATTTAGTTGGTAGTCAAAAACCAACATTTTTTACAGAAAAAGAATTGATTAACAAAGGGCTTCTACCCGAAGTAGCCCAACTGACCTTCTCACAAACATCAGATTTTAAGTTTTCAGAGCCCCTAGAAGGCAGAACGGTCATATCTATTCAAGAAAATACGTTCATAATCCCCGATGATTACAATAAAATTGGATTGAATGAAATAAAGCGATGCTTCCTAACTGAATCCGGTGTATATGAATCGTTACTTCCTCGGACCTGGATAGATCACCACTTCAAAATGATTCTTCTAAAACTCGCAATGCTCGAGAAAGCATTCCCACAATATTTTGCTAAACAAATCTGCACCCCAGAGAATATCATAGCCCAGTTAAAATACAGATATGATCGTGAAATTGATCGAGCTGAACGATCATGTTTGAAAAAAATTTTGGAAAGCGATGATAGTGCGGCTAAAAGAATGGTCCTCTTGGTGCTAGATATACACCAAAATTATGGTGAAATGGAGCTAGAGCTCACCGATTGGTGGTATTCAGTTCGGGCTGCAGTGGATCTAGCTATGATTAAATTAGTTAAACAAGGAAAAGTGCGCATTGGGACAAAATTAATGATCCAAGGAGCTAAGCTTTTAAACTGTGATAATGGTTGCGATCCTTTGGAATTACCTGCACTCGTTCGGTTACAGATTCACACCAATTCTTGTAGAAGAGCCGTATGGGACTTAAAACTAGGTTTCTTTAAAAATCCTAAACCGTTCTACACATCACTAGACGATATCCAAGAAAATGGAGGGCTAGTTTTTAATTTGCATCTTCACATCGTCCGAGTTTACCCAACGGTTTACTTAACCCGAACTGGAGGTTCTTCTCAAGGTATATATTATTTTTTACATTAATAAAAAGCGATTTCATTTTGAATCATTTATAATTTAGGTATTCATTCACAAAAAGTTGAAGAAAGGCTTAGAAAGAGTGAAGAGAAGATTGACTTTGATAATTTCGAAGTGATTTTTAGCCAAGTTCAACACGAAGTAGAGAAGGAAAAGGCAGCGAAAAGAAAACGAGTCAACTGTTCAAGCGTTGTGAGTGATCCCGAAGAGTTGTACAAACTCATCGATGAAGGATACGACTTAGAAGACATTGAGGTAACTACCATTTCTTTCATATTTTTTATGGAAAATCAGGTATTTTATTCCAAAAAATTTTTGAAAAGTAGAGCAGATGTCGGGTTGACGTGTTTAAGAAAAAATTGGCGTTTGGTAATTAAAAGCTTTTATTTAACTTCACTTGTATGTATGTATGTCCTGGAATTTTGCAATCAATATTTCACCCACTTCCACTGAAGCTATCGGGCTGAAATTTGGCACACACGTTTGGTTCACGTGACAATGCACGATTACTTAAATGCCGCCACAATAAGTGAGGTGATGTCATTCTAAATCCAAAATGTTGACAAATACTAGATATAAAAAAGTAGAAAATAAAATTAAATAATAAAAAAGTATTTTTTAAAAAAAAGCTTTTATTTAACAATAAAATATAAAAATATACTAAAAAGGAAATAAAAGCTTTTTTTTAAAAAATATTTTTTTATTATTTTTTTTTAACTGAATTAATATTTTTTAAAGAGTCACAAGGAGTAAACTCGAGGTCCGGAAATAACTATTATTTTACATTTTTCAAATAAATGAATCACAGAAATAATTACCTGACCTTGCAATAAATAAATTAATTTTTTTTACAATTTTCAATTTAATTAAAATTATTATCTGACTCATTTTTATTGGTTATCGGTTAACTATTATTTCATAATGTTTTGCTTTCCACATATGAACTTAATTTAATTTTCAAATTTCAACAATTTCCGAGATAAATCCACTATCATCACAAAAGAATTCCGCCATGTTTTGAAACTTATCTAGTAAAACTTTTTATTGAAGATTTCGTATGGTGGGAGATTTTTTTCGTATAAAGTACTTTTAAGGCTTTTGCTGCTTATTCGAATAAATACCTTTATCATTTTTAGGTCGATTTATCGCCGGATGAGTTAAACATGGTCATAAAATACCAACAAGATGTATCATCACGCCGAATGGATGAGGTGAACAGCCGAGTTAAAGAAAAACTTAAGGAACAGTCAGAGAAGCGGTCATCTACAGAATTAATAAGAATTCGTGTAATTGACGTGAAACATCCAAAGTCGACCGCTGTTTTATCAATTTGGAGACCAAATGAGAATCTTCGCGAATTACTTAAAGAAGGCACTTCGATTGAAGTTAAAAATTGCACTCCGAGTGGTGTCCGTTATGGTGATATGCAACTGAATAGCATTAAAAGTTCTGAGTTCACTTTCCTTTCAAAGAAACTGACTATTTCAGAAAAGCAGCATTTATTAAGGCGCGTTACAACAATCAAAGAAATCACCTCGTCCAACTTTTCACCCACCTTCAATGAAGTGGATACTTTTGGCTTCATCGTTATGATCACCAAAGTGGAACAAAAGAAGTTCCAGTCCGTGTTTTTATGTGATGCTGAGGAAAATCTTTTATGCATAAATTTCTGGAATGGAGTTAAGGAATACGCGTACGATGATGTGATTCAAGAAGGTCGTTTTATATCTGCCTGTAATTTACAGACAAGGACGAATACCAAAACTGGTATTATTCCATGTCTATTCGCAACCGAAATTTCAATTTTCACCGAAAATCCTAAAGCTGAATATATGAGCAATGCTTTTACGGTTTTCAAAAATTTACTTAATGAGATTGATCTTTCAATATTATCATCAAATTGTGTGGAAAAAATTGAAAACTTGAAAAATGGTAATGTCTCAGGTAACTCTTTTGCTACTCCAGTTAGGAAATCTCTATCTTTATGTGGGCGATTTCCCAGCCCATTCAATAATACATTAGAAAAAAATTCGCAGGCTATTTATTCTACGGGTAAAAGTCCGAATATACCAACTCCGCAGAACAGAATAGATCGTTTAAAAGTTTATGGACAGCCTCCCGATTTGTCACCTATAGCTTTCGAAATTAAGCCAAGAGTAAGATCAGGTTTCAAGTTACCTCGCAAATTAGAAGAACATAATTAAAATGAAAGTTGGTAGCGCACAAGCATGTTAAATGTTAACTGTTAAGCAATATAAAGTGCGATTATTAAAAATTCGTTTTTAAGCTGAAATATGTTTTGTTTTAGTCGTTAGTAATTTTATAATAAAGTGTTTATGGAAAATTAATTGGGACATTATTTTACTTCCATTAGGGATATATTACCTAGAAACTGATATCTCATTTGGAGTTTAATTGTTATTTTTTTAATTCAAAAAGGCTCTAAGTTTATAGCTGAATTACGAATAATTTTAATAGTCAAATCGAAGCAGGAGTACAGTTTGAAAGGGCTAATTTCGTTCCTTTAAAAAAGTGGCGTTTTATTTTTATTATACTGTCTCGGTTTCAGAGGTATTGTGGTGGTCGACGTTATGGGTTGCGTTTTCTGGTTTAGACTTTGTTTCCGTCGTGGATTTTATTTATTTTACTCAGTTACTTATGATTCAAGTGTGTTTGAAAGTTTAGAGTAGGTTTTGAAAATACTTGTAACTTGTTTAGAAAACGAGAAGGCTTTTAAAAAATTATAGTAGCTTGAGATTTTTATTGTTTCAGTAAGGAAGAACAAGTTCAGGGTAAAACAGCTTATGATAAAAAAGCATGTATAACTTCTAACTTAAATTAAATGAAAATAATTTAAACATTTAAAAATGAAATATTTATTCGGATGGTTAAAGATTTAATGGTATTAAAAGGGAGTAAAGTGGAGTGAAGTGAATCCCAATTAAATTAAAAATTGGTGATGATTTAAGAGTTCATATAGTGCAAATAGTTCATCCGCCTCCAGTTAAGGCGTAATTAAAGAAGGCAGTTAAGAGTTCTGCCTACAGATAAAGAAGGCAGTTAAGTGCCCTCAGTATCATTAAAAACTTATGACTATCAGAGATTTTGAAATTAGTAAACCTAATTACCATACTAACACGCGACCGCACATTTTCACGTTTCATACACTTGTAATTTTGAGTTGGTTTTGACAAATTTCATTTGAATTGCTAAAATAGAGAATTGAGGGGTATAGAAGCAAAGGTGACAATCTCCACTTTTGTTGATTTTGTAAAAAACGACAAAAACCTGCATCTATAAAGATACACATATTTTTGGCACTATCAGTCATGTTCGTGACAAAAGTGGAGATTGTCACCTTTGCTTCTATACCCCTCAATTCAAAAATGTTGGAATTTGTATGTATTTTATAAAATGCATTAGAAGGATTTGTTACGTTTGAAATTGGCCTAAATGGATACAACTCATTTAAAAATAATTTCCTAATGAAACTTCACATCTTCAGAAAGCTGTGCGAATTTTTAAAAAACATGAACTGAATATACTCGTACTAATTGGAGAAAGGCTATTCCATTAAGAGAAGCGGTAAGCACACACAGACACTCGTCGTTGCCATTCTCCTTTTGACAATTTGACAAAATTATGGAATAAGTAATATAAAAATGAAATTCATTTTATTTTATCCAAAGCTGATGCTAAAAATGCAACAACAATGTCCAAACAGCCTGAACCATGGTTGGACATAGTTTGTCTTAATTTTTTATGTTAATTCTCTTCAATTCCTCATTTAGTGATGTATGAGAGTATTATTTAGGTAAACTTTATATTTTTAATAAATAACAAAGTCACCTTCAACAACTTTTTAGTTTCAAACCTGTTGGAATAAACTGTGTTAATAACCTGAAATGTATGTTGAATTTATTTATTGTCAACAGTGCAGAGTCTAAAATTGCAAATATAAGAAATGGATTTTCGGTGTAACTATGAAGAAACTACAGTGTAAGAAATTTTTAGTGAACATAAATGCGGAATAGACAGGGGTATATATTTTTTTGCAGGTAAAATTCGAAGTATTTCAGTTTTATGAAGTATACCGTCTTTTCTTTCCTAACATAATAGAATAGTTTTGTGAGTATTTTTACAAAAATATTCGAATTTTAATACAATTTGTCCTTACATAGTGAGCTGATTGAATTTGAAGACGACACCAATAGGCAGCCCTATATCGCAACTATTATTGTGCTTATAGAAATATTTAAAAGTAATGTTATTTTCATAAATTATTACTTAATATACATTTTACTTCTAAACAATTCTTAAAAACTAAGATCCTTAATACAAAAATCATGAAACGCCAATATCCCCAAGACAATAATATCGAAACAGTTCATGTAAAGATGCGTGCTTGTTGGTATGAAAAGTTGCAAATCTCCTCTTTAAAGTTTAAATTGAGGCTTCCTTCTTAATGTTTCTTGAAGGTCTATTCTATATTAAATGTGATGTTTAGTTTATCAGAGCAGCGGACATAAATTTAAAGTTTATTTGTTGAAAATTGCTACTTGAAACGCCAAACCAAATCAATAAAATCGCAACTGTGGTTAGAAAAAATTTATAATTTTTATAAACATTAATTTTGCTTTACTGTATATTAGCGTGATGTAAAACAATTTTAATTAGTTCGAAGCTAAACATTATAAATTCATCTTCAACAATTTGTATAATTACGAAATTATGAAAAAAATACAAATTTTTAATAATTGATGATAGGTGCGTTTACCATATCTACATTTGGAGTTTTGGGAAACGCAGCAGAACTCAGAAAATATCATATAATTAGTTTGAAATCAAAAATGTTAACGTTAAAAGGATTTTTTTTTTGTAGGTGTAATCCATCAACAATTGAATCAAAAAAGCTCGTTAAGAGTTTGCCAATTCTCGACTTTAAATGACAAAACTTATAAAAGCAATTTCAAACAAGGTTCAAAGTAGTTTATCGATTTTGCTGTTATCAGTTCTGTTCTATTCTATTGTGTTTTATTTATAAACATTATGACGATATGAGAAGTTATGTGTTCAAAACAAAACAGTCAATCCTCCCTAAAGGAGAATAATATCTTTGTTATAATGAACTATGTTGCCAAATTATGGAAAAGGATTTATTTGCAATTGTTTTTTTTAAATAAAATTACAACGAAATGGCATTATTAGTTTAATTTGTGAAAAACCCCTGTTTTTCTTCTATTACAAAGCACCAAATAGACATATTTTTTGCAGGCACATTTTGAAGCCTTTCAATTTTATAGTGGATACCGTCCCTTCATTCCAAATATAACAGAATACATGGCAGGCAGAATACGAAGTCCCCTAATTTATAGTTTAGGGAAGCATTTGCGATATTCTTCAAACGTACGTTCATACGTTTTTTGAAAATACCAAGTTGTGTTAAATCGCGTTATTGGAGACAGTAATTTAATACAAAAACTGAGATTCAGTTCTAAAAAGGGAAAAACTGTCTTTTATTGTGTAACATTGTGATAATTTTTTTATTATTATAACTATAGGTACCTAAAAACATTTCATAACAAAATATAAACTTCAACAAAATATAAAAATTTAAAAGATAGCATGATTTCAAGCTTAGTAACCAAAATTGAAATACAAAGTTCAAAAAGAAACATGTTATGCTAACAAATTTATTCTTCATCGACACTTCTACACACATATATGTAGAATAAGCGAAAAAGAACTACAAATACGTTTTATATCATATTTGTGAATATACATATACACTAGAATTGTGGAACTACAAGAAAAAGTCTACTTTTCCTAAACCGCGTTGTAAAAGTAAAAAATAATAATACTTAATAGTATTGCATTTTCTTGTAACTTGTATCATATATAACTAATGTAGATTATTTCGAATTATTTTGAAAATAGTATTATCAGGCTGTTATTTTGAATAAAATAAATATTTGTAGCTTTCGCAAATCAAATAAAAAATAGTTACACCTTAACTATGCTTAATTCATTGCTTTTATTTGTCGTCACTTGAATTCTGTTTAATATTTCGGTTACAAAGTATTGTTTAGTTTGTAACTTAGTGTTATATAACTCTATTTTCAAGAGTTTTTAGTATGTTTAAATAATTATAACCCTTTATTTAGAGTATTTTGCAATATTACAATTTCCTGTTCCTAAAACCTTGATGCATATGGATTTAAATTTCATTAAGGACATAAGTTCATAAAATTGTTTTGCCGAATATCTCGCTTTTAAGTGTTTTCGTTTTGTTTAATTGAAACATAATGTGTTCAACTCCTTTCAACTTCTAAACAATCTTGTGTCTTTACTTGGTACACTTGAAGATAATAATGTCTCACTTTTAACGTCTAAGCTTGCATTTATTTTGAAAATTAAAAGATGATACGTGTCTTGTTCCTAATTAAATTAGCTAAATTGAGGATGGGAAAAATCTTACAAAAATTGTCTTAAAGTATAATATGCATTAATTTGTGCGCGTACCGCAGAAACTACTAATTGTAAGAGTTTAATTAATTAAAAAGCTTGTTTCTTATCCACGTGGATTTTGCAGTCTGTATGATAATTCGTATATAAGTCAAGCATTTTTTTTCATTCTAATTTGTAGCAAGGAAACAAAAATGTATCTACTTTCGAATGCAATCAAGAAGTTTTGTTTGAAAGACTTTTTTAAAAATTGGAGCACTTTAAAGGAGACCACTTCGGTTAAAAAAGAAATTTCTGTAATTTAATTTCAAAATCACTGACCCTTGCACAAATAGTATATGTATATGTTTTCCTTCAGCATTTTAACTCTTTTTAGTGCGATGTTCATGTCTCCAACTTTATAAGATTGTTAAGTTTTTAACGCTTCTCAGATTTGGAAAATGCTTGTGTTAACTGGTAAAAGGAACCTATAAAATTTCATAATCACAAAATTTGAACAGTGTACACAATTCAAATTTTATTCAATCTGCTTACTTAGGAAAGGGAGTATTAATTTTTATTGGAATAAAACGGTTGCTCATGAAAAACTCTGCGGTAAGTGAAAACTTCTTACTCGAGAAATTTATTGCATAAATCGTTTTCTCTATAGCCGACCATATCACCGAGAAGGTCGCAAAAGAACCCCAGGAGATTTCAGGTAATTCACATTTAGAATTATAATGGATGGGAAATTGTAATTGCCACATTTTCATTCGTTTTACCGCAATAAAAGTTGGAAAAACGGAAAAGTTTTCATTAAATTCTTTTGAAATTTCTCTGTGGCTTTATCCATAGCGTAAACTTTAACTACTTTCCTCTTTTCGTATTTTCGTTAGTGACTATTGTTGCAAGTGTTTGTTTTCCGGAATCCTCTCATAGTGTTTTCCGGGCTGAGCGAACTTCTTGTTGTCTGGCACTACGTCGCATTGTGCAAACAAATAAAACAATTTAAACCGACGCTTAATTTAGACTACAATGGAAGACATAAGTTAAGACCACTAGTCTTATTTGTCTGGAAACCAATGTCGAAGCCGGATTTCTACCTGCAGTGCAAAAATTTTCGCTCGGATACAAATAAATACAGAAGCCAGAACCCTGCAATTTAATAGCATTGCAGATACGATTCGGAGAGGGAAATCTTAATTAATGAAAAACTTTTCTTCATCTTAAAAGTTGCGGGGCGGTCGGTGCGATTGCGAGCATAAAATAAACATTGCAGAAGAAGAGGACGAGGCGGTTTTGTCGTGAGGGATGCTTTGCTATGGCATGGCTTAACATTCGCCCGGGTAGACAAGAGACAGATGTGCAAATAATTAAACCGAATGGTAGCCACAGGTTAAGACACAAAAGCCAAAATCAATCGTCCTGCATACCTTCGTCTTTGCACCTTGCAACTATTTGGGTTTGGGCACCAAGAGGAGATTGTAAGGGTTTAAACTTCTTATAAGCCCGACCAAGCGCTTAAGTGCGGAAAAGCTTCTTCCGTTTCCTTACAGAAACTGTTTATTTCCTTTTAAACCTTTTCATCGTTTTAGCCGCAAGATAACTTCAGATTCTATTAAAGTTTACACCCTTAATTGAAAAAGTTCCGCATTAACGCTTGTAATTTGCTCAGTTCTTTAATGTGGATTTAAGCTAGGACCTATTTCTTTAAAATGTGAAACATTATGTTGTCTGAAATAATCCAATTTAAGTTTAAGGGATATTTGCAGGTTTTCTAATACAAAATAGAGATAACATAATAAAGTGAAATGTTACTTGTACAAAATGCTAATGGATCTGTGTGGAACAAAGATAAATTCTAATAAAAATTGGCATATTGTCAGTATTGAAAATTTATATTATCAAACAGTCTGTTTTTATATTATAATATAGAACATCTTTTTCAAATTTGACTACCTTACCCAAATTTATTATTTATTCATTCAATAAGTGAAAGAAACTATAACTTTCAAAATCTCAATAACAAAAGGAAAACAAAAAAAACAATTTTTGCTAAAAAGTAACCAATATTACTTTAAATTAAAGGGATATTCTAGTCTAGAAATTTGAAAAATCGATATTTTTTTTTTCTCATTTTCAGCAAAGACTTAAAAATATGTCATGAAAAGGAAATTTGAAAGATTGGGGGTATTACACTGCTCTCTCGTCTACTTTAGTCTTTAAACGCGTTTTTCTCAAAACAGTATTTTTCAAGCTTGCGCAGGCAATAAAAAAAAATCTGCTGGACCGATTGGGCTTAAATTTGAATAGGTTATTCTATAGAATTATGGTAGATGCCTAGATATTGTCGTACTCTATTAACATATTTAAAGTTTAAAATCTTCTTTGAACGATCTGTTTATTGTTGGAACTTTAAATAGGCTTATACGGTGCATACTTGGCTAGTCACATTTATTTGATTAATACAACTTTTAACGTTTTGTACATATAAAATCTAATCATATTTATAGTTAAGTTAAAAGTTCTAAATAAATTCCTCCGTAATTCCTGAAAATATATTGCAAAAGTAATTGAACACCCTGTCTGTGTACAAATAAGAAACGTAAAACATGTCTTAGCAATTGCATGAAGAAGAAATAAGGAAACTACTTTCAAATACAATAAAAACGATTCATAGATTACAGCGTTTCTAGCAGAAAGAGTATTATGTGAGATACGGCTTAAACTGTCACTTAAATTCCCCACAAAGGAAATTACTGCTTGTGTCTATCCTTTCGCTCAGCAACAGCATCAAATGATTCTTTTCGATTAGATTCAGCAAATCCCCTTTATTCTGTGGTGAAACTCGAAGCATTTTCCCTTATACGAAAATTACGGAACGGTTCGATTAAAGGCAGCACACAGCATAGAGAAAAATATCTGACGCCGACAGATTTCAAAATAAATTTCTTCGATTATTTTGTGTTGAACTCCGCAACCATTCGAGGATACTTTAACTCTCCGGGAAAGCTGTGGATGCATAACATAATTTATATACTGCAGATTTTCAGCTGAAAATTTTATTGCCAAGGAACCAAGGAGAGATGCCGGGAGCGGGACTCTTCTGATTCCTAGCAAAACGTGTTGATCCAGAAAGGTTTATAGTTGGCAAGCGGAAATTAAAATACTCTCTAACTCAAGGAGGATGTGAAATGCTGTGACGAAACTCTAGCTGGTGGACTGCTGGTCAAGGAATTAAATATAAAATTCTATAGAAGACGTGCCTGTCGACAAAACTGTGTAAAGTTCTTATGAGAAATTGGAAAATAGTATACCGAAACGTCTCTTGCATTTGAGAAATCATAAGCCATTGAAACATTTTGTCATTCAGAAACATATTCGAAGGCCCAGAGTATTTGAACTTTTCTTGCAAGTAGTCTCATAAATTCGTTTTTCATTTATAATATCAAAAATTCGTTTCTCAGTTATAATATCAAATTCTTTTTTCATTTATAATATAAAAAATTACAGAAAATTAAAGCAGGTTTCTTAAATATGATATCGAAATGAAAATTAAAGAATTTTTTATATCGTCATTTGTCGAAGTGCCATAAACGTTATATATGTATGTAGTATACTATTACTTAATTAATACAACATACCGTTGTTTGGACAACGTAGAGTTACATCATGGGTAATATGTATTGGCAATATTTTTTTTGTACATATCTCTGACTTTTCTTCCTCAATAATTGAGGATTGTTAATTCGCCTTAAAAATATAAAGATGGCTAAGAGGAAGGAATTAGAAATGTCTGAGCTTGCAAGTGGATTATGCGAAAAGGTTGTGTCCTTGAAAAAAAAAAATGGTAATATTTGAAGAGAAAAACTTTGAACCTAATTGTCTTTATTTTCAATAAATAAAATATAAAAATATTTTCCTTCTTCATAATAGGTATTAGATTAGCGGATACCGCTGAAATGGAATTTTTAGCCGAATACGACACCAAGTATTCGGCTAAGTCAGTGAAACTTTAGATGGAATAAAGTCGGCTGCAATATGGACCAGGGTTGAAGTTCAGAGAGTATGGAATGCAATTACTCCAGAATTTTCTCAGAGGCCGGTGTCGTCAATGAATTGTCGTTGTAGGACTGTAATAAACGCATAGGGATTCCCTACAAAATATTAACATCTCAATATGCCGAAATAACGTCGTAAATAATTTTGGTTATTTTTATTTTGCAATTGTGCTATTTATTCTACCCTTTCAAGTGAATCAAAGCTGTGATTTTTAGTTAATTATTATTTCTGAGAATAATGAATTGGAATCTCTTTCATATTGTTTGCTATATTATACTTAAACGAATATCATTTAATTGCCAAATTCTTAGAGATAAGAAATTGATAGTGGGTGTGCTATTTATTTTATCGTCACTATATGTATGTACATTGTACATATATGTATGTATATACGTTTGGATAGCAAAGAAATTGACCAGGCCAGCCATTGATGGTTAAGGAAGTATTATTACATAAATATTTGATTTTATTTAACTTAAATCATATTTTAGGACATTTTCCCATAGATGACCAGTATGTATGTATGTATTACTTAAAAATTTTGACAAGAATGATTATAAGAATTATTGATACATTATTCATGGCTAAAGTATCGATGCTTTCAATTTGAAGAAGCGTATCTTCCGTTTTATATTGCTTTTCTTACCCTTTCTTCAAGAAAATTAAATACGAATTAAAAATTTAACAGAAGGAGACACCATCAAACCGCAAATGACAGTACTTTATTAGAAACTGAAAAAACCTTTTTTAGCCCAAATGCGGACCAATTTGTCTACCGGAATTAATTGCATGTGTACTCTCAATTTGCGAAGGTATTGTTGAGGGTTTTTTCCTTTTTTACTCAATTCTTTTTTCGAACCTGAATTCTTTATTGACTAAAGTTGTTCGCAGGAATAAATAAAAAAGTCGTTTTGCTTCCTCTCCACCTTTTGGCAAGGCGAACACATTTTCGATAGCATTGATTCCACTTACTCAAAAGGGAACCCGTAAAGGGAGAACAAATAGTGCTATCGTGTGTGGCAATTGATTATCGGCCTATTAATGGAAAAAACTTCCTTCTTGGAGAAATTCATTTGAAAACTTGCCAATAAAATAAGATGATTTATAGCACTGCACACGCTATCTCTTATGGGCAACCACCAGAGTAATAAAGCACTAGTGGCACTTAGTTCTAAAGGTTAAGTTTTCTTGCACAAGGCGTAGGTATGTTTGGGTATATAAGATATGCGATTTTGACTTATATTATAATTCCAAAATCCGAATCGGTTTCCTATATCAAATAGAACACATTAACAAGGGATTATCAATGGATGCGGATATAAATCACGAACTCAATCAGGGGTGGGGACTGCAATTCAAGGATGCTACGTCCGGTGCATTATTACTAATTGAAAGCACTTGGTGCGGGTATTTAATGAATTGCAAACAACGTTTTCTGTTGAAACCGCAGCAATTCACCGAAATGCTATTTTACGGTGAATTAAATGGTTCATTCAGCCTTTCATTAATAACAAAAATTTTCCTTTTAAAAAAAGTGACTGAAAAAATGTGCACCTCGACCTTGCGTAGTGCTGAAATAATTTTTTTTTTCAAACCTTTTAACTCTGTATAAAATCTGCAAATCCGAGTTAATAATGAATTATAGAATTTTTTACGCGAAGACTGGAGGTAAGAAATTTTTAGTTCATAATAAAATCTCGATAATTTGTACTGAGGTAATTTTGAAATGGCACTTTTATCTGCTGGCACTCTGCAGTAGGGCTAAAAAAACGTTCGCCTGACTGATTCTCGGTCTTTCGAAGGGGTTGGCGCCCAATCCGCAGTACTCAAATTCATAGCCTTGGCCATAACTACCCTTTGGAAATAATATAAATAGAAAATAATGATTACATACACAACACAGACTGCTCGAAATAAATTGATGAAAAAAGTTTTTCCAAAGTTGTACCTCTCGACTCGGAAAAATTTTACTCTTCGGGGGATGTTTCGAGTTCTCAAGTCAAGTCTCGGCGATTGATCCCATAACTTTTAACATATTCTGCGGAAAATTTTTCTCTCTAACTAGTTGGAATTCGGACCGAGACGGCAACGAAAGCCGACTCCTGAATACTTCATAAATTGGCATCTCCTTCAATATGCATAATGGCGTTCCGCCGTAAATTAAAATGATTGACCGTCTGCTGCGGGATTTGGTGCGCCCTCTGCAAGACAGACAGACACCCCCACGTCTTAGCAACCATCACCGCGACGGGGAAGAGATGGAATCTGCAAAATTGCCGACAAGAACTCCACCACCTGGTCGGCTTTACGGCTCCCTGGAATATTAAACCTCCCTGACACCTAATTTTAGTTCTAATCACGCAAACCCTAAATTTTACCCAAAAAACGACGGCTCTCCTCAGATAGCGCTTAAACAGGTTGCTGATTCCCGGTTCCCTAATTTCCTCGAATCTAATGGGCAAATAGACGAAGTAGGAAAGCTGGAGATGTAAAACTGTCATGGAGCTAAGTGTTCGTGTAAACAGGGGCAAAGATTCGCTTGATGGTAGCCGGAAAGTAAAATTACATCCTATCCAGGTCCTTTACTGCTTTTATTACGCTGTGGAGCCAACCGCAATACCATGAATAACTACGGATAACTGAATGGCCACACTTAGATACTTGACTTCCCTTTAACGACGGCTACGGTGGGTGGACCCGCAATTAGGTATTTTGTCGCTTTGAAGCAATTTCATCCTTCTTTACAGCACTTGCTATTTTAGGACTGTATTTCCGGATTATTATTTGAGTTCTTGTGCAAACCTATAGATATGGTTTTCCCTTCACTGCAGTTTTTTTCCGAATATAGATGCTCACTTGTAGATACTTGGACAAACTAGTTGAAAAAGAGCCGAATTTCCTATAAATGCTAAGTTTTTGGGAAAATGTTGAGCAATATTGACGACTGTGAATTGATATTGATTCAGTTATTAACTTTTAAAAAGATAAACTCACTCAGTGAGTACTCCTTATGCTTTAAAAATGAATTAATCTACATATATGTATGTATGTAGCTTCGCTTCTAATATTCCATATTTAAAAAATAATGTACATACAAATATGATATACTGTCTTTCGATTAGGGGCAAATGAATATTTAATTATAAACCCTCAGAGAAAGTACAGATACCGTGGACCTTGTGTCCGATCTGTTAAAAACTGGAAGTTTAATAAGCATTGAAAGAATAATTAAATTAAAAAATTCCAACTTGACATGAGCAGAACAAAAAGAATACGCATTTTATATTACTATAAGCAATAATACATCCACAAGCTTTTATTAAATTTAAGTACATATGTATAAAATATAAATAAGTAGTATCAACTATAGTTGTTTTAGTCGTACCCCTTAAAAAGTTAGTATATATAATATTAAGAAACCAATTGTCTTAAAATATGATATTATCGATTGCTTAACTTTTATTACCACCGATAATATGATATACTTCTCTTTTACGCCGGGCTTGGGTTAATTTTGTATGGGCCGTGACCCGTCTCTTTTACAATTTCGTGTATTCTGAATTTCAGAGATATCATTTTATCTTTGAATTTCGTAAAAAAAAATTCAGACGAATATTCTATCACACATAGATTTTGACAAAAATTTGTCTTTAATTTCAATTCAATATAATAACAGTGAAATAAAACAATATGCTCGAAATTCGTTTTTTTTAGCAAAATTACATTTTATGTTTGTTTGTTTGTTTGTACTATAAAAACAAAAAAATATTAATTTTAAAAGGTGCACGTGCACGTAGTTCATTGCTTGGCGAAGTGGGGTTTAAGCTTAATAAATTGTTAAGTGCATCTTGTTACTTCGTTATTAATTTAATGTAGCTAGTTCGAAACTTTGTATATATGTATGTATACATATATTATATAAGACAAGTAACGTACAATTTGCACCTTATGCCTTTTCGCAATTCAATTGAGTTCGGCGACTGAGGGCAAAGATCATTCTATAGAAAATGCCTCAGGATGCATACATAGTGCATTCAGTCAGTAGTGTCGAGTCTCAACAGAGGTGCCCTCGGGATCTGCAGGGAACGAAGGTTACTTGAAAAAATCTCAAACGGCTCTTCTAATGAAAGCTGAAAGCTCACAAGAGATTCCAATAAACTGTTGACATCATTGATCTCCCCAACGAATGGATTCAATTTTTTTTTATTATGTTTCTGGTAACATACAAAAACCCATATCCGATTACATGACTTGAAAGTTTCCATTACAGAGAAGCATCCAAGACACCAGGGAGATTACAGCGGACCTTTCTGAAAATTTTAGTCCCAAAGAAGGTCCTCAAAGGCGAATGGAGGAAGAAAAAAGGAGCTCCGCAACAACAAGTCAAAGTGTAAGGTGGATGCTAAAGATCCTCACCCTTCCCTGGAAAGCAATTGCTAACAGAGCCGACAGTATCGCTTGGCACTCTGCCGAGGAACACAAACGTAATCCGAGATGTCTTTGTTTAGTGAAATCTCAACGATTGAATCCCTTTTGGTAACTGAGCACGGGCCGGCGGGTCGATACCAAATCCCCGGTTATCCTTTTCACACTTACAAAGCAAAATAAGATATAGTGAATGTAAATATCCGAAAAGGGTTGCTAAACGATAAATTAATTGTGCCGGCTAACGGCGGACGGACATCTCCACTAGAGATTGAGAGGCATCCGCAGGGCACCTTTGATACGGCTCAAGCCCAGAATGATATATCAAAAATATACGAAACTGATTGTGACAAATGGTCCCTAGATGTTTCGGGATAATTCATTTGAATGTGAGCTAACTTATGCTCCCACCCAGTTTGCACCTCCACCACCGTCAGGCTTCACCTTCCGGAAAAATTTGAATTTCATTTCCCTTTAACTCATTGTTATTTTGATAAAAAGGAGTACCGGCGAAACGAGGGATAAAGCTTATGCTGTCAGCATAAATCTTTCGCCAGATTCTGTTTTTGCGAGCTCGACCGGGCTACCGGATAAACATGGATAACGCTAAGTTGTTTGGAATAAGCAAGCAGTTTAGGTTAGTTTAAAAATTTTGGGGTGTATTAGTACTGCCAAAAGTTCCTTCTCTTCCGAAACTCTATAAGATTCGAACTATATAAAGGTCATACCAACTCGTTGGGTTTACTTTATGTAGGGAAATAGCTTCTTTATTTCAAAAAGGGTTGGCGTCAAAAGTAAATCCAGACAGCGTGAATCCACTTGAATTTTTAAAGTGGTATCTGTTTGGAATAACAATTACTGGTTCAACTAAATAAAATGTATGTCAATGTCCAACAAGTGTCGATATTCGTAGTAGGAATTATTTTATCTGAAACTTACGATTGAGTTGTCAGTCAGAAATCCTTCCCCAGGTACCTACTTTGGTGAAAGTCCAGCCAAATTAAGTCTAGTTGATTGCCTTTTCTTTTCTGAAAACTGAACCACCTCACCTTGACAGCCACATGAACAGGGATCAATTTACTGACGTGTAATTCGAACAGGGGCAAAAAGGACGTTGAATTGAAAACCTACTTCAGGGTGACATACAAACCATAAAAGCTCTCACTTGTCGACCACGAGTATTTCGAAGTATGTTAAACTTGTGGCGCATCAGAAAAGACATTCTTTCAGGGTCGACAATCGGCACTAAATTAAAATCGCAATGTAATACAAATTTTATGTAATATAGAACAAACATTAAAACGACGGAAGTAGTCAATTCTAACTACATACATACATATATCGATTTTGTTTAAAAATAATGTTGGTATAAAGCTTAAGAATTTTATCTTTAAATTTGCTTACGTTATATGTATTAAATCATGCAGGTCTAGAATTGTCTTTTGTGCCAGTAGTCATAAAAATGTGACAATTGACGTTGAGATTAGTTACTAATAAGCCGGCAACTTTGGAATCAAATTGCACTTAAATTTGTATACGTTTGTACTTTGTTTTTTAATATTATAGTCTCTTCTCATATTCATCCTTAGGTACTTCCTACGATAGAGCACTTTTATAATAAATATAAATGTAAAAATCATAATCAAAATAAATTCTTTCTAATAACACAAGCAGTCTTCTACAAAATAATTTGTAGCCTTTGATACATAAAAAAAAATTAAAATAGCTCCCAAAGGGCTGAATATATCGAAAATATAATTACCTATTATATTAATCTAAAAGGTTTAAAAATGTGAATACCTTATTACTAATTCTTTTAATGGTGATATGACATAGGGACCGATGTTTGAGGCAAGTAAGAACGATTTTTAAAGTAATCTCAATTTAATTTATAATACTTGTACATATGTACCTACGACTGTTATGAAAATATTAATAATTTTTAAATATGTATATTTGGTAGAAGTCTAAATACCAGTGAGAAAGTGTGGATTAATTCCACTATAAACTGATCCCTTGTTAACCACCGCCCAATATTGGGAGGTTCTGACTTTTGTCTATCCTCAGTTTTATTTAACAAAAATCTTCTATTTATACAATATTTATTTATTATATTCAGGCCCTCAATAAACAGACAAATAGTTAAGCACGCATATTTTATTTTGATTTATTAATGTTTTTTTTTAGACTAGGTACTATAAGTAAAATAGAATTGAATTTCGTCAAAAACACGAATTTGAGTTATCGAACAATCCTATTGTCCCTATACCTACTACTTAAAACATTATCTGATATATGTATGTACCTACATATGTACATATGTATGATATACATAAGTATTCAAATTTGTGTTTTTCGGAAACTTAGAATTTATTTACATCTGCAGTTCAAATATATCTGAACGAAAGACCTGCTGTCGCCTAAAGTTTGCAGACATTATGTTTTCAACACTGCATGTGATAATTTAGTATCTGAATTCATGTTAAGATTCTACACAGACACACAGTTCTATGGCATGATGCCGAAACCCTGGCAAATAAAAATTCATGCAAACATTTTAACTGGTCAAAAGGGATAAAACGATAAACAGGGGTTAGCAAAAAAGCGTTAGCTATGCTTATCCAGTTACGCAATAAATAAAATTCCCGAAATACAAAATATTCATTCTCGATTTCAGCATATGAATGGTATTGAGCGTAGCTACAAATTTGTGCATTTTACCAGCATGTAAAAACGTCCTTTTGCTATTTCCATTTCAACACGTTTAGGATCTGGGTTATTCTTTGCGTAAGGGAATGGGACGTCTTTGTATTTATGCAGCGCCCAATATGCGTATGTATGTATCTATGTATGTATATATCTATAAATATATGTATTCCGAGAGTGCCCTTTACACATATGGACATGTCTATAGAACAGAATTCCTTACATGTTGGCTGAGAGCGCAATTCTCAAGAGCCTAGACTCATTCGTAATATAAAAATTCCATGTCCTTTCCGTACCTTCTTACTCCAGTACAATTTATGTCCACTTTTCCGACATATCCCCTTTTTATTACTTTTTTATTTTATTTTGTTTCATCTCGAAGTGCTTCTTGCGCGTAAGTTCGTATGTGGACATGTGTGTTCGCAAAGGATAGTGGTTTATATGCGAAAATTTCAAATTGGATACCTCAGTTTACACTTCTTTTTGCGGGACTTGATGGCACTACACAATGTGTCGCACTTCTTTATAACCTTTTTCTGGGCCCTTTAAGGGCACACTGGTGAGTAAAATTATTTGCATTCGTGACATAGAAAATTCTGTAGAAGAAACAAATGATGGTTTACTTGATTGTTATATTTTCATGTACATATATGTTATGGCGTCAGGAATATAATCAACTAATCGAATGTAAAACGTGTTTTGGTTTATTTTTTATAGAGTTGTAATGACTACTGAAAAATAAGTTGTTTTATTTTATTACAAGTGTCCTCCAACTAAATGAAGTGAATCTTGCACTGCTATAATCCTTAGATTAATATGAAATTAAAATATCTCCATCGTTTTTAGAGAGGGTGTATAAGAAATAATTTCGAAGACGACATTATTTTACTTGTATATTTTTTATTAGCCATGTTCCTTTATAAAAATCACGAGAATTTAAAATAATTTTGGAAAAAAGAACGCTGAAAACTGCCTCTATAATGTATATGTAAATCGAACGAAGCGCCATATTTTTTCTGAACTTATTTCAATGTATTCAATTCGTTCAATAAGTAATTAAGTAAACACAAGTTGCGAAAGGAATTTTTCGAGGTATAACTTTGTTAACAAACATTTAAATAAATAATTTTCAAAATATTTTTTTTTAGAATCATAGTAGAAGATATAAAGTTAATACGCAAAAATCCGATAAAGATTATAACTTTTTGCAACTTGGCGTTGTAAGTTTAAGGGGTGTATTCATTTGCGTTTTTAGAAGTTTTTCATCACAAAAGAGTGGGAAATAAATATTAAGTATTTATTAATTCTGCAAACTTACTACTGTAAACACCTACTTTTTCGAAAAAAAGAAAAACAAATAATAAATAATAATTTGATAAAACTTTTTATTTGAAGGCTTAATTTTATACGATACCGGAATTTTTTCTGATATCTTTTAATCGTGTTTTGCATGACGGGCAGAAAAAATAAGATTGAAAAGGGACAGGAAGAGATAGAGAATTGAATTTTAGACGGGATCCAATCAAAAATAAGTCGGAAAACAGATTAAAAAATCAGTTACCTTTAAATGAGTTGCCAAGAAACTGAAAATAGATTAAACTTTTTTAAATTTTGGACTTATGTTTTTCACTATAGCACTTCCCGGACGGAAAAATTAAACTGAAATTAGACTAAAAGATTTACCAATTTCTTCTGACTGATGACTCACATATAATACATGCAAGTTTGAAATATGTGACTTAGCTTTTGTAGGGTTTGTAGTATCATTTAATTTCCTTTGGATAAATATTATTAATATTATAGGGCTAGAAGCTGTATTTCTTTCAAGTACATATAATATTATTGGGAGTATTAATATTAGCTTTCTTTAGAATAGTTTTTTTAAAATTCACTAATTACCTACATATACTACATATTCTACATATGTAGCTTATTTTCTTGGGAATTACTTTGTATATCTATGTTTTATACTAAAATTGTTATCTCTGTCTCTTTTTAGAAAATAGTGCCGAAATTCTTTCCGGATTTATGGTAAAAGCTTAAAAAGCCGCAAAGCCCTCAATCCTTCTACACGTAAAAGTGGGTCGTAACCCACTACCCTGCTCGGCAAGGACATCGGTATTGCCGCACTTAAAAAGATTCATATGGCAGCCTCTTTCCCCTAGATCCATCCATAAAACTCACACGTGCGTTTTCAAGTTCAAGTGGAACTTCAATTACAGATGACTCGAATGTCTCACGTAAATTCCACTCATTCGGCATTAACGGGGGAGTGGCGTTGTAAGGTCTGAAAATTCCGAGAGGAAATGCCCTTTGCTTTGTCGGCGGCGGGCCGAGCAAGTCATGCATTAGTACTTTTGCATTCAACATTTACGACGGACACCTTCGTAAGTGTGTGGGGGGCTTCTTTCTGTGGCCACTTTTGCAACTATAAATAAAATAAAGTCGTAAAGGGCTTCCCGCTGGTGCAGTTTATTTATTTCGGCCCACTTTTATTGCCACCCAGCCGTTACAGGGCCCTAGTACGTCACCCTGCGAAGGGCTATTTCGGCTGTGCGTGGCCTCAGAGGCCACTATCCAACTGAAGATATTCGCCATGTCACTGCATGAAAGTGAAAACTCCGAGTTCGACGAATTGACAAGGAGCTCGGATGAGTACAGCATTTTTCCTGTCCTCATGGTCTCAAGAAAATTAAGTCGACGAGCCGTTATACGAAATTTGTAATTGATGTGTGCGAATAAAACACGTACACGCAAGATAGGAAGATAAATTGGGCAGTTTCTACGTTCCAGAAGGATCTACCTACGTGACTCATTAAATCCTTCGAGCTGATCCCAGAAAAGCAACAGAAAATGCTATCTGCAAAAACGGTTTACTGTTTCGTCCTTCATCGCTCCGGTCATCTGAGATAAGCAACTACATCTTTCTGGCAGGGCATACCTGCGAGGTTCTGAGGAGGGATTGGCGAACGGCCGCCCGACCACCTGTAAGTCTTCCATCTTGCGATGACGGGCGAAAGCTCAACACCCCTTAATTGCAATAGCGTAGAAAGAAGCAGGCCCCAACACCACCACCCGCACCACCCACGCCCACGCCCCCTGCTGTAACCCAATTCATCCCGCCCAAAACCTTTAAATTAGTCATCTGCGTGATAAATTAGCTGCGTGTGAACTTCCCGAGCGGCTACGATAAAATCTCGGGGAGGGAGGGCTTTTGTGCGTTTGCCGAATTAAGTGAAGAATTATCGAAGATTTCTACTGATTGCCCCACAATGGAGCTTCTTTGTCTTTCCATCCACAATCAGGTGCGTTAGGGCGCTGATCGCTCGTACTGA
This sequence comes from Eutolmus rufibarbis, assembly GCA_963920795.1. Lineage (NCBI taxonomy): Eukaryota > Metazoa > Arthropoda > Insecta > Diptera > Asilidae > Eutolmus > Eutolmus rufibarbis. Next base: position 36,898,673 of record OY987205.1, read on the forward strand.
CTGTACGTGCTAAATGACTTCAATTTGTCGACAACAAAGAAATCGTAAGACGACCGACTGGATAAAGCAGGCACTATGTTCCGGGCGCCCCGGGCGCCCCGGGCGCCCCGGGCTCCTTGCAGCCCGGTGTTTTGATTATGCTTGCGGATTCATCACGAGGGCCCACCTACATATTTCCAGCCAATTTGGCAGCGGCTAAGCTTTGCCGTGAAAATGCATATTCGTGTTAGTGAGCTTTGGCTTAAAGACTCGGGAACTGGGCTTTAGACTAATAAAGTGGTTTTTGAATTTTGAATTGGGAACAGATGGAGTTCGAGGTCTCTGCACGGATTTTGATAAAACTTTGTAGGATTGTTCATTTGGAGTCAAAAGAGAAGAATATGCAAGAAAAATTTGTCGGTCGCTTGTACTTCCCGAGATATTTAACTTTGAAATTTCAAAAATTGACATTTTGCCGCCACGATTTTTTGCATATGCCCACAAAATTTCGTTGCAAATTATATAAATACCATAAATTAAGGACATTTGTACCTTTTCATTATAAAAAAATTCTTGAAAATTTTTGAAATTAACGAATTAAAAGTAAATATCTTTTTCAATTTATTGACAGTGAAGAGCACGCATTTGTCTTATGAAATAATAAATCGATGTAAAGTAAAATTTTCCTTATTTTCATCACTGGTGTAGATTTTCTTACAGAAATTCGGTGGAAACATTTTTAATTTAAGATTTTTCCATAGTTTTCACCAAAAAAGAGAAATTGTGGCGAAAAACTATTACTTTTCAGTTTTAAAGTTAAATCTAAGGAATTATAAGCGACCGACAAATTTTTATTTGCATATCCGTCACTTTTGGCTCTAAATGGACATTACTACAAAGATTCATCAAAATCCGTGAAGAAGATCTCAAACTCAATTTATGCCTTGTTGTCATAAGTTAGTATTTATCTACATATGCATATGTAAGTAGGTAACCCATTCGCTGCCGAGCAGCCTTGAATATGTTAAACATTTTTTACTTTTACCTTTCATCTTAATTGAATCGGTCCTTACAAAAGGTCAAACAACAAAACTGTAAAATTCTTTTCATTTGCAATTAATCAACTATTAATTTTTTATATCGATTAAAACATCATCAACTCCCCGTGCGGGGTGGTCAGAGATATCTTGTATCTAGCCCAACTGACAACCGTTTAAAAATAAACGTTATCAGTGTTCAGTGGTTAAATTGAATTTGCTGCGAAATTTTACATTCAATTAAATTCCTGTTTCTTAATTTAGTTGTTTTCATCAGGTACATACATACATATATTTAAATAATTATTTGCTTGTGAAAACCTTCCAATAATATGGTAAAGTTGAATGAATTTGGGATTCTAGTACTAAAACTGGTGGTTTTTAAACAATGAAAAATATAAAACTGTGGTAACCTTTTCTACTTTTACCTAAAAAGGGGAATAAATACAACCGGAATAAAAACACATAGCAATATTTGCCTATAATAATCTTTTTTGGTACAAACAAATAGATATCATTGCCCATCAGTCATTTCTAACATTGTTAATACACTTGAGAACAATTTTGGAAACTCCGTGAAAATGGAGTAACTTTGGATGGATTTAAGAGAAAAATGCTACTTTAAGTTGTGTTCACCGAATATTATATCCAATATTTACTTTAATTTACGATATGCTCACCGAAATGTATGTATTATATTACATGGTCCAATAATACCTTAGAGAATACGTATGCTGTGGTATTGCTTTTAAGATTACTGATATTAAATAGTTGTAAAAACTGTAATTTAATTTATGTATAAGTTTGTTTTTTATAGTGGCCGTAAACTTTTAATGATTTTATAATACGTCATTATGCGAATATATTTGCATGTGTTCCTCTAATATTTATCACTAATTTTGGGAATATTCCTTAATTACGAGTAATAAAGAAATATGACAGAGGAAGTTGTGAAAATGTTTTGGTACCCACTTTGCTACTTACGTTCGACCATTAAATCCTTCATCTCACTTTAATGGCCCTCTCCGACGGAAGGCGCCTCAGAGAAAGAAAAATACAAAACTTCTTAATTATCGAATTCAAAGCTCTCAGCGTGAAGGTTTGCCGAGTAACTTTTTTATTACTTTCTCCCCACTTGATATAATAGGAGCAACTAATCGCAACATCTATTAGAAAGCAACTTTCTGAAGCAGCTGGTGAGGCCGTGGCCACTCAACCAGATAAAACAGGGACCAGAAACTAGAGTGAAAATCTAATGACCAGCAGGAGAGCGAGTTCCTGCCGCTGCTAATGAACTTCAACCTCATTCATTAACTTGTTCATTTTCGAATCGACTCCTCCGGATGCTTGAACTCGTGTTCGAATCGAACGAATTACGAACTCAGATACTCAAATAGAGCGGCTCCAGCGGAGCCTGCGACCACCTCAACCTTGTTTAAGGGCCGAAGAAGACGGCGACGGCAACCAAATCAGGGCTAAATCGTGGCTGATGGAAGACGAATGCCCGGGCCATAAACCTGCGAGATTGGAACCTTGCGCCGGGGGTGTCTGATGAGTTAAATTATGTATGTGTCTCATGCGAGCGAGTGCGTATCTGACCGATCCGGGGAATAACCGGGCCCAATTTATATTCCTTACGCATACTCCGGCAACAATAATTTCTCAAGTTATTTATATCCCGGCTTTTTCCTCCGCAGTCAGCCACTTGCTCCACGAACACATAATGGCCTAAGGAGGGTTAGTTCGCATTACCTCCGTAAGCCCCGGTTTATTATGATATGTGCTCGAGTTAATATTTGCAGCAGCCCTCCGCATGGTGCCCACCATTGTTTTAGAGGTCATTCCACCGACGTGCGCCCATTTTTTTAGATCTGTTAATAACAAAACAATTGATTGCCAGTTGAACAGAACTAGGTCTGGAATGGCTGGCCTGACTGGGAATGGGCTACTTAATGCGGGCAGACACGGATCCGAGAAATAAAAGGGCGTCCCTCTAATGGCTTCAATGCATTTCAATAATATGTTATTGATCTGAAGAACTATGCCATAAATTTTAAATCAGAGACTTTGTCGGAGCTTTTTCTGTTCTTAATACTTACTTTCGATGGTTTTATCCTATTGAAGATTTATGGAATAGAATTTAAAACTATCCTTTAGCCAATTCGATGGGCTCCATAATCCTTGAAAAATAAGGTTTTTTCCTAGAATGTAACTTCAGAAGGTACATAAATACATACATGTACATATATGTATATGTATGTAGATTGAAAAAATATAAAATAAAATTAGTTATATAAATAATGTATATAAATAAAAATTAAATGCTGTTCGTTGGTAAGCTCATCACTTGAGAACGGTTCGACCAATTTGGCCATTTTTTTAAAAAAAAGTCTTCGTAGTAGTTCGAATGAGATCTTTAGGGAAAGAAAAATTGGAAATATTGCACAGAAAATTTGAAAAAATTTGAAAATTGGGGAAAAATAACTGAAAGTGCTTTTTTCTATGCGATTTTTGTATGAACTCAAGATCACAACTCACGATTCGAACGATGGATATACGTAATTCTTTTTATGTTTTGTTCGTTATAGTCCTGGAAAAGTTGTCAGGAAAAAAAATATATGTATTCTCAAACTTTGTTGTAGTTAATATAATTACCAACTGTCTATTTAATTAAGTTAAATTAATTCTTCGGATTAGACCAAAAATAATTTTGAGTCCTAGCAATAAGTTTAAAAGAGTTTAAATTGTTGTCGTACCAGCTTACTAAAAAAAATTACAGGAAAAAATATAACAAAAGTTGTTCACTATTTTGTCCTCTAATCAGCAATTAAAACGTATTTTAATTTTACGAAAATAATTAATTTTGGAACAAACGTGAAAGTTCCGCACTTTTTAGAAATATTTTTCAACAATAATATTTTAATAGAGATTATATTACATGCACTGAAAGAAATTTTTAACTATTATATATTCTGGGAAAACCATAAATATAGTTCGATGGACTATATCTTATGCATGCCAGGACTATAAAACTATATTCTTTCATCTATCTGAGGGAGGCCAGAACTATAACTATAGAATCTTTTACTATATTGCAAAAATTATTGATTTCATGACTATTTTATTACTCTCAAATCCATAAAAAAATTTCTTAGTGTAGAAAGGTTTTAAAATTGACTTATTTATTCCAGGATTAGACGGATTTTCTCAGCATTGTGGCAAAGCTAGAAATGAAAATCTTTATTTTCATCATTTTTCTACAAAGTTTCATTCAAAATGATGTGAATACCATAATTTAAAGACGTTCCACGTCCCTATCGTAAATTTTGCGCTGTATATTTAAAATTTCTCGATTATCGAAGAGGACAACTCTGTAGAATATTGTTATATTGTTAATGAAAATAAGTTTTATACGCCACAGTATTAAATTTCCAACCTTTCATAGTTGAGTTAAACAAATCCAGTGCTGGTGCTTTTCTTAAATATGCCTTTCTAACAGATATTATTTTAAATAGTATTCAAAGTTTTCCGCTGCATAATTCTGCAGTCCATTTGCATTTTTACACTTACGTAGAAATATAATTTTCCCACTTACAGAGTTGTGAATAAGTTTTCGAGCGTACTCAAGGTGAAGCCATTTAGCTTTATTTGCTGACTAACACTAATGCAATTGTATGAGTTTTCATCCAAGAGATCAGCGCTAAAGGACTGCGAGTTTATATTTAATGTCGAATTGCAAGCGAAAAACTGGAGGAAGAAATTGCTTGATTAGACGGAAATATTTAATTTTAAAATGGAAATTCCTGGAATTGAATAATTAATATACTTTTGTTTATTTTACTTAATTATAAAAATATGTATATCTAGATCGATGTTTGTATAGGTTAGTACCATTTCTATACTTAATAAAAGGCATTTGCTCATTCTATTATTAATTATGAAACACAATTTAATAGCAAAACAAAATGCATAAAACTGAAGAAACAATATTACTTTTCATCTTTTCGGTAATGTTTGTTACACTTGATACTTTATTGAATTACTTAATTTATGTATTCCTATAAAAGCAAAAGTATGTTTAATCAAACTTCTTGTCGATTATGAGATATACATATATATGTATTTGTTTTTGATCCATTATTTATCTAAAAAAGTTGTGTTCGATCCGATTTCTAACGAAAGTTACATATGTATGTATTAACAAAGTGAGTACTTTTTTGAATACATACATATAAATACAAATGAAATAATATGAATATTTTGACCAAACGCTTCATCGAGCGAAATTTTCGTAAGGTAAGTGACCCAAATAAGGCCTATGTCCTAATAAGGCCTATTGTTTAAATTTCCCGCTTAACGATTTCAAAAGGCCGCCAATGTTTGTAGATGTGTGCGTGTACATTAACTAACACCCATAAGCACAGCAAGTGGCCCGTGCCGCGAGCGTGTTGGAACCTGCAGTCGAAAACAACAATAACGCGGTGCGTACGCTTATTTTTATAAAATTCTGGCAGAGTAAACAGTAAGTATTTTTATTTTTATTTGTACACGGTGTGCTGTGTCTTGTCTATAGGATAATTTACGTGTAGCCATCTCCTGACATAAGTGAAAAAGCTGTAATATCGTTGTATTCCATGCAATTGTTGTTTTGTTTGTTTTGTTTGAAGTTGAATGTTTACTTGTTTTTATTAAGGCTTTATTAAGACACAGGGTTCCCAATAAGGCCAAAGTGACTTTTTAGTTATTTGTGTTCACAAAAGTGTTATTTTTGTTTCTAAAGCAATTTTATTTCATTTATTACAAAGTTTAATAAATAAATATATGTAAGTATTTCAAATTACCAGTGCATTGGTACATATTATAAACCCGCTAGTTAGATAATAAAAAAATTAAGGTAGGCCTTATTTGGGTCACTTACCTTACCTGCAAATACAAATGATAATGCAAAATCAATTTTAAATCTCATTTGTAAAGCGCCAAACCCGAAGTGGACTGAAAAAAATTGTATCGATGATCGAGAGCAATCAAAACATCGTTTAAGGCTTCAAAAATCAATTTCACGCCTAATAACTTCGCTGCGATTAATTAGAATTGATGGACACTTCATATTTGGGAAAACGGCTGCCTCTGTCATTGTTTGCCGCATCAGTTGAGCTCAGTGTATTTCGAATGTCATGTAAACAGAAATAAATGACAGACAAATGTCGATAATGCCCTAACTTCTCCTATCAAAAGAGTTAATCCCACTCAACGGCGGTGGAGCCCTCAAGAAAGAAGTGAAAACTGAACACAAAGTGACACATCAATAACGGAATTAAAGTCCAGATAAGAGGGGAAAAAGGTGAGGGTGGACGAAAGGTGCAGATAAATTGCCAAGAAGGATAAAAGTTTCCCTTTTTACTGGATACGTGATTTGAGCCAAGTAATGAATTTATCTAAGTCCCTGTAGCGCAAGTTATTTTCTTTTACTTAATGTCGCCGTGCTGGAGCAGCTCGAATCCACTCCCGAGTCCCGGGGCTGTCTTCGACCCCAGTCTTGGATTACACGTCATTGTCTTACATCCATCCAACTGGTGTCGCCCGGGCACAAACACGGCTCCGGGACCCAGAAACAGATCCACGCCGAGTGTCATACATTTCTCGGGCCACAATGGCTGAATGAGTGGCAACGGATGATGATAAATCCAAAATATACGTTGACAACATCCATCAGACGATTCGTCAAGCTTTAGGTATGATCCTATCTGGAGCGCTGCTCCGGCGAAGGAAGGACGCCGAGGCCTGCTCCGTTCTTGGCAATCTTCTTTCGCTCTTGTAGTTGAGTTGCTTACAACTTTAACTTTCCCCGCATTCGAGATGTGCTGGCCGAAGTTATTTATGGTGCTGCTCGGGCGAATTGCTTACCGAATAACTTTTACCATTATTTAACTTATATGAGATATGAGATACGGAGGCTTCTGGGGCATATAATGCGAATGGACGAATAAATTTCCCCATTTTTCCACCGACTAATCTCACAGAGTCACTCTACTTAAACCTAATAGGAGTTCTCTTAATTCTGCTAAGTCCATAAGTTTTCCGACCGAATTTGAATAAGAAATTAGGCATTAACCTTGAAACGCAAGTCCTGCTGTTAACTTGCTCAAAACATTCTTATAATATGTATGCGAATGTTCCAACTTTTCATATAAAAGACGCAAAGATACGAAAGAAAATTCAGTTTCTAACCACCACAGCTTGAAACTAAATATTTACTAGTTTGGAAAGTAATCAGCTGTGATATCCAACATTGGGGCACAACATTAATTTATTTTAAAGTTTTATGAGCTTTTGAAAATGCTCCAACTCGGTTTACAAAAAAAAAAATTGGGCTTAAGTTAGGAATAGGGGCAGCTCACGGATTTCGATGAAATTTTACAGGAGCATTCCGTTTGGCCACTTAAATGCGATCATTTTCCCTATAGAACACTACACTATATTGTACTTTCACTATGCACTTAAGTATATGGTTAAATTGTGAAAAAACCTGAAAAATAATGATAATAAAATGTAAACATGTCTTCGTAAAAAGTCATTTGTTATTTTAAAATTATGATATACTCCACAAATGCGTGCTTGTCTGTGCGCGAAAAGTGTATAGTATAATATTCTTTAGGGAAATTGAACATTTTCTGGAATTTTGCAAAAATAAAGGTATTTAGCGATTGAAACGGCCACTTCATTTCGACATATTGTCCAAATTATAAGTGGAATACTTTAGAAATTATAGCCGACCGCTAAGAAATTCCAACAGATCCTTTCGTTTTAAACGGAATGTTCCTGCAAAATTTCATTGAAATCCGTGAGAATTCTAACAAATACTGAAAAAATCATTTGGTATATCATAGAAATTTATAACGCATTAAATGAAAACTTAAACTGTAGAGACGATAACAAAGAAAAGTAATCAATAAAATTTGAATCGTAAATTTTTGGAAGCAAATTTTTCATAGCACACAGCAATTCAGAATTAGATTAGAATTCCATTCAAGTTCAAGATGTTTTGTATTTTATTTTATAAAACACATTTAAGGTACTCGGTTAAATTATGAATCTTTTCATATTTTTTGAAAAAAGTTAAAGGTTTAAGGTTTTATTTAAACCTCTTTCTCATTTCTAATATAACAATTCTAACACTTTCAAAATAAATTCAAAAGTGGTTAGAAAACAGTTGTATGGTTTTTGTACACCGTTTTTTCACAAAATGCAATCTATGGAAAAAATCATATTAAAATTATGCATTAGATTAAATCAGTGGTTATCTGAAACTGAGGAATAGCTTTAATTCAGTAATTTTTTGTTAATAACCTTCTTCATGTCCTTCCTCTTAGCAGCTAGATAAAACAAAATATTTGAAATATATTGTTTTTTCCCCAAGACATTTGTGAAGTTATGTGCGACATGTTTGAATATAAAATGTCGAAAATCCGATCGGTTTACAATCTTATTAGTAGATTTTGACTCACTTTCCGATGTTTAGCTGATTTGAAATTTTGCATATATTACATATGTAAATCCGATGACAAATATAATAATACGGTGGTATTAGAGCCTTTAATACTTACTGCCAGGTAAGTATAGTGAAATTTTGACTTTAATAGAGGCATTGAAAGGCTTTTTAAATGTCTGGTCTGCAGATATTCCTTGGTGTCTTCTTACTAATTATTAAACTCTAAATGTAAATTAATAAGTCTTTTAACATCATTTACATGCATATTTTGTAACACATGAGGTGTATGTGTAAATTGATGATACATTAAATTTTAGTTTGAAGTAATGACATAGTTTATAGACTGTTATTGCTAAAATTAATGGAGAAATTGCAACAAAATGTTAAAGCAGTTACATAAAAGTTAACATACAGTAACACGGATCCCAAGCTGCATAAGTTGGATGAGGATAAGCACAATCGGTTGCTTGCATGGTCCTCGTGTCCGTGACTAGCACCCAGAAGTCGAAGTTTTCCAATAATTTAAGATTTACCACCACACTACCAAAGTGGAACGGATCCAGGGATGTTGTTGCTCCTGATTCGAGCGAACTTTGTCCATTAGATTGCACGTGTTACCTCAACAGAGAAGAATTTCTGCAGGGCACTGTTTACTTTTGTGGTCTACTTTACATGAAGGGGTTTAAAATTGTAACGACTTTATTTATATAAAGTCCTTTAGGACAAAAATGTAATGTGGTGCAATTGCTAATTGATTTAAAGGCTTTCATGCAGTTATACACCATGAGTAGCCTCAGAGTACAATAAATTCATTAATTAATCATTTTTTAATTTTGGAATAAAGTGAACAAGGAAAAGTGCTTCCTTATAGCAAACGTCGCCCATAAATCACTTAAGTTCACAATTTGCGCATAGAATCCTTTTGGGTAATAGCAGCGACAGTACATAACAGCGCGGTGGGTACCAAATGAAAATATCCACCTCTTTTCGTCCGCGAAACTTTACAATATTTTCCTTTCGAACCGCCACAATTTTTTCATTAAAATTTCATTTCGGTGAGCCCGACATGTGCAAGTTATCCGTCCTGTCTAGCTGAGCGGCTGGATACAATTTGTTGCTTTTGAATGCCGGGGCATTTACAATATAAGTTACAACAGTCGGTTGGGTGGAACGTCACCCAGGGAAAAGTTGCTGCCAAAGTAATTTTACATACCAAAGTCGCGCGTATGTCGCATATTGTTTGCCATCATTCAAAGAACACGCCAAACAACTTTGTCTCACTTTGATTACTTTCCTAGGAAAGGAACCTTTCAAAGGGCCATAGACGTGACTCCTCCGCTGGCATCAATAGTCTACAGAAATTTCCTTGCCCATATAGCAAGATTCTGGGCTTGATCCATGGGCATGTGCTAACGAAAGAGCCCGGCTCTAGCGGTGTGTGTACATGAAAAATTTACGTTATTTGTTCAATAAAGAGAGGAACATAAATCAGAAATTTCTGCTCCCTTGCATAGAGGGTCCTTCGGTACCCTTCAATTTCCTTCGAGTACTTCATTTTGTTGAGCGAATTTGTCGTTCCTCGCTGCTGGTCGGGCGCTTTACTTGATTTAGTACTGAAGGTGAAGAACTTGTACACGTCAGGAAGAATTCGTGTTTAAGATAAACTTCTTCGTCGTAATTGAATGTTTTCAAGTAAGTAGTGCACGAGCACAGGGTGCTCCTCTCGCTGGACAAAGGGCCGCTCGGGCATCGTCTATCCTCGAGAATGGCGCCTTCACTTCTTCTTCATTTGTCTCTGCCCATCTTCGTCTCTCAATTTGTTTACTACTATTCGTCACTACTTTCAAATATTTAAGGGCACTTTAAGAGCATGTAGCATACTCTCCGTTTGCCTGTTTGTGCCAAGTGGACCAGAATTGAGTCCTTAAGGGTAAATCCATCTTCATGACCTAAACTTCTGCAAGGGTTTTTCGTAAATTGTCCTTGGACTCGTAATTCGAAAATGTAAAGACATATGCAAACAGAAATAGACAGAATTGCGTGCTTACTTACAATACCTACATATGTATGTACATAACAATTTTCATCTACATATGTATCATAGTTTTTCATCATATAAAAATCTATAAATTTTTAATATATTATGAATAGAAGGTAAATGGTAAAGGTAGGGCAATTTATAAAAATAAAACTGCTATGAATACCAAAATCAGAACAAGTAACGTAGTCTTCGAACGTTTCGGTGACTTATTTTCTACCATCAAGTCAATTGCTTCAAGTCACAAAACAAATTACAGATATAGAGGTAGAATGTATCATTGAAGATGAACCTTACCGTGCAGGGTGTTAGAAAAGGACCTCAATGCTCAATGTACATTGACTTAGAAGAAATCTGTTAGTTTAGGAGCTATTTACGTCTAGTGTATTTTTAGTTAAACTCTAATTTGGCTATAAATTTTAGTACTACTTATTTAATGATGAGCAAAACAAAACAAAACTCTTATCAGGTTTTTTATTTTTAAAATTCGTTATTTTCCGTGTAAATGGAGGGAGAGAAAGGCATTCCTTTAAAAGGGCTCAGCTGAAATGAGTTTGATGATGATGTTTGTAGCAATTAAATAATTTTGTCATATTTTTCGAGGGAAAGGAATACGGTCGAAAATTAAATTTACATTTTTCGAATTTTCGACTATTTTCAAAATGTTATTATATAGTTCGCGTTTTGTCAAATAGTTAACATAACACTTAAAAGCTCGTGTTTCGTAATCAATTATTCTGTGGCGAGAAAATGTTACAAATTGTTTAGAATCGTAAGGAGTTATAAAAATCATTATGGAAATGAAATATTTAGTGGGTTTGACCAGTCAACTAAACTTAATGTTTAATTCAAACAATTGGTTTATATTTATTTTTCCGTTTTTGTAAAAAGGTAATTTATTTAAAATGTTTCAACAGTTTTCCAGAAAAACTTCTGCTTTTTAATTTCATTAAAAAACCTTCCAGAGTTGGAAAAGTGCATTGAACCTTTTAGCCCTGGTGATAGTGCTGACAAAGGCGGCCTTTCGCGGGAGACAGACACTTCTAAAATTTAACTTGTTTTTAAATTTGTTCTGACTTGAGTATGTTGTACTTTTAAGTTCAATAAGAAAAAATTCGCATTAATGATGAGCAAAATAAGACCAAGACTATGATAGTCTTGGCATTAGTCTTGGTTGTTGCACATTCGGTCTTAGTCTTGGTCTTGCATCAATAGACTTAGTAATGGTCTTGTTTTTGATCTCGTCTGTCAAATCTTAGTCTCGTTTGCAAAACTCTTATAGTCTCCCATTCTTATACTCAAATTTTTTGTACAACATATGTATTTAGTCGTATTTGGTAGATCTTATAAGTAAAATGAGTAAATTATTTTCTGCTACTTACACCGTTTAAGTAGTCAATAATAAAAATACAGGAAAACGACAAGTTTTTCGACTGAACTATAATTTGAAGTAATCTCCTTCTTTCCTTGTTTTCTTAAAAATTGATTAATGTGGAATTCATTTTCTCGAAATTCTTTATCAATTTTAATTGAAAAAAATTCGTAGAGTTCATGGCAAAGTCCTAGCATCTTCAGTTTTGTTAAAGTTGATAAAATTATTTATAAAAGAAACAACTTCAATTAAATTTTTTGATTTAGATCAGCAAAGTAGATATAGAAATAAAAAAGTTTCAATGGTTTAATTTACCACGGTGCACCCTTATAAAAATCTAACTTCACAGTACGATTTCACTTAAATTTAAGACGTGTTTGTTAAATGTGGAAATCTTTGTATTTTCATTTTTCAATGTGTATCATATTATATTGGAAAACGTGGTTTAAAGGGCCATCGGTCTTCCTAATCAAGTTTTAGTCTTGGTCTTGTAAATAGATTATTGATAATTGTCTTGCTACCGCAGGTATAATATTGGTCTTGGTCTTGGACTTTCTGCAAGACCAAAGACCGACTCTGCTCATCACTAATTTGATAAAACAATAGCCAACCAATTACGTTTGGTTATGAAAAGGAACCCTCGCATATTATTCAGAACCAATATGTATGCAAAACTGCAGCCTATTACTAATACCCCTTTGGATGAAATGTGCTTTAATAATAGTGTAAACAATATTTTCACATTATTCGGGGAAATAATTTAAAACAGTAAGGCATAAATTCATATTAAAACGATCCATAGTTTGTATTCTTTACACGTAGTATGTACATTTTCTTTTCTGAGGTACTTAGATAATGTCGTTGTTATTTTATTATATAATACTAATACTTAAGTTGTTTCTAAACTAATGAAGAATTTTTAAGAGGTACGGTTTTCAGAAAGTCTCATTTATTAGCATATCTTCATATCGCCAATTATTGTAAAATTATGCATGCGATCCAACGAGAAAATCGTTGTGTCAGTGTCCCAAGTACTAATATAATATAAAGGGAGGAAAACAGGAGATATCATCTGCATCCCGCTGCAACGCCACAGCAACATGTCCATTAGTTGGGAATACCCAAAGGCGTTCAACTCTGCGTCCGGGCACATCGCAGGGATGAGGGACCATCATCATTTGAAAAAATACCCAGAGATCTCGGTGTCCTGCTGGTTGAAGAGTCATCGCTTATCGCAAATTGTATTGCCATCAACGTTGCAATGTTTCCCTCTAGTCCTTGAAGAATAATAGATGCCCGGGACAAATATATTTTTGCTTGCGTGAAAGACATAGTTTTGAGCCAGCAGGCGGTACTGTCCCACCGCTAGAGATGCACTTGTGATTCGTGCATAGAAGGAACATTTTCTTCATTTAACTGAAAATTGCATAATGCCCAAGACACGGGGGAGCGCCCATGAAAAAATCCATTTACATGGCATAATTTAATCCAAGACAAGAGTAGCCTCGTATCAAAAGCATGCACTCCAGCGCCATTATGAAGTGCCATTCCGTCCACTGGAACTTTTGCATTTTCAAGGGCTGATTCCCGAGTAGCACTGGTCCAGGAAACATGGACTGCCGGAATTAATTCTGAAGCACTTCCAAAGCAAACTATGCCCGCTGTCGAGAAGCACTTGGTCTGGTGCAGCAGGGGGATATCTGCAATTCTTCTATTCCTGATGCCATTTGAATCCCTTCGGCCGCCGAACATACACCCTGCAGCGCACTTAGCCTTCGGCATGACAATATGGTCGAGCTATAATAGACTGCTATCGCCTTAAATCTTCTTTATGAGCTGCCCAGAATCTATTTATGCAGGACGGGAATCATGAAAACTCTATTTTAAGTGATTCTGCATCTACAAAGTTGTCCTACAATTGGATTAAGCTTCGCCAGTTCCCTTTTATCCCGATGAAGTGGCAGTGGATTAAAATCCTTTTTGAATATTTCAGGAAGCCTTCAAATGCTAAGAAAGCTCATTATCGAACTTATTACCATAAGGAATAGGATAATCGCTTTGGCGGTGATGATAACACTACTGTTGCGGGATGTTCACGGTATAAATTTCCAATGAGCCCGCTCCTTGAGACGGCGAATGCATCGACTAGAAATTTCAAATCTTAATGCACATGTATTATTTCTGGCGATGATGTTGGATGTTCAAAATGCATCTGTATGCTTCATTTTATACCATATTGAAAGCTAAATGTTAATTTCGATAATAATTGCTATTTAAATAATTCAGTTGCCCTGAATTGTCTGTATAAAATATTCAATATTTGTCACGTTTAGAATTTATAGCTCTTGTTTGAACTGATTTATATGAAATTTTATCGACTCTAGGAGCACCAAGGGTTTGCAATATACTCAAAATTGTCATAAAAAATTTTAAATACCAATAATTTCCCAATTCTATGGTTTTTCTATGTATATCATTGTACAAAACATTTAGAAAACTGTATTAATTAAATTAAATTTTAAACTTTTTAACCCAATATATTGTACTAATTTGCAGAAAAAACGTTGAAGTATTCTCAACTCAAAAAATACGATTGAATTTGATGTGAAAAGTACATATTCGGGTATTTTCAATTATACTCTTTTATAAACTAATGTCAAAATAAGAAAACAATTTGGTGTTCACCTAAACTTTTTGAATTTAAGAACAAAAAATGCGATTTTCGGGGTGGCTTTTTAAAATAATCCAAAGTTTTTCAATCAGTCACTTTTTGTAATGCATGAAACCTGTCGAAATCGTATAATTTATAGTTAAACTTCAAAGCTATGTAGTTATATATTATTATTATAATTATTACACAAACATGGTAATAGCTGCTTATTGATATACATTTTGTGAAAAAATCGCCGGTTTTTTTTATCAACATTACATGTTTTATAGTACTTATTTTATACAAAATAAGTGTAAAAAATGTGTCTAAAATATATACAATTTTACATTTTTTTTACTTTGCAGATACCCAAAGTAAAATTTAAAGGGCTTCAAATTTATAATTCATATAGAATGATAGATTTTATAATGAGGAAGATTAGTTTGGACTTTAAACTACAATTGGGCCTATTGACAATTAGTCTGTGAATAGTTTCAAAGTTATAAACAGTTAAAGGTTTTCCAGAGCATCTAATCACTATGTGAAGCACTTAATTCAAGATATATATTATGAAAATAGATATAATACATATGTAAATAACTTACTTAGTTATTGGAAGATTCTTTAGTGAGGCATATACATATATGTATGATTTCCTTTACAACGGCGGGTAAAAAAACTTTACTATTCTATTTTTAATTTATAGTTATTAAGGCTTGACGCGAAGTATATGTGGTTTTTAAAAAAAGTGTTTTACAATTTTCTTCATTATCTTAGAAACTATCAATTTTTTTACCTTCAAAACTATCCTAAAAGACTTACTTAACAGACATTATGTTTAGGTTTAAATCGGAATTTGCATTCTAGCGTATGATGCAGATAAACTTTGCATGCTTTTTCTAATCTTGTAATTGCTTTAATTTTTCAATCTCTTCACATCACAGCACTTTCTAAATGTATGCAGTCATTAATTACTTACATTTTCGTAGCTGAAATCAGATGATAATTTTCAAGAATCTAGTATAATTTACGTCAGCACTACGTAGGACCTAGCCGCACTGCAAAAAATGCCGTAAAAGCTCTGTTTAGAAGGGGACTTGGACAGATTTACAACTTAAATGAAGTAATCGAGTTCTTTTTACGCCTTGCGCCGGGATTAATGAATATATGCACATATGAGCGCATATGTGAAGCACAAGTGAAATGACTAAAAATTGTGTTCACACGTGCTCTGTTGCGACGTAGGTACATATAGCATAGAAAACCGCCAACGGAGCCCTACACCAATACGGCTCCACCAGCATGTCTTTATAAGCCCCGCGAAATTTATTTAATCTCATAATATGAGAGCGCCTATGTAGAGCATAGTTCTGGCTTTTGTGAGGGGTGTGTGCGTGCCAGCCGGGCGTCCTTTTTGTTATTTTTCCGCTGTGGCTTTAAAGTTTGCAATCCTTTTTAATATTTAGTAGAACGCCAATTCACTGCACGAAAATTGGAGGGAAAATTCGTTCGTTGAGCTTTCACAAACACAAACGCGCCAAAGTGGCTTTTCGGAGTCCGGGAAAATATCGTAAAGAGCGACATTCCTTTTCGGAGTCCCCCGATTCCTTTGAAAGGATCTTCTCCAGTTGCTCTTTACATGGACAGATAATACCTTCGAAGCTCCTGGAAAGCCGGCTTGTTTGGTATGCGTGCCAGCGAAAAGGACGGTTACAGAGCTTCGAAAAATTGTAAAGTCCTGGAGTGGTATGGTCGACATTTATCATATTCGGAACTCAGTACGGCTACACTGCATGTCGACGTTTTTACTAGTGTTGTTTATGCCTTTGTAAGGACGACGATATTTTCCCGTATTTTACTGCAAGTTCATCGAACTCGAGAGTGGGAAACATTTTTCGTTGATATTATGTCAGTGAATGAGGAAATAATAGATGTTCCGATTGTTGTTCCAACGATGAAGTTTTCCTGATATCAGTATAAATCCTTTGACGTGATGCTCGTTGAACAAATTAAAGTTCTCCTAATCTTGACAGAAATAAATTTAAGGGGGCATTTAGTGACTTAACTGATTAGCAATTCTAAATTGTCTTGCATTGTTTACCTAATTTATTTGAAGTAAGCGTAAAGTAAGATCTTTAGAATGTACAGCCCTCCCCATATATTTTAAAGAGTTCGGAAAGTTTAATGAATTTAAAAGTGTCTTTATTTAATTAAAAGTTTTATTTTAATTTATTTTAGATTCAATTGATGCAACACATAACTTATTTTGCGAAAACTTAGTAGATAATCCCTACATATTCGTGCAATTTACATAAAAAAGCTCTAATTGGAACTAGTTTTTAGGAACTAAGAAGTATTAGGTACTAATAGCATTATGTATCAATACGAATAAGACTTTTTAGCTATCTTGAAGGTCAATATATCATCTATGGTTATATCATACTTTGATTGAGTAAGAAATTATATTCTTGAAAAATGGAACGAAATCGTGATGTTCCCCGCCATTTGAATATAATACTTATTGTTGAGAGATTTGTTTCTGCAGCAAAATTCTTGCCTCACTTTGTTACACTAAATATATGTGAATGTAAAAGAATTATAATTTATCCTACATTTATGGTATGGCAACGACCTTTTTTCGCTTAAATTATGAAGTTTAATGTCAACATCTTAGCAGCATTCGTGGAATCAAACAAGCGGACATTAAAACGCTACGCGTTTTACACTTATATTGTTTTGCAGTAAAAATACAGGTTTTGTGGCACCAGTTAGAAGAAATAGATAAAATTCGATTAAGGCTGGAAAAGTTGAAAAAACAGTCTCTTTGACTCTCTCTTTCTTCTCATCGACTTATTCTTTGTCTTTATAGTATATGAATATTTTTGTTAAATCACTTAAGATAAATTGAGGCCTTCATAGAAAAAAAATTCTGATATATCGAAGTACAATTTTTTTCCTACCACAATTCCACCAATTTTTAAAATATAATCCACAGATATTGAGCCAAATAAAATATAATTATCTCTCAATTGGATACGTGTTTTAGTGGTAAGAGTACAGTCTTCAAAACTCCAAAAATTTTACCAAGCATGAATGGAACAGTTTTGAAACAAAGTTGTGATTAGTTTCTAAGTAAATATTTTGAAGTATTAGGACTTAATTTTGCGAATCAGTTTCTCAATGTTTACCATCTGGTTCTGGTGGTTGAATATGACATTACTGAAGTGTACACTGCAATGTTATTGTTTGACACCATTTCTGTTGTTACTTCCGCAGGAGCTGCAAGGTCCTCCAGAAAACTAAAAAATATTAAAATTTATTTTAGAAATAGTACCAGACAAAATTGACTCCGACATTTATTAATGGTTGCTTCGAAATTAGAAGTGATATTTACATATATTTCTAGGTAATATATTTTCTTTCAATTTTTTATTTAGCTCCTAAATAAGGCTTCACTGAAAAAATTGTAGTTTATCTTCACCAAAAGACAAAATAAAAACAGTATAAGTAAATATAAGATGATCGTCGTAAGAGTTAAAACTTATGTATGCTATGCGATCACTGCTTGAGTTCGTGGCGAATACTTTCTAAATTATTACTATCATTATGAAGTCACTAGGTTAGTACATATTAAAATAAAATAAATCAATTAATCAATTATATTATGTTTTGTAACAAAATGTACCTATAATACTCAGCTAAGTCCAATTTTCCTTCGCCGCAAAACTCAAGTTGATGCCTATAAAAGCTTTTTAAATCAGTAAATGAATATATTTTATATTTATAAGACCAAAACAATGTTTCTTATTCTTGTATTAATTAGGAATTAGCTACGGCAAACAATATAGCGGGGCAATTAATATCGCTGGTTAAGTGAAGTATTTCAAATGAATTTAAAAATAAACCCTAAATATACAAAATTGAAGAACAAAAAGCTCCAGAAGGCAATTATTCCGCAGGATCATCATTAAACATCGATAAGTTCCACCTTAAGCACAAATAAGGAGGCAATTCGCGGAAATATTTTGAAAAACGTGTTCCCAGTGGTGTGCAAATTTATTCAATTTGAAATAGCTTCAGGCAATTATTCACCCTGTTTATCTCTAATAACACAACGCAGTAAACGGATATTTTTGTTTGAAAACAGTTTCCAGTACGTCAAAGTTTATTCCCTCAACTTGTGCTTGTGAAGACAAACTTTCAGGTAAGCCAATTGCGTGGTAATTAATTTCGTTTTCATTGCATTTTGATATTTTCGTGGTGTTTTCATACTCACTGCTTCTGTATTCTAATGAAGTTGCTGCGATTTGCTTCAAATATAATAGGAGTTTGCGCTCACCATTTCTTATTTTTATTTACATATTTCTTGTTTAGATGTTTATATTTTTTGAATGAGCTCGCTTCCAGAGCTGGGCTGTTTGTGTTGAATTTACGACTTCTGACTCAGAAAGTGGTTATTATTTGGATTTTTATGGTGGTCTTTCCCCTTATTTTATGCACAAAAATATTGTGTTTATTTTGGCTTTTGCTTTGCTTCACTTTGAATTAATAGCAATTCGTTATTTTTGTTAGGGTACAGTGCAGGGGATTGGTAGTTTAAGTAGGTACCGTGGGAGAGAAATGCGCGTGAAAATAAAATGCTAATAGGGAAAACAAGTTATTCATTCATTTGAATAAGTAATTTGTTTAATAGAAAAATAAAGTCCATGTATAAATTTGTAAATGGAAATTTACCTATTGTATAATGATTATTATATGAAGGGTGACGGATAAAAACTATCAGAGTCACACTAATTATCAGAATTTTAATTTTAAACATTCATGTCTCATCATTATTAGCGGTTTCTATCTTTATTTATTAAATGAAAATATGAGCCTTTTTTCCCAAATGGTATCGTACTGAGCTGCAATATGGTACTAATAACTATACGCCGTATACATATATTAACACTTACTACTGCAATGATAGTCTTTTTTGACCTACAAATTTTATTCATCCTTATTCTGAGAATGTCGCGAAAGGTCTTTGGATTATTCACACTTTAACAGCCGATAGTTCTAGTAGGTTCCTAACTCCGCCTTAATTAAATTTTTTTTTGTCCCCAAATCCCTCTTTTTTATGTAGTAGGTACATTGGTAAAACCCCGAGATAAGTGAATTTTGAGAGTCTGACTATTTCCTGCCATTTATGTTAAAATACTGAAAATTTTATAAAATAATATAGAAAAAAAACTCAAAACATACCTATACATATCGAGATTCGAGATCGAAAGCTTTAACCTTTTTTAAAAAAAATTGCTATGTTGTATCTTTGTCTCTGTTATTTCGTTTGATATTTTTAATTTCATTACCTAATTATATTTTTCGAATGATTCGTTTAACAAATGTAGTTACGGCATGCATTTGGTAGTAACAAAATACATTTAAATTTCAAAATTTTTTGAGTGACAGAAAACCCTTTAGTATTAAATGTTAATTAAACTTGAATGCACCGCAAATGGTAAAAATTGTTCAAGTTTAAATAAAAACGCACGAGCTTTAAAGATTTTTATATGAATGTAAAATAATGGTAAAGTTTTAATTTCTAATTTTCGTATTTAAAAATTAAAATAAGTATTGTATTTTAAGTTATACTGTTTCCAAACTTTAGCTTGTATGCGAAAAGTTTAGTACTTCCGAGACAGAAAAAAAGTCTATATTTTATTACAACATGTTAACTTTAAATCAGTCCAAATTCCACAAACTACAAAAATTGTTGTAGTTTTTAGAATATTATATTTGTTTCCCCATAACTTTCCTTCAACGCTTAACAAAAATGAAATAATTTGCATAAATATCAGTAGATTAGTGAATAAATTTAAAAATCTATTTTTGGTTATAACTCGTTAGCAAATAAGACGGGAATCATCGAATTCGTAATCTCGATTCGGCATTTACTCACAGACAAAAAGAGGAAAAACCAATTAGGGGTTGTCTTCGTTTAAATGACAGCTTATCAGCTTCCTGAATCCACAAATAATTTCTAATTAAATTGAGCAAATTTAAAGATAGTATCTAAAAATTCCATAAATGCTTTTCCACCAAAACTTCTGTTAGAGAGATGAAAAGCATTTGCATAACACAATGTTAATAATGCAATAAAAATATTAAGCGCAGCGGAGGACAAAAGGATCACAAGGACAAGAGCATCGTCATTTTTATGAAAAGCGCCCAGAGATGGGTAGAATGCTCTAAAGATGCTTCAGCATGCTCTACCAGAAGCATCGTCGTGAGCATTCCCGACATAGTGAAAGGCTCTTTATTAATTAAATTTTCATAGATAAAAAGATCCATTTACAAGATGCCAAGGAAGTAGTTGTCCTTCCTCCGGAAATGTGCAAGTGACTTTCGGGTTGAGTTGAATGGTAGATTCGATTTTCATCCCGCTCCCCAGCGTTCGGGCATTAGTTCATTTTAGCGCTTGATTCAAGTTAGCCCGCAACATCTCTGCATTTTCTGGTTGCAAAGATAGAACTAACCGCCTCTAGAGAGGATGACGGCGATAATTAGAATAATAGCAACCATTGCTAATTAATTGGATCAACGTGGATCTGAGCTCTAGTTTCTGTAGTGCAAGAAATGCACTTGCGCCGGGCTAATTTGTGAAGCTACTGATGTATGTTACTTATGCCAACTTAGGATTATCTTCTTAATATTTAGTTAAGTAGGTATTAAGAATTTAAATCATAATTTTTCGATTCTATAAATGTGGATAAAAAAAAATAATTAAAAAATAATATCAATCTTCTTGAAAAAAAAAATGCGTCATATCCCAAAGTGCTAAATAGGTTCATCAAAGCATATTTCCTAAGGAGTATTTTAGTATCTAAGTAAAGCAATTGTAATGAAATAGTAAAAAAGAAGTTTTGAGAAACGCAGTTTGAGACATAACCCGAATTTAAAAGTTTCCTGAAATTAAATTCATTTAGTTAACACAAAATCTTTAAAACTTATGGCTTCATGCAAAATTATATTCTGTATGGTATACATAGTAAAAACTATGCAAAGTTTCACTTATTTGTATGCTGTTTGTAAGTAAGAAAGAAAGTTAAATATAAATTAAATTAATAGACGAGTGTCTGTTCAAAAGGGGCTATTTCCACATTAAGCAAACTTAACTAAAATATAAAAAAAACTTACACAGGTTAATATTTGTGCAAGTGGTTTTTTATATATCATTATTTTTGTATTATAGCAAATTGATTTTTCAGTATTTTTATTAAAAAATAAAATCATATACAATCAAAAATGGAAATTATTGGGAATAAAGTAAAACTAGCATGAATGACATTTCGGATAAGTAAATAAAAGGTAAATTTAATAACAGTTGACACACACAAAAATGTTCAAAAACCAAACCGTTTCCATATAAACCTTTTTCAAATGAACTATGGAAATGGCAACAATAATTTTTAATAATTATTCAAAATAATAATTATTCACAACAAATAGAAATGTTAAACGAACGAACATAGAAAATATTTAGCACACCTTGTTACTGACTAACTATGAGAAACAGCAGTTTTTGATGAAAAATATAAAACTTAGTTCAAATACAAGAGCCAAAATGAAAGCAAATAGCTTGATTGGGACTAAAACACAAATAAGGCTAATATTTCTAAGAAACTAGGCAGTTTTGATCAAAAGTAAAGACACTTTTACGTAGAAATTTAAATTAGTAGTACAATTAGTAAAAACATCTTTGATCTTTGAATAACAATAATACCACATCAACTGCAATTTAAAATTTCGTGCGTATTCAATTTCACAATATTATTGTATTGCTTTGAAATTAAAGTCAAATTTATGTCTAAATCTCTTTTTAATGGAATATTCGTCTGATTTTTTTAAGAAACTCAAAGGTGATATGATATATTTCTGAAATTGAGAATATTCGAATTTCTAAATTTCGGTGTGTATAAGGTAAAAATAGCCTCCTTTAAACAGACAATTCTCAATTATAATCAGGCAAATTCTATTGACGTTAAAGGAAGCATGGTTAAAAATAAGAAACACTTTTAAATTTCCTCTTCAGATACTTCTTAAAGCATAAATATAATGCTTATTTTCATGATAAGTGTAGGAATAAGATTTTGATCTGTTTTGAAAAGACCGTCTAAAGGATGAAATCATCAGTTATGGGTATATAATAAATGAAATGGGTGAAATACTTGGAAAAGTTTTAATCAAAGAGCAAAGAGAGATGGTTAGAGAGCTCTTCACTTCTTACGGTGTTGGCTTTTAGCTACTTAGACATAAAACACCAAATAAGCACTTCGTTAAAGCATAAGTGTACAATAAAGTTATTTCAGGTGGCTTATGCCGTAGAGAAACCATTCCAAGGACCAAGGCAAGGAGCAAAACTGAATGGTGCGAAGGGAAAAAACATTCAAGACATGTTAGCTGTTGGCCTCGATTGCGGAATGGGAAGCGTTGCAAATGCGAAAAACTTCAAAAAGAAATGAGCCGTGCCGAAGGAGGATAAAATGCAGCTTCCAGGACGCGAAATAACCCTACTACTCGTATTCTTGTTCTTATATATGGCACTCAACACAATGAAGAAGGAACAACCTCTTAACGAAAATGTCTAATGCCGTGACAGGTGAACTGGAAGTTCATTTGATAATAAAAAAAAAGCTCCATTTCACACCTCGTGCATAAACAGTTTCTGCGACGCTTCATAAAACTTTTTATTCTGAATTCTAAAGGAACAAAAGTGAACAGCGCTGCGGCAACATTTCGAATAGAAGTTTTCACAACTCGAGGTGAAGTATGAGCTTTCGTGTGTGTGTAACAAAGTCCTCTACAGCTTCTCTGGAGGAGTTATCTATGATGAAATGAGTGACAATTTTTGTGGGAAATATTTCATCGCTGATGTAATTACTGGAAGAAATATTACTTTTTTTTTTATATTACTATCGATAGTCCCATACTGAAAAAATTATATGCGAAAATATCTATATAAAAAAAAAATATACGTATGAAATATATTTTCATATTTTTTCGTGTATACATAAAATATATGGATTTTGCTGCTTTTCGTACATTTAAAATATGGAGGTGACTATTTTCACCTTAAAACGTGAAACCAGAAACCAGAAACCAGAAACCAGAAACCAGAAAAAATAAATTCACAGTAAAAGGAAAATCTTTATTTAGTAGGCATTTTGTAAAAGGAAAATCTTTAGTTAGTAGGCATTTTGTAAAAGCAAAATCTTTAGTTAATAGGCATTTTGTAATTTGAATGAATTTATTTTTTCTGGTTTCAGGTTTCTGGTTTCACGTTTTTTAAGGTGAAAATAGTCACTCTCTTAAAATATATGAAAAATATATTCTATACATATATGTGCCAAATTTGCCGATATAGGTACATTTTTAAAAATTTTGTTAAAATTTATTGCTCGTCCGCCGAGGCAGACGAGTCCAAAAAATGTTGACGTTAAATAGATCCGGAATACGTTGAACAAAAACTGAATTTTGTCCTTGTGCTGCCCCCGAAAATCATATTTTATTCGCACATACAATTTTAAGTTTCTAAGTATGCTTAAATTTCACATTAAGATATATTCAAAATATGTTTAAAATATTATAATTAGTATTTATTAAGCACGTTTAATATCTATACTTTAGAAGTATTTCAATTTTATATGCCAAATTATAAATGAGATATGTCTCGCATACATTTTGCGTATCTTTTGTTTATAATTGTCTTACACGAATTATGAAAATATAGCTTTTTAATATGTAGGTATCGTAGACGAAAAAAATAAAAAATATACGTGATCTATATATTTCAAGTATAAAATTTTTCGTCCAGAGTAAAGCCAATAAAAATTGGGTTTATAACATGCTATTGAATTTATCTTATGAAAGCGATTCTCTCTAAAAACATTTCTTTTTAAATTCTTATTATTTTTTGAAATCATAAATACTTTTCAATATCAATCTTTCAGATATAGCATATATTTAATGCAAATGTATCTAATTCATTTGTTGCACTTTCTCTGTTCAAAATACTTGTTTCATATTCATAAATTCATTCATTGGACCACTTTATTATGTTTTTGCGTAGAAAATCAGTTTCTATGTATCCCGATATTAATAACACTGCACAAAAATAAAGAATCAAATAAATTTAATCTATTTAGAAGCACAGATAGTAAAAAAAAATTGATTTGATCTGTTGAAAAGGACAAAAGTGATTTGAACATAGAAAGGGAGAAATAATATTGAACTATTATTAAAAACTTACTAAGGAATGATTTCAACGGATTTGTACTAAACAAAAATAAAATTTTATTGGGAAAAGGATACATTTAAAATATAACAATCTTAAAACGTGGTTTGGTTATATTGCACTAATTTATTTATTCAATAAATTCAAGTAATAATCCTTATGAAAAAATAAGACGGAAAAGAGATTGAAAATTGAATTTTGGACGGAATCCAGTATTATTATTTTGAGAAAGTTAAGATGAAGCGAAAATATTTTATAGCTGGAAAAGAGGTTGAAAACAAACGGACATTTTTCAAGGTTTAGACCTACAATTTTTTTTCGCTATAGCAACTGACAATTTTTCAAATATTGGATTTAGTGAACAACTGGGAAGAGACGGAAATCAGGTGGACATTTTTCAATTATTGGACTTCAACAATATTCAACTGCTAGGCTTAAAATTGTTTATTTATGGTACTGAATAATTTCTAAGTCCAGTGTCGGATGAAAAAGGTAAATGGAGAACAGATTAAAAAATTTACCAATTTCTTCTTTGTTATAGGGCAGCCGGAAAACGGTCGGAAAATGGACTGAATTGCTTTCATGAGCGAAAAATATATTTCCGACTGATTTCCATCTCCATCTATAATTTTCCGCGTCTTGTTCACTGATTCAGTGTATTTTCCGATAGTTTTCCAATTGCCTTTTAACACAGAAAAAATTGATTTGTTATCTGCTTTATTTCTTCTTTGGAATCGTATAACAGAGGAATGAAAGTAAATTGCGGACAGGGCTGTGGATTGATTGAAGATATCATCATTTCTACCTACCTCAAAAATAATAGTTAAGAAGTTTATTTGGAAATATCTTTAATGTGAGTGCCGAAACCCAAATAGTATAATTGATCAACTTTCAGCAAAGCCATCTAGTAGAGTCTATTGTCACATTGTCGAAGAAGAATTTTTTTGTAATTTACTAACATTCATCGGCAACAGTTGAAGATGCAGATAAGATCGTTCTGAGGGATATCATAGTCTTTCATAATTCATAATCTTTTTTTTCATTGAACTCTTCAAAGGTTTCGGGGTCGTCCGAAAAACACCGAACCTTGAGGAACAGCTTTTATTACATGTTCACGAGATCTGTGCGAAAAGTGATAAAAATATACCGATACGTGATTAAATCATCAGAAAAATCGATGTAAATCGCACCATGCCCGAGATTAAAAGCTCAAAGATTCTTACAAATGTTTCTACATGGGCTTTTCAAAAAGTTTATTTAAATCTGTAATGATACATAATTGGGCGATAGTTCATTACCTCACATTTGTCGCCTTTCTTAAAAATCGTTTTTAATATTTCAGAGAAGATTCCTTCGTTACATACAAATATTCAAATATAAATTAGATCTCTTTAACTTATTCAAATGTCACTAATGAAGCAGTTTAAGTAACTTATCTGGGATAATGAATGCATATATCGTTATAAAAAGACTGTAGAAGTGACAGAAAATATTGTAACAAAAGTTAACTTATTTAGGTACCTTTGAGAAGAAATTCCAAGGGTATATTTTCCAGCAAAAAGTCTCACTTTGCAGACAAAATTTGGATCACCAGTTTATCCCGAGGACTTTCACAAATTTAAACGGAAGGGGAAAAGGCTGTACCTTGGCTGTTCCAGGAATAATACCGACGTACTTGAGAATGGAGTTGAAATCGGACCCTCCTTCACTGGAGCTCGTTTTCATTTACTCAACGTACTCCGCCGCCCCAAGATGTCCGCCAGTGCAACCAAACTCCCCACATAGTTATGTATGTACTTATGTATTAAACTTTGTTGTACTTGTTACAAATATGAAAGAAAAGTGCAAAAGTTTTGCAAGGATATTGCGGCAGTTCCCAAAAGGCTCGGCGATGAACAGAATTCTGAATGAACAGAAAAAAAGAGAAGAAATTTATGAAAATTTAATTTATAATCCTCTCATTACTCCATCAATGAAATTTGCTGTGGTGAATATTCAGTGCTGTCGCTCGGTGCCCAAGATTCCTCTGCGATTACACGTATTTTGTAAGAAAATCTTAAGATTGTCACCTGTACGAAGGGGAGTCCTTAAAACTGAGAAAAACGCGAACTTTGTAAAAGTTGAGAACTCTGTTCAACACTTCGCACGGCGTGTTTCTGTCAATAAGTTCCTCTACGAGAATTTCCTTATGAGTTTGCAAAGTTTTGAGGAGAAAAGAAAAACAGAAACGCTGAAGCGTGCTGGTGTTTGCGGAGGCAGCACATGCCGTTCTCACTTTTATGAATTTTTCTCCATTTGCCGAGTTAGAAACTAAAAACATCAGAGCAGCAGGACCTGAACGAGTAGCTACACAAAACTTTGCGCAAATAGAGCAAAAGTGAGCCACTAAAGTTTTATTTTAGAGCAACAATGAAATCCCTCCCCCGCCTCTGGCCGGACTATCACGGTGGTATAAATATGTTCTTGGGATGTCTTAAGAATATCTTAAAACGCGAACCAGACTGGGTTGGGATTTACATGTGATAATGGACAGGGTATTCGAGCGTCGACACAAATTGAAATTCCTAAACGGCAGCGGAATGTTTATTCTGCTCTTCGAAGTGAAATTTTTTACCAAATTGAACTTGTGTGGGCAGCTGCTTACCAAAATAATAACATTCTGCTATTAATGTTTGCTCTTCTTCGGGGTACGTTTTATACCCTCGCCTTGCACTCTAGACCGCAGAATTCCAAAATATTTTTAAGTTAACAAAATTCAGAAAAGCTAGCCCCTCTTTATGGAAATAACTCAACAGGATCTAATGCTACCTAAATTAAGTAGCGTCACAATGTTTCTTCCTCGACTAGCAAACTTTGAAGCAAAATATTTACGGCCATCGCAATTGAGGCTAATTAAATTCACGTAATGCATGAAGTAGTGCTTAAAAACGCTGAAAACTTTTCGCCAGTTGAGCCGGTGCCAGAGCTTCTTACTTTATAGTTCTGATGGTGTTCCAACTTTTATTTTTAAGGAGCGCATTCGTTTTAAAGGACGAAACTTCTTTGAATCGATAAATTTAATGTGCTAACAAAGAAATTGATTAAAATTTCAAAGCACAAATTCATTTACAACTTGGATGATAATTTTCAAGGAATGCCGAGGAATGAACGTGCTCCTTTTTAACTTTGCGGATTAAAATAAAAATCCAATTAAACCTTATCTGCGCCTGAAAGGAATTTTCTAGAAAGGAAGAAGGATGAAATCCGGAGGTATACGGATATAGCCTTCCGTTAAAGTCACAATGCGCTGTAAAAAATGGCTTCGCATGTTGCATATTAATTGTGCTCTCTGTACCCGGCCTCCCCGGTACTGCATAAAGAGTTAGCAGGATATCATCCTCATTAATAGCACAAATTTTCCAGAATTTCCTAAACTCCAGGCCTAGAGCAAACATTTTATGAGCACAGCCTCTCTGGATGGGAAATTAAATTTGACCTGGAGCAGGGGGACCGGGCGCTGCTGCTGCTAGCTTTCGAGCCAACAATTTTAGGGGGTACGGCAGGTATAGATTGCAACTATTTATAGAATGCTAACTCATCCAAATTTAATTATTTAAATTTAGCCTGTGAGGCAGAATTATTTGACGAATTTCTCGTTTCATTAAATTCCAAACGTACACAATATGATAATTACTGTTTCGATTAGTTTTGTTCTTTGAATTGAATGTATGAAGAAGAAGCACCTACATTGTTACAAAATCGAAACCAATAAATCTTTCTTCACTTATGCAGGACTAAATAAATATAAATTTTAAAAGCAAAAATTACTTTAAAAGTATAGGAGAAATGTTAGCGTATTTACTGAATTACAAGTTAAAAATAATTTCAATGTATTTAAGTAGAAATTACTTTTTAGGTAGATTTCTTATGAAATACTATCAATTCCAGCCTATCGTGATGAAAAAATTTCGGAAAATGAATGATTCGAAAACTCGTTTCAGAGGACGTACTACACTTCAAAAATAAAATTTGTATATAAGTATATATGTATGAGATGTAACGAAACTTGCGGACACGATAAAGTCCATATTTCTTTATCGATTTCGACCAAACTTCGTCTACACGTTTATTCCACCAATATTTCGCTTAAATTTGTAAATGGGATGAATTGGTCAAAGGGGATTTAGGGGCTATGCAAGTTATAAAAAATGGTTTGGACCCGATATCTTTCGTATTTCCTAACCGGTATTCACCACACTTAATGTACCCATTGACAACATATAGTTCTAAATCATGTATCGAAGTGGTAGTGATCGGTCAAAGGGGTGAGCAGTTTCATCAGTTTCTAAAAATGATTTTGTTACTGCGATAACTGCCGTATTTTTTAATGGATTTTGGTCCAAATTTGCGTATGTGTTTATATCGATATCTAGGACATATGAAACAATTTTGGGGAATGGAAGGGAGACTTTTACCTGGATATATATTTTAATTTATTTTCTTTTGGACTGTATATTTCTTAATCGATTTTGGGTAAACTTGGCTAACATATTCTCCATGGCAATATCTCAGCTATGTTAGCAAATGGCGTGAATCGGTCAAGGGCGTTTTTATCACATTGAAATCTGCCTCTTCTTTCGGGTTGCCGCCGAAAGGTCTTTTTTCTTATGTGTTCTTTATGTAATTCAATATAAATAATGGGAGCACAATTATTTTAGAATTAGTTTGACTTTTGACGTGGAATTGGCAGGTAAAAATTACCTCCTCTGAAAATTATAGAGGAATCGTTGCTTTTCAATCTTAAAGAGTTCTTTACTCGAGATATTTTCAAAAAATCGATTTTTTTATTGGTTATTGTTGGAAAAAGGGTCAAGAATATCTCCAAAAAAATGTGTAGTCGTTTCCATTAATAATTACGATTCTATAGGTTACTTTATGACTATTTTTCTATGACTTTTTATCACTTTTTTTAATTTGATTCGTTATATATTTCTGCAGGTATTAAATTAGGATAAAAGTAATTGGACTATTTTTACACGCGATATAATGTCAATATTTTGGTTTTCAAAAATTAATTTTCAATATTTTTCAAGTTCAATTCTTAATTTCAAGTGTCTACTTTAACAAGATTTTTATTTTTACAACGCTTTTATTAGCTCATTTGCTCTGTCCGCAATAAAAATTTCGACTATAGTTCTAATTAAGCTAGAGCTTTGAAATTTTGCATACGCATTTAAGTCCGGTGGCAATGCAATATAGTATATCTAATATCGTTCTAAATCCATTATGGCGGACGTCTCAAGATGACGAGTTATCTTTTTCTATTCAACCCCCTTTACATGAGTATGAATTTAAAGGGCTTGACGAGTAGAGTGCAATTAGCTATGTGACGTAATTTTAAATCTAATATAGCGCTGTATATATTTTTTTAAATTTATATATATTATTTCTTTATTTTAGATCATCCTAAGTTGATCAGCCCACCGATTTTTTAATTTTTTTCAACTTTCTAACTTGAACACCATCTTTATTAAAGAAAAAAACAAATATTTAGATCCAAACAAATGTTTTCATTGCATTAAGTAATAAAGTTTTCTCATCTCGAATACAAAACCCATTAATTCGAGGTCAGAACGCAAAATGGAAGTTTTATCGCAAAAAAGTATCTAAACCCCTTAGAGGTGAAATTTCATCAGAAGAAGAATGAAATGTGAATTTTCAAATAAAATTTTCATAAATTTTAATTTTGAACCTGCCTAATTTTCACAGGAGTAGATAGGTATTGCCTGGGATGCACTTTCATACGAGCTTTAATTTTTAATCTTGCAATGTCCTTTACAGCACTTAAGATGGTTTAAATGGGCTGAAGGAGTGATTTTAAGGGGATGGGGTCTCGGAACAAACGCTGATTAGGGCACTTCATAGAGTTGATTGATACATATTAGAACACATTGAATCACCCTGCATACTAATAAATTAAAATTTATGTTTTGATATGCAGGCTACTGTACTTTCAAAACTTCAAGTCTTTAAATATGTACATACATATGTACTTTGAAGAGTGTCTTGTCTGTTCAAAAAGAAGCTATTTACACTTTTGGTCATATACTTTTATTTTACCAATTCCACTTTTAATCTACAATCCTACATAAATCTGTCATTACTTTTGATCAAAAGTGCTAGTTTCTTACTAATAGTAGCCTTATTTTTATTGTCCCAATCAAAAGGTGCTATTTCCTCTCCAAGGAGAGTCATTTTAATTGGCTTTGAACATTTTTCATTAAAAATTTTAAGATTTAGGAAAAGTTCGTATCGAAGAAGAAGATTTGATGTCTGAACGTTTTTGTGTGTGACAAGTTTTATTTATTTATAATGCATAAATTGCAAAATGTCTGATCAAAAGGTGCTATTTCCATTTTTCATTTTTTATTATTTTGTTTGTTAATAATAATACTGAAAATCAAATTAGCTGTACAAAAAAGTATCGCCTTCATAAATAATGTTATTGAAAAGAAAACACCCGAGCATATAAATAGTGACTACTAAACGTTTTTATCGGTTTTTGTAAAGTTTGCTTATGGTGTAAATAGCTTCTTTTGAACAAACACTCCTCATATTACACAGGTCAACACCAAATGTGCGGCCGAACAAATAACAGGGTATTGCGATAGGATTTTTTCCCTAGATCACGAATTAGAAAATAAAAATACTTAATTGGATTTCGTTTTCAAGAAAAGTAGGGTTAAAAAGCACAAAAGGCCGCATTTTTATCATTTATGAAAAATCATTAAAAAAGCTTGAATGTTATGCTATCATATAAAAATACAAAAGGCTTTATGACTTCCGAAAATATTTCGTGAAATTGACTTTTTTCCACAAACGAATAATTTCATACCTAGGCAAAAGTTGAATGCAAATCAAAACAAGCGGACGACCATGAAACATTTGTTCAGCAAATTGTTTGAAAAGATCTATAGATATTAGTGGTAGTTATTTAAAAATCTTTTTTTTTTAATTGAATTATTATTTTCTGCTTCTTATGTGTGCGAATTTCCCAATCGATTTCATGATAATCGTAATAATTTTATATTATTATTTGCAGAAATACAGTCTTTAATGTATATGATCGAGTCGAATACTTGCAATAAAGTATGATTGCACACGGTTCTTTGTTAAAAAATAATTAAAAAAAATTGTTTCTTTATTAACAACTTAATAATATTGCACTGTCATCCAGTTCTAAGCTATGTGCAAAAGTTCCAGTCTCTATCTCATTGGGAAGTTAGTTTAAAATCGACTGCAAAATTTTTACCGAACATACAAACAGAATAGAAAGCGAGCTAATAAAAACGTGGTAAAATAAATCAAGGGATGGGAGGATTCGTCTAATTTAAATGCCTCAAAGAGGCGAGGAAGAAACTGCAAAAAGTACTTACTACGTTAAGTTGTTTGAAACTTTCTTGAGTTCCCTTTGGTGGAAAAAAACTCAGAGCTCAGCGACTCACAACACGTCTCAACTCAAAACGGGCGCGACAATTCCGGCGGCAATTAAATGGAAATCAACGAAATAAAAGTTATATGTATATGAAAACAAAAAAGGAATTACTTTAGTACCACAACATTTTTCAGCACTTCTTAAACACAATAACACAAAGAAAAACTACTTACACGACACTTTCGTGGTTTTTCATTGAATTTTCGAGCGAGAACCGCTTTTTTGAGAAGGCACCGTGATCCACTAATTTTCGGAAATGCGCCAAAAGGTGACATAAGGACGAATTTGGAAAAACTCTTCGTTTATGATAATTTCGTTGTGAACCAGTCCTTTGCGGGGCGTTACGATCGGCTCCAGTAGTCTCTTGCCAGGCTCCGCAAAAACTTAGTAAACGCCAATTTGTTTCGTTCGGTCCGCCCGCCAAATGCCTCCTCAGCAAATTTACTCCTCCGGTAAATTTAATTGAAAATATTTAATGTTAATTATTATTTCGCCTACCTTACAAATAATTTTAGAATTCGAATTCGCGAAGACATTGACAGTGCGCGAGTGGACAGTTTTATATGAAATGTTTCGATGCTCCGTAGTATTTTGGGTGAAAAGTGATTTTCTTTGTTCTCGATTGCAAAAATTCGGATAAAAATATTTCTTGAATTTTCGTTTAATCGTCGCTGGAGTTATCGGGATTTGTCTGAGTTGAGGCTGTTCGTGTATCGGTGTTTCTTTTTCTCCAATGGAAATTTTTAGAACCTTAAGTGTAGAAAAACTCAATTTTGTTGTGGTGAGTACATTTCGATTTCTCCTGGGGCTTAATTTAAATTTTTTAATTTAAATTTAATTCTTAATACTTTCTACGTAAATGTTGAATCCAGAAATTTTTGGATTGTTTTTTTACCACCTGGGAATGAAATTCCTCGTTTCGGGAGAGAAAAGAAAAATTAAATTTTTCTTATGAGAATATTTTAAGCGTTTTCTTTATTTAACTATTTTAAATCACAAAAAGTTTAGATTTGAATGGAAAAGAAATATTTGTATTCAGGATTACGATTTTAAGAGTTTTTCATAGTTCGAAAAATATAGATACGTACATGTAATTTTAAGTTGGTTTTATTTTAATTTCCTCATTACTATCACAACTTTTCTTTTTTTCTTTTTTTAGGCACAGTAGTCACAGTAAGTCAAGTAAGTACTTGAAAGCCAATTTTTTCAAAAAATTTTCAAAATAATTTTATATCATGGAAAATCGCATTTGAGTGAAAATAACAAACACAATTACTTAATCTTTTGAAAAATTCGAACATAGTAAAAGATTTGCTTATACACCTTTATTCATTCATAGAAACAATCCTACCTAGGAGATTTTAGTCTATTTATGTATTATATGAAATTAATTTACAATTTTAATAGATAATATTATAGGTAGTCAGTCGTATATGAATTTATTTTGTTGCATTTGTCTATGAAAAAGAAGATAAGTCGAGAGACATTTTTAGAACTTTCCTTAAAATGACTTCATAAAAATTCAAAGTATCGTAATGGTGTATAGTACTAACTATAGCAAAAACACACAATTTTATTTTTTTCTCATATTGCGATTATCCGATTATTCTACCAGTTAAAATTCAGATAACTCTACAAAAATATAGCTCGAATACCTATTTTATGTGTTGTAAACATATTACAAAGAAATAAAAAAGGAAGTGATAATTTAAATAAAAAAAAAAAAATTGTTTTAAAAAACGTAGGGCTTCTGCAATAGATGCATGAACAGTTCGCCTAAGTCATCAACAATTTTGTTCCACTGCAAATGATATGAACTGTTGTGGGAGTTTTTTCAACGACAGCTGCTCTTTGCACTTCTTGTTATTATCTGATGCATGGGCCCCACGTTTTTCGTATTAAATCTTACAAGAATTTTCATAGCTATTAAAAATTTACAATCAGAAATATTCAGGACAATCTGTATGGGGTAATAAATCTGTATGAAGTTAAGAGAAATTATTTTATTGTTTTTAGTCCGCTTTAAAAACGTGGTAAGGTAAACGCACCAATAGTGAAACACTAACCAATAGTGAAACACTTGGATTATTTTTCGATCTGCAAATTCTATATATAACTTTTGGTCTCGGAATTAATTGCTTTTAGTTAAGAAATATATTTATAAGTTGAAGACAAACTTTTTTTCATCGAGAACGTTTGGAAGAATTTTAAAATGTTATATTTCTGACGCCGTTTTTGACGAGCGGTCTCCCCGGCCGTCGTCTATCCGTCGCTGACGCTCTGCATCGGAAAAAGAGCTTGCACATGTTTTCTGTCAATTTAGTGCTGCAAAACTTTAACAACAGTACCAGAGACAATTTATTTATCGTTCAACAACAGGTAAATAAAATAAATTACAGTTTTTCTTATAAAAAAAGCCGCGTTTCACTAAAAGTTCCTTCGAAAGAGCGATGCAACTAATAGTGAAACACCTCTCTGTGTTTACTATTACCAAAGAACTTCTAAATAAATAGAAGTTCTTTGCTATTACCGAATTGTGCCATGATTAGTACTCCTATTTTCTGCACCCAGAAAATGTTTAGCTGCAAATTTCTCCGTCAGATTTGTTTTTTCAAAAGTTGTCCATTAAAAATAGGTATACAATTCGAAGAATGTCGAGGTTCTACTACTGGTGATAGCGTTTCACAATTGGTAATCCGTCTGTTGCACTACTGGTTTCCCACCCATTTGACTGTTTCACTTCTGTTCCGAAAACTTCAAGTTTTTGAAAATTCTTTTAAAATTCATTAGTAGTTAATATAGACCTAATATTTGGTTAGTTTACTACTCCAAAACTTGACTGTGAGCCCAGTATAAAAATTTCTGAAGAACTTTCAAATATATTATTTTTATTGTCCTTAATAATCGTGACCCAGCGGCAGGCGTTTCACTATTGGTGTGTTTACTTTATTTCATATTTCTAGAAAGATTCTGGCTTTTAATTGAGCCATATTACAAGCGTATATGATAATGTGTTATCTATAGTACCTATATTATAATAGATTTTCTTAGACTTCGAATGAATTTTACTGGTAAAGCAGTCAAAAGCACCCGTCTTTCTAGTTACAATCTCCGAGAAAACCACTGAACTAAACTACTATAGAAATACAGGAAGTTATTACAATAGAATTCTAGTGATTCACTTTTCATTAGATTTTGAACTGTATCTAGGAAGTCAAATCTAGTTGAGATTCACTGTATTTAAGTGAGAACAAATTTAAAGTGTACAAATCAAATGACAAAGAAAAGTAAGTTCTTTCTTGATAAAATCACACAAAGTAGTGAGTTGCATGCCGTTTGATTAAAATATGATGCGCTCCAGAAGCACTTTGAGATTCAGTCGCTTGAACTCGCTACATTTTGGGTACTCTTCTTAACATGCACATGGCTAACGACTAAGCGCTGGAATATCTTTGAAATAAAAGGAACACCGCACAGCGATGAGCTACAGTTAAAAGCTTTTAAATTTCCATCACCTTCCGCCCTTACAAGCAGCAGAAAAGGGCACTAGCGGAGGCGCCCAGGATTACGATTAGCCCCATTGATTCACATGCAGCGCCGTAAAAGCTTTTTCGCATTTCCAATTCGACTTTTTACTTGACACTTTTTCTTAGGATGACAAGACTCCAAGACGGGAAGTATAAGTAACTTCTGCGCTCCCAATTTAGTTCATCCGTCTTATCACCATAAAAAAAATTCAGGAAATAAGTAGATCCTCGGATAAAAAGCAAACGCTCTTAATGATATTAGAAATCGATGCGCTTCACATGGATTCTTTTCTACAACAAAGCTGCTCTAGAAATGGAACATGCGTTGGAAGAGAAGAATAATATTTTAATATTTAGAGGCTTGAAAAGCCTACTCGAGGTTCAAGCACTCAATTAAACAACCTGTTCGAAAGCCATTTTTGATTCGTTAGCTGCTTGTCCTTGTGCCAACAAGAAAACAGAAATGCCTTACATTATCTTGTCCTTAAGTGCTACTCTCCATCTTAAGACATGATTCTTGCGCGCTCGAGCTCAAGACCACTTCGGCGTATCTTCTCATCTTTTTTGCATGAGCGTATAACGAGATTCAATAAAATGTGGCGTTTGAAACAGTTCCTTACTTAGAAAGTAGCTCGTTTAGAAGGTTATAAGAGCATTATAAAACGATGTGTGCTGCAAAGATTTTTTTCGATTTAATTAACTATAGACGTGTTTCAATTATCGTTCCTCCTTTTATTGCCGCATTAATTAATTGGTGGTAATTAGGTAATTAACGCAGACATCATACGATGTCCCGAAGACTGTTGGCGATGCAACAAAAGGCACCGGGTACAGATTTTCAAGAGGAGCACCGCTGAATCAGATGCCAATGGCGATGTTCATTTAATCCCGAATCTGCAGTTCCCCACGTCGTACGGCAAATAAGTCCAATTCCTTTGCCATAGCCTTAAATCCAAGGAATTCTCCTCGAAACCACCTGAAGGCTTTTTCGCAATCAACTTCGAACTATGTGCACGTACTGCAAGCTTAAGAAGGTATCGACCACTTTGAAAGTCTGCAAGGAAGAATGAATTTAGAATGCAGAAAAGTACATGCCTGTCTGGTTATCTACACCCGAAAGACATCGTGCACCACTACTACCACTACTTATCATTACACTCCCGACAGACTTTCCAGACGGAACCAACTATTTAAGAGGTTGTTTTTATATTTAACTATTCGACCCTCATCCCGGAGCTATCCCAATGTTCTTGGCGTTTCTCCATTTTCTTCTTTTTCCTCTCGGAAAAGTGCTTTTGTCTGTTTGCAAGAAAATTTCCCATAGAAAAATTTTTTGAAATTTCTTATAAAAAGCCCTCAGGTTGTTGGTATGAATTGTAAAAGTTGTGTGCACCCTGCACTCCATCCCCCTCCCATTCAATCGTCGCATTTTTCCCTGCCCCGGTCTGTGAAATTCTTGAGCTCGTCGTTGAATAGTTCCCCGGAAACAAATTTTTCCATTGACAGAACGAACGAAACGAAGATGCGGGGAGCAGGTTAATTACAAATGAAAGCTTCCGATTGCATTTCCCTTAACATTTCTCAATTTTGATTCGATCTTAAATAAAAATTCCTCACATCAGTAAACAGCTGGTCAGCGTGCATCGTGCTGCAATTTAATTAATATTGTTATGGCACGCTTAATACGTTTGGACCTCTGACTCATAAGTTTAACATGCAGACATTTTATAATTGGCACTTGTTAGAATAAATCGAAAAATTCTTTTCAATTATATAATAGAATTGAAAAACAAAAAATAGGACACAAAACTTAAACATATTTTTATTGACATAATAACGATTTGTCTGACCTCTTTTATATTAAACGAAGTTTAACCCAACCAGAAGAAGCTGTAGTGTAGTCTAAATTTTTAGTATTCAAAATAAAATAAACACATATAAATATTACTCGTACCTTATTATCCTGAGTATTTCTCTCTTTCAAACTTTATCTATCTTTAATTTACAGCATCATGGGTGCTATAATCCATAATTTAATTAGTAAATAAAAACTCTGCATAACAGCTGGATAAAATAGTGTGCTTTGACCAATAAAATTTGCGTACTCAAGGGATTTAATTAAAATCGCATCACTAGCATCATTTAATTTGCCTTTCAAATCTCTTACCGCGTGGTAGCTTCGGCAATAAAATTCTGTAAAATACCTCCGTAAAGATCCTGCATATCTTCTACAATGGCTAAAAATTGAAGATTCATCTAATTTTCAAATGGTTGCTTTAATCTGTAGGTCTTCGGTGAGATTGAAGCACGTTCGTTAATTTAAGTGTCTAAATTTATAAATTTATCTATAATTAAAAGGATGCATATATGCATAAATGATATCATTATATTCAAAATTCTCAATACAACTCCTCATATTTATGAATTGTTTTTCTTCTACTTTGGTTGATAGAGTAGCTGAAGACAAAATTTTCTCAATTGTTTCCTAAATTTTCATTAGGGTGACACCACCAATGCTCATCAAAACGTATTGTGAAACATAACTGAACTGAATTCATACTTATTTCAGTAAATAATTATAATTACAACTTTTCATTAACCTCACAAAAATATTAAAGTAATATTTGTTTTTCAAAAGATTATATGTTTATGGTGTATTCGAACTCACTGAATCTACTTCTAGGGTCGAATTTTACAAAAGGGTAAAATTCAGGGGGTGATAATTGAGAGAATAAGTTTTCTTAAAATAATAATCGACAACAGCAAGATGCGTATAGTTTTCACAAGCGGAGAGTTTATTTTTGGGGTAATTTTTATAAATGGAGTAAAAAATTGGGGGTTATTCGAAGATCATTAACATCAAAATGTGTGTATCAACGACCGTTAATTTAACAGCCTGCAGATTTACAAATGTGCACAGTTTAAACATTAATGGTCTGAAGACTTTCCACGCTTTCTAAGAATGTTTGAAAAATTAAATTAAGAGACTGAAAACAAATGCACCTTTTAGCAATCTATGGTACAGTTTACAGGTCCATAGGGTGGGAGACTAGAGTAGTAGTAATGATGGTTTAGTTATATTCATTGGGTGCATACTTGCTAAGCTACAAGGTGATTTATTACCCACTTACTTCAAAACACTAAAGTCCTCTTATCTTGAACGCCAGTGAAATTTAGTTCTCTCGCACCATCACCATCACGGTGATGGTACGAGAGAACTAAATTTGAAGTTGTAATTCAAATTAGAAGCTCTATTTTGCCTTTTTTCAAAATCGATTTACTCCTATCATGACATATAAAACGCCTCCTCAGTCAAAATCTTGATTGACATTTTAGGGTATACTTTCGTAACAGTCCAGCGCTAATAATAACCAGAATATCATAATTATTTTTGAGATTAGGTTCGCTAAACTCAAAATTTTTAGTTTTTGGTACGTAGAGTTTGTTTTCGTTTAATTTTCATGGGTTTTAAAGTTTAGAGACAAGGACTGTTCACGAGTTTATACGATACCAAAAACCAAAATTTGTGTGACATCGGCTTTAAAGTTCTGAAAATATGTATCAATCATACGTTGGTTAAAATCCACAAAGCTCATTGTGCTCGCTAGGATTTGAATTTCGACATTCGGTTTTTGTAATGTTGTACTCCGGAAGGACTATCGAATTTTATAAGCCAATAAAAATAAATCGATTTTTGAACGCTTTAACTCAGATATGCCCCTTTAAAGCATATTTACTGATATCCATAAATTGTTTGATAGAATTTTAGAAAATGCTAAATATGTTAAATTGAAGTAGCCAAAAATGAAGAAGAAACAAACGAAAAAGGTATTAACTTAAGCTCTTCATTATATTTTTTTTTTGTAAGGTAAAAGAAGATAAGGATCAAAAGAAGTTTTATTCCTTAAGCCTTTTGAGGGAATGATTTTTAAAAGATCTGAAAATATTCGTTTATTTTGGCGTGGGAAAATATGCCATGAACGTTTAAGGGATGCGTCTGTTCCCAACTTTTAAATGAAAGCGAAAGTTTCACCCATTTTGTGCTAACCGATGAGTTTCTGTACGCCTGTTTAAGTATGGAACATTTCCTTCCCTTTTTCAAGACCAAATGAAAAGTTTGTGAACCGGTAAATATCCCACTAACGGAGTTTTACCCAATTAATGAAAGCATTAAAAGTAAAATTCCCTGCGCCTCCATTGAGCGCCATTCGCCCCGGCATTAATACTTTGGCGGCTCCATTCGCCCGCTGTGCAAAAATTTCAAGTTGGCGGTTAAAACTTCTGCCCGCGATCAGAGCCGAACCTTTCCCCGAGGCCCAAATTTTCGTTCAGAATTTCCCCTTTTCACCAAGATTTAATAAAACCAGCGAAGAGTTATAAAAACGTGTCAAATTAAAATGAATCTGTTAACACAACAACGGGGCTTACACTTAATACTTAATTTAATGGGAGACTTCAAGATGGGAAGTTTTATAATTACGGGCCCCGACGCAGCGCGGCCTAAACCTCTTTGAGGGAAGTGTTACTTTGCCCACAAAAGGAAATATTTGGGGAAAACCCGCGGAGGCTCCGACTTAGGAGCAACTTCTGCCATTGTGGAGGACTTACATTTGTTTTATCTTTCCCGAATTTCGGTGTCCTCGTTGACGTATTAATTTCTGCGGCATAAAGAACGTCGTGCCAAAGCCGATTTATTTCCTTGTTGTATTTTTAAGGCTTTTGTGGGAGCAAATTCAAAAGCACTCCCTGTCACTTTCGGATCCCACCCAGATCCACCGAGAGGAGTGCACTCACAGGACCCGCTCTATTGAAATAATTTACTGCCGGAATTAATCCCCGAGGGTCCGAAAGTAATTGGAGTTTTGCTGAGCGCGACTATTAAAATTACTTCTGTTGGG
The DNA here is from genome assembly GCA_963920795.1 of Eutolmus rufibarbis. Classification (NCBI taxonomy): domain Eukaryota; kingdom Metazoa; phylum Arthropoda; class Insecta; order Diptera; family Asilidae; genus Eutolmus; species Eutolmus rufibarbis. The sequence continues at coordinate 36,939,413 of OY987205.1, forward strand.
AATTATCTGCTGCAGCGCTGCTCTAATTTACAACTAAACTTTCGCATGTGCAAGCACGGTGCATCGGGCGCTGTATCTGCGAGCGAACTCTCTTTTCCTGGGGAGCTAGCTTTCTTTCTTCCCTTTCATACCGCCCTGATTGCGCGTCTCAACTCCTCACGGAATAAAATTTTTCAGTCGGTTGATACTGGATTCTGGCAAACAACTGCGACCTTACACGATTTTCTTTGACATATCTCATTAACCACGGAAAGAAGTAATCCTCCACGAGGATGACATGCTCCTACTCCTTTTGTACAGAATATCTTCTAGGAGCGTCTTCATGTCTGTTTTCGTCTACTCTTGACTCCCACTCGGCGACGGTTATTACTGGCTTTTCAATCGATTCCTTAAGGGCAGGATAACTATTGTGCTGCCGGAGGAAGGCAGAACGAATCCCAGTTCTCAATAAAAACTGACTTGCAGGGCATCTCAAGAGCAAAGGATATTTGACTCTTGATGTATGAAGACAAGGAACCATTATTTTGCCATATGACAGACTTGTTGTGGCATTCATTCCAACGAAACGAATTGCTCCATTTGAGGAGCACCCTATCATCCGTCGACTGTATGCTTGCGGGGGAACTAAAATAAAAACATATTTTCAATTATGAACAGCCGGTGGTAGTCGATAATTCCCGGAGAGAGCAGTATTTGCAATGCAAAAATACATTCTGCATTTAATGAGAAAACTTTCTTTGTTTGATTATTTCTGCGGTAAGGTGAACCATTACTTGAACAGAAATGTAAATGTTCATTTTTTCTTTCGCAACTCGTCTTGAGATGTTGTGAAAGGTGAACTGGTCATCTGAAGACATGCCGCTAGGTGCTCATTTTATTCGTTAATGGAAATGAATTTCATTATGATCTCGAAGGTCTACTAGACTTACACGTTTTTTGCATTATTCAACCATTTGCGACTTATTTTTTAATCAACGTTTTATAAATAGGAGTTCAATAACCTGAAAACTGATACATTTACCTAAGAAAAATGGAATTTAAAAAATAATGAATAGAAGTACTCACACTTTTCTTACAATTATACCATAAATATTAACGATTATAAATCCCAAAACTAGCATTTTTCACCATGACGTTTTTGAGAAAAAAATTGAGCAGCTTTGAATGAATAAAATTAGCTCGTAACGTAGCTCAAAATAAAGGCGAAAATTCTTATACTAAATAGCATCATTCAGTATCTCTTACTAAGCATTATGAGCGTGCGCTAGTTCCGGTTTTCATTCACTATCGATGAAATATTAATGAAATCAGTAGAATATTTCGGAAAGTGTTAAAGCATCTAGTCTAGAATTTCAATATAACAGCTTAAGGTTGAAACACTAATTTGAACCACTTTACAACCTCCTATAAGAATCCGTAATTTGTTCTCTTTAAACGTATTTTTCTCGAAAACGTGATGTGATGGGACATTTTCGTTTGTGAATTCGTAATCTATGGAAATTTTAAGGTTTTAAAACAGCCGGGAAATTTTATTGATTTGATGTAATTTAAAATGTGAAATAAAATATATTAAGGTACACAATATTGGATACCAAATTAACCGAAAGGTTCCGAATATAAATCGAAAGTTAACTTGTTGAAAATTAAATTACGCATATCTCTCATATTGAATAGAAATTTTACTCATGTGTTTACAAGCTTTTATTTAGCTTTACCAACTTTACCTGTCTGTATATCGTAAAATTTTGCAAATTTATTTTGACCCACTTCCTCATGTTCAATTGAGCTGAAATATTGCATACACAATGACAATTATCAAAAAAATTTGTTTTTATAATATAATATTGTATTTTTTATTATCTTGTTTCAGGTATACATAAAATACCTCACTTCATCTGTAACCATAATTCAAAAAATTTTATGATCCATTTATAATTCTACAAAAACATATGTTTTTAAAGTAAAAAAATTAAAATGTTTAAATTTTTCTCATTTCCCACTGGAATTTCAATTATTTGATTCAATTTCATTTCAAATGGAAGTAATCTTGAGTAAGCCCACGCAAAACAAAATGTTAAGTGTCTCATTTTTTCGGATGCATCGTATTCGCCTAAAAAGTTAATTTTATTTTATATGACTGTCAAATTGGACAAAATTTCATGAATCAACATATAAAATGTTACTTTAAATTTTAAAAAAACGTGTACACACAATTTAAAAACATAGGCTAGCGATGAAATGCTTTAAAGTTTGCAAATGCTGTACAATGTTATCAATAATTTTAAAAATTTTGTGAAATCATCTGAACTAAGCTGAGAAAAGATATCTTCACCACGAAATAAAACAATTTCATCGCGGTCTGGTCGACGCCGGTGAAATGAGAACGAAGTTGTAGTAAAACCAAGGTACATGTTCATGGTAAGATAGATCCTGTGCGCCCTAATAAATAAAAATTAACTTCACCTGAAACTTGAAACTGTCGTCTTAAGAAGTTTGAGGATGTGCGGAGAAACGATAAGGCATTGAAGGCGCTTCTAGAGAACACCGGGGGGGCAGGCAGGGACCAGGGGCAAATGTATATTTCATTCAGCAGGACTCAGAAGTTGTCTGTAGTAATTTTACGGCTTTATGGGGATGGGAAAAAACGTCCAGCAATCCATCAGGAAAAACACTCTTAGATATTCCCGGAGCAAGTTGTCTCTAGCGTTGCAAGACTTGCACCTCCTTCCAGCGCTTAATCTTAGTTAGGGTTGCATCTCGGCGCTCTGTCAACTTTTTACACCTTTTGAGTTGAATTTTCTCTTTCATCTAAAATCCAGGCAGCATGTGAAAGTGTGGAGAATATTAAAACAGGTCGCCGTTCCTCGGTGTGCTCTGCTTGTATCTAAACTTATTCCTCCCGCTGATGCGATAATGCTGCAATAAAGAAAAATGAAAATGTCTCACATGAAAAATTCAGACAATTTTTTTCTATGGCTCTGCGTTATTACAGGGGCTGGTGATTGGAAAGAAAATTATGTGACGTGACGTGGGCACACAATTTAATGATGGCGGAACGCCATTCCATCCAATTACATGGTGATAGATAAATATTGCGGCTTACTGCTAATGGTCTACCGCACTTTTTAAAAGACGAAGGGAAGGAAGACGAACATTTTCATATCTAACACTTTTGGTACTTAGTTCTGGGTGAAATTGGATGCGCAGACTTAAAGACCAGAAAAACCTTGTTTCGGGGGCTTAAAAGGGATTCAAGTTTCTTTACGTGAAGCTCTGCAGCTTACATTTGAAGCTTAACTATAAATTGTTTAATGTATTTTTAGTTATTTGTAACTAAATTCTTTACAATTAATGAGTCCTTGGTTAGATGCCAACATTTATTAAGCGAAAACTATATTTTATCAAGTTTATCAATTTCATTAAATAAGTTTTTAAAATAATTGTCCTCCAGCTAAAAAATATAAATTGGTACACGTTTAGACACGTCTTTTAAAACTTACTTCGCGTAGTGTTGATAAAAAACATGCGATATTTTCACAAAAGGTATACAATTAAATACAAACAAAAATGAGTAACAGTTAAATAGAAATATAAAACAAAAAATTATCACTATGTATATACAAAGCTTATATCAATTATTTCATTTGTAGTCTTTACTTTGATTCAATAATACTTTGTATGAAAGGCTTATTTGTTTTCTGCTGAATAAAAATTATAAATTGAATAATAACGATTATCAAATAATTTTTAGTTTTCGAAACGCTCGTTAATGATTAAAAATTAATTTTTCTTTTTTTATTGGTCGAAATAAAACTCATTTAATTATTTTCATTCCTGTACGGAATGGAAAAGTAAACAAAAACAAAAAACACAATATCTACAAATAGGTGCACATATTGTTTCCACCAACTTTGAACTTTGTATTATACATACAGTAGAATTAAAGTAATTCAAAACGTATTGCTCGCATTTTGTTTTATCAAAGAATTTTTAGAGAGTTCTTTGAGTTGTATGCAAGATTTGTTCAATGGTTTTCTATTTTTGTTAGATTAGTTTGATCATACATTTATTAGCCTACCAACACAAAAACGGAAAAGTATACCACGAAAAGAGAGAGATAATTGTTATTTTCAAATCCATATATCTTTTTATAACAATTTTTGATAATTTTGTTTTTATCTTCCAAAGGTACTTTGATTGATAGTGATATTTTTCTATAGTGTTGTGAATTGAATACACACTTAGGCAAAATGCTGGAGGCATAACTTTTTTTTTTAAATTCCTATAACAATTTTTCATAAGACGTCTTCAGGACGAAGTTATAACTATGGGGAAATAAGTGGGTCAAGAAGCTTTTATCGAAATTCAACATTCTAAGTCAACTAGTCTCCGGGAGAAATGTCGAAAACAGACGGACACATGACGTGAGCTATTTCATAAAAATTCACGGAAACCTATGAATGAGTCATGCATTTCAAGGTTCCTCTTTAACAATACGCATTAGAGGAAGTTCGAGACTTATATTATAATGCAAATGCTGATTGAGACAACCGGCATATCTAATGAAAACCCCACGTCGTTCCTTTGAGATTTATTTACATATATACATTTTATTTATTGGCATTTGATAGAAGCTTTACAATTTTGAAAAACCCCTTATTTAGCAACACCCTATTTGTAAATCTTGTTATTGGGAATAAAACTAATTTGTCTACATATTGTACTGACTGTGCTGAAAAATCAAAGCATGTACCAACACATCATGTTCAAATCAAGACCTCTTGAGTCTTTATGTAACAACGCAATATATGATGTAGCGTGATGAAGGCTTTGCGCAATAAAATATTTTCATACGCAATAAATCCGTGATAAGACTCAGAATATCAATTCCCTTTCCCCTCGCACACACTTCTCGTGCGTACTTATCTGGCGAACGTTGGCATGTTTCGAAGCGTATAAGTAATGCCCGAAATATTATTGACGTAATTGCGAAACTCATTCGGAATGTTTCCCTTTGCAAACAGAGGAGCTGAAATCACGGCAGCCGATATCAATGAGAGCACCTACATACATCATTGGCACGATGTAACGATTCGTATACGCATAATAGCGTCAAAGAGGAGGAGAGCTTGGCGCTAGCCACCCCATCAATTGAAAATTCAATTAATCTACGCACTTAGAGTGTGTACTTACATCGATACGTTGATAATCTCATCAATTTCCCTCGAATGTGGAACAACAAACATATCGCACAAACATGGCAAAGCCCTCATCCCGCATGCCACCCACACCTTCTACCAGGAGTTGTCAAACTTCGAATTGCCAACTTCGGGAACACATATTCGCATCAGAGATCAAGATTTCAGGAATACATATCTGGGGAAACGAACGTCGGGATGTGTTTTTCGAATTCTGGCAGTAGTTGCTGTATTTGACATTCGCTCCCGAGGAGAACGTGGCAGATAAGAAGGTGTTATCGCCGCATTAGGATCAAATCGTTGTGTCTCTGCCAGCGCCAGGTGTTCAATTTTTGAGGCCGCATTGCCACGTTTCCTACTCTACCCACCCCGCGTTGCGAGCTGTTATTAGGCAAATTTGAATGCAAAATAAACAGCTTCCAAATGCTGCATTGTAAATTTTAATTTATCTATGACAGGTAACTTAAGTTTCATTACTATTCCGATGTTAAGATTGAAGAAAGTTTTATGTGTATGAGCTGAGCCGTACATGCCGATAAAACAATTTACCAAAACAACTTTCCATATATGTACTATCATAGTATAGTTATAGTGACTAGTAAGTAGTAACTATTATAATATAGTATAGATAACATAGGGGAACAAATTATAATTTTTTGTTTTTGCGGTAGGTAATACACGTGATAGGTCGATTATACAGCATTTTATTCATAGATTATGTAATAGTAAAACCTCAAACGAAAGTTCTGAATTCGTTTCCGTTTTCAAGAAATACAAATTTAAACTGATATCCCGGGTGAAAATATAAGACTGAAAGACGACTGAAAAGAGACTGAAAAATGATTTTTAGACGGAATACAGCCAGAAATAAGGCGTAAATTATTATTTGGACTGAAAACTCACTAAAAATGGACGGAAAACGTATTACATGGATAAGGTGAAGACGGAATTTAGACTGAAATGAGGCGGAAATATTTTTTGTGTCGGAAAATAGACGGAATCGATACGGAATTATCAGTTACCCTTGATGAGTATGAACAAGAGACTGAAAAAAGATGGAAACGAGACGGAAATTTTATCATTTTTAGACTTAGAATATTTTTTGGATTCGGCATTTTTTTGACATAGCACCAACAGATCCAGCACCAACAGGCCCAGCACAGACACCAACTCATCCAACATCAGCATATGCAGGACAACCATATCCAGCACCACCATATCCAGCGTATTCAGTATCAACAGGTCTTTCAGATCAACACATTCATCGATATTTTAATTAAAATTATTTAGTGTCATTTGAGTCAACATTTTCCATCTAATTTCCACCTGATTTCCGTCTACATTCTTCTGTCGAATTGAGCTCATTTTCTGTACTTGTGCAGTCCGTTTTCAGTCTCTTTTCCGTCGATCAGTTTCCGTCTCTTGTTCGCTATCTCAGTCTACTTTCCATCTGTTTTCCGACTGCTCTTAAACACAGAAATATGTACTAAATTTTTCAGTTTGTTTTCAGTCTAATATTTTTACCCGGGATACAAAATACCGCAAAGACTTTTTTGAAAAATAATTATAAAAGAAGGCTTTATCTATTTCGTTTTAAATTCTGGTGAGTATGTTATTTAAAGTATTACTTACGCATTAATATAAAGCCAACTAACATTTTTCTCAATCGGAACATATCATTATTGAACGCAGGACATCATAGCTTATTTTTCCAAAAGATCAAACTTGAATGAAAAATTATCGAATACTGAATGATTTAAACATGCATCGAAAAAGTTGCGCAACCTCCTATAATAGAATTTCAGTGGTATACAACTACAATAAAACATGCGATGGGGTACGGATATCACTAAAATTTCAGTAAATATTTCATCCCACATAACAACTTCCAGATTATGGAAGAGACTATTAAAATATTATTACTACATATTATATTTTATTTCGTCTCCCACGCAGAGAGTTGAAAAATTGAAAATATTCCAAAGCTACAGTGAGCGAAAATTCTACCACCGGACTGGTAAATTTATAGAAAGATTTAACATACTTTTAACCTAAGTAAAGTATCTGTCTTTACAATTAAATGGTCAAGAAATAACTCCTATATTAATGGCATTTTATTCATTTGGATTCACATCACATTTACCTGCATTTCATTCAGAATTAAGTTAGCTAAAGAATAGTGGCTTTAAATGCAGTTGCCAAGTCAAAATTTTTTTTTCATTCAAATTGGTCTTTCAGATGGTTAACGACGTGTAAAAAAAGTGCCTAAACATGGCCCATTTAGTCCGTAATCCTCATAAAATCAAAGGATAACGATATAAAATATCTTTAAGCTTCTTATTAATAAGAATCATTTTTTGTTTAGTTATTTTCAGAAAAAACATAAGTAAGTTTGCCTCATTTTCTAAATATTTCCACTTTGTTTTAGAGCATATTATGAAAAGTATGGTTTGGGTCTTATAAGGAAACTCATGTCTTTATAAGATCTATTCGAAAAATTTAATATGAACTTATGCAGGTAGGTACTACGTATTATTGTAATCTTTACTGAATCTTATTTAGCAGCCCGATGGTGAGAGGTGGGGTATTCAGATAAAATTAGATTTTCGATTGAAAAAAAAAAAACTAAACCACTAACCATTTGGTTGTTTCTTGGTACCGCTAAATGCAGTTTCTTGTAAAAATTCAACATGCCAGATTTAATTTCTCGATTGCAAGTGCATTTCGTGCAAGAATAGTAAAATTTGATTTTCTGCGATTACAGCGCCATCTATCAGAAATAAAAAATAAAGTTTCTGACAAAATGTACGTACTTTGTATAGCAGAATCGGAATCTGTTATAATAAGGGTTCCAATTTAAAAATTTAAAGTTTGTGATGGATTTCAACAGCAGAAATGATTTCAAAATGTATTTAAATGTATTCATGCATGCAATAATTTACAGATTAGGGTTATCTCCTATTTTATGTTTCGTTGTTAATTCTGTTTATTAACGTGATTAATTTTTTATTGGACTTCATTCAGAATTCGAATAAAACGAATATTTTAAATGGGTTTTTAATTCGAAAAAAAAAAACAGAATATTTATTTAAGTTCCAGTGACCCTTCGGGTGTAAATATTTACTACAATGGGGATGTAATAATAAAACTCGCAAGTTTGCTGCTTATACAAGTTTGCGGATAACAGTCGCCTCGATGGGTTTCCTATAGGTACCAACATTTGCACGACGGATGCTGGACAGCATTGCGGGCAAAAAATGTTTCCCCATAATTTTTCAAGTTATACTAGCAGTTTTAATTGCAAAACTTTTTTAATAATACCATTTCTGCCAGCCTGCACTCTTACAAACTCCTGTGAATCGACCGCACTGGGCAATGTCTGCTGATTCACTTTTCGAATCGTACGAATGATTACTTGCCGTTCACTGCAGGAGGTACCCGCCGCCGCCTCTGAGGCTTTCATGTCCATCAAGTTTATTTCTGGGTTTCTCGTGGCTCTGTGAAAGGATCTTTATAGATATGCAGAAATAAATGGATACGAAACTTTCCAGCCCCGTCGTAGTAGCTTCTCTTCAAGATCTCAACTATTGCGAGTCGAAAATTGGATGGAAATATCTGAAAGTGCAAAGTCCATATCAGCGCCAAAAGTATTATAAACCTGCTTCTTATACTATTCCGGAAAGGACGCGGTACCAGGGCCAGAAAGCCCTTACTTAACGCTTTCAGAAAGTGCCTATCTTTCGAGTAAAGCATGCGATGTGGCTGATGGCTCCGCCTGCAACAGCGGAATTTTAATTAATCTACCGTGATGTGAATTTTATGGCGGCGATCCTGAGTAACGTACTTTTAATTACTCTTAGTGCGTAAAACAACAATTTGGGTTCAAAGAGTAAAGTTGAGTTAACGGCCAATGAAAATATTTCATCGCAAATATGAAAATAATTTGTTGCCATTGAAACGTGCGTTCAACAAGCTCATTATGACGCGTACAAGGAGGCGACATAAAATGCTCGTAAAGGCAAAATTTATGCACGTAAGAGTGGGCGTATAAGAGCGAGTGGAAATCCATTAGCTGTTGTATGCGAAAAGTTGATTTCGTTTAAAATAAATTGATTCTCACCTTTGCATAACAAATGCTTTTCAAGTGTTAAAATATCGCTCTCGAATAATCGCGCTAGCATTAATTGGATAAACGCGATAACGCCTGGAAAAGAATTTTTTCAATAATAAAATACCATTTCCATACGTTTCACGGACGCCCTGTAAAATAGAAAGAATTCCGAGAATTTTTGGTCTTTTACAAGTGCATATTTTGTTCTATAAATATATTCAATTTTATTTTTTACAAGTTTTCCTGATTATATTTTGATTCAGCGAACGTTAAATCAGTACCAACCCCACCCTGTTTTCGGTTAAGAGCGCGGTCCTCATTTGGTGCCTTTAGTCGACACCTTCCGAACCGATATTAATTTAAATTTCGTTAAATGACTACATACGAGTATACTTATAATAATTGTAAAAATATTTTAAAAGTGAATAGTCTATAATGTTGCCAGCCTGAAAGTGTAATTCGACTGAGTCGAATTGTTTTCCAATGAAACTTAGAAAACATGATGATAAATGATATAATTAACATAATAAAATTATTTTATTGTTTATTTTTCTTTAAATATATAAAAGTAAATATTTTATATGACTGTCGTCCTTAACCCTTTGTCTCTTTATGATCAGATTTGAATATTTCAAAAACGGTATTAAATTTTGAAAAACGGTTTAAGAAACCTCATAATGATTTTAAATTCCCTTTTCAACGATACCCCACTCGATGGGGTAAGTAAAGATTTTTTTTCACGCCTACATTTCATATAGGGGATATGTTATTTTTTTCCAAAATGATAATACATACATATCTTTGCAGCGGGTATAATTATCTATATAAAAATACAAAATTTCAGCGCTCTAGTACTAATAGTCTCTGCATAAAATGAATGTGACATACGGATGGACGGACGGTCATGACGAAACTATAAGGGTTCTTTGTTTTGCTACGGAACCTTAAAAACGGTTTGAGTTCCAGTTCTACTTCCGTCCAGCTTGAAAAAAGCTGTTTCCAGATTACGGATTACAAAAAGGATATATAATCGTAGTAAAGATATTTTTTCTAGGGTTGAAATCAAGTGTACTTTATTTCTGAAATTTTAAAGCATCGTTTAAGGAAGTAAAGATCGATGTTTCGAAAATTTTATAGTGTGTTTAACCGGACTGGAAGGAGAATTAATGATTAATACTTTAATTTTAAAATGTAGTGTATCCTGAAATTCAAAAAATCTAGACATTTTGACCAAATATCGATTATTGTACTATAGGAATATCAAAGTTTTTATCGTGTACATAAATATTTTGTATTTGTTGTATGATAATGTTCATAAACATAAATATATAATTTTCTGGAAGCAGAAAGTACGAAATAACAGGGTACTTCAGCTAGTGCTGAATAAATTTCAGTCACCGGTTGTTCGAAGGGTTTTACCTCAGATTTCAATAACCCGGCAGGTACGCTTTTAGCCTGGAAAAAGTTCCCGACTATGACAACATTAATGCGATAAATGATAATGCATACATAATTGACTTCAGTTGCCTTTCGAGTCCAATTACATGAAAGTCTCTCACCTTTGCTGCTTCAAACGGAAGGACGACGAATCTTCGTCTGTCCGCCCACAGCCCACCGTCGTTCCAATAGACTCCAACTGGAGGACAAACGAAGCAACCCCGAGTCCGGAACAAGTGCCACAAAGAACTGGCGAGAACGCATAACATGAGGGGATAATTCCTTTGCATTAAGTTATTTACTCCGGCTTTATCTCCTCAAAGAAAATTATATTATTCTACTTGAGTGTACCTAAACACTCGAATGTAAATAGTCCAAAGTTATAATTAAATTATTTACATACCAGAAAGCATTTCTCCAGCAGCCCCGGTAAAAACATTTGCAAATTCGAGGCGCTGCTTCCCTGCCGGAGCAGCCACCGTGCATGCATTCAGCGCTTTACTCGCTCCGTTGTGAATATTAAGTCAGCCAGCACTTGCAATTATTTGTGCACATTTGTGCAGAAATTCGCTTTCTACGTACGCGCGAGACAAGAGATGCATATTTCCAAATTAATTCATGTAGAAGGCAGCGCAGTGCGAGTGCATCCCCGGGAACGTGGATGCTGAAAGTCGGGACGACTTCTCGGATTTGAGAGGGGATGTATCTTCGTGGCGAGGTGCTCCCGCAGGGTAGTGGCCCCTGTAGAACACGTAAAATAAGTATTAATTTTTGGACTTAATGATATTTGCCTTGTTGTAGATTGTGATAAAACCACAAAGGTGGGAACAAATAGCGCTAATTTATGATAAACCGCCAACCCTGGAGCGCTAATTTACTGCCAGCTGGTTAATTGCTGTTTTACGGGTCCACAAGATATAAATTACTAAATACATCGACTGCGTACCTACGATATGGCGAACAATGGGCCAGCTGATCTGATACAAAAATACAAAATGCAACTCGATCCATAATTATAGAGCCCTCTTGATTTGCCTCTTGCTTTTGCTATAGAAAAACAATCGGTTGTGTAAAATTTTATATATTTATAATAATAACTCAATATTTAGAGAAACATAAAGTAAGGTGACCCAAATTAGGCCCAAAATCCGTTTTGTAAATTTCCCATTAAAAGGATCCGGAAATGTCACAAGGACGCGTTAGGTATACTTCAATATCTAAAATAGTCGGAAGTTTTCCCAGCTAGCTTTGTTTTGGCATAAACTGGTCAATGCCTTCAGACATAAAGCGTTTGCGAAAGGTTATTATAAATACTTTTATTTGTTTTACAAGAATATACATAGGTATATAATTTTTGTTATATTTTATGATTTCATCAAAAGCTCAACTTCTAATATCAGCGTTCTTTTCATCGAGTTCAGCACTTTATATGGAAATACAACAACAACTCCTAACCCGCATATTTATTCAGTTCCTGATCAAAGAACTAGATAAATAGTTCAACAATTTTCTAAGAGAGACGATGGTATCAAATTTTGTTTCGCAAATGTTGTCACCCTGTCGTCTGATTGGAATTTAAAACTGTCAAACAAGTCGTTACCTCATCATATCCATTTTCTTCAAATTATTAACTAATTCATTATAATTCAAAACAAAATTAACTTTTATGCCTGTGACACACATGTGGTGTAGATACCATAGTACGCGGATGTACTACATGTGTGTCACTGAATACCACCTTAATACCAGCTGAGCAAGCTGGTATAAACGTAGTATCGAAACTAGGGTTTTTTTCATAGTATACAAGCATTTTAGTGACTACAGCGCCAATTTCCAGCAATGAGAAAAATGTTGAACTAGGGACTGTCTAGAGTTGACCTCTTGACATAACATTTGACAGAGTGGTTTTCATGATATCGTTGCTTTACTTCCAAATAACGCCAAAAGCCGATATCTCCTGCTTCTCATTTTAGCCTTCAGTGCTAATTTTAAAAACATTTTCCTCTGCCTATTCAAATAATTTATTTTAAAATTATTTGACATCACCACACTAAGAATATCCATTTTTGTTAAAAAATTGCAGAAATAGCAAATAGAATATAACCAAAAGAAAGTTTCACAATTTATCATCCGTCACGATGCAAATGTCAGTTCATACTAAATTGGTGTCTGTCACCATGCATAGTATTGACAATACCATGGTATCCGAACCATGGTATCTATACTACATGTGTGTCACAGGCATTACACGGTGTTCTCCGCAAACAGACAGACTTGTAAAATTTTATTCGTATGTGTGACAGGCAGGTATACCAACTTTTAAATCACAACGAATCGCTAGCGCAGATCGTTTTTTTTTCATATAAACCAAAACCAGAACCTGAACCCAATGAAAAGAACACAGCTAATGCTATTTTAATCTTATTTCGTTTTCTGTGAGATGTTTTATTTCAAGAAACATGAAATAATACAGAATTAAATTGAATTTTGAAAATACTGCAATATTATTAATTTTACAAATATCATTACGTTTGAAATTTTAATTTTCAAATATTGAAAATTAGACAATTGAATTGCTTACTTTTTTATTTAAAACATTCAACATTTTAAAAACATTGACAATCTCTGCGTACTTCTTTTTATAAAAGTATTTATTATTTCATTTACATTCAATTTCTCAATAAAATCTTCTTGGATATTTAAGATTGCTAAATCATCTAGTCTGTCTTAAAGCATTCAACATGGATCTAAAATAAGTTTTAAGACGCTGAAAACGACCTTTCATTTGTAAATGAAGAACCAGGATTAGTTATCGAAATTCTTATAAACTTTCAATATTCATGCAATATTTCTTCAAAGCGCTATTTTTTTGCAAGTGTGATACCACATCATTTAGACTTTTGATTAATATTTTATGCAAATATTCTGGGTTGCGTGGGAAAGGTCTGTTATGAAGGTATGGAATTCCATGCCATAAATAATTATAGGTATAGAGTTTCCCGGTACCGCCGCCCCTCATGATACTTTCGGCAAACGTGATCGTTTCCGTAAAGGGTTTTTGTGTAATATAGCTGTTCGATATTATACTATTCCCAACCCAATTAACTGAACAATTTTCCCACTTTTTCGATTTAAACTTATCCCGATTAACTTGCCTTTTGTTTCGAATAAATTAAACTGCAATATATTACATAAAAATCTCTTCCAATTCGAATTAACCTCTTCAGGCATGAATTTATAAAGAGTGAAAAATGATTTAATTTTTGTTTGATTACGTATTTATTCATTTTTTTATCGACAGTAATTCAGTAAATAAGAAAAAATTATTAAAAGAAATAAAGTTCCAATATTGGCCAGTAAAGCGATATTAAGTAAAAAAAAATATACATATACATACATATATCTATTACAAATAAAGCAAAGTTTTACGCACCTGGTATTTAGTTTATAGAATATTATTTCCAATATTTTTCCAATAAACTAAACGCAATAATATATCTCATAATATTAGAATGAACGAATTTAGTTCTTAATATTATGCCATTAAATAGATTACTTTAACTTCTTATTTTCCTAGAAATGATAATGGTAAAAATCTGGAGATTATTTGTAAAGACCTATGTTCGTCTTATTTCGTTTGTATAAATTGTTATTTTCTTTTTTTCCCAAAGTGTCATTTTAGGCACTATTATATAATTACAAAATATGAGTAAATGCATTTCTGCTTCAAGAAGAAAGTCATTAAAAATAAGAATTAATTGATTGGGAGTCATTATTTCTTATTCATTACTCTGTCATATATGTATAAACGTTTTAGCTGCGAATTATTGCTATTATTTTTTTCAAAAGAGTGGCAGTATATTTAGCAAAACAAGTGCCAAGAGTGTCGTAGCAATGCTCGAAATCCGCTTAATGAAATCATTTTCTCCGCTGAATGTGGTTGGACGTAAAATGGCGGTGGTACTCATCCAACCGAAGTTCGTTTTCCGCATAAAATCAAAAAGGAGCAGGAAACGCGCAAAGCCCCCGCACGCTCGTAATTTTTTATACTTATGCTCATCGCTCTATCATAAAGAGCTCTAAACATTCCCCGGCAAATGCTATTATTCTCTCACCTAAGAAATTTTACATGCAACACAAAATTTATAACGCTCTAAATCCCATAAAAATTTGCCACAAGATTTCCTTATACAATACACAGGATAAATTAGATACAAGCAATCACTACATTCTCTGGGAATTTATGTTTTCATTTCTTTTTAAGTTGGAGCATTTTTAAGGGGATATGCTCGAAGAAAAATGACGTTCAGTCGCCGAGATGTGAGGCGCTTCGGAGACTTTTCCCGCCGGGATGAACACCCGGGTATACGTGGCGCGGCTCTTTTGTAATATATTGTACTCATTTATTTCGCTTTGTTCCATTTTATAGGGACACATTTTATGAAGCAAATTTCATAGAGACGGATAAGTTCGCAGGCTCTGTAATCACACATACGAAACCAAGTTCATTTTCAAATAAATTATTACGCCGGATTCTGGGGAGTACTTCGCGCATCAATTTCACACATTTTAGCATTCTTATGCCTTTTGGGCTTTTAGTAATCTGTTAGTAAGATTGCTGGTAAAAGCTTTTGACAGCATCAAGTGCTGGTGAGATATAATGCAAACAACAATTTCTAACTATGTTTTGTGGCTAATTTATGTTTACGAATGAACAAATTTATGATATCTATTTGTGTTTTATGTGTAATAAAGAAAACCAAAACTGGAATTGCCAAAGGATTTGACTATTGTGGGGGTATTCTCTACCCAAAAAATGACGTAATTTTCAGAATTTTTTGTTCATGTTAGGAAATAAGTATGGCGTTCAGGTTTTTTGCTACATATAAATTGGGGTCTATTCTTGTAGTCGGTTGAATCGGATCGAAAAGAGCTTACAAGAGCACTTTTTGAATTAAAATTCCTTAATAGACTTCCTAAATTTTTAGTAAATTAATTTCAGTAACCTTTGACTCCAATTAATTTTGTCGTTCAAAGTGGTTAAAGTAGTCGAATAGAAGAATCCAATCGACTATTTTAACCACTTTGAACGACAAAATTAATTGAATAAGGAATTTTTACCCAAAAAGGGCTTTCGTAAGCTCTTTTCGTCGCAGAAATTCGCAATAGGGACCTAAAATGAATTTGTGTGAACTTTAGCAACTTTATTAAGGAATTTTTGTTCAAAAATTTAGCTGAAATCAAATTTTCAAAAATTTTGATAAAATATATGAGAGTGGTTGGAGGATATACCAATAAAATTATTAAAAAGTCTACAATTAACAAAATGGCGCAGAATAGTTTGACTGTAGGTTATTCTTTGTGACACAAATAAAATGTTAAGTTTTACATTATTTATAAGTTGCATAGTAAAATAATATGTCTAATACGTATAATGCATATGAGACTTAGCGTAAAATACTTTTTATGATCCCTAAAAGAGTTTGAATATTTTGTGAGACATAAACTAGTAGTTCCTATCAAGGTTTCTAAATTATTTTTATCTCGACGGCATTGTTAAAATGCTATTATTCGAGTATTTCTCATGTACAAATTCTCCAAAAACAAGGCTTCTACGAATCGTGGCGTTGTCGCTAAAGCCTTCTCTATATTATCATATAAATATTACATGATATGAATTATTAATAGCACATCAACGTCCTTTATAATTTGCCTATTCTGCCGGTGTGCACCCACACCTGGAGTTTTTCAGCCTCTTTCATAAAGTTACTGTTCGGGGCGCTTTATGCTGTTACCGCCCCTGAAAGATGGACCGAAATGATGAAAGTTTCCACGGCAGTCCCTCCACCGACGGAGGCGGAAATAAGGAGGGAAAGAAAGAAATTTAATGAATATATTAAGCCCGTAAGTTTTATTAATCGAGCGGAGAAGTGAATTTGTGGAGATAATTACGTTATTCATGCATCTCGGTCCTGTGTTTGTTTAAAGTCGGTCGTCGTCCGGGCGGTTTTCCGTAGGCAGCCGCTCTTTGGCCGGGCTCCTTCTGTAGGCGAGGCGGGCTACTTGGCAACTCCTTTGAGCCCTTTCGGTCCATATGGAGGGTTAGCAAACATTCGTGGGCGGAGGAGTTACTTGATGCAAAGTGGCAGCTCCAGTCGTAATTTGATAGATCCTGATGAGGGACTTTAGTTAGCTAGTAATTTTATAGAATGATTAATGGTGCACAGAAAGAAGATTTTGCCATATTGTAATTAGCTTTTACATAAGAGAAAGTTTTTCCTCTATAAGACAAAAACACCGGAAATACTTCCAACCTAATATCCCCGGGAAATGGTCGGCATATCAATTTCCCGAGGATATTAGATGGAAAGTATTTCCGCTATTTAGATGAATAGTTGAATATTTTTCCAGTTATTGAATATTCATATGCATGTTTATTAGGCACATAGGCTTGGCTAAATTATACCTGTACAAATGTAGGCTTTATCAGCAGCGACAACAAAATTATCTCGAAAGTTTTGGCAATTGCTCAAACTGATTTTTTAAACGCTTTTATTTAATTTGGGTTGTATACCGTCAAATCTTCCAATACAAAATTTGTATTCTTCTATCTTACCAAAAGTTATGAAACTTTGCACATATGTTTAACTTCGATCACAATACAATATGGTCATGATTGTAGGTGGATTCCACCTACGCATACCCCACTACCCACCCACGCTATTAAAAGTGTTTCCTAAAAAAATTTTTTTTTTAATTTTTTTAACCTTTATTAAATTTAATTATCACATATCAAGTCTAGTTTAAAAAATTACTTAGCTAAGGAAAATTGTATAATGTTTTTTTTTCACAGTTACCTTTAGAATATTTTAGAAGTATAAAAAAATTGTTTTTACCAAGGTTTGATATTTTACAATATGGGTCTGCATCTTTTATATATAATGTAAAAAACTAAATTTAAGGTATTAATTGAGCTTGACGTACTTTAAGGTACTATTACCATCTACAAATTTCAAAAAATGGATTTTTTTTTTTTACATTTTTAGATTCCTTATACCTTCAATAATAACTCCCAAAAATATTATATATAAATTCGACGCCGATCCCGAGATATAACGACTCTATTGAAGCGCGCTCTCGGCTCGCCGCAGGTGCTCACGCAGCTGTCGCTCGCACTGCTCCAACTTTAAACGCGTTTTTCTCGAGTTCAGGTTTTTTTAACTTGCGGACAGTTAATCTCCGGATTTAGTGGGTCGATTTTAATAAATCTAGGAGCATTTTGTTTGTTTTTGTATCCTGTGTGATAGTTTACCACAATTTGACGGAAAAAATAAAAAATATAATTTTAGAGTCTCAAAAAGGTCGAAAAAAAAGTCGATTTTTGAAAAAAAAAATTTGAACGTCCGCCATTTTTTTATTTTTACAGATTTTTTAACTTTTCTGGTAAACTATCACGTAAGAGCACTTCCTTTTTATAAATCTTTTTGAATTTTTTGTTTCAGACTTACCGTTCCAGAGATTAACTGTCCGCAATGGAGCAGTGTTTTTTTTTACAAGAAAATTTGAGCGCCCTCTATTAAATGTACAAATAAAATATAATAAAAAAAATATATTTTTCCGTAATCTTCAAGAGTTGTATAATACTATAGAAAAAGTTTGATAACTATATAAGTATAATACAGAACATGAAAAAAAAAATTGTTGAAAATATGTCATTTTTGACCGTTCTAGACGGTAATAGTACCTTAAGGGGACCCGGTGGTCTAGAAATTTCGAAAAATCGATTTTTTTTTTTATATTTCGAAAGTATAGTATTTTGAAAATATACTGTTAAACTTTGGTGATGATATTTCGAGTATTTCATGTTCTACAACCTATTTAAAAGGTCAATGCCAAAGCAGGTAGTGATTCTATTGTTCGGTGGAGTGCAGCTGCTTCGGTTTCTTTACCTAAGTCGTAATAGAACGGAATATTTTAGTTTCGAGAGCTACGTAGGTTAGTGTATCGTTGTGTCTGAAGAAATCAACACCACGTGCTATATGGTGCTGGAATAGCTGATTAATCGTAAGTATATTTTCAAACCTAATTTTATTGAGAATTTCTTTGACTAAAACTTTAAACGTGTTTATCTCGAAACTACTTTTTTTTGCCTGGCGCAGGGGGAAAAAAATTAACTATTCGGTCGATTGGTTTCGAATTTAAATATGTTATTTAATACACTAACAGCTATCGCAGGAACTAGACTAAAATGTTTGCGTTGAATATTTCTATTTTTTCACATGCAAAATGTGAATAAAATAAATGTAATTTTCAGACTACAATTTTCAACAACGTGCCACTTCTTCAAAAAAAATTTTTTTTTTTATTTTAGTTCCTGCGATAGATATATTTGTACTCATTAAAAATCTATTTTTTTTTTTCACTTTAGACCCATAGAAGAGTTAAATCAACCTGCGCCGCCCGGGTCCTTTTTTTTAAGAGGCTAACTTCAGCGCCATCTTCGAAATGTTTAGAATAATTTTTTTTCTTAGTTGTAATGATTTTTGTATACTTGAATAACAATAAAATAGTCCCTTAAAATTTCAAAAGATTTGATTGTTATTTAGATATAAAAAAAATTGCAAAAAATCATGCAATTTTCAGTTTCTAGACCACCGGGTCCCCTTAATGAATTTTGTAGGAATTTATGGTCAAAAATGATGGATATGCAAAAAATATTTGTCGATCGCTTATACATATTTCCTGAGATATTTAACTTTAAAATTCTGAAAAATGATGGTTTTCTACTGTAGTTTCTCCATGTTGCTGCAATCTTTTGGTGACAATTATGGAAACATCTTAAATTAAAAATGATTCCACACAGCCTTCTTTAAAAAACTCTACACGAGTGCTGAAAGTAAGGAAATATTCACTTTATTTCGATTTGTCATTTTGTAAGTCGGTAAACACTTTTTTTTTTTTTTAGAAGGATATTTTTAAAGATTCTTGAAGTATTTTTTAAAATAGAAAGGTTATAATATCCTTAATTTAAGGTATTTATACAATTTGCAACGAAACTTTCTGGGTATATGCAAAAAAACGTGACAGCAAAATGTTCATTTCGGAAATTTCAAAGTTTAATATACCGGGAAGTACCTACCTACAAGTGACCGACAAATTTTGTTTACATATTCTCTATTTTTGAATCTAAAAGAACATTCCTACAAAGTTGATACCTACTACAAAAAGGATTATTTTTGCTGCATTGAATCATGCAAAAATACTTTTTTATAGTGATAATCCTCAATTTAGAAGAAAAGTGTTTTTTTAACAGTGTTATTTTTGAGATCTTTAAAGAGGCTTCAGGCGATTTTGAAAAACTACGAATATTAGACACATATTTTGCTAAATTATGTATACATACATATGTATCATCGTGACTTTAAAAGGTATCGAAGGTTAGTAGTAAATTTATTAAAATTTAAGAAACGAACTCATTTAATCGTTTTGGGTCGGGATAATGATGTTTTAAATGCATATTTCGTTTATGCAGTAGTAAGGCCAACTATGATTCTTTAAAGCTTTGTTGGATTTAACAAACTCTTAGCTGACCAATAAACTAATTTCGAAACGCTGCCTAAATAATAAGCTTTCAAAAGTATGAACTATTTTCTTTTTTTTTTTGTTCAAGTAACATTTTATATTGTGTTCAAAAAATATATTTCAAGCATTAAACAGTCTACCGAACCGTTCCCAAATTATAATTAAGAATTTGTTGACAAAGTAAAAGTTCAGAATAAACATATTTGAATCAAGGCGCCCGGTAGGGCGCCGAGTGTTGATAGAATAGAAAAGAAATGTTGATAGAAAAGAAACTCGGCGCTCACGGGAGTATTATAACAGGTTGTGGAATTGCCGTTTTTCTTCTTTATTTTTTAATGAAAAGCGGGTTTGTTAATCGGTTCGGAAAAAAATGCTAGAGTATGCGGATAAGTATCTAGTATTATGACAAATTTTTTTTTTTCAAAAATGTTAAAGCGTTCTCGTTAAATTAAATAAAAAGTAACAAAAATTGTTCAAAAATATTTTCTCCAACCGATTTTTTTTCCCGACTTGCTGCAACAATGTTTTTCTCCAACCGATTATTTTTCCGTGATTTCGTGAACATTGTTTCTTTCTATTTCTGATGAGAAATATCTAATACGGCAGGACAAACTGACTTCACAGTCGTGGCGATAAATAAATAAATAAAATGAAAATAAATAAATAAAATAAAATAAAATAAAATAAAATAAAATAAAATAAAATAAAATAAAATAAAATGAAATGAAATGAAATGAAATAAAATAAAATAAAATAAAATAAAATAAAATAAAATAAAATAAAATAAAATAAAATAAAATAAAATAATAAAATAAAATAAAATAAAATAAAATAAAATAAAATAAAATAAATTAAAATAAAATAAAAATAAATAAAAATATCATAAAAAAACATAAAAATAAAATAAAATAAAATAAAATGAAAATAAAATAAAAAAACATAAAAATAAAAATAAAATGAAAATAAATAAAAAAAAATAAAATGAAAATAAATAAAATAAAATAAAAAAAATAAAACGAAAATAAATAAAATAAAAGTAAATAAAATAAAATAAAATAAATAAAAATAAAAATAAAAATAAAAATAAAAATAAAAATAAAAATAAAAATAAAAATAAAAATAAAAATAAAAATAAAAATAAAAATAAAAATAAAAATAAAATAAAAATAAAAATAAAAATAAAAATAAAAATAAAAATAAAAATAAAAATAAAAATAAAAATAAAAATAAAAATAAAAATAAAAATAAAAATAAAAATAAAAATAAAAATAAAAATAAAAATAAAAATAAAAATAAAAATAAAAATAAAAATTAAAATAAAAATAAATAAAATGAAAATAAATAAAATAAAAGTAAATAAAATAAAATAAAAGTAAATAAAATAAAATAAAATAAATAAAAATGAAAATAAAAATAAAAATAAAAATAAAAATAAAAATAAATAAAATAAAAGTAAATAAAATAAAATAAAACTGAAATAAAAATAAATAAAATAAAATAAAAATAAATAAAATAAAAAAAAAATGAAATAAAAATAAATAAAATAAAAATAAATAAGATAAAATAAAAATACAATAAAAAAACATAAAAATAAAAATAAAACAAAATAAAATAAAATGAAAATAAAATAAAATACAAATAAATAAAATAAAATAAAAAAAATAAAATGAAAATAAATAAAATAAAAATAAATAAAATAAATGAAAATAAAAATAAATTAAAATAAAAATAAATAAAATAAAAGTAAATAAAATAAAATAAAAATGAAATAAAACTAAATAAAATAAAATAAAAATAAATAAAATAATATAAAAATAAATAAAATAAAAATAAAATAAAAATAAAATAAAAATAAAAATAAAAATAAAAATAAAAATAAAATAAAAATAAAATAAAAATAAAATAAAAATAAAATCCCTATATATATAAAATCGAAAGTTTGTTTGTTTGTTTGTTGCACAATCACGTCTAAACGCTGGGTCCGATAATCTTCATTTTTTGAGTGAAGATACTACGTATCCCGGCCTAACATATAGGCTACTTATTTTTCGCAGATTTCAAAATGGCGGACCCAAGAAGGCGGCCGAAAATTGTAAATTTCAAGGGATTGCCGTGAAAATTGGTATTTGGGGTTTTTTTGAGGTCCTGATTCTTATTATCTACTACTTAACATATAGGCTACTTTTTACTCACGGATTTCAAAACGGCGGACCCAAGAAGGCGGCCAAAAATTTTAAATTGTAAGGGATTGCCATGAAAATTGGTACTTAGGGGTTTTTGGAAGTCCTGATTGCGAATCTCCGTTCGAAATTTGGAAATTCAAGATGGCGGATCCAATATGGCGACCAAACATTTTTGAACTTCAATAAATTCAATTGAAATTTAGTACTATGGGTATTTCGAGGCTACTAATTTCGAATCTACTATCAGAGTTTGGAAATTCAAAATGGCCGACCCAATATGTGTGTTTGTTTTTTGCTTAATCACGCTTTAACGCTTGGTCCGATCATTTTCATTTTTTGAGCGAAGGCTCTACAAATTTCGGCTTAACATATAGGCTACTTTTTATTCACGGGTTTCAAAATGGCGGACCCAAGATGGCGGCCAAATATAGTAAATTTCAAGGGTTTGCCATGAAAATTGTTATTTAGGGGTTTTTTGAGGTCCTGATTGCGAATCTATGCCCGAAATTTCGAAATTCAAGAAGGCGGATCCAATATGGAGACCAAAAATTTTCGATCTTCAACGAATTTAATTGAAAATTAGTATTATGGGTATTTTGAGGCCACTAATTTCGAATCTGCTATCAAAATTTGGAAATTCAAAACAGCGGAACCAATATGACGACAACAATTTTTGGAATTCTACGAATATAAGTCAGGTAGCGATGAAATAGTAAAAAAAAAAAAAATACCTTCATTTATTTATTTAACACCTAAGAATGAAAACATATAAGTACAAAAATATTACATTAAAGATGTTCCTACGTCTAAAGTCAAGATTGCAGGTAATTGCTACAAGGTAATGAGCGCAATATTTCATGAACGGAACCTTGCTAACGGGCACTATACATGTATGCTGCGAGAAAAGAGCAATTGGTTCAATGCCGACGATATACGTGTGCAGTAGAAAGCTTGGCCTAATAGAGCCAAAGGAATATACATATTGTTTCTTCAGAAACAATAACTCTTTTTCAGTCGAAAACAATTAGTAGTATACAACTTCAATTTCTGATATTAGCGGGATTAGAGGGAGGATTCATTGTACATATAATAAACAATATTAAGAAATTTCAAAGACAAATATTAGTGGGATGGAGTGGGAGGATTTATCACACGTTAACGACATAAATGAAATACTTTTTCAGCATCATCATGTATCCACATTCAACATAAAATTATCAAACTTATATCTACTTGGCTTCGCTACCCAATTATATTTCACTCATGGGGAAGATATTATTGATGCCGCCAACAAAAAGAACTGATATGCCCAAAAAAAAAAAAAATTAATTTTTCTAAAGAGGAGTGTTGATAGAAAAGAAATGTTGTAAAAGTAATGTAAGAAATTAAAATTAAGAATTTGCAGTTTGACAACAAAAAGAACTGATATGTATACTGTCGGTGTTTCCACAGCTGAGATAACATTCAAATAAAATCAATAATATTCAAAAAAGGGGGATGGAGTGGGAGGATACATTGCACGTTAAACAAAAAATTTTTTAAAACATTCAACGATTCGCTTCAAGACTATCAACAGCCCGCTTTTAGTAGTAGTTCATAAAAACGGGTTCTAATATTTTCTTTAATTTAAGAATGTGTACCTTGTGAAGTTTATTTCCGTAGCTTTCCTCTATCAAGTAAATACAACACTATTTTATTTAAATAAGATAAATGGAACAGAGTGCTCTACCAAATTTCACGAAATAAAATTAATTTACAAAGAGTCATTAATTCGTCAATATTTACCGGAGGCTTAAAACATGTTTACCAATTAATAATATGCTAAATTGAATAAACAGATATAGTTGAAGCTGCCTTTGATCGGAGCATGGCCAGTTGATGCACGAGTGCGTTAATGCCCGCAGTGATTCGTACTTCCAGAGCAACTAATATCACCGCTTGCCGCCTTTAGTTTTTGTAATTATAAATAAGCGAATCCAAAAATCTGATTGCGCATTTTCTCGTAATTAATTTTGGATTTCACGGTAATTTTATTTTGAATAGAATAACAAATTCCGGCAGAGGTCCCCTTTAATTACATCTCTGGGGAGAGGGCTGACAACGTTCGCGGCTAGCGTCCTTCAATTAAGGGCCCCGAAGGCTGAATTTGGACAGCAGTTGTTTTATGCTCATTGTGACGCACATTGTAAATCCAGTGAATGCAATGGCGCTGCGAAAATAAGCAAGACTATTTGGTTTCCGCAAAGTAATTCATGCCCGGCAAGTCGCGCCATTAAGAGACTTGGCGGCGCCATTAAGTAATGATATTAAGTTGGGAGCAGGTTAGCCCTGCAGCTCATTTTCTAGGATCAACGTGCGCCTGTACACCTACTCCGCATCCGAGGTATTTTCATCTTTATATCTTGAATGTCTCGTCAAATATTTGCGCTAGTATGAAGTGAATGTTCATTTACTGAAAATATAGCCTGAGGGATCATTAAAAGTTCCCTCTATTGTTTAGGAGACGTGCCACGAGAATTGAAAGGAAGTCAGGGGACTCTTGGGGATGCAGTCCTATCCCTTAAGAAATTTTACAGTAGAGCTCATATGAGCCAAGGCACTGAATGGCGGCAGTGTATACTCGCGATCTTATATATACACTATGACTGAAAGCCGTGATGACTTGGTCTTTCTCTGTTGAAGGAAGAAAATTGAATTTTAATTCACAAAGGAGTTTACTCAGCTTTATCAGTGTTTACAAAAGCCTTTTTTTCTGGTTGCCTGCAAGGATAGCGACAGAAATTGAAATCGTCAGAAAAAGACGCTGTAAGTGGTGTATATCTAAAAAGCAATAGGAATGTGTGCACCATGCATATGAAAGCCAAGAGACTGTGCCGAGGAAGCAAATCAAATTGCCTGAGATTAGAGAGAAGATTCAACAGCAATTTCCCTTTGAGCTATCCATCCACCAATGAAATTATAAATAAAAAGTTAACACAACAATAAATTTAAAAAAAAAATATTAACTTTAAGTGCCCCTTTGAAGCCCTTTTTGATGTTTGAATCTTTTATAGGTATGTAATTTAACCACATAAACGTCCCTGTTCATATTTATTAGAGAAAATCCTGAACATTTTTTATTTTTAAGGTTTTGACAATTGAAAATAAGAAAAGGTCTTTTTTAGAACTTTTTATTTATTATTATTTTATTTTATTTTAATATTTCTACTATACGACTATCATCAATAGGGATAAGGATTTTTATCTTTATTATTTTGTAAAGCACAAACGTGAATAATAAAAGAGTTATAGGATGATTTATAAACTGTACCCAAAATTCTAAAAATTGATGGGTAAAGTACGTAATATCGAATAGAGCTTGAATATTCGAATAACACTGAACTTTTAGCACATTGTCAAAAACCCTAATATTTTAGTAATTTTTAAATTCAATTCTATACTGTATAAAAATTCACTTAATAAACTGCAAATTATTTTCTTGGCCGGTAGTTACTGAAATTTCCTTTAATTCAACTGAAATTCTAGTGATATCCGTACGTGATCGATCGCATGTTTCGCAACATTTGCGCAACATTTTCTATGCATGTTTAACTCATTTCGTATTTGTAGTTTGTCTTTGAAGTTCCATCTGAGACCTGGAATGTCTGCCTGTGTCCAATCCTTTGCAGAGTAAATTGCGTAACCAAACATAATGGATACAATTATCATGCTGCACGATTTAATGAATTAATTTAATTTAATTAATTTTCTTTAATATACTCTTTTAAATTTTAAGTTATTCATGCTAATCTTTATTACAGATGAAATGTTGCGATTGAAAATTTCCGTTGGTTTTATTTAACTGCCTAAGTAGTTCTTTGAATAAAGCGGCGTTCACATGGACATATTAAGTTTTATAAGGTGTGGCGCCTCATCATGTTTAGTTGGCTCATTTAATATATTCATGAAAATGTTGCTCAATACTGCTTTAGTTTTATTGAATTCTCAGCAGCATAAACCTTAAAGTTACTGTTAAAGTTAAGTTCGGTATTAGTAAATTTGTCTAGATTTTAGATTAATTTGACTAATAAAGCAAGTTTCACTTTTTTCATTTTAGTTATATTTTCCAGAAAACCACTGAATTAAATTAGAAATGCAAAAAATAATTCCAATAGAATTCTAAAGTAATTCACTTTTCGCTAGGTTTTGATATTCATATCTAGGAAACCAACTCTAGTTAAGATTCACTGTATTTTTGTGAGGCAAAATTTATAGTGTACAAAAAACAGGGAGCAAAGTGTAACTACTTGCAAAAATTCTAGTAAAAGCTGCATAGTGTGGTATAATTAATTATACTAATATCATATTACTTTGTTGAAAAAACCAGTGAGCAACTTAAGCTATTCGTTTATTTTAACGATAAAACTGTTGTAAAGTAAATTATTTTCCTATCCATATGCAATCTACAGGGACGATTATTTAGATATTATGCATATATTTCTTTATCATATTCCAGACATATTTATTTATTTTTTTAATTTTCATGGTAAAACGCAAATTATTGTAATTTGATATATGTAGGTAATAAAATAAAGTATATATATTTAAGTTCAGTATACATTTCTTCATATTAAAGGAAAGAAGTTTTCTTTCAATTTTAAGAGAATTGATAGACACATTAATGTCTCTAATGTAATCAAATTTACCAACATACGAATAAACTTTGACTTCGACTTCGAAAAAACGCCAAATTTATTAGACTATGGAACATATGATGGATACTTAATGAACATTTAAAAGAATTAGTGTTCTAAATTAAAATTCGGCTATTCTGTGCCAACAAATTTCAATGATGTATGTTATATGACGATTTAAAGGATTATGCTTTATTGTTGAAAGTGTTGACAAAATTATGTAGGCTTCGTTGAAGGTCGCCTTCAACATAAATTGCACAAGAGCCCGACGAAAGAGCGAACAACGTTTGGATTCTTTTTGTCAGTTTGGGGATATTTCCTTGAGCAAGGAATTTCCCAGAAAGCGTTTTCCACAGAGAAAGGAAATTCTTCAGTTTTCTCTGGTATGCAGCATCCCGGCTAAATTATGTACAAAGTAGCTTCCGTCATAAAATTAAACATCTTCTCGCATCCGCGTTTTATCTCCGACTGCAAAACATCCCTTTGGCTCCAGTATCACAGGATTTTGGGGTTCCGCTGGTATGCGCCCGGGCCCTCCCGGGGAGGGGTTTGATGCTCCTGTTGTTCCCTTTGTTGCCATCTTGGACGTATCCCGGGCTTCTTTCTGCGGCCTGGCCAATCTCGAGCACGACACGACGGTTGCGGACGGTCTTTCGGGGTGGCTGGATGCTGCTGGTCCAGAGGCCTTTGCAGCGTCCATGTCGCGGGAAGGGCGGCGCGAGGAGCGGATTTAGTGCACTTTAGTCGGAATGCATTTGCGCCGGCAGCAGAGTGAGCCATGCAAGATTAATTCGCACAGCATTTTTGCCTCAGAAACTAAGTCCACTGCGATTTCCGGAAACATGACCATTATGTAAATTGCAACTTTTTCCGAGTAAGCCAGCCAAGAAGGCAAGATTTATCCTGGATGAAATGAATTGCCCTGAGTAGCATTGAACTGAATGCACGCCGGACGGACGGTTCTGCAGAAAGATTGCTGCTTAAAAGTTAATTTAGGACGCAGTGCATTAACAGCGGGCAATTTCTGTCTCTGAGAGTTATGCATTGTTCCGAAGTCCATTCCAGGACCGGGAAGGGTGCTCCTTAAGCTTAAACCAGCTCCTTAAAGAGTACTCGGCTTACATAATTAAGAATTGATTAAACTCGAGTTAGAAGCGTCTGTGCGGACCACTGGTCGCAAATGAAGTAAATCACTAATAGAAGAACTTTCATCGAGCACAAATGCGATTCAATTCAAAACAAATTTTTAGCATGACCAAATACGAATAAAAGTTGTGGAACTTTCTCAGCTCTCCCCGGGCATTTATTATACCTTCTGCAGAGACTTGCAAACTTTAAACGAGATGTACGGGATGTGTGCGAAGTTATATTGTCTGCAAAGTTGCTGACCACCAGAATATTAGTCTGAGTTTGACAATTATTCTAGGAGATGCAGTGGTGAGACCCGAGCTAGATTCAATTAGAGTCGAGCAAATTAATATCATCATCGAGCTGTATTAGTGCTAAATCCACACTGCATGGTTATTGTTACGGACAACGCTAACCAGATTAAACCATTGTAACACATCTCTCACTTACCGTGGGACTGGGAGTGATTGCAAATAGCTTTGTTTGCAGTCCTCATTCATACAGTCAGGCGGAGAAGTAATATTAATTTTCACAGCCCCTAATCAACTTCATTTGGAGTATTCGGGGACAATTCGTCGCATGGGAATAAACCTTGAACGATCCTTACACATTCACTGCGCTTCCGATAGTTTCTAGGCCTGATTTGTCTTAATTGGGAGAAGCAATTAATGCTTAACAAATGAATTTTCCTAGTAAAATTAATGGCAGTTTAAATAATATGTATCTAACCCACTTTGAAACCTAAAATCGGCATTTTTCGAATTTTTTTATCTGGAGCCAACTGGCGAAATAATAACATTTAGGATAGTAACGCTCGTGGGACTAAACTTATTTAAATCAATAAGTCATTTCTCAATTGCGTACCTATTCACTATCAAATACTTATCTTTGCTTTTGGCATCATTGTCTTAATAAAAGTGAAGTATGGAATCAATACCTTCTGTTTGAATATGAACTTTGCGTTTTTTGACGTTTTGACATAATAGGTATATCAAAACCACTCCTGTAGGAATTAAATTATTTATATTGAAATTCACATTTCCTGAAATTGTAATTCATAATTTGATGTTAAGTTCTTTAGTACTGGACTTTAAAATGTTCTCAATTCCTATCAAAAAAAATTATAACTGTTAATTGGTAATAATTTGAATTATCCGTCAATTCCATTATAAGAATTCTACTTTTAATTTCATATTTTCTATTCCACAAAGAAATTTAGAAAATAAGGAATTCTTTGTTACGCATAATCAATTATTAAGTCACTATTCGGATAATAAAAATTTATTAATCCGCATCCATTTTCGAGAAAAATAGGATTAGTATAAAAGATTATATTTTCACCATTTATGAAAAATCAGCACAAAAGAAGAAATTAATCCAGGAGTTTATAGTGTTACTCAAACGAAATCTGAAGCTATTATATATATAAAAATACTATTATATGATGAACCATTATTTTTAAATGATTTTTGAAACATAGCCAAAAAACGGTCTTCTGTATTTTTAACTCAATAATTCGGAAACGGGAGCTGCAGGCATTAGTATCCTAATTACTTATTTTATAGTTTTATTTCTTAATAATTGATTTGTTTTTCCTCTCTAGTCGCGAAGTATTTATTAAATGTAGTAACAAATACGTAGAGATAGGGGAAACAATTAAATATACGTAAAAACAGAAATCTTGCATTTTTAGAAATAATCCTAAAAAAATTGAACGTTTCCACTATTACTGTGGTAAATATCCTTACAAAGAATTGACAAATATAAAAATTTGGGTTTGTAATAAGTTCATAAAATTTCTTCATTCTAACTTCTAATTTCCCACATATATTAGTGGAATTAATAAACTCTTCAATTCCATTATTAAGGCTATTAAAACTACCAATTAACAATTAAAAATCGTCCTATTAGAACTGAAAACTTTTTCTAAACCCATAAGTATTTGAGAGTTCAACATATCAATTGTAAATTATAATTTCAATTAATTGTAATTGCAATACAATCGAATTTACTGAGCTCTGTGGATTATTTAATTCTCAGCAAACATATGGTAGGCAATCTAAACCATCATTATTTATTAAATCTTTGCTGTTTTGTTGATTTGATCCGAGTTCTCATTGAAATTTCCTCTTCTATTTGATTTTTGAAATTTTCATTTAAATTATAGTAATTTTGGTATTTGGCAAGTGGGGAATATACAGGTTTATAGAATAAATTGTCAGATTTTCATAATAATAATAATACATTATCAATTTCTGAAAAGCTTTTGTGGTTGGAAAAATTCATGAATAAACAAATTTGGCAAAATTGCTTCTTCATTATAATCCCAGAAGGTTGTATGTATGTGTACCTATGTAGATTAATTTGTATAGTTAATTAATTAATTTTGATTATGATTGATTGAAAGCGCTCTGTAGTATTTCGCATCAGATTCACTATTCCCTCCGTGGTTGTTGCGCATTTTTATTCAAGCCTTAAGTTAAGACTTCGAAGGTCGCAGCTTATCAAATTAAATAATTTAGATTTTTACTTCGTTCCACTAAGCCATTTTGCTGGCGCCGTAGTCGAGCGGATACCCAGGGCTAATTGACTTATTAAATGTGATCTCCGAACAAACAGTCTGCAGTCTTCTCTTACACAGGACACAGCATCGGGAAAGCTGTTTCAATATTGCCTCGGCGAGATCCTAAAATAAAGAAGCCATCACACTGCATATCACAACTTTTGCTGCATGCAGTCAACGTTTAAATCCTTCAACTCACACAGAACTCTATTAATATTTAAGGGAATGCTTTTATCTCGGCGTAGTAAAAGTTCCGGTAGCGCAATTTATCTCGACATCCTACATGGAAGCGGGTATATAACAATGTAATTATTGCTACTAGCAGAGCCCGTGCAGCTTTCTCGCATCCCGGCACGAACGCTGGAAAATTGCTCTCAAATGGTGATACAGGGAAGTCGCAAAAGGTCTACAGGAAGAGCGTTTTTTCCTTCATTTTTATTGCGGTAAGTGTACCTCTTCATTTATCATTCCATTTATGCATAAATATTGGCGAAAGTGCACTTTCCGCCAGCTAACGACGTTTCTTACTCGCATTATACAATTGTGTGAGATGAAACGCTCTCCCCGGCATCCAGGGCTTACTTTTGTATTGTTGCTTGTGAAATAGGTGAAATTAAGACTTATAGCACTACGGGAATCCTAAAAGCTCTGTGTTTTCTGGTTGTGGTACCAAAACTAATTACTTAAGTTTGTTACGTAGGTATCTCATGCTACGATAATTCTTTATGTTCGCGTTTTTATCCGATTACAGTAAAGCCAAAAGGAATGTTTATGTTTGTGATTTTTCGTTTTATGACCATATCATCCCATACAAGGGTAGTCTGAAAAGTTTTGAGCCTCAACATGAAGATGGCGTTACTCACACGTCAAAACCATTCTGTAACTACAATGGTATCAGCAATTTTGGACTCTCAGTTGTTCTTTGACAGTCGTTTGTGTTACTCAAAGAACCAATGAGAGTCCAAAATGGCTGAAATATTCAGAGGTATCTTTCAAAGCATATACCATTAGCTATAGTACCAGAATGGTTTTGACGAGTAACGCCATCTTCATGTTAAGGCTCAAATCTTTTAAGACTACCCCGTATGAGGGTAACTACCTCGTAGGAAAAAATACAACAACTTATTCGAAAAAGGAGTCACTCCATTAATTTCTTATACAGTGGTTTACACAACGAAAATAAATTATGCTTAAAGCTGTTACCAAATACGTTAAATATTATCTAACTAGTAGTAACTAGCTGTTTTTCAAAATACACCTTTAAAATTACATTGAAGTGACAAGTCATGTCTATATCTAGGATATTTCCAAATATTATAAATTCATAAATTAGCATGCTCAATCAGTTATCATTTCCCAGAAGAATTGAATTAAAACGTACAAAAGATGGTATTTTGTCTA